>OX465600.1:137437781-139937781 GCA_950022295.1 Bromus sterilis
GAACAAGAGTGAGCCTTCACGAAAGAAAATGCAAGTGAAAGAGAATTTCCGGCTTCTTTCCTAAAAGCGGTGGTTCTCGCCTCCCTGTGCCCAAAGCGGGGTGGGTGACAGCGCAGCGGTTCGAGTCTTTATGGATCGGGTAGATCCATATGTTCTGAGGGGGAGACGAGGTGTAGCGCAGTCTGGTCAGCGCATCTGTTTTGGGTACAGAGGGCCATAGGTTCGAATCCTGTCACCTTGATGTGGTATTCACACAATGGGGCCGAAGTGCAAAGCCCCGTAGCCTATCCGTGGTCGGGAAGGCAGGCGAAAATGGCGCACAAAAGAAAAAGAAAGCTAAAAAGCTTATTTTGCAATCCATTATCAGTATTTTGGTATTTTATATTTAGATCATATTATATAGCTATTTCACAGGTTTTATTTACATACCTCAGTCATGTTATTTGTCTAGCCTTCAATCAGAATAGCCTCTCCACCGGTTCCGAAGATTCTTTCGGCATCAATGTGCTTTTGGAATCTTCCTATGAAAGAAATAACATTCTGGAACAGTTTAGGACAGAACATGCCTTAGTAGAAAGCGAGCTTTTTTCGCGTATAGCCACCTCGAAGCCCAATTAGCGCACGGGCTGCCCCCTTAACTCAACCCTGACGAGTACGCAAACTTGGTCAGGGAGCATTTAGTCGGTGCAGTTAGTATTGACCACTACCGCCAAGTCCATAATTCACAAATTGATGAAGTCCACATAATGGAGCTCAAAAGCCGATTACCAAATCTACTTTTTTAGCATCTTGAAACCGCACATAAGAAATATTATGAATGAATCACCTTACAATAACATACGAGAGACAACTTTCTATTTTGTCGAACAACAAGTCGAACCCAATGAACAATTCCATTCAAAGGAATGTTCTAGAGGGGCCCTTTTCCACTATATTCGCGATATTTAACAAAATGGAATAAATTCTTCACGATTTCTAGAGTTCCGGGATTACTTCACTGATATCGATTTTCGCCTAAGCACGGCCTCTAGGTTAGTTCAAAGTGTAATATAACGAACTATCGATACACCGAAAACGAGTCAAGATGGATACATAAAATGGAGACATCGTGGATTACCCAAATTGGGACGACGATAGGACATTTCACTTTCTTTCACAATATTTCTGATCATGACTCAACCACTAGGAAAGGGGATTGCTTACTCTCAGCCACGTTTTCGCTTATGGTTAGTCAACTGAGGATTCCATTCGAAGTAACGTAACAGGAGCACCATCTTCAAAACTTCTCGGGATCCGGAGTTTTTCGAGAAAAGGTCCCATCCTTCAATATCATGATTGGGTCAACCTGGCCAGATCATAAGTGAAATAGTTTGATCGGGTCGACCAGGTCAGGCCCGACCATGAGTGAATATAAAATCGAAAACGTACATAGCTGTTCCAGCGGGAATACTTTGTTTAATTCTACCACTTCTACTAGGAGTAGCCTTTTTAGTGCTAGCTGAACGTAAAGTAATGGCTTTTGTGCAACGTCGAAAGGGTCCTGATGTAGTGGGATCCTTCGGATTGTTACAATATCTAGCAGATAGTTTGAAATTGATTCTAAAAGAACCTATTTCACCAAGTAGTGCTAATTTCTCCCTTTTTAGAATGGCTCCAGTGGCTACATTTATGTTAAGTCTGGTCGCTTGGGCCGTTGTACCTTTTGATTATGGTATGGTATTTTCAGATCCGAACATAGGGCTACTTTATTTGTTTTCCATATCTTCGCTAGGTGTTTATGGAATAATTATAGCAGGTTGGTCTAGTAAGACGGGGGGCGGCCGTTCGGTCGCCTATGTTATACGGACCAATTGGTCAAAAATGGGTTTGTGCCGCAGGTGTTGAACGATCTACTCTACACAGGTGTGGGCTTACAGGGCTAGGGCTCAGAAACCCTTTCTTTCATTCATCAAGGGGTCGGTCACTTTTCCGGGCCGGGATCGAAAAGTGGAAGTCATAAAAAAGAGATGTTTCTCTTCGCACCTCATATCAAGAGGAAAGGTAGCTTGTCAAGCTGGTCTCACTATTGGAAATTCTAGCTTTCCTGGTTTTTTCACCGGCTCTTCTTCTTTGTCAACGCTACTAAGGACCTGACGGTTCGCCTACTTGATGGATGAAAGAACATGAGAAAGGGTTATCAAATAAAAGGCTAGAAAGTCTACTACAGTACAGTCAAAGTCAGCGGCTGAGTTTGCCTAGCCTCGCCTACTCATTTTTGTAGGCGAGCGAGTTAGCGAAGAGGCTTAGGGATAAGAGAGTGTCGGTGCGTACGTAGCCTTCATTCTACTACGCTACACAAAGTCACTTAGCTCGACGTTAATTAAGAGAGTAAAGGAGGAATACCCTACATAGAAGAACCATAGTTCGCTTACAATACCAAGGTATAACCTTTAGCTCCCCGGGGCTAAGCTGCTTCGCACCACTGATAGACTACTTAATTAAGATTCCATTTCAAAGGCGCTACTTTGTTTCTCAAGCCTCTGTCATTGTCAGTCAACTAAGGTTGGCCCTCGGCCCCCTTCACTACTGGAATTCAGACATTTGCCGTCTGCCACGGCAGTCGGCAAACATAGGAAAGGCGGACGGCAAAGCTCTTTGCCGTCTGCCGTGGGACGGCAAAGCACTCGTCAGCCTTTTCTTCGGCAAAGAGGTGCTTTGCCGTCTGTTTTTTATCGACGGATGGCAAAGACTTTGCCATCAGCCAAAGTACAATTTTGCCATGAGTGTTATATACACAGACGGCAAAAAGGTTTTTTTAATATATAAAAAACCGTTGTTGTTAGCTCCCCGCGCCGGAGCACCAGATGCACCTCGTCGGAGCATCTCGTCGGAGATCTCACCAGAGCACCTCGTCAAACCTCACCGTGTGGAAGACAGACTGTGTTGCACGCACGCCATGGCTTGCCCTGACACATCGGAATCAGTAGGTGGGAGGCTCCTGGAGCACCTCGCCGGAGTTCCACCAGCTGGTCCGCCACCTAGACGCCCTCGTGAGGATGCGCGCGTGGAAGCGGGGACCGTACGAGGGCAACTGGCAAGATGGGGCAGGCTGCTGGTGAGGAGGGAGAGGCGGGGCGCCCAGCGACGGCGAGGCGAGGCAGTCGGTGAGGCGGGGTGCAGGCATGCCTCCTGAGCAGGCCGTCGGGGCGAGGTGCAGGCGAGCCGCAGCAGGGACGACGACGGGAGAGCTGGGCGAGGGGGGATGCCGGCAAGTGGTGGCAGGGCAGCCGGCGAGCCGGGCCAGAGCCACCAGCGGGCGAGCCGGGCGATGTGGGCCAGAACGACCAGCGGGCGAGCCGGGCGATGTGGGCTAGAACGACCAGCGGGCGAGCCGGGCGAGGTGGGGCAGGGCCTACGGCGGGAGAGCTGGGAGAGGGGGGCGGCCGGAGAGGCTGGACTTGGCCGCCGGTGTGGCTGTGCTTGGCCGCCGGCGAGGCGGAGCAGCTGGCTCCGGGATCATCAATGGCGGCGTAGGAGGAGGAGAGAATACGTGGGAGAGAGGAGAGGATAAGGAACGGGAGAGAGGAGAGGATAAGGAACATGTGGTGGCCTGGTGGGGAGTATGTACGTGGTGGGGCTGGAGGTTTGATGCCACGTCAGTGATCCGAGAGAGGTGAGCTCAACCAATAGAAAACAAGCAGGTTTTATGCTTCTTTATACTCATTATTTTGACAAAATAAATACTTTAAACTTTAGCAAAAAAAATTACAAAAATACCACATCTTCTAACAAACATAAATCAATACCACATTAAATTTAAATTATTTCAACCTTGTTTGCTTTTTCAAAAAGTTAAGAAATCAACAAACTCATTTTTTTCTATACTTATGCAAAAACATTCTTTGCCATGAGCTTAATAAAAACATATGGCAAATGTGTTCTTTGCCGTCTATTTTTTGTTTGACGGACGACAAAGGCTATCTTTGCCGTGCGTGGGAAAAAACCAGACGGCAAAGGCTGTCTTTGCCATGCGTGAAAAAAAAACAGACGACAAAGAAATCGTTGCCGTCAGCATTTTTTTGCCGTCCGCAGCGGATGGTAAAAGGCCTCTTTACCGTCCGCCCCGATGAAAAACAGACGGCAAAGCACTTGGCGCATGGCAAACTGACGAATTCTAGTAGTGCTTCGAATCCTTAAATCAGAGAGCATGCCGCAAAAAAAAGGATGGTCCCCTATGCATTTCATTCTTTCCGGAACGCAAAGAATGAAAGTACCTGACCCCCATCATGGTAAACCTCTCCTTGTGATCGGGATGAGGTAGATGCCTCCCAGCCGGGGGGCGGATCGAATCGGAGTTTCCTTAGGTAGCCACCGACCTACAATTCTCCTTAAACTTCTGTGCTTGGTGGAAAAGAAGCGAACAAAGGTACGCTCGCTTGCTGTCTTGTTCTCTGCCGCGGACTGGGATCGCTCGCCAGCTAGGCCCTCTAGAAAATAGTTGGAGCACCATTGTATCAGAACATATTACCCATCTTCGGGGACAAGGGGCGGAACGACCTCTCGATCTACTTACTGCAGCCCAGGACGGGCGTCGTCCTCTAGGAGTGACTTCTTGTTTTGATCTCCCCTACGCCTAGGACGTTTTCTGGGCCAAGAGCCACAGTTAGTTGTTGTTTCCATTTGGTTCTTCTTTCTCGTTGTTGATACCGGCAAGACCCAGCCAGATGATGATGTCTGCTGGTTGGTAGTGAGAGGACTCTGAGTACCCACAAAAAAAGGGCGCTGGTGAAAAAAACAATCATTTGATTTAGTTTCTTGCTCTCCCCTTAGCAGCGGGAAAGGAGTCTATCTATCTGCCTAGCTTTGGTAGATTTCCCCCAACGCAATTCAAAAACGGAAATTCCACGAATCCCTGAGGGGGATAAGTCCGACGACTCAGCAGCAGTGCGGAATTGAGTTTCTGGTCCGGTGGATCTGATCTATAGTTAGGGGGCAATACATACCAAAAGGTTCGAAGAAGGAAGGCGCAGTATATAACCAACCCACCCATAGCCGGTCTAACCGCTGAGAGAGAAAAGTGCTTTTCTTTCCCTAAGAGTCGTCGAGTACACACAGCTATTGCGGATCCTTTGCGAGATAAGGATGAGACCCTTCATAATTTAGAATCAATCCATGTTAGGTCAACATCGAGACAGAGCATCTCAGTTGGCTCTATCAAGGAAGTGAAACAGGCATTCCTAGGTTGAGTTTACCATAGGATTGACCCTCAGTCAGGCCTCCGATTCCAAGGAGTTGATTCAGCAAGTTCCCCGCGGGAAGTCTAATCGGATCAATCGGTGGTTCCGTAATGAGTAGTCGAATACACATTGAGGGGGCCTTGCCTCCTCCTTCCCGCCCACACCTGCATTCTTTTCCTCCTCTGATCTTAGAAAGCATACTAAACTTCACTCCAATCTTTCTCCATTAGCAACAAGAGCAGCTCTATCTATCGGCCCTTGATGAGTAAGCTTAGCTATACCTCTTAGGTTGCAAAGCAGCAAGCTCCCTTCTAATGCGTTATTGCTTGGAGCCTTCTCGCTTAGTAAGCCGCCTTCGGCACTTCCTCCTTCTTACTCTGTTTGGTATTCGCTCGCGGGTTTGTTTCCAGGTTCTTTCGTTCTTGGTTGGCTCTCTCTATTGTTGTTTGTAGATCGTGCGTCCTACGCATTGATCCGGCAGCGAGACCCGCGCTGGTTGTAAAGCGAAGCGAGCCGTCCTTCCTTTCATTCGTTGCTTTGTCTTCGGTTTTTTTTGAAACTCGACCTTCTATCGGGACTGTGGTGACGAACCTTACTCTCCTCGGTCAAGTGGTTGACCCGTCTGTCCAATAAGTTTACTAAGTGAATGGGAATCCTATAGTTTGACCAGCCTGGGAAGAGTAGTCAGAGGCAATTCGCTAATATGGAGCTGTTTATATCGGCTTTCTTTCCGAACTAACAGGAAAAGAGAGACATGCGAGTTCGACTCTCGTTCTATCCATGTTCAGCAGTCCCTTTCCATCTTGGTACTGTTGATGGCAGTACCGCTCAACTACGAGATGCTTGAAAGTCGATGTATCAATAATGTTCCCAAGAGTAGCATCGAGCCTCGAAACGGCAAGCCATGCTTCAAGTTAAGTCAGTATGGATCTAATTGATTGCTAAACTGAAGGAACGATCTCTGTCGAAGATTCTCATTCTGAAGCAGGTGCCTAGCTCTGGAAGGATGGACGGGATCATACCTATTTGAATTGAATTCTGTAACACTTGTTTTTGAGTGGGGAAGGAAAATAAGCACACAAGCGAACAACCATCTAACCGTCAGTCTGAACTCCCAGGATCAGTCCATCAGTAAGAAAAAGCTTCCGTTTCCGTCATTCAACAGTGGAATGGAATAGTTCGATGGTATTGATCTTCCAACCATTGCTTGGAATGTCTATCGTGATAAACCGTGTAATTCTATAAGCTAAGAAGATGAGGCAACAAAGAACCTAACCGTCCTCTCTGATTGACTTCATCAGAAGATTCCTATGGTCTGGTTTACCTTTCTTCTTTCCTTGCAACCTTGGACCGATATGGTTCATTCCTGGGCTATGCTCTTTCAACGGTTGACAGAAGAGGGGGACGGGCAAGGATGATCAGACTGCTTGGTTCGGTTCGTCAGAGGTATTAAAAAAACCTTCTTTTTGGTCTTTCTTGCCGCCACTTTCACAGGTGCCGCTGCAATGAGAGCGTAAGTTGCGGAGTTTTTTCTGGATTCTTTTTTGTTTTGGTGCGCTCTTCCTTTTTTTGGATAGAAAGAAGGGTTCAATGGGAGGGCAGGGGGTAGTTAAGTTTTAGGTTGGCTCTTGTTTTTTACAGAATTTCTTTTCGGTGTAATTTAATAAAGAAGTAGCAATTGTTCATTTCATTTCATTTTTTTGCATTGGTAGTTCTTTTTCATTTGAAAGGGCAAAGGGGGGAAGGGAAAGGATTGACCCTCAGGGATCATATTACTCAAGAAGACTGGGGGAAAATAGCAGGATTGGAAAAGTTCGAAGAGACTGAGGAAGACAAATCCATTGTCGAATCCTGCAGAGTGATAACATCGAGTAGTGGGGGCAGGCTTCCACCCCTGAGAGAGCTTTATTTACCAGAAATCCCGCCGAGTCCTAGTGGGCCTAGATTCCGCGATAAGTTCCGAGAAATGGAGGAAATGATGAATTCAAAGTTCGCAGAATTGCAAGAAATAAAAATTCCTTGAAAGAAAAACAAGACCAGATGTTCCCTATTGTTATCTGGAACGAGACTAAATGTTCGGCCTTAATGAGATGGACCTTGATTCCTCTCCGGCCAGGAAAAGATGCGGCTCCTCTTTGTTCTACTACCTTCATCCTCGGGTGAAGCCGGTTGGCTCACCAAACAAGAGGCCTACTGTTAAATCATTGGTAACCATGCCTAACGGTCGGTCATCTAAGCTATCGGCCAAGGCAAGTGAGAGCTGTTCAAGAGTTGGGGGCATATCTTTAGCTCGAGCAGCAGCATCCGCTCCCGAAATGTGAGTTAAGCTTTAAAAAAAGAAGAAGAGCTCCGAGTGGAACAGCTTCTTCTATTCCTTGTTGGCCTCCAGCTCCTTCTGTCCCTCAATCCTCTTCTCTGCCTTTTTTTTACTATTATGCGTGGGACGAATTGATAAGCTCTGAATGCAGGAAGGGAAACCTTAGAGCTTTCTTCGCTTATCTTCCCAAGCAGACCATAAAGCTTAGTCGACCGAGTTGATCCGATTTCATGTACCTGCGGCGCATGTAATTGACCCATAGAAAATCCTTAGTTTGGAATCATCCAGAGCTTAAAAGACTGCATTATTTCCTCTAATCTTTCAGTCCCACACCTCCTTCTTAAATCGGTGTAGGTTGGTCCTGCCTATCCAATGATGTTGTTATCCCTCTTATGTTTGGCCCCCTAAGAAGTTTAACATACATGTTTTCCCATCTGTTTAGAACTTAAATTAGGGGGGGGGGCTTATACTGACAGAACATAGAGAGGCAGGGATTGCCGAACGGCTTGAATGAGGGTTATTTTTCCTCCTTTTGATAGTTCCATTCCAACTCGCTTCTTCTCACCTTCTCAATTCAAAACGGAAAATAGGCCTTTTTTATAGACCCTGAGAATAGCGGCGCTCCCTGGTATTGAATGGGTAGGTCTTTCCTTGCAAAGCCGAGTGCGCCCGCTACAATTTGTGCTCTGCTGGTTTGGACAAAAACAGCCGCAAGCGCCTTGTTAAGGAATGGAATATGCCAAGAAGAAGTAGCCTGAGAACCAAGAAGAAGTAGCCAGAGAAGAAAATCAATGAAAGATTCAAATCAGAGAAAAGCTTGAGATATGCCAATCGTAAGAACAACTCAAGCTTAAGCGGAACTAGTGCTTCACTAGATGAGATGGCCAAATGGCTGGGCCTTGGTAAGATAAGTAGGTCGATACCAACTTGATTTGCCCAATCATAAATCCTACCATATGCACCTCTTTGGGCTTCTATTGAATCGATAAATTGGATTGTACATCTTTCATCTTATTGATTTTGATACATTCCAACGGATAATGCAAATCGAAGCTATTTGATATCTTACTCAGGCAAAAAGAAAAGAAAGAAGAGAACGAAAGGAGAATAGAACTTTACTTTGTATTTGGTAACTCTCCTGTAGTTATGTTTAACCTTGAATGCAATTTATAGATTCGACAGCAATAGTCCCTCGGACTCGAAAAGTAATAACGAAAATGGCTAATCCAATAGCAGATTCCGCAGCTGCCATTGTTGGAACTAATGAAGCAAATGATTGACCCATCATATCATCCAAAGAAACGGAAAATACCAAAAAGTTCAAATTGACAGCTAATAACATTGATTCAATTGGCATTGACATAATAAGAATATTTCGTCTATTAAGGAGGATTCCCCGAATACCTAAAATAGAGATGATCATAGAAAAAGTGAAATATTTTATAGGATCCGTTTCGGAAACATGGAATGTCAGAGAAATTCAAATTATGTGAGGCTTAGAAAGAAGTCCTGCATAGAGTCCAGGGAGAGCCTATTTTTTTTTTCTCTAGTTACCCTTTTTCCTTCTCAAACAACGCGTTTGATTTCCTTCCTTATACCAAAGTAATTCCATCTTTCTCTTGCCGATCACATCCAAGGCATTTCGTCGGAATACATCCTGTCTTTTAACCTTTGTAGTCCTATGCATAGTAAGTACTATAGACTCACTAGTCCTCGTCGAGGAATCTCCTTGCCGCCCTAGAAGTTTTAGATCGTGCCCGACTGTTTTGGAGTCTGTTCAGGAGCTCCTTCAGCGCCCGGGGATTGACGTTGGACTGGAGTTGGCTCAACATGAAATCAAGCATGGTGCGATAGTCTTCTTCACGGAGCTCCTCTCCATTCTTCAGAGTAATATCACGCAATGTGTCCAGAATCTGGGCGTGACAGGCGCGGGCCTTTTGTTTTGTAGAGAACTTTCCTCTCAAAGAGAGAGAGGTCGTCCCTCCCAATCAAAAGAAGGAGGGTTCTGTTCTGCTTCCGCTGCCGCTCCAGGCATTGGAGCGGGATTCGGATGCCGCTCTTGACTGACCACAGCTTCCGGGGGAGCGGTCTGCTCCCGGGATGCAGATGCGTCCTCAAAGTCAGCCAGAAAAGCTTTGAATAGCTCTTCCGAGTTAGTGGATCCGGAGGGAGGCATTGAAGGGCCTGGGTCCCCCATTCCGTCCCAGTCGGACTCGGAGCGAAGCATCTCCCAACAAGATTCGAAAAAATCATTATCCCCAACCTAGGGCTGGTCGAGTATGAAGAAAAGACCTATATGGGATTCGGATTACCGAAATTGGATTTCCTTATTGATCCATATGTCGCTTAGACTTTACTTTTTCGCCTTTCCTCTATTTGTTCGATAGGGTCTTCGTCTGGCTTGCTGTCCTTTGGCGGGAAAGCTAACAGGTGAACTTGCTCAACATAAAGTGGAAGGAAAGTGTAGTAGAGATATTACTCGCTGTCTGAGAAGAACTACTTGAGACCTCTGAACCAACTTCATTCCACAGGAACGAAAGCTGAATGAAAGTACTCAAGCTTCAACCTCCTTGCTAACCGATAAAAGGAATCAAGCTTAAAGGACTATATGACTAGCTCTTCCACATCCTCGCCACCATTCACTAAATGAAGAGAAGCGGGTTGTGAATTAGGATTGTATGGAAGAAGGGATTCGGAAACAGGAAAGCGAGTCAAGTAATCCGAATACGTAGCCACTCTCATTCTAATGCTTATATCCAGAACTAGTTCACCGAACAAAGGGACAGAACTACTGACTAAACTGTAGCGAGCTAATACCTAAACTTGAACTCTGAAATAGCACTCATTCCTAAAATTATTTTTAGCTAAGGTGCGGGAACTTGGCTCTATTTCATCTCTTCAACAAGTTTAGTAATAAGCATAACGGCCCTATTGTTCCGATGGAGAGAAGAACCTATAATTAGCTTTTCGGGAAATTTCCAAACGACCAATTTCAATGAAATCTTTCAATTTCTCAAGGCACATTAGCACGGCGTACTCCTCCTGTTTGAATCGGAGTTTGAAACCAAACAAATTTCTCCTCAGGAGGATAGATGGGGCGATTCAGGTGAGATCCCATGTAGATCTAACTTTCTATTCACTCGTGGGATCCGGGCGGTCCGGGGGAGGCCACCACGGTACCTTTTCTCGAGCCGTCCTTTTTTCCGTCATCGTCTTCTTTAGAGTTGCGTGCAACTACTGATGCTGATTGGGACTTCAGATAGGTGCTCAACTACAGGCTTATCTATTTTATGGGGAGAGTCTCCACTATCTTGGATGAGATAAAAGCAATAGAAAGTTGCTCCTTCCACTGCCGAAGCGGAGTACCGTGCCATGGCACACTACTAGATAGATTGTATGGCTCCGTTCGTGACTCTCTCTTGTCTATCTCAAGCCGGGGTCCCCTTGTCTAGAACCTGTGCTGGGATTGAGGCTTCTCTTCTACGCGGACGCCGTCGTGCTGCCGAAACTCCGGTTCCGGGAGGTCTACTTCCGCCACCTTCGCTGGATCGGAGAACGGAGGTCGTCATCGAGTCCGTACGTGTGCGAGTACTAAGAGGTGCTACACGTGCGGCACTATCACCCCATCAGGATGCTAACACAGCCAGGGGGCTGTGAAAGGTTTACGACTTCATCAACCACATTTGCAGGAACGTTTCCCGCGCAACGGACTACACCCCGAGGTATGTTTCTGCAAGTCTTTCCGTTACAACATTACAACTAGATAGATCTTGGGTTAAGGGCGACCTAGTTAGAAAAATTATTGTTTTCTGCTGCGAGACCCAACAGTAGTCTCACAGTAAACATTCAAAAAAAGTGTGTCATTAGGGGGCATGTACCCATAATCGAGCATAACGTTCCCTCTTGGAGTTACTATCCACCACTTGGCCAAAGCAATAAAAAACAACAGAGGACATGCAAGAATTACTTAGGAACAAAAATATAAGAGATCAAAACCAAATATATTACTCTATCATGATCTGAACATAATCTCATAATCCATCGGATCCCATCAAACTCAACATAGCAACAACAGAAGAATTACATATGTGCCTCGATCATGTAGGGCAGCTCACGAGGTCTAAACCATGATGAACAAAGAGGGGAGGAGAACATCACGTAGCTACTGATCACAGACCCAAGGTCCAAGGTAGACTACTCATGGCACATCCGAGAAGCATCCATGGTGGAGGAGAAGCTCCCGGAGGTCGATCCTCTCTCCGGCAGGGTGCCAGGAAGGGTCCTGACGGTGCTCCCGATTTTTGAAGCGCGACAGCGGCGGAACAGAGGCGAGATTGCAAAATAGGCTTCTTTTTCGGAGTTTCCCCGTCACGGAGAATAAATAGGCGAAGGGGGGCAGCCATGGGGGGCACGAGGGGTCCAGGCGCCCCCCTGCCGCGGCCAGGCCCCTGGCCGCGCCAGGTGGCCCTCTGGCCCCACTTTGGTGCTTCTGGAAGACTCCGTTACGATGATTTTTTTAATCCGATTTTTCCCGAATTTTTGGAGCACTTTTAATATGGGGGAAACCTGGAAAAGAGAAACAGTAGAAAATAGGAACTGGCACTAGGGTGCACTGAGTTAGTAGGTTAGTCCAAATATGATAAAAAAGTATATGAAAGTGGATCTAGATCATAGCAATATCACAAAAAACATGCATGGAGCGACATAAATTATTGACACGTTTCAGACGTATCAGGTGTGTAGTGGAAGCCTTTGTGCTGATATATGTAACTTTGAGGTCTTCTAGTCTTTTGTAATCGGAACTGTCCTCGAGTCGTTTGTAATGAGAACTGTCTTTGAGTCCTTTGTAATGAGAATTATCGGGTGCGCGGCAACGCTTCCGATGGGCATAGCCCCCGAGGTTGCGTTCGATTTGTAGAGTCGGACGTAGACTGTGATGGCTTCTCTCCCCTCGTTGGTTACCCCCAAGTGGAAGGTTTGAGATGCAGTGCAGCAGGAAGTTTCCCTCGGTGAAGATACCAAGGTTATCGAACCAGTAGGACTCGACAGAGTTTACCTTCTTACCGGTTGGAGATCTCTCGGTGTGCCATTGCGAGTAGTTCATCATCATCTCATCAAGTAGCTTTGTGGCAGCACCAAGCGTGGTTGACATAAAAGTTCCTCCCGCGGCCGAATCTAATAGGTTCCGCGAGGTGAAGTTCAAGCCTGCATAAAAAGTCTGGATAACCATCCAGGTAGTCAGTCCATGTGTGGGGCAGTTCTTGACAAGCGTCTTTATACGTTCCCAAGCCTGGGCAACGTGTTCATTATCCAATTGCCTGAAATTCATAATGTTACTCCGCAATTGAATAATTTTATCAAGGGGATAGTACTTCCCTATAAAAGCATCTTTGCATTTACTCCAAGAATCGATACTGTTCTTGGGCAAAGATTGTAGCCACTCCTTGGCTCTTCCTCTCAAAGAGAAAGGAAAAAGCTTCAGCTTGACGATGTCTCAATCCACTTCCTTGTACTTCTGAATGTCGCAGAGCTCGATAAAGTTGTTTAGGTGCAAGGAAGCATCTTCTCCTGCTCCTGAGAATTGATCTTTCATGAAAAGTTTAAGCAGAGCAGGTTTAATCTCATTAGAAGGTGCTGAAGTGGCAGGTGGAGCAATAGGAGTGCAGATAAAGTCACTGTTGTTGTGACTAGTGAAGTCACACAACTTATTGTTTTCATTGGAACCCATAGTAGCAGCAGGTATTGTCGTGGATACAAATCTGACAATAGATGTAGGGGTATGAAAGGAGCTAAATGAATATGTACGCAGAGAGGGTTGACGCAAAGGGATTATACAGGTTAGGCCTCTCCGTGGAGATAAAAACCTTAATCCTGTCCCAGGATGACTCGGGTGTTCTTTCTTCAGAAATACTAAGAGTATAATGTGTTGCGCGTGCCCATGCCAAAGGGGAGGGGGTGGCATATATAGAGTGCGCCCCTGCCTCCTTAATACCTTGGCTTAAATGGGTCTTAATTACAGGATTAAAACGTACTTAAATACAAAACGGTCTGCCCATTACTACTAATAAAAGAGGAGAAAACGCCTGCAGCATTAAATGCCTCCCGTCCGTTGCGTTTCCCATCTTCTGAGTAGGGGGGCCTCGCCGATTACTTCTGAGTATCGGTCTACTAGGATCTTGCTGGGCTTCCGAGTAGTTGCGTACTCGGAAGCGACTCCTCGTCTCTGAATAACATGTTACTCGGAGACTGCCAATGCTTCGTGTTTTTTGTTGGTCTTATTTTGCTTGATGTTCTTTGGTGAAACCCAGGGCTTAAGGATATCCCTGGGTTTCCCTCGTCTAGGGGTATGCCTTTAGTATTACCACGACAGTAGCCCCCAAGTGCTTTCGGGTGCTCGTAAGTGAGGTGACTGTCGTTTGTTAGTCTTTCTGAGGTATGTGAAGATTGAACTCAGTAAGAGGCCCAGAAGGGCTTTATTGATGTTTGAACTTTTCCCTCGAGCGTAAGTTGGGCGGGTTAGCGGAAAAATTTGGCGAGACTCAAACGTCTCTCGGAAGAGGTGGACTGAGGCCTCGGAAGACGTGTCTCGGAGTAAAAGGCCTTAAACTCCATATGAACCAAATTTGTAAAGTTCAATGCCCTAGGACATCGTGCCGAGTCCTAGGCCATGCGACGTGGGACATTGATTCTCTACCCCCTGTGCCGGGTCTTACTGGTGGCCTGTCATTCTACGTCAGAGACGGGCCACCAGCAAGCTAGTTGCTCGGATTTCTACCCGAGTAACCGAGTGCGAGATTCTTCGTTGCGCGGGGAACCTTTGAGTGGTTCTCTTCGTGGTGCCTCCGAGTGGCAGCTTACTCGGACGTTGCGGGAGCTTTGCAATTTCTTCCGAGTGATGGCGTACTCGGAGAGTTTGATCGATGTGCGTTGTGCTTCGCATCTTCCGAGTAGTTGGGGTGGTTCTGAGCTTCTAATCGAAGTCAGATTTGGTCTTTAACAAAGGATTCTGCCTTGTCAGAGAATCTTCTTGCCCAGATGAGTGGGGCGCACTGTTTGGGCCTGTCTCCTCGAGTCCTGTGGCGGTTTTATAGGGTAATAATTAACTGCCTGCGGGGAAGTGGGAGGGATTATGGGGAAGTGCAGCGGTTTTATGGGGAGAGGAACCGGCAAGCCCATTAGTGGTGTGACACCCCCAAAATCAACCCGTGTATAGTAATCATACACGCAGGGTACACGGCTGAGATTAGGGTGCCACGGTGAGAATATCACAGCACAACACTAAACAAAAAAGGATAAACAAATATATTACAATACCAAGGATCACGAGGATCCGAATTCATAAGTCATACAAGCCATAATATCTGAGTACAGACAGAGTTAGTCAAGTTTTGCCTTAAGAAGGCTAGCACAAATCACATCAGAGATACAAATCGAAAAGGCGAGGCCTCCTGCCTGGGATCCACCGAACTACTCCTGGTCAACGGGGAACTCGACGTTGTAGTAGTCGCCTTCGTGGTACTCTTGCTCCTGGGCTCCAACGTCGGCTGCAGCGGCCGATCAGGAAAAACGAAAAAGGGGAAATAAAGCAAAGGTGAGTATCTAGCATACCCGCGAGTCTTACGTCCTCTACTAAGCATTATGCATTTTATCAACGGAAAGAAGAGGCTGTATATGGTGGACTAGAAGATAGAAATCAGAATAAGGGTAAGAAGCTAGGCCTATCGAAGACTAGCATCTTCCGACGATGTCTTCCAGCATGAGGTAAGAATCAGCCAACAGTTTATATAAAGCATAAAGTAACAATGCAGCAGAAGTTGCTGCAGCATTGTATAATAATAAGTTGTAATAATTAACAATGCCTCCGAGTTCCCCTCCTCGACATACCAGCGAGGAAGATAACCCGGAACCATATAGTTTAATAATAATAGTTTGTAGTGGTAAGATCCAGCTTTAGCATAAAGCGTCCTGTTACCGTGGACACGGCTATTCGAATAGATTAATCTTCCCTGCAGGGGTGCACTTGTGTTACACTACACGCACGGATCTCCAGGGTGGCGGGAACCTTGTTAGGGAACGCTCCACCGAGGTTATCTGACACTCCATAGCCCATCTTTCAAACTCAACAGATAGGCCATCCGCCGGTCTAAATCCTAAGTATGCCGAGCCTTGGACCCCAACCCGAACGTACTCCTTCACGGTGCGTGGCTGGCCGGTGAAGTTAAAGCAAATCCAAATAAGACACCACCGCGCGAGCAAATAAGACAACACCACTTCCCGGCAATCAGCCCGCAGTACTGTTGACGTCTGAAGAGTCCTCGGACGACACTACGAAGCAGAGGAGCCCATAACTCGTAATTCCCACGGGTAGGTAGTGCGTACATGGCATATAGCCAACTCAAGACATTCACTGAACCATTTAGCATTTTAATTAACCTGCGTGACAACCGTTCTCGTTTCCTCGACTTAACTGACCCGCGGACAACGACAGCAACCAGGACCACCAGTACATCGGTGCCTGCCCTGTCGTCCCACCAAGTCTCTGCGGTTACCAACAAGGTGAACCGTCTCCTTACCTTGTCTCGCGTGTGCTCCTGGAGGAGCTCGACTTTTGTGGGTTGGTAACTCTCGCGGCCAACGATCAGGGGCCAAGCACACCGGTACACTGGTCGTACCCTCCCTGTCGTCCCGTCGCAATACCTCTCGCAGGCACCGTTGGGTCGCCCGACTTCTTACCTTTAAGGACAACCGTTGCTCAAGTACCTAGAGCGACTATACAGAGTCAGCAACGAGTGGAGTACAAGGATTACTCCTTGATAGCTCACACTTGATGGTGGCTCGGCAGAGCCGAGGTAGGGGGCCTCAGGCGGTGTCTGCATTGTACCGTACCTGTGCAGTTATAATATTTGTATCCGCGTTCACTCCCCTGAGTGATCACGGCCCTATATCTAATCCTAGCTAACAATGCGCAGGGCTCACTGCTGAATAATGCATAATAACAATAATAGGCAGCATAGGATAAAGGAGGTACATCAAGGGGCGACAAAAAATAGGCTATGCAATTGAATAGGATTGTAACGTAGCAGCAGCAGTAACAATGCCTAGTGCAAGAAATGTACGGAAAGATAGGCGATATCTGGGGAAGAGAATGGCTCTGCTTGCCTGGAAGCTCGACGGTAGAAGTAGGGTCGTCGACGAAGTAGTCATACCCAGTAGCGGTGTAGTCGACGGCAGCAGCGGGGTCTACGGGAGATAAGGGGGGGAAGAAACAGTAAATACACAGCAAACATATACAAACAGATGCATGTCATGACAGATGAAATGTTAACGGTGTTCTAACGCAGTGTAATGCAAGTTGCTCGGAACGGAAATTCATTTGAGGATCAAGCCTATCCGTGCTAGTTGATCTATTCTGAGAAACATTCGTGTTCGAAATAAATTCATCCGGGTACTTTAGCAGTACTGGACAATTTATCGGATAGTCGGTCCGGAGGGGGACGGTTCGATATTCGTTGTGTTAGAGGGGTGTGATAGACATACGAATAGCGTATTCGTATTCGTTATATTTTTCTGATCAATTTTCATGTATAAAGTTTTTGAATTTGAGTTACGGTTTAAAAGTTATTGAATTTCAAAGTTTAAATCATTTAAATGATTTTCTGAATTTCTTTTATTATTAAATTCCAACATTATCCAAAACAGTGCCTGACATGTGGGACCCACATGTCAGCCTCTGTTTATTTATAAAACATTTTAATAAATCAGAAAAGCCTCTGGTCCCACCAGTCAGCCTCTAATTATTAACTAAAACATTTTATATATCAATTAACCCAGTGGGGGCCACATGTCATGGATACATGTGTTGATTTAACAACTAAATAAATTCAGTGATTAAATCAGTTGCCTGGGCCCACATGTCAGTGTCAGTGGGGGTAAACTAACAGTTTTTTGTTTGTTTTAATTAACCAGAGGGGATTAGGGGGGGGGGCAGGCCCACTGTCAGTGTCAGGAGGGGGCGGGGTTAGGGGTTAGTTACCCCCTGACGTGAAGGGCCCACTGGCCAGTGGCATGGGATCTCACCGGCGGTGATCGCCGGCGGCGAGCTCGTACGAGACACGGTATAGGGCATAGGAGAGGGCGTGGGAGGGCGCAATTGAAAGCTGGGAGAAGGCCGCGTCCAATGGTGGTGAGGTTTGTCCCGGGGGGCGCCGGAATCGGTGCCGGCGTCAAGGTTTGGCGGCGGGCAGAAGCTGCGAAGACGACGACGACGTTTCTGTGCGAAAAATCGAGCGTGCGCTAGCGCGTGAAGTAAATGGGAGCATCCTAAGCCGAACGGCACGCTTGGCGCGCCATAAGCGAGAGCTAGCCCACGGTGGCGACGACAGCCGGCGGCGAGGAGCTATGGCTCCAATGGCGCGGGAGGCTACGGCGAACGGGAGGCCACGGGAAGACTAGGAGGGGGTAGAGGAGCTCACGGCGGAGGCGTAGGGGAGGGCAGCAAGCTTGGGGGAGGCACGACGAGGCCGGAATTGACGACGAGATCGCGGCGGCCGGAGCGGGGAACGAAGACGAGGGCGAGGCGAGGGAGGGCTCCCGGCTCGATTCCTTGCTGGAGTCGATGCAGACGACGACGGTGCAGAGGTTGGACACGGTGGCGTAGGTGGTAGTGGCTGTTGGCCGCGTGCGGCCACGACAACGACGACGGTGGCGCTCGGGTAAATTTTCCCGGGCGAGAGAGAGGTGAGGAGGAGGGGAAAATGGAGGGGAGGGGGTGTCTACGGGGCAGGGGCGTTGCCCTTATCCACAACGGCGCTCCAGGGGAGGTGGGGACGGCCGGCAGAGCTCCCGGCCATGGTGAGCTCGCCACGGCGCCGGGGCAGGTGGGGGAGGTGATGGGGGCAGGTGGGGGAAGGGGGCTTGGGCCGACTGGGCCTTGCCTGGGGCGAGGTTTAGTTATTTATTTATTTATTTATTATTATTATTTATTTCCTTGTCTTTTTGTTTTCTATTACTGCTAGAAACAATTAATTTAAATGCTAAAACATTTTTATAAAAGGTGCCAGTGGTTTCTAAATTAGGGCAATACCACAAGGAGCTGATACAACAAGTTTGGTTCATTTAAAAATTAAATGAATATTTTAATTAGATTTAAAATTGCTAAAATGGAATTTAGGTACTGCTGTTATAATTGTTCACAATTTTCTAAAGCTTTATAATTTACCAAAGTTAGTCCAATATGCTTCTAATGATTTTTGGCAATTTACAAAAGTGGTTCCAGGATTTATGGAACAAATTTATTTGAACACTTTTGTTTTGATTTTCATTCAAAGCAGTTTCAACTAGGGTTTGGTTTCTTGATGAGCAAGATGCATTGGGCTTTGGGTTTTGATTACCAACCAGCATGGTTTGAAAAGAGAAGAAGCAAAGTTTGATTAAGGACAGGGGATAACAGTGATTAACAAACAGTGATGGTCAACAGTGATGATGATTACTGTTACAGACACTGAGGGTGTTACAAGTGGGGTGCGGATCTGACTCGTGGCAGGCGCCACTTGATCAATAAAAGCACCCCTACCTTTCGGCTTGGGCGGATCCGCTCATTTCCCCCCTGCACAGCCATTCCCGCTTCTCTCTCTCGCTTCGCCTCTTCCTTGCCCACTCAATCTCGCCGCCAAGACATCTCCGAAGGCTGCTCGAGTTCCGCCCTGGGAGGCCGCGACTCGCGCTGCCCTTCCGCCGCCGCCGCGACCATGTCTGGCGGGGAGTGGCTTCCGTCGATCGTGACGGAGGACATGCTGCTGGGGTACCAGGACGCCGGCCTAGTTCCCCGTGAGGGTTGCCGTCTTCCCGCGGCTGGGGAAGACGAGCCTGCACCGCGGGACGGTGAGAGAGTTCTCTTGCTTTCGCATGTGGATCGCGACTTTTCTCTTCCCCCACATCCCTTCTTTTTAGATTTTTTGGCTTTCACGGTACTCAACTTCACCACCTTGTCCCCAATGCTGTTGCCCTCCTCTCTAGTTTCTTCACTCTTTGTGAGGGGTTCTTAGGCGTAGAGCCCCACTGGCATCTTTTCCGTAGTATATACGCCATTAAACCTCAGAAGGCGAAGAAGTCCGGGGAGGGTGGCGGTGTTGAGTTCAATCATCTCTGCGGCGGCTTGTTCTTGGCTAAGAAGCAGGGGGTGCAGTATTTTGCCTCTTGCGTGCCTGATTCTGTAAAGAACTGGAAAAATAGCTGGTTCTACTGCAAGGTGGCCAAGGGGCCGGGGGTGCGGACCTTGTCTCCTTACTCGGACATTAGGATGACTTCTTCTCAGGGCTGGAACCCCCGACTCACTAATGCCGATAAGGAGCAGGTGCTCCCCTTGATGCGTGAGGTCATCCGGCTGAAGAAGAATGCTCTAGACGCCATAGATCTAATAGCCGCCTTTGTGATTCGGAGGATTCAGCCACTCCAGGACAGGACTCGGGGGATGTGGACGTATTCCGGGTTGCAGGATGACACCCGCTATAGCACCACTGAGATGCCCCTGGACGAGTTTGAAATTCAAATGAAGATAATAACAAGAGTGACCCAGGGTCTTCAGACGACTGGCCAGTGAGACCCCTCGGCATCGACAATCCTCCCACCTTGGTAAGCTGACTCGTGCCATATGTATCTTGAATGTGCTTCATTTGTTGGCTCTAACTCGAACCTCTTTATTTATTGCTAGGATTTTACTCAATTCCGTTGCCCTATTCCTCTGGCTCCGCAGCATCCTGCCGAGGAGGATGAAGATAGTACTGCTGGTGTGGGGGTCGGAGTTGAGGCGGGGAGGAGCTGGAGTCCGAGGTGGCTCGGGCTCAGGCAGCGTCCGAGCAACGCTCGAAGAACAACCAGGACCGCGAGTCGGTGCAGGAGGGGCTTACTCGGACCCATAAAAGGGCTCATACTATGAGTGGCGAAGAGGACAGCGGGAAGCTTCCTCCCTTGGGCCTCAGCTCTGGGAAGGTTGCGCCCATGAAGAAGAAAAAACTTGTCACTCTTGGGGGCCGAGAGGCTAATCCCTCAGGGGGTGCTGCTGTTGAGAAGGCCAAGGGGGATGGATCTGGTTCGTCCAGGGTTGCTCCCCCGAGGCGTAGCATGAAGACCGTTCACACGTAATGCTGTTGGTTATCGTATGCTTTAAGGCTTTGTTAGTTTCTCAGGCCCACCCTTAGCTGTTTCATTTTGCAGTATTCGTCCGAGTGGTTCTGAGACGTTGCCTGGGATCGAGGAGGATCCCGAGGTCGAAGCTATGGAGGATGTTAGCACTTGCGAGGTGACTGACTTTCCTGGAATGGACACTATTCCAGAAGATACTGCGGCTGTTGGTGGGAATTCTTCGTTGTTTTCTTTGTTGAGACGTTTGCCACTGTCGTCTTTTCGCTTTTAATTGTTTGTTGTTTCTGCTGCAGGCATGGATGTTGACCCTACTTCTGATCCTGCTCGGATTGCTGGTGAGTCCACCGCTGCTGGGGCACTCCTCCTGAGGTGATTGTTCCTGAGGGGACGGTATCCTCTGGGTCTGGTTTCCGAGCTGCTGCACCTGATGCTCCGGCTAGGGAGGCCGTTAGGGAGGCCCCTGTCGCTTCGGCAGCTGCTCGAGGGGGTGGGCCTTCTAGCTCGGGGGCCATTCCTGTCGGAGCCCCAGTGGAGAGTGCTATTATTGGTGGGTTGAAGGAGTCCTTGGTTAAGGCGACTCAGTTTGAGTTGCGGCTGCGAGAGCTAGCAACTGAGGCTGAGTTGGTGAAGTCCAACATGCACGTAAGTACTTACGTAAGTTTTCTTACCCAGTGGGTGTAGCCCCCAAGGCTCCGAGCAACTTTGTGAAGTTATTCAGAGTCTTTTGATAGAAGGTTTTTTATTTTAGTTTACTTCCAGTGGGGAGCACTTCTTAGTGCACCCACTGGGTGTAGCCCCCAAGGCTCCGAGTAACTTTGCGAAGTTATTCAGAGTCTTTTGACAGGAGGTTTTTATTTTAGTTAACTTCCAGTGGGGAGCACTTCTTAGTGCACCCACTGGGTGTAGCCCCCAAGGCTCCGAGTAACTTTGTGAAGTTATTAAGAGTCTTTTGATAGGAGGTTTTTATTTTAGTTAACTTCCAGTGGGAGCACTTCTTAGTGCACCCACTGGGTGTAGCCCCCAAGGCTCCGAGTAACTTCGCGAAGTTATTCGGAGTCTTTTGATAGGAGGTTTTATTTTAGTTTACTTCCAGTGGGAGCACTTCTTAGTGTACCCACTGGGTGTAGCCCCCAAGGCTCCGAGTAACTTCGCGAAGTTATTCGGAGTCTTTTGATAGGAGGTTTTATTTGAATATGGAATTCCCCTTGTCTTCATAGGAGGCATGCAAGCTTGGGTCGGCCTTCGTGAAGTTGCAGGAGGAGAAAACTGCTGCTCAGAGTGCGTAGGAAGTGCTGCTTGAGGAGCACAACAAATTGAAGAAACAGCATGCTGAGGACAATGGTAAAAGCTCTTGGGTTTCTAAGCTGCCATTGTTCATGTTCTTATTTTTCCATTTGACGTTGTGCTTGCAGAGGCGGCGAAGAAAGCCTTTCATGCGAAATTCAAGGAGAATGATGATTTTGTTGCTAAGATGAAGAAAGAAATAGACCAGGTTGAGAAACGAGCCAAGGCTCACAAAGCGTTGGAGACCAGTCTTTATTATTACAAATAGGCAGTGAAGGAGAATGAGGCTTGCATCTCCAAGCTGGAGTCTGACTTGGAAAAACTATCCGAGCTGCGCGCCGAAGATGCGAAGAAACATCAAGCCGAGTTGGAAACCACTCGGAAGGCCGTGAAGGCAGCTGAAGAGTATTGCGCTGGCCGGTTCGCCGTTTTCAGTGAGACCTTGTCTGGTGAGTTTTTGGCTGTCCGAGTTGTGGTAGGGACCTGTTTCCCAGTCTTAGATTGTGTAGTCATCTTCTCCCTTGGTGCAGCACATGGGACAGATCTAGATGCCGAGCAAGCGCGCATGGCCAACTTTGCGGAAATCATGAAGAGAGATAACTATACGCCAGTGACCACAGAATTTGCTCTGGCTCAGGGATTGCTGACCACGAGGTGCGCTAAAGCGAAGAAATTTGCTGAAGAGGTTATGGGTGCCACCCTAGCCTTGAAGTGCAAGCTATCACCTGCCGAGGGAAGCCGAGTGAAATATGACACTTTTGTACCCGTCCTCCAGGAGGCTCCCCATCCGCTGGCCCACTGGAAACGCTCGGCGGCATGGAGCGGTGCGAATTACGCACTGGCATTGACCAAGGCACATTTTCCGGGGCGGGTCCATAATCTTGAGCGGGTTGGTGGTGGAGATCCGAAAGAAGGTCAGAGCTGCACCTCCTTCCTGCCGCGATATGCTGAAACTGCTAGCCGAATTTCCCTGATGCCCAATCTGGACTTCTTTGTTGGGTCGACTGGCGTGACTAGTGATTCAGATGAGGCGGGCGAGGAATGAGTGAAGCACAGCAAAAGACACTGGTTTGATATTTGCCTCGGGATGCCGAGTGGATCTGTAATAAGTTGCACTGTGTGGTTGTGTCATGACACTCTCTCATTTGGTTGATGAACTCGTATTCTGTTTCTTAGTGGGAAACGAATATTTCTTTCGATGCTTGCTTTTATTTTTGTATGAATTCTGTAAGGTTTCACTCGAGCTGCGCATAGTTCGGAAGAGAACCTATTTTTATCGCTTTAAGCAGCCCCCAAGTCTACTTAGAATTGAAGGTACTTAGAGAAATTTTCTATTGATGATCTGGTGGACAAGATCATCAATGCAGATGATGTTGTGCTTCCCCAAGCCTTTGGGGCGTTGGTGAGCTCTTAACATAAGTTTTCTAGAGATGATATATGGGCCTTCCCATGGGGGAGCTAGTTTGTGATCCGTAGTTTGCTTAATGCGAAGTACCATGTCGCCCTCTTGGAAGGAGCGAGCTCGGACATGTTGGTCGTGGTATCGGCGAAGGTCTTGCTGATAGAACGCCGAGCGGGTGAGGGCTAAATTTCGTTCTTCTTCCAAGAGATCAACGCCATCTTGTCGTGCTTCTTCAGCTTCAACTTCTGTGTACTGGCTTATACGGGGGGCATTGTGCTTGAGGTCGCTCGGAAGGACTGCCTCTGAACCGTAGACGAGGAAGAAGGGGGTTGACCGAGTTGAGCGATTGGGATTTGTACGCAATACCCATAAGACTAAAGGGAGTTCATCAACCCAGGTGCCCGCTGCTTCCTTTAGTTCCCGAAGTAGCCGAGGCTTGATTCCTTTGAGTATTAGTCCGTTGGATCGTTCAACTTGGCCGTTGGACTGTGGGTGTGCGACTGAGGCGAAGTTGACCTGGATGTCATTGGACCAGCAGAATTTCTTGAATTCAGCCGAGTTGAAGTTCGATCCATTATCAGTAATGATGTCATGCGGGACACCGAACAGATGAATGATGCCTTGCATGAAGCTGACTGTTGTGGAGGAGTCTTGGGTCTTGATAGGCTTTGCTTCTATCCATTTTGTAAACTTGTCTACGGCGACCAAAATGTGGATGAAGCCATGCTTGCCTGGTCGGAGCGGTCCGATCATATCCAGTCCCCAGACTGCAAATGGCCAGGCTAGGGGGATTGTCTTCAGCTCGGAAGCTGGCTTGCGGGGCTGGTTGGCATAAAACTGGCAGCCTTCACAGTGGTCCACGATGTACCGAGCATCGCTGAGGGCGTCGGGCCAAAAGAAACCAGCTCAGAAAGCTTTTGCCACCAACGTCCGACTTGAGGCATGATGGCCACAATCTCCCGAGTGGATGTCTTGTAGGATGCAGCGGCCTTCTTCCTCGGAGATGCATCGCTGCGGGACATGAGTGATGTTGTTCCTGTACAGCTCCCCATTGATCACCGAGTAGGACTTGGATTTGCGACGATCTGCTTGGCTTCTATCTCGTCATCAGGTAACTCTTGTTTTTGCAGGTAAGCAAGGATTGGAAGTGTCCACTCGGGGGGACTAACCTCCACATCAAAAACCAGATCCACTACTGCGGGTATATCCTCTTTGTTGGGGATGTTCTTATCAGGCAGCATATCTGGGTCGGCTTCTAGGAAAGGGTCCTCCTTGACTATCGGGGAATGCAAGTGCTCCAAATAAATCCCTGGTGGGATCTGACCCCGAGTGGAACCTAATTTGGCTAGGTCATCTTCTGCCTGATTCTTAGCCCTTGGAATGTGATGGAGCTCGAGCCCATCAAATTTTTTCTCCAATTTTCTTACTGCTACGCAGTAGGTTGTCATTGCTGGACTTCTGATGTCCCACTATTTCATTACTTGGTTGATTACCAGGTCTGAGTCTTTGAATACCATAAGTCTCCTGATTCCGAGTGAGATGGCCATTCACATACCGTACAGGAGAGATTCATACTCGGCTTCGTTGTTTGTTGCTAGGAAATGAATTTGGAGGACGTATCTCATTTCATCCTTTCTTGGTCAGACTAGAACCACCCCTGCCCCTGCGCCCTGTAACATCTTGGATCCATCAAAGAACATTGTCCAATGCTCTGGCATTGGTTGTGGGGGATGTTGGACCTCAATCCACTCGGCCAGGAAGTCCACCAGTGCTTGTGACTTGATTGCTTTTTTGGCTTGGTAACTGAGGTCAAAGAGCAGTAGGTCCAGACTCCATTTTGCTATTCTGCCAGTTGAGTATCTGTTATTCATAATTTCTGCCAGGGGAGCTTCAGAAACTACTATGATGGAATGATCCTGGAAGTAATGTGCGAGCTTCTGAGATTGCAAATAAATTCCATTGCCAGCTTCTGGTAGTGGGGGTATCTTTGCTTGGATGGGGTGAGGACTTCGGAGATGTAGTACACTGGTCTGTGTACCTTCTGTGATTTTCCTTCTTCCTCCCTTTCCACCACTATGGCTACACTAACAACTCAGCTTGTGGCTGCAATGTATAACAACAGCGACTCTTTTTCTTGGGGCGCTGCCAGGACTGGCCGAGTCGACAGCTGCTTTTTGAGTTCTTCAAACGCCATTTGAGCTTCGTCTGTCCAGACAAAATTCGGCGATTTTTTCATCAGTTGGAGAGGGGTAAGGCTTTCTCTCCCAATTTGGAGATGAAACGACTGAGTTCTGCGAGGCAACCTATTAACTTTTGGACGTCTGAGAGCTGCTTGGGAGGCTTCATGTTCTGAATTGCCGCGATTTTTCCCAGGTTGGCCTCTATCCCTCGCTCGGAGACCATGAATCCGAGTAGCTTCCCTGCTGGCACGCCAAAAACGCATTTTTCAGGATTGAGCCTGATGCTGTAGGCTCGGAGGCTCTGAAAAGTTTCAGCTAGGTTAGCTAGTAAACTACTTCCTTTAGCCGACGTGATCACAATGTCATCCACATAGACTTCCACGTTTCTGCCGATCTGCCAGATCTGACAATTCTGCAGCATGCGCTGGTACGTGGCGCCTGCGTTTCTTAGTCCGAATAGCATCGTGACATAACAGAAACATCCGAATGGGGTTATGAATGCTGTTTTGAGCTCGTCTCGTTCGTATAGTCGGATTTGATGGTAACCTGAGTATGCATCGAGGAAACATAATCTCTCGCAACCTGACGTGGAGTCCACAATCTGGTCAATGCGAGGAAGAGGGAAATGGTCTTTTGGACAAACTTTATTGATATGACGAAAATCAACACAAGTTCTCCAAGATTTATCTTTCTTCGGAACCATTACAGGATTTGCTAACCACTCGGAGTGGAAGATTTCCCTAATGAATCCGGCTGCTAACAGTCTAGCTATCTCCTGCCTGATGGCCTTCCTTTTCTCAGAGGAAAACCGTCGGAGGGACTCTTTCACCGGTCTTTCTTTTGGATCTACGTGTAACTTGTGCTCGGCCAACTCCCTTGGGACTCTAGGCATATTGGAGGGCTTCCACGCGAAGATGTCCCAATTCTCACGGACGAAGTTGACGAGCTCGAATTCCTATTGGGGATCCAGATCGGTGGCGATGTTGGTGTATTTTTCTTCATCTGTGGGGTGTATCTGTACCCTCTTGGTCTCTCCGGCCGACTCGAATGAAGATGTCTTCTTTGGCTGCAACAACTCGGACGATTCGGGCTTTTTTGTATTCGGCCAGCTCGACCTCAGCCATTTGCTGATCAGCTATCAGGGAGCCCTTCTGTAGCAGTTCTTCGGCTTGCTTGTAGTCTCCTGAGACGGTGATCACGCCGTGCGGGACGGGCATCTTGAGTTTCAGATAGACATAGCAGGGGATGGCCATAAATTTCGCATAGGCCTGCCTTCCGAGTAAAGCGTGGTATGCACTCGGGAAGTCCACTACTTCAAAGGTGATCTTCTCTTTCCGGAAGCTACTCGGAGTACCGAAGACCACATTGAGGGAGATCATTCCGAGTGAGTACGCCTTTTTCCCCGGGATTATCTCATGAAATTCCAGATAGCTTTTGCGGAGCTTGGACAATGGAATATTCATGCTCTTCAGGGTGCTTGCATATAGGATGTTAATTCCACTGCCGCCATCCATCAAGAAATTTATGATCCTGAAGTTCCCATTCTCTGTTTCCACCAAACGATCCACGAGGCGTGCCTGCCCGGGTGAGGAATGTGAGGAGGGTGATCCGACTAATCAAAGGTGATCGGGACGTCGGCCCACTTCATGTAACTCGGAACTGCCGGAGCTGCCGAGTTGACTTCTCTGAATCTTATCTTTTCTACTCTCTTCGACTCTCGTCCTGCGAAGATCACCAGCACTCCGTCTTCTCTTGGGAAACCTTCGCTGTCCAGTTCTGGGCTAGGCGCCTTCTTTTTCCCGGTGTCCTTATCTTGCTGAGGGCCTGTTCTTGCGTTCTAGGCTGCTCTATTGATCAGGCGGCACTGCCGAGCTGTATGCTTTGGAATAACCAACTTTCCTTCGGCATCACGGGTGGTGTGGAGAGGACAAGGCTGATCCAGAACTTCATCGTCATTGGACGACTTTTTCTGCCGCGGTTTCCACTCCTTCCGTGCATGACCCTTGCCATGAAGACTCGAAGCGTTTGCTACAGCCACCAGCTCTGCGTCCGTTGGGGCGTCTTCTGCCTTTCTCTTGTTGTTGTTTTCGGTCTTCTGCTTCGGGTTCGGCGCCGAGCTGCCACCTCCTCTATGCTGCTGGTTCTTCTGCCGAATCTCCTCTTCACCATTGGCATACTTGTTTTCTATCTCCATCATCTTCACGAGTGAGGTGATGTGCGGTGATCTGGCCAGCTTGAGACTTAATTCCCTATACTTGACCCCTTGTTTGAAGGTGTGAATGGCCTGGAACTCGGAGACGCCTTCCACCAAGTTGTGGAGTGTGATCCACCTCTGGATGTAGTTTCGAGTAGTCTCGGTGTTACCTTGGACGCATAATTGTAGCTCGGTCAAGCCTCCAGGCCTCTTGTAGGTCCCCTCAAAATTCTTGATAAACACTCTCTCGAGGTCTTCCCAAACCCAGATGCTACTCGGGGGGAGCTAATTCAGCCACACCCGAGCTGAGCCCTCTAACATCAACGGCAGGTGCATCATGGTTATCTCGTCACCACCCCCTCCGATTTTCTCGGATATTCTGTAATCATCCAGCCATGTCTGGGGTTTAGCATCACCTCGGTATTTATCCACCCCTTGAGCTATCCTGAAGTGAGGCGGAATAGGGGTAGATCGAATCCTTTCACTGAAACAAACCGGCCTTGTGGCCATCGAGGGCTGAACCTGCTCCTGAAGATGAGTTCTGGCTCGGTCGACTCGGCTCTGTACAAGATGACTACGGGCGTCGTCTTCAACATCAAGGTAATGGTCTTCCCGGTGCCAAGGGAACTCCTCTCTCCGCGGTGCGGGCCGACCCATCCCACGGGCCTCTGTCCTCCTGAGATCTTCATGCCGATACTGCTCTTGGCGATGATCTCCTCGGGGTTCATCTCTACGCCGAGGCGAATTATTCTTGTTCCTCCGTGCTTCCCCATAGGGCGTGTGTACTGACAGTGACGTCCTTGCGGGGGGAACTTGGGAATGGATCCGCTGTTGTGATTGACTGACAGCAGATTTTTGATCGACTGTGGTTTGTAACAAAAACGCCAGGTGCTGAATCTCTTCTGCCGCCGATCCACTGGGCTGCAGAGAATTTGCAATCCGAGTTGCCGCTATGAGATTTTCTACTGGGGTGCCCATAGCTCGGAAAGGCTCTCGACCTGGGCCCCGCAGTTGACGATTCGTTCTGCTTTGTCTGAGCCGAGCTACCTCCCGAGCTTGACGCTCGAAAGTATTTTCTTGCTCGGCCAGGCGTTCTCGCTCAGCCAAATTGGTTAATCTGGCTGCCTCCAGGCCTCGCCCTTCTGGAGTGCTTGTGTCAATTGGGGTGTTTAGAAGTCGCTCGGCCGCTTCTGCTTCCTCCCGCTCTTCCCGAGTAAGGGGGCGGGGTTGCCGACTCGACTCTCCGAGCTCCAACCTTTGGAAAGCGGAAACACGTCGGGTCGGCTCCCGAGTGCCAGCCCTGGATGGGCTGTTCGCTTCATCTCGAGCGTGAGTGTCCCGAGCTGGCGATGGCTGAGAGGGCGGAGTCTCAGCCATGCACACTTCTGCAACCGCGACTGGGGCGTCACTACTGCCTTCTTGCTCGGCACCTGACTCGGGGTCAGATGCCTCCATGCCTTCTTCTTCAACCAAGCCGAACAGAGGCAAGAGAGATGTTGTGGAGCCTTCTCTTGCAATCAGTTCGTCCAGGGCCTTGTGGGCTGACTCCACCAAGTCGATGACTGCCACCTGCTGGACCTTGACCGATTTTCCGCGATGGTGAGCACGCGGGCAGCCAGAATGCTTCTTCTTGTGGCGGAACGATAACAGCGCGGGCGCTTGGAGATGGGCCGACAGCTGGAGGCGCAGGGCCCCCGACACGTCAGCTCGGAAGTGAACGCTGCCTCTTGAGGGAAGAAATTGTGCCTGGAGCGGAGAATCTGCCAACCAGGACGAATCATCAGCTATGAAAGCTAACGATCCGAAACGGAAAACCTCTCCGACGATGAGCTCGGAGCCGCGAATCAACGAATAGGATGAGAAAAACGCCATCTCTACGATTGCTGATCAACTCAGCCCCACGGTGGGCGCCAATTGTCGTGGATACAAATCTGACAATAGATGTAGGGGTATGAAAGGAGATAAATGAATCTGTACGCAGAGAGGGTTGACGCAAAGGGATTATACAGGTAAGGCCTCTCCGTGGAGATAAAAACATTAATCCTGTCCCAGGCTGACTAGGGTGTTCTTTCTTCTGAAATACTGAGAGTATAATGTGTTGGGCGTGCCCATGCCGAAGGGGAGGGGGTGGCTTATATAGAGTGCGCCCCTGCCTCCTTAATACCTTGGCTTAAATGGGTCTTAATTACATGATTAAATACGTACTTAAATACAAAACGGTCTTCCCATTACTACTAATAAAAGAGGAGAAAACGCCTGCAGCATTAAATGCCTCCCGTCCGTTGCGTTTCCCATCTTCCCAGTAGGGGGGCCTCGCCAATTACTTCCGAGTATCTGTATACTCGATTCTTGCTGGGCTTCCGAGTAGTTGCGTACTCGGAAGCGACTCCTGGTCTCCGAATAACATGTTACTCGGAGACTGCCAATGCTTCGTGTTTTTTGTTGGTCTTATTTTGCTTGATGTGCTTTGGGGAAACCCAGGGCTTAAGGATATCCCTGGGTTTCCCTCGTCTAGGGGTATGCCTTTAGTATTACCACGACATGTATTTTTGGTATTTTTGATTAGGGACACAAAAGTAAAAACTGAAAGGTAAACTAACAAGACTAAAAAGCAAAGGTAAAAGATAGTGTGCAACTCCCCTATCTTGTAGACTTGACTCCCCGGAAACGGCGCCAGAAATTTGCTTGATGGCTTCTTGCCCTCGTTGGTTACCCCAAGTGGAAGGTTTGAGATGCAGTGCAGCAACAAGTTTCCCTCGGTGAAGATACCAAGGTTATCGAACCAGTAGGACTCAGGAGATACAAGTAGGTGGCAACGTCGCCAGAAATTGCTTCCTGACTAGGGTGTTGTCGTGGACCTGCACATAGCTACAAATAACTTTGCTCCCAACGAGTATAGAGGAGTTGTCAATTCCTCCGGCCTTGTCGTTTACAGAGGATCAACGCAAGAGATAAAAGGTGCAAAGGAAAGTAAAAGCTGAAAGTAAATTGAGGGTGTGAACAATAATGTGAAGATGGACAATGGTCCCGTGATTTTCACTAGTGATGTCTCTCTCCCAAAAGACGATAAAAGTGCTAGCGAGGTAAACAAATCACAGTTGGGCAATTGACAGGATTATGAAGGCACCGCAATGCTAACTATGCTGCAAAGAAAGGAAGGGCTCAAAAGCAATGGGCAGTACGCCAAGGTAAGTAGACCGAAATCCATCTGCATCTACTACGAATCATCCACCTTGAGATATCTATCCAGAACATCTCGCTGGTATTAAGTTGCGAATCCCACCCAAAGTGTAAACTCAAAGCAACAGACAACTGCATTAAAAGAACTTTGCGTAAAGTAAACAATCCTTGCACCTGCAGGTACAAGCACAGTTGTTTTATCCCTGGTGGCAACATCACATCCTCTAGTCTCATGTTTCTGTCACTCAAGCTAGACATCAAGGGGCTGAACCCACAATCAAGCATAACGCTCTCTCTTGGAGTTGCAAATAAAATACTTGGCCAAAGCAAATACCGCAACGGAGAACATGCAAGAATTTACTCAAGAACAAAATATAAAAGAGAAGAACCAAATATATTACTCATCACAATCTGAACATAGTCTCATAATCCATCAGATCCCAACAAACTCAGCATAGCAACAACAAAAATTACATAGATGCCTCGATCATTTGAGGCAGCTCACGAGGACTCGAAAGTGGAAGCACAAAAGGGGGAGAGATTCATCACATAGCTACTGGTCACGGACCCATGGTCCAAGGGGGACTACTCACGGTACATCCGGGAGGCGTCCATGGCTATGGATGGTCTCCCGGAGGGGGTTCCTCCTTCCGGCAGGGTGCAGGGCAGCTTCTCCAGGCAGCCCCGATCTTGAAACGGCGGCAGTGGTGGTACAGAGGGAGTTCGCGAGAAAGAGATCGATATTAGGGGTTTCCACCACGAGGGGTAAATATAGGCGAAGGGGTGCATCGAGGGGACCCACGAGGCAGTCAGGAGGGTCCCTAGCGCGGCCCAGGGTGGGGCCACGCCACCTGCCCTCCTGGCTGCCTGGTGGTGGCCCCCCTTCCCTCTCTTGGTGATTCTGGAAGCTTCTGTTGCGCTGATTTTTTATATATTTTTCCCGGAATTTTTGGAGCACTTTTAATGGCCGGAAAACCTGAAATACAAAAACAGCAGAAAACAGAAACTGGCAACTGGGTGCACTGAGTTAATAGGTTAGTCCAAATAGGTTCAAAAGTGTATGAAAGTTCAAGCAAAACATGGCAAAGTCACACAAAACATGCATGGAGCAAGCAGAAATTATAGATACGTTTGGGACGTATCAACATCCCCGAGCTTAATTCCTGCTCGTCCTCGAGTATGTAAATGATAACAAGCATAATTTCTGTGGTGACATGCCACACAACCATAAAAGGACTTTTAAGTAAAGAAATCAAAGCATGAAATTCAATTCAAGTCTTAACAAGCAAGAGTCTATATTAGCATGTGCACAAGCAACAAAAGAACAAAAGGTGCAAGAGCTCTCGCTGTCCGTGACTCGAATGTCTCCAGATGGTGTTTGCGTGCAAGCAAGGGATAGGGAAATACGAGAGAAAAAATAAGGTTGTTGAGAACAACTATCTACTAAAGTTTCACACTTGGTCTCCTTTGGATTCTTATCTGGACTCGTCCCCAGACCACTAGCCAGGTACAAGTCAAACTGATCCACTCCCTTTCGATATTTTGAGCACTCATGCAATGGATGAGCGTGAGCAAGAAAGTTGACACCTAAAAGGAGAAACAGAAAGAAGGTGGAGGAGGAAGACAAAAAAGGTGTGAAAGGCTCACATCAATGAGGAAAATCATAGGCGAGAGAAGGCCATATGATAGATATGATGTGAGGAGTAGGGATTGTCATACAACGGATGCACATGTGAGCTAAAAGCTCTCCAAGGGAACTAGTGGGGGTGCATCTAACTTGCTTGCTCAAGAAGACCTAGAGCTCGTTTGAGGAGGCTCATCATTGGAATATATAAGCCAAGTTCTATAGTGTGAAGGGTCCCCACATAGCTATATGCATGATGATGAACTCTATGGAGTACAAGGGATAGGAGATGAAGTACTAGTGTGGAACTCTCAAAAGGAATAGTAGTATGCCCCCTTCTCTCTTTTTATTTTTTTTCTCTTTTTCTCTTTTTATTTTTATTTTTTTTGGTGGCCTCAATGGCTCTTTCTATTTAACTCTCATTTGTCCTCTTTGGGATCTTTTGATTTTGTCCTCTTTGGAATCTTTTCCTCACTTTATGGGCAATACTCTATATTTTAAAAGAATATAGGAGATCTTTCACTCTTTACAAAGGTACTCACATAAATAAAATGTAACTATCATGATGCAAATGTATGCTTCTGCCAGGATAGCAGGATATGCAATGATACTAGCGCGTCATGTAGCAATGATTAGGGCAAGGCCCAACTAGCATGCGGCTCATCGATCAAGAAAGTAGCATGTATGACATGAAGATCAAGTCATGAGAAGGTGGATGTTGCTTGGCAATGTATCTCGGAAAGGCTATGTAAATGTCTTGTAGGTAGGTATGGTGGCTGTTTTGAGGAAAGATATAAGGAGGCTTATGATGGCAGAGCGTATCGTGCCAAGGGTTTGGATGCACCGGCGAATTATGCGCCAACTCTCGAGGTGAGAAAGGGCAATGCACGGTACCGAAGAGGCTAGAAAAATTATAGGTGGGTGGAAGTGTCAACTTTCGAATACTCACATTAGTCCGAAGAACTCATGCACTTATTATCGGTAACTCTCAATCTAATCAGGAGGTTCACAAAGAGACAGGTACCCCGAGGAGGAGTGTATGGGGGTTTGGTTATCCTTGCGCATCCTCGACTCATGGTACGTGAGTGTACTCTAATATTCGAACCCTCCAGAGGTTAGTGATCCATCTAGTAGCTAGAGTTCTCAACAGGGGTTTTTGGTTTTCAAAAAACACACGGATTGCCCAAAATACGACATATATCACTAATAGGCAAGAGCTCTTGACACGATAAGTTAAAACATTACTCTAGTCAATACCTCAAAACTATTGCATGTTACTACTACAAAGAGAACAACAACTTTAACTACCTACTTTCAGTCAAGACACAGAACTCAGTGCAACAGGAAAACTCTCTAACAAGATAAAACATGCAACCTATAGAAAGTTCAACCTAAGACAAAAGAAAAGATCTAGAAAAACTAAAGCACTACAACTAAACAGAACAGCAGCTAAGAAAAGAAAAAGAACAACTCATAGCTAAAAGAATAAGCATGCAAATCCTATGAGGAGTTCTAGTTCAAGCGGAGCGTGAATCTCTCCCACACAAAAGAGTAAGTTGGGGTCTAACTTGTTACTACAGCAAACAAAGAAAAATAAAACTAAAAACAAAACCTAAGAGCAAGACGCTCCAAGCAAAGCACATAATGCATGAAGTGATAAAAATATAGTGCAACGAGAGACGAACTGATAATTGTTGATGAAGAAGGGGATGCATGGGGGCATCCCCAAGCTTAGACGCTTCAGTCTCCTTGAATATTTATTGGGGTTGCACATGGGCATCCCCAAGCTTGAGCGTTTGACCCTCCTGAATCTTCTTTCATAATCCTCCATCGCGCAGTTGAAAAATCCCTTCATACATAACTCATTGTAGGATGATTAGAGAGGTTAGTACCCTAATAAAATAATTTTCCTCTACTGAAAATAAAGATTTACAGGAAGAGCTACTGTTTCCCAAGATTTCCAAAAGGTTTTTGTCGGGACCCGGGGTTAGCGAATGCAAGCCTCGCTACAACACAATCATATGGAGAGCCGAGAATCGTACCCACTTGTCTAAGCAGACAAGGCCAAGCACAGAACATTCTCGGAAAGCATCGAACGTGAGGGGCATCCCATTCAGGCCGGATGATCAACTGAAATGGGTCCTCATCGTCCGCACACAAGTCTAAATGATATGGGTGGTGAACTCCCATAATCATAGACAAGTCGCCTCAACCATACTATCGATTGTATTATGACCCTTACATAGACTTACTCCAGCCCGATCACTTAGTCGGGGTCTAGGGCGGGCTCGATCATACATCAAAGTGTGCACGAGACAGAGTCTCGAACAATCGCAACGCGATGCCCCAAGCTTCGCACATCTAAGGGACACTTGGTGTATAAAAGACCGCCAGCAAGATCACAACTAAGGTCTCGAAAACCCATACTAAGACATGCATGTTATAAACATACACGCAGCACACATGCCTTGTATGAACAGTAGGTATCATTGCAATTCTCTACAAAGTATATATACTTTATTGATAACTCTTACAGAGTGCACACAGAGATCACAAGCATGTGATCCAACATTACAACAAACAAGCGGAAGAAAAGTAGGTCTGAGTACAGACAAGTTTAACAAATGGCTTAGAGAAGCCTTATCTAAAAACAAGCCCTCCACGAGGGAACCAGTCGTCTGACTGGGACTACACTAGCTTGGTCTTGGTCTGAGTCTTCAATCTTCGAGCTTCGGTTAGAAGCCACCATCGGGGTCGGTGGGTTCATCTAAAACATAGATTAAGCAAACGTGAGTACAAAATCGTACTCAGCAAGACTTACATAGGAGCTATACTACTCATGCATATGTATCAAGGTAAAGGGAGGTGGGGTTTCACATGCAGAAATGCCAGCTTTGACTTGGCTAGTCCTGAACTACGAGTACCAGACTTGAGGTAAGAAGCGTACACGAGTCCACTACATCTCTGCAACCAATACACCACTATGGTTACTTCCTCGACTTCCCCACGAGAAGCACACCATAGCACTCACGCTTATCTTGGTGTGTTTTAGAAGTATCCAGTTCAAGTTGTCTAATAATCAAGCTAAGCTTTCCAAGCAGTCCTTAACCGCGGACGCGGCTATTCGAAAAGTTTTGTTAACCCTGCAAGGGTGTACCGCTACACACACGTGTCATCGTGATCATCCTAAACAATGCATAAGCGAGACATGAGAGGGAATTGGGATTTTATCGACATGATCAATGGGGGTTTGCTTGCCTTGTTGACGAGGTTCAGTCACGGGGTCTTCAACGAAGGGGGTGATCTCGGATTCCGGCTCCACTTCTATCAGCAACATGACAATCATAGGATCAACATAATGTACAATGCACAATCACATGAATAAGATTGCAATGGTGATGTTCAAGGTACTGATGTGTTGAGCATTCCATTTAAAAGGACTATATTGCATTTGAAATGCAAATTCAAACTCCATTTGATTTATCGATGAATTTCAAATGCATTTGAATGCATGAAAGTTCATTTGAAAAGTTTGATCATGAAGTGATGTGGTATAGTTGAAGTAATGTCTCTGATGTGTGGATGAATCCATTGGAATTAAGGGTGTTGCAAAATCATTTGCAAAATCACTCCAAATTTGAATTTGAAAAGGATCCATATGCACGTTTGCTACTGTTCACCCATTTGAATGCATATTCATAATCCTTGTATTTTTCTGATAATTTTAGACATATTATTTGTCCAATTTGGAGTTAGGATTGAAAAGTTATTGAATTTCAAAGTTTAATCTATTTTCTGGAATTTTCTGAATTAATTTAATTGCTTTTCTATTTACTGTGTCAGCATGACGTGGGGGTGACGTCAGGGGGGGGCTGACCTGTGGGCCACCACTGTTAGTGTCACAGGGGGTTAACCCCGTTTTAATTAAAATTTGATTTAAATTAGAGGGGGCTGGCCCCACCTGTCATTGACCCATGGGGTCAATTAGGAGGGGGTTTAGCCCCCTAAGACAGGCCACGTCGGCGTCCACCGGCGTTTAAACGCCGGCAACCACCGAGACGGCGGCGCTCACGGGGACAGTGGTTCCGGCCACGGCTTGCCAAACCGAGGGCACAGAAGTGCTTCTCGTGCCCACCCGCATCACGTTCACCACACGGGCGTCACCGGGGTGGCCGGAGTTGACGCCGCCGTCGACTTGCGCGGCGGCCGTGGCATGGCGTCGACGGGAAGGTGGTTAGAGTGCACGATTTTGAGCGCTGGGTGGCTCGTTGGACTCCTGGGGGCTCCAGGAGCTACATGGACACCTCGGGGTGGAAGAACGACGCACAGGGCGAGCTCTAGTCCATCCATGGCGGAGGACGTGCTCGGGACGGTTGCGGAGCCGGCGGCGGCTTGTTGACGATTTCGATGGCTTGAAGTCGAGGGGGCTTGCGATCTTCCTCTCGAAGACGAAGACGACGTCGCTGCGCTCACTGGACCAACTTGTCGGGGCTTTTGAGCTTGATGGCCGCGCGGATGCACGACCGTGCTCCGGCGAGCTCACGGGCGGAGCGGGGAAACGGCGAGGGAGGATGGGAAGAGGGAACCAGAGGAAGGGGAATGGAGGAGGGCTTCCAGCCGCTTCTCCTGGCGAAGAGATGAGGACGGAGGAGCAGCTCCGTGGCCAGAAGCAGGAGGTGGCGGCCATGCGAGGCGCACGGCTCGGCCGTCCCTCCTTCTGGCAAAGGAGGAAGACGACAGTGAGGCCAGGTAGGTGGGCCTCTTTCCTTTTCTAAAAAATCTTTTCTGTTTAATTCTTCTGACTTTTGTTTTGCTGTGGTAAAATAATTACCTAGGCATTTTATAAAATCCTCAAATATTTATCTTGGACATATGTGACATAGTACTAGCCATTCCCAAGATTTGAAGATTTTTGGAATTCAAAATATTTGAATCCAATTCAAATAGCATTTAAATTTAATTTCCAAGCCTCTGTTTGAATTTTTGAAAAATCCATGAGCATGGGTTTGCTCCCAAACCATTTTTAAAATGATCAGCATCATTTATAGGAATTTTCCAAATACTCAAATGATTTTTGGAAAAATATTTTTATCTGGCCATTTGATTTAATTTCTCAGGGCTTTTCTTTTCCCCATTTTTGAATTTTCTTTTGAATTTTTGCATGATGCAAAGGAGCACTTGATCCTAGCACATACCTAACTTGGGGTTGTGACAACTCGCCCCCACTCAAAAGAATCTCGTCCCGAGATTCAGAAGTCTGCGGGAGGAAGGAGGGGTACTCGGCACTGAGACGGTCTTCTCTTTCCCACGTGGCTTCTTTCTCTGAGTGATGAGACCACTGAACTTTCAGAAACTTGATCTTCTTTCGGCGAGTGACACGCTCTGCGGAATCAAGAATACGAACGGGGTATTCTTGATAAGAAAGGTCATCTTGGAGATCAAGCGTTTCATGGTCGACTTCGCGGATGGGGTCCTTGAAGCAACGCCTGAGTTGGGACACATGGAATACATCATGTACTCGGGAAAGGTGCGGGGGTAGTTCAAGTTGGTAGGCAACTTCTCAACGTTTAGCAAGAATGCGGAAAGGTCCGATGTAACGTGGGGCTAACTTGCCTTTGATACCGAAACGTTGGGTTCCCTTTAGAGGAGGAACCCGAAGGTAAGCCTTCTCATCCAGATTGTAGCTCTCTTGCCTATGATGACGATCATAGTAGATTTTCTGACGAGACTGGGCTGCTTTCAATTGATCACGAACAATGCGAACTTGCTCTTCTGCTTCCTTGATCATGTCCGGTCCAAAGAATTGTCTTTCACCGGTTTCTGACCAGTTTAGTGGTGTTCGACATCGTCGTCCATATAGGAGTTCAAAAGGAGCCATGTTCAGACTAGATTGAAAACTATTGTTATAAGCAAATTCGGCGAATGGAAGAGATTTCTCCCAATTCTTTCCGAATGATATAACACAAGCTCTGAGCATGTCTTCAAGAATTTGGTTAACCCTTTCGACTTGACCGCTAGACTGAGGATGGAAAGCCGTACTAAAGGAGAGATGAGTTCCCATAGCATGTTGGAAGCTTCCCCAAAATCTAGAGGTGAAAAGGCTACCACGATCAGAATTGATCTCCAAAGGAACACCGTGAAGGGATAAAATCCTAGAGACGTACAAGTCAGCCAACTGGCTAGCAGTTATAGACTCGCGAACTGGAAGGAACTGAGCAACTTTGGAAAGCCTATCTATGACAACGAAGATGGCATCATTTCCTTTCTGGGATTTTGGAAAGCCGGTGATGAAGTCCATACTGACTTTGTCCCATTTCCACTCGGGAATAGGAAAAGGTTGAAGAGTGCCAGCAGGTCTTTGGTGTTCTGCCTTAATGCAACGACAAACATCACATTCGACAACAAATTGAGCAATGTCTCTCTTCATGCTAGTCCACCAAAATCTCTGGTGTAGATCTCGGTACATTTTTGTGCTACCGGGATGAATCGAGAGGGGTGTGTCATGGGCTTCTTTGAGGATGAGTTGCCTTAGTTCCCTATTCTTAGGTACTACCAAACGATTTCCAAAGAATACCGTTCCTTTACTATCTGTGGAGAAACATTTAGCAACTCCGCTAGCAATGTTCTCCTTGATCCGGCGAACACCTCGTGCACGCCTTTGGGCAACTATGATTTGATCCTCAAGGGTTGGTTTCGCCACCAAGTTGAAAAGAGATCCACGAGGAACAATCTCGAGGTTGAGCTTTCGAAATTCCTCATGAAGAAGTGGTTGATACTATTGTAACATGAGGTTGTTGCAATACGACTTACGACTTAGTGCATCAGCCATGACATTGGCTTTGCCTGGGGTGTAAGAAATTCCTAAGTCATAATATTTTATCAACTCAATCCAGCGTCTTTGCCTGAGATTAAGATCTGGCTGGGTGAAAATGTATTTGAGGCTTTGGTGGTCGGAATAGATCTCACAACAATTACCAAGGAGGTAATGTCGCCAAGTTGTTAGGGCATGAACTACGGCATCGAGTTCAAGATCGTGGGTAGGATAGTTCTCTTCATGTGGCCGCAACTGGCGTGAAGCATAAGCTACCACATGTCTATCTTGCATAAGTATGCATCCTAACCCTTGCCGTGAGGCGTCACAAAAGATCTCGAAATCCTTTTTGGTGTTTGGAGGTGCAAGTACGGGTGCAGAAGTCAATCTTCTTTTTAGCTCTTGAAAGCTTTCCTCGCACTTGGCAGTCCATAGGAATTTCTTATCTTTCTTGAGGAGTTCAGTAAGAGGCTTTGCAACTTTAGAAAAGTTCTCAACGAAGCGGCGACAATAGCTTGCTAAGCCAAGAAAAGTCCTAACTTGCTTAACCGATTCAGGTGGAGTCCAGTCAAGGACGACCTGAACTCTCTCGGGATTCACAACAATGCCTTTTGCAGAAATCACGTGGCCTAAGTAGGTCACTTCTGGTAGCCAGAATTCACACTTGGAGAATTTAGCATACAGGCGATGCTCTCTAAGTTTCATCAATACCAGCCTTAGGTGTTCGGCATGTTCTTCTTCGTTCTTCGAGTATATAAGGATGTCATCGAGGTAAACCACGACGAACTGGTCCAAATACTCTATGAAGATCGAGTTCATCATGCGTGAAAAAGTGGCGGGGGCATTGGTTAGACCGAAGGACATGACGGTGAACTCGTAAAGACCATAATGAGTAGTGAAAGCCGTTTTGGGAATGTCCTCGCTTCGGATCTTGATTTGATGATAACCTAATCTCAAATCCATCTTGGAGAAGACAGAGGATCCAGCAAGTTGATCATAAAGATCATTGATCCTGGGCAGTGGATACTTGTTCTTTATCGTCGCTAAATTTAGCGGGCGATAGTCTACGCACATCCTTTCTGTTCCATCTTTCTTCGTTACGAACAGAACGGGGCAACCCCATTGCGATGAGCTAGGGCGGATGAAGCCTTTTTCCAACAAAGCTTCCAGTTGGTTTTTAAGCTCAGCTAACTCACGTGGGGCAATTTTGTATGGGCGTCTGGAAATTGGTGCGGTTCCTGGGGCAAGATCCACTATGAATTCTACACATCTGTCGGGTGGCATTCCCGGCAGTTCTTCAGGAAAGACATCCGGGAAGTCACGAACCACCGGAACATCTTCAAGGTCGGGAAGGGGAAGCACATTCAAAGAATGCACCTGGTTTCTTGTTCTTGGTGAGGAGTAAGCTATTGTCTGGCCTGAAGGATGTGTAAGTCTAACAGACTTGGCTTTACAATCAAGAAAAGCATGTTGTCTTGATAACCAATCCATACCAAGGATGACATCAATGTATGAAGACTTGAGGGCTATGAGTGATGCAAGGAATACTAAACCCTCAATTGCAATTTGATTTCCATGGCTTACTCTATTAGTTTGCCACTTGGAACCAGGAGTTTGAATGATCATAGGGGTGAACATTTCTTCAAAGGATACATCATGCCGAAGTGCATAACTCTCCGACACGAATGAGTGAGATGCTCCTGGGTCGAAAAGAACGGAAGTGGGAACAAAATTAACTGGGAGCGTACCAAGAATGACGTCAGAAGTACTATCAGTTTCCTGAACAGAGATTTGGTTCACACGTCCAAGATTTTCTGAGGTGGATGGCTTAGCGGTGGAAACCTTCGGGGGTGGCTTGGCACGAATAGTGGGGTTTCCTTTGGCATGGGGTGGAGCATTTTGGTTGACGGGGCACTCACGAGAGTAGTGACCAGGCTGGCCACATCTAAAGCAGGCTCCAAAGATAGTGCGGGGAGCTGGGTTGTTTGGTGGAGCTGGTGGACGAGGCGGCACAAGGGATGGCCTCGGTGGGTTGTTTTGGTGGATCAAGCTATTAGGAATCCAGATCATACGCTTCTGAGGGCGTGAAATGGAAGAAGGGGCAAGCTCAAGAGCATGTTTGCGAGACTTCTCGAAAACTTCATTGCCATGCTCAGCTCTAAAGGATCTGTTGACTAAATCCTCAAAGGTGGAAAATTCGATGAGGTTGAGATCATGACGAAGGATGGGGTTAAGTCCCTTACGGAACCTTGCCTGCTTTCTGGCATCGGTGGTGATCTCATCTTGGGCATAAGGAGCAAGAAGGTTGAGTTTGCTCACATACTCATGAATGGACATCTCTCCTTGATTTAGATTGCAGAACTCTTCCTTCTTGCGCTCCATCAACTCATCCAGAATGTGGTACCCTCGAAAGGCAACACGGAACTCCTACCAAGTCACTACATGACCATCTGGCTGCATTGCAACATAGTTTTCCCACCACTGAAGAGCAGCAACTTCCAAGAAGTATACCGCGAAAATAACTCGGTCATCGGGAGCAACATGTGCAGTATCAAGCTTACACTCGATGGAACGGAGCCAATCATTAGCTTCAAGGGGCTCAGAAGAACATCGGAATACCGGTGGCTTGAGGAGGATGAAGTCCTGAATGCTGACCACCACATTATGATGGTGGGAGGTATTCTGCTCGATGAGCTCCAGAAGGCGTGTTTGATCACGTCTATTCCGCTCAGCTTCCATCATGATTTCCTCCGCAGAAGGCGGGGTTGGAAGTTCATCATCATTTCGATTTCGATCACGGTCTCGATTCCGAAGAACTGCACTACGAGTTCCACCTGACATCCTGTGTGATAAAAATCAACAATCAGAACAGGTTGTACGATGGATTCAAGGATAAAAGGATATGATTTCAGAAGGAGAAGACTATAATGCAAAGGCAATGATTCAAAGAAACACGGGACAAATCTGGCAGCATAACGGCTACACTGGGATGGAAAACAAGACAACCTCGAGGAGATTGGACAGAACTTCCTCAAGGAACTCAAAACACGGAGACTCTGAACAACCACAACAATCCTACGGCTATAAGGAGGCAATCAACGAGATGTTCTAATCAGACAGAGGTGAGCCTAGTCCTATCTTCCCGTAGAAAAGGTAAGGGTGACTCAGAACTCAGATCGATGAGGGTAAGGAGAAAAATAAGCCTTACGTTGTTCCCTTATATACCCAGAATAACTATTTAACTATACAGGGCTAGACTCGACTTCGGCCAAGGCTGATAATCCTACAGTCAGTCCTGCTCTGATACCAAGTCTGTCGGGACCCGGGGTTAGCGTATGCAAGCCTCGCTACAACATAATCATATGGAGAGCCGAGAACCGTACCCACTTGTCTAAGCAGACAAGGCCAAGCACAGAACGTTCTCGGAAAGCATCGAATGTGAGGGGCATCCCATTCAGGCCGGATGATCAACTGAAATGGGTCCTCATCGTCTGCACACAAGTCTAAATGATATGGGTGGTAAACTCCCATAATCATAGACAAGTCGCCTCAACCATACTATCGATTGTATTATAACCCTTACATAGACTTACTCCAGCCCGATCACTTAGTCGGGGTCTAGGGCGGGCTCGATCATACATCAAAGTGTGCACGAGAAAGAGTCTCGAATAATCGCAACGCGATGCCCCAAGCTGCGCACATCTAAGGGCCACTTGGTGTATAAAAGACCGCCAGCCAGATCACAACTAAGGTCTCGAAAACCCATACTAAGACATGCATGTTATAAACATACACGCAGCACACATGCCTTGTATGAACAGTAGGTATCATTGCAATTCTCTACAAAGTATATATACTTTATTGATAACTCTTACAGAGTGCACACAGAGATCACAAGCATGTGATCCAACATTACAACAAACAAGCGGAAGAAAAGTAGGTCTGAGTACAGACAAGTTTAACAAATGGCTTAGAGAAGCCTTATCTAAAAACAAGCCCTCCACGAGGGAACCAGTCGTCTGACTGGGACTACACTAGCTTGGTCTTGGTCTGAGTCTTCAATCTTCGAGCTTCGGTTAGAAGCCACCATCGGGGTCGGTGGGTTCATCTAAAACATAGATTAAGCAAACGTGAGTACAAAATCGTACTCAGCAAGACTTACATAGGAGCTATACTACTCATGCATATGTATCAAGGTAAAGGGAGGTGGGGTTTCACATGCAGAAATGCCAGCTTTGACTTGGCTAGTCCTGAACTACGAGTACCAGACTTGAGGTAAGAAGCGTACACGAGTCCACTACATCTCTGCAACCAATACACCACTATGGTTACTTCCTCGACTTCCCCACGAGAAGCACACCATAGCACTCACGCTTATCTTGGTGTGTTTTAGAAGTATCCAGTTCAAGTTGTCTAATAATCAAGCTAAGCTTTCCAAGCAGTCCTTAACCGCGGACGCGGCTATTCGAAAAGTTTTGTTAACCCTGCAAGGGTGTACCGCTACACACACGTGTCATCTGTTACCGCCTTTTGCATGTCACCTTTCAAGAGGTGACAGCGAGGATGCCACCACAACACTTCGCCCACAGCTCTGTTCTAGTCCAGAGAGTCTCCTATCTGAGGGGGATCCGTATGGAAGTCCGGCCGAGGTTCCAGTACAGCCTCAAACGATGTGTGCAGGGTCCCAAGCCGGTCTTGAAAAGCCTTTCATCCACTTCGCAGACCGTGCCACAGCCCTACCAGAACTCCGAACTACTGCGACTCTTGGGGTTCGAACGGGCTGAGGTACTAGGATGAGAGTGGTCAGTGAGCCCAATGTGTGGTTGTACTCTTCTTCTTGGATCACCACACAAGAACTCGGACTTAAGGCGGTGTTCAACGAGACAACCCACTGTGTACTCCTACACAGCCTCTCATCGTTCACCTTGTATTAGGGTAGATTCACCAACACATTTCACTTTCATCAACACCATGTTTATCATCATCCCGACTCACATCAAAAGCAACCTCGTTGTATCACTAAGCATGCAATAAGCAGTAACAATTGGAGGGGCCACATGATATCAACCAACTCCTACATCTGCTAGGATTGTGGTTTGCTTACTACTGTGACAAGATGATAGGTCATGCAAAGGATATGGGTTCAACTATGCGGTAGAAACGTTATCATCGTGATCATCCTAAACAATGCATAAGCGAGACATGAGAGGGAATTGGGATTTTATCGACATGATCAATGGGGGTTTGCTTGCCTTGTTGACGAGGTTCAGTCACGGGGTCTTCAACGAAGGGGGTGATCTCGGATTCCGGCTCCACTTCTATCAGCAACATGACAATCATAGGATCAACATAATGTACAATGCACAATCACATGAATAAGATTGCAATGGTGATGTTCAAGGTACTGATGTGTTGAGCATTCCATTTAAAAGGACTATATTGCATTTGAAATGCAAATTCAAACTCCATTTGATTTATCGATGAATTTCAAATGCATTTGAATGCATGAAAGTTCATTTGAAAAGTTTGATCATGAAGTGATGTGGTATAGTTGAAGTAATGTCTCTGATGTGTGGATGAATCCATTGGAATTAAGGGTGTTGCAAAATCATTTGCAAAATCACTCCAAATTTGAATTTGAAAAGGATCCATATGCACGTTTGCTACTGTTCACCCATTTTAAAATGGTCAAACATGAAAAAAAATTGCATATTCATAATCCTTGTATTTTTCTAATAATTTTAGACATATTATTTGTCCAATTTGGAGTTAGGATTAAAAAGTTATTGAATTTCAAAGTTTAATCTATTTTCTGGAATTTTCTGAATTAATTTAATTGCTTTTCTATTTACTGTGTCAGCATGACGTGGGGGTGACGTCAGGGGAGGGAGGCTGACCTGTGGGCCACCACTGTCAGTGTCATAGGGGGTTAACCCCGTTTTAATTAAAATTGAATTTAAATTAGAGGGGGGTGGCCCCACCTGTCATTGACCCATGGGGTCAATTAGGAGGGGGGTTAGCCCCCTAAGACAGGCCACGTCGGCGTCCACCAGCGTTTAAACGCCGGCAACCACCGAGACGGCGGCGCTCACGGGGACAGTGGTTCCGGCCACGGCTTGCCAAACCGAGGGCACAAAAGTGCTTCTCGTGCCCACCCGCATCACGTACACCACACGGGCGTCACCGGGGTGGCCGGAGTTGACGCCGGCGTCGACTTGCGCGGCGGCCGTGGCATGGCGTCGACGGGAAGGTGGTTAGAGTGCACGATTTTGAGCGCTGGGTGGCTCGTTGGACTCCTGGGGGCTCCAGGAGCTGCATGGACACCTCGGGGTGGAAGAACGACGCACAGGGCGAGCTCTAGTCCAGCCATGGCGGAGGACGTGCTCGGCTCAAATGGAGGCTGAGGCTAGGAGAAACAATCCATGGCAAAAACATAGGGCTTCCTTTCCTCTTCTCACCAGGAGTTCGACGGAGCAGCCGGAGGGGACGTAGATGACGAGGAGGCGACGAATTTCGCCTGGGACAGTTGCGGAGCCGGCGGCGGCTTGTTGACGATTCCGGTGGCTTGAAGTCGAGGGGGCTTGCGATCTTCCTCTCGAAGATGAAGTCGACATCGCTGCGCTCACTGGACCAACTTGTCGGGGCTTTTGAGCTTGATGGTCGCGCGGATGCACGACCGTGCTCTGGCGAGCTCACGGGCGGAGTGGGGAAATGGCGAGGGAGGATGGGAAGAGGGAACCAGAGGAAGGGGAATAAAGGAGGGCTTCCAGCCGCTTCTCCTGGCGAAGAGATGAGGACGGAGGAGCAGCTCCGTGGCCAAAAGCAGGAGGTGGCGGCCATGCGAGGCGCACGGCTCGGCCGTCCCTCCTTCTGGCAAAGGAGGAAGACGACAGTGAGGCCAGCTGGGCTGGGCCGGCCTAGGTGAGTTGGGCCAGGTAGGTCGGCCTCTTTCCTTTTCTAAAAAATATTTTCTGTTTAATTCTTCTGACTTTTGTTTTGCTGTGGTAAAATAATTACCTAGGCATTTTATAAAATCCTCAAATATTTATCTTGGACATATATGACATAGTACTAGCCATTCCCAAGATTTGAAGATTTTTGGAATTCAAAATATTTGAATCCAATTCAAATAGCATTTAAATTTAATTTCCAAGCCTCTGTTTGAATTTTTGAAAAATCCATGAGCATGGGTTTGCTCCCAAACCATTTTTAAAATGATCAACATCATTTATAGGAATTTTCCAAATACTCAAATGATTTTTGGAAAAATATTTTTATCTGGCCATTTGATTTAATTTCTCAGGGCTTTTCTTTTCCCCATTTTTGAATTTTCTTTTGAATTTTTGCATGATGCAAAGGAGCACTTGATCCTAGCACATACCTAACTTGGGTTTGTGACAGTTTTTGCAAAGAAAAAGCTAGCTTAAGGTTTGCAAAAGTGAAGAGAGACAAAACGTGGCAGAATCTGTGAAAAAGAGAACAACAGATAGAAACGAATTTTTTAGGGGTACTTCTGCAACTTAAATAAAAAAACTCAGAACATACGGAAGTTTCGTAATTATATAGAGCATGGTGTGTAAAATATTCAGCTCAAAAAGATGAACTGGGATTTTTTTCTGATTTTTCTAGTCACGAGGACAGAATCTGTTTTCTGGACAGCATGTCACAACTTTCACTTCCCTTGTCGTATGAGGCTAAACTTGGCACAAAGCTTGAAAAGTAAAGATACAATGATGTTGCTACAGTAGTAAAAATCATCAAGACCACTAAGAACAGAACAAAACCAAAACGAAAAATCTAAATTCGTTGCGGGCTGCCTCCCGAAAGCGCTTCTTTAGAGCCATTAGCTAGGCTTAAAGCAGAAGATCAAGTATTTTCAAGAGAATAACTAGCCCGTGTGACGGACTCAAAAGGTAACTTAATCTTTTTCCTAGGGAAATGTTCCATCCCTTTCTTGATAGGGAATTGGAATTTGATAGTTCCCTCTTTCATGTCAATGATAGCACCAACTGTGCGAGGAAAAGGATGTCCCAAAATAATTGGACAAGAAGGTTCACATCCAATGTCCATAATAGCAAAATCAACGGGAACATAATTGTCATTGACAATGATAAGAACATCGTCGATCTTCCCCAAAGGTTTCTTTACGGAAGAATCAACAAGACGAACACCAAAAGAACAGGGATCAAAAGGTTTCAATTCAAGCATATCATACATTCTTTTGGGCATAACAGAGGTACTTGCTCCAACATCACAAAGAGCATAACCAGAGAAGTTATTCAATTTAATTTTTATCATAGGATCCCAACCATCTTCTCGCTTCCTAGGTATGGAGGCTTCTAGTCTAAGCTTCTCTTCCCTAATTTTGATTAGAGCATTGGTGATATGCTCTGTGAAGGCAAGATTGAGTGTGCTAGTGTGGGGGTCTCTAGACATCTTGTGTAGGAAACCAATAACTTCAGGTAAAGTGTAGTTGTCAAAGTCTAGTCACTTCTATCTATCAATGAAGTAGTGATATCATTTAAGCTCACTTGTTCGAAAGCCTCTATGTTCATAGAGGTTTCCTCTTCTAAGGTTGAGGTGGTAGCATCACCATTGATAGGTTCAGTGGGACTAGGGGTGTGATGGGTGCTAACTGTTTGGACATCCTCAACTACTTGGATAGTGGCTACTGTGTGGTAGGTGGGAAGGCTCTTAATTCTCTCTTATTCCTCCTTTTCTCTAGCCCATTTCTCTTTGAGTTTAGCCATCATCCTAATATTTTCATTGATTTATAACTGGATAGCATTAATAGGAGTGACCTTACTCTCCTCAAGGGGAGAGGTTCTAATTTTTAACATCTCAACATCAAGGGCTAAGTTGTCTACCTTCAAACAAAGATTATCTAATTTATCTAATTTCTCCTCCACACTCTTGTTGAAGGCTTTCTGGGTAGTGATAAAGTCTTTGAGCAAGGTCTCTAGTTCTGAAGTGGAGTTTCTGGTGGTAGGATAAGTGTTGTTCCCATAGTTGTTGGATGGGAAAGGTCTAGGATTACTAGCAAAGTTGTTCCTATAAGCATTATTGTTGAAGTTGTTTCTAGAGACGAAATTAACATCTACTTCCTCCTGAGAAACCAAAGAATTTAAAGGAACATCTTGAGGATCAATAGAGGGTTGCTTGGTAAGTAGAGACATGATAAGGTCAACCTTTTCATTTAAAGAGGAGATCTCCTCGACAGAGTTTACCTTCTTATCGGTTGGAGATCTCTTGGTGTGCCATTGCGAGTAGTTCAGCATCATCTCATCAAGTAGCTTTGTGGAAGCACCAAGCGTGGTTGACATAAAAGTTCCTCCCGCGGACGAATCTAATAGGTTCCGCGAGGTGAAGTTCAAGCCTGCATAAAAAGTCTGGATAACCATCTAGGTAGTCAGTCCATGTGTGGGGCAGTTCTTGACAAGCGTCTTCATACGTTCCCAAGCCTGGGCAACGTGTTCATTATCCAATTTCCTGAAATTCATAATGTTACTCCGCAATTGAATAATTTTAGTTGGGGGATAGTACTTCCCTATAAAAGCATCTTTGCATTTACTCCAAGAATCGATACTGTTCTTGGGAAAAGATTGTAGCCACTCCTTGGCTCTTCCTCTCAAAGAGAAAGGAAAAAGCTTCAGCTTGACGATGTCTCCATCCACTTCCTTGTACTTCTGCATGTCGCAGAGCTCGATAAAGTTGTTTAGGTGCAAGGCAGCATCTTCTCCTGCTCCTGAGAATTGATCTTTCATGACAAGGTTAAGCAGAGCAGGTTTAATCTCATAAGAAGGTGCTGAAGTGGCATGTGGAGAAATAGGAGTGCAGATAAAGTCACAGTTGTTGTGACTAGTGAAGTCACACAACTTAGTGTTTTCATTGGAACCCATAGTAGCACCAGGTATTTTTGGTATTTTTGATTAGGGACACAAAAGTAAAAACTGAAAGGTAAACTAACAAGACTAAAAAGCAAAGGTAAAAGATAGTGTCAAACTCCCCTATCTTGTAGACTTGAGTCCCCGGCAGCGGCGCCAGAAATTTGCTTGATGGCTTCTCGCCCCTCGTTGGTTACCCCAAGTGGAAGGTTTGAGATGCAGTGCAGCAGCAAGTTTCCCTCGGTGAAGATACCAAGGTTATCGAACCAGTAGGACTCAGGAGATAAAAGTAGGTGGCAACGTCGCCAGAAATTGCTTCCTGACTAGGGTGTTATCGTGGACCTGCTCACAGCAACAAATAACTTTTCTCCCAACAAGTACAGAGGAGTTTTCAATTCCTCCGGCCTTGTCGTTTACAATGGATCAACGCAAGAGATAAAAGGTGCAAAGGAAAGTAAAAGCTGAAAGTAAATTGAGGGTGTGAACAATAATGTGAAGATGGACCAGGGTCCCGTGATTTTCACAAGTGATGTCTCTCTCCCAAAAGACGATAAAAGTGCTAGCGAGGTAAACAAATCACAGTTGGGCAATTGACGGGATTATGAAGGCACCACAATGCTAACTATGCTGCAAAGAAAGTAAGGGCTCAAAAGCAATGGGCAGTACGCCAAGGTAAGTAGACCGAAATCCATCTGCATCTACTACGAATCATCCACCTTGAGATATCTATCCAGAACATCTCGCTGGTATTAAGTTGCGAATCCCACCCAAAGTGTAAACTCAAAGCAACAGACAACTGCATTAAAAGAACTTTGCGTAAAGTAAACAATCCTTGCACCCGCAGGTACAAGCACCGTTGTTTTATCCCTGGTGGCAACAACACATCCCCTAGTCTCATGTTTCTGTCACTCAAGCTAGACATCAAGGGGCTGAACCCACAATCGAGAATAACGCTCTCTCTTGGAGTTGCAAATAAAATACTAGGCCGAAGCAAATACCGCAACGGAGAACATGCAAGAATTTACTCAAGAACAAAATATAAAAGAGAAGAACCAAATATATTACTCATCACAATTTGAACATAGTCTCATAATCCATCAGATCCCAAGAAACTCAGCATAGCAACAGCAGAAATTACATAGATGCCTCGATCATGTGAGGCAGCTCACGAGGACTCGAAAGTGGAAGCACAAAAGGGGGAGAGATAGATCACATAGCTACTGGTCACAGACCCATGGTCCAAGGGAAACTACTCACGGTACATACGAGAGGCGTCCATGGCTATGGAGGGTCTCCCGGAGGGGGTAGCTTCTCCCGGCAGGGTGCCGGAGCAGCTTCTCCAGACAGCCCCGATCTTGAAAAGGCGGCGGCGGCGAAACAGAGGCGAGATCGCGAAAGAGGAGTCCGTATTAGGGGTTTCCACCCCGAGGGGTAAATATAGGCGAAGGGGGGCGTCGAGGGGACCCACGAGGCAGTCAGGAGGGTCCCTGGCACGGCCCAGGGTGGGGCCGCACCACCTGCCCTCCTGGCTTCCTGGTGGTAGACCCCCTTACCTCTCTTGGTGATTCCGGAAGCTTCTGTTGCGCTGATTTTTTATATATTTTTCCCGGAATTTTTGGAGCACTTTTAATGGCCGGAAAACGTGAATACAAAAACAGCAGAAAACAGAAACTGGCAACTGGGTGCACTGAGTTAATAGGTTAGTACAAGTAGGTTCAAAAGTGTATGAAAGTTCAAGAAAAACATGGCAAAGTCACACAAAACGTGCATGGAGCAAGCAGAAATTATAGATACGTTTGGGACGTATCAGACTGTGAGCTTTATTCGACCATGATGTCTTCTCTTGCAGGTCCTTGATTGCTCCAGATTTTTATCGGGTGCGCGGAAGCGCTCCCAATGGGAGTAGCCCCTGCGTCTTTAGGTGATCACTTGTGATCTGGTGAAGACTAAAGAATTTTCTTTGTCTGGTGCCTTTTTGTCTTTATCCTTGGGGAATAAATTAAGCTTTTGCGGAAAAACTTTGAGTGAAACTTGTGCGGGAGAGACGATGCTTGAGCCCCCGAGGCTTTTTGTCTGTGATTGCGTTATTGCAAATAGCGTTTCCTTGGGGGGAGTCTGCGTTCGAGCCCCCGAGTTCTTTTAAGTGGCGTCGTGTAAGATGAAATAGCGTCTCTCGGGGGGAGTTTGTGCTCGAGCTCCCGAGTGCTTTCAGTAGCGCCGCGTGAGCGAAGATAGCGTCTCTCGGGGGGAGTTTGTGCTCGAGCCCCCGAGTGCTTTTAGTGGCGTCGCGTAAGTGAAGATAGCGTCTCTCGAGGGGAGTTTGTGCTCGAGCCCCCCGAGTGCTTTAAGGAGCGTCGCGTAAGCGAAGATAGCGTCTCTCGGGGGGAGTTTGTTCTCGAGCCCCCGAGTGCTTTTAGTGGCATCGCGTAAGCAAAGATAGCGTATCTCGGGGGGAGTTTGTGCTCGATCCACCGAGTGCTTTTAGTGGTATTATTTTGGGCAACACCTTCTTTTATTACTTCTAGTTTTACATGAGTTGCCGGTCGGTGCTGCTACCGATACTGCCAACAGTTCCTAAGGGTAGACTATGGGTAGAACAGGCGCAAGTTTGCCACATTCCACGGATTTCCGACGTCTTCGTCGGTCTTCGGGTTCTTCAGCCTGTATGCACCTCCTCCTATGACCTCCAAGATTATGAAGGGTCCTTCCCACTGCCTGGCAAGTTTGTGCCCTTTTTCTTGTATTAGTCGCAGGACGAGATCTCCTTTGCGAAAAGTTCTGGTCCGCAGGCGACTGCTTTAATACGTGTGTAGCTTGTCCTGGTATCCTTCTGACCTTGCTATGGCTGTGTCCCTTTCTTCGTCTGCGGTGTCTTTATCATCCTGTAGTGCTTCTTCTGCCTCTTCTTCTTCGTATCTCGAGATTCGGGGATCTCCAAACTTTAGGTCATGCGGTAGCACCGCTTCTGCCCCATATACCATGAAAAAAGGTGTGTACTGGGTTGAGGCATTGGGGGTGGTGCGCAAGCTCCAGAGGACTGTGGGGAGTTCCTCTACCCAGTTGCCCGCAGCTTGTTCGAGTGGTGCGACGAGTCTCTTTTTTATTCCGCCGCACACTAAGTCGTTTGCCTTCTCCACCTGGCCGTTAGATTGTGGGTGTCCGACTGAAGCGTAGGTTATTTTGATGCCCAAATCTTGGAAGAAGTTCTGGAATTCTACGCTGTGAAGTTTGTACCATTGTCTGTGATGATGTTATGTGGTACGCCGAATCTGAATATGATGGACTTGATGAAGTTGACTGCCGTGAGGGCTGTTGAGCTGGTGATTGGTACTGCCTCGATCCATTTGGTGAACTTGTCTACTGCTACTAGTAGATGTGTTCGGCCTCCTTTTGAGGATTTCTTGAGTGGACCCACCATGTCGAGTCCCCAAGTGGCGAACAGCCAGGATAACGGTATGGTCTTGAGTTCTGATGTTGGGGCGTCCGGTCTGCTAGCGAAGTTTTGTCAGGCGATGCAGCGTCGCACGATGTCTTCCGCGTTTCACATTGCAGTTGGCCAGTAGAAACCTGCTCGAAAAGCATTGGAAACGAGTGCGCGACTGCTCGCGTGATGCCCGCAAGTGCCTTCATGGATCTCGAGCAATAGGGCTTTACCGTCTTCTTCCTCGATGCACTTTTGGAGGGCCTGAGAGATGCTGCGCTTGTAGAGCTGTCCGTTGATTACTGTGAACGCTTTAGATCGTCGCCTGATGCGTCGGGCTTCTGCAACGTCTTGTGGTAAGGTACCTTCAATTAGGAATCGAAGGAACGGTTTTTCCAAGCTGGACCTTCGGCTGCGGCTGGTTCTGCTTCTTCGACTGCTTCGTTGCCTGTGTCATTTGTTGGGTTCGCAGCCGCCACTTGTGCTGGTTCTCTTGAGTCGTCGTCCTCTGCGACTGCCTCCGGCGCGCGTGCCTTGGTTTTGATTGACCTCTGGCTAATGCTGGGACTGAGCTAAATGTTCCATTCGGCGACTCGGCCAGTTGCTCCGGGGTTGTTGAGGATGTCCGCGAGTGGTGCGCTGCCCATGATCGTGATGAGGTGCTCGTCTAAGTAGTGTGTTATTTTCCTTGAAGTCATGATGATGGCGTATACGAGCTTCTGGTAGTGCGGGTACCGTTGCTGAGACTTTGTGAGGAGCATGCTTAGGTAGTAGATTGGCCTTTGTATGCTCTGGATTTTGCCTTCTTTCGTGCGCTTGATGAAGAGAGTCGTGCTGACTACGCTGTTGCGTGCCGCTATATATAGGTAAAGGGGTTCTCGCTCCTTAGGCACCGCCAGGATTGGTGGTGTCGAGAGGGTCTTTTTTAGGTCCGCGAATGCGTTGCGAGCTTCCTCGGTCCACTTGAATTTTTCTCCTTTTCTGAGAAACTGGTAGAATGGTAGGGTCCTTTCTCCCAACCTGCTGATGAAGCGGCTCAGTGCTGCGAGTCTTCCTGTGAGTTGTTGTACGCCGTTGATGTTTACTGGTTCTTGCATCTTGGCGATTTCTTGGAGTTTTTCAGGGTTTGCTTCGACTCCTCGAGCAAAGACCATGTATCCGAGCAGTTTTTCGGCTGGGACGCCGAACACACACTTTTTTTGGTTGAGCTTGATTCTATATTTGTTGAGTGCTGCGAAGGTTTCGCGGAGGTCATCGAGTAGCGTTCTTGCGTTGTAAGTTTTGATGACGATGTCGTCAACGTAGTCTTGGACGTTTCTGCCGATTTGGTCTCTCAAGCATGCTTGCATCATCCATTGGTACGTGTCTCCGGCGTTTTTCAATCCGAAGGGCATTGTTCTGTAGCAGAATACGCCATAGGGGGTGATGAACGAGGTGTGTTCTTCGTCTTCTTCCTTCATCCTGATTTGGTTGTATCCTGAGTAGGCGTCGAGGAAGGATAGGAGATCGCATCCTGCGGTAGAGTCGATTATCTGATCTATCCTTAGCAAAGGAAAGTGGTCCTTCGGGCAGTGTTTTTTGACGGGCCCGTAGTCGACGCACATCTATAGTACGTCGGTGTCCTTTTTAGGTACCAAGACTGGGTTTGCGATCCAGTTGGCCTTCTTCGTCTCCCGGATGAATTGTGCGTTGAGTAGTCGGTTGATCTCTTCTCCAATGGCTCTGCGCTTGGGTTCTGAGAATCGGCGCAACGCCTGCTTTACTGGTTTGGTGTTTGGATGTATGTGCAGCGCGTGTTCTGCAAATTCTCGCGGTATTCCGGGCATGTCGGTCGGGCACCAAGCGAAAAATTTCCACTCTTCGCGGAGGATGACCATGAGGGCAACTGCTTGTTCTTCTGGGAGGTGGGCATAGATTCGAACCATCTTGTCCGGGTCCGTGTGGTGAACTTGATGGGTGACTGTGTCGCTGTCGACGCTGAAGTCGCGATTGAATTCTTTTGATTCGCTTCTGCTTGCCAGTGGAAAGATGCTCCTGTCTGTTACCATGGCTATCTCTTCGAGCTGTTGCTGGGCTCCAAACGTGTCAGAAACTTCGTGAAAATCACGGTCACACTGGTCAGATTTGATAAAACTCCCATTGACCATGATGACCCCTGAGGGTCCTGGCATCTTGAGCTTGAGGTACGCATTGCGCAAATGGGGGTCGTCCTAGTATGGCGTGGTATTGGGACTGCCAGTCGAGCACTTCAAACTCGAGGAATTTTCTTGCGAAGTTTCCCTTGTTGCCGAAGTTGACATCGAGCTCGATTATTCCGAGGGAGGTGGCTGCTTCGCCTGGAACTACGCCGTAGATTGTGACACCTGACTTCTTCCAGACTGACCGTGGAATCAACATCTTGCGTAAGGTGCTGGTGAAGATTATGTTTAAGCTGCTGCCTCCGTCCATGAAAACTCTGTCCATGTGATAGCCGCCGATCTGGGCGTCGAGGACCAGTGGTGCGTGCCCTGGTCTTGAAATTGCGGGTGTGTGATCGCTTTGTGAGAAGGTGATGTTGGTCTTTGCGCCATACAGATGGCAGGTTTCTGCTGTTTTTAGGCCCTCGGCTGCTCGGTCCTGCAGGGTGTGGGCGTCCTGTTTTGCTTTTGGGGGTCATCCTTCTTGGATCATGCAGACTCGTCCATGGGACATAGGGTATTGCTCTTCTGTATTTTGTGCTGGCGACTGCGCGGTTCCTCGGGCGCGTTTGGCTTCAAGCTGCTTCTCTTCCTTGAGGCTATTGGAGAGTTCGGTGAACAGGCGGCAATCTCTTAGGGAGTGACCTGCTCTAAGGCGTCCCCAGTCGTCTTCGAAACAGTGGATCGTACATGGTCCGTCCAGTTGTTCTTTGGCTGTCAGCTTGCTGGAGCCGGCGTGCCTTCTTCTTCTTGAGACCTAAAACGACTGCGGGTGGTCTTATGAGCGGGAGTGGAACCTTGGGTCGAGCTCTATTCCATCGTTGATCGAGTGGTTCCGAATAAACTTGGCGAATTCATCTGGTCTTCGATCTGGGTCGTAGTATTCGCCGATCTGAGTTTCAGAGTCGTTGTCCTATCCCGTGGCGGTTGTCCGGGTGGCGGCGGGTCTTCGAGTGGCTGGCTAGGCTTCTGTCGCACGTTGCGACTCCTCGAGTGGGGCTTCTGTGCAGAATTCTTGTACTTGTTCCAGCGTCTTGGTTGGCTTCGCGGTTGTGGCTTGTGCTCGCCTTCTAGATCGTCGATTTTTTTTCTACCGATGAAGACTTTGGTAGTTGCCAAAATATAGGACTTGGTCCAGCTGCGGGCCAAGCAATCTTGGTGGTGCGATGGAGAGGTTTGCGATGAACTTGAGTTCCTCCAGTGGGTTGGATCTTGTTCGCGTCCTTGAGTTGTGACTTGCTAGAGATGGGACCGCCGAGATCGTGATTCCAACCTTTGTAGTTCCCACAGACAGTGCCAATTGACGAGGATCAGCCTCGGCAAATCCCATGGTCAGGGACCCTGGGTTAGATTGTAGAGAAGGAATAGGTTGGCGATACTCGTCGGCTAACAAGAGAAGCACTTCCTTCTCAATTGCATTATGAGAGGGGGCGATTACAGTGGAATTCTAGGCGAATTCGCAAAAGACCGGAGGTGTTGATTGTAGATGGGATGTCCCTGAGGCGTCCCCTCTCCCAGCATTTATATACTAGGCTGGGTCTCGGGGAGTCCGTCTCAGGTTACAAGGACGATTGCCTAATTCTAGCCTTTCCTTGAAAGCCAAGTCTTGACTTCCATATTGGTCGTGGACTCCTACGTTGGTGCCTAGAGTGGGCCAGTCGTGGCCCTGTCAAAGCTTCCAGCGGGCCTTTTTTCTTCGTATGCACCAGGTATCCTTTCACGCAGGAGTCGTGGGGTCACCCCCTCGTCACTTCCCCAATGGCATTCCTTCTTTCGTCATTGAAACGACGAAGGAATTGCTTGACCAGCTTCTGTTTTGGTTCGATATTTAGGTGGTGCTCGGCGATTTCCCTCGGGACACCTGACATGTCAGAAGGTTTCCATGCGAAAATGTCCCGATTCTCACGGGGGAACTCGATGAGCGCGCTTTCCTATTTATCAGATAACCCTGTCCCAATGATGAACTGCTGGGAAGCGTCACCAGGGACGAATTCGACTTTCTTCGTGTCCTAAGCCGGTTGGAACTTGGGGGTGTTGTCGGGAGTCGGTTTCTTCAGGATGGTGGAGTCTGCCGGGTCTACCTTCTCCTGGTATGATGTCAAGTCCTCCTTGGCGCATGCTGAGTCGGCAAACTTGACGTGTTGTTCATTACATTATGTGGCCCTGGTGCGACTCCCATCAACCGTGATTGGTCCATTAGGACCCGACATCTTTAGCTTTAGATAGACATAACATGGCCAAGCCATGAACCTGGCATAAGCCGGTCTGCCCAAGATGGCATGATATGGGCTCTCGAGTTTTACCACCTCATAAGGTATGATCTTAGAGCGAACATTTTTAGCAGTCTCAAAGGCTGTCTCCAGGTAGATTTTTCCTATCGGGTGCGCCGACTTTCCTGGGACTATTCCATGGAAAACAGTGTTGGATGTTTGCAATTTTTTATGAGTTAGTCCCATTCTTTGGAAGGTCTCGTAGTAAAGGATGTTGATGCTGCTTCGTCCATCCATGAGTACTTTATTAAGTGTGTAACACCCAATTTGTGGAGAAACTACCAGGGCCAGAGAGCCCGGGTTTTCTACCACTGGTGGGTGCTCATCCCTTGTCCAAGTGATCGGCTGTTCGGACCAATTAAGCCACCTGGGGCAAACCGACTCTATGACCACGACCATGGCAACTCTCTGCTGCAACTTCCTGTCTCTCTGACAGCTGCTAGTGGTGAAGACATGGTAAGTTGAGTGGTCTTGGAGCTGTTTTTGGTTTTCTTGGAATCCAGCAAGCCCTGACTGGTTTTCCTTCCCTCCTCCCCTGGATCCTTGGTGTTGAGGTGCTGTGCCGGCTCCCTGATGCCCAAAATCTTGGTTATGGTTGTTCTGGCCGGCTCCTCCACCTGAACCGGGGGGTCTGTGGCCTCCACGCCGTGCAAACTCTTTCATGAAGTTGCAATATTCCCAGGTGTGATTGGCTGGACGACCGGGTTTACTATGAGTTGGGCAAGGCCTTTTTATAGGTTCTTCAAAACTGGTTGAGGTCGGAAGCCTCCTTTCGACTTGCGGTAGTTGTTTCTCCCCTACTGCTGCCTTTGGAAGCCGACATTTGTGTTGGCTACCAAGTCGGGAGCATTTTGGTCGACTCGACGCTTGGTCTGTTGATTCTGGCTCTGGGATCATTTTCCATTGTTCTTTTTATTCTGGGCGACTTTATCCTCTTTGGGGTCAGCGTCCTTGGTTTTGTCAGACTCGGCATACTTGATGACCGCATTCATGAGCTCTCCCATGTTACTGACCGTCCTCTTGAGTCGGCCGAGTTTATGTACTAGTGGCTCAAATTTGCAGTTTCTTTCCAAGAAAATCACTGTTGTTTGAGCACAGATGGTGTCCGAGGATTGAACTATGTCTGCGACTCGTTGTGCCCAATTCAGGGCCAACTCTCCTTCCTTCTGGATGCAGTGCTCCAAGTCGACGATTATGGTGGCTCGCCGGCAGGTCCCTTTGAAATTCTTGATAAACTTTTCTTTGAGATCTGTCCAGGAGGTGATGGAGTTCTCTGGGAGGTTTTTAAACCACTTACAAGCCGGCCCTTCCAACATCATTGTGAAGTAACGGGCACAAACTTCTTCGCTGGCTTGTAGAATGTCCATGGAGAGATTGTAGCTTTCAATCCAAGCCGAAGGGTCCATGTCGGCTGTATAGTTTGAAATTTTGCGCGGTCCCTTGAAATCTGGGGGCAAGCGTGTGTTCCTCAAAGCCGACACCAGGCACCGGTTCCCTATGGATCTGCTGACGAACTCGGTATTTTGATCCTGCGAGGGAATTTAGACCACCGACTCTATACGGCGGTTAGTGTTAGGAGCCGGGAAGTCCATAATTCTCAGTGCCCCCTAGGGGTTCAGGGGTGGCTGAACTCAGCGATGGCGATGGATACTCGAGGCCGCAGGAGCCGGTGACTCTTCTTGCGGGCTCATACTCTAATATAGAGTCCCGTGTATGTATGGGACCCCTTGTGAGTCTTGTGGAAGTCGACGGCTTCGCGAGCGGCGCGATCTTCTGGATTATCCCCCTGAATTGGCGCGCAGGTGAGGAAGCGAGTTGCCGCTATGACATTGTCCATGGGGTTATTGAAGTGATGAGGAGGTGTGTGGAAACGATCTAGGCGTGGCGGAGGAGCCAGTTGTCTGGGTGGCATGTATCCTGGGGGAGTCGACTGATCGGGGCCATGGAACAGTGCTCTCCCTTGGCAGTCGGGGGAAGCCGACTCGCATATCCTTGTGTACGCGTATAGGCGAGGCGTTTTCGCTAGGCCTCTATCAGTTCCGACTCTTCCCGGGTGCATCTGGCTTCACGAACGAGACAAGATTATCTCTCGGCCATTTGCTCTTTTTCTGCGTCGACCTCCCTCCATAAGCTTGCTACCCGTGCCTTGAGTCTGTTGACCTTTCCCTCCAGGCCTCCTGGTTTTTAGTTGTCATCGTCATGGCCAAGGCCTCGTCGAGGGAGTTCAAAGCATCTATGAGGTCTTCCACTCTAGAGGGGACTTGTTCTGATGGTCAGGCAGCCGGGTCCCTATCTGAATTAGGAGCCGCACTAGCAGCCGGCTCTGCGCCTTGATTTTGAACTTCCTGACTCCCCTGTCCTCCAATGTCGGGCTTGAACAACATGGAGCAATATGGAGGCTCAAAGCAAGGATAATTCGGGTTGTATTCAGGCATATTAGTGCCGAGTTTGTCGCTCCCCACGGATCGGATGGATCCCTCATTTGAGAAGCTCCTCTCACTAGGGTGTGAATCGGCGTCAGTTAGTTCTTCTGAGGCGTCGTGCATTGGGGACTCGACAGAACGCTCCGGCTCTGGAGACTCATCAATGAATCCGACGAAAGCGTGTTTGGAGTCGGCATGTCGCCGACTCGAGGTTTCGATTGGGACTTCAGGATCTGGCTCTGGCTCAGATCCATCTGTCTTGCCGATGAAGATGTGGATAGACCCGATCGGGACCCGATACCTTGATTCGACAGAATCGGCTTCAAGGCCCCAAGTTGAGTCGTCAATGCAGAGCTTCCCGCGCCGACTTCTGGTGATCCGTCCAGCAACGAATCCCTCCATGCCTTGCAGAGCTCCCTCCAGGATCTCAACGCCTGCATGCGCAGGCCCCACGGTGGGCGCCAACTGTCGTGCGAAAGTCACGGCAGATGTCCGAAGAGTCAAACTTAACATGGGACCTTTGCTTCAAGGTGGATACGAGGAGAGAGTCGACATGGACAAGAGACTCAGCGATTTACCCAGGGTTCATTCCCTCTTTGTCTCGAGGTAAAAGACTACTCCTGCTTCTTATTATTATGGGTTCCGACTCCTCGAATAGAAGAGTCGATGGATCGATTACAAGTGAGCCGTATCGCAACCTTAGTCCCGAGGAGATCTAGGTTATGCTGAAAGTTTCTAGTCCTGTCTTGGATCGAGATTGTTCTGACTCTGGATCCCGTGGACCTCGGATCATAAAGGCACTGGGTCCCGGGGTTCCGCGAGTCCGACTCCGACACGAGGTGGAGTCCTATTCTACTTTACAAATATGCTACGTGTTGTACAAGGTAAGTCGAATTACTTCTATGGATTCGGTCTTCTTGCTTGGCGCAACCGACTTGTAGCCGGGTCTTCTTTTGTGGGACTTCCTTAGGAGATTCGGCCCATAGATCCTAATGTCGGGTTATGCGCTTGGTCCATCCTACCGACAATGCCCCCGTGCATCCCCTTCTCCATCAAAAATCATCAGTTCGTCCTTCTCCAGGCTATATTTTTATCTCTTCATGTGTTATGTGCTATGCTTGGAGTGTCTCGCTCTTTACTTTTTAGTTTGTTTTAGTGTTGCTTGTTGTTCATAAAAAGTTGGACCCTAGCCTTCATTGTTTGGGAGAGAAACATGCTCCACTCCACCCTAGAACACAACATAGGTTTGCATGATTATCTTTTTGTGTGTTCTTTATCTTTTTGTTGCTGTTGTGATGCTTAGCTCTTAGTTTTCATTCTTATCTTTTTAAGAGCTTTTATTTAGGTTGCTTTTGGAACTCTCTTGAGTTTTCATGCTTATCTTGTTTAGAGAGTTGGTATGTTGCACTGAGTTGTGTCTTGCATGAGTAGGTAATTGAGGTTGCTAATATAAGTGCGGTAGTAACTTGCAACAGTTTTGAGGTATTGATTTGAGTAATGTTTGGACTTTTAGTGCCAAGAACATGTAATAGCCCATGTGCAATGAATAGAAATCACCATGAGATTGCACCTTGTCTGTTGACTCTGTAACTTGGCATGATGCTAAAGTTTTTAATTTCATGTGGTGAATTAAATTTTCATTGGGATTGGAGCCCATCTGGTTTGTTTGAGTTTGCTTCGGAAGTGGTTCAAGAAGGGTGTTTGAAGAATTTTCATTGTTCAATCCATGCTCTCCTTTAACCCAAACTTGGCCTAGAAAATTCCTTGGCTATGACAAGAGTTTTAAAAACCTCAAATCATTTTTGCCATAATCAAAAATACGGGTTCTAGTTCAAAGTGATTTTGAATTCAAAAATGAGCTCACAATTTTGTTGTTGCCAAAAATGCCCAAACCATTTTTGGAAATTGAGGAATAATGCAAGGTAAATTATACATATTTTTATGTATTTTACCTGTTTGTATCTAATCCAGAAAAACCCTGAATCCTTTCTGTTTTATTTAAATAGAAAATGGATCAGCAGCAGGTTTTTCTTTTCTTTTTCAACTCCATGTTGCAAGCCCAGCCCACCTAAGCCTTCTCCCCGCAGCCCACTGGAGCCTGTCCAGCGAAGCGGTACGCGGGGTGGCACGAGAGCCGTCGTATCGAGATCCAAGCGCCCTCCTCCATCTTCTTTCCAGCGTGGCCGAGGTCCCCCCGAACTCCCCTCTCACAGCGACGCCGGCGTCGACGTCGATGCGGCCGACGTTGCCAGGAGGCGTCCCCTCCATATATTCCGAGCCCCAGAGCCCTCCTGGAGCCCTAGGGTTCCACTCCTCCCTCCAATTTCCGCCGCCGCCGCCGGATTCGACCCCGAGGTCCTCCCCTGTTCCGCCATGGCCGCCGGCCGATTCCCTCCAATTCCTCGCCGTCTTTCGCAATCCTTGATCGTGCGTTCGTATGCACCCTTCCCTGCGTGTGCTTGACCCGTTCCTGGTCGCAGGAACCTGAAGGAGGCACGGGTTCGCAGCGGAGCCGTGGACGCCGCCGGGAACCCTCACCGCCTCATCGTCGCCAGGGTCGTCTTCTTCCTCTCCGGTTGCTCGAGTTCGACCACGACATCCCCAAGGTGAACCTCGTGGTGCCTTTCTTCCTCCCGTAGCGCGTAGCTTTGTTTCTCGCGTGTTAGCCGTCAGTTTCTTCCGCGCGTCGTCGTCGCCGACGAGCCATCGTGGCCGCCTTGTCTATGGCGTGCTCGGGGTGCGCTCGTCCGTGCCTATTCATGCTCTGGCCACGCATATGGACTCAAAGGAGTCCCTTTGCGCAAGATTTGGGCGTAGCCCCACCCGTGTCTGAAACTTTGCGTGTTGGACCGTGGCGCCGCCGTGTTTTCCGTTGAGCCTCGCGTCGCCGTCGTGAAGCGTGGGGCCGAGCTCAAGGTGAAGATGTGAAGAGGGGTGTCCCAGCTACGCGTAGAGAACTGTGGCCTGGGCGCCGTCGAGATGTACACCCTGCTATGCTTGCCGGAGTTTACCTCCGTGTTCGGGCTCTGAACGATGTTGTAGAGGTGTCGCCGCCGTGATGTTCCCGTGAAGGTTGCGAGTAGATGAAGAGGAGTTAGAGACCATGGCGAGAGCCCCCGCGTAGAGCAAGGTGTCCTCTCGGTTTTCCTTCATGGCGTGGTGGCTGGAGAACGCCTGTGCGCGATGCGAGGTTCGCCGCAGTTCCGCATCGCGACGGGTTCAGGCGACTGCAGGTGTTCGCAGTTCAGAATAGGCATGTCTGAAGCTTACCTAGTCTGAAGCGCTTCTCGTTTCAGAAAACGGTTCATAGCGCAGTGGTAGCGAGCAGCAGCGGCAAGCAGCGGGCGTGGGTTCGAATCCCACGCGAGGCATTTGCCTCCCCTTTTTTTGGATTTTAAGCAGAGGCTGACGAGCGGGCCCCTCATGTCAGTGGGGATGCCCGAATGGAAGTGGGCTGAGCCCACTGGTGGGTTTGGAACTAGCCCAGTGCGCCCGAGGCCAGCCCAAGTGGCTGCGCCCTCTGTATTTTTTTTCTTTTGGTTTCTTTTCCTTTTTCTGTTTGAGTTCAATTTGAGTTTGAATTCAAATTCAAACTGAATTTGAACCTTGGAGATCTTTCACCTCAAATGTGGCATCCCATATATGATTTTGGGGTAGCTTGAGCCACTGATCATCATGGTGAGGTTCATTTTTGCACTTTTCCCCTCTAAATTATTTGTGTCTGGCAATTTTTCAAATAAGCCCTCCATTTCTTTTGTTTTTGTCAAGTTTTTCCCAAATTCAAAATGGCCATGCCATATATTATTTTGGGATAGTTTCTCCCAAGGTTTTGCATGGTGATAGTGGTTTTCCCATTTGAGCCTTTTTCAAAATGCATCCAGTGCAACCTTGCACTCAGGACCCATTTTCCTGTCCATGTCATCTTCAATCTATGCACTTTTGTAAAACCAGCCCCTATACATGTTGTCATATGCAATGTGGCTGGGTTCCTTTCTTTTGCTGCACCTTTCCGATGTCAAGTTATTCGACATCTCTCCGTCTCTGGAATCGATGTTTATTATTTTCATGTTGTTTTTGTTTCTGTTAAATGCTTTGTTGATCATGTCATGTTGCCATGTTACTTACACAAAAAATAAGGCTAAGACCAAAGCCATTTTTACGTAAATAAATTGCATATGAAATTGTTGACGTGTCGTCACCACCTTCATTTAAATCTGACTAGATAGGGTCACATCATGTCAAATAAACTTGATCATGCCATCCTTGCCTGTGCATTGTGCCCGTTGCTTACTTGTGTGTCTTTTCCTTGCCGGTACCTTACGTTAGCACCTGAGACCGCCGAGGAGACTTACGTGGAGATTTCTGACACCGAGACCGAGGAGCCTGCTGCGTCTGCTTCAACGACAGATTACCCAGGCAAGGGGAAGATTTATACCATTACTTGATACCTTTCTGCCTACCTGCCTAGCTGTAGCCTAGAACGTTTGTTTGATCCTATCCACTTTGAATATGCCACTTTCAAAACCCAAACAGCCATGATCCCCACATCCCAGCAAACCTTGGTATTGCTAATTTACCGCTGCTCAGCCATTGCTTAGTATCAGTAGGAAAACTTGCTTCTTACCCTATGCTATGGTTTGGGATATCATGTTATTTAAAGGAGTTGGTTGATATTTATTATTAATATGGTGTTAATTTAAACTTGACGAAAGATGGGAGACCAGTCTGTTCCCGCCAGGTGTTTTGTTCCATTTGAGTCACCTAGGTCCCGAGTTCCGGGTATTGTGTTTCTTGACGAGCGTGCCTAATCGTGTGTGGGATTCTATGGGGTCCCCTTGTCTTACCTACCTAGCTTCGTACAGTTCTAGTGGTGGCCCGAGCTGATTTACTATTTGCAATGTGTGTGTGCTGGTGGTACCCCAGTTGTTTACAAACCACCTTGGGCCGGGAGGACTTGTTCCTTGGCTGGCCCACTTTGTCCGGCTGAGGACCCGGTGTCCCATGTGTGATTAACCGAGTATCCAAACCTGCGACAGACGATAGAGGCCGATTCGAGAGCGCGGACGGCTTTTGAGTTGGGTGTCGACTCACCGGGGGCCACCTGGAATTGTGCGTTGTTAGTTAGAGGGACTCTGACGTTCCGGAGTTTCAGGCGTTTACCTAGCCAAGTGGAAACCGGGCGTACATGTGAAGCCTATGATGGGCAGTTGGTACACCCCTGCAGGGTTAAATCTTTTCGAAAAGCCGTGTCTGCGGTTATGGACGACTTGAGACCTACTCCTTGTTCATAGAATAACATCAATTTGAATCATATTTAAACTTGCCTACCGTGTGAGTGCTTTGGCTGCTTTTCTTCATCTAGGGGGACCGAGAGAAGACCCAGGTGGTGTTATGTTTGACGTAAGTAGGTGGATAGCAGACTTATGACGCGATGCCACGTGTATTCTTGGATCTTACCTATACTCTAATAGAACGCTAGCCACCATATCTGCTAGTGCGGCGGCAACCTTTACCTTTACCTTTACCTTGTCTTACCATAGGGAGTTAGTTATCCTGTAATGATATAATCTCACCCCCTGTTTTCCTTTTGTGCTTTTACTGTTTTGCCTGATCGGTCGCTGCAGTGTACTACTACCTTGACCCGAGCACTGGACGATACTTCGTGGAGGTGCCCCCGGAAGATGACGATGAAGACGACCTCGTTCAGTAGATCCTATAGTTGGGCTTCGACGATCCGTGGGTGGACTATTTATGTGTACTTGTCGCATGATGTACTGATGGGTCCATAGACCTCTGAGATGATGTAACAATTCCAGTGGCGATGTATGCCCTGGACTCTATATATTATATGTCTTAGTTTAAGTTCCTTGTTCATATACCTGTTGTCGAGAATCCGGCAGCGATACGAGTGCGAGTGTCGTGAGACGGTGGCTCTTTATGCGCTAATAACTTGAGCGGGACGCGAACGCGACTAACTCGAGTTAGCATCGCATCGGGGGCCTTACAACTTGGTATCAGAGCCAGGTTTAAATGTAGGACCCCTTACTGGCCGAAGTTGAGTCGAGAAACTATTTTGTAGTTACTAAGGAAAAATCGGAGAGTAGGAACTCTTTCTTTTTCTTCTTACCCCACCCTCCCACCCCTTTTCCGTGAGGAAGTGAAACGTTGTTTTCTCTCGGCATCTTATCCCCTTTCAAAAACAAATCTAGGTTCTCGTTTACATGAGGCTCCGATTCCTCTATAATTTTTTGCTAGCGACGAGATGTGTTCGCATCTTTGAGACCACTGAGCCGCCACTTGGGGTTGACTGCTCTACCTCGCTTACGGCGTACCCCAGGTGAAACGTCCATACAGGATTGGCGGGCATCCTATGGTAATATGGATGTGGTGTCTTTTCCCCTATGGACGACCGCGATGGCGGGCCGCTCAGGGTGGATGTCTCATTGTTCAGGTCTTCAACCACTCGTATATATATTGTTGTGTGCTTGCTAGCAGATTATTATCTTGGATTCGGATGATCTTGATTTGGGGATTCCAGTAGCACCTAGCTTTCGACTTTCCGGGTTAACCTTGGTGGAATTTCAGCCTTCGGCTTTCTCATACCTCGTGAGGAAGTTTTGTTGTCAATATTGCTTTATCTTCTGGTTTCGTCAATGTTTCAACCATGTTCTCATAAGTGTTCATGTATACAGGATGCCAAGAGCGAACATGCCGCCGCCAGAGAACCCTATCCTTGGGGAGGCTGTGGCCGCAGTGGCTCAGGGCATAGCTGCGATCTTAGAGATGCTGCAGAACCAGACTGCCCAGAGGAATGATCGACCACAGTACACCACACTGCAGCAGTTCCTCGCGATCAACCCCCCCCCCCAGGTTCTCCGAGGCACGAGACCCGCTGGAGGCGGATGACTGGATCGCAGAGATCAAGAAGCACTTCAATGCAAACACCGTCAGACACGTGGACTACGTCACCTTCGCCTCCTTCCAGCTTCAGGGTGCAGCATCCAGTTGGTATGATACCTGCAAGGCCAACAAGGGCGATGCTATCATCACGTGGGCAGATTTCGTCGCAGACTTCAGAGCAGCGCATATTCCGAGTGGCCTGATGGACAGGAAGCGTGAGGAGTTCTTGGCTCTGAGACAGGTTAACAGGTCAGTTCAGGAGTACAACCTGGCCTTCGTCAGGCACGCCAGTTACGCTCCAGAGGAGGTCAGCACAGAGGCTAAGAAGATCGCCAGGTTCCGTGGAGGTCTCAGCACAGAGATCAAGTACGCCCTCACTCAGTGCAGTCCCACGCTGTTGTCACAGTTCGTGGATCAGGCTATCCACCAGGAGTCAGCTAGAGCAGAGTGGGATGCAGACAGGAAGCGCCAGAGGGAGCACAGTTCCGCGCTGATGGTTCACAAGAAGGCAAAGACGTGGGTCACAGAGACACCACCACAGAGGCAGCAGTACCAGCAGAGTGGGGCAGTTGTCCGCACTTTTTCCCTCCCTCCCGTCCCAGTTCAGCAGGGGCCTCGCTCTACACCACCACACACGAGGCCACCCAAGCCGCAGCAGCTGCCCAGGCCGGGCGTGATCTGCTACAAGTGCAGAGAGCCAGGGCACACGTCTCCCAACTGCACCGATCCGCGCTTTGCTCGGCTCCCACCGCCTCCACCTCGCTCTACTCCGAGCACCGCGATGGTGAAGGCACAGCCACGTGTAGTTCGTGTGAACAACGTGATGCTCACAGATGCTCTGCAGTTTTAGAGATCGTTCTTGGTAGGTTGCTTGTGTGTTCAGTTCCCGCGACAGTTTTGTTCGATTCCGGAGCTTCCCATTCATTCATATCCAATGCCTTTGCTATGTCACTTGACCTTCCGAGAGAGCAGTTGCCTAGACCGCTCTCAGTTTGTTCTCCGGGCTCTAGAGTGGAGTCTTCCAGGCTTGTTCCAGATGTGGAGATCCGTATTCAGGGCGTTGTGTTCACAGCATCCCTGATTGTCTTGCCTCGTTCCGACATTGATGTCATTTTGGGCATGGATTGGCTTGTGCAGCACAAGGCCAATATTGATTGTCCGACCAGGTCTGTCAAGTTGACTCATGAGTCAGGTGCAGAAGTTTTGTACACTTGTGGCTCTATGACAGGACCAGCACAGTTGTACGCGTTGAACGCAGGAGTTGCGCCTTTGCTCGAAGAGGTCAGAGTTGTCTGTGAGTTCCCAGACGTCTTTCCGAAGGAGTTGCCAGGAATTCCCCCAGTTCGAGTTATTGAGTTCGTTATTGAGCTAGAGCCTGGTACCCAGACGATTTCTCGGCATCCGTACAAGATGTGTTCAAAGGAGTTGATTGAGCTCAAGAAGCAGTTGACAGAGTTGGAAGCAGGCGGTTTTATCCGCGCGAGCACTTCCCCTTGGGCTGCACCAGCTTTGTTTGTCCAGAAGAAGGATGGGACTAGCCACTTGGTCCAGGACTATCCCGGTATCAACAAGAAGACCATCAAGAACAAGTACCCTTTACCCCGCATCAATGATCTGTTCGAGCAGTTAAATGGGGCTAAGGTATTTTCAAAGCTTGACTTGAGGATGGGGTATCATCAAATCCGTGTTCGTGAAGAGGACATTCCCAAGACCGCGTTCAGCACACGTTATGGGATGTATGAGTTCACAGTCATGACTTTTGGGTTCTCAAATGCCCCTCCGACATTCATGAGAGCTATGAACTATTTGTTCCAAGAATGGTTTGATGTGTTTGTGATCCTCTACCTCGACGACATTCTTGTCTATTCCAAGTCAGAGGCTGAGCATGAGGAACATTTGCGCTTGGTGCTGCAGAAGTTGAGAGAGCACCGGTCACTACTAGGGAAATATCTATACATGGAAAGCTTATTAGTGGCGCATAGGGAAGGCCATGCGCCACCATTAGTTAGGGGTGGTGCACTGGAAAATAATGCGCCACCCATAAGGTCTTATGGGTGGCGCATTATTTTCCAGTGCGCCACCCCTAAGAGTGGGCCAGCCTGGATGATCTTATACGTGGCGCATCCAGCAATATGCGCCACCCCTAAGGACCTTATGGGTGGCGCATTTGCAGAATGCGCCACCCCTAAGAGCTTAGGGGTGGCACATTCTGTAAATGCGCCACCCATAAGGTCCTTAGGGGTGGCGCATTTCTCTAATGCGCCACCCATAAGAGCTTAGGGGTGGCGCATTTCGCCAATGCGCCACCACTGACTTTCTATATGCGCCACTAAATGCCTAGAGCTGCCCTTATCTACTCCACCCCACCTACCACCTCTCATTCACTCCACACAATTCTCAAACTAGATCCACTCTTCTCACCCTAGATCTATTCGGTTTTCTCCTCCTCCCCACCTCATTTCTTCCATTTATCTATCGATACTTGGCATTACATCTATTTTGTTTCATATTGAAGTAACTGGACCTCCTCCCAAACTCTTTTGTTCCATTTATGACCCATATACTTGCCTTTATTAGCTTGGGGTTTGTTGTATATGTGAAGCTTGGGTTTGATGTATATGTGAAGATTGTGGTGGTGGTTTGATGTATATGTGAAGCTTATGGTGGTCTGATGTATATGTGTATCTTGAGTGGCCAATGTTTTGGCGAAATGTCGATTCATTTCCGTTTCGGAAAATTTCTGGCGCACTGTCCGCATGCTGCCATGCATTATTAGGGAAGGTCATGCCGAATTTTTCCGGCGACGACTGTGATATATAATTGTGTTGCTCTCTCCGTGCACGCAGGTGATCGACCATGGTCCGCGAGATGCTGAAAGATATCACCGTGGCTAGGTGGATGAAATGTGCGACAAACGACATGCTAAGGAATAATAGGTCGGATATAAGATGTCCGGGTCGGAGATGCAAACTGCAGTGCATGACCGAGCCTGATTCCGGAATATTGCAAAGACACCTGAAGCATAATGGTTTGATGGATGGCTACACACGGTGGATAACTGATGAAGCTGGTGAGGAGGAGGACGTCAATGGTGGGGCACCAGTAAATGAGGAAGGGCAACCAGAAAACAGCGGCGGGGGAGAAGACGAAGAGCATCCCGTACATGATCATGAAGAAGATGCCGAAGCGGATCATGTAGATCAAGATGCCGGACATGAAGATCAAGATGTCGGACATGATGAGGATTCAAGCTGGGTGCAGGATCCTCATGTTCAAGAGCTGCTTGTCAAAGAGGCGTTGAACGCAAGAGGTGCAGCTAGAGAGAAAGCCAAGATGGGGCAACTCGAGAAAGACGCGATTACGAAGTTGTACGAAAGATGCAACGACGGGGATACCCGCTGGAATGTAACACTTGGGGCTATGGAGATGAAGGCAAAACACAAATGGACCGACGAAAGCTTCGATGATAACATGGCATTCTGGCACGATCGTCTTCCGAAGGGCAACACGTGCCCAACTAGTATCGCTGAGGCCAAGAAAGTCCTTTTCCCTCTCGATCTTCCGCACGTTAAATACCACGTCTGCATAAATGATTGCATGATCTATCGGGGTGAGGACGAAGATAAAACCACATGTTCGGTGTGCGGTGTTATTTGATACAAGAGAGGGAAGAAAGTTCCTAGAAAAGTGGTATGTTACTTTCCGATCACTCCTCGTCTGCAGAGGTATTTCGTAGATGTAATAGCCCAGTTTTCAGAAAAATTAAAAATTTTGTTTTCGGTGTGAATTGTTTGATTGTCTGATTTGTTTGCGGTGTTTGCATCCCCGATTTATCGATCGGCGATTATTTTTCCCCCTCTTATCTCGTATCGGACGGAGACCGACCCTTGTCACCCTGACACTCGACCTTTGCGACACCGGGTTTCACCCGATCACCGTGACGAGGTTCGATAACGGTGTCTTCAACGAAGGGGGTGGCCTCCGGTTCCAGTTGCACGTCTATCGAGCAAACAATCAAACAAGGTATAAATATAATTGCAATGCATCAAACACATGATCAATATTGAATTGATGATGTTCTTGGTCACAAAGTGTGTACAATTCCATTTAAAAGAAGTCACATGCAAAGTCATTTGCAAATGTGCTTCAAATTTGAATTTGAATTAAAGTCATATGGGTGTTTTGCACTGTTCACCAAATTTTAATTGGTCAAACATGAAAACAGAGCCCATATTCATAATCCTGTGATTTTTCTGATATCTTTAGACATATTATTTGTTATATTTGGAGTTCAGATGAATTAGTTATGAATTTTCCAAGTTTAACTCACTTTCTGGAATATTTTAAATCATTTCTATTTCTGGAATTCGATTTATTGCGCCAGCATGGCGTCAGGGTGATCTCAGGGGGGGGGCTGACCAGTGGGTCCACCCTGTCAGTCTCAGGGGGTTAATCCCCGGTTGGATTAGCTTAACAGAGGGGTTAACTTGGGGCAGGGCCCACCTGTCATGGACTCAGGGGGGGTTAAGCCGTGTCATTAGGGTTAATTAACCCGGCCCGCCGGCGGTTAGCCGCCGGTGACCAAACCGCACGGCGGCGCTCACGGTTGCCGGCGAATTCGGCCACGGGGAGGCACGGGAAGACTACGGGGGGGGTGCGACGTGCTCGTTCGCTTCGAGCTGTGCCACCAGGGGGTCTCGGGGAGGGCTAAAACGACGCCGGCTGATGGGGTCCCCTTTTCTTACCTAACTAGCTTCACATATTTCTAGAGGTGGCCCAAGCTGATTTACCATTTGAAACCGTGTGTGTGCTAGTCAGCTGCCAGTAGTTTTCAAACAACTCGGGCCAGCGGAGACTTAGTTCCTCTGTTGGTCCACACTTGGTGAGCTAGGGAAGTCCCCTGTTATATAGGCGAGACTAAACCCGACCTTGGCCATACGGAAGAGTCCGATCCGAGAGCGTGGCCAGCTTTTGGATTGGGTGTCGACTCCCCGGGGGCCACCCGGATTTGTTCGTTGTTAGTTAGAGGGACCTGTTGTTTCGGATCTCTTGGAACCAAGTCATAAAATGGTTGCCTATAATGGGTAGCAACTGAGAGAGATGGGCGAGCCTGCGACGCCTCGTAATGGGCAGTTGGTACACCCCTGCAGGGTTAAATCTTTTCGAGAAGCCGTGTCCACGGTTATGGACGACTTGAGACCTACGTCCTGTTCATAGACAACAACAACTGAGATAATCTTAATATAACTTGATCAACGAGTGTGTGTGCCTTGACTTCTTCTTCTTCGTCGGGATGCGAAGAGGAGGACAAGGATAGGATAGGTGTTATGCTTGCGTAGTAGTTGATAGCAAGACTTGTTGGAGGCGATTCCTCATCGAATGCTTGGCTTCTTATCTTACTCTCTAGATCGTTAGCCACTTCATAAATGCTAGTGCGGCAGCAACATCACCACTTACCCCATCATTACCGTAAACTACTAGTTGTCCTAGAATGACGAGTGATGAAGTCCTTGATGGGTCAGATGAACACTACAGTTGGATGCTGAGTACCTCTGTACTCATGATACTACCCCCAAACTCTTTTCAGGGTTCTGATCGACAACTGGTTTGGTGATCGACATTTCACGTGGAGACTCGACGACGACTAGTTAGGCGGATCCCGGCGGAGGGCCTGGACCCGTGTGGTTATGGGATCGATGCTTTTCTCTTTGCCAGTAGGCTTTTGCTTGTAGTCTGTACTCAGACGTGTATCTTCCGCGGTTGTATTGTATTAAGGCAGTTGTATGCCAATTGTATGAGATGTTGTATCCTTGTATCTGTAATGTTGTGATATCATGTTGGAAATCCAGGATATATGACTTCGTCATATGTCGCGGTGGGACCGATATGTGCTCCATCCTAGGGTTCGGGCGGAAACGTCCGAATCTGAAACAGTACCGCATATCGGGCCTTACAACTTGGTATCAGAGCCTTACCGACCGTAGGATCCCTTCTCTGGCCGAAGTCGAGTCTAGACAAAATTATTCTGTAGTTACTAAGTTAGATATCGGAGAGTAGGAAACTTTTTGCTCCTTACCCTTGCTCTGGTCAGGACAAGTGTCGTAAGTGTTTTACTCTCGACTTATCCCCCTTCAAAACTTTAGGATCTCGAGTGTGTTGAGTTTCGGAATAGTTACAATGCCCTGCTTGCAGCGTATTGTCTCGATTCCGATCTCAGGTGTGAAATCCTGTAGTACCTTTAGTTCTTCCGACTCTGGTTAAACATCTTGGTCGTCTATTGACTTCAGTTCTCTTGCCAGTATTTTCACAATTCCAGTGAGAATGCTTCCCTTGACCGTCGCTTTGAATTGTCGTTCTTCCTCTTTAACACTGGTGGTTTCGTTTTCCGACGTTACCGTCTCTCTGCGGAAATTTATCTCGACAGAAGTTCGACGTCGACATGGAGCAGAGTCCCTTGTTGGTGGTGTTGAAGATCGTCGACTCTCTCTTTTCTCCCCCCCCCTCTCCCCCGGATCGTCCTGGATCTCGGGACGAGATCCCTTGTTGGTGGTGTTGTATTGTAAAAGCCCGGTTTTCACAAAAATAAAAAATTTTGTTTTCGGTGTGAATTGTTTGATTGTCTGATTAGTTTGCGGTGTTTTCATCCCCGATTTATCGATCGGCGATTATTTTTCCCCCTCTTATCTCGTATCGGACGGAGACCGACCCTTGTCACCCTGACACTCGACCTTTGCGACATCGGGTTTCACCCGATCACCGTCGCGAAAACCGCATGAGACCAGCCGCAACCAACGAAACGAAAAACCCCGTTTAATAATTAAACGGGATATTTTTATAGCGCGCCGGAAAGTGTTTTCGGAACGGTTCCAGCGCGAGGTGAACGCCTCCGGCTCGACGCACTGATCGCGTAGTTCGAAGTTTTACCCGAATCGGAGGTACTGCGGACGCCCGGCGGTCAGAAAAGTGAGTATCGGACGCGCGAGAGAGAAACCGGGGATGTTTTTTGCAAACTGCGAGCCACCCATGCTATATAAAGACCACCACACTCCCACCCATTTTTAGGGTTTCCCAAGCCACATTTTGCAGCCACCCCCCTCACACAAGCCCCAATTTTCGCAACTATTCCCCCCCAAATCAGCAAACCCTATCTCAGATCTGTTTGGAGCCGTCGGATCGGGCGATCAGAGGGCTCCGAAGCCGCCACGTCAGCGCCCTGGACCCTCTCTCTCTCCTCCAACTCCCTCCGCCTCCATGCCCATGGGCTCACGGCCAGCAGCCGGCCACCGGCGAGCCAGCCGTCGCGGCACCCCGCGCCCTCCTTCCTCCTCCTCTCTCCCTCCCTCTCTTCCCTCTCCTCTCTCTCTCTGACCCGCCTCCCTCTCTTCCTCGCAGAACCAGCCCGCCACCTCGAGCCGCCATGGAGGTCCGCCACCTCGAGCCGCCATGGAGCCCGCGCCGCCCGAGCTTGGTGGCCGCCGCCAGCCGGATCCGAGTTGGCTCCACCCGCCGCGCCCCTTCCCTGGCCGGCCCGTGCCCGAGGCGCCGCCCCCCGCCGGCGCGGCCAACCGCCCTGCGCCGCCGCCTGCGGCACGGCTCGTGGAGGAGCCCGAAGCCAGCCTCCAGCGCCGGCTGGGCCTCCCAGTGCAGGTGGGCCACGACCCAGCTCCAGCAGCCCGCGCACCCCAGGACTGCCAGGCCAGATCCAGCCGGCCAGATGGGCTTGGCCCATTTGGGTGAGCCCCTGTTTTTTTTTTCTTTTGTTATTTATCTTTTTCTGCTGCCTGTGAAAATTGCTAAGTCTGGAGCAATTGCTGCTGATTCAATTTTGCACTGCGAATTCCCGTTAATCCGTAGCTCTGATGAACGTACCCCCAAAACGAAAGTTGCTCAGTTTTGCGTGCTCTAGAATTCGTATGTAGAAAGTTTTTGCATTTGAGCTCATATTGATTGTGTAATTGTGTGCTGAACAGGGCATCAGGCCGTTAAACTGCTACAAATTCCTGTTATATGCTGCTGTTAATATTTTGTTGCAACTTTGCATGATGATTGTAACAAATCCATAAGGCCTATTGCATTGATTCCTTTTGCGTTGCGTTAAGCAATGTTTCTAATTCAGTTTCATGCATTCACATGCCATATTTGCTTACTGCATCATGTTTATATCTTGCTCCAAAGTAGATATCCTGATGTTATTGTGCTGCTATTGCTGAAACTGTTATTTTGTTGCAACTTCGGATGACGATTGCTTCGCAACCGTTCATCGGAATTGATTAATTCCAATTGCATTTTGTTAAGCGTCATGTATAATTTCATCCCAAATATTGCTATGCCATGTTGCTGCACTTTTGCATATAGATTTACCCCTGTTTATACAGCTTTTGCCTGTAACTTGTTTTGCTTATATCTTTTTAACCGTAACTCCGTTTGGGGTGTTCTTTATATGTAACTTGATTAGTTTTTCGTGTACTTTGTGTTTATGCTATTGTTTGCTGTTGTTAACCAACCTAAAATATGGTTTAGGACAGAACAGTACCAAATCGTTTAATCATCGTGCGGCACTTAGTGTTATGCCATGTTTAACTTGTGCCTCACTTAAATTGACTAGCATAGATAGTTTACTTTGTGCTTCACCTCTTGACTTGTTTGTGTGCTATGCCATTCTTGCTTGAGTTTCCATGTTAACAACCATTGTTTGATCACCTGTAGCTAAGCAACTTGAACCACCGTAAACGTGCGGTATTCGTCGTGTGTGACGAGTACTCCACTTAATTCGTTAGCAACCGCTCTCGACGGTAGGTGCGATGTCTCGTGTTGCTTATTTTTGATGCTTGCTCTTCTATTGCTCCGTAGTAATAGTGGTGCATCGTTGATTGCTTTCCAGTGTTTATCGTCCTGTGTGCTTCCGCGGGTACCTCTTGGAGACGATGCGAGCTTGCGATCGGCTAAACCTTCGGAACCCGACTTATCAACAGGCAAGGACTATACATTACTTATGATCCATTCTCTTTCAACCAGCGTTTTTCATGCTAGTATAGGTTAGGTTCGATGTTTGATCCTACCACATGCTTACAGCCTTTTTCAAACCGATACAGCCATGTCCCCTCCCAGCAAACCTTGTACTGCTATGTTACTATTGCTCGTTGCTCAGCCCCTGCTTAGTATGCATGGTTAGGATGCTACGATGTTACTCTGTTACTCCTGGGTTTGGGATATCACATTATTGTTATTGTTGTTGATGATATGCTTATTATAATGTTGACTATATTCGACGAAGGATGGAAGGTCTAGGCTATCCCGCCCCGACGCTTTGTTCCATTCGAGTCACCTAGGATCCGAGTTCCGGGTATTGGTTTTAAGACTGAGCGTGCCTAATCGCGTGTGGGATTTTATGGGGTCCCCTTTTCTTACCTACCTAGCTTCAAACATTTCTAGAGGTGGCCCAAGCTGATTTACCATTTGAAACCGTGTGTGTGCTAGTCAGCTGCCAGTAGTTTTCAAACAACTCGGGCCAGCGGAGACTTAGTTCCTCTGTTGGTCCACACTTGGTGAGCTAGGGAAGTCCCCTGTTATATAGGCGAGACTAAACCCGACCTTGGCCATACGGAAGAGTCCGATCCGAGAGCGTGGCCAGCTTTTGGATTGGGTGTCGACTCCCCGGGGGCCACCCGGATTTGTTCGTTGTTAGTTAGAGGGACCTGTCGTTTCGGATCTCTTGGAACCAAATCATAAAATGGTTGCCTATAATGGGTAGCAACTGAGAGAGATGGGAGAGCATGCGACGCTTCGTAATGGGCAGTTGGTACACCCCTGCAGGGTTAAATCTTTTCGAGAAGCCGTGTCCACGGTTATGGACGACTTGAGACCTACGTCCTGTTCATAGACAACAACAACTGAGATAATCTTAATATAACTTGATCAACGTGTGTGTGTGCCTTGACTGCTTCTTCTTCGTCGGGATGCGAAGAGGAGGACAAGGATAGGATAGGTGTTATGCTTGCGTAGTAGTTGATAGCAAGACTTGTTGGAGGCGATTCGTCATCGAATGCTTGGCTTCTTATCTTACTCTCTAGATCGTTAGCCACTTCATAAATGCTAGTGCGGAAGCAACCTCACCACTTACCCCATCATTACCGTAAACTACTAGTTGTCCTAGAATGACGAGTGATGAAGTCCTTGCTGGGTCAGATGACCACTACAGTTGGATGTTGAGTACCTCTGTACTCATGATACTACCCCCAAACTCTTTTCAGGGTTCTGATCGACAACAGGTTTGGTGATCGACGTTTCACGTGGAGACTCGACGGCGACTAGTTAGGCAGATCCCGGCGGAGGGCCTGGACCCGTGTGGTTATGGGATCGATGCTTTTCTCTTTGCCAGTAGGCTTTTGCTTGTAGTCTGTACTCAGACGTGTATCTTCTGCTGTTGTATTGTATTAAGGCAGTTGTATGCCAATTGTATGAGATGTTGTATCCTTGTATCTGTAATGTAGTGATATCATGTTGGAAATTCGGGATATATGACTTTGTCATATGTCGCGGTGGGACCGATATGTGCTCCGTCCTCGGGTTCGGGCGGAAACGTCCTAATCTGAAACAGTACCGCATATCGGGACTTAAAGTAGATCCCGAGGAAGCAAAGCTCATGACCTGGCACGCAGATAGAAAGAAGCTAAAAGAGGATGACCCGAACCCGGATCCAGAAAAGGAGGACATGCTGAGGCACCCTTCAGATGGTAGCCAATGGACTGCGTTGGAACTCGAATCCACAGATTTTGGGAAAGAACCAAGGAACCTCAGGATTGGTGTGAGCGCCGATGGAGTCAATCCGTTTGGCGGCCAGAGCAGCACACACAGTACCTGGCCCTTGTTTGTATGCATATACAACCTTCCCCCCTGGAATTGCATGAAGAAAAAGTACATAATAATGTGTATGCTAGTTCAAGGGCCGAAACAACCAGGTAGGGACCTCAATCTATATCTGCAGCTATTGAAAGAGGAGCTAGAAACGTTATGGAAAGACGGAGTCAATACGTGGGACGCCGCGGCAAAAGATATTTCCCAATGAAAGCCGCGGTGATCACGACGGTGCACGACTCTCGGATACGGATATTTCTCAGGGCAGGTTGTCCAAGGATTATGTGCATGCGTTAGGTGCATGGATAATACAACGTACCGCCAGCTACCAAAAGATCCCGGATCTTCAAAAACCGTGTTCTAGGGGTCTCGGAGGTGGCTTCCCAAGAAACACGCGTGGAGAAAACAGGGACATCTGTTCGATGGAAGCGAGGAGCTCCGAGCACCCCTAACTCGAAGGAGCGGCAAAGAAATCGACAACTTGTTGAAAACTTGGAAAGAGTTCCCCGCACCGGGAAAGAAAAAAAAGAAGACTCAGCCGTTGATGAGGGTATGGAAAGCGAGGTCTGTTTTCTGGGATTTGGAATACTGGAGTCTACTCCGCAGTCCTCATATCCTTGATCTAATTCATATCACAAAGAACGTGTGCGAGAGCTTGTTTGGCACGCTGCTCAACATGCCGGAGAAGACCAAGGACGGGCCAAAAGCAAGGAATGACTTGAAATTTATGGGCATCAGGAGGGAACTTCACCCCACTAGTGACGACGATGATGAGCCGGAGGAGGAAGAGGATACGGAAACGCAAAACTCTCGCAAACGAAAAAGGACGACCAAGAAGAAGACCGGTATTGATCACTGCCCCCCAGCATGCTTCACTCTGTGCGAGGAGGAGATCAAGCGGTTTATCCACTGCCTCATAGGAGTAAAATTTCCGAACGGCTACGCGGGGAAGATAAGCAGATACCTAGACGAGGCGAAGCAGCGTTTCAGCGGGACGAAATCTCACGACTGTGCCGTGCTGATGACGCAGATTCTCCCAGTTGCGATGCGAGGGATAATGGACGAGCACGTCCATAAAACGTTGTTTGGCCTTTGCAACTTTTTTGACGTCATATCCCGGAAGTCGATTTGCGCTACGCAACTCAAAAGGCTACAGGAGAAGATAGTGCTCATACTATGCGAGCTTGAGATGTATTTCCCGCCCGCGTTCTTTCACATTATGGTGCATCTGCTGATCCACGTTGTGGAGGATATCGTCCAACTCGGGCCTGCGTTTCTGCGCAGCATGATGCCGTTCGAAAGGATGAATGGACACATCAAAAAATACGTTCTTAACAGGTCCCGTCCAGATGCAAGCATAGAGAAGGGCTTTCTAACCGAAGAGTGCATCTCTCTCTGCACGAATTATCTCAACACCGAGAACCCTGTTGGTCTGGCCGTCAACAAGCACTTTGGCAGGACCGATGAGTGTGGTCACCACGAGGGAAGCCGCGCAATGCATGTCAACTTTTACGGTCGAGACATCGACTTTGAAAGAGAAAGCCTAGTCGCGCTACAACACATCCAGCTGGTCGATCCTTGGATAGTAAAGCACAAGGATTTAATCAGGAAGAAGTACAGTGACCAGGGCCTGCAGATAACGGACCGAGATCCACGGCTAATCAAAGAGCACAACTCAGGTTTCATGACTTGGTTCAGGGACGAGCTTCGTGCTAATGATATTCACCTTGTCACAAGGTGTCGCACGCAACCTGATGACCTATCAAGCGTATGATATCAACGGCTACACATCTTACACGGAGAAAAAGGACAATAACTGCGATTACCAGAACTCAGGGGTAACGGGGTCTACACCGATGACGTCAAGGAAAGATTCTATGGAAGGATCGAGGACATATGGGAGCTCGACTACTGTGGAGAGAAGGTGCCGATGTTGCGTGTGAGATGGGCCAAGAGCGTCGTAAAAGAAGACCGGTACTTCACCACCATGGTTATACCCGAAGCCAAATCCAAGTCTGCGGGCGCAAACGTCACCGCGAAAAATGAGCCATGGGTACTGGCTAGCCAAGTGGACCAATGCTTCTTCAATACCGACCCATCATCGGAATGGATGGAGTCGCCAACGAGCAACACTTTGACAAGTACGGTGACCCGAAGATGGAGGATGACTACGCCGCTCAGTATACATACACCACAACCCTACCGACGAAAGGTCTCCTCCCGTTCAAGAGTAAAAGTGAAGGCGTCCCGGGCCTAAATTATTCAACCACGACAAAGAAGGGGAAGAAGAAGATTGTGAGGAAACGATAGCTAGATAGCTAGCTCAAAATTTAAGAAAAATATTTTGTAATTCATGATCACTTTGTGTATGCATGGATTTAATATGCACTTTGTAATTGATGATCACATTCTTAGGTTTGAAGTGTATGAACATCGATGATACACAATTGAAGCATCATGCCTAACTCCTTAAAAAAATAATTCAACAAAAAAATAAAAAAAACTCTTAGGGGTGGCGCATATTTCCGCAATGCGCCACTAAGTGCTCTTATGCGCGGCACATTCTGCTGAAATGCGCCACCAAAAGGTTTCTTATGCGTGGCGCATTTCGCCAGAATGCGCCACGCATAAGAAACCTTATGCGTGGCGCATTTCAGAGAAATTCGCCACCCCTAAGCCTTAACCTCCATTACCCCCCTCCCCTTGCCCGTGCCCACACCCATTCGACCCCCCTAGCCCTAGCCGTTGCCGCCGGAGAACACCAGAGCACACCGGAGCCCCTCGACGCCACCGCGGAGGGCACACCGGATCCCTCACCCCTGCCCCTCGACGCCACCGCGGAGGAGCCCATCGGAGCCGTCACCCCTGCCCCTCGACGCCACCGCGGAGAAGCCGCCGATGGCCACAGTCCCACCGTAGCCGCCCCGCGCCACCGTCCATCGTCCGGCGACCCTTCCCCGCCGTCCCGCTCTCCATTGCCAGGTACATCCCATACTCCCCCCTCTCCCCTCCATCTTTGCCTCACGCTCGGCCGCGGCCCGCTCGCCATTGCTGCTCGCCATGAAGCAAGTCAGATTCACACATCAAAGAAATATTAACACATCAAAGAAATTCTGTCATCCAGTGCAAACATATATGCAAAAAATATACTGCATCTTAGTTGATTTGTAGAAAGCTCATCAACAAAACTAAGGTCGTTCCTCCGTTTTATAAGAAGTCGTGCCTCCATTTTGTATGAGGTCGTGCCTCCGTTTTATAAGAAGTCGTGCCTCCATTTTATAAGAAGTCGTCCCTCCGTTTTATAAGAAGTCGTGCCTCCATTTTGTATGAGGTCGTGCCTCCGTTTTATATGATGTCGTGCCTCCGTTTTGTATGAGGAAGTGCCTCCGTTTCTTATATAGTCATGCCTCTGTTTTGTATGAGGTCGTGCCTCCATTTTATATGAGGTCGTGCCTCCGTTTACGTACAAATAACAAACAATAGAAGATTTACTAGTGAGACAAGCAATAATATTTAGTAAAAATTAAAAAAGAGAGAGTAGAAAAACCAGTGTGTGTGTGTCCTACATCTTAAGTTCATGGTTATTAAATACTTTTGTTGCTTGCTGCCATTGCTTAGCAAGCATAGCATATGTTCTTATTAAATATTTTGCTAGCCTATATATATGTTGTGCAGGTACAAATCATGATCCCCTTTCTCCCGAAATGTTGATTAACTTCCGTTTCGGTTGAGAATGGGGCACTCTCATGTTAAGAAAAAGAGCAAAGGTCATGCCGACATTTTCCGTGAATTCGTGCATGACCTTTGCTAATTTTCTTAACATGAGAGTATTTGAATTTATTTATTGTGCTAATTAATTAAGTAGTTGCATTTCTTAATATTGTACTAGTGTAAACATGTCGACCGGAGCCGACGCCGGTCCTTCTTCTTAGCCGGGAGAAAAAAGGAAGCAATTTTGGGACTACTCCCAGGAGGAGGTCGAGGAGCAGAGAGAAGAGGAAGTACCTCCGGCCGAGGAGGAGTATGAGGAGGAGATAGAGTTGGAGTCTGACTCATCGAATGATGAATTGGAGGAGGAGGCCGGTACGACAGACGGCGAGAGGAAAGTCGGCGAGGATGATGGAACCGGTGGCTCCAACACAGATGGTACCCAGTCGAAGAAGAGGAATCGGAAACCGACCAAGGTCGGCGTCATCAGGCAAGAGTTTACTATTGTGACCGCCGTCGGGATTCCTAAAGAGCCCGAACGTTTTTCGGAAGGGTACGGCCGTGAAGTCGCGGCGATCCTCTGCAACACCGTGCCGATCACCACGATTAACCTCAGGAGTCGTGAGAATATTCATTATTTTCAGCTTCTTATCAACAAGCTGCACAGACGATACAAGTTTCCGGAGTCGTACGATAACACCAAACTCAAAGGGAACAAAGTAAACACATGGGCCCTCAGGAAGATGAGCAAGGCCTTGTCCAGTTGGAAAACCCGGGTGATGAGGGAAATTTTTTGAAAGAACAAAACCTGGGAGGAGCTCAAGGAGAAAGAGTCGTTGATCGACGAAGCTACCTACAACCTTTTCAAGGCTAGGTGTGAGTCCGAGCAAGCCAAGGCCGCGAGTGCAAAGGGCAATGCCATGCGGTCGCAGGTCATAGGTAACCACCGTCTCGGAGCCGGTGGTTACAAAAGTTCCAAGCCTAAATGGGACAAGGAGGATGCCGAGTACGCCGCTATGGGCATACCTAACCCCTTCCAGCAATACAAAGATGATCCGCAGACCGAATTATTTGTGAGGGCCCGGAGCTATAAGGACAAAGGAACCTCGAAAATAATTATCGATCCTAAGATTTAGGAGTTTACGACTCCCGTGGTAAGTAGTTTACCACGCGAACTTGCCGATTGAATTCTTCGATTGAATTCTTCGGTTAAGTTCACAATTTCTTAACGTTTCACATTCTTTTTGCAGCAAGCGGAAATGAAAATCGCCTCATCGCAGGAGTCGTCGGTTAAGCCGGTCGGCCCGTGGGACAACGCCTTTAACAGGGCGTTGAACAAGGTCAAGAAGGTTGACGACGTGACGGCGAAGCCATCGTCAGCCGGCCGTGTGATCGGCTTTGGTGCGGACCTAAATTGGTTCGAATATTATGGAAAACCGGCGGAGCAGTCCGGTTCGAGGGGGTGCAAGGCGAGAAGGACCGAAGAAGATGCCGCTTATGTTCATGGACTAGAGGAGAAGGTGAACATGCTTCCGCAGCTTGTCCAGGACGAAGTGGCGAAGACGATGAACGCTCTCCTTCCAGATATGATGCAGTCGCTCGCGAATTGGCAAGCGCGTGGTGGACAAGGGCCCATACCAGTCCCCAGCATGGTCGGCAGCAACTCGGGCACCGCGGCGCCTACAGTCCCGACTCCCGGCGTATTGGTGACTCCGGCCGCCAACACCGCGGCGGCGGCGCCGGACGTGATGGTAACTCCTCCAGCCACGATCGAGCAACCGGGGCATAACAATAATGCACCCGGCGGCAGCGCAAATAGGGCGACCGATGCCACGGGAGGCAGCGCGCCCTCCGTCTCTTGCATGCCCGCCGTTATCGGCGGGGTCTCTTCACTAGCCGACCTCGACGCCCTCAAGGTAACTATAAGCGTCTACAACTCAAACGAGGACTTCATCTCCTTGCCTTTTTTAGTGGAATCTCTCTGATGCCGTACATGCATATATATTTCTCTTTTGTAGGAGGACACTCCATGCATTCTATTACAAGTCGTGGACGGCGAGTTGAAGGATGTTGCCAAAGGTAAAATCATTCAACCACAAAATCGAATCATGCACAATATGCCGATGGCACCGGAGATGCATAGTGTTCAAATCTCTCTCGTGATTTAGGGCTACGAGAGATTTGAACCTCCCATTCAACCCCCCGGATACGATGAGGACGAGCCGGCAGTCCTCAGTGATTGTTTCAACCAAATATGCCTATGGCCAAAGAGCCAAATGCGTTTAGTAACGGGGGAAAGGGGCACCACACCTAGGACAACACCGCTAGTCATCGTGTCGGCGCCACATGATCCCAGAGGCGCACAACAAGAAGACGATGATCTTGATGATGATATCAGCGCCGACCAGTTCATCAATACTTTGTATGATGCTGATGACTTATTCATGCCTCCTGCTGAAGGAACCTATCAGCATGACGAGGAAGCTCGCGGTCCATCTGATCCTGCGGCGAAGCCTGCTTGCTCCACGCGTCTCTTCGCTGCTTCTCAGGAGATGTCCCCAGCAGCTTGCGCCTTCACCGAGCCTCAAGCAGATGCCACAAGGAGATCTATTCTCAGTCCGTCCACACTCCATAAGGCGGCCACTGAGCAAATAAAGGTCGGTGAGCCCTCAAAATCAGAAAAGAAGAAGGGAAGGAAAAGAAAGGAGAGCATCACTTCGAGTAGCCAACCTATGATGCCGATCCGGGCTCAGGACGGGCCACCAAGACCCAAGGATCTCTCGTTTGAAATCCATGTGGCTGGTAGGGCGATGCTACCTAAGGACATGCTAGACCTTGCAACTTCGGATATGCAGAGTGTGCATCATAGTATTATGGCATTAGAGAAGATTATTCTTCGAGAAGAGAATCCCTCGTACCCGGTTTTCATGGCCAAGGTGCCACTCAACATGGGCTTCATCAACACTATCCCCGCGGATATGATAATCCTGCGATTTTTGGAGATCTTCAATTTGTACCATCTCAAGCGGCTGGACCATAGCCTTATCCGTCTGTTCTCACTCAGCCTTTCTATGAGTATCAGGAGAGATAAGACCACGAGCGTCGCGATATTGGACCACTTCTACATGCGTGAAAGCATCTTGATGGACGACGGGGACGCGGCTCTCGAGGCGGGGTACATCACAGACTTCATGCTACAGAACGCCGACAAGGATTCATTTATTATGACCTACTCTCCCAAGTAAGTCATTCGCTCGCCTCCGTAGCATATATGCTTTCTTAGCTTTCCATTTTCCTCTTCCAACATTCCTTTTGGATTGTTTTAATTATGTAGTGAGGATCAAGACTGCGTGCTCATCTGCTTTTCACCGCAACACTCGCATGCCGTGTATTTAGACTCGGGGAGTGTGAAGAAGAAAGATTACAAGTATATCATGAGAGTTTTGGATGATGCTCTCGTCGGCTACATAAAATCCGGAGGCAAGATCATCAAGCACAAGTTCAGGAAAAATCAGCCTGGCGTGAACGTGTTCAACCATGTAACGCAGTTCCCGTGTGTCAAGCAGCCGGCTAGCAGTGTGAGGGATGCGTACTACGTCTTTCATCACATGAGGGCGATTGTACAGGAACAGCGCAACCTTACGCTGCCAAGTCATCTCAAAGCGTGGGCTGAAAGGAAGGCGGAAATCGCCGATGCAAATATGAAGGAGGAGTTCTTTCACATCCAAGCGCAGATGGCGACTATCATCCGTCATGAAGTACAAATGAGGGGGTCGATTTTCCACTCGAACATTGCACCATCCAATGGGGAGATAAAAGTCCGCCTAAAGGCCCTGCGTGACACAAGGCCTTTCATGACGAAAGAAGGATGCCGCCCATTCCCCGAACCGAGTCATAACAATTGAATGTACTCTTTGTGTAATTTGGATATAAGAATTATAATTCAATTCTTTTGTATCAATAATTGTTGGCCTCATTATTATATTGTATTTTGCATTTATGTAATATAATAAAAATATCTGTAATGTTTATATTCTTTTATGTAATTCTTTTTTTTTGTTTTCTGTAATTCTTTAGTGGCGCATTTTGTCTGGGTTTAGTGGCGCACAGGGAATGCGCCACCCCTAAGGAACCTTAGGCGTGGCGCATATCAGAATGCGCCACCCCTAAGAGCTTAGCGGTGGCGCATTCTGAGATGCGCCACGCCTAAGGGCCTTAGGGGCGGCGCATCCAGAATGCGCCACCTCTAAGCCCTTATTAGTGGCTTGTAGTTAGTGGCGCATCCCTAATGCGCCACTAAACACACAAAAAGGGCGCCACCATAAGGGTATTCCCTAGTAGTGGGTACTACGCCAAGTTCTCCAAGTGTGAGTTTTGGCTGGACAAGGTCAATTTTCTGGGCCATGTCATCTCCGCTGAGGGAATTGCGGTTGATCCAGAGCGAGTCCGAACTATTCAAGAGTGGGCTCCGCCGAAGAATGTGAAGCAGCTAAGGAGTTTTCTCGGCCTCGCCAGTTATTGCAGGAGGTGTGTGCAGAATTTCTCCAAAATAGCGAAGCCAATGACTGAATTGTTGTGCAAGGACAAGCGGTACACTTGGTCACCAGCTTGCTAGTTAGCCTTCGAGGAGTTGAAAGAGAAGTTGACCACAACTCCAATTCTTACACCACCAGATGAGTCACAACCTTTTCAGGTGTTTTGTGATGCCTCATTGCAAGGTCTGGGCGGAGTTTTGATGCAAGGCAGAAATATTGTGGCTTATACCTCACGGCAGTTGAAGACGAGTGAGAGGAATTATCCCACGCACGACTTGGAGCTTGCAGTAGTTGTGCACGCTTTGGTCACTTGGCGACACCAATCCTAGGGAGGAAGGTGGATGTGTTCACGGACCACAAGAGTCTAAATTACTTGTTCACTCAGCCAAATCTGAACTTGAGGCAAAGAAGATGGCTTGAAACAATTACTGAGTACACAGTTGATATTCAGTACACGCCTGGGAATGCGAATGTCATAGCTGATGCGCTGAGCCGCAAGGGCGATTGCAATAATATCCAGGTGCAGAAGATCCACCCTGATTTGTGTGAGTCCTTTCGAAGGCGCAATCTCGAGCTAGTTCCAGCAGGCTATCTTGCCAACCTTGTGGTAGAGCTCACTATCCAGGAGAGGATTCGTGAAGCTCAGTCTGGCAGCTCAATGATACTGAAGATCAAACAGGGTATTGCCGCCTCAGTTCCAAAGTACGGTTGCTTTTCAGTGCATAATAACGGCACCGTGTTGTTCGAAGTGCGAGTTGTTTTTCCCAAGGAGGGAGATCTCAGAGAGGTCATCATGAAGGAAGCCCATGATTCCAAGCTGTCGATTCACCCTAGCAGTAAAAAGATGTATCAAGATCTCAAGCAAAGCTTTTGGTGGACTCGTATGAAGCGGGATGTTGCCTGTTACGTGTCTCAGTGTGATGTGTGCAGGAGAGTGAAGGAACAACACCAGAAGCCTTCAGGTTTGCTTCAGCCACTTGAGATTCCGGAGTGAAAATGGGATCATATAGAGATGGATTTCATCACAGGCTTCCCCTTCTCGCAGAAGAAGAACAATGCCATCTTTGTTGTCATTGACAATCTTTCCAAAGTTGCCCACTTCTTTCCAGTGAAGGACTCCATTTCAGCAGCTTAGTTGGCGGACTTGTACACCGCAAGCGTTGTATCTTTGCATGGCATTCCCAGGAAGATCAGTTCTGATAGAGGCAACCTTTTCACCTCTAAGTTATGGCAGACCTTTCAAAAGGATATTTGTACGACAGTGTTGTTCAGTACCGCTTATCACCCTCAGACAAGTGGGCAAGTCGAGCGCGTGAACCAAATCCTCGAGGACATGCTTCGGGCATGTGTCATCTCTTTTGGCATGAAGTGGGAAGAGTGCTTGCCGTATGCTGAGTTCTCTTACAACAACAGCTATCAGGCAAGTCTGCAAGCAGCGCCGTTTGAAGTCTAGTATGGCCGCAAGTGCAGGAAACCTTTGAACTGGTCCGAGACAGGTGAGAGGCAGCTGTTCGGTCCAGATGTGATCCAAGAGGCAGAGGACAGTGAAGATTGTCCGAGAGAACCTAAAGGCAACACAGTCTAGGCAGAAGGCCTATTATGACAAAAGGCACCGTGGTGTAGCGTTTCAGGTTGGTGATTGGGCGTACCTGAGAGTGTCTCCATTTGAGGGGAACTCACCGCTTTGGCATAAAAGGAAAGCTCGCTCCAAGATTTGTCGGACCTTTCCGCATCCTTGAGACTAGAGGACCTCTTGCCTTTCGACTCGAGCTCCCAGAGAGTCTGTCCATGGTGCATGACGTGTTCCATGTGTCCCAGCTAAAGCAGTGCTTCAAGCAGCCAGAGCAGGCTGTTGACTTGGGCGACATACAGCTGAGTGCGGACCTTTCCTACTTAAAGCGTCCTGTCCGTGTTCTTGAGACGTCCGAGCGCAAGACTCGCAACAAGACCGTCAAGTTCATGAAAGTTCAGTGGGCACATCATTCAGAGAAGGAAGCAACGTGGGAGCATGAAGATCATCTCCGTTCTGAGTATCCTGAGTTGTTTCAGGCTTAGATCTCGGGACGAGATCCTGTATTGGTGGGGGAGTGTTGTAACAGCCCATGTGCGATAAATAGAAATCACCATGAGATTGTACCTTGTCTGTTGACTTTGTAACTTGGCATGATGATAAAGTTTGTAATTTCATGTGGTGAATTAAATTTGCATTGGGATTGGAGCCCATCTGGTTTGTTTGAGTTTGCTTCCAAAGTGGTTCAAGAAGGGTGTTTGAAGAATTTTCATTGTTGCATGCATGCTCTCCTTGACCCCAAACTTGGCCTAGCCAATTCCTTGGCTATGACAAGGGTTTTAAAAACCTCAAATCATTTTTTCCATCATAAAAAATATGGGTTCTAGTTCAAAGTGATTTTGAAGTCAAAAATGAGCTCACAATTTTGTTGTTGCCAAAAATTCCCTAACCATTTTTGGAAATTGAGGAATAATGCAAGGTAAATTATACATATTTTTAAGTATTTTTCCTGTTTGTATTTAATCCAGAAAAACCCTGAATCCTTTCTATTTTATTTAAATAGAAAATGGATCAGCAGCAGGTTTTTCTTTTCTTTTTCAACTCCATGTTGCAAGCCCAGCCCACCTAAGCCTTCTCCCCGCAGCCTACTGGAGCCTGTCCAGCGAAGCGGTACGCGAGGTGGCACGAGAGTCGTCGGATCGAGATCCAAGTGCCCTCCTCCATCTTCTTTCCAGCGTGGCCGAGGTCCCCCCGAGCTCACCTCTCACAGCGACGCCGGCGTCGACCTCGATGCGGCCAACGTTGACAGGAGGCCTCCCCTCCATATATTCCGAGCCCGAGAGCCCTCCTGGAGCCCTAGGGTTCCACTCCTCCCTCCAATTTCTGCCGCCGCCGCCGGATTCGACCCCGAGGTCCTCCCCTGTTCCGCCATGGCCGCCGGCCGATTTCCTCCAATTCCTCGTCGTCTTTCGCAATCCTTGATCGTGCGTTCGTATGCACCCTTCCCTGTGTGTGCTTGACCCGTTCCTGGTCGCAGGAACCAGAAGGAGGCACGGGTTCGCAGCCGAGCCGTGGACGCCGCCGGGAACCCTCACCGCCTCGTCGTTGCCAGGGTTGTCTTCTTCCTCTCCGGTTGCTCGAGTTCGACCACGACATCCCCAAGGTGAACCTCGTGGTGCCTTTCTTCCTCCCGTAGCGCGTAGCTTTGTTTCTCGCGTGTTAGCCGTCAGTTTCTTCCGCGCGTCGTCGTCGCCGACGAGCCACCGTGGCCGCCTTGTTTATGGCGTGCCCGGGGTGCGCTCGTGCGTGCCTATTCGTGCTCTGGCCACGCATATCGACTCAAAGGAGTCCCTTTGCACAAGATTTGGCCGTAGCCCCACCCGTGTCTGAAACTTTGTGTGTTGGACCGTGGCGCCGCCGTGTTTTCCGTTGAGCCTCGCGTCGCCGTCGTGAAGCGTGGGGCCGAGCTCAAGGTGCAGATGTGAAGAGGGGTGTCCCAACTACGCGTAGAGCACCGTGGCCTGGGCGCCGTCGAGATGTACACCCCGCTATGCTTGCCGGAGTTTACCTCCGTGTTCGGGCTCTGAACGATGTTGCAGAGGTGTCGCCGCCATGATGTTCCCGTGAAGGTTGCGAGTAGATGAAGAGGAGTTAGATACCATGGAGAGTGCCCCCGCATAGAGAAAGGTGCCCTCTCGGTTTTCCTTCATGGCGTGGTGGCTAGAGAACGCCTGTGCGCGATGCGAGGTTCGCCGCAGTTCCGCATCGCGATGGTTTCAGGCGACTGCAGGTGTTCGCAGTTCAGAACACGCATGTCTGAAGCTTACCTAGTGTGAAGCGCTTATCGTTTCAGAAAACGGTTCGTAGCGTAGTGGTAGTGAGCAGCAGCGGCAAGCAGTGGGCGTGGGTTCGAATCCCACGCGAGGCATTTGCCTCCCCTTTTTTTGGATTTTAAGCAGAGGCTGACGAGTGGGCCCCTCATGTCAGTGGGGATTCCCGAGTGGAAGTGGGATGAGCCCACTGGTGGGTTTGGAACTGGCCCAGTGCGCCCGAGGCCAGCCCAAGTGGTTGCGCCCTCTGTTTTTTTTTCTTTTGGTTTCTTTTCCTTTTTCTGTTTGAGTTCAATATGAGTTTGAATTCAAATTCAAGCTGAATTTGAACCTTGGAGATCTTTCACCTCAAATGTGGCATCCCATATATGATTTTGGGGTAGCTTGAGCCACTGATCATCATGGTGAGGTCCATTTTTGCACTTTGCCCCTCCAAATTATTTGAGTGTGGAAATTTTGCAAACCACTTCTTTTGTTTTGTCAAGTTTTTCCCAAATTCAAAATGGCCATGCCATATATGATTTTGGGGTAGTTTCTCCGAAGGTTTTGCATGGTGATAGTGGTTTCCCCAGTTGAGCCTTTTTCAAAATGCATCCAGTGCAACCTTGCACTGAGGACCCATTTTCCTGTCCATGTCATCTTCAATCTTTGCACCTTTGTAAAACCAGCCCCTATTCATGTTGTCATATGCAATGTGGCTGGGTTACTTTCTTTTGCTGCACCTTTCCGATGTCAAGTTATTCGACATCTCTCCGTCTCCGGAATCGATGTTTATTATTTTCACGTTGTTTTTGTTTCTTTTAAATTCTTTGTTGATCATGTCATGTTGCCATGTTACTTACACCAAAAATAAGGCTAAGACCAAAGCCCTTTTTACGTAAATAAATTGCATATGAAGTTGTTGATGTGTCGTCACCACCTTCATTTAAATCTGACTAGATAGGGTCACATCATGTCAAATAAACTTGATCATGCCATCCTTGCCTGTGCATTGTGCCCGTTGCTTACTTGTGTGCCTTTTCCTTGCCGGTACCTTACGTTAGCACCTGAGACCGCCGAGGAGACTTACGTGGAGATTTCCGACACCGAGCCCGAGGAGCCTGCTGCGTCTGCTTCGACGATCGATTACCCAGGCAAGGGGAAGATTTATACCATTACTTGATACCTTTCTGCCTACCTGCCTAGTTGTAGCCTAGAACATTTGTTTGATCCTATCCACTTGGAATATGCCACTTTTAAAACCCAAACAACCATGATCCCCACATCCCAGCAAACCTTTGTATTGCTAATTTACCGCTGCTCAGCCATTGCTTAGTATGAGTAGGAAAACTTGCTGCTTACCCTATGCTATTGTTTGGGATATCATGTTATTTAAAGGAGTTGGTTGATATTTATTATTAATATGATGTTAATTTAAACTTGACGAAAGATGGGAGACCAGGCTGTTCCCGCCAGGTGTTTTGTTCCATTTGAGTCACCTAGGTCCCGAGTTCCGGGTATTGTGTTTCTTGACGAGCGTGCCTAATCGTGTGTGGGATTCTATGGGGTCCCCTTGTCTTACCTACCTAGCTTCGTACAGTTCTAGTGGTGGCCCGAGCTGATTTACTATTTGCAATGTGTGTGTGCTGGTGGTACCCCAGTTGTTTACAAACCACATTGGGACAGGAGGACTTGTGCCTTGGATGGTCCACTTTGTCCGGCTGAGGATCCAGTGTCGCATGTGTGATTAACCGAGTATCCAAACCTGCGACAGACGGTAGAGGCTGGTTCGAGAGCGCGGACGGCTTTTGAGTTGGGTGTCGACTCACCGGGGGCCACCCGGAATTGTGCGTTGTTAGTTAGAGGGACTCTAACGTTCCGGAGTTTTAGGCGTTTACCTAGCCAAGTGGAAATCGGGCGTACATGCGAAGCCTATGATGGGCACTTGGTACACCCCTGCTGGGTTAAATCTTTTCGAAAAGCCGTGTCCGCGGTTATGGACGACTTGAGACCTACTCCTTGTTCATAGAATAACATCAATTTGAATCATATTTAAACTTGCCTACCGTGTGAGTGCCTTGGCTGCTTTTCTTCGTCCAGGGGGACCGAGAGAAGACCCAGGTGGTGTTATGTTTGACGTAAGTAGGTGGATAGCAGACTTATGACGCGATGTCACGTGTATTCTTGGATCTTACCTCTACTCTAATAGAACGCTAGCCACCATATCTGCTAGTGTGGCTGCAACCTTTATCTTTACCTTTACCTTGTCTTACCATAGGGATTTAGTTATCCTGTAATGATATAATCTCACCCCCTGTTTTGCTTTTGTGCTTTTACTGTTTTTCCTGATCGGTTGCTGTAGTGGACTACTACCTTGACCCGAGCACTGGACGATACTTCGTGGAGGTGCCCCCGGAGGATGACGATGAGGACGACCTCGTTCAGTAGATCCTATAGTTGGGCTTCGAAGATCCGTGGGTGGACTATTTATGTGCAGCCCTCTCTAGGGCAATTTGGATTTTGACCGTACTCGGTCGTGTTTGTCTTCCGCTTGTCGCATGATGTACTGATGGGTCCATAGACCTCTGAGATGATGTAACAATTCCAGTGGCGATGTATGCCCTGGAATCTATATATTTTATGTCTTAGTTTAAGTTCCTTGTTCATATACCTGTTGTCGAGAATCCGGCAGCGACACGAGTGCGAGTGTCGTGAGCCGGTGGCTCATTATGCGCTACTAACTTGAGCGGGAAGCGAACGCGACTAACTCGAGTTAGCACCGCATCGGGGGCCTTACAGAGCTTGAGCCTATTAGTGATAGGTGTCGTATTTTGGGCAATCCGTGTTTATTTTCGAAAAATAGAAAAAATTAGTTGAGAACTGTAGCTACTAGATGGATCGCTAACCTCTGGAGGGTTTGGAATATATAGAATACCCTCACATACGATGGGTCGAGGATGCCCAAGGATAACCAAACCCCCATACACTCCACCTCGGGGTACTTGTCTCTTTGTAAACCTCCTGATTAGATAGAGAGTTACCGATAATAAGTCCATGAGTTCTTCGGAGTAATGCGAGTATTCGATTGTTGGCACTTCCACCTTCCATATTTTGTTAGCCTCTTCGGTACCGTGCATTTCCCTTTCTCATCTTGACAGTTGGTGCATACTTTGCCGTTGCATCCAAACCTTGGCATGATACACTCTGTCATCATAAACCTCCTTATATCTTCCTCAAAACAGCCACCATACCTACCTATCAAGGCATTTCCATAGCCTTTCCGAGATACATTGCCTTGCAACATCCATCATGTCATGACTTGATCTTCATGTCACACATGCTTTTGCTTGTTCGAGGAGCCGCATGCTAGTTGGGCCTTGCCCTTATCATTGCTACATGACCTGCTAGTATCATTGCATATCCTGCTACACTGGCAGATGCATACATCATGATAGTTTTCAGTTTTCTTTATGTTGAGTACTTCTTGTAAAGTGTGAAGATCTTCTTTATATTATTTTAAAATATAGAGTGTTTCCCTTAAGTGAGTAAAAGATCCCAAAGAGGACAAAATAAAAGAACCCAAAAGAGGACAAATTAAAAGATCCCAAAAAGGACAAATGAGAGATAAATAAAAAGAGGCAAAGAGGCCACAAAAATACAAAAAATAGAAAAAAGAAAGAAAAAGAAAAAAAATACAGAAGGGGGTAACACTACTATTCCTTTTGAAAGATCCACACTCGCACTCCATAGTTATAATTGTACTCCATAGAGATATTCATATCATTCATGCATAACTATGTGGGGATCCTTACACTATAGAACTTGGCTTGCATATTCCAAGGATGAGCTTCCTCAAATGAGCTCTACATCTTCATGTGCAAGCAAGTTGGATGCACCCCCACTAGTTCCATTGGAGATCTTACCTTAGCTCATATGTGCATATGTTCCATGCCAATCTCTACTCCTCACATCATATCCATCATTTGGCTTTCTCTCGTCTATGATTGTCCTCATTAATGTGATCCTTTTCACACCGTTTTGTCTTCCTTCCCCATCATTTTTTCTCTTTTCCATCCTAAGTGCCAACATATCTTGCTCGCACTCATCCATTGCATGAGTGCTCAAATTCGAAAGGGAGAGGATCAGTTTGACTTACGTCTGACTATGGTCTGGCGACAAGTCAAAATAAGATTCTCAAGAAGACCAAGTGTGAAGTTTTAGTAGATTGAGTTCTCAATTAAACTATATAGTATTTTTTATGCTCTAAACCCATCTCCTATTTCTTGCATGCAAACACCATTTGGAGACATTCGAGTCACGGACAGCGAGAGCTCTTGCACCTTTATGTTCTTACTTTGCTAGTTTCAATACTAGATATAGACTCTTGCTTGTTATTGTCTTTACTTGAGTTGCATATCTTACTTGCTTTATGTTGAAGTTCTTATATGTGTGTTAGCATGTCACCACAGAAATTAACTATGTTATCATTTACCTACTCGAGGACGAGCAGGAATTAAGCTTGGGGATGTTGATACGTCCCAAACGTATCTATAATTTCTGCTTGTTCCATGCTTATTTGGGTGACATTGCTATGAGTTTTGCCAAACTTTCATACATTTTTTCACATATTTGCACTAACCTACTAACTCAGTGCACCCAGTTCCAGCTTCTGTCTGGTCATGTCTGTGAATAGCAGGTTTTCTAAAAAAATCAGCGCAACAAATGCTTCCGGAAGCCCGAAGGAGGGCCGAAGGGGAGCCACCCGCCTCCCAGGAGGCCAGCTGGCGTGGCCCCACCCTAGGCCGCGCCAGTAGGGAGCCTTGGGGGAGGGGTCACCCCCTGGTGCCCCCTTCGGCCTATATTTACATCCCGTTCCAGAAACCTTCGAGAGGAGCCCCACATTGCAATTTTCACCCTTGTTCCGCTGCCGCCGTGCTTAAAAGATCGGGAGCACCAGAAGACATCTTGCCGACACCCTGCGGAGGGAGGATTGACCTCCAGAACTTCTCCACCACCATGAGTGCTTCCCGGATGTGTCATGGGTAGTCCTCCTTGGACCATGGGTCCATGACCAGTAGCTATGTGATGTCTGCTCTCCAATCTTGTGCTTTAATTCTTAGCCCTTGTGAGCTGCCCTACATGATCAAGGCATCTATGTAATTTTCCTGCTTTTTCTATGTTGTGTTTGTTGGGATCCGATGGATTATGAGATTATGATCAGATTGTGATGAGTTATATATTTGGTTCTCCTTTTATATTTTGTTGTTGAGTAATTCTTGCATGTTATCCGTTGCTTTTTATTGCTTTGGCCAAGTAGTAGATAGAAACTCCAAGAGGGAGCGTTTATGCTTGATTGTTGGTTCATGCCCCCTGATGTCTAGCTTGAGTGATAGAAACATGAGACAAGGTGATGTGTTGTTGCCACTAGAGAGAAAACAACGGTGCTAGTAACCGCGGTTGCAAGGATTGTTTACCTTACGCAAGTTTGTTAATGAAGTTGTCTGTTGCTTTGGGATTACACTTTGGGTGGGGCTCGCAACTTAATACTAGCGAGATTTTCTGCATAGATATCTCAAGGTGGATGATTATTGAGTAGATGTTGATAGATAAACAGTATTCTTGTTTTGGCATACTTCCTATACTTTTGAGCCTTGAACTTTCTTGCAGCATAATTAGCATTGCGGTGCGTTTATAATTCTGTCAATTGCCCAGCAGTAGTTTGTTCACCCAGCTTAGCTGTTTTATCGTCTTTTGGGAGAGAGACATCAATAGTGAACATCACGGGACCCCGGTCCATATTTCAACCATTGTTTACACCTCAACTCATTTACTGCTTTATTTCTTTTCAGTTGCAATCACCATCAATATTTCCAACTTGTGTTTGATCCTTTGTAAACAACAAGGCTGGAGAGATTGACAACCTCTCTGAACTCGTTGGGAGCAAAGTTACATGTGTCGTGTGCAGGTCCAGGTCAAGTAAGCAACCTCAAGGTTGTAAACGTCGACATTGATTCCTTGCCACCTATTTGTAGAATTCGGAGACCTCCAGGTACGAGAACCTTGGTATCTTCACCGAGGGAAATTTGCTGACATCTACATCATAACTTTCGACTTGGGGTAACCAACAAGGAGGTGTTATCTACACCCATCATCCATCGCCGCCGCGATCCCGAGATTGGGATCGCTAGAACACTTTGTCCCATCACCCTGACGGAGGGTGCATTGATCTCCGCGAGCTTCTCCACCATCATGAGCGCTTCCCGGATGTGTCGTGAGTAGTCCCCCATGGACCATGGGTCCATGACCAGTAGATATGTGATGTCTTCTCTCCAATCTTGTGCTTCAATTCTTATACCTTGTGAGATGCCCTACATGATAAGGGCATCTATTTAATAGTTTCTGTGTTGCTATGCTGTGTTTTTTTGGATCCGATGGATTATGGGATTATGTTCAGATTATGATGAGTTATATATTTGGTACTCCTTTTATATGTTTGTTCTTGAGTAATTCTTGCATTTTCTCCATTCCTTTTTATTTCTTTGGCCAAGTAGTAGATTGGAACTCCAAGAGGGAGCCTAATGCATGATTGTGGGCTCATGCCCCTGTAACAGCCCAGATTTCACAAAAATTAAAATTTTTGTTTTCGGTGTGAATTGTTTGATTGTCTAATTTGTTTGCGGTATTTGCATCCCCGATTTATCGGTCGGCGATTATTTTTTCCCCTCTTATCTCGTATCGGACGGAGACCGACCCTTGCCACCCTGACACTCGACCTTTGCGACATCGGGTTTCACCCGATCACCGTCGTGAAAACGGCACAAGACCAACCGCAGCCAACGGAACGAAAAACCCCGTTTAATAAGTAAACGGGTTATTTTTATACCTCGTAGGAAAGTTTTCTCGGAACGGTTCCAACGCGAGGTGAACGCCGCCGGCTCGACGCGGTGATCGCGCAGTTTGGAGTTTTACCCGAATCGGAGGTACTGCGGACCCCCGACGATCAGAAACGTAGACACCGCGCGCGCGAGAGAAAACCGGGGATGTTTTTGCAAACTGCCAGCCACCTGGGCTATATAAAGACCACCACACTCCCACCTCCTTCTAGGGTTTCCCTAGCCACAAAATTGCAGCCACCCCCCTGAAAATTCGCAGATCTGCCCAATATGCCTCAAAATCCCGAAATTTTTGCTCCCCTTCGATCTGGACCGTCAGATCTTGCGATCCGACGGCCCAATTCCACCCAGCCTACCAACCTTTCTCTCTCCTCTCTCTCTCCTCAACCCGTGGGCGCCGCCGCCTCCACCTCGGCCGGCCGCCACATGCGCCGCCGGCGACCAGCAGCCGCTCCGGCCAGGGCCTCCTCCTCCCGCGCCCGTCTTCCATCTCCTCTCCTCCTTCTCACCGTCTCCCCCGCGCCTCCCTGCAGGATTTTTTGGAGCCGGCCGCCATGGGAGCCAAGCTCGCCCACGCCCGCAGCCCGGCCGTGACCCGCCCCGACGGCCAGATCCGCCGCTGCTCGCCGCGGGCCCCTTCCCTGCGCCCTCACGCCGCCTTACGTAGCCTCCTCGCCGGCGAGGTCGCCACGTCATGCCGGCGTCGACGGCCACCGCGCGCCCGCACGGGGACGCCCTCGTCCCGATCCAGCAGCCCCGCTGTGATGGGCCGGCCCAGTCAGCCGCGGGCCCATCCGGCCAGGCCCACCTCCCAGCGGCCAGCCCAGGCCGCCTCCTCTACTTCATGGGCCGAGCCCGTTTGGGGTGAGGCCCTATTTTTTTCTGATATGTTTTTTTTCATTTCTTTTTATCTGTTATTTCTGCAAAGTCCCCAGAAACTGTTATCTGTTTACTGTTTTTCAATGTTATTTCCCGTTGACTCGTACCTCCGAATGAAGTGATTCTTTTTTTGTTTGGTTGTGCTTTGTGTGCTCTAGAGTTCATCTTTAGGAAGTTATTTATTTTGAGGTCATATTGAATATGTATTTCCTGTTTGAAGTAGGCACTAGACTGTTAACTGTTGCTAAATTCTGTCAAGTGCTGCTGATGTTATTTTGTTGCAACTTTGGGTGATGCTTGTGTCAAATCCATGAGGCCTATTGCATTGATTCTTTTTCCTATGTGTTAAGCATCATGAGTACTTCATTTCCATTCTTTAACTTGTCATGTTTGGGTGCTTTAGCTATATTAAATCTTGCTCCAAAGTGGTGATCCTGATGTTAATGTGCTGCTGTGCTGAAAACTGTTAATTGGTTGCAACTTCGGGTGACGGTTGCGTCGCAACCGTTTATCGGAATTGAGTGATTCCAAATGCATATTGTTAAGCGTCATGTCTACTTCCATTACATGTATTGAATTTTCATGATATGCTTGTTGGTCATAGAGTTATTTAGCTCCAAAGTTGCTATCCTGTTGTGTTTGACAGCCACCTCTGTTTTTCTCTAAGTCTGTAACGTCACGATGCCATGTTGCATGCTTAATATCTTTTGATCTATGATGCCTATTTGCATGATTCCTTTTTCTATGCCTTCCCTGCCATGTCTACTTTAGTTCCATGTCATTTTTGAGCATATTTGCATTGATTATCCTGTTTATGCATTGCTCTAAAGTGTGCTTCCGGATGTTTTCAGATTGTGCCCGTAACTTGTTTTGCTTATATCTTTTTAACCGTAACTCCGTTTGCTGTGTTCTTTATATGTAACTTGATTATTTTTTCGTGTACTTTGTGTTTATGCTATTGTTTGATGTTGTTAACCAACCTAAAATATGGTTTAGGAAAGAACAGTACCAAATCCTTTAATTGTCATGCGGCACTTAGTGTATGCCATGTTTAGGTTGTGCCTCACTTAAATTGACTAGCATAGATAGTTTACTTTGTGCTCCACCTCTTGACATGTTTATGTTCTATGTCATGCTTGCTTGAGTTGCCATGTTAACAACCTTTGTTGATCACCTGTAGCTAAGCAACTTGAACCACCGTAAACGTGCGGTATTCGTCGTGTCTGACTGATACCCCACTTAAACTGTTAGTAACCGTTCTCGACGATAGATCCGTATCGCGTTTCCGTGTCTTGTGATGTCTTCTTGATCTTGTGTTGCCTCGTAGTAATAGATGCTTGCTCGTTGATTGCTTTCCAGTGTTTATCGTCTTGTGTGCTTCCGCGGGTACCTTCGGAGACATTGCGAGCTTGCGATCCACTACACCCTCGGAACCCGATTTATCAACAGGTAAGGACTATACATTACTTATGATCCATTCTATTTCAACCAGCGGTTTGCATGCTAGTCTAGGTTAGGTTCGATGTTTGATCCTACCACATGTTTACAACCTCTTTCAAACCGATACAGTCATGTCCCTTCCCAGCAAACCTTGTACTGCTATGTTACTATTGCTCGTTGCTCAGCCCCTGCTTAGTACGCATCCTTAGGATGCTACGATGTTACCCTGTTACTCCTTGGTTTGGGCTATCACATTATTATATTGTTGTGGATGATATGATTATTATAATGTTGACTATATTCGACGAAGGATGGAAGGTCTAGGCTATCCCGCCCCGACGCTTTGTTCCATTCGAGTCACCTAGGATCCGAGTTCCGGGTATTGGTTTTAAGACTGAGCGTGCCTAATCGCGTGTGGGATTTTATGGGGTCCCCTTTTCTTACCTACCTAGCTTCAAAAATTTCTATTGGTGGCCCAAGCTGATTTACCATTTGAAACTGTGTGTGTGCTGGTCAGCTGCCAGTAGTTTTTAAACCAACTCGGACCAGTGAGGACATAGTTCCCTTGCTGTCCCATCATGACCGGCTGAGGACCCGGTTTACCATGTGTGATTAACCGGCAATCCAAACCTGGAGTCATACGGTAGGGACCAGATCGAGAGCGCGGCCGGCTCCTGAGCTGGATGTCGACTCACCGGGGCCGCCCGGATTTGTTCGTTGTTAGCTAGAGGGACCTGTCATTTCGGATCTCTTGGAACTAAATCATAAAATGGTTGCCTGTGATGGGTAGCAACTGAGAGATATGGGCGTGCGTGCGGAGCCTTGTAATGGGAAGTTGGTACACCCCTGCAGGGTTAAATATTTTCGAGAAGCCGTGTCCACGGTTATGCACGACTTGAGACCTACTCCTTGTTCATAGACAACAACAACCGAGATAATATTAATATAACTTGATCAATGTGTGTGTGCCTTGACTTCTTCTTCTTCGTCGGGATGCGAAGAGGAGGACAAGGATAGGATAGGTGTTATGCTTGCGTAAGTAGTTGATACCAAGACTTGTTGGAGGCGATTCCTCATCGAATGCTTGGCTTCTTACCTTACTCTCTAGATCGTTAGCCACTTCATAAATGCTAGTGCGGCAGCAACCTCACCACTTACCCCTTCCTTACCGTAAACTACTAATTGTCTTAGAATGACGAGTGATAAAGTCCTTGCTGGGTCAGATGACCACTATAGTTGGATGCTGAGTACTTATGTACTCATGATACTACCCCTAAACTCTTTTCAAGGTTCTTGATCGACAACAGGTATGGTGATCGACGTTTCACGTGGAGACTCGACGACGACTAGTTAGGCGGATCCCGGCGGAGGGCCTGGACCCGTGTGGTTATGGGGATCGATGTTTTTCTCTTTGCCACTAGGCATTTGATTGTAGTCTGTACTCAGACATGTACCTTCCGCTGTTGTATTGTGTAACGACCCGGTTCATCACAAACCCGAGTCTATGTGCATTCTTTGCTAGTCCCTGGATCAATAGCTAGCACACACAGTACATGATGTAATATCAAAAATAAACCACATGTCATAATATATTACATCAAAGATCCAGTATTACAATAAAGCATACATGCATAGCTAAAGGCTATCTTACAAATAATATACAACGGAAAACAATAAAAGCTTCATGGCGTCCATCAACTCCACAGGCATAGTTGAGTATAGACATCGTAACCCTACATCGCGTCACTTACTCTTCGTATACAATCCTGCAACACCGAAGGTTACAGCCCGACAACGGGTCAGTACATCTGATTTGTACGGCAAGTCACACGAAAAAAGTATATAACAAACCTACATCTACATGAAGGATAACTCAAAGGAAAGGCTTATGGTTTTATTTTGCAGAAAGTTGATTTTTCCCTCACATACTACAACTAATCAAATTATAATTTATCTTGCTAGTCCTAAGTATGGTTGAATCGGGCTACACCAATTCCAACCATCCCTTTATTAAAAGTTCCCACTCAAATTCTTATTAAGTTAAATATCTGTCAAGACCATCCAACAACAATAATGCTCAGTTGCTCAAAGTTGTCTGTAACCGTGGACACGGCTAATTATGATCAGTTTTTACACTCTGCAGAGGTTTGTACACTTTCCCCACTGGACTCAACCCGAAGGTTGAAACATAGTCTTTCAGAAGAGGTTGCCTCCACCCTTTGGTAGCCGGTACACCTATCATATCTAAATCAGCTAGCTACCAGGGCCAGGTTCCCCACAACTTACTCATCTAAGCCAGAGCCCATATAGCCAGTGGTTGTACATGGAAGCTACTAGTCACACTGTCTGTCCGATCTTTTTGCCCCTGGACGGCCCCCACTGCGTTCAAAGGGTACTCTCCATGACGCACCCAGTTCACCACCAAAACAACAATTCGGGAAGCATTTAGCCCTGGTTCTCCTTATCCAAGGCATGAGCCCCAGGATGCATTCCCTGCCCGTCCAGAGGTGATTTCTATTTAAGTTTGCTAGTCAAGTCATTAAACCTCACATAGCTCAATGATAACTCAACCAATCCCCGTCTACAAAGCAATAGCAGTATATAACAACCACGATCCTAGGGCGACAATGAAATACAAGGTCAGAACATATGGCTATCCTACTAGGTTTAAATCATAACTAATATATAATCCTACACATGCATAGAGTGATAATTTGCTACATGCATAATACAAAATATAGGTTGAGGTATGGTCAAAGTGTAACTTGCCTTTTCCATTCGGTGAAGTTCTTCGCTCGCACGGTCCAGTCAACTCTACTCGTCACACTCCGAGAAATCTATCGCAAACGAAGGAACTCGAATAAGCAATCACATCACAACGAGACAAACAAAGATCAACAAATACACAAAAGGTTTTTAGCAAAAAAACGAAAATGTTTTGAAGTGCAAAGGTGTCGATGTGCTCGAAGGTGATCGATGGAACGTGAACTCGAGAGAGTCAACGGATAAAGAAACATCGGTAAGAAATTGTGACTATGGACACTGTGAATTCAAGGTGAATATCACGCCCACATTAAAAGTGTCTGAACCTTACCGATAACATGTCTCAAATGATCCGATATGCAAAAAGAATCACGTGAAACGGAATACTACAACACAGGTCATAGCGAGTGCAAAATTGAATTGAATTTGAATTTAATCAGATCAATAAACTTGTGAATTTTTGTGTACACATGATATAGACAGAAAATACATGGAACGAGTGATCCAACGCAAAAAGAATCACTCGATTTGGATCAACGGTTTAAAAGATACAGCCACCGGAATTTGAATTTGAAATAAATTCAAATTCAAAAGTGTGCAAAAGTTTGAAAAGTTGATTTTACGCTACAGTACGGAACAACATGAGCGTGTAGCAAAAATATTCACCGCGATCCGACTTACGGTCGAGGAGATATTGCGAGAACGAGAATAGGGGGTATTCTGCAGAAAAGGACCTGATTGTAAATAAAAATTTCTGTAAAAAGCGATCGGGTCCCTGCTCCGGATCTGACCGGAGTTGACTCCTTTCTCCGGCGAGGTCCGGCGTGGAGGAGTCCGGCAGAGGGGAGGCGGCGCAGCCGTGGAGAGGGCCGGCGGCGCGGCGCCCAGCTCCGGCGCGAGAGGCGGGCGCGGGCTGGCCGGCGCGGCTGCTCCCGAAGCGGGCGGCGGGGTGGCCGCGCGGGCTCCGGCGATGTGCAGCTGGCGGCGCGGCGAGGCGGCCCGAGGTGCGGGAGGGCGCGGGCTGGCCGGGGGTGGCGGCGCCGGGCACAGGCGGCGGCGTGTCGCCCGCCGGCGGCGGCGGCGCACGGGGTCGGCCGGCGGCGGCGAGTTTCGGCGGTGACGGCGCGGCGAAACGGGCCCCGCGGTTAGGGTTTCCAAAAAAAGAAAAGGAAAAACAATTTCTGAAATAGACAGAGTAAAAGAAAAAAAAACAAACAAACCGACTCGGGCCCAAATTCGTTCGTGGGCGGAAAAGGCTATTGGAAAAGGCTATTGGGCCGGCTCGGTACGCATTTTCTTTTTCTTTAAAAACCAAAACTTCAAACAAATGTAGAAAAATAAAAACTCATCAGAAAAATATGACATAAATTTCTAAATTCATCAAATAATACAAAAATATTTTTTTAATGAATACATTTTCCAAAAAATAAAATAAAAATAAAAACTTTTCTAAAAACTTTATTTAGATATAAAATACTTTTCATAAATCAAATAAAATCCAATAGATTATTAAAAATATTTTTATTTGGTCAAAAGAATTGCCAAACCATTTCTAAATAATAAAATATAAATTTTAAAATTGTTACACCAATAAATAATTTGGTAAAACAAAAATATCCCATTGGAATACTTTTTCAACTCTTTTAAAATATTCAATAAATCATTTCAATGAAATAAAAACCCTCTTAGCATTATAAAATCCCTAAAATAATTTTAGAGTTATTTATAATACTCATAATAAATTTGAAAACTTTAAAGGAATATTCTAAATATTTCCCAACTTTATTAAAAAGGGGATAAGTCATTTTATACCCTCTCAAATGAATTTCCTTGAGTTGAAAAATGTTTTGAATATTCGGAAGAATTCCAATAATGATTTAAAACATGTTCCAACCTTTTAATATGTTGAAGGAGTCATATTACCTTCTCTCATTTTGTTTTGTTGGTTTTGTTTTAAATAAGAAATTCCAAAAACAGCAATTATGAATATTAGGGAAAGTCCTTTTATTCCCTCTCTTTTTAATATTCAATAAACTCCAAAAAAAATTAAATCCCAGAGAAAATCAAACACATCAAGCAAACATTCATTACCTATTTTATTTTATTAACATTCCAAAATTCGGGGAAATTTGGGATGTTACACACTACCACCCTTAAAAGGAATCTCGTCCTCAAGATTCGAGAAGGCTAGAAAGAAAGGTTAGGGTTCGGGTCTTCATGACAGTCCACCGATCCACTGATGGTCCAGGGTGCTACCACCCTTAAAAGGAATGCGACGTGGTCTTCACAATCTTGCTCCATCGATAACCTCCTTCGAAGAGATTCACCTCCTCCTATCAGGTCTTGAATCCTTAGAAAAAGAGGAGTCTTCCGTATACTCAACCGTCATGGCTGACAAGGCAGGCGCCAATACTAAACAACTATCGATTTCCTTATGGTGGTCATCCATAATACTTTTACGGGATACATGCAGAAAATGGTCTTGGTTTATACTCACCGTGTAACACAACGGTAATATCCTACAGGGGTAACACATCGTACCATTCTATGGCTTAGGTTTAACATCGTCGTCTCTCTGCCATAGGTAAGTCACTCAAGATTTACTATCCCGCATAGCAAGAGCGAATAATAAGGGTAGTCGTCATGGGGGCCAATCCATTACGCACCCAAATCATTACCTTGTACAAGGTTTAGTGAATCTCGCAATCTAACACTCGGTCATCCTCACAAGCATTGCAGAAATCCTCTTGTTCATGAACTGGGTTCAGATAAATCCTTTGGTTCTGCAAGCCAAACAAACATCTATCGTTTCTTCACCACACTCAGGTTTGCGCAAACTATTATAAAACGTGTAATGGTGAACTACCACTTGCTCCAGGGTTCTATCTTCAGCAAGATTGTGCTTGCTTGTTGTAAGATCCTGGCACACGGGGTTAACTTTGAACTTGGCAGTGGTTGCATCACCTTTATTCCAATCTTGACATTACCATCATTGTAGTAGCTTCTTCACTTTAAGGATGAGGGGGAATAGAATGTAGATAGCGAGGTAGAGAGAGAGATAGGGAGAGATACCCATACAAATATCACACTAGTTTTGAAAACATAAGTTTTGATGTGTAGTTGTCGGTAAAACCAAGAAATGACAGCTCACAAAAATGACCTAACGATAGGAATCTTGAATCTTACAGGTCTTCGGGTCCTCAATGACGGTAGCTTCAGTTCCGCATTATCGAAGCAATCTTCATATACTGTTGTCACTTGTCGATTTATTCTCCATGTTGATGTGTCTTCTTTAGTCTTGAAGCATACTAAATAGATGAGGGGTCTAATGAAACGTAAACTTATTCTACTCGCATAGAAGAAACACACAGGACAACACACGACATCAATCAAATACATACCAGGGCCAAAGGGCACAAGACAAAACTTAACAAAACAATCAGACATAACACTCCTAGTGCAACCAGCAGAACATGCTGCGAACCACAACTCCAGCTAACAATGAAAAGGTAAAAACTTCCACTTAGTGCACACCTACAAACGTCTATCCTCCGGTTGCCAAACAAAAGCTTCTTCAAGTCAGCATCCTTGCTTCCACGTTCACAACTTCTTCGTTCCCTTCAATTCTGGACACATGTTGGCGTAATGTCCCATATTCCTGCACCGGAAACACTGAATCTGGCTAACGTCCTTCATCTTCTTCCTCACGGGTGCTTCCTTCAATTCTGGACACATGTTGGCGTAATGTCCCCTATTCCTGCACCGATAACACTGAATTTCGCTAAGATTTTTACTTTTCTTCTTCACGGGTGCTTCCTTGAACTCCTGGATAATCTTCTTCATCCATTCCTTTTGTTGTTGAATCACTTGTTGTGTCATGGTGTAAAGGTGACACTGAACGGGATAACGATCAGTTCCTTCACACACAAGACATGTGACTTGAGTAGTGGGACATTCTTCACCCCTGTGCATTTCCTCACAATAGGGAAATCCATCTTGGTGTTCTTCATAGGAGTGTCCCACTTCTCCGCAAGTTGTGCAGGCACGGGGCCTCTTAAGGTTTACCGTCCTTTCCGTTGGGGTGACGAGGCGGGATCCCAACAAAATCCTTGTAAATTCCTTCTAGGAAATCTTCCTTCGTGATTCGTCAATTGCTTGGTGTATTCTCCACCAAGTAGCAGCCTCTTCTACCAAGTACTTAACAGCAGAGGGGACCATGTCCTCACTTCCAACCTTGTTTATCTTCATGTGCTCCTCCATATTATAAATCCACTGATCCACCTTCAGTCTCGACATCGCCCCAGAAAAGGCGAGTCCTACTTCATATTCCATCTATTAAACCCATACGACAAGGGTTAGGGAAAAACTATAACACCGACGAGAAAACAAACTAATATAACACCAAGCATATGCACTAAACAAGAGAGAGGAAAAAACACCTACGTTCAACAACAACACAAAACAACAAACAATACAGTCACAAAAGTCAGAACACACAAACAACACCTAGAGTAAGGTCATATGTGCAAGACATACAATCTCATCATACTACGCGAAATTTGTTCATCTCACTTCACCTAAAAGGTGGTGGTATGATTCTAAGCTTCATCCTTCTCAGCTAAGCTGATCTTAAAGATTCCTCTCGTAGGTGTCAAAACTTATCCTTATTGAATCCATAGGATACTCCTCCTAATTCTGGCAGACGTAACTTCCATTGATCCCCGAGGTCGATGATGCACCTCCCAAATGTCTTGTCTTCAGGGGTCAGCAACTCAGAGGGGTATTTACAGTAAAACAAGACGAGGAGTTTTAGAAGATGAATAATAGATGAGAGATACTAGTGGAGGGAGTAGATAATCAAAGAATGATAAAATATTTTTGTTCCTATGGCTTTTCCTATCCATTTTCTAGGGTCACGACCTACAGTCAACATGGGCTCTAATACCATCTGTAACGACCCGGTTCATCACAAACCGGAGTCTCTGTGCATTCTGTGCTAGTCCCTGGATCAATAGCTAGCACACACAGTACATGATGTAATATCAAAAATAAACCACATGTCATAATATATTAGCGAAGATCCAGTATTACAATAAAGCATACCTTCATAGCTCAAGGCTAGCTTACAAATAAAATACAACGGAAAACAATAAAAGCTTCGTGGCGTCCATCAACTCCACCGGCAAAGTTGAGTATATACATCGTAACCCTACATCACATCACTTACTCGTCGTATACAATCCTGCAACACCGAAGGTTACAGCCCGACAACGGGTCAGTAAATCTGATTTGTACGACAAGTCACACAAAAAAGTATATAACAGACCTACATCTACATGAAGGATAAGTCAAAGGAAAGGCTTATGGTTTTATTTTGCAGAAAGCTGATTTTTCCCTCACATACTACAACTAATCAAATTTTAATTTATCTTGCTAGTCCGAAGTATGGTTGAATCGGGCTACACCAAATTCCAACCATCCCTTTATTAAAAGTTCCCACTCAAATTCTTATTAAGGTAAAATATATGTCAAGACCATCAAACAACAATAATGCTTAGTTGCTCAAAGTTGTCCGTAACCGTGGACACGGCTAATTATGATCAGTTTTTACACTCTGTAGAGGTTTGTACACTTTCCCCACTGGACTCAACCCGAAGGTTGAGACATAGTCTTTCAGAAGAGGTTGCCTCCACCCTTTGGTAGCCGGTACACCTATCATATCTACATCAGCTAGCTACCAGGGCCAGGTTCCCCACAACTTACTCATCTAAGCCAGAGCTCATATAGCCAGTGGTTGTACATGGAAGCTACTAGTCACATTATCTGTCCGATCTTTTTGAGCTTGGACGGCGCCCACTGCCTTCAGAGGGTACTCGCCATGACGCACCCAGTTCACCACCAAAACAACCATTTGGGAAGCATTTAGCCATGGTCTCTCCTTATCCAAGGCATGAGCCCCAGGATGCATTCCCTGCCTGTCCAGAGGTGATTTCTATTTAAGTTTGCTAGTCAAGTCATTAAACCTCACATAGCTCAATGATAACTCAACCAATCCCCGTCTACAAGGAAATAGCAGTATCTAACAACCACGATCCTAGGGCGACAATGAAATACAAGGTCAGAACATATGGCTATCCTACTAGGTTTAAATCATAACTAATATATAATCCTACACATGCATAGAGTGATAATTTGTTGCATGCATAATACAAAATATAGGTTGTGGTATGGTCAAAGTGTAACTTGCCTTTTCCATTCGGTGAAGTTCTTCGCTCTCACGGTCCAGTCAACTCTACTCGTCACACTCCGAGAAATCTATCGCAAACGAAGGAACTCGAATAAGCAATCACATCACAACGAGACAAACAAAGATCAACAAATACACACAAAGGTTTTTAGCAACAAAACGAAAAGGTTTTGAAGTGCAAAGGTGTCGATGTGCTCGAAGGTGATCGATGGAACGTGAACTCGAGAGAGTCAACGGATAAAGAAACATCGGTAAGAAATTGCGACTATGGACACTATGAATTCAAGGTGAATATCACGCCCACATGTGAACCTTACCGATAACATGTCTCAAATGATCCGATATGCAAAAAGAATCACATGAAACGGAATACTACAACACAGGTCATAGCAAGTGCAAAATTGAATTGAATTTGAATTTAAACAGATCAATAAACTTGTGAATTTTGGAAAGGACATGTTATTAGTCAAGAAGTGCACATGTTAACACAAAGGAAGATGTTTACTCAGCATAAGCTTTTGCAAACAACTCGCTTCTCAAAAGATAATGTCAACAAAGATGTAACATGCTAACTTTCAATGCAGCTTTGTATGCAAGAATCTTTATTAACATCAAGTGTCTGTTCTCTCTCAAGAAGGAAGGAAGTAGGAAGGACTGACTCAGCACAAAATAAAGGATAAACCCCGTGCAAAAGGGTAAACAAGGAAAACTCATGTGCCATCTCTAGATCAAACAGACTTTTTGGGAGGTGCATGATCCGTCAACGACTGCTGATAGATAACTCACTCACTTCATGATTTGGACAAGTTTCGAGGAACGGCTCCCATGTGGGGACGATCACATCCCCTTAAATTCCTTTCTTTATCACTCATAAACGGGCGAAGGAACTTGTGCGTTAGTATTTATCTTTTATGAGTTGGGCACTCATGCTAGTCCCTTCTCATATTAGGGGTTTGCAGATTAGGCATGCAATCCCAAGATAAAACTTGGCCAAATTAAGAAGATCATGGGTTACCCACCACTTCCTCATGAGCTGAATCAGTGGAACAAAACAGAAGATTTTGAACATCTAGAGATAGCACATAAATTATATACTTTAGGAGTGGTAGTGGAATACCACAAATAGGAAGGTATGGTGGACTCAAGTGGAAGATGTTCGTTTCAGGGTAGTGAAGTACAAGCAGAATTCCGCTTAGTACAGAGTTTTGGCTAGCAAGGCTTTGAGAGACCAGACAATTGATGACAACTTAGATGCAAGCAATACAAAGCATAAACATTAAAACTAGCATGAAACATCAAGTTGTCTTCCTTGTCAACATAACACTTCAAGCATAATAACACAAAGGTTTTGGCTATGTCGCTACTTTGAGAAAAACATGCTTGTAGTTATGACCAAAGCTATACTTGCCAAGATTTAAATAAAGTTTTTGAAGCCATACCTGATATAAGGTCAATACTCCCCATAAGAATCAGCTCATATTGTCGATTGCGTGAAGAGAATACCGAGTGCAGCAAAGAAACCAATTGACTTCTTATTAATATTCCTTCATAGATGACCCCACACTCACGGATACAAAGCTCTCCACAAAAGGAGTGAAAGACCTCAATGCAACACCTATTTCATAAAGTAACTTCCCTAGACATGATACGAATCTACTTGACTCCTAAAGACAAAGATAAAGATAAAGATACCCGGCACTCCCCCAAGCTTGGAACAAGCTAAGGGGATGCCATTACCCGAGGAGATTTACTCCTCATCTTGTAGTGGTTGTTTCTTCAGATCCCTGATAACACGGAGAAGGGTTCGGTTCTCTAACTCCAAGACTTCCACTTGTATTTTTAGTACACGGAAATCTTCAAAGAGTTGGTTGGTAAAGCGGTAGGCCTCGGAGATGGTGAAAAGCTTGCGTTGATCTTCAAGTGAAGTGGAGGGCCCTGAAAGGTTAAGAGAAAGATCATATTGAGGTTGGACAGATCCCACCATGATGGGATTGCTTGGACCTCCTTGTTGTTGGGTAGTGATAGTCTTGACTTCCTCTCTCACGGAGCGCTCCATCTCCGCTTGTCTTGCGGCAATTTCTTCTTCGGTAGCCCAATCAACGTGCTTCCCTTGATTAAGATCCTTCTGGACTTGACGTAGAAGCGATCCCAAGAAGTCCTCCCCGCTCGAGCCACAAGAAGAAATCTCTAGCAACAGCTTTTCACCCTGGCAGAAACAGACCAAGAAAGAAAACACACGAAATCGAGAGATACGGTGCCGGGACTATCCGGGAAAATATATAGCAAAAATTTCTACAACAGAAGGAAGGTTTCAAGCCTAGGTGGAGTCGGAATCGGATTCCAGGGCACCCAGGAGGGTGCCTGGCACGGCCAGGAGGGGGGCCGCGCCAGGAGGCCTCCTAGGCCCCTTGGAGTTCCTCTCTGGCTCCACTCGGGCTTCGAATTTTCCTAATTTTGCCAAAACCTTGAAAAGTAAACTTTTATTGACGTTCGCGATGTTTCCTTACCGTAGTACATACCGTTTCTTATTCTGCTCCTGCCGGAGTCTGAAACTGGGCTGCAACATGCTCTTCATGAGTTCTTGTATATATCATGTTCACATCCACATTGATAGGATCACCTGCCATGTAATGTTTGAGTCCTTGTCCATTCACAACTTGAGGTTTGGTTCCTTCGAAATTATTGATCTTGATCGCACCAGACCGATATACTTCTTCGATATGAAAAGGTCCTTCCGATCTGGAAAGTATTTTACCTGGAGAAAACCTGAAACGAGATCTAAACAACAAAACTTTATCACCAACATTAAATTCACGTTTCAGAATTCTTTTATCGTGCCACTTCTTTACCTTTTCCTTGAACATTTTAGCGCTCTCGTAAGCTTCACTCCTCCACTCATCTAGAGAAGTCAAGTTCATGAGATGCTTTTCACCAGCTAACTTTGGGTCAGAATTTAGCTCTCTGACATCCCAGAAAGCCTTGTGCTCTAACTCTAGTGGTAAATGGCAAGCCTTGCCATAGACCATTTTATACGGAGACATTCCCATGGGGTTTTTGTAAGCAGTTCTATACGCCCACAAAGCATCTCCTAACTTCTTTGACCAGTCCTTTCTAGAACTGTTTACTGTCTTCTGTAAGATCATCTTGATCTCCCTATTGGTGAGCTCAACTTGCCCACTAGTTTGAGGGTGGTACGGTGATGCAATCCTATGATTGACATCCTACTTGGCTAGAGCTTTCCTAAAATCTCCATGCGTGAAGTGTGACCCTCCATCTGTCATGAGGTACCTTGGTACCCCTAACCTATGAAAAATTACATCCTTGAGCATTTTCAAAGATGTCTTGCGATCAGCACTCTCAGTGGGGATTGCTTCAACCCACTTGGTTACATAATCAACATCAACTAAGATGTGTGTGTACTTGTGTGAAGGAGGAAAGGGACCCATAAAATCAAAACCCCAGCAATCGAAAGGTTCGATCACTAGTGAGTAATTCATAGGCATCTCATTTCTCCTGCTAATGTTACCAACTCTCTGACACTTATCACAAGATAGAACGTACCTTCGGGCGTCCTTAAAAAGAGTAGGCCAATAAAAACCTGATTGTAAAACTTTATGTGCGGTCCTTTCACCGGCATGATGTCCTCCATAGGGACTATCGTGACATTGTCGAAGAATGACCTGCTGCTCGTGCAACGGTATAACGGCTCAATTGACGTGGACACAGAAACAAATAAATTTTCTCCCAACGAAGTTCAGAGAGTTTGTCAATCTCTCCGGTCTTGTTGTTTACAAAGGATCAAATGCAAGGGATAATGATAATGGTGATAGCAGCTAGAAAGTAAAAGCATGAAATAAAATAGCGTGTAAACAATGATGAGAATATGGACCGGAGTCCCGTGATGTTCACTAGTGATGTATCTCTCCCAAAAGACGATAAAACTGCTATGCGAGGTAAACAAATCACAGCTGGGAAATTGACAAGATTAAAAACACACCGCAATGCTAACTATGCTACAAAAAAGGACGAGGCTCAAAAGTATGGGTGGTACGCCAAAATAAGTAGACCGGAATCCAACTGCATCTACTACTAATCATCCACCTACTTCTACCTTTCGGAGTCCTACTGGAGACATAAACCTGGGTATCTTCACTGAGGGAAACTTTTCGGTACGCTGCATCTCACCTTCCACTTGGGGTAACCAAAGAAGGGCGAGAAGCCACTATCCTCTCTCGCGTATGAAGCAAATTTCTGGCGCCTTTGCCGGGGACTCCAAGTGGAAAGATAGGGGAGTTGCACACTATCTTTTACCTTTGATTTTTAGTCTTGTTAGTTTACCTTTTAGTTTTTATCTTTGTGTCCTATATCGAAAATCACAAAAAAATCTGCCACACTAGCACACTAAATCTTGCCTTCACGGAGCATATCACTAATGCTCTCATCAAAGCTAGGGAGGACAAGCTTAGAATAGAAGCCTTCATACCTAGGAAGCTAGATGATGGTTGGGACCCTATGATAAAAATTAATTGAATAACTTCTCTTGCTATGCTTTATGTGATGTTGGAGCTAGTACATCCGTTATGCCCAAAAGAATGTATGATATGTTTGAGTTGAAGCCCTTTGAGCCTTGTTCTTTTGGTTTTCATCTCGTTGATTCTTCCGTAAAGAAACCTCTGGGGAAGATCTTCGATGTTCTTATCATTGTCAATGACAATTATGTTCCCTTTGATTTTACTATTATGGATATAGAGTGTGAACCTTTATGTCCAATCATTTTGGGACATCCTTTTGTTCGCACCGTTGGTGCTGATATTGACATGAAAGAGGGGAATATAAAATTTCAATTCCCTCTCAAAAAGGGATGGAACACTTCCCTCGAAATAAAATCAAGTTACCTTTTGAGTCTATTACACGGGCTAGCTATTCTCTGTCTCTCTCTCTTGATAAAACTTGATTCTTCTTTTGCTTTATGCCTAGCTTAAAGGCGTAAAAGAAAGTTCTTGTTGGGAGGCAACCCAAGATGTTTTTACTTCTGTTTTTAGTGGTCTTGATGATTTTTCCTACTGTAGCAGCATCATTGTATCTTTATTTTAAGCTTTGTGCCAAGTTTTAGCCGCTTATGATAAGGGAAGAAAAAGTTGTGACATGCTGTCCAGAAAATAGATTCTGTCTGTTTGACGGAAAAAAACAAAAAAAATCAACAGTTCATCTTTTTGAGCTGAATTTTTTACAAAGCATGCTCCATAAAATTGTGAAACTTTCATATGTTCTGAGTTTTTTTAATTGAGTTGCAGAAGTACCCCCAAAAATTTCTTTACTACCTGTTGTTCTGTTTTTCACCGATTCTGCCACGTTTTGCCTCTCCTTATTTTTGCAAACCTTAATCTTGATTTTTCTGTGCAAAAAACTTTTTGAAATCTTGAGAAATAGTAGCTCTTCAAGAATATATTTATTTCCAGTGGAGAAAAATTATTTTATTAAGGGTACTAACCTCTGTAATCAGCTTATGATGAGTTATGTATGAAGGGAGTTTTCAAGTGTGCGAAGGAAGATGATGAAAGCAGACCCGGGAGTGTCAAACGCTCAAGCCTGGGGATGCCCCCATGCATACCAAATAAATATTTAAGGAGACTCAAGCGTCTAAGCTTGGGGATGCCCCCGTGCATCCCCTTCTCCATCAACAATCATCAGTTCGTCCTTCGTCTCACTATATTTTTATCACTTCATGCGTTATGTGCTATGCTTGGAGCGTCTCGCTCTTAGGTTTAATTTTTAGTTTTCTTTAGCTTTGCTTGATGTTCATAACAAGTTAGACCCCATATCACTTTGTGTGGGAGAGAAACACGCTCCCTCCAATCTAGAACACATCATAGGATTTTCATGCTTATCTTTCTCTGTTGTGTGTTCTTTATATTTTCGTAGCTGCTGCCATGTTTAGTTTTAGTTTTAAGTTTTTGTCTTTAGCAAGAGCCTTGGATTTTTTTTTAGTTTGCTGATGGAACTCTCTTTAGTTTTCATGTTTATCTTGTTAAGAGAGTTGGTTGTTGCACTGAGTTGTGTTTTGTCTTGAAGTAGGTAATTGATGTTGCTATTCAATTGTAGTAGTAACTTGAAATAGTTTTGAGGTATTGTTGTGAGTAATGTTTGAACTTTTGGTGTCAAGAGCTCTAGCCTATTAGTGATAGGTGTCATATTTTAGGAAATCAGCGTTTATTTTCAAAACCTACAAAACTAGTTGAGAACTCTAGCTACTAGATGGATCACTAATCTTTGGAGGGATTGGATATTAGAGTACACTCACGTACCATGAGTCGAGGATGCGCAAGGATAACCAAACCCCCATACACTCCTCCTCGGGGTACTTATCTATTTGTGAACCTCCTCATTAGATTTAGAGTTACCGATAATAAGTGCATGAGGTCTTTGGACTAATGTAAGTATTGAAAGTTGACACTTCCACCTCCTCATATTTGCTAGCCTCGTCGGTACCGTGCATTACCCTCTTCTCACTCTGAGAGTTGGCACCTACCTGCCGGTGCATCCAAACCCTTGGAATGATACGCTCTGTCATCATAAACCTCCTTATATCTTTCCTCAAAATAGCCACCATACCTACCTATCAAGGCATTTCCATAGCCTTTCCGCGATATATTACCATGCAACATCCACCTTCTCATGACTTGATCTTCATGTCATACATGTTCCTGCTACACTGGCAGAGACATACATTTTCATACATCATGATAGCTACATCTTGTTTATGTTGAGTACTTTGTAAAGTGTGAAGATCTTCTATACCTTCTCGTAAAATAGAGTGTTTCCCTTAAGTGAGGAAAAAATCCCAAAGAGGACAAATGAGTGTTAAATAGAAAGAGCCATTGAGGCCACCAAAAAAATTCAAAAAAATAGAAATAAGGGAAAAAGAAATAAAAAGAGAGAAATGGGCATCACTAGTATTCCTTTTGAAAGATCCACACACGTACTCCCTATTATCTTTGTGCTCCATAGAGACGATCATTTATGCATATAGCTACGTGGGGACCTTCACACTAAAGAACTTGCTTGCATATTCCAAGGACGAGCCTCCTCAAACGAGCTCTAGGTCTTCATGAGCGAGCAAGTTGGATGCACCCCACTAGTTCCATTGGAGAGCTTTGTCATAGCTCATATGTGCATCCGTTGCATGGCAATACCTAATCCTTACATCATATCTATCATTTGTCCTTCTCGCCTATGATTGTCCTCATTGATGTGAGCCTTTCTCACCTTTTTTGTCTTCTTCCTCCACCATATTTCTTCCTTTGCCATCCAACGTGTCAACTCTCGTGCTTACGCTCGTCCATTGCATGAGTGCTCAAAATATTGAAAAGGAGTGGATCAAATTAACTTGTACCTAGCTAGTTGTCTGGGATGAGTCAAGATAAGATTCCAAAGAAGACCAAGTGTGAAACTTTATTAGATTGAGTTCTCAACAAAAATACTTTTTATCTCGTATTCCCTTATACCCCTTCTTGCACGCAAACAACATTTGGAGACATTCGAGTCACAGATAGGGAGAGCTCTTGCACCTAATGTTCTTATGTTGCTTGTTTCAATGCTCAATATAGACTCTTGCCTGTTATGACTTGAATTGAATCACATAACTTGATTGCTTTACTTTCAAAGTTCTAATATGTTTGTTAGCATGTCAGCACAGAAATTATGTTTGTTATCATTTATCTACTCGTGGACGAGCAGGAATTAAGCTTGGGGATGTTGATACGTCCCAAACGTATCTATAATTTCTGCTTGCTCCATGCATGTTTTGTGTGATATTGCTATGATCTAGATACACTTTCATACATTTTGATCATATTTGGACTAACTTATTAAATCAGTGCACCACAGTGCCAGTTCCTGTTTTCTACTGTTTTTCTATTTCATGTTTACCCCATATTAAAAGTGATCCAAAAATTCAGGAAAAATCAGATAAAAAATCAGCGCAACGGAAGCTCCTGGAGTCCCGAAGGAGGACCAAAGGGGACCCACCAGGGCCACCGGTGGCCACCTGGCGCGGCCTAGGGCTTCTTCGCGCCAGGAGGGCGCCTGGACCGCTGGTGGCCCCATGGATGCCCCCCTTCGCCTATATATTCTCCGGGACGCGAAACATTCGAAGACAGAACCCCTTTTCGTGATCTCGCCTCTGTTACACCGCCGCCGCGCTTCCAGGATCGGGAGCGCTAGCAGACCTCTTCCCGGCACCCTGTCAGAGGGAGGATTGACCTCCGGGACCTTCCCCTCCACCATGGATGTTTCCCGGATGATCCGTGAGTAGTATTCCTAGGACCATGGGTCCGTGATCAGTAGCTATGTGATGTTCTCCTCCCCTCTTTGTTCTTGATGGTTTAGACCTCGTGAGCTTCCCTACATGATCGAGGCACATATGTAATTTTCTGTTGTTGCTATGCTGAGTTTGCTGGGATCTGATGGATTATGAGACTATGTTCAATTTTTGATTGAGTGATATATTTGGTTCTTATCTTTTATATTTTTGTTCCTAAGTAATTCTTGCATGTTCTCCGTTGCTGTTTATTTCTTTGGCCAAGTAGTAGGTAGTGACTCCAAGAGGGAACGTTATGCTCGATTGTGGGTTCATGCCTCCTGATGACACGCTTGAGTGACATAAACATGAGTCTAGGGGATGTGTTATTGCCACAAGGGGGAAAACAATTGTGCTTGTAATCGCGGCTGCAAGGATTGTTTACTTTACGCAAAGTGATTTTTAATGCATTTGTGTGTTGCTTTGGGTTTACACTTTGGGTGGGGCTCGCAACTTAATACCAGCGAGATGTTCTGGATAGATATCTCAAGGTGGATGATTAGTAGTAGATGCAGTTGGATTTCGGTCTACTTATTTTGGTGTACCGCCCATGCTTTTGGGCCTCGTCCTTTCTTTGTAGCATAGTTAGCATTGCGATGCGTTTTTAATCCTGCCAATTTCCCAACTGTGATTTGTTTACCTCGCATAGAAGTTTTATCGTCTTTTGGGAGAGAGACATCACTAGTGAACATCACGGGACCCCCGTCCATATTCTCATCACTGTTTACACGCTATTTTATTTCATGCTTTTACTTTCTAGCTGCTATCACCATTATCATTATCCCTTGCATTTGATCCTTTGTAAACAACAAGACCGGAGAGATTGACAACCTCTCTATACTTCGTTGGGAGCAAAGTTATTTGTTTCTGTGTGCAGGTCCACGTCAATTGCACCGTTGACACCTACTTCCCACTCTCGGATTCCTACTGGAGACATAAACCTCGGTATCTTCACTGAGGGAAACTTGCCGCTGCGCTGCATCTCACCTTCCACTTGGGCTAACCAATGAAGGTCTAGAAGCGACTATCCTCTCTCACGTATCCGTGGTTTCCTCCTCGGAGTGGCGGCGGAACTTCTGATATAACTTGCACCTCCCCCCAAAGAATTAGGTTTCAGAGAGTATGTATGCCGAATGAGAGCCCGGGGCTGGACACCCCAACCAGGCGGCCACCTGGTGCGGCCTAGGTCCTGGCCGCACCACCAGGACGCATGGTAGCCTGGTGGCCCCCCTACGGGTGCTCTTTTGCATATACTTCTCAATTCTTCAGAAAATGCTTCCCTGAAAGTTTCACGTCATTTTGAGTTGTGCTAATATGTCCACTCTATGTACTCTTTTCCCCGCTGATTCCCGAGTCTGCTGTTTTGGCACTGGAAAGTTGTAAACTGTGTAAAACAATCCAAAATACCATGAGAGAGGTATCATAATGTGAAATATATCAATGAATAGTGGTGAATTATGATAAAAAATAGTGATGCATTATGGACGCATCAACTCCCCCAATTTTAGACCTCGCTTGTCCCCAAGCAAAAACTGAGCTCGGTAAACATGTCCACAAGTTTAGAGAGTGAAGTGTCAATAAATAAGAATACGTACAAGAAGCATCTCATTCTCTCTACTAAACTCAAGCATTCTCAACAGCAATCTCAATTCATAAGGCCCTCATGAAAAAGTAATATCAATTATAACCAAAAGTAAGGCTAATGAAATCTCATCAAATACTGGAAAGCATGTTCTTGGTCACAGAAAAACTAATTACTTTTTAAACTTTGCTCTTCCACTTATAGTTATGGTGATGTCAATTGAAGCTTTTGAAAGAACACGTTATTAGTCAAGAAGTGAAAATGCTAACACAAAGGAAGATGTTTTCCTTAGCTAATCTTAGCAAACAACTTGTTTACCTTGATTGATAATGTCAACAAAGATGTGATATGGCAATTCCCAATAAAAAAAATATATGAATGCATGTTTGTCAACATAAAGTATCTGCTCTTTCAAAGGATAGAAGGAAGTAGTCTTACTGACTCAACATAAAAGTAAAGTCTAGGCCCTTCGCAGAGGGAAATAGGGAAAAGTCATGTGCTAGAGCTTTTAGTGTTTTTGAAAGCAATAAGATTTAAACATAAACTTTTGGGAGGCGCACAATTTTTCAACGAATGCTAGCAGATAGCCCAATACTTCTCAAACTGGACAAGTTCCGAGGAACGGCTCCTAAGGAGGGACTATCACATCCCATTGATCTCCTTTGTTTAACACTACCAAAGTTTTCTGATTTCTCATGAACAAAGTGTGAAGGAGATTTTTTTTCGCTATTATCTTTTACGAGCTGGGCGCACTCGTGCCTGTCCCTCCTCGTATTAGGGTTTCGCAGATTAGACATGCAAACCCACGATAAAGCTTGTCCAGCATGATAAGATCATGAATTATCTACTACTTTCTCATCAGCAAAAGTAGAGGCACAAAACAAGGAGTAATACTATTTTCAAGGTTTAAAGATAGCACATGAATGGCGGTGAAATACCACATATAGGAAAGGTATGGTGGACTCTTTTGGAAGGTTGAGGTTTCAAGGTATGGGGGCACCAGCAGTATTCCCGCTTAGTACAGGGTATGACTAGCAAAGGCTTTGGAAGCAGACAAATGATGTTGACTGCGATGAAAAACAATATAAAGTCTAACATTAAGAATTGGCATGAAACATCAAGTTGTCTTCCTTGTCAACATAACACTTTAAGCATAAGAACATAAAGGTTTTGAATAGAACTTGCTAAAAGAAAACTCATGCTTGTTGTTATGACCAATGTTATGTTTGCCAACATTAAATAAAGTTTTCAGAGCCATACCTGATATATAAGGTCAATACTCCCATAAGAATAAGCATATAAGGTCAATTGCGTGGAAAGAATACCAAGTACAGTGAATTTTTTTATAAACTACTCAAGACTCTCCCATAAAGGAGTGACAGACCTCAATTCATACACCTATTTCATAAGATAACTTCCCTAGACATGATACGACCCTAAACTTTAACATAAAAAATAAGAAATATAAGGGAAAGATATTGAGCACTCCCCCAAGCTTGGAACAAGCTAAGGGGATGCCATTACCCATGAAGACTTCAATCTCTGTATTTCTTGGAGCTCTTCATGTGCTCATTAGCAAAAAATCTTCCATGGTAGGGGTCCTCCATCCACACACGAGTCCTCCGTCTCCAAGTTCCTGCAGCTAGTGGTCGTGCTCATGCGTAGAAACCTTAGTTCATACTCAAAGTTCTGGTTGTGCAGATCATAGATCTGCCCTTGCAGCTTGAACACCTTGGTTTCTAGTGCGGCCATACTCGACCAGACTTCTTTCATCTCCTTCTCATGTCGTGCCTTTAGCTCGGCGATGATGTCGATATTATCTTCAACACCACGCTCGATCATCTACTTGTACTTGAAAAGTTCTTTTTCCACTTCTTCCAATCTTGCTTTGGTTCTCCCCACCTTGACAGGTCCCTTCAGATCTTCTATGCGGAGGACACCGTCCTCCACCCAAAGAGCTTGAGGATGCCTCCTCACCTATGCAAGGTGAGGGTTGATGATGTTGACGAGGAACGTGACCTTGGGAGAGCTTGGGGAAACCAAGGCACCTAGGTTTTGCTGGAAGTGTTACTGGCAACAACAGATCAAAAAGAAAATGGACGGAATCGCAAGATACAGAGACGGGACAATCCTGGAAAATATATTGCAAAAACTTCTGCACCGGAGGGAAAGTAAATCACCAAAGGGGAGTCAGAGACGGTCTCCTGGTGGACCAGGCGTCCACCTGGCGCGGCCAGGTGGTAGGCCGCACCACTAGGGCCGTTGGGGCTCGATTCGAAGCGCGGTCCGACGAAGTCGACGCCGGCTGACGAGGGGGTGACCCCATGACTCCTACGTGTGAGGATACCTGGTGCGTATGAAGACAGAAGGCCCGCTGGAAGCCTCGACAGGCCCACGACTGGCCCACTCAAGGCACCGACATAGGAGTCTACGACCAACATGGAAGTCAAGACTTGGGGTCCAAGGGAAAGCTAGATTAGGCAATCGTCCTTGTAACCTGAGTCGAAATCCCCGAGACCCAGCCTAGTATATAAAGGTTGGGAGGGGTGATGGCTCAGCACATCCAATCTCCAATCAACACCTCCGGTCTTGAGAAAAATCGCCTTGACCGCCACTGTAATCACCTCCAGCATAATACAATTGAGCAGAAAGTACTATCTCCTATTAGCCGACGAGTATCGCCAACCTGCTCATCCTCTCTACGATCTAACCCAGGGTCCCTGACCATGGGATTTTCCGAGGTTGATTCTCGTCAATTGGCGCCGACCGTGGGGACTACGCAGGTTGGAATCACGATCTCGGCGGTCCCGTCATCAGCAAATCACAACTCAAGGACTCAAGCAAGATCCAGTCAACTCGAAGAACTCAAGTTCATCGCAAACCTCTCCATCGCACCACCAAGATTGCTTGGCCCGCAACTAGGCCAAGTTCGATCTTTTGGCAACTACCAAAATCTTGACCGGCGAAAAAGAACTCGACAATCCAGAAGGCAAGCGCAAGCTTCGACCATGAAGACAGCCAAGATACCGGAGCAAGTACAAGAAGTTTGCATAGAAATATCACTCGAGGAGCCGCAACGTGCCACAACAGCTTTATCCACCACTCGAACACCCACCGCCACCAGAGCACCCTCCGCGGGACATGACGGGGACTCTGAAACTCAGTCCGGTGAGTACTACGACCCAGATCGAAGACCAGGTGAGTTCGCCAAGATTATTTGGAACCACTCGATCAACGACGGAATAGAGCTAGACCCAAGGTTCCACTCCCGTTCGGAAGACCACTCGCAGTCGTTACTCATCGCAAGAAGAAGAAGGCACGCTGGCTCGAGCAAGCTCACAGCCAAAGAACAGCTGGATGGACCCTGCACAATCCACTGTTTCGAAGACAACTGGGGGCGCCTTAGAGCAGGCCACACCCTGAGAAGCTGTCGTTTGCTCTCCGAACTCTCCAATACACTCAAGGAAGAGAAGAAACGCGAAGCCAAACGGGCTCAAGGAACCGCGCAGCCGCCAGCACCCAATGTAGAAGAGCTATACCCTCCGTCTCATGGATGGGTCTGCATGATCCAAGAAGGACGACCCTCAAAAGAAAAACAGGATGCCCACACCCTGCAAACCCGAGCAGTCGAGGACCTAAAAACAGTAGAAACCTACCATCTGGATGGCGCAGAGACCAACATTACTTTCTCACAAAGCGATCACCCACCCGCGATTCCAAGGCCAGGGAACGCACCATTGGTCCTCGGAGCCCAAATCGGCGGTTATGACATGGACAGAGTCTTCATGGACGGGGGCAACAGTTTAAACATAATCTTCACCAGCACTTTGCGCAAGATGCTGATCCCACGATTAGTCAGGAAGAAGTCAGACATTACAGTCTACGACGTACTTCCAGGAGAAGCAGCCTCCTCCCTCGGAACAATCGAGCTCGATGTCGTCTTCGGCGGCAAGGGAAACTTCGCAAGAAAAATCCTCGAGTTCGAAGTACTCGACTGGAAGTCCCAATACCACGCCATACTCGGGCGGCCCGCATTCGCTCAATTTATGGCGGTCCCGCACTACGCGTACCTCAAGCTCAAGATGCCAGGACCCTCAGGGGTTATCACGGTCAATGGGATTTTTATCAAATCATACCAATGCGACCGAGACTTTCATGAAGTTTCCGACACGTTCGGAGTTCAGCAACAGCTCGAAGAGATAGCCATGGTGACAGATAAGAGCATTTTCCCACTAGCAAGCAGAAGTGAATCAAAATAATTCACTCCAGTACTCGACGCGCCATTCATCCGGGAGGCGAAGAAAGCCCTTTGGGTCACAAACCCAGTCTTAGTGCCTAAAAAGGACACCAACGTACTACGCATGTGCGTTGATTACGGGGCCGTCAACAAACACTGCCCAAAGGATCACTTCCCTCTGCCAAGGATAGGACAGATAATCGACTCTACCGCAGGGTGCGACCTCTTGTCTTTCCTCGATGCCTACTCAGGATACAACCAAATCAGGATGAAGGAAGAAGACAAAGAGCACACCTCATTCATCACATCCTACAGCGTATTCTGCTACAGGACAATGCCTTTCAGACTGAAAAACACCGGAGCCACATACCAGCGGATGATGCAAGCATGCTTAAGAGACCAAATTGGCAGAAACGTCCAAGTCTACGTCGACGACATCGTCATCAAAACTTATAGTGCGAACACGCTACTCGACGACCTCCGCGAAACATTTGCAGCACTCAATAGATACATAATAAAACTCAACCCAAAAAATTGCATGGTCTTTGCCCGAGGAGGTGAAGCCAACCCGGAAAAAGTCCAAGCACTCGCTAGGATGCAAGAACCAGTGAACATCAAAGGCGTACAAAAACTCATAGGAAGACTCGCAGCACTGAGCTGCTTCATCAGCAGGATGGGAGAAAAGACTCTACCATTCTACCAGTTCCTCAAAAAAGGGGAGAAATTTGAGTGGACCGAAGAAGCCGAGAACGCATTTGCGGACCTAAAAAAGACCCTCTCGACCCCACCAATCCTGGCGGTGCCCAAGGAGCGACAACCTCTCTACCTCTGCATAGCGGCATGCAGCAGCGTTATCAGCATAGCGCTCGTCGTCGAGTGCGCGGAAGAAGGCAAAGCCCAGAGCATACAAAGGCCAATCTACTACCTCAGCGAGGTCCTCAGAAAATCTCAGAAGCAGTACCCGCACTACCAGAAGCTCGTATACGCTATTGTCATGACCTCAAGGAAAGTAACACATTACTTGGACGAGCACCTCATCATGGTTGTGAGAAGCGCACCACTCGCTGACATCCTTAACAACCCAGGAGCAACGGGTCGAGTCTCCGAGTGGAACATTGAGCTCAGCCCCCGCGACCTACAGTTCAAGCATCCAACGACAATCAAATCCCAAGTACTCCCAAACTTTCTGGTCGAGTGGATGGAGTTGCAAACAACTGGCCCTCCAGACCTCTCCAACTCATGGAGGATCTTCTTTGATGGATAAAAAAGACATCAAGGAGCTGGAGCGGGCGTCGTATTAATCTCGCCCAAAGGAAATAAACTCAAATACATGCTCCAGATCAACTTCAGCAAGGCATCAAACAACGAAGCAGAATATTAGGCACTACTCCATGGCATGCGCATGGCAAAATCTTGCGGCGCCAGCCGTCTCGTAATCTACAGCGACTCCAACCTCGTCGTCCAGCAAGCAACGAGGGATTGTGAAGCAGTCGCAGACAACATAGTTGCACACAAGAAGCTCTACAACACTATAGAAGGAGGATTTGACGGTTGCGAGCTAAACTACAACACCAGAGCAAATAACACAGAAGCAGACGAGCTCGCAAACATCGGATCAACTCGAGGGCCAGTTCCCCTAGGCATTTTCCTCGAGAGTATCAGCTAGAGAACAATCAAAACCAAGTAACTCGCGCCAGAAGCAGCCGCATAGGATGACAACACAAGTGAACCAGCGCAAGTGGCGGCGGCAAACTCAACCGCTGCTGAAGAAGGAAACAACCCGGTCGAGGAAGCAGAGCCAGCCGAACCCGAAGGCCCAGCTTGGAAAAAACCATTCCTCAGATTCCTAATACAAGGCAGTTTGCCACAAGACACTACAGTATCCCGACGCATCAGTCGGCGACCTAAAGCGTTCACAGTAATAAACGGACAGCTCTACAAGCGCATCATTTCTCAGGTACTCCAAAAGTGCATCGAGGAAGAAGACGGAAAGGCCTTGTTGCTCGAGATCGATGAAGGCACTTGTGGAGATCACGCGAGCAGTCGCGCACTCGTGGCCAAAGCTTTTCGAGCAGGGTTCTACTGGCCAATCTCAATGCAAAACACAGAAGACATCGTGCGACGCTGCATTGCCTGTCAAAAATTCGCCAGCAGGCCACACGCTCCAGCATCAGAGCTCAAAACCATACCACTATCCTGGCCCTTCGCCACATGGGGACTCGACATGGTGGGTCCACTCAAGAAATCCTCAAAATGAGGTCGAACACATCTCCTAGTAGCAGTGGACAAGTTCACCAAGTGGATTGAGGCAGTTCCAATCACCAACTCAACATCCCTCACGACAGTTAACTTCATCAAGTCCATCATATTCCGATTTGGCGTACGACATAACATCGTCACAGATAACGATACAAACTTCACAGCAGCAGAATTTCAGACCTTCTGCCTAGAATTGGGCATGAAGATCAACTACGCATCAGTCGCGTACCCACAGTCCAACGGCCAGGTTGAAAAAGCAAGCAACTTAGTGTGTGGAGGAATAAAAAAGCGGCTCCTCACACCGCTCGAGCAGGCAGCAGGCAAATGGGTAGAAGAACTCGCTGCAATCCTATGGAGCATGCGCACCACCCCCAACGCCTGAACCCAGTACACACCTTTTTTCAAGGTATACGGGGCGGAAGCTGTGTTGCCACACGGTCTAAGGTTCGAAGCTCCCCAAATCTCGGGATACAAAGAGGAAGAGGCAGAAGAAGCACTCTAGGATGATAAAGACATCGCAGATGAAACAAGGGACACATCTATAGCTAGGTCAGAAGGATACCGAGATAAACTACACACGTACCAAAGCAGCCGCCTGTGTTCAAGAAATTTCCGCACCCAATGAAAATTTGGAACAATAGTACAACCGGAAGAAGGGCCAGCACGGACGAATAAAGCTCAAAGTCTACGTCCGACTCTACAAGTCGAACGTCGCCTCGGGGGCTACTCCCATTGGGAACGCCGCCACGCACCCGATAGTAGTGCAAGGCACTCGAATACAGTTCCCATTACAAGGCACTCGAAGGCGTTCCCATTACAAGGCACTCGAAGAAAGTTTTCATTAAACAAGGACCCGAAGGCAGTTTCCATTACAAAGGACTCGAAGACAATTTCCATTACAAAGGACCCGCAGGTAGCACAAATCACATGTCAGAGGGTTACAAGGCTCAGTACCAAATGACAAAAGCCCTACTACACATCAGAGGACCACAAGACCAGAAACCACCAAGAATTATGACTTCTACATGTGTGCTCATGCTGAGATAATTGGCACTTTGGTCCACATCTTGACGAGCATCATCAAAGACAAAGTAAAGAACTAAGCCTGCGAAGAGCAACTCGCCACCTTTCCTGAGCCTGGTGACCTTTCCTAATGGCGCACCCGTTTGGCTAGTGGCTAGACGTCAGAGTCCTCCCTAGAACTAGAAGCGCAAGCACCACTAGTCGAGGAGTCGACAGAAGAAGAAGTTGAAGCCAAAACACCACTTGACTCTCCAGAACTAGTACTGCTCGAGTCCTCCCAGTACGGGTCCAGACGATTACCACCGGCATCGAACGCATGAACGATGAGAGTAGCTTCTGTTGGGGTTCGCAGCAGAAAACACAAATTTTTCCTAACTGGCGTTCCCTTAACCCAAGATCTAGCTAGCCGTATTACCGTAATAGATAGTAGTGCGGAAATAACATACCTCGGGGTGTAGTCCGTTGCGCGGGAAACGTTCCCGCAAACGTGGTTGATGTAGCCGATCAAGTTTCACAGCCCCCTGGCTGTGTTGAGCACCCGGATGGGTGTAGTGCCACACGTGCAGCACCTCGTAGTACTCGCACACATACGAGACTCGATGACGACCTCCGTTCTCCGATCCAGCGGAGGTGGCGGAAGCAGACCTCCGGAACCAGAGTTTCAGCAGCACGACGGCGTGCGTATAGTGGAGACATCTCCAACCTAGTGCAGACTCCAAACAAGGGGAGTCCGCTCATAGGAGGGAGAAATAGGGAGAGAGAGATCTACAGAAATTATCTGTAATTTTTCTGGAATTTTCTGTGTTGAAAAAGGGGCACCCTCCACATCTATATATAGGGGGAAAAGGGGGTACGAAGGTACATGGACTAGCGATGTGGTACTAAAATTAGCACCACATGCGCTAGCACCATGCATGGCCGTGCGTGGCCGCATGTGGCCGTCGGCCACTAGGGCCTTGGCCGGCCACTAGTTGGGCCAATTGGCCCAAGGCGCCACTTCCCTTTTTTTTTCTTTTCCTTTATTCTTTTTTTTTTCTTTCTTCTTTCTCAAAGAAAACACAAAAACCAAAAGAATAACATTCCATTAATTATTTAAATTATATTTTAATATTTAATTCACTTAATTAAATAATAAAACATATCTAAATAACTTTCCGAACAATTCGGAACCACGGAACTTTTCCGTCTCCCCTCCGAACCGATTTCGGAGTTCTCTCTTATTCTCCGGTAACTCCGATAGTTCCGAAAAGGTCTCCGATTTCATCGAGCCCTTAAGTGTGTTACCCTACGGTCCGAGAACACTCCAGTCATGACCGAGCAGAGGCAACAGTCAATGATCATCAGCGGGACCTGGATGCCCATAATGACCCCTGTGCATTCCGGATATCAACACCGATTGGACCTTACGCCGTATAGCATTCCCTTTGTCAGCGATACTGGATTGTTCCGAGATTCGATCAATGACATCCTATGTCTGGTTCAACCTCGTTCCAAACTAAATCCTCATTCACTCGTTCCCGTGATATTCATGCCCGTGACCTAGTCACACGCTGCGCAGCTTCATGGATGGAATCTCACCGAGTGTGCCCCGAGTATCTATCCATTATATGGATTGACAAATCCCGCTCTTGTAAACAATACTCCTCAACGTATCTCCACGGAATACCTAAGATACAACCGTTATGACCCGCATATTTCAGTCAGGTGGTGGGATGTAAGTCAAAGCATCCGGGAAGATAGTGATTATGCACGTACTCACGGTCAAAGGAACGGTCTACCACGTTCTGTAATTACAACACTGAACCTTCATAAGATTTGATCATGATGTAATGCTTACTTTGGGTAATGTTCATCACGTCACTTAACCCGTGAGGTGACCTCATAGTCAAGAGACTTAATTGTCCATGATCGCGAAACCACGACCATCATGTTGACCATGAACCACACCTGCATCATTGTTTCACTGATGCAGTTCTAGCACGGTATGAAACTGGTTATGAACTTGCTTAGATATATTGGAATAATCATATATTATTTGCCTCTAGAGCATATATCCAACAGCTTCGCCATCAAATCGACAGCAAAGGCTATCACCATCACGAAAATTCATCCGTCGAGAAAATGAACTCCAACCAGATCTAAGGAAAATTGTAAGGCCCCCGATGCGGTGCTAACTCGACTTAGTCGCTTTCGCGCCCCACTCAAGTTAGTAGCGCATAAAAGGCCACCAGCTCACGACACTCGCACTCGTGTCGCTGCGGGATTCTCGACAACAGGTATATGAACAATGAACTTAATACTAAGACATAAAATATATAGAGTCCAGGGCATACATCGCCACTGGAATTTATTACATCATCTCAGAGGTCCGTAGACCCAACAGTACATCATGCAACAAGCGGAATACAAACACGACCGAGTACGGTCAAAATCCAAATTTCCCTAGAGAGGGCTGCACATAAATAGTCCACCAACGGATCATCGAAGCCCAACTATAAGATCTACTGAACGAGGTCGTCGTCATCGTCGTCCTCCGGGGGCACCTCCACGAAGTATCGTCCGGTGCTCGGGTCGAGGTAGTAGTCCACTGCAGTGGCCGATCAGGAAAAACAGTAAAAGCACAAAAGGAAAACAGGGGTGAGATTGTATCATTATAGGATAACTAACTCCCTACGGTAAGACAAGATAAACGGTAAAGGTTGCAGCCGCACTAGCATATATGGTGGCTATCGTTCTATTAGAGTAGGGGGTAAGATCCAAGAATGCACGTGACATCACGTCATAAGTCTGCTATCCACCTACTTACGTCAAGCATAACACAACCTGGAGCTTCTCTCGGTCCCCCTGGACGAAGAAAAGCAACCAAGGCACTCACACGGTAGGCAAGTTTTAATTATGTTTTAAAATGATGTTGTTCTATGAACAAGGAGTAGGTCTCAAGTCGTAAATAACCGCGGACACGGCTTTTCGAAAAGATTTAACCCTGCAGGGGTGTACCAACTTCCCATCATAGGCTTCGCATGTACGCCCGGTTTCCATTTGGCTAGGTAAGCGCCTGAAACTCCGGAACGTCAGAGTCCCTCTAACTAACAACGCACAATTCCGGGTGGCCCCCGGTGAGTCGACACCCAACTCAAAATCCGGCCGAGCTCTTGAATCGGCTTCTACCGTATGGACGAGGTCGGGTTAGTTGCCCAAACAGATGTGGACAACCCCCTAGCTTCCAGGTTTGGACCAACAAGAGAAACCATGTCTCCCCTGGCCCGGGTTATTTTCGCAAACTGCTGGGGTACCAACCAAGCACACACACGTTTGCAAATAGTAAAGCAGCTTGGGACACCACTAGAACTGTATGAAGCTAGGTAGGTAAGACAAGGGGACCCCATAGAATCCCACACACGATTAGGCACGCTCGTCAAGAAACACAATACCCGGAACTCGGGACCTAGGTGACTCAAATGGAACAAAACACCTGGCGGGAACAACCTGGTCTCCCATCTTTCGTCAAGTATAAATTAACATCATTTTAATAATAAATATCAACCAACTTCTTTAAATAACATGATATCCCAAACCATAGCATAGGTTAAGCAGCATGTTTTCCTACTCATACTAAGAAATGGCTGAGCAGAGGTAACTTAGCAATACAATGTTTTGCTGGGATGTGGGGATCATGGCTGTTTGGTTTTTCAATGTGGCAAGCGCAAGTGGATATGATCAAGCAAATGTTCTAGACTACAGCTAGGAAGTAGGCAGAAAGGTATCAAGTAATGGTATAAATCTTCCCCTTGCCTGGGTAATCGGCCGTCGAAGCAGACGTAGCAGGCTCCTCGGGCTCGGTGTCGGAAATCTCCACGTACGTCTCCTCGGCGGTCTCAGGTGCTAACGTAAGGTACCAGCAAGGAAAAGGCACACAAGAAAGCAATGGGTGCAATGCACAGGAAACTATGGTATGATCAAGTTTAATATACATGATGTGACCCTTTCTAGTCAGATTTAAATGAAGGTGGTGACGAGACGTCAACAACTTCATATGCAATTTATTTACGTAGAATGGCTTTGGTCTTAGCCTTAATTTTGTGTAAGTAACATGGCAACATGACATGATCAACAATGCAATAAACAACAATAATTACAACGTGAAAGGTAAAACATCGATTCCGGAGACGGAGAGATGTCGATGAACTTGACATCGGAAAGGTGCAACAAAAGAAAGGAACCCAACAACATTGCATATGAAAACATGCTAGGGGCTGGTTAGATGATTCAAGGATTTGAAGATGACATGAAAGAGACTTGGGATGAAAAGATGATAAGGATTTCAACATGCACTGAAGTTGAAAGGAGCTAAGAAAGAAAGGAAAGGTTGGTTATGGTTAGGTGATCACACCATGTCCACTGAGATGCACAAAGCATCAAATGGAAATCACCATTTCAATCCCTGCAATTTTTTACCCCAAAACCATATAAGGTATGGCTCCATTTGAATTTGCAAAGCACAGTTGCAAATTCTAATGAATTCAGGGGCCTGAGTGCAAAGTTGCACTACTTGCATTTTGAAAAAGGATCGAATGGACAAACCATTATCACCATGCAAAACCTTGGGAGAAACTACCCCAAAGTCATATATGGCATGGCCATATTTGAATTGGGAAAACACTTGAGAAAAACAAAAGATTTGAGGGGGCTATTTGAAAAATTACCACACTCCAATTAGTAGAGGGGGCAAAGTGCAAAATTGACCTCACCATTGAGATCAGTGGGTCAAACTACCCCAAAACATATATGGTATGCCCCTAAATGAGATTCTAGTTTAAAAATCGATTTGAATTTGAATTGAAATTCAAATTGAAATTTAAACAGAAAAAGAAAAAGAAACGAAAGGAAAAGAAGGGCATAGCCCACATGGGCTGCCTCGGGCGGTAGGCCCATCTCTCCTTCTCCTCTCCACGGCCCGGCTCGGCTGAGACCGAAACGGAAAAACACCAAAAAAAGAAAAAAGCCGCACCTTCGTGTCCTGGCCCAAGGCCACTTCTCCTCCCAGGCCCAACTTGGCAGCTCCCTCTTCTGAACTTGCGCAAACTCTGAAGATGCACGACGCTCGACTGAAACTGGACAACGGCGGCCTCTTCCGGAGAACCTGGCGTCGCACTCCGACCATCTCCTGGCCACGCAGCATGGGGAAAACCGAGAGGGCACTCAGGCCTACACGGGGGTGCACACGGTTGCCACCAAAACCTCCCCATCTCGCCGGAATCCCCACGGGAACAGAGCGGCGACGAGGTGTCCCTGCGCTTCAGACTGACAGAGAAAAGACGCCCGGCTTTAGTCGACCCGTGCTTCAGGTACACGGCGTCTCCGGCCACAGGGTTACCTCCAATCTCTAGAGGGCACCACCACGAACCCGTGGATGCCCCTACCTCAGGCTGTACCTCGCTGGAGCGGAGGCCACCCTCACCTGAAAACCAAGGCGGCGCTTCATTTCTGCTACGACAAGTTCAGACGGGGCGACCTCGGCACCTAACGCGATCAAAAAGGCCTTGCCTTGACCTCCATATGCACGGACTGGACACGCACAGGACACGCACGCGCACGCCCAGAGCACGCCACTGACTCGGCGACCTTGAGCTGCACGGCGGCGACGAAACTACGCAGGAACAGAAGGCTACACGCAACCGCGGGGAAGGAGAAGGCTGACGCTCACCTAGCGGGTCACTTCGTGTGCCCCAGCCCTGCCGGAGAGGAAGAAGAAGAGCTCGGGGACGACGACGCCATGCGGAACTCCTCGGTGACGTTCACGGCTCCGCTGCGCATCCAGGCCCCTTTGCTGCTACCTGCGACAGAGAACGGGTCAAGAACTTGCAGGAGACGCGGCATCCAAGCGCTTGACCAAGGATTGAAGGAGGGGGCAAGGAATTACAGGAGTTGGCCGGCGGCCATGGCGGTAACAGGGGAGGAACTCGGGGACGAACCAGGCGGCGGCGGGCGAAATTGGGAAGGGGGAACTCGAGCTAGGGTTCCAGGAGGGGCCTGGGACCTCTACTTATAAAGGGGGAAGGCCCCTGGCCACGTCGACGGTCGGCGAAGCCTGCGTGGACGCCGTTGTGAGAGGAGACGACGAGGTCCCCCCGGCCACGCTGTAAAGACGAAGCACGGGAGCCACGCGATCGGGATCGAACGGCGGGGCGCTCTCCCACTTACCGATTCGCAGACGGGCTGGAGCCCGAGTGGAGACAGGCCTGCTGGGCTGGGCCTGGCTGGTCTATCTCTGCGAAAAAACAAGAGAAGGCTTTCCTATTTTTCAAAAACAGAAAAACCCAAGAATTCTTCAGGGCAAACAAGGAAGAAGAAAAACATATAAAAATATGTTTTGGAAACCTTGGATTATTCTCCATTTTCTAAAATTGGTTGGACCAATTTTTGAGCAACTAAAATGTGGGGCATTTTTGAAAAATTCAAATCACATTGAACTGTGGCCCAAATTTTTAGAGTTGCAAAAAATGGAGCAAGGCTTTTAAAAAGCTTGGGAAGGACAAGGAATTGGCTATGCCAAGATTGGGGTCAAGGAGAGCATGCATGCAACATTGAAAAATCTTGAAACACCCTTCTTGAACCATTTTGGATGCAAATTCAAACAAACCAAATGGGCTCCAATCCCATTGCAAATTTAAATCACCACATGAAATGTGAAAATCTAGCATCATGCCAAGTTACAAATTCATCAGACAAGTTATAATATCATGTTGATTTCTTAATATTGCAAATGGGCTGTTACAAAAATGAGGAACGAGTTGTCAACCTCGAGCTCCACCCATGAGGGAGACCAAACACACCCTTGAAGCTGGAGCCAAAGACCACTCAAACTGAGTTTAGAAACAATGGAGGCAAAAGAAGATGGAAGAGGGATTCGAGTAGTGGTCCGGCTAAGAACACGCAGAAGAAAGTCGTGGCGCCAAACACCCTCCTCCACGTAAGAAGAGGGAGGCGTCGTCGTAGCTCAATGACGTCCACCACGCGAATAACGAGGCATGCGACCACCACGGCCGCGTCGGCCACGACCTCGGCCAACCACGCCGCCAGAAGAGCTAGCAACAACTGATACGTCTCAAACGTATCGATAATTTATGCTCACTCCATCCATGTTTAGTGTGATATCGCTATGATCTAGATACTCTTTCATACACTTTTGATCATATTTGGACTAACCTACTAACTCAGTGCACCCCAGTGCCAGTTCCTGTTTTCTGCTGTTTTTCTATTTCAGTTTTCCCCATATAAAAAGTGCTCCAAAAATCTGGGAAAATCAAATAAAAAATCAACGTGTCGGAAACCTCCAGAAGCCCGAAGGAGGGCCAGGGGGCCACCACCAGGCACCTAGGCGGCCACCTGGCGCGGACAGGGGCCTGGTCGAGCCAGGGGGGCGCCTGGGCCCTTGGTGCCCCCCCTAGCTGCCCCCTTCGCCTATTTATTCTCAATCACGGGAAACTTCCAAGGACAGAACCCAATTTCGCAAATTCTCCTCTATTCCACCACCTCCGCGCTTCCATGATTGGAAGCACTGTCAGGACCCTTCCCGGCACCCATCCAGAGGGAGGATCGACCTCCGGGAGCTTCTCCTCCACCATGGACGCTTCCCGGATGTGCCGTGAGTAGTCTACCTTGGACCATGGGTCCGTGACCAGTAGCTATGTGATGTTGTCCTCCCCTCTTTGTTCTTCATGGTTTAGACCTCGTGAGCTGCCCTACATGATCAAGGCACTTATGTAATTCTTCTGTTGTTGCTACGCTGAGTTTGATGGGGTCTTATGGATTATGAGATTATGTTCAGATCATGATAGAGTAATATATTTGGTTTTGATCTCTTATATTTTCGTTCCTAAGTAATTCTTGCATGTTTTACGTTGCTATTTATTGCTTTGGCCAACTGGTAGGTAGTAACTCCAAGAGGGAACATTATGCTCGATTGTGGGTACATGCCCCCTGATGACACGCTTGAGTGACAGAAACATGAGTCTAGGGGATGTGTTGTGGCCACAAGGGGGAAAACAACGGTGCTTGTAACCGCGGTTGCAAGGATTGTTTAATTTAGGCAAAGTTCTTTTTAATGCAGTTGTCTGTTGCTTTGGGTTTACACTTTGGGTGGGGCTCGCAAGTTAATACCGGTGAGATGTTCTGGATATATATCTCAAGGTGGATGATTAGTAGTAGATGCAGATGGATTTCGGTCTACTTATTTTGTCTTACTGCCCATGCTTATGAGCCTCTTCCTTTCTTTTGTAGCATAGTTAGCATTGCGGTGCGTTTATAATCCTCTCAATTTCCCATCTGTAATTTGTTTACCTCGCATAGCAGTTTTATCGTCTTTTGGGAAAGAGACATCACTAGTGAACATCACGGGACCCCGATCCATATTCTCATCACTGTTTACAAGCTCATTAATTTTCCCGCATTTACTTTCAGCTGCTATTATCATTATCATTATCCCTTGTGTGTTTGATCCTTTGTAAACAACAAGACCGGAGAGATTGACAACCTCTCTGAACTTCATTGGGAGCAAAGATAATTGTATTGTGTGCAGGTTCAAGTTAAGAGAGCAATATCTCAAACGGCACGTTGCTCGCTTCACCACCTACTTATCATCGACGGAGTCCTACTGGTCGAACTCAACCTCGGTATCTTCACCGAGGGAAATTTTCTACTATCCTAAATCTCACCTTCCACTTGGGGTAACCAACGAAGGGCGAGAAGCCATTACCACTTCCACGCCATCAAGAAAATTTCTGGCGCCGTTGCCGGGGACTCTGAGTGATAAGATAGGGGAGTTGCCCACTATCCTTTACCTTTAGTTTTTAGTCTTGTTACTTTACCTTTATATTTTTATCTTCGTGTGTTATATCGAAAATTACAAAAAAATCTGCCACACTTGCTGATACTATGGGTTCAACTGAAAACACCAAGTTGTGTGACTTCAGCAATCACAACAACAAAGACTTTATCTGCACTCCTATTGCCTCACCTGCCACTTCAGCTACCTCTTATGAAATTAAACCTGCTTTACTGAACCTTGTTATGAGAGATAAATTCTCTGCTGCTGGAGATGCTGCTGCTTTACACTTGAATAATTTTGTTGAATTATGTGATATGCAAAAGTATAAAGAAGTAGAAGGTGATGTTGTTAAGCTCAAGCTTTTTCCTTTCTCTTTGAGGGACGGAGCTAAAATCTGGTTTCAATATTTTCCTAGGAATAACATAGATTCTTGGGATAAGTGCAAAGAGGCTTTTATTGGCAAGTACTACCCACCTGCAAAAATTATCCAATTGAGGAGTAACATTATGAATTTTAGGCAATTGGATAATGAACACGTTGCCCAAGCTTGGTAACGTATGAAATCTCTTGTTAAGAAATGGCCTACACATGGTTTGACTACCTGGATGGTTATCCAGACTTTTTATGCAGGCTTGAACTTTACCTCGCGGAACCTATTAGATTCGGCCGCGGGGGGAACCTTTATGTCAACTACACTCGTTGCTGCCACCAAACTCCTCGATGATATGATGACAAACTATTCCCCATGGCACACTGAGTGCACTCCAACAGGTAGGATGGTAAATTCTGTCGAGGAAATTAGCTCCCTAAATGATAATGGCTATTTAATTATGTCACTACTTACCAAGCAACCCTCTATTGATCCTCATGACGTTCCATTAAATTCTTTGGTTGCTCAAGAACAAGTAGATGTGAACTTCATTGTTAGAAACAACTTTAATAAAAATGCTTATAGGGGCAACTTTGCTAGTAATCCTAGACGGTTTCCATCTACTTATGGGAACAACAACACTTACCCTAGCAACAAGAACCCCACTTATGAATTATAAAACATGCATAGAGAATTTATCACTACCCAAAAATCCTTCAACAAGAATGTGGAAGAAAATCTAGCTAAATTAGATAATCTTTGTTTGAAGGTAGACAAATTAGCCCTTGATGTTGAGATGTTAAAAATTATAACCTCTCCCCTTGAGGAGAGCAATGCCACTCCTATTAATGTTATCCAGTTACAAATTAATGAAAATATTAGGATGATGGCTAAACTTAAAGACAGATGGGCTAGAGAAAAATTGGAAGAGGATAGAATTAAGAGCCTTCCTACACAACACACAGTTGCCACTATCCAAATTTTTGAGGATACCGAAACTATTAGCACCCAATGCACTCCTGGTCCCATTGGACCTATTAATGGTGATGCTAATACCTCAACCGTAGAAGAAGAAACTCCTATGAACATAGAGGGTTTCAAACAAGTGAGCCTAGATGACACTACTACCACCTTTGATAGTAGTGATATTGATTTTGATAGTTTCACCCTCTCAGAAGTTATTAGCTTACTACACAAAATGTCTAGAGACCCCCACACTAGCACACTTAATCTTGCCTTCACGGAGCATATCACAAATGCTCTCATCAAAGCAAGGGAGGAGAAGCTTAGGATAGAAGCCTCCATACCTAGGAAGCTAGATGATGGTTGGGACCCTATGATCAAAATTAAATTAAATAACTTCTCTCGCTATGCTTTATGTGACGTTAGAGCAAGTACCTCCGTCATGCCCAAAAGAATGTATGATATGTTTGAATGGAAACCTTTTGATTCTTGTTCTTTTGGTGCTCGTCTTGTAGAATCTTCCGTAAAGAAACCTTTGGGGAACATCGATGATGTTCTTATCATTGTCAATGACAACTATGTTCCCGTTGATTTTATTATTATGGATATAGAGTGTGAACCTTTATGTCCAATTATTTTGGGACGTCCTTTTCTTTGCACCATTGGTGCACTCATTGACATGAAACATGGGAATATAAAATTTCAATTCCCTCTCAAAAAGGGGATGGAACACTTACCTAGAAAGAAAATCAAGTTACCTTTTGAGTCCGTTACACAGGCTAGCTATTCTCTTTCTCTTGATAAAACTTGATTCTTGTTTTGCCTTATGCCTAGCTTAAAGGCGTAAAAGAAAGCGCTTGTTGGGAGGCAACCCAAGATTTTTTTAGTTCTGTATTTAGTGGTCTTGATGATTGTTACTACTGTAGCAACATCATTGTATCTTTATTTTCAAGCTCTGTGCCAAGTAATAGCCTCATATGACAAGGGAAGTGAAAGTTGTGACATGCTGTCCAGAAAAAAAATTATGTCCTCGTGACGGGAAAAATCAGATTAAATCACCAGTTCATCCTTTTGAGCTGAATTGTTTACACAGCGTGCTCTATAAAATCACGGAACTTTGCTATGTTCTGATTTTTTTGATTTGAGTTGCATAAGTACCCATAAAAATTTCTTTACTACCTGGTGTTCTTTTTTTGATAGATTCTGCCACGTTTTGTCTCCCCTAACTTTTTTAAACCTTAAGCTTTCTTTTTTTTGAAAAAACCTTTTGGAAATCTTGAGAAATAGTAGTTTTCAAGAATATCTTTATATCCAGTGGGGAAAATTTATTTATTAAGGGTACTAACCTCTCTAATCAGCTTATGATGAGTTATGTATGAAGGGAGTGTTCAAGTGTGCGATGGAATATGATGAAAGAAGATTCGGGAGTGTCAAGCGCTCAAGCTTAGGGATGCCCCCATGCATCACCAACAAATATTCCAGGAGACTCAAGCGTCTAAGCTTGAGGATTCCCCCGTGCATCCCCTTCTCCATCAATAATCATCAGTTCGTCCTTCGTCTCACTATATTTTTATCACTTCATGCGTTATGTGCTATGCTTGGAGCGTCTCGCTCTTAGGTCTTATTTTTAGTTTTCTTTAGCCTTTCTTACTGTTCATACCAAGTTAGATCCTGTCTTACTTTTTGTGGGATAGAAACACGCTCCACTTTCAAAATCTAGAACATATCATAGGATTCTTCATGCCTATCTTTTTGCTGTTGTGTGTTCTTTATCTTTTCGTAGCTACTGCCATGTTCAGTTTTAGTCTTAGTTTTTATTTAGCAAGAGCCTTGGCTTTTGTTTAGTTTATTGCTGGAACTCTCTTTAGTTTTCATGTTTATCTTGTTAAGAGAGTTGGTTGTTGCACTGAGTTCTGTCTTGTTTGAGAGTAGGTAATTGAGGTTGCTATTTAATTTTAGTAGTAACTTGCAATAGTTTTGAGGTATTGATGTGAGTAATGTTTGAAATTTTGGTGTCAAGAGCTCTAGCCTATTAGTGATAGGTGTCGTATTTTGGACAATCCGTCTTTATTTTCAAAAACCTACAAAACTAGTTGAGAACTCTTGCTACTAGATGGATCACTACTCTTCTGAGGGGTCGAATATCAGAGTACACTCACGTACCATGAGTCGAGGATGCGCAAGGATAACCAAACCCCCATACACTCCTCCTCGGGGTACTTGTCTCTTTGTGAACCTCCTCAATAGATTGAGAGTTATCAATAATAAGTGCATGAGTTCTTCGGACCAATGTTACTATTGAAAGTTGACACCTCCACCTCCTCATATTTGCTAGCCTCTCCTGTGCCCGTCATTGCCTCCTTCTCACTCCGAGAGTTGGCGTCCACCTTCGCCGGTACATCCAAACCCTTGGCATGATACGCTCTGTCATCATAAACCTCCTTATATATTTCCTCAAAACAGACACCATACCTACCTATCAAGGCATTTCCATAGCCTTTCCGAGATATAATTCCATGCAACTTCCACCTCTTCATGACTTGATCTTCATGTCATACATGTTCCTGCTACACTGGCAGCGGCATACATTGCACACATCATGATAGCTACATCTTCTTTATGATTTGAGTAACTTATAAAGTGTGAAAGATCTTCTTTACCCTCTTGTAAATTAGAGTGTTGCCCTTAAGTGAGGAAAATATCCCAAAGTGGACAAAATAAAAGATCCCAAAGAGGACAAATGAGTGTTAAATAGAAAGAGCCATTGAGGCCATCAAAAAAATAAAAAAAATAGAAAAAAGAGAAAAAGAAAATAAAAGAGAGAAAGGGGCAACACTACTATCCTTTTGAAAGATCCACACTAGTACTCCCTCTTATCCTTGTACTCCATAGAGATGATCATGCATATAGCTACGTGGGGACCTTCACACTATAGAACTTGGCTTGCATATTCCAAGGATGAGCCTCCTCAGAAGAGCTCTAGGTCTTCATGTGCGAGCAAGTTAGATTCACCCCCACTAGTTCCATTGGAGAGCTTTTCAGCTCATATGTGCATCCGTTGCATGGCAATCCCTACTCTTCACATCATATCTATCATTTGGCCTTCTCGCCTACGATTGTCCTCATTGATGTTAGCCTTTCTCACCCTTTTTTGTCTTCCTCCTCCACCATATTCTCTCTTGGCCATCCTAAGTGTCAACTCTCGTGCTTACGCTCATCCATTGCATGAGTGCTCAAAATATCAAAAAGGAGTGGATCAAATTGACTTGTACCTGGCTAGTGGTCTGGGGACGAGTCAAGATAAGATTCCAAAGAAGACCAAGTGTGAAAATTTAGTAGATTGAGTTCTCAACACATAAATATTTTTTTCTCGTATTCCCTATCCCCCTTCTTGCATGCAAACAACATTTGGAGACATTCGAGTCACGGACAGCGAGAGCTCTTGCACCTAATGTTCTTTCGTTCCTTGTTTCAATGTTAATATAGACTCTTGCATGTTATGACTTGAATTGAATTACATACCTTGATTGCTTTACTATTCAAAGTTCTTATATGGTTGCTAGCATGTCACCACAGAAATTATGTTTATTATCATATACCTACTCGAGGACGAGCAGGAATTAAGCTTGGGGATGTTGATACATCTCAAACGTATCGATAGTTTCTGCTCGCTCCATGCACGTTTAGTGTGATATTGCTATGATCTAGATACACTTTCATACACTTTTGATCATATTTGGACTAACCTACTAACTTAGTGCACCCCAGTGCCAGTTCCTATTTTCTGCTGTTTTTCTGTTTCATTTTTCCACCATATAAAAAGTGCTCCAAAAATCCGGGAAAATCAGATAAAAAATCAGCGTGTCGGAAGCCTCCAGAAGCCCGAAGGAGGGCCAGGGGGCCACCACCAGGCACCCAAGCGGCCACTGGAACATCCCTGGGCCCCTGGTGGCCCCCCTGGCTGTCCCCTTGCCCTATTTATTCTTCATCACAGGAAACTTCCGAGGACAGTACCCTATTTCGCAAATTCTCCTCTATTCCACCACCGCCGCGCTTCCATGATTGGAAGCACTGTCAGGGCCCTTCCCGGCACCCATCCAGAGGGAGGATCGACCTCCGGGAGCTTCTCCTCCACCATGGACGCTTCCCGGATGTGCCGTGATTAGTCTACCTTGGACCATGGGTCCGTAATCAGTAGCTATGTGATGTTGTCCTCCCCTCTTTGTTCTTCATGGTTTAGACCTCGTGAGCTGCCCTACATGATCGAGGCACTTATGTAATTCTTCTGCTGTTGCTATGCTGAGTTTGATGGGATCTGATGGATTATGAGATTATATTCAGATCGTGATAGATTAATATATTTGGTTTTGATCTCTTATATTTTCGTTCCTAAGTAATTCTTGCATGTTCTCTGTTGCTGTTTATTGCTTTGGCCAAGTGGTAGGTAGTAACTACAAGAGGGAACGTTATGCTCGATTGTGGGTACATGCCCCCTGATGACACGCTTGAGTGACAGAAACATGAGTCTAGGGGATGTGATGTGGACACAAGGGGGGAAACAACGGGTGCAAGGATTGTTTACTTTACGCTAAGTTCTTTTTAATGCAGTTGTCTGTTGCTTTGGGTTTACACTTTGGATGGGGCTCGCAACTTAATAGCAGCGAGATGTTCTGGATAGATATCTCAAGGTCGATGATTAGTAGTAGGTGCAGATGAATTTCGTTCTACTTATTTTGGCGTACTGCACATGCTTATGAACCTCTTCCTTTCTTATGTGGCATAGTTAGCATTGCGGTGCGTTTATAATCCTGTCAACTGCCTATCTGTAATTTTTTTACCTCGCATAACAGTTTTATCGTCTTTTGGGAGAGAGATATCAATATTGAACATCACGGGACCTCGATCCATATTCTCATCACTGTTTACAAGCTCATATATTTTCTCGCATTTACCTGAGCTGCTATTATCTTTATCATGATCCCTTGTGTGTATGATCCTTTGTAAACAACAAGACCGGAGAGATTGACAACCTCTCTGAACTTCGTTGGGAGCAAAGTTAATTGTATTGTCTGCAGGTCCAGGTTAGGAGAGCAATATCTCAAACGGCGTGTTGCTCGCTGCACCACCTACTTATCATCGCCGGAGTCCTACTGGTAAAACACAACCTCGGTATCTTCATCGAGGGAAATTTGCTGCTATCCTCCATCTCACCTTCCACTTGGGGTAACCAACAAAGAGCGAGAAGCCATTACCACTTTCACGCCATCAGCAACTATGCCGCCACTACGCTTGGACGCCATATCTTGCAGAAGGCAAAGGAAGAGATGGGAGAAGAATAGATGTCGAACTCAGGAAAATAACAACAGGTATTTATACCACAGACCAGGGGCAAGAAAGGAAAACACGCAGAAACCCAGACGACACTATCATTAATTAAAGACCAAAGCGCTTGGCGCTACGAATTCCAATACAAGATGTCGTTTTCACATCCATCACTATTCAATAAAGGACGCATAAAATCTCGCATGTTTCCCATGAACGCCTTGAAAAACCCAATGGGGAGCGGCAGCGCAGGACGGCAACGCAGCGTCCAAGATGTCATTATGGTTGGTCAGGAGATGTGACGATTCGGAAACCAAGTGGTCACCAAAAGAATTATTATGATGCTTATCCTCACGACAAATCCAAGAAGGCTGATTCTTGATAAAAGCAACTGGTAAAATCAAGCCCGGTAAAGATTCCTTGTCTCTTTGTGCCAAAATTTTGATTTTGTTCCAAAATTTTACTCCCATCGGGAGCGCCTTGCTTTTGTTAAAAGCAGAGCGAGGTCTAAACTTCGAGGATGCAGGTGGGTTTTCCCTTATCAAGAACAAATACATTTACAGAGTTTGGGTGCTCCCTCACCCATAAGGCAAAGATGTGCTCGAGTGATCACTCGCACCAACAAAAAACGATACATCTACAGAGTTCGGGTGCTCCCTCACCTAGAAGATAACGAAGCATTCGAGTGGCTACTTGCAAGACTCGACTAATACCCGGGAGGAGAATCTGCCCACACACTCGATGACTATCCGAGTGGGTGCATCTCTTATCAACTCGTCGCCTGAGCTCGCAAAAGTTTCGCGAGTGACTAATAATGGTCCACTTGATCTGTTTATTCCAAGTGGGTGCATCTCTAATTAGGCTCCGTTCCTCTATAAAAAATGATGCCTGGGCGGCGACACACTGCACCCCAGATGTTGCGCAAGCTTAACGCGTAGGTAAGACCCTGCTGCGCAGTCGGCCGGGCCGGGACTTGCCACAGCGCAACTTCATTCCCGATGATTTCCATGTGCTTGCTAATTTTATCGTTGCAAAGTTTTTGCCTCCAGGTTTAACATTTCAGCAAAGGAAGAAGTTCTTTCATGATTTGAAGCATTACTTTTGGGATGACCCACATCTTTTCAAAGAAGGTCCAGATGGGATCATGACAAGATGCGTATCGGAACACAAACAGAAGGACATTCTCAAACAATGTCATGATAGTCCATATGGAGGACATCATGCTGGTGAGAGGACCACACATAAGGTTCTTCAATCAGGTTTTAATTGGCCTACTCTCTTTAAGGATGCTAGAAATTATGTTTATCCTGTGATAAGTGTCAGAGAGTTGGTAATATTAGTAGGAGGAATGAGATTCCTATGAATTACTTTCTAGTGATTGAGCCTTTTGACTGCTGGGGTTTTGATTTTATGGGTCCTTTTCCTTCCTCACACAAGTTCACTCACATTTTAGTCGCTGTTGATTATGTAACCAAGTGGGTAGAAGCAATCCCCACTGAAAGTGCTGATCACAAGACATCTTTGAAAATGCTCAAGGATGTAATTTTTCCTAGGTTTGGAGTACCCAGGTACCTCATGTCTGATGGGGGTTCACACTTTACACATTGAGCTTTTAGAAAAGCTTTGGTCAAGTACGATGTCAATCATAGAATTGCTTCACCGTACCACCCCCAAACTAGTGGGAAAGTTGAGCTCACCAATAGAAAGATCAAGTTGATCTTATAGAAGAAAGTCAATAGAAATAGAAAGGATTGGTCAAATAAGTTAGGAGATGCTCTGTGGGCGTATAAAACTTCTTACAAAAACCCCATGGGCATGTCTCCCTATAAGATGGTCTATGGCAAGGCTTGCCATTTGCCATTAGAATTAGAACACAAAGCTTTCTGGGCTATTAGAGAGCTTAATGCTGACCCAAAATTAGCTGGTGAAAAGCGTCTCATGAACTTGACTTCTCTAGATGAGTGGAGAAGCGAAGCTTACGAGAGCGCTAAAATGTTCAAGGAAAAGGTAAAGAAGTGGCATGATAGGAGGATTTTGAAACGTGAATTTAATGTTGGTGATAAAGTTTTGTTGTTTAGATCCCGTTTCAGGTTTTCTCCAGGTAAACTACTTTCCAGGTGGGAAGGGCCATTTCATATTGAGGATGTCTACCTCTCGGGCGTGATCAAGCTTAACAATTTTGAAGGCACCAAACCTCAAGTGGTGAATGGGCAAAGACTTAAGCATTACATAGCAGGAGATCCTGTCAATGTTGATGTGGATTTGGTATACACAAAATCTCATGAAGAACATGTAGTAGCCCCGTTTCAGACACCAGCAGAAGTAGAATAAGGAAAGGTATGTATTACGTTAAGGAAACATCGTGAAACCGTCATGAAAGTTCCAGATTATGAGTTTTTGCAAAATATAGAAAATTTGAGGGCTAAGTGGAGCTGGAGACCAGCTCCAGGGGGCCCAGGCGCCCCCCTGGCGTGGCCCCACCCCTGGCCGCACCGGGAGGCCGCCTGGGCACCCCGGAGCCCGTCTCCGACTCCGCTTTGACCTGCTACCTTCCTTTCTGTGCAGAATTTTTTGCTATATATTTGCCCGGATCGTTCCGGTAATGTATCTCGCGATTTCGTGTGTTTTCTTTTCGAGCTGTTTCTGCCAGGATAACTTTCAGCTAAACCTAGGTGCCATGGCTTCCCCAAGTTCCCGAAGGACAACTTCATCGTCAACTTCATCAACCCTTACCTCGATGAGGTGAAGGAGAACCCCCAGATCCTTCGTGTGGAGGAAGGTGACCTCCACAAGGAGGATCTGAAGGGTCCAGTCAAGGAGGGGACCCCCGAGGAGCGGCTGAAGGGGATGGAACATGAAGTCTTCAAGTTCAAGAAGATGGTGGAGCGTGGTGTTGAAGCTAACTTCGACATCATGAACGAGATCGAGGCTTCCCACAAGAAGGGAGATGAAGGAGATGTGGTCAAGTTTGGCCGCACTAGAAGAAAAAGTTTAAGGGCTCCAAGCACAGATCTATGATCTGCAGAACCAGAACTGTGAGTATGAACTAAAGTTTTTGCGCATGGGTTTGGGTGCTGAGTGCAGGATCTTGGAGACGGGAATGTCCTTTGAGACCGGAGAGCAGCTGCCATGGAAGCGCTTCGCCAAGGAGTACGTAACCGACAAGAACAAGAATGAGGAGTAAATCTCCTTGGCTAATGGCATCCCCTTAGCTTGTTCCAAGCTTGGGGGAGTGCCCAGTATTTTTATCTTTATCTTTGTCTTTTAGAGTCAAGTAGAGTCATATCATGTCTAGGGAAGTTATCTTATAAAATAGGTGTTTGCTTTGAGGTCTATCACTCCTTTCTAGAGAGTTATGTATCCGTGAGTGTGGAGTCGTCTACGATGGAATATTAATGAGAAGCCTATTGATCCCTTCACTGCACTCGGTATTCTCTTCACGTAATCGACCTCGTGATGATTCTTATGGGTAGTATTGACCTTATATCAGTTATGGCTTTGAAAACTTTATTTAATCTTGGCATACATAGCTTTGGTCATAACAACAAGCATGTTATTTTTCTCAAAATAGCGACATAGCCAAAACCCTCTTTGTTATTATGCTTGTAGTGTTATGTTGACAAGGAAGACAACTTGATGTGCTATGCTTGTTTTAATGTTTATGCTTTATATTGATTTGCATCCAAGTCATCATCAATTGTCTGTTCTCTCAAAGCCTTTGCTAGCCAAACCCCTGTACTAAGAGGAATTCTGCTTGTACATCCATACCCTGAAACCAGTACCTTCCAGATGAGTCCACTATACCTTCCTATTCGTGGTATTCCACTACCACTCCTAAAGCATAGAATTTTTGTGTTATCCTTGGATGTTCAAAATCTTCTATTTTGTGCCCCTGTTTTAGCTCATGAGGAAGTTGTAGTTAACTCATGACCTTCTTAAGTTGGACAAGTTTTACCCCGGGATTGCATGTCTAATCTGCAAACCCCTAATACGAGGACGAACTGGCATGAGTGCGCCCAGCTCAAAAAAGATAATCACAACCAACAACCCTCCTTCACGCTTTGTTCATGAGAAATCAGAAAACTTTGGCAGTGATAAAAAAAGGAGATTGCGGGGATGTGATCGTCCCCGTTTGGGAGCCGTTCCTCGAAACTTGTCCTACCTGAGAAGCAATTGAGTTATCTATTAGCATTCCTTGACAAATCATGCACCTCTCAAAACTTGTTTTCATTCTGTTTGATCTAAGGATAGCACTTCAGTTTTCCCTGCTTGCCTTTAACAAGGCTGTTAGTTCCTTTACTTTTGTGTTGAGTCAGTTTTCCCTACTTCCTCCTTTCCCAAAGAGAACAGACACTTGATGCTGATGAAGATTCTTCAATATAATGCTGCATTAAAAGTTTTGCCATGCCATATCATTGTTGACATTATCTCTTGATAAGTAAGTTGTTTGTAAAAGCCTTTGCCAAACAAACATCTTCCTTTGTGTTAGCATTTACACTTCATTACTAATAGCTTATTCTTTCAAAAAGTTCCAAATCATCACTTCAAAATATAACGAGAAAGAGCAAAGGTAAAAGCTTTTAGTTGTCCCTTGACCAAAGGATTTGTTTGCCATGATTTGATGAGTTTCCGTAGCCCTACTTTTGTTTATAATTGTTATTACTCTTTCATAAGGGCTTTATGAGTTGGAGATTGCTGACTAGGATGTTCGAGTTTGGTGAAAAGATCATGATGCTTCTTGTCCGTATTTTATTTATCGACACTTCACTCTTTAAACTTGTGGACAAGTTTACCGAGCTCAGTTTTTGCTTGGGGACAAACGAGGTCTAAGCTTGGGGGAGTTGATACGTCCAAAATGCATCACTATTGGTAAAAAGTGGATGTTGAGTTGCTGAAGAAGAATAGATCCAAATTACCTGAAAATCGATGGGAGGTATTTTCCAGAAGAATAACAAAGACTCGCCGAAGAGGGGCCAGAGGGGGGCTACAGGAGCCCCAGGCGGCCACCTGGCGCGGCCCCACCCCTGGCTGCGCCGGAGGGCGCCTGGAGCCGTGGGACCGATAACCGATGCGTTAAGGCTGTTTGCTGAGACCGGCGACATTGATCCTGTAAGGCCTGCAGCGGCATGGACTTTGCTAGACACCGGTCGTTTGCAAGTTCGTGCCGAGGGACACGGGCTTTATTGGGCTACTGAGGTATTTTCCACTAGCGCAATTCACCAAGGCTTGATCAGTCGACTACCTTGGGACCTTTCAGATTATCATCCCTCGAATAAACATTTTTATTGCTAACAGCCAACGACTGGTAGCCCCGCCGCGCTTGTGAAGGCAACTGATGACGGATTTGAGTCCTTGCACGACTCTTCGACTCCCCCAGGCACTCGGGGGCTACTGACGAGGGGGTGACCCCATGACTAATGCGCGTGAGGATACCTGGTGCGTATGAAGACAGAAGGCCCGCTGGAAGCCTCGACAGGCCAACGACTGGCCCACTCAAGGCACCGACGTAGGAGTCCGCGACCAACATGGAAGTCAAGACTTTTCGTCCAAGGCAAAGCTAGATTAGGAAATTGTCCTTTTAACCTGTTCGTACTCCCCGAGACCCAACCTAGTATATAAAGGCTGGGAGGGGTGACGGCTCAGCACATCCAATCTCCAATCAACACCTCCGGTCTTGAGCGAACTCGCCTTGACCGCCACTGTAATCGCCTCCAGCATAATACAATTGAGTAGGAAGTACTATCTCCTGTTGCCGACGAGTACCGCCAACCTGCTCATCCTCTCTACGATCTAACCCAGGGTCCCTGACCATGGGATTTCCCGAGGTCGATGCTTGTCACCGGCAGAGACGTTGGACACGATGGCTCGTCGGGAGGGGGCCGTTGGCCATGCGAGTGCGGCGGCACGGCGACGGCTAGGTCTCGGGTGGTGCGAGAAAACGAAGAGGAGGAGGAAGGGAGTGAGCCAGAGGAGGGGGAAAAGAAACGGGGCATCCAAGCGTCTCCACGGCGAAAGAAGGCGACGGGGGAGGCAATCGGGAGGTGGCGCCGACCAAGGCATGCATGGAACGCAGCTCCCTGCTTGCCTTAACACGGGAAGAAGACGCCCCTGCCCCTTTGGGCTGGGCTGCTTCTGCTGGGCCAGGTGGGCCAGGTAAGCCTGTTTATTCTTTTTATTTGTTTTTGTTCCGTGTTTTGTTTTATTTTGATTTTGCAACCAAAACATTTTTATAAATTCTGAAAACTTTTATGTGAGCTTAGGAGACATATATAACTCCACTCACCAAGTTTCAGAATTACTGGAATTATAATTATTTAATTCGAATTGCAAATACAATATTTAATTAATTTCCACGGGACTTTTGGACTTTTAGAAAAATCAAAGAGCATGAAGTGGGACTCACTTCACATGAAATGTGATCATGCCCATTTATGAGAATTTTCAAAAATATCAAAGTATTTTGGAAAAGATTTTTATCTGGACTTTTATTAAAATTATTTTGCGGCTTTTTGCTTCCCCATTTCTTTTACTTTTGCAAAAAATTTCATCATGCAAAAAATGCTAGCTCAACTTAAGCACAAACCTAAATTATGGTTCTGACAACTCGCCCCCACTCAAAAGATGGAGTACAAGATACAAGATGGAGTACGAGTGTGGATCTTCTCAAAAAGAATAGTAGTGTGCCCCTTCTCTCTTTTCATTTTTTTCTCTTTCTCTTTTTTTGATTTTTCTATTTTTTATATATTTTTTGTATATAAAGAAAATGTAAATATCATGATGTATGCAAATGTATGCCTCTGCCAGTGTAGCAGGATATGCAATGATACTAGCGCGTCATGTAGCAATGATTAGGGCAAGGCCCATGTCACATCCCGACTTATATTACCATGTTATTAGAGTAGCAAAAATTAGGGGTAACAAAAACTTTCTAGAGTTGTGATGTGATGCAAATAAAATTGCCCTGTCATGCTTGCTTTATGCTTTGTTGTTATGTCATGCTTGCCTTATGCTAGTGCCATACTTGTTTTCCCTGGTCATGCCAAAAAATATCAACCAATAAAAATAATTAGCACATACCACCCAAATCGATCAACCAACATATCACCACCATAGCATATTAGAATTACTAATATTTTCACCAAATGAAGTTTTTCTTGCACATAAATTCACCATTTATATAAGGAAAAATACCTCTATAGCAGAAAGTATTTAATAAAAATATTTCAAAACTGCTAATTAATTTATCACTATTACTATAATAGTAATAATATTTTTTTAACCCAATTAAAAATATCTTCAAAATTCTAAATAAATTAGAATATTACTCTTGGACCTTTTTAAATTATTTTGGAGGTTTACAATTTAAGATTTCGTTTCATATTTAAACCAAACCGAGGAGAAGTTTTCGCAAAACTGGTTTTGTTGGTACAAAAAAAGGGGAAACCTACACTACCTGGGCCGCAGCCCATCCCTCTCTTTCTCTCCAGCCCGCATGAAAACCCACCGCTACGTCATCAGTAGCCCCCTGTGCTGATGCAAGCCAGATGAAGGCAGCCCTCGCCACCGCCCTCGTCGGCCAGTAGACGAGGAGGCCGCTCTCTCCGCTCGCCTCTCCCGCACCTGCACCCCTCGCTTTAAAAGGGGAGCACCCCAGCCTCCCCCGCTCCTCACTCCACTCCACCCGAACACCACAGCCCGCTCCACCCCAGCACTCGTAGAAGGAGAAAAGAAGCAGAAGAAGGAAGAAGGGAGGAAGAAGAAGAAGGAAGAAGGGAGGAAGAAGAAGAAGGAAAGGAGGGAGAGGCCGACGCGCCTCTCCGCCTCCGCCACCTCTCGCCGGAGTCGGCGCCGGCGAGGAGCCGTGCCAGGAGGACCGTGCCGCCGCCCCAAGTTGCCCGTTCGTCTACCCCGATCCCGACCTCCACGCCGACGTCCCCGCCCTCCGTTTCAATAAAAAACGGAGCCCCCTGCCCGTTCCACACACCCGCCGCCCTTCCCCGCTACCCGCCGCCGCTCCAAGCGCCCCCGGTGAGCAGCCGACCTCCCTCCTGTCCGTCAAGGGCGCAGCCGTTTCCAGCGTTGCATGCCCCCTTTTTTCGCAAAAATGGAACCCCCTAGGGGCCCCCTACCTCCGCCGCCCCATGCCGCCGGCCACCGGAGCTCCCGTCCGCTCCCTGGATGCCATGGGAGCCTCTCCCAAGCTCCCGTCCGCTCGAGCTGGAAGAAGGGCCCCTGGCCGTCCGATCTTCCCAGATCTAACGGCCTAGAGAGCCCCATACCCTTTCGTCTGAAAAAAAAACTTACTGCTGCGCTGTGCTGGGCTCGACCCGTTTATAAAAAAACGGTGCCCGTGTGCGCCAAATAGCCATGGGCCGGCTGTCATTTTTTCTTTTTCATAAACTGCGGCACTTAAATAATTCTAAACAAATAACCGTACCTCAGAAAATTATGAAATAAATTTTGTGTGGCTTAGAAAATTGTGTTTTATTTTTCTGTATGTTTAGAATAATTTTTATGCAGTACCAAATTAATTGCATTAGTTTAAACTAGTTAATTGTGCTTTTTAGCAGCTAAGAATAGTTTTAATCAATTCCCTGTAAACCCTAAAAATGAAATGTTGATTCGTATATACTCCTGTGATTATTCTTGATTTTTCTGTATGTGTAGAATATTATTTGGCTTAAATAAATTAGTGACCCTTATTATTATTATTGTTATTATTATTATTATTAATATTGCTAGTTATTTCCTTTGTAACTTATGTTAGTACTATTTGGTTGTTAGTTTAATATTAAACTAGCATATGGTCAGTATGTTATTGCTATGAACTTGGTTATGGAAATAAAACAAGTTAATAAGTTGTTAGTGAATAACTTAACATAAGTCAAGTTAAGAATTGCTTTAATATACTCTTGATGTGGTAATCCTATTAAATTTATTCCAATGCCTTGTTGTGGTATTCAACTCTGAAGTGTTGATTTAGTAATTCAATGCTAGTACAAATGGTTCTCTTAATTACTGGTTGTTTGATTGTGAAGTTGAGTGTTGTGTGCCTTGTTTGTTTTGCCCGATTGTACTGGTGAATTTGTTTCTTCCGCAACGTGTAGACGATACGCCGTACGTTGGAGGTGAAGACTCCTCCCTTGCTACCGAAGAAGCCGATCCAGGGTATATCGCCGAGGAAGGCAAGCCACCGTCAAAACTCAAACTCCGCTTTACCCATTTTTACTTTCTTTGTATCATTTATACTGTATCATGCTAGTATTATATTCATATGGTTTGGGATTGTATTAGTTATAATCGAAAAACTCCACACCACCCCATAGCCTACCTATTTGGGAAAAACTAAGTAGAACCCCGATGTTCCCGGCATTCTATCGAGACCATCACTCAGCTCTAGTATTTAGCATTACAAAACATTTGGAAAGTCATACTTCATCCTATTTGGTACGACATTCACCTAAGAAGGTGGTATAGCCGGGATTGTGGAACATCGTCGGACATGGACACAGTCTGGAGGGACTCTCTATTTGTGCCGCCAAAATCTAGCATTACAGTACAACCACTATACTCTGGTATGGGACAGGGCTAGTTGGAAGCTTGTTTGTCTTAGTACGGGGGTCCTATAACTACACATGGATGCGTGATTCCACGAATCCGATAGCCCTCGAAGTCGATGGGTGAAATTCGCTAGGCTTAGTGTCAGAAGGAACCTTGGTGCTCTTTGACTACGGTGCAGGCTTGGGTCCAAGAGGAGCATGACCTGTCACACGGAAAGTCCATGCAGTACGCAAGGGGTGGATTCACCTGTACTAGGGCAGACAAGGGGAAAACTAAGGTCGATTATCCGAGACCCGTATACTGAAGTGTGACGATCCGTGGGGACACACGGCGGATGTATCGAATGTGGTGGGTAAAGTGTACAACCTCTGCAGAGTGTAAATCTATTCGAGTAGCCGGAGTCCACGGTCATGGACAGCTAGTGAGGCCACACTTTCTGGGGAATAGATGACAAAGCCGGTACCGAGTTTATGGATCGTGACGATGATGCTATTATCGTTGGGAAAAGGTTGGACTTGACTTATCCAAATAGATTGTGGGAAATAAAATCTGCCAAGTGTTAAAAAATTTCCAACTTAATAATGATCTTGAGTAGATAGAAAATCCCTATGAAAAACTCCACCATATGGCCATCCTATTATTTTCATATGCAAAACTTTGTTTCTTTCTTTAGGTGGTTTGCGAGTACTTTGTGTGTACTCACGGCTTTTTCCCTGGTTATTCCATCGGCCAGGCTTGGAGGAGCAGGTATATGATGACGATGCTACCGGCGACTACTAGGACGTGTTATGTTCTGATCTACCCTGTGGATTGTGACGCCCTACCTTTGATGCTGTTGCTTTCCGCTGCTATTTGAGCCCGATGAGGCCATGTAAGACTTTATTGTTGTATGACTTGTATTCGGTATTGTATGAACATTGAGACTATGATATCCATGTCAAGTTGTGTGTCATGCGAACTGATCATGGGAGCATGACTGTATACGCAACTGTTCGCTTTGGACATATAGTCCGGGGTGCCCACAGACTTGGTATCAGAGCCTCTGTTCAGACCATAGCAGCCTAGTTAGGTTGGTCGGTAGATAGGAGGGGGGGGGGGAAATCAAAAACTATTTTCTAAACTAAAGAGATGGTCAAATGCATAGTATATAATGCTTACCTCTCTTATCCCCTCTATAGTAATCTATTAAATGTTTTACTATGTTAAAATTTTGCACACTTGTCATCTAACTTAAACTCTTAAAACTTGTAGATGGCTGGAGTTCCTGTGCACCACCTCCAGCTGACTCAGGCTGGGAAGACGCCCTTTTCTCAGGATCTGATGGATCTTCTTGCGCTCGTTCACCGCCCAGCTGCGGAGTTCAGGGCTTTCCAAATCACCAGTGGGGAGGATACCGAGCTCCGCCTGATTGTGCGGTGTGTGCTCCGAGGTTCGGAGGTGGCTCCACGGTCGGATCACATCAGCTTCAAGGTGTATGCTCGTACCTGGGAGGAGGGTCTAGGCCGAGCTTGCCCGGAGGCGATTGCTCGCCTTGTGAGGTTTCACCAGTACGAGTTGGGTACCACGCGATTCCGTCACTACGGGATGCGCGATGGTGAGGGAGATCCCACTCCTGGTGCACTTCACCTGGTCCTGAAGGACCACTTGTTTGCTCTAGAGAGACACCTGGCTCTGACTCAGGCTCAGCTGGATGAGGTCCGGGTCAAGCATGACTATAACCTCCAGACCGAGGGTCCCGCCCCCGTCGCCCCCATCGAGCTGGAGACTCGGGACAAGATTATCAAGGAGCTGCAGGACAAGGTCGCCAGTCTGGAGGAGACAAGATGCTGAGGAAGAAGACCAGGAGCCTGAAGCGCAAGTGCGACGATTTGGAGGATGAGATTGATGCTCTAGATGATGGCGAGGACATCGATAAGGGGGAGAACACTCATATCAGTGATGATGAGGACTGGATGGATGAGGAGTACGAGGAGGTTCCGGACACTGATGATGAGGACTTCATCGATGATCGCGATGAGGATGAGCTCTAGGCGTCGTTAGTTGTTGGATGCCCTTTTGGAGATTGCGTTAGACGTTGCATGTGTGGTTGGTTACCTGTAAGACTTGATTATGTATGAGACTTATGCTATCGTTATGCTACCATGTGGTGATTGCTAGTTGCATGATTATTACCTATTTTATAAGTTTTCCTTGTGTGTGAAAACTAGATTGTTAGGGACTTACCCCCTTGTAGACTAAATTCCCTCTTATCTTGCGCAACAACCTCAGGATGCCGAGAAGCTCCCGCGCCAACCCAAGTGGATCCGGTGACGCGCCACCGACACCACCCGACCCAAACATGGCGCAGCTTCTGCGACTGCTGATGGAGGAGCGCCAGGCAAACATGGCTGCACTCCAGCAGCTAGTCCAGGCCGCCACCAATGCCAACCAAGGAGGCGGAGGAGCTTGTGGGAATGAGGAGCCTAGGTATCGGCTTCGAGACTTCCAGAACACCAACCCTCTGGTGTTTTCGCAGACAAAGGAGCCTTTGGATGCTGAGGATTGGCTCCGCACCATGGAGAACAATCTCGCTGTCGCCGCTGTTGGCAACAACGAGAAGGTCCTGTATGCCACCCACTACCTCACCGGCACCGCAAGGAGCTGGTGGGAAGGAATGCGTGCCCGTCTTCCTGAGGGGAAAGTACTCACCTGGGTGGAGTTCTCCGAGAAGTTCAAGAAGGCGCACATCCCGACTACACTGATCAGGAGGATGAAGGACGAGTTCCGCCACCTCAAGCAAGGAGGCATGACTGTGGTTGGATATCTTGACCGCTTCACTCAGCTGTCGAGGTATGCCCCGGAGGAGGTGGACACCGAGGAGAAGCGGAAGGACCGTTTCCTAGATGGACTGCACGATGAGCTGCAGGTTGTCCTGGTAGCCATGCAGTTCCCCGATCTTGAGTCTCTTGCCGATGCTGCTATCATGATGGAGGGCAATCTCAAGACGGCCTCTGAGAACCGCAAGCGCCGCATGATGCAGCAGGGTGGGTCCAGCAACCCCCGACTACGTCCAACACAGCCACCAAGGCCAGCACCCCAGCCTCAGAGGAGCCCTTACCCAGTGCCACGCCCCAGTGCTCCTGCTCGCCCTGGTGGAGTTCCACGCCCAGCAGGCGGAGTTCCCCGCGATCCTGCATCAGAAGTGATCTGCTTCAAGTGTGGCCAGAAGGGTCACTATGCCATTACCTGCACCAATAAGGCGAATGCTGCCCCACGCCCCAATGCTCCAGCACCAGCCAGAGGGAACCGCGGCCGCAACAATGCCCAGCGCGGTGCTCCCAACGCCGCCAAGGGACGTCTGAACCATGTGCAAGCCGAGGAAGCCCTAGAGGCAGCAGACGTTATCTTGGGTATGTTTCCAGTTAATTCAGTACCTGCTCAAGTATTTTTCGATTATGGTGCATCACACTCATTTGTTACGAAGACATTTGTGGATAGAAGTAAGTTGTCACCTAGTGAAATGAGGAGGCCCATGATAGTCCAAATACCCGGATCCAAAACCCGAGCCAGTTTAGCTTGTTCCGGAGTTCCCATAGTGATTCATGGAGTCGAGTTCCCAGCTGACCTGATCGTGTTAGGGACAGAAGGTATAGATGTTGTACTTGGCATGAATTGGTTGTCCAGATACCGAGGCCGGATAGATTGCACTAAGAGGACAGTCAACCTCACAAATGCCGATGGAGTTCAGATAGAGTACACCGACAAGGAAGAGACTGCCCGAGCCTTCTGTCATCAGAGTGTCTCGGTGCCACCACTTGAGGAGGTGAAGGTTGTATGTGATTTCCCGGACGTCTTTCCGGAGGAGCTACCCGGTATGCCGCCTGATCGGGATATCGAGATTATCATTGAGTTAGTGCCTGGCACCACCCCTATTGCACAGAGACCCTACCGGATGAATGCTGAAGAACTGGTTGAGTTAAAGAAACAGCTGAATGACATACTCCAGAAGGGACTGATTCAACCCAGTGCTTCACGCTGGGGTTCGCGAGTTCTCTTTGTGGACAAGAGAGACGGCACCATACACATGTGTGTGGACTACCGTAAGCTGAACGAAGTGGCCATCAAGAACAAGTATCCGCTCTCCAAGATCGAGGATCTTTTCGACCAGTTGAACGGAGCCCGAGTCTTCTCCAAGATCGATCTAAGGACCGGATATCACGAGTTGAAGGTCCGCGAGTCAGACATCCCCAAGACAGCTTTCACGACCCGCTATGGTTTGTTAGAGTACACTGTCATGTCTTTCGGACATACCAATGCCCCTGCCTATTTCATGAATCTCATGAACAAGATCTTCATGAAGTACCTCGACAAGTTTGTGGTGGTGTTCATTGACGACATCCTGATATATTCCAAGACCAAAGAAGAGCATGCGGATCATTTGCGCTTAGTCCTCGAGACTTTGCGTGAGCACCAGTTGTACGCCAAGTTCAGCAAGTGCGATTTCTGGCTCAAGGAAGTCGGATTTTTGGGACATGTATTGTCAGAAGGAGGAATATCCGTCGACCCCGCCAAGATTCAGTCCGTCATAGACTGGACAACTCTGACCACTCAGACTGAAGTTAGAGGATTCCTCGGACTAGCGGGATACTACAACAAGTTCGTGGAAGGCTTCTCCAGCATCGCCCGACCCATGACCCAGCTGCTAAAGAAGGACCAGAAGTTTGTGTGGCCGGAAAAGTGGGAAGCCAGTTTCCAGGAGGTGAAGACGAGATTGGTATCCGCCCCAATATTGACGATGCCTGACCTGACCAAGAGCTTTGATGTGTACTGTGATGCATCGAAGATTGGTTTGGGTTGCCTTCTCATGCAAGTGGGCAAGGTGATTGAGTACCTGTCACGACAGTTGAAGCCGCACGAGTTGAACTACCCCACGCATGACTTGGAGCTAGCCGCTGTTGTGCTTACTCTCAAGAGATGGAGACATTACCTGATGGGTCACCGTTGCGACATATACACAGACCATAGGAGCCTGAAGTACATTTTCTCGCAGAAGGAGTTGAACATGAGGCAGAGGAGATGGATCGAGTTGATCAAAGACTACGATCTCGAGATTCACTACCATCCTGGCAAGGCCAATGTGGTAGAAGATGCCCTCAGCCGCAAGCTCTGCACACTTAATGCGATGATCATAGAGACGCAGCCAGCTCTGCACGAGGAGTTCGAGAAGCTGTGTTTGGAACTTGTTACACCCGGTTTTCTGGCTCACCTCCAGCTGACTCCGACTCTATTTGATCAGATCAAGGAGGCACAGAAGGGACACGATAGTATCGAAGGAATCAAGAAGAAGATGCCCCTCGGCAAGGCCCCGAAGTTCACGATAGATGATGACGGAGTTCTTTGGTTCGATGGCCGATTGTGTTTGCCAGATATAGAGGAGTTGAAGCTCACTATCCTGAAGGAAGCTCACGATACACCTTACTCCATCCACCCTGGAGGGACTAAGATGTATCAAGACCTGAAGGACTTTTTCTGGTGGAACGGTATGAAGCGTGAAATTGCCTTGTATGTCGCCAAGTGCGACATCTGCCAGAGAGTGAAAGCAGAGCATCAGAGACCTGAAGGATTGCTGCAACCACTCCGAGTTCCTGAATGGAAGTGGCAACAAATAGGAATGGACTTCATCACAGTTCTACCGAGGTCGAGTAAAGGATATGACTCTATCTGGGTTATCGTCGATCGACTCACCAAGGTAGCGCACTTCATCCCAGTGCGAACCACCTATCGAGGAGACCAGCTGGCAGAATTGTACATGTTGAGGATCGTATGCCTGCACGGAGTTCCAAAGGAGATTGTGTCAGACCGAGGTACCCAGTTTACCTCGAGGTTCTGGAAGCAAGTTCAGGAGGCACTAGGAACCAAGCTCACATTCAGCATAGCCTATCACCCGCAGACTGGAGGCCAGACTGAGCGAGTGAACCAGATACTAGAGGATATGCTCCGCGCATGTGCTCTAGCCTATGGTTCCAAGTGGGAGGACTGCTTGCCCTATGTAGAATTCTCCTACAACAACAGCTACCAGTCGAGTTTGCAGATGGCACCATTTGAAGCTCTGTATGGAAGAAAGTGTCGCACGCCCCTGAACTGGTCTCAGACCGGAGAAGGGAAGATTTTCGGACCCGATGTTCTGCAAGAGGCCGAAGAGCAGTTCCAGTTGATTCGTGAGCGTCTCAAGACCGCTCAGTCTCGTCAGAAGAGTTATGCCGACCCCAAGCGTCGAGAGGTGACTTTTGCAGTTGGAGATTTTGTGTATCTCCGAGTCACCCCATTGAAGGGAATGCAGCGATTCCATGTGAAGGGAAAGCTAGCACCCCGATACATCGGACCGTTTGAGGTGATAGCCAGACGAGGCCAAGTTGCTTATCAGTTGAGACTGCCAGCAGAGCTATCCGATGTGCACGATGTCTTCCACGTCTCGCAGCTCCGGAAATGTCTAGACGTGCCGGACAAGCCCGATGTTTTCAAGAACATCGACCACCACACGGTGGACATCAACCAGGATCTCACGTACCACTGGACACCCCTTCGTATCCTTGAAGAAGCCACCCGAGTCACCCGAAAGCGCGCGATCAAGTTCCACAAGGTCCAGTGGACAAACCACACAGAGGAGGAAGCCACCTGGGAATGGGAGGAGTACCTCAAGCGCGAGTTCCCGCATCTCTTCACTAGCTTGTGAATCTCAGGGACGAGATTCTTTTATGGGGGGAAGGTCTGTCACATCCCGACTTTTATTACCATGTTATCAGAGTAGCAAAAATTAGGGGTAACAAAAACTTTCTAGAGTTGTGATGTGATGCAAATAAAATTGCCCTGTCATGCTTGCTTTATGCTTTGTTGTTATGTCATGATTGCCTTATGCTAGTGCCATACTTGTTTTCCCTGGTCATGCCAAAAAGAATCAACCAATAAAAATAATTAGCACATACCACCCAAATCGATCAACCAACATATCACCACCATAGCATATTAGCATCACTAATATTTTCACCAAATGAAGTTTTTCTTGCACATAAATTCACCATTTAAATAAGGAAAAATACCTCTATAGCAGAAAGTATTTAATAAAAATATTTCAAAACTGCTAATTAATTTATCACTATTACTATAATAGTAATAATATTTTTTAACCCAATTAAAAATATCTTAAAAATTCTAAATAAATTAGAATATTACTCTTGGACCTTTTTAAATTATTTTGGAGGTTTACAATTTAAGATTTCGTTTCATATTTAAACCAAACCGAGGAGAAGTTTTCGCAAAACTGGTTTTGTTGGTACAAAAAAAAGGGGAAACCTACACTACCTGGGCCGCAGCCCATCCCTCTCTTTCTCTTCAGCCCGCATGAAAACCCACCGCTACGTCATCAGTAGCCCCCTGTGCTGACGCAAGCCAGATGACGGCAGCCCTCGCCACCGCCCTCGTCGGCCAGTAGACGAGGAGGCCGATCTCTCCGATCGCCTCTCCCGCTCCCACACCCCTCCCTTTCCTCGCTTTAAAAGGGGAGCCCCCCATCCTCCCCAGCTCCTCACTCCACTCCACCCGAACACCACAGCCCGCTCCACCCCAGCACTCGTAGAAGGAGAAAAGAAGCAGAAGAAGGAAGAAGGGAGGAAGAAGAAGAAAGAAGAAGGGAGGAAGAAGAAAAAGGAGAGGAGGGAGAGGCCGGCGCGCCTCTCCGCCTCCGCCACCTCTCGCCGGAGTCGGCGCCGGCGAGGAGCCGCGCCAGGAGGACCGCGCCGCCACCCCAAGTTGCCCGTTCGTCTACCCCGATCCCGACCTCCACGCCGACGTCCCCTCCCTCCGTTTCCATAAAAAACGGAGCCCCCTGCCCGTTCCGCACACCCGCCACCCTTCCCCGCTACCCGCCGCCGCTCCAAGCGCCCCCGGTGAGCAGCCGACCTCCCTCCTGTCCGTCATGGGCGCAGCCGTTTCCGGCGTTGCATGCCCCCTTTTTTCGCAAAAATGGAACCCCCTAGGGACCCCCTACCTCCGCCGCCCCATGCCGCCGGCCGCCAGCCACTGGAGGGCCGCCGGCGAGGCCAGGCCACCCCCTGGACGCCATGGGAGCCTCTCCCGATATCCCGTCCGCTCGAGCTGGAAGAAGGGCCCCTGGCCGTCCGATCTTCCCAGATCTAACGGCCCAGAGAGCCCCATACCCTTTCGTTTAAAAAAATACTTACTGTTGCGCTGTGCTGGGCTCGGCCCGTTTAAAAAAAAACAGTTCCCGTGTTCGCCAAATAGCCATGGGCCGGCTGTCATTTTTTTTCTTTTTCATAAACTACAACACTTACATAATTCTAAACAAATAACCGTAGCTTAGAAAATTATGAAATAAATTTTTTGTGGCTTAGAAAATTGTGTTTTATTTTTCTGTATGTTTAGAATAATTTTTATGCAGTACCAAATTAATTGCATTAGTTTAAACTAGTTAATTGTGCTTTTTAGCAGCTAAGAATATCTTTAATCAATTCCCTGTAAACCCTAAAAATGAAATTTTGATTTGTATATACTCCTGTGAATATTCTTGATTTTTCTGTATGTGTAGAATATTATTTGTCTTAAATAAATTTGTGACCCTTTTTATTATTATTATTATTATTATTAATATTGCTAGTTATTTCCTTTGTAACTTATGTTAGTACTATTTGGTTGTTAGTTTAATATTAAACTAGCATATGGTCAGTATGTTATTGCTATGAACTTGGTTATGGAAATAAAACAAGTTAATAAGTTGTTAGTGAATAAGTTAACATAACTCAAGTGAAGAATTGCTTTAATATACTCTTGTTGTGGTAATCCTATTAAATTTATTCTAATGCCTTGTTGTGGTATTCAACTCTGAAGTGTTGATTTAGTAATTCAATGCTAGTACAAATGGTTCTCTTAATTACTGGTTGTTTGATAGTGAAGTTGAGTGTTGTGTGCCTTGTTTGTTTTGCCCGATTGTAATGGTGAATTTGTTTCTTCCGCAACGTGTAGACGATACGACGTACGTTGCAGGTGAAGACTCCTCCCTTGCTACCGAAGAAGCCGATCCAGGGTACATCGCCGAGGAAGGCAAGCCACCGTCAAAACTCAAACTCCGCTTTACCCATTTTTATTTCTTTGTATCATTTATACCGTATCATGCTAGTATTATATTCATATGGTTTGGGATTGTATTAGTTATATTCGAAAAACTCCACACCACCCCATAGCCTACCTATTTGGGAAAAACTAAGTAGAACCCCGATGTTCCCGGCATTCTGTCGAGACCATCACTCAGCTTTAGTATTTAGCATTACTAAACAATTTGGAAAGTCATACTTCATCCTATTTGGTACGGCATTCACCTAAGAAGGTGGTATAGCCGGGATTGTGGAACATCTTCGGACATGGACAAAGTCTGGAGGGACTCTCTATTTGTGCCGCCAAAATCTAGCATTACAGTACAACCACTATACTATGGTATGGGACAGGGCTAGTTGGAAGCTTGTTTGTCTTAGTACGGGGGTCCTATAACTACACATGGATACGTGATTCCACGAATCTGATAGCCCTCGAAGTCGATGGGTGAAATTCGCTAGGCTTAGTGTCAGAAGGAACCGTGGTGCTCTTCGACTACGGTGCAGGCTTGGCTCCAAGAGGAGCATGACCTGTCACACGGAAAGTCCATGCAGTACGCAGGGGGTGGATTCACCTGTACTAGGGAAGACAAGGGGAAAACTAAGGTCGATTATCCGAGACCCGGATACTGAAGTATGACGATCCGTGGGGACACACGGCGGATGTATCGAATGTGGTGGGTAAAGTGTACAACATCTCCAGAGTGTAAATCTATTAGAGTAGCCGGAGTCCACGGTCATGGACAGCTAGTGATGCCACACTTTCTGGGGAATAGATGAGAAAGCCGGTACCGAGTTTATGGATCGCGACGATGATGCTGTTATCGTTGGGAAAAGGTTGGAATTGACTTATCCAAATAGATTGTGGGAAATAAAATCTGCCAAGTGTTAAAAAATTTCCAACTTAATAATGATCTTGAGTAGATAGAAAATCCCTATGAAAAACTCCACCATATGGCCATCCTATTATTTTTGTATGCAAAACTTTGTTTCTTTCTTTAGGTGGTTTGCGAGTACTTTGTATGTACTCACGGCTTTGTCCCTGGTTATTCCATCGGCCAGGCTTGGAGGAGCAGGTATATGACGACGATGCTACCGGCGACTACTAGGACGTGTTATGCTCTGATCTACCCTGTGGATTGTGACGCCCTACCTTTGATGCTTTTGCTTTCCGCTGCTATTTGAGCCCGATGAGGCAATGTAAGACTTTATTGTTGTATGACTTGTATTCGGTATTGTATGAACATTGAGATTATGATATCCATGTAGAGTTGTGTGTCATGCGAACTGATCATGGGAGCATGACTGTATATGCAACTGGTCGCTTCGGACATATAGTCCGGGGTGCCCACAGCCCAACTAGCATGCGGCTCATCGATCAAGCAAGTAGCATGTATGACATGAACATCAAGTCATGAAAAGATGGATGTTGCATGGCAATGTATCTCGAAAAGGCTATGGAAATGCCTTAATAGGTAGGTATGGTGGCTGTTTTGAGGAAGGATATAAGGAGGATTTTGATGACAGAGTGTAACAGCCCAGATTTCACAAAAAAAAAAAATTCGGTGTGAACTGTTTGATTGTCTAATTTGTTTGATGTGTTTGCATCCCCGATTTATCGATCTGCACTTATTTTTCCCCCTCTTATCTCGTACCGGACGGAGACCGACCCTTGCCACCCTGACACTCGACCTTTGCGACAACGGGTTTCACCCAATCACCGTCGCGAAAACCGTACGAGACCAGCCGCAGCCAACGGAACGAAAACACCATTTAATAAGTAAACGAGATATTTTTATAGCGCGCCGGAAATTGTTCTCAGAACGATTCCAGCACGAGGTGAACACCACCGGCTCGACGCGTTGATCGCGCAGTTCGAAGTTTTACCCGAATCGGAGCTCCTGCGGACCCCCGGCGGTCAGAAACGTAACCACCGCGCGCGCGAGAGAAAACAGGCTATATAAAGACAACCACACTCCCACCCCTCTCTAGGGTTTCCCTAACACAAAAATTTCAGCCACCCCCCTGTTTTTGCCACAAATCGGCCCAATTTAACCCCCAAATTTGAAAACCTAGCTCTCCCACTAATCTGGACCGTCAGATCTGAGATCCAACGGTCCAGATCGCGTCCCCAGCCTCCCACAGCAGCTCCAGCCCACTCCGGGCCGCACGGGCCAGCAACCGCCGCCGCTAGGCCCGATCTGGGTCCGCCTCGCCTCCTGCTCCCGTGGAGACGCCGCGCGCCGCCCTTGCCGCCGGTCTCCGGCGAGACGCGCCGCCAAGCCGCCGTGAGCCGCCCCTCGTCGCGCCTCCTCTTCTCTCTCTTCTCCTCTGCCTCACCTCCTCCATCTCCTCCTCACAGGTCGCCGACGGCAGCCGGAAGCTCGCTGCGTCCGCCATGGAACCGCAACCGAAGAGCTCCACCTCCGTCGCTTGAGCTCACCCCAGCCAGCCTTGGCCGCCGTCCCTGCTGGACCGCCGTCGTGCCGAGCCAGGACGCCTCACCCGAGCCCGCGCCGCTGCTCCTTGCCGGCGTGGCCGCCGGAGCCGCTGCCGACGTCGAGCTCGTCCCGATCGGATCTAGATCGGGCGAGCAGGCCGCCGCCGCCGCTAGTGGGCCAGCGCAGCCCACCGCCGCCCAGTCAACCTCCCTTCGGCCCGTCAACGCCTCCAACGCCCCTTCCGGCCCAGCCCAGCCAGTCTGCATCCCAGCCGCCAACCCACACGCCATCGCGGCCTCTTGGGCCGCAGCCCACGAAGGTCCTTTTTTTTCTCTAGGCACCTCGAAATTTCTGCTAATTCTTTTATATTTTTTCTCTTGTACCTGTTTTGCAAAGCGATTTCCCGTTGACTCGTAGGTCGGAACGAAGTGAATCTTTTTTTGTACTGTTGTGCTCTCTGTGCTCTTTAATCCATCTTTTGTGAGCATCTTGATCCGAAGTCATCTTGCTTGTGTAATTGTGTGTTAAACAGGGCACGAGATCGTTAAACTGCTAGCTGCTGTGAATCTGTCTGGAATTGTTATTTTATTGCAACTTCGGTTGACGATTGCTTCGCAACCGTATGTCGGAATGGAGTGAATCCTTTTGCATCCTGTTAAGCATTGTTTATACTTCAGTTCCATGCGTTCACATGCCATATTTTCTTGATGTATGATGATTGTATCTTGCTCCAAAGTAGCTACCCTGCTGTTAGTGTGCTGCTATTGTATTTTGTTGCAACTTCGGTCGACGAGTGTGTCGCGACTGTTTATAGGAATTGAGTGATTCAAATTGCATATTGTTAAGCATCATGTCCACTTCCATTATATGTATTGCATTGTCATGATATGCTTGCTGGTCATATAGTTATTGAGCTCCAAAGTTGCTATGCCACTTTTTTTGACAGCCACATCTGTTTTTCTCCAATTCTGCAACGTTCCGATGCCATGTTATTTGCTTAATATCTTTTGATCTGTGATTCCTATGACCTTGATTCTTGTTTGTACCTGATCACCATCATGTCTACTTCATGCCCATGTATTGCTATGTCATTTTTCTGCACTTTTGCATATAGTTATACCCCTGTTTATACAGCATAAAAATGATAGTTTCTGCCATGCTATCGTGATTTTCACCAAGTCCTAGACGAGTAATGTTTTATTGCATTTTGCATGGGCTATAACTAGTTGTTCATGATGCCTATTTGCATGATTCTTTTTTCCATGCCTTCCCTGCCATGTCTACTTTAATTGCATATCATTTGTGAGCATGTTTGCACTCATTATCCTGTTTATGCATTGCTCTAAACTGTGCTTCGTGATGTTGGCAGATTGTGCCCGTAATTTCTTTTGCTTGTATCTTTTTAACCATAACTCCGTTTGTGGTGTTCTTTATATGTAACTTGATTAGTTTTTCGTGTACTTTGTGTTTATGCTATTTTTTACTGTTTTTAACCAACCTAAAATATGGTTTAGGACAGAACAGTACCAAATCCTTTAATCATCGTGAGGCACTTAGTGTTATGCCATGTTTAGGGTGTTGCCTCGCTTAACTTGACTAGTATAGGTAGTTTACTTGGTGCTTAACCTTTGCCATGATTGTGTGACATGCCATGGTTGGGTGCCTTGCCATGTTAATAACCGTTGGTTGATCACTTGTAGCTAAACAACTTGAACCGATTCTAAATGTGCGGTATCGTCGTGTGTCACGAGTACTGCACTTAAATTGTTAGTAACTGCTCTCGACGGTAGGTGCGATGTCTTGTGTTGCCTTCTTGTTGATGCTTGCTCGTGTTTGCTTCATAGTAATAGATGCTTGCTCGTTGACTTCTTTCCAGTGTTTACCGTCTTTTGTGCTTCCGCGGGTACCTCTCAGAGACGATGCGAGCTTGCGATCAACTACACCTTCGGAACCCGACTTATCAACAGGCAAGGACTATACATTACTTATGATCCATTCTATTTCAACCAGCGGTTTTCATGCTAGTCTAGGTTAGGTTCGATGTTTGATCCTACCACATGTGTATAGCCTCTTTCAACCGATACAGCCATGTCCCCTCCCAGCAAACCTTGTACTGCTATGTTACTATTGCTCGTTGCTCAGGCCCTGCTTAGTATGCATGCTTAGGATGCTACGATGTTATCTTGTTACTCCTTGGTTTGGGATATCACATTATTATTATTTTTATTGATGATATGATTATTATAATGTTGACTATATTCGACGAAGGATGGAAGGTCTAGGCTATCCCGCCCCGACGCTTTGTTCCATTCGAGTCACCTAGGACCCGAGTTCCGGGTATTGGTTTTAAGACTGAGCGTGCCTAACCGCGTGTGGGATACTATGGGGTCCCCTCTTCTTACCTACCTAGCTTCAAACATTTCTAGTGGTGGCCCAAGCTGATTTACCATTTCAAACCGCATGCATAACTGGTCTGCAGCTAGTGGATTTAAAACAACTCGGGCCAGCAGAGACATAGTTCCTTTGTTGGTCCACACTGGTGAGCTAGGGAAGTCCCCTGTTATATAGGTGAGGCTAACCCCGACCTTAGCCATACGGAAGAGTCCGATCCGAGAGCGTGGCCGGCTTTTGGATTGGGTGTCGACTCCCCGGGGGCCACCCGGATTTGTTCGTTGTTAGTTAGAGGGACCTATAGTTTCGGATCTCTCGGAACTAAATCATAAAATGGTTTCTTGTGATGGGTAGCAACCGAGAGAGATGGGCGTGCGTGAGGAGCCTTGTAATGGGCTGTTGGTACACCCCTGCAGGGTTAAATCTTTTCGAGAAGCCGTGTCCACGATTATGGACGACTTGAGACCTGCTCCTTGTTCGTAGACAACAACAACTGATATAATCTTAATATAACTTGATCAACGTGTGTGTGCCTTGACTGCTTCTTCTTCGTCGGGACGCGAAGAGGAGGACAAGGATAGGATAGGTGTTATGTTTGCGTAGTAGTTGATAGCAAGACTTGTTGGAGGCGATTCCTCATCGAATGCTTGGCCTCTTATCTTACTCTCTAGATCGTTAGTCACTTCATAAATGCTAGTGCGGCAGCAACCTCACCACTTACCCCATCCTTACCGTAAACTACTAGTTGTCCTAGAATGACGAGTGATGAAGTCCTTGCTGGGCCAGTTGACCTCTACAGTTGGATGCTGAGTACTTCTGTACTCATGATACTACCCCCAAACTCTTTTCAGGGTTCTTGATCGACAACAGGTATGGTGATCGACATTTCATGTGGAGGCTTGGCGACGACTAGTTAGGCGGATCCCGACGGAGGGCCTGGACCCGTGTGGTTATGGGGATCGATGTTTTTCTCTTTGCCAGTAGGCATTTGATTGTAGTCTGTACTCAGACATATATCTTCCTGTAAGAGCAAAGTTTTGCCCCCGTGTGTTTTGGATATTGTTGGACAAGAAAGTAGAGGAACTAACAATGTTTTCTTGTGTAAAAAGTTGTATAGGTTCCTGAAGGACAAGCTAGGTGATAAAGCTTCAGGGAAGGTCTTCAAGTTATCGAAGCATTAGCCCCTGAGCGAAGCTTAATCACGGAGGATGACCCCAAAAAATGAAGGTGTCCTGAAGCTCAACTCATTGAAGGAAATGAAGAAGACGGCGCAAGACTTAGATTTTTTTGTGTAGTTCTTTTTCGGTTCATTGAGTCATAGGACAAACCGTACTATCAAGAGGGGTATTTAGTTTGTGGACATCGAAGTTATTGAGAAAATGCTCAGATCAAATCCAAACCATGTGAGAAGCCTGAGCGAAGAAATCTCATGTGCACTGAGTTAAGTTTCGGTAGCAAAGACTTCGTTCTTTGGCTTCTGAAGCAGAACTAAGTCCGTGAGTCAGCTTTACTTGTTCTGCAAGTAAAGTTGCGCTGTGATGACAAATCCGACCGTTGTGGACACGTGTCAAGCTGTCACCTCGGGTCAATTTGGTCATTCCGCACCTCGGGATCACCAACTATAAATACGCCGCCTCCTCCTCCATTTGCGGGTGGCTGCTTTGAGAATATTCCGAGAGAGACTGAAAAGACCAACCCCAAGACACCACCGAAGCAAAACCCAAAATCCAGAATACTGAAGCCTAAGTCCCATTGATCTGAGTAGATTCGAGATGACTTAGGTGAAAGCTTACTAGCCTTTTATCTTGGAGAACTTCAATTCTCCTAGACGGTTAGAGAGTTGTTCTTCAGAGAGCGAAGAGTAATTGTCGCCTCGAAGTCCAGTTTGTCAAAGGTTTCGGCGATTTCCTCAATAATCAACCACGAGTGAAGAACTGACCAAGCTCAAGGAGTTTGGTGCAGTGGAGCAACGGACGGAGAGAGATTTGCTCCAGGTGTTCAATCACCAGTCCCTCCAACCAGACGTAGCGCTTTGCAGAGCGCGAACTGGTCGAACAAATATCGCCGAGTCCCAGTTCGTTTTACTTCAAGCATTTACCTTCAGTATTGCATTTGCTTCGCAGTTATGCTTCAATGTGTTTTGATTCACTACATTTAGTTTCGCTTCCAGTTTTACTTCACCATTCTGCACTACTTATGCTTCACTTCAATAGTTTCAGTAGAAAATTTTGAAGTGATCATTCACCCCCTCCCCCTCTGATCACATACTTGGACTTTCAATTGGTACCAGAGCTAGTCACTCCCTACACTCTGTGTGTTTTGGATTAACCTCCTGGAGTGTCTTCAAGTATGTCTTTTGCAGCTATTCGCTCCGGCGAACCCATTCCTGTTTTCAATGGGAAGGACTACCCGTACTGGAAGGACAAGATGAAAAGAAATATAATGGCTATCAACTCGACCGCCTGGCAAGTTGTCTTGTATGGAGTCACTGTTGCCGATGAGAAGGCCATCACTCCTGAAGAAGAAAAACTGATTGATCTTGATTCTAAAGTTTCGGTTTTCATCACCAATCACTTGACACCAGAAAAGTATCATGAAGTGAAGAATATTCCATCTGCCAAAGGTGTCTGGGACTATCTTGAAAAGATTGGTGAAGGTGTTTCTACCCAGAAGGATGCCAGAATTGACACACTCCAAAGCAAATTCTATCGCTTCAAGAGACACGAGGGTGAAAAAGTTAGCTCCATTTACAACAGACTCACAACTCTTGCAAATGAGTTGATTTCCCTCGGCGCTGATGACATTACTCCTCACTCAGTTGTAAGAACTTTGCTTCGCTCATTGGATGAATCGTTTGATCACATTGTGCTGATGATCAAGGAAAGGACTGATTTCAGACGTCTTTTTGCCGCTGATATTCTTGAGAAACTCAATACATTTGAAATGGAAGAAGATGAGAAACGTGACATAAATGGCTCTCGAAGAAAAACTCATGCTTTGAAATAAAAAGGTTCGCGTCATTCTTCACCCGAAGTCAGTTCTGCTTCAGGTGTCGAATCAGATGATCCTGCAAGCATTGGAAAGGATTTAGCTTTGATCATGAGACGCTTCAACCGCTTCCAAAGAAAAGGTTTTTCTTCACCGAAGAAGAGTTATTCTTCAAGAAGCTCAACTCATTCTTCTCACCGCTCATCCTCAAGAAACTCTCCATCGAAGGACAATTTCTTCTACAAGTGCAAGAAGCCAGGGCACTACATTGCTGATTGCCCTCTGTGAGAAGCTGAGAACAAAGGAAAGCATTCGCTCAGAGACTCCTCAACCAAGTCCCACAGATCTTCCAGAAGCTATGAATCCAAGAGACATGATTCCAGTTCGAGAAGAGATAAGAAGAAAGATTATTATGATGACAAGAGGAAGAAGTATCACAAGAAGCGTGAGGGTTCTTCATCGAAGACTCACTCATCTCGGCGAAGCAGCTCTCACCGTGCCAAGGCCTATATGGGAAAGGATATGAACTCTGAAGACGAAGCATCTGGTTCCGAAGCTGAATCAGGCTCAAGGTCTGGGTCTGGGTCCGAATCAGATGGTGTTGCTGGTTTGGCATTCTCTTCAGCAGATGCTTCGACAAAAGCTTCGAGCTCATTCTTCACCAACAACAGTAGTGAAGATGAATCTCCTGCATATTGCTTCATGGCCAAGGCGAAGGTATCTTCATCAAAATCTAACTATGATACTTCTGATTGTTCCTCATATGATAGTGATTCGAAGATAAGCTATGCTAAACTTGCTAAAATTGCTTCAATCCAACAAGATGAACTCGATTCACTGAGCAAAACCATTAAGAAGTCAGAAACACTGTTGATTGATGAGATAGAGAAAGGTCAAACTTTAACTAATGAGCATGCAGCTCTGAAGGAAAAGTTTGAAGAATTATCCTCTAGGCATGATCTTCTTTCAGTTGATTATGAGAAGCTTACCTATGAATTTCTTCAAAGGAAAATGGCTCTCGAAAGACTGAAAGAGGCTCATGAAGAGTTGGAAAATGTCAATCTCTCTCTCATGGCTTAACAAGGTCCTGAAGCAAATCATAAAACTGATTCACCTTGCTTAACTTGTTTGGAACGAAGCAAAACTGATTCCAAAGGCAAAGCTCCTATTATTATTGATGATACTAATGCCTCTGATGAGGAAAATTCTGCTATTACCGAGGAACTCCTCAGGTTGAAAAACTTATTTGAAACAGGCATGTTCAAAAGTGTGCAAGGTCACGAGTATCTCTGTGATATCCTGAGGAAGGCTCTCCTTCACAGGAATCCCAGGAATGAAGGTGTTGGTTTTGAGAGAAAGATAAACCCTGATGGCACCTATTGGGAACCTGAGCAGTATGCCAAGACTGTTTGGGTTCTAGCGAAGGAGAACCCCATTGATATAGCTAACCTTTCAGATTTTGACTGTAAGATGAACAAAGCTATTGTGGACGAATCACTTGATTCTGACTAATAGCTCATCAAAGACGAGCAGGGAAAGGTTACAGCTGAGTATGTTGGTACTCCTCCTAAGAATGGCTTCTATAAGAGGCAGATATGGGTGCAGAAAGCACTTGTGGAAAAACTGCCTGCTAACCATACCATGCAGGGAAAGTCTTCGGTACCACCGAATCATTTCTATTCTCTTGAAACGAGAAATGATCCACTGGTGCCCGAATCAAATGTTCCTCAGAAGCAATACTATCGCACTAGTCGTCATACTTATCGTCCTCACAATAATCACACTAAGATTTCATATGCTCATTCTTATACTAACCATTCGCAGAGGACTTACATTTATGGTGTGCTTGATGGTACACCGAAGCAATACACTTCTGTTCGATTTAATATTTCTTCAACCAGTGCTTCAACATCTTCTCAGTCACCTGCTCGTTTGTGGGTGGTTAAGAAGAACTAATTCTTCTAGAGGGCTATGTCTCCGGTGGATCTGAATGGGTCATGGATAGTGGTTGCACAAATCATATGACCGGAGACAAGGAGTTATTCACTGAAGAAAAACTATCTCAATCTTCTCAGAAGTACATTACCTTTGGTGATAACAACAAGGGTAAAGTATTAGGTTTGGGTAAGGTTGCCATATCGAAAGATAAGCACATTGACAAGGTTATGCTAGTCCAATCCCTTGGATATAATCTTATGTCTATTTCTAAGTTATGCGATATGGGTATGATTGTTCTATTTTCTGCGTCGCGTTGTGTTGTCTTTTCACAGGATGACTATACATTTGTCTTCGAGGGTTACCGAAAAGGAGATTTATACATTGTTGATTTTTCTTTGGGCCCTGCTGTATCCACATGTTTAATGGCAAAAGCTTCATCTGGTTGGTTATGGCATCGAAGACTTGGTCATGCAGGGATGAGAAATCTTCATAACTTAGTGAAGAAGAATCATCTTATTGGCCTTAGCGAAATAAAATTCGATAAGGATCGTCTCTGCAGTTCTTGTGAAGCTGGTAAAATTATGAAGAAACATCATTCAACGAAGACTATTATGACTACCACTCGTCCTCTTGAATTGCTTCATATGGATCTTTTTGGTCCTCAAAATTATGCAAGCCTGGGAGGAAACAAATATGGTCTTGTTATTGTTGATGATTTCTCTCGCTATACTTGGGTTTTCTTTTTGGATGACAAGAGCAAAGTTGTTGAAATCTTCAAGTCATTCGCCAAGAGAGCTCAAACAGAATATGAATTATCACTGAAGCATATCCAAAGTGATAATGGAACTGAATTGAAAATCACTCATATCGAAGATTTTCTTGATGATCATGGTTTTACTCATGAGTTCTCTACTGCTTATACACCTCAACAGAATGGTGTTGTTGAAAGGAAAAATAGAACTCTTATTGAAATGGCCAGAACCAAGCTTACTGAATACAAGACTCCTATCAGGTTCTGGGCCGAAGCAATTAACACAGCATGTCATATCATCAACAAGGTTTACCTTCACAAAATTCTGAAGAAAACTTCACATGAGCTTATCACTGGTAACAAACCAAATGTTTCGTACCTTAGGGTATTTGGTGCTCCTTGCTTTATTAGAGATATGAATCATAGCTCCAAATTTTCCCCTAAGGCACATGAAGGTTTTCTTTTAGGTTATGGCTCAAACTCTCATACTTACAGAGTCTATAACTCTCACTTTGGGAAAGTTATGGAAACTGTGAATGTGAGGTTTGATGAAACTAATGGCTCTCAAAAAGAGCATTTGCCTCATGTTCTAGATGAACCTCCTCTTGATGAAGTGATCAGGTCCATGGCTATTGGAGAGATTCGCCATGTTGAAGCCAATGCTCGTCAAGCTAATAGGGATGATGATGGTCCAATGTTCCCACACATAGCCCGGGGCGCTAGAGATCAACATCCTGAAGCTAATGATGAACAGGACAAAGAAGAACAGGAGAACGAAGGAAATGTTAATCCCGAAGGAAATGCTGAAGTTGAAGGTGAAGAAAATCCTGAAGGTGATGCAGATCCTGAAGAAGAAGCTGAGCCTGAAGGAAATGATTTAACCTTATCACGAGTTCGAAGAAGAGTTGATGTTGATTCGATCCTTGAAGAAATTCATCAGCCAGGTCGTCCCACAACTCGCTCTCGTACTCGTTTGACTAACTTCTGTGGAAGCCATGAAGGATCCAGATTGGTTAACTGCTATTCTCGAAGAACTTAATCAGTTCGAGCGAAACAAAGTCAGGTCCTTAGTTGATACACCTGATCCAACGAAGCACAACATCATTGGTACAAAGTGGATTTTTCGCAAAAAGCAAGATGAAGACGGTATAGTGGTAAGAAACAAAGCACGATTGGTAGCACAAGGATACACCCAAATCAAAGGTATCGATTTCGGCAAAACTTATGCTCCAGTTGCTCGTCTCGAATCCATTCGTGTCATGCTTGCTTTTGAAAATTTCAATGGTATTCTACTTTATCAAATGGATGTGAAAAGTGCTTTTCTTAACGGAGAAATCGAGGAAGAAGTGTATGTTATGCAGCCTCCAGGTTTTGAAGACCCAAAGAAACCCAACATGGTGTACAGGTTACACAAGGCCCTCTATGGGTTGAAGCAAGGACCTCGTGCTTGGTACGACACATTGATAGATTTCCTTCTGAAGAAAGGCTTCAAACCAGGAACAACTGATCCAACTCTTTTCACTCGATCTTATAATGGTGATTTGATTGTATGCCAAATATATGTAGATGATATCATTTTTGGATGCACTAACACTGAAATCAGCGAAGAATTTGCCAAAATGATGTCGAAGAAATATGAGATGTCTATGATGGGTAAATAGAAGTTTTTTCCTTGGACTTCAAATCCGTCAACAGAAGAATGGCACCTTTATTTCTCAAGAAAAATATCTCAAGGGTTTCCTGAAGAAGTTTGGTCTTACTGATTGCAAAATAATTAAGACTCCAATGCCTACCAATGGCTTCTTAGATGCAGATGAGAAGGGCAAAGCCTTCGACCAGAAGAAATATCGGTCTATGATTGGATCTCTTTTATATATTTGTGCATCTAGACCTGACATTATGCTTTTAGTATGTATTTGTGCTCGTTTTCAGGCAAATCCAAAGGAATCACATCATACTGCTGTAAAGCGAATTCTTTGGTATCTTGCTCACACACCAACTTTGGGCTTGTGGTATCCCAAGGGAGCTCAGTTTGATCTTATAGGCTATTCTGATTCAGACTGGGCTGGTGATCGTGTGGATAGGAAATCAACTTCAGGGACTTGTCATTTCCTTGGAAGATCACTTGTGTGTTGGGCTTCAAAGAAGCAAAACTGTGTTTCAATATCTACTGTTGAAGCTGAATACATTGCTGCTGGTTCATGTTGTACTCAGATTCTATGGCTGAAGCAAACACTGAAGGATTATGGTATTCATGTGAAGAAAATTCCCCTTCTATGTGATAATGAGAGTGCAATCAAAATTGCTCACAATCCTGTGCAGCACTCTGGCACGAAGCATATTGACATTCGTCATCATTTTCTTCGTGATCATGTTCAGCGTGAAGATATTGTCATAAGTCATGTCAGAACTGAAGATCAACTGGCTGACATATTCACGAAACCATTGGATGAGAAAAGGTTCTGTGCGTGAAGGTGTGAGCTCAATATATTGGACTCACGCAATGTACTGTAAGACCGAACCTTCACTCCTGTATATACTCATTTACTTCGTTGCTTTCTTTTGAGTTTCGTTGCTGTTTTTGCTTCGCTTATTTAATTTTATTTCGCTTGGATTTAGTCCTCTATGCTTATCACCTTTTGCTTCGTTTGGTTTTTCTTCGAGGTGATAAGTTTCGGACCCTATCATTTCTATTCTTCTTCGTTCTTATTCTGTCTGTCCAAAATGGGTGAGCACAATTGAAACGGAAAGTATTTTGCTTCAAACATCATTGAGTTCCGAATCAAATGCTTCCAATTTTTATCGAATTTTTACTCAAGTCGAGAACATATTCTTCGGTCGTTGAGATCCCGTCAAATCCGGGTCATTGAGATTTTCTTGCGATTCGCCACGAAATCCTCGCCGAAGAATCCGGAGAGACAGACGCTGGGAGCCATTCGATCTGATCTGACAACTCCTGTCAGACCGGCCTATATAAGGCATCCCACCCCAGAGAAACCATGACACCTCCTCATTCACATCTCTTCGGAAACCTATCTCCCGAGCGCGCCGCCGAAGCTCTTCGTCCTCGTCGCCGTTCTCGCCGCTTCACTGCCGGAAGAGCGCCGCCGTGGACTTCAAGCCGTCGATGAGCACGTCCTCTCCGCTCCTCGCCGCCGTAGCTGCTCGACGCCACCGAGTTAGGGTACGCCGAGCCCCCGATCCGATATCTGTTTCTCTTTGCTCCTTCTTTTCCTGATCGGATCCAAGTTCTTAGTCTGTTTGTTGGGATGATTTCCTTAGGTTTCTTTGATCCATTGGATCGTTGCACTGTTGGGAAACTTGTTTTTGATAGCAAAAGCTTCCCATCCCGATTCAGGTTAGAAGTTAGGGTTAGATGCTGTCTGTTCTGTGTTAGGGTTTGCCACTCGTTTGAGATTACTAAGTCTAGCTCAGAACAGATTGGATATCTCTCCCAGATTCATCACTGAATCTCTTGTCAAAACTTTTTCTTTTTGATCGAAACTTCTGCTGGTGCTCATTCCATACTTGCCTTTTCCCTCGCAACCTTTATGCTTTTCACAGGATGTCTGCTGAGTTAGGCTTCAGGAATGATTCACCCAATCTTGACCACATCAACGAAGCAGAACGGTCTGCTCCGAAGAAGAAAGGTGGCAGAACGAAGGAAACCAACAATGCCAGAGGCATCCCCGAATCCATTCGCCGTGAACTTGGGTATGACATGCCTCCTGAAGAAACCAAGGATCAGCGCAAGAATCGCTTGCAAAACATTCGCCGGTACTGGGCTGTTAGATGGTACAAGTACAAGAGCATCCCGGACTGGAAGTGGGCTATGCAATTTTCCTTTAGTCCACCCTTTCAATATACTTCGGCCATGTGTAGTCAGTACACTGAAGAAAATCGCCATATTTATTACCCAGTTCCACCGAAGCGTCCTCACCCCAACACTCTCAAGACTCCAGCTGACTATCTTGACGAAGAAGAATGTTTGAGGATTGCTGCTGAAAACAAGAGACTGAAAGAAGAGAAGAAGGCAGCCAAGATGGCTGAAGCTGAATCCCATGAGGTTGGGCCAAGCTCGAAGAAGAAGAAGAATAAGCTGAAGAAGAAATCTGCTTCTCCTCCTCATGCTACTACAGAAGATGAGGAGCAAGCTAAGCTAGAACAAGCAGCTCTGGAGGATTCAATGCTGGACGAATCAAATGCTGCTGACAACGAATCAGAATCCGAAGCAGATGATGAATCTGATGATCCTGCTCCCTCCAAGAAGCAAAGACTTCATATCCCACTGAAGAAGAAGCCAGGAGAGAAACCTGTTGCTAAGGGGATTAAGTTTCAAGACTCCAAGGACAATTCTTCTGCTCGCCCCACCATTGATTTATCAAACTTGGTGGTTGTGAAGCCCTTGGCCTCCAAGCCAGCGGCTGATGCCCTCAACACTGAGAGGCGAACGAAGCGGAAGCATGACCCCGCTAAGAAGCAACCTACTGCAAAGGCTTCAGCACCAACGAAGCCCAAGCAGTCTTCTGCACAAAACCCTTCAGCGAAGAACAAGCTCACTTAAGAAGAATTGAGACAGAAAGACCTCGAAGAGGCACTTGGGCGCATCATTCTTGCCAGGAGTTCTGCTGAGAAGAAGAAGGAAAATGAGGAAGCCGCTCAAAAGCAAAAGGAGTTGGACTCTGCCAGGTTGGCTGCAGAGAAGGCTGAGACGAAGAGCAAGCTCGCCAAAGCCGCAAAGAATGAAGAGAAAGCTGCCGCTGAAGCTAAACAGCTGGCAGAGCTTGAAGAAAAACGTAAGGCCACCCTTGATGGCCTCAGGACAAAGAAAGTAGAGAAAGCTGCTAGGGCAAGTCAGAACAATCCCATAGTTGATATGACTCCCTCAGCTATTCCATCAAAGCAGAAAGGCCTATCTCTGCCTGAAGCCCAACCTGAAGCTGATCGCCAAAGTGACCATCAGTTCCCTGACCCACGTGAAGGCGAACTCTGGGATCAGTTGGGCATCACTGAAGCCCTTTGGGAGAAATGTGCTGCTGAAGAGCCAAAAGCTGTTGATCTTGGAGAAGTGTACATCTCAAGCTCCATCGAAGCAATGATCTCCACAATGATCAGTCAGTTGAAGGATCTGCATTCAAGAGACAGGGCTGAAATCAAAAAGATTCACAACTATCATAAGCGCGCTGAATCGGAACCAGATGAAGAATTCAAACAGCACGCTCTGAAATTGCTTCAACAAGTGACAGATGTTAACTCCACTGTCAAGAACAATATCAAAATCTTCAAAGGAAAAATCAAGGCCGCTGTTGATGAAATGGTGAAGACCCATAATGCATCCATTACGGAAAGAGATTCGCGGAAACGCAAAGCTTCGCCCGAAGCTGAACGTGTTGTTGCACCGGCATCGGCTGCTAAGCCTGCTACATAAAAGGCTTCAGGTCCTTCACCCAAGAAGAGGACCACAAAGAAGCGCAAGGTAACTTTGGCTTCATCTGCAGACATGGACACCAGCGATGAGCAGCTGAAGGAAACTCCTAAAGCAGTTCCCACTCCTACACCGAAGCGAAAGCCATCCCAGCCCACACCAAAACCTTCAGCTCCACCCACCAAGACTCCCACTTCTCCCCCTACCAGAACCACCCTACCAACTCCACCACAAAGAGCTCCTACCCCTACTCCAACACCTGCACGACAACCCACACCCATCCATGCTCCAACCCCCTCACCGCTAAGGATTCCCACTCCACCAGTTGCTCCCGCACCACCTCCCTTACCTCCCCATGAAGCTAATGCACCATCACCAACCCACTCCCGAACACATGTCACCCGAGACTTTTCCCCTGCCAGATCTGCTCAAGAGTCCGAAATCAATGTGCCTCAAACCGAAGCACATGACGATGACGAAGAACAAGTTCAGATACTGAATCTGTCGCAAGAGCAAGCGCTCATAGTCACTCAATCTGCTGGCCCTGCTAGAGCCAATCAAATTGCTCCTCTACAAAGGTTTCGCGCGCATTCGCGCCCCTGCCAAGATACCCAGCTAGACTCCAATTACCCTCGTGAAACTTTTCCTATTTTCAAGGGTGCTGGTTATTCTTCAAGGCATTGCCCGGACTTCAACTTGGAACAGCATCGGAAGCGCCACCGGTTCTTTGGTGTCAGTCCATATGCTTCAGATCGCACTGCATATGATCTTCGCTTTTGGACTGCCAAACAACAAATCCTCTACACCAAAGTCTTCTCTCAGCAAGGAGTTCTGTTTAGGCACAAATATCTCGATATGCGAAGTCTTTCCACTGCCACTTGCTTTCAGACCATAGTCGAAACCATTGATAATATGAATTTGACTCGGTTATTTGCTTTAAGCACTCCCTTCAATTCTGAACTCATCAAGCAGTTCAATGCAACTCTGTATGTTTCTGGTGATGCAAATGAACCCAGCTCATGGACGCTGGAATGAATGATTCAAGGCAAATTCTTCAGGATGTCCTCTGTCGAATTCATGGAGATAGTCAACATTCCAAGGCATTCCGGAGTCCAAGAAAAGATTCACTTAGAACCTGATATGTCAGACGAAGAATTTGCTACGCTGTTAGACCCCGAAGTCACTGCAAGCTACATTCGTGAAAACATTCGCCCGAAGCATTTGAACTTCATCTCCAGGACTTGGTTCTACATCTTGTCAAACTCAATGATCCCATTGAGTACTGCTTCGGAAGAATCGAACATTTATCCAGAGACAAGGCATGCAATCATGAAGCTCACTCATGGTCTTCTCTTTGATTTTGAAGACTGCTTCATTCGGAACTTGGTTCATGCAGCAGAGCTACCATTCACACTGAAACCTTATGCTCCCTGGCTGCAAGTTGTATGTGACTACGGTTGGAACGAAGACTTTCTGGCTCGCCATCATCCGAAGCTTTTCCTCCCACCAGTGCGTGACTCTTTGGAATTGCTGAGGAAGCCCATTGATCCTTTTGCCACATATGTTGGCGTGCGCCATGCAGTAAATGAGCGAAACTTATCCAAGAAGTTCCAGAAAGACTAGCACCACTTTGAAGTTAATCTTCGGTCGCAGCAAATGCTTGAAAACTACATTGAAGCCAATCAGCGCCAGATGCAATTTCTTGCTGATAAGATTAACAGAGTTGGCAACATTGTTCTCAACAACAATCAGTATTTGCGTGTTCTCAAACGTCATTCCTGGAAGGGGCTTCAGAAATTCAACTCAGTCAAAGGCCTTCGTAAAGATCCCATTTACAAAGAGTATGAGCACCTCCAGTGAAACTTTTCCCGTGATGATACCGTGGACCGCCCGAATCATAAGATCCCTCCCCTGCACAAGATTGATGAAGTATTCTTCGTCAACGAACCTGAACCCATCCGGACTGACACCGTCTCTGAGAACGACTCCATTACTTCAAAAGATGACGACGGCCTTGACGACAGCGACCTCAACATCAACCTCATCACTCAGTCGCGCCACGAAGCTATTCCAACGTCTTCTTCAGAAGAAGAATCCTCAGGCGATCAGTCTTCGTCGGATGGTTCTTCGTCAAGCTCTGCTTGGTCGGGTTCTCAGGGTGCTGATGCCGCGCACTAGTTCTCTCAAACCTCTTCTCAACATTTTGTCCAATCTTTGACAAAAAGGGGGAGAATGAGGGCATCGATGAGTTAGCTTTTCATCGGGGAAAGGGTTCTTGCCTTTTGTTTTTGCTTCGTTTGGTTAAGTTACAACAAACATTCCATTCTCTTCGATTGGGTTGTAACTTAAGTTTCACTTCGGTCCTGCTACTTCTGTGATACGCTTAAGTTTTATTAACCCCTTTGCGTGCAAGTATTGCTTCGTATCTTCTATCTTGCAGGTGGTTATTATTTTCTAAGTCACAGGTCATTGGAAGCAATTGCATACATTATTGGATATATATCTTCAACTGCAGTTGTCTTCTCTAAGATATTTGTTTTTCTCTCCACCGAAGAAAATTATCTCAAGCATTAACTTCGATTATAAATCTTCGATGCTTGTATTCAGGGGGAGCCAAAAACTTCATATCTTAGAGTTTGTCCCATCACTTCACAAAAACTTCAATATCTTTTATCGATGCCTATTTTATCAACAATAGTCCAAAAAGGGGGAGATTGTAAGAGCAAAGTTTGCCCCCGTGTGTTTTGGATATTGTTGGACAAGACAGAAGAGGAACTAACAATGTTTTATAGTGTAAACAGTTGTATAGGTTCCTGAAGGACAAGCTAGGTGATAAAGCTTAACGGAAGGTCTTCAAGTTATCGAAGCATTACCCCCTGAGCGAAGCTTAATCACGGAGGATGACCCCCAAAAATGAATGTGTCCTGAAGCTCAACTTATTGAAGGAAATGAATAATACGACGCAAGACATAGATGTTTTTGTGTAGTTCTTTTTGGTTCATTGAGTCATAGGACAAGCCGTACTATCAAGAGGGGTATTTAGTTTGTGGACATCGAAGTTATTGAGAAAATGCTCAGATCAAATCCAAACCAAGTGAGAAGCCTGAGCGAAGAAATCTCATGTGCACTGAGTTAAGTTTCGGTAGCAAAGACTTCGTTCTTTGGCTTCTGAACCAGAACTAAGTCCGTGAGTCAGCTTTACTTGTTCCGCAAGTAAAGTGGCGCTGTGATGACAAATCCGACCGTTGTGGACACGTGTCAAGCTGTCACCTTGGGTCAATTTGGTCATTCCGCACCTCGGGATCGCCAACTATAAATACGCCGCCTCCTCCTCCATTTGCGGGTGGCTGCTCTGAGAATATTCCGAGAGAGACTGAAAAGAGCAACCCCAAGACACCACCTAAGCAAAACCCAAAATCCAGAATACTGAAGCCTAAGTCCCATTGATCTGAGTAGATTCGAGATGACTTAGGTGAAAGCTTACTAGCCTTTTTATCTTGGAGAACTGCAATTCTCCTAGACGTTAGAGAGTTGTTCTTCAGAGAGCGAAGAGTAATTGTCGCCTCGAAGTCCAGTTTGTCAAAGGTTTCGGTGATTTCCTCAATAATCAACCACGAGTGAAGAACTGACCAAGCTCAAGGAGTTTGGTGCAGTGGAGCAACGGACGGAGAGAGATTTGCTCCAGGTGTTCAATCACCAGTCCCTCCAACCAGACGTAGCGCTTTGCAGAGCGTGAACTGGTCGAACAAACATCGCCGAGTCCCAGTTCGTTTTACTTCAAGCATTTACCTTCAGTATTGCATTTGCTTCGCAGTTATGCTTCAATGTGTTTTGATTCACTGCATTTAGTTTCGCTTCCAGTTTTACTTCACCATTCCGCACTACTTATGCTTCACTTCAATAGTTTCAGTAGAAAATTTTGAAGTGATCATTCACCCCCTCCCCCTCTGATCACATACTTGGAATTTCACTTCCGCTAATCTATTGTTTTTAAGGCAGTTGTATGCCGATTGTATGAGATGTTGTATCTTTGTATCTGTACTGTTGTGATATCATGTTGGAAATACGGGGCATATGGCTATGTCATATGTCGCGGTGGGACCGACATGTGCTTCGTCCCCGGGTTTGGATGGAAACATCTAGATCTGGAACAGTACCGCATATCGGACCTTACAACTTGGTATCAGAGCCTTACCGACCGTAGGATCCCTTTTCTGGCCGAAGTCGAGTCTAGACAAAAACTATTTTGTAGTTACTAAGTTAGCTATCGGAGAGTAGGATTCTTTTTACTCCTTACCCTTGCTCTGGTCAGGACAAGTGTCTTTAGTGTTTTATTCTCGTCTTATCCCTTTCAAAACTCTAGGATCTCGAGTGTGTGGAGTATGGGAACCGTTACAATGCCTTGCTTGCAGCGTATTGTCTCGATTCCGATCCCAGGTTTGGGAAATCTTGTAGTACCTTCAGTTCTTCCGACTCTGGGTAAACATCTTGGTCATCCGTTGAGTTCATTCCTCTTTCCCAGTATCCTCATGATTTGAGTGAGGGTACTTCCTTTGATCTTCGCCTTGAAGTGTCGCTCTTCCTCTTGACACTAACGGTTTCATTTTTCCGACGATGTCGTCTCTCTGCGGAAATTTATCTCAACCGAAGTTCGACGTCGACAAGGAGCAGAGTCCCTTGTTGGTGGTGTTGAAGATCGTCGTCTCTATTTTATCTCCCCCCCTCTCCCTCGGATCGTCCAGGATCTCGGGACGAGATCCCTTGTTGGTGGTGTTGTATTGTAACAGCCCAGATTTCACAAAAATTAAAAATTTTGTTTTCGGTGTGAATTGTTTGATTGTTTGATTTGTTTGATGTGTTTGCATCCCCGATTTATCGATCGACGATTATTTTCCCCCCTCTTATCTCGTACCGGACGGAGACCGACCCTTTCCACCCTGACACTCGACCTTTGCGACACCGTGTTTCACCCGATCACCGTCGCGACAACCGCACGAGACCAGCCGCAGCCAACGGAACAAAAACCCCGTTTAATAAGTAAATGGGATATTTTTATAGCGCGCCGGAAATTATTCCCAGAACGGTTCCAGCACGAGGTGAACGCCGCCGGCTCGACGCGCTGATCGCGCAGTTCGAAGTTTTACCCGAATCGGAGGTCCTGCGAACCCCCGGCGGTCAGACACTAAACACCACGCGCGCAAGAGAAAAAACCGGGGATGTTTTTGCAAACTGCCAGTCACATGGGCTATATAAAGACCACCACACTCCCACCCCTCTCTAGGGTTTCCTGTAACAGCCCAGTTTTTGCAAAAATTAAAAAAATTGTTTTCGGTGTGAATTGTTTGATTGTCTGATTTGTTTGCGGTGTTTGCGTCCCCGATTTATCGATCGGCGATTATTTCCCCCCTCTTATCTCGTACCGGACGGAGATCGACCCTTACCACCCTGACACTTGACCTTCACGACACCGGGTTTCACCCGATCACCGTCGCAAAACCGCACGAGACTAGCCGCAGCCAACAGAACGAAAACCCCGTTTCATAATTAAACTGGATATTTTTATAGCGCGCCGGAAAGTGTTTTCGGAACGGTTCCAGCGCGAGGTGAATGCCTCCGGCTCGACGCGCTGATCGCGCAGTTCAAAGTTTTACCCGAATCGGAGGTACTGCGGACCCCCGGCGGTCAGAAACGTGAGCAACGCGCGCGCGATAGAGAAACCGGTGATGTTTTTGCAAACTGCCAGCCACCCATGCTATATAAAGACCACCACACTCCCACCCACCTAGGGTATCCCTAGGCAGCCACCAGCCCAAGATCTGGCCCCAAAATACCCCAATTTTCGCAGCAAACCCTAGCCTCCCAGATCTGGATCCAACTCTCTGCGATCTGGACCGTCGGATCGGCCGATCCAACGGCCCAGACAGCTCCCCGTAGTCCAGCCTCCTCTCTCTCTCTCCTCTCTCTCCCATGGACGCGCCAGCCCGAGGACCCGCGCCGCCGTCGGTGCACTCCGGCCGCCGGAGCCCCTGCCGCGTCTCCCTCTCCCTTTCCCTCTCCTCCTCTCCCTTCTTCTCCTCCTCTGAGCTCCCTCCCTCTTCTCTTGCAGCAACAGGAGCCCGGCGCCATGGCCTTGGAGCTTGAGCTCGAAGCCCCCTGGATCCGCGCCGTGCCGCCCCTGAGAACCACGCCGGCGACCAGATCCGGCGGAAACCGGTCGGCGCCGGCGCCCCCGCGCCCTTCTCCGTGCCATCCGCCTCTCGGCCACCTCGCCGGCGTCCCATGGCGCCGCTGCCTGCTGCCCGCTCGGGAGGAGCTGCTCGGGAGGAGCACGAAGCCCCCATGCGCCACCAACCGCGTGGGCCGGCTGCCCCTGGTGGCCCAACTCGCCCAGGCCAGCCTCCCAAGCCCAGCCGCCTCCTCTGCTCCAGTGGGCCGAGCCCACTAGTGGGGTGAGGCCATTTTTTTTTGTTGTTTATTTTTTTTTCTGGCTAACCCCTGTTATTTTTTCAAAGTCTGGAACTATTTCTGCAGTTGATTCAATTTTGCAACGACGATAGCAAGTGTTCTGTAGCTCCGATGACGTTGCCCCCAAAACGAAAGTTGCTCAGAATTGCGTGTACTTTAATTCATCTTTTGTGAGAATTTGCATTTGAGGTCATCTTGATTGTGTAAACGTGTGCTGAACAGGGCAGTAGGCCGTAAATTGCATTTATTTCCTGTTATATGCTGCTGTTATTATTTTGTTGCAACTTTGCATGATGATTGTAACAAATCCATGAGGCCTATTGCATTGATTCCTTTTGCGTTGCGTTAAGCAATGTTTCTAATTCAGTTTCATGCATTCACATGTCATATTTGCTTGCTGCATCATGTTTATATCTTGCTCCAAAGTAGCTATCCTGATGTTATTGTGCTGCTATTGCTGAAACTGTTATTTTGTTGCAACTTCGGTCGACGATTGCTTCGCAATCGTTTATCGGAATTGAGTGATTCCAATTGAATATTGTTAAGCATGATGTCTACTTTCATTCCATGTATTGCTATGTCATGTTGCTGCACTTTTGCATATAGATTTACCCCTATTTATACAGCATGAGTGCATAAATTGTTTTGCTTATATCTTTTGAACCGTAACTCCGTTTGGGGTGTTCTTTATATGTAACTAGATTAGTTTTTCGTGTACTTTGTGTTTATTCTATTGTTGGCTGTTGTTAACCAACCTAAAATATGGTTTAGGGCAGAACAGTACCAAATGTTTTAATCTTCGTGCGGCACTTAGTGTTATGCCATGTTTGGTTGTGCCTCACTTAAATTGTCTAGCATAGATAGTTTACTTTGTGCTTCACCTCTTGAAATTTTTGTGTGCTATGCCATGCTTGCTTGAGTTGCCATGTTAATAACCGTTGTCTGGTCACCTGTAGCTAAACAACTTGAACCATCGTAAAACATGCGGTATCCGTCGTGTGTGACCGATCCCCACTTAAATTGTTAGCAACCGCTCTCGACGGTAGGTGCGATGTCTCGTGTTGCTTCTTGTTGATGCTTGCTGTTGTATTGCTCCGTAGTAATAGTGGTGCACCGTTGATTGCTTTCCAGTGTTTGTCGTCTTGTGTGCTTCCGCGGGTACCTCTCGAAGACGATGCGAGCTTGCGATCGACTACACCTTCGGAACCCGACTTATCAACAGGCAAGGACTTGCATTACTTATGATCCATTCTATTTCAACAAGCGGTTTGCATGCTAGTATAGGTTAGGCGATGTTTGATCCTACCACATGTTTACAGCCTCTTTTAAACCGATACAGCCATGTCCCCTCCCAGCAAACCTTGTACTGCTATGTTACTTTTGCTCGTTGCTCAGCCCCTGCTTAGTATGCATGCTTAGGATGCTACGATGTTACTCTGTTATTCCTGGGTTTGGGATATCACCTTATTATATTATTGTTGATGATATGATTATTATAATGTTGATTATATTCGACGAAGGATGGAAGGTCTAGGCTATCCCGCCTCGACGCTTTGTTCCATTCGAGTCACCTAGGATCCGAGTTCCGGGTATTGGTTTTAAGACTGAGCGTGCCTAACCGCGTGTGGGATTTTATGGGGTCCCCTTTTCTTACCTATCTAGCTTCAAACATTTCTAGAGGTGGCCCAAGCTGATTTACCATTTGAAAACCGTGTGTGTGTCTGTTGGGTCGCTCCTGGCAGATTTTTTTTTTAAAACAACCCGGACCAGCGGAGACATGGTTTCCCTGTTGGTCCACCTTTGGCCGGCGAGGGCCCGGTCTCATAAGAGAACTAACCGGTAACCCAAACCCTGTTGAGACGGAAGAGTCCGATCCGAGAGCGTGGCCAGCTTTTGGATTGGGTGTCGACTCCCCGGGGGCCACGCGGATTTGCTTGTTGTTAGCTAGAGGGACCTGTCGTTTCGGATCTCTTGGAACTAAATCATAAAATGGTTGCCTGTGATGGGTAGCAACTGAGAGTGATGGACGTGCGTGCGGAGCCTCGTAATGGGCAGTTGGTACACCCCTGCAGGGTTAAATCTTTTCGAGAAGCCGTGTCCACGGTTATGGACGAGTTGAGACCTACGTCCTGTTCATAGACAACAACAACTGAGATAATCTTAATATAACTTGATCAACGTGCGTGTGCCTTGACTGCTTCTTCTTCGTCGGGATGCGAAGAGGAGGACAAGGATAGGATAGGTGTTATGTTTGCGTAAGTAGTTGATAGCAAGACTTGTTGGAGGCGATTCCTCATCGAATGCTTGGCTTCTTACCTTACTCTCTAGATCGTTAGCCACTTCATAAATTCTAGTGCGGCAGCTGTTGGGGTTCGGGGCAGAAAACACAAATTTTTCCTTTACCTACGATACCCAATCCCAAGACCTATGCTATGCTGATGCAAGTAACGGACAGAAATAGATCACATACCAGTATGTAGTCCGTTAAGCGGGAAACGTTCCCGCATGAACGTGGTTGGTGTAGTCGTACCGGCAATCCCCGATGCCGCGCAGATCCACGATGACTCTTGTAGCCACCCGATCCTTGTGGACCGATGACGGGATTACGTCCCCGTCGGAACGTTGCTGATGAAGACCTCGCGATACGACCACGACGATGAAGTAGCACCACAAGTGTAGTGCCTCGCGGGATTATACACATACAGTATACCCGACGTCCCTCCGGGCTCCGAACCAGTAGAGCAGCGGAAAGAAGATGGATTCGGATCCCGATTCCAGCAGCACGACGGCGTGCGTATAGTGGAGAAATCCCCAACCCAGAGCAGCCTCCAAACAAGGGGAGTCCGCTCAAAGGAAGGAGAAAGGAGGGAGAGAGATGAGAAACTTTTCTCAAAAATTCATGATTAAAAGGGCACCCCTTACCCTCCTTATATAGGCCAAGGAGGGGTGCCACCCCCCCTCCACTTCCGGGGTGGGACTAATCCCAAAGGGGGGGGGTGTGGCGCACCAAATAAAGGGGATGGGCCCCTCTATGGCGCCATGGCCCATGGGGGAGGACTCCCTCTCCCCCTAATGGGCCCTATGAGGCCCATATGCCTTTCAATTCATTTTTAATTATATTTAAATACATTTTAATATTTAATTCAGATAATTAAATAATAAAACATATATTAAACATTATTAAATATATTTTGAACCTTTCAAAATACCCAGAACAACTTCCGGCCTTCATCGGAACAATTCCGGTCATCACCGGAACAATTCCGGTGTTCTCTCCAATTTCTCCGGTGATTCCGAATCAATCCTTACTGCGTCGAGTACCCTTAAGTGTAACACCCTACGGTCCGGGAAACAGCAACATGATCGAGACAATTCTCATTGATCAATGACTAATCAATTGGACCTGGTTACAATCCTTGATAGCCCCTGCGCTTCCATCGAATGAACTTCAATCGCTGTTGGATCCGTTAACCGTGTGCCTGTTCCCTTTGTCCCATGGTACTTTCCTTGTCCGAGGTTTGATCATCGGTATCCAATATACCTAGTCCGTCCTCGTTCTCAACAAACAAGTTTACTCGTTCCCGTGATATTACAACTCCGTGACCTAGTCACACGTTTGCAAACTTTATGATGCAATATCACCGAGTGGGCCCAGAGTACCTATCCGTCACACGGATGGACAAATCCCGCTTTGATCTATTTGCATACTCATCAACCATCTATTTCGGAATACCCAAAGTGCACCGTTATAGCCAGCATATTTCAGTCTGGCGGTGGGATACAAATCAAAGCATCCTAATAGATCGTAATTACGTATGATCATTACGGTCAAAGGATCTGGTCACTACGTTATAGTTATCGCAATGTCGAACTATGTGACTTGATCACATCGCAACACTTCTGGTGGGTGTATGTCCATCATATCATTATCCAATGATACGACTCCATTTTCAACAGACGCCATTGTCTCATGATCGGGAAACCTTGATCATCAATCGCCCAATGGACTAGTACACTAGGGTTAACTAGGGACCTGGTTGTTTGTATACCACACCTGTATTAATGTTTCCGCTTAATACAGTTCTAGCATAGTATCAAACGTATTATGAACTAATGGAATATGCTCGATCAAACATATTTTATTTGCCTCTAGGGCACATTCCCAACAGCAGCAACCTCACCACTTACCCCTTCCTTACCGTAAACTACTAGTTGTCCTAGAATGACGAGTGATGAAGTCCTTGCTGGGTCAGATGACCACTACAGTTGGATGCTGAGTACCTCTGTAATCATGATACTACCCCCCAAACTCTTTTCAGGGTCTTGATCGACAACAGGTACGGTGATCGACGTTTCACGTGGAGACTCGACGACGACTAGTTAGGCGGATCCCGGCGGAGGGCCTGGACCCGTGTGGTTATGGGATCGATGTTTTTCTCTTTGCCACTAGGCATTTGCTTGTATTCTGTACTCAGACATGTATCTTCCGCTGTTGCGTTATATTTGAGGCAGTTGTATGCCGGTTGTATGAGATGTTGTATCCTTGTATCTGTAATGTTGTGATATCATGTTGGAAATCCGGGGCATATGGCTTTGTCATATGTCGCGGTGGGTCCGATATGTGCTTCGTCCTCGGGTTCGGGTGGAAACGTCCGAATCTGAAACTGTACCGCATATCGGGCCTTACAACTTGGTATCAGAGCCTTACCGACCGTAGGATCCCTTCTCTGGCCGAAGTCGAGTCTAGACAAAACTATTTTGTAGTTACTAAGATAGTTATCGGAGAGTAGGAATCTTTTTACTCCTTACCCTTGCTCTGGTCAGGACAAGTGACGTAAGTGTTTTACTCTCGCCTTACCCTCTTTCAAACTTTAGGATCTCGAGTGTGTGGAGTTTCGGAATAGTTACAATGCCTTGCTTGCGGCGTATTGTCTCGATTCCGAGCTCAGGTGGGAATTCCTGAAGTACCTTTAGCTTCTCCGGTTTCGGATATCATCTGGGTCGTTCTTTGCCATCCCTTCTTTTGACCGGTGTTTTTACGACTTGCGTCGAAAATCACTATCCCTTGATCCGGTTTTCACTGTCGTTCTTCCTCTTGAACACTTGGTGGTTTAGTTTCTGACGTAACCATCTCCCTGCGGAAATTTATCTCGACAGAAGTTCGACGTCGACATGGAGCAAAGTCCCTTGTTGGTGGTGTTGAAGATCGTCGTCTCTTTTCTCTCCCCCCCCTCTCCCCCGGATCGTCCTGGATCTCGGGACGAGATCCCTTGTTGGTGGTGTTGCCTGTAACAGCCCAGTTTTTGCAAAAATTAAAAAAATTGTTTTCGGTGTGAATTGTTTGATTGTCTGATTTGTTTGCGGTGTTTGCGTCCCCGATTTATCGATCGGCGATTATTTCCCCCCCTCTTATCTCGTACCGGACGGAGACCGACCCTTACCACCCTGACACTTGACCTTCACGACACCGGGGTTCACCCGATCACCGTCGCAAAACCGCACGAGACCAGCCGCAGCCAACAGAACGAAAACCCCGTTTAATAATTAAACTGGATATTTTTATAGCGCGCCGGAAAGTGTTTTCGGAACGGTTCCAGCGTGAGGTGAATGCCTCCGGCTCGACGCGCTGATCGCGCAGTTCGAAGTTTTACCCGAATCGGAGGTACTGCGGACCCCCGGCGGTCAGAAACGTGAGCAACGCGCGCGCGATAGAGAAACCGGTGATGTTTTTGCAAACTGCCAGCCACCCATTCTATATAAAGACCACCACACTCCCACCCACCTAGGGTATCCCTAGGCAGCCACCAGCCCCAGATCTGGTCCCAAAATACCCCAATTTTCGCAGCAAACCCTAGCCTCCCAGATCTGGATCCAACTCTCTGCGATCTGGACCGTCGGATCGGCCGATCCAACGACCCAGACAGCTCCCCGCAGTCCAGCCTCCTCTCTCTCTCCTCTCTCTCCCATGGACGCGCCAGCCCGAGGACCCGCGCCGCCGTCGGTGCACTCCGGCCGCCGGAGCCCCTGCCGCGTCTCCCTCTCCCTTTCCCTCTCCTCCTCTCCCTTCTTCTCCTCCTCTAAGCTCCCTCCCTCTTCTCTTGCAGCAACAGGAGCCCGGCGCCATGGCCTTGGAGCTTAAGCTCGAAGCCCCCTGGATCCGCGCCGTGCCGCCCCTAAGAACCACGCCGGCGGCCAGATCCGGCGGAAACCGGTCGGCGCCGCCGCCCCCGCGTCCTCCTCCGTGCCACCCGCCTCTCGGCCACCTCGCCGGCGTCCCGTGGCGCCGCCGCCTGCTGCCCGCTCGGGAGGAGCTGCTCGGGAGGAGCACGAAGCCCCCAGGCGCCACCAACCGCGTGGGCCGGCTGCCCCTGGTGGCCCATCTCGCCCAGGCCAGCCTCCCAAGCCCAGCCGCCTCCTCTGCTCCAGTGGGCCGAGCCCACTAGTGGGGTGAGGCCATTTTTTTTTGTTGTTGTTTATTTTTTTTTCTGGCTAACCCCTGTTATTTTTTCTAAGTCTGGAACTATTTCTGCTGCTGATTCAATTTTGTAACGACGATAGCAAGTGTTCTGTAGCTCCGATGACGTTGCCCCCAAAACAAAAGTTGCTCAGAATTGCGTGTACTTTAATTCATCTTTTGTGAGCATTTGCATTTGAGGTCATCTTGATTGTGTAAACGTGTGCTGAACAGGGCAGCAGGCCGTAAATTGCATTTATTTCCTGTTATATGCTGCTGTTATTATTTTGTTGCAACTTTGCATGATGATTGTAACAAATCCATGAGGCCTATTGCATTGATTCCTTTTGCGTTGCGTTAAGCAATGTTTCTACTTCAGTTTCATGCATTCACATGTCATATTTGCTTGCTGCATCATGTTTATATCTTGCTCCAAAGTAGCTATCCTGATGTTATTATGCTGCTATTGCTGAAACTGTTATTTTGTTGCAACTTCGGTCGACGATTGCCTCGCAATCGTTTATCGGAATTGAGTGATTCCAATTGAATATTGTTAAGCATGATGTCTACTTTCATTCCATGTATTTCTATGTCATGTTTCTGCACTTTTGCATATAAATTTACCCCTGTTTATACAGCATGAGTGCATAAATTGTTTTGCTTATATCTTTTGAACCGTAACTCCGTTTGGGGTGTTCTTTATATGTAACTTGATTAGTTTTTCATGTACTTTGTGTTTATTCTATTGTTGGCTGTTGTTAACCAACCTAAAATATGGTTTAGGGCAGAACAGTACCAAATGTTTTAATCTTCGTGCGGCACTTAGTGTTATGCCATGTTTGGTTGTGCCTCACTTAAATTGTCTAGCATAGATAGTTTACTTTGTGCTTCACCTCTTGAAATGTTTGTGTGCTACGCCATGCTTGCTTGAGTTGCCATGTTAATAACCGTTGTCTGGTCACCTATAGGTAAACAACTTGAACCATCGTAAAACCTGCGGTATCCGTCGTGTGTGACCGATACCCCACTTAAATTGTTAGCAACCGCTCTCGACGGTAGGTGCGATGTCTCGTGTTGCTTCTTGTTGATGCTTTCTCTTGTATTGCTCCGTAGTAATAGTGGTGCTCCGTTGATTGCTTTCCAGTGTTTGTCGTCTTGTGTGCTGCCGCGGGTACCTCTCGGAGACGATGCGAGCTTGCGATCGACTACACCTTCGGAACCCGACTTATCAACAGGCAAGGACTTGCATTACTTATGATCCATTCTATTTCAACCAGCGGTTTGCATGCTAGTATAGGTTAGGCGATGTTTGATCCTACCACATGTTTACAGCCTCTTTTAAACCGATACAGCCATGTCCCCTCCCAGCAAACCTTGTACTGCTATGTTACTTTTGCTCGTTGCTCAGCCCCTGCTTAGTATGCATGCTTAGGATGCTACGATGTCACTCTGTTACTCCTGGGTTTGGGATATCACCTTATTATATTATTGTTTATGATATGATTATTATAATTTTGATTATATTCGACGAAGGATGGAAGGTCTAGGCTATCCCGCCCCGACGCTTTGTTCCATTCGAGTCACCTAGGATCCGAGTTCTGGGTATTGGTTTTAAGACTGAGCGTGCCTAACCGCGTGTGGGATTTTATGGGGTCCCCTTTTCTTACCTATCTAGCTTCAAACATTTCTAGAGGTGGCCCAAGCTGATTTACCATTTGAAAACCGTGTGTGTGTCTGTTGTGTCGCTCCTGGCAGATATTATTTTTTTAAAACAACCCGGACCAGCGGGGACATGATTTCCCTGTTGGTCCACCTTTGGCCGGCGAGGGCCCGGTCTCATAAGAGAACTAACCGGTAACCCAAACCCTGTTGAGACGGAAGAGTCCGATCCGAGAGCGTGGCCAGCTTTTGGATTGGGTGTCGACTCCCCGGGGGCCACCCGGATTTGTTTGTTGTTAGCTAGAGGGACCTGTCGTTTCGGATCTCTTGGAACTAAATCATAAAATGGTTGCCTGTGATGGGTAGCAACTGAGAGTGATGGACGTGCGTGCGGAGCCTCGTAATGGGCAGTTGGTACACCCCTGCAGGGTTAAATCTTTTTGAGAAGCCGTGTCCACGGTTATGGACGACTTGAGACCTACGTCCTGTTCATAGACAACAACAACTGAGATAATCTTAATATAACTTGATCAACGTGTGTGTGCCTTGACTGCTTCTTTTTTGTCGGGATGCGAAGAGGAGGACAAGGATAGGATAGGTGTTATGTTTGCGTAAGTAGTTGATAGCAAGACTTGTTGGAGGCGATTCCTCATCGAATGCTTGGCTTCTTACCTTACTCTAGTGCGGCACTTCATAAATTCTAGTGCGGCAGCAACCTCACCACTTACCCCTTCCTTACCGTAAACTACTAGTTGTCCTACAATGACGAGTGATGAAGTCCTTGCTGGGTCAGATGACCACTACAGTTGGATGCTGAGTACCTCTGTACTCATGATACTACCCCCCAAACTCTTTTCAGGGTCTTGATCGACAACAGGTACGGTGATCGACATTTCACGTGGAGACTCGACGACGACTAGTTAGGCGGATCCCGGCGGAGGGCCTGGACCCGTGTGGTTATGGGATCGATGTTTTTCTCTTTGCCACTAGGCATTTGCTTGTAGTCTCTACTCAGACATGTATCTTCCGCTGTTGCATTATATTTGAGGCAGTTGTATGCCGGTTGTATGAGATGTTGTATCCTTGTATCTGTAATGTTGTGATATCATGTTGGAAATCCGGGGCATATGGCTTTGTCATATGTCGCGGTGGGTCCGATATGTGCTTCGTCCTCGGGTTCGGGCGGAAACGTCCGAATCGGAAACAGTACCGCATATCGGGCCTTACATTTCCCTAACACGAAAATTGCAGCCACCCCCCTGTTTTTGTCCCAAATCTGCCCAATTTAACACCAAATCCAAAAACCTAGCTCTCCCACTAATCCGGACCGTCAGATCTGAGATCCAACGGTCCACATCGCGTCCCCAGCCTCCCACAGCAGCTCCAGCCCACTCTGGGCCGCACGGGCCAGCAACTGCCGCCGCCGGGCCCAACCTGGGTCCGCCTCGCCGCCATCGCCTCCGGTCTCCGGTGAGACGCGCCACCAAGCCACCGTGAACAACCCCTCGTCGCGCCTCCTCTTCTTTCCCTTCTCCTCTACCTCACCTCCTCCATCTCCTCCTCATAGGTCGCCGCCGGCAGCCAGAAGCTCGTTGCGTCCGCCATGGAACCGCGCCCGAGGAGCTCCACCTCCGTCGCCCGAGCTCACCCCAGCCAGCCTTGGCCGCCGTCCCTGCTGGAACGCCCTCGTGCCGAGCCAGGACGCCTCACCCGAGCCCGCGCCGCTGCTCCTTGCCGGCGTGGCCGCCGGAGCCGCTACCGCCGTCGAGCTCGTCCCGATCCGATCAGGATCGGGCGAGCAGGCCGTCGCCGCCACAGCTGGCGGGCCGGCGCAGCCCACCGCAGCCCAGTCGACCTCCCTTCGGCCCGTCAATGCCTCCAACGCCCCTCGCGCCCAGCCCAGCCAGTCCGCAGCCCAGCCGCCAGCCCACGCGCCATCGCGGCCTCTTGGGCCGCAGCCCACGAAGGTCCTTTTTTTTCTCTAGGCACCTCGAAATTTCTGCTAAGTCTTTTATATTTTTGTCTGCTGTACCTGTTTTGCAAAGCGATTTCCCGTTGAATCGTAGGTCGGAACGAAGTGAATCTTTTTTTTTGTATTGTTGTGCTCTCTGTGCTCTTTAATCCATCTTTTGTGAGCATCTTGATCCGAGGTCATCTTGCTTGTGTAATTGTGTGTTGAACAGGGCACCAGATCGTTAAACTGCTAGCCGCTGTGAATCTATCTGGAACTGTTATTTTATTGCAACTTCGGGTGACGATTGCTTCGCAACCGTACGTCGGAATGGAGTGAATCCTTTTGCATAATGTTAAGCATTGTTTATACTTCAGTTCCATGCATTCACATGCCATATTTCCTTGATGCATGATGATTGTATCTTGCTCCAAAGTAGCTACCCTGCTGTTAGTGTGCTGCTATTTATATTTTGTTGCAACTTTGGTCGACGAGTGTGTCGCGAATTTTTATCGGAATTGAGTGATTCCAATTGCATATTGTTAAGCATCATGTCCACTTCCATTATATGTATTGCATTGTCATGATATGCTTGCCGGTCATATAGTTATTGAGCTCCAAAGTTTCTATGCCACTATTTTTGGCAGCCACATATGTTTTTCTCTAAGTCTGTAACGTTCCGATGTCATGTTGTTTTCTTAATATCTTTTGACCTGTGATGCCTATGACCTTGACTCTTGTTTATATCTGATCACCATCATGTCTACTTCATGCCCATGTATTGCTATGTCATGTTGCTGCACTTTTGCATATAGTTATACCCCTGTTTATACAACATAAAAATAATAGTTTCTGCCATGTTTTCGTGATTTTCACTAAGTCCTAGACGAGTAATGTTTTATTGCATTTTGCATGGGCTATAACTAGTTGTTCATGATGCCTATTTGCATGATTATTTTTTCCATGCCTTCCCTGCCATGTCTACTTTAATTGCATATCATTTGTGAGCATGTTTGCACTCATTATCCTGTTTATGCATTGCTCTAAAGTGTGCTTCGTGATGTTGGCAGATTGTGCCCGTAATTTGTTTTACTTGTATCTTTTTAACCGTAACTCCGTTTGTGGTGTTCTTTATATGTAACTTGATTAGTTTTTCGTGTAATTTGTGTTTCTGCTATTGTTTACTGTTGTTAACCAACCTAAAATATGGTTTAGGATAGAACAGTACCAAATCCTTTAATCATCGTGAGGCACTTAGTGTTATGCCATGTTTAGGGTGTTGCCTCGCTTAACTTGACTAGTATAGGTAGTTTACTTGGTGCTTAACCTTTGCCATGATTGTGTGACATGCCATGCTTGCATGCCTTGCCATGTTAATAACCGTTGGTTGATCACTTGTAGCTAAACAACTTGAACCGATTCTAAATGTGCGGTATCGTCGTGTGTGACGAGTACTCCACTTAAATTGTTAGTAACTGCTCTCGACGGTAGGTGCTTGTCTTGTGTTGCCTTCTTGTTGATGCTTACTCGTGTTTGCTTCGTAGTAATAGATGCTTGCTCGTTGACTGCTTTCCAGTGTTTACCGTCTTGTGTGCTTCTGCGGGTACCTCTCGGAGACGATGCGAGCTTGCGATCAACTACACCTTCGGAACCCGACTTATCAACAGGCAAGGACTATACATTACTTATGATCCATTATATTTCAACCAGCAGTTTTCATGGTAGTCTAGGTTAGGTTTGATGTTTGATCCTACCACTTGGTTATAGCCTCTTTCAAACCGATACAGCCATGTCCCCTCCCAGCAAACCTTGTACTGCTATGCTACTATTGCTCGTTGCTCAGCCCCTTCTTAGTATGCATGCTTAGGATGCTACGATGTTATCCTGTTACTCCTTGGTTTGGGATATCACATTATTTTTATTTTTATTGATGATATGATTATTATAATGTTGACTATATTCGATGAAGGATGGAAGGTCTAGGCTATCCCGCCCCGACGCTTTGTTCCATTCGAGTCACCTAGGACCCGAGTTCCGGGTATTGGTTTTAAGACTGAGCGTGCCTAACCGCGTGTGGGATACTATGGGATCCCCTCTTCTTACCTACCTAGCTTCAAACATTTCTAGTGGTGGCCCAAGATGATTTACCATTTGAAACTGCATGCATAACTGGTATGCAGCCAGTGGATTTAAAAAAACTCGGGCCAGCAGAGACATAGTTCCTTTGTTGGTCCACACTGGTGAGCTAGGGAAGTCCCTTGTTATATAGGTGAGGCTAACCCCGACCTTAGCCATACGGAAGAGTCTGATCCGAGAGCGTGGCCGACTTTTGGATTGGTTGTCGACTCCCCAGGGGCCACTTCATAAATGCTAGTGCGGCAGCAACCTCACCACTTACCCCATCCTTACCGTAAACTACTAGTTTTCCTAGAATGACGAGTGATGAAGTCCTTGCTGGGTCAGTTGACCACTACAGTTGGATGCTGCATACTTCTGTACTCATGATACTACCCCCAAACTCTTTTCAGGGTTCTTGATGGACAACAGGTATGGTGATCGACGTTTCATGTGGAGGCTCGACGACGACTAGTTAGGCGGATCCCGGCGGAGGGCCTAGACCCGTGTGGTTATGCGGATCGATGTTTTTCTCTTTGCCAGTAGGCATTTGATTGTAGTCTGTACTCAGGCAGATACCTTCCGCTGATGTATTGTATTTAAGGCAGTTGTATGCCAATTGTATGAGATGTTGTATCTTTTTATCTGTACTGTTGTGATATCATGTTGGAAATCCGGGGCGTATGGCTATGTCATATGTCGCGGTGGAACCGATATGTGCTTCGTCCCCGGGTCTGGATGGAAACATCTAGATCTGGAACAGTACCGCATATCGGGCCTTACACAGAGCGTATGGTTCCAAGGGTTTGGATGTACCGGGGAAAGTGGACGCTACCTCTCGGAGTGAGAAGAAAGCAATGCACGGCATAGGGAAGGCTAGCAAAATATGGGAAGGTGGAAGTGTCAACTTTTGAATACTCACATTAGTCCGAAGAACTCATGCACTTATTATCGCTAACTGTCAATCTAATAAGGAGGTTCACAAAGAGACAAGTACCCCGAGGATGAGTGTATGGGGGTTTGGTTATCCTTGCGCATCCTCGACTCATGGTACGTGAGTGTACTCTAATATTCGACCCCTCAGAAGAGTAGTGATCCAACTAGTAGCTAAAGTTCTCAACTAATTTGTAGGTTTTTGAAAATAAACATAGATTGCCCAAAATATAACATCTATCACTAATAGCCTAAAGATCTTAACACCAAAAGTCCAAACATTACTCAAGACAACACCTCAAAACTTTTGCAAGTTACTATTACAAAAAGAATAGCAACCTCAATTACCTACTTCAAGTCAAGACACAAAACTCAGTGCAACAGGCAAACTCTCTAAAAAAGATAAACATGAAAACTCAAGAGAGTTCCAGCAACAAACTAAACAAAAATCTCTTTGAAAAGATAAACATGAAAGCTAAGAGCAAAGCTTGACAACAACTACGGAAAGATAAAGAACAAACACAGCAAAGATAAGCAGGAAAAGTCCTATGTTGTGTTCCAAATTTTGGAAGTGGAGCGTGTTTCTTTCCCACACAAAGAAAGCTGGGATCTAACTTGTTATGAGCAGCAAGAAAAGCTAAATAAAACTATAAAAAACGAAACCTAAGAGCGAGATGCTCCAAGAATAGCACCTAACGCATGAAGTGATAAAAATAAAGTGAAGCGAGAGACAAACTGATAATTGTCGATGGAGAAGGGGATGCACGGGGGCATCCCCCAGCTTAGACGCTTGAGTCGCCTTGAATATTTCTTGGGGATACATGGGGGCATCCCCAAGCTTGAACGCTTGACACTTCTTAATCCTCTTTCATCATCTTCCCTCGCACACTTGAAAACTCCCTTCATACAAAACTCATCATAATCTGATTAGCGAGGTTAGTACCCATAATAAAATATTTTTTTCTCTACTGGAAATAAAGATAACCTTGAAGAGCTACTGTTTCTCAAGATTGCCAAAATGTATTTGCAAAGAAAAAAAAAGCTTAAGGTTTGCAAAACGAAGAAAGGCCAAAACAGGACACAATCTGTGGAAAACAGACCAGCAGATAGAAACAAAGTTTTTAAGGGTACTTCTGCAACTCAAATCAAAAAACTCAGAACATACGACAGTTTCGTAATTGTATAGAGCACGCTGTGTAAACAATTCAGCTCAAAAATATGAGCTGGGATTTTTCTCTGATTTTTCTAGTCACGAGGACATAATCTGTTTTCTGGACAGCATGTCACAACTTTCACTTCCCTTGTCGTATGAGGCTATAAAAGGCACAAAGCTTGAAAAGTAAAGATACAATGATGTTGCTACAGTAGTAAAAATCATCAAGACCACTAAAAATAGAAGAAAAACAAAAAGGAAAACCTAAATTCATTGCGGGCTACCTCCCGAAAGCGCTTCTTTAAAGCCATTAGCTAGGCTTAATGCAAATAGATCAAGTTTTTTCAAGAAAATAACTAGCCCGTGTGACGGACTCAAAAGGCAACTTAATCTTTTTCCTAGGGAAGTGTTCCATCCCTTTCTTGAGATGGAATTGGAATTTTATAATCCCTTCTTTCATATCAATAACAGCACCTACGGTGCGAAGAAAAGGACGTCCCAAAATAATTGGACAAGAAGGTTCACATTCAATGTCCATAATAGTAAAATCAACGGGAACATAGTTGTCATTGACAATGATAAGAACATCATCTATCTTCCCCAAAGGTTTACTTATGGAATAATCGACGAGACGAACAACAAAAGAACAAGCATCAAAAGGTTTCAAATCAAATATATCATATATTCTTTTGGGCATAACAGAGGTACTAACTCCAAGATCACATAAAGCAAAGCAAGAAAAGTTATTCAACTTAATTTTAATCATAGGATCCCAACCATCTTCTATCTTTCTAGGTATAGAGGCTTCTAACCTAAGCTTCTCCTCCCTAGCTTTGATGAGAGCATTTGTGATATGCTCCGTGTAGGCAAGATTAAGTGTGCTAAAGCATTGCTGTTGAAGTTGTTTCTAGAGATAAATTTCACATCTACTTGATCCTGAGCAATCAAAGAATTTAAAGGAACATTTTGAGGATCAATAGGAGATTTCTTGGTAAGTAAAGACATGATCAAGTCAACTTTTTCATTTAGGGAGGAGATCTCCTCGACAGAGTTTACCTTCCTACCTGTTGGAGCTCTTTCGGTGTGCCATTGGGAATAGTTGGTCATCATCACATCGAGAAGTTTTATGGCAGCACCAAGTGTAGTTGACATAAAGGTTCCTCCCGCGGCCGAATCTAACAAGTTCCGCGAGGTAAAGTTCAAGCCTACATAAATAGTCTGGATAACCATCAAAGTAGTCAAACCATGCGTAGGGAAATTCTTAACAAGAGATTTCAAGCGTTCCCAAGCTTGGGCAACGTGTTCATTATCCAATTGTTTAAAATTCATAATAAAGCTCCTCAACTGGATAATCTTAGTAGGCGGATAGTACTTCCCGATAAAAGCATCCTTGAACTTATCCCAAGAATCTATGCTATTCTTAGGCAAGGATTGAAACCAGATTTTAGCTTCATCCCTCAAAGAGAAAGGAAAAATCTTAAGCTTAACAATATCACCATCTACTTCGTTGTACTTTTGCATATCACAAAGTTCAATAAAATTATTTAAATGCAAAGCAGCATCATCTCTAGCACCAGAGAAATGATCTTTCATAACAAGGTTAAGCAAAGACGGTTTAATGTCATAAGAAGGTGCTGAAGTAGCAGGTGTAGTGCAGATAAAGTCACTGTTGTTGTGACTAGTGAAGTCACACAACTTGGTGTTTTCAGAGGAACCCATAGTAGCAGCAAGCAAGATAACTGTTTTATTTTTATTTTTGATAAAAGACACTAAAGCAAAAACTGAAAGGTAAACTAACAAGACTAAAAATAAAAGATAAAAGATAGTGTGCAACTCCCCTATCTGGAAGAGTGGAGTCCCCGGCAATGACGCCAGAAATTTGTTGATACACGAGATAACTTCTCGCCCCCGTTGGTTACCCAAGTGGAAGGTGAGATGTAGATAGCGGCAAATTTCTCTCGGTTAAGATACCGAGGTTTTAAGATTGTCTCCCGTAGGACTCCAGTAGATACAAGTAGGTGGTGAAGTGAACAATGGCGCCGTTTACAACCTAAGGTTGCTTACTTCACCTGGACCTGCACACACAAGAGATAGATTTGCTCCCAACGAGTTCAGAGGAGTTTTCAATTCCTCTGGCCTTGTTGTTTACAAAGGATAAAACGCACGGGATAATAATGATAGTGATAGAAACTGAAAAGTAAATACTGAATGTAAATTGATAGTGTAAATAATGGTGGAAGTATGGACCGGGATCTCATGATGTTCACTAGTGATGTCTCTCTCCCAAAAGACGATAAAATATCCATGCGAGGTAAACAAATTACAGCTGGGCAATTGACAGGATTATGTGCGCAAACCAATGCTAATTATGCAAAACAGAAAGGAATAGGCTCAAAAGCACGGGCGGTACGCCAAGACAAGTAGACCGAAATCCATCTGCATCTACCCACTAATCATCCACCTTGAGATATCTATCCTGAACATATCGCTGGTATTAAGATGCAGATCCCACCCAAAGTGTAAACTCAAAGCAACGGACAACTGCATTAAAGAACTTTGCATAAAGTAAAGAATCCTTGCACCCGCAAGTACAAGCACCGTTGTTTTCCCCCTTCTGGCAACAACACATCCCCTAGACTCATGTGTTTGTCACTCAAGCTATTCATCGGGGGGCATGAACCCAGAATCATGCATAACACTCCCTCTTGCAGTCACTACCTACTACTTGGCCAAAGCAATAAAGAGCAACGAAGAACATGCAAGAGTTACTCAAGAACAAAAATATAAAAGAAGAGAATCAAATATCTAACTCAATCACAATCTGAACATAATCTCATAATCCATCAGATCCCAGCAAACTCAGCATAGCAACAGCAGAAAGATTACGTATGTGCCTCGATCATGTAGGGCAGCTCACGAGGTCTAATCCATGAAGAACAAAGAGGGGAGGAGAACATCACATAGCTACTGATCATGGACCCATGTTCCAAGGTGGACTACTCACTGTTCATCCAGGAAGCATCCATGGTGTTGGAGAAGCTCCCGGAGGTGATTCCTCCCTCTGGCAGGGTGCCAGGAAGAGGTCTTCTGGTGCTCAGATCTTGGAAACGCGGCGGCGGCGGATCAGAGGAGAGATCGCGAAAAAGGGTACCGTCCCCGAGGGTTTCTCGTCACGGGGAATAAATAGGCAAAAGGGGGCAGCCAGAGGTGGGCCAGGGGCTCCAGGCGGTGCGTCTAGGGGCCTGGCCGCGCCCTCTGGTCGCCTGGATCCCCCTGTATCCCCTCTGGCCCCTCCTGGGCTCTTCGCGAAGCTTCCGGTACGCTGATTTTTCCTATATTTTCCCGGAATTTTTCTGGTACTTTTAATAAGGGGGAAACCTGAAATAGAAAAACAGCAGAAAAGAGGAACTGGCACTGGGGTGCACTTAGTTAATAGGTTAGTCCAAATATGATCAAAAGTGTATGCAAGTTCATCAATATCATAGCAATATCACACAAAAGAGGCATGGAGCAAGCAGAAATTATAGATACGTTTTGGACGTATCAACTCTTATGATTAAACATCTTGCAAGCATCCACAAATACAAGATAGAAATTAAGGCAAATCCTAACCACAACAATAAGATCAAGGATCCATTACTCCCTTGTGCAAAAGTGTGCAAACTGGGGTTCAGGTTTCTGTCACTCCGGCAACCCACCGTAAGCATTCTAAATACACAATGTATTCCCCTAGGTCCTACAGAAGGCGAAGTGTTGAGTGTTCGACTCACAAAACACCACTAGGAAAATAACAACACAACTTAAATATCAAACAACACAAATTACTTCAACATCATATGACTACTAGCAACTAGACTTCTCCCGTGTCCTCAAGAACTAAGGTAACTACTCACAAGACATAAAAGAAATCATGATCAGAGGTGATAAATATATTATAAACAATCTGGACATAATGGTATTTCTCCAACAAAACTCAATAGCATTCACCACAAAGGAGTAATCATGACAGGTAGAGTAGAGAGGATAGATATTACTGATTACAACACAAGATGAACTTGTGAGGTGAGATTGGATGGTGGTGGAGATGCTGCTGATGTTGGGGATGATGTTGATGATGATATCGATGATGCTTGTGACGATGGTGATGACGATGGCGATGATCTCCCCTTCCGGGAGGTGATCTCCTCGGCGGTATCTGCCCACCGGAGAGCCCTTTTCTTCTCTGTAGGTTTCCGCCACGTAGCGGCGGCGGAACTCCGTGATGGCCTCCCTTTTTAGGGTTTTCGCGCAACGAGGAGTATATAGGCAAGAGGGGGGAGGCGAGAGTGGTCCTAGGGCTCCAGGCGCCCTCCCGGCGCGGCTAGGGGTGGGTCCACGCCAGGTGGCCGCCTGGGGCTCCTGTGGCCCCCCTGTGGCCCCTCTTCGGCGAGTCTTCGTTATTCTTCTGGAAAATACCCCCCATCAATTTTCAGGTAATTTGGAGGTATTCTTCTTCAACAACTCAGCGTCCACTTTTTACCGCTAAATCCTGCGTTTGCTGCTTCGGCACCGGAAAGTTGCAAACTGTGTATAATAAGCCAAAAAAACATAAGAACATCATCGTAACATGAAATATATCAATGAATAAGGATGAATTATGATATAAAATAGTGATGAATTTTGGACGTATCACCGTCCATACATCGTCTCGGTCCTGAACGGAAACGCCGGCCGGATTCCCGATTGGGGTACATACTCAGCTAGGCAATCCCCTGGACTAGAGTTGGAGCCGTGAGGTAAGTACCTTGGTGTTTATCCTCATATGACATCCGTTTGAAGGATGACGAGTCACGGGCGGTAAGTGATGACACATGTGTGAAGCGTACACCCCTGCTGGGTAATGATCTATTCGAATAGCCATGTCTGCCGTTATGGACTACTTGGAGACCTTTACTTGATTATTAGACAACTCAAATGGATACTCTAAAATTTCCAAGATAAGTGTGAGTGCTATGGGTTGCTTCCTCATGGGGAAGTCGAGGAGGAATCCATGGTGGCGTATTTTTGTGGTGATCAAGATTAGATGGACTCGACTGCGCTTCTCATCTAAACTCTATGTAGTCATAGTACAGGATAGCCAAGTCAAAGCTTTCTGCATTACAACCCCACTTGCCTTTACCTTGATACCTGAGCATAAGTAGTATAGTTCTGATGTAAGTCTTGCAGAGTACGACTTTGTACTCATGTTTGCTTAATCTATGTTTTAGAGACGAGACCACTGATCCTGAGGGTGGCCTCCCCCTCAAGCTTGATGCCGACGAAGTAATGTAGTCGCAGACAGCAGCCTGGTCCCTCTAGAGGGTCGTTGTGTTTCCTTAAAGGCTTCTTAAGCCATTTTTTAACCTTGTCTTTACTAAGACATAATTTGCTTCCGTTACTGTATGATGTAATGTTGGGTCACAGTTATGTGATCTCTGCTTGTAACACTACTATATCTGCTCTATTTAGCAGATGCAATAAAACTATGAGTTTGTAGAGTTCATGTTGTGTTACCTGCTGTTTACACTAGACATGTATGCTTCATGTATGATTATAACATGCATGTCTTAGTGTGGGATTAGATAGCTTACTTGAGTGCTTGCCGGCGGTATTTCATACACCAAGTGGCCCTTAGATGTGCGCATCTTGGGGCATCGCGATGCGATCGCTCGTGACTCTGTCACGTGGCACACTTTGTGGTATGATTGAGCCCGCCCGAGACCCCGACTAAGTGATCGGGCTGGAGTCTGCTTATGTAAGTTTTATAATTCAATCGATAATGTGGTTGAGGCGAGTTGTCTATGAGTATGGGATTTCACCACCCATAATCATTTAGACTTGTGAGAGGATGATGAGGACCCATCTCAGTTGATCATCCGGCCTGAATGGGATGCCCCTCACGTTCGATGCTTTTCGAGAGTGTTATGGGCTTGGCCTTCTCTGCTTAGACACGTGGGTACAGCTCTCGGATCTCCATATGATTGTGTTGTAACAAGAATTACATACACAAACCCCAGGTCCTGACAGGCTTGGTATCAGAGCAGGACTCCCTGTAGGATTACTAAACCTTAGCCGAAGTCGAGTCTAGCATTCTATAGTTATATAATTACTTGGGTATATGGGATCAATGTAAGGCTTCATTTTTCTCCTTACCCTCATCGATCTGAGTTCTGAGTCACCCTCATCTTTTCTACGGGAAGATAGGACTAGGCTCATCTATGTCTATACTAGAACATCTCGTTGTTTGACTCTCCATAGCTGTACGAATGTTTTGGTTGTCTACAAGTCACCATTCCATCGAGCCTTCTGAGAAAGTTCTGATCATTCTTGAAGATTGATTCATTTTGTTCATCCCGGTACAGCCGTTATGCTGTCTGATTTGTCCCGTGTTTCCAGTGATTCCAATGCTTTTGCATTACAATCTTGTGCGGTCTTAAATTATTTCATCTTTGCTTTGATTCCATCATAAATCCTACTATGATTGTTGATTTTTATCACACAGAATGTCAGGTGGGACTAGATGTGTTGAATCTGGTCACGGTAATCAAAGTGGTGGTGATGATCCTCCTCCACTGCCTTCTGCGGCGGAAATCATGATGGAGGCTGAGCGAAATCGTCGTGATCAAACATGCCTTTTGGAGCTCATTGAGAAGAATACTTCTCTTCAGCGAGATGTGGTAATATCCATCCTGGATTTCATCCCCTTGAACCCGCCAGTTTTCCGATGTTCATCTGAGCCCCTTGATGCCGATGATTCGCTCCATTCCATCGAGCGTAAGCTTGAGACGACGCATGTTTCTCCAGATGATCGTGTGATGTTTGCGGCATACTTTCTGGAAGGTGTTGCTGGTGAATGTTGGGAGAGTTTTGTTGCAGTGCAACCTGATGGTCACGTAGTGACTTGGCAGGAGTTCTGTCATGCCTTCCAAGGGTACCACATTCTGGATGAGCTGATGGAAAGAAAGAGGGAAGAGTTCTGCAACGTATCTTAGGGAAATATGAATGTTCATCAGTATATGACTGAGTTCAATCGTTTTTCTCGTTATGCCCCTGAGAAGATATCAACCGATGCCAAGAAGCGCGCAAGGTTCCGCAAGGGACTTAGCCCTATCCATCTTCATGATATCAATCTCCTTGAATTTGTCAACTTCGAGGATTTGGTCAATAGATCATTCAGAGCTGAGCATGGAAATGAGGTCTTTGAAGAGTCTCGCAAGAGTGATCGTGATGTTACTTCCTCTTCTTGTTTGGGTTCTCAGACCATCTCCACAAAGCAAGAAAGCCCAGAAATATAGTAGAGAGCATGCCATAGAAACTCCACAACCTAACACCCGAGTGTGCTACAAGTGTGGTAATCCTGGCCACATTGCACGATAGTGTTCATTGCAAGAGAATGTTCCTCCTCTTCCAAAACATAAAGCCAAAGATAAACCACCAAAGTCTTCCAAAGCCAAGTACGTTATTGTTGAATACGTACGTGTGAACCATGCCACCATCAACGAAGCCCAAGAGGATACGAAGGTTGTACTCAGTACCCTTCCTGTTAACTCCAAACCAGCTTCCGTTCTATTTGACTCTGGAGCTTCTCATTCCTTTTTGTTTGAAAAGTTCGCACTCCTGCATGACATTTCATTCGAGGATTTGCCTACCTCTTTCATGATTAAAACTCCAGGATCCATATGGCGTACCAGTAGGGTAGGTCATGACAATGAAATTGCTGTTGAGGATGTTGTATTCCTTGCTTCTCTCATAGCCCTCAAATCTTCAGATATCGATATCCTCTTAGCTATGGATTGGTTGTCTAAACACCGTGCCAAGATTGATTGTGCCACTAAATCAGTTCAAATCAGTCATCCTTCCGTCAAGATAGTACATTTCGCATCTCAAGGTTCATAAACCCAGCTATATTCGTTGAATGAACATCCCCTTCCTAACCTTGAATATATTCCGATAGTTTGTGACTTTCCGGATGTCTTTCCAGAAGAGCTGCCAGGAATGCCTCCTGACAGATGTGTAGAATTCATTGTAGATCTTATCCCGGGGACCGCCCCAATTTCCAGACGCCCATATAGAATGGCCCCACATGAGTTAGCTGAGCTTAAAATCCAACTTGAAGCTTCGTTGGAAAAAGGCTTCATCCACCCTAGCTCATCTCCATGGGGTTTCCCTGTTCTGTTCGTAACGAAGAAAGATGGAACAGAAAGGATGTGCGTAGATTATCGCCTGCTAAATCTAGCGACAATAAAGAACAAGTACCCACTTCCCAGGATCAATGATCTTTACTACCATCTTGCTGGATCCTCTGTCTTCTCCAAAATGGATTTGAGATTAGGTTATCATCAAATCAAAATCAGAAATAAGGACATTCCCAAAACGGCTTTCACTACTCGTTATGGTCTTTACGAGTACACCGTCATGTCCTTCGGTTTAACCAATGCCCCAACCACTTTTTTCGCGCTAAATGAATTCGATCCTCATGGAGTATTTGGACAAGTTCGTTGTGGTTTACCTTGATGATATCCTTATATACTCGAAGAACGAAGAAGAACATGATGAGCCTTTAAGGCTGGTATTGATGAAACTTCAAGAGCATCGCCTATATGCCAAATTCTCCAAGTGTGAATTATGGTTACCAGAAGTGACCTACCTAGGCCACGTGATTTCTGCAAAAGGCATTGTTGTCAATCCCAAGAGAGTTCAGGCCGTCCTTGACTGGACTGCACCTGAATCGGTTAAGCAAGTTAGGAGTTTTCTCGGCCTAGCAAGCTATTGTCGCCGCTTCGTTGAGAACTTCTCCAAATTTTCAAAGCCTCTAACTGAACTCCTCAAGAAAGATAAGAAATTCGAATGGACCCCCAAGTGCGAGGAAAGCTTTCAAGAGCTGAAAAGAAGATTAAATTCTGCACCCGTACTTGCGCCTCCAGACACCAAAAGGGATTTCGAAATCTATTGTGATGCTTCACGACAAGGGTTAGGATGCATACTTATGAAAGATCGACATGTGGTAGCATATGCTTCACGCCAGTTACGTCCACATGAAGAGAACTATCCTAACCATGATCTTGAACTCGCTGCCGTAGTTCATGCCCTGAAGACTTGGCGACATTACCTCCTTGGTAATCGTTGTGAAATCTATACCGATCACCAAAGCCTCAAATACATATTCACCCAGCCAAATCTAAACCCCAGGAAAAGACGGTGGATAGAGTTGATAAAATATTATGACTTAAGTATCTCTTACACCCCATGCAAAGCCAATGTCATGGCTGATGCACTAAGTCGTAAGTCGTATTGTAACAACCTCATGTTACAACAGTATCAACCACTTCTCTATGAGGAATTTCGAAAGCTTAATCTTGACATTGTTCCTCATGGATTCCTTTCCACCTTGATAGTGAAACCAACTCTTGAGGATCAAATCGTAGCTGCCCAGAAACATGATAGTGGTATCGAAGAGATCAAAGAGGACCTTGCTAGCAAAAGTGCTAAATGTTTCTCTGTAAATGATCAAGGAACGGTATTCTTTGAGAATCGTTTCGTAGTGCCAGAAAACCAAAACCTAAAATAGATGATCCTTCAGGAAGCTCAAGACACACCTCTCTTGATTCATCCCGGTAGTAGGATAGTGTACCGAGATCTACGCCAGAGATTTTGGTGGACCGGTATGAAGCGAGAAATCGCTCAATTTGTTGCTGAATGTGATGTTTGTCGTCGCATTAAGGCAGAGCACCAAAGACCTGCTGGTACTCGTCAACCTTTGCCTATCCGTGAGTGGAAATGGGATAAAGTTAGTATGGATTTCATCACTGGCTTTCCAAAGTCTCAAAAGGGAAACAATGCCATCTTCGTGGTCGTAGACCGTCTTTCCAAAGTTGCCCATTTTCTTCCTATTCGCGATAGTATAACTGCTAGCCAGTTAGCGGATTTATATGTCTCCCGGATCGTTTCTCTCCATGGTGTTCCTTTGGAAATCAATTCAGACCGAGGAATTCTTTTCACCTCTCGATTTTGGGAAAGTTTTCAAAATGCTGTGGGAACTCATCTCTCCTTTAGAACTGCCTTTCATCCCAGCCAAGTGGTCAAGTAGAAAGAGTCAATCAAGTTCTCGAAGACATGCTCAGATCCTGTGTTATCTCATTCGGAAAGAGTTGGGAGAAATCTCTTCCATTCGCCGAGTTTTCTTGTAACAACAGCTTCCAATCTAGCTTGGGCATGGCACCCTTTGAATTTCTCTATAGTCGAAAATGTCGAACACCATTGAACTGGTCAGAAGCCGGTGAAAGACAATTCTTTGGACTGGATATGATCCAGGAAGTAGAAGAGAAGGTTCGCATTGTTCTTGATCAATTGAAAGCAACCCAGTCTCGTCAGAAAATCTACTATGATCGTCATCATAGGCCAGAAATCTATGAGCTGAACGAGAAGGCTTACCTCCGGGTTACTCCTCTGAATGGAACCCATCGCTTCGGTATCAAAGGAAAATTGGCACCACGTTACATAGGTCCTTTTCGGATTCTCGCTAAACGTGGAGAAGTTGCCTACTAACTTGAACTACCCCCGCATCTTTCTTAGGTTCACGATATCTTCCACGTATCTCAACTCAGGCGTTGCTTCAAGGACCCCATCCACGAAGTAGACCACGAAACGCTTGACCTCCAAGAAAACCTGTCATATCGAGAGTATCCTGTTCATATCATCGATAAATCTAAGCGTACCACCCGACATCTGAAGATCAAGTTCCTCAAAGTGCAGTGGTCCAACAATTCTGAGAAGGAAGCCACCTGGGAACGAGAAGACCGTCTACGAGTCGAGTACCCCACCCTCATCCCGACTACTTCTGAATCTCGGACGAGATTCTTTTGAGTGGGGGCGAGTTATCACAACCCCAATTTTTTTATGTGCTTTTATTTCTAGAAATAAGGCATCATGTTTAAATTTCCTTTTTTATAATTGAGGATTTGGAAAAGCCCCAAAAAGAATTCAAATAAATGGCCAGACAAAAATCTTTTTCCAAAAATCTTCTGAAGTTTTTGAAAAGTCCTATAAATGGGCATGATCACATCTCATGTGTTGTGGGTCCCACTGCATGCTCCAAGATTTTCCAAAAATTAAGAGAAGGGCTTGGAAATTTAATAATAATCCTATTTGATTTGAAATTCAAATTATTTGAATTTCAAAAATCTCCAAAACTTGTGAGTGGTTAGCAATATGCCATGTAAGGCCACATAAAAGTTTTGGGAATTTTATAAAATTCCTAGATATATTTTTTCCAAGGAAAAACAAATAAAACAGAAGCAATAAAAGAAAAAGAAAAAGAACAGAGCCCCCTTACCTTTTGGCCCACCTGGCCTAGTAGCCAGGCCCGGCCCACCCTCCTTCTTGTCTTCTTCCTCAGGAAGGAAGGGGCAGTGGTGCGTGGCGACCATGCCATGGCCGCCGACGCCACTTCCTGCTACCCCCAGCCTACCCCCTCGCAACTGGACGCCTGGAGACTTCCCACGCCGTCCCCATCCATTTTCCCCTCCCCTCGCAGTCTCTCTCGCCCTCTGTTTCGCCTCCCGCGCCACGTCCGAGAGATCGACGACGCCGCCGACGTGCACCACCGCGGCCACCGGCATCACCTCGCAGCGCAAGGTTGTCCAGAAGACCCACCGTCGTCACCTTCGTCTCCTGGAGCATTCAATCGAGCAAGGGAGCCCCGACAGCCATCGCAATCTTCATCGTCTTCCCTACGGTCGCCGGGTCTTCGTCGTCAAATTCGTCGCCACTGCCAGTCCTCCGGCCTCCGCGACCCCGCCTCTGCGCTCAGGGTGAGCATGCGCTCAATTCCCCCCTAACCCTGCTCGCTCTAGTGTTCTCTGTCACCCACTCCATCGAGCCCGAGCACGGCCGCCGCCCGAGCACGGCCGCCACCCGAGCTCGATGTCGGCAAGGCTACGGCTCCCCCCATGCGTCCCCGTGGCCACCAGAAGACGCGGACGTGCACGAGGAGCGTTCTGGTGGTCTCCCCGTGCCTCCCCGTGGCCGGATCTACCTGCTACGTGCGCCGCCGCGTCCTGTGGCTGCCGCCGGCTAGCCGCCGGCCGGGTTAGCCGTTAGGGCCTAACCCCCTCCCCCCTCCTAATTAACCCCTAGGCTCACTGACAGATGGGGCCCAGCCCCCTAAACCCATATTAGTTTCTAATTACATCGGGGTTAACCCCTTGTGTCAATGACAGGTGGGTCCCAGGAGACAGTTGACTGGTCAGCGCTCCATGACATCATCTTGATGTCATGCTGACGCACTAATTCTTTTATCTTTTTAATAGAAATTCCAGAAAATAGTTAAAACTTTGAAATTGAATAACTTTTAAACCATAAATCCAGATCAAACAAATAATATATGAAAAATTATCAGAAAAATGCAAGGAATCCAAATATGAAACTTTCAAACATGAAAAAATAGTTTACAAAGATCAAACAATAGCAAATGAAATTTGGACAAAATTGAATAATCATTTGGAGTTTGAATTTGGAATTCTTTTCCAAATATACTTCAATTAATATGTTGAAACTTGAACATACCCCACATCAGTACAATGCCATGCTATGTTTTACATCTTGATTGTGCATTGCAATGTGATGTTTATACTTTGTTGTCTCGGTGTTTGCCTCTTCTCGATAGATTCATCGCCGGACGTAGTTTCCGACTGCCCTGAAGAGTGACACCTCATGATCTTCAACAAGGCAAGCAAACCCCATTGATCATGTCTATATAAACCCATTTACCTCTTGTTATCCCTTATGCATGATTAGATAATTCACATGTTACCGTTCTACCGCTAGTTGAACCCATCCTTTGCATGACCTATCATTGCTGCCAGAGTATTAAGCAAACCTCAACCTAGTAGATCCAGGAGTGTTAATGTTCATCATGTGGCCCTTCATCTATGTTATGCTATGCCATGTTAGAGTTGTATGCAATGAACATGATCCATCTGGGTGATGTATCGGGATGGTAGAGAACAATGCAATGTAATGGTAATGTGTTGGTGAATTCATCCTAACAAAGGTGAACAATGAGAGGCTGTGTAGGAGTACACAGTGGGTTGTCTCATTTACACTGCCCTAGGCCCCGAGTTCTTGTGTTGTGATCCAAGACACAGATTACAACCACATGTTGGGCTCATTGAGCCCGCTCGACCTATTAACTCACCCCGACTATGGTCCAGGATTCGCATGGGTTATTGCTTCTTCGATTTGATTTAATATTTTAGCACGGTTTTAGGCAAGCGCATTTCCATCCGTCGAGGTGGGCTTGTCGGATCGTCCATATATCGTCTGGGTCCTGAACGGGAACCCCGGCCGGATTCCCGATTGGGGTACATACTCAGATAGGCGATCCCCTGGACTAGAGTTGGAGCCGTGAGGTAAGTTCCTTAGTGTTTATCCTCGTCCGACATCCGCTTGAAGGATGACGAGTCACGGGCGGTAACTGATGACACGTGTGTGAAGCGTACACCCCTGCAAGGTAATGATCTATACGAATAGCCGTGTCCACGGTTATGGACTACTTGGAGACCTTTACTTTATTAGAAAACTGAAATGGATACTCTAAAATTTCCAAGATAAGTGTGAGTGCTATGGGTTGCTTCCTCGTGGGGAAGTCGAGGAGGAATCCATGGTGGCGTATTGTTGTGGTGATCAATATTAGATGGACTCGAGTGCGCTTCTCATCTAAACTCTATGTAGTCGTAGTACAGGATAGCCAAGTGAAAGATTTCTGCATTACAAACCCACTTGCCTTTACCTCGATACATGAGCATAAGTAGTATAGTTCTGATGTAAGTCTTGCTGAGTACGACTTTGTACTCACGTTTACTTAATATATGTTTTAGAGACGAGAGCACTGAACCTGATGGTGGCCTCCCCCTCAAGCTCGACGCCGACGAATTAATGTAGTCACAAACAGCAGCCTGGTCCCTCTGGAGGGTCGTTGTGTTTTCTTAAAGGCTTCTTAAGCCATTTGTTAACCTTTTCTTTAGTAAGACATAATTTGCTTCCGTTATTGTATGATGTAATGTTGGGTCACAGTTATGTGATCTCTGCTTGTAACACTACTATATCTGCTCTGTTTAGAAGATGCAATAAAACTATGAGGTTGTAGAGTTCATGTTGTGTTACCTGCTGTTTACACTAGACATGTATGATGCGTGTATGATTATAACCTGCATGTCTTAGTGTGGGATTCGATAGCTTAGTTGAGTTCTTTCCGGCGGTGTTTCATACACCAAGTGGCCCTTAGATGTGCGCAGCTTGGGGAATCGCGATGCGATTGGTCGTCACTTTGTCACGTGGCACACTTTGTGGTATGATCGAGCCCGCCCGAGACCCCGACTAAGTGATCGGGCTGGAGTCTGTTTATGTAAGTGTTATAATTCAATCGATAATGAGGTTGAGGCGACTTGTCTATGAGTGTGGGATTTCACCACCCATAATCATTTAGACTTGTGAGTGGACGATGAGTACCCATCTCAGTTGATCATCCGGCCTGAATGGGATGCCCCTGACGTTCGATGCTTTCCGAGAGTGTTTTGTGCTTGGCCTTGTCTTCTTAGACAAGTGGGTACAACTCTCGGCTCTCCATATGATTGTGTTTTAACAGGAATTACATACGCAAACCCCGGGTCCCGACAATGAGGGTGAATCAGAACATAGATTGACGAGGGTAAGGAGAAAAAGAAGCCTTACGTTGTTCTCTTTATACCCAAGTAACTATATAACTATAGAATGCTAGACTCTACTTCGACCAAGGGCTGAATAATCCTACAGATAGTCCTGCCCTGATACCAAGTCTGTCGGGACCCGGAATATGCATATGTAATTCCAGTCACAACTCAATCATATGGAAGCCGAGAGCCGTACCCACTTGTCTAAGAAGACAAGCACAGAACACTCTCGAAAAGCATCGAACGTGAGGGGCATCCCATCCAGGACGAATGATCAACTGAGATGGGTCATCATCGTACGCTCACAAGTCCAAAATATTATGGGTGGTGAAATCCCATACTCATAGACAAGTCGCCTCAACCATATTATCTATTGAATTATAACACTTACATAAACAGACTCCAGCCCGATCACTTAGTCGGGGTCTCGGGCGAGCTCAATCACACAACAAAGTGTGCCACGTGATAGAGTCACGAGCAATCGCATCGCGATGCCCCAAGCTGCGCACATCTAAGGGCCACTTGGTTTATAAAAGACCTCCGGAAAGAACTGAACTAAGCTATCGGACACCACACTAAGACATGCACATTATAAACATACACGCAACATACATGTTTAGTGTAAACAACAGGTACACATTGCATGAACTCTACAAAGTATATCTTTATTGACTTACACATAGAGTACACAAAGATCATATGACTATGATCCATCATTACATCAAACAACGGCAGAAAATTAGGTCTGAGTACAGACAAGATTAAAAAATGGCTTAGAGAAGCCTTGTTTAACATACATGCCCTTCCACGAGGGACCAGACTGTTGTCTGGAACTATACTAACTTAATCAATGTCGAACTTATGGAAGGTGACTCCATCGGGGTCTGGGATCTCATTTAAAACATAGAATAAGCAAACGTGAGTACAAAGTTGTACTCAGCAAGACTTACATCATAATTGTACTACTCATGCTCAAGTTTCAAGGTAAAGGGAGGTGGGGTTTCAATATGCAGAAATGCCAGCTTTGACTTGGCTAGTCGTGTTCTATGAGTACCAAACTTGAGGTAAGAAGCGTACACGAGTCCACTACCAAGTCTCCAACCAATACACCACTATGGATACTTCCTCGACTTCCCCACGAGAAAGCACACCATAGCACTCACACTTATCTTGCGAGTTTTAGAGTATCCATTCAAGTTGTCTAATAATCAAGCATAGATCTCCATGTAGTCCATGACCTTGGATGCGGCTATTCGAATAATTTTGTTAACCCTGTAGGGGTGTACTACTACACACATGAAACCATCAGTTACCGCCAAGATCTCTTCACCCTTCAAGAGGGTGTCGGCGAGGATAATTTCCACAACTTTTACCGCACAACCAATTCTAATCCAGGAATCAACCATCTTAGTTGCTCACCGCTCAAGAGTCCGGCCGGGTCAACGATACGGACTCAGAAGATGCAGGAGACCGAGACGGCACGTTAGCAGATGGTTTTACTGTCTCATAGGTCCACCCACATATCTAAATGATGCAAACTGTCCTTCATTCTTTTTCTATGCATATGCCAAATGGAAAACCTGAACTAGTGACTACTAGAATTGAACTGGGGTGAGTTAGTAGGCTGAGCGGGGACTAGGGAAGTGTTCAACGAGACAACCCACTGTGTACCCCTACACAGCCTCTCATCTTTCACCTTGTTTAGGTCAAATTCACCACACCCTTTTTCATTACAAGTAACATGAACATGACTGCTACCTACATCAATTCATCACCCAAGATGGACCAATGCTTCCACAACTCTAAGTATAGCATAAGGATAAGCTGGATGAATGGCCACATGATGATCACAAGCAATTCCTAGATCTGCTAGGTTGAGGTTAGCTTAATACTGTGGCAGAAATGATAGGTCATGCAAAGGAATGGGTTCAACTAGCGGTAGAACGTATCATGGTGAACTCCTAAACATGCATAAGCGAGAATGAGAGGGAACTGGGTTTTGATAGACAAAATCAATTGGGTTTGCTTGCCTTGCTAATGATACACGGGTTTATCGGTCTTCTACTTCGGGGGTGACCTCCATCTCGGTAACTCTGTTACCGGAACAATCATCAACAAAGGGGGGCAACATTGAAATAAAATGCACAAGCACATGATAATGTTGTCCATGATGTATATGGTATTGGTTTGTTGACAATTCAATTTAATTGAAGTGTATTGCAAAGGATTTGAAAATTCAAATTCCAAATTCAAATTCAAATTAATCCATATGCACATTTGCTACTGTTGCCCCATTTCAAAATGGTCAAACATTTTTTTTTTCATATTCTTAATCATTGAATTTTTCTGATAATTTTTCATACATTACTTGTTAAATTTGGAGTTAGTATGAATTTTCTATGAATTTACAAAGTTTAAATGATTTCCAGTCTTTTAATGATTTCTTTTAAACAGAAAACTATTTACTGCGTCATTGTGACGTGGTGGGTGGCCTGACAGAAGGGGCCCACTGGTCAGTGACTAGGGGGTTAATCCCCTCTGTTTAAATAAGTTGGGTTAATTAGGGGGGCATGGGGCCCACCTATCATAGACCCCAGGGGGGAGATTAGTGAACAGGTTAAGGCCCTAATGGCCGGGGTCGTCACGGCATCACTGTAGTCGCTGGAAGTTTGCCGAAATCGCGTTCCAGGGCACGTGGATGGGCTTTGATGGCACTGGGGTGTAGCCCGCGGTCATCCGCATCTGTTGGAGCTATCTGGGGTTCATGGAAAGGTCTTGGGCCATGCCAGTGTCGACGGGCACGGCCGCCGGCCACTGACCACGGTGAAGAGTGGCGTCGAGGGTCGGGAAGAAGCGCTGCTAGGGGGAAAACTCGTGAGGCTCACCAGAGCTCGATGGCGAGCACGGAGAGGCCGGAGGGGGCTCGGCGGTGTCGAATTGGTCGCTGGAATCTTGTTGCGGCCGGTGGCGAGTTGGTGAGGAGGGTGTCATTGTCGGGGCCGGTTGGGCTCGATTGGAGCTTCAGCTCGAGGAAGACGGCATCAGGGTCCTCGATGGACACGGTGGTGCGGCGATTGGAGGCCGTTGGCCACGCAGGATCGTCGTCGGCGCTTCGGCGTGCGCTCGGGTGTGCGTGAGATCTCGACGGAGGAGTGAGCTAGAGGGAGACAGAGGAGGGGAAATGACGCGGGGTTCTCTGGCGACTTGCGTGGAGAGAGGAGGAGGCTCGAGGAGGCCTAGAAGCTCTTCGGCGTCGCGGTGGCATCGGCCGTGTGCTCCCAGCGCGCTACCGAGGTGCTTGAGGTGGACGACAAGCACCTGGAGGGCTGGGCTGGGCCGACCTGGAGGCTAAGGGGTAAGATGGGCCAGAAAGGCCAAGTAAACCCCTTTTTTATTTCTTTTTTCTTTTCTTTTATGTATATTTGTTTTGCCCAAGTATTTAAATACCTAGGCAATTTATAAATACCTCAAAATTTTATGTGGGCATAGGAGACATATAGCTAGCCACTCATAAGTTTTGGAGAATTTTGAAATTCAAACAATTTGAATTTCAAATAGAATAGGGTTATTATTTAATTTCCAGACTCTGTTTGGACTTTATATGTGATCATGCTTATTTAAAAGACTTTTAAAAAATAAGAAAGGAATTTTTGGAAGCAATTTTTATCTGGCCATTTAAATTAAATTCTTTAGGGCTTTTCTTTTTCCCCAATTGGATTTCTTTTGAAAAATATTTACATGATGCAAAGGATCAGGCTAACCCTAGCACATACGTAAACTTGGGTTGTGACAATAAACTTCAAAGAACAACTCGGGCAGCTCATAGTCGGAACACTCGCGTAGTTACTAGAGCATGCCAACAACTGGGCTGACGGAGAAAAATCCGTGCGCAATGAATCGGACGCTCCGACGAATCGCATAGATCGTGACTATGACTACTACGACGGAGATAGAGGCCTCGACAGAACAAGAAAAAGGCCCAGGCGCAACTTCTACGACGACAGAGGACCCGACATCGTCACGGCGGGCTTCCCAGGCGATAGGGACGGTAGGCATCGGGACGACAATAGAACGCAGCGAAGAGACAACCCGGAATACCTAGCACACTCCCAAAAGCGTGACTGGAGACCCAGGAAGCCACTGGAAGACGCACGAACATCTCGCTCGGCCAAAGATCAGCTAGACGGACCATCCATAATACATGGTTTCAGGAACGAGCGTGGAGAAATAAGATCAAGCCACACCCTCAGAAACTATAGGCGCTTCACAGAGCTTTCATAAGAAAAGAGCCGGTCCACATCTGATGGCAAGAGAGTGTTAATACTCTTCAAGCCCTAGTTGATTACCCCAAGTGCAGGGTGAGATATAGTGCTGCGGCAAGTTTTCCCTTGGAAAAGATACCAAGGTTTGTCTCCCGTAGGATTCTGAAGGATACAAGAAGGTGGTAAAGTGAACAATGGCGCCGAGGTTGCGGACTTCACCTGGACCTGGACACAGATACAGATAGATTTGCTCCCAACGAGTACAGAGGAGTTGTCAATTCCTCCGTCCTTGCTGTTTACAAAGGATAAAACACAGGGGATAATGATAGTGATAGCAACTGAAAAGTAAAGACTGAAAGTAAATTGAGGGTGTAAACAATGATATGAAGATGGACCAAGGTCACGTGATTTTCACTAGTGATGTCTCTCTCCCAAAAGACGATAGAAGTGCTAGCAAGGTAAACAAATCACAGTTGGGCAATTGACAGGATTATGAAGGCGTCGCAATGCTAACTATGCTGCAAAGAAAGGAAGGGCTCAAAAGCAATGGGCAGTACGCCAAGGTAAGTAGACCGAAATCCATCTGCATCTACTACGAATCACCCACCTTATGATATCTATCCAGAACATCTCGCTGGTATTATATTGCAAATCCCACCCAAAGTGTAAATCTAAAGCAACAAACAACTGCATTAAAAGAACTTTGTGTAAATTAAACAATCCTTGCATCCGCGGATACAAGCACCGTTGTTTTATCCCTGGTGGTAACAGCACATCCCCTAGTCTCATGTTTCTGTCAGTCAAGCTAGACATCAACGGGCTGAAACCACAATCAAGCATAACGCTCCTCTTGGAGTTGCAACAATTAACTTGGCCAAAGTAAAATACGGCAACAGAGAACATGCAAGAATTTACTCAAGAACAAAATATAAAAGAGAAGAACCAAATATATTACTCATCACAATCTGAACATAGTCTCATAATCCATCAGGTCCCAACAAACTCAGCATAGCAACGACAGAAAATTACAAAGGTGCCTCGATCATGTGAGGCAGTTCACGAGGTCTCGAAAGTGGAGGCACAAAGAGGGGAGAGATAGATCACATAGCTACTGGTCACGAACCCATGGTCCAAAGAAAACTACTCACGGTACATACGGGAGGCGTCCATGGTTATGGATGGTCACCCAGAGGGGGTAGCTTCTCCCGGCAGGGTGCCGGAGCATCTTCTCCAGGCAGCCCCGATCTAGAAACGGCGGTGGCGACGGTACAGAGGCGAGATCGCGAAAAAGGAGTTTCTCCCGAGGGTTTCCGTCACGGGGGGTAAATATAGGCGAAGGGGGGCACCAAGAGGTGCCACAGGGCAGTAAGGAGGATCCCTGGCGCGGCCCAGGGTGGGGCCGCGCCGCCTGCCCTCCTGGCTGCCTGCTGGTGGCCCTCCTCCGCTTCTTTGGTGTTTCCGGAAGCTTCTATGATGCTGATTTTTATATGTTTTTTCCAGATTTTTTGGAGCACTTTTAATGGCCGGAAAACCTAAAATACAAAAACAGCAGAAAACAGCAACGGGCAGCTGGGTGCACTGGGTTAATAGATTAGTCCAAATATGCTCTAAAGTGTATGAAAGTTCATGCAAATCATGGCAAAGTCACACAAAACCTGCACGGAGCAAGCAGAAATTATAGATACATTTGGGACGTATCAACATCCCCAAGCTTAATTCCTGCTCGTCCTCGAGCAGGTAAATGATAACAAGCATAATTTCTGTGGTGACATGCCACACAACCATAAAAGGAATTTTAACTAAAGCAATCAAAGCATGCAATTCAATTCAAGTCTTAACAATCAAGAGTCTATATTAGCATTGACACAAGCAACAAAAGAACAAAAGGTGCAAGAGCTCTCGTTGTCCGTGACTCGAATGTCTCCAGATGGTGTTTGCGTGCAAGCAGGGGATAGGGAAGTACGAGATAAAAAATAATTGTTGAGAACAACTATCTACTAAAGTTTCACACTTAGTCTCCTTTGGATTCTTATCTTGACTCGTCCACAGACCACTAGCTAGGTACAAGTCAAATTGATCCACTCCCTTTCGATATTTTGAGCACTCATGCAATGTATGAGCGTGAGCAAGAAAGTTGACACCTAAAAGGCGAAACAGAAAGAAGGTGGAGGAGGAAGACAAAAAGGTGTGAAAGGCTCACATCAATGAGGACAATCAGAGGCGAGAGAAGGCCATATGATAGATATGATGTGAGGCGTAGGGATTGCCATGACACGGACGCAAATGTGAGCTAAAATCTCTCCAAGGGACCTAGTGGGGGTGCATCTAACTTGTTTGCTCAAGAAGATCTAGAGCTTGAGGAGGCTCATCATTGGAATATACAAGCCAAGTTATATAGTGTGAAGATCCCCACATAGCTATATGCATGATGATGATCTCTATGGAGTACAAGGGATAGAGGATGAAGTACTAGTGTGGTTTTTTCAAAAGGAATAGTAGTGTGCCCCCTTCTCTCTTTTTATTTATTTTTCTCTTTTTTCTATTTTTTGTATTTTTTTGGTGGCCTCAATGGCTCTTTCTATTTAACTCTCATTTGTCCTCTTTGGGATATTTTGATTTTGTCCTATTTGGGATCTTTTCCTCACTTAGGAGAAACACTCTATATTTTACAAGAATATAGGAGATCTTTCACACTTTACAAAGGTACTCACATAAAGAACATATAACTATCATGATGCAAAGGTATGACATGAGGATCAAGTCATGAGAAGGTGGATGTTGCATGGCAATGTATCTCGGAAAGGCTATGGAAATGCCTTGTAGGTAGGTATGGTGACCGTTTTGAGGAAAGATATAAGGAGGCTTATGATGACAGAGCGTATCGTGCCAAGGGTTTGGATGCACCGGCGAAGTATGCGCCAACTCTCAAGATGAGAAAGGGCCATGCACGGTACCAAAGAGGCTAGAAAAAGTATAGGTGGGTGGAAGTGTCAACTTTCGAATACTCACATTAGTCCAAAGAACTCATGCACTTATTATCGGTAACTCTCAATCTAATCAGGAGGTTCACAAAGAGACAAGTACCCCGAGGAGGAGTGTATGGGGGTTTGGTTATCCTTGCGCATCCTCGACTCATGGTACGTGAGTGTACTCTAATATTCGAACCCTCCAGAGGTTAGTGATCCATCTAGTAGCTAGAGTTCTCAACAGAGGTTTTTGGTTTTCGAAAAACACACGGATTTCCCAAAATACGACATCTATCACTAATAGGCTTGAGCTCTTGACACCAAAAGTTCAAACATTACTCTAGTCAATACCTCAAAACTATTTCAATTTACTACTACAAAGAGAAAAGCAACTTCAACTACCTACTTGTAGTCAAGACACAAAACTCAATGCAACAGGAAAACTCTCTAACAAGATAAAACATGCAACCTATAGAAAGTTCAACCTTAAACAAAAGAAAAGCTCTAGAAAAACTAAAGCACTACAACTAAACAGAGCAGCATCTAAGAAAAGAAAAAGAACAACTCACAGCTAAAAGAATAAGCATGCAAATCCTATGAGGAGTTCTGATTCAAGCGGAGCGTGTATCTCTCCCACACAAAAGAGTAAGTAAGCTGAGATCTAACTTGTTACTACAGCAAACAAAGCAAACACAAACCTAGAAAAGTAAAGAGCGAGACGCTCCAAGTATAGCACATAATGCATGAAGTGATAAAAATATAGTGCAGCGAGAGACGAACTGACAATTGTTGATGGAGAAGGGGATGCACCGGGGCATCCCCAAGCTTAGACGTTTGAGTCTCCTTGAATATTTATTGGGGGTGCACATGGGCATCCCCAAGCTTGAGCGTTTGACACTCCAAGATCTTCTTTCATCATCTTCCATCGCGCACTTGAAAACCGCCTTCATACATAACTCATTGCACTAGTAGGAAATAGGTTACTGCTGGCGTACAGGTTTTCCCTACCGCTGGCGGGCGAGCGTACGCCAGCGTTGTCCCGCTAGTGGTAATAGGTACGCCAGCGCTATCTTCTCTTACCGCTGGCGTACAAGAAGTATGCCCGCCAAAGGTATGCTTCTGGCGTCCAGATCTGCCCGCTAGTGGTCAACAATATGTACGCCAGCAGTACAATTTCTGGATTTGGTACTGTCCGCCAGCAGTAACTTTTCTGTACGCCAGCAATATATTTTCTGGAATTACTTTTCTGCTAAAACTAGTTATTCCAGCAACACAAATACTCAAATATTTTCACAGTTTACCAACACAATACAAATACACATAATTCATAAGTTCAAATATACAAGAGTGATCAAATATTGTTACATCACATTACTAACCAAAATAGAGAAGTTGTGTAGTGGATCACACATATTGTATCACACATAGATCACAAACCGAAAAATAGACAAGTTGGGAGTTACATCACTATATTGTATCACACACAAACTACATCTCGATAGTTGGACTTCATTGTATCGCATACAAGAGAATGGTAAAGACGATGAGCAAGAAGGGGATCACGAGGAAGTTGGACTTGATCTGGTGGTTCTTCCTCTCTTGCCCTTGCCGGTAGTTCAAGTACCAAGCTTCCGCCTGCGCTTTACTCTTGTAGATCTTGTAGTTGTTGCCCTTGTACTTGTTCACTTTCTTGAAGCAATCTTCCTAGTGCTCATAGACTCCTGGAACGCTACCTTCGTACACCACATACCACTTCTTCATCTATAAAAGACATATATAAATATTAACCAAGATAGTTAAAAAGGAAGATGTGTGTACATTCATGCATTATAAAAGAAGACTTAGTTCAATGTAAAACTAGCTACATGTTCATCATGCATAAAAGAAGACTTAGTTCATGCATCATGTAATACGTACACAAGTTCAACATGAGATAAAGTTTACAACACATGTTCATCAATTGTTCAAAAAAAACTAGCTACATGCATAGAGAACACACCCTCTCACTTCTTGCTCGGCGTCGGCTTCGACTTCGGCTTCGTCTTCAATGGAGGGAACGGGAGACAACCTTGCAATGAGTTGAACGGTCTGTCATCGCCATGTTGATGTAAGCGGGCTTCTATTTCAGCGTTAGGTGGTGGACGATGACTGTAGAAGAACACCCCATCGCTATGTATGACATCCATGCTGATCGTCCGCGCGATCATTTGTTGAATTCGACCGAACTCTTGTCTTATTTCGGCATCGGAGGACACCGCCAAGGTATCGTACCATTTTGCGAGAGACGACGAATATTGTAGTCATTGTTCATCCTTTATATACTCTCGCATATGATAGATGACGTACCAGGCCTCCCTCGTACTGCCTGGCGCCTGCTTGATGCAGGCGAACTCAGTTTTATGTATGAATGTGTACTTTCCTCGCCTTTGATTTTTTCTTTTTATGATGCTCTCCCTATAAGAGTAGCCAGTGAGAGCATCATCTAGAACATCTTTGATTAGCTTGTAGTCTTTGTACTTCTGATGACTCCCCGAGTCGAAATATATGGCAAGCTAGTCTTTTGGCTCCAGGGCGATGAGGGTGCCGTATTGGTTGCTACACAAAATAGTTCGTGGTTCAAAGAGATTATCAGCCTCAGATTATTTTAACGATAGGAAATCTACGAAAGCATGTTACGGCTGCAAGCGAGAATGACTTACTCAGGAAAGTAAGGCATGAGAAAGATGTTCTTGGAGGGATGATCCATGAAGAAATCTTTGATGTACTTCGTTGCCGCTACCTTACCCTTTGGGTTGTTCAAGAACATTTCTTGCATGTAGAATGGGTCCATTATAGCGACATTCGGGGTATTCTCTTTGATGAGCTGGTGAGCCAAGCTGAGCGCAACCAGGCGGACCATGGATGGGTGGATCGCATTCATGTGGAACATGTCAAAGATGTCATTAAACCTCAAGAAGAACAAGTCCCCTGGGTATTGATCCACAAAGCCCAAGCCCCCCGGTACCTTTCCTATGAAAAGAGGGTATGTTGGATTGTCATCATTGGAAAGAATCGACTCCACATAGAGAACAGAATTATGGAGTGTGAGGCCCGATATGCGGTACTGTTCCAGATCTAGATGTTTCCATCCAGATCCGGGGACGAAGCACATATCGGTCATACCGCGACATATGACGAAGTCATATGCCCCGGATTTCCAACATGATATCACAACATTACAGATACAAGGATACAACATCTCATACAATTGGCATACAACTGCCTCAAATACAATACAACAGCGGAAGATACATGTCTGAGTACAGACTACAATCAAATGCCTAGAGGCAAAAGAAAATCATCGATCCCATAACCACACGGGTCCAGGCCCTCCGCCGGGATGCGCCTATCTAGTCGTCGTCGAGTCTGCACGTGAAACGTCAATCACCATACCTGTTGTCGATCAAGTACCCTGAAAAGAGTTTGGGGGTAGTATCATGAGTACAGAAGCCAAGCATTCGATGAGGAATCGCCTCCAACAAGTCTTGCTATCAACTACTACGCAAACATAACACCTATCCTATCCTTGTCCTCCTCTTCGCATCCCGACGAAGAAGAAGAAGTCAAGGCACACACACGTTGATCAATTTATATTAAGATTATCTCAGTTGTTGTTGTCTATGAACAAGGAGTAGGTCTCAAGTCGTCCATAACCGTGGACACGACTTCTCGAAAAGATTTAACCCTGCAAGGGTGTACCAACTGCCCATTACGAGGCGTCGCATTCTCGCCCATCTCTCTCAGTTGCTACCCATTATAGGCAACCATTTTATGATTTAGTTCCAAGAGATCCGAAATGACAGGTCCCTCTAAATAACAACGAACAAATCCGGGTGGCCCCCGGGGAGTCAACACCCAATCCAAAAGCTGGCCACACTCTCGGATCGGACTCTTCCGTATGGCCAAGGTCGGGTTTAGTCTCACCTATATAACAGGGGACTTCCCTAGCTCACCAGTGTGGACCAACAAAGGAACTCTGTCTCTGCTGGCCCGAGTTGTTTTAAAACCACTGGCTGCAGACCAGTTATGCATGCGGGTTTCAAATGGTAAATCAGCTTGGGCCACCTCTAGAAATGTTTGAAGCTAGGTAGGTAAGAAGAGGGGACCCCAAAAAATCCCACACGCGATTAGGCACGCTCAGTCTTAAAACAAATACCTGAAACTCGGGTCCTAGGTGACTCGAATGGAACAAAGCGTCGGGGCGGGATAGCCTAGACCTTCCATCCTTCGTCGAATATAGTCACCATTATAATAATCATATCATCAACAACAATAATAATAATGATGTGATATCCCAAACCCAAGGAGTAACAGGGTAACATCGTAGCATACTAAGCATGCATACTAAGCAGGGGCTGAGCAAAGAGCAATAGTAACATAGCAGTACAAGGTTTGCTGGGAAGGGACATGGCTGTATCGGTTTGAAAGAGGCTGTAAACATGTGGTAGGATCAAACATCGAACCTAACCTAGACTAGCATGCAAACCGCTGGTTGAAATAGAATGGATCATAAGTAATGTATAGTCCTTGCCTGTTGATAAGTCGGGTTCCGAAAGTGTAGTTGATCGCAAGCTCGCATCGTCTTCGAGAGGTACCCACGGAAGCACACAAGACGGTAAACACTGAAAAGCAATCAACGAGCAAGCACTCTATTACTACGAGGCACACACGAGAAAGCATCAACAAAAGGCAACACGAGACATCGCACCTACCGTCGAGAGCGGTTTCTAACAGGTTAAGTGGAGTACTCGTCACACACGACGAATACCGCACGTTTACGGTGGTTCAAGTTGTTTAGCTACAGGTGATCAACCAACGGTTGTTAACATGGCATAGCACACAAACATGGCAAGAGGTGAAGAAAAAATTAAACTACCTAAGCTAGTCAATTTATGTGGGGTGAAATCCTAGACATGCAAACTATTGCGGACCCCACGATAAAATGGAATTTGGTACTGTTTTGACCTAAAGCATATTTTATAATTTTTATTAGCATGCAAAAGCAACATAAACGCAATCTACATGCAATTCTAGTCAAGTTACATATAAGAAACATTTTAAACAGAGCAACGGTTAAAAAGTTATTAAATAAACAATTTGCAGTGGCATGCGATATAATTAGCAATAAACAACATGTAAACAAAATCAAACATGGCAACAAAGCACATTTTATTAAACTACACACAAAACTCAGCAAGTTTCATATTTTACGCATCGCGATCCGAGCTACTGTTGAAAAGTTATCGCACTCGCAAGAAAAACAATATAATCTGCCAAATTATTAAACTACAAAAGGAAAAAAAACTAACAGGCCGAACTACTCAGTAGGCCGGCCCAACAGCAGCAGCAGAAAAAGACTTAAAAAAATAAGGGTGCTGGCCGGCTCACCGAGTGGGCCTGGCCCATCTGGCCTGGAGGCGGCTTGGCCTGGGCTGGGGCGGTTGGAGTGGGGCAGTGCGCCGAGGTGGGGCCCATCTGGCTGGGACGGCTGGGGGCTTCGTGCTCGTCCTGGACGTAGCCGAGCGGCGGCAACGCATGGTGCAGGCCGACTCCGGCGAGGGCACGACGGGGAGGAGGTCTGGGAAGGCGGGGATGGGCGGATCCGGCCGCCGGCCACTGGATCTGGGCGGTTCCAACCCCGGCGGCGAGGTCGAGGTGCGGCTGCACCGAGCTTCAAGGCGGCGGCTCCATGGGGGCTGGCGAGCTCCTGTTCGAGCAGAGAGAGGGAGACGGGGTGAGAGGGAAGAGGAGAGGGGGGAGAGGAAAGGTGGGGCGGCGGCCGTGACGTGCGGCGGGGTTCCTTGGGGAGGACGGGCACGGAGGAGCACGGGAGGAGGCGCTCGGGGCGGCTCGGCTGCGGGTTCTCCATCTGGTGACGTGGCTCACCCGGAGCCACCCGATCCAGATCCGACGGATCTGATTGGAGCTGCCAGATCAGGAAGGTGGCATGGTTCGTGGGGGCTTGGCTGCTCGATGTGGCGGCGGGGAAGAGGAGCTGCACGGAAAGAGAGGAGGGTGGCTGTCTAGGGTTTGTCCAGTTTAGGTAGGGGTAGCACTGCTATAAATAGCAAGTGGGTGTTTGGGGGTGTTTTCGGGCCACGAAATGGCCCGTTTCGGGTCCGGTTTTTCGGGTGGCTAGAATCCGAAGATAAAAGGGGTATTTGGGTGTCCAGCTAACAGCTCATACGATATTTTATAAATACGGCATCAGAATTACACCGGCTACTATGCCTGGCTAATCCAATCGTTCACCTACCCGACGAAGTCGGAATCGCACGAAAATTAAAACACCGCCTCAAAGCACCGAACTGACGTCGTCTACAACGTTTAACGCCAAAAGAGAACGTCGAACACCTCACGATAAAATAACCCATTTAAATATAAATGGGGGTTTTTTCCGCACCGTTGGTGATGGCTGGTCTTGTGCCGAAAGCTGCGACGGTGATCGGGTGAAACCCGGTGTCGCAAAAGTCGAGTGTCAGGGTGGCAAGGGTCGGTCTCCATCCGGTACGAGATAAGAGGGGGGGATAATCGCCGATCGATAGATCGGGGATGCAAACACCGCAAACAAATCAGGCAATCAAACAATCCACACCGAAAACAAAATTTTTAATTTTTCTGAAAACTAGGCTGTTACATGGAGGCTCCTCATATCCGAAGTGACGATTTCTAAAATTTTTGGCGGCAACATAGGTTTACCCAACCCATGGATCGGATGCCAGTTTATGATGGGTACCTTGTCCTGGACCCGTATCGGCTTCCTACACCCCTCCACCGGCTGGCTGCTGGAGTCAAAGGCACGTTTCTTAATTCTTTTCCGCCCCGTCGTCTTCCTGCTACGCTGCACAAATGAATCTTGGAGCGCCTCTTTGAGTGTGTCTTGGCTGAGACCAGCTGGATCACCAGGGCTGAAGGGGGCTGCTTCTGGCGCTCCTTGAGAAGAGAATAGACGCCTCAAGAAAAATTTCTCTGTCTGATCTGCGCGGCAGGAGGGAGGACCCTGGCTCGGACCGACGACTAGTGTATCATCAAGAGGACCCTCGCTGGCAGCAGGTAATACTTCCTCGTAATCAACGAGGAAGTCTTCGACGCGAGCATCATTGTCGTCGTGATCAGGACCGCAGGTTGAGTAGCAAAGGGCTCGTTTTGCTGTGGGGTGGTGAAACAAGAGTCCAAACGAATCAGTTCTTTAGGCCATAGCATGGGCCAAGACAAGAATTGTTCGAGGTTCAACTCGCTATCGGCTTCGGGGGGTTGAGTCAGAGGATCCAAATTGGCGCAACCCAGAAACACCCGGTCCAATGCAACCCTAAACATGGTATCGGCCATAGGCACTATGTGGAACACACGGTTAAGTGGTGCCACGATACGTGCCTTTGCCACGTCCTTCAGCTCATTGTTCACTTGTAATAGCAATGTGCATCCCACCTCGTCGGCCTGCGAAAACATGTAAGGCGTTAGAGAGGGGCAAGCAAGCGCAAATTAAACTAGTCGATACTTTTGCGGCGCTGATTTACCGTCAAGGCGTTGACCTCGTATAATGAGGAAGCACCGCGGACGGCCGCCGGCGTGTAAGAGATGGAAGGGATGCTACGAGGCGCGGTGCGGGCCGGCGATTCATCCCTCACACCTTGTGGTGTGTTTCCGGTCGCCGTCGTATTCTCCACAATTGGCGGCTCATTATTCAAGCCGCTGGCACCTAAGGTGATCACTGGGAGAGGCCCTTGTCGGCCTCTGTCGATCCATTCCGCAATCGACTTCATCATGGTAGGAAGGAGGTCGTTGACCGTCTGTGTCACTTGCGCCGAGATTATGTTGGGCATCTCAGCTTTCACGATCTCCAATTCTTCCCTCACATTCTTCTCTTCGTTCTTCTTCCTCTCCTTTCGTGCCTCCTTGGTCTCGGGGTAGTAAAATGAATGTTGGTGACTGAGTCCGGCGCACACCACACGGCAATGATGCGGCGGAGCTGACACCGGCAAGTCCTTTACCCTGTTTAGCGCCCTTTCAAAGGAGTTGTCAAACGGCACCTGGGTTGAGGATCCTTGAGATTGAGCTAATGATTCTTCCTCCCGAATTTTGTTCTCAAGGTCCTTGACCTTTGCGTTCGTGACTAGCTCCTTGGTTTTTGGATTTACCTTGTATCGAGCCCGCACAAATCGATTTCCGAGCGGGTTCTTAAACTTCGGGTAGGGATCCGTCCCTTTCCTTTCCCCGTCCTCCTTATCCCAAACTGGCTGCTTTCCGGGGTAACCACGGCTTCCGAGATTGTGGGGAGCTACGTTCTTCTTATGCGTATCTTTCCCCCACTTCCTAAGCGCCTTAGTTGCAGGTAGGTCATGTTTGGCCTTGAAAACATTGAAGTCCTCTTCAAAAATTGAGGGCCAGTGGCCCTTGATCTTATCAAAATCGGAACCCGCATCAAGCTCCTGCCTCACATACCCTTTCCAAGTGGACAAGGCTTTGCTGAACTTGCCTAGGGTGAATGTGTTCGCCAGATTTTTCTTGATATCAAGGTTATCATGGGGTTCCGAGAACATGTATCGCGCATGCAACCGCTGAATGAGGAGGGTGGCCAAAGTCCTCTTCATTGAGCTTGCCAAGTTCTCGAAGGATGCATCCAATGCTGTTGTCGTACCCTTTTGCAACATGAACAGGAAGTGTAGGCAAACCGCTAGCGGGGTCCACCTCCGTAAATTCTTCCTGGATGGTGCGGAGCTTGTTTGGGCCCCTTTCCTTACGCTGCCGCTTGGCTTCGCTACCAGATGTTGCGTTGCCATCCCCGGCACCACTAGTAATGGTCTCGTTGCCATCCCCGGCACCACTATTAGTGGTCTTATTGCCTGCATCCCCGTCTTCATCGTGTTGATCAGCGTCAAAGTGTTCACCCGCAAGCATTGAGAAATAAGGATGATGCTCCTCAGGATCGACAGGTACCCGAGAACCACCGGCTTCATCGTTGTTTGACATCTATTATAACCATTTAAAAATACTACTAGTAAGTGGGATAGGTTAATGCAAAATGAGTTATAAAAATGTAGCATGTGTGTATACTAGGTCATTTAAACAGTAGAAAAATGAGTTAAATTTCTCATAATCAGTATGCACTAAAAAAATATATATATTACTTCTGCTATGTCCTATTTTTAACATAAGTCATGCAAAAATTCACGGAAAATTTTGGCATGACCTTTGCTGAAAATAGGACATATGGAGTACCCGAATTTGTCGGAACGGAAGTTAATCAACATTCCGGCAATCTCAAGGCCTCATGGGTACCTGCAAACTAGACCAAAGCATATATAGCTACAAGACAGAACCACAACAGCAGCACAAAACTCATATAGACCACAACAACCACATGTATAGCTAGAGCAGCACTCAGCAACACACACCCAGCAGCACACACTCAGCAGCACATACCCAACAGCACCAGAAAACCCATATAGACCATAACCAGGGCACACACATAAGTAGCAGCCATGAGAAGATCACCTCAAAGGTTGGAGCACACGGGGCTGTGGTAAGGTGTCCTGGCTGCGGTGTGGCGGATCGTCTTGATTTTCTACAATATAAGAACATATATTAGGAATGGGCATAACCACCTAATTAACAAAACAGTAGAAAAATTGGTTATAAAACAATACCAAAATGCATTTTCCTTGTGTCCATCAATTCACACAGCCTAAAATTACTAAAACAGTACCAAAATGCATTTTCCTTGTGTCCATCAAGCCAACGAGAGTGAATCATGATCATCTTTTGGCCAAATGGTTCCGACTAGTTACTTTTGTCATATTTTGACATTCCAAGTGATAATTCTTGGTTGATATATGCTTGACACCTCCAATAAACTAAGATGTTATAGCTGTATTGAATCCAAGAGGCTATGCTCATGTTAAATGATGTTCAGTTTGTAAACAAGATGTCTCAGCTTCACTGCCTTGGTTGTGTTGTGTTGTTTTGAATTGCTTATGCATATTTTGTTATCAAGCAAATGGTTGGTGGCGTTTCAGAGAAGTGTTTCCATATTCTGGTTGGTTTTCTGCCGAGCCATTCTAAGTAATATTTTCCGCACCTTTAAACATGTTTGATTTTGCTCATTGCCTAAGCTAGATGTTGAATTCATGGCAAGCACTATTAAGGCAGTTATTATTTACTAGCAAATGAACAAGCAAAATGAACCAAATTCTGAATTCTAAAAGAGTACACTAGCATACTTACATTCAGTTTCAGAGTACTAGCATACTTTAGATTCAGGTTTAGATTCAGAATACTTGTAAAACTGAATTCAGGATAGAATTCAAAATTCAGAATTCACCAACTGAGAAAAGGACAACCTGCTCAACTACTACTACCTCAGAATTCAGACAGAACACTGATTTCTCCTACTCCCAAACCGAATTTCCAATCATACAGTTAGGGTTTCGAGCGGAACGAACGGGGATGAATCCAGGTGCTGGTTACCTTGTGGATGGTGGCCTGGACAGGGTGCGCCGGCGCGAGGTCGCCGTGAACACTGTCGTTGACGCTGAAACAGCGCACGTCGTGGGTCGAGCAGGGGAGGCGCACAGGGAGCGAGGAGGTTGTCGCCGGCGATGGGAGGCGTTCACGGGGAGGCAGCAGCGGCTACACAAGTGGGAGAGAAGTCGTGAGGGAGGAAGAAGAGAAGAGGAAGAGAGGCTACCTGGGGGCGCGGACGGTGGCTGCCGCCGGCAATGGGAGGCGCGGGGGGTGTGGCTGGGAGAAGAGAAGAGAAGAGAAAACTGACGGGGGGTGGGGGTGGGGTGGGGATTGACCATAGTCAATATACCCAAGTTACCTCTGGTGTACAGACAACCACGACCGCCATCGCTACATTTTTTCTCTGGCGTGCATCCGTAAAGTGTCCGCCAGTGGTACTTTTTTTCCTTTGGATTTTGTTATATGGTACCCAAGTTACCGCTGGGGTACACTCTACCACGTCCGCCAGCGCTATACTTTTCTCTGGCGTGCAAAAGTAAAGCGTCCGCCAGAGATATTTTTTTTATATTTGCTTCTATATTTTTTCTATTCTTGTATTCGATTTTCTCTCTGTTTTATTAAAAGGGTTGTTTTCATATAAAAATGTTCAAAAAATTTATGACTTAATAACAAAATTGCAAGTAGTCAAAGATATATATTACAAAAGAGAGGTACATATAATAAGAGTGTCATCGAATATTAGTTCATCGATACAACAAGTTTGTAGTCTCATACAAAAGAGAAATCAATACTAGCTAGTTTCTTCGCACACATTGCACGTCTTTCTCAGCTTTTGCTAATTTTCTTGCCTTTTTTTTGTCACAGTTGCATAATTTAGCCCAACATCATGACTACTTCTTTTGAACGGACGACCTGACCTAGGTAGCGTCGTTCTGCTCGTTCTTGTGGTGTATTCTGCCCTATCGTCGTCATCTTCATCATCTTCATCATCTTCAATATTTGGGTCGCCGAAAATATCGAAGTCGTCTTCGTCGTCCATTCCTATGATGTTTCTTTTGCCTCTCCTCACGACCACACGGCTAGGCCTACAGGGGCCTGTTATGAAGAAGAATTGCGACACGTGCTTAGCCAATACCCATGGCTCATTTTGCGCAGTGACGTTCACGCTTGATGAAGTGCTGCCGGCTTCGGGTATAACCATGGTGGTGAAGTATTTGTTTTCTTTCATGACAGTTGATCTCCTAGCCCATCGGACACGAAACATCGGCACCTTCTCTCCAGAGTAGTCAAGCTCCCATATCTCCTCGATCCTTCTGTAGTATCTTAATTTTTCATTACCGATTGAGGATACCATCGTAACTCCTGAGTTTTGATAAACAGAACTTTTATCCTTTTCTTCCATGTAGAATGTGAACCCATTTATATCATATGCCTGAAACGTCGCAACGTTGGGGGAGGGGCCATGTGCCAAACCATATAAGAGTCTGCCTTCTGGACAATCCATTGGTCGATCAGCGATAAGGCGTTCTTTGAACCAACGCAAGAAAGTGGAGTTGTGCTCTCTGATTACTTCCCCATCAGTCCTTTCCCTACCTTGGTCAATGTACTTCTTCCTAATGATGTTTTCGTGCTCTTTGCACCAGGCAAAACATCAATAATTGCACAGTATTACCGCTGGCGTACAGTTCTTCTGGCCGCCATAGCTACATACGTTAGCACTGGCGTACGAAATATAGTGCCCGCTAGCAATAGAACCTTCAGCTAACAGTAATTTTGGGGAAAATTACTTCTGGCGTACAAACAAATATGTACGCCAGCAGTGACTGCACTAGCGCTGGTGGGCGTGGCAACCGTACGCCAGTGGTAGTTAGCCCCGCTGCCTAGCCCGGGGCAAGTCGTGCCTCTGGCGTGCACAAACATTTGTACGCCAGCGATACCACCTACTTCCCTGGCGTGCACACATTTCTGTACGCCAGCGATACTATCACTGGCGTACAACTTTTTGTGTCCGCCAGCAATAAGCTGGCGGCTATAGCCTATTTCCTACTTGTGTTGTAGACTGATTAGAGAGGTTAGTACCCTATAAAATAATTTTTTCTCCAATGGAAATAAAGATAATCTTGAAGAACTACTGTTTCTCAAGATTTCCAACAAGGTTTTGCAAAGAAAAAGCAAGCTTAAGGTTTGCAATTCCTCCGGCCTTGCTGTTTACAAAGGATAAAACGCACGGGATAATGATAGTGATAGCAACTGAAAAGTAAAGACTGAAAGTAAATTGAGGGTGTAAACAATGATATGAAGATGTACCAAGGTCACGTGATTTTCACTAGTGATGTCTCTCTCCCAAAAGACAATAAAAGTGCTAGTGAGGTAAACAAATCACAGTTGGGCAATTGACAGGATTATGAAGGCACCACAATGCTAACTATGCTGCAAAGAAAGGAAGGGCTCAAAAGCAATGGGCAGTAGCCAAGGTAAGTAGACCGAAATCCATCTGCATCTACTACGAATCATCCACCTTGAGATATCTATCCAGAACATCTCGCTAGTATTAAGTTGCGAATCCCACCCAAATTGTAAATCCAAAGCAACAGACAACTGCATTAAAAGAACTTTGCGTAAAGTAAACAATCCTTGCATCCGCGGATACAAGCACCGCTGTTTTATCCCTGGTGGCAATAGCACATCCCCTAGTCTCATGTTTCTGTCACTCAAGCTAGACATCAAGGGGCTGAACCCACAATCAAGCATAACGCTCCCTCTTGGAGTTGCAACAAATCACTTGGCCAATGTAAAATACGGCAACGGAGAACATGCAAGAATTTACTCAAGAACAAAATATGAAAGAGAAGAACCAAATATATTACTCATCACAATCTGAACATAGTCTCATAATCCATCAGATCCCAACAAACTCAGGATAGCAACGGCAGAAATTTACAAATGTGCCTCGATCATGTGAGGCAGCTCACGAGGTCTTGAAAGTGGAGGCATAAAGAGGGGAGAGATAGATCACATAGCTACTAGTCAAGGACCCATGGTCCAAGGAAAAATACTTACGGTACATACGGGAGGCGTCCATGGCTATGGATGGTCTCCCGGAGGGGGTAGCTTCTCCCGGCAGGGTGCCGGAGTAGCTTCTCCAGGCAGCCCCGATCTAGAAAAGGCGGTGGCGGCGGTGCAGAGGCGAGATCGCGAAAAAGGAGTTCCTCCCGAGGGTTTCCGTCACGGGTGGTAAATATAGGCGAAGGGGGGCAGCGAGAGGGGCCACATGGCAGTCAGGAGGGTCCCTGGCGCGGCTCTGGGTGGGGCCGCGCCACCTTCCCTCCTGGCTTCCTGGTGGTGGCCCTCCTCCGCTTCTTTGGTGTTTCCGGAAGCTTCCGTGACGCTGATTTTTATATGATTTTTCCGGATTTTTTGGAGCACTTTTAATGGCCGGAAAACCTGAAATACAAAAACAGCAGAAAACAACAACTGGCAGCTGGCTGCACTAGGTTAATAGGTTAGTCCAAATATGCTGAAAAGTGTATGAAAGTTCAAGCAAATCATGGCAAAGTCACACAAAACATGCACGGAGCAAGTAGAAATTATAGATACGTTTGGTACGTATCAACATCCCCACTAGCGCAACCTCTGGCAAGCGTGGCAGTCGGGCCAATCGCCCACAATGCTCCACCCCCACCCGCAGCACCAGCAAGACAAGTAGCAGCCATCCTGGAGCGGCGCGGTTCGCCCGATGAAACAAAAGAATACCCAGAGGCACACAGTCATATCTACATGATCCAAGAAGGAAGACTATCACATCCCAACTTTTGTGATCTATTTTATTAGAATGCTAAATATAGGGACAACAAAAAATTTGCTAAGTTGTGATGTGATAGTAATAATTTTTTCATGTCATGTTTGCCTATTACTTGTTATGTTTGTTTAGATCTTGCTTTAACTGCTATGTTGAGTAGGCTGCCTTGATTCTTGTCTTACCATGCTTGACATGATTAACTTTCTTAATAAGTATGCTAAGCAAAATGAATATCCAATATGGTATTACCCCTCTTATGTTAAAATAACCCTTGTGTCCCCCATAAAAACATTTAGCACCAATTAGAGTTTAACTAATTAAATATTTTCTTGCATAAATACTCATTATCTAATTAACTAAATATACCTCCATAACATAAAGTATTTAAATAACATATTTAAAAAGTGCTAAATGATTACTATTATTATAATAATAGTAATAATATTAAAAACCTCATTAAAAATTCAATAAAAATCCTAAAACATTTAGGATGAATATTCTAGAATATTATAAAATATTTTTTGTGGTTTAAGTCTCATGTTTGTTTTTAAATTTATATCAAACAAAAATATATTTGAGGAATTTATCAAAAAAACTTTAGAAAAAAAACCTAGCCTACCCTATTGGGCTGAGCCCATCCTTTTTCTCTCTCTCACCTCCAGCCAGGCCCCACTGGTCAGCCTCTCCTTTCGCATGAGATGATGCTAGCCATGACCTCGCTAGCGCACCTGATCATCCAATCCATGCTAAAACCCGCGGATTGCCGCCGTGGCTTTGACAGCGTGACTTGTACCCCCCAGTCTGCCGCCGCGATGTGGCCGGCGACGTCCAGGGTGGATTCTACCCGCCCCTGCCCTCTCTAGCTCTCGTCGACCGCCCCTCAACACCAGTACGCGAGGAGGCCATGGATCACCCCCATGTCTCCACTCCATTGCCCACGCTCGCCCTCAGCGTTTCCCGCCCACGATCACTCGCACACGCGCCTATAAAAGACCGACCCTGAGCCCTCTCTCAATTCGCAGCATTCCTTCTCCCTCCCCTCCAGTTAGAAGAATCCTCCGGAGGGGCCCTTCTTCGTTCTGTCGAGCGAACGAGCGAGCTAAGGATCAAGCTCGGCCCAAGCAGAGGAAGAGGTAGCCTCGACTGCCTCCCAACCTCTCTAACACCGAGCACAACCACTGACCGCTCCGGTTTGGCGCAGGTAGAAGCCAGGAGGCCAGAGCTGTCGCGGTCATCATCGTGCTTCCTTTCCTCTGCAGCTACTTCGCCTACTCAAGCCACCCACACCGATCCTGCCCCGTGCACCATCCGCGCAAGGAATACGACCCGAACGCCCATCGACGTTCTGTCGGTGGCATCCGTAGCCGCTCTCCCCGTCCTCTTCGTCGACGTCCAGGAGGTGGAGCAAGGAGCGCAACCGCCTCCATGAACGTCCACTGCCGCCCGAAACTCAAAAAATGGAGCAAGGGAGCCGCCCCACACCCCCGCCGACCTCCCACGTCATCCCCTGCGCCTCCTAGCATCGCCCCCGATGAGAAACACCTCCCAGCCGCCATTAGGGCTTGTCCGAGGTCCCTCATCGAGCTGAGGTAGCAGAAGGATTCCTTGCCGTTCGATCCCCTTTGGATCCAACGCCTAGGATCCACCCATACCCGTTATTATAAAAAAATTAGAAAAAAAACGCCAGCCACTGCCCTGTACACAGGCCCGGCCCGAAAAGACCAGGGCCGGCCGCCCCTTTTTCCTTTTTCTTTTTTTAATTAGCAGAAACTAAATTACTTTTATAAAAATTAATACATCTTAGAAAGATACGAAATAAATTTTGTTGATATCCTTAAATTGTGCTTTATTTGTTTGTGCACTGATAGTTATTGTCTCAAGAACTAAAAATAATGGTCATTTTATTAGTAATTGTTTTTTTCTCCTTTGTTTATAGTTCATAAATTATTTGTTAATGAAATTACATTAATGGCATTTTATTAAAATTGTTTCTGATCAGTATCAATTGTTGTGCAATTGATTAATTAAAAAATAATATTAAATAAATACAACCCTAACAATAATTAATAAATCCTTAAAAAGATTTTTTTTAAGATCTTTTTCCATTTAAATAAAAAAATGTATGACCCAATGTTATTGCAACTTAAGGTGTTTGTTTAGGCTAGTACTTTTTAAAAAATATTTATTAAGATACTTTAAGACCATAACCTAATCTTGTTGTTAATCATGTTGCTGCTTAATATTCTTAAATGCTGCCTTGTTTAAATAAATATCATGTTAAGCTAAACATTAATAATTTGCTATCCTCTTGTGATTACATTGTTGTTAAAAAAACCTTTATGATGCTTTGTTGAGTGATATTGCTTGTATGCCTTGCTGTAAATACCGTGATTGTAATTGTGTGTTATCCTTTTCGCAACGCATAGACGAGACGCTTGACGTTGCAGGTGAAGACTACTCCCAAGCCGTCGAAGAAGCCGTACAGTGGACATCGCCGAGGAAGGCAAGCCATCTCCCAAAACTCAACCCTTGTCCTATGTTTTAAACTTTCTCCTTTCTTTGTATCATGCTATCTATCATTATTATTTTAGTTATATCATGTGGGATGGAAACTATTGTAGTTGTAGTAGGTGAAAACACTACACCTCCAACCTACCTATGGTTCATGAAAACTTAGCACCCTGATGATCTTGTTGTATTATCAAGATTTTCACCCAACCATTAGAGGTTAATATTTAACATATAAATTCATATGATGATCATGCAACACCTTGATGATGATGGCATACATCCATGGGATGTGATGGCCAGGACTTGTATTTGTGCTATACATCCAAGTGATGTGATGGCTAAGGATGATTATAAAATATGGCAACATAAAAAAGACAAAGGAATTTCTAGGGCTGAAGTGCTGCTAAAACCTAGCCCTACAGTGCAACCATAGTAGCCTGGTATGGGACAGGGCTAGTTGGAATCTTGTTTACCTTAGTATGGGGATCTTATAAATACATAATGGACATTCGAGTCCTAGAAACCGGGATCCTGTGGGTGAAATACGCTGCTCTCAGTGTCGGCACAGGACTTTGCTACACCTCGACTATGGTGAAGGCATGGATCCAAGAGGAGCATGACCTTGCACGTGGACAGTTCAGGATGTGTGCATTGGGTAGATCACATGTACTAGGGTAGACAAGGGGAACACTATGGTCGATTATCCGAGACCCACATACTAAGGTATGACGATCTGTGGGGACTCACGGTGGATGTATCGAATATTGTTGGTAAAGTGTACAACGTCTGCAGAGTGAAACACTACTAGGGAATGCCCTTTTAGTGGCGCCATTTTTTTGTTTTTAGTGGCGCATTAGGGATGCGCCACTAACTACAAGCCACTAATAAGGGCTTAGAGGTGGCGCATTCTAGATGTGCCACCCCTAAGGCCCTTAGGCGTGGCGCATCTCAGAATGCGCCACGTCTAAGCTCTTAGGGGTGGCGCATTGTGATATGCACCACGCCTAAGGGCCTTAGGGGTGGCGCATTCCCAGTGCGCCACTAAAGCCAGACAATATGCGCCATTAAATGGATTACAGAAAGAAAAAAAGAATTACAGAAAAGAATAAAAACATTACAGATATTTTTATTATATTACGGAAATGCAAAATACAATATTACAATGAGCCCAACAATTATTGATACAAAAGAATTGCATTATAATTCTTATTAAAAAGATTTACAAAGGTTTAGAGGCCAACAAGATTCACAAGATTACATCCATCACAATATTACAATGAGTCCAATAATTATTGAAAACCGAAAGCTACTTTCGTCATCATCTCTTGTTTTCTCTTGAACCTGCACAAAACAAAGCTTTAGAGGTCACATCCATATGAATTCATACCAAAGGAGAACAAAGCAATGTAGCATCTATTGTTATCAACAACTTAAAGCAAGTCGATCAATCGAGGAGCATGCACATATGCATAAAAATGCATATGCAGTGACCTTTATACACAAAGAGCACCAAGAGTATTTGACACTACCATCTACTACACAAAGAGTACATCCAAATTACATGTAGGGCACACATTCATCAAACGACCTCCATATATAACGTAAATTGTTCAATTGTTCTGACTCGACTCGGGGAATGGGCGACATCCTTCTTTCGTCATGAAAGGCCTTGTGTCACGCAAGGCCTTTAGGCGGACTTCTATCTGCCCATTGGATGGTGCAATGTTCGAGTGGAAGATCGACCCCCTCATTTGTACTTCATGAAGGATGATAGTCGCCATCTGCGCTTGGATGTGAAAGAACTCCTTCAGATTTGCATCGGAGATTTCCGCCTTCCTTTCAGCCCACGCTCTGAGATGACTTGGCAGCGTAAGGTTGCGTTGTTCCTGTACAATCGCCCTCATGTGATGAAGGGCGTAGTACGCATCCCTCACACTGCCAGCCGGCTGCTTGACGCACGGGAACTGCGTTACGTGGCTGAACACATTCACGTCAGGCTGATTCTTCCTGAACTTGTGCTTCACCATCTTGCCTCCGGCTTTTATATAGCCGGCGAGAGCATCATCCAAAACTCTCATGATATACCTGTAATCTTTCTTGTTCACACTCCCCGAGTCTAAATACACGGCATGCGAGTGTTGCGGTGAAAAGCAGATGAGCACGCAGTCTTGATCCTCACTACATAATTAAAACAATCCAAAAGGAATGTTGGAAGAGGACAATGGAAAGCTAAGAAAGCATATATGATACGGCAGCGAGCGAATGACTTACTTAGGAGAGTAGGTCATAAGAAATGAATCCTTGTCGGCGTCCTGTAGCATGAAGTCTGTGATGTACCCCGCCGCGATAGCCGCGTCCCGGCGTCCATCAAGATGCTTTCACACATGTAGAAGGGGTCCAATATCGCGACGCTCGGGGTCTTATCTCTCCTGATACTCATAGAAAGGCTGAGCGAGAACAAACGGATAAGGCTATGGTCCAGCCGCTTGAGATGGTACAAATTGAAGATCTCTGAAAACCGCACGATTATCATATCCGCGGGGATAGTGTTGATGAAGCCCATGTTGAGTGGCACCTTGGCCATGAAAACCGGGTACAGGGGATTCTCTTCTCGAAGAAGAATCTTCTCTAATGCCATAATACTATGATGCACACTCTGCATATCCGAAGTTGCAAAGTCGAGCATGTCCTTAGGTAGCATCGCCCTACCAGCCACATGGATTTCAAACGAGAGATCCTTGGGTCTTGGTGGCCCGTCCTGAGCCCGGATCGGCATCGAAGGTTGGCTACTCGAAGTGATGCTCTTCTTTCTTTCCGTCCGTTCTTCTTTTCTGATTTTGAGCAGTCACCGGCCTTTATCTTCTCAGTGGCCGCCTTATGGAGTGTGGACGGCCTGAGAATAGATCTCCTTGTGGTATCTGCTTGAGGCTCGGTGAAGGCGCAATCTGCTGGAGACATGTCCTGAGAAGCAGCAAAGAGACGCGTGGAGCAAGAAGGCTTCGCCGCAGGATCAGCTAGACCGCGAGCTTGCTCGTCATGCTGATAGGCTCCTTCAGCAGGAGGCATGAATAAGTCATCAACATCATACAAAGTATTGGTGAACTGGTCGGCGTTGATATCATCATCAAGATCATCGTCTTCTTGTTGTGCGTCGATGGGATCATGTGGCGCTGACACGATGACTAGCGGTGTTGTCCTAGGTGTGGTGCCTCTTTCCCCCGTCATTAAACGCATTTGGCTCTTCGGCCATAGGCATATTTGGCCGAAACAGTCATTGAGGACTGCCGGCTCATCCTCATCGTAGCCGGGGGGTTGAATGGGAGGTTCAACTCTCTCGTAGCCCGAAATCACGAGAGAGATTTGAACCCTATGCATCTCCGGTGCCATCGGCATATTTTGCTTGATTCGATTTTGTGGTTGAATGATTTTACCTTTGGCAACATCCTTCAACTCGTCGTCCACGACTTGTAATAGAATGCATGGAGTGTCCTCCTGCGAAAGAGATATATGCATGTAGGGCATCAAAGAGATTCCACTACATAAGGCAAGGATATGAAGTCCTCGTTTGAGTTGCAGACGCTTATAGTTACCTTGAGGGCGTCGAGGTCGGCTAGTGAAGAGACCCCGCCGATGACGGCGGGCATGCAAGAGACGGAGGGCGCGCTGCCTCCCGTGGCGTCGGTCGCCCTATTCGCGCTGCCGCCGGGTGCATTATTGTTATGCCCCGGTTGCTAGATCGTGGCTGGAGGAGTTACCATCACGTCCGGCGCCGCCGCCCCGGTGTTGGCAGCCGGAGTCACCAATACGCCGGGAGTCGGTCCGGGAGCCACCACTACGGCGGGAGTCAGGACTGCAGGCGCCGCGGTGCCCGAGTTGCTGCCGACCATGCTGGGGACTGGTCTGGGCCCTTGTCCACCAAGCGCTTGCCAATTCACGAGTGACTGCATCATATCTGGAAGGAGAGCGGTCATCGTCTTCGCCACTTCGTCCTGGACAAGCTGCGGAAGCATGTTCACCTTCACCTTCAGTCCACGAACATAAGCGGCGTCTTCTTCGGTCCTTCTCGCCTTGATCCCCCTCGAACCGGACTGCTCCGCCGGTTTTCCATAATATTCGGACCAATTTAGGTCCGCACCAAAGCCGACCACACGGCCGGCTGACGATGGCTTCGCCGTCACGTCGTCAACCTTCTTGACCTTGTTCAACGCCCTGTTAAAGGCATTGTCCCACGGGCCGGCCGGCTTAACCGACGACTCCTGCGATGAGGCGATTTTCATTTCCGCTTGCTGCAAAAAGAATGTGAAACGTTAATAAATTGTGAACTTCACTCGAGAATTCAATCGACAAGGCTGCGTGGTAAACCACTTACCACGGCAGTCGTAAACTCCTGAATCTTAGGATCGATAATTACTTTCGAGGTTGCTTTGTCCTTATAGCTCCGGGCCCTCACAAAGAATTCGGTCTGCGGATCATCTTTTTATTGCTGGAAGGGGTTAGGTATGCCCGCATCGGCGTACTCGGTATCCTCCTTGTCCCATTTCGGCTTGGAACTTTTGTAACCACCGGCTCCGAGACGGTGGTTACCTATGACCTGCGACCGCATGGCCTTGCCATTTGCACTCGCGGCCTTGGCTTTGTCGGACTCACACCTAGCCTTGAAAAGGTTGTAGGTAGCTTCGTCGATCAACGTCTCTTTCTCCTTGAGCTCCTCCCAGGTTTTGTTCTTTTAAAAAATTGGATTGATATATGCTTAACAACATCTATTTGACAAGTGCTGGATTTTAATAAGAAAAAATGATATAGCTACTTCATCACTATCCTAAAATTCTAGTAAAACTAGTACATAACCCATGTGTTGCATTTTTTTTAAAGAGAACCAAGGAATGACCAAAGCTAGTAGCATTTTTTAAAGCTTCTTGCATTCTGTTAAGAACAGATTCTACTCAGATTTCCCTCTCCATTTAATTTTGTTAAGAACAAATTCTACACATGACCACTATATTTTCAGACTTTATTTAATTATCAACATTTCAATAAGAAACCTATTAACTACTTAGTTCGTTTTTTAGGATTAACTCTTTAATTCAATTCTGCATGGAGTAAACTTTAGCTACTTAAGCTACAAAAATTCCCTAGCTACTTAAGCAAATTCCCTAGCCACAGGACACACACACACACACACAGGACACACATACACAGAGAGGACACACACAGTACTATGCCACACAAACTGCAATGATCCCAACAGTAAGCAATAGTCCTAGCTATTTAGATTGAATGTACAGTAGCAAAATTAATATTGGAGCACATAACCAAGAAATTTTTCACTACTATGCCACGCAAACTACAATGATCCCAACAGCTAGCTTTCAAGTGCAGAAATTTTATTCCATTGCTACCACACAAAACAAAAAAACTTGTGTTCCATTAATAAGAACATATGCTATGCATCAAATTCAGAATTTCATGAACACATGACACACTCACACACGGGACACACACACACACACACACACACACACACAGGACACACACACACAATTGCATGAACAGGGGCACATTTTGCCAAAATCAATTGCTTGTTGATTCAAAATTTAAAATTGCACTAGCTTTAAAGAACATGGTCAATATGCACTAAGAGTGGAGTGTATCCCTCTTCCCCCTAACTGAATTTTGTGTGCAAATGTCTGAATTTTGTGTGCAAAACAACCATGACAAGGTACTAACTGAATTTTCTTGTACTAACTCTCATCCCTCTTCCCCCTAACACGAATCCCTCTTCCCCCTAACACTAACAGCAACATCTAACCCATCCCCCCAAAGGATTTATGAGCAACAGGGGGAGTGGGGGTTGGGGGCGGCGCCAAGGCCACCACGGCCGTCGTCGGAAGCCAGCAAGGGGAGGGAGGGGGTACCTGGCGGTGGAGGGGCGTCGCCTAGGTCGCCGTGGAGGGGTTGGGGAGGCTCCGGTGAACGGAGGGGGAGGGGGCGGGGGCGTCTCCGGTGGAGGCAGTCGGCGAGGAGAGGGGGGACTCCGGTGGCGCGAGGCGGTGGCGCGAGGCGGCTCCGGTGCGGTGGCTAGGGATCCGGTGCGGCGAGGACTCCGGTGCGGCGTGCTAGGGCTCGATTGGGTACTGTGCATGAGCAAGGGGAGGGGCCCGTCGAGGTTAAGGCTTAGGGGTGGCGCATTATGCCAGAATGCGCGACCAACAGGTTTCTTATGTGTGGCGCATCTCTGCAAAATGCGCCACGCATAAGAAACCTGTTGGTGGCACATTCTGGCAAAATGCGCCACCCCTAAGAGCACTTAGTGGCGCATTTCAACAATATGTGCCACCCCTAAGCGTTTTTTATTTTTTAATTAAAGTTTAAACAATTATTTATTTTTTAATTAAAGTGAAACAATTTAAAAATAATAATTGTGGAGTACATTTTTCTATAAAAGTGGTCAAACTTTATTAAGATTGACTTTGACCAAATCTTATATGCGGAGTAAAAAGAAACGGAGGGAGTACTTGCTCTAGCCGACCTTGAGAATGGTGCTTCGATTGTGTATCGTCGATGTTCATACACTTCAAACTATGATCCAAATATAAGAATGTGATCATATCAATCCACGTACCATGCCTTAACCGTGTCGTCGACGAACCAAGATCCACAAACACAAGGTGTAGCGGCATTTGGAAACATAAGATTGTGATCATCAATTACAAAGTTCATATTAAATCCATGCATACACAAAGTGATCATGAATTCCAAAATATTTTTCTTAAATTTGGAGATAGCTATCTAGCTATCGTTTCCTTGCGATCTTCTTCTTGCCCTTCTTTGTCGTGGTTGAATAATTTAGGCCCGGGACGCCTTCACTTTTCCTCTTGAACGGAAGGAGACCTTTCTTCGCTAGGGTTGTGTTGTATGTATCCTGAGCGGCGTAGTCATCCTCCATCTTCGGGTCGCCGTACTTGTCAAAGTCTTGCTCGTTGGCGACTCCATCCATTCCGATGATGTTTCTTTTGCCTCTCCTCACTACAACGCGGCTCGGCTTTGATGGGTCGGTAATGAAGAAGCATTGGTCCACTTGGCTAGCCAGTACTCATGGCTCATTTTTCGCGGTGATGTTTGCACCCGCAGACTTGGATTTGGCTTCGGGTATAACCATGGTGGTGAAGTACCGGTCTTGTTTTACGACGCTCTTGGCCCATCTCACACGGAACATCGGCACCTTCTCTCCACAGTAGTCGAGCTCCCATATGTCCTCGATCCTTCCATAGAATCTTTCCTTGACGTCATCGGTGTAGAATATCCCCGTTACCCATGAGTTCTAGTAATCGCAGTTATTGTCCTTTTCCTCCGTGCAGAATGTGTAGCCGTTGATATCATACGCTTGATAGGTCATCAGATTGCGTGCGGAACCCTGTGACAAGGTGAATATCATCTTTTCGTCCTCGGAAGCGTTCCTTCGCGGGGGATTAGGACGAAGCTCGTCCCTGAACCAAGTCATGAAAACAGTGTTGTGCTCTTTGATTAGTTGTGGATCTCGGGCCGTTATCTGCAGTCTCTGGTCACTATACTTCTTTCTGATTAAATCCTTGTGCTTTACTATCCAAGGATCGACCAGCTGGATGTGTTGTAGCGCGACTAGGCTTGCTCTTTCAAAGTCGATGTCTCGACCGTCAAAGTTGACATGCATTGCGCGGCTTCCCTCGTGGTGACTACACCCATCGGTCCTGCCAAAGTGCTTGTTGACGGCCAGACCAGCAGGGTTCTCGGTGTTGAGATAATTCGTGCAAAAAGAGATGCACTCTTCGGTTAGAAATTCGTTCTCTATGCTTGCATCTGGACGGGACCTGTTACGAACGTATTTTTTGATGTTTCCATTCATCCTTTCGAACGGCATCATGCTGCGCAGAAACGCAGGCCCGAGTTGGACGATATCCTCCACGACGTGGATCAGAAGATGCACCATAATGTCGAAGAACGTGGGCGGGAAATAGATCTCAAGCTCGCATAGTATGAGCACGATCTCCTCCTTTAGCCTTTTGAGTTGCGTAGCGCAAATCGAATTTCGGGAGATGACATCAAAAAAGTTGCAAAGGCCATACAACGTTTTACGGACATGCTCGTCCATTATCCCTCGCATCGCAACTGGGAGAATCTGCGTCATCAGCATGGCACAGCCGTGAGATTTCATCCCGCTGAAACGCTGCTTCGCCTCGTCTACGTATCTTCTTATCTTCCCCGCGTAGCCGTTCGGAAATTTTATTCCTATGAGGCAGTGGGTAAACCGCTTGATCTCCTCCTCGCACAGAGTGAAGCATGCCGGGGGGCAGTGATCAATACCGGTCTTCCTCTTGGTCGTCCTTTTTCGTTTGCGAGAGTTTTGCGTTTCCGTATCCTCTTCCTCCTCCGGCTCATCATCGTCGTCACTAGGGGGGTGAAGTTCCCTCATGATGCCTATAAATTTCAAGTCATTCCTTGCTTTTGGCCCGTCCTTGGTCTTCTCCGGCATGTTGAGCAGCGTGCCATACAAGCTCTCGCACACGTTCTTTGTGATATGCATGAGTTCAAGGCTATGAGGAATGCGAAGGAGACTCCAGTATTCCAAATCCCAGAAAACATACCTCGCTTTCCATACACTCATCAACGGCTAAGTCTTCTTTTTTTTCTTTCCCGGCGCGGGGCACTCTTTCCAAGTTTTCAGCAAGTTGTCGATTTCTTTGCCGCTCCTTCGAGCTGGGGGTGGTCGGAGGTCCTGGCTTCCATCGAACAGATGTCCCTATTTTATCCATGCGTGTTTCTTTGGAAGTCACCTCCGAGACCCCTAGAACACGGTTTTTGAAGATCCGGGATCTTTTGGTAGCTGGTGGTACGTTGTATTATCCATGCACCTAGCGCATGCACAGAATCCTTGGACCACCTGCCCTGAGAAATATCTGTATCCGAGATAGTCGTGCACCGTCGTGATCACCGCGGCTTTCATTGGGAAATATTGTTTTGCCGCGGCGTCCCACGTATTGACTTCGTCTTTCCATAACGTTTCTAGCTCCTCTTTCAACAGCTGCAGATATAGATTGAGGTCCGTACCTGGTTGTTTCGGCCCTTGAACTAGCATACGCATTGTTATGTACTTTTTCTTCATGCACTTCCAGGGGGGAAGGTTGTATATGCATACAACCACGGTCCAGGTACTGTGTGCTGCTCTGTCTACCAAACGGATTGACTCCATCGGCGCTCACCCCAATCCTGAGGTTCCTTGGTTCTTTCCCAAAATCTGGGTATTCGAGGTCCAATGCAGTCCATTGGCTACCATCTGAAGGGTGCCTCAGCAAGTCCTCCTTTTCCAAATCCGGGTTCGGGTCATCCTCTTTTAGCTTCTTTCTATCCGCGTGCCAGGTCATGAGCTTTTGTTCCTCAGGATCTACGAAATACCTCTGCAGACGAGGAGTGATCGGAAAATACCATACCACTTTTCTAGGAAATTTCTTCCCTCTCTTGTATCGACTAACACCGCACACCGAACATGTGGTTTTATCTTCGTTATCACCCCGATAGATCCTGCAATCATTTATGCAGAAGTGGTATTTAACGTGCGGAAGATCGAGAGGGAAAGGAATTTCTTGGCCTCAGCGATACTAGTTGGGCACCTGTTGCCCTTCGGAAGACGATCGTGCCAGAATGCCATGTTATCATCGAAGCTTTCGTCGGTCCATTTGTGTTTTGCCTTCATTTCCATAGCCCCAAGTGTTACATTCAAGAGGGTATCCCCGTCGTTGCATCCTTCGTACAACTTCGTAATCGCGTCTTTCTCGAGTTGCGCCATCTTGGCTTTCTCTCTAGCTGCACCTCTTGCGTTCAACGCCTCTTTGACAAGAAGCTCTCGAACATGAGGGTCCCGCACCCAGCTTGAATCCTCATCATGTCCGACATCTTGATCTTCATGTCCGACATTTTGATCATCTACGGGATGCTCTTCGTCTTCTCGTCCGCCGCTGTAGTCTGGTTTCCCTTCCTAATTTACTGGCGCCCCACCATTGACGTCCTCCTCCTCACCAACTTCATCACTTATCCACCATGTGTAGCCATCCATCAAACCATTACGCTTCAGGTGTCTTCGCAATATTCCGGAATCAGGCTCGGTCACGCACTGCAGTTTGCATCTCCGACACGGACATCTTATATCCGACCTATTATTCCTTAGCATGTCGTTTGTCGCACATTGCATCCACCTAGCCATGGTGATATCACTCAGCATCTCGTGGACCATGGTCGATCACCTGCGTGCACGGAGAGAGCAAGACAATTATATATCACAGTCGTCGCCGGAAAAATTCGGCATGACCTTCCCTAATAATGCATGGGAGCATGCGGAGAGTGCGCCAGAAATTTTCCGAAACGGAAAATGAATCGACATTTCGACAAAACATTGGCCACTCAAGATACACATATACATCAAACCACCATAAGGTTCACATATACATCAAACCACCACAAGCTTCACATATACATCAAACCCAAGCTTCACATATACAACAAACCCCAAGCTAATAAAGGCAAGTATATGGGTCATAAATGGAACAAAAGTGTTTGGGAGGAGGTCCACTTACTTCAATATGAAACAAAATAGATGTAATGCCAAGTATCGATGGATAAATGGAAGAAATGAGGTGGGGAGGAGGAGAAAACCGAATAGATCTAGGGTGAGAAGAGTGGATCTAGTTTGAGAATTGTGTGGAGTGAATGAGAGGTGGCAGGTGGGGTGGAGTAGATAAGGGCAGATCTAGGCATTTTGTGGCGCATATAGCAAGTCAGTAGTGGCGCATTGGTGAAATGTGCCACCCCTAAGCTCTTAGGGGTGGCGCATATTGGGAATGCGCCACCTATAAGGTTCTTAGGGGTGGCGCATATAACTAAATGCGCCACGTATAAGATCATCCAGGCTGGCCCACTCTTAGGGGTGGCGCACTGGAAAATAATGCGCCACCCATTATGGGTGGCGCATTATTTTCCAGTGCGCCACCCCTAACAGATGGTTGCGGATGGCCTTCTATATGCGCCACTAATAAGCTTTCCATGTATAGCTATTTCCCTAGTAGTGAAAACTATTCAAATAGCCGGAGTCCACGGTTATGGACAGCTAGTGAGGCCACACCAAGCTAAGACCTGAACTTTGAGAAAACTTTGGTTATGGTTAATGATGAAATGGTTAATGATGAATATGTAAGGGATGAAAACGGTTGATGATCTAACGTGACTTAGTAATGAATAAAACTTGTCAAGATAAGTGAACATTATACCTGCTAATAATTTGGTGTGGATAGGTTTTTCCTCCAAATGAACCACCCATAAAGCTCTCCTACTATTTTATTATGTAAAACCTTTGTTCTTTTCTTTGAGGTGGTTGGCGAGTACTTTGTATGTACTCACGGCTTTGTCCCTGGTTATTCAATCGGGCAGGCTTAGAGGAGCAGGTATTTGACGATAATGGACTGACGATTACTAGGACGTGCTATGCTCTGGACTTTCCTGTTGGTTATGCCCGCTACTATGTTAGGAGTACTTGGTGATTCCGCTGCATTTGTGCCCGATGAGGCAGTGTAAGACTATGTGATGTAAGACTATGTTCTTCGGTATTTTGTATGAACATGTGATTTGTATAACTTGTCGAGTTGCGCGTCATGTATCACTGATCATGCAAACATGATGGGTGCGCAGCTGGCCACTCCGGGTATATAATCCGGGGTGCCCAAAAACTTGGTATCAGAGCCTCCGTTCAGACTGTAGTAGTCTAGTTAGCATGGACGCTAGTTAGAAATATTTTGGTAAAAAAAATCTCTTATACCTCTTACCCCTTTCAAAATGTTTTAGATCAAGCGAGACCAAAGATTAAGAGGGAATGGTGTCCCGAAACAGATGAGAACTAGTGGAAGTTTTACTTTAGTGTCCCCTTTCCGAATGCGTGATTTCATGCTTGTTTGAATTGTGTTGTTTAGGCTTGAGTTAGAATGACCATACCCCCACTTAGGATGACACTAACCCCTACACTTTTATCTTACGCGACTCAACTTGGATGTCGAGGCACACCCGAGCTCACCCAAGCGGATCCGATGATGCACCACCGCCCACACTTGTCCCGAACATGGCGCAAGTTGTGCACTTTTTAATGGAGGAGCGACAAGTTGCTCGCGTACAACTCCAATCTATCCGGTAGGAACTCCAAGCTGCCTGAAAAGAGCGCCAAGCGAATCTCGCAACCCTCCAGCAGATGGTCCAAACTTCCGCAAGCAGTGCCAACCAAGGAAGGGGGAATGAGGAGCCTAGATCCAAGCTCCGAGACTTCCAGAAAACCAATCCGCCCGTGTTCTCCCAGTCAAAGGAGCCTCTCGATGCTGCAGATTGGCTCAGCACCATCGAGATTAACTTGGCAGTGGCAGAAGTTGGAGACAATGAGAAGGTGATCTATGCCACTCACTACCTCACCGGCACCGCTAGGATCTGGTGGGAAAGAGTACGTGCCTGTTTGGCTGAATGACAAGTGCTTAACTGGGAGCAGTTCAAGGTGAAGTTTAGAAAGACGCATATTCCCTCTGCTCTAATTCGGAGGAAGAAGGATGAGTTCCGCCACCTCAAGCAAGGAGGCATGAATGTGGTGACTTATCGAGAAAGTTCACTAAATTTTCGAGGTATGCCCCCGAGGAGGTGGACACTAAAGAAAAGAGGAAGGACCGCTTTCTCGAAGGCCTAGAAGATGAGCTGCAGTTTTTTCTCATCGCCATGCAGTTTCCAGACATGGAAGCTTTGGCCAATGCCGCCCTCTTGGTGGAAGACAAGGGAAGCGTGGTAGCTGAGATTCGCAAGCGTCGTATGATGCAGCAAGGAGGATCCAGCAACCCTAGACTCCGTCCAACCAAGGCAGTTAGACTTGCACCACCACTGCAGATAAACCTCTACTCTGCACAGCTCCCCAACTGCCCCAACATGAAGAAGCCTGCTCCACATCCCAATGCACCTACACCAGCACCAGGCCAAAGAGCCCGTAGAAAGATCAATGCCCCACGCAGATCTACCAAAGCCGCCAATGTTCGTCTGAACCATGTAAATGCTGAGGAAGCCCAGGAAGACCCAAGTTTTGTTATGGGATCGTTCCTTGTTAATTTTGTCACCGCAAAAGTTCCGTTTGATTCTGGTGCATGTCACTCATTTGTTACAGAATCATTTGTGGGAAGAAGTGAGATGAAACCAGGACACCTAAAAATGTCCATGGACATGCAAATCCCTGTTCCAAGGTTAGGGAATATCTCTCTTGCTCTAACATTCCGGTGGAAATCCATGAAGTTGAGTTTCCGGCCGATTTAATAGTGTTGGGAACCAAAGGGATTGATGTGATACTCGGCACGAACGGGTGGTCAATGTACCGAGGTCGGATAGATTGTGCTGAGAGGACAGTCGACCTCACCAGTGCTGAAGGAGTTCAGATAAAGTATATAGATCAGGAAGACACTTCCCGAGCCTGCTGTCATTAGAGTGTCTCGGTGCCATCACTTGAGGAGGAGTATGTTGTTTGTGATTTTCCGGATGTCTTTCCGGAGGAGTTACTCGGTATGCCGCCTGATCGGGATATCGAGTTCATCATTGAGTTGGTACCCGGCACCTCCCCCATTTCCCAGATACCCTATCGAATGAATGCCGTGGAACTAGTAGAGTTGAAGAAACAACTGAATAACATTATCCAGAAGGGACTAATTTGACCCAGGGCGTCACCTTGGGTTCGCCATTTCTCTTTGTGGACAAGAGAGACGATACCATACGCATGTGTGTGGACTACCCTAAGCTGAATGAAGTGACCATCAAGAACAAGTATCCACTCCCCAAGATAGAGGATCTGTTCGACCAGTTGAGCCGAGCCCGAGTCTTCTCCAAGATCGATCTAAGGATTGGATATCACCAACTGAAGGTCCGAGAGTCAGACATCCCCACGAAAGCCTTCACGACCAGATATGGTTTGTTCGAGTACACTGTGATGTCCTTCGGACATACCAATGCCCCGGCCTATTTCATGAACCTCATGAACAAGATTTTCATGAAGTACCTCGACAAGTTTGTGATAGTCTTCATTGACGATATACTGATATATTCCAAGACGGAGGAAGAGAATGCCGAGCATCTGCGCTTAGTCCTTGAGACTTTGCAACAGCACCAGCTGTACGCCAAGTTCAGCAAGTGCGAGTTTTGGCTCAAGGAAGTCTGATTTCTGGGACATGTATTGTCAGAAGGAGGAATGTCCATTGTCCCCGCCAAGATTCAGTCCATCATGGACTGGACAACCCCGAACAATCACACCGAAGTGCGAGGATTCCTCGGACTAGCGAGATATTACCGCAAGTTCGTGGAAGGTTTTTCCAGCATTGCCCGTCCTATGACTCAACTGCTGAAGAAGGACCAGAAATTTGTGTGGACAGAGAAGTGTGAAGCCAGTTTCCAGGAGCTGAAGAGGAGATTGGTATCTGCCCAAGTGTTGACAATGGCTCACCTAACGAAGAGCTTTGATGTGTACTCTGACGCATCGAAGATTGGTTTGTGTTGTGTCCTCATGCAAGTCAGCAAGGTGATTGAGTATATGTCCAGACAGTTGAAGCCGCATGAAATGAACTACCCCACCCATGACTTGGAGCTAGCCGTTGTTGTGCTTGCTCTCAAGAGATGGCGCCTTTACCTGATCGGTCACCGTTGTGACATATACACAGACCACAAGAGCCTGAAGTATATTTTCTCTCAGAAGGAGTTGAACATGAGGCAGAGGAGATGGATCGAGTTGATCAAGGACTATGATCTAGAGATCCACTACCACCCCGGCAAGGCCAACGTGGTAGTAGATGCCCTCAGTCGTAAGACGTGTATAATTAATGCAATGACCAGAGAGGAGCAGACCGCTCTGCACGAGGAGTTCGAGAAGCTGGGTTTGGAGCTTGTTACACCAGATTTTCTTGCTCACCTCGAGATGACTCCGACTCTGTTTGATAAGATCAAGGAGGCACAGGAGGGACATGAAAGTATCGACGGAATAAAGAAGAAGATACCGCTCGGCAAGGCCCCAAAGTTCACGGTTGATGATAAAGGATTTCTCTGGTTCGATGGACGATTGTGTGTGCCTGATGTGAAGGAATTGAAGCTCACTCTCCGGAAGGAAGATCATGATACACCTTACTCAATCCACCCCGGAGGGACTAAGATGTATGAAGACCTAAAGGACTTGTTCTGGTGGCACGGTATGAAGAGAGAAATTGTCTACTATGTTGCCAAGTGCGGCATATGCCAGAGAGTGAAAGCAGAACATCAGAGACCTGCAGGATTGTTGCAACCTCTCCGAGTTCCTGAATGGAAATGGGAACAAATAGGCATGGACTTCATCATCGGACAAACAAGGTCGAGCAAGGGTCATGACTTGTCGGGACCCGGGGTTTGCATATGTAATCTCAGTCACAATTCAATCATATGGAGAGCCGAGAGCCATACCCACTTGTCTAAGCAGACAAGGCCAAGTACAAGACACTCTCGGAAAGCTCGAACGTGAAGGGCATCCCATCCAGGCCCGGATGATCAACTGAGATGGGTCCTCATCGTCCACTCACAAGTCTAAATGATTATGGGTGGTGAAATCCCATACTCATAGACAAGTCGCCTCAACCATATTGTCGATTAAATCATAACAATTACATAAACAGACTCCATCCCGATCTCTTAGTTGGGGTCTCGGGCGGGCTCAATCATACAACAAAGTGTGCCACATGACAGAGTCACGAGCAATCGCATCGTGATGCCCCAAGCTGCGCACATCTCAGGGCCACTTGGTGTATAAAAGACCGCCGGCGAGAGCACAACTAAGGTATCGAACCCCACACATGACATGCATGATCTAAACATACACGCGGCATGCATGCCATGTGTATAACAGCAGGTAACATAACATGAACTCTACAAACACATAGCTTTATTGCATCTACTAAACAAAGCAGATATAGTAGTGTTACAAGCAGAGATCACATCGCTGTGATCCAACATTACATCATACAACAACGGAAGAAAATTATGTCTTAGTAAAGACAAGGTTAACAAATGGCATAAGAAGCCTTTAAGAAAACACAACGACCCTCCAGAGGGACCAGGCTGCTGTCTGGGACTACATAACTTCGTCGATGTCGAGCTTGAAGGGGAAAGGCCACCATCAGGGTCAGTGGTCTCGTCTCTAAAACATAGAATAAGCAAACATGAGTACAAAGTCGTACTCAGCAAGACTTACGTCAGAACTATACTACTCATGCTCAGGTACCAAGGTAAAGGCAAGTGGGGTTGTAATGCAGAAAGCTTTGACTTGGCTATCCTGTACTACGACTACATAGAGTTGAGATGAGAGGCGCACACGAGTCCATCTAATCTTGATCACCACCTCAATACACAACCATGGATCCTTCCTCGACTTCCCCACGAGGAAGCAACCCAAAGCACTCACACTTATCTTGCGATTTTTAGAGTAGCCATTTGAGTTGTCTAATAATCAAGTAAAGATCTCCAAGTAGTCCATAACCGCGGACACGGCTATTCGAATAGTTCATTAACCCTGCAGGGGTGTACTTCTTCACATACGTAGCTACAACTTATCGCCTAGAACTCGTACCTTCAAGCGTTGTCGGCGAGGATAGTACCACGACACTTACCTCACGACTCCAACTCTAGTCTAGGGAATCGCCTACCTGAGTTGTACCCCAATCGGGAATCCGGCCGGGGTTTCCGTTCTGGACCCAGACGATGTATGGATGGTCCGACAAGCCCACCTCGACGGATGGTGCTGCGCTTGCCTAAAACCGTGCTACGTTATGAAAGCAAATAGAATAAAGTTAACCCATGCGAATCCTGGACCTTAGTCGGGGTGAGTTAATAGGTCGAGAGGGGTCAATGAGCCCAACATGTGGTAGTAATCTGTGTCTTGGATCACAACACAAGAAGTCGGGGCCTAGGGCAGTGTAAATGAGACAACCCACTGTGTACTCCTACACAGCCTCTCATTGTTCACTTATATTAGGGTGACTTCATCAACACGTTACCACCTTGTTGCAAGTGTTCACTACCATCCCGATACATCACCCAGATGGATCAGATTTATTGCAAACAACTCTAGCATGGTATAGCATATCATGGATGAAGGGCCACATGATGAACACAAACAATCTTGTATCTGCTAGGTTGAGGTTTGCTTAATACTGTGGTAGCAAAGAGAGGTCATGCAAAGGATGGGTTCAACTAGCGGAAGTACGGTAACATGTGAATCACCTAATCATGCATAAGAGAACAAGAGGGAAACTGGGTTTTTATAGATATGAACAAAGGGGGTTTGCTTGCCTTATTGTCGAGACTCGGGGGTGCCACTCTTCGGAGAAACAGGGACTACGTCCGGCGATGGATCTATCGAGAAGAAGCAAACACCGAGACAACAAAGTATAAACATCACATTGCAATGCACATTCAAGAATGAAACATGGCATGGTACTGATGTGATCTAGGTTCAATTTGCAACAAGTTTATTGAAGTTGATTTGAAAAAGAAATTCAAATTCAAACTCCAAATGTGGTTCAAATTAGCCAAAGTTGCATTTGCTAATGTTTGGATATGGTAAACCATGTTGTCATGTGTATGATATGCCTCTGATGTTCATGTGATAAGGTTGGCATTGCAAAGATTTAATTTGAAATGATTTAAACATTTATTTTGAATTATTCCAAATAAGCCATATAGCTAAATGCTACTGGTTCATCATCACAGATGTGTTTTTCATCTATGAAAGTATGATATTTGGAATCCTTGAATTTTTCTGATGATTTTTCATATATAAATTATTTGATTTGGAGTTATGGATTAAAAGTTATTGAATTTCAAAGATTTAATCATTTTCTGGAAATTATGTTAAATAAGAAAAAGGATTATTGCGCAAGGCTGACGTCAGGATGACATCACGGGGGCGCTGACCAGTAAACTGACGCCTGGGACCCACCTGTCATTGCCTCTGGGGTTTAACCCCGTTTTAATTAAAACTTAACAGGGGATTAGGGGGGCTGGGTCCCACTAGTCAGTGAGAGAGAGAGGGATTAGGAGGGGGGGGGGGTTAGGCAGACCGGCCGGCGTTTAGCCGCCGGAGGCCTCTGGACTCGGCGGCGTCCGCTCCGGATGGCGGCTCCGGCCACGGGGAGGTGCTCCAAGGGCACCAAAATGGAGCCCTCGAAGCCGTGCATCCATTGGGGCACACGGGTTGGCCAGAGGAGGCCGGAGGCCATGGTGTGGTCGAGCTCTCGCGGCGGCGCTGCTCGGGCTCCACTGAGCTAGACGACGGAGGGCTCCTGGAGGAGAACGGGGAGGTTGGGAGGGAACAAGAGCTCACCAAGAGCAGGTCTGGGTGGTCGGGGAGCTCGGGGAGGCGCCGGAGGCGGAGAATTTGGGGGAGGTAGCCACGGCGGCCGGCGGCGAGTCGATGAAGGGGGCGGCGTCCTCGGGGCCTCCTCGGCGCAATTGAGCGGTGTCAGGACCCGGAATATGCGTATGTCATTCTAGTCATAATTCAAACATATGGAGAGCCGAGAGCCATACCCACTTGTCTAAGCAGACAAGGCCAAGTACAAGACACTCTCGAAAAGCTCGAACGTGAGGGGCATCCCATTCAGGCCCGGATGATCAACTGAGATGGGTCCTCATCGTCCGCTCATAAGTCTAAATTATTATGGGTGATGAAATCCCATACTCATAGACAAGTCGCCTGAACCATATTATCGATTGAATCATAACACTTACATAAACAGACTCCAGCCCGATCTCTTAGTCGGGGTCTCGGGCGGGCTCAATCATACAACAAAGTGTGCCTCGTGACGAAGTCACGAGCAATCGCATCGCGATGCCCCAAGCTGCGCACATCTAAGGGCCACTTGGTGTATAAAAGACCGCCGGCGAGAACACAACTAAGGTATCGAATCCCACACATGACATGCACGATATAAACATACACGCAGCATAGATGTCAAGCGTACAACAGCAGGTAACACAACATGAACTCTACAAACTCATAGTTTTATTGCACCTGCTAAACAGAGCAGATATAGTAGTGTTACAAGCAGAGATCACATCACTGTGATCCAACATTACATCATACAACAACGGAAGAAAATTATGTCTTAGTATATAAAAGGTTAACAAATGGCTTAAGAAGCCTTTAAGAGAACACAACGACCCTCCAGAGGGACCAGGTTGCTGTCTGGGACTACATAACTTCGTCGATGTCGAGCTTGAAGGGGGAGACCACCATTAGGGTCAGTGGTCTCGTCTCTAAAAAATAGAATAAGCAAACGTGAGTACAAAGTCGTACTTAGCAAGACTTACGTCAGAACTATCGTACTCATGCTCGGGTACCAAGGTAAAGGCAAGTGGGGTTGTAATGCAGAAAGCTTTGACTTGGCTATCCTATACTACGACTACAAAGAGTTTAGATGAGAGGCGCACACGAGGCCATCTAATCTTGATCACCACATCAATACACAACCAGGGATCCTTCCTCGACTTCCCCACGAGGAAGCAACCCAAAGCACTCACACTTATCTTGCGATTTTTAAAGTATCCATTTGAGTTGTCTAATAATCAAGTAAAGATCTCCAAGTAGTCCATAACCGCGGACACGGCTATTCGAATAGTTCATTAACCCTGCAGGGGTGTACTTCTTCACATACGTAGCTACCACTTACCGCCTAGAACTCGTCACCTTCAAGCGGTGTCTGCGGGGATAGTACCCCGACACTTACCTCACGGCTCCAACTCTAGTCCAGGGAATCGCCTATCTGAGTTGTACCCCAATCGGGAATCCGGCCGGGGTTTCCGTTCAGGACCCAGACGATGTATGGATGGTCCGACAAGCCCACCTCGACGGATGGTGCTGCGCTTGCCTAAAACCGTGCTACGTTATGAAAGAAATAGAATAAAGTTAACCCATGCGAATCCTGGACCTTAGTCGGGGTGAGTTAATAGGTCGAGAGGGGTCAATGAGCCCAACATGTGGTAGTAATCTGTGTCTTGGATCACAACACAAGAACTCGGGGCCTAGGGCAGTGTAAATGAGACAACCCACTGTGTACTCCTACACAGCCTCTCATTGTTCACTTATATTAGGGTGACTTCATCAACACGTTACCACCTTGTTGCATGTGTTCACTACCATCCCGATACATCACCCAGATGGATCAACTTCATTGCAAACAACTCTAGCCTGGCATAGCATAACATGGATGAAGGGCCACATGATGAGCACAAACAATCTTGTATCTTCTAGGTTGAGGTTTGCTTAATACTGTGGTAGCAATGATAGGTCATGCAAAGGATGGGTTCAACTAGCGGAAGAATGGTAACATGTGAATCACCTAATCATGCATAAGAGAACAAGAGGGAAACTGGGTTTTTATAGATATGATCAAAGGGGGTATGCTTTCCTTATTGTCGAGACTCGGGGGGTGCCACTCTTCGGAGAAACAAGGACTGCGTCCGGCGATGGATCTATCGAGAAGAAGCAAACACAGAGACAACAAAGTATAAATATCACATTGCAATGCACATTCAAGAATGAAACATGGCATGGTACTGATGTGATCTATGTTTAATTTGTAACAAGTTAATTGAAGTTGATTTGAATAAGAATTTCAAATTCAAACTCCAAATGTGGTTCGATTTAGCCAAAGTTGCATTTGCTAATGTTTGGACATGGTAAACCATGTGGTCATGTGTATGATATGCCTCTGATGTTCATGTGATAAGGTTGGCATTTCAAAGATTTAATTTGAAATGATTTAAACATTTATTTTGAATTATTCCAAATAAGCCATAGCTAAATGCTACTGGTTCATCATCATAGATGTGTTTTTCATCTATGAAAGTATGATATTTGGAATCCTTGTATTTTTCTGATGATTTTTCATATATAAATTATTTGATTTTGATTTATGGTTTAAAAGTTATTGAATTTCAAAGATTTAAGCATTTTCTGGAAATTCTGTTAAATAGAAAAGGGATTATTGCGCAAGGCTGACGTCAGCATGACGTCATGGGGCGCTGACCAGTCAACTGACATGCCGGGCCCATCTGTCAATGACTCTGGTGTTAAAACCCGTTTAATTAAACTTAAAAGGATTAATAGGGGCTGGGGCCCCCACCTGTCAGTGGCCCATGCCAGTTAACCAGAGGGGTTAACCTTTAATTAAGCCGTCCGGACCGGCGGCTAAACGCCGGTTGCCACAGGAGGCGGCGGCGCCCCGCCGGAGATGGGCTCTCGGCCACGGCTTGGCATGCCAAGGGCACCAGGAGGGAGCCCTCACACGCGCGCACCCAGTGGGGTACACGAGAGGATCGGAGGGGGACAGAGGCCTCACCGGCGTCGAGAGGCGCGGCGGCCGGAGCATGGGCAAAAGGAAAACGGTGACCGGGGCGATGGCTATGACCACGGAGAGAGGGGAAAGAAGGCGAGCCTCACCCTGAGACCGTAGAGGAGCACGGCAGGGTCGGAGGAGCTACGGTAGGCGGCGAATTCGACGCCAAGGTCCGGCAGCTGGCGACGAAGACGACGAAGGGGACGACGGCCCTCGGGGCTCCTTGCTCCAATTGACTGCGCGGGGTGACGAGGACGACGGAGAGGAGCACAATGGACACGGCCGGGCAGCGTATAGGCGACGTTGGCCACAGCTGCGTGCACACGGCGGCGACGGGGAGCTCTCGGTTCTTGCGGGATTCGCACGGGAGAGAGAGGGGAGTGGGTTCCAGAGGGGGGGAAAGGAAGGGATGAGCACGGGGGCCTCCACGGCGAAGTGATGAGGACGGGGGAGCCCCCCGAGCGAGCAGGACGTGGCAGCCGCGGCGGGCATGCGCTCCACGCCTCTGCCAGAAGGCAGAGGTTGAAGACGCCCCTGCCCCTGGCAGGCTGGGCCGTCTTCTGCCGCGCTTGGGCCAGGTGGGCCGGAGGTAAGGGAGGTGGGTGGCTTCGGCCCTTTCTCTTTTATTTTTCTTTTAATGCTTCTGTTTTATTTGTTTTGCTCTGGAAAAAAATACCAAAGCATTTTAAAAAAATCCCCAAAAATTTATCTTTGACATATGTGACATAGAACTAGTCACTCCCAAGTTTTGGAGATTTTTGGAATTCAAATTATTTGAATCCAATTCAAATAGCATTTAAATTTAATTTCCAAGCCTCTGTTTGAATATTTGAAAAATCCATGAGCATGGGTTTGACTCCAAATCATTTTTAAAATGATCATACTCATTTATAGGACTTTTCAAAATTGTTTGGAGGAATTTTGGAAAAACTTTTTATCTGGCCTTTTATTTAAATTCTTTTTGAGGCTTTTCCAATTCCCCAATTCTTAAACCAAGAATTTAAACATGATGCAATTATTTCTAGTAAAAACAGCACATACCAAAACTAGGGTTGTGACAACTCGCCCCCACTAAAAAGAATCTCGTCCCGAGATTCAGAAGTAGTCGGGAAGAGGGTGGGGTACTCGACACGGAGACGGTCTTCTCGTTCCCAGGTGGCTTCTTTCTCAGAATGATTGGACTACTGCACTTTGAGGAACTTGATCTTCTGACGTCGGGTGGTTAGCTCAGCGTCATCGAGGATACGGACGGGATACTCTCAATATGATAGGTTTTCCTGGAGATCAAGCGTTTCGTGGTCTACTTCGCAGATGGGGTCCTTGAAGCAACGCCTGAGTTGAGATACGTGGAAGACATCGTGAACCTGAGAAAGATGCGGCGGTAGTTCAAGTTGGTAGGCAACTTCTCCATGTTTAGCTAGAATGCGAAAGGGGCCTATGTAACATGGGGCCAATTTGCCTTTGATACCGAATCGATGGGTTCCCTTCAGAGGAGTAACCCGGAGGTAAGCCTTCTCGTCCAGCTCCTAGTTTTCTGGCCTATGATGACGATCATAATAACTTTTCTGACGAGACTGGGTTGTTTTCAATTGCTCACGAACAATGCGAACCTTCTCTTCTGCTTCCTGGATCATATCCGGTCCAAAGAATTGTCTTTCACCGGTTTCTGACCAGTTCAATGGTGTTCGACATTTTCGTCCATAGAGAAATTCAAAGGGTGCCATTCCCAAGCTAGATTGGAAACTGTTGTTATAACAAACTCGGCGAATGGAAGAGATTTCTCCCAACTCTTTCCGAATGAGATAACACAGGCTCTGAGCATGTCTTCGAGAATTTGATTGACTCTTTCTACTTGACCACTTGACTCGGGATGAAAGGCGGTGCTAAAGGAGAGATGGGTTCCCATAGCATTTTGAAAACTTTCCCAAAATCGAGAGGTGAAAAGACTTCCACGGTCTGAATTGATTTCCAAAGGAACACCATGGAGAGAAACGATCCGGGAGACATATAAATCCGCCAACTGGCTAGCAGTTATACTCTCGCGAACTGGAAGGAAATGAGCAACTTTGGAAAGACGGTCAATGACCACGAAGATTGCATTGTTTCCCTTCTGAGACTTTGGAAAGCCAGTGATGAAATCCATACTGACTTTATCCCATTTCCACTCAGGAATGGCTAAAGGTTGAAGAGTACCAGCAGGTCTTTGATGCTCTGCTTTCACACGACGACAAACATCGCACTCAGCAACAAATTGAGCGATTTCTCGCTTCATCCTAGTCCACCAAAATATCTGGCGTAGATCTTGATACATCTTAGTACTACCAGGATGAATCGAGAGAGGGGTGTCATGAGCTTCCTTAAGGATTTGCTGCCTTAGATTCCTATTCTTCGGAACTACTATCCTATTCTCGAAGTACACAGTACCTTTATTGTCTAGGGTAAAACATTTTTCCTTGCCGCTAGCAATGTTCTGTTTGATATGTCGAATACCTCGAGTACGTTGTTGAACAACTTTGATTTGATCCTCAAGGGTTGGTTTCACAATCAAGGTGGAAAGGAATCCATGAGGAACAATCTCGAGATTCATCCTTCGAAATTCCTCATAGAGAAATGGTTGATACTGTTGTAACATGAGGTTGTTACAATACGACTTACGACTTAGTGCATCAGCCATGACATTGGCTTTGCCTGGGGTGTAAGAGATACTCAAGTCGTAATCTTTTATCAACTCTATCCAGCGTCTTTGCCTGAGGTTAAGATCTGGCTGGGTGAATATGTATTTGAGGCTTTCGTGATCGGTATAGATTTCACAACGATTACCAAGGAGGTAATGTCGCCAAGTCTTCAGGGCATGAACTACGGCAGCGACTTCAAGATCATGGGTAGGATAGTTTTCTTCATGTGGACGCAACTGGAGTGAAGCATAAGCTACCACATGTCGATCTTGCATAAGTATGCATCCTAACCCTTGCCGTGAAGCATCACAATAGATTTCGAAATCCCTTTTGGTGTCTCGAGGTGCAAGTACAGGTGGAGAAGTCAATCTTCTTTTTAGCTCTTGAAAGCTTTCCTCGCACTTGGGAGTCCATTGGAATTTCTTATCTTTCTTGAGGAGTTCAGTCAGAGGTTTTGCAACTTTGGAGAAGTTCTCAACGAAGCGGTGGCAATAGCTGGCTAGGTCAAGAAAACTCCTAACTTGCTTAACCGATTCAGGTGAGTCCAGTCAAGGACGGCCTGAACTCTCTCGGGATTGACTGCAACACCTTTTTCAGAAATCACGTGGCCTAAGTAGGTCACTTCTGGTAGCCAAAATTCACACTTGGAGAATTTAGCATAAAGGCGATGCTCTCTAAGTTTCATCAATACCAGCCTAAGATGTTCTGCGTGCTCTTCTTCGTTCTTCGAGTAGATGAGAATATCATCAAGATAAACCACAAAAAATTTATCTAAGTACTCCATGAAGATCGAATTCATCAAGCGCGAAAAAGTGGCTGGGGCATTGGTTAAACCGAAGGACATGACGGTGTACTCATAAAGACCATAACGAGTAGTAAAAGACGTCTTGGGAATGTCCTCGTTTCTGATTTTGATTTAATGATAACCTAATCTCAAATCCATCTTGGAGAAGACAGAGGATCCAACAAGTTGATCATAAAGATCATTGATCCTGGGAAGTGGGTACTTGTTCTTTATCGTCGCTAAATTTAGCGGGCGATAGTCTACGCACATCCTTTCTGTTCCATCTTTCTTCGTTACGAATAGAACGGGGCAACCCCATGGCGATGAGCTAGGGCGGATGAAGCCTTTTGCCAACGAAGCATCAAGTTGGGTTTTTAGCTCAACTAACTCATGTGGGGCCATTCTATAAGGGCGTCTGGAAATTGGGGTTGTGCCTGGTATAAGATCTACAATGAATTCCGTAGACCTGTCGGGTGGTATTCCCGGCAGCTCTTCAGGAAAGACATCCGGGAAGTCACGAACCACCGGAATATCTTCAAGGTTAGGAAGGGGATGCTCATTCAATGAATATAGCTGGGTTTCTGAACCTTGGGATGTGAAATGGACTATCTTGCCGGAAGGATGAGTGAGTTGGACTGATTTGGTGGCACAATCAATCTTGACACGGTGTTTGGACAACCAATCCATACCTAAGATGATATCGATATCTGAAGATTTGAGGGCTATGAGAGAAGCAAGGAATACAACATCCTCAACAGCAATTTCATTGTCATGACTTACCCTACTGGTACGCCATGTTGATCCTGGAGTTTTAATCATGAAAGGGGTAGGCAACTCCTCAAATGAAATGTCATGCAGGAGTTCGAAATTTTCAGACAAAAAGGAATGAGAAGCTCCAGAATCAAATAGAACAGAAGCAGGTTTGGAGTTGACAGGAAGTGTACCAAGTACAACCTTCGTATCCTCTTGGGCTTCTTTGATGGTGGCATGGTTCACACGTCCGTATTCAACAATAGCGGACTTGGCTTTGGAAGGCTTTGGTGGCTTAGCTTTGGCTTTATGTTTTGGACGAGGGGGAACATTCTCTTGCAATGAACACTGTCGTGCAATGTGGCCAGGATTACCACACTTGTAGCACAAACGGGTGTTAGGTTGTGGAGTTTGTATGGAAAGCTCTCTACTATCTTTCTGGGTTTTCTTGCTTTGTGGAGATGGTCTTGGAATCAAGTGCGAAGGAATGGCACTAGTTGGGATCCAAAATCGACGTTTCTGAGAACCCAAACTAGAAGAGGAAGCAAGATCACGATCATGCTTGCGAGACTCTTCAAAGACCTCATTTCCATGCTCAGCTCTGAATGATCTATTGACCAAATCCTCGAAGTTGACGAATTCAAGGAGATTGAGATCATGACGAAGGACAGGGCTAAGTCCCTTGCGGAACCTTGCTTGCTTCTTGGCATCGGTTGATATCTTCTCAGGGGCATAACGAGAAAGTCGGTTGAACTCAGTCCTGTACTGATGAACAGTCATATTTCCCTGAGATAGGTCGCAGAACTCTTCCCTCTTTGTTTCCATCAGCTCATCCAGAATGTGGTACCCTTGGAAGGCATCACGGAACTCCTGCCAAGTCACTACGTGACCATCAGGCTGCATTGCAACAAAACTTTCCCACCATTCACCAGCAGCACCTTCCAGAAAGTATGCCGCAAACATCACACGATCATCTGGAGAAACATGCGCCGTCTCAAGCTTACGCTCGATGGAACGGAACCAATCATCGGCATCAAGAGGCTCAGATGAACATCGGAATACCGGCGGGTTCAAAAGGATAAAATCCTGGATGGATATTACCGCATCTCGCTAGAGAGAAGTATTCTTCGCAATGAGTTCCAAAAGGCGTGTTTGATCACGTCGATTTCGCTCAGCCTCCATCATGATTTCCGCTGCAGAAGGCGGTGAAGGAGGATTATCATCACCACTTTGATTACTGTGACCAGATTCAACACATCTAGTTCCACCTGACATTCTGTGTGATAAAAATCAACAATCAGAGTAGGATTTATGATGGAATCAAAGCAAAGATGATACAATTTAAGAGCGGACAAGAATGGAATGCAAAAGCATTGGAATCACTGGAAACACGGGACAAATCGGACAGCATAACGGCTGTACCGGGGTGGAAAAATGAATCAATCTGCAAGAATGATCAGAACCTTCTCAACAGGCTTGATGGACTGGTGATTCTAGACGACCAAAACAATCCTACAGCTATGGAGAGTCAAACAACGAGATGTTCTAGCATAGACATAGATGAGCCTAGTCCTATCTTCCCGTAGAAAAGATGAGGGTGACTTAGAACTCAGATCGATGAGGTAAGGAGAAAAATGAAGCCTTACGTTGTTCTCTTATACCCAAAGTAACTATATAACTATAGATTGCTAGACTCGACTTCTGCCAAGGTTTACTAAGCCTACAGACAGTCCTACTCTGATACCAAGTCTGTCGGGACCCGGGGTTTGCATATGTAATCCCAGTCACAATTCAATCATATGGAGAGCCGAGAGCCATACCCACTTGTCTAAGCAGACAAGGCCAAGTACAAGACACTCTCGGAAAGCTCGAACGTGAAGGGCATCCCATCCAGGCCCGGATGATCAACTGAGATGGGTCCTCATCGTCCGCTCACAAGTCTAAATGATTATGGGTGGTGAAATCCCATACTCATAGACAAGTCGCCTCAACCATATTATCGATTGAATCATAACACTTACATAAACAGACTCCATCCCGATCTCTTAGTCGGGGTCTCGGGCGGCCTCAATCATACAACAAAGTGTGCCACGTGACAGAGTCACGAGCAATCGCATCGCGATGCCCCAAGCTGCGCACATCTAAGGGCCACTTGGTGTATAAAAGACCGCCGGCGAGAGCACAACTAAGGTATTGAACCCCACACATGACATGCATGATATAAACATACACGCAGCATGCATGCCAAGTGTATAACAGCAGGTAACATAACATGAACTCTACAAACTCATATCTTTATTGCTTCTTCTAAAAAGAGCATATAGTATTGTTACAAGCAGAGATCACATCGCTGTGATCCAACATTACATCATACAACAACGGAAGCAAATTATGTCTTAGTAAAGACAATGTTAACAAATGGCTTAAGAAGCCTTTAAGAAAACACAACGACCCTCCAGAGGGACCAGGCTGCTGTCTGGGACTATATAACTTCATCGATGTCGAGCTTGAAGGGGAAAGGCCACCATCAGGGTCAGTGGTCTCGTCTCTAGAACATAGAATAAGCAAACGTGAGTACAAAGTCGTACTCAACAAGACTTACGTCAGAACTATACTACTCATGCTCAGGTACCAAGGTAAAGGCAAGTGGGGTTGTAATGCAGAAAGCTTTGACTTGGCTATCCTGTACTACGACTACATAGAGTTGAGATGAGAGGCGCACACGAGTCCATCTAATCTTGATCACCACCTCAATACACAACCATGGATCCTTCCTCGACTTCCCCACGAGGAATCAACCCAAAGCACTCACACTTATCTTGCGATTTTTAGAGTATCCATTTGAGTTGTCTAATAATCAAGTAAAGATCTCCAAGTAGTCCATAACCGTGGACACGGCTATTCGAATAGTTCATTAACCCTGCAGGGGTGTACTTCTTCACATACGTAGCTACCACTTATCGCCTAGAACTCGTCACCTTCAAGCGGTGTCGGCGAGGATAGTACCACGACACTTACCTCATGGCTCCAACTCTAGTCCAGGGAATCGCCTATCTGAGTTGTACCCCAATCGGGAATCCGGCCGGGCTTTCCGTTCAGGACCCAGACGATGTATGGACGGTCCGACAAGCCCACCTCGACGGATGGTGCTGCGCTTGCCTAAAACCGTGCTACGTTATGAAAGCAAATAGACTAAAGTTAACCCATGCGAATCCTGGACCTTAGTCGGGGTGAGTTAATAGGTCGAGAGGGGTCAATGAGCCCAACATGTGGTAGTAATCTATGTCTTGGATCACAACACAAGAACTCGGGGCCTAGGGCAGTGTAAATGAGACAACCCACTGTGTACTCCTACACAGCCTCTCATTGTTCACTTATATTAGGGTGACTTCATCAACACGTTACCACCTTGTTGCAAGTGTTCACTACCATCCCGATACATCACCCAGATGGATCAACTTTATTGCAAACAACTCTAGCATGGCATAAAATATCATGGATGAAGGGCCACATGATGAACACAAACAATCTTGTATCTGCTAGGTTGAGGTTTGCTTAATACTGTGGTAGCAAAGATAGGTCATGCAAAGGATGGGTTCAACTAGCGGAAGAACGGTAACATGTGAATCACCTAATCATGCATAAGAGAACAAGAGGGAAACTGGGTTTTTATAGATATGATCAAAGGGGGTTTGCTTGCCTTATTGTCGAGACTCGGGGGTGACACTCTTCGGAGAAACAGGGACTACGTCCGGCGATGGATCTATCGAGAAGAAGCAAACACCGAGACAACAAAGTATAAACATCACATTGCAATGCACATTCAAGAATGAAACATGGCATGGTACTGATGTGATCTAGGTTCAATTTGCAACAAGTTTATTGAAGTTGATTTGAAAAAGAAATTCAAATTCAAACTCCAAATGTGGTTCAAATTAGCCAAAGTTGCATTTGCTAATGTTTGGATATGGTAAACCATGTTGTCATGTGTATGATATGCCTCTGATGTTCATGTGATAAGGTTGGCATTGCAAAGATTTAATTTGAAATGATTTAAACATTTATTTTGAATTATTCCAAATAAGCCATATAGCTAAATGCTACTGGATCATCATCATAGATGTGTTTTTCATCTATGAAAGTATGATATTTGGAATCCTTGAATTTTTCTGATCATTTTTCATATATAAATTATTTGATTTGGAGTTATGGATTAAAAGTTATTGAATTTCAAAGATTAAATCATTTTCTGGAAATTCTGTTAAATAAGAAAAAGGATTACCGCGCAAGGCTGACGTCAGGATGACATCACGGGGGCGCTGACCAGTCAACTGACGCCTGGGACCCACCTGTCATTGCCTCTCGGGTTTAACCCCGTTTTAATTAAAACTTAACAGGGGATTAGGGGGGCTGGGTCCCACTAGTCAGTGAGAGAGAGGGATTAGGAGGGGGGTTAGGCAGGCCGGCCGGCGTTTAGCCGCCGGTGGCCTCTAGACGCAGCGGCGTCCGCTCCGGATGGCGGCTCCGGCCACGGGGAGGTGCTCCAAGGGCACCAAAATGGAGCCCTCGAAGCTGCGCATCCATTGGGGCACACGGGCTGGCTAGAGGAGGTCGGAGGCCATGGCGGGGTCGAGCTCCCGCGGGGCGCTGCTCGGGCTCCGCTGAGCTAGGCGACGGAGGGCTCCTGGAGGAGAAAAGGGATGTTGGGAGGGAAGAAGAGCTCACCAGGAGCAGGTCTGGGTGGTCGGGGAGCTCGGGGAGGCGCCGGAGGCGGAGAATTTGGGGGAGGTAGCCACGGCGGCCGGCGGCGAGTCGATGAAGGGGGCGGCGTCCTCGGGGCCTCATCGGCGCAATTGAGCGGCCACGGTGACGAAGTCGACGGCGCTGCGCTCTCTGGAAAACTCGGTGCGGCGGAGGGAGGCCAGTGGCCGCGCTGGCGCACGTCGGCGGCGACGGTGGCGCTGGGGTCCTCGCGGAAATGCACGGGAGAGAGGGGGGAAAGGGTTCCAGAGGGGGGGAAAGGAAGGAGAGACGTCCAGGCGCGTCCACGGCGCCAGAAGGTGGCAGGGGAGCAGCCAGGCAGCTGCCTGGCGGCCATGCCGGGCTCGCCGGCGACCTTGCTGCCTGCCTGTCCAGTGGAGGAAGACGACCCTGCCCTTTTGGGCTGGGCCTCCTCTGCTGGGCCAGGTGGGCCAGGTAAGCCGAAGAGGTAAGTGGCCTCTGGCCTTTTTACTATTTTTTTTATGCTTTCTATTTTATTTGTTTTGGTCTGAAAAAAATATCAAAGCATTTTTAAAAATCCCCAATTATTTATCTTGGACATATGTGACATAGTACTAGTCACTCCCAAGACTTGAAGATTTTTGGAATTCAAATTATTTGAATCCAATTCAAATAGCATTTAAATTTAATTTCCAAGCCTCTGTTTGAATATTTGAAAAATCCATGAGCATGGGTTTGACTCCAAATCATTTTTAAAATGATCATACTCATTTATAGGAGTTTTCAAAATTGTTTGGAGGAATTTTGGAAAAACTTTTTATCTGGCCTTTTATTTAAATTCTTTTTGAGGCTTTTCCAAATCCCCAATTCTTAAACCAAAGAATTTAAACATGATGCAATTATTTCTAGTAATAAAAGCACATACCAAAACTAGGGTTTAGACATGACTGTATCTGGGTCATCGTCGACCGACTCACCAAGGTAGCGCATTTCATTCCTGTGTGAACCACCTACCGCGGCGACCAGCTAGCAGACTTGTACATGTCAAGGATCATTTGTCTGCATGGAGTTCCGAAGGAGATTGTGTCTGACCGAGGTACCCAGTTTACCTCGAGATTCTGGTAGCAAGTGCAAGAAGCCTTAGGCACCAAGCTCACATTCAGCACAGCCTATCATCCGCAGACTGGAGGCCAGACCGAGCGAGTGAACCAGATATTGGAGGATATGCTTCGAGCATGTGCTCTAGCCTATGGTTCCAAGTGGGAGGACTGTTTGCCGTATGTCGAATTCTCCTTCAACAATATCAATCAGTCAAGCTTGAAGATGGCCCCATTTAAAGCCTTGTATGGAAGGAAGTGTGGCACGCCCCTAAACTGGTCTCAGACCGGAGAAGGGAAGATTTTTGGACCAGATGTTCTCAAGGAAGCAGAAGAGCAAGTTTGCCTCATTCGTGATCTTCTCAAGACCGCTCAATCTCATCAGAAGAGTTACGCCGATTCGAAGCACCGCAACGTGACTATCAACCCCGGCAACTTTGTGTATCTTCGAGTCACCCCTCTCAAGGGAACGCATCGTTTCCATGTGAAGGGAAAGCTTGCCCCAAGGTAAATTGGCCCATTCAAGGTTCTAGCCCGATGAGGAGAAGTTTCTTACCAGCTAGAGTTGCCCGCAGAGTTGTCCGATGTGCACGATGTCTTCCATGTGTCATAGCTTCGGAAATGTCTAGAGGTGCCAGACAAGCCAGAGGTGTTCAAGAACATCGATCACCACACGGTGGACATCAATCAGGACCTCACATACAGAGAAATGCCTCTCCGAATCCTGGAAGAAGCCACCCAAGTTACCCGCAAGTGCGCGATTAAGTTCCACAAGGTCCAGTGGACAACCCACACCGAGGAGGAAGCCACCTGGGAACGGGAGGACTACCTCAAGCACGAATTCCCGCATCTCTTCACTAGCTTATGAATCTCGGGGACGAGATTCTTTTTAAGGGGGGAAGGTCTGTCACATCCCAACTTTTGTGATCTGTTTTATTAGAACGCTAAATTTAGGGACAAGAAAAACTTTGCTAAGTTCTGATGTGATAGTAATAAATTTGTCATGTCATGTCTGCCTGTTACTTGTTATGTTTGCTTAGATCTTTCTTTAATTGCTATGTTGAGTAGGATGCCTTGATTCTTGTCTTACCATGCTTGACATGATTAACTTGCTTAATAAGTATGCTATGAAAAATGAATAACCAATATGGTATCACCCCTCTTATGTTAAAATAACCCTTGTGTCCCCCATAAAAAAATTAGCAGCAATAAGAGTTTAAGTAATTAAATATTTTCTTGCATAAATACTCATTATTTAATTAACTAAAAATACCTCCATAGCAGAAGGTATTTAAAAAATATATTTAAAAAGCGCTAAATGATTACTACTATTATAATAATAGTAATAATATTAACAACCTCATTAAAAACTCACTAAAAATCCTAAAACATTTCGGATGAATATTCTAGAAAATTATAAAACATATTTTGTGGTTTAAGTCTGATGTTTGTTTTCAAATTTATATCAAACAAAAACATATTTGAGGAATTTATTACAAAAACTGTAGAATGAAAAACCTAGCCTACCCTATTGGGCTGAGCCAATCCTTTTTCCCTCTATCCCACGCTCTCTCTCACCTCCAGCCAGGCCCCACTGGTCATCCTCTCCTTTCGCATGAGATGATGCTAGCCATGACCTCGCTAGCGCACCTGATCGTCCAATCCATTCTCAAACCCGCGGATTGGCGTCGTGGCTTTGCCAGAGTGACTTGTAACCCCAGTCCGTGGTCGCGATGTGGCCGACGACGTCCAGGGTGAATTCTACCCGCCCCTTCCCTCTCTAGCGCTTGTCGACCACCCCTCAAGGCCAGTACGCGAGGAGGCCATGGATCGCCCCCGTGTCTCCATTCTGTTACCCACGCTCGCCCTCAGCGTTTCCCACCCACGGCAACTCGCCCACGCGGCTATAAAAGCCGGACCCCGAGCCCGCTCTCAACTCGCACAATTCCTTCTCCCTCCCCTCCAGTTAGAAGAATCCTCCGGAGAGGCCCTGCTTCGCTCTGTTGAGCGAACGAGCGAGCTAAGGCTCGAGGTCGGCCCAAGCAGAGTAAGAGGTAGCCTCGCCTGCCTCCCAACCTCTCTAACGCCGAGCACAACCGCTGACCGCTCCAGTTTGGCGCAGGTAGAAGCCAGGAGGCCGGAGCTATCGCAGTCATCACCGTGCTTCCTCACCTCTGCAGCTACTCCCCTACTCGAGCCACCCACACCGAGCACACCCCATGCACCAGCCGCGCAAGGAATACGACCCGTATGCCCGTAGATGTTCTGCCGGAGGCCGCCGTAGCCGCTCTCCCCATCATCTTCATCGACGTCCAGGAGACGGATCAAGGAGCGCAGCCACCGCCATAAACGTCCACCGTCCCCCGAAACTCCAAAAATGGAGAGAGGGAGCCGCCCCACATCCCCGTCGACCTGCCATGTCATCCCCGGTGCCTCCTAGCACCGCCCCGGTGAGAACCACCTCCTAGCCTCCATTAGGGCTTGTCCCAGGTCCCTCATCGAGCCGAGGTAGAGGAAGGATTCCTGGCCGTCCGATCCCCTTTGGATCCAACGCCCAGGATCCACCCATACCTATTCGTCAAAAAACTAGAAAAAATAAACGCTAGCCACCGCCCTGTACACAGGCCCGACCCGCAGAGATATTTCGCCCAGGGCGAAACATAGACCTGGGTCGGCCGCCCCTTTTTCCTTTTTTTTTAATTAGCACAAACTAAATTACTTTTACAAAAATAAATACATTTCAGAAAGATATGAAATAAATTTTGTTGATAACCTTAAATGGTTCTTTATTTATTTGTGCATTGATAGTTATTGTTTCAAGAACTAAAAATAATGGTAATTTTATTAGTAGTTGTTTTTTTGCTGCTTTTTTTATTGTTAATAAATTCTTTGTTAATGAAGTTAGATTAATGGCATTTTATTAAAATTGTATCTGTTCACTATCAATTGTTGTGAAATTAATTAATTAATAATATTATTAAATAAATACAACCCTAACAATACTTAATAAATCCTTAAAAATATTTGTTTTAAGTTCCTTTTCCATTTAAATAAAAAAATGTATGAACCAATGCTATTGCAACTTATGGTGCTTGTTTAGGCTAGTACTTTTTAAAAACTTTATTAAGATACTTTAATACCATGACCTAATCTTGTTGTTAATCATGTTGCTGCTTAATATTCTTAAATGTTGCCTTGTTTAAATAAATATCATGTTAAGCTAAACCTTAATAATTTTCTATCCTCTTGTGATTACATTGTTATTATAAAACCTTTATGATGCTTTGTTGAGTGATATTGCTTGTATGCCTTGTTGTAAATACCGTGATTGTAATTGTGTGTTATTCTTTCCGTAACGCATAGACGAGACGCTTGACGTTGCAGGTGAAGACTCCTCCCAAGCCGTCGAAGAAGCCGTACAAGTGGACATCGCCGAGGAAGGCAAGCCATGCTCTGGACTTTCTTGTTGGTAATGCCCGCTACTATGTTAGGAGTACTTGGTGATTCCGCTGCATTTGTGCCCGATGAGGCAGTGTAAGACTATGTGATGTAAGACTATGTTGTTCGGTATTTTGTTTGAACATTTGATTTGTATTACCTGTCGAGTTGCGCGTCATGTATCACTGATCATGAGAACATGATGGGTGCGCAGTTGTCCACTCCGGGTATATAATCCGGGGTGCCCACACAGACCATCAAATAGGCAGCAGAAGCAAGTCCCCAGACAGGTTTTCCTTGAAGTCTCCTCTCACTCGACCGTACCAGAGTACCTCCGTGGGTCCGAGACCGACATCACCTTCTCCAAAGAGGACCTCCCGCCAGCCATCCCACGTCCAGGACATGCGGCACTGGTGCTCGAGGCAAGAATCGGAAACTACGACATGTCGCGAGTCTTAATGGACGGCGGCAGCAGAATCACCATCATATTCACCAAGACTCTCGAAGAGATGTTCATCCAAAATTCAGCACTCAAAACCGCAAGCACAACCTTCCACGTAATTGTGCCAGCCAAAGCAGTCTACCCCCGTGGAAAAATAAGCCTGGAAGTGGTCTTTGGCAATGCAAGAAACATCAGGAAGGAGACGCTAGACTTTGAAGTGGTCGACTGGAAATCAAAGTATCATGCCATTCTCGGCCGACCAGATTTAGCGCGCTTCATGGCGGTGCCGCACTACGCGTACCTCAAGTTAAAAATGCCAGGACCAAGAGGAGTCATCACGGTCAATGGCAGCTTCGTCAGGTCAGCTCGCTGCGACAGTGAATTCCACAAGATATCAGAAACCTTTGGAGCACATCACAATCGAGGAGTCGACGAGAAAGAAGAAGCACTCCTGTAAAAAGCAAAGCATCAACCGAAGACTCATCGAACCAGAGCCTCGCGACGAGACTTCAAGTTATCCTGGCAACAACTTTACATTCCTAGGGCTATACAACCATTGATCCAAATAAAGGAGTGTTTTTTCACAGCCCCCTCATGTAAGAACACCAGGGAAGAATTTGGCACTCGGGAGCTCGCTCGCAGCAGCCACCCTCCGAGGCGTTATTCACTAACGCGACTTCATATTTGGCACTCGGGGGCTCGCTCACAGCAGCCACCCTCCAAGGCGTTATTCGCGTACGTGACTTCATATTTAGCACTCAGGGGCTCGCTCGCAGCAGCCACCCTCCGAGGCGTTATTCGCTTACGCGACTTCATATTTGGCACTCGGGGGCTCACTCGCATCAGCCATCCTCCGAGGCGTTATTCGCTTACGTGACTTCATATTTGGCACTCGGGGGTTCGCTCATAGCAGCCACCCTCCGAGGTGTTATTCGCTTACGCGCCTTCATATTTGGCACTCGGGGGCTCGCTCGCAGCAGCCACCCTCTGAGGCGTCATTCGGTTACGCGAATTCATATTTGGCACTCCATTCACCACCGCGTAGTGCTCATCCATCGGCTCATCTCGACCACGAGGAGGACCTCGAGCCGCAAGCATGATATCTACCCCGGGCCAATTACTGTGAACAAAAGAAAACGCACAATAAGCTCCAGCATGAATTTGATGATTCACAACCCGACGAAGATCAGCAGGCTGATAGAACACCCGAGATAGCTTCTCAAAACTAGAAGTAACATGTCGGTAACCGGATACCAGGGGTACCACGTTTCCCTGGTGCCGACCACGCCTCTCGGAGTTCCCAAATACGACCGTGGAAGTGTTACGGCAAAGAGGCGTCGAGAACACTGCGGAGAAGTCCACAGGATCAGTTCCAGAAGGGCGGAGTCGCCCAGCTGGCTCCCACCACCCGACATGGAAGGCAATGCATTCAGTTCCCTAGAAGACAAGAATGCACCACTGACAGGAGGCGGACTTCATCTGGCGGGCTGCCTCGGGGGTACTCAGAGGATGCATGCTCCAATCGTCTCCGCAATGCCACGGAAGCTTCCCGGAAGAACCCAGGATGCCTCATGTAAACAAGCATTCGATAACCACCCTTCCTAAGACTGTCAGTGGGACTGTGGCGAGCGCCTTGCTCTATAAAAGGGAGATTCCAACCAAATCAGTGGGGGCGAAGGAGATGAGCTAGGGAGATAGAGAAGAAAAGAAGCCAGAAGAAAGACAAGGAGAAGAAACTAAAAGAGGGAAGAGAAGAAGGAAGATCCATCCCAGCATAGCCACCACCTCAATGCATCATCATCTGGATGCATCCACGCAAAGAAGGCGGGGAGTTCGTCTCCAGAACTTCCCGGGAGACCTCTCAAGGATCTCTCCTGGAGGGCATGGCCAGCTTCATCGAGAGCAGAAGAGGAGTATAGTGGAGTGTAGTGTAGGGTATATTTTCTTAGTAGATCACTTGGTATTGTGTTCTACTTCACCAAAAGCAAGAAGGAAAAACATGTAGGAGTAGGGCTTTTAGTCTCCGGACGGCTCGAACCTGGGTAAAAAACCAGCGTCTATATGTGTTCAGTCATCATTGTTGTTTCCACGCTACTCAATGGCTCGCGGCACATGACCAACCCGCAGCCGAATCATGACAAACAACCGCGCCTGGGCTCTGTCCCTCCAAAAAGGATTTTCAGCTTGCACGGTCGGGTCATCCAAGTGTGACAACTCCGACTGTACAACCGCCTCTTCCTCGCGGGACCGACCAGCCATCACTTTACAAGAAAACCAGAATCAGCAAGAAGCGCAAGAAAGAAGCACTCGCGTAACCGAAAAACAACAGCAAGAAGACTCACCCTTCAGCTGATCAGGCAACTTCCCCATCCAAGTAGCGAGGCCACCCAAGAAAGCCTCATCTTCCTCACATTTTGAGCGATGGATCGCAACGGCGCCCTTGAGACAATTAATCTCGCGCTCCGTGTCCTTAAGCCTCAAATAGACATACTAGTAGGCCCCCTCACAATCATCGTCCTTCGGCAATTTCCAGGCCCGAGAAACGCTCTGGGTGGCCTACCGCCAAAAGAATAAAAGAGTCAAGCCAACGGAAAAGAAAGCACGACCGAAGTAAACAAGACAGCTCAATCATCAATTCAGAATTCACCATCCTTCGACCGCAAAGGCAACTTATTACAAACACAAGTTTCTCCCAGCACACAGATAAATAAATTCTCCTACTCCGCGCCCTGAGGCTTGCGGACATCAGCCTCCACAACAAGTTGCATTTGACGAGCAAGGCGGGTGGCTCGTGCACTTTGCTCAGTCAGATAGGCGGGAAGTAAATCCACCATGGCATCCTCAATGGGAACCCCGGCCATGCCCTAGAAGAACAACAAAGGACGTCGCAAACCCACTCACCACTATATCGCGCACCAAGCCCTCCAGCTTATCCCCGTTTGGCCCAAATGCGGCAACCTGAAGGTCAAGGCCCTTGGGACGGTTCTCCTCATCATGATACATGTGCTCATGAAGAAGTTTCAGAAGAATCGAAGCACGACTACAGACGTCCTTCACGGTACCAGTGGCATTCCACACGACATCCACATCGCCACGAAGAACGCCTGAGTCCTTAGGAGCACCCGCCGCCACTTCAACAATTACAACGCCTACACCATAGGGAAATAACAATGATCAACAATGACAACCAAAGGTTAAGCATTAGAGCAATCTCTTCACCTGCTAGAGCACTCGCCAGGTCGCGCAGCTGATCCCCCTCAACCGTCTCCAACTGCCGAAAACGCTCCTCCACTCGCCGCAACCGTTCGAGCTCGCCACGCTGCGCCTGCAAATCCCTCTTCTTAGACTCCAAAGCATCTCGAAGCGATCCAAGTTTCTTCCCCGCGCCAGCAGACCGCTTTTTAGCATCATTCTTATGACCTATAGCAAAAGGATCACTCAAGCACCAAGCAAGAAAGGGTATCACAATCAAAAGGAAGGAAAGCAACTCATGACGCATGGTGGTCAGGCTATCCTGGGCCGCATCATGAGCACCCCGTCCACGATCAGCATCAGTCAGCACTTGCTCACACATACAGAATAGTGGCTCGAAAATAAATACTAGCAGATATCAGAGCCAAGAAAATGTCAATTAAAAATCCTTCATGGATCTCGAGTAGTAGCGCCTTGCAATCTTCTTCCTCGATGCACTTTTGGAGCACTTGAGAAATGCTGCGCTTGTAGAGCTGCCAATTGATTATGGTGAAGGCCTTGGATCGTCGACTGATGCGCCAAGCTTCCGTGATGTCATGAAGCAGGGTGTCGTGTATTAGATATTTGAGGAAAAGCCTTGTCCAGGATGGGCCTTCGGGTATAGCCTGTTCTTCCTCCTCGTCTGTGTTGTCGCCTTCTTCGCCGGTGATTGGGTCCGCTTTTGCTACTTGTGCTGGTACGTTTGCGTTGCCAGCTTCTGCGGCCACTGCTGGCTCGAGTGCTTTGGTTTTGATTGATCTCTGACTGATACTTTGGAGGAAACGCCAGGGGGAATTGGACCTCGGGTTGATCTGATGTTTGCGAGCTCGTACGCTTCTGTGCTATTTGCCCTAGTGACATAATTGAGCTCGCACCCGTCGAACTCTCCTTCTAGATGGTTGTAGATCTTCCGGTACGCCGTCGTGTTATCTGCTACTGCTTCGCTATCTCTCATTGCTTGCTGGACGACGAGGTTAGAGTCGCCGTGGATTACGAGGCTATGGAGGAGTGCCTCGTATTCCGCTTCGTTGTTTAATGCCTTCTCGAAGTTGATTCGGAGTACATATCTGAGCTTGTCTCCCTTGGGTGAGATTAGTACGACACCATCTCCAGCTCATTGGTGCCTTTTTGATCCGTCGAAGAATATCTTCCATGAATTGGAGAGGTCCGGAGGGCCGGGTGTTTGTACCTCCATCCACTCCACCATGAAATCTGGGAGGACAGGTGCTTTGATCGTCGTTGGGTGCCTGAATTGCAGGTCGCGAGGGCTGAGTTCGATATTCCACTCGGCGACTCGACCTGTTGCTCCTGGGTTGTTGAGGATGTCCGAGAGTGGTGCACTTCTCACTACCATAATTGGGTGCTCCTCGAAGTAATGTGTTACTTTGGGTGACGTCATGAAGATGGTACAGAAGCTTCTGGTAGTGCGGGTACCTCTGCTGAGATTTTGTGAGGACCTCACTGAGGTAGTAGATTGGCCTCTGGATGCGTTGTATTTTTATTTCTTCAATGCGCTCGACAACGCGTGTAGTGTTGACTACACTGCTCCATGCCACTATGTAGAGTTATAGGGGTTCTCATTCCTTGGGTACTGCCAGGATAGGCGGAGTTGAGAGGGTCCTCTTTAGGTCCGCGAATGTGTTTCGTTCTTATTCGGTCCATTCGAACTTGCCTCCTTTCCTGAGCAGTTGGTAAAATGGCAGGGTCCTTTCTCCTAGCCTGCTGATGAAACGGCTCAAGGCTGTGAGTCGCCAGTGAGATGTTGAACGCCCTTTATGTTGACTAGCTCTTGCATCCTAGCGAGTGCTTGAGCTTTTTCTGGGTTGGCTTGGACTCCTCGGGCAGAGAGGATGTACCCGAGCAGTTTTCCGGCTGGGACGTCAAACACGCACTTTTTGGATTGAGCTTGATCCAGCATCGGTAGAGTGCCCCGAAGGTCTCTCGGAGGTCGTCAAGTAGTGTGTCTGCATTGTATGCTTTGACGACGATGTCACCTACGTAGACTTGGACGTTTCTACCAAATTTGTCCCTTAGGCACGCTTGCATCATCCATTGGTATGTGGCTCCAGATTTTTTCAACCCGAAGGGCATTGTCCTATAGCAAAATACGCCACCAGGGGTGATGAACGAGGTGTGCTGTTCATCTTCTTTGTTCATCCAGATCTGGATGTATCGTGAGTAAGCGTCGAGGAAGGACAAGAGGTCACATCTGCGGTAGAGTCGACGATTTGGTCGATCCTTGGGAGAGGAAAGTGGTCCTTTGGGTAGTGCTTGTTAACGTGTCTATAGTCGACACACATGCGCAGTACGTCGGTATCTTTTTTGGGCATAGGACGGGGTTTGCGACCCAAGTGGCCTTCTTTGTCTCCCAGATGAATTGTGCGTCGAGTAGTCGATTGATTTCTTCTCCAATGGCTCTGCATTTTGGCTCAGAGAATCTGCACAGCGCTTTCTTTACTGGTTTGGTGTTTGGGTAGATTTGCAGTTCGTGCTCTGCAAATTCTCGCGGTATTCCAAGAATGTAGGACGGACACTAGGCAAAGATTTTCCACTCCTCGCGGAGGAAATCCAGGAGAGCTGTTTCTTGTTCCTCTGGTAGATGAGAGTAGATCCAAACCTCTTGTCCGGGTCCATCGGGTGTACTTGGTGGGTGACGGTGTCACTGTCGACACTGAAGTCGTGAGTGATTTCCTTTATTTCACTTATGTTGGCTAGTGGGAAGAAGCTCATGTCTACCACCATTGATATTTCTTTGAGTTCTTGTTGATCTCCGAATGTGTCAGAGACTTGATAGAAATCTCGATCGCATTGATCTGAATTGATGAAGTTTCCATTGACTGTGATGACCCCGGCGGGTCCTGGCATCTTAAGCTTGAGGTACGCGTAGTGCTGCACTGCCAAGAACTGTGCCAACGTCGGTCGACCGAGTATGGCATGCTATTGGGACTTCCAGTCGAGCACTTGAAATTCTAGGGTTTCTCTTGCGAATTTTCCCTTGCTGCCAAATACCACACCGAGCTTGATTGTTCCTAGGGATGAGGCTTCTTCGCCTGGTACTATGCCATAGAGTGTGACACCTGAATTCTTCCAGACTGATCGTGGTATCATCATCTTGCGTAGGGTATCAGCGAAGATGATGTTCAGGCTGCTCCCCCCGTCCATGAATACTCTAGTCATATCGTATCCACCGATCTGTGCCTCGAGAACAAGAGGCACGTGCCCTAGTCTTGGAACTACGGGCGGGTGAACGTCTTGCGAAAAGGTGATGCTGACTTCCGAATCACATAAGTAGTATGATTCTTTTGCCAATATGTCTTCGACTGTTCGGGCTTGCAGAGTGTCCACCTCTTGCTTCGTCTTTGAGGTCTTCCTTGTTGGATCATGCAAACTCGTCCGTGGGATGATGGATATTGCTCCTCTGTGTTGGGTGCTGAATGTTGCGCCGTTTCTCGGGATTGTTTGGCTTTACGCTGTTTCTCTTATTTTAGCCTGTCGAAGAGTTCGATGAACATGCGGTAGTTCCTAAGAGTGTGGATTTCCCTGAGTCGTCCCGCGTCGTCTTCGAAATAGTGAATTGTGCAGGGTACGTTCAGCTGATTCATGGGTCTGAGGCTGTTCGATCCGTCATGTCTTATTATCCTTTCGAAACGATATGTCCGCGAGTGGTCTTCGGAACGGGAGTTGAACCTTGGATCGAGCTCGATTTTGTCGTTGATCGAGTGGTCCCGGATCATCTTGGCGAACTCGTCTGGACTTTTGTCGGTGTCGTAGTATTCGCCAGGATGGGTGGACGAGTCCCTGCTGCGAGTCACTGTGGATGATTGATTGGTGACAAGGGCTGTCGTAGCGGCTGGTGATTGTTCGAGAGAAATTTCAATGTGAAATTCCTGCACCTGATCTGACGCCATTGCTGTCTCTTCGACTGTGGCTCGTCTTCTAGGTTGGCAAGTCCTTCGTTGTACGGTGCGGCTTTGGTAGTCACCCAAAAACTTATCTTGGCCCAATTGTTCGTCGGGCGTGCTTGGCGGCGGGATAGAGAGGCTCGCGATGAACTTGAGCTCTTCGAGTGGGTTGGATCTTTCTGAAGGGTTCGTTGCATAGAAAACAAAATTTTTCCTACGATTGCAACTGCCAAGATCACATCTAGGAGATAACTTGTAACGGTTTGAGAAGGACTCACCCTCGAACATGTAGTCGATCACTTGCCGACCTCAAGGTCGTGATGAAGATGGGCGCCACAAACGGGCAGCGCCTCCGTAATCGGTCACACGTACGGATCAGCGACGACCTCCGCCCCTTGCTTCAGTTGGGCAGCGGAAGTAGTGGATCCTCGGGAACTCCAGCAGCACTACAACATAGTGGTGGTGGTGGTAGAGAAGATCTTGAGCAGGGCTTCGCCTAAGCACCGTACTCGTGGAACTGGATCAGCTAGCAAGGGGAGGAAGATGCCAACCAAAGGGCATATGAGAGATGGAGGAATTCATGTGTAGAGGTGTCTCCACCCATCTATATATAGGAGGGGGAGGCAGCCCCCAAGGGGTAGCACGCCCCAAGAGGTGCCCCCACCTCTCCCCTCATCATGTGGGTGGACTCCCCACTCACAAAAACAAAGGGTCACACATTATTCCCATAACTTCCATAATTCTCCACTCAAAATTCCAAGAGTTTATCACATTAAAACACTTTTAATTATCTTGTTTAATGTCACTCAAATTAATGAACACTTCATTCAATGAGTACTTCATTGATGAACACTTCATTCAATGAACACATTAACAATTATCCCCTTGCACTATTTTGATATACCGAAACTATTCCAGCAGTTTTATCAAAACAGTCCATGTGCTGTCCAGTATATTCTCTGGCGTTCCGTATCCACTCAAACGCGTCAACGAATCCTTAAGTGTGTCACCCTACGGTTCGTGAATAAAATGGACATGACAGAGACTCTTCTCTGATCAATAATCATCAGCGGGATCTGGAGATCCATGATGACTCCCACTTACTCAACGATGAACTAGTGATCGTGTGAACCAAAACTCCGTAACCAATTCCTTTTGTCTCGCGATATTTTACTTGTCCGAGATCCGATCATTTGGTATCATCCATACCTAGTTCGATCTCGTTACCGACAAGTACTCTTTACTCGTTCCGTGATATAACATCCTCGTGAGCCAGTCACGTGCTTGCAAGCGATGTCAATGTGATATCACCGAGAGGGCCCAGAGTATATCTCTCCGTCATCTGGATGGACAAATCCCACTCTTGATCCACGAGCCTCAACTAACACTTTCCAAGTACCCAACGACACCTTTATAATCACCCTGTTACGGTGTGACGTTTGATGGAATCAAAGTACTCTTCCGGTGTCAGTGATTGACGTGATCTCATGGTCTAAGGATTAGGGTTACTTCGTGAAAGTTTGATACAGCAATAGAAACTTGATGACATGATCGTATTGCTATAACTACTGTGGGTGTATGTTCATCACATCATTCTCCAATGACATGACCTTGTTATTAACAACATCCAATGTTCATGATCAGCAAACCTTGATCATCCGTTAATCAACAAGCTAGTATAAAGAGAGGCATTACTAGGAACCTTTTCTCTGTTTATTAAACACACATGTATAAACGTTTCCGGTTAACACAATTATAGCATGAAAATAAACATTTATCATAAACATGGAATAAGATAATAACCACTTTATTATTGCCTCTCGGGCATATTCCCTTCAGTCTCCCACTTGCACTAGAGTCAATAATCTAGTTTGGTACTTGCGCATCCAACACCTATGGCATTCAGTTGTTATCCATACGCATTGCTAGTGGTAAACCTAATCTCCAGATCTGACACTTCAGGTCCGTGTGTATTTGCATTTCTTTGCGTCTCTACGCATCACTCATTCACTAATGAGATGGCATTGCATAAATTTGGTCCTCCGGTGAGACCTTAGTCCCTTGAGCTCAAAACATGTTGAATCTATTGTCGTACAATAGATCTTCATAGTATTAGCTCGCTTGGAACTACACCTAGTTTGTCAAACAAACTTCTTGACACAAATGCCCTCCTTTGCTGCTGCTAGAGCAGTCATATACTTAGCCTTTCCTTGTAGTATTCGTTATAATGTCTTAACTTTGGAACTCATCCAAATCCATTTGAAACTATTCCAAATCTATCATGGAACTTTCTTCCATTACATTTTGCCACCTTAACATACCGCCAAAATTGAGATAAATTTAGATTGTATCTTGCGACAAAACTAGTATCAATGTAACAATTTACAATGAACTATTGTCCAACATACATAATATATATTCTTAGTCCTTCCAAAGCACGTAAGGATATCTTTACTATTGTCAATTGATCATCTTATGAATCATTCTGGTATATGCTCATAACATTTAGAGCATAGGACATTCTTGGAATTGTACATATCATGGTGTACATGATTGATCAAATCATTCATGTGATTTTACTCACCAAGTGTCAAAACACTTGAATCTCGCTTCAACCTTTTCCATGCGGCAAGAACTTTTCTCGTCGTTTCCATATTGAACTTATTCAATATTTCATATATGTACTTCGGCCCAACCATATTAGCACCTCAATCTATCTATATAGACCATATTAGCCCAATATACTGGTTTTGCCCAAATCTTCCATTAAAATCAAATTTTCAATGAAACTTCACCCGTGTCAATAAAATATACATCATTTCCAATCAACAATATGTCTTCTACATAATGTATTAGAAATATGTCTCAGCGCTCCCACTTAATTTCTTGCAAAAGCAAGCATCTTCACCGTCTCTGATGAAACTAAACGTTTTAACAATTTCATCATGATGAAGATTCCAACTCCGAGAATTCTTATTTCAACCATTGAAATTTTCATGCTATTTTAGCATCCTTTGAATTAACAGAACCCTTGGACCGTGTCCTGTACACGTCTTAGGTAACCATTCTATTAGAAGAACGTTGTTCTGTTTGTTCAACTACCATATACCAAAACTAGCATATGTAGTGGTTGCTACAATAATCCGTCCAGACTAAATATCGTTATGAAAGATCAAATCTTGTCATAGCCAACTCTTTGAACATAATCGTAAACCATTTTAACGATATGTCGAATATTTCATAGATGTGAGAACATCCACGCCTGTTTCTTTATAGATCCAAACATGGTATCTAGAGGGTCTTCCAAGTTCAGAAACTTGGTTTCTCGTGTATGGAACTATCACGGATTTTATAGCTTCTAGCCATTTTGACGGAGTCAGGGCCCATCATCGCTTCTTTGCATGTAGTCGGTCCATTATTATCAAATAACAATGATTCAATCTCAAATCTTACTATTTGATCGATTATCTGAACTACGCAGTTCAATAGGAACTTAGATCGCCGTGACCACAACCTTTGGGACACGGGAGCCAAGAGCATTGCGGCCGCTTCCGGCACACTTTCCGGCGCTGCGCCACTTAGCACATAAAGCTTAGGTTCAACAACCTAATCGAAGTTCTACTGTCCTCCCACTTAACTTTTCGCAAAAATTCCTTCTCAAGAAACTTGATGCTCTTAGCCACAAAAAAACTTTTGTCTTTAGTGTTCTGGAGGAATACCCAACGGTTACTTTGGGATAACCTACAAAGACGTACTTTATCCGACTTTGGTTGTAAACATTTTACATATGCCTTGCATACCAAAATTTAAGAAAAGACAAATTGGGTTTTATCCCATTCCATAACTTATATGGTGTCATTTCAACGGATCTCGATGGCGCTCTTTTCAGTGAAAAGCGGTAGTCTCTAAAGCTTAATCCTTAAAATATAATGGCAATTTTATAAATAACACCTTTGATCCTTACCATGTCAAACAAGGTTTGATTACATCTCTCGAACACTCCATACTCCTATGGTGTTTCGGGAAATGCAAGTTTTGGAACGATTCCTAAACTCTCAGGCATTTGCTAAACTTTTAACTCAAAAATCTTCTTTTATGATCCAATCATAAACTCTTATTTTCTCGTTACAATGATTTTCACTTCATCTTGAAATTTATTTGAACATTTTCAAACATTTCATACTTCTTCCTTATCAAGTAAATATACACATATATTCACTCAAATCCTCAGTTAAAGTATATGAAGTTATAAGACCCACCACACACGGCTACACATAATGAACTATACACATCAACATGTATAATGTCCAATAAGTTAGTCGTCCGTCCTTCTTTGGCCTATGAACGGAGTTTCAATCATTTCTAGGAAATTCTTACAAGCGTCAGTTGATTCAAAATCAAAAGACTCCAAAATTCCACCAACATGGAGTTTCTTCATGTTATCTTTCCAATATGATTTAAACGGTGTTTCAATCATCTCTAGAAATTTCTCACAACCGTCAATTGATTCAAAATCAAAAGACTCCAAAATTCCATCACCATGGAGTTTCTTCATGTGTTTCTTTCCAATATGATTCAAACGGTGGTGTCACTCATAAGTGATCTTCTAATCATTTGTCTTGCGACATGTTTAGCATCAGTTATTATGGATGTGATTTCTCCAACAAGATTGATAGAGTTCATCCATCTTCTATGAATATGGTGATAATTTGAACAACTATTGTTCGTATAACACCAGAACAGAATAACAATTATTCAAATAAATCTTGAAGGCTAGGTTTAATTCCAACGATAAACACTTTATTTTGTTCTTGATGAGAATCATCCCATATTCATTTGCTAGTTACTCAGGCCATTGCAACTCTTGTATTGCGTTGTTCTGTATGACACTTCCTACCAACCAATCAGTATCCAATACTCAAGAATCACACTGTTTAACAAGCAATGAATATACCCATAACATGTATATCATCTATATACCCGAGCTGGACATTTCCAGTCTTTTCCTTTTTCTTTTCGCCAAAATATTTTTCAGATCCTCTTTCAGCAATTCCTTTCCTTTTTAGAAGAATTTATCAACATCACTTGTGGCACCATTCATATGACACATAATCCAAAGTGTGTTAGTCAAATACTAACACCCTTTGATTCTCACTTTGATGTAGATCACCGTCATCAAATGTTTGGTGTTCTTCCAAATTCCATTCTTTAGTAATCTTATAGTGTAGTAAACATTTTACCTACATCTTCCATTCATCCTATCATGACAACTTTCATGACAGAACTACCATAGCTCATAGGGACAAACTGTGAGTACAATATTAGTTCCCAAAACCTTTTTGGGAGATTAGGACACATAGTGTCTCCAACCTTCACAAATTCTCATACAATATGAGAACATGTTTCTCACTAAATTTTACTCTATCACATTGCAACTAAACATTGTTTCAGATATCGCTATATCTTCCACACGTGATAGTTTCTGAAACAATCATTTCAGCTCCTAGATAACCTTGATAATAACAAACAACATTTGAATATCAAGGATCATGGAGGCAAGTGTGATACTTAGACACTAACACTGGAATTGTTACTCTCGATTTAATACACATTATTAAACTTCATGGAGCAAGCAAGGTTTGCTAAAGTTTGCAATAAGACTTTAAACTTTAGATTGACACTCAAACAATACGGTACCAGTCCGTAAAGTTAAATATCCAGAATTCTATAGTTCTATTATCTCAATTATAGCTAAGCGCAAAGGTAGTAAACAAATGCCAATGACTACAACGAACTATGCAAATTCACTTTGATTTAGTTCATGATAAAATGAGTTCATCTAACTCCCACTCAAAAACAACATCCCTCGAGTCGTCTTTGGTGATTACACGAACCAAATTCACTACACCACGACCGATCATCACGTGAGGCGGTGTAGCTGCAATGGCGAGCATCTCAATATGGTTCATCATATCATCCATATGACTCGTGCTTAACCTTTCGGTCCATGTTCCGAGGCCATGTCTGTACATGCTAGGCTCGCCAAGTAGAACCTTAGTATTTGCATGTGTTTCAAGGCCATGTCTGTACATGCTAGGCTTGAAAACACCCGTTGTATGCGATAGTAGAGTCTATCACACCCGATCATCACGTGGTGTCTCGAAACGACGAACTTTCTTAACGGTGCATACTAAGGAAGAACATATAATTATCTTGATATTAAGTGAGAGGGATCATCTTATAATGCTACCGAAGCGATCATGATCGTAACTAAGCAAAATAAGATGCATAAAAGGATAAACATCACATGCATGGATAATGTGATATGATATGGTCCTTCTCGCATTAGATCTCCATCTTGTGCGTCTTGGTATGATCTCCATCATGCCACCGGCGCGGCACCAAGGTCCATGGCGCCACCACCATGGTCGTCCTTCTCCATTACAATATATCTCATGGATATATCTACAGCACGCAGGCCTTAAAAAGGAAAAACACAACCATATGGCTCCTGCCGGTTGTTTACAATAAATCTCATTTCATACAACAATTTTGTAACAATGACCATATCACATCACATGCCCTGCAAAAACAAGTTAGACGCTTCTAAATTATCTTTGCAAATTTTACGTGGTTTTGGGCTTCCTAGGAAAGAACCGATCTTACCTACGGACAAGAACCACAACGTTGATTCGCTAGTTGTTTCTTTTCGTCCCTTTCCAGGGCCCTCCGTTGCAAATGCCATATCACTAATGTTAGAGAAACTGACACCCCCAAAGCCAGTTTATACGGTACAAGCCGTATGTCAAGCGTGACACGCAATCTGCGCTTAGGGCCGCTTCAATCCAACATTGCCGCAATATGAACAAGTGCACAAAAGAGGGTAACAACTAGAGGATCAACGCCCACATCTCTATGTGTTCTAACCGTACAAAGCATCTACGCATAGACGAGGCTCTGATACCACTGAAGGGTTCGTTGCATAGAAAACAAAATTTTTCCTACGATTGCAACTGCCAAGATCACATCTACGAGATAACTTGTAACGGTTTGAGAAGGACTCACCCTCGAAGACCAAAAAGCTTTAACGAGAACGATTCTCGTGGGTGATGTAGTCGATCACTTGCCGACCTCAAGGTCGTGATGAAGATGGGCGCCACAAACGGGCAGCGCCTCCGTAATCGGTCACACGTACGGATCAGCGACGACCTCCGCCCCTTGCTCCAGTTGGGCAGCGGAAGTAGTGGATCCTCGGGAACTCCAGCAGCACTACAACATAGTGGTGGTGGTGGTAGAGAAGATCTTGAGCAGGGCTTCGCCTAAGCACCGTACTCGTGGAACTGGATCAGCTAGCAAGGGGAGGAAGATGCCAACCAAAGGGCATATGAGAGATGGAGGAATTCATGTGTAGAGGGGTCTCCACCCATCTATATATAGGAGGGGGAGGCAGCCCCCAAGGGGTAGCACGCCCCAAGAGGTGCCCCCACCTCTCCCCTCATCATGTGGGTGGACTCCCCACTCACAAAAACAAAGGGTCACACATTATTCCCATAACTTCCATAATTCTCCACTCAAAATTCCAAGAGTTTATCACTAAACACTTTTAATTATCTTGTTTAATGTCACTCAAATTAATGAACACTTCATTCAATGAGTACTTCATTGATGAACACTTCATTCAATGAACACATTAACAATTATCCCCTTGCACTATTTTGATATACCGAAACTATTCCAGCAGTTTTATCAAAACAGTCCATGTGCTGTCCAGTATATTCTCTGGCGTTCCGTATCCACTCAAACGCGTCAACGAATCCTTAAGTGTGTCACCCTACGGTTCGTGAATAAAATGGACATGACAGAGACTCTTCTCTGATCAATAATCATCAGCGGGATCTGGAGATCCATGATGACTCCCACTTACTCAACGATGAACTAGTGATCGTGTGAACCAAAACTCCGTAACCAATTCCTTTTGTCTCGCGATATTTTACTTGTCCGAGATCCGATCATTTGGTATCATCCATACCTAGTTCGATCTCGTTACCGACAAGTACTCTTTACTCGTTCCGTGATATAACATCCTCGTGAGCCAGTCACGTGCTTGCAAGCGATGTCAATGTGATATCACCGAGAGGGCCCAGAGTATATCTCTCCGTCATCTGGATGGACAAATCCCACTCTTGATCCACGAGCCTCAACTAACACTTTCCAAGTACCCAACGACACCTTTATAATCACCCTGTTACGGTGTGACGTTTGATGGAATCAAAGTACTCTTCCGGTGTCAGTGATTGACGTGATCTCATGGTCTAAGGATTAGGGTTACTTCGTGAAAGTTTGATACAGCAATAGAAACTTGATGACATGATCGTATTGCTATAACTACTGTGGGTGTATGTTCATCACATCATTCTCCAATGACATGACCTTGTTATGAACAACATCCAATGTTCATGATCAGGAAACCTTGATCATCCGTTAATCAACAAGCTAGTATAAAGAGAGGCATTACTAGGAACCTTTTCTCTGTTTATTAAACACACATGTATTAACGTTTCCGGTTAACACAATTATAGCATGAAAATAAACATTTATCATAAACATGGAATAAGATAATAACCACTTTATTATTGCCTCTCGGGCATATTCCCTTCACTTTCTCGAGCTGTCGAGTTGTCGGTTGCTGATGATGAAACCGCCGAGATTGTGATTCCAACCTGCGTCTTCCCCAAGGTCGGCGCCAATTGACGAGGATCGACCTCGGCAAATCCCATGGTAAGGTACCATGGGTTTAGATCATCGAGAGAAGGTGCAGGTTGGCGATCCTCGTCGGCTAACAGGAGACATGGATTCACCCAGGTTCAGGGCCCTCGATCGGTGAAACCCCTACTTTATGATCTTTTGTATTATGATGGAGGCGATTACAGTGGCGGTCGAGGCGAGTTCGCTCGGGATCGGAGGTGTTTCTATGAGATTGGCCGCCCTAGATGTCCCCTCTCCCAGCCTTTATATACTAGGCTGGGTCGCAAGGAGTCCATCTAGGTTTACAGGAGCGGTTGCCTAATCTATCTTCAGTCTTGGGCGCCAAGTTGTGGTTTCCATAATGCCAAGGACTCCTACGTTGGTGCTTCGGACGGGCCAGTCGCAGGCCGGTCGAAGCTTCCAGCGGGCCTCCTGTCTTGACGCGCACCAGGTACCCTCATTCGCAGGAGTTGTGGGGACACCCCCTCATCACCCCCTCCGGCTTCCCTTCAGGCTTCTAGAGTCTTTTGATGTATAAGAATTTTAGGAATCTTTCTGGATTTTTTTGAGAAGTTTGATTGTTCACCTCTTTTCTGCATTGCATGGAAAAAAATAGACAGAAACTAGCACTGGGCACTAGGTTAATAGGTTTGTCCCAAATATTTTTTAAATGATATGAAAGTTCCTCAAAACATATAGCAATATCATCAAAATAGGGATGGAGCAAGGAAAAATTATGGATACGTTTAGGATGTATCAACAAGTATGTTTCAAGGTGTGGCTGAATTGACAACTCAGCTCCTAAGGCTTATTGTTATTCTTTGGATCCCTTTGTGTCGAATCAATAAATTTGGGTTAGACTTCCCTCGAAGAGTTTTGTGATCCCTTACACATGTGGGTCATGAGTGCTACATGTAAAAGCAGATAGTATCCCAGTTTTAGTTGCCATAGAATCAGGTCGACAACACATGACCCACACTCGAGGAGTTTGTATCCCTACTCTATTTGACAGAGAACCAGCTATACCCCTTCGAATCACAATCCCTTCAGATATTAACCCATTTCCAATTGGCACAACTCTATCTCCTCCATAGAGCACCCAAACAAAAGTTGTTACTAACATAACTCTATTGCCCAAAGCTTTGGGGCTACAATGAAGAACCCCAATAGAGAAATATAGTACACTTATCCATGTAGAAAAAGCACCATCAGTCTTCCACAGCTTATCGCGAATAGCTTTCGATGTCGTTAGAACATATGTGTGTGTATTTCCGTCGTGGAAATGTTATGTTAATGAAGAAGGCAAAAGGCAGTATTTTTTCTTTCTCAAGAAATTACGTCTAAGAAATGTTATTCATGGAATTTTTTTTGATTTGTCCTATATTTTCTATCCCTTGAATATTATAACCTAGCAAAATATCTCACTTTTCTCCTGTCCGCCTGGCCAGGTGGGACCTCCCCCGATGACCCTCTTTCACCCATATATTCCTCAAAGCTTCAAAATCCTTGGGGCGGAGAAAATTTTACAGAATCCTTTGTTGTTCCGCCGCCATTGAGATTTCCAAATCGGGAGCTCCAGATGTTTTTTCGTTTCACACTTCCGGAGCGAGGATTCATCTCCGGAGGCCTCTTCTTCAACCATGCTATCCTCCCGGATGAGCCGCGAGTATTAACACCTTGGACTTAGGGTTCATGGAGGTAGCTACATGATGATGTCTCCCCAATCTTGTGCTTCACTAGTTAATTCTTGGTCTTCATCTTTGATTATCAAAACATCTATGTCATAATTACCATGTTGTTATGTTGTGTTTGTTGGGATCTAAAGGATTATGAGATTATGTTCAGATTGTGGAAGCTATATATATTTGATTATCTTTCATATTATTTTCTTGATTGTTCTTGCATGTTCTCCATTCTAATTTATTTCTTTGTCCAAGTAGTAGATTGTAAATCCAAGAGTGAGAATTATGCTAGATAGTAGATTCATGTCTCCCGATGTCTAGCTTGAGTGACTAATACGGCCCAAGCGTATCTATAGTTTTTGCTTGTTCCATGCTTGTTTTGATGATAATGCTATATGTTTTGATGCACTTTTATATCTTTTACAACTTATTTGTACTAACCTACTAACTCAGTTCCTAGTGCCAGTTTCTGTCTGTTTTTGTCTGTGCATTGCAGAAAAACGTGAAAAACAAAAGTGCTCGAAAAAATCCAGAAATATTCCTATAAAAAAAATTCAAGTCAAAAGACCCCTGGAGCCCGAAGGAGGACTGGAGGGGGGTCAAACAGCTCCCAGGCGCCTGCCTGGCGCGGCCAGGGGGTTGTCGTACCCTCTGGTCGCCTGGACCAGGGGGCACCCCCCATGCTCCCTTTGTCCTATATTTATCCCTCGTCCGAGAAATACCGAGAGAGAACTCTGTCGGGCCCCGGGGTTAGCGTATGTAATTCCAGTCACGATACAATCACATGGAGAGCCGAGAACCGTACCCACTTGTCTGAGAAGACAAGGCCAAGCATAGAACGTTCTCGGTAAGCATCGAACGTGAGGGGCATCCCATTCAGGCCGGATGATCAACTGAGATGGGTCCTCAATGTCCGCTCACAAGTCTAAATGCTTATGGGTGGTGAATCCCATACTCATAGACAAGTCGCCTCAACCATGTTATCGATTGGATCCTAACTCTTACATATACTTACTCCAGCCCGATCACTTAGTCGGGGTCTAGGGCGGGCTCGATCATACAACAAAGTGTGCACGTGACGGAGTCACGAGCAATCGCATCGCGATGCCCCAAGCTGCGCACATCTAAGGGCCACTTGGTGTATAAAAGACCGCCAGCCAGATCACAACTAAGGTCTCGAAAACCCATACTAAGACATGCATGTTATAAACATACACGCAGCACACATGCCTAGTATGAACAACAGGTATCATCACATAACTCTACAAAGTACTCTTTATTGATATACACATAGAGCATACAAAGATCACATGTCTGTGATCACATTACATCATACAACGGAAGAAAATTAGGTCTGAGTACAGACAAGTTTAACAAATGGCTTAGAGAAGCCTTGTAAACAAACATGCCCTTCCACGAGGGACCAGACTGTTGTCTGGGTTATACTACCAAGGTCAACATCGAGCTGCACGAAGGTGACTCCATCGGGGTCCGGTTCTTATCTAAAACATAGAATAAGCAAACGTGAGTACAAAGTCGTACTCAACAAGACTTACATCAGAACTACACTACACTCATGCTCTAGTATCAAGGTAAAGGAGGTGGGGTTTCAACATGCAGTAGTGCCAGCTTTGACTTGGCTAGTCCTGAACTACGAGTACCAGACATGAGGTAAGAAGCGTACACGAGTCCACTAAATCTCCAACCAATACACCACTATGGTTAGTTCCTCGACTTCCCCACGAGGAGGCACACCATAGCACTCACGCTTATCTTGCGGATTTTAAAAGTATCCATTCAAGTTGTCTATGATCAAGTAGAGGTTTCCATGTAGTCCATAACCGCGGACACGGCTATTTGAATAGTTCATTAACCCTGCAGGGGTGTACATCTTCACACCCGTGTCATCACTTATCGGCTCGTTCATGGCATCCTTCAAGCGGATGTCGGACGTGGATGAAACCAAGGCACTAACCTCACATCACCTTCTCTAATCCAGGAGTCGACTACCTGAGTTTGGCACCGCTCGAGAGTCCGGCCGGTTCCACGAAACGGACTCAGATAATGTAAGGGACTGAGACGCCACCTTTGCCAGATGGTTTCACTGCCTCACAAGTCCACCACATATCTAGGATGATGCAACCTTTTCTTCATTCTTTTTCTATGCACATGCCAAATGGAAAGCCCGAATCTATTGTGACTCCTGGACCGGATCGGGTATGTAAAGAGGCCAAACGGGGCTCCCATAAACCCTACATGTGGTCATACTCTTTGTCTTGGATCACAAAACAGGAACTCGGGACCTAGGGCAGTGTTCAACGAGACAACCCACTGTGTACTCCTACACAACCTCTTATCGTTCACCTTTGCTTAGGGTGGATTCACCAACACGTTTCACTTTCATCAACACCACTGTGTTCATCCATCCTGACTCACAATCAAAACATCCTCATTGTATCACTAAGCAGCAAAAGCAGTAACAGTTGCAGGGGCCACATGCTCATCATTCAACTCCTAAATCTGCTAGGATTGTGGTTTGCTTAATACGGTGACAGAATGATAGGTCATGCATCGGAATGGGTTCAACTATGCGAAAGAACGTGTCTCGGTGATCTCCTAAACATGCATAAGCGAGACTGAGAGGGAAATAGGATTTTATAGACATGATCAAATGGGGCTTGCTTGCCTTGCTGACGAGGTTTGATATCGGGGTCTTCAACGAAGGGGGTGGCCTCCGGTTCCGGTTGCACGTCTATCGAGCAAACAATCAAACAATGGTATAAATTTATTTGCAATGCTCAAACACATGATCAATAATGTAATGGTGATGTTCTTCGTCACCATGTTGGTACAATTCTATTTAAAAGAAGTCAAATGCAAAGTCATTTGCAAATGTGCTTCAAATTGGAATTTGAAATAAAGCCATATGGATGTTTTGCACTGTTCACCCATTTTTAATTGGTCAAACATGAAAACAGATCCCATATTCATAATCCTTGGATTTTTCTGATATTTTTAGACATATTATTTGTTATATTTGGAGTTCATATGAATTAGTTATGAATTTTCCAAGTTTAAACAATTTTCTGTAATTTTCTGGATTAAATTAATTCTCTGGAAAAAGTTTAATGCGTCAGCCTGACGTGGGGGTGACGTCAGGGGGGGGGCTGACCAGTGGGTCCACCCTGTCAGCCTCAGGGGGTTAATCCCCGGTTTGATTAGCTTAACAGAGGGTTAAGGGGGGGGCTGGCCCACATGTCATAGACTAGGGCTAGGATTAGCGGGGCTGGTTAGCTCTAATGGGGCCGGCTTGACGCCGGTGGTTTTCCAGACGGCGGCGCCTCGCCGGAACTTCGCCAGAATGCGATTCCAGGCACGAGAAGGGTAAAGGAGGGCACGGGAGGGTGCCTCGTCGTCGTCCGCATCTCGTGGTGCCATCAGGGGGTCACGGGGAGCTTCGAGGCCACGGCTATGACGACGTTTTGCGGCGGCCGGAGCTGCCGTGGTGGCCATCATCGACAAAGAGCACGGGGGAGAGGGAGAGATGGGGGAAAACGAGCGGAGCTAGAGGACGCGGGATTTGACCTCGGAGTCGTGGAGGCCGGCGGTGAAGAAGACGAAGCTCACGTCGCCGGAGTCGTGCCCTTGCTCAAATTGGGAGGGGGATTCGAAGGAGACCTCGGCTGCGCGTCGACTGGACACGAAGGCGCACGCTGGTTCACTCAGTGGCCACTGTTCTCCACGGTGGTGCTCCGGCGGGCTCTCGGCTATTCGCGGAATCTGGCGAGAGAGGGAAGGAGATGAGCTAGGGAGAGAGGGGAAGGTGCGGGCAGCTTCTGGGCGACTGTGTCGCGTCCTGGGGGAAGAAGAGGAGGCTCCAGAGGCCCTCGGTGGCGTCCACGGCGCTCGGCTCGCCACCGAGCTGCTTCGGGCGCCGGGGAGGAAGAAGACAAGAGGAGGCGGCTGGGCTGGGCCGGCTACAGGTGAGTGGGCCTCGCCTGTGGGCGCCAGGTAAGCTCCTCCTTTCTTTTTTTTTCTTTTTAGTTTTTCTGTTATTTGTTTTTCTCTGGTAAAAAAATACCAAAGCATTTTATAAAAATGCCCAAATACTTTTAAAAACCCTAGGTGGCCAGTAGCAAGCCACTGGTATAATTTGAGCATTTTTGAAATTCAATACATTTGAATTTCAAATCAAATAGGGGTAAACTTTAATTTCCAGAGCACCTTTTGAATTGTTGAATATTCCATGGGCATGGGAAAATACCCAAACCACTTTTAAAATGATCAGCATCATTTATAAGAATTTTCCAAACATTCAAATGATTTTTGGAAAAAGATTTTTATCTGGCCATTTCAAATAATTTCTCAGGGCTTTCTGCTTCCCCATTTTTGAATTTCTCTTTGAATTTTTGCATGATGCAAAGGGCACAAACAAACCTAGCACTTACCCTAGTTGGGGTTCTGACAAACTCTGTCACACAAAAAACCCTACTATTTCGGCTCTTTGATGCGTAGTGAGGATTGACCTTCAGAGGCCTCTCCATGACCATGATCGGCTCTGTGATGCGTAGTGAGTAGTTTCCCTTAGACCATGGGTCCTTGATCAGTAGCTAGATGATGTGTTCTCTTTAATCTTGTGATTCAATGTTTAGCCCTTGTGAGTTTCCTATCTTCATCAAGGCACCTATGTATTAATTCCTGCTTTCTAATGTTGTGTTTGCTGGGATCTGATGGATTATGAGATTATGTTCACATTGTGATGAGTAATATATTTGGTTTACCTTTTTATTTTATTTCTTGAGAAGTCTTGCATGTTCCCCGTTATGTTTTATTGCTTTGAATAAGTAGTAGATTGAAACTCCAAGAGGGAGCGTTATGCTAGATAATGGGTTCATGTCTCCCAATGTCCGACTTGAGTGACAGAAACATGGGACTAGGGAATGTGTTGTTTCCATTAGGGGTAAAATAACGATGCTTATGACTGCGTGTCATATGGTTTGCTTACATTATGCGTAGTGTATTAAGGCAGTTTTCTATTGCTATGAACTTACAATTGGGTTGGGTTCGCAAATTAATATTAGCGACATGTTCTAGATAGATATCTCAAGGTGGACGATTAGTGAGTAGATGCTTATGAATAAACGGTCTACTCGTCTTGGAGTAATGCCCATACAATTGAGCCTCTTTGATTTCAATTAGAATAATTTGCATTGCAGTGCTTTCATAATTATGTCAATTTCCCAGTTGTAATTTGTTCACCCAACATAGTTGTTTACTGTGTTTTGGGAGAGAGAAATCACTAGTGAAAGTCATGGCACCCCGGTCCATATTTCAACCATAGTTTACGCTCTTTCTTTTACTTCTTTATTTCCGCTCAGTCGCACCACTATTATTTTCCCGTTGTATTTGATCCTTTGTAAACAACATGGCCGGAGAGATTGAATACCTCTCTGAACTCGCTGGGAGCAAAGTTATTTGTATTCTTGTGTGCAATTAGACGTCAACTCGCCATCAGCTAAACTTCTGGCACCGTTGCCACCTTCTTGCGATGTTCGGAATCCTACTAGAGACATACCTTGGTATGTTGACCAAGGGAAATTTACCGATGACTACATCATAACCGTCCACTTGGGGTATTCAACGAGGAGGTGTTATCTGCACCCATCAAGCTAAATTTCTAGCGCCATTACCGAGGATTCCAAATCTCAAGATAGGGGAGTTGCACACTACCTTTTACCTTTTCTTTTTAGTCTTGTTAGTTTACTTTCCAGCTTTAGTTTTTTCTTGTGTGTCTTAAACATAAAAAAATTAGTTACCTTGTTCTTGCTTGCTTCTATTACTATGAGTTACACTGAAAACACTAAGCTTTGTGACTTCACTAGTCACAACAATAGTAACTTTATTTGCAATCCTATTTCTCCTCCTGCCACCTCAACGCTTTCTTATGAAATAAAACCTGCTTTTCTTAACCATGTTATGAAAGAACAATTTCCTGGAGCAGCAGATGCTGCTGCTTTGTGTTTAAATAACTTTATTGAGCCTTGTGATATGCAAAAGTATAAAGAAGTAGATGGTGATATTTTTAAACTTAAGCTTTTCCCTTCTCCTTGAGAGGGAGAGCTAAGGAGAGGCTCCAATCCTTACCTAGGAATAGCATAAATTCTTGGATAAATGTAAGGATGCTTTTATTGGGAAGTACTAACCATCTGCTAAGATTATTCAGTTGAGGAGTAACATTATGAATTTTAGACAACTTGATAATGAACATGTTGCTCAAGCTTGCGAGCGTATGAAATTTCTTGTTAACAATTGCCCTACTCATGGATTGACTACTTGGATGGTTATCCAGACTTTCTATGCAAGATTGAACTTTAGCTCGTGAAATTTGTTTGACTCGGCCAAGGGAGGAACCTTTATGTCAACTACACTTGGTGTTGCTAGACATCTATTAGATGATATGATGACAAACTACTCTCAATGTCACACCAAACGATCTCCAATAGGTAGAAAGGTAAACTCTGTTGAGGAGATTTCCTCTTTAAATGATAAGGTTGACTTGATCATGTCCATACTTACTAAGCAAGCTTCTATTGATCATTGTGATGTTCCTTTAAATTCTTTGGTTGCTCAAGATAAAGAGCAAATAGATGTTGATTTTATTTCTAGGAACAACTTCAATAATAATGCTTATAGGTGTAACTTTGGTAAAAACAATCCTAGACCGTTCCCCTCACTATTAGGGAAAATACAAGCAGTAGCGCGCGTTATTGTATCATCAGTAGTGCGGGTGTCCGTGCTATAGATCGGGCGCTACATCTAACTATTAGCAGTAGCGCGCTCCAGGACTCGCTATAGCTAGGTAAATTAGAAGTAGCGCATGTGTGGCAACAGGAGCTACTGTTACATTTTTTCATTTTTCTGTTTCATTTCTGATAATTTTCTCTATTTATTTGTATAGGTTATATTGTCTCATGCACACAATAATTTCATCACATTATATACATACACACCTCAACATATCATACACACACAATAGTCTTAATCGATCATCTCATATATATCATCTCATGATCAACTTCAATAATATGTAGAACACAAAGGTCTTTTCCTTGTTTAACTTCACTAATATGGCCAATCGTAGAGGTATACTCTGTTTTAGATATCAATGCAAGTGATGTTCCTTGTGGTAAGCCTCCTGATCAATGCCTAGGTGAGCTTCATAATTTTATTATGAAGCGGAGTTATTTTCAATGAAAGAATTCAGAATCAATTGCATGATAATTCTCTTGCTATCAAAAAATTTCTAGATATTTTAGGTAGAACTCTTAATGATGTTAAAGGGCATGTTAAGCATTTTCATATGGTTCAAACTCATCTTGAACAAATTTCTAACGTGCAAAAAATAATTCTTGCTAACAATTCCCAACAAGTTGATACACATGCTTATGGTATTAAGACTCGGGACGGAACACTCACCAACGATCCTCTCTATACAGAGGGACATCCAAATGGAGTCGAACAAGATTCTCAAATGCAGAAGGAAGGTATAGTACGCTCTTCAGAGAAAAATAAGAGGAAAAAGAAGAAACATAAGGAAGCCGACAATCCTAACGATGATGTAGATAATGTAGAACCTATCATTCATCCTAATAGCATATCTATTTCTGATGATGAAACTGAAGATGGTGCTGAACCCGATAATGATAATGAGAAGAATGATCCACCTGAAGTACAGGAAGAAGAAGCACCCGACAAGCGTAAGAACTATAATAAATAAGACTTTCTTGCAAGAAAACATGGGAACGAAAAAGAACATTGGGTATGGAAATCAATGCCTGCTCCGGTAAGTCTCTCAATAATTAAGAAGAAGAGCATTATAATATGTTTTGTGAGTAGATGAAACCTGTTCTTCTTCAAATCCCTTTGACTGATGTCATTAAATTGCCTCCTTATTCAAAGTATATGAAATATATTGGTACTAATAAAAGAAAACTTCCTAATGAGAGAATTTCTACTATGCTTGCTAATTACTCTTTCAGTGGAAAAATTCTTGAGAAGCTCGGAGATCCAGGTATACCCACCATTCCTTGCTCCATAAAAAATAATTATGTTAGAGCTGCTTTATGTGATCTTGGTGGAGGAGTGAGTGTTATGCCTTTTTTTATTATAAAAGAGGCTTTGCTTAGACAAACTAATCCCCACAGATATTTCTCTTTAAATGGTTGATAAGTCTACATCTGTTCCTATTGGGATATGTGAGGATGTTCCTGTTGAAGTGGCAAATTTCTTGGTTCTCACTTACTTTGTTGTGCTAGACATGCCCGAAGACGGTAGCATTTCTATAATCCTTGGAAGAGCTTTCCTTAATACCTCAGGTGCTATTATTGATTGCAACAAAGGAAAGGTTACTTTCAATGTTAATGACAAGGAGCGTACGGTTTATTTTCCAAAGAAGATCGATAAAAGGTATGGCCTTAATTTCATTGAAAATATTGAGACCGTGAAAATTGGAGATTGGGATTGTCCTCTACATGTCCACAATAAATATAAAACCATTATGATAGGGATAATGTCCTTAAAAGTGAAGGTATAATGGTTACTATTTAGAAGCAAGACCTTTTGTTCGATATAGAATTTGTTTGCTAGTAAGACTTGATCAACCTTACTAACAAATCCGTTCTATGTAAAGCAAAAGGGGTGCATTTGTTTTTAGCTTTTGTTTTCACCTTTACTTTGTTATACCCTATCTTTACTTTGTTTTTTAAACTTCATAAGAATTGACCACTGTTTCGAGTTTCTGCAAATTCTGCAGCTTTCTTTACCTTGAAAATTATCCAAAAATTAAGTTTTTAGAAAGATTCTGGAAAAATAAAAATAATTTTTTTGCGAAAAAAGAGACCCAGGGGCACCTAAGGCTGACCTGGGGGCACCCCTGGTCGCGCCACCAGTGCGCCTAGGCCTACCAGGCCACTCCAACGGGTAAGTCCTCCTGCTACCTCTCTCTCTTATCTCAAAAATCCTGATTTTTCTGCTGGATCTCGTGGTCTTGGTCCTCTTGGCTAAGATTTTCGATCTCCTTCCACAACCCTCCGTTTTAGCTGAGGATTTGGGGCATTTGTTCCTTGGTATGTGACTCCTCCACTCCTCCAAATATATTTTTGAATTGTAAAGTTATATAAGAGTATTTTTTAAGTTCTTGGTGGTTGTTCATATGAGCTTGCATGCATGTTTAGAAATTTATTTTTGAACTTTTGGTGCATGATTAGGTTGCTAGGAATTAAGTAAAGTAGTATGCTTCAATCCTCTCTTGTTATTTTTCACTTGTTTTAACTTGCTAAATATTTCAGATTAGGTAATAACAAAAAAGTTTATAGGATGGTTTGCTGGAAAGAAAGCCGCACCCACGGATAGAATTACTAGAGGATCTACATCATCCCCGGGTGTGAGGATAAGTTACAACGATGATGTCGAGCACCCCGCATTACATGAAGAGACGGAAGCCGTGCTAGCCATGTCATATCCTTGCCCGGACTTTCTTGCTGCTGCAGGTTTGCAAGATCAATTTGCTAACCTTTGTGAGAATGCAGGTTTGACGTATATCGTGTCACATAAGGTGCCACAATATCCTAAGCTTACATATTATTTTGTCAATTGGTTCAAGTTTAATGATGGGGCTTCTCCCACCATTGAATATATATATTATGAGGTTACATTAACTATGAATTTGGCAAAGTTTTGTGAAATTTTAGGTGTGCAGAATATAGGGAAGACAGAAAAGATGAAAGTCCAGACATATGCTCTCAAGGCTCTCCTCAACTCCCTTTGTAGCGAGAACTGGAGGAACGTCTAGCGAGGCAAGATACGAGGCATACAGTTTCCACACATCAAGTATTTTGCGTATTTTATTGCTCGGGGAGTGTTTTCTCGTGGAAACACGAGCAACATTAGTGCCCTGAACCATGCTATACTTGCAGTCGCCCTTGAGGGAGACCGCACGTATAACATAGGTGCTTTGATTGCTCGCCGTCTCAGCTTGAATGGCGAGAAGGTTCTGTCATGGGAGTAACACTCCAGATGTCCTCATAGAGAACTTAAAGCGGGGCCTTTCCTACGAGTGATTTCGAGGAGGGAGAGTCGATCAACGGGGTGTCGGTATGATGAGTCGGCACAAGTGAGATAAAGGGATTTACCCAGGTTCGACCCCTCGATGAGGTAAAGACCTACTTCCTGCCTTTCTTTTATTATATGCGGGAGATCTCTATTACAAGGGCTCTAGAAGTCCCGGGTGTCTCAAGAATCTATCTAGATTGATTCTCCTTTAGGACTTCCCAGGGCATCGGCTTGTATACACGCCGAATCCTAGGCTTTTACAATGAGTCCGACTAGGACATGAGGTGGAGTCATGTTCTATCCGTTCGATGACTATCTTGTCCTTCAAGGTAGCTTGGAATCCTTCCTTCTGGCGTCGGTCGGTTCATAGGCCGAACCTCCTCCTAGGCCTTCTCTTTAATGAGACGGACCATAGGCTGACTGTCTTCATCTTGAACACGGAGGCCTTCTTACTGATCCTTCCGGGTCCGTGAATTATTCCCCCGACAGTAGCCCCCAAGATTGGCGTGAAGCCGGCTTTACGGAAATCTTCCTCTTTAGAATGAATTATTTCCATAGATCCGGTAGAGATGAGCCAAAGACCTTTCCAGAGTACATGTGTCGCCAGGTTTCTAACAGTTATATCCATAAAATCTTGCATGTAATATTTTTTCCACACCAAGATCGAGGCGTCACCCTCTTCATCCTGTCATGTCATGCGCAGGGATCGAGGAGCCTCTATTTATTCATATTGCGGGTTTTTCTACTGTTGGTTGAATCGGGGTCCTCATAAATAGGATCCATTTTCCCCCTTCATCTTATATTCTTTCTTCTCGTCCTTCGTCTTCCTCCTCCGCTTGCTCAAGGGCACTGAAGGAGGGTTTTGTACTTGCGATCTTCTTCGATTGGACGACGATTCTCCTTTGTTCTGGTCAACATAAGAATTCCAGCAATATTCGCATTCGTAAGTTTCTTTTAACTGAACACTTGTCCGCCCATTCCTTTTTTAATCTTGGAATTCCTAGCCTGTATCTTCGAGTAGTTCAACTCTTCTTGACAAAAACTTTTTTTTTGATCGAATGATCCGAGGTTTCTGTCTTTGTTTATCCAAACTCCAAAGAGTAATGGGTGAAGCTCTTTGCGATATTTATCCGCGATCAATATGCGACATTCTCATTACTCTTTTAGGGTTAGATTGTAATTTATGCCAATTCCTATTCTGCCGCTGATACGTCTCAAACGTATCTATAATTTTTGCTTGTTCCATGATCATTTGTGTGACATTGCTATGTGTTTTGCTACACTTTCATACCTTTTTACACATATTTGGACTAACTTACTAACTCAGTGCACCCAGTGTCAGTTTCTGTTTGCTGATGTCTGTGAATTGCAGGTTTATAACCATATTTACGGTGCCTAAAAAATTACAAGAAAAATATAAAAATTTACAAGAAAAATATCCCAGGCAGACAGGTGGCGCGGCCCCACCCCTGGCCATGCCAGGAGGCCTCCTGGAGGGGTGAGGCCTCCCCTTTGGCCTTCCTTCCGCCTATATTTACCCCTCCGTACAGAAACCCTAGAAAAAGACCCCGCATCACGAAATTCGCCACTGTTCCGCCGCCGCCTAGATCCCGAGATCGGGATTTCCAGAATACCTCATCCCAGCACCCTGCCGGAGGGAGGATTGATCTCCGGGAGCTTCTCTAGCACCATGAGCGCTTCTCGGATGTGTTGTGAGTAGTCCCACTTGGACCATGGGTCCATGGACAATAGCTATGTGATGTCTTCTCTCTAATCTTGTGCTTCAATTATTAGCCCTTGTGAACTGCCCTAACTGATCAAGGCACCTATGGATTATGAGATTATGTTCAGATCATGATGAGTTATATATTTGGTTCTCCTCTTATAATTTGTTCTTGAGTAATTCTTTCATGTTCTCCATTGCCTTTTATTGCTTTGGCCAAGTAGTAGACAGTAACTCCAAGAGGGATCGTTATGCTTGATTGTGGGTTCATCCCCCCACCCCCCCACCCCCCACCCCTGATGTCTAGCTTGAGTGACAGAAACATGACACTAGGGGATGTGCTGTTTCCACCAGGGAGAAAACAACGGTGCATGTAACCGAAGTTGCAAGGATTGTTTACCTTACGCATAGTTTGTTAATGCACTTGTCTATTGATTTAGATTAACACTTTGGGTGGGGCTCTCAACTTAATACCAGCGAGATTTTGTTGATAGATATTTGAAGGTGGATGATTAGTGAGTAGATATGATGGTGATGAATAAATGGTCTACTTGTCTTGGCGTATCATACGTCCCAAACGTATCTATAATTTCTGCTAGCTCCATGCATGTTTTGGGTGACATTGCTATGCTTTTTATGCACTTTCATACACTTTAGATCATATTCAGACTAACCTATTAACTCAGTGCACCACAGTTCAAGTCTCTGTTTTCTGCTGTTTTTGTATTTCAGGTTTTCCCATTACTTAAAGTGCCCAAAAACTTATGGGAAAAAGAGATAAAAAAATCAGCGAGATGAAAGCTTCCAGGTGCCCGAAGGGGGGCCAGGGGGCCGCCTAGACTCCCTCGTCCACCTATGGCTGCCCCCTTTGCCTATATTTACCCCTGGTGACATTACCCCCGAGGACAGAACCCTTTTTCGCGATCACCCCTCTATTCCGCCGCCGCGCTTCCAAGATCGGGGCTTCCAGGAGACCCTGTCCCGCACCCTATCGGAGGGACGATTGACCTTCGAGATCTTCTCCACCACCATGGACGCTTCCCGAATGAACCGTAAGTAATACACCTTAGACCATGGGTCCATGATCAGTAGGTATGTGATTTCTTCTCCCCAATCTTGTGCCTCAATTCTTAGCCCTTGTGAGCTTCCCAACATGATCAAGGCATCTTTGTAATACTTCTGTTGTTGCTATGTTGAGTTTGCTGGGATCTGATGGATTATGAGATTATGTTCAGATTGTGATGTGTAATATATTTGGTTCTTCTCCTTTTATATTTATGTTCTTGAGTAATTCTTGCATGTTCTATGTTGATTTTTATTACTTTGGCCAAGTGATGGATCGTAACTCCAAGAGGAAGCGTTATGCATTATTGCGGGTTCATGCCCCCCGATGACTAGCTTGAATCACAGAAACATGAGTCTAGGGGATGTGTTGTTGACACTAGGGGGAAAACAACGGTGCTTGTACTTGTGGTTGCAAGGATTGTTTACTTTATGCAAAGTTCTTTTAATGCATTTATCTCTTGCTTTGGGTTTAAACTTTGGGTTGGGCTTGCAACTTAATACCAGCAAGATGTTCTGGATAGATATATCCAGGTGGATGATTAGTGATTAGATGCAGATGGATTTCGGTCTTCTTGTATTTGCGTACTACCATTGCTTTTGAGCGTCTTCCTTTCTTTCATAGCATAGTTAGCATTGCGGTGCGTTTTTTATCCGATCAATTGCCCATCTGTAATTTGTTCACCTGGCATAAATGTTTAACATATTTTGGGAGAGAGACATCACTAGACAACTTCATGGGACCCCGGTCCATATTTCCACCACAGTTTACACCCTCAATTTACTTTCTCATTTACTTTATAGTTGAAGCTATTATTACTTATCTCTCTTGCATTCGATCCTTTGTAAATAGCAAGGCCAGAGGGATTGACAGCCCCCTTGTACTCGTTGGGATCAAAGTTACTTGTTGTGTGTGCAGGTCCACGTCAACCTCGTTCTATCTGGCAAAAATTTCTGGCGCCGTTGACATCTACTTGTATCTCTGTGAGTGTAAGGCCCCCGATGCAGTGCTAACTCGAGTTAGTCGCTTTCGCATCCCGATCAAGTTAGTAGGGCATAAAAGGCCACCGACTCACGACACTCGCCCTCGTGTCGCTGCCGGATTCTCGACAACAGATATAAGAACAATGAACTTTATACTAGGACATAAATATATACAGTCCAGGGCATACATCGCGACTGGTATTTATTACATCATCTCAGAGGTCAATGGACCCAACAGTACAACATGCAACAAACGGAAGACAATCACGACCGAGTACGGTAAAAATCCAAATAGCCCTAGAGAGGGCTGCACATAAATAGTCCACCCACGGATCGTCGGAGCCCAACTATAGGATCTACTAAACGTAGTCATCCTCATCGTCGTCCTCCGGGGGCACCTCCACGAAGTATCGTCCGGTGCTTGGGTCGAGGTAGTAGTCAACTTCAGCGGCCGATCAGGCAAAACAATAAAAGCACAAAAGGAAACCAGGGGTGAGATTATATCATTACAGGATAACTAACTGTAACAGCCCATGTGCAATAATTAGAAAACACCATGAGATTCTACTTTGTCTGTTAACTTTGTAATTTGGCATGATGCTAAAGATTGTAATTTCATGTGGTGATTTAAATTTGCATTGGGATTGGAGCCCATCTGTTTTGGTTGAGCTTTCTTCCAAAGTGGTTCAAGAAGGGTGCTTGGAGTATTTTCATTGTTGCATGCTTGCTCTCCTTGACCCCATACTTGGCCTAGCCATCTCCTTTCAATGACAAGGGTTTTTAAAATCTCAAATCATTTTTGCCATCATAAAAAATATGGGCTCTTGTTCAAAGAGATTTTGAATTCAAAAATGAGCTCACAATTTTGTTGTTGCCAAAAATGCCCAAACCATTTTTGGAAATTGAGGAATAATGCAAGGGTAATTATACATATTTTAATGTATTTTTCTTACTTGTATTTCACCCAGAAAAAAACCCTGGATCTTTTCTTTTTTATTTAAATAGAAAATGGGTCAGCAGTGGGTTTTCTTTCCTTTTCTTCAATTCTGGTGGAAGCCCAGCCCACCTAGCCTCCATCCCGCAGCCCACTTGGAGCCTTTCCAGCGAAGCGGTACGCAGGGTGGCTCGTAGCCGTCCGATCAAGATCCGAGCGCTCGTCTCCGTCGTCTTTCCAGCATGGACGAGGTCCCCCCGAGCTCCCCTCTCACAGCGGACACCGGCGTCGACGTCGATGACGGCCAGCGCGGCTGGGGGCCTCCCCCCTTTATAAGCTGGCCCCGAGCGCAATCTGGGAACTCTAGAAACCCATTCCTCCCTCCAGGTTCCGCCGCGGCCGCCGGAATTGACCCCGAGGTCCTCCCCTGTTCCGCCATGGCCGCCTGCCGATTCCGTCCAATTCCTCGCCGCCTTTCGCTTTCCTTGGTCGTGCGTTTGTATGCACCCTTCCCTGCGTGGGCTTGACCCACTTCTGGTCGCAGGAACCAGAAGGAGGCACAGATTTCAGCGGAGCCGTGGACGCCTTCAGGAATCCGCACCACCTCGTCGTCGCCGGGCTCGTCTTCTTCCTCTCCGGTTGCTCGAGTTCGACCACGACACCCCCAAGGTGATCTTCGTGGTGCCTTTCTTCCTCCCGTAGAGCGTAGCATAGTCCCCCGCGTGTTAGCCGTCTGCTTCTTCCGCGCGGCGTCGTCGCCGACGAGCCACCGTGGCCGCCTTATCCGTGGCGTGCCCGGGGTGCGCTTGTGCGTGCCTAGGCATGCTCTGACCGCGCGTATGGCCTCAAAGGAGGAGAATTGCACATGTTTTGGTCACAGAGCCGCCAAGTCTGAAGCTTGCGTTCGGGTGGCGCCGCCCCGTTTTCCGTGGAGCATGGCATCGCCGTCTTTGAGTTAGGGGCCGGATCCAGGGGCTGGCTAGGAGCTGGTAGTCGCGTCTACGCGCAGCATGCAGCCGTGAGGCCGTCGAAGCAGTGTGCGCGAGACTAGGCTCGCCGGAAGACCGCCGGGTCATGTGATGCATCTCTGTCAGAGTTCAGAGCCGCCGTGCGCCGCCTACTTTAGGTGAACCTAGCATCGCCTCTGTTAGGCCCCGTGCAGGTCCAAGGGAAACCACGTAATCGTGGATGTGCCCTCTCTCCTTCGTGCCGCGTAGTCACGCCGGAGACGCCCCGGAGCCGACGTGAGGGTCGCCGGAATTCCTCTGCAGGGATGGCCGTCAGCGCGTTTCGGGTTCAGTTAACCGCCCCGGTTAGCTTATCCTTTTCTATTTGCTTGTTTGTTCAGCAAACGTCTCGTAGCGCAGTGGTTTGGGGGGCTTGTGGAGAAGGGCACGGCCTGGGTTCGAATCCCAGCCGAGGCACCCCCCCATCTTTTGTTTTTTTTTTCTTTTGCTTGGACGTAGGCCTTGTCCAGTGGGCCTGCGGAGAAGGGAAGTGGGCCTGGCGCCCGAAGACAGCCCAGTTGGGTCTGTACCCTTCGTTTTTTCTTTTTTCTATTCCTTTTCCCTTTTCTTTTTCTTTTCTTTTCTGTTTAAATTCCAATTTGAATTTGGATTTAAATTCAAATTGGATTTTGAACTTGCAACTCAATTGGGGCATCCCATATATGTTTTTGGGGTAGCTTGAGCTACTAACCATCATGGTGAGGTCCCTTTTGCATTTTGCCCCTCTGAATTTTGGAGTGTGGCAATTTTGCAAATAAACCTTTTTTTATTTTTTTTGTTTTTGTCAAGTTTTGCCCAAATTAAAAAATGGCCATGCCATATATGATTTTGGGGTAGTTTTCTGCAAGGATTGCAATGGTGAGGTCCATCTGATGTTTTGTGCAACTCAAGTGGACAAGGTGTGACCACCTTAACCAGGATCAACCTGTCTTTCCCTGCTTGCATCATTTCATCTTCAGTGCATTTTTGAAATGTTGGTCATCTGTTCATTCCAAGTTCTGTTTCATGTCATCTCCAATTCTCTTCTTCAAACCAACACCTAACATATTGTCTTTGCATATGGCTGGGTTCCAACCTTGTTGCACCTCCCTTGTGCCAATTTCACCGGCACTACTCTGTCCTCCGGAATCGATGTTTTATTTTCACGATGTTTAATTTCTGTTATATGCATTGTTGATCATGTCATGTTGCCATGATACTTACACCTAAAATAAGGCTAAGACCAAAGCCATTTTCACGTAAATAAATTGCATATGAAGTTGTTGACGTGTCGTCACCACCTTCATCTAAATTGACTAGATAGGGTCACAACATGTCTAATTAAACTTGCTCATACCATCCTTGCCTCTCCATTGTTCCCGTTACTTACTTGTGTGCCTTTTACTTGCCGGTACCTTACGTTAGCACCTGAGACCGCCGAAGAGACTTACGTGGAGATTTTCGACACCGAGCCCGAGGACCCTGCTGCGTCTGCTTCAACGACCGATTACCCAGGCAAGGGGGAGATTTATAACATTACTTGATACCTTTCTCCCTACCTTCCTAGCTGTTGCCTAGCACGTTTGCTTGATCCTATCCACTTTGATTAAGCCATTTTTGAAACCCAAACAGCCATGATCCCCACATCCCAGCAAAACATTGTATTGCTAAGTTACCGCTGCTCAGCCATTGCTTAGTATGATTAGGAGAAACTTGCTGCTTACCCTATTGTATTGGTTTGGGATATCATGTTATTTAAAGAAGTTGGTTGATATTTATTATATTTATGATGTTAATTTATACTTGACAAAGGATGGGAGACCAGGCTGTTCCCGCCAGATGTTTTGTTCCATGTGAGTCACCTAGGTCCCGAGTTCCGGGTATTGTGTTTCTTGACGAGCGTGCCTAATCGTGTGTGGGATTATATGGGGTCCCCTTTTCTTACCTACCTAGCTTCATACAATTCTAGTGGTGGCCCGAGCTGATTTACTATTTGCAATGTGTGTGTGCTGGTGGTACCCCAGTTGTTTACAAACCACCTTGGGCCTGGAGCACTTGTGCCTTGGCAGGACCACTTTTTCCGGCTGAGGACCCGGTGTCCCATGTGTGATTAACCGGGTATCCAAACGTGCGACAGACGGTAGAGGCCGATTCGAGAGCGCGGCCGGCTTTTGAGTTGGGTGTCGACTCACCGGGGGCCACCCGGAGTTGTGCGTTGTTAGTTAGAGGGACTCTGACGTTCCGGAGTTTCAGGCGTTTACATAGCCAAGTGTAAACCGGGCGTACATGCGAAGCCTATGATGGGCAGTTGGTACACCCCTGCAGGGTTAAATATTTTCGAAAAGCCGTGTCCGCGGTTACGGATGACTTGAGACCTACTCCTTGTTCATAGAATAACATCAACTGGAATTACAATTAAAACTTGAATACTGTGTGAGTGCCTTGGTTGCTTTTCTTCGTCCAGGGGGACCGAGAGAAGATCCAGGTTGTGTTATGTTTGACGTAAGTAGGAGGATAGCAAACTTATGACACGATGTCACGTGTATTTCTTGGATCTTACCTCTACTCCAATATAATGTTAGCCACCATATATCCTAGTGCGGCTGCAACCTTTACTTTGTTCTTGTCTTACCATAGGAAGTTAGTTATCATTTAATGATATAATCTCACCCCTGTTTTCCTTTTGTGCTTTTACTGTTTTGCCAGATCGGCCGCTGTAGTGGAGTACTACCTCGACCCGAGCTCTGGACGATACTTTGTGGAGGTGCCCCCGGAGGATGACGATGAGATCGACCTCGTTCAGTAGATCCTACAGTTCGGCTTCGACGATCCGTGGGTGGATTCTTTATGTGCAGCCCTCTCTAGGGAAATTTGGCTTTTGACCGTACTCGGTCGTGTTTGTCTTCCGCTTGTCCCATGATGTACTGTTGGGTCCATGGACCTCTGAGATGTTGTAATAAATTCCAGTGGCGACGTATGCCCTGGACTCTATATATTTTATCTCTTAGTTAAAGTTCTTTGTTCTTATACCTGTGGTCGAGAATCCGGCAGCGACACGAGTGCGAGTGTCCTGAGTCGGTGGCTCTTTATGCGCTACTAACTTGAGCGGGACGCGAAAGCGACTAACTCGAGTTAGCACCGCATCGGGGGCCTTAGACTAACTCCCTACGGTAAGACAAGGTAAAGGTAAAGGTTGCAGCCACACTAGCATATAGGGTGGCTAGCGTTCTATTAGAGTAGAGATAAGATCCAAGAATGCACGCGACAGCGTGTCATAAGACTTCTATTCACCTACTTACGTCAAACATAACACAACCTAGATCTTCTCTCGCCCCCCCTGGACGAAGAAAAGCAACCAAGGCACTAACACGGTAGGCAAGTTATAATTATGATTCAAATTGATGTTATTCTATGAACAAGGAGTAGGTCTCAAGTCGTCCATAACCGCGGACACGACTTTTCGAAAAGATTTAACCCTGCAGGGGTGTACCAACTGCCCATCATAGGCTTCACATGTACGCCCGGTTTCCGCTTGGATGGGTAAGCGCCTGAAACTCCGGAACGTCAGAGTCCCTCTGACTAACAACGCACAATTCCGGGTGGCCCCCGGTGAGTCGACACCCAAATCAAAAGCCGGCCGTGCTCTCGAATCGGTCTCTACCGTATGACTCCAGGTTTGGATTTCCGGTTAATCTCATATGAGACCGGGCCCTCAGCCGGTCAAGGTGGGCCAGCCAAGGAACAAGTCCTCCTGGCCAAAGGTGGTTTGTAAACAACTGGGGTACCACCAGCACACACACGTTGCAAATAGTAAATCAGATGGGGCAACCACTAGAATTGTTTGGAGCTAGGTAGGTAAGACAAGGGGGCCCCATAGAACCCCACACACGATTAGGCACGCTCGTCAAGAAACACAATACCCGGAGCTAGGGACCTAGGTGACTCAAATGGAACAAAACACCTGGCGGGAACAGCCTGGTCTTCCATCATTCGTCAAGTATAGTTAACATCATAATAATAATAAATATCAACCAACTTCTTTAATAACATGATATCCCAACCATAGCATAGGGTAAGCAGCAAGTTTTTCTAATCATACTAAGCAATGGCTGAGCAGCGGTAACTTAACAATAGAAAGTTTTGTTGGGATATGGGGATCATGGCTGTTTGGTTTTTGAATGTGGCATACGCAAAACGGATAGGATCAAACAAACGTTCTAGACTACAGCTACGCAGGTAGGCAGAAAGGTATCAAGTAATGGTATAAATCTTCCCCTTGCCTGGGTAATCGGTCGTCGAAGCAGACGTAGAAGGGTCCTCGGGCTCGGTGTCCGAAACCTCCACGTAAGTCTCCTCGGCAGTCTCAGGTGCTAACGTAAGGTACCTACAAGGAAAAATGCACACAAATAAGCAATGGGTGCAATGCACAGGAAAAGATGGTATGATGAAGTTTAATAGACACGATGTGACCCTATCTAGTCAGATTTAAATGAAGGTTGTGACGACACGTCAACAACTTCATATGCAATTTATTTACGTTAAATGGCTTTGGTCTTAGCCTTAATTTGTGGTGTAAGTAACATGGCAACATGGCATGATCAACAACGCAATTACCAGAAATAAAAACAACGTGAAAGTAAAACATCGATTCCGGAGACGGAGAGATGTCGATGAACTTGACATCGGAAAGGTGCAACAAAAGAAAGGAACCCAGCCACATTGCATATGACAATATGCTAGGGGCTGGTTTGATTATGCAAAGATTTGAAGATGAAATGAAAAGAACTTGGAATTGAACAGATGACCAAGATTCAACATGCACTGAAGTTGAAAGAAGGCAAAGACATGAAAAGCAGGTTTGATATGGTTGGGTGTTTCACACCATGTCCACTTGAGTTGCACAAAACATCACATGGACATCACCACTGGAATCCCTGCATTATTCTACCCCAAAATCATCTATGAGTTGCCATATTTAAATTTGGGATAGCACCTGGCAAAAACAAAAGAAAAGATGGGCCTATTTGCATAATTTTCCACCACTGCAAAAGTAGAGGGGGCAACATGCAAAATGAGCATCACCATTGCGATCAATGGCTCAAGCTACCCCAAAATCATATATGGGATGTCCAAAATGTTTAGGGGACCACTTAAACATGCAAACCAGGGGGAAATTTGAATTTGAAATCAAATTCAAATTCTAACAGAAAAGAAAGAAAAAGAAAAGGGAGAAAAACCCCTGCTGGGCTGGTTTCGGGCAATCTGGCCCAGCTCCAAATCAACCAGTGGGCTCAGCCCACTGCGCAGCCCAGCCACCAGCTCTCCCCAGCCCACCTAGTGGCCTAGCCCACTGACCCATGGGGCCTGGGTGTCAGCGAGTGAAAAAAAATGAAAAAGGGGGGCACGCCGGCTCGGACTCGAACTCACGCCACGCTCTCGTCTCCACAACCCCTTGCCACTGCGCTACGAAAGGCTTTCTGATCTAACAGATGTTGCAACAAAGATAAAAAGAGACTACGCGAAGAAACATTCAGACGAGCCTGAACCTGTCGGCGGCGAGACATTGCAGCGTGGCTGGCCTCACGCACTTGACGCCAGCGACATTGTTGCTGCAAGGAAAAGGGACATGGCACAAACGGCTATACGAGGAGCACCTGCCCGTCCACTGGGAGGCCACGGTCAGGAGGCAAGGCTCACCGGAGCATCACTCCGGCAGAACGACTACAACTTTAGACCACCACTGCGCATCCAAACATTCAGGTGAACCTTGCGACGAGCACACGGCGGCTCCGGCCACGGGATTGCTTGCAAAAGCGACAGGGCAGTACCACGATCATGTTGGTGCCCTGGCCCAGACCTGGATCTCATCGGAGGGGATGCCAGGTTCCTCTGAACCCATGATGGTTCTGACTAACAGACATGCGCAAGATTCAGACGCAGCGACTCCAACATAGCTACACGAAAAGGGGGCTCATTTGGCGCCAGAGACACGCCCTGGACACCCCTAGAGCACGCGAGAGGTCGTTCGAGACGCACCACGGGCATGGTGATCACGAACCCCTCGCCGGTTATGAGCTACGCAGCAGACGGCCTACTTCTATGCGGAGAAAACTATGCGCGAGATCTAGGAGAAGAAGAGGACATCTTAGTCACCTTGGGTGGCTTGTAGACGACCTCGAGAAGCTGCTGCAGAGGACGTCGTCGATCTTGCCGGTGATGTGGAAGAAATGGCCGGCAACTTGACGGCGTCGCCGCGGGCTCGAATCGAGATGCTTCGCTTGACCTGCACGGCGGGAAAAGGGAGGTGAGGGGATGGAGATGGCTCAGACGGGAACGCGGCCAACGACGAAGGGTGGCGACGGCGAATTGCTCATCGGAGCTCACCGGGTCAGGCGGAACAGGAGGGCTCCATGATAGCGAACGAGGCGGCGGCGGTGAAAACTGGAGGGAGGAACGGGGCCTAGGGTTCGCGAGGGGCCTCTGGTGCTCTCCTTATAAAGGGGGACGCCCTCTAGCCACGTCAGCCTCATCGACGTCGATGCCCCCCCGCCGGCTGTGAGAGAGAATGGGAGGGGACCCTGGACACGCTTTAAAGACGATGACCCAGGGCCGCCCGATCTTGATCAAGCGGCCATCGTTGTCCCCGCGTACCGCTACGGTGGCATGGGCCAGGCGGGCTGCGAAGAAGTGGGGCGAGGCCTGCTGGGCTGGGCCTGGCAGGTCCTCTGCCTCCAGTAAAAAAAAGAAATTTTCCATTTATTAAAAACAGAAAATGTCACGGAGTTTTCTGAGCAAACCAAAAGGGAGAGAAACATATGAAAAATATGTTTTGGAATCCTTACAATATTCTCCAATTAATAAAATTGGTTTGGCCATTTTTGGAGAAACTAAAATGTGGGGCCATTTTTGGAAATTCAAACCACACTGAACTGTGGCCCACATTTTTATAGTTTGCAAAAATGGGGCAAGGCTTTTAAAAAACTTGGGAAGGGCAAGGAATTGGCTATGCCAAGATTGGGGTCAAGGGGAGCATGCCTGCAACATGTTAAAAACTTCAATCGCCCTTCTTGAACCACTTTTTTTGAATTCAAAAGAAAATCAAATGAACTCAAATCTCAATGCCATTTGAAATCATCACATGAAATTATAATCTTTAGCAACATGACAAGTTCCAAAGTCAACAGACAAAGTACAATCTCATGGTGATTTCTAATTATTGCACATGGGCTGTTAAAGTGAGTCCTACCGGTTCGATAAGCTTGGTATTTTCACTAAGGGAAATTTTCTACTATCCTGCATCTCAACCTTCCACTTGGGGTAACCAACGAAGGGCGAGAAGCTATCACTTCTCGCTAGCATCAAGAAATTTCTGGCGCCGTTGTCGGGGACTCCAATCTACAAGATAGGGGAGTTGCACACTATATTTTATCTTTGCTTTTTAGTCTTGTTAGTTTACCTTGCAGTTTTTGCTTTTGTGTCCTTTACCAAAAACACCTAAAAAATTAGTTACCTTGCTTGTTGCTGTTATTATGGATAGCACTGAAAACACCAAGTTGTGTGACTTCACTAGTCACAACAACAATGACTTTCTCTGCACTCCTATTTCTACACCTGCCACTTCAGCATCTTCTTATGAAATTAAACCTGCTTTTCTTACTCTTGTTATGAAAGAACAATTCTCTAGTGCTGGAGATGATGTTGCTTTACACTTGAATAATTTTATTGAGTTATGTGATATTCAAAACTATAAAGAAGTAGAAGGTGATATTGTTAAGCTACTCCTTGAGAGGAGGAGCTAAAATATGGATTCAATTCTTGCCTAGGAATAGCATAGATTCCTGGGAAAAGTGCAAGGATGCTTTTATTGGCAAGTACTACCCACTTTCTAAGATTATCCAATTGAGGAGTAATATTATGAATTTTAAGAAATTAGATAATGAACACGTTGCCCAAGCTTGGGAACGCATCAAATCTCTTGTTAAGAATTTCCCTACACATGGTTTGACTACTTGGATGGTTATCCAGACTTTTTATGCAGGCTTGAACTTTACCTCACGGAATGTGTTAGACTCGGCCGCGGGAGGAACCTTTATGTCAACAACACTAGGTGCTGCCACAAAACTACTAGATGCGATGATGACCAACTATTCCCAATGGCACACGGAACGTTCTCCAACAGGTAGGAAGGTAAACTCTGTCGAGGAAATCTCCTCCCTAAATGAAAAGGTTGACTTGATCATGTCTCTACTTACCAAGCAAGCTCCTATTGATCCTCATGATGTTCCTTTAAATTCCTTTTTTGCTCAAGAATATTAGATGTGAACTTTATCTCTAGAAACAACTTCAACAACAATGCCTATAGGAGTAACTATGGTAGCAATCGTAGACCGTCCCCATCCAACAACTATGGGAACAACAATAACAACTCCTATGGTCAAACATCTAGGGAAAGAGATTTATCCAGCTATGAGAAACTGGTAGAGATAGATAAGGCCACTAAGAATTATATGCACACACAGTTCGAACAAAACAAAGCCTTTTCCAGACAATTAGGTGAATATTCCTCTATTTTGCAAAACATTAGCAAGCAACTTGAGAGCCTGAACAGTTAGATTTCTAATCTCCAAACTAGACTCACCTCCACTGAGACTTATGTTTCAAACATGTCTCACACCCAAGCTACTTTGATAAACCAGATGGCAGCCAAAACTAAAGTTATCCGCATGGAAGAAGATAGAATGAAGAGCCTTCCTACACACCATTCCATTACTACTATCCAAGTTGTTTAGGATCTCAAAACTCTTAGCACCCATCACATCCCTAGTCCACCTAATGGACCCATCAATGGTGATGATATTACCTCAACCGTAAAATAAGAAGCTGCTATGAAAATAGAGGCTTTCAAACAAGTAAGCCTAAATGACATCACTACCACCTTAATTTATAGTAGTGACCTTCATTTTGATAATTGTACCCTTCCTGAAGTAATTGGTTTCCTACACAAAATGTCTAGATACCCCCACACTAGCACACTAAACCTTGCCTTCACGGAGCATATCACCAATGCTCTCATCAAAGCTAGGGAGGAGAAGCTTAGGTTAGAAGCCTCCATACCTAGAAATCTAGAAGATGGTTGGGATCTCATGATCAAAATTAAATTGAATAATTTCTCTTGCTTTGCCCTTTGCAATGTTGGAGCTAGTACCTTCGTCATGCCCAAAAGAATGTATGATATGTTTGAATTGAAACCTTTTGGTCCTTGTTCTTTTGGTGTTCCCTTGTTGATTCTTCCACAAAGAAACCTTTGGGAAAGATTGACAACGTTCTTATTATTGTCAAAGATAATTATGTTCCCATTGATTTTACTATTATGGATATGGATTGTGAACCCTCATGTCCAATTATTCTGGGACATCCTTTTCTTCGCACCGTTGGTGCTGTCATTGATATGAAAGAGGGGAATATAAGATTCCAATTACCTCTCAAGAAGGGCATGGAACACTTCCTAGAAAGAAGATTAAGTTACCTTTTGAGTTCATTACACGGGCTAGCTATTCTCTTACACTTGATAAAACTTGATCTTTTTCCTTCCTTCCTGGCTCAAAGGCGTAAAACAAAGCGCTTGTGTGGAGGCAACCCAATTTGGTTTTCCTTCTGTTTTTAGTGGTCTTGATGATTGTTACTACTATAGCAACATCATTGTATCTTTGTTTTCAAGCTTTGTCCCAAGTTTTAGCCTCCGATTGCAATAAATTCAAAATTTGTGATGTGTTGTCCAGAAACAAATTATGTCCCCCTGGCGGAAAAATTCGGCTAAAATAACCAGGTCATCTTTTTTATCTGATATTTTTGACAGCATGCTCTATACAATTGTCTTTCGTGCGTCTGTTCTGAGTTTTTTGATTTGAGTTGCAGAAGTACCCCAAAACAATTATTTACTACTTACTGGTCTGTTTTTCACAGATTCTGCCACGTTTTGCCTTTTCTTCGTCTTGCAAACCTTATGCTTGCTTTTTCTTTGGAAAAAACATTTTTTCAATCTTGAGAAACAATAGCTCTTCAAGAATATCTTTATTTCCAGTAGAGAAAAATATATTTATTATGGGTACTAACCACTCTAATCAGCTTATGATGACTTATGTATGAAGGGAGTTTTCAAGTGTGCGAAGGAAGACGATGAAAGAAGATCCGGGAGTGTCAAACGCTCAAGCTTGGGGATACCCCATGCACCCCCTTCTCCACCAACAATTATCAGTTCGTCATTCGTTCCACTATATTTTTATCACTTCATGCGTTATGTGATATGCTTGGAGCGTCTTGCTCTTTACTTTTTAGTTTTATTTAGTTTTGTTTGTTGTTCATAACAAGTTAGAACCCAGCTTTCTTTGTGTGGGAGAGAAACATGCTCCACTTTAACCTAGAACACATCAAAGTATTTTCATGTTTATCTTTGTTGTGTGTGTTCTTTATCTTTTCATTGCTACTGTCATGCTTAGCACTTAGTTTTCATGCTTATCTTTTTAAGAGCTTTTTTCAGTTATTGCTGGAACTCTCTTGAGTTTTCATGTTTATCTTGTTTAGAGAGTTGGCCTATTGCACTGACTTGTGTGTCTTGACTTGAAAGTAGGTAATTGAGGTTGCTATTCAATTGTAGTAATAACTTGCAATAGTTTTGAGGTATTTTCTTGAGTAATGTTTGAACTTTTGGTGCCAAGAGCTTTCTCCTATTAGTGATAAATGTCATATTTTTGGAAATCCGTGTTTATTTTCGAAAAACTACAAAAAAATAGTTCAGAACTCTAGCTACTAGATGGATCACTAGTCTTTGGAGGGATCGGATATTAGAGTACACTCACGTACCATGAGTCGAGGATGCGCAAGGATAACCAAAACCCCATACACTCCTTCTCGGGATACTTTTATCTTTGTGAACCTCCTGATTAGATTGAGAGTTACTGATAATAAGTGCATGAGTTCTTTGGACTAATGTAAGTACCCTATTGTTGACACTTCCACCACCCATATTTTGCTAGCCTCTTCGGTACCGTGCATTGACCTTTCTCACATCGAGAGTTGGCGCATACTTCGCCGGTGCATCCAAACCCTTGGCATGATACGATCTGTCTTCATAAACCTCCTTATATCTTTCTTCAAAACAACCACCATACCTACCTACAAGGAATTTCCATAGCCTTTCCGAGATACATTGACATGCAACATCCCCCTTCTCATTACTTGATCTTCATGTCATACATGATTTTGCTTGATCTGTCAGCCGCATGCTAGTTGGGCCTTTCCCTAATAATTGCTAAATGACCCGCTAGTATCATTGCATATCCTGCTACACTAGCAGAGGCATACATTTACATACATCATGATAGCTTCATCTTCTTTAGGTTGAGTACTTTCGTAAAGTGTGGAAGATCTTCTATACTTCTTGTAATATATAGAGTGTTGCTTCTAAAGTGAGGAAAATATCCCAAAGAGGACAAACCAAAAGATCCCAAAGAGGACAAATTAAAAGATCCCAAAGAGGACAAATGAGAGATAAATAGAAAGAGACATTGAGGCCACAAAAATAAAAAAAGAGAAAAAGAGAAAAAGAAATAAAAAGAGAGAAATGGGCACAATACTATTCCTTTTGAGAGATACACACTCGTACTCACTCTTATATCTTGTACTCCACAGAGATCGTCATACATGCATATAGCTATGTGGGGACACTTACACTATAGAACTTGGCTTGTATATTCCAATGATGAGCCTCCTCAAATGAGCTCTTGGTCTTCTTGAGCAAGCAAGTTGGATGCACCCCAACTAGTTCCTTTGGAGAGCTTTCCATAGCTCATATGTGCATCCGTTGCATTTAAATCCCTACTCCTCACATCATATCTATCATTTGGCTTTCTCTCGCGTATGATTTTCCTTATTGATGTGAGCCTTTCACACCTTTTTGTCTTCCTTCCCCATCATTTTTCTATTTTTCCGTTTAAGTGTTAACTTTCTTGCTTACGCTCATCCATTGCATGAGTTCTCAAAAATTCGAAAGGGAGTGGATCAGTTTGAATTTTACGTGGGTAGTGGTCTAGGGACGAGTCAAGATAAGATTCCAAAGGAGACCAAGTGTGAAACTTTAGTAGATTAAGTTCTCAACTAAAATAAATAGTATGTTTTTTGCTCTAAACCCATATCCCACTTCCTGCATGCAAACAACATTTGGAGACATTCGAGTCACGGATAGAAAGAGCTCTTGCACCTTGATGTTTTTATGTTGCTTGTTGCAATGCTAATATAGAATCTTGCTTATTATGACTTGAATTGAATTACATGCCTTGCTTGCCTTACTTAAAAGTTACTATATGGTTGGGGGCATGTCACCACATAAATTATGCTTTTTATCATTTACCTACTCGAGGACGAGCAGGAATTAAGCTTAGAGATGTGGATACGTCCCAAACGTATCTATAATTTCTGCTTGCTCCATACATGTTTTGGGTGACATTGTTATCCTTTTGAGGCACTTTCATACACTTTTGATCTTATTTGCACTAACCTATTAACTAAGTGGACCACAATGTCAGTTTCTGTTTTCTGGTGTTTTTGTATTTCAGGTTTTCCCATTACTTAAAGTGCCCAAACAATTTCGGGAAAAATATATAAAAAATCAGCGAGACGGAAGTTTCCAGTTACTCGAAGGGGGGATAGGGGCGCCCCACCAGGCGTCCACGCACCCTGGTGTCGTTGCCCCACACTAGGCCGCGCCAGGGGCCGCCTGGACTCCCTGGTCCACCTCTGGCTGCCCCCCTTCACCTATATTTACCCCTCGTGACGACACACCCAAGGACAAAACCATTTTTCGCGATCTCCCCTCTGTTCCTCCGTCGACAGGCTTCCAAGATCGGGGCTGCCAGGAGAACCTATCCCGGCACCCTGATGGAGGGAGGATTGACCTCTGGGAGCTTCTCTACCACCATGGACGCCTCCCGGATGAATCCTGAGTAATCCAACTTGGACCATGGGCCCATGATCAGTAGCTATGTGATGTCTTCTCTCCAATCTTGTGTCTCAATTCTTAGCCCTTGTGAGCTGCCCTACATGATCAAGGAATCTTTGTACTACTTCTGTTGATGCTATGTTTAGTTTGCTATCATCTGATGGATTATGTGATTATGTTCAGATTGTGATGAGTAATATATTTGGTTCTTCTCCTTTTATATTTATGCTCTTGAGTAATTATTGCATGTTCTACGTTTCTTTTTATTACTTTGGCCAAGTGATAGATCGTAACTCCAAGAGGTAGCGTTATGCATGATTGTGGGTTCATACCCCCCGATTACTAGCTTGAGTGACAGAAACATGAGTCTAGGGGATGCAATGTTGCCACCAGGGGGAAAACAATGGTGCTTGTACTTGCGGGTGTAAGGATTGTTTACTTTACGCAAAGTTATTTTAATGCAGTTGTCGGTTGCTTTGGGTTTACACTTTGGGTGGGGCTCGCAACTTAATACCAGCGACATGTTCTGGATAGATATCTCAAGGTGGATGATTAGTGAGTAGATGCAGATGGATTTCAGTCTACTTGTCTTGGCATACTTCCCATGCTTTTGAAGCGCTTCCTTTCTTTCATAGCATAGTTAGCATTGTGGTGCGTGTTCAATCCTTTCAATGCCACAGCTCTAATTTTCTCACCTCGCATAGTTGTTTATCGTCTTTTGGGAGAGAGACATCACTAGTGAACGTCATGGGACCCCGGTCCATATTTCCACCACTGTTTACACCCTCAATTTACTTCCTGTTGTACTTTCTAGTTTTGTCTATTATTACCTATCTCTCTTTCATTTGATCAGTAGTTATGTGATGTCTTCTCTCTAATCTTGTGCTTCAATTCTTAGCCCTTGTGAACTTCCCTAAATGATCAAGGCAGCTATGTAATCTTTCTAGTGTTGCAATGTTGTGTTTGGTGGGATCCGATGGATTATGAGATTATGTTCAAATCGTGACGAGTTATATATTTTGTTCTCCTTTTATAATTCTTTCTTGAGTAATTCCTGCATGTTCTCCATTGCTTTTTGTTGCTTTGGACAAGTAGTAGATAGTAACTCCAAGAGGGATCGTTATGCTTGATTGTGGGTTCATCCCTCCCCCCCCCAATGTCTAGCTTGAGTGACAGAAACATGACACTAGGGGATGTGCTGTTTCCACCAGGGAGAACACAACGGTGCTTGTAACCGCAGTTGCAAGGATTGTTTACCTTACACATAGTTTGTTAATGCAGTTGTCTGCTGCTTTGGGTTTACACTTTGGGTGGGGCTCGCAACTAAATACCAGCGAGATGTTCTTGATAGATATTTCAAGGTGGATGATTAGTGAGTAGATATCATGTTGATGAATAAACGGTCTACTTGTCTTCGCGTATGATACGTCCCAATCGTATCTATAATTTCTGCTAGCTCCATGCATGCTTTGGGTGACATTGCTATGCTTTTGATGCACTTTCATACAGTTTTGATCATATGGACTAACCTATTAACTCAGTGCACCATAGTGCCAGTTTCTGTTTTCTGCTGTTTTTGTATTTCAGGTTTTCCCATTACTTAAAGTGCCCAAAAAATTATGGGAAAAAGATATAAAAAATAAGCGAGACGAAAGCTTCCAGATGCCCGAAGGGGGGCGAGGGGGCCCCACCAAGCGTTCAGGCGCCCTGGTGGCACGGCCTAGGGTGGGGCCGCGCCAGGGGGGGTGCCTGGACTCCTTGGTCCACCTATCGATGCCCCCTTCTCCTATATTTACCCCTCACGACAAAACCCCCGAGGACAAAACCCTTTTTCGCGATCACCCCTCTGGTCTGCCGCCACCGCGCTTCCAAGATCGGGGCTGCCAGGAGATCCTGTCTCGGCACCCTGTCGGAGGGAGGATTGACCTCCGAGAGCTTCTCCACCAGCATGGACGCTTCCGGAATGAACCGAGAGTAATCCACCTTGGATCATGGGTCCATGATCAGTATCTATGTGATGTCTTCTCTCCAATCTTGTGCCTCAATTCTTAGCCCTTTGTGAGCTGCCCTACATGATCAAGGCATCTTTGTAATACTTCTGCTGTTGCTATGTTGAGTTTGCTGGGATCGGATGGATTATGAGATTATGTTCAGATTGTGATGAGTATTATATTTGGTTCTTCTCCTTTTATATTTATTTTCTTGATTAATTCTTGCATGTTCTCCGTTGCTTTTTATTACTTTGGCCAAGTGATGGATCTTAACTCCAAGAGGGAGCGTTATGCATGATTTCGGGTTCATGCCCCCCGATGACTAGCTTGAATCACAGAAACGTGAGTCTAGGGGATGTGTTGTTGCCACTAGGGGGAAAACAACGGTGCTTGTACTTGCGGTTGCAAGGATTGTTTACTTTATGAAAAGTTCTTTTAATGCAGTTGTCTGTTGCTTTGGGTTTACACCTTGGGTGGGGCTTGCAACTTAATAACGGCAAGATGTTCTGGATAGATATCTCAAGGTGGATGATTAGTGAGTAGATGCAGATGGATTTCGGTCTTCTTGTCTTTGCGTACTTCCCATGCTTTTGAGCCTCTTCCTTTCTTTCGTAGCATAATTAGCATTGCGGTGCGTTTTTAATCTTGTCAATTTCCCAACTATAATTTCTTCACCTCGCATAAATTTTTATCGTCTTTTGGGAGAGAGACATCACTAGTCAACTTCATGGGACCCCGGTCCATATTTCCACCACTGTTTACACCCTCAATTTATGTCATGTTTTACTTTCTAGTTGAAGCTATTATTACCTATCTCTCTTGTGTTAGATCCTTTGTAAACAGTAAGGCCGGAGGGATTGACAACTCGTCTATACTCGTTGGGAGCAAAGTTACTTGTTGTGTGTGCAGGTCCACGTCAACCCGTTCCATCTGGCAACAATTTTTGGCGCCGTTGACACCTACTTGTATCTCTGTGAGTCCTACCGGTTCGATAACCTTGGTATTTTCACGAAGGAAAATATGATGTTATCCTGCATCTCAACCTTCCACTTGGGGTAAGCAACGAGGGGCGAGAGGCTATCACTTCCTCGCTAGCATCAGCGTAATGCCCATACGATTGAGCCTCTAACTTTCTTGTAGCACAATTAGCATTGCGCTGCGTTTATAATTTTGTCAATTGCCCAGCTGTAATTTGTTCACCCAACATAGCTATTTTACCATCTTTTGGGAGAGAGACATCACTAGTGAACATCATGGGACCCCGGTCCATATTTCCACAATTGTTTACACCTCAACTCTTTACTACTTTATTTCTTTTCCGTTGCAATCACCGTTAATATTCCCCTTGTGTTTTGATCCTTTGTAAACAACAAGACTGAAGAGATTGACAACCTCTCTGAACTAGTTGGGAGCAAAGTTATTTTTTGTTGTGTGCAGGTCCAGGTCAAGTAAGCAACCTCAAGGTTGTAAACGGCGCCATTGTTTCCTTGCCACCTACTTGTATCTCTTGAAATCCTCCTGCTACGATAACCTTGGTATCTTCACCGAGGGAAAATTGTCATTGTCTACTTCTCAACCTTCCACTTGGGATTGCCAACGCGGTGTACTACTTCAGTGCCATCAAGCATAATTTCTGGCGCCGTTGCCGGGGACTCCAATCTACAACATAGGGGAGTTGCAGACTATCTTTTACCTTTGCTTTTTAGTCTTGTTAGTTTACTTTCTAGTTTTTGCTTTAGAGTCTTATACCAAAAACCACAAAAAAATAGTTGATTTTCTTTTGCCTGTCATTATGTGTACTTATAAAAGTAACAAACCTTGTGACTACACTAGTTATGACAGGGATTTATGCCCATGGCATGATCTCTAGGGGAAAATCTGGATCTCTGGTTTGAAGTTGCTCCTAGACGTCCTCACACTTGGGAGGATGTCAAAACTATTATAACAGAAAGAAAATCAAATGTAGAGGATGACACCGCAACTTTGATTAATAGCAAGGAAATTAATTTTGATATTTGCACTCTCCCTGATGTTATTAAATTTTTGCAAAGAATGGCCAAAGACCCCCACACTAGTTCACTCAATATTGCCTTCACCGAGCATATTACCAATGCTCTTATCAAATCTAGGGAGGAGAAAGTTAAGTTAGAGGTTTATATTCCTAGAAAACTAGAAGATGGTTGGGATCCTATGGTCAAAATCAAAATGAATAATTTCTTTGCGTTGCTTGATGTGATGTTGGAGCTAGTGCCTCCGTTTTACCCAAAAGAATGTATGACATGCTTGAATTGAAACCTTTTGATCCTTGTTCCTTTGGTGTTCGTCCTGTTGATACTTTCATAAAGAAACCTTTAGGCATGATTGGTGAAGTTCTTAGTGTTGTCAATGATAATTATGTTCCCGTTGATTTTCTTGTCATGGACATTGAGTGTGATCCCTCATGTCCAATTATTTTGGGACGTCCTTCTCTCCGCACCGTTGGTGCTAACAATTGATATGAAAGAAGGGACTATTAGATTCCAATTCCCCCTCAAAAATGGAATGGAACACTTCCCTCAACAAAAGATGAAGTTACCTTATTAGTCCGTTACACGTGCAAGCTATTCTTTTTGAGTTGATAAAACTTGATCTTTGTTCATCATGCCTAGCTCAAAGGCATAAAAGAAAGCGCTTATTGGGAGGCAACCCAAAATGTTTTTACTTTCATTTTTAGTGGCCTTGATTCTTGTTACTAGTGTACCAACATCATTTTATCTTTATTGTCAAGATTTGTGCCAAGTTTTAGCCTCCGATTGTAAGAAAGATCAAAAGTTGTGACATGTTGTCCAGAAACAGATTAGGTATGCTTGACGAAAAAATTCACCAGATCATCTTTTTGATCAGAATTTTTTTCACAATATGCTCTATACAATTGACTTTCTAGCGTCTGTTCTGAGTTCTTTTATTTGACTTGCAGAAGTGCCCCGAAAAAATTATTTACTACCTCATGCTCTATTTTTCAAAGATTCTGCCACGTTTTTGAGTTTTCTCTGTTTTGCAAATCTTAAGCTTTCTTTTTCTTTGCAAAAACTTTTATGACATCTTGAAAAACAGTAGCTCTTCATGAAAATCTTTGTTTCTAGTAGAGGAAACTTATTTATTTATGGGTACTAACCACTCTAATCAGCTTATGATGAGTTTCGTATGAAGGGAGTTTTCAATTATGCAAAGGAAGATGATGAAAGAAGATTCAGGAGTGGAAAAATATCAAGCTCGGGGATGCCCCCCTGCACCCCCAAGAAATACCCAAGGATACTCAAGCGGCTAAGATTATTCCCCTTCTCCATCAACAATCATCAATTCGTCCTTCTCCATTCTATATTTTTATCACTTCATATTTTATGTGCTATGCTTGGAGCGTCTCGCTCTTTACTTTTTAGTTTGTTTTAGTTTTTCTTGCTGTTCATAACAAGTTGGACCCTAGCCTTCATTGTTTGGGAGAGAAACGCGCTCCACTCCACCCTAGAACACAACATAGCACTACAAGGATTTTGTCCATACAATAATGGACATTAGCAGCGCGGGCCGCCAGACAGTTGTTGCTGGTGTTACTACTGGAATTCACAAGTTTGCCATGCGTCAACCTCTTTGCCGTCTGCAGTTCATCGGGGCGGACGACAAAGGGGTTGTATGCCGTCTGCTGCCCTAAAGACAGACGGCAAAAGGGTGACACATGGCAATAGACTTGTTTGCCGTCTGCTGCATGGTAGACAGACGGCAAAGGTGTCTTTGCCGTGAAGAGACGGATGGCAAATCAAATGTGGTTCCCACTCGGACGCCTCGCTCACCCTAGCTAACGGTGCCAGGTTGTGCCGTCTGCCAGCAAACGGCGTAGCGTTCTTTGCCGTCTGCTGGCAGACGACACAACCCTGGACACCGTTAACCCTCCCACTCGGCCATCTGGCCCACCACCTCCTCCCTCACTCCACCAACCCCGAGCCTTCACTCCCAACCCCCAGAGACTCCTACGCCGCCGCCCTCCAACCCCGGCGCCGCCGCCCTTCAACCCCGTAGCCACTTGCGCCGCCGCCCTCCTCCAACCCAGGCGCCGCCGCCCTATCCTCCAGTGCCGGACCCGACGCCCTCCTCCAACGCCGGCCCCGCCGCCAGCCTCCACCCCCTCTCCACGGTGAGCCCCTAGGCCTCCCCTCTCTGTTTCTATTTTTTTCTATTTATTTTATTATTTTTTTACCCACATTCTCTATGTATTGTTAGATTAGTAGTATTAAGCCCCTGTTAATTAGATTTAGTTAGGATAAGAGAAAAAAGTTAGTTAGATTTAGTTAGGATAAGCCCCTGTTAATTAGATTTAGTTAGGTTAAGCCCCCGTTAATTAGAAAAATTAGGGGTAAAAGTAGAATAAGAAAAAGAGGAAGAGAAAAAAGATATAGGAAATAAAAGAAGAAGAGGAAGAAGAAGAAGAAGAAGGAGAAGGAGGAGAAGAAGAATAAGAAGTTGGAGGTGAAGAAGGAGGTGGAGGAGAAAAAAATAGATAATGAAATAAATGTAAATAATAGGAAAAAACAAAAGAAAAAAATAGATGTAATTACCGGTATCGAGTTTCCGTGTTGATTGGGTGCATTTTACAGTGCATGACTTTCCCTGCTGTGTGGGTCCGGTGTTCGACGACCTCCGCCCCCTACATTCGACGACCTACCTGAGTTCGAGGGTGAGCAAAACAATTTTTATCCTCTCTCCCCCTTTCTTTTCCTCAATTCTGGTCTTACACTAGCTAACTAGGTAGATTTAGTATATTCATATGTATAGTCGCGTAACCAATATGCGTCTCCCGTTTGAAAGGGTTATAGTTATAAATATGCATTAATTTGCATATTTATAATAGTGATTCTTTCGAATTGTCCAACGTTATCCATGCACAGCCCGAGTATGTATAGATTGGGTCAGTTTCCCATGCTTTGGTCCTGATCCGACGCGGTATTTCGTCAGCGCCTCCCTATTGTTCTCCGGATACACAACCTCTCGACTTGTTGTCGAGACGTGTATTAGGAGAACAGCGGGGAGGTGCTGCCGAAATACCGCGTCGGATCGGGACCAAAGCATGGGAAACCGACCCAATCAACACATACTCGGGTGGGATTAGGACATATCTTTACCTATTAGTGTGTAGGTTAATTGCATATGCCGTAGCTATGTATGATAAAAGCAATAAAAAGTGGACGTAATAAAATGGTATATTTTTTGTTTAGTAGCTAGCTGTAGCGAAAAGATGAGCGATGATCGTGCGTGGATGTACACTGGTCGCCCTAATCAGAAAGAGGTCGGCAATGAATGGGCAATGAAAACCAAGGAGTTTCTGAGAGCAGCGTTTGCAAATGGGCAGAGAAAAACCTGGTGCCCCTGCGTTAGGTGCGACAATTATAAACAGGAGATAGAGGTGGATATGGGTAAACACTTGCAGAAGTGGGGTTATAAGCCTGGTTATATGGTGTGGAGCTTCCATGGCGAGTCTGGCGGACGACGCAGAGAGGAGGTGGTCCGTCAGCGCATGGATGAGTACGGAAACGGGATCGAAGACATGGTGCAGGACTTTGACGATGCGCGGGATGAGGACGATGAGATGGAGGAATCTGTGAAGGCCTTCTATGAGATGTTGGAGTCTTCGAAACGTCCGCTGCATGCTCACACCGAGCTTTGTCAGCTCGATGCCATCGCACAGTTGATGGCTTTGAAGGCACAATTCAACTTGGGCACAGATTGCTACAATGCGATCACGACCCTAATTGGGCGGTTTCTACCAAAAGATCATGTTATGCCTGCAAACCTGTACCAATCGGATAAAATCCTCAAGGTACTTAAGATGCCCTATGAGCAGATACATGCTTGTGAAAATGGATGTGCTTTATTTAGGAAAGAGTATGCGGACGAAGACTATTGTCCCAAATGCAAGTCATCCAGGTATGTTGTGGTAGACAATGGTCAAGGTGAGAAGACGCAGACCAAAATACCCGTAAATGTTCTTTGGTATCTTCCAGTGATACCAAGAATTCAACGCCTTTGCATGATGGAAGAGACAGCTAGACATATGACATGGCACAAACATGGGAAGAGAACATAATTTGATGCAGATGGGAAGCCGATTTGGGATAAATTGGGAGAATCCGAGCAAACTCAGGGGGGTGGCTGCAATTTTGTGGCTAGGGAAACCCTAGAAAAATGTGGGAGTGTGGTGGTCTTTATATAGCCCAGGTGGCTGGCAGTTCGCAAAAACATCCCCGATTTTTTCTCGAGCGCGCGGTGTTTACGTTTCTGACCGCCGGGGGTCCGCAGGACCTCCGATTCGGGTCAAACTTCGAACTGCGTGATCAGCGCGTCGAGCCGGCGGCGTTCACCTCGCGTTGTAACCGTTCTGAAAACACTTTCCGGCGCGCTATAAAAAATAACCCGTTTAATTATTAAACGGGGTTTTTCGTTCCGTTGGCTGCGGCTGGTCTCGTGCGGTTTTCGCGACGGTGATCGGGTAAATCCCGGGGTCGCAAAGGTCGAGTGTCAGGGTGGCAAGGGTCGGTCTCCGTCCGATACGAGATAAGAGGGGGGGAAAATAATCGCCGATCGATAAATCGGGGATGCAAACACCGCAAACAAATCAGACAATCAAAGAATTCACACCAAAAACAAATTTTTTAATTTTTGTGAAATCTGGGCTGTTACACCGTTCTACTGGTGTCTCCCATTACCGTATCACCCGACATACTCTGCAAGTCATGCGTTGGGTAGCCCCGTGTCCTCCAGACACACCAACCATCACATGGCAACTGACCATCGCATGGTCCATAAACTTTGTCCCAATCCGGGACGGGCCCAAATCATCAAAAACCGGCTCTCCATACTACCGCCGCTTACCGAGCCAGGGTAATCCGCACGCGCATAGCCTTCCCTCCTTGGTGATACGCATAAGATAATCCCACTGATAAACCAAGCCAAGGCCTTCCCATACAGGAGAGTGTGGCTGCACCAGATAAGCTCAGTTTGGTGGCACCTGATCAACTCGGCACGGAACATGTCTCCAACAGCAAACACAAACATTAAGTGCACATGAGCATTCATATAACCTTATCATTCAATACATGGGAAACAATCCAAGGTACAGTTATAGTTTTATTATTACAAGGCATGTGCACATGATTACTCAACCAGGTTAAAATGATCACCATGATATCAACATACAACATTATCATGAGCACGATGGAGATTACGATGCGTACAAGCAAAACATAGATAACTTGATCAAAGCATAAACATATCATAATAAAGGCATGTCATGATCATCATGGTTTCAAGCATATCATGGATATAACATGGTAATACGGTGATAATAACATAACACAATCTCAACATGATCAAGGCATATCACGAATGTCGTATCACCGAAGGTTAAAGCATTTTTAAAGCACGTCAAAGCTTTACGACGGTGCAAAAGAAGTTGTGGCTTGCCTTTCACCAATAAGGTGGAGGGGAAACTTCTGGTCTTCAACAAGAAAACCCTGAAAAGAATTTCCAAATAAAGTAAATGGCAGAAAATGGTCAAATACTCTTTTATTCAATCAGAAAAAATCAACATGAGGACATAGCCTCAAACCTATGCCAAATTAAAGAGGATCTCAGGAGCAAACCAGTGCAAAAATAATCACTTCATTTGGACTTATAAATCAAAAGATATTAAGGGTTAAAGTTGGGTCAAAATAAATGATTTAAATTGATTTTAAATCATTTTCTGGAATAAACAGAGGGGCTGCCGTCGAAGGCGTATTCGGGGAATATGTCTCCACTTACGTACCCCTTCAGGTGGGAATGAGTGGCTGAAGGGTGGGGCCCGTCTGCCAGGGGAGAGGGGAAACAGGGGAGGGCGAGCTCACCGGCGGCGAGGACGCTGCGGCCGGGAAAGGTGAGGGCTTAGGGCGATCGGGTGCTCCACGACGAACTCAGCCGTACCCGCAGCACCTCGAATGGTGGCCGGACGGTGATGTGAGGCTCTTCGCGGCGGTGTGACGCTACGGCTCCAAAGAGGTCGATGCTCGCGGCGACCTCCGGCGATGAAGCGGGCGGGGCTGAGTTCAAAGAGAACCGTGGGAGGCAGGGGGGTCGAGTAGTGGTTGTGGCTAGGTCAGGGAGGCCCTGGAGTGGGCTGGCCACGGCGACATCGCACGGAGCTGGGCACGAGTTGTCCCACAGATCGATTCCTTCTGCAGGGGCGCACTAGGGAGAGAGGTGGAGCTGCTGGGCTGGCTAGGAGAGAAAGTCATGCCCTTTATATAGGGGGTGACCATGCCACTCTCTGGCTGCGCCGTGGAGATGCAGACACGGCGAGGGGGTGAGGTGGCGGATCGGGGAGCTTCCAGGGAGTTCGGGGAGCACGCATGCTAACAGAGGAGCGTGCTTGGAGTAGGGGGCAAGGCACGCGCGTTGGCGATGGGTCAGAGCATGCACGGCGGCGGTTTGTGCACGGCGGCGAGCTGCCGGCGTGATTCCAGCGGGCGAAGGAGGGGGAAAGCGGAGCATGCGCTGGAGAGCCTTGCGGCGCGGCAGGACACGAAGAAACGGCCAACGGAGCAGTGGCGCACGAAGGCGACTCCTCGGGGTGGACTCGGGCGCGACGAGAGCACGCCGTGTGCATGCCAGAGCATTGCGAGGGGCGTGGCCATCCAGGGGGAGGTGCACCTGGGGTGGTTCCATCTTGGCCAGTTGTGTCTAGCGGAGGGTTGTTCTGGTGCTTATTCATGTGGAGCAAGAGGTGTCGGGACCCGGGGTTAGCTTATGCAAGTCCCGTTACAACACAATCATATGGAGAGCCGAGAGCCGTACCCACTTGTCTAAGCAGACAAGGCCAAGCACAGAATGCTCTCGGAAAGCATCGAACGTGAGGGGCATCCCATCCAGGCCGGATGATCAACTGAGATGGGTCCTCATTGTCCGCATACAAGTCTAAATGATATGGGTGGTGAACTCCCAAATTCATCGACAAGTCCCCTCAACCATACTATCGATTGTATTATAACCCTTACATAGACTTACTCCAGCCCGACCGCTTAGTCGGGGTCTAGGGCGGGCTCGATCATACATCAAAGTGTGCACGTGATGGAGTCACGAGAAATTGCATTGCGATGCCCCAAGGTGCGCACATCTAAGGGCCACTTAGTGTATAAAAGACCGCCATCCAGATCACAACTAAGGTCTCAAAAACCCATACCAAGACATGCATGTTATAATCATACACGCAGCACACATGTCTAGTATGAACAGCAGGTATCATTGTAATTCTCTACAAAGTGTACAACTTTATTGATAACACTTACAGAGTGCACACAGAGATCACGAGACCGTGATCCAACTTTACATCAAACATGCGGAAGAAAAGTAGGTCTGAGTACATACAAGTTTAACAAATGGCTTAGAGAAGCCTTATTTATAAACAAGCCCTTCCACGAGGGAACCAGTCTGTTGACTGGGACTACACTAGCTTGGTCTTCAGTCGTCGAGCTCGAGGAAGAATCCACCTTCGGGGTCAGTGGGTTCATCTAAAACATAGAATAAGCAAACGTGAGTACAAAGTCGTACTCAATAAGACTTACGTAGGAGCTATACTACTCATGCACATGTATCATGGCAAAGGTAGGTGGGGTTCATAAGCAGAAGTGCCAGCTTTGACTTGGCTAGTCCTGAACTACGAGTACCGTACTTGAGGTAAGAAGCGTAAACGAGTCCATTACATGTCTCCAACCAATTACACCACTATGGTGCCTTCCTCAACTTCCCACGAGAAAGCACGCCATAGCACTCACGCTTATCTTGGCAAGTTTTATAAGTATCCAGTTCAAGTTGTCTAATAATCGAGCTAAGCTTTCCAAGCAGTCCCTTACCGCGGACGCGGCTATTCAAATAGTTTTCTTAACCCTGCAGGGCAGTACCACTACACACACAAGACCATCAGTTACCGCCTTTGGCCTCGACACCATTCAAGGGGTGTCGACGAAGATGTTCAACACAATTGTTACTTCATAGCCGATCTAGTCCAAGAAAGCCGCCTACCTGGGTTGTCTACCACTATCGTGAACCCTGCCGGTTTACCGAAGTGGACCGAGATTATGTGTGCATGGTGCATAAGCCAGTCTCGGTTGAGCCGTTCTCTCACTTAGCAGCCAGGCCACAAACCTACCAGAACTCCGAACTACTGCGACATCTGGACATCGAAAGGGATGAGTTAGTAGGTTGAGAGGGGTCAGTGAGCCCAATGTGTGGTTGTACTCTTTATCTTGGATCACCACACAAGAACTCAGACTTAGGGCGGTTTTCAACGAGACAACCCACTGTGTACTCCTACACAGCCTCTCATCGTTCACCTTGTATTAGGGTAGATTCACCAACACATTTCCACCATCATCAACATGATCACTACCATCCAGAATCACATAACAGTATCAACATTGTAACACTCTAAGCATGCAATAAGCAGTAACATTTGTAGGGGCCACATGATATCATTCAACTCCTACATCTGCTAGGATTGTGATTTTCTTACTACTATGACAAATGATAGGTCATGCAAAGGAATCGGTTCATCTATGCGGTAGAAACGTAGCATGGTAATCATCCTAAACAATGCATAAGCGAGACTGAGAGGGAAGTGGGATTTTATCGACATGATTAATGGGGGTTTGCTTTCCTTGCCGACGAGGTTCAGTATCGGGGTCTTCAATGAAGGGGGTGATCTCGGGTTCCGGCTCCACCTCTATTCGATAGCAAACAATGCAAACAAAGTGATCAATATAAAGACAATGCACAATCACATGATCAAGTGTTATAACATGGTGTAAGGGGTTCTGATGTGTTGCCAATTCCATTTAAATGGAGTGTATTGCATTTGAGTTGCAAGTTGAAACTCCATATATGAATTTAAAAGGGTTCATATGCATGTTTGCTTCTGTTCCCCCATTTGAAAATTGTCAAACATGAAAACAAAGTGCATATTCAGAATCCTTTAATTTTTCTCATAATTTTACATATATTATATGTTTAATTTGGAGTTAAAATGAATTAGTTATGAATTTCCAAAGTTTAAAGCATTTCCTGGATTTTCCTGGTTATTCTTTTAAATAGAAATTCCATTAATGCGCAAGCATGACCTCATGCTGGCGTCAGGGGATCTCTGACCAAAGGGTCCCACCTGTAAGTGTCACTATGTTAATTAAAACGTTTTAATTAAATTTAAACTGAACCAAAGGTTAATTAGGGCCTAGGGCCCACATGTCAGTCTCTGTTTGTTTAATTAAAACAGTTTAATTCGATTTAAACTATCAGGGGGGATTAGCAGGGGGATGTCCCACATGTCTGTCTCTCTGCAAGTGGGGCCAGGGTGATTAAGCATGGGGGTTAAGGTCCTAATGGCTAGGTCGCCGGCGGCAGCACTGTTGCTCGCTGGAGTTCATCGGGAACTCGATTAGGGCACAGAAGAGGGAATGGATGGCACCGGCGTGTTCCTTGTGCTCCCGCGCGTCGAATGATGGAGCTGGGGGTCACGGGGAGGTTCAGAGGGATGGCGGCGACTGCTCCGGCGGAATCAGACAACCGGCATGGTCGTAGAAGAGGCTAGGGGGGACGGTTTGAGGTGAAACTTTGCGCAAATGAAAGCTAGTGCACCCAGGAGCCAAACGCACACACTGGGGCAACAACAGGGGCACGAGAACGAGCTCTGGCTCGACCGAGGAGGCGACCTTGCTCGGGTCTCATGGAAGATTTGGCTACAGAGGGAACGAGGCACTGCGAGCTTACGGGAAAGGTGCAGGAGCTCACCCTGAAGCTAACAGCGAAGACGACGAGGCCGGGGAGGCTGTGTGGCCGGAGAATTTGACGCGAGCATCTCGCGGGTCCGGCGAAGAAGATCTTGAGGCGGCGTCACTTCCCCTGGGCCTTGACTCAATTCCTTCCTGCAGCTCGACGGAGTCGTGGACGGGGAAGACGATGGACACGATGGCCCGGCTCTGGGACGACGGTGGCCACGCAAACTTCACTCCATGGCGGCGGTGGCGCTCGGGTCGTCGTCGGGCTCGGCGAGAGAGAGGGCGAGAGCGGGTCTGGAGGAGGGGATGGAGGAGGCGTGCTCCTGGGCGTCTCCTAGTGCGCGTAGAAGACGCGGGAGGGGCAGTGGAGGCTGGGGAGGCCGCGGCGTGCTCGGCTGGCTCGGTGGCTTTCCACCGAGCAGCTTGGGTGCGCGGGGAGGAAGACGATAGGGGCAGGGGTAAGACTTTTCTATCTTCCTGTCTGTTTAATCTTTCCTTTCTTAATTTCTTCTCTGTAATTTTGTTTGCCCAAATAAATAAAATTATTAGGCATTTTTATAAATGCTCAAAATTTATATTTGGACTTACATGACCAGTAACTAGTCATTCCCAACTTTTGAACATTTTTCAAATTCAAAATATTTGAATTCCAATTCATATAGGGTTTTTTGATTAATTCCAAGGTCCAGTTTGAATATTTGAAAAATCCATGAGCATGGGATTGGTCCCACATCACTTGATATGTGATCACACTCATTAAAGAGACTTTTCAAAAATGCAAAAGGAATTTTTGGAGCAACTTTTATTCTGGCCATTTGAATTAAATTCATCTAGGGGTTTTCTCTTTCCCATTTCGTTTTCTTTTTGAAAATTTTCCATGATGCAAAGTTACTTGCTAACCCTAGAACATACTTAACAGAGGGTTCTGAAAACTCGCCCCCACTCAAAAGAATCTCGTCCCGAGATTCAGAAGTCTGCGGGAGGAAGGAGGGGTACTCGGCACTGAGACGGTCTTCTCTTTCCTACGTGGATTCTCTCTCAGAGTGGTGTGACCATTGCACTTTCAGAAACTTAATCTTCTGACGATGAGTGACACGCTCTGCTGAATCAAGAATACAAACGGGGTATTCTCGATAAGAAAAGTCATCTTGGAGATCAAGCATTTCACGGTCTACTTCGCGGATGCGGTCCTTGAAGCAACACATGAGTTGTGACACATGGAATACATCATGTACTCGGGAAAGTTGCGGGGGTATTTCAAGTTGTTAGGAAACTTCTCCACGTTTAGGAAGAATGCGTAAAGGTCCAATGTAACGTGGGGCCAACTTGCCTTTGATACCTAAGCGTTGGGTTCCCTTCAGAGGAGTAACACGAAGGTAAGCCTTCTCATCCAGATTGTAGCTTTCTTGCCTATGATGACGATCATAGTAGCTTTTCTGACGAGACTGGGCTTCTTTCAGTTGATCACGAACAATGTGAAGTTGCTCTTCTACTTCCATGATCATATCCGGTCCAAAGAATTGTCTTTCACCGGCTTCTGACCAGTTAAGGGGTGTTCGACATCTTCGTCCATAGAGGAGTTCAATAGGAGCCATGTTCAGACTAGAATGGAAACTATTGTTATAAGATAATTCGGCAAATGGAAGAGACTTCTCCCAATTCTTTCTGAATGAGATAACACAAGCTCTGAGCATGTCTTCAAGAATTTGGTTAACCCTTTCAACTTGACCGCTAGACTGAGGATGGAAAGCTGTACTAAAGGAGAGATGAGTTCCCATAGCATTCTGAAAGCTTCCCCAAAATCTAGAGGTGAAAAGGCTACCAAAATCTAGAGGTGAAAAGGCTACCACTATCAGAATTGATTTCCAAAGGAACTCCGTGAAGAGACACAATTCTAGAGACATACAAGTCCGCTAACTGGCTAGCAGTTATAGACTCTCGAACTGGAAGGAAGTGAGCAACTTTGGAAAGTCTATCCACAACAACGAAGATGGCATCATTTCCTTTCTGGGTTTTTTGGAAAGCCAGTGATGAAATCCATACTGACTTTGTCCCATTTCCACTCTGGAATAGGCAAAGGTTGAAGAGTGCCAGCAGGTCTTTGATGTTCTGCCTTAATGCAACGACAAACATCACATTCGGCATCAAATCGAGCAATGTCTCTCTTCATCCTAGTCCAACAAAATCTCTGGCGTAGATCTCGGTACGTTTTCGTGTTACCGGGATGAATCGAGAGGGGTGTGGCATGGGCTTCTTTGAGGATGAGTTGACTTAGTTCCCTATTCTTAGGTACTACCAAACGATTTCCAAAGATTATCGTTCCTTTACTATCTGTGGAGAAACATTTAGCAACTCCGCTAGCAATGGTCTCCTTGATCCGGCGAACACCTCGTGCACGCCTTTGGGAAACTATGATTTGATCCTCACGAGCTGGTTTCGCCACCAAGGTATAAAGATAGCCATGAGGAGCAATCTCGAGATTGAGTTTTCTAAATTCCTCATGAATAAGTGGTTGATACTGTTGTAACATGAGGTTGTTACAATACGAATTACGACTTAGTGCATCATCCATGACATTGGCTTCGCCTGGGGTGTAAGAAATTCCTAAGTCATAATCTTTTATAAACTCTAATTAGCGTCTTTTCCTGAGATTAAGATCTCGTTGGGTGAATATATATTTGAGGCTTTGGTGGTCGGAATAGATCTCACAACGATTACCAAGGAGGTAATGTCGCCAAGTTGTCAGGGCATGAACTACGGCAGCGAGTTCAAGATCATGGGTAGGATAGTTCTCTTCATGTGGATGCAACTGGCGTGAAGCATAAGCTACCACATGTCTATCTTGCATAAGTATGCATCCTAACCCTTGCCGTGAGGCGTCACAATAGATCTCGAAATCCCTTTTGGTGTCTGGAGGCGCAAGTACGAGTGAAGAAGTCAATCTTCTTTTTATCTCTTGAAAGATTTCCTCGCACTTGGGAGTCCATTGAAATTTCTTATCTTTCTTGAAGAGTTCAGTTAGAGGCTTTGCAACTTTAGAAAAGTTCTCTACGAAGCGGCGGCAATAGCTTGCTAAGCCAAGAAAACTCCTAACTTGCTTAACCGATTCAGGTGGAGTCCAATCAAGGACGGCCTGAACTCTCTCGGGATTCACAGCAATGCCTTTCGCAGAAATCACGTGGCCTAGATAGGTCACTTCTGGTAGCCAAAATTCGCACTTGGAGAACTTGGCATAAAGGCAATGCTCTCGAAGTTTCATCAATACCAACCTAAGATGTTCGGCATGTTCTTCCTCGTTGTTCGAGTAGATGAGAATGTCATCAAGATAAACTACAAAAAATTTATCCAAGTACTCCATGAAGATTGAATTCATCATGCGTGAAAAAGTGGCTGGGGCATTGGTTAAACTGAAGGACATAACGGTGTACTCATAAAGACCATAACAAGTAGTGAAAGCCGTTTTGGGAATGTCCTCGTTTCGGATTTTGATTTGATGATAGCCTAATCTCAAATCCATCTTGGAGAAGATAGAGGATCCAGCAAGTTCATCATAAAGATCATTGATCCTGGGAAGTGGGTACTTGTTCTTTATGGTCGCTAGATTTAGCGGGTGATAGTCTACGCACATCCTTTCTGTTCCATCTTTCTTCGTTATGAACAGAACGGGGCAACCCCATGGCGATGACCTAGGGCGGATGAAGCCTTTTGCCAACAAAGCTTCAACTTGGATTTTAAGCTCAGCTAACTCACGTGGGGCCATTTTATATGGGCGTCTGGAAATTGGTGCAGTTCCTGGCATAAGATCCACTATAAACTCTACACATCTGTCGGTGGCATTCCTGGCTGTTCTTCAGGAAAGACATCCAGAAATTCAGGAACCACCGAAATATCTTCAAGGTCGGGAAGGGAAAGCACATTCAAAGAATGCATCTGGGTTCTTGTTCTTGGTGAGGAATAATATATTGTCTTGCCTGAATGATGGGCGAGTCTAACTGACTTGGGTTTACAATCAAGAAAAGCATTTTGTCTCGATAACCAATCCATACCAAGGATGACATCAATGTCTGAAGACTTGAGGGATATGAGTGAAGCAAGGAATACTAAACCCTCAATTGCAATTTGATTACCATGGCTTACTCTATTAGTTTGCCACTTGGAACCAGGAGTTTGAATAATCATTGGTGTGAACATTTCTTCAAAGGATATCTCATGCCGAAGTGCATAACTCTCCGACATGAATGAGTGAGATGCTCCTGGATCGAAAAGGACGGAGGTAGGAACATAATTGACTGGGAGCGTACCAAAAATGACGTCAGAAGTACCATCAGTCTCCTCAGCTGAGATTTTGTTCACACGTCCAAGATTTGCAGAAGAAGATGGCTGGGTGGCATAGTTTAAGGGGTTGGATCTCTGGATAGCTTCCTAGAGGATGACCAAGATTTACTAGGGGCTACAACAGATATGTCAGAGTAGCAAAGTACCCCAACATGATGGTTAGTGTGGTTCTTCTTGCTAGAAGACATCTAAAGTGGGAGGAAGAGCTGCAAATGAATCACTATAGGTTTCTAGAACAAAACCTACAACAAACTCTAGAGAACTGTCGGGCATGCCACATAACAACTCTTCCGGAAAGACAACCGAAATAGAGAGAAGGATTTTGCAAATGCATCAGATTATGAACAAACCTAGGATGACTCGGACATCATAACGACTATAATTGCAAGAAAAGACAATTTTCTTACAACATAGAAACATCACTTACATACGATGTAAGAAATCAGGAAGCACAATGACTCTAGACAACCAAACACAACTTTCGTACGGCTACAAGGATGCAAACAACGAGATGTTATAGTAAGACATAGATGAGCCTAGTCCTATATTCCCGTAGAACAAGATGAGGTGACTCAGAACTCAGAACGACGAGGGTAAGGAGAAAAAAGAAGCCTTACGTTGTTCCCTTATATACCCATAGTAACTATATAACTATAGAAGGCTAGACTCGACTTCGGCCAAGGCTGATAATCCTACAGTCAGTCTTGCTCTGATACCAAGTCTGTCGGGACCCGGGGTTAGCGTATGCAAGTCTCGTTACAAAACAATCATATGGAGAGCCGAGACCCATACCCACTTGTCTAAGAAGACAAGGCCAAGCACAGAACGCTTTTGGAAAGCATCGAACGTGAGGGGCATCCCATCCAGGCCGGATGATCAACTGATATGGGTCCTCATCGTCCGCACACAAGTCTAAATGATATGGGTGGTGAACTCCCATACTCATAGAGAAGTCGCCTCAACCATACTATCGATTGTATTATAACCCTTACATAGACTTACTCCAGCCCGATCACTTAGTCGGGGTCTCGGGCGGGCTCAATCATACATCAAAGTGTGCACGTGACAGAGTCACGAGCAATCGCATCGCGAAGCCCCAACCTGCGCACATCTAAGGGCCACTTGGTGTATAAAACACCGCTAGCCAGATCACAACTAAGGTCTCGAAAACCCATACCAAGACATGCATGTTATAATCATACACACAGCACACATGTCTAGTATGAACAACAGGTATCAATTCAATTCTCTACAAAGTTTACAACTTTATTGATAACTCTTACAGAGTGCACACAGAGATCACGAGACCGTGATCCAGCATTACATCAAACATGCGGAAGCAAAGTAGGTCTGAGTACAGACAAGTTTAACAAATGGCTTAGAGAAGCCTTATTTATAAACAAGCCCTTCCACGAGGGAACGAGTCTGCTGACTGGGACTACACTAGCTTGGTCTTCCGTCGTCGAGCTCGAGGAAGAATCCACCTTCGGGGTCAGTGGGTTCATCTAAAACATAGAATAAGCAAACGTGAGTACAAAGTCGTACTCAGCAAGACTTACGTAGGAGCTATAATACTCATGCACAAGTATCAAGGCAAAGGGAGGTGGGGTTCATAAGCAGAAGTGCCAGCTTTGAATTGGCTAGTCCTGAACTAAGAGTACCAGACTTGAGGTAAGAAGCGTACACGAGTCCACTACATGTCTCCAACCAATTACACCACTATGGTGCCTTTCCTCGACTTCCCACGAGAAAGCACGCCATAGCACTCACGCTTATCTTGGCAACTTTTATAAGTATCCAGTTCAAGTTGTCTAATAATCAAGCTAAGATTTCCAAGCAGTCCCTTACCGCGGACGCGTCTATTCGAATAGTTTTTTTAACCCTGCAGGGGTGTATCTCTACACACACATGACCATCAGTTACCGCCTTTGGCCTCGACATCATTCAAGGGGTTTCGGCGAGGATGTTCACCACAACAGTTACCTCATAGCCGATCTAGTCCAAGAAAGAAGCCTACCTGGGTTGGCTACCACTATCGGTAACCCGGACGGTTTACCGAAGTGTACCCAGATGATGTGTGCGTGGTGCATAAGCCGGTCTCGGTTGAGCCGTTCTCTCGCTTAGCAGCCAGGCCACAAATCTACCAGAACTCCGAACTACTGCGACATCTAGACATCGAAAGGGATGAGTTAGTAGGTTGAGAGGGGTCAGTGAGCCCAATGTGTGGTTGTACTCTTTATCTTGGATCACCACACAAGAACTTGGACTTAGGGAGGTGTTCAACGAGACAACATACTGTGTAGTCCTACACAGCCTCTCATCGTTCACCTTGTATTAGGGTAGATTCACCAACACATTTCCACCATCATCAACATGATCGCTACCATCCCGACTCACATAACAGTATCAACATTGTGACACTCTAAGCATGCAATAAGCAGTAACAGTTGCAGGGGCCACATGATATCATTCAACTTCTAGATCTGCTAGGGTTGTGGTTTGCTTACTACTGTGACAAATGATTGGTCATGCAAAGGAATGGGTTCATCTATGCGGTAGAAACGTAGTATGGTAATCATCCTAAACAATGCATAAGCGAGACTGAGAGGGAAGTGGGATTTTATCGACATGATCAATGGGGGTTTGCTTGCCTTGCTGACGAGGTTAAGTATCGGGGTCTTCAACGAAGGGGGTGATCTCGGGTTCCAGCTCCACCTCTATTTGATAGCAAACAATGCAAACAAAGTGATCAATATAAAGACAACACACAATCACATGATCAAGTGTTATAACATGGTGTAAGGGGTGCTGATGTGTTGCCAATTCCATTTAAATGGAGTGTATTGCATTTGAGTTGCAAATTCAAACTCCATATATGAATTTAAAAGGGTTCATATGCATGTTTGATTCTGTTCCCCCATTTTAAAATGGTCAAACATGAAAACAAAGTCAATATTCTGAATCCTTGCATTTTTCTGATAATTTTACATATATTATATGTTTAATTTGGAGTTAAAATGAATTAGTAATGAAATTCCAAAGTTTAAAGCATTTCCTGGATTTTCCTGGTTATTCTTTTAAATAGATATTCATTTAATGCGTTAGCATGACCTCATGCTGGCGTCCGGGGACCTCTAACCAAAGGGTCCCACCTGTAAGTGTCACTGTGTTAATTAAAACGTTTTAATTAAATTTAAACTAAAACAAAGGTTAATTAGGGCCTAGGGCCCACATGTCAGTCTCTGTTTGTTTAATAAAACAGTTTAATTCGATTTAAACTAACAGGGGGGATTAGCAGAGGGCTGGCCCACATGTCTGTCTCTCTGCAAGTGGGGCCAGGGTGATTAAGCTTGGGGGTTTAGCTCCTAATGGCTAGGTCGCCGGCGGCAGCACTGTTTCTCGCCGGAGTTCATCGGGAACTCAATTTAGGGCACGGAAGAGGGAATGGATGGCGTCGGCGTGTCCCTTCTGCTCCCGCGCATCGAATGGATGTAGCTGGGGGTCACGGGGAGGTCCAGAGTGATGGCGGCAACTGCTCCGGCGGAAGAAGAGGACCGGCGAGGTCGTAGACGAGGCTAGGGGGCACGGTTTGAGGTGAGACTTGGTGCAAATGAAAGCTAGTGCACCCAGGAGCCAAAAGCACACACCGGGGCAACGACAGGGGCACGAGAACGAGCTCTGGCTCGACCGAGGTGGCAAGCTTGCTCGGGTCTCATGGCGGATTTGGCTACAGATGGAACGAGGCGCTGCGATCTTAGGGGAAAGGTGCAGGAGGTCACCCTGAAGCTAACGACAAAAACGGCGAGGCCGGGGAGGCTGGGAGGCTCTGTTTAATCTTTCCTTTCTTAATTTCTTTTCTGTAATTTTGTTTTCCCAAATAAATAAAATAGTTAGGCATTTTTATAAATTCTCAAAATTTATATTTGGACTTACATGACCAGTAGCTAGTCATTCCCAACTTTTGAACATTTTTTAAAATCAGAATATTTTAATTTCAATTCAAATAGGGTTTTTTGATTAATTCCAAGGTCCAGTTTGAATATTTAAAAAATCCATGAGCATGGGATTGGTCCCACATCACTTGATATGTGATCACACTCATTTATGAGACTTTTCAAAAATGCAAAATTAATTTTTGGAGCAACTTTTATTCTGGCCATTTGAATTAAATTCATCTGGGGGGTGTTCTCTCTCCCATTTCATTTTCTTTTTGAAATTTTTCCATGATGCAAAGTTACTTGCCTAGCACATTCCTAACAGAGGGTTCTGATAAGAGGGGTGTCAAGGGGAGCACTGGGGTGATCACAGTTTCTCTGGCAAGGTTACTGTTGCAAGCTTGGAGCTCAAATTGGGATTACATGGTGATGCTTGGGGTTGAGCCAGGTTGTCCTCTGGGCTTGGGCTTGGAAAGACTAGAGATCAGGAAAGTTTCAGCCCAAATGGCCAAGGAAAAGAGGCACTTCTTCTGTAAAGGCCAAATGGACCAGAATTGCCACATTGAAGCTGGCATCATTTTGGATGCTTGGATCTGGCTAAATTTTGGTGTACTGGGATCATTTGGTGGTGTGCATAGGTGTGTAATATTCCATGTCCATTGGACAAGCCTAGCTAGCACTTGCTTCACAAGGTTGTCCACTGATCAAAAACTTCCACATGATGGTGCACACACATGAGTGACGGGATTTTGCTATAATTGGGATTAGTGGGGTTATTTGGGTGTGGGAACAGTCACAAAAAGTTTCAAGGAAAATGGGATCCCCTAGCTGGCACTTGCTTCACAATGCCCCTTTCTGAACCAAAACTTTGGGAATTTATTGTGGGAGTTTGGCTTGGCAATAGATGGTGGAATTTGGTGTATCCCAATGATATGATCATATGATATTGCACAAAAAGCTTCACCAGCAATGGATTAAGAGAAATGGCACTCCCTTCACAAAGCTCCAATCTGCCCCATAGAAAAATGAATTTTTCTAGAGGAAAAACTCACTTAGGCCATGCAATGTTTTTGGAGAATTTGGCAAGATATGACATCACAGATAGGTGAGAATTATTTTGGGTTTCATGGAGCAATATAAATATGGGTTGCTTCACAAACCTCAAATAATTGGAATATTCCTTTTATTGGAAAAGGAATATATGGCCTGAATAAAGATGTGGCTTGGATGGGATGGATCAACGAAATTACATGGGAGAGTCTTGGAATCAAGGACCACTTGATCATGGGAAGAAAATATGCCCAAGTTTCAAGTCCAAAGAGGTGATCAAAATCAAATCAAATGGCAAATCCAACAATAAATCAAAAAAGTTTTTTGGAAAAAGGAAGTTCCAAAATCCAGGATGTCACAAACCTAGCCCCCCCCCCTTAGAAAAATCTCGTCCTCGAGATTTGGTTGCTCAGGTAACCATTGAAAACATACCGCCCTTAAGAACTCCTTGCTTCTCGGGTTCCCTTTTTACTGCATATTGTTATCTCAATAGCATTCAATCTATATTTTTGGCTCAGGGGGTTTACTTCACCCAATCCATATCTCTGACTGAATATTCTTCCTTGATATATCAGATCCTTTCCTCCTGACTTCCATCCGCATGTCTGCTGACTTGTATGATAACGAGATGTCATGTTATATGTTGAATGCTAACAATACCCATACTGTCCTCGCGGTCTCTCGGGCCTTTCCTGCAGCACGAGCTTGAATCCTTTGTATTGGCCTCTTCGAGGAAAGGCTTGGCCTTCATGGGTAGCTGGTATCTCCGAATGCTTACCGTCGTGGTGACTTGTTGTGCTAGACCTGGAATGTATGCACATGGTCTGCCTCGCTTTGCTTGCGGCCCGTGCTTCTTGGGTTTGAATTATGGCCGGGGCACAAATTCTGAATGTTTCCTCATGCTGAGATTCCTTTGTCATGCTTCCATATCCATGGGTGGCGATAGACCGTGTTGTGTTTATAGTCAAAATGTTGAGCTGGGTAGGTGATCTTCAGCGAAGCATACTGGAGTATCCCGGCAATACGGACAGTTCCAAGCTTGAGTAACTACTCGGGCTGGGTACGCGGTCTTTCGCTCATAAAGTGCGGTTTCTTCCTCGTAGTTGTCTATGGTGGTGCATCTGGCTTCAACTGGTCGAGGAAAATTTTGACTCTGAGGTCCATACAATTCATTCTTTTGTCGTACTCGTCGGGCTCGCAAGAGTTGTATACTTTTGACGATTTGCGTGGTGCACGCCTACTCTGGTAGCATATGTTGCTGCGAGATTCGACACGGGCCATGTTTGTCTTCCCCGGGTTCTTGCTACTGCGACAATCATCTTCTTGTGCTGGCTTTGCTTTCGTCAGAATCCTTTCCTTTGTGCTTCTTGCATAACGGCTTCTTATTTTTTTGGCATCGTCATCTGAGGCAGGCAGGTTACCTTTACCTTTTGTTTCTTGGCTCATGATGATATTATGGGTTGCGATAACTGGGGCTTCAATATTGTCCTTCTTTGGGGCCTTGTCGGACGTGAGGATCTGACCCTCGTGATTGGGGCAAATCAAATGCCTCATTACTTCCTTTCTTCATGGTGCTCCTTCATGACTTTATCGGTTTTTCCTCCAGGTTAAGGTGTGTATCTTCTTCTTCTACTGACTTGTCTCCCGAGAGTTGTGGTCCTCATCGCTGTTCATGAGTATAACTCTTTCTTGATTACTAGCATGTTTGGATCCATACCGGGATAGCTCGTATCATTGAGAAGAATGCTCATAAAACGTGTGGGTCCTGATGATACTGAAACCTTCACTGTCTTTGACTAACTGGATTTCTGACAATACTGTTACAGGCCTGATGGCTTGTCGAGGAAGACTGGGTGGCTTGTCTGCGAAGCTTCGCCGGGGTAGCTTGCTGGGGAAGGCTGGGTGTTGTACCTTCGAACCTTTCTCCAGTGGCGTATCAAGGAAGGCGGGGTGTCGTACACGGGAAGCTGCCTCGATAGCTTGTTGAAGAAGATTGAGTGTCTTTCCTTGGAAGCTTCCCTGATAGCTTACTAAGGAGGATGTGTTGTCTTGTCTCTGAAGTTTGCCTCTTTGCATTGTGGTTGCACCGGTCACTCGTGTTGGAGTTTTTGCGGCAGTTTACCGTAGACAGTTGGGTAGCTGGTGCTTGAATTCATCCATGGGCGTAATGAGCACGAATGGGTGTGTTGCACCGTAAGCTTCATCTGGTGACTTGTGGTAGACGACTCAATGTCTTGACCAAGAAGATGTCCTGATGGCATACCGAGGAAGATTAATACACTGTACCTGTCGGTTGTGCCGGTTATCTTGTCGCGGAAGGCTAAGGTTCCTTATGGCCGAAACTTTCCCATTCTGACGTGGGGACAAATCTGAACGCGGTGCCTGGCAATTTACTGACTGCTCGCTTGTGAGGGGGAAACATTCTGCCAATCATTCCTTTGATGGATATGTGCTTCATGATATGTTCTGACCGTCGCCCGGAATATAACAAAATAACTTGCATTGGACAGGATTGTAGCTGGTGTCTGTCCTGCCTTTGATGCATATGTACATTTGTCAAGACTTATATTTTTTCCTTTGATCGAATCTTCAAGGCTGTCGCAGTTGATGCACACTCGATTAAAATGGTGGCTTCTGTAGTATCCATACGCGAGCCACATACTTCCAATGTAGTCGGATATAAGTCCCTTCTGACTTGCTCCTTTCCCAATTCCTTGCGGCCTTTCTTCTATAGCGTTTACCAGAATTATGTGGACTTGATCCGAATGATTCATTCAAGCAGAACTCATAGTGGATTTTAATATTCGCACTGCAATCTGTGCTGGTCCTTATTGACTTGTCGCTCTTCATGATTCTCTGCGATCTTTCACTGAGTCTTCGAGGTATGCAGGGGTTATGAGCAACTTTCCCTCGGGTTGGATAAGGTGACACCAAAGATCCAAACGAAGACCGAATGAAACCAACGAAGAAATCCAACAGAGCGAAGATCAACCGCAATTGATAGAATAATCACTTCAAAAGCTTTGGCGGTAGTCGATGACCTATCTGAATCCCTTGCATAAAACCGGCAAATAACCAAGTGGCCACCGAACGGGTTTTTTTACAACTCTGATCTGGGACTTCTACTGGAATAACTCAAGCACTGCTCAAGACGGCCGACCGACAATTAGCTCAGAGCATCAGGCAGTGTCGATAAAAAGAATGCAGAGGTCCCCTAAGACGCCCGAGAAAACAACTCAGAACATAGGGTCGCCACTTCAAAAAGAAACTCAACAACTTCCCGAGACGGCCGAAAAGCAGCTCAGAACACGGGTCATCTATTGAAAAAGACAAATGAAGAGTAGGCATCCACCCCGGACGGCCGACGATGAATCAGCTCAGAACCAGGCGTGGTGCCATTACCCAAAAGAATGCGATCAAGGGTTTGTCAGAGTCACACACTATCTGCAAAACATATTCGTTAAACACCGAAGGACCAAAAGATGATTTGACGAGGAAGCTCAACGAAGCAAAGTTCAATAGTACCGACAGTGCATCAGATTACAGGTACCTAGATCACACATCACTACCAGCACACCATCAACCATCATGCAACAGGACCTACGCGGAACTTAAGCACTACGATCCATCAACGGTTCACCGGAAGCAGGGGGATCTGGCGGAGGAGTTGTCTAAGCCAAGGCTGTGGCAAGCATCCTTCTTGCTTCCCTTGCGTCGCTGACCAGTTCGACGAAGAGGGCGTACTCGGCGACCATGTAGCGAGACATACAGGTCACCGCTGCGTCGGCTTCTACAAGAGGCCGAGGAAATCCGATTTGCTGAGGGTTGGAGATCAGAGTGGGGTAGAAATGGAAGGCACGATCCTGATACATCGCGCTCTCCTGCTGGCGAAGACCGGTGAGTCCTGCCAGAGCAGCTAGATGGACGACACGATCTTGGGTCGGGGAGAATACTCCTTGGAAGTTGTAAGCGCGCAGGCCGATGGGGAGGTTGACTGCTATGAGAACCTTGGCACAGTACTCCAGCATTGATCCTCCGATCGTCGTTGGGGTCACTTGGTAACGCGGAATCTCTCCATTGGGGTAGAGAGTCCACAAAACGTCGGCAAGAAGATGGGCAAAGCTGGTTGGTGAGGGGGAGGATAGGTGGTCGAGTGGATACTCCGCCATCTACACTCATCAAATTGCTCGTTAGCGAAAAGAATGTGATCTATATGCAGCAAACAAATACAACAATCAAGGTATCACCCAAGCAAGCTATAAACTCTAGCTCTAACGTCAATCTAACGTCCTTCTAACGTTCGCGTGGGCTAGCGTGTCCTACAGCCAAACCTGGCTCTGATACCAAGCGTTGTGGCACCCCGGCTCAGTGGTCCAGAACGCCCCGTGCTCCAGCCCAGATATCAAGTCTTCTGGAACACGACACTCGTTGATATAGAACTGAATAGCTTTATATTACCCAATAATATGGGTACAAGGAGTTTATTACAATGCTGGCGAAGCGAGATGAAGGACAAGCTTGCTCCTCAAGCTTGCCACGTATCTACATGAAGCAGCAGACTAACTTTCTAGCAGCGAAATATAACTCGGCAATGGAACAATGGCGACGGTGATGAACTCCAATCCACAGGGACACTGGCTGGGACACCTCCTAGCTCGCAAACAACGAGACGTCTTCCTACGCATCCAAAGCATTGCCTGCAAATCTAGCATGACACACCAGGTTAGTACATCGAATGTACTTGCAAGCTCGCAACAACCATGTACCAAGGCAAAACAATAACATGACAACAAGTTAAAGTATATTAGTGAGTTAAACATGTGGGCACGAACATCATGCAAGCAGATCATCATCAAGCATGTTATGATCATTAAGACTATTCCGCAACAATCATCCTTTAAGGTCACATGGACCCCACATGATCACCACCTGATCATGTGGCTTACCTCAGAGTCCTTACCGACTCAAGCACCGGGTCATATCTTGCCAAATTCTCCAACAAATTTGTTTTCGGTGTGAATTTGTTGGTTGCCTGCTTTGTTTGCGGTGTTTTCATCCCCAATCTATCGATCGGTGATTATTTCCCCCCATCTTATCTCGTACCGGACGAAGACCGACCCTTTCCACCCTGACACTCGAACTATGCGACACCGGGATTCACCCGATCACCGTCGCGAAAACCCGCACAGGACCATCCATAACCATCGGTGCGGAAAAACCCCATTTATATTTAGATGGGTTATTTTTATCGGGAGTTAATCGTCGTCTCGGTTGGGCGTGAAACGTTGTAGACGACATGCTTACAGTGTGGCGATGCTGTGTTTCAAACTTCGCGTGTGTCCGACTTCGTCGGGTAGGTGAACGTTCGGATGTGCCAGGCATAGTAGCCGGTATAAGTCCGAGGGGCGTATTTACAAAATGTCGCGCGTGCCTTTAGCTGGACCCCCGGATTTCCCACTTATCTTCGGATTCTAACCCACCCAAAAAAATCGGACCCGAAACGGGCCATTTTGTGGCCCGAACGCCTCCCAAACACCCACTTGCTATTTATAGCAGTGCTATGCCTACCAAAATAGGCAAAACCTAGACCTAGCTCCTCTCCTTCCGTGCAACTCCTCTCCCCCGCCGCCTCCTCCACCTAGAAGTTAGCAGCCATACAACCATATCCCAAATCTAGATCGGATCGATCTGGTCCGTTCGTTTCACATTGGACTACCCAGAACGCGCCACGTCACTCGTTGGAGCAGCCCCTGCCCGAGATCCTCCCATAGCCGAGGCCCTCCACGTCGAGCCGTCCCCGCCGCCTCCCGCTTCGGCCGGCGGGCCCCGTCTCCGGCGAGCAGCGTCCTCGCCTGGTGAGGCCTTCTCGCGCGCGCCCTCTCTTTCTCCTCCCTCTCCTCTCCCTTCTCTCCTAAATCTCTCTTCCCCTCTGTGTTCTCCGTGAGACCAAGCCGTCAGGGAACCGCCATGGGAGTTGCCTCAAGGAACTCGTCGCCGGAGCTACCCTACACCTTCCCGCCGGCCGGATCCCGTCCGATCCGCGCCCTCCCCGGCTTCGCCATGCGCCGCCCGATCTCCACCTCGCCGGAGTGCTGGTCGGTGAGCCATGCCATCGTCCGCCTCGTTCTGGACGAGGACAAAACGTCCGCGACCGCACGAGCCAGCTGGGCTAAGGCGCCATAGCGGCCCAGCGAACACAGCCCAGCCGCGACCCCAGCCTAGCTCGCCCTGGGCGAGATCCCATTAAACGTCGCCCACCCCGCTTCCTGGGCCGGCCCAGCTCGGTGAGGCAGCCTCCACTTTTTTTTTCTATTTCCTGTTGGGCTCGGCCCATTAACCTGCTGCTGCTATATTACGCTCGTAGGCGCTGTTTAGTACCCAGCGCCCCCCTGGTTGGCCCAATAGCTTCAGATTCGGCCCAGTATACTTTTTTTCTAGTTTATTTATAAAATTGGCAGATTGTATTATTTTCTTGCGATGCCCGTAACTTTTCAACCGTAGCTCGGATCGCAACGTGTTAAACATGAAAATTGCTTAGTTTTCTGTGTAGATTAATAAAATGTGCTCCTTTTCCATGTTTGACTTTGTTTACAAGTTGTTTGACTGCTAATTACATCGCATGCCACCGTAAATTGTTTCTTTAATATCTTTTTAACCGTTGCTCCGATAAAAATGTTCATTATATGTAACTTGACTAGAATTTCGTGCAGATTGTGTTTATGCTGCTCTTGCTTGCTAATAAAAATAATAAAATATTCTTTAGGGCAAAACAGTACCAAACATTGTAATTATTGTGGGGTCCGTAATAGTTGGCATGTATATGTTTTACCCCCCCCCCCACTTAAAAGGACTATATTAGATAGTTTACCTTGTGCTTCACCTATTGCCATGCTTGTGTGATATACCATGCTTGAGTGAGATGCCATGTTAATAACCTCTACTCACCTTGTGTAGCTAAACAACTTGAACCACCGTAAATGTGTGGTACCGTCGTGTGTGACGAGTACCCCACTTAACCTGTTAGTAAACGCTCTCGACGATTAATGCGATGTCTCGTGTTGCCTTCTTGATGTTTTTTGCTGGTGATTGCTTCGTAGTAATAGATGCTTGATCGTTGATTGCTTTCCAGTGTTTACCGTCTTGTGTGCTTCCGCGGGTACCTCTCGGTGACGATGCGAGCTTGCGATCAACTACACCTTCGGAACCCGACTTATCAACAGGCAAGGACTATACATTACTTATGATCCATTCTATTTCAACCAGCGGTTTGCATGCTAGTCTAGGTTAGGTTCGATGTTTGATCCTACCACATGTTTACAGCCTTTTTCAAACCGATACAGCCATGTCCCCTCCCAGCAAACCTTGTACTCCTATGTTACTATTCCTCGTTGGTCAGCCCCTGCTTAGTATGCATGCTTAGGATGCTACAATGTTACCCTGTTACTCCTTGGTTGGTCTATTACATTATTATATCATTGTGGATGATATGATTATTATAAATTTTGACTATACTCGACGAAGGATGGAAGGTCTAGGCTATCCCGCCCCGACGCTTTGTTCCATTCCAGTCATCTAGCACCAATGTTCCGGGTATTGGTTTTAGGGATGAGCGTGCCTAACCGCGTGTGGGATACTATGGGGTCCCCTTTTCTTACCTACCTAGCTTCAAACATTTGTAGAGGTGGCCCAAGCTGATTTTACCATTTGAAACCGTGTGCGTAACTGGTCTGCAGCCAGTGGATTTAAGACAACCCAGGCCAACGGAGACATGGTTTTTTTTGTCCACACTGGTGAGCTAGGGAAGTCCCCTGTTATATAGGTGAGGCTAACCCCGACCTTGGCCATATGGAAGAGTCCGATCCGAGAGCGTGGCCGGCTTTTGGGTTGGGTGTCGACTCCTCGGGGGCCACCCGGATTTGTTCGTCGTTAGTTAGAGGGACCTGTCGTTTCGGATCTCTCAGAACTAAATCATAAAATGGTTGCCTGTAAAGGGTAGCAACTGAGAGAGATGGGCGTGCCTGCAGAGCTTTGTAATGGGCAGTTGGTACACCCCTGCAGGGTTAAATCTTTTCGAGAAGCCATGTCCACGGTTATGGACGACTTGAGATCTACGTCCTGTTCATAGACAACAACAACTGAGATAATCTTAATAATTTGATCAACGTGTGTGTGCCTTGACTTCTTCTTCTTCGTCGGGATGCGAAGAGGAGGACAAGGATAGGATAGGTGTTATGTTTCCGTAAGTAGCTGATAGCAAGACTTGTTGGAGGCGATTCCTCATCGAATGTTGGGCTTCTTATCTTACTCTCTAGATCGTTAGCCACTTCATAAATGCTAGTGCGGCAGCAACCTCACCACTTACCCCATCCTTACCGTAAACTAGTAGTTGTCCTAGAATGACGAGTGATGAAGTCCTTGCTGGGTCAGTTGACCACTATAGTTGGATGCTGAGTACTTCTGTACTCATGATACTACCCCCAAACTCTTTTCAGGGTTCTTGATCGACAACAGGTATGGTGATCGACGTTTCACGTGGAGACTCGATGACTACTAGTTAGGAGGATCCCGGCGGAGGGCCTGGACCCTGTGGTTATGGGGATCGATGTTTTTCTCTTTGCCAGTAGGCATTTGATTGTAGTCTGTACTCAGACATATACCTTCCGCTGATTTATTGTATTTAAGGCAGTTGTATGCCGATTGTATGAGATGTTGTATCCTTGTATCTGTAATGTTGTGATATCATGTTGGAAATCCGGGGCATATGACTTCGTCATATGTCGCGGTGGGACCGATATGTGCTTCGTCCCCGGATCTGGATGGAACATCTAGATCTGGAACAGTACCGCATATCGGGCCTTACAACTTGGTATCAGAGCCTTACCGACTGTAGGATCCCTTCTCTGGCCGAAGTCGAGTCTAGACAAAAACTATTTTGTAGTTACTAAGTTAGTTATCGGAGAGTAGGAATCTTTTTACTCCTTATCCTTGCTCTGGTCAGGACAAGTGTCGTAAGTGTTTTATTCTCGTCTTACCCCCTTCAAAACTCTAGGATCTCGAGTGCGTGGAGTATCAGAACCGTTACAATGCCTTGCTTGCAGCGTATTGTCTCAATTCCGATCTCAGGTTGGGTATTCCTATAGTACCTTTAGTCTATCTGACTCTGGATAATATCTTGGTCATCTATTGACTTCATTCCTTTTGCCCAGTATCCTCACGATTTGAGTGAGAGTACTTCCCTTGATCATCGTTTTGAATTTTTGCTCTTCCTCTTGATCTCCCGATGGTTTCGTTTTGCGACGTTGTCGTCTCTCTACGTAAATTTATCTCAACAGAAGTTCGACGTCGACATGGAGTAGAGTCCCTTGTTGGTGGTGTTGAAGATTGTCGACTCTCTTTTCTCTCCCCCCTCTCCCCCGGATCGTCCTGTATCTCGGGACGAGATCCCTTGTTGGTGGTGTTGTATTGTAAAAGCCTAGATTTCACAAAAAATAAAAAATTTGTTTTCGGTGTGAATTTGTTGGTTGCCTGCTTTGTTTGCGGTGTTTGCATCCCCGATCTATCGATCGGCGACAATTTCCCTCCATCTTATCTCGTATCGGACGAAGACCGACCCTTGCCACCCTGACACTCAAACTATGCGACACCGGGTTTCACCCGATCACCGTCGCGAAAATCCGCACAGGACCAGCCATAACCATCGGTGCGGAAAAACCCCCATTTATATTTAGATGGGTTATTTTTATCGGGAGTTAATCTTCGTCTCGGTTGGGCGTGAAACGTTGTAGACGACGTGCTTACAGTGTGGCGATGCTGTTTTTCAAATTTCGCGCGTGTCCGACTTCGTCGGGTAGGTGAACGTTCGGATGTGCCAGGCATAGTAGCCGGTATAAGTCCGAGGGGCGTATTTACAAAATGCCGCGCGTGCCTTTAGCTGTACACCCGAATTTCCTATTTATCTTCGGATTCTAGCCCACCTAAAAAAATCGGACCCGAAACAGGCCCTTTTGTGGCCCGAATGCCTCCCAAACACCCACTTGCTATTTATAGCTGTGCTATCCCTACCAAAATAGGAAAACCCTAGACCTAGCTCCTCTCCTTCCGTGCAACTCCTCTCCCCTGCCGCCTCCTCCACCTAGAAGTTAGGAGCCATCCAACCATATCCCAAATCCAGATCGGATCGATCTGGTCCGTTCGTTTCGGATTGGACTACCCAGAACGCGCCACGTCACCCGTTGGAGCAGCCCCTTCCCGAGCTCCTCCCATGGCCGAGGCCCTCCACGCCGATCCGTCCCCACCGCCTCCCGCTTCGGCCGGCGAGCCCCGTCTCCGGGGAGCAGCGTCGTCGCCCGGTGAGTCCTCCTCGCGCGCGCCCTCTCTTTCTCCTCCCTCTCCTCTCCCTTCTCTCCTAACTCTCTGTTCCCCTCTATGTTCTCCGTGAGACCAAGCCGCCAGGGAACCGCCATGGGAGTTGCCTCTAGGAACTCGTCGCCGGAGTTACCGTACACCTTCCCGCTGGCCGGATCCCGTCCGATCCGCGCCCTCCCCTGCTCCGCTATGCGCCGCCCGGTCTCCACCTCGCTGGAGTGCTGGCAGGTGAGCCATGCCGTCGTCCGCCTCGTTCTGGACGAGGACGAAACGTCCGCGGCCGCACGAGCCAGCTGGGCTCAGGTGCCACAACGGCCCAGCGGCCCAGCGAACACAGCCCAGTCGCGACCCCAGCCTAGCTCGCCCTAGGCGAGATCCCGTTAAACGTCGCCCACCCCGCTTCCTGGGCCGGCCCAGCTCGGTGAGGCAGCCTCCTCTTTTTTTTATTTTTTCTATTTCCTGTTGGGCTCGGCCCATTAACCTGCTGCTTCTATATTACGCTCGTAGGCGCTTTTTAGTATCCAGCGGCCCCCCTGGTTGGCCCAATAGCTTCAGATTCGTCCCAGTATACTTTTTTCCTAGTTTATTTATAAAATTGGAAGATTGTATTATTTTCTTGCGATGCCCGTAAATTTTCAACTGTAGCTCGGATCGCAACGCGTTAAACATGAAACTTGCTTAGTTTTTTGTGTATATTAATAAAATGTGCTCCTTTGCCATGTTTGACTTTGCTTACATGTTGTTTGACTGCTAATTACATCGCATGCCACCGTAAATAGTTTCTTTAATACCTTTTTAACCGTTGCTCCGATTAAAAGTTTCTTTATATGTAACTTGACTAGAATTTCATGTAGATTGTGTTTATGATGCTCTTGCTTGCTTATAAAAATAATAAAATATTGTTTAGGGAAAAACAGTACCAAAAATTGTAATTATCGTGGGGTCCGTAATAGTTGGCATGTATAGGTTTTACACCCCACTTAAAAGGAGTAGATTAGATAGTTTACCTTGTGCTTCACCTCTTGCCATGCTTGTGTGATATGCCATGCTTGAGTGAGATGCCATGTTAATAACCTCTGCTCACCTTGTGTAGCTAAACAACTTGAACCACCAAAAATGTGCGGTACCGTCGTGTGTGACGAGTACCCCACTTAACCTGTTAGTAAACGCTCTCGACGATTAGTGCGATGTCTCGTGTTGCCTTCTTGATGTTGTTTGCTGGTGATTGCTTCGTAGTAATAGATGCTTGCTGGTTGATTGCTTTCCAATGTTTACCGTCTTGTGTGCTTCCGCGGGTACCTCTCGGTGACGATGCGAGCTTGCGATCAACTACACCTTCGGAACCCGACTTATCAACAGGCAAGGACTATACATTACTTATGATCCATTCTATTTCAACCAGCGGTTTGCATGCTAGTCTAGGTTAGGATCGATGTTTGATCCTACCACATGTTTATAGCCTTTTTCAAACCGATACAGCCATGTCCCCTCCCATTAAGCCTTGTACTACTATGTTACTATTGCTCGTTGCTGAGCCCCTGCTTAGTATGCATGCTTAGGATGCTACGATGTTACCGTGTTACTCCTTGGTTGGGCTATTACATTATTATATCATTGTGGATGATATGATTATTATAAATGTTGACTATACTCGACGAAGGATGGAAGGTCTAGGCTATCCCGCCCCGACGCTTTGTTCCATTCGAGTCACCTAGGACCCGAGTTCCGGGTATTGTTTTTAAGACTGAGCGTGCCTAACCGCGTGTGGGATGCTATGGGGTCCCCTTTTCTTACCTACCTAGCTTCAAACATTTATAGAGGTGGCCCAAGCTGATTTTACCATTTGAAACCGTGTGCGTAACTGGTCTGCAGCCAGTGGATTTAAAAAAACCCGGGCCAACGGAGACATTTTTTCTTTGTTGGTCCACACGGGTGAGCTAGGGAAGTCCCCTGTTATATAGGTGAGGCTAACCCCGACCTTGGCCATACGGAAGAGTCTGATCCGAGATCGTGGCCGACTTTGGGGTTGGGTGTCGACTCCCCGGGGGCCACCCGGATTTGTTCGTCGTTAGTTAGAGGGACCTGTCGTTTCGGATCTCTCGGAACTAAATCCTAAAATGGTTGCCTGTGATGGGTAGCAACTGAGAGAGATGGGCGTGCGTGCGAAGCCTTGTAATGGGCAGTTGGTACATCCCTACAGGGTAAAATCTTTTCGAGAAGCTGTGTCCACGGTTATGGACGACTTGAGACCTACGTCCTGTTCATAGACAACAACAACTGAGATAATCTTAATAATTTGATCAACATGTGTGTGCCTTGAATTCTTCTGCTTTGTCGGGATGCGAAGAGGAGGACAAGGATAGGATAGGTGTTATGTTTGCGTAAGTAGCTGATAGCAAGACTTGTTGGAGGCGATTCCTCATCGAATGCTTGGCTTCTTATCTTACTCTCTAGATCGTTAGCCACTTCATAAATGCTAGTGCGGCAGCAACCTCACCACTTACCCCATCCTTACCGTAAACTACTAGTTGTCCTAGAATGACGAGTGATGAAGTCCTTGCTGTGTCAGTTGACCACTAAAGTTGGATACTGAGTACTTCTGTACTCATGATACTACCCCCAAACTCTTTTCAGGGTTCTTGATCGACAACAGGTATGGTGATCGAAGTTTCACGTGGAGACTCGACGACGACTAGTTAGGAGGATCCCGACGGAGGGCCTGGACCTGTGTGGTTATGGGGATCGATGTTTTTCTCTTTGCCAGTAGGCATTTGATTGTAGTCTGTACTCAGACATATACCTTCCGCTGATGTATTGTATTTAAGGCAGTTGTATGCCGATTGTATGAGATGTTGTATCCTTGTATCTGTAATGTTGTGATATCATGTTGGAAATCCAGGGCATATGACTTCGTCATATGTCGTGGTGCGACCGATATGTGCTTCGTCCCTGGATCTGGATGGGAACATCTAGATCTGGAACAGTACCGCATATCGGGCCTTACAACTTGGTATCAGAACCTTACCGACCGTAGGATCCCTTCTCTGGCCGAAGTCGAGTCTAGTCAAAAACTATTTTGTAGTTACTAAGTTAGTTATCGGAGAGTAGGAATATTTTTACTCCTTATCCTTGCTCTGGTCAAGACAAGTGTCGTAAGTTTTTTATTCTCGTCTTATCCCCTTCAAAACTCTAGGATCTCGAGTGTGTGGAGTATCGGAACCGTTACAATGCCTTTTTCCCAGTATCCTCACGATTTGAGTGAGAGTACTTCCCTTGATCGTCGTTTTGAATTGTTGTTCTTCCTCTTGATCTCCCGATGGTTTCGTTTTCCGACGTTGCCGTCGCGGTGGGACCGATATGTGCTTCGTCCCCGGATCTGGATGGGAACATCTAGATCTGGAACAGTACCACATATCGGGATTTACATCATCTCATGACCATCAACTTATACGGTCGTCGCACCACCATTCCACGGGTTAGGTGTCCTCCATTACCACCCAACCGATCCAGTCATCGCATGACAACCAACTTACCACCCTCATCCAACCGAACTCATGTTGATCTCATGGTGTGACCTACTTTTGAACTGTGTCCAATACCGTGGACTCTACTATTCGAATAGATTTGTGTGATTCTGCAGAGTTTGTGCACTTTACCCAGACTATGGAGTCCCTCCTCCATCTAGTACCTTGGAACGTCTCACAGGAGTGGACTAGGATTCCCCCAACGAGACCGTTCTACCAGTGTCTCCCCTTACCGTATCTCCCGACATACTCCGCAAGTCATGCGTTGGGTAGCCCCGTGTCCTCTAGACACACCAGCTATCGCATGGCAACTGAAAATCGCATGGTCCATAAACTTTGTCCCAATCGGGGACGGGCCCAAATCATCAACAACCGGCTCTCAAGACTACCGCCTCTTACCGAGCCAGGGTAATCCGCGCGCGCATAGCCTTCCCTCCTTGGTGATACGCCTAAGAGAATCCCACCGATAGACTGAGCCAAGGCCTTCCCATACAAGCGAGTGTGGCTGCACTAGATAAGCTCAGTTCGGTGGCACCTCATCAACTCGGCACGAAACATGTCTCCAACAGCAAACACAAACATCAGGTGCACACGAGCATTCGTATAACCTTATCATCCAATAATTGGGGAACCATACAAGGTACAGTTATAGTTGTATTATTACAAGGCATGTTCATATGATTACTCAACCAGGTTAAAATGATCAACATGATATCAACATCCAATATTATCATGAGCACGGTGGAGATTACGATGCGTACAAGCATAACATAGATAACTTGATCAAAGCATAAACATATCATAATAAAGGCATGTCATGATCATCATGTTTTCAAGCATATCATGGATATAACATGGTAATACGGTGATCATAACATAACACAATCGCAACATGATCAAGGCATATCACGAATGTCGTATCACCCAAGGTTAAAGCATTTTTAAAGCACGTCAAAGCTTTACGAAGGTGCAAAAGAAGTTGTGGCTTGCCTTTCACCAATAGGTGGAGGGGAAACTTCTGGTCTTCAACAAGAAAACCCTGAAAATCATTTCCAAATAAAGCAAATGGGAGAAAAGGGTCAAATACTCTTTTATTTGATCAGCAAAAATCAACAGAAGAACATAGCCTCAAACCTATGCCAAATTAAAGAGGATCTCAGGAGAAAACCAGTGCAACAAGAATAACTTCATTTGGACTTATAAATAAAAAGATATTAACGGTCAAAGTTGGGTCAAAATAAATGATTTAAATTGATTTTAAATCATTTTCTGTAATAAACAGAGGGGCTAACGTCGAAGGTGTATTCGGGGAATACGTCTCCACTTACGTACCCCATAGGGTGGCAATGAGTGGCTGACGGGTGGGGCCTATCTGCCAGGGGAGAGGGGAAACAGGGGAGGGCGAGCTCACCGGCGGTTCAACGGCAGCGAGGAGGCTGCGGCGGGGAAAGGTGAGGGTTCAGGGCGATCGGGTGCTCCACGACGAACTCTCCCGTACCCGCAGCACCTCAAATGGTGGCCGGAAGGTGATGTGAGGCTCTTCGGGGCGGCGTGACGCTACGGCTCCGTCGAGGTCGATGCTCACGGCGACGATTCCGACGATGAAGTGGGTGGGGATGGGTTCGAAGAGCACCGTGGGAGGCAAGGGGGTCGAGTGGTGGAGGTGGCTAGGTCTGGGAGGCCCTGGAGTTTTCTGCTGTTTTTTTATTTCAGTTTTCCCCCATATAAAAAGTGCTCCCAAAATCCGGGAAAAATAAGATAAAAAACAGTGTGCCGGAAGCTTTATGAAGCCCGAAGGAGGGCCAGGGGGACACCACTAGGCGTCTAGGCGGCCACCAGGCGCGGCCAAGGGCCTGGCCGCGCCAAGGGGGCACCTGGACCCCTGGTGGCCCCCCTGGCTAACCCCTTCGCCTATTTATTCTCCATCATGGGAAACTTCCGAAGACAGAACCCTATTTCGCAATCTCGCCTTTGTTCCGTCGCCGCCGCACTTCCAAGATCGGGAGCACCGTCAGGACCCTTCCCGGCACCCTACCGGAGGGAGGATAGACCTCCGAGAGCTTCTCCTCCACCATGGACGCTTCTCGGATGTGCCGTAAGTAGTTTCTTTTGGACCATGGGTCCGTGATCAGTAGCTATGTGATGTTCTCCTCTCCTCATTGTTCTTCATGGTTTAGACCTCGTGAGCTGCCCTACATGATTGAGGCACATATGTAATTCTTCTGCTGTTGCTATGCTGAGTTTGATGGGATCTGATTGATTATGAGATGATGTTCAGATCGTGATAGAGTAATATATTTGGTTTTTATCTCTTATATATTTGTTCCTAATTAATTCTTGCATGTTCTCCGTTGCTGTTTATTGCTTTGCCCAAGTCGTAGGTAGTAACTCCAAGAGGGAACGTTATGCTCGATTGTGGGTACATGCCCCCTGATGACACACTTGAGTGACAGAAACATGAGTTTAGGGGATGTGATGTGGCCACAAGGGGGAAAACAACGGTGCTTGTAACCATGGTTGCAAGGATTGTTTACTTTACGCAAAGCTCTTTTTAATGCAGTTGTCTGTTGCTTTGGGTTTACACTTTTGGTTGGGCTCGCAACTTAATACCAGCGAGATGTTCTGGATAGATATCTCAAGGTGGATTATTTGTAGTAGATGCAGATGGATTTCGGTCTACTTATTTTGGCGTACTTCCCATGCTTGTGATCCTCTTCCTTTATTTTGTAGCATAGTTAGCATTGTGGTGCGTTTATAATCCTATCAATTGCCCATCTGTAATTTGTTTACCTCGCATAGCAGTTTTATCGTCTTTTGGGAGAGATACATCACTGGTGAACATCACGGGACCCCGGTCCATATTCTCATCATCGTTTACAAGCTATTTCCTTTTCATTATTTACTTTCAGTTGCTATCATTATCATTATCCCTTGTGTGTTTGACCCTTTGTAAACAACAAGACCGGAGAGATTGACAACCTCTCTGAACTTTGTTGGGAGAAAAGTTAATTGCATTGTGTACAGGTCCGCGTCATGTGCGCCGCTGACACCTACTTATCATTGACGTAGTCCTACGCGAGACAAACCCTATCCTCTATATAGGGGAAATTTGCTGCTATCCTACATATCACCTTCCACTTGGGGTAACCAACGAAGGGCGAGAAGCCATTACCACTTCCACGCCTCAAGCAAATTTCTGGTGCCGTTGCCGGGGACTCCGAGTGATAAGATAGGGGAGTTTCCCACTATATTTTTCCTTTACTTTTTAGTCTTGTTAGTTCACCTTTCTGTTTTTATCTTTGTGTTTTATATTGAAAATTACAAAAAAAATCTGCCACACTTGCTGCTACTATGGGTTCCTCTGAAAATACCAAGTTGTGTGAATTCACTAGTCACAACAACAAAAACTTTATCTGCACTCCTATGGCCACACCCGCCACTTCAGCTACCTCTTATGAAATTAAACCTTCTTTACTGAACCTTGTTATGAGAGATCAATTCTCTGGTGCTGGAGATGATGCTGCTTTACACTTGAATAATTTTGTTGAATTATGTGATATGCAAAAGTATAAAGAAGTAGAAGGTGATGTTGTTAAGCTCATGCTCTTTCATTTCTCTTTGAGGGACGGAGCTAAAATCTGGTTCAAATCTTTGCCTAGGAATAGCAATGATTCTTGGGATAAGTGCAAAGATGCTTTTATTGGGAAGTATTACCCACCTGCAAAAATTATCCAATTGAGGAGTAACATTATGAATTTTAGGCAATTGGATAATGAACACGTTGCCCAAGCTTGGGAACGTAGGAAATCTCTTGTTAAGAAATGCCCTACACATGGTTTGACTACCTGGATGGTTATCCAGAATATTTATGCAGGCTTGAACTTTACCTCGTGGAACATGTTAGATTCGGCCGTAGGAGGAACTTTTATGTCAACTACACTCGATGCTGCCACAAAAATCCTCGATAAGATGATGACCAACTATTCCCAATGGCACACCGAACGCGCTCGAGTAGGTAGGAAGGTAAATTCTGTCAAGGAAATTACCTCCCTAAATGATAAAGTTGATTTAATTATGTCTCTACTTACCAAGCAACCCTCTATTGATCCTCATGATGTTCCTTTAAATTCTTCGGTTGCTCAGGAACAAGTAGATGTGAACTTAATTGCTAGAAACAACTTTAATAATAATGCTTATAGGGGCAACTTGGCTAGTAATCCTAGATCGTTTCCATCCACTTATGGTAAAAACAACACTTACCCTAGCAACAAGAACCCCACTTCTGAATTAGAAAACGTGCTTAGAGACTTTATCACTAACCAAAAAGCTTTCAACAAGAATGTGGAAGAAAAGCTAGCTAAATTAGATAATCTTTTTTTGAAGGTAGACAGCTTAGCCCTTGATGTTGAGATGTTAAAAATTAGAACCTCTCCCCTTGAGGAGAGCAAGGCCAATCCAATTAATGCTATCCCGTTACAAATTAATGAAAATATTAGGATGATGGCTAAACTTAAAGAAAGATGGGCTAGATAAAAAGAGGAAGAGGGTAAATTAAGAGCCTTCCTACACACCACACAGTTGCCACTATCCAAATTGTTGAGGACACCGAAAATATTAGCACCCAATGCACTCCTGGTCCCATTGGACCTATTAATGGTGATACTAATACCTCAACCGTGGAAGAAGAAACTCCTATGAACATAGATGGTTTCAAACAGGTGAGCTTAGATGACAGTACTACCAACTTTGATAGTAGTGATATTGATTTTGATAGTTGCACTCTCTCGGAAGTTATTAGCTTGTTACACAAAATGTTAGAGACCCCGACACTAGCGCACTTAATCTTTCCTTCACGGAGCATATCACAAATGCTCTCATCAAAGCTAGGGAGGAGAATATTTGGATAGAAGTCTCCATACCTACGAAGCTAGATGATGGTTGGGACCCTATGATCAAAATTAAATTAAATAACTTCTCTTGCTATGCTTTATGTGACGTTGGAACTAGTACCTCTGTCATGCCCAAAAGATTGTATGATATGTATGAATTGAAACCTTTTGATTCTTGTTCTTTTGGTGTTTGTCTTGTCGATTCTTCCGTAGAGAAACCTTTGGGGGAGATCGACGATGTTCTTATCATTGTGAATGACAACTATGATCCCGTTGATTTTGTTATTATGGATATAGAGTGTGAACCTTTATGTCCAATTATTTTGGGACGTCCTTTTCTCCGCACTGTTGGTTCTATCATTGACATGAAAGAGGGGAATATAAATTTCAATTCCCTCTCAAAAAGGGGGTGTAACACTTCCCTAGAAAGAAAATCAAGTTACCTTTTGAGTCCGTTACACGGGCTAGCTATTCTCTTTCTCTTGGTAAACCTTGATTCTTCTTTTGCCTTATGCCTAGCTTAAATGCATAAAAGAAAGCGGTTGTTGGGAGGAAACCCAAGATGTTTCTACTTCTGTTTTTAGTGATCTTGTTAATTGTTACTACTGTAGAAACATCATTGTATCTTTATATTCAAGCTTTGTGCCAAGTTATAGCCTCATATGACAAGGAAGTGAAAGTTGTGACATGCTGTCCAGAAAACAGATTATGTCCTTCTGACGGGAAAAATCAGATCAAATCACCAGTTCATATTTTTGAGCTGAATTTTTTACACAGCGTGGCATATACAATCGCGGAACTTTCGTATGTTCTGAGTTTTTTTATTTGAGTTGCAGAAGTACACCTAAATAATTCTCTACTACATGTTGTTCTATTTTTTCACAGATTCTGCCACGTTTTGTCTCTCCTAACTTTTGCAAACCTTAGTCTTGATTTTTCTTTACAAAAACCTTTTGGCAATCTTGAGAAACAGCCGCTCTTCAAGAATATATTTATATCTAGTGGGGAAAAATATTTATTAAGGGTACTAACCTCTCTAATCAGCTTATGATGAGTTATGTATGAAGGGAGTTTTCAAGTGTGCGATGGAAGATGATGAAAGAATATTCGGGAGTGTCAAGCGCTCAAGCTTGGGGATGCCCCCATGCATCCCCAACAAATATTCAATGAGACTCAAGCGTCTAAGCTTGGGGATGCCCCCGTGCATCCCCTTCTCCATCAACAATCATCAGTTCGTCCTTCGTCTCACTATATTTTTATCACTTCATGTGTTATGTGCGATGCTTGGAGCGTCTCGCTCTTAGGTTTTATTTTTAGTTTTCTTTATCTTTTCTTGCTGTTCATAACAAGTTAGACCCCGTCTTACTTTCTGTGGGAGAGAAACACGCTCCACTTTCAAAATCTAGAACACATCATAGGATTCTTCATGCCTACCTTTTTGTTGTTGTGTATTCTTTATCTTTCCGTAGCTACTGCCATGTTAAGTTTTAATCTTAGTTTGCCTTTAGCAAGAGCCTTGGATTTTGTGTAGTTTGTTGCTGGAACTCTCTTCACTTTTCATGTTTATCTTGTTAAGAGAGTTGGTTGTTGCACTGAGTTGTGTCTTGTTTTTGAGAGTAGGTAATTGAGGTTGTTATTCAATTTTAGTAGTAACTTGCAATACTTTTGAGGTATTGATGTCAGAAATGTTTGAAATGTTGGTGTCAAGAGCTCTAGCCTATTAGTGTTAGGTGTCGTATTTTGGGCAATCCGTGTTTATTTTCAAAACCTACAAAACTAGTTGAGAACTCTAGCTACTAGATGGATTTCTAATCTTTGGAGGGATCGAATATTAGGGTACACTCACATACCATGGGTCGAGGATGCGCAAGGATAACCAAACCCCCATACACTCCTCCTCGGGGTACTTTTCTATTTGTTAACCTCCTTATTAGATTGAGAGTTACCGATAATAAGTGCATGAGTTCTTCGGACTAATGTAAGTATTGAAAGTTGACACTTCCACCTCCTCATATTTGCTAGCCTTTCCTGTGCCGTGCATTGCCTCCTTCTCACTCCGAGAGTTGGCGTCCACCTTCGCCGATACATCTAAACCCTTGGCATGATACGCTCTATCATCATAAACCTCCTTATATCTTTTCTCAAAACGGCCACCATACCTACCTATCAAGGCATTTCCATAGCCTTTCTGAGATATATTTCCATGCAACATCCACCTCTTCATGACTTGATCTTCATGTCATACATGTTCTTGCTACACTGGCAGCGGCATACATTGCATACATCATGATAGCTACATCTTCTTTATGATTTGAGTACCTTGTAAAAATTAGAGTGTTGCCCTTAAGTGAGGAAAAGAACCCAAAGTGGACAAAATAAAAGATCCCAAAGAGGACGAATGAGAGTTAAATAGAAAGAGCCATTGAGGCCAGCAAAACAATAAAAAAAATAGAAACATATAAAAAGAAATAAAAAGAGAGAAAGGGGCAACACTACTATCCTTTTGAAAGATCCACACTAGTACTCCCTCTTATCCTTGTACTCCCTAGAGATGATCATGCATATAGCTACGTGGGGACCTTCACACTATGGAACTTGGCTTGCATATTCCAAGGATGAGCCTCTTCATGAGCGAGCAAGTTAGATGCACACCCACTAGTTCCATTGGAGAGCTTTTCAGCTCATATGTGCATCCGTTGCATGGCAATCCCTACTCCTCACATCATATCTATCATTTGGCCTTCTCGCCTATGATTGTCCTCATTGATGTGAGCCTTTCTCACCCTTTTTATCTTCCTCCTCCACCATATTCTCTCTTTGCCATCCTAAGTGTCAACTCTCGTGCTTATGCTCATCCATTGCATGAGTGCTCAAAATATCGAAAAGGAGTGGATCAAATTGACTTGTACCTGGCTAGTGGTCTGGGGACGACTCAAGATAAGATTCCAAAGGAGACCAAGTGTGAAACTTTAGTAGATTTATTTCTCAACAAAAATACTTTTTCTTCTCGTATTCCCTATCCCCCTTCTTGCACGCAAACACCATTTGGAGACATTCGAGTCACGGACAGCGAGATCTCTCGCACCTAATGTTTTTTGATTGCTTGTTTCAATGATAATATAGACTATTGCATGTTATGACTTGAATTGAATGACATAACTTGATTTCTTTACTTTTGAAAGTTCTTATATGGTTGCTAGCATGTCACCACAGAAATTATGCCTGTTACCATTTACCTACTCGAGGACGAGCAGGAATTAAGCTTGGGGATGTTGATACGTCTCAAACGTATCGATAATTTCTGCTCGTTCCATGCATGTTTTGTGTGATATTGCTATGATCTAGATACACTTTCATACACTTCTGATCATATTTGGACTAACTTACTAACTCAGTGCACCCCAGTGCCAGTTCCTGTTTTCTACTGTTTTTTTTTCATTACAGTTTTCCCCCATATAAAAAGTGCTCCAAAAATCCGGGAAAATCAGATAAAAAATCAGCGTGCCGGAAGCTTCCCGAAGACCGAAGTAGGGCCACCACCAGGCGCCAAGGCGTCCACCTGGAGCGGCCAGGGGCCTAGCCGCACCAGGGGGGGGCGCCTGGAACCTTAGTACCCCCTGGCTGGCCCCCTTCGCCTATTTATTCTCCGTCACGGGAAACTTCCGAACATAGAACCCTATTTCGCATTCTCTCCTCTGTTCCGCCGCCGCAGCGCTTCCAAGATCGGGGGCACCATCAGGACCCTTCCCGGCACCCTGCCGGAGGGAGGATCGACCTCCGGGAGCTTCTCCTCCACCATGGACGCATCCCAGATGTGCCGTCAGTAGTTTCTTTTGGACCATGGGTCCATGATCAGTAGCTATGTGATGTTCTCCTCCCCTCTTTGCTCTTCATGGTTTAGACCTCGTGAGCTGCCCTACATGATTGAGGCACATATGTAATTCTTCTGATGTTACTATGCTGAGTTTGATGGGATCTGATGGATTATGAGATTATGTTCAGATCGTGATAGAGTAATATATTTGGTTTTTATCTCTTATATTTTTGTTCCTAAGTAATTCTTGCATGTCCTCCGTTGCTGTTTATTGCCTTGGCCAAGTGGTAGGTAGTAACTCCAAGAGGGAATGTTATGCTCGATTGTGGGTACATGCCCCCTGATGACACGCTTGAGTGATAGAAACATGAGTCTAGGGGATGTGTTGTGGCCACAAGGGGAAAATAACGGTGCTTGTAACCGCGGTTACAAGGATTTTTTACTTTACGCAAAGCACTTTTTAATGCAGTTGTCTGTTGCTTTGGGTTTACACTTTGGGTGGGGCTCGCAACTTAATACCAGCGAGATGTTCTGGATAGATATATCAAGGTGGATGATTAGTAGTAGATGCAGATGGATTTCTTTCTACTTATTTTGGCGTACTGCCCGTGCTTATGAGCCTCTTCCTTTCTTTTGTAGCATAGTTAGCATTGCGGTGTGTTTATAATCCTGTCAATTGCCCATTTGTAATTTGTTTACCTCGCATAGAAGTTTTATCGCCTTTTGGGAGATAGACATCACTAGTACACATCACGGGACCCCGGTCCATATTCTCATCATTGTTTACAAGCTATTTCCTTTTCAGTATTTACTTTCAGTTGCAATCATTATCCCTTGTGTGTTTGACCCTTTGTAAACAACAAGACCGGAGAGATTGACAACCTCTCTGAACTTCGTTGGGAGCAAAGTTAATTGTATTGTGTGCAGGTCCGCGTCAGGTGCGCCACTGACACCTACTTATCATTGCCGGAGTCCTATGGGAGAAAAACTCTATCCTCTACATAAGGGAAATTTGCTGCTATGCTACATCTCACCTTCCACTTGGGGTAACCAACGAAGGGCGAGAAGCCATTACTACTTCCACACCATCAAGCGGCCGTGGCTGCTGGGGAAGTAGAGCCCCACGGATCCAATCCTTCTGCAGGGGCGCACTAGGGAGAGAGGTAGAGCTGATGGGCTGGCTAGGAGAGCAAGTCATGCCCTTTATATAGGGGGCGAGTGACGGGGATTAACCCCGGAAAATCCCATGGTCAGGGACCCTGGGTTACTCATAGAGATAGGCACAGGTTGGACGATACTCGTCGGCTAACAAGAAAAGCACTTCCTGCTCGATATTATTGCGTGAGGGGGCGATTACAGTGGAGGCCAAGGCGAGTTCTCGCAAGGCTAGGATGAGTATATGTGTATTGTGTTGTCTTGGACGTCTCCCCTCCCAGCCTTTATATACTAGGCTAGGTCTCGGGGAGTCCGTACTAGGTTACAGAGATGGTTTCCTAGTTCTAGTCTTGCCTTGTAAGCCAAGTTGTGCCTTCCATGTTAGTCGCGGACCCCTACGTCAGTGCCTGGTTGGGCTAATCGTGGGCTTGTAATAGATTTCCAGTGGGCCTTCTGTCTTCATACACACCAGGCAGGCTTAAATGCAGGAGTCGTGGGGTCACCCCCTCATCAGTAGCCCCCGAGTGCCTGGGGGACTCGAAGAGTCGCGCAGGGACTCGATTTCATCTGCGCTTTATTGTTTGTAAGCGTGGCATCGCCACCGGTCGCTGGCAGTTTTGAGCCATGACAATATTTGTTTCCAGGGATTGCTTAAGCTGAAAGGGCCCAAGGAGTCGACTGGTCGAGCCTTGGTGAATTGTGCTAGTGACAAATACCACAGTAGCCCAATCAGGCTTACGTACCTCGACATGAACTTGGAACGACCGGTGTCAAGCAAAGTCATGCCGCTGCAGGTATTATAGGATCAATTGCTGCCAGTCTAAGCACATAGCCTGAGCGCGTCCGCTCGGCTCTTTCTATCATGCGAGCGCATGGAAAAGATCGGGAGTGAAATCGCTCTGCGGCAAGTCCCGACCCGGCCGTTCTGCGCAGTGGGGCCTTACCAACACGCTAAGCTTGCATGGCATTTGGGTACAGTGTGTCGTAGCCCAGGCATAGTTGTTTTTTGTAGAGGCACGGAGCCTGATTAGCGATGCACCCACTTGGAATAAACAATCAAGTGAGCTGTTTTAGCAGTCACTCGCAGAGCTTTGTAATGATCTCAGGCGAGGAAAATAAGAAAGCACCCACTCAGAAAGTCATCGAGTGCGCGAGTAAGTCATATTTGCTGAATTTGCTAAGTTCTTTTTCGCAAGTAGTCACTTGAATGCTTTGCCGCTTTCGGGGTGAGGGAGCACCCAAACTCTGAGAGTATGTTGTTTCTGCTAGTGCGAGTGATCACTCGAGCACATTTTTTCCTTCTGGGTGAGGGAGCACCCGAACTCAGATAAAGGTACTCCTAATGGGAGTAAAAGATTTTTTGAAATAACATGAAAAAGCTTGTAAAGAGCTGGATGCTGACCGAAGATGCGTGCTTGAGACGCGTTGTTGGTTCGCCTGACAGGTTGGGTCGCCATGTCAAGTGAAAATGAGGAGGTTCCTGTGCCCCGTCTAGATGAGCGGGTATGCTTTCAGAGTTTCTTCCCCCGTGGTTTTGCACTTCCCATTCATCCTTTCCTCCGGGGATTGCTTTGCGCCTATCAGTTGCAACTTCATGATTTGATCCCCAATGGGATTCTACACATTGCTTGTTTCATTACGCTCTGTGAGGGTTTTTTGGGGATCTATCCCCATTGGGGCCTCTGGAAGCGTCTCTTCAATGTGAAGAGGACAAATGCTGAATATGCCATTGGGGGCGTGGGTATTTCCATTAAGGAGAAATCTGCCTATTTTGATCTGGAGAAACTGAACTCCATCTTTTCGTGGCGGAGTTGGTTTGATCTGAAGGACCAATGCGTTGAGGGTCAGCGATTTGGTCTGCCCCCTTTCGATCCTGCTGCGCGGGCGGTTAAGCGGTCTTCATGGGCGCATCCTTTGTCTGCTCGCGAGTCGTCTCTCGTGGAACAGTTTGTGCAGAGGATTACTGTTTTGAAGGATGAATTGTCTGGTGGACAGCTTATCTCCGTGTTTGTCAAGAGACGTGTGCAGCCGCTTCAGCATCGGGTGCATCCCATGTGGCAATACACTGGCCTGATGACTCGACCAGGTGTTCACCCGAGGAGTTTTCCGATAACGACCTTTTGGCTCGGGTTCAGCAAGTCACAAAGTGCACAAGCATTGGGGAGTAGAGCCTTGTTCGTCCTTACTCCGTTGACTTGCCTCTTCCTTAGGTACTTGTCTTCGATTTATTTTTTGTACTGTTGACTCGTTTCTGTTGATTGCTGATGTTTGTTTTGATCTGTAGAGTCACGTCCCTTTGTTGAACAATCCACCGCAGCCTGAAAATGCGGATATACTCGATGAACCTGGTGAGGTTGATGCTGCTCCTATGCATGCGGGTGATGGGGGTGTTTCTGGTGCTTCGAGTGCTGTTGTTATCGAGTCCGTCGGTGTCCCGCCGCCAGTTGCTGATGATTCTGGGGATTCAAGTCCTCTTCATGTAAAGAGCGCTCGCCCTTTGAGTACGAGTGGCCGTGATGCGATGGGTGGCGGTGATGAATTGCCGACGTTTGTGCATCCTGCTATCCCGTGTTCTCCCCCAGCTTTCCAAAAGAGACGCAGGTTCGGTGTATTGCTCCGTCCGAGGGTTGCGCCTGTTGGGTTAGTGAAGCTTTCCTCTTTGTCTTTCTTCTTGTTCCTTGCTTTGGATGGTATTCTGAAGGTAAACCGTTTAGAGGAATGCTCCTGCTCCGGCTGCTTCCTCTGCGAGTGCTGGTACTTCCGCTGCTCCTTCGACTGATTCTGGTGCGACGTCTGATCGGTTGGCTGGTTCCGCTGCTCCTGCGGCTTCGAGTGCTCGGACGGCTCCTGTGACTGCAGGCACGGAGGGAACTTCGGCGACTGCTCCGTCTGGGGGCCTGCCGCGGCTGTTGCGGCTTCTGAAGGGGACTTTCCTCCGGACGTTAAACCTGTGATCCCTGAGGAGCACTTCTTGGCGAGGCGGGATCTTTCTTCCGAGGATAAAGCAAAGTTCTTTGATCGTATGGCAGAGCAGGTGTGTGATTTCTTTGCCCCTCTGTGCTTTTCTGTAGTAGCCCCCGAGGCTACAAGCAGTCATTTGTGAGTGGTTGTCGTCTATGATTTTGGACTTCCTTTTGTTGGTCTTATACACATTGGGAGCGTGGCAGTGCTCCCAATGGGAGTAGCCCCCGAGGCTGCAAGCAATCATTTGTGATTGGTTGTAGTCTTTGATTTTCTTCTTTCCCATGCTCTTGTCTTGATGTATTTTCTTGGGTGCAGCCTTTGTTCCGCATGTGCGAACGTGTGCTGACTGAAACTGATCGGTGGCGACACGCTCACGACTCGGTCGAGGGGAGCTTGTCTGCTATGAGATGTGAGATCCTGATTCTTGGTCTTTGTTTCTATTGCTGATTGATTTTACCTGACTGATGTTTTGTTCCGTAGGTCGTAAGAAGGGTGCTGACAAGCGGGCGGAGGCTGAAAAGAAGAGCTTGCCGAGCTTCAGGCTGCTCTTGAATCCAAAGAAAAGGAGCTGCAGGCACATCATGGCCAACTCGAGCGATTGCGGCGTGTGGAGGAGCAGTTTCTCTAGGTCGAGAAAGCTGAGTGTGAGCGCCTGCAGGACTTGGCGGGCTCTGTAAATGGTTAGTGGACTCTTCCTGCCGTCCATTTACTGGGGTTTGTTTGTCTCTGAAATTGCTGGAATGTTAATCTTTTTCCTTTTTACAGGTTCTGCGGGTATTGGGGCGGTGGAGGTTGCTGCTGCAGGTACCTGTGTTCTCCATGGCTCTGTAGATGCTGTCTCAGGTGCTGCTGTGGCTGTTGGGGATGTTTGTGCTTCGATCCACTTGGTGAACTTGTCTACTACGACTAGTAGGTGTGTTCGTCCTCCTTTTGATGATTTATAGAGTGGGCCCACCATGTCGAGTCCCCATGTGGAAAAGGGCCACGATAATGGTAAGATTTTGAGTTCCGATGCTGGGGCGTGCGTCCTGCTGCGAACTTTTGGCAGGCGATGCAACACCGTACGATATCGTCTACATTTCTCATGGCGGTCGGCCAGTACAAACCTGCCCGAAAGGCTTTTTCCACGAGTGCTCAACTGCTGGCATGATGTCCGCAGGTGCCTTCGTCAATCTCAAGTAGTAGGGCTTTGCCATCTTCTTCGTCTATACACTTTTGGAGGACTTGAGAGATGCTGCGTTTGTAGAGCTTTCTGTTGATTACGGTGAATTCTTTAGATCGTTGACTGATGCGTCGGGATTCTGCGACGTCTTGTGGTAGAGTGCCTTCGACTAGGAATCGAAGGAAGGGCCTTGCCCAGGCTGGGCCTTCTAGTGCTGCTGGTACTTCGACTTCGATTGCTTCATTGTTTGTATCGTCAGCTGCGCTCGTTGCTGCCACCTATGATGGCTCATTTGTGTTGTCTTCTTCTGCGACTACCTTTGGTTCAGCTGGCTTTGCTTTTATTGATCTCTGATTGATGCTCTCGAGGAAAACTCCTGGTGATGTTGGTCCTCGAGTCGATCTGATGTTCGCGAGCGGATCAAATGCCTAGTGGCAAAGAGAAAAACATCGATCCCATAACCACACGGGTCCAGGCCCTCCGCCGGGATCCGCCTAACTAGTCGTCGTCGAGTCTCCACGTGAAACGTCGATCACCATACATGTTGTCGATCAGAACCCTGAAAAGAGTTTGGGGGTAGTATCATGAGTACAGAGGTACTCAACATCCAACTGTAGTGGTCATCTGACCCAGCAAGGACTTCATCACTCGTCATTCTAGGACAACTAGTAGTTTACGGTAAGGAAGGGGTAAGTGGTGAGGTTGCTTCCGCACTAGCATTTATGAAGTGGCTAACGATCTAGAGAGTAAGATAAGAAGCCAAGCATTTGATGAGGAATCGCCTCCAGCAAGTCTGCTATCAACTACTCACGCATACATAACACCTATCATATCCTTGTCCTCCTCCTCGCATCCCGAAGAAGAAGAAGCAGTCAAGGCACACACACACGTTGATCAAGTTATATTAAGATTATCTCAGTTGTTGTTGTCTATGAACAAGGATTAGGTCTCAAGTCGTTCATAACCGTGGACACGGCTTCTCGAAAGGATTTAACCCTGCAGGGGTGTACCAACTTCCCATTACGAGGCTCCGCATGCACGTCCATCTCTCTCAGTTGCTACCCATCACAGGAAACCATTTTATGATTTAGTTCCAAGAGATCCGAAACGACAGGTCCCTCTAACTAACAACGAACAAATCCGGGTGGCCCCCGTTGAGTCGACATCCATCTCAGGAGCCGGCCGCGCTCTCGATCTGGTCTCAACCGTCTGGCGCAGGTTTGGATAGCCGGTTAATCACACATGGGACACCGGGTCCTCAGCCGGACAAGGTGGGCCAGCAAGGGAACCAAGTCCTCACTGGTCCAAGTTGGTTTGTAAACAACTGGCGGCCGACCAGCACACACACGGTTTCAAATGGTAAATCAGCTTGGGCCACCACTAGAAATGTTTGAAGCTAGGTAGGTAAGAGAAGGGGACCCCATAAAATCCCACACGCGGTTAGGCACGCTCAGTCTTAAAACCAATACCCGGAACTCGGGTCCTAGGTGACTCGAATGGAACAAAGCGTCGGGGCGTTATAGCCTAGACCTTCCATCCTTCGTCGAATATAGTCAACATTATTATAATCATATCATCAACAACAATATAATATTGTGATATCCCAACCCAAAGAGTAACAGGGTAACATCGTAGCATCCTAAGAATGCATACTAAGCAGGGGCTGAGCAACGAGCAATAGTAACATAGCAGTACAAGATTTGCTGGGAAGGGACATGGTTGTATCGGTTTGAAAGAGGCTGTAAACATGTGGTAGGATCAAACATCGAACCTAACCTAGACTAGCATGCAAACCGCTGGTTGAAATAGAATGGATCATAAGTAATGCATAGTCCTTGCCTGTTGATAAGTCGGGTTCCGAAGGTGTAGTTGATCGCAAACTCGCGTCGTCTCCGAGAGGTACCCGCGGGAGCACACAAGAAGTAAACACTGGAAAGCAATCAACGAACAAGCATCTATTACTACGAGGCAAACACGAGCAAGCATCAACAAGAAGGCAACACGAGACATCGCACCTACCGTCGAAAGCGGTTACTAACAGGTTAAGTGGGGTACTCGTCACACACGACGATACCGCACATTTCGAATTGGTCCAAGTTGTTTAGCTACAGGTGATACCCAAAGGTTGTTAACATGGCATCTCACTCAAGCATGGCATAGCACACAAACATGGCAAGAGGTGAAGCATAAATAAACTACCTAAGGTAGTCAATTTAAGTGGGGTGAAATCCTAAACATGGCAAACTATTGCGGACCCCACGATAAAATTGAACTTAGTACAGTTTTGCCCTAAACAATATTTTATTATTTTATTAGCAAGCAAGAACAGCATAAACACAATCTACATGCAATTCTAGTCAAGTTACATATAAGAAACATTTTAATTGGAGCAACGGATAAAAAGTTATTGCAGTTACAGTTTACAGTGGCAAGCATTTGTAATTAGCAGGTAAACAACATGTAAACAAAGTCAAACATGGCAACAAACAACATTTTATTAATCTACGCGCAAAACGGAGCAACTTTCATGTAGAAAGCATCTCCATCGGAGCTACCGGTGAAAAGATACGGACAACGCAAAGTTATAACTAAATCTGCCTAAATTAATAAAAAACCTAACAGAAAAAACTAAACGGGCCGAAACCTACTGGGCTGGCCCAACTAGCACAGCAGGAAAAAAAAATAAAAAATAAAAAGGTTGGCTCACCACATGGGCTCAGCCCAAGTTGCCTGGTGAGGGGGCTGCGGCCTGGCTGGCATCCTGTGCTGGGCTGGGGAGGCAGGCCGACCTGGGCTGCTGCTGTTGGGCCCTCCTGGGCGCGCCGGCCCACATGAGGGAGGCAGCCGAGCGAGAGGCTCGTCCTCTTCAGCCGGCAGGAACGAGCGGGCGGCGCCGCCGTTGACGAGCGCGGAGGAGGCCGCAAGGGACGCCGAGACGAGGTGGATCCGCCTCGGGGGGGTCCGTGGGCGCCGGAACCGGGCGCGGGACGGTTGCCGGCGAGGTGCTGTAGTCCAGGGGGCGGCGCGGCCGATTCCGGGTGGCAAGGAGCTCCAGCGGGCGCCATGGCACTCGGCGGCCTCTCCTGGACAGGGAGAAGAGGAGGTTGAGGGAGGAAAGGAGAGAGGGGGGAGAGGGAAGGGCGCGGGGAGAGGGGAGGAGGATGGCCGGCGGCACGTCTGCATGGCGGCCGGAGTTGCGGCGCCGCGGTGGTGCCCTCGGGCAGGGGTGGCTCGGGCTCCATGGGAGAGAAGCTCGGGGTTGGGGGAACCAAACTGATGACGTGGCGCAACGTGGTTCGTCTGATCTGGATCCGACGGATCAGATCAGCGGTCTGGATCTGAGAGGGGGTTGGCGGCAAATTGTGGCTAGGGAAACCCTAGAAATGGGTGGGAGTGTGGTGGTCTTTATATAGCCCCGGTGGCTGGCCGTTTGAAAAAACATATCCGGTTTTTCTCTCGCGCGCGCGGTGCTCACGTTTCTGACCGCCGGGGGTCCGCAGGACCTCCGATTCGGGTAAAACTTTGAACTGAGCGATCAGCGCGTCGATTCGGAGGCATTCACCTCGCGCTGGAACCGTTCCGAGAACACTTTCCGGCGCGCTACAAAAATATCCCGTTTAATTATTAAACGGGGTTTTTCGTTCCGTTGGTTGCGGCTGGTCTCGTGCGGTTTTCACGACGTGATCGGGTGAAACCCGGTGTCGCAAAGGTCGAGTGTCAGGGTGGCAAGGGTCGGTCTCCGTCCGATACGAGATAAGAGGGGGAAAAAATAATCGCCGATCGATAAATCGGGGATGCAAACATCACAAACAAATTAGACAATCAAACAATTCACACCGAAAACAAAATTTTTAATTTTTGCAAAATCTAGGCTATTACAATACAACACCACCAACAAGGGATCTCGTCCCGAGATCCTGGACGATCTGGGGGAGAGGTGAAGGGGGAAAGAAGAGAGTCGACGATCTTCAACACCACCAACAAGGGACTCTGCTCCATGTCGACGTCGAACTTCTGTCAAGATAATTTTCCGCAGGGATACGACATCGTCGAAAATACGAAGTCGTCGGTGTCAAGAGGAGGAACGGCAACGATAACCGGGTCAAAGGATAGTGTTTTCGACGCAAGTCGTGAAAACACCGGCAAAAGGAGGGAGGGAAATGGACGACCAAGATAATTACCGGAATTCAGAAAAGCTGAAGGCACTACAGGATTTCCCAACCTGAGATCGGAATCGAGACAATACGCTGCAAGCAAGGCATTGTAACGGTTCTGAAACCCCACACACTCGAGATCCTAAAGTTTGAAGGGGGATAAGTCGAGATAAAAACACTTACGGCACTTGTCCTGACCAGAGCAAAGGGAATGAGTAAAAAGATTCCTACTCTCCGATAACTAACTTAGTAACTACAAAAGAGTTTTTGTCTAGACTCGACTTCGGTAAGGCTCTAATACCAAGTTGTAAGGCCCGATATGTGGTACTGTTCCAGATCTAGGTGTTTCCACCTAGATCCGGGGACGAAGCACATATCGGTCCCACCGCGACATATGACATAGCCATATTCTCCGGATTTCCAACATGATATCACAACATTACAGATACAAGGATACAACATCTCATACAATCGGCATACAACTGCCTCAAATACAATACAACAGCGGAAGATATATGTCTGAGTACAGACTACAAGCAAATGCCTAATGGCAAAGAGAAAAACATCGATCCCATAACCACACGGGTCCAGGCCCTCCGCCGGGATCCGCCTAACTAGTCGTCGTCGAGTCTCCACGTGAAACGTCGATCACCATACCTGTTGTCGATCAGAACCCTGAAAAGAGTTTGGGGGTAGTATCATGAGTACAGAGGTACTCAGCATCCAACTGTAGTGGTCATATGACCCAGCAAGGACTTCATCACTCGTCATTCTAGGACAACTAGTAGTTTACGGTAAGGAAGGGGTAAGTGGTGAGGTTGCTGCCGCACTAGCATTTATGAAGTGGCTAACGATCTAGAGAGTAAGATAAGAAGCCAAGCATTCGATGAGGAATCGCCTCCAGCAAGTCTGCTATCAACTAATTACGCATACATAACACCTATCATATCCTTGTCCTCCTCCTCGCATCCCGAAGAAGAAGAAGCAGTCAAGGCACACACACACGTTGATCAAGTTATATTAAGATTATCTCAGTTGTTGTTGTCTATGAACAAGGAGTAGGTCTCAAGTCGTCCATAACCGTGGACACGGCTTCTCAAAAAGATTTAACCCTCCAGGGGTGTACCAACTGCCCATTACGAGGCTCCGCACGCACGTCCATCTCTCTCAGTTGCTACCCATCACAGGCAACCATTTTATGATATAGTTCCAAGAGATCCGAAACGACAGGTCCCTCTAACTAACAACGAACAAATCCGGGTGGCCCCCCGGTGAGTCGACATCCATCTCAGGAGCCGGCCGCGCTCTCGATCTGGTCTCAACCGTCTGTCGCAGGTTTGGATAGCCGGTTAATCACACATGGGACACCGAGTCCTCAGCCGGACAAGGTGGGCCAGCAAGGGAACTAAGTCCTCACTAGTCCAGGTTGGTTTGTAAACAACTGGCGGCCGACCAGCACACACACGGTTTCAAATGGTAAATCAGCTTGGGCCACCACTAGAAATGTTTGAAGCTAGGTAGGTAAGAGAAGGGGACCCCATAAAATCCCACACACGGTTAGGCACGCTCAGTATTAAAACCAATACCCGAAACTCGGGTCCTAGGTGACTCGAATGGAGACCCAGGGCTCCGCCTCTCCCCCATCGGAGACCAATACTCTCCAATCTCCACCTCTCCCCCACCGGAGACCCAGGGCTCCGCACTCCACTCACCTCTCCATCGGGCAGGGAGGACCCAGATCCACCCGAGCACGGCCATGCCGGTGCTTCCGCATCCACGCCGTTATCGAACTCCTTCAGCACAACCGTGCACCGGCAGAGGAGGAGGACTACCTCCGTGTGCTTCTTCCCGGGACGACACCATGGAGGGCGACTTCCTCCCCCTTTCCCGCAGCCGCCGACAGCGTCCTCTGCCTGACACTCGTCATGGACAGGTGCCTCTTCCTGACACTCGCCGTGGAAGCTCTAAGCGATGGCTCCGACCAAGAAGGCGGTACGAACCCTACCAGATCCCCGCCCGCCACCCCTCCCCCCATTTTGAACTGATTCGTTTTCCTGGTGGATTTCTCGCCGTTCTTCTCCTGTTTCCGGGAGATCTTCTCACTGTTTTTTTTCTCGGTTGATTGATTGATGGGTGCTGCAGAAGAAGAGCGGGGAGAACATCAACAACAAGCTGCATCTTGTGATGAAGAGCGGCAAGTACACGCTCGGCTACAAGACCGTCCTCAAGAAGCTGCGCAACTCCAAGGGTATGCATGCATAGATAGATCGGCTCTCTACTTCTCATGGCTTTAATAATACTGTTGATCTGATTTGATGCTTCGGCGTGGACTTGTGCCTGGTCGACTTGTATAGTTATTAGTTTATTCGTTTACTAGATCCCAGTGGTAGAACAATGAAGGGTCGGAAGTCTGCTGGTTCAAAGATGGTTGATTAGCTTGTTTAGAATGGAATAGATGATGTTCTTTTGTGGCTATCTTGCTTGCTGTATATATTTTTTAAATAGGATGCAAATTCACGCTGTATGTCCATGATAGTAGCCTTGTATCCTTTTGGCTTGATACGCATTGTATGTAGTTTGTGGTGTTAGATTTTGTTTCTAGAATGGGACTGAAATTTACGATCTCAATTGCATGAGAAATGAAATGAAATGAGAAAAAAAAGAATTCTTCATCAGTTTTTTTACCCTTGAAACTTGTCTGCCGTCGTACTATTGCACTATGAGCACTTACTCGTCTCTGTTTCACCTAGACCACTTATGGAGTCTTGGCCTGTCACAACTCAGTTTGCATTTTTTTTGTATATTCTATTGTGAATGCTTAATCGTCCTCTCCTTGAATCACTATTCGGTTTATGTTTAAGTCATTTCTGTAGATTACAGGAATTGACTATCTTTTGAAGCGCATAGCACTGCTTGCAGTTTGAAACCTGTGATGTTGTAATTTATTTCGTTCAGGCGGTGCCATACTAGAATTGTAACTTTGGCTACCCAGTTTTGGGAGCTCACCATAGTGAAAATAGTATGACTTCGACTGCTAAATAAGTTGGTTCCTCTCCCATACTATATTAGTGCATTGTATGTTTGTTTGATCTCTATGATCTCAGCCTGTGTTTATCTACTTGCAGATCAACGGGTCTCTGGCTCACACTACTATCAATATCCTGATTGAGATGGGACTCATCCGGATGGCGTCAATCCACTCAAGCCAGCAGATCCCCAAGTACAAGCACATCACGCCCTCCATCCTCTCTGAGCGCCTCAGGGTATCTCCTTGTTCTTCCTTCCTTCCCATGAGAATTTAGATTGTGATGCTCTGTTTTGGGTTCAATCTGTTGTAGGGTTTTCTACTGTCTGCATGAATTATTAATGCTCTTTAATGAGCAGTTACGCTTTGATCCAGTTTCAGTATTTATATTAGATTATTGCACTCTTGAGTAGTTATCAATATCTATCTTTCTTATATCCTGCAAATTGTTTCAAGTGTTTGACTAACTTGTGTCTTCCTCGTCTCCTTTGCATTCATCCTTTGTGATGGATGATGCTGTCAACTTACTCTTGGCGTGTATCTTTACAGTGTAAGCTCATTATTCGAATATCTATAACTATTTTTTTCCATTTGGCGAAGTGTCATCTTATTAGATTTTTTTTGTTATGTGCTCGCTGGACTGCAATAGGTTTCTGAAAGCTTGTACAGTGGCAGCAATTATTGTTATTGTTGCGGCATCAATTTTTCTCCACCACTTTGGGGGTAAGTTCCTCTCCTTTGCTTGATACGAGATGAAATTTCAGCAATGGATGTCAAGTTTTTTGAACAAGAGTTGGCTGCCTATTAACTTCACTCTATTCTAGAATAGAGTATAGATTTCCATGTTCTTACTAAGGGCCAGTTTGCAGTTATTGAGATATGTTGTGCTCTGCTTTGGAATCTAGCTAGTTAGTTCCAGTAACATTTTGCTGCTAAATCTATGAAAGATGTGTTCTGCTGCATCCAAGAAAGAAATAAACGGATACATGATATTGAAAAGCAACCAAAATGCCAAACAGAGCCATTATTACCATGTCTTTATGTTAACCATGCTTGTACAATTCTTGTTGGGCTAGATACTGTAGGTGAGAAGTTGAGATGTAGAATTGAAAGGCACGTTATTCTTGAAAAGGGACACATGTTACCAGATTGCAACACGTATGTGTCCTATCTTATATCGGTTTATATACAAGAGCTTTCCATTAGCACTTCAATCGTGTGGTTCAAAAGAACAGTCGCAGAATTTCTCTTGCATATTTTAGTATTTAAATGTATGTTATTCTATTTAACTGAAATATTCTCCAGCTAATACTTGTTTCCTAAATCAATAATCTGGACTGTTGTGTTATTATTCCAAATTATTGAATGTCTAGTTTTGTCTTATTATTCGTGAATCTTGAGGTGGAAGTTGAATTTATAAATAGATCAGTGGAACCTACAGGGGAGTTCCATATGCTCAGCTGCTCCACGCAATCTTTGGAATACTTCATAATGATGATACTTGTCCTACTTGAAGTTTATGTGCTAAAAACATTTTAATGGCGAGCCTACTGTAGTAACTATTATATTTGAAGGTTATAGAGAAGCATAAGACTGCCATGCTCTCGTTATTTGACCAAGTTGTTACTTCTCGATTTTCTGTCTAGTAAATTCTCTCCAAATCGAATCCCTTCATGTTGTGTTAAATTCAACCTGTTTAGGGGGTTGTGATGTTGTAGTATTATTGTAAGAACATGAAAAAAATTCAGGGCTAAACCGAAACCCTTTGTCCACTAAAATACAGTGTGCTCCTGAGAGTAGCACCTATTTTAACTTAAAACTGCACCTACAGTTGCATGCTCACTGTTTATGAGTAGTTTGGCTCAGTTTTTTTTCATACGTACAAAGAAAGAAGCATTTTATTCGATCTACTTAAGATATCTTGGTTCTTAGTAGACTCCTAGATTGAGAAAGTTAAACAAAATGCTCTAATTTAAACAAGTTACCTTAGAACTGCAGTTATTTTCCTCTGCAAATATATCTAATGATAATTCTGTTTTAAAGATATGGATTTGTTGGTGAATTGGTGACACACCGCTAGAAAAAAATAATATATGTGTTTGTGCAGACACTAAAGAGAGTGCAGAAAGCGCAAGGACAACACCTTCCACTGTTCCCAAGAACAAGAACGACGACCTCTTCGCATCATATATTTTGATACTCATTTTCTTGTGAAATGTGTTTTCCTCGCTTTTTATGTAATGGTGAATGTAATGTTCCTTCTTATGCGATGTATTGTAGTTCTATGAAGTTTACTCATTGCAGAATTGAACTTATTGTGTAATTTACTGTTAATAAAATTCCCGTTTATTTGCCTTATGCAAAAATGGAAAAAAAAATATCGGTTGTTCTGTATGCAAAGTGGCCATGGCCCAGAAATAAGTAGATGCAAAAATAATAATTCATAGCTTTGCTTTAATAATGAAAAAATTGAATTGCCAAATAGAAATTCCGTAAGTAGGTTCTGGCCCATTTTTCTATAAACAGAAAAATGGCTAAAAAGTAAAAATAGATAATCAAAATGGCAAAAACTCCTAAAATAAAAAGGCTGTAAAGAGGCTATGGACCAAACGAAAATGGACCATAAAAGGCTAGAGTTATTGGGCTCGGCCCAAATTGACCATCAAAATGAATTTGGCTGATTTTGATATAAGACGTTTTGATTTCGTCCCAATTTTGCCACGTAGGACTGCCACGTAGGATTCGGTTAGATCGCCAACGACGATTTAGAATCGTCGTAAGTGTTACGACGATCCAGAAATCGTCGTGAAAGTTACGACGATTTCGACCAAAACGTCGTTGCTTTCAGTTTTTGACGCCTCGTTTTCGACGCTTGATTTTTCTTCGTAAGATTGTCGTAAATTAAAACTGTGAAGATGTAATGAAGAAAATATGCCGTCGTGTATTAGCATATTTCTTGTACTGATGGGATTTGCTGAGGCTGATCCTCGTCACTTACCTATAGTAGAGAGGTGACGATGATAAGCCTGAACCATAGAATGGTACGATGTTTAACCCCTATATAAGATTATCGTTAATAATAGTAAGTTATACGGTGAGTATAGGCCAAGACCATTTCCTGCAGGTATCTCGTAAAAGTATACTTGATGATCACCATGAGAGAATCGATAGTTGCTTTTTATTGGCGCTTGACCCGCCAACCAAGAAGGTTTAGTATATGGAAGACCACTTTTCTTCTAAGGATTCAAGACCTCAAAGGAGTTGGTGAAATCTCTATGAAGGATGTCATCGATGGAGCAAGACCATCAAGATCGTGTCGCATTCCTTTTAAGGGTGGTAGCACCCTGGACCATTAGAGGATCGGGGAATTGTCATGAAGACCCAAACCCTAACCTTTTCCTTTCTAGCCTTTTTGAATCTCGGGGTCGAGATTCCTTTTAAGGGTGGTAGTATGTAACATCCCAAAAAAATTCCAAAATTTGGAATGTTAATAAATTAATTATAGTAATGATTGTTTTTCTTGATATGTTTGATTTTCACTAGGATCTACGACTTTCGTAATTTATTGAATATTAAAATGAGAGGGAATAAAAGGACTTTCCCTAATATTCATTATTGGTGTTTTGGAATTTAATATTTAAAACAAACCCAACAAATGAAAATGAGAGAAGGTCATATGACTCCTTCGACATATTAAAAGAGTTAGTAAATGTTTTAAATAATCATATGGATTTTTCTGAATATTCAAAACATTTTTCAACTCAAGGCAATTCATTGGAGAGGATATAAAATGACTTATCCCATTTAAATAAAGTTGAAAACTATTTAGAATATAGTTTGAAAGTTTTTCAAATTTGTTATGAGTATTATAAATAACTCAAAAAAATTAGGGACTTTTATAATGCTCAGACATACTTTATTGCATTAAAATGATTTATGAAAATTGCAATATAGCTGGAAAAGTATTTCTAGCAATAGTATTCTATTTTATTAATTTATTTTATTGTTTTTGCACTTCTAAAATATTAGTTTATTATTTAAAAATGTTCCCTCAACTTGGTTGACCGAAAAAAAATATTTTAAAAACGGGCAACCGTAGCTGGTCCACTAGCCGGCCCAGTAGCTCTTTCTCGCTGCAGGCACAATTTGAGTCCAAGACCGACCCTTGTTTTTTTTCTCTGCCTATAAGTAGATTTTCAGAAAATTCCTTTTTCCTTTTTTCTTTTTATCAAACCCTAATCTGTGGGACCCGCGCCGCCGGACCTCGCCGGACCCACCGGGCCGCCGCCACCACCGTTCGCAGGAGCGCGCCTCCGTCGGAGACCACCACCGCCGCCCCAGCACTGTGCCACCGCGCCGCCCCACGGCCTGGCTGCCCGCCGCCTCGCCGGCGGCCAGCTTCTTTAGAGCACCGTGCCGCCCAGACCGACGCTGCCAACCACCGCCCACGCCCCACCTGCGCCACCGCCGTCGTGCACGTCTCTCTACGCGCCACCACCGCGAGCCGCCGTCGACCGACACCTCGCAGGACCGCCCCGCGCCGCCGCCGCCGCTCGCCGGAGCCACCGCGCCGCAATCGGCCGCCTCCTCGCCGGAGTTGAGCTGAGATCCATCCAAATCCACCGGATTTAGAGCCAAGGGCCCTGATTAGATCTAGCAGTTCCAGCTCTAGGTTCGGTTTATTTTTTTCGGTTAACCGCGTTGACTGGGTTTTCTTCGGTTAACCGCGCGAGTTAATAAGCGAACGCTCGCCGGAACTTCACCGGAGCGAACGTCGTTCACTCCGTCGCAGCAAGGACCTATCCGCGATGAAGAATTTATTTTATTCGCGGTTGGGCCCCTTTTCACAGTTTGCACCCTAGAATCGTTATAGCCGTATCTTTTAAACCGTGTATCGAAATTAGGTGATTATTTTTCCTACGCGCTTGTGGTGATCTGTAGATTACCATAGAGTTAACCTTCCACACATTCGCACATTTTTTCGAATTTGAATTTATTCAAATTCAAATTCAAACTTCCGGAGGCCGTATCTTTTATACCGTTGATCCAATTCGATTGCTTCCTTTTGCATTGTAACACTCATATCATATAATTTTTGTCCATATCATTACCCATCACATTCAAATATTTGTTGATCTATTTGAATTGAAATTTAATTCAAACTTCACTTTACTATAACATGTGTTGTAGTATTCTGTTTCACGTGATTTTTTTTGCATATTGGATCACGTGTAACATCCTATCGGCAATATCCACACACCTTTAATATTTCCATGAAATTCACTTTGAATTCATAATGTCCTTAGTCATAAACTTTTATGACGACAATTCTTTATTCGTTGGCTCTCTCGAGTTTACCTTCCACCTATCACCTTCGAGCACATCGACACCTATACCGTATCGAGCCTAGTTGTTTTTGTTGCTAAACCTTATTTTGTTTGATTTGTTGATCTTTTGCTTCCTTTTGGCGTGATTTTTTATGTGATATCTTTACTTTATGATAGATTTCTCGGAGTGTGACGAGTAGAGTTATCTGGATTGTGAGAGCGAAGAACTTCATCGAATGGATAAGGCAAGTTACACTTTGACCATACCTCTTCCTATATTTTTCATTATGCATGTTGTAATTTATCACCCTATGCATGTGTAGGACTATTATATATTATTATGCTACAAACCTGGTAGGATAGCCATATGATCCGATCCTGTATTCTTTGTCGCCTTAGTTCGTGATTGTTATATATTGCTATGCTTGTAGACGGGGATTGGCTAGATTATTCATTTAGTTATGTGAGGATATTAATGACTTGACTAGCAACATTAAATAGAATTCACCCCTGGACGGGCGTGATGCATCCTGGAGGCTCCGCCTTCTCTAAGGGAAGGTTCAGGGCTAAATGCTCCCAATGGTTTTGCATGGTATGGAGGGAAGGCATCATGGGGTCGTGCATCTTATCTAAGGACTGCCCCCATGAAAGTGCACCCTAAGTGGGCGCCGTCCAGGCTCAAAAAGATTGAACAGACTTTGTGACTAGTATCTTTCATGTACGACCACTGGCTATATCGGTTCTGGCTTAGTCGAGTAAGTTGTAGGCAGCTTGGCCCTGGTATCTAGCAGATGTAGATATGATAGGTGTACCTGCTACCAAGGCTCGCGTACCATGCGTCGAGGATGCGCAAGGATAACCAAACCCCCATACGCTCCTCCTCGGTGTACTTGTCTCTTTGTGAACCTCCTGGTTAGATAGAGAGTTACCGATAATAAGTGCATGAGTTCTTTGGACTAATGCAATTATTCGATTTTTAGAACTTCCACCTTCCATATTTTGCTAGCCTCTTCGGTACCGTGCATTTCCCTTTCTCATCTTGAGAGTTGGTGCAAAATTCGCTGGTGCATCCAAACCCTTGGCATGATACGCTCTATCATCATAAACCTCCTTAAATCCTTCCTCAAAACAGCCACCATACCTACCTATCAAGGCATTTCCATAGCCTTTCGAAGATACATTGCCATGCAACATACATCATCTCATGACTTGATCTTCCTGTCATACATACTTTTGCATGATCGTAAAGCCGCATGCTAGTTGGGATTTGCCCTTATAATGGCTACATGTCAAGCTAGTATCATTGCATATCCTTCTACACTAGTAGAGGCATACATTTGCATACATCAAGATAGTTTTCTATTTTCTTTATGTTCAGTACTTCTTGTAAAGTGTGAGATCTTCTATCCTGTTGTAAAATATAGAGTGTTGCCCTTAAACTAAGGAAAAGACCCCAAAGAGGACAAATTAAAGGATCCCAAAGAGGACAAATTAAAAGGTCCCAAAGAGGACAAATGAGAGATAAATAGAAAGAACCAATGAGGCCACAAAAATACAAAAAATACAAAAAATAAAGAAAAAAGAAATAAAAAGAGAGCAGGGGGCAATACAACTATTACTTTTAAAAGATCCACACTCGTACTCCATAATTATATTTGTACTCCATAGAGATTTTCATATCACTCATGCATAACTATGCGGGGATCCTTACACTATATAACTTGGCTTGCATATTCCAAGGATGAGCCTCCTCAAAAGAGCTCTAGGTCTTCATGAGCAAGCAAGTTGGATGCACCCCCACTAGTTCCATTGGAGATCTTACCATAGCTCATATGTGCATCCATTGCATGGCAATCTCTACTCCTCACATCATATCTATCATTTTTCTTTCTCTTGCCTATGATTGTCCTCATTGATGTGAGCCTTTCACACCTTTTTGTCTTCCTTCCCCATCATTATTTTCTTTGCCATCCTAAGTGCCAACATATCTTGCTTGCGATTATCCATTGCATGAGTGCTCCAAGTCGAAAGGGAGAGGATCAGTTTGACTTTTTCCTGACTAGTGGTCTGGGGACGAGTCAAAATAAGATTCTAAAGGAGACCAAGTGTGATGTTTTAGTAGATTGAGTTCTCAGTTAAACTATATAGTACTTTTATGCTCTAAATGTTGGATATATGCTCTATAGGCAAATAATATGTGAGTATTCCAATATATCTAAGCAAGTTCATAACCAGTTTCATACTATGCTAGAACTGTATCAGTGAAATAATGTTACATGTGTGGTATAGAAACAACCAACGTTCCTAGTTAGCCTCTTTGTTAATAACTAGTTCATCATCAACCGATGATCGTGGTTTCACGTTCATGGACAATCAGGTCAATTGACTATGAGGTCACCTCATTAGATGAATGACGTGATGACCATTAACCAATGTAAGCATTGCAACATGATCAAAGTCATGAAGGTTCAGTGTTGTAATTAAAGAACGTAGTAGACCATTCCATAGACGGTGAGATCATGCATAATCATTATCTTCTCGGATGCTTTAGCCTACATCCACCGCATGACTGAAATATTCTGGTCATAAAGGTGTATCTTAGGTATTCCGTTGAGATACGTTGAGGAGTTTTCTTTGAACAGCGGGATTTGTCAATCCATGTAATGGAAAGGTACTCAGGTCCCACTCGGTGAGATTGCATCCATAAAGCCGTGCAGTGTGACTAGGTCACGGGGATGAATATCACGGAACGAGTGAAATAAGATTTGTCGTTAATGAGGTTGAACCATACATAGGATGTCATTGATCGAATCTCGGACTAGTCTAGAATCTATGGCAAAGGGAATACTATACGACGTGACGGTTCAATCAGTTTAATATCCGGAATGCACAGGGGTCATTTTGGGCATCCAGGTCCCGCTGATGATAATTGACCTGAGCCTCATCTCGGTCATCACTGCAGTGTTCTCGCACCGTAGAGTAACATACTTATGGGCTCGATGTTATCGAAGACCTTTTCATAACTATCGGAGTTACCGGAGAATAAGGGAAGACATACCGGAAATGTTCCGTGTTGGTCCGAAGGAGGTTCAGAGTGAGACGGAAGGTGTTCCGGATCACTGGGAGATGAAATAATATGTTTTATTTATTAATTAAATGAATTAATAATTAAAAACAGTTTTTTAAAAAGTGCAATGGGCCTTATTTATGAAAGAAGCCCATTAGGGGAAATAAAAGGGAAAAGGAAAGGAAAAAAGAAAAAGGAAAGGGAGGAGGCGCCATGGGCCCTAGGGTCCATCTGGGGTGCGCCCCCTCCCCCCTTGGCCGGGCACCCTCCTTGGAAAGGGACTTTAGTCCCACATTGCTAAGGGAGGGGGGTTGACTCCCTCCCCTCCCCCTATATATAGATGTGGTGGGTGGACTTATTTAATACCAATTAATTCGTGGAAAATAAATATAACCCCGAATCGAGATCGGTTTTCTCTGGTCTTCTCCCCTCTCTCGTCTCTTCCATGGTGGGCTCCCCTTGTTTGGAGCCTGCAATGTGATTGAGACTTCTCCACCAAAGACGCCGTCGGACTGCTGAAACTCCGGTTCCGGAGGTCTACTTCCGCCACCTTCGCTGGATCGGAGATAGGAGGTCGTCATCGAGTTCCGTAGGTGTGCGATTACTACGAGGTGCTACATGTGTGGAACTTCACCCTACAGGGTGCTAACACAACACTAGGGAGTTGTGAAATTCGTTCGACTACATCAACCACGTTTGACGGAACGTTTCCCGCGCAATGGACTACACCCCGAGGTATGTTATCCGCAAGTCTCTCTGTTATGGTAATGCAACTAGATAGATATTGGGAAATGGGCAACGCTAGTTAGAAAAAAAAATTGTTTTCTGCCGCAAACCCCAACAGTGGTATCATGAGCTTGGTCTATGCTTAGTATTACTCTATGGATAGAACACATCGGGGATATCGGCGTTGATTCTTTGATTGGTACCATCTCACGTGCACTTGTTCATATATTTGGCATTCTTTGATCAAGCGGCCCCCGACCGACCTTATGCGTACACTTACGCGAGATTGGTTCCATGCTTGACATGCGGCTTTTACTGTATAAAGTGGCTCTGGGGGTGTCTGTCTCTCTTACTTTAGCGGTTATGGCATTTTCAACGGAGGGCCCCGTATGGGATATAATAGAGACAATCATCTAATCAACGTGGTGGTTGAATCGTAGTCTAAAATCAATTTATCTATGAAAGCCCTAGTAGCCACGTAAAACAGACAATATACAAATAAATGCGTCTAACTTTATATTGCTATTGGGGTCTATTGTTTGATTGATCTTGATGTAGTGATAGCCTTGCTATGTGTTGCTAGAAAGTAGTAAACGTTCATCTTGATAAAACAAACTCAAATGGAGACACTGTAGACTGAGTGCCACCATGATCAAACATCTTAAAACTTTCTAGTATAGGATACACAACAGTAGCAGGATATAAGATGATCCCTTAAAAAATACCAAACACAAGTATTCTACCAAAGTGTGCACCACCTAGAAGGTTCTCCCTTATGGCCGACACACCATACATTCGGTGTCACACATAATAAACAGCATTCGCATGAGGTCGGGTTTGGCAATCCTAGCATATGTAGATACGGCCTTGCTAAGCAGAAATAACATAGTGTAAGTGCATCTAGTTCCCCCTTTGAGGTTTTGGGGAATTTGATGACAAAACGGTTAAGGGACTGATGTGTTTGTGAGTATACACAGGAAACAGTCCCTGAGGATGAGGTTAACCACCGTTGTCGACCCCCCCAAAATGTTGAGGAACAAAGGAGAAATCAGTGTGTTTCCTGAAGACTGAAGTTGTGCGAAGTCCTGAGGAATCAGGATCTTGAAGCATTCTGCAGAAGCTGAAGCAGTATCAGATCCTGAAGCGTTCGGCTGAAGCTGAAGCTGTACCATATCCTGAGGATGTTCGGCTCATGAGGTCCTCATGAGGAAGCAAGAACTTGAACGCGTGAGGATCTCTCATGATGATCTCAGGAAAGAAAATGATTCACTCCTCTCCCAACAGATCATCATGCCACAAGAAGGATTTAATCCTCCCTATTTAAAATGCATTGAACATGACCGTATTACCTCTGTGCCTAGTTCTTCAATGTCTTCAGACTCTGTTATTTCTATTGCTTCTGTGGTATATAACCCCTCATCTGAGGATACCATAGACATTATTGAAGAAAATGCTAGGTTGAAGAGTCTACTGGAAACCGGTATGTTCAAGAGTCCGAAAGGACATCAAATTCTTTGTGACATCCTCAAGAAACAGATCCTCAACAGGAACCTGAGGAAAGAAGGTGTCGCATTCACTCGGAAACTCAACCCTAATGGGTCTTACTGGAAACCTGAAAAATATCCAGAGACGACTTGGATTCGGGCAAAGATGCCTCCTCCTGATCCCTATACTTTATCTGGTTATGATGTTGTTTCCTCAGATGTGGTGATTGAGTCTTTTGACTCAAACTATAAACTTTTTAAGGATGTTAATGGTGAGGTATTCGCAAGATACATCGGAACTAACTGCAGGAACGGTCCTCCAATCAAGCAGATCTGGGTTCAGAAGGACCTCATCACTAACCTTCCTGTGAATGCAGATGCAAATGAGCTCATGGTATCATCTGAGGATGAGACCTCAAATGGAAACGGTTATCATCATGTATCAGCTAACCATTTTTTTCACAGGGAAGATCCTCAAAAGAATGGTTATTCATTTTTTTACCCTTATACCACCATCTCACGTCCCATTAGGTCACATCGCCCTCATCAGTACTCATATACCTCAAAACCACCCATTAAGATGTGGGTGGTAAAGAAGAATTGATGTTCTTTGCAGGGACATGTCCTGAGGCAATCATAAATTTTGCAGATCATATGCCCAGGACGACATCATTTGAGTCAGTTGAAGGTTACTTATATTGTTTGGTTTCATAGAATCAATCCTGAGGAACGTCCTGAGGAATTAATTCTGAGGAACCATAAAATCCTCAAACTGAGACTGGCTCATAACTTGCTGTATGAGATACTAATTCCGTTGCAGGGAAAGACTGAATGGGTGATGGACAGTGGATGCACAAGTCACATGACTGGTGACAGAAGCCTTCTTTTGGAATCATCCCTGAGTCCTTCTTCAAAGAAAACCATCACCTTCGCCGATAAAGGTAAAAGTAAGGTATTGGGTCTCGGCAGAGTTGCTATCTCTCGAGACCAACACATTGATAAAGTCATGCTTGTTGAATCCCTTGCATACAACTTGATGTCTGTATCTATGCTATGTGATCTTGATCTCGTTGTTCTCTTCGGAAAATATGGTTGTGTTGTCTATATGGTTAGCGATAACTCCATTGTCTTCAGTGGAGTTAGGAAAGGTGATCTGTATATTGTAGATTTCTCTGAAGGTCCTCAGGTCGCTACATGCCTCATGGCTCGAGCCTCAGAGTGCTGGCTATGGCATCGAAGACTCGGCCATGCTGGAATGAGGAATCTCCAGAAGTTGGTGCTGAAGAAACATGTCCTCGGGATTGAGGAAATAAGATTCTCAAAGGACCGGCTGTGTGGTGCTTGCGAAGCTGGAAAGATGACCAAGGCCAAGCATCCTGCCAAGACCATCATGACTACTACTCGTCCTCTTGAGCTTCTTCATATGGACCTCTTCGGTCCTCCTAAGTACTCAAGCTTCGGAGGAAATTGCTATGGTCTTGTTATTGTTGATGATTTCTCACATTACACTTGGGTGCATTTCCTCACTTTTAAGTCAGAAACCCAAGCTGTCTTCAAACGCTTCGCCAAGCGCGTCATGAACAACTACAGCCTAAAGATCAAGCACCTGAAGCAGATGCAAATGAATATGATAGCAGTAACAAAGATGCGCCTCAAGATCATCTTCCTCGTCTTCCTCGTGTGGCGAATGAAGTTCAAGTGGACAGAATCCTCGCCGACGTCAATCTACCAGGTCCTCTCACTCGTGCAAGAGCTAATCGTATAGCTAACTTTTGTGGGAATTTCTCGTTTGTATCAATTTCAGAGACCACCAAAGTCACCGAGGCATTCCTAGAAGCGGAATGGATTCAGGCGATGCAAGACGAACTTCTTCAGTTCAAACTGAATGATGTTTGGGAATTAGTCAAACGTCTTGATCCTCGAGTTCACAATGTCATCGGCACGAAGTGGATCTACCGCAACAAACTCGATGAAGTTGGAAAAGTGATCAGAAATAAAGCTCGTCTCGTAGCACAAGGATATACACAAGTCGAGGGGATCAACTTTTGTGAAACCTTCGCTCCTGTTGCTAGACTTGAGTCTATTCGTATTATGCTTGCATTCGCTAACCATCATAATATCAAGTTATATCAAATGGATGTGAAAAGTGCTTTCCTCAATGGTAATATCGAGGAAGAAGTATATGTTGCTCAACCCCCAGGCTTTGAAGATGCAAAGAAACCTGATATGGTGTACATATTGAAGAAAGCCCTCTATGGACTGAAGCAAGCCCCTCGGGCTTGGTATGACACACTAAGGGACTTCCTCATCAGCAAGGGCTTCAAATCTGGTTCCCTCGGTCCAACTCTTTTCACAAAATGATATGATGATGCATTATTCATATGTCAAATCTATGTTGATGACATCATATTTGGATGCACTAACAAGAAATACAGTGAAGAATTTGCATTCTTGATGAGTGAACAGTACCAGATGTCCATGATGGGTGAACTGAAGTTCTTCTTAGGGCTTGAAATTCGTCAACAACGCAACGGCATCTTCATCTCTCAGGAGAAGTACCTCAAGGAGTGCCTAAAGAAATTCGGGATGCAAGACTGTAAGGGTATCAAGACCCCGATGCCTACAAATGGGCAACTAGGCCCTGATGAAAATGGCAAGGAATACGATAAAAAGGTATACTGTTCCATGATAGGTTCTCTGCTATATCTATGTGCATCTAGGCCTGATATAATGTTGAGCGTTTGCATGTGTGCCCGATTCCAAGCGACACCTAAGGAATCGCATCACCAAGAGGTGAAACGAATTCTTCGATATTTGGCTCACACCCCGTCGCTAGGCTTATGGTATCCAAAAGGCACACATCTGGATCTCGTTGGGTACTCAGACTCAGATTTTGCTGGAGGTCGAGTGGATCAGAAGTCTACCTCAGGAACATGTCATTTCCTCAGACGTTCTCTGGTTTGCTGGTCATCGAAGAAGCAGAACTGCGTTTCCCTCTCCACTGCTGAAGCTGAATACATTGCTGCCGGTGCCAGCTGCTCATAGCTTCTTTGGATGAAGAAAACTCTGAAGGACTACGCCATCAACCTAAAGAAAGTACCACTACTATGTGACAATGAGAGCGCCATCAAGATCTATCAGGACCCAGTACAGCACTCGAGGACGAAGCACATTGAGATGTGGTATCACTTTCTTTGGGATCATGTATTGAAGGAAGACATCGTCATCAGCCACGTGAAGACTGAAGACCAACTTGCTGATATATTCACTAAGCCTTTAGATGAGAAGAGATTTAGCACTCTGAGGTGTGAGCTAAATATCTTAGATTCCTCAAACGTCCAGTGAATGGACACACATCCTAACGCTTAAACAATATTGAAGAATCCTTATGTACAACACACAATGTGTCGTACTCCTCAAATCATGAGGAACTACCTTGCTAAGTGTGAAGAAATTAACGTGAAATTGACTCAAGATCCATACGAAAAGTGTATGGTATCAAGTGTCTCATTCCCTATAAGGTGGGTAGCGCCACCGCCCAAATTCCTCATGATCTGTTTTTCCTTAGTTTCCTCAGTTGAATTCTTCATCGCTGATGATTAACGTTTTTGTCCTCTATAGCGTTCACCTATAGTTATTGTTCTTCAGCATTTGCTTCTTCATATAGGTGAACATGATCTAACCCGTTCTTCTGTGCTCACTTATCCATTCTTTCTATCTCATATGCATTCATATGGAAATCATATATTCCTCAGCCTGAGACCATTTGTCTTCATCCTCAGTCTGAGACCATTTGTCTTAATCCTCAGCCTTTGTCCTCAAGTTCCCAAAATTGAGGATTATCAGTTACGATTTTCTTCAATTTTTTGCGATTTTACCGCACATCGTGCTTATCCACCATTATGATAACCACTGAGGATCCCAACCATAGGGGCAATCTTGTCCACAAATTTCGCAACCCCTCAGCTTTCACCCATCTATAAATAGCCATCCACCCCACGTTCATTTCCCCCCCCCACCTCCCCTCTCCCTCTCGCGTCGCCTCCCTTGAGCTCCTCAAGCTCTCGTGCTAACGTTGCCAGAGTTCGCCGTCGCCGGGGAAGACTGACTCATGGTTCCTCAACATTTGCCTCAGTTCTGGTACGCATATTCCTCAGTTGTTTATTCCTCAGTACTGTTGTGTCCTCAAGAAACCTTCCCATTTCCTCATGCCACTACATTCCTCAATAGTATTGCTAGCTTTCTGAGACCTAAAAACCTTTGCTTCATTATTTTGATTTCCTCAGCCTATTCCTCATGAACGCATATAACCGTACCCCACTTCCCTCGCAACTTAATTTTGTCGCAGGTACATGTCTGCTGAGGAATCGTATGGTTCTCACAGTCTCACTTCATTTGCAGCTCAGCTCGAACGTACCATTCCTCAGTCTCCACCGCTGAAGAAAATGGCTCCTCGGCGTAAGCTCACTGATACCGCTAAGGACTTGCCTCCTGAGATCTATGAGAAGCTGAAGACTCCCGAACACGAAACTGCGAATGACCGAAAGAAAAGGGTTCAGAAAATCATGCGGGAATGGGATAAACGATGGGCTGCATATGAATGGATCGATCCTGAGCATGAGGAATCATTCGCTGTCAATCCTCCACTGAAGACCTTGAGCATCAAGGCTCGTCCTCCTCCTGCACCGGGTGTTATTGCTGATCCTACAACCCTGAGGAGCCGTGATGATTTCCCTAAGCCTTATCAGCGTTATCTCAAGCGAACGGCACATCTCGCCCGTGATCTGGCCCGTGACTTGGCTGCCTCAGTACATATTCTGCCTCATCCTCAGCCTCAGCATCAGCCGAAGCCGAAGCCACAACCTCAAGCACAGCATCGCAAAAAGGCTCCTGGCATCAAGCCTTCAAAGAAGTCCTCAGCTCAGCCTCAAGCTCCAGGTTCCTCATGTCCACGCGCGGACGATGCTGTCCCCGCTTCAATGATTCGAACTGATGAATCTGGCAGTGCTCCTGCAGCCTCAACCAAAATGCCTCAGCCGGAGCTGAAGACCAAAACTATTCTTCAACGCGGCCCCCGGCCCTCACCAAAGAAAACTGCTATGCGAGGCACCATTCATCATACTCCTCAGAGCTCTGATGATGAAGATGAATTTGAAGATTTGGCCGGCTTCGTCGCCACTGAAGAAGACAAGATTGAATATGTGCGTGTTGTAGCCAGACGCAAAGCTGAAGCAACTGGGTCTGAAATCCCGCTTCTCCTTGATCCCAAGAAGATCTTGGAATACATTGAAATCTGGTCTGTCAAGCCTGATACTCCTCTTGATGATTTGGACATACCTAAAGACATGAAGTTCTATGTTCAACAGTTCCTCATCAATGAGATTCATCAACGTGATCTTCAGAAACAGTTGAAGGCTCAACCGAAGAAAGTCCTCAGTGACTTTAAGAAGAAACTTGTTACTGATATTAATCCTCAGGAGTTCATAGAGCATCAGTGTGAAGTTCAATGCCTCAACACTGAATATGCCGCCAACCGTGCCTACATCGGCAAATCCAAGGAGCGGATGTCTAAGCAGATGGCTAACTTGATGAAGCTTCGACAGCCCACTGCCTCAGCACCCCCTGCTGCCTCATCCCCTAAAGGCCTCAAGCGCCTGCCCGAGGCTCAACCCTCAACTCCACCTGCTGCAAAGAAGCCCACTGTTGAGGACCCAATTGATGCTACACCACTCTCCTCAGCTCCCCCGGCATCTAGGGCCGCTGATACCACTGTTCACTCTCCTGCTGCTTCAACTCCACCTCCAAATCCTCAGCGCAGCATAATCGTCTTCACAGCACCAACTGCTGCAACACCCATTGTTCTAACACCTCAGTACCCACCTCCACCGATTATCACTGAGATTGAAGACATGGATGTAGACATTATGGATCATGGTACTCTTCGCGTCCATGATGAGGACTATGGGCTGACAAACTCCCCCACACATACAATATTCTCCCCAGAGCCTCACTCCCCCACTGTAACTGAAGTACTCCCTGATACATCTCTGAGGTCATAAGAATCTGTTGGTGCATCGTCCTCAGCCTCTGATGTTGATGAACCTGAAGCCACGAGTGCACCCCCCAATTCTGTTGTTGATACTAATGCTGCGGCGACAACTACTGCTGAACCTGAGACTGATCCCCCCGCAGCTGAAGTTGAAGTCGAGCACAACACCAATGCTGACACTGAGGCTGCACCTGAGCGCTCTGAGGATCGACACGTTACTTCTCCCTCACCGACTTCAACTTCTCCAAAACCTGTGCCTGAGTCACATGCTGAAGGACATGCCTCTCCACAACCGCCACCCTCTGCTTCAGCCTCATCTGCTCATCAGGAGACTGCCTCAACCATTACTCTGTGCCCAAAGTAGAAGAAACCATTCTATAGAAATCTTGAAGCTGATGCTCGTCCCAACTTCAACACTGATGCATTCTTCAACGCCATGAGCTTCTTTCAGGCTGGGATCCAGAATCCATATCACTCTCCTCTGCCCAACAAGCTCCTGAGTTTCTGGACGGCTACTCAGAAGAACTATTATGCCTCAGTCCTCTACATGGCACAAAAGTTTTTTCCTCATAAACATATTCCTCATTTGGATATGGAGGCCATCCCATGCTTCAACAATGTGCTGCAAGATTTGTATCATGACAAGCTACTTCAGTTCTGCTCAGAGTGCATTCATTGGAATGAAGAACTTGTGCTTCAGTTCTATGCCACACTCTATGTCTCAGGGGATCCTACAGACATCAATACTTGGGTGCTTGAATGGATGACTCAGCATCAGCATTACACTGCCTCAGTACCTGAGATTGTGGAGATTTTTCAGCTCCCTCCTTTTGAAGCCACCGTCCCCAGCACATATGGTGCTCCACTTCTTCGGGACGACTTGATGAATATGCTCATGAAGCCGCAAGACCATGAAGCTCCACCTCGAACACAGTTTCTCGTTTCTGAGCTTCAGTATCTGCCCAGCACCTTGTACAGAATTTTGGCAAAGTCCTTCTGCCCCATCAAGGGATATGAATCAACTGCTGAAGAAGTTGTGGGCATCATGAAGAACATTCTATATAGCCTCTGCATGTCGGCTCCAATTCATGTCTCAGACTTCTTCTTCAGGACGTTGGTGGATGCTGCTCAGAATCCTCATATTCTAAAGCCATATGCTCCATGGATTATGAAGCTCATCTGCACCAAGACTGGGATCAACTTCAAGCCTGATCGGGCTAATCATCGTCCGTATGTTCCTCCGGTTGAAGTGCTTCAACACACACTTGATGCTAATGCCAAGTGCAAAGCGCCTTTTTACGAAGCAGTACTTCCTCAGGACTCGCTCGGTGGAAACATTCGCCAGCCTCAGTCTCGCACCACTCATGAGGAGCACACCCATGCCTCGACTGAGGAAACTACTCAAGCTCGCCTGATGACTGATCGCGAGCTCCTCATCAGTCTGCATCAGAAGGTGGATCGGAATCATGACTGGGCGAAGCGTCATATCGGTGACATCCTCAGCTATATGGCGCAGATGCATACTACTCAGAGGAAGGTTCATCAATATGCTCATCATACGTATCAGCGACTTGATGCTCTTTTGACTGAGGTGATCACTCCTGAAGACCTCGCCAAGCTTGGCCTCAGACAGCCTCCACTTCCTGAGATTCGTCCTCCACGTCAGTTCACCAAAAGCAAGACACCACCTCTGGCGATGGACTCCTTTTCTTCAGCACAAGAATTCTTGCCTGAAGAAGTTGAAGACACTGCGGCTTGCCCTCACATTGCCACGGCGTGCCTCCGTCCTGATGATCAACCCTGAGGCACTTCTTTGGGATGTTAGCAGTAGTCTCTCCTTTTTGTTCATTTAATGACAAAGGGGGAGAAATAGTTGTCTTCAAGCGGGTTCTTATGGGTTCCTCAGTTACAACTCTCGTTCTTATGATCATTTTTGTAATGAGTTGTACAATGATACCTTTTGTGGTTTCTGATACTTTTAAGTTACCTCATGTTATTCTTCAAGTTTATCTACTATTCATGTTATTCCTCAGCAACCACATTACTCAGTGCTATGTTTGATTCCTCAAATTACTCTATATGATGCACTGGTTCAAACAATTCGGGATATAGGGGGAGCTCCTCATGTTTTTCAGAAAATTATATCAAGTCCTCAAAACATGCATATCCTCAAGGGGAGCATCTCTATATCCGGAAACAATGAATTGTTTTCTTCTAGTCTTTCCTCAAAATTATTTATTTTATCCCGTTGAAGCTTTAACCTGATTGTCATCAAATCACCAAAAATGGGAGATTGTAAGTGCATCTAGTGCCCCCTTTGAGGTTTTGGAGTATTTGATGACAAAACGGTTAAGGGACTGATGTGTTTGTGAGTATACACAAGAAATAGTCCCTGAGGATGAGGTTAACCACCGCTGTCGACCCCCCAAAATGTTGAGGAACAAAGGAGAAATCGGTGTGTTTCCTGAAGACTGAAGTTGTGCGAAGTCCTGAGGAATCAGGATCCTGAAGCATTCTGCCGAAGCTGAAGCAGTACCAGATCCTGAAGCGTTCGGCTGAAGCTGAAGCTGTACCATATCCTGAGGACGTTCGCGCTGAAGATGAAGTAGAAGCGTAGTCTTCGCTAAGACTTTTTATACTTCTTGAATCGTAGGAAAACACCACACTATTGGTGGGGTTGAGGAAAATGAGTTATGTATTTCTGAGGAAGTGCTCAATCAGAAATCCTGAAGAAAACCCTGAAGAAATCTCCTGCAGTAGAAGTTCAGTCCTCGGGTGTCTGAGACGTTGTTCTTCAGGACACGGAGGTAACTAACTTCGGTTGAGGAGTCTGGAGATCGCCAGTGCGATTCTTCTGAAGATTGTGAGGAGAGAGAATAGTTTGACCGTGCCACGTGTTGCGTGGTGAAATGCTAGAACTTGTTTAGCAACGGTCATATCTGAGGGCATGAGAGTAATTGCGTGCATGGGAATTTATGTCCTTTCACCTGGGGTTGCTTCGTGGCTATAAATAGCCACCCCCAGCCCCATTTGAGGGTTGGCTGCTCCGAGAGAAAAACTGACACTTGTCATTTGAGAGCAACCCACCTCATTGAAGACACTGAAGAACCTATGTGAGGAAAACCACCAGTCTGAGTAGTTGAGCATTTCTGAGAAAGTCAGTTCGAGTGATCCGAAGCATTTTACTCTTGAAGTCTGTGATATTCCAGCCGGTGTAGAAGTCTTCAGTCTGAGGAAGTCAAGTTGCAATTGTGACTTCCTGGAGTGACTGGGTCTGTGAAGGTTTCGGGAGTCTACCTTGAAGACTCACCTGTGTTATTGGACGGAGTCTGAGGACTTTAGTTCAAGGAGAACACGGTGAAGACTATGTCTTCTGATCTCAATCTCAGCCTCTCCATCCAGACATAGAGTTGTCACAACAACTCGAACTGGTTCATCAAGTCTTCGTCTTTAGTGCCCTGGTGCTATTTCTTCAACCTCAGTTATTACGTTTATGCACTGATGACTTATCCTGATGCTTTACTTTCTGAGTTCTCTCTGCACTGATTCCTCAGTTTTTGCTTCAATCTTACCTTAGCTGTGCAATAGGTTGTTTCCCATTCACGTCATTGCTTTTGTACTTCATTTGTTCTTCCTCGGGTTTCAACTTCCTCAATTTCGTATTGCCTCAGTCCTGAGGAAATAGAAATTCCTCGAGATATTTGAAAATCTCCCATTCATCCCCCCTCTGGTCGATATATTGCACTTTCACATAGAGGTCAATTTGGCGAGCCTAGCATATGCAGATATGGCCTCGAAATACTAGAGATCGAAAGATCGAGCATCAGTCACATGCATGACGTGATCGCACAAGTAGTTGTCTACCTTTGAAACTTATTCGTCGGCCGTGTGAATTCGAGGGAAGATAGTGAACCTCGATCATGTAATCATTGAAACTTCTTAGGGATGATTGTTTTAATGTGAGCTCATTTATAATATGATTATTATGAACTCATTGTTGTGAACTAGTCTTAATTGTTTTTCTTGCAATTATGTTTGTAGAAAATGAATGAACTTGAGCAACGTGAATTATTATCTTTCATGGAGGTTGAGAGACTTAGAGTAGATGCGTCAAACTTTGTTGATTGGTACTTATGCCTCAGGACTTCGCTCAAGAGAGCAAAAGTCTTGTTCACAATAGAAGTGTGTGTGGAAGACCATCCGAATGACAATATTAATGAAGTGTTTGATTACTACACTCGCTGACAAAAGTACTCTGTAGTCAGGAATGTCATGAAATATAGCATGTCAGAAGATTTGAGCATTCTGTTTCAGGAAACTGACTTTTATGACAAGGTAGACATGCTAAATTCAATGTTCATACGTCAGTTCATAGTGGCCAGATTTGAGTTAGAAAAACAATTTCTATCTACAAAGATGGAAGAGCGCACTTTCCTGAGTGATCACTTAGACAGGATGCATGGGATGTACCAGACCCTAGTGGAGGACTTTGAATATTGGACAATGAACGAATCTACCACAAAGGAGTTTGCGATAAACACGGTGGTGCATTCGCTTCCACCATGTTCTCGAGATTATGTTCATAGCTATGTCGGAAGAGGAGCTAATATGAGTCTCCAGAATTTCATGATTGATCTCTTGGCCGCAAAGGTTGTGCTCATAGAGGAATGATGAATTGTGGATGGAAAAGGTATATATTTGATATACGTGTTATAAATGTTTTGTTCCCTTTATACAACACTTGCAGTTAATGAGTATCTGATAATTATTCTGTTTTATGAAAACAGGACCTGCCGTTGCATGGACGGGAAAAGGTGCGATTGAGGATTGATGGTGACCAACACAGTTGATGGCCAGCAAGTTTCACCAAGACATCTATCATAGGAGTATACTTAGAGTATTAGATAAATCTTATGTAATCGTCTTAGTATGAACACTTAATAGTATGTCTTGCATCTCGCGAGACAAATTTATTAAAATATGACACAAATCAGTTGCTCCTGTTTAATGAATAAAGTGTGCTTATACTTTGATTACGTCTAGATTTATGTTATGATAGAAGCATTTATAAAACACCAATATTGTCAAGTGATATTCAATGTTTAATGATAAAGTTGTCTTGAATAACAACAAGTCAAAAGTCATGATTAGATTTAATTGCATGAGATGAATTCATAATTGATGAAGTCATTAGATACACGATCTATTAACTTGTGCGTTTATTATCAAATAAGATGACCAATGATAAGGAAGTCATGATTTAATTGCATAAGGTGAATTCATAATTGATGAAGTCATGAGATACTTGATCTATTAACTTGTGCACTTAAGATGACTAGTGACAAGGTTCTAGGAAAATAGAACTTGTGCTAATCATTATACATAAATGATGTATTAATTAAGCACATGGATTATCATTAAATACTTCGTATAATTAATTGAACATTGTATTAAATTGAGATCATAAAACTGAGATTCAGGAATCACAGCATGAAGTAGAATATAAGAATACAAATCACTGTGCTATGTGATGAGTATGAAAGTTGACATGATGGGAGACTTGTGAAAGGATGCCAGAAACTACGATGGAAGTTTAAAGTGCTTAGCAAGTTAAACCATTCGTAGTCATACTAAAGTGTAGTATGGTCTAAACATTTTCCCCTTGCACTAATATTATTATCGAACAAGATTGTTTAATTCATTAAGTTAAAAAAACCGACTTCATGAATAAGGAAACCATCCCGAACCCAGTGAGACAAATGACTCTATACGATGATGGTGTTATAAAGTTTCTAAAGAAATAATTTCTTTGTATTAAGACTTGCGAGCAACTAAAATAACACATTCTCCCGAATACGAGAAGAAAGTTCTCAACATATAAACCAATGGGAGATAGTGGAAACTTTGACCAGGGTATTAAGACCTTTCCTTCATAATATCATACTGATGCAAAGGAAACATGTTCCACTGTGACAACACTGTAAAACGAGGAAATATGCAATAGATGATGATCATGGCGTATGAGTTAAAACCTTTGTTAAATTTAGAAGGTTATCATGAATACGTTCTGTACAGAACAACAATCATGAGTCTTCTTAATAAAAAAAAGGGAATAAAACTACTTACAAAATGCAAAGGAATGATGGTAGCCTAAAACAAGAGGAGAAATGGAATAATATTGAGTTACATAAAGGATGGCTCACGTCTTGTGGAATAAAACGGTAATTTCGTATTCCCGATAAACAGGAAAATTATCGAGAATGGTGTAACGGACAAAAGGCATTATTTGGCTCATAAAACTGTTTATGACCAAAATTCAATAATGATTGACTACGGAAGCGTAGGAATGCTTTAATACATAAAATAGTTCATTTACATTATAATAAGGCGATAGCCTGAAATTTCATCTCCTTCAAACTTAGGATTTGAAGAGTGAATTGCAATAGGCATAACGAAAAACTATTTGATGGATTATAGTACCTCAAGATGGGAACTCCCAACCTTGATTTGATCAAGCGATTTTGAAATAATAAAAATATTGAGTAGTCCTTCAGTTTCATGAAACTGAGTGGGAGCTTTGAAAACTTCCTAGAAACTTAGAGTGCGGAGGGCATTTTGTGAGTGGGAGCTTTGAGAGCAATATTGTTATGTAAATCATAAGAATAAAATAGTGGCATAATTATAGCTAAACCACAAAATATATATGGTGGATATATTTGAGTGGGAGCATGTGATACCCTAAATTTTGGAACTTTCTTTTTCCAATAACTTTTCTGATTTAGTTAAAGATTTTCCACTTAATTTGATTTGAACAAACTCTTTGGACTTGAAACTTGAGCATATTTTATTTCCTTGCTCAAGTGACCCATGATTCTCCAAACCTTTCCAAATGATCATCCCTTGATTCATCCCCTCCAAGCCAGATTTTTACTCAAGCCATATATTGCTTTTCCAATAAAAGAAATATTTCCCTTTATTTGAGGATTGTGAAGCCACCCCTATTTATATTGCTCCATAAATCCCCAAATAATTCCCACATGTCCTTGACACAATATATTGCCGAAATCTCCAAAAATATTGCATGGCCCAACTGGATTTTTCACCAAGAGAAATTCATTTCTCTATGGGGCAGAATGGCACTTTGTGAAGGAAGTGTCATTTATCCTTATCCATTGCTGGTGAAACTTTTTTTGCAAGCTATCATGACCATATGAAGAGACTATAACAAATTTATCTTTAGGGGACAAGCCAAACTGCATCCCAAAATTTAAGTTTGGATGCAGCAAGGGGGCATGGTGAAGCAAGTGCTTGATAGGAGAACCCATTTTCTTTGAAACTTTTTGCACATGATCCCACACACAAATGACTCCACTAAACCAACTTTTAGCCAAAACCAACCACCCATGTGAGGGGATCATCAAGATCAAGTTTCTCGCCAGCAAGGTACCTTGTGAAGCAAGTACTAGCTAGGTACTTCCCTAGCCATGAAACTTTGCACACTTGAGAACACCCCCAAATAAACCCTCTACACCAAATTTCAGCCAATTCCATCAAGCCATGAGGATGCTAGTTTCACCAACTCAATTCTGTACTATTTGGTGCTTTACAAAGGAAGTAAATTATTCCTTTGGCAAATTGAGATCAAACTTTCCAGAAGTGTTGTCCTTCCTACCCTATAGCCATGTGACAACCTGGCCCTCCCCCACTATTCACCCTTTGACCACAGCTTGCTCCCCAAGTTTGCTGAAGAAGACTTTTTCTTGAAGTAGAGATCACCCCAAGCCTCCCTAGAAATGCTTGGCCACAAAGAAACCACTAGAAATGCTTGGCACAATAGTGATCAATGTAGAGTGATCAATGGCACAATAGTGATCAATGTAGAGAGGAGAATCCACTAGAAATGCTTGGCCACAAAGAAACCCACTGTGTGCACAAGCTCCCTTGGTGAGCACGCTCCTGGCATGCGTTTGGCATGCTCTGGACGTGCCCCGATGACCCTGGACACGTGAAACACGTGTTGCAAGCCGACCTCGTCGCCTTCCTTGTCGCCTTCCTCGCGTCCTACCGCGCCGCAAGGCTTTCCAGGCCACGCGTCCCCTGTAACACCCTGATAATCAAGAAACAGTAATTCAACAGTGATCACCTTGTTAGATGCCTTTTCATCAGGATCACCCTCATTAAAAATATTGCATTAGGAAATAATTCCACTCCAAGTCGTTTTCAAAAGGCACGTCTAGATAAAACCTTTGCAAATAATTGGACAAATTATTCATGGAATTTTGAAAGATCCCAAGTCAATAATAAATAGTGAAACCCATAATGGTTGGATATTAAATTGCCCCTAGGAATTTAATAAAAGTGGAAAATAAAACTTTGTCCAAAAATTATGGAACCAATTTTGTAATATCCCTAAAAACCAGTGGACCATGATAAACCTGCATTGAGAATTTCTTGCAATTTCTAAATAATGCAAACAATCCAAAACAGTAGAAAAATAGCCACTTTCTTCCTTTTTAGACAAAACAAAAATGCAAATGATTTTTATTGAGCACCAAACTTTTTATAACACTATAATTAGGTGTAACACAATTATTGGGATAGTTCCCACCTTTTGCTAAAAGTATTTGATAGCTAATATAAATACAAAAAGAAAAGAAGAAAAACATAAAAAAAGGAAAAAGACTAACCCTCGCCAGGGGCGAGGCCCACCCCCCTTGGCCAGGCCCAATCGGCTGTTAGGCCCGATATGCGGTACTGTTCCAGATCTAGATGTTTCCATCCAGATCCGGGGACGAAGAACATATCGGTCCCACCGCGACATATGACGAAGTCATATGCCCTGGATTTCCAACATGATATCACAACATTACAGATACAGGATAAAAAATCTCATACAATCGGCATACAGCTGCCTTAATAAAATACAACAGCGGATCAAATGCCTAGTGGCAAAGAGAAAAACATTGATTCCCATAACCACACGGGTCCATGCCCTCCGTCGAGATCCGCCTAACTAGTCGTCGTCGAGTCTCCACGCGAAATGTCGATGACCATACCTGTTGTCGATCAAGAACCCTGAAAAGAGTTTGGGGGTAGTATCATGAGTACAGAGGTACTCAGCATCCAACTGTAGTGGTCATCTGACCCAGCAAGGACTTCATCACTCGTCATTCTAGGACAACTAGTAGTTTACGGTAAGGAAGGGGTAGGTGGTGAGGTTGCTGCCGCACTAGCATTTATGAAGTGGCTAACGATCTAGAGAGTATGATAAGAAGCCAAGCATTCGATGAGGAATCGCCTCCAACAAGTCTTGCTATCAACTACTTACGCAATCATAACACCAATCCTATCCTTGTCGTCCTCTTCGCATCCCGACGAAGAAGAAGCAGTCAAGGCACACACACACGTTGATCAAGTTATATTAAGATTATCTCAGTTGTTGTTGTCTATGAACAAGGAGTAGGTCTCAAGTCGTCCATAACCGTGGACACGGCTTCTCGAAAAGATTTAACCCTGCAGGGGTGTACCAACTGCCCATTACAAGGCTCCGCACACACGCCCATCTCTCTCAGTTGCTACCCATGACAGGAAACCATTTTATGATTTACTCCCAAGAGATCCGGAACGACAAGTCCGTCTAACTAAGAACGCACAAATCCGGGTGGCCCTCGGTGAGTCGACATCCAACTCAAAAGTCGGCCGCTCTCTCAAATCGGCCTCTACCGTCTGGACGAGGTCGGGTTAGTTGCCCAAACAGATGTGGACAACCCCCTAGCTCCCTGGGGTGGACCAACAAGAGAAACCATGTCTCCGCTGGCCCAAGTTGATTGAAATCTGCCGGCCGCGGACCAGTCACACACACGTTTCGAAAGTTAAATCAGCTTGGTCCACCACTAGAAATGTTTGAAGCTAGGTAGGTAAGAACAAGGGACCCCATAACATCCCACACGCGGTTAGGCACGCTCAGTCTTAAAACCAATACCCGGAACTCGGATCCTAGGTGACTCGAATGGAACAAAGCGTCGGGGCGGGATAGCCTAGACCTTCCATCCTTCGTCGAATATAGTCAACATTTATATAATAATATCATCAACAACAATATCATAATGTGATATCCCAAACCCAGGAGTAACAGGGTAACATCGTAGCATCCTAAGCATGCATACTAAGAAGGAGCTGAGCAACGAGCAATAGTAACATAGCAGTACAAGGTTTGCTAGGAGGGGACATGGCTGTATAGTTTTGAAAGAGGCTGTAAACATGTGGTAGGATCAAACATCAAACCTAACCTATACTAGCATGCAAATCGGTGGTTGAAATAGAATGGATCATAAGTAATGTATAGTCCTTGCATGTTGATAAGTCGGGTTCCGAAGGTGTAGTTGATCGCAAGCTCGCATCGTCTCGGAAGGTACACGCGGAAGCACACAAGAAGGAAACACTGGAAAAGACAATCAACGAGCAAGCATCTATTACTACGAAGCAATCACGAGCAAGCATCAACAAGAAGGCAACACGAGACATCGCACCTACCGTCGAGAGCGGTTACTAACAGGTTAAGTGAAGTACTCGTCACACACGACGATACCGCACATTTAGAAAGGTTAAAGTTGTTTAGCTACACAAGGTGAGCAAAGGTTATTAACATGGCATCTCACTCAAGCATGTCATAGCACTCAAACATGTCAAGAGGTGAAGCACAAAGTAAACTATCTATGCTAGTAAATTTAAGTGGGGGTAAAACCAATACATGGCAAACTATTGCCGAACCCACAATATTTATTGAATTTTGTACTGTTTTTCCCTAAACAATATTTTATTATTTTATTTAGCAAGCAAGAACAACATAAACACAATCTACATGCAATTGTAGTCAAGTTACATATAATTTTTTTTATCGGAGCAACGGTCAAAAAGTTACGACCTATTACATTTACGGTGGAAAGAAGTGTAATTAGCAGTGAAAGAGCAGGTAAATAAAGTCAAACATGAAAAAAAAACATATTTTATTAATCTACACAAAATTCTAAGCAAGTTTCATGTTAGGATCATCGACATCCGATAAACGAGCTAGAGATATTGCAAACAACATATCCCACAAAATAAATACTAGCAGATAAAACAAAAGGAAAAAAAATAGGTGCCTTTGCTCCGGCTGGGTTTCGAACCTCAGACCTGCGGGATGGACACCAAAAGTTGCGACCACTAGGCTACACTACTACTTGTGATAGTGAATGGGAACAACAAAAGTTAACATATGCGAACCTCAACAGGAAAAAAACTGAATGAAACTGAAGAACTTTGCCTCTAACGAACTGACGAGCGATGGCCAGGCAGGACTCGGCCTTGCGCGGGTGAGCTGGGCATGCACCGGCTGCAGCTGCAGGCACGAGATGGCCAAGGGCGCACAAGACGGCTCACCTGGGAAAACGGGCGACCAGATCCATCCCTTTCCTGATGGAACAGAGGTCGGCGACGACTGATTCGCTCGCGGCGACCGCCGGCGAGGCTTGGAGGCGCTTGAAGGTTGTGGGGAGGCTCGAGGACGGCATTGCAGGGCGGGACGCCACAAATCTGGCCAGGTTTGCGTCCATGGGCGGCGAGGCGAGTTCGAGGGCGGCGCGAGCTCCATATCCTGTCCATGGCGCGGCTCGATCTTATATAGGGAGATAGAGAGAGTTAGGGGAGAAGGGAGAAGGAGAACGAAGGAATGGGAGAGAAAGGAGGAGGGAAGCGCGCGGGGGCGACCTGATGGGGAGGCTGCACGGCGGCTCGTCAGCCGGAGCAGCGCATGGGGTAGCCAAGCGGTGGGGTGGCCGGCTGCTGCGGGCTGGGCGCGAGGAGCTCCCTGCGGGAGGGACGCTGCACCTGATGACGTGGCAACACTGCAGGCCGCCCGATCTGGATCCGACGGATCAGATCAACTGATCTAATCTGGGGTGAGGGTTGGTAGCTTCGAGGCAAGTGGCGGCTGTGGGTTGGGGGCACGGAAAGAAAGGGGCTAGTCTAGGGTTTGCCTATTTTGGTAGGGTAGCATCTACTATTTATAGTAGGGGCTGTTTGGAAGGTGGTTTGGGCCATAAAATGGTATGTTTTGGGCGCGGTTTTTTCGGGTGGGCTAGAATCCGAAGATAAGCGGGGAATCCAGGGGTCCAGCTAAAGGCACGCGCGACATTTTGTAAATACGCCTCTGGAGTTATACTGGCTACTATGCCTGGCTCCTCCGATCGATTAATTATCCGATGAAGTCAGAAACGCTCAAAATTCGAAACACTACCCGATAAAATAACCCATTTAATTATAAATGGGGGTTTTCATTCTTCTGGCGATGGCTGGTCATGTGCCAGTTTTCGCGACGGTGATCGGGTGAAACCCGGTGTCGCAAAGGTCGAGTGTCAGGGTGGCAAGGGTCGGTCTCCGTCTGGTACGAGATAAGAGGGGGGAAAATAATCACCGATTGATAAATCGGGGATGCAAACACCTCAAACAAAACAGAAAATCAAAAAATTCACACCGAGAACAAATTTTTTAATTTTTGTGAAATCTGGGCTGTTACAATACAACACCACCAACAAGGGACTCTGCTCCATGTCGACGTCAATACGCTGCAAGCAAGGCATTGTAACTATTCCGAAACTCCACACACTCGAGATCCTAAAGTTTGAAGGGGATAAGGCGAGAATAAAACACTTACGACACTTTTCCTGACGAGAGCAAGGGTAAGGAGTAAAAGATTCCTACTCTCCGATAACTAACTTACAAAATAGTTTTTTTCTAGACTCGAGTTCGGCTAGAAAAGGGATCCTATGGTCGGTAAGGCTCTGATACCAAGTTGTAAGGCCCGATATGCGGTACTGTTCCAGATCTAGATGTTTCCATCCAGATCCGGGGAAGAAGCACATATCGGTCCCACCGCGACATATGACGAAGTCACATGCCCCGGATTTCCAACATGATATCACAACATTACAGATACAGGATACAACATCTCATACAATCGGCATACAACTGCCTTAATACAATACAACAACGGAAGATATATGTCTGAGTACAGACTACAATCAAATGCCTAGTGGCAAAGAGAAAAACATCGATTCCCATAACCACACGGGTCCAGGCCCTGCGCCGAGATCCGCCTAACTAGTCGCCGTCGAGTTTCCACGCGAAATGTCGATCACCATACCTGTTGTCGATCAAGAACCCTGAAAAGAGTTTGGGGGTAGTATCATGAGTACAGAGGTACTCAGCATCCAACTGTAGTGGTCATCTGACCCAGCAAGGACTTCATCACTCGTCATTCTAGGAAAACTAGTAATTTACGGTAAGGAAGGGGTAGGTGGTGAGGTTGCTTCCGCACTAGCATTTATGAAGTGGCTAACGATCTAGAGAGTAAGATAAGAAGCCAAGCATTCGATGAGGAATCGCCTCCAACAAGTCTTGCTATCAACTACTTACGCAATCATAACACCTATCCTATCCTTGTCGTCCTCTTCGCATCCCGACGAAGAAGAAGCAGTCAAGGCACACACACACGTTGATCAAGTTATATTAAGATTATCTCAGTTGTTGTTGTCTATGAACAAGGAGTAGGTCTCAAGTCTTCCATAACCGTGGACACGGCTTCTCGAAAAGATTTAACCCTGCAGGGGTGTACCAACTGCCCATTACAAGGCTCTGCACGCACGCCCATCTCTCTCAGTTGCTACCCATGACAGGCAACCATTTTATGATTTAGTCCCAAGAGATCCGGAACGAAAAGTCCGTCTAACTAAGAACGCACAAATCCGGGTGGCCCTCAGTGAGTCGACATCCAACTCAAAAGCCGGCCGCTCTCTCGAATCGGCCTCTACCGTCTGGATGAGGTCGGGTTAGTTGCCCAAACAGATGTGGACAACCCCCTAGCTCCCTGGGGTGGACCAACAAGAGAAACCATGTCTCCGCTGGCCCAAGTTGTTTGAAATCTGCCGGCCGCGGACCAGTCACACACACGTTTCAAAAGGTAAATCAGCTTGGGCCACCACTAGAAATGTTTGAAGCTAGGTAGGTAAGAAGAGGGGACCCCATAAAATCCCACACGCGGTTAGGCACTCCCAGTCTTAAAACCAATACCCGGAACTCGGATCCTAGGTGACTCGAATGGAACAAAGCGTCGGGACGGGATAGCCTAAACCTTCCATACTTCGTCGAATATAGTCAACATTTATATAATAATATCATCAACAACAGTATCATAATGTGATATCACAAACCCAGGAGTAACAGGGTAACATCGTAGCATCCTAAGCATGCATACTAAGCAGGGGCTGAGCAACGAGCAATAGTAACATAGCAGTACAAGGTTTGCTGGGAGGGGACATGGCTGTATCATTTTGAAAGAGGCTGTAAACATGTGGTAGGATCACATCGAACCTAACCTATACTATCATGCAAACCGCTGGTTGAAATAGAATGGATCATAAGTAATGTATAGTCCTAGCCTGTTGATAAGTCGGGTTCCGAAGGTGTAGTTGATCGCAAGCTCGCATCATCTCCGAAGGTACCCGTGGAAGCATACAAGAAGGAAACACTGGAAAAGACAATCAACGAGCAACCATATATTACTACGAAGCAATCACGAGGAAGCATCAACAAGAAGGCAACACGAGACATCGCACCTACCGTTGAGAGCGGTTACTAACAGGTTAAGTGGAGTAGTCGTCACACACGACGATGCCGCACATTTAGAAAGGTTCAAGTTGTTTAGCTACACAAGGTGAGCAAAGGTTATTAACATGGCATCTCACTCAAGCATGGCATAGCACTCAAACATGTCAAGAGGTGAAGCACAAAGTAAACTATCTATGCTAGTCAATTTAAGTGGGGGTAAAACCTATACATGGCAAACCATTGCGGAACCCACGATATTTATTGAATTTGGTACTGTTTTGCCCTAAACAATATTTTATTATTTTATTTAGCAAGCAAGAACAACATAAACACAATCTACATGCAATTGTAGTCAAGTTACATATAATTTTTTTTATCGGAGCAACGGTCAAAAAGTTACGACCTATTACATTTACGGTGGAAAGAAGTGTAATTAGCAGTGAAAGAGGAGGTAAATAAAGTCAAACATGAAAAAAAAACATATTTTATTAATCTACACAAAATTCTAAGCAAGTTTCATGTTAGGATCATCGACATCCGATAAACGAGCTAGAGATATTGCAAACAACATATCCCACAAAATAAATACTAGCAGATAAAACAAAAGGAAAAAAAATAGGTGCCTTTGCTCCGGCTGGGTTTCGAACCTCAGACCTGCGGGATGGACACCAAAAGTTGCGACCACTAGGCTACACTACTACTTGTGATAGTGAATGGGAACAACAAAAGTTAACATATGCGAACCTCAACAGGAAAAAAACTGAATGAAACTGAAGAACTTTGCCTCTAACGAACTGACGAGCGATGGCCAGGCAGGACTCGGCCTTGCGCGGGTGAGCTGGGCATGCACCGGCTGCAGCTGCAGGCACGAGATGGCCAAGGGCGCACAAGACGGCTCACCTGGGAAAACGGGCGACCAGATCCATCCCTTTCCTGATGGAACAGAGGTCGGCGACGACTGATTCGCTCGCGGCGACCGCCGGCGAGGCTTGGAGGCGCTTGAAGGTTGTGGGGAGGCTCGAGGACGGCATTGCAGGGCGGGACGCCACAAATCTGGCCAGGTTTGCGTCCATGGGCGGCGAGGCGAGTTCGAGGGCGGCGCGAGCTCCATATCCTGTCCATGGCGCGGCTCGATCTTATATAGGGAGATAGAGAGAGTTAGGGGAGAAGGGAGAAGGAGAAAGAAGGAATGGGAGAGAAAGGAGGAGGGAAGCGCGCGGGGGCGACCTGATGGGGAGGCTGCACGGCGGCTCGTCAGCCGGAGCAGCGCATGGGGTAGCCAAGCGGTGGGGTGGCCGGCTGCTGCGGGCTGGGCGCGAGGAGCTCCCTGCGGGAGGGACGCTGCACCTGATGACGTGGCAACACTGCAGGCCGCCCGATCTGGATCCGACGGATCAGATCAACTGATCTAATCTGGGGTGAGGGTTGGTAGCTTCGAGGCAAGTGGCGGCTGTGGGTTGGGGGCACGGAAAGAAAGGGGCTAGTCTAGGGTTTGCCTATTTTGGTAGGGTAGCATCTACTATTTATAGTAGGGGCTGTTTGGAAGGTGGTTTGGGCCATAAAATGGTATGTTTTGGGCGCGGTTTTTTCGGGTGGGCTAGAATCCGAAGATAAGCGGGGAATCCAGGGGTCCAGCTAAAGGCACGCGCGACATTTTGTAAATACGCCTCTGGAGTTATACTGGCTACTATGCCTGGCTCCTCCGATCGATTAATTATCCGATGAAGTCAGAAACGCTCAAAATTCGAAACACTACCCGATAAAATAACCCATTTAATTATAAATGGGGGTTTTCATTCTTCTGGCGATGGCTGGTCATGTGCCAGTTTTCGCGACGGTGATCGGGTGAAACCCGGTGTCGCAAAGGTCGAGTGTCAGGGTGGCAAGGGTCGGTCTCCGTCTGGTACGAGATAAGAGGGGGGAAAATAATCACCGATTGATAAATCGGGGATGCAAACACCTCAAACAAAACAGAAAATCAAAAAATTCACACCGAGAACAAATTTTTTAATTTTTGTGAAATCTGGGCTGTTACAATACAACACCACCAACAAGGGACTCTGCTCCATGTCGACGTCAATACGCTGCAAGCAAGGCATTGTAACTATTCCGAAACTCCACACACTCGAGATCCTAAAGTTTGAAGGGGATAAGGCGAGAATAAAACACTTACGACACTTTTCCTGACGAGAGCAAGGGTAAGGAGTAAAAGATTCCTACTCTCCGATAACTAACTTACAAAATAGTTTTTTTCTAGACTCGAGTTCGGCTAGAAAAGGGATCCTATGGTCGGTAAGGCTCTGATACCAAGTTGTAAGGCCCGATATGCGGTACTGTTCCAGATCTAGATGTTTCCATCCAGATCCGGGGAAGAAGCACATATCGGTCCCACCGCGACATATGACGAAGTCACATGCCCCGGATTTCCAACATGATATCACAACATTACAGATACAGGATACAACATCTCATACAATCGGCATACAACTGCCTTAATACAATACAACAACGGAAGATATATGTCTGAGTACAGACTACAATCAAATGCCTAGTGGCAAAGAGAAAAACATCGATTCCCATAACCACACGGGTCCAGGCCCTGCGCCGAGATCCGCCTAACTAGTCGCCGTCGAGTTTCCACGCGAAATGTCGATCACCATACCTGTTGTCGATCAAGAACCCTGAAAAGAGTTTGGGGGTAGTATCATGAGTACAGAGGTACTCAGCATCCAACTGTAGTGGTCATCTGACCCAGCAAGGACTTCATCACTCGTCATTCTAGGAAAACTAGTAATTTACGGTAAGGAAGGGGTAGGTGGTGAGGTTGCTTCCGCACTAGCATTTATGAAGTGGCTAACGATCTAGAGAGTAAGATAAGAAGCCAAGCATTCGATGAGGAATCGCCTCCAACAAGTCTTGCTATCAACTACTTACGCAATCATAACACCTATCCTATCCTTGTCGTCCTCTTCGCATCCCGACGAAGAAGAAGCAGTCAAGGCACACACACACGTTGATCAAGTTATATTAAGATTATCTCAGTTGTTGTTGTCTATGAACAAGGAGTAGGTCTCAAGTCTTCCATAACCGTGGACACGGCTTCTCGAAAAGATTTAACCCTGCAGGGGTGTACCAACTGCCCATTACAAGGCTCTGCACGCACGCCCATCTCTCTCAGTTGCTACCCATGACAGGCAACCATTTTATGATTTAGTCCCAAGAGATCCGGAACGAAAAGTCCGTCTAACTAAGAACGCACAAATCCGGGTGGCCCTCAGTGAGTCGACATCCAACTCAAAAGCCGGCCGCTCTCTCGAATCGGCCTCTACCGTCTGGATGAGGTCGGGTTAGTTGCCCAAACAGATGTGGACAACCCCCTAGCTCCCTGGGGTGGACCAACAAGAGAAACCATGTCTCCGCTGGCCCAAGTTGTTTGAAATCTGCCGGCCGCGGACCAGTCACACACACGTTTCAAAAGGTAAATCAGCTTGGGCCACCACTAGAAATGTTTGAAGCTAGGTAGGTAAGAAGAGGGGACCCCATAAAATCCCACACGCGGTTAGGCACTCCCAGTCTTAAAACCAATACCCGGAACTCGGATCCTAGGTGACTCGAATGGAACAAAGCGTCGGGACGGGATAGCCTAAACCTTCCATACTTCGTCGAATATAGTCAACATTTATATAATAATATCATCAACAACAGTATCATAATGTGATATCACAAACCCAGGAGTAACAGGGTAACATCGTAGCATCCTAAGCATGCATACTAAGCAGGGGCTGAGCAACGAGCAATAGTAACATAGCAGTACAAGGTTTGCTGGGAGGGGACATGGCTGTATCATTTTGAAAGAGGCTGTAAACATGTGGTAGGATCACATCGAACCTAACCTATACTATCATGCAAACCGCTGGTTGAAATAGAATGGATCATAAGTAATGTATAGTCCTAGCCTGTTGATAAGTCGGGTTCCGAAGGTGTAGTTGATCGCAAGCTCGCATCATCTCCGAAGGTACCCGTGGAAGCATACAAGAAGGAAACACTGGAAAAGACAATCAACGAGCAACCATATATTACTACGAAGCAATCACGAGGAAGCATCAACAAGAAGGCAACACGAGACATCGCACCTACCGTTGAGAGCGGTTACTAACAGGTTAAGTGGAGTAGTCGTCACACACGACGATGCCGCACATTTAGAAAGGTTCAAGTTGTTTAGCTACACAAGGTGAGCAAAGGTTATTAACATGGCATCTCACTCAAGCATGGCATAGCACTCAAACATGTCAAGAGGTGAAGCACAAAGTAAACTATCTATGCTAGTCAATTTAAGTGGGGGTAAAACCTATACATGGCAAACCATTGCGGAACCCACGATATTTATTGAATTTGGTACTGTTTTGCCCTAAACAATATTTTATTATTTTATTTAGCAAGCAAGAACAGGATAAACACAATCTACATGCAATTGTAGTCAAGTTACATATAAAAATCATTTTTATCGGAGCAACGGTCAAAAAGTTACGGCCTATTACATTTACGGTGGCAAGCAGTGTAATTAGCAGTGAAAGAGCTGGTAAACAAAGTCAAACATGAAAAAAAAACTCATTTTATTAATCTACACAAAATTCTAAGCAAGTTTCATGTTAGGATCATCCGCATCCGATAAACGAGCTAGAGATATTGCAAACAACATATCCCACAAAATAAATACTAGCAGATAAAACAAAAGGAAAAAATAATAGGTGCCTTTGCTCCGGCTGGGTTTCGAACCACAGACCTGCGGGATGAAAACCTGCAGCTGCAACCACTAGGCTACACTACTACTCGTGACTGTGAAGGGGAACAACACAAGTTAACATATGTGAACCTCAACAGGAAATATACTGAACGAAACTGAAGAACTTGGCCTCTAACGAACATACAAGCGATGGCCAGGCAGGACTCGGCCTTGCACGGGTGAGCTGGGCGTGCACCGGCTGCAGCTGCAGGCACGAGGTAGCCAAGGGCGCACAAGACGGCTCACCTGGGCGAACGGGCGACCAGATCCATCCCGTTCCTGATGGAACAGAGGTCGGCGACGACTCATTCGCTGGCGGCGACCTCCGGCGAGGCTTGGAGGCGCTTGAAGGTCGTGGGGAGGCTCGAGGACGGCATTACAGGGTGGGACGCCACAGATCTGGCCAGGGTTGCGTCCATGGGTGGCGAGGCGAGTTCAAGGGCGGCGCGAGCTCCATCTCCTGTCCATGGCGCGGCTCGATCTTATACAGGGAGATAGAGAGAGTTAGGGGAGAAGGGAGAAGGAGAAATTGTCGGAACCCGGGGTTAGCGTATGCAAGTACAGTTAAGACATAGTCATATGGAGAGCCGAGAACCGCACCCACTTGTCTAAGCAGACAAGGCCAAGCACTGAACATTCTCGGAAAGCATCGTACGTGAGGGGCATCCCATCCAGGCCGGATGATCAACTGAGATGGGTCCTCATCGTCCGCACACAAGTCAAATGATATGGGTGGTGAACTCCCATATTCAAAGACAAGTCGCCTCAACCATACTACCGACTATCTCAAAACTCTTACATAGACTTACTCCAGCCCGATCACTTAGTCGGGGTCTAGGGCGGGCTCGATCATACCACAAAGTGTGCACGAGACGGAGTCTCGAGCAATCGCATCGCGATGCCCCAAGCTGCGCACATCTAAGGGCCACTTGGTGTATGAAAGACCGCCAGCCAGAACACAACTAAGGTCTCGAAAACCCATACAAAGACATGCATGTTATAAACATACACGCAGCACACATGCCTTGTATGAACAGTAGGTACCATTGCAATTCTCTACAAAGTGTACATTTTATTTATAACTCTTATAGAGTACACACAGAGATCACATACATGTGATCCAACATTACAACATAAAGCGGAAGAAAATTATGTCTGAGTACAGACAAGTTTAACAAATTGGCTTAAGAAGCCTTATTCAAACATAAAGCCCTCCACGAGGGAACTAGTCTGCTGACTGGGACTAGACTAGCTTAACTTCAGTCGTCCAGCTCGATGAAGAAGCCACCTTCGGGGTCAGTGGCGTCATCTAAAACATAGATTAAGCAAACGTGAGTACAAAGGCGTACTCAGCAAGACTTACATAGGAGCTATACTACTCATGCACAGGTATCAAGGTAAAGGGAGGTGGGGTTTCACTTGCAGAAATGCCAGCTTTGACTTGGCTAACCCTGAACTACAAGTACCAGACTTTGAGGTAAGAAGCGTACACGAGTCTACTACTTTCTCCAACCAATACACCACTATGGTGCCTTCCTCGACTTCCCCACGAGAAAGCACGCCATAGCACTCACACTTATCTTGGTGTATTTTAGAAGTATCCGGTTCAAGTTATCTAATAATCAAGCTAAGCTTTCCAAGCAGTCCATAACCGCGGACGCGGCTATTCGAATAGTTTTGATAACCTTGCAAGGGTGTACCGCTACACACACATGACCATCATTTACCGCCTTTGATCTCGACACCATTCAAGGGGTGCCCGCGAGGATGCTCACCACAACTGTTACCTCATAGCCGATCTAGTCCGAGAAAGTCGCCTACTTGGGTTGGTTACCACAATCGTGAACCCGGCCGGTTTACCGAAGTGGACCCAAGCGATGTGTGCGTGGTGCATAAGCCGGTCTCGGGTGAGCCGTTCTCTCACTTGGCATCCAGGCCACAAGCCTACCAGAACTCCGAACTACTGCGACATCTGGACATCTAAAGGGATGAGTTAATAGGTTGAGAGCGGTCAGTGAGCCCAATGTGTGGTTGTACTCTTCATCTTGGATCACCACACAAGAACTCGGACTTAGGGCGGTGTTCAACGAGACAACCCACCGTGTACTCCTACACAGCCTCTCATCGTTCACCTTGTATTAGGGTCGATTCACCAATACTTTTCTACCATCATCAACATGATCATTCCCATCCCGACTCACATCACAGTAACAACATGGTATCATACTAAGCATGCAATAAGTAGTAACATTTGTAGGGGCCACATGATATCAAACAACTCCTACAGTTGCTAGGATTGTGGTTTGCTTACTACTGTGACAAAATGATAGGTCATGCAAAGGAATGGGTTCATCTATGCGGTAGAATCGTAACATGGTGATCATCCTATACAATGCATAAGCGAGACATGAGAGGGAAGTGGGATTTTATCGACATGATCAAAGGGGTTTTGCTTGCCTTGCTGACGAGGTTCGGGTTCTGGATCTTCAGCGAAGGGGGTGACCTCTTGCTCCGGTTCCACCTCTACTCGGCAAACAAAGCACGAAGTAGCAATCAATATGAATGCAATGCTCAAGCACATGATGGAATGTTAAAGCTTGAAGTATAATTTTGATGTGTGAGGCAATTCTATTTAAGTGGAATATATTGCATTTAAAATGCAAATTCAAACTCCACATTTGAATTCAACATTAACCAAGTTATATGTGATATAGTTTGATCATTTTGAATCATCTTCAAATGTGTATGATATGCCTCTGATGTGTAAGTGAAATGTAGCATGTTGCCATGGTTCAAGTTGCAAAAATATTTGAATTGAATTTGATTTAATTCCATTTAAATCAAATAGCAAATGCTACTGATCACATTTTAAATTCAACTCAAACAGAGTTGAAAGTTGCATATTTGGAAAGATAATTTTCTCCTGATCATTTTTCATATATTATTTGTCCAATTTGGAGTTAATATGAATTTTCTATGAATTTCCAAAGTTTGGGGTATTTTCTGGATTTTCTGGAATTCTTTTAATTCAAATAATCTCTGGAAATTCATTTAAATGATTTACTGCGTCAGGCTGAAGTCAAGCTGGCGTCAGGGGGGGGCTGACAAGGGGGTCCCACCTGTCATTGACTGGGTTAACTTAACCCGTGGGTTAAATTAATCCAGTGGCTTAATTAAGCCACTGGGCCCACTGGTCAGTGACCCAGGGGTCACTAATTAGGTGATTAACCGGGGGGTTAAGGGCTGACTCGCCGGTGGCTTGACGCCGGCGACTGGACCACGGCGGCGCTGCACGGGGAGGACGATTCCGGCCACGGGAGGGGAAACGGAGGGCACCAACTTGCTCCTGGAGGTCTCCCGCGTCTTCTGCAGGCATCGGGGGTTCGCGGGGTGCTCGGAATCGACGACGGCGACGACTCCGGCGGCAACAGAACCACGGCGAAGTCGTAGACGACGCTACCGTGCACGGATCGGGCTGAATTCACTCGCGTTCGAAAGCTATCATGCTCAGGAGCCAAACGCACGCGCTGGCTGAGTCGAAGGGGCACAGGGGCGACCTCGAGCTCATCCATGGCGGCGAAGTGCCTCGGCATCCATGGCGGATCCGGCTAGAGCGAGTAAAGGAGGGGGAAAGGTGAGGGTTTTCGTTCGCAAGCTCACCCTAAAACTGTCTGGAGTGGTGGCTTGCTCGGGGAGGCGCTAGAGTTGCCGGAATTCGTACTCAATCCACGGCGGCCGGCGATGAAGACGATGAAGCTAGCGAGCTCGGGGAGGCGTCCGGCTCCGATTCCTTCTGCAGTTCGATGAAGACGACGACGGCGAAGCGATTGGACACCTTGGCTTGACTCCTTGACGTCGATGGCCACGAGTTCTTGCGACGGCGAGCGGCGGCGCTCTCGGGTGGAGGAAGAAATCGGCGAAGGAGGAGGAAGGAATCGCGCTGGAGGGGAGGAATGGATCAGGACGGGAGAGAGGCGTCTCCAGGCGCGAGAAGGGGCCACGGGGAGGCCTGGAAGCTCTCGGCGGCGACGTGGCGTCCACGGCTGGCTCGGTGGCATTCCACCGAGCAGCTTGGAGGCGCGGGGTGGGGAAGAAGACTCCCCTGCCCTTGGTGGGCCGGCTGGGCTGGGTGGGCCGTCTTCGCCTAGGCGCCAGGTAAGTCTTTTTCCTATTCTGTTTAAACTTTCCTTTCTGTTTTTCTGTAATTTGTTCTGTTTAGCTAAAATAAATAGCTAAACATTTTATTAAATTCTGAAAACTTTTATGTGGCCTCATAATAATATAAACTAGCCACTCATAAGCTTTCAACATTTTTAAAATTCAAATGATTTGAATTTTAAATCAAAAAGGGGTATTTCTTTAATTCCAAGGTACTGTTTGAGTATTTGAAAAATCTATGAGCATGGGATGGGTCCCACATCACTTGTTATGTGATCACACTCATTTATAAGACTTTTCAAAACTCTAACATGAATTTTTGGAAAAGATTTTTATCTGGCCTTTTGAATTAATTCATCTGGGGGGTGTTCCTTCTCCCATTTTGATTTTGAATTTGATTTCCAAGATTTCTTTTTGAAATTTTGACATGATGCAAAGGCACTAGCTAACCCTAGCACATACCTAACAGAGGGTTCTGACAACTCGCCCCCACTCAAAAGAATCTCGTCCCGAGATTCAGAAGTCTGCGGGAGGAAGGAGGGGTACTCGGTAAGGAGATGGTCTTCTCTTTCCCACGTAGCTTCTCTTTCAGAGTGGTGTGACCATTGCACTTTCAGAAACCTAATCTTCTGACGACGAGTGACACGCTCTGCGGAATCAAGAATACGAACGGGGTATTCTCGATAAGAAAGGTCATCTTGGAGATCAAGCGTTTCATGGTCGACTTCGCGGATGGGGTCCTTGAAGCAACGCCTGAGTTGGGACACATGGAATACATCGTGTACTCGGGAGAGGTGCGGGGGTAGTTCAAGTTGGTAGGCAACTTCTCCACGTTTAGCAATAATGCGGAAAGGTCCGATGTAACGTGGGGCCAACTTGCCTTTGATACCGAAACGTTGGGTTCCCTTCAGAGGAGTAACCCGGAGGTAAGCCTTCTCATCTAGATTATAGCTCTCTTGTCTATGATGACGATCATAGTAGCTTTTCTGACGAGACTGGGCTGCTTTCAATTGATCACGAGCAATGCGAACTTGTTCTTCTGCTTCCTTGATCCTATCCGGTCCAAAGAATTGTCTTTCACCGGTTTCAGACCAGTTTAGTGGTGTTCGACATCGTCGTCCATAAAGGAGTTCAAAAGGAGCCATGTTCAGACTAGATTGAAAACTATTGTTATAAGAAAATTCGGCAAATGGAAGAGAATTCTCCCAATTCTTCCCGAATGAGATAACACAAGCTCTGAGCATGTCTTCAAGAATCTGGTTAACCCTTTCGACTTGACCGCTAGACTGAGGATGGAAAGCCGTACTAAAGGAGAGATGAGTTCCCATAGCACGTTGGAAGCTTCCCCAAAATCTAGAGGTGAAAAGGCTACCACGATCAGAATTGATTTCCAAAGGAACACCATGAAGGGATACAATTATGGAGATGTACAAGTCTGCTAACTGGCTAGCAGTTATAGACTCGCGAACCGGAAGGAAGTGAGCAACTTCGGAAAGCCTATCTATGACAACGAAGATGGCATTGTTTCCTTTCTGGGTTCTTGGAAAGCCTGTGATGAAGTCCATACCGACTTTGTCCCATTTCCACTCGGGAATAGACAAAGGTTGAAGTGTACCAGCAGGTCTTTGATGTTCTGCCTTAATGCGATGACAAACATCACATTCGGCAACAAATTGAGCAATGTCTCTCTTCATCCTAGTGCACCAAAATCTCTGGCGTAGATCTCGGTACATTTTTGTGCTACCGGGATGAATTGAGAGGGGTGTGTCATGGGCTTCTTTGAGGATGAGTTGCCTTAGTTCCCTATTCTTACGTACTACTAAACGATTTTCAAAGAATATCGTTCCTTTGCTATCTGTGGAGAAACATTTAGCAACTCCGCTAGCAATGTTCTCCTTGATCCGGCGAACACCTCGTGCACGCCTTTGGGCAACTATGATTTGATCCTCAAGAGTTGGTTTTGCCACCAAGGTTGAAAGATAGCCATGAGGAACAATTTCAAGGTTGAGCTTGCGAAAGTCCTCATGAAGAAGTGGTTGATACTGCTGCAACACGAGGTTGTTACAGTACGACTTACGACTTAGTGCATCAGCCATGACATTGGCTTTGCCTGGGGTGTAAGAAATTGTTACGTCGTAATCTTTTATCAACTCAATCCAGCGTCTTTGCCTGAGGTTAAGATCTGGCTGGGTGAAAATATATTTGAGGCTTTGGTGGTCGGAATAAATCTCACAACGATTACCAAGGAGGTAATGTCGCCAAGTTGTTAGGGCATGAACTACGGCAGCGAGTTCAAGGTCATGGGTAGGATAGTTCTCTTCATGTGGCCGCAACTGGCGTGAAGCATAAGCTACCACATGTCGATCTTGCAGAAGTATGCATCCTAACCCTTGCCGTGATGCATCACAATAGATCTCGAAATCCCTTTTGGTGTCTGGAGGTGCAAGTACGGGTGCGGAAGTCAATCTTCTTTTTAGCTCTTGAAAGCTTTCCTCGCACTTGGGAGTCCATTGGAATTTCTTATCTTTCTTGAGGAGTTCAGTTAGAGGCTTTGCAACTTTAGAAAAGTTCTCGACGAAGCGACGGAAATAGCTGGCTAGGCCAAGAAAACTCCTAACTTGCTTAACCGATTCAGGTGGAGTCCAGTCAAGGACGGCCTGAACTCTCTCGGGATTCACAGCAATGCATTTGCAGAAATTACGTGGCCTAAGTAGGTCACTTCTGGTAGCCAGAATTCACACTTGGAGAATTTAGCGTACAGGCGATCCTTCTAAGTTTCATCAATACCAGCCTTAAGTGTCCGGCATGATCTCCTTCGTTCTTCGAGTAGATGAGAATATCATCAAGATAAACCACAAAAAATTTATCTAGGTACTCCATGAAGATCGAATTCATCAAGCGTGAGAATGTGGCGGGGGCATTGGTTAAACCAAAGGACATGACGGTGTACTCGTAAAGACCATAACGAGTAGTAAAAGCCGTTTTGGGAATGTCCTCGTTTCGGATTCTAATCTGATGATAACCTAATCTTAAATCCATCTTGGAGAAGACGGAGGATCCTGCAAGTTGATCATAAAGATCATTGATCCTGGGCAGTGGGTATTTGTTCTTTATCGTTGCTAAATTTAGCGGGCGATAGTCTACGCACATCCTTTCTGTTCCATCTTTCTTCTTTACGAACAGAACGGGGCAACCCCATGGCGATGAGCTAGGGCGGATGAAGCCTTTTGCCAACGAAGCATCAAGTTGGGTTTTTAGCTCAGCTAACTCATGTGGGGCCATTTTATATGGGCGTTTGGAAATTGGTGCGGTTCCTGGAACAAGATCCACTATAAATTCTACACATCTGTCGGGTGGCATGCCCAGCAGCTCTTTAGGAAAGACATCCGGGAAGTCACGAACCACCGGAATATCTTCAAGTTCGGGAAGGGGAAGTACATTCAAAGAATGCACTTGGGTTCTTGTTCTGGGTGAGGTATAGTTAATGGTTGTGCCTGAAGGGTGGGTGAGTTTCACGGATTTGCCTTTGCAATCCAGATAGGCATTCTGTCTTGATAGCCAATCCATGCCAAGGATGACATCAATATCTGAAGACTTGAGGGCTATGAGTGAAGCAAGGAATACTAAACCCTCAGTTGCTATTTGGTTACCATGGCTTACTCTATTAGTTTGCCATCTTGACCCTGGAGTTTGAATAACCATCGGGGTGGACAATTCAACAAAGGGTAACTCATGACGAAGTGCATAACTTTTCGACATGAATGAATGAGATGCTCCTGGGTCGAAAAGAACGGAAGTAGGAACAAAATTGACTGGGAGCGTACCAAGAATGACGTCAGTGGTGTCGTCAGTCTCTTCAGCGGCAACCTGGTTCAGACGTCCACGAGTGGCGGGAGGAGCGGGTTTGGCGGTGAAGACCTTCTGGGGTGGCTTGCCACGGCCATTGTTGTTGTTATTGTTGTTGCCTCCGGCACGGGGTGGAACATTCTGGTGTTGGAGCTGGTTCTGGGGACACTCGCGAGAATAGTGGCCTGCCTGACCACACTTGTAACAAGCTCCGAAAACAGTGCGTGGAGCTGGGTGGTTTGGTGGAGCTGGGTGGAATTGGGTGGTTGGACGAGGCGCCTCGGTGGGTTGTTCTGGCGGAACATGCTGTTTGGGATCCAGATCTTGCGTTTCTGGGAACCAGAGCTGGATGAACCTTCCTCTCTAGGATGTTTGCGGAAATCATTGGGGGTGTTCATGTCCTCTGCTTTGATGGCCTTGTTGACAAGGACCTGGAATGTGGCAAAATCATGAAGGTTGAGCTCGCGACGGAGTCCACTGTTGAGGCCACGACGGAACCTTTCTTGTTTCTTGGAGTCGGTGGAGACTTCTTCAGTGGCATAACGAGCAAGTCGGTTGAACTCACGACTAAACTCGTCCACGGTTCTTCTGCCTTGAGTGAGGTTGCAGAATTCCTCACGTTTGCGGTCCATAAGACCCTTGGGGATGTGGTGCTCGCGGAAAGACGTGCAGAATTCCTCCCAAGATGCAGGTGGTCCAACGGGGCGCATATTCAGAAAGTTCTCCCACCAAGAGCTAGCTGCACCTTCGAGGTGATAGGTGGCGTAGTTAACCTTGTCGCCATCTGCAACATGGCCGTCTTAGAGCTTTCTCTCGATGCTGCGGAGCCAGTCATCGGCGTCAAGGGGCTCGGTGGAGTAACTGAAAACCGGGGGATGAAGCCGGATGAAGTCGTTCAGAGACACCAGCTCATTGCGCTGTTGAGTGGTGTTGCGTGCAATGACTTCCAGCAGGTGGTGAGAGTCACGGCGGTTCCTCTCGACCTCCATCAGAACTTGGGCCATCGTGGGTGGGGGTGGAAGGTTGCCTTCCTCCTGGTCGTTCCCACGACCTTGGTTACGACCAATCTGGCCACGTGTTCCTTGAGACATCCTAAAGGTGAAAATCCAAAGTTAAACAGAGTTGATTTCAAGAGTCTAATCAAGGTCTTGAAGTACTGGAAGGATTACAGAGCAAAGGAAGTAATCATCTTGACAACATGGTGATAAAAGCATACAAGCCATATATTCACAAGCTGTCATACAAACCATACATCGTTTTAGTACAAGCACTAAGATAATACAAACGTGATGAAGATGATACATCCTTCAGAGGCACTCTGACTTCCTATACATTATTTATCTAAGCCTCTGGAACTTAGACACCTTGCTTACAATATACTAGGATACTACTACATCCTCACTAAGTAAGACCACAGGCGGTCTCACTCATCTCCATCTCCATAGTAGTCCTCATAAAAGTTACCCGCGTATCCCGGTAGCTGGAGGTGACCATCGGAAAACACGGAGGCTTGTGGACCCTGATATCCATTTGGGCAAGGATGGGGCCTAGGTCCAGTGTAGGGTGGAAGCAAAGGTCCACGGGGTGGAAAAATTCCTCCAATCTCGGGCCAAGCAACTCGAGAAGGCATCTGAGTCCGCACTGGATAGATCGCATCGTACTCCACTGATCCCACGCTCAAAAAGGGTGCCAAGAGCGTCAGTGCTCGATACAGACGAACACGAGTAGCGTGGAGCTCAAAACGGAGAGCGCGTGCATCACGATCTCTGTCACTAGCAAACCTAGCAGTCACCTGGAGTGCTGGATCCTCTGCAGATTGATCTGAGTAGAGTCCGGTATAATATCCCTCTTCTCCTGGAAGTGCAGCAGGGATATAGCAGAAAGAAGTCTCTCTCAGCATGGTGTGCTCCTCTCTCAGCAGTGTAATACATGAATATGCAGCATCCTGCACAGCCATGTTCTCGGTAACGCCGATGCCATGTCCAAAGTGGATAGGCTGGGTGACTCCAACGTGGTGCGGGTAGATCCGGACAATGCAGTGGAACTGCGTCTGGTTGAAGTCGTGGAACTGCTCCTCGATGGTGTACTCAGGGTACCATCGATATCCCACATAGGACATCATCTCGATCAACGTGGCGGGATGGCCACGCACACCGAGGCACCTGGTCAAACGAACAATCTGCCGAGGGGGAAGATCTGCCATCTGAAACAGAAAGGAGTTTGCAAATGCATCAGATTATGAGATAAACCTGGAATGACTCGGACAGCATAACGGCTGTAATTGTAAGAAATGACAATTTCTGTCAATCATGAAAACAGCACTTACATAATACGATGTAAGAAATCAGCATTATAACAATGCTAGGAAAACCTGACACCACTTTCCTACGGCTATAGGGAAGCAACCAACGAGATGTGCTAAACAGACAGAGGAGAGCCTAGTCCTATCTTCCCGTAGAACAAGATGAGGGTGACTCAGAACTCAAAACGAAGGGGGTAAGGAGAAAAAAGAAGCCTTACGTTGTTCCCTTACATACCCAGAGTAACTATATAACTATAGCAAGCTAGACTCAACTTCGGCCAAGGCTACTAGTCCTACAGTCAGTCCTGCTCTGATACCAAGTCTGTCGGAACCCGGGGTTAGCGTATGCAAGTACAGTTAAGACATAGTCATACGGAGAGCCGAGAACCGCACCCACTTGTCTAAGCAGACAAGGCCAAGCACTGAACATTCTCGGAAAGCATCGTACGTGAGGGGCATCCCATCCAGGCCGGATGATCAACTGAGATGGGTCCTCATCGTCCGCACACAAGTCAAATGATATGGGTGGTGAACTCCCATATTCAAAGACAAGTCGCCTCAACCATACTACCGACTATCTCAAAACTCTTACATAGACTTACTCCAGCCCGATCACTTAGTCGGGGTCTAGGGCGGGCTCGATCATACCACAAAGTGTGCACGAGACGGAGTCTCGAGCAATCGCATCGCGATGCCCCAAGCTGCGCACATCTAAGGGCCACTTGGTGTATGAAAGACCGTCAGCCAGAACACAACTAAGGTCTCGAAAACCCATACAAAGACATGCATGTTATAAACATACACGCAGCACACATGCCTTGTATGAACAGTAGGTACCATTGCAATTCTCTACAAAGTGTACATTTTATTTATAACTCTTATAGAGTACACACAGAGATCACATACATGTGATCCAACATTACAACATAAAGCGGAAGCAAATTATGTCTGAGTACAGACAAGTTTAACAAATTGGCTTAAGAAGCCTTATTCAAACATAAAGCCCTCCACGAGGGAACCAGTCTGCTGACTGGGACTAGACTAGCTTAACTTCAGTCGTCCAGCTCGATGAAGAAGCCACCTTCGGGGTCAGTGGCGTCATCTAAAACATAGATTAAGCAAACGTGAGTACAAAGGCGTACTCAGCAAGACTTACATAGGAGCTATACTACTCATGCACAGGTATCAAGGTAAAGGGAGGTGGGGTTTCACTTGCAGAAATGCCAGCTTTGACTTGGCTAACCCTGAACTACGAGTACCAGACTTTGAGGTAAGAAGCGTACACGAGTCCACTACTTTCTCCAACCAATACACCACTATGATGCCTTCCTCGACTTCCCCACGAGAAAGCACGCCATAGCACTCACACTTATCTTGGTGTATTTTAGAAGTATCCGGTTCAAGTTATCTAATAATCAAGCTAAGCTTTCCAAGCAGTCCATAACCGCGGACGCGGCTATTCGAATAGTTTTGATAACCTTGCAAGGGTGTACCGCTACACACACATGACCATCATTTACCGCCTTTGATCTTGACACCATTCAAGGGGTGCCCGCGAGGATGCTCACCACAACTGTTACCTCATCGCCGATCTAGTCCGAGAAAGTCACCTACTTGGGTTGGTTACCACAATCGTGAACCCTGCCGGTTTACCGAAGTGGACCCAAGCGATGTGTGCGTGGTGCATAAGCCAGTCTCGGGTGAGCCGTTCTCTCACTTAGCATCCAGGCCACAAGCCTACCAGAACTCCGAACTACTGCGACATCTGGACATCGAAAGGGATGAGTTAATAGGTTGAGAGGGGTCAGTGAGCCCAATGTGTGGTTGTACTCTTCATCTTGGATCACCACACAAGAACTCGGACTTAGGGCGGTGTTCAACGAGACAACCCACCGTGTACTCCTACACAGCCTCTCATCGTTCACCTTGTATTAGGGTCGATTCACCAACACTTTTCTACCATCATCAACATGATCATTCCCATCCCGACTCACATCACAGTAACAACATGGTATCATACTAAGCATGCAATAAGCGGTAACATTTGCAGGGGCCACATGATATCAAACAACTCCTACAGTTGCTAGGATTGTGGTTTGCTTACTACTATGACAAAATGATAGGTCTTGCAAAGGAATGGGTTCATCTATGCGGTAGAATCGTAACATGGTGATCATCCTATACAATGCATAAGCGAGACATGAGAGGGAAGTGGGATTTTATCGACATGATCAAAGGGGTTTTGCTTGCCTTGCTGACGAGTTTCGGGTTCTGGATCTTCAGCGAAGGGGGTGACCTCTTGCTCCGGTTCCACCTCTACTCGGCAAACAAAGCACGAAGTAGCAATCAATATGAATGCAATGCTCAAGCACATGATGGAATGTTAAAGCTTGAAGTATAATTTTGATGTGTGAGGCAATTCTATTTAAGTGGAATATATTGCATTTAAAATGCAAATTCAAACTCCACATTTGAATTCAACATTAACCAAGTTATATGTGATATAGTTTGATCATTTTGAATCATCTTCAAATGTGTATGATATGCCTCTGATGTGTAAGTGAAATGTAGCATGTTGCCATGGTTCAAGTTGCAAAAATATTTGAATTAATTTGATTTAATTCCATTTAAATCAAATAGCAAATGCTACTGATCACATTTTAAATTCAACTCAAACAGAGTTGAAAGTTGCATATTTGGAAAGATAATTTTCTCCTGATCATTTTTCATATATTATTTGTCCAATTTGGAGTTAATATGAATTTTCTATGAATTTCCAAAGTTTGGGGTATTTTCTGGATTTTCTGGAATTCTTTTAATTCAAATAATCTCTGGAAATTCATTTAAATGATTTACTGCGTCAGGCTGACGTCAAGCTGGCGTCAGGGGGGGGCTGACAAGGGGGTCCCACCTGTCATTGACTGGGTTAACTTAACCCGTGGGTTAAATTAATCCAGTGGCTTATTTAAGCCACTGGGCCCACTGGTCAGTGTCCCAGGGGTCACTAATTAGGTGATTAACCGGGGGGTTAAGGGCTGACTCGCCGGCGGCTTGACGCCGGCGACTAGACCACGGTGGCGCTGCACGGGGAGGACGATTCCGGCCACGGGAGGGGAAACGGAGGGCACCAACTTGCTCCTGGAGGTCTCCCGCGTCTTCTGGAGGCATCGGGGGTTCGCGGGGTGCTCGGAATCGACGACGGCGACGACTCCGGCGGCAACAGAACCATGGCGAAGTCGTAGACGACGCTACCGTGCACGGGTCGGGCTGAATTCACTCGCGTTCGAAAGCTATCACGCTCAGGAGCCAAACGCACGCGCTGGCTGAGTCGAAGGGGCACAGGGGCGACCTCGAGCTCATCCATGGCGGCGAAGTGCCTCGGCATCCATGGCGGATCCGGCTAGAGCGAGTAAAGGAGGGGGAAAGGTGAGGGTTTTCGTTCGCAAGCTCACCCTGAAACTGTCTGGAGTGGTGGCTTGCTTGGGGAGGCGCTAGAGTTGCCGGAATTCGAACTCGATGAAGACGATGAAGCTAGCGAGCTCGGGGAGGCGTCCGGCTCCGATTCCTTCTGCAGTTCGATGAAGACGACAACGGCGAAGCGATTGGACACCTTGGCTTGACTCCTTGACGTAGATGGCCACGAGTTCTTGCGACGGCGAGCGGCGGCGTTCTCGGGTGGAGGAAGAAATCGGCGAAGGAGGAGGAAGGAATCGCGCTGGAGGGGAGGAATGGATCAGGACGGGAGAGAGGCGTCTCCAGGCGCGAGAAGGGGCCACGGGGAGGCCTGGAAGCTCTCGGCGGCGACGTGGCGTCCACGGCTGGCTCCGTGGCATTCCACCGAGCAGCTTGGAGGCGCGGGGTGGGGAAGAAGACTCCCCTGCCCCTGGTGGGCCGGCTGGGCTGGGTGGGCCGTCTTCGCCTAGGCGCCAGGTAATTCTTTTTCCTATTCTGTTTAATCTTTCCTTTCTGTTTTTCTGTAATTTGTTCTGTTTAGCTAAAATAAATAGCTAAACATTTTATTAAATGCTGAAAACTTTTATGTGGCCTCATAATAATATAAACTAGCCACTCATAAGCTTTCAACATTTTTAAAATTCAAATGATTTGAATTTTAAATCAAAAAGGGGTATTTCTTTAATTCCAAGGTACTGTTTGAGTATTTGAAAAATCTATGAGCATGGGATGGGTCCCACATCACTTGATATGTGATCACACTCATTTATAAGACTTTTCAAAACTCTAACATGAATTTTTGGAAAAGATTTTTATCTGGCCTTTTGAATTAATTCATCTGGGGGGTGTTCCTTCTCCCATTTTGATTTTGAATTTGATTTCCAAGATTTCTTTTTGAAATTTTGACATGATGCAAAGGCACTAGCTAACCCTAGCACATACCTAACAGAGGGTTCTGACAAAAAGAAGGAAGGGGAGAGGGAGGAGGAGGGAGGCGCGCGGGGGGCGACCTGATGGGAAGGCTGCACGTCGGCTCGTCGGCCGGAGCAGCGCATGGGGTAGCCGAGTGGCGGGGTGGCCGGCTGCTGCGGGTTGGGCGCGAGGAGCTCCCTGCGGGAGGGACGCTGCACCCGATCACGTGGCAACACTGCAGGCCGCCCGATCTGGATCCGACGGATCAGATCAACTGATCTGAATCTGGGGTGAGGGTTGGTGGCTGCGAGGCAAGTGGCGGCGGTGGGTTGGGGGCACGGACAGAGAGGAGCTAGTCTAGGGTTTGCCTATTTTGGTAGGGTAGCATCTACTATTTATAGTAGGGGTTGTTTGGAAGGTGGTTTGGGCCATAAAATGGTATGTTTTGGTCCCGGGTTTTTCGGGTGGGCTAGAATCCGAAGATAAGCGGGGAATCCGGGGGTCCAGCTAAAGGCACGCGCAACATTTTGTAAATACGCCTCTGGAGTTATACCGGCTACAATGCCTGGCACCTCCGATCGTTTAATTATCCGATGAAGTCAGAAACGCTCAAAATTCAAAACACTACCCGATAAAATAACCCATTTAATTATAAATGGGGGTTTTCATTCTGGTGGCGATGGCTGGTCATGTGCAGGTTTTCGCGACGGTGATCGGGTGAAACCCGGTGTCGCAAAGGTTGAGTGTCAGGGTGGCAAGGGTCGATCTCCGTCCGGTACGAGATAAGAGGGGGGGGGGGAAATAATCGCCGATTGATAAATCGGGGATGCAAACACCGCAAACAAATCAAACAATCAAACAATTCACACCGAAAACAAAACTTTTATTTTTTGTGAAATCTGGGTTGTTACATCGGCCCACCCATATCCCCTTTCTTCTTCCCCTGTTCCCAGGGATACCGTGGCGTGCATCGCGGCGCCCTGGCCGAGCCGAGCCGCCGTGGCGGTAATCCCACGGCCGGCAGTAGGGATAAGAATCCCACCTCGAATCCCCCTTGCCCCAGAAACTCTAGCACACCCCCGGTTCCTAATTGCGCCGTCGTTCGCCTCTACGCGCACTCGCCCTCCATGGCCGTCGTTGGGTCGTCGTCGATCCCGCGGCCACATGCCGCCTCTCGCCTCACCAGCATGCCGTGGAGGTTGGTCGCACCTGTCTTCATCGTCGCACGAGTTCAATCGATGTCGAGAGGCCTCGTGCTCTCCCCTGCGACGCTCTCTGCTCCGACATCGCCGCCGCTCGCCGGCGACGAATACGTCGTCTTCCGAGCTTCGCAGGCCTCCCTGACCTCGCCCCTTCCCTCGCGGTGAGCCGCCGCGCCATTCCACCTCGAAACCCCCTTCGATCTCCTCCCCGTAGCACCCGCCGTGGCTCCGTCGCTGCCGGTCCGCCATGGACGGGCACGCCTTGGCTGTACCCGCGTCGTGCGCGCCTGCTGCCCCCTGCGCGCCCACCCGTCCCAGGCCGCACCCTCGCCGCGCCCGCTGCCGGCCGCCCCTCCCTCGCCGGGGCTCGCCGCCGTGCCCTGGCGCCGGCGAGCACGGGCTGGTTAGCCAGGGCTAACCCCCCCTTCTCTAGCTAACCCCATCTGGCTAATCACCACTTAAGTGAACCCCAGAACCTATGACAGTGGGCCCAAATGCCCAGTTAATTAGCCTCTAATTAAAATAAATGGAGATAACCCCCCTAAGTTAATGAGATGTGGGTCAAGCCCATTATATTACCCCCTTGGATTAATTGGGTTAATTAATTTTGTCTTTGTCTCCATGACATGTAGGCCCCACTCGATACTTAAGATTAGATAAAATGTTAAATAGAAATGAGTGTATGACATGTGGGCCTAGTGCATTATTTAAACAGAAGATGGTTTAATTAAATAGATAGAGGCTGACATGTGGGACCCACTGGTTAGTAGCTCCCACTTGTCAGGTTTGACCTGGTCAAACTACTGCTTTGGACAATGTTCTGTTTTAATAATAAAAGAAATCCAGAAAATGATTTAAATGATTCAAAACTTTGAAATTCAATATCTTTTAAATCCTAAGTCAGATGGAAAAACTTTATACATGAAAATTAATCAGAAAAATATAATGAATACGGATACGCCACCCGTATGTCCACCGCCCCCCCTCTAGCATACCGAACCTGAGACTTTCCCCCTCCGGTTGCACTGTCCGGTAATTACCCGGTACCGGTAAAACTTTCCGAATGAAATTGTTCTGAACATGAAAGTTGCTCGGAATGGATCAACTAACACGGATACACTATCCACATGTCTGTGAGATGTCTCTAACACTGCAGAAATGGAATCTTCCCCCTCCGGATCATCTGTCCGATAATCAACCGGTACTGATGAGTCATCCCCGGATAAATTCCTGCTCCGAGCAAATCACCGAACACTGCGTTAGAGCCCCGTTGCTTTATATATGCAATGTCATACATTTGTATTGCTATTATTGTCGTGTATTTATTGTTTCTCCCCCCCTATATTATCTGGTAGACCTCGACACTGTCGCCGGCGACAGCGTTGCCGAGTACGACTACTTCGTCGACGACCGTACCCCTACAACCGAGCTTCCAGGCAAGCAGAACCATTTTCCTTCCCCAGATATCGCCTATCTTTCCGTACTTTTCTTGCACTAGGCATTCTTACTGCTGCTGCTACGTTTCTTACCTATTCAATTGCATATCCTTTCATTGTCGCCCCTTGATGTACCTTCCTTTATCCTATGTTGCCTAGTATATATATATAATTTTCAGCAGTGAACCCTGCACATTGTTAGCTAGGTTTAGAGTAGTGGGTCGTGATCACTCTGGTGAGTGGACGCGGATTACAAAATATTATAACCGCAATAGGTAAGAATCAATGCAGACGCCCTAGGGAACCTACAACGGCGAGACTCTGCCGAGTCGCTTCGAGTTTGACTTACGAGTGGAATGGACTCGTATTCCATTCTCGTCAGCTCAGTAGCGTAGCATGACCGGGATGATACGAGGTTTACCTATGTAGTTCATTCCGCTGATGTCTCTGTCGAACCTCTTCAAGTGTACCATCGAGGGTGATTCCTCCTGGTTTCTGTTGATGGTAAGCACTCGAATCAACTGGTGTCCCTAAAGGTAAGGAGTCGGGTGACCCCACGGTGCCCACCCAGGGTATCTTAGCGGAACGAAAGCTCAGGTTTATTCCACCGGTGTGCGGCGGGCCTGGTACTGTTCGTGGCCGAGAGGTATCCTGTTGTACGAAAGTCGAGCTCTTCAAAGAGAAAACGCGAGACAAGGTAAGGAGACGGTTCACCTTGTTGGTAACTGCACGAGTTGGTGGGACGTCAGGGCAGGCACCGATGTTACTGGTGGACCTGACTGTTGTCGTTGTCCGTGACTCACCCAGAAAGGGGCAACGATAACGATTGTCCCGGCAGATAATAATAAAATGCTTAACGGTTCAAGCGGATGACTTGAGTAGCCTTTTGGCTTGTACGCACTACCTATACGTGGGAATTACGAGTATGGGCTCCTCCGCAATGTAGCCTCGTTCGAAAGATCTGAAAGACGTCCAGTTCAGCATTGCGGCACGGTCGGATCACGTCGATAGCGCTAGAATTCACCATCCTCGCAACGACCCAGAGAGCGAGGGGTGGTAGGCCCATGACCCCCTTGCCCTTAGGGCTGTAGGCCGGCGGGGACCTCTCTAATGAGCTGTAGGATACACTATGTTGTGTCGGATAGCCTCGGTGGGGTGTTCCCTTACAAGGTGTATGCCACCATGGAGATCCGAGCGTGTAGGGTAACAGTAGTGCAGCCCCTACAGGGAAGATTAATCTATTCGAATAGTCGTGTCCACGGTAACAGGACGCTTTATGCTGAAGCCAGATCCTACCACTAGAAACTATTACTATTAAACTGTTGGTTCCGAGTTTGCTTCCTCGCGGGGATGTCGAGGGGGTAATCTCGGAGGCATTGTTAATTATGATTACAACTTATTATTATACAATGCGGCAGCAACTTCTGCTGCATTGTTACTTTCATTACTATTATATTAAACTGTTAGCTGATTCTTACCTCATGCTACAAGACTCGTCGGAGGATGCTAGTCTTCGATAGGCCTAGCTTCTCATCCTTATTCTGACTTTCTACCTTCAGTCCACTATATACATCCTCCCTTTTCCATTTGATACAAATGCATAAATGCTTAGTAGCGGACGTAAGCCTTGTGGGTATACTAGATACTCACCCTTGCTTTATTTCCCCCTTTTTGTTTTGCATGATCGGCCGTTGCAGTCGACGTTGGAGCCTTGGAGTCAAGGAGCTGAAGATCCTCGGTGCTTTCTTCATCGTGGACTTCCCCCCTCGACCAGGAGTAGTTTGCAGGTTCCCAGGCAGGAGGCCTCTCCTTTTCGATCATTGTTGTTTTTTTGCTAGCCTTCTTAAGGAAGATCATGTGTACCTTGTGTCTGTACTCAGATACTATTGCTTCCGCTAACCTTGTGCTCTCGAGCTGTTGTATTCGAGCCCTCGTGGCCCCTGGCTTGTATTAAACAGCTTGTATTATTTTATTTGTAGAGTTGTATTGTGATATTTCACCGTGAGTCCCTGATCTCGATCGTGTACCTTGCGTGTATGATTACTGTACACGGTCTGATTTTGGGGGCGTCACAAGTTGGTATCAGAGCCGACTGCCTGTAGAACACCCCTTCCAACTCCTTGGTCGAAGTCGAGTCTAGTCTTTGCAAAACTACTTTACTAACAGTGTCGTGTGGCTTATCGGCCCATGTCGCAAACTTGGTGGAAATAGGATCCTTTTTCTCCGTACCTTTACTCTGGGATTCTACTCTCTTATCCTTTTGGGTAAATTTTTCTAACTCTGACATTAGGATCTCGTGGTCGCATCTTCCCGGAGAGCCCTTCACCCAAGATGATCGCTTGCTTCACCTGAAGATGCCGAAGATACCCTTCAATAAATTCCCGAGAACCTACGTGTTCATCGCCTTTGCAATCCCCTTCCACCGTTAAGTCTGTATGGATAATTACATCCACCTCCCGATCTTGAAATCATAATTCCTTTGTACTTAAGTGTCGAATTATTCCGATGCTTCTACCATCTGATGCTTTTGCATTCTTTCTTCTTGGTTGAGTACCGATTCTCATACCAGACTCTGTACACCACCCGACCTTTAGTGGATTATTGTCCGAGTAATCTTACATGGCTTCTATCATGTGTCAATTGGATTCATCGTGTGAAATACCATCCCTGTGCCTCGATGATTTGTGTTATCATCAACAACCTCCCGGGACTCCCTGCCAATACAACTTGGTCGAGTATATCGTGCTCTGCTTTCCCTTGGGAAAGATATATACCTGATACTTGTGTATCCTCACATTTTCCCTTCCATTGGTCTGTTTAACCTTTCTTCTGATATAACTTATCTGAGCAGTGATAATTCTTTGCTTATGTAAACACTTCGGTGTACTACCTTGTCCGTACCACCTGTTACTATCGTGGATAACCTTTTTGGTTACCGCCAATGGACGAGAGCTTTTCCAAGTGGTTCTCCTTGTCCACTGCCCTTGTTACCGACGTTGTTGCCGAGATAACTGACGAACTGTTCTCTGAAAAACCTTGCATCGCGATCGGTTGGTATGTCGCCACCCTTCTTATTCAATGTGGGTCCATAACCCATAGGTCCACAGGATCGAAACCTAACTCTTGTCGTCTACCTTGCGATATTCGGCCCGATATCATGCTTATGCCTGATGCTATGGACCCCTCTTTCATCATCCGTCATCGGCATCGAATGCATGCCTAACCGTTTGAAACTTCTCAAACCTTCTTTTGATTCTCTCGATGTATTATCCTGAGTATAAACTCGGAAGATACTTTGTACCCCATTCCCTTGGACAACCTCGGTTGATTAACCTTGTACCGATCCGACCACTTGAGTTTACCCCCCAACCTATTCGTAAGTACGATGAAGCCCCGAACGAAGGATGACAACTCATCGAGATGCACCGATGCAGAGGAGTGAAGACATCAGCGCAAATGATTAACCTCTTCGAGAAGGGCAACAACCATCAGAAGAATCGTTAGAATACGAAACCAAAGCTTTACCCCTTCCACTACCTTTTAATTCTCGGGACGAGAATTCTTTGTAGCGAGGGAGATTTGTAACACCCCGATAATCAGGTAACAGTAATTCAACAATGATCATCTTGTTAGATACCTTTTCATCAAGATCACCCTCATTAAAAATATTGCATTAGGAAATAATTCCACTCCAAGTCCTTTTCAAAAGGCAGGTCAAGATAAAACCTTTGCAAATAATTGGACAGATTATTCTTCGCATTTTGAAAGATCCGAAGTCATAATAAATAGTGAAACCCATAATGGTTGGATATTAAATTGCCCCTAGGAATTTAATAAAAGTGGAAAATAAAACTTTTTCCAAAAATTATGGAACCAATTTAGTAATATCCCTAAAAACCAGTGGACCATGATAAACCTGCATTGAGCATTTATCGCAATTTCTAAATATTGAAAACAATCCAAAACAGTAGCAAAATAGCCACTTTCTTCCTTTTTAAACAACACAAAAATGCACATGATTTTTATTGAGCACCAAACTTTTTATAAAACTATAATTAGGTGTAACACAATTATTGGGATAGTTCCCACCTTTTGCTAAAAGTATTTGATAGCTAATATAAATACAAACAGAAAAAAAGAAAAAGAAAAAAATTAATAAGCAAACCCTCGCCAGGGGCGAGGCCCACCCCCCTTGGCCAGGCCCAATCGGCCCACCCCTATCCCCTTTCTTCTTCCCATGTTCCCAGGGATACCATGGCGTGCATCGCGGCGCCCTGGCCGAGTCGCGCCGCCGTGGAGGCAATCCCACGTCTGGTGGCAGGGATAAGAAGCCCACCTCGAACCCCCTTGCCCCAGAAACCCTAGCACGCCCCCGGTTCCTCGTTACGCCGCCGTTCGCCTCTGCGCGCTCTCGCCCGCCATGGCCGTCGTTGGGTCGCCTTCGATCCGGCGGCCACATGACGCCTCTCGCCTCACCAGCATACTGTGGAGGTTGGCCGCGCTCGTCTTCATCGTCGCACGAGTTCAATCAACGTCAAGACGCCTCGTGCGCTCGCCTGTGACGCTCTCTCCTCCGCCACCGCCACCGCTCGCCGGCGACGAATACGTCGTCCTCCGAGGTTCGCAGGCCTCCCTGACCTCGCCCCTTCCCTCGCGGTGAGCCGCCGTGCCATTCCCCCTCAAAACCACCTTCGATCCGCTCCCCATAGCACCCGCCGTGGCTCCGTCTCCGCCGGGCCGCCATGGTCGCGCATGCCCTGGCTTTACCCGCGCCGTGCGCGCCTGCTGCCCCCCTGCGGGCCCACCTGTCCTTGGCCGCGCCCTCGCCGCGCCCGCTGCCAGCCGCCCCTCCCTCGCTGGGGCTCACCGGAGCACCTCACCGACGTGCCCTGGCGCCGGCGAGCATGGGTTGGTTAGCCAGGGCTAACCCCCCCTCTAGCTAACCCCCTCTGGCTAATCACGACTTAAGTGAACCCCACAACCTATGACAATGGGCCCAAATGCCCTGTTAATTAGCATCTGATTAAAATAAATGGAGATAACCCTCCTAAGTTAATGACATGTGGGTCCAGCCCATTAAATTAACCCCCTGGATTAATTAGGTTAATTAATTTTGTCTTTGTCTCCATGACATATAGGCCCCACTAGATACTTAAGATTAGATAAAATGTTAAATAGAAATGAGTGTATGACATGTGGGCCAAGTGCATTATTTAAACAGAAGATGGTTTAATTAAATAGATAGAGGCTGACATGTGGGACCCACTAGTTAGTAGGTCCTACTTGTCAGGTTTGACCTGGTCAAAATACTGTTTTGGGTAATGTTATTTTTTAATAATAAAATAAATCCAGAAAATGATATAAATGATTTAAAACTTTGAAATTCAATATCTTTTAAATCGTAAGTCAGATGGACAAACTCTATACATGAAAATTTATCAGAAAAATATAATGAATACGGATACGCCACCCGTATGTCCACCACCCCCCTCTAGCGTACCGAACCCGAGACTTTACCCCTCCGGTTGCATTGTCCGGTAATTACCCGGTACCGGTAAAACTTTCCGGATGAAATTGTTCTGAACATGAAAGTTGCTCGGAATGGATCAACTAACACGGATACACTATCCACATGTCTGTTAGATGTCTCTAACACTGCAGACATCGAACCTTCCCCCTCCGGATCATTTGTACGGTAATCAACCAGTACTGATGAGTCATCCCCGGATAAATTCCTGCTCCGAGCAAATCACCGAACACTACGTTAGAGCCTCGTTGCTTTGTATCTGCAATGTCACACATTTGTATTGCTATTATTGTCGTGTATTTATTGTTTCTCCACCCTTTATGTCGGGACCCGGGGTTAGCGTATGCAAGTACAGTTAAGACATAGTCATATGGAGAGCCGAGAACCGCACCCACTTGTCTAAGCAGACAAGGCCAAGCACTGAACATTCTCGGAAAGCATCGTACATGAGGGGCATCCCATCCAGGCCGGATGATCAACTGAGATGGGTCCTCATCGTCCGCACACAAGTCAAATGATATGGGTGGTGAACTCCCATATTCAAAGACAAGTCGCCTCAACCATACTACCGACTATCTCAAAACTCTTACATAGACTTACTCCAGCCCGATCACTTAGTCGGGGTCTAGGGCGGGCTCGATCATACCACAAAGTGTGCACGAGACGGAGTCTCGAGCAATCGCATCGCGATGCCCCAAGCTGCGCACATCTAAGGGCCACTTGGTGTATGAAAGACCGCCAGCCAGAACACAACTAAGGTTTCGAAAACCCATACAAATACATGCATGTTATAAACATACACGCAAGATACACGCCTTGTATGAACAGTAGGTACCATTGCAATTCTCTACAAAGTGTACATATTTATTGATAACTCTTATAGAGTGCACACAGAGATCACATACATGTGATCCAACATTACATTACAAAGGGAAGCAAATTATGTCTGAGTACAGACAAGTTTAACAAATGGCTTAAGAAGCCTTATTTAAACACAAAGCCCTCCACGAGGGAACCAGTCGTCTGACTGGGACTAGACTAGTTGGTCTTCAGTCGTCCAGCTCGATGAAGAAGCCACCTTCGGGGTCAGTGGCATCATCTAAAACATAGATTAAGAAAACGTGAGTACAAAGTCGTACTCAGCAAGACTTACATAGGAGCTATACTACTCATGCATATGTATCAAGGTAAAGGGAGGTGGGGTTCATTTGCAGAAGTGCCAGCTTTGACTTGGCTAATCCTGAACTACGAATACCAGACTTTGAGGTAAGAAGCATACACGAGTCCACTACTTTCTCCAACCAATACACCACTATGGTGCCTTTCTCGAATTCCCCACGAGGAAGCACGCCATAGAACTCACACTTATCTTGGTGTGTTTTAGAAGTATCCGGTTCAAGTTATTTAAAAATCAAGCTAAGCTTTCCAAGCAGTCCATAACCGTGGACGCGGCTATTCGAATAGTTTTGTTAACCTTGCAAGGGTGTACCGCTACACACACATGACCATCATTTACCGCCTTTGATCTCGACACCATTCAAGGGGTGCCAGTGAGGATGCTCACCACAACTGTTACCTCATAGCCGATCTAGTCCGAGAAAGCTGTCTACTTGGGTTGGTTACCACTATCGTGAACCCGGCCGGTTTACCGAAGTGGACCCAAGTGATGTGTGCGTGGTGCATAAGCCGGTCTCGGATGAGCCGTTCTCTCACTTAGCATCCAGGCCACAGACCTACCAGAACTCCGAACTATTGCGACATCTGGACATCGAAAGGGATGAGTTAGTAAGTTGAGAGGGGTCAGTGAGCACAATGTGTGGTTGTACTCTTCATCTTGGATCACCACACAAGAACTCGTACTAGGGCGGTGTTCAACGAGACAACCCACCGTGTACTCCTACACAGCCTCTCATCGTTCACCTTGTATTAGGGTCGATTCACCAACACTTTTCTACTATCATCAACATGATCATTCCCATCCCGACTCACATCACAGTAACAACATGGTATCATACTAAGCATGCAATAAGCAGTAACATTGCAGGGGCCACATGATATCAAACAACTCCTACATTTGCTAGGATTGCGGTTTTCTTACTACTGTGAAAAAAAGATAGGTCATGCAAAGGAATGGGTTCATCTATGCGGTAGAAACGAAGCATGGTGATCATCCTAAACAATGCATAAGCGAGATATGAGAGGGAAGTGGGATTTTATCGACATGATCAATGGGGGTTTGCTTGCCTTGCTGACGAGGTTCGGGTTCGGGGTCTTCAACGAAGGTTGCAACCTCTTGCTCCGGTTCCACCTCTATTCGACAAACAAAGCATGAAGTAGCAATCAATATGAATGCAATGCTCAAGCACATGAATGAATGTTGAAACTTGAAGTATAAGTTTTGATGTATGAGGCATTTCCATTTAAGTAGAGTATATTGCATTTGAAATGCAAATTCAAACTCCACATTTGAATTCAATAGTAACCAAGTTGTATGTGATATAGTTTGATCATTTTGAAACAACTTCAAATGTGTATGATATGCCTCTGATGTGTGATTGAAATGTAGCATGTTGCCATGGTTCAAGTTGCAAAAATTATTTGATTTGAATTTGATTTAATTCCATTTAAATCAAATAGCAAAAGCTACTGATCACATTTTAAATTCAACTCAAACAGAGTTGAAAGCTGCATATTTGGAAAGATAACTTTCTCCTGATCATTTTTCATATATTATTTGTCCAATTTGGAGTTAATATGAATTTTCTATGAATTTCCAAAGTTTGGGGTATTTTCTGGTATTTCTGGAATTTCTTTAATTCATTTTGATTTTCTTGAAATTCATAAAATGATTTATTGCGTCAGCTGACATGTGGGTCCAGGGTGTCAGTGACTGGGTTAATTAACCCGTGGGTTTAAATTAATCCAGTGGCTTAATTAAGCCACTGGGCCCACTGGTCAGTGACCCAGGGGTCACTAACTGGGTGATTAACAGGGGGGTTAGAGCTGACACGCCGGCGGCTAAACTACGGCGACTGGAGTCGCGGCGGCGCTGCACGGGATCACTATTACGGCCGTCATTTGGAGCGCGAAGACCACCAGATTGAAGCCCTCTCCCGTGCGTGTCGAACTGAACCGATTCCAAGAGCTGGGGTGCACGGTACGCTCGCCGGCGTCAACTTTTGCGGCGACCTAGCTATAGCCATGATCGAGATAACGTTCCAGGGCACGACTTGAGGCGAGGCTAGGCTGGTTCGACGAGGAAGAACACGGGGAACATGGACAACAAGGCGGGCTCGATTACTTAACGGGTGGACCTCGCCATGGATCCCGGCGGCGAGGAGCTTCGGCTCTCATGGCGGATGCGGCTAGAGTGAGTAATCCAGGGGGAGAAGAGAGGGTTTTCGAACCCGAGCTCACCAGGAACTCAGTAGAGGTGGTGGCGAGGGCTGGGGTGGCTCAACAGCGGCGGAATTGACGAAGTCCTTCACGGCGGCCGGCGGGAACTCGAGGAAGAATCCGGCGTCTACGTGGGCTCCGGGCTCGATTCCTTCTGCAAGTCGGTGAAGACGAGGACGACGAAGCTCTTGGACACAGTCTTGGTGCTTCTAGGCGTCAATGGCCACGCGTGTGCTCGACGGCGCTCCGGCGTGTTCCTCGGGCGGCGATGAATCGGGCGAGAGAGGAAGGGGAGGTGTTCCTGGAGGGGGGGGAATGAAGCATGGCGGCTCCAGGATGCGTCTGGACGAAGAGATAAGTTCGGGGGGGGGGTCCTGGACGCTCGAAGGCGTCGCGGTGGCGTCCACGGCGTCGGCGCCTCGCCACCGAGCTGCTTGGCAGCGCGGGGTGGAAGACGACAAAGGGGTTTCGCGGGCTGGGCTGCGAGAGAGGTGAGTTGGGCCGGGGTGGCCCAGGTAAGCGGGCCACTTTCCTGTTTTCTTTTTCTTTCTGTTTTCTCTTCTGACATTTGTTCTGTTTAGCTAAAATAAATAGCTAAACATTTTATTAAATGCTGAAAACTTTTATGTGGCCTCATAATAATATAGACTAGCCACTCATAAACTTTCAACATTTTTAAAATTCAAATGATTTGAATTTTAAATCAAATAGGGGTATTTCTTTAATTCCAAGGCACTATTTGAATATTTGAAAAATCTATGAGCATGGGGTGGGTCCCACATCACTTGATAGGTGTTCACACTCATTTATAAGACTTTTCAAAAATCTAACATGAATTTTTGAAGATTTTTATTTGGCCTTTTGAATTAATTCATCTGGGGGGGGGGTTCCTTCTCCCATTTGGATTTTGAAGTTGATTTCCTTTGAAAATTTGACATGATGCAAGGTTACTTGATCCTAGCACATTACCTAACAAAGGGTTCTGACACTTTATTATCCGGTAGACCTCGACACTGCCACCGACGACAGTGTTGCCGAGTACGACTAATTCATCGACGACCGTACCCCTACAACCAAACTTCCAGGCAAGTAGAGCCATTTTCCTTCCCCAGATATCGCCTATCTTTCTGTACTTTTCTTGCACTAGGCATTGTTACTGCTGCTGCTACGTTGCTTACCTATTCAATTTCATAGCCTATCATTGTTGCCCCTTGATGTACCTTCCTTTATCCTATGCTGCCTAGTATATATATATATAATTTTCAGCAGTGAACCCTGCGCATTGTTAGCTAGGATTAGAATAGCGGGCCATGATCACTCTGGTGAGTGGACGCGGATTACAAAATATTATAACTGCAATAGGTACGGATCAATGCAGACGCCCTAGGGAACCTACAACGGCGAGACTCTGCCGAGTCACTTCAAGTTTGGCTTACGAGTGGAATGGACTCGTATTCCACTCTTGTCGGCTCAGTAGCGTAGCATCACCGGGATGATACGAGGTTTGCCTCTTTAGTTCATTCCGCTGATGTCTCTGTCGAACCACTTCAAGTGTACCATCGAGGGTGATTCCTCCTAGTTTCACTTGATGGTAGGCACTCGAATCAACTAGTGTCCTTAAAGGTAAGGAGTCGGGTGACCCCATGGTGCCCGCGCAGGGTATCTTAGCGGAACGACATGTCAGGTGTATTCCACCGGTGTGCGACGGGCCTGGTACTGTTCGTGGCCGAGAGGTATCCTGTTGTACGAAAGTCGAGCTCTTCAAAGTGCAAATGCAAGACAAGGTTAGGAGACGGTTCACCTTGTTGGTAACCGCACGAGTTGGTGGGACGTCAGGGCAGGCACCGATGTTACTGGTGGACTTGACTGCTGTCGTTGTTCGCGACTCACCCAGAAAGGGGCAACGATAACGGTTGTACCGACAGATAATAATAAAATGCTTAACGGTTCAGGCGGATGACTTGATTAGCCTTTTGGCTTGTACACACTACCTATACGTGGGAATTACGAGTATGGGCTCCTCCGCTACGTGGGAAAGCTCTAAAAGACATCCAATTCAGCATTGCGGCATGGTCGGATCGCGCCGATAGTGCTGGAATTCACCTTCCTCGCAACGACCCGGAGAAATAGGGCTGATAGGCCCATGCCCCCCTTGCCCTTAGGGCTGTAGACCGGCGGGAACCTCTCTGATGAGCCGTAGGATGGACTGCGTTGTGTCCGATAGCCTCGGTGGGGTGTTTCCCAACAAGGTGTATGCCACCCTGGAGATCCGAGCGTGTAGGTAAAAGTAATGCAACCCCTGCAGGGAAGATTAATCTATTCGAATAGCCGTGTCCACGGTAATAGGACGCTTTATGTTGAAGCCAGATCCTACCACTAGAAACTATTACTATTAAACTGTTGGTTCCGAGGTTTCTACCTCGTGGGGATGTCGAGGGGGTAATCTCGGAGGCATTGTTAATTATGATTACAACTTATTATTATACAATGTTGCAGCAACTTCTACTGCATTGTTACTTTCATTACTGTTATATTAAACTGTTGGCTAATTCTTACCTCATGCTGCAAGACTCGTCGGAGGATGCTAGTCTTCGATAGGCCTAGCTTCTCATCCTTATTCTGACTTTCTACCTTCAGTCCACTATATACAGCCTCCCTTTTCCATTTGATACAAATGCATAAATGCTTAGTAGCAGACGTAGGCCTCGTGGTATGCTAGATACTCACCCTTGCTTTATTTCCTCCTTTTTGTTTTGCCTGATCGGCCGCTGTAGTCGACATTGGAGCCTTGGAGTCCAGGAGCTGAAGATCCTCGGTGCTTTCTTCATCGTGTATTTCCCCCCTCGACCAGGAGTGGTTTGGAGGTTCCCAGGCAGGAGGCCTCGCCTTTTCGATTGTTGCTATTTTTGTGCTAGCCTTCTTAAGGCAGATCATGTGTACCTCGTGTCTGTACTCAGATTTTATTGCATCCGCTAACCTTGTGCTCTCGAGCTGTTGTATTCGAGCCCTCGTGGCCCCTGGCTTGTATTAAACAGCTTGTATTATTTTATTTGTAGGGTTGTGTTGTCATATCTCACCGTGAGTCCCTGATCTCGATCGTGTACCTTGCTAGTATGATTACTGTACACGGTCTGATTTTTGGGGCATCACATCCCCCTTTGCCCTTGTTTTGCTCGCCGGAAGCCCGCTACAGCTCGCCGCCAAACGGGAACCGATGGGCACAGCGCCGCCGACCCGTCCGCGTCACCAGTGTCCTTCCCCATGGCCCTAGTGTCGTCGACATGTGACGGCAGATGCCATGGGGATGACTAAAGTGATGGGAAGAAACGAGGGAGAGAATGTCGATGGTGCCGGAATCGTGTTGGGCACAAGCACGGTGAAGACACCACGATGTACCCAGGTTCGGGGCTCTCCGGAGAGATAACACCCCTACTCCTGCTTGTCTCTTATATATCAATGAAGGAACTACAATAACTGCTCTTCTATCTTCTCAGGGGAAGGAGTAAACCGCCGCCGTGGGCAAGGTCTTCTCCTGCTTCCGTGGAGAGTGACTTCGGGCAGTAAGTGAACGGAAGGGGGAGAGAGTTAACGAGATCTCAGGTGTGGCGTCCCTCGCGCAGGAGGGGTACCCTGGCTCTTATAGTGTGAGTCCAGGGTACTTCGGTAACTTCAGTGCCGAATGGGCCCAGCTGTCAACCTCTAATCGGCCTGGGCCCATCGACTGCTCCTATCCGGTGATCCGGAGCCTACGAGCGGCGGCCCATGCTGCTACCTCGTAGAGCCTAGTGAGGAAAAGTGGAGCTAGGGGGTGCGGTCTTGTCGGCCTGTCCATGGAATCGGCGGGGAGGTCGACACCGTATCTCCAGCAAATCCTCGATGTGACCTGGCCTTCCTGCCACCCAGATATCTCGGGATATGGTATTTATGACCTCGTAATCATACCCCCGATTGGGTGGTAGGTTGCTCCGATTGCGCCTGGGACCGACTGGTGGTTCCTGGTAAGGCCGATTGCTCTGGGTAGTCGGCCTTCTGGGAATCAACCTCGGTCCAGCTGCAGACCAATCGGACGAATGTCTCATAAGGGAAGGGTGGGCCGATTGCGCCTGGGCCGACTGCTCCGCCCAGCTCGGCCCAGCTGCAGCCAAATCGGCCCATCCTTGTCTTGAAAGCTTGCTTCCGCTTGGGTTAGCCTACCCGGGTACCAATCCCCCGACAGTAGCCCCTAAAGCTGTAAAGGTCCCATGGTCACTTGACCGCGGGGCCTTTGCAGCTTTTCAATCTGTCTTGACGTTTTCCGACTGCAACGGCCTCCTCGAGTACGTCACTCCGAGCCCGTCGGCCGACTCCGAGATCACACTCGGCTGACCCCACTTCCACCCGATTGGCCTTGGGTCCTTCTCACTTCGTGTCTTCATTTTCTGGCAAAAGTATCTTCTGCCGATTGCGCTCCAACGGTTACCTCCGACTCGCCCACGATGTGATCAATGAGTTGGGACCCACGACCCACGCGCGACGTGACATAACTGCAGGAGCTGACCCCCACGTCGCACGCCTCGCCTTATGCGCCGGGATCCTTTGTGCTGATTCGTCGGTTGTCCTCCCTGTGCCCTAGGCCACACCGGGCCACACGACCGCAGGGTCATCCCACTCCCCTCCCACGCCGCCCATATAAGCCACCGGGGGGGGGGGGAGCCTCGCCTCTTCCTTCTTCCCAAAGCCTCCTTCACCTCTAGCTTTCTCTCTCCGCGCCATTGCTGCTCCTTGCGCAAACCTTCTCTCCCGTGAACCTCTGCTCTCCAACTTGCTCTGGCCACTGACTTGTGTTCTTCGCCGCCTCCGCCGCCGCCGCCGCAGCAGTTCGTCCGCGTCGTTCTCGTGTTCCGCCTCGATCTTTTTCCTCTTCTTCCTCTTCTGCGAAATCCATGGCGCCGCGACGGGACGTATCGCAGGCGAGCCGCGGGTGCTGGAAGGGATCCCAGGTCACCACTGCCGCCATCGAAGCCCTGATCCGCGCCCGAAAAATTCCTGCGGAGATCGAATGGCGGATCCCAGGCAGGGCCGATGTCGTGCCCAGCGCGCGCGCGGGCGAGAGGGTCGTGTTCCTCGCTCACTTTGAGCGTGGATTCGGCCTTCCCGCTAGCGCCTTCTTCCGCGAATTCCTCGACTTCCACCGACTTCAGCCTCACCACCTTGCAGCTAATTTCATCATGAACCTCTCCGGGTTCGTGACACTCTGCGAGGGGTATCTCGGCTGCTGACCCAGCATCGCGCTTTTCAAACGCTTCTTCAACCTCCGAGCCCACAACGCTCAGACGGGAGAAGTAGTGGCCTCCACCATTGAAGGCGGCAAACCGACCTATCCGACTGACATGACCGACTGCGGCAGTTGCCTTGCTGCAGCCGGCAAGTTAAAATATCCGAGCCCCGAAATCGTCCAATCCTGCAAGAATTGGCAGACTTCGTTCTTCTACGTCAAGTCTCCTGATCAGAGCCCCGATCTCCTCAATCTGCCCGAGTTCTCACTCGCCAGGCCGGTTGAGAAGCATCAGTGGTCCCTGAAACACGGCACTGGAAATTGCGATGTCGACGCCCAAGCCACCAGGGTCACCCAGCTGGTGCGAGAGGGACTCCTCCCCACCGACTTGGTAGCTGCATGGCTTCATGCTCGGATTCTTCCCCTGCAACGCCGAGTGTACCGCCTCTGCGACGTGTCGGGACCTCGAGATCCCACTCGGCTCTGCACGTGGGAGGTGACAACAGAAGTCCTTTGCGCCCGATTGAAGGCCATCACTGCTAGCGCGTTGCCTGATCCTTTCCGATTCGGGCTTGACTACCTCACGCGCCAGCGAAAGCCACCTGTGGTACGCCCCGACTTTTTTTTTATCCAATTGCACGTTCTTCCGATTGCTCTGATCACTTATGTCTTCTTTTCAACATTTCCTTCAGTCCAACCTCATGGAAGACGGCCAGGAAGCTGGCGTGTACACCCCTGACCGCACGGAAGAGGATCCTACCGACCTTGAGTATGACGGCGAGATTCCTTCCGCCGAGACCAGTGGGGATGATGAAGACAATGACGAGTCTTCCGGAGAATCCTCCGACCCCATGGATGCTGATGATGATTACGCCGAGCGCGCCAACCCTCCGAATACCAACACTCGGCCGCCAGCTCAAGGGGGTACGCCTGACCCTTCCCTTGAGCAATTTTTGGCTGAGTGGAGTGATGATGATAGTGTCTCAAAGGGTGCTGCTTCTAATGCAGCTCCTCGGGATAAACCCCCGAAGGTTCCAGCTAAACGCACCTCGGCCGCTGGCTCCTCTGGTACGGCTCTCCCCAAAATCACCAAAACCACAACGACTGCCCACAAGGGCAAGCAAGCCCAGGAGATGATCACTCGGAGGCCGACCACTCCGGCGCCGCTGAACGTTGCCCCGCTCCGCTGCCGAATGCCTACCGGCGCACCCCGGACAGTCGGGTATGTTTCTGTCTTTCCGCGCAGTACTTTTCTATCTTTGCTTCTACTGACTCTTCTTCCTTTCTTATTTCAGTGAGCCGATTGGGCTTGATGACATTGACACCAACATTCCGGCTCATATCGGCGCCATCATCTCGCCCGCTGCTTCTGCTGCAGCTGTTCGCAAGCGGCCGACTGCCACTAGTCGTTCTTCCAAGGACGCCGAGCGTGCTGCCAAGAAGGCTCGCCTTGCTGCGGCTCAGAAGACCTCCTCTTCCAACCTTGCTCCCAAAGCCTCCAAGCGCGCGGCCGACCCGGTGTCTCCTGGTATTGGAGGAATGCAATCGGTCGATCCGATTGCCCCGTCTCCGCCACCCCGCTCCAGTCCGGCCGCCGCTGCTGCGACTGCCCCTGCTGTAACCTCCATGTCCGACACGCCAATGGTGACGAGCTCGTCGCCGATTGTGATGTCGGCACCACCAACTACAGCGACTGCGCCACCAGCTGTTCTGTCAGCGCCGCCGACGACCACGACCCTTCCGCCAGTCATTGTTACCACTTCTGCTCCGACTCGCCCGGTTGCGCCGCCGCCGCAATCGGGTGAGTCCGGTCCTTCACCAACGTCCGTGCCGCCAGTCCTTCCCACTACAGCTTTCGCCATCGTTCCTACTTCAGTGCCACCGCCGATTTCCTCCCCCTCCGAGATTCTTATGCGCTCGGTGGATCACTTCCGAGCTGAGTATTCTCGCGCCCGTCATGTCGGCGCTGAGCCTGACGCTTCGCCTCGTCCTCAGGATCCCGTGACGAGCACTCTGAGCCGGGTGAATGAATTCGCCGAGGCCCTTGCTCGGGACCTTCAACAGCTGACCTCTCACCATTCGGTAAACTCTTTAACCTTTCCTTCTGTACCTCTATTTTACTTCGGCAATTTTTCTTCCGGTGGGTGCGCGCAAGCGCACCCAGTGGGTGTAGTCCCCGAGATTCGGGCCGATTGGTTACAATCGGTTCGGATCTTTAGCATTTTTTCTTTATCGTTTGCCTTCCTCAATCGGTAGACTTTCTTCCGGTGGGTGCGCGCAAGCGCACCCACTGGGTGTAGTCCCCGAGATTCGGGCCGATTGGTTACAATCGGTTCGGATCTTTAGCATTTTTTGCTTTATCATTTGCCTTCCTCAATCGGTAGACTTTCTTCCGGTGGGTGCGCGCAAGCGCACCCACTGGGTGTAGTCCCCGAGATTCGGGCCGATTGGTTACAATCGGTTCGGATCTTTAGCATTTTTTGCTTTATCGTTTGCATTCCTCAATCGGTAGACTTTCTTCCGGTGGGTGCGCGCAAGCGCACCCACTGGGTGTATACCCCGAGATTCGGGCCGATTGGTTACAATCGGTTCGGATCTTTAGCATTTTTTGCTTTATCGTTTGCCTTCCTCAATCGGTAGACTTTCTTCCGGTGGGTGCGCGCAAGCGCACCCACTGGGTGTAGTCCCCGAGATTCGGGCCGATTGGTCACAATCGGTTCGGATCTTTCTCACTTGTTGCTTTACGTCTGACTCCGTCTTACTGCTCGTCACAGGCTGTCATGGAAGAGAAAAGAATTGTCTTCGAAAAACTCCTGGAAGCTTATACTGCCAGCCTTCGAACCCTCGCCCAGGCCCAGCTGCAGGTTAATAACCAATCGGCTGAAATCACCAAGCTAAGAGGTATCCTCTATCTCACCGCTGTCTCTTCTTCACTTGACAACCGCTTTGGTACTGAAATCTTCGTGCTCTCTTGTAGCTTCTATTCCTATGGTAAATGATCTTCAAAGACGAATTGCAGAATTGGCTACAGAACTGAGCCAACAAGGTCCAGCCCTTGATAAAGCCACCGGGGAGGTAACTCGGCTACAGGGGGTAGAGAAGGATTTGAATCGGACTATTCACAGCCTCCAATCTGAAATGGCTGCTCTTGAGAAGAAACATCTGGCCGACATCGCCGCAGTGACAGCTACTGGTGATGGGCTTCTTGCTGAACGAGATGCTGCCGTCGCCGCCCAAGTTGCTCTGCAAACTGAAAGGGATGAGGCAATTTCTGCCCGAGACTCCATTCGCCGAGATCATGACGAGCTCGTCGCTAAGTTCGAAGAACTGGAGAAGCGCAGCTATGAGGAGACCACCCGACTGCGCCGCCGAGCCAAGGGCTTCTGCGATACATTGACCGAAATGGATCTCCTCCTTGGCCGTGAGTCCTCCTTGTTGCCGAGTGCACTTTCCGGTTGCTTTCTTCTCCTATCTTATTGCGTATGCTCTTCCTTCTTGATGCAGAGGCTTGGCCCGAATCTGAAGCGGCTGCTTATGCAGCTGTCGCCAAGTCCCGAGAGGATACCATCGCCGCTGGAGGGACCTGTGACCGTGCAGATGACGTCTGGACACGGCATGAATATCTGATCGGCACCCAAGCCCGCATTCCTATTATCCAAGGAATTTCCTTATCCTTCAAGCTCGGGATTCTGAAGATTGCTGAAGCGCTGTGGTCGCCGACTGAGCTCAAGGCCGGACTCCAGAAGATGAAGAATGCTGCCGACTCCTCCGCCGAGATCCGTAAGGCAGACACTCAGGATGGCGAGGATTCTGACCAAAGGGACACTCCGAATGCCAACACTGAGCAAACTCGGACTCTCCTTAAGGCTATCCCACGTCGGATCGACGTTTTGCTGAATTCTGCCGGAAGGACTGGTGCGGAGACCGCTCTTCAGACTGTGCTGACTTGGTACCCTCAAGTGAAGCTCTCCCGGTTGTATAGCCTTCGAGACAATGCCTCTGACCTTCTTGAGAAGACCTACGTCGAAGTCAATCGGCTAGCCAGCACTATGGTGAATTGGTTTTCTCCCTACGAGTATACTCCGCATCTCGACCAGGGAGGGAAACCGCTCCCTGCCTCTACCATCTCTGGCCTGGCCGAGGAGCTCTCCGATAGCGGCTCATCCCAGACGTCTCCGAAGTCTAAACAGACAGGTGCTGCGACTTCTGAAGCTCAATCGGACCCATCTTTTCCACCTTCTAGCTCAGTGCCTCCGACTACTTAAGCTATGTTATCTTCAATTTGTACTCCGACTGCCCGCTTGTAAGACATATTTTTAATTCTGTCGACACCTACAGGGTGTGACTTGGATGTAATGACCTTATTCGGCCTTGGGCCTGCTGCTTTTGATGCCAATCGATTGCTCGTTTTATCTGTTTGCATGTGCGATCAACTTTGTGTCTTTGCCGGTTTCCTTCATCGGCTGCACTTGGGAATGTGTACTGTGTCGGTCTTGCTGCCATTATGCGGCCCGCAATCGGATCAACAGCAGACATCCGGCCAAGGTTCGATGAGTTTTTATTTTTTACACGACAAGATTTTTAACGCAAAGGATTCTACAACAGCAGGCGCCGATTGCTTCGCTTCTGGATCTAGTGTCCTGATTTGCGGCGCAATCGGAGACTTTACTTCGCCAGTGCTCTTGCTCATGGCGGCATGTTTCGAATTGTTTATCGGGATTTATACCACCGACTGCCTCAATCGTCATCCTTTTCAATGTCGCAACCCTTTAGTGATTTGCGCTTGAGATAGGTATCCGATTGAGAGCCAGCCTGCAGTCCCTGTGCCACGACGGCTTATTTTCTTGACCTTGTGGTCGGCCAGTCCCCGGGTATGCTATGCACATCTCGGGTCTGACGGAGCGTTGCCGATTACAGCTAGCTCTTCGAATGGAATTATACGAAAGTACTCGAATGCTCATTTTCAGAGACATGATAACTTTAACTGATTGTTTGCCGAATGGCTTACATAAACTTATGCCGTTCAACTATAGAACGGACATAACAACTCGGCATTCCACGGCCGCTCTGTCTCTACTCCCGATGTGTCCTTGTGCCGAGTTCCCTTGGTGCAATGGATCAGGTAGTAGGAGTTGTTCTTGAGCGCTCTGCTGACAATAAATGGCCCTTCCCAAGGTGAGGATAGCTTGTGCTGCCCATCTGACTTCTGGATTCGGCGGAGCACCATGTCCCCCTCTCGGAAAGAGAGAGGTCGAATCTTCTTGTTGTGGTAGTGCCGCAACTTCTGCTGATAGATTGCTGACCTAGACAAGGCCAACAAACAAGCTTCTTCTTTGAGGTCGACGCCGTCTTCTCTTGCTAACTTGGCTTCTTCTTTAGTGTATAAAGCGTGCCGAGGTGAATCAAACTCGATGTCGGAGGGGATGACTGCTTCTGAACCATATACCAGGAAGAAAGGAGTGAATCCAGTCGACCTATTCGGCGTGGTCCTCAAACTGAAAAGTACTGCGGGGAGTTCATCAATCCATGCCCCAGGTGCCCTCTCAAGTGGCTCTACCAATCTGGGCCTGATACCCGATAGGATTAGTCCATTAGCCCTTTCGACCTGACCATTGGACTGTGGGTGTGCCACAGATGCCAGATCAAGACGAATGCCTTGCTGAGATGCATATCGAGCCAATGCCCCCTTTGCAAAGTTTGTGCCGTTGTCGGTGATGATGCTGTTAGGAACATCATATCTGCATACGATGTCGGCCACAAACTTGACTGCAGTCGGTCCATCCAACTTTTTGATTGGTCTTGCCTCGATCCACTTGGTAAATTTGTCGATTGCCACCAGGAGATGTGTCATGCCGCTTCTAGCTCTCTTGAATGGTCCGACCATGTCCAAACCCCAAACTGCAAACGGCCAAGCTATTGGGATGGTCTTCAGTGCCGATGCTGGCTGATGACTCTTTGCCTTGAATCGCTGACAACCCTTGTAGTGCTTCACCAGATTTTCAGCTGCTGCGAGTGCAGTTGGCCAGTAGAAACCATGTCCGAAAGCCTTGTTGGCGATTGCCTTTGCTGACGCGTGATGACCACATTCACCCTGAAGGATGTCTCTGAGCAGCTCCAAGCCTCTGTCCTCTTCAACACACCTCTGAAGAACACCAGTCGGACTCTTGCGCATCAGCTCATTTTTGATGATTGTATATGCCCAAGATCGGCGACTGATCTGCCTGTACAATGCCAAATCTGGTGTAAGGATCCCATCTGCCAAAAAATCTCGAATCGGCTGTGCCCATGATGGCGCACTGACCACTACCATTACTGCTGCCTGCTGGGGTAAGACTTCTTCTTGGATCTCGGTCTCTTGAGCATTCGCCTGCTCGATCTCGGCCTCTTGAACCTTTGCTATCTCTTCTTCTGCTTGCGAACTGCCGACTGCGGCGCCTGGCACGCATTCGGCAGCCTCTGGTGCTGACTTCTCATCTCGGGCTGAAACTTCATTACTGCAATCGACAATCTCTGATATCACTTGCTCTCCAGAGGTTGTGCCATCTGGCGCAGCCTCTGCTTGCTTCTCTGTGGTATCGCTCTTCTTGTTCTCTTCTGCAGCCCCTGGTTCGCAATCGGCAGCCCCTGGTGCTATTGCCGAGACACCCTGAGCGCTGGATTGCTTCTTCATGGTTGCAGGCTTGGCCGGTTGAACTTCTTTTGCCTTTCTCAGAGCTTCGAGATCGGTCTCCGAGATGAATATGGACTCGGAGTCTGGTGACGGAGTGATGGATGGCTTCTTGATGTGCTCGAGAGATACGCCTGGTGGAATTGCTTGCCTTGTGGAACCAAGCTGGGACAATTCATCTGCTGCTTCATTATTTGCTCTTGGAACATGATGGAACTCACAACCTTCAAAGTATCCGCTGATTTGCTGCACCAGGAATCGGTAGCTTGCCATATTAGCATCTTTAGCATCCCACGTGCCCGAGCACTGCTGTACCACCAGATCGGAGTCACCATAGCACTCAATATTCCGAATACCGATTTCCTTGGCCAGCTTGACACCATGCACAAGGGCTTCGTACTCGGCTACATTGTTTGATGCTGCGAAGTGAATCTGGAGCACATATTGCAATTGATCTCCTCTTGGGGACGTGAGCACCACCCCAGCCCCTAGGCCATTCTTCATCTTGGAGCCATCGAAGTGCATTCGCCAGACATCCGACATGGGGAGCTGTGGCATGTACTGAGTTTCAGCCCAGTCCACGAGGAAATCGGCTAGTGCCTGCGACTTGATTGCAGTCCTTGGCTCATATTGGATGCCATGACTGGCCACTTCGATTGCCCATTTCGCCACTCTTCCGGTTGCATCTTTGCTTCCCATGATGTCGGCTAATGGAGCCGAACTGACAACAGTGATCAAGTGGGCTTGAAAATATGGCTTCAATCTCTTGGCCGCCATGTATACTCCATAGCACATCTTCTGGTAGTGAGGATAGTTCTGCTTGGACGCCGAAAGCACTTCGCTGATGTAGTACACTGGACGCTGGACTTGTTGTGCCTTGTCCTTCTCGGGCCGCTCCACCACCATAACTGCGCTGATCACCCGATTGGTTGCCGCAATGTATAACATCATGGGCTCCTTCTCAATTGGGGCAGCCAGAATCGGTGCCGTGGATAGCATGCGCTTGAGCTCTCGGAATGCTTCATTTGCCTGGGGGGTCCAAGTAAACTTCTCTGTCTTCTTCATCAACTGGTACAAGGGAATTGCCTTCTCGCCCAGCCGACTGAGGAATCGTCTGAGGGATGCGAGGCAACCGGTGAACTTCTGCACCTGCTTCAAGGTTTTGGGCTGCTCCATGCGCTCTATTGCAGCTATCTTCTCGGGGTTGCATTCGATTCCCCTCTCGGAAACGAGAAACCCCAAGAGCTTGCCGGCTTGAACTCCAAACACGCACTTCTCCGGGTTGAGCTTGATCTGATAGGTTCTCAGATTTGCAAAGGTCTCTCTGAGGTCGTCCAACAATGTGACTCCCCTTGCCGACTTCACCACCAAGTCGTCCACGTAAACGTGGATATTTCTGCCGAGCTGAGAGTGTGTGCATCTTTGCATCATGCGCTGATAAGTGGCACCTCCATTTTTCAGACCAAAAGGCATGGTGATATAGCAGTAGGCCCCGAAAGGGGTTATGAATGCTGTCTTGATCTGATCTTCCACGGCTAACTTTATCTGGTGATATCCAGCAGTAGCATCTAAAAAGGATAACAACTCGCAGCCGGCCGTGACCTCTCTCTTGACCTCCAGAACTCCCTCGAAACAGCCCGAGCCCTGCTACCTCACCGCCCCGCCATGGCCGCACTCTCTTAGTGCCGCCCAAGCACATCATCGCCGCTGGCCTATAAAATGCCATGCCCTCGCTCCCAGCTTGCACCAGCAGCCTTCTCCTCCCTCCAATCGAGCCCCTGCACAAGGAATCGAGCTCTGGTGCTCGTCTTCCCTAAGTCCGGTGATACTGCCTCCGCGTGGTTGTAGTTGGCTCACGCCCGCTCCAGAGCCCCCCTAGCCACACCAGGACCACCATTCGACTCCCCACACTCCCCTTTTTCTTCCTCGGCCCTGCCCTGGCTGGATTCTCGCCGGAATCTCCAACGTCGCCGAGGACCATGGCTTTCCGTTGCAGGAGACGAAGGTAGCGACGCCGTCTGGTCACCGCTCGTGAATCCACGGGTACGAGCATGACCCCCATGCTTCGCCCGACCACCGTGAACCCTCACCCTGCTCAGTCGTGGCCTCCTCGTCGGAGTTCGCCGCCGATGATCTTTCCCCTTCACTGTTTTCTCTCCGCCTTTCTAACCCTGACGAGCTGGGCCCACCAGTCAGCTTCACCCCCACGCCCGAATCGTTTTCCTAATGAAAGCGTATTCTCACTTTGCGCCATCGATGTCACCCCCTGGGTATTTTCCAAAAATGATTTAAATAATTTTTAAATCAAATTTTGACCAGAACTTTGACCTGCTATATCTTTTATTCTATAAGTACAAATGAGTTCAATATTTTTCCCCTAGTTTTCTATTGAGCTCCTCTTCAATATAGCATAACTTTGATGCTATGTTGTTCTGTTGGTTTTGCTGTTTACAAGAAACCCTTATGTGACATTTTTCCGTTGCCCTTTTAAAAATATATTTGCAGGGCTTTAGATGTCTTGAAGACCAGGAGTATTCCTCACTCCTCTGGTGAAAGGAAAGCCACAATGTAACGCCCCGGCCACACCCACCGGTTCCCGGCGTACGCCTGGCGGGATCTAGACTGTCCCCACAAACCAACACTAGTCTTTCCTGCGCACTTTGTCCTCACTCGTGCGCACCCGGGAACAACTTCCCGGTCGGTCACCCATCCTCAAATCGCTCCAAGCCAAGCACGCTTAACTTTGGAGTTCTTTGGATCCGGGCTCCCGGAAAAGAAGGTGCACCTTGTTGATATGAGTAGTCTATCATTCCAATTAAGCCAGGATGTCACATACACCCCCACTCAAAGGAACCGATGTCCTCATCGGGCCACAGGAACGTTCCCTCTTGGCACACGTCTGTGCGTCTAGTGCCGACACATGTCCCACATGTTCGCGCACTGACCCACACACGCCCGTATAACCGCAAGGGTCGGCTCTGATACCATTTGTAACGCCCCGGCCACACCCACCGGTTCCCGGCGTACGCCTGGCGGGATCTAGACTGTCCCCACAGACCAACACTATTCTTTCCTGCCAACTTTTTCCTCACTCGTGCGCACCCGGGAACAACTTCCCGGTCGGTCACCCATCCTCAAATCGCTCCAAGCCAAGCACGCTTAACTTTGGAGTTCTTTGGATCCGGGCTCCCGGAAAAGAAGGTGCACCTTGTTGATATGAGTAGTCTATCATTCCTATTAAGCCAGGATGTCACACACAACTTCTTTTGCATCTTTCTAACGCTTTGACGTGGTTTACATCTTGCTCTACTTTCAGATAATATAATGACCTTTTTTGTTATGATATGATTATGCTATTGCCATCATATGCATGCGTGCATCATAACCCCTAGTCATGTGTATGATCTTGCTAGGTTGCATGCTAAGTTAATCATCTAATTATGTTTCGGATTATGATAACACCATAACCGTACCTTGGATTGTTCTGCATGCATTGCTATGACTTGGACTGTACATTTTCATGTTGCACCTGATGCTTGATGAGTATGCATTTGGATACATGCTTTGTGCCAAGTTGATCAGGTGCCACCGAACCGAACTTATATCAGTGCAGCCAGACTTTCCTTAATGGGAAGGCCTTGGCTAGGTCTATCGGTGCGCTCTCTTATTCGTATCACCAACGAGGGGAGGCTATGCGCATGTGGTTACCCTAATCAGGTAAGCGGCGATAGCCTTGAGAGCCGGTTTGATTATTGCGCGCAGTCCCCGTTTGGGACAAGTTTGTTTGCCACGACGGTGGCCGTTCCCCGATCGGGACAAGTATGTTAGCCTCGACGGTGGCAGGTGTCTAGAGGACACGGAGGTTACCGAGAGCATGGTTATGCCAGGTGATACGGTAAGGGAAGCATGCGGTAGAACAGTCTCGTTGGAGAAGTCCTAGTCCACTCCTATGGGACGAGTTCCGAGGTTCCGGTGGGACAAGTTCCAAGGTACTTGATGGAGGAAGAACTCCATAGCGTGGGTAAAGTGCACAACCTCCGCAGAGTGTTAAAAATCTATTCGAATAGCCGAGTCCGGGGTATTGGACACAGTTCGTACTAGGTCACAGTATGGATCAACGTTAACCCGGTTTGATGATCGTGCTAAGTTGGTGGTCGTGCAATGACCCATATAAGTTATGTGTCATGCGATGACCCGTGAAATTTGTTGGTCAGGTGATAGCCCATTTATTCATGCGATGAACCGTTTGATGGTCGGGAGACGACCCATGCAAGTTGAGTGGTCATGAGATGACCTGGTGCTTGAGTCCGTAATGACTCCGAGGTGAGCCGCATGAGCATGCGATGATCATGTGGGGTCCATGAGACCTTAAACGCTGGTTGTTCTTGCACTAGTTATAATCTTGATAACATGCTAGATTCATCATATTAGTATTGCTTGAACTATTGCTGTCATGTTATTGTTTTGCCTTGGTGCTTTGGTTGTTTTGAGCTTGCAAGTACATTCAATGTACTTACCAGGCGTGTCATGCCAGACTTGCAGTCAATGCTGTGATAGCGTAGGACGACGTTTCCGGTGTTTGCGAATTAGGAGGTGTTCCAGTAAGTGTCCCTGTGGAGTGGAGTTCATTACCATCGCCGTTGTTCCGCTGCTAAGTATTATTCCGCTGCTATAGAGTTATCCCGCTGCTTGGTGTAGATCGGTGGCTAGCTTTAGGAGCAAGTTGTTCGCTGCCTCGCTCCGCTAGCGTTGTAATAGACCCCTTGTTCCCATTTCACAGGTAATAAAAGTGGTTCAGTTCTGTATCAAGAACTGCCGTGTTCCAGAAGACATGATCTCTGGGCTGGAGCACGGGGCGGTCCGGTATTATGAGTCGGGGTGCCACAAAGCTTGGTATCAGAGCAGGACTGACTGTAGGACGCCCTAGTTCACGCGGACGTTAGATTGACGTTAGATCTAGAGTTTATAGATTGCTTGTGTGATGCATTTGATTGCTGCATTTTTTTGCTGCATAGCATGCATATAGGTAGCATTATATTCGCTAATGATCTGGTCTGATGAGTGTAGATGGAAGATTATTCGGTGGGCTACCAATCAGACCTTTCACCGGTCAGCTTTACCTACCTACTTGCCGACGTTTGGTGTTGTCTCTACCCAGCTGGAGGAATGCCAATGTACCAAGTTTCCTAGACACCGCTCGAAGGACAGATACTTGAGTACCGTGCCAATGTCGTCATGATAGTTCACCTCCCCATCGGCATGCGTACCTACAAATTTTAGGGCGCACACGCCTCTACCCCAGATCGTGTTGTCCAACTTGCTACTTGGGCAGGCCTCACAGGTCTTCTCCACCAAGAAAATGTGATGCGTCAGAATCGTGCCTTCCACTTCTATCCCATCTGGGCCGGCACCCGTCAACGAGTAAGGTTTCCTCGTCCTCTTGCGGAAGCTGAAGCAGCGGTGATTGGCATGTCTCGGTACTTGATCTCCATGTACGCCCTCATTGTCGAGCTCGCCCTTGACGCAAGGCATGCGAGAAGAGCTCTTGTTGCAGCCTTGGCTCCGCCAGCTCCTTCAGCCTCCGGCAACCCGTCGTTTTTCATAACTCCTAAGTTTCGCGTAGTTCATGTTGCATGATTAGTAGTAGTGTTACATGTTGCTTGTTGCATGTTGTTGTGCATAGCAATAAGATGTGATCTAGTGTGTGTGTGATTTCGATACATTTTAGTGCTACTGACCATTACTTTGTTGAGTTTCCTCGTAGGTTCTTTATTTGGTTCTTCGGTAGTTTTGTGCGTTTAATGAATATGTTTTTCAGGTAGTATGTGACTCTGATGGACCCTTGATTGCTTTCTTTTGGATAACGGCACCACGCCTGGTTCTGAGTTGATTCTATTTTTCGGCCGTCCGGGGTGGATGCCTACTTTGTATTTCTCTCTTCAATAGCCGTCCCGTATTCTGAGCTGTTTTCTCGGCAGTCTCGGGCAGTTGTTGAGTTTCTTTTCGCAGTGGAGACCCTATGGTCAGAGCTTCTTTTCGGCCATCTCGGGCAGTTGTTGACTTTCTTTTCGCGGTGCAGATCCTATGCTCTGAGATGCTTTTCGGCCGTCTTATGGGACCTCTGCATTCTTTTTATCAATGATGTCTCATGCTCTGAGCTATTTTTCTCGGCCGTCTTGAGCAGTGGTTGAGTTATTCTAGTACATCCCAGATCAGAGTAGTAAAAACCGTTCTGGTGGCTACTTGGTTATTTGCTGCTTTCATGCAAGGGGTTCAGATGGTCATCTACTACTATTAAAACTTTTGAAGTGGTGAACTTTCTATAGATTGGTATGGATCTTCGCTCTGTTGGATTTCTTCGATGGATTCTTCATTTGATTCTTCGGTGTCGCTTTATCTACCCTTATAGAAAGTTTCTCATGAACCCACCGCATACCGCGAATACTCAGTGAAAGACCGCAATGAATTGGGAAATCAACAAGTCAAGAACGATTCATACCGGATTGCATTGGAATCAAGTCCGCATCATCCAGTATAGCCGTGAGGATTCAATAAAGGAAAAGGATAAGCTGTGCAATCTTTTCATACGGAAGTCGTTATTATGACATACACGAGTTGCAATCTTTTCATACGCAAGTCGTTATTATGTTATACTCCGGAAGAAAGGAAGAATGTGTCTGGTAACCAACAAAGAGATGATTGGAACAATGATCTTCTCTGACAAAACAGCAGTCAACAAGTAAGTAAGTTAACACGTGATGGCGTGGAAGTGGTAATGGCTTCTCGCCCTTCGTTGGTTACCCCAAGTGGAAGGTGAGATGTAGGATTGCAGCAAATTTCCCTCGGTGTAGATACCGAGGTTGAGTTTGACCAGTAGGACTCGGGCGATGATAAGTAGGTGGCGAAGCGAGAACGCGCCATTTGAGATATTGCTCTCTTAACCTGGACCTGCACACGATACAATTAACTTTGCTCCCAACGAAGTTCAAACAGGTTGTCAATCTCTCCGGTCTTGTTGTTTACAAAGGATCAAACACACAAGGGATAATGATAATGATAATAACAACTGAAAGTAAATGCGAGAAAATAAATAAGCTTGTTAACAGTGATGAGAATATGGACCGGAGTCCCATGATGTTCACTAGTGATGTCTCTCTCCCAAAAGAGGATAAAACTGCTATGCGACGTAAAAAAAATTACAGAGGGAAATTGACAGGATTATAAACGCACCGCAATGCGAACTATGCTACAAAAGAAAGGAAGAGGCTCATAAGCATGGTCAGTACGCCAAAATAAGTAGACCGAAATCGATCTGCATCTACTACTAATCATCCACCATGAGATATCTATCCAGAACATCTCGATGGTATTAAGTTGCGAGCCCCACCCAAAGTGTAAACCCAAAGAAACATACAACTACATTAAAAATAACTTTGCGTAAAGTAAACAATCCTTGCAACCGCGGTTACAAGCACCGTTGTTTTCCCCCTTGTGGCCACATCACATCCCCTAGACTCATGTTTCTGTCACTGAAGCGTGTCATCATGGGGCATGTACACACAATCGAGCATAACGTTACCTCTTGGAGTCACTACCTACTACTTGGCCAAAGCAATAAATATCAACGGAGAACATGCAATAATTACTTAGGAATGAAAATATAAGAGATCAAAACCAAATATATTACTCTATCATGATCTGAACATAATCTGATAATCCATCAGATCCCATCAAACTCAGCATAGCAACAACAAAAGAATTACATAAGGGCCTCGATCATGTAGGGCAGCTCACGAGGTCTAAACCATGAAGAACAAAGAGGCGAGGAGAACATCACATAGCTACTGATCACGGACCCATGGTCCAAGGTAGACTACTCACGGCACATCCGAAAAGCGTCCATGGTGGAGGAGAAGCTCCCGGAGATCGATCCTCCCTCCGGCAGGGTGCCGGGAAGGGTCCTTATGGTGCTCCCGTTCATGGAAGCGCGGCGGCGGAACAGAGGCGAGATTGCGAAATAGGGTTCTGTCTTCGGAAGTTTCCCGTGGCGGAGAATAAATAGGCGAAGGGGGCAGCCAGGGGGGGCACCACGGGCCCAGGCGCCCCCCTGGCGTGGTCAGGCCCCTGGCCGCGCCAAGTGGCCGCTTGGGTGCCTGGTGGTGGCCCCCTGGCCCTCCTTCGGCCTTTTTGAGGCTTCCGACACGATTATTTTTTATCTGGTTTTTCCCGGATTTTTAGAGCACTTTTTTTATGGGGGAAAACTGAAATAGAAAAACAGCAGAAAACAGGAACTGGCACTGGGGTGCACTGAGTTAGTAGGTTAGCCCAAATATGATCAAAAGTGTATGAAAGTGTATCTAGATCATAGCAATATCACACAAAACATGCATTGAGTGAGCAGAAATTATCGATACGTTTGAGACGTATCAACATCCCCAAGCTTAGTTCCTGCTCGTCCTCGAGTAGGTAAATGATAACAGGAATAATTTATGTTGTGACATGCTAGCAACCATATAACAACTTTGAAAATTAAAGCAATCAAGGTATGTAATTCAATTCAAGTCATAACATGCAAGAGTCTATATTAGTATTGAAACAAGCAATGAAAGAATATTAGGTGCATGAGCTCTCGCTGTCCGTGATTCGAATGTCTCCAAATGGTGTTTTTGTGCAAGAAGGGGGATAGGGAATACGAGAAAAAAGTATTTTTGTGTTGAGAACTCAATCTACTAAAGTACACTTGGTCTTCTTTGGAATCTTATCTTGACTCCTCCCAAGACCACTAGCCAGGTACAAGTCAATTTGATCCACTCCTTTTCGATATTTTGAGCACTCATGCAATGGATGAGCGTATGCATGAGAGTTGACACTTAGGATGGCAAAGAGAGAATATGGTGGAGGAGGAAGACAAAAAGGGCGAGAAAGGCTCACATCAATGAGGAAAATCATAGACGAGAAGGCCAAAATGATAGATATGATGTGAGGAGTAGGGATTTCCATGCAAGGAATGCACATATGAGCTGAAAATCTCTCCAACGGAACTAGTGGGGGTGCATCTAACTTGCTCGCTCATGAAGACCTAGATCTTTTTTGAGGAGGCTCATCCTTGGAATGTGCAAGCCAAGTTCTATAGTGTGAAGGTCCCCACATAGCTATATGCATGATCATCTCTATGGAGTACAAGGATAAGAGGGAGTACTAGTGTGGATCTTTCAAAAGGATAGTAGTGTTGCCCCTTTCTCCCTTTTTATTTATTTTTCTCTTTTTTCTATTTTTGTATTTTTTGGTGGCCTTAATGGCTCTTTCTATTTAACTCTCATTTGTCCTCTTTGGGATCTTTTATTTTGTCCACTTTGGGATCTTTTCCTCACTTATGGGCAACACTCAAATTGAAAAGAGGGTATAGAAGATCTTTCACACTTTACAAGGTACTCAAATCACAAAGAAGATGTAGATATCATGATGTATGCAATGTATGTCGCTGCTAGTGTAGCAGGAAAATGTATGACATGAAGATCAAGTCATGAAGAGGTGGAAGTTGCATGGCAACATGTCTCGGAAAGGCTATGGAAATGCCTTGATAGGTGGGGATGGTGGCAGTTTTGAGGAAAGATATAAGGAGGTTTATGATGACAGAGCGTATCATGCCAAGGGTTTGGATGTACCGGCGAAGGTGGACGCCAACTCTCGGAGTGAGAAGGAGGCAATGCACGGCAGAGGAGAGGCTAGCAAATATGAGGAGGTGGAAGTGTCAACTTTCAATACTTACATTAGTCCGAAGAACTCATGCACTTATTATCGGTAACTCTCAATCTAATGAGGAGGTTCACAAAGAGACAAGTACCCCGAGGAGGAGTGTATAGGGGTTTGGTTATCCTTGCGCCTCCTCGACTCATGGTATGTGACTGTACTCTAATATTCGACCCCTCAGAAGAGTAGTGATCCATCTAGTAGCTAGAGTTCTCAACAAGTTTTGTAGGTTTTTGAAAATAAACACGGATTTCCCAAAATACGAGACCTATCACTAATAGGCTAGAGCTCTTGACACCAAAAGTTCAAACATTACTCACATCAATACCTCAAAACTATTGCAAGTTACTACTAAAATTAAATAGCAACCTCAATTACCTACTCTCAAACAAAACATAAGTCAGTGCAACAACCAACTCTCTTAACAAGATAAACATGAAAACTAAAGAGAGTTCCAGCAATAAACTAAACAAAAGCCAAGGCTCTTGCTAAAGACGAAATAAGACTAAAACTAAACATGGCAGTAGCTACAAAAAGATAAAGAACACACAACAGCAAAAAGATAGGCATGAATAATCCTATGATGTATTATAGATTTTGAAAGTGGAGCGTGTTTCTCTCCCACACAAAGTAAGAACGGATATAACTTTTTATGAACAGCAAGCAAAGCTAAAGAAAACTAAAAATAAAACCTAAGAGCGAGACGCTCCAAGCATGGCACATAACACATGAAGTGATAAAAATATAGTGAGAAGAAGGATGAACTGATGATTGTTGATGGAGAAGGGGATGCACGGGGGAATCCCCAAGCTCAGACGCTTGAGTCTCCTTGAATATTTGTTGGGGACTCATGCGGGCATCCCCAAGCTTGAGCGCTTGACACTCCCGAATCTTCTTTCATCATCTTCCATCGCACACTTGAAAACACCCTTCATACATAACTCATCATAATTTTATTAGAGAGGTTAGTACCCTTAATAAATAATATTCCCCACTGGATATAAAGATATTCTTGAATAGCTACTGTTTCTCAAGATTTCCAAAAGGTTTTTGCAAAGAAAAAGCAAGCTTAAGGTTTGCAAAAGTTAGGAGAGACAAAACATGGCAGAATCTGTGAAAAACAGAACAGCAGGTAGTAAAGAATTTTTAGGGGTACTTCTGCAACTCAAATAAAAAAAACTCAGAACATACGAAAGTTCCGTGATTTTATATGGCACGCTGTGTAAAAAATTCATATAAAAAATATGAACTGGTGATTTGATCTGATTTTTCCCGTCACAAGGACAGAATCTGTTTTCTGGACAGCATGTCACAACTTTCACTTCCCTTGTCATATGAAGCTATAACTTGGCACAAAGCTTGAAAATAAAGATACAATGATGTTGCTACAGTAGTAACAATCATCAAGACCACTAAAAACAGAATTAAAAACATCTTGGGTTCCTCCCAACAAGCACTTTCTTTTACGCCTTTAAGCTAGGCATAAGGCAAAAGAAGAATCAAGTTTTATCAAGAGAAAGAGAATAGCTAGCCCGTGTAACAGACTCAAAAGGTAACTTGATTTTCTTTATAGGGAAGTGTTCCATCCCCTTTTTGAGAGGGAATTGAAATTTTATATTCCCCTCTTTCATGTCAATGATAGCACCAACGGTGTGGATAAAAGGGCGTCCTGAAATAATTGGACATAAAAGTTCACACTCTATATCCATAATAATAAAATCAAGGGGAACATAGTTGTCATTGACAATGATAAGAACATCGTCGATCTTCCCCAAAGGTTTCTTTACGGAAGAATCGACAAGACGAACACCAAAAGAACAAGAATCAAAAGGTTTCAATTCAAACATATCATACATTCTTTTGGGCATGAAGGAGGTACTAGCTCCAACATCACATAAAGCATAGCAAGAGAAGTTATTTAATTTAATTTTGATTATGGGGTCCCAACCATCATCTAGCTTCCTAGGTATGGAGGCTTCTATCCTAATATTCTCCTCCCTAGATTTGATGAGAGCATTTGTGATATGCTCTGTGAAGGCAAGATTAAGTGTGCTAGTGTGGGGGTCTCTAGACATTTTGTGTAATAAGCTAATAACTTCTGAGAGAGTGCAACTATCAAAATCAATATCACTACTATCAAAGGTGGTAGTAGTGTCATCTAAGCTCACTTGTTTGAAACCCTCTATGTTCATAGGAGTTTCTTCTTCAACGGTTAAGGTATTAGCATCACCATTAATAGGTCCAATGGGACCAGGAGTGCATTGGGTGCTAATATTTTCGGTGTCCTCAACAATTTGGATAGTGGCAACTGTGTGGTGTGTAGGAAGGCTCTTAATTCTATCCTCTTCCTCTTTTTATCTAGCCCATCTTTCTTTAAGTTTAGCCATCATCCTAATATTTTCATTAATTTGTAACTGGATAGCATTAATAGGATTGGCCTTGCTCTCCTCAAGGGGAGAGGTTCTAATTTTTAACATCTCAACATCAAGGGGCTAAGCTGTCTACCTTCAAACAAAGATTGTCTAATTTAGCTAGCTTTTCTTCCACATTCTTGTTGAAGGATTTTTGGGTGGTGATAAAGTCTCTAAGCATGTTTTCTAATTCAGAAGTGGGGTTCTTGTTGCTAGGGTAAGTGTTGTTGTTCCCATTAGTGGATTTAAATGGTCTAGGATTACTAGCAAATTTGCCCCTATAAGCATTATTATTAAAGTTGTTTCTAGCAATGAAGTTCACATCTACTTGTTCCTGAGCAACCAAAGAATTTAAAGGAACATCATGAGGATCAATAGAGGGTTTCTTGGTAAGTAGAGACATAATTAAATCAATTTTATCATTTAGGGAGGTAATTTCCTCGACAGAATTTACCTTCCTACCTGTTGGAGCGCACTCGGTGTGCCATTGGGAATAGTTGGTCATCATCTCATCAAGGAGTTTGGTAGCAGCACCGAGTGTAGTTGACATAAAGGTTCCTCCCGCGGCCAAATCAAATAGGTTTCGCGAGGTAAAGTTCAAGCCTGCATAAAAAGTCTAGATAACCATCCAGGTAGTCAAACCATGTGTAGGGCATTTCTTAACAAGAGATTTCATACGTTCCCAATCTTGGGAAACATGTTCATTATCCAATTGCCTAAAATTCATAATATTACTCCTCAATTGGATAATTTTTGTAGGTGGGTAGTACTTCCCAATAAAAGCATCTTTGCACTTATCCCAAGAATATATGCTATTCCTAGGCAAAGATTGAAACCAGGTTTTAGCTCCGTCCCTCAAAGAGAAAGCAAAAAAGCTTGAGCTTAACAACATCACCTTCTACTTCTTTATACTTTTGCATATCACATAATTCAACAAAATTATTCAAGTGTAAAGCAGCATCATCTCCAGCACCAGAGAATTGATCTCTCATAACAAGATTCAGTAAAGCAGGTTTAATTTCATAAGAGGTAGCTGAAGTGGCAGATGTGGCAATTGAAGTGCAGATAAAGTCTTTGTTATTGTGACTGGTGAAGTCACGCAACTTGGTGTTTTCTATGGAACCCATAGTAGCAGCAAGTCTGGCAGATTTTTTGTAATTTTCGATATAAGACACGACGATAAAAACATAAAGGTAAACTAACAAGACTAAAATGTAAAGGTAAAGGATAGTGGGAAACTCCCCTATCTTATTACTCGGAGTCCCCGGCAACGACGCCATAAATTTTCTTGATGGCGTGGAAGTGGTAATGGATTCTCGCCCTTCGTTGGTTACCCCAAGTGGAAGGTGAGATGTAGGATAGCAGGAAATTTCCCTCGGTGAAGATACCGAGGTTGAGTTCGACCAGTAGGACTCCGGCGATGATAAGTAGGTGGTGAAGCGAGCAACACGCCGTTTGAGATATTGCTCTCTTAACCTGGACCTGCACACAATACAATTAACTATGCTCCCAACGAAGTTCAGAGAGGTTGTCAATCTCTCCAGTCTTGTTGTTTACAAAGGATCAAACACACAAGGCATACTGATAATGATAATAGGAGCTGAAAGTAAATGCGAGAAAATAAATAAGCTTGTAAACAGTGATGAGAATATGGACCGGGGTCCCGTGATGTTCACTAGTGATTTTCTCTCTCCCAAAAGACGATAAAACTGCTATGCGAGGTAAACAAATTACAGATGGGCAATTGACAAGATTATAAACGCACCGCAATGCTAACTATGCTACAAAAGAAAGGAAGAGGCTCATAAGCATGGGCAGTACACCAAAATAAGTAGACCGAAATCCATCTGCATCTACTACTAATCATCCACCTTGAGATATCTATCTAGAACATGTCAATGGTATTAAGTTGTGAGCCCCACCCAAAGTGTAAACCCAAAGCAACAGACAACTGCATTAAAAAGAACTTTGGGTAAAGTAAACAATCCTTGCAACCGCGGTTACAAGCACCGTTGTTTTCCCCTTGTGGCCACAACACATCCCCTAGACTCATGTTTCTGACACTCAAGCGTGTCATCAGGGGGCATGTACCCAAAATCGAGCATAACGTTCCCTCTTGGAGTCACTACCTACTACTTGGCCAAAGCAATATATAGCAACGGAGAACATGCAAGAATTACTTAGGAACGAATATATGAGAGATCAAAACCAAATATATTAATCTATCACGATCTGAACATAATCTCATAATCCATCAGATCCCATCCAACTCAGCATAGCAACAGCAGTAGATTTACATAAGTGCCTCGATCATGTAGGGCAGCGCACGAGGTCTAAACCATGAAAAAAAAGAGGGGAGGAGAACATCACATAGCTACTGATCACGGACCCATCATCCAAGGTAGACTACTCACGGCACATCCGGTAAGCGTCCATGGTGGAGGAGAAGCTCCCGGAGGTCGATCCTCCCTCCGGCATGGTGCCGGGAAGGGTCCTGACGGTGTTCCCGGTCATGGAAGCGCGGCGTCGGCGGAACAGAGGTGAGATTGCGAAATAGGGTTCTGTCTTTGTAAGTTTCCCGTGAAGGAGAATAAATAGGCGAAGGGGGGCAGCCAGGGGGGCCACCAAGGGCCCAGGCGCCCCCCCTAGCGCGGACTGGCCCCTGGTCGCGCCAGGCGGCCGCCTGGGTGCTTGGTGGTGGACCCCTGGCCCTCCTTCGGGCTTCTGGAGGCTTCCGACACGCTGATTTTTCATCTAATTTTTCCTGGATTTTTTAAGCATTTTTTATATGGGGGAGAACTGAAATAGAAAAACAACAGAAAACAGAAACTGGCACTAGGGTGCACTGAGTTAGTAGGTTAGTCCAAATATGATCAAAAGTGTATGAAAGTGTATCTAGATCATAGAAATATCACACAATACATGCATGGAGCGAGCAGAAATTATTGATACGTTTGAGACGTATCAACATGCACAGTATTCAGTCTTATCCAGACGTTACCGTGGGAAACCTTCAGACATAAGGAACCCCAGCCTTTGTTGGGAAGATATCGGACACAACCGACAGGTATAGTGCATCAGCCTTCCCCGGTACGCTATCGAGAGATCTTCTCGGCCAAGACATCCGGCCTTCTACTCCAAGCTACCGAGAGAGGCTTACAGTGCAAGGCACCTAATCTTTTCCAGTATGCCAAAGGGATGGATTCCAACACAAGCTACCCCACTGTCTAAAGTGAATTGCCGCAGAAACTTTCAGCACAAGGAAGCGGTACATCCACAGTACAAAGGGAAAACTTCCGAGGCAAGACACTTAGTATTATTCAGTAAGCTATCGGAGAACCTTCCTGCATACGACACCCAACCTTCTTCACTACGCCACCGGGAGAAAGCTTTTGGGATACGGTACCCAAACTTCTTCAACACGCTACCCCATCAAAGCTTCGAGCGTAAGCTACCCAGTCTTCTCCGACACGCCATTATGCCTACAACAGTGTTGTCGGAAACCCGACTATTCAAGAGCAAGGAAGATTTCAACATAGTCAGATGCATATGGATCTGCATTGTACATGGGCATACTTCCCAATTTATACGATCTACTCCCGTATGGATACAACCATGCTCGTAGTCGGGTGAGTTATACCCATAAAACGTGATAGGAGTCGCAACTCCTGCGCATAAAGAAAGCAAGGGGAAGAAGCAAATTCTCATCTTAGCTGGGTATAAAGACTGACAAGTCATGAAAGAACACCCGAAGGAAAGGGAACAATGAAGCCTTTGGTCTTGACCACGACTACGAGGTTCAGCTCCTCACATCCAAAAAGGCCCCGAAGGAGTATAACCTTGAGGCCCGATTTATTAGCCAAGATACAAAGGATGAAGGAAACCCAACTAGCTCAGAGGAAGGATTCCGACAAAAGGAAAGTCAGTATACGAGAAATACCCAAAAAGGATGATTGTCGCTGAAAGCGCAATATATCGACCAGAGGGGGGTGAATGGGAGATTTTCAAATTTCTTGAGGAATTTCAATTTCCTCGGGACTGAAGCAATTCGAAATTGAGGAAACTCACAGAACGAAGAAGTCCAGAAGCATTACAAAAAGTATACATGACTAAAATGCATCATATTTCAAGGAAAGCAGCTTCTATCAAAGTAGATAATGTGTAACAGATGCTATGCATGAGGAATCAGAACTAAGGAAACTCAGAAGGGAAGGCATCATAACAAGTCATCAGCGCATTAACTGAAAAGAAGAGTTTGAAGAAATAGCACCAGGGCACTGAAGACATGGATTTGATGAACCAGTTCAAGTTGCTGTGACAACTCTACATCTGGTTCGAGAGGCTAAGATTGAACTCAGAAGACATAGTCTTCACCTTATTCTCCTTTAACTAAAGTCCTCAGACTCCGTCCAATTACTCAGGTGAGTCTTCAAGGTAGACTCCATTCACTCAGGGAAGTCAAAATTGCATCTTGACTTGCTCAGAACGATGACCTCTACACCGGCTAGAAGATCAGTCTTCAGGAGTAAAAAGCTTCGAATCACTTGAACCGACTTCCTAAGAAATGCTCAAATACTGAGGCTGGTGGTTTTCCTCACTTAGGTTCTTCAGGATCCTCAGAGGTGGGTTGCTCTCAAATGACAAGTGTTAGTTTTCCTCTCGGAGCAGCCAACCCACAAATGGGGCTGGGGGCAGCTTTTTATAGCCGGGGAGCAACCCTGGGTGAAAGGACATAAATGCCCATGCACGAAATTAACATCGAGCCCACCCTTAGAACCGTTGCTAGACAGGTTTTAGCCTCTTACCATGCAACACGTGGCACGTTCCAAAGTATTTTCACTCTCGCTCATCTTCAGGAAAACTGCACTGGCAGTTTCCTGACTCCTCAACCGAAGTTATATTCCTCAGTGTCCTGAAGAACAAGGTCTCAGACACTCGGGGAACTGAACCTCTACTGCAGGAGATTCCTCAGAGTTTTCTTCCGAATTTCTATATGAGCACTTCCTGAGAAATACAGAACTCATTTTCCTCAACCCCTTCAATAGTGCGGTCTTTTCCTATGACTCAACAAGTATAAAAGTCTTAATGTAGACTACGCTTCAAATTCGGCTTCAGCGCGAGATGCCTCAGGATGAAGCACAGCTTCTTCAGCATCATCTGAATGCCTCAGGATCCTGTTTCCTTAGGATTTCGCGCCTCGCTAGTCTTCAAGAAATGCACCGATTTCTTCAATGTTCCTCAACATTTTGGGGGGTCGACAACGGTGGTTAACCTCTTCTTCAGGGACTGTTCTCCTGTGTATACTCACAAACACATCAGTCCCTTAGCCATTTTGTCATAAAATACTCCAAAACCTCAAAGGGGCACTATATGCACTTACAGTCTCCCCCTTTTTTGTGATTCGATGACAATCAGGTTAAAGCTTCAACGGGATTAAATAGGTAGTTTTGAGGAATTAAAACTTGAAGAAAACAATTCATTCTATCTGAATATAGAGATGCTCCCCCTGAGGATATGCATATATTATGTGGAAATTTCTTGAAGTAAATACTTTGAGGAATTTGAGGAGCTACCCCTATATCTAGGATTATCTAAAACAGTGCATCATGTAGAATGATTGAAGAATAAACTCTACATTGAGTAAAGTGGTTGCTGAGAAATATCATAAGTATAAAATAAACTTGAGGAATATCATGAGGTAACTCAAAAATATCAGACAACCACAAAAGTATCAGTTTACAACTCGTTACAAAAATAGTCTGAAGAACGAGAGTTGTAACTGAGGAACCCCATATAGACTAACATATTTCTCCCCCTTTGTCATTAAATGAGCAAAAAGGAGAGACTACGACTAACGAACCAAGAGTAATGCCTTAGGGCTGAGGTGAATCAGGCCGAAGGTAGGCTGTTGTAGTGTGAGGACAAGCCGAAGTGTCTTCAGCTTCTTTAGGAGAGATCTCGTGTTCCGAAGATAAGGAATCCATCATCAGAGGTGGTGTTTTGCATCGACGAAACTGACGTGGAGGCCGAATCTCTTAGACTTGAGGCTTCTTGAGGCCGACCTTGGAGAGGTCTTCAGGCACAATTACTTCAGTGAGAAGAGCATCAAGTCTTTGATAGGTATGATGGGCATACTGATGAATCTTCTTTTGGGCAGTGTGCATACGCGCCATGTAGCTAAGGATATCGCCAATCTGACGCTTGGTCCAGTCATGATTGCGATCGACCTTCTGATGAAGACCAATGAGAAGTTCTCGGTCGGTCATCATGCGAGCTTGAGTTGTGTCCTCAGTTGAGGCATGTGTGCGCTCCTGATGAGTAGTACGGGACTGAGGTTGCTGTATATTTCCACCAAAGGAATTCTCAGGTAAAAATTCCTCATAGAAGACATCTTTGCCTTTGGCATTTGAAGCCAGAGTATGCTAAAGCACTTCGACTGGAGGCAAATATGTGCGATGATTGGGTTGATCCGGCTTATAGTTGATACCAGTCTTGGCACAAATCAGCTTCATAGTCCACGGAGCATATGGCTTCAGGATGTGAGGATTCTTGGAAGCATCAACCATTGTTCTGAAGAAAATGTCTGAGACATTGATTGGCGCAGGCATGCAGAGGTTATACATAATGTTCTTCATGATGCCTACATCTCTTCAGCAGTGGATTCATACCCCTTGATTGGGTAGAAAGACTTGGCCTAGAATTTTGTACAGAGTGCTTGGAGGATACTGAAGCTCAGTCACGAGGAACTTGGTACGGGGGGGGAGCTTCAGGGGCTTGAGGCTTCATAAGCATGTTCATCAGATCATCCCTCATAAGTGGAGCACCATAAGTGCTGGGGAATGAAGCATCAGAGAGAGGCAGCTGAAGAATCTCAATGATCTCAGGCACTAAGGCAGTATAGTGCTGATGCTCAGTCATCCATTCTAGCACCCAAGTGTTGATGTCCTTATGATCGCCTGAGACATATAAAGTTGCATAGAACTGAAGCACAAGCTCTTCATTCCAATGGATGCACTCGGAGCAGAACTGAAGCAGTTTGTCATGGAAAAAGTCTTGCAACGCATTGTTGAAGCACGAAATGTCCTCCATATCCGGATGAGGAATGTGCTTATGAGGAAAGACCTGGTGCGCCATGTAGCGAACTGAGGCATAGTAATTCTTATGAGTTACAGTCCAAAATCTCAGCAGCTTACTTGGTGGGGCAGAGTGATAGGGATTCTGAATCCCATCTTGAAATAATCTCATGGCGTTGAAGAATGCGTCAGCATTGAAGCTTGGACATGCATCAGCCTCAATGTTGCGATAGAATGGTTGCTTCTGCTTCGGACGGAGAGAAAGTGTTGAGGCTTTCTCCTGACGAATTGAAACAGGTGGAGGCACAGGTGGGGACACAGTTGCTTCTGTTGAGACATCAGGGCTAGGTTTCAGTGAGGCAGCTGGAGATGAGGGAGATGTGGCTTGTTTTTCAGCGGAGCTGTCCTTCGTAGCCTCGGGTTCAGCATTGGTGTTGTGCTCGGCCTCAGTTTCAGTGGAGGGTTGAGCACATTCAGCATCAGGTTCATCAGCATCTTCAAAACCAGTTGCTGCATCATCAACGTCATCAGTAGCAGCATTAGGAGCACTAGGTTCATCAACATCAGAAGAAGAATGAGATGATGCACCAACTGAGTCTTTAGAGTTTTGATTAGTATCAGCAAGCAATTCAGTAGCTGTGGGGGAGTGAGGCTCGAGTGAAAAAATAGTGTGAGTGGGGGAGTTGTCCAACTCATATTCCTCATCCATGATACGTGGAGTTCCAGTATCCTCAATATCGACATCCATGTCCTCAAGTTCGGTTATGATTGGAGGAGGTGGGAACTAAGGTGTTGGAATGATTGGTGTGCTAGACCCAGTCACAATTTCCTTGGAGGGTGGGGTTAAGAAAATCAGGCGGCGTTCAAAAGTTTCTTGAGGTCCTGAGGCAGCAGGAGGTGTCGTGGAAGCCTCAAGATTCTTGATGCAGGAGGATCTGAAGAGATAGGAGCCGCATTGATTGGATCCTCAACAGTGGCTTCTAGTGCGGGCCTCTTGGCCGCAGGTGGAGTGGAAGGTGAGGCTTCAGGCATACGCTTGAGACATCGTGAGGAGTCCTCAGGCATGGCATCAGATTGCACTGGGGCAGCAGGAGGTACTGAGGATGATGGCTGCCGAAGCTTCATTAAATTGTTCATCTTCCGGGACATGCGTTCCTTTGATTTTCCAATGTAGGCACATTTGGCATTGAACTCAGTAGTGAGCCGTTGAACTTCACATTGATACTCAATCAATTCTTGAGGAGTGACATCGGTGACAGACTTCTTGTTGACTTCACGATGGACTTTCTTGAGTTGGTTTTGCAGCGGTTTTTTAAGGTCTCGGTGATGAATCTCATTGATGAGGAATTTTTGAATATAGAACTTGAGGTCCTTGGGTATATCTAGGTCATCAAGAGGAGTATCAGGCTTTACATACCAGATTTCAATATACTCCAAGATCTTCTTAGGATCGAGGAGAAGTGGTATTTCAGATCCTGTGGCCTCAGCTTTGCGTCTGGCTGCAGCACGCACATATTCAATCTTCTGTTCCTCAGTGAACACAAAACCAGCCAGATCTTTAAACTCATCTTTGTCATCTGAGCTGGAGGAGGTCTGAATAGAACCGCGCATGGCTGTTCTCTTGGGAGAGGGTCTGATTCCTCGATGAATGGCCATTTTGGTCTTCAGCTGAGGATGAGGCATTGTGGTGGAGGCCTCAGGTGCACTGCCAGACTCATCAGTTCGATGTCTTGAGGCAGTAGCAGCTCCAGCACTTCGTTGGCATGAAGAACTTGGAGCATAAGGCTTTGCTGAGGATTTCATTGATGATTTGATGCCAGGAGTCTTTCTGCGAGGCTGATCAGGAGGCTGAGACTGAGGCTGAGGCTGAGGATGAGCGGCCAGCTGATGCGGAATCTGCACTGAGGCAGCCATGTCACGGGCCAGACTACTGGCAAGATTAGTCGTCCTCTTGAGCTAGCGCTAATAAGCCTCAGGAAATTCACCACGAGTCTTCACGCTTGAAGGATGAGGAATGACACCCGGTTCAGGAGGTGGGCAAGCCTTGATTCCCAAAGTCTTCAAGGGCGTATTGACTGCAAACATTTCCTCATGCTGAGGATTGATCCATTGGTATGCAGCCCAACGTTTAGCCCATTCCCTCGTGATTTTCTGAACCCGCTTTTTACGTTCACCGACAGTTTCACGTTCTGGAGTCTTCAGTTTTTCGTACAATGCCGGGGGCAAGTCACGAGCTGTATTAGTGAGTTTGCGACGAGGAGCCATTCTCTGCGGTTGAGGATACTGAGGAATTGTACGTTCGAGCTGAGCTGCAAATGAAGTGAGACTATGAGAACCATACGATTCCTCAGCGGACTTGTACCTGTGACAAAACTAAGTTGCGAGGGAAGTGGGGTACGGTTATATGCGTTCATGAGGAAAGTGGGGAGGAAATCAAATTTATGAAGCATAGGACTCAGTAAGATTTCAGTACTTCTGAGGAATAAGTTGCTTGAAGAATCTTGAAGAATCTTGAAGAAGGTGCTGTAAGGCCCGATATGCGGTACTGTTCCAGATCTAGGTGTTTCCACCCAGATCCGGGGACGAAGCACATATCGGTCCCACCGGGACATATGACAAAGCCATATGCCTTGGATTTCCAACATGATATCACAACATTACAGATACAAGGATACAACATCTCATACAATCGGCATACAACTGCCTCAAATACAATACAACAGCGGAAGATATATGTCTGAGTACAGACTACAATCAAAAGCCTACCGGCAAAGAGAAAAACATCGATCCCATAACCACACGGGTCCAGGCCCTCCGCCGGGATCCGCCTAACTAGTCGTTGTCGAGTCTCCACGTGAAACGTCGATCCCCATACCTGTTGTCGATCAAGTACCCTGAAAAGAGTTTGGGGGTAGTATCATGAGTACAGAAGTACTCAGCATCCAACTATAGTGGTCATCTGACCCAGCAAGGACTTCATCACTCGTCATTCTAGGACAACTAGTAGTTCACAGTAAGGAAGGGGTAAGTGGTGAGGTTGCTGCCGCACTAGCATTTATGAAGTGGCTAACGATCTAGAGACTAAGGTAAGAAGCCAAGCATTCGATGAGGAATCGCCTCCAACAAGTCTTGCTATCAGCTACTTATGCAAACATAACACCTGTCCTATCCTTGTCCTCCTCTTCGCATCCCGACGAAGAAGAAGCAGTCAAGGCACACACACACGTTGATCAAATTATATTAAGATTATCTCAGTTGTTGTTGTCTATGAACAAGGAGTAGGTCTCAAGTCGTCCATAACCGTGGACACGGCTTCTCGAAAAGATTTAACCCTTCAGGGGTGTAGCAACTGCCCATTACGAGGCATCGCATGCTCGACCATCTCTCTCAGTTTCTACCCATTATAGGAAACCATTTTATGATTTAGTTCCAAGAGATCCCATACGACAGGTCCCTCTAACTAACAACGAACAAATCCGGGTGACCCCCGGGGAGTCGACGCCCAATCCAAAAGCTGGCCACGCTCTCGGATCGGACTCTTCCGTATGGCCAAGGTCGGGTTTAGTCTCACCTATATAACAGGGGACTTCCCTGTCTCACCAGTGTGGACCAACAGAGGAACTCTGCCTCCGCTGGCCCGAGTTGTTTGAAAACTACTGGCAGCTGACCAGCACACACACGGTTTCAAATGGTAAATCAGCTTGGGCCACCTCTAGAAATGTTTGAAGCTAGGTAGGTAAGAAGAGGGGACCCCAGAAAATCCCACACGCGATTAGGCATGCTCAGTCTTAAAACCAATACCCGGAACTCGGGTCCTAGGTGACTCGAATGGAACAAAGCGTCGGGGCGGGATAGCCTAGACCTTCCATCCTTCATCGAATATAGTCAACATTATAATAATCATATCACCAACAACAATATAATAATGTGATATCCCAGACCAAAAGTAACAGAGTAACATCGTAGCATCCTAAGCATGCAAACTAAGCAGGGGCTGAGCAACAAGCAATAGTAACATAGCAGTACAAGGTTTGCTGGGAGGGGACATGGCTGTATCGGTTTGAAAGAGTCTGTAAACATGTGGTAGGATCAAACATCGAGCCTATCCTATACTAGCATGCAAACCGCTGGTTGAAATAGAATGTATCATAAGTAATGTATAGTCCTTGCCTGTTGATAAGTCGGATTCCGAAGGTGTAGTTGATCGCAAGCTCGCATCGTCTCCGAGAGGTACCCGCAGAAGCACACAAGACGATAAACACTGGAAAGCAATCAACGAGCAAGCATCTATTACTACGAGGCAAACACGAGCAAGCATCAACAAGAAGGCAACACGAGACATCGCACCTATCGTCGAGAGCGTTTACTAACAGGTTAAGTGGGGTACTCGTCACACACGACGATACCACACATTTAGAAAGGTTCAAGTTTTTTAGCTACAGGTGATCAACCAACGGTTATTAACATGGAAACTCAAGCAAGCATGGCATAGCACACAAACATGTCAAGAGGTGAAGCACAAAGTAAACTATCTATGCTAGTCAATTTAAGTGAGGCACAAGCTAAACATGGCATAACACTAAGTGCCGCACGACGATTAAAACATTTGGTACTGTTATGTCCTAAACCATATTTTAGGTTGGTTAACAACAGAAAACAATAGCATAAACACAAAGTACACGAAAAACTAATCAAGTTACATATAAGGCACACTCCAAACGGAGTTACGGTTAAAAAGTTATAAGCAAAACAAGTTACGGGCACAATCTGCCAACATCACGAAGCACACTTTAGAGCAATCCATAAACAGGATAATCAATGCGAACATGCTCGCAAATGATATGAAAGTAAACTAGACATGACAAGGAAGGCATGGCAAAAAGAATCATGCAAATAGGCATCATAGATCAAAAGATATTAAGCATGCAACATGGCATCGGAACATTACAGAGTTGGAGAAAAACAGAGGTGGCTGTCAAAAACAGCAGCATAGCAACTTTGGAGCTGAATAACTATATGACCGGCAAGCATATCATGACAATGCAATACATGTAATGAAAGTAGACATGATGCTTAACAATATGCAATTGGAATCACTCAATTCCGATAAACGGTCGCGACACACTCGTCGACCGAAGTTGCAACAAAATATAAACTGCAGCACATTAACATCATGATAGCTACTTTGGAGCAATATACAATCATGATGCAGCAAGCAATTATGGCATGTGAATGCATGAAACTGAATTAGAAACAATGGTTAACGCAATGCAAAAGGAATCACTCAATTCCGACGTACGGTTCCGAAGCAACCGTCGCCCAAAGTTTCAATCAAGCAACAGTTTCAGCAAGTTTAACAGCAGCAGTTGCAATTAACGATCTGATGCCCTGTTTAGCACACAATTACACAATCAAGATGACCTCAGATGAAAATTCTCACAAAAGATGGATTAAAGTACACACAAAACTAAACACTTCGTCTTTTGGGCGCAACATCATACGAGCTACCGTTTGATCGCAAATTACAACGCAAAAACGTAACAGCAGCAATAATTCCAGGACTCAGAAAAATTCCAGGCAGAGAAAAAAAATTAGAAAAAAAATAAAAAAAGGATGTTGGACCTGCTGGGCCGCGCTCGGTGTCAGAACCCTCTGTTAGGTAATGTGCTAGGGTTAGCATGTCACTTGCATCATGTTAAAAATTTCAAAAGAATTCTTTGAAATCAAAATCAAAAGCAAAATGGGAGAAGAAACCCTCCCAGATGAATTAATTCAAAAGGCCAGATAAAAATCTTCTCCAAAAATTCATGTTAGATTTTTGAAAAGTCTTATAAATGAGTGTGATCACATATCAAGTGATGTGGGACCCACCCCATGCTCATGGATTTTGCAAATATTCAAACAGTGCCTTGGAATTAATGAAAAACCTCTATTTGAGTTAAGATTCAAATTATTTGAATTTTAAAAATGTTCAAACTTTATAAGTGGCTAGTCTATATTATTATGAGGCCATATAAAAAGTTTCAACATTTTATAAAATGGTTTGATATTTTATCATGGCCAAAACAAATTTACAGAAAAGAAAAAGAAACAGAAAAGGAAAAGAGGCTCACCTGGTTTTCAGCCCAACTCGTTCCTCAGCCAGCCCAAGCCAACTTGGACGCCTGTCGTCTTCCTCAAGCAGGGGCACTGCTGCGTGGCGACCATGAGGTGGCCGCCGACGAGCCCCTGGCCACCTCCTGCTTCTCCCGCTCCACCTCTTCACGCCTGGAGACGCCCAGAAGCCCTCCCGTTCCATTCCTCCTCTCCACGAACACCCTCCCCGCCTCCCTCGCCCGATTCCACCGACACCCGTGAAGAACGCCGGAGCGCGCCGCCGCACCTGCGTGGCCAGTGAGCCTGCCGAGCGCCACCGCCGTGTCCATCCTCCTCCCCACCGTCGTCTACGTCTCCCAGTGCAGCGAATCGAACCCGGAGCCCTCCTAGTCGCCGGAATCAAGCTTGAGCCGTCGCGGGACCCGAAGGACGCCATCGTCGATTTCGTCGCCGTCGAGCCACCTCAGCCTTCGCCGCCACCTCCGTCGAGTTCCTGTTGGGCAGGCGGTTCAAACCCCTCTCTCCCCACCCCTTTTTGATGTCTCCTTGATGATCCGCCATGGAAGCCGGAGCTTCTCGCCGCCGGGATGTTCCTCGCCGTGCAACCATGAAGCTTTCGAGTTCGGGGCCATGTCGCTCGTCTTCGCGATGCTCCTCTGCGTCCTTTGCGTGCATCACCGGCTCCAGTAGAGCACCGCCGCGAGCTTTGCCTCGAGCCCGAGCCACGGCCGCCGCTAGGTCTTGACGCTGGCGACGTTCTGGTGCCCCCCGGTGACCCTGAGTCGTCTGGTGGTCGCGACACTTCTTTTGGACGCCGGAGTCGCCGTCCCCGTGGACGCCGCCGCGTCTGGTGGCCACCGGCGGCTAGCCGCCGGCAAGTCCGACGATGCCACGTCATTAGGAGTGAACCACCCCCCTAATGACCCCCCACAGCCTATGACATGTGGGCCCAGCCCCGTGGCTAATCCCTGGGTTAAGTTTAAACCGTTTTAAATCGTTTTAATTAACACAGTGGCAGTTAGAGGTGGGACCCCCTTGTCAGTGGCCCCCTGACGCCAGCATGAGGTCATGCGGACGCAGTAAATGAATTTCCAGAATAAAATGAATTAAAGAAATTCCAGAAAATCCAGAAAATAGCCCAAACTTTGGAAATTCGTAGAAAATTCATATTAACTCCAAATTGGACAAATAATATATGAAAAATGATCAGGAGAAAATAAGCTATCCAAAAATCCAACTTTCAACTATGTTTGAGTTGAATTTAAATTGGCACCAGTAGCATTTGTCATTTGATTTAATTGGAATTTATTCAAATTATATTCAAATGCTTTTGCATTTTGAACCATGGCAACATGCTACATTTCAACCACACATCAGAGGCATATCATACACATTTCAAAATGATTCAAATTGATCAAACAATGTCACATTTAACTTGGCTAAGTTTGAATTCAAATGCTTTTGCATTTTGAACCATGGCAACATGCTACATTTCAACCACACATCAGAGGCATATCATACACATTTCAAAATGATTCAAATTGATCAAACAATGTCACATGTAACTTGGCTAAGTTTGAATTCAAACTGGAGTTTGAATTTGCAATTCAATTTGCAATATACTCCATTTAAATGGAATTGCTTCACACATCAAAGCATTGTGCATTGTATTTACTTTGCTACCTTGTTTGTTGTTTGTCGAGTAGAGGTGGAACCGGAGCAGGAGGCTGCCCCCTTCGTTGAAGTCCCCGAACCCGAACCTCGTCAGCAAGGCAAGAAAACCCCCATTGATCATGTCGATAAAATCCCACTTCCCTCTCATGTCTCGCTTATGCATTGTTTAGGATGATTACCATGATGCGTTTCTACTACATAGATGAACCCATTCCTTTGCATGACCTATCATTTTTTCACAGTATTAAGCAAACCACAATCCTAGAAAATGTAGGAGTTGATTGATATCATGTGGCCCCTGCGATTGTTACTGCTTATTGCATGCTTAGAGTGATACCATGATGATACTTTTATGTGAGTCGGAATGGTAGTGATCATGATGATGATGGTAGACAAGTGTTGGTGAATCTACCCTAATACAAGGTGAACGATGAGAGGCTGTGTAGGAGTACACGGTGGGTTGTCTCGTTGAACACCGCACTAAGTCCGAGTTCTTGTGTGGTGATCCAAGATGAAGAGTACAACCACACATTGGGCTCACTGACCCCTCTCAACCTATTAACTCATCCCTTTCGATGTCCAGATGTCGCAATAGTTCAGAGTTCTGGTAGGTCTGTGGCCTGGATGCTAAGTGAGAGAACGGCTCATCCGAGACCGGCTTATGTACCATGCACACATCACTTGGGTCCACTTCGGAAGCGATTCTTCTTCGTGAATTTTTGGATCTTTCTGGTGAGGAGAGCCAGTTCCCGACTGAGAGTTTCAGGATCATCAGAGTCAGCCTCAGATTCTTCATCGGAGGACACCTTTCGTGCCTTGGCTTTTAGTGCGCGGACTTTTGGGGTGGAGCAGTACAAGTCTCGTTTCTAAGAGAGCTTCAGTTCATGAGCCTTGAGGCACTTGAGAATGTCAGCAGGATCGAGAGTCTTGAAGTCAGGACGTTCTTGAATAATCAGTGATAGAAACTCAAGTGAGTCATCCAGAGACCTCAGTAGTTTCTTCACCACCTCGTGATCTGTGATGTCAGTGGCACCCAGTGCGTGAAGCTCATTTGATATATCTGTGAGTCTGTAAAAGGTTTGCTGCACATGTTCATTTTCCAGCCTCTTGAACCTGTTGAAGAGACTGCGAAGTGTATTAACTCGAGAGTCTTGTTGAGCAGAAACTCCATCATTGAATTTTGACAGTCTTGTCCACATCTTCTTAGCAGTATCCAGACCGCCGATACGGTTGAACTGAGCCTTGTTGAGGTGGCCACCAATGATACTTCGAGCTTTTGCATTGATCTGCCAGTTTCTCTTGACAACTTCAGGAGAAGTCATCAAAGTAGCTTCAGGAATTCGATGATCAACAATATCCCAGAGTTCCTTTTCAATGGCTTCAAGAAGCATCCTCATCTTGTTCCTCTAGTTCCGATAGTCTGTACCATCGAAGCTGGGGAAGTTCGAAGCAATGTTCATTGTACCTGAGGTCGACATAACTAAAACTCCAAGTGGTTAAACCGAGTCACACCGAACAAGGGAGTACCTTGCTCTGTACCAATTGAAAGCGCAATATATCGACCAGAGGGGTTGAATGGGCGATTTTCAAATTTCTTGAGGAATTTCAATTTCCTCAGGATTGAGGAAATTTCGAAATTGAGGAAACTCACAGAATGAAGAAGTACAGAAGCATTACAGAAAGTAGACACGACTACAATGCATCATATTTCAGGGAAAGCAACTTCTATCAAAGTAGATAATGTGTAACAGATGCTATACATGAGGAATCATAACTAAGGAAACTCGGAAGGGAAGGCATCATAACAAGTCATCAGCGCATTAACTTAAAAGAAGAGTTTGAAGAAATAGCACCAGGGCACTGAGGACATGGATTTGATGAACCAATTCAAGTTGTTGTGACAACTCTACATCTGGTTGGAGAGGCTGAGATTGAACTCAGAAGACATAGTCTTCACCTTATTCTCCATGAAGTAAAGTCATCGGACTCCGTCAAATTACTCAGGTGAGTCTTCAAGGTAGACTCCGGAAACCTTCACAGACTCTGTTCACTAAGGGAAGTCACAATTGGATCTTGACTTCCTCAGAATGATGACCTATACACCGGCTGGAAGATCACAATCTTCAAGAGTAAAAAGCTTCGGATCAATCGAACCGACTTCCTCAGAAATGCTCAACTACTCAGGCTAGTTTTTTTCCTCACTTAGGTTCTTCAGGTTCCTCAGAGGTGGGTTGCTCTCAAATGACAAGTGCAAGTTTTTCTCTCAGAGCAGCCAACCCACAAATGGGGCTGCAGGCGGCTATTTATAGCCGGGGAGCAACCCCAGGTGAAAGGACCTAAATGCCCATGCACGAAATTACTATCGAGCCCTCCCTTCGGACCATTGCTAGACAGGTTCTAGCCTATTACCACGCAACAAGTGGAACGGTCCAAAGTATTTTCACTCTCTCTCTCTTCTTTAGGAAAACTGCACTGGCAGTTTCCTGACTCCTTAGCCGAAGTTAGATTCCCCAGTGTCCTGAAGAACAAGGTCTCAGACACTGGAGGAACTGAACCTCTACTGCAGGAGATTCCTTAGGGTTTTCTTCAGAATTTCTATTTGAGCAGTTCCTCAGAAATACAGAACTCATTTTCCTCAACCCCTCCAACAGTGCGGTGTTTTCCTACGACTCAAGAAGTATAAAAGTCTTAACGTAGACTACGCTTCAACTTCGGCTTCAGCGTGAGATGCCTCAGGATGACGCACAACTTCTTAAGCAACATCCGAATGCCTCAGGATCCTGTTCCCTCAGGATTTCGCGCCTCGCCAGTCTTCAGAAAATGCACCGGTTTCTTCAATGTTCCTCAACATTTTGGGGGGGTCGACAACGGTGGTTAACCTCTTCTTCAGGGACTATTCTCCTGTGTATTATCACAAACACATCAGTCCCTTAACCGTTTTGTCATCAAAATACTCCAAAACCTCAAAGGGGCACTAGATGCACTTACAAAGGGAAAGAGACTTCTATCAAAGTAGATAATGTGTAACAGATGCTATGCATGAGGAATCAGAACTGAGGAAACTCATAAGGGAAGGCATCATAACAAGTCATCATCGCATTAACTTAAATGAAGAGTTTGAAGAAATAGCACCAGGGCACTGAAGTCATGGATTTGATGAACCAGTTCAAGTTGTTGTGATAACTCTACATCTGGTTGGAGAGGCTGAGATTGAACTCAGAAGACATAGTCTTCACCTTATTCTCCTTGAACTAAAGTCCTTAGACTCCGTCCAATTACTCAGGTGAGTCTTGAAGGTAGACTTCTGAAACCTTCACCGACTTCGTTCACTCAGGGAAGTCACAATTGCGTCTTGACTTCCTCAGAACGATGACCTCTACACCGGCTGGAAGATCACAGTCTTCAAGAGTAAAAAACTTGGGATCACTCGAACCGACTTCCTCAAAAATGCTCAACTACTCAGGCTGGTGGTTTTCCTCACTTAGGTTCTTCAGGTTCCTCAGAGGTGGGTTGCTCTCAAATGACAAGTGTCAGTTTTTCTCTCGGAGCAGCCAACCCACAAATGGGGCTGGGGGCGTCTATTTATAGTCGGGGAGCAACCCCAGGTGAAAGGACATAAATACCCATGCACGAAATTACCATCGAGCCCACCCTTAGGACCGTTGCTAGATAGGTTCTAGCCTCTTACCACGCAACACGTGGCACGGTCCAAAGTATTTTCACTCTCTCTCTTCTTTAGGAAAACTGCATTGGTAGTTTCCTGACTCCTCAACCGAAGTTAGATTCCTCAGTGTCCTGAAGAACAAGGTCTCAGACACTCGAGGATATGAACCTCTATTGCAGGAGATTCCTCAGGGTTTTCTTCAGGATTTTTATTTGAGCACTTCCTTAGAAATACAGAAGTCATTTTCCTCAACCCCTCCAACAGTGCGGTGTTTTCCTATGACTCAAGAAGTATAACAGTCTTAACGTATACTACGATTCAACTTCGGCTTCAGCGCAAGATGCCTCAGGATGATGCACAGGTTCTTCAGCATCATCTGAATGCCTTAAGATCCTGTTTCCTCGGGATTTCGCGTCTCTCCAGTCTTTAGGAAATGCACCGATTTCTTCAATGTTCCTCAACATTTTGGGGAGTCGACAACGGTGGTTAACCTCTTCTTCAGGGACTGTTCTCTTGTATATACTCACAAACACATCAACCCCTTAACCGTTTTGTCATCAAATACTCCAAAACCTCAAAGGGGCACTAGATGCACTTACAGTCGAAGTAGCAAGGATCAAGGCAGAGAGGCATGGCGTATGCTGAATCTTGTTGCGATAGGTGCGACAAGAGATAGTGCTGCACACCCATAAGCTACCAAAACTATGCAACCCGTGCGATCCTGACAGGAAGATATTAGTTGCATGGACTTCATGGTCAAACTCACCTCGATCAGTCGAAACCATGTTTCTATATGAGACGCCATAGATTCCCAAACCTAAGGAACCTTATCTCATATGGGAAAGGATCAAGTACCCAGTCAGTCACCTTGGGCAGTTACGCACGTTTGGAAATATCAGTCTTGCTGAGAAACTCAAGTTCGCTTCACTAAAGATTCTCCACCCAACTAAGCAATTGGACTACAAGGACCGTGTTGAATCATATCAAGGCCTATCGCCACATCTGGATATGGAAACATGTCAAGTAAATCTCAGCATGAGTAACAATGCAAATCTTGTGACCCGCCCGTCAGAACTAATGCTCGTGCTGTACGGGCCAAAAGCAAAGTGATGCAACACTATGTGCAGACAGTCCAAGTTCCGCACAATGGGACATCGCGATGATGACCATTCCGAGTTTTCCAGGTGACCATCAAAGTTGGATCCATTCTCGAAAAGGCTTATACAAAGGATTCATGAATGTGTCACAGATAAGGCACAAGATACCCCACGGATAGCATGGATATCGTCAGCCTTCAACCTAGGGCAGGGATATCGCTGTCATGTTAGTCAACCTACATGAGGATGGAAGTCAGCAGGAAGGGAAAACACCTGTCAGACATATGGATTGCGTGAAGTAAACCCCCTGAGCCAAAGTTTCTTGGATGCTACCGAGGGAACACTACACGGTAAGAAGGAAACCCGAGGAGCAATATGCTTCCTTAAAACGATATGTTTTCAATGGTTCCCTGAGCAACCAAATCTCGAGGACGAGATTTTTTCTAAGTGGGGTAGGTTTGTGACACCCTGGATTTTGGAACTTTCTCTTTCCAAAAACTTGTCTGATTTAGTTCAAGATTTGCCACTTGGTTTGACTTTAAGAAACTCTTTGGACATGAAACTTGAGCATATTTTATTTCCTTTCTCAAGTGACCCATGATTATCCAAACCTTTCCAAATGATCATCCCTTGATTCATCCCCTCGAAGCCACATTTGTATTCAAGCCGTATATATCTTTTCCAATAAAAGGAATATTTCCCTTTATTTGAGGATTGTGAATCAACCCCTATTTATAATGCTCCATAAATCCCCAAATAATTCCCGCTTGTCCTTGAAAAAATACCTTCCTAGAATCTCCAAAAACATTGCATGGCCCAAGTGAATTTTCACGAAGAGAAATTCATTTGTCTGTGGGGGAAGAATGGAACTTTGTGAAGGAAGTGTCATTTATCCTTATCCATTTCTGGTGAAACTTTTTGTGCAAGCTATCATGACCATATCAAGAGCCTATACCAAATTCCAGCTTTAGGGGACAAGCCAAACTCCATCCCAAAATTCCAAAAATTTGGATGCAGCAAGGGTGCATGGTGAAGCAAGTGAATGATAGGATAACCCATTTTCTTTGAAATTTTTTGCACATGATCCCACACCCAAATGACTCCACCAAAAAAAGTTTTAGCCAAAACCAACCATCCATGTGAGGGGATCATCAAGATCATGTTTCTGTCCAGTAGTGTACCTTGTGAAGCAAGTACTAGCTAGGTACTTCCCCTAGCCATGAAACTTTGCACACTTGAGCACACCCCCAAATAACCCCTCAACACCAAATTTCAGCCAATTCCATCAAGCCATGAGGATGCTAGCTTCACCAACTCATTTCTGGACTATTTGGTGCTTTACAAAGGAAGTACATTATTCCTTTGGAAAATTGAGCTCAAACTTACCAGAAGTGTTTTCCTTCCTACCCTATAGCCATGTGACAACCTGGCCCTCCCTCACTGTTCACCCTTTGACCACAGCTAGCTCCCAAGTTTGTTGCAGAAGACTTTTTCTTGAAGTAGAGATCACCCCAAGCCTCCCCTAGAGCATCCAATGGCACAATAGTGATCAGTGTAGACAGGAAAAGCCACTAGACATGCTTGGACACGAAGAAACCCACTGTGTGCACCAGCTCCCTTGGTGAGCACGCTCCTGGCATGCGTTCGACGTGCTCTGGGCGTGCCCCGATGCCCCCTGGACACGTGTACCACGCGCTGCAGACCGCCCTCGTCGCCTTCCTCGCGTCCTACCATGCTGCAAGGCTTTCCAGGCCATGCGTCCCCCTTTTCCCCTCTTTTCCTCGCCGGAATCCCGCTACAGCTCACCGCCAAACGGGAACCGATGGCCACAGCGCCGCCGACACGTTTGCATCACTAGTGTCCTCCCCCATGTCCCTAGCTGCTCCTCTGCTCGCCCGTGACCTCTCCCGTGACCTCCAGAACTCCCTCGAAGCAGAGCGAGCCCCGCCACCTCACCGCCCCTCCATGGCCGCACTCACTTGGCACCGCCCGAGCACGACATCGTCGCTAGCCTATAAAAGGCCATGCCCTCGCTCCCAGCTTGCACCAGCAGCCTTCTCCTCCCTCCAATCGATCCCCTGCACAAGGAATCGAGCCCTGGTCCTCGTCTTACCCAAGTCTAGCGAGCTCTTCTTCCGCGCAGTTGCAGTTGACTCTCGCCCGCTCGAGAGCCCCCTAGCCACACCACCACCACCATTCGACTCCCCACACTCCCCTGGTGCTTCCCCGACCCTGCCCCGGCCGGATTTTCGCTGGAATCTCCAACGTCGTCGACGACCGTGGCTTTCCGTCTCCAGAGACAAAGGTAGCGACGTCGTCCTGCCATCGCTCGTGAAGCCACGGGTACGAGCATGACCCCCACGTTGTGCCCAACCACCATGAGCCCTCACTCTTCTCAGTCGTAGCCTCCTCACCGATGAGCTCGCCCCTCCCCTGTTTTCTCTCCCCCTCGCTAACCCTGACGAGATGGCCCCACCAGTCAGCCTCACCCCCATGCCCAAATCGTTTTCTTAATGAAAGTGTATTCTCACTTTGCGCCATCGACGTCACACTCCCTGCGTATTTTCCAAAAATGATTTAAATCATTTTAAAATCACATTTTGACCAGAACTTTGATCTTCTCTATCTTTTATTCTATAAGTCCAAATGATTTGAATCTTTTTCCCCTAGATTTCTATTGAGATCCTCTTCAATTTGTGATAACTTTTATGATATGTTGTTCTGTTGGTTTTGCTGTTTACAAGAAAAACCCTATGTGACATTTTTCCGTTGCCCTTTTTAAAATTATATTTGCAGGGCTTTAATTGTCTTGAAGATCAGGAGGATTCCTCACTCCACTGGTGAAAGGCAATCCACACCTTCTTTTTCATCTTTATAAAGCTTTGACTTGTTTTACATCTTGCTCTACTTTCGGATAATATAATGAACTTTATTGATATGCTATTGCCATGATATGCATGTGTGCATCATAACCCCTAGTCATGTGTATGATCTTGCTAGGTTGCATGCTAAGTTAATCATCTAATTAGGCTTCGGATTATGATAACACCGTAACCATACAATGGATTGTTCTGCATGCATTGCTATGACTTGGACGGTAGATTTTCATGTTGCACCTGATGCTTGATGAGTATGCATTTAGATACAATCTTTGTGCCAAGTTGATCAGGTGCCACCGAACCGAACTTATTAGTGCATCCACACTCGCCTGAATGGGAAGGCCTTGGCTTGGTCTATCGGTGCGCTATCTTATTCCTATGACCAACGATGGGAGGCTATGCGCGCGTGGTTACCCTGATCAGGCAATCGGCGATAGCCTTGAGAGCCAGTTTGATTATTGCGCGCAGTCCCTGTTTGGGACAAGTTTGTTAGCCATGACGGTGGTCGGTCCATGTTTGGGACAAGTATGTTAGCCACGATGGTGGCAGGTGTCTGGAGGACACGGAGGCTACCGAGGGCATGGTTATGCCAGGTGATACAGTAAGGGAGGCATGCGGTAGAACGTTATCGTTGGAGATGTCCTAGTCCACTCCTATGGGATGAGTTCTGAGGTTCCTGTGGGACAAGTTCCAATGTACTGGATGGAGGAAGAACTCCATTGCATGGGCTAAAGTGCACAACCTCTGCAGAGTGTTACAAATCTATTCGAATAGCCAAGTCCACGGTATTGGACATAGTTCGTACTAGGTCACACTATGGATCAACGTTAAACCGGTTTGATGATCGTGCTTGGTTGGTGGTCGTGCGACGACCGGTATGAGTTATTGGTCATGCAATGACCCATGAAAGTTGTTGGTCAGGTGATGGCCCGTTTGGTCATGCGATGACCCGTTTGGTCATGCGATGACCCGTGAAAGTTGATGGTCGGGAGATGACCCGTGCAAGTTGAGTGGTCATGAGATCACCCGGGGCATGAGTCTGTAATGACTCTGAGGTAAGCCACATGATCATGCGATGATCATGTGGGGTCCATGAGACCTTAAATGATGGTTGTTCATGCACTAGTTATAATCTTATAACATGCTAGATTCATCATGTTAGTATTTCTTGAACTGTTACTGCCATGTGTAACACCCCGGGTGTCACAAAACAGTAATCCTTTTGTTTGAATAATTAAAAATTGATTAGCAAGTCATTAATCTCCCTTGAATCATGCATGAGGTCAAATTCAAACTCCATTTGGGTTTTCAAAACAAGTGGAAATAAAACTTAATCCAGAAATATTGCAACCACTTTTATTAAATGGCTACAAGTTAGTAGGTCACAATAAAATAGCAATGGTATTTTATTACATTATTTAAATGTTGCAAAAAAAACAAACTATGTCTAAAGCATCCACTTTTAATTCTTTTTAAATAAAACAAAAACCCAAATGAATTTATTTGGTGGCTAAACTTTTTTTAGCAACATATTAAATTTTAATATAAATATTGGAGCAGTTCTCATATTTACAAAAATCAAATGGTAGCTAAAAAAAACAGGGACATAAAAGCAAAAAGAAAGAAAACCAAAATAAATAGGAAAACCCTAAAACCCGCCTAGGGAAGTTCCCCCCCCCCCCTCCCCACAAGGCCCAGCCCACCAGGCGCCCTCCTCCTTCCTTCTGTTCACAGGTAAGCGTGGAGGGCATCCCCCACCCGGGATGCGCCGTGCCTCGCTGTCGACCATCCACAGCGTCCCCTGGCGAGGTTAATAACGGCTTCGTCCTCGTCTCCCCGTAGAAGAACCCGAGCCGAGGTGTCCTCCTTCGCCAAAATCAAGCAGATCCCCTTCGCCACAGTCGCGCCACCATTGTTGACGATTCGTCCTCCTCGCGCCCTCTCCAAGCCCATTGCCATCCTCAACCCGCTCATGGTTAGCATACGAGTCGAATGCCCCTCTTTGATTTCCGATTTTGTCTCCTCCGCGTCGTTCCCTTCGGGCCTTGCTCCGGCCGTCGTCGGACTTTGTCGCCACCAGTAATGGAGGCCGCGCCCGGCCCTTTTACTTTAAGCAATTTGTTGCGCCGTGCACGGTTGATCCCCCCCCCCCCTCCACTTGCGTCTTGGTGGCCGGGAGGACCTCGTCATGCTCCCTGCGCCCGCCATCTGCCATGGTTGGGACGCATCGGTCGTCCATCGTAGTAGCGCCCCCTGCCCTGCGCAGTGCATGTGCACGAGCGCGTGACCACAACCCCCCACCCCCGCCGCGGCCCCTCCTCCCCTGCTCGACTGAAAGCCCTCGCCGCCTTTCATGTTCGTCACCGGCAGGCACGGGTAGCACCCAGTGGGTTTACTCACTGGCAGGTGGGCCAGCAAGAGAGATTAGCCTCTAATCAAGTGGTTAACAGAAGATAACCCCCATGCGGGCCCATCCCTAAATAACCTTTCAGATTAATGAAATTGATTAATTATGTCTCTCTCTCAGTGACAGCTGGGTCCCACAGCTTTTGGAATTAAATAAAATGATTTATAAAAATGCACTGAGTATGACATGTGGGACCCCACTATTATTTAGATTTAATAAAAAAAATTATTTAAACATGTGAGGCTAACCAGTGGGACCCACTGGTCAGTTTGACCAGTCAATTGGACTTGTGGATAATATTGCTTTTAATATTAAAAGAAATTCGGCAATGTTATAAAAGTGATTTAAATTTGGGAATTCAATATCTTTTAAACTGTAACTCCGATGAAAATATTTTATACATCAAAATTGATCAGAAAAATATAACGAATACGGTTACACTACCCGCATACCTACAGCACCCCTCTAACATACCGAACTTGAGACTTTCCCCCTCCAGATCGTCTGTCCGGTAATTACCCGGTACTGGTAAAACTCTCTGGATGAAAATGTTCTGAACATAAAAGTTTTTCGGAATGCATCAACGATAACGGATACACTATCTGTATACCAACCACACCCCTCTAACACAACGAACATCGGTATTCCGCCCCCCCTCCGGGCCATCTGTCGACAATCACCCGGAGCCGGTATTTCATCCTCGGATGAATTCCCGCTCCGAGCATAAAACTTTGTACCGCGTTAGAACACTGTTGGCAATGCGCCCATCGTGTATTTTATTTGTATTTCTATTATTGTCGTGTATTTATTGTTTCTTCCCCCTCTCTTATTGTCCGGTAGTCTCGATATCCGCTGTCGATGCCCCTGTGATCGACTACTTCGTCGACGACCGTACCTCTATCGCCGAGCTTCCAGGCAAGCGGAGCCATTCTCTTCCCCATATATCGCCTATCTTTTCCGTACATTTCTTGCACTAGGCATGGTTACTGCTGCTGCTACGTTACAATCCTATTCAATTGCATAGCCTGTCATTGTCGCCCTTGATGTACCTTCCTTTATCCTATGCTACCTATTATAATTTTATGCAATTTTCAGCAGTGAGCCCTGCGCATTGTTAGTTAATTAGGATTAGATAGCGGGTCTTGATCACTCTGGGGAGTGAATGCGGCTACGATGATTATAACTGCACAGGTACGGTACAATGCAGACACCGCCTAAGGCCCATACCTTGGCTCTACCGAGCCACATCAAGTGGAGCTATCGAGGAGTAATTCTCGTACTCCACTCATTGCTGGCTCTATATAGCCACTCTAAGGTCCTGAGCCCCGGTTGTCCTTATGGTAAGAATTCGGGCGACCCAACGGTGCTCGCGAGCGGTATTGCGTCGAGAACGACAGGGAGGGTACGACCGACGTTACTGGCGTGCTTGGCCCCTGCTTGTATCTTTCGAGAATTACCAAACCACGAAAGTCGAGCTCTATCAAGAGCACATGCGAGATAAGGTAAGGAGTCGGTTCACCTTGTTGGTAACCGCAGAGACTTGGTGGGACGACAAGGCAGGCACCGATGTACTGGTGGTCCTGACTGCTATCGTTGTTCGCGGGTCAGTTAAGTCAAGGCAACGATAACGGTTGTCACGCAGGTTAATTAAAATGCTAAATGGTTCGGCGGATGACTTGAGAGGCCCGTTGGTCTGTACGCACTACCTTCACGTGGGATAAGGATTTATGGGCTCCCCTGCATCGTAGTTTGTCCGAAAGCTCTTCAGACGTCAGCAGTACTGTGGCATGATTGCGGGGAAGTGGTGTGTCTTCTTCGTCCGGACGGTGTATTTGGATTTTCTGTTGCTTCACCGGCCAGACTCGCACTGTGAAGGAGCGTGCAAGGGTGAGGGACCTAGACCCCTTGGCGCATAGGATATAGTCTGGCGGATGGCCTCTCTGTTGAGCCTAGGATGGGCTGCGCCATGTCGGATACCTTTGGTGGAGCATTCCCTAACAAGGTTCCCGCCATCCTGGAGATCCGAGCGTGCAGGCTAAACAGTAGTGCACCCCTGTAGGGAGTTTAATCTATTGGAATAGTCGTGTCCACGGTAAGAGGACGCTTTATGCTGAAGCTGGATCTTACCACTACAAACTACTACTATTAAACAGTATGGTTCCAGGTTTTCTTCCTCGCCGGGAAGTCGAGGAGGGGAACTCAAAGGAATTTATTGTTATTAATCATTACAACTTACTATTATACAATTCTATAGCAACTTTTGTTGTATTGTTACTTTATGCTTTATATAAACTGTTGGTTGTTTCTCTTCTCATGCCGCAAGACTCGTCATAAGATGCTAGTCTTCGTTAGGCCTAGGTTCTTATCCTTATTCTTATTTCTACCTTCTAGTCCACTATATACAGCCTTCCCTTTCCATTTGATACAAATGCATAAATTTTTAGTAGCAGACGTAAGACTCGCGGGTATGCTAGATACTCACCTTTTCTTTATTTTCCCCCTTTATGTTTCGCCTTATCGGACGCTGCAGTCGACGTTGGAGCCTTGACGTCCAGGAGCAGGAGATCCCCGATGTCGACCACCGCAACATGAAGATCCCGATGCCTTCTACGACGTCTATTTCCCCGTTGACCAGGAGTACTTTGGAGGTTCCCAGCCAGGAGGCCTCGCCTTTTCGATCTTTTGTTATTTGTGCTAGCCTTCTTAAGGCAACCTTGTATTCTTGTGTCTGTACTCATATACTATTGCTTCCGCTAACTTTGTGCTCTCGAGCTGTTGTATTCGAGCCCTCTTGGCCCCTGGCTTGTATTAAACAGCTTGTATTATTTTTATTTGTAGAGTTGTGTTGTGATATCTCGCCGTGAGGCCCTAATCTCGATCGTGTACCTTGCGTGTATGATTACTGTACACGGTCTGATTTTTGGGGCGTCACACCATGTTATTGTTTTTCCTTGGTGCTTTGGTTGTTGTGAGCTTGCAAGTACATTCAATGTACTGACCTGGCGTGTCTTGCCAGACTTGCAGGCAATGTCGTGATTGTGTAGGACGACGTTCCCGGTGTTTGCGACCTAGAAGGTGTTCCAGTCAGTTTCCCTGTTGAGTGGAGTTCATCACCATCGCCGTTGTTCCGCTGCTAAGTATTATTCCGATGCTATAGAGTTATCCTGCTGCTTGGTGTAGATCTGTGGCTAGATTTAGGAGCAAGTTGTTCGCTGCCTCGCTCCGCTAGCGTTGTAATAGACCCCTTGTACCAATTTCACCGGTAATAAAAGTGGTTCAGTTCTATATCAAGAAGTGTCGTGTTCCAGAAACATGATCTCTGGGCTGGAGCACGGGGCGTTCCGGTATTCTGAGTCGGGGTGCCACAGAGCAGAATCGATATCTCAAACATATATGTATTGATATGTGTTGAGAATGATTTTGTATATATATATATATAAACATGCATTGATATGTGTATATTGAGAATCGTCTCATATATACGTATGCATTAATATTATATATAGAGAATAAGGCAGATAAAACACAAGATTACAAGAATCTTCTTTTATATGAAGTACGAACACATTAACACGTTGAAATCTATAGTGATAGACTAGGATGAGTCTGATGAACCGAAGTAGAGTTGGAATAATCTTCTAGACAAGAAAGAAGTTTTTGTGGCTAGGAATTATATGATGGATGAAAATCCAAATATCACAAGCAATGTTTTAATGGAAGAATCGGGATACACCATGTCCTTAGACATGTGATCTCATATGACCTATGACATATGATTCCACCATAAAAACATGTGTTGTGAATCCGTCAACAGAGTGACTAAAAAATTCTTGAAAGAAGAACAGGTTCCGATGTGTTGTATGCGTTAAACACAGAGTCTGAATAAAGTCCATGCATTCAGTATATGAGAAATACTGAGGATGATACTCTATATTAAAGAAAGGATAACAGAGTTGAATGTAACACCAGATTATGATTCCAAGAGTTATTATGGATCTATATAAATTAGAGACATCAACATAGACTTGAAAGAAATGTGAGCCAGAGATTCACGAATAAAAACACTACAAAACATAAAACTACTTGAGTAAGTAGATGTATGGATAAAGTTTAGCGTAAGAAGTTTAGACTTCTGGCTGAGTGTATTTCCCGGTATGCATGACTATGAATAGTCTTCTGAAGACTTAAGAAAATGTCAATAGAGAATACTACGAAATAACAGTCTCACTCTACCGCCAAAGCTTATATCCAAACATTATATGATAATGAGTGGTATATCAAACTAGTTGATATATACCAGTTGCAAAGGAAACATACGAATCTGAATTAGTATAGATCATTGACGAAACCTTTTCCATGAGCAAGCATGATGAATAAACAGTTATGTGATAAGATGATTATGATTGGTAAAATGCAACTATATTATTTACACTCTAGTGCAAGTGGGAGACTGTGGATATATGCTCTAGAGGCAAATAATATATGATTATTCCAATATATCTAAGCAAGTTCATAACTAGTTTCATACTATGCTAGAACTGTATTAGTGAAACAATGATACATGTGTGGTATAGAAACAACCAACGTTCCTAGTTAGCCTCTTTATCAATAACTAGTTCATGGTCAACTGATGATCGTGGTTTCGCGATCATGGAAAATCAAGTCAATTGACTATGAGGTCACTATCGGGGGATTGGTACCCGGGTAGGCTCACCCAAGCGGAAGCAACCTTTCAAGACAAGGATGGACCGATTGGGCTGCATCTGGGCCGAGCTGGGAAGGCGTACGGCCGATTGCTCCAAGGCAATCAGCCGTACCGAATGCTAGCAGTCGGCCCAGGCGCAACCGGTCCACCCTTTTCATCACCAAGACGATTGGCCTGCAGCTGGGTCGAGATGAGCCTCTACGTGGCCGATTGGCTAGAGCAATCGACCCTGCCGAGGGCCACAAGTCGTCCCAGGCGCAATCATTACAACTTACCACCGCTGGAGAAGTTGACCCCGAGACCAGTCGAAGGTCCAAGTACGAGGTCATAAATGCGAAATCCCGAGAGATCGGGGTGGCAGAGAAGCCAAGTCACATCGAAGATCTGGCAGAGATGCGTTGTCGACCTCTCCGCCGATTCCGCGGACTGGACGACAAGACCGCACCTCCTAGCTCCACTGTTCACCATCATGCCCTACCAGTCTACAGCATGGTCCGCCGCTCTTCGGGTCCGGATCACCCGAAGAGGAGCAGTCGGTGGGGCCCAGTCGATTAGAGGATGACAGCTGGGCCCAATCGGCAGTGAAGTTACCGATTTACCCCGGGCTCACACTATAAGAGCCCGGGGTACCCCTCCTGCGTGAGGGACGATCCACAGCATTCGCACCATTACTCACATCTCGCTCAGTTCATTTACTGCTTTTAGTTCCTCCTCAGGGAAGTAGGACAGAGCTTTGCCCACGGCGGCTCTCACCTTCCCCTGAGTAGATAGAGAAGCAGTTATTGTAGTTCAGTTCCATTGATATAGAAGAGACAAGCAGGAGTAGGGGTGTTATCTCTCCAGAGAGCCCCGAATCTGGGTAAATCGTGGTGTCTGTCACCGTGTTTGTGCCCAATCCGATTCCGGCACCATCGACATCTTCTTCCTCGCGTCTTCCCCTCACTTTAGCCATCCCCCTGGCATCTGCCATCACATATCAACGACAGTTGGCGCCCACCGTGGGGCAGACCAAGGCGTCGACTGGAGTAAAGATCCGGACGGGATTTTCCTCTGCATCGGGCGGAAGCCACGCCTCTGGCCTGATTCTTAGGCGTGGGGCAATCGACTACGTGGTGGACTACTCACGCGGTACGGGGCCGACGCACCCCTGCCGCCCGGTGTGTCGCTGCAAGTTGGCAGCCATCGCCTCTTCATCAGCAGCTTCCCCGAGGCATATCCCAGGGAGATACGCGTCTTTTAGTGCATCACGGATTTACTCTCGACTAGGGGTTGCACTGCAGCACCCGGCGGAGAGGATGGCCGTGTGCACGCAACCGTCATGATGGCGGGGGCATCCATCAAGAAACCGCGGCGCAGCGAGTGCGGCAAGGAGGGCCAAGGAGGCGGCAGACGCCGCGGAAAAAGTCGGCACCAGTGCGTTGCGGGATGTGTTGTACATGTTGGGGTTCGGGGCAGAAAACACAAATTTTTCCTTTACCTACGATACCCAATCCCAAGACCTATGCTATGCTGATGCAAGTAACGGACAGAAATAGATCACATACCAGTATGTAGTCCGTTAAGCGGGAAACGTTCCCGCATGAACGTGGTTGGTGTAGTCGTACCGGCAATCCCCGATGCCGCGCAGATCCACGATGACTCCTGTAGCCACCCGATCCTTGTGGACCGATGACGGGATTACGTCCCCGTCGGAACGTTGCTGATGAAGACCTCGCGATACGACCACGACGATGAAGTAGCACCACAAGTGTAGTGCCTCGCGGGATTATACACATACAGTATACCGGACGTCCCTCCGGGCTCCGAACCAGTAGAGCAGCGGAAAGAAGATGGATTCGGATCCCGATTCGAGCAACACGACGGCGTGCGTATAGTGGAGAAATCCCCAACCCAGAGTAGCCTCCAAACAAGGGGAGTCCGCTCAAAGGAAGGAGAAAGGAGGGAGAGAGATGAGAAACTTTTCTCAAAAAATTCATTGATTAAAAGGGCACCCCTACCCCTCCTTATATAGGTCAAGGAGGGGTGACACCCCCCCCCTTCCCCTTCCGGGGTGGGACTAATCCCAAGGGGGGGGTTATGGCGCACCAATAAGGGGTGTGGGCCCCCTCATGGCGCCATGGCCCATGGGGGAGGACTCCCTCTCCCCCTGATGGGCCCTATGAGGCCCATATGCCTTTTAATTCATTTTTAATTATATTTAATTATATTTTAATATTTAATTCAGATAATTAAATAATAAAACATATATTAAATAATATTAAATATATTTTGAACCTTTCAAAATACCTAGAACAACTTCCGGCCTTCATCGGAACAATTCCGGTCAGCACCGGAACAATTCCGGTGTTCTCTCCAATTTCTCCGGTGATCCCGAATCAATCCTTACTGCGTCGAGTACCCTTAAGTGTAACACCCTACGGTCCGGGAAACAGCAGACATGATCGAGACAACTCTCATTGATCAATGACTAATCAATTGGACCTGGTTACAATCCTTGATAGCCCCTGCGCTTCCATCGAATGAACTTCAATCGCTGTTGGATCCGTTAACCGTGTGCCTGTTCCCTTTGTCCCATGGTACTTTGCTTGTCCGAGGTTTGATCCTCGATATCCACTATACCTAGTTTGTCCTCGTTCTCAACAAACAAGTTTACTCGTGCCCGTGATATTACAACTCCGTGACCTAGTCACACGTTTGCAAACTTTATGATGCAATATCACCGAGTGGGCCCAGAGTACCTATCCGTCACACGGATGGACAAATCCCGCTTTGATCTATTTGCATACTCATCAACCATCTATTTCGGAATACCCAAAGTGCACCGTTATAGCCAGCATATTTCAGTCAGGCGGTGGGATACAAATCAAAGTCTCCTCATAGATGACAATTACGTATGATCATTACGGTCAAAGGATCTGGTCACTACGTTATAGTTATCGCAATGTCGAACTATGTGACTTGATCACATCGCAACACTTCTGGTGGGTGTATGTCCATCATATCATTATCCAATGATACGACTCCATTGTCAACAGACGCTTTGTCTCATGATCAGGAAACCTTGATCATCAATCGCCCAATGGACTAGTATACTAGGGTTAACTAGGGACCTGGTTGTTTGTATACCACACCTGTATTAATGTTTCCGCTTAATACAGTTATAGCATAGTATCAAACGTATTATGAACTAATGGAATATGCTCGATAAAACATATTTTATTTGCCTCTAGGGCACATTCCCAACAGTCTCCCACTTGCACTAGAGTACAAATAAACTAGTTGCATTTTCTCTGGATCATAACTCCTTATTGATCATGCTTGCCCGTGGAAGAGGTTGTATCAACGGTCTGGGTACCATTCAGAACCGTATGTCCTTTTGCAAATCATAATGTCACCTAATTTGACATTCCTTCATTATCCACTACAATGATGAGGTATATATATTTGGCGGTGAAATGAGACTTCGTTTGCTGTGTCATAGCAATGACATATGGTTGGTCAGCGGACTCTCCCATAGTCATGCACACTTGAAACTCACTCAATCAGAAGTCGAACTTCTTAAGCCATAATATAACTCCTGCTACTTTTAAAGCAACCACATCAATGTAGATTCAATCCTTAGTGCATTGAATGCAACTTTGATGTCTAACCATGTTTCTTTCAACTTAGGCATTCATTAGTATGATATCTCAATTTTTTTCTAGGTTAGTGTCAAAACTTGAACCAGCATAACATTTATGGTCAAGTCCACTATCCTTTACAAATTTGAGATGTATCCTCAGTTCTCTCCAGACACCGAAGGATAAACTTAACTCTTTGTTCAATGATTTACTCATAAATCATATCACAACATGTTCTTACTACTAAGAACTTGGGTCACATTACGTCGAGTACATAACTCTGGTTTTATATGAAAGAACCTATGACAAAGGCATAGAGGATCTAGCACATCCATTTCTTTCATTAACCATTAACCATTGTTCTTGTACTGAGATTAACTCAATACTTCTCTTGGATATACAAGTAAGGACCACTTCTTGACTTGTCCCATTCTGAACTCCTTTAGAATCTTATCCAGGAAAGTATTACGACTCAATGTTATTAAACACATATCTATCTTAATAGATCTTCAATGCTTAATACTTTATTCATCTTCATTTATGAACGATTCAAATAATCATTAACACAAACTGCACCATTCATAATATGTTATCCATATATGAGAATGTTATCATGCTCCCACTCAAATATGTCATGCACATATTAAGTTATAGGATAACACTCATATTGCTCCCACTCAAATATGTCAGCCACATATAAGACAAGGATAACATCCACATGGCTCCCACTTAGATATGTCAGACACATATTAAGTTCAGGATGCTAACCACATGGCTCCTACTCAAATATGTCATTTACATATAAGGCTAGGATAATACTCCCATAGCTCCCACTCAAAATATGTCGTCTACATATATCAAGTTTCAGGAAACTATTCAGCTCCCACTCAGTTTCATGCAAATGCATGTTTCCTCGATATTTTGGCTAAGTCCAAAATCCTTTGATCATTCATCAAATCGAGAATTCAGTTTACGAGACACTAGTATCCATATGTTTTTCCAAAACCTTCTTGCTGTACCAATTATAACACTTCTTCAAATACAAGATTTGAGGAAGTCACGGTAATGATAACAATCCTGGATCAATCGTAGTGAATATCCCTTTGACTCAAGCATTGCTACACATTGTAGTCAACCCATTGAATTTGTCAGAAACAATCTTTGTGACAAACCAATCTTGACGTCCCTTTGATGTTCACATTTATTCCTCATAACTCTGAAGTTATTGTGAATATCAAGTAACCTCCTTACTTGATAAGATTCAAGCAATCTTAAATGTAACTCAACATAGGATTTTATGACTCATAGTCATATCTCGTACTTAGGTCCACCATCGCTTCTTTGTAGTTCGTAGGAATGTCTTGTTCCATTAACATGACAAGTGAATCATGAATATCATTTTGCATCAAGGGCAAATATATATTCTTGAATCCTACCTTTCTCAGTAAAAGCTCCCATCAGAAAAATCATGATCATTATCATTAGTTTCTCCTCTTATTGTAGAGCTTTGCTTCCAGAACATATTCCGTTGCACTACTCTGACATTTGGAGGCAAGGTCAATTACCTTGGTTGAACTTTCACTTTTCTTCCATTACCACATTTATCAAGAACAATTCTTGACAAACACCAAACATAGCAATACAAGTTTTGCTCCTTTTGGTTCTAGTTGTGGAAGATGCATCCATAGTTGTCTAAGGATACACTACAAAGATAATTTATCTTACATAAATCAAGCTTCCTAGAAACCACAATACACCATGACATATATAGTGTTGGTTTCCACGAACTCAGATGGTTCCCTATGCTGAAGTGAGTGTTTGCATATTAAATTAATAACTCTAAACAATAATAACGTAACTTGGTAAGAGATAACTTAGACCATACACTTTTTCATAGAATATGATCACAATGTTCATGCACGTCAATCATATTGAAGTGTCTCAAGACATTGCAATTTGTGGAACAACTTTCACACAAGTCTTTATGCCCAAGACTAACTCGAAACATTTGTCACTTTGATCAAATCGTAGAGACTTTTCTTTCTTGTTAATTTAATATCCATCTTTACTCTGAAATCCCTTTTGATCATATCAAATTATTTCAGACTCATGTTTCATTAGTGAATACAAATATTCATCTAAGTCCACATACGAAGTTCACGAAATAATGAAATTCACCACATGCTGACATACGATACATCACGATGTATGATATTCAACAATCAGTACACAATCTGTTTTACCAGAATGCGAGGTTTTAGTCATCTCACCTCAAAAGCATGGTTTGTATATGTCAAGAGATCAAGTATCTTAAGACATCATCATACCATTCATGACTTAAACTGTAGTGTCATTATTAAGCCTGGATATTTCTTGGCATTACAATATTTCTTATAAATGATCAAACAACTATCATCAATATAAGAATAGCTCATTCATAATCGTAATGTGACCATAATATATATCATTCATAAAAGGAGAACAACTGACTTGTTTCTCACTAATATGAATAATTGTCTTTGCGAGATGCAAGACACACTAATAAAGTCCTCATTCAAACGATCATAAAATTTATTCATATATTAATCAATTGATAGATGTAGAGGGAGAGTGTTGTCGACCATCAACTATCTTGATTGCCGTCAGCACACATTGTCACCTCATCCCTTCCAAGCCACTCTCAAGCAGTAAGTTCAAGCATCGAATACTTAATCAACCGCAATTAGTGTTTCGTGGGAAAGACATTTATAACTCGTATATCAAATATACCTTCTCCGTCAATGACCATTCCTGCATTGGTTCTACTCTTAAAGTTCTTAATTTTAACCATGACCTCATGAAAGGTGAACGATTCTCCTTCATGACATAGTCCAGACATGGTCTTTGTAACTAGGAGGAAGCGGATGTAACTCCCTAGTTATCGCAAAGTAACCAGTCATTCAGTAGTCCAAGTTATACACAAGGTGTTCCATGTATCTTATACATTTTCCAAGTGACTTTCTCAGCAGGTTGTTCCTTCCACCATAGTTGAAAGAAACCCCGTCCATATACTCATATTCCATTTCTCTGATTTGTGACCAAGTGCTTTCAAGTTCACCTAGCACGTCATACGTGTTGGTTAACATGCATTCACAATTCAGACTCATAGAATGAAGTATGGTGTATTGGACAGTCATTCATAAGTGACGGTGAGTACGATACTCATCATCATCTTCCTTGAATACGGAGTTATCAGGTGTATCTCCTAGCAGTTCTTCGTATTATGTTTAACAAGTCATTACTAACGAGTATGTCTCTAATGGTGTTGGTACACATCAATGAAGTAAGACCCATTTACCTTAAGTTCTATCATACTAAAAGAGCCATAGTTCTAAACATTGGTATGACGTTATCTACAACGATATTTGCAAAGACATGAAGATTAAGTTCATAATATGGAGTTCATGTTTCAAAAAACAATTCTGGAACTCCCACTCAGACAAACATCCCTCATAGTTTGTTCTAAGTGATTACACGATCCTTGAAGAACATACCTCCCCCGTGTGACACGACCATCAGTATGTTGTTCAAGGTAGGCCATCATGCCAATCACATCATCTATGTGACTCATGCTCGACCTTTCGGTCTCTTGTGTCCCGAGGCCATGTCTGCACATGCCAGGCTCGCCACAATAACCTTAGTGAGTATATGCTACGTATGCAAGGCCATGTTTCTGGACATGCTAGGCTTACTCCACCCATCTCTTGTGAACGTAAAAATGTTTGACACCCGTGTGACACGTGATGCCTCCATAATGAAGAACTTTCCAGATGGTGCTTCACTAAGGAAGGACACTTTGTTGGATTAGTGAGGGATCATCCTATTATGCTACCGTCGTATATCTAACATATTAGCAAAACAGGATGCAACATAAATCATACATGCTATGATTCCCCCCGACATGCAAATTAAATTTGAAAACACCTTTCTACTTTATCTTTTGCAAGTTTTACATGGCTGCTAGGGGTTTCGAGAAAAGAACCGCTTTCTATCCTGCGAAAACAAGCCACAACACCAATCCCGCAATTGTCTCTATTACACCCCTGTCGGGGCCCTCCGTTGCAAACATCTTCGCATCGCTAATGCAGAGAGACAGACACCCCCCCAGCCACTTTATATGGTACAAGCCATATGTCAAGCGTGGAACCAGTCTCGCGTAAACGCATAAGGTCGGTCGGGGGCCGCTTCATCAAACATTGCCGCAATGCTAAATGAGTACACGTGAGAGGGTAACAATTGAGAATTTATGCCCACATACTAGATGTGTTCTATCCGTACAATACATCTACGCATAGCCTTGCTCTGATACCACTGTTGGGGTTCGGGGCAGAAAACACAAAATTTTCCTTTACCTACGATACCCAATCCCAAGACCTATGCTATGCTGATGCAAGTAACGGACAGAAATAGATCACATACCAGTATGTAGTCCGTTAAGCGGGAAATGTTCCCGCATGAACGTGGTTGGTGTAGTCGTACCGGCAATCCCCGATGCCGCGCAGATCCACGATGACTCCTGTAGCCACCCGATCCTTGTGGACCGATGACGGCATTACGTCCCCGTCGGAACGTTGCTGATGAAGACCTCGCGATACGACCAAGACGATGAAGTAGCACCACAAGTGTAGTGCCTCGCGGGATTATACACATACAGTATACCCAACGTCCCTCCGGGCTCCGAACCAGTAGAGCAGCGGAAAGAAGATGGATTCGGATCCCGATTCCAGCAGCACGACGGCGTGCGTATAGTGGAGAAATCCCCAACCCAGAGCAGCCTCCAAACAAGGGGAGTCCGCTCAAAGGAAGAAGAAAGGAGGGAGAGAGATGAGAAACTTTTCTCAAAAAATTCATTGATTAAAAGGGCACCCCTACCCCTCCTTATATAGGTCAAGGAGGGGTGACACCCCCCCTTCCCCTTCCGGGGTGGGACTAATCCCAAGGGGGGGGTTATGGCGCACCAATAAGGGGGGTGGGCCCCCTCATGGCGCCATGGCCCATGGGGGAGGACTCCCTCTCCCCCTAATGGGCCCTATGAGGCCCATATGCCTTTTAATTCATTTTTAATTATATTTAATTATATTTTAATATTTAATTCAGATAATTAAATAATAAAACATATATTAAATATTATTAAATATATTTTGAACCTTTCAAAATACCCAGAACAACTTCCAGCCTTCATCGGAACAATTCCGGTCAACACCGGAACAATTCCGGTGTTCTCTCCAATTTCTCCGGTGATCCCGAATCAATCCTTACTGTGTCGAGTACCCTTAAGTGTAACACCCTACGGTCCGGGAAACAGCAGACATGATCGAGACAACTCTCATTGATCAATGACTAATCAATTGGACCTGGTTACAATCCTTGATAGCCCCTGCGCTTCCATCGAATGAACTTCAATCGCTGTTGGATCCGTTAACCGTGTGCCTGTTCCCTTTGTCCCATGGTACTTTGCTTGTCCGAGGTTTGATCATCGGTATCCACTATACCTAGTTCGTCCTCGTTCTAAACAAACAAGTTTACTCATTCCCGTGATATTACAACTCCGTGACCTAGTCACACGTTTGCAAACTTTATGATGCAATATCACCGAGTGGGCCCAGAGTACCTATCCGTCACACGGATGGACAAATCCCGCTTTGATCTATTTGCATACTCATCAACCATCTATTTCGGAATACCCAAAGTGCACCGTTATAGCCAGCATATTTCAGTCAAGCGGTGGGATACAAATCAAAGTCTCCTCATAGATGACAATTACGTATGATCATTACGGTCAAAGGATCTGGTCACTACGTTATAGTTATCGCAATGCCGAACTATGTGACTTGATCACATCGCAACACTTCTGGTGGGTGTATGTCCATCATATCATTATCCAATGATATGACTCCATTGTCAACAGACGCTTTGTCTCATGATCAGGAAACCTTGATCATCAATCGCCCAATGGACTAGTATACTAGGGTTAACTAGGGACCTGGTTGTTTGTATACCACACCTGTATTAATGTTTTCGCTTAATACAGTTATAGCATAGTATCAAACGTATTATGAACTAATGGAATATGCTCGATAAAACATATTTTATTTGCCTCTAGGGTACATTCCCAACAGTACACACCCGTGAAAAGGAATGGTGATCCTGATCAAGTGCACACTAAGCTGGAGACAGCACGGCTCGCCCTCGCTCGCAGGGCCGAGCAAGTGTTGGCAGAAGAGCGTAGGATGGGAGCTATCACAAGGGAGTACAACGCGGCGCATGCGGGACCGCGTCGGCCGATTGAGCCCGCAGTCTTTGAAGACTTGAGAAGCCGAGGTCGGGCAGTCCATCAGCAGCTGTCGGGAGCCGAGCAACCGGCGAGACTGACGAGGCAGCGCAGCAGGCGCAGCCGCCGTAGTCGGCATTCGTCCAGAGGCCGATGTACAGCACGCCTGACAAGAACCTGAGAGCCGCCGAGCAGATAGCAATCGAGTTAGAAGAGCTAGAAGGAGATGAATGGCATGAGAAAACGCGCCGAATGCGCGAGTTGCTGGCAGCCGCAAAGGAGCAGTAGCTGGTGGCAATGGAGAATCCGAATGCAGGACCTGGGGCGTCAAGAGGAACTGTGAGGCCGATTCCGGAAGCTAGCCAGCGACCGAATGCATCGCATCAGAACAGAGAACAATCGGCCCCATCTCGGCATGAGAGCAGGGTCAGAAGTAATCGGCCACCCCTAGCGGCAAGCAGAAGAATAGAAGAGCCAGCTGTCAATAGCAGGAGCAATGATATGCCTCAGCAGTCGGCAGCAAGACCAGCGATCAGCGCCCGACTTGGCCCTCGCCAAATCGGTCAGAATGATGCAAGGCATCGCATTGAGCTCTTGGAGAAGGAGGCTCAAGAAGATGAAGAAGGAGAGGCTGGCCCGTCGTGTTTCGGTCATCGCATTCGGACCGAGAAGTTTCCCAAAGGTTTTACACTGCCGAGAGACACGCCCAAGTACAATGGTTACGTGAAGCCAGAAGATTGGTTGTCCGACTACCTGACCGCAGTTCGCATTGCAGGGGCAATCTGTGCGTGGCAGTCCGCTATGCACCTTTGATGCTGCAGGGTTAAGCTCAGACGTGGTAGAATAGTCTGCCCAAGGACAGTGTGAATTGTTGGGAAGATTTCACAAGTGCATTCATTCACAACTTCACGAGCACATATGAGCGGCCCAACCTCCCGCGGAAGTTGGCTCTTTGTGTGCAAGACAAGGATGAACCCCTGCAAGATTACCTATCTCGGTGGATCAAGCTGAAGAATTCATGTGAAGGACTCCATGAGATCCAGGCCATCCAGTACTTCACGGATGGATGCCTGGCCGATTCAATGTTGAAGCACAAGTTGCTCTGCAAGGATTTCACATCGCTTGCCGAGCTCATGAAGGTGGCCCACTCGTTCGTCGTGTCCGATTCTGCGATGCGCCCTATCCAGCTCGGAGTTGGAGGTGTCATTCAGTCACCAGGGGCTCCGCAGTCGGACGTAGGGAACCAAGGCCTCAGTCGGAAGGAAAGAAGAGAGAACAACCGCAACAACCAGCAGAACAATGGCAAGCGCAAGGATGAGGAGCCAGATACTCAGTATGGCAGTCGGCAGGTGGCCGCTGTCCAGAATGAAGAAGATCCAGGGGCTGCAGGAGGCAGTCGGAAGATGAGACCGAATGTGAGGCCACAGGGACAGATGAAGCCCAAGTACACGTTTGATAATATGCTGGATGCACCGTGCAAGTTGCACAGCACTCCTGGCAGGCCGTCTGCGCACACCACTCGGCAGTGTGATTTTGTGAGAAGGATTGCAAAGGGAGAAGCTTTACCACCTCCACCCCCACCACCACCCCAGAATAGAGGACCACCTCAGCAGCAGAACCAGTTCCCCCGGCAAGACGCCGCTTATATGATTTTCACCAGCGAGTCCACCGACAAGGGCAGTCGGAGAGCCCGAGCTCAAGAAGTCAATGCCACCATGCCACTGATTCCTCAGTACATGCATTGGTCCGATTGTGCCATATCCTGGGACAGAGAAGATCACCCGACCATCTTGCCGAATCCAGGAAACTATCCTCTTGTGGTGGATGCTCTGTTCGCAGGACCGAGATTTTCATGCAAGTTCTCCTGAGTGCTCGTCGATGGAGGAAGCACAATCAACATTCTGTACAGAGACACCTTGATCAAGCTAGGGCTCACCGAGAAAGATCTGGAGCGCAGTCGGACGACATTCCATGGGATTGTCCCTGGGTTGTCTTGCACCCCATGGGTCGCATTCGGCTGGATGTCATATTAAAGAGGAGAATTTCAGGAGGGAGCCAATCTGGTTCGAGGTCGCCGACCTCAGCAGTCCTTATCCTGCTCTGTTGGGGATGCCCGCGTTGCCAAGTTCATGTTCAACGCACAACAGACTTACCTCAAGATGAAGATCCCAGGGCCAAACGGCGTCATCACCGTCACCGGGGACTTCAGGAAGTCCCTCGAGTGCACGTCGGCTGGCGGCAGTTTGGCTGACTCCCAAGTGGTTGAAACAGAGAAGCGTCAGCTCGGCAAAGCGATAGCAATGGCGCAAGCGCAGAACAAGGCTCCACTCCCATTCGGCCCAGCCAAGAGAGCAGATGAGGAATCGGCTTTTCAGTCGGCCAAGGACAGCAAGAAGGTCGCTCTAGATCCATCCGACTCAACCAAGTTCGTTGTAATCGGAGCTGGACTTAGCGACAAATAGGAAAGCGAGCTCGTCAAGTTTCTCCGTGAGAATCGGGACATCTTCGCATGGTCTCCACAAGACATGCCTGGTGTGCCGTGAGAACTCGCTGAGCACAAGCTGCACATTCGGCCAGGCTGAAAGATGGTCAAGCAACCCCTGAGACGTTTTTCTGAAGATAAGAGAAGGGCAATCGGTGAAGAGATTGCGAAGTTGCAAGCTGCAGGTTTCATCATGGAAGTGTTTTACCCCGAGTGGCTGGCGAATCCAGTCCTCGTGATGAAGAAGAACAAGACTTGGTGCATGTGTATCGATTACACTTGCCTGAACAAGGCGTGTCCGAAAGATCCGTTTGCTCTGCTCCGTATCGATCAAGTGATTGATTCTACGGCCGGCTGCGAGCTTTTGTCTTTTCTGGATGCCACAGTTGGCTATCACCAGATCAAACTTGTTCTGGAAGATCAAATAAAAACTGCATTTATAACCCCTTTTGGGGCTTATTGTTATATCACCATACCTTTTGGTTTGAAGAACGGAGGTGCCAATTATCAGCGCACAATTCAGAGATGTACACACACCCAACTCCGCAGAAATCTCCACGTCTATGTGGATGATCTGGTAGTGAAGTCAGCCAAGGGAGTCACACTCCTAGATGACCTCCGAGAGACATTTGCAAATCTGAGAACTTACCAGATCAAGCTCAATCCGGAGAAATGTGTTTTTGGGGTCCAAGCCGGCAAGCTCTTGGGATTTCTCGTTTCCGAGAGAGGAATCGAATGCAATCCCGAGAAGATAGCCGCAATCGAGCGAATGGAGCAACCCAAGAACCTGAAGCAATTACAGAAATTCACCGGTTGCCTCGCCTCACTTAGCCGATTTCTCAGTCGGCTGGAGGAAAAAGCAATCCCATTATATCAACTGATGAAGAAGACGGAGAAATTCACCTGGACACCTCAGGCAAGCGAAGCATTCCGAGAGCTCAAGCGCATGCTCTCCACTTCGCCGATTCTGGCTGCCCCGATTGAGAAGGAGCCAATGATGTTATACATTGTGGCAACCAATCGGGTGATCAGTGCAGTCATGGTGGTGGAGCGGCCCGAGAAGGACAAGGCACAGCAAATTCAGCGACCTGTGTATTATATCAGTGAAGTGCTCTCGGCGTCCAAGCAGAACTACCCTCACTACCAGAAGATGTGCTAGGGAGTATATATGGTGGCCAAGAGATTGAAGCCATATTTCCAAGCCCATCTGATCATGGTCGTCAGCTCGGCTCCATTAGCCGACATCATTGGCAGCAGAGATGCAACAGGCAGAGTGGCCAAGTGGGCAATTGAGATCGCCAACCATGGCATCCAGTATGAGCCGAGAACAACAATCAAATCTCAGGCGTTGGCCGATTTCTTGGTCGATTGGGATGAAACTCAGTATGCTCCACCCGCTCTAGGGATGGATTGCTGGCGAATGCATTTTGATGGATCCAAGATGAAGTGTGGCCTAGGGGCTGGCGTAGTGCCCACTTCACCAAGAGGAGATCAAATACATTATGTGCTCCAGATTCACTTTGCAGCATCAAACAACGTTGCCGAGTACGAAGCCCTTGTGCACGGTATCGGTATTCGGAATATTGAGTGTTTTGGTGACTCCGATTTGGTGGTGCAGCAGTGCACAAGCACATGGGATGCAAAGGATGCAAATATGGCAAGCTACCGTTTCCTAGTGCAGCAGATTAGTGGGTACTTTGAAGTATGCGAGTTCCACCATGTGCCGAGAGCAAGCAACGAAGCAGCAGATGCATTGTCCAAGCTCGGATCAACAAGGCAAGCTATTCCGCCAGGCGTATCACTTGAGCACATCAGGAAGCCATCCATCATGCCATCTCCAGAATCCGAGTCCATCTTCATCTCGGAGACGGACCTTGAAATATTGAAGAAGGAGAAAGAAGCTCAGCCGGCAAAAATCCCAACTCTGAAGAAGCAATCAAGCGCCCAAGGTGCTCCAGCCTCAGCAGAGCCGACAGCACCAGGGGCTGCCGATTGCAGACCAGGGGCTGCCGAATGTAGCAAAAAGAGCAACGCTAAAGGGAAGCGAGCAGAGGCAGCACCAGACGACACAGCCTCAGAAGAGCCAATGACATCAGGCGCTGCCGATTGCATTGAAGAAGTTCCAGCTCCAGACGAGCAGTCGTCACCAGGGGCTGCCGAATGCGTGCCAGGCGCCGCAATCGGCAGTTCAGAGATAGAAGTCGAGATGGCAGAGGTTCAAGAGGCCGAAATCCAAGAGGCCAATGGCCAAGAAGCCGAGGTCCAAGAAGAAGTCGCACCCCAGCAAGCAGTAGTGATGGTAGTCGTCAGTGCGCCATCATGGGCACAGCCGATTAGAGATTTCCTAGTGGACGGAGTTCTTCCAGAAGACGAAGCCGAGTCAAGACAAATCAGTCGCCGGTCTTGGGCATACATAATAATCAACAACGAGCTAGTGCGCAAGAGTGCAACTGGTGTCTTTCAGAGATGTCTAGAAGAGGACAGAGGTTTGGAGTTGCTCAGAGACATCCACCAAGGAGAATGCGGTCATCACGCGTCAGCAAGAGCCATTGCCAACAAAGCTTTCTGACATGGTTTCTATTGGCCGACTGCACATGCAGCGTCTGAGAAATTGATGAAATATTGCAAGGGCTGCCAGCGGTTCAAGGCAAAAAGTCATCAGCCAGCATCAGCATTGAAGACAATCCCAATAGCATGGCCATTTGCGGTGTGGGGTTTGGACATGGTTGGTCCATTCAAGAGAGCCCGAAGTGGCATGACACATCTCCTGGTCGTAGTGGACAAGTTTACCAAGTGGATTGAAGCCCGCCCGATCAAGAAGCTGGATGGTCCGACTGCGGTCCGTTTTGTGGCCGACATTGTGTGCAGATATGGTGTGCCCAATAGCATCATCATCGACAACGGCACCAATTTTGCAAAGGGCGCACTGGCTCGATATGCATCTCAGTAGGGTATTCGGCTCGATCTTGCATCTGTTGCACATCCTCAGTCGAATGGTCAAGTAGAAAGAGCAAACGGCCTCATCCTGTTTGGTATCAGACCCCGATTGCTGGAGCCACTCGAGAGGGCACCCGGAGCTTGGATTGAAGAACTCCCAGCAGTGTTATTCAGCTTAAGGACCACGCCAAACAGGTCGACTGGATTCACTCCTTTCTTCCTGGTATATGGATCAGAAGCAATCATCCCATCCGACATCGAGTTTGATTCACCGCGGCATGCGTTGTACACCGAGGAAGAAGCCAAGTTAGCACGAGAAGACGACGTCGATCTCAAGGAAGAAGCCTGCCTAGTGGCCTTGTACAGATCGACAGTCTACCAGCAGAAGTTGCGGCACTACCACAGCAAGAAGATTTTTCCTCTCGCCTTCCGAGAGGGTGACATGGTGCTACGCCGAATTCAGAAGTCAGATGGGTAGCACAATCTGGCCTCACCCTTGGAGGGACCATTCTTCATCAGCCGCGCACTCAAGAACAACTCATATTATTTGATCGACTGCACCAAGGGCACTCGGCATAAGGACACATCAGGAGTAGAAACGGAGCGGCCGTGGAATGCCGAGCTTTTATGCCCGTTCTATAGTTGAGCGGCAGAAATTTATGTATGCTATTCGGAAAATGATCAGTAAAGCTATCATGCTTCTGAAGAAGAGCATTCGATTACCTTTGCATAATTTCATTCGAAAAGCTAGCCCAAGTCGGCAACGCTTAGTCATACCAGAGACGTGCATAACATACTCGGGGACTGACCAACCGCGAGGTCAGAAAAATGAGCCAACGAGGCACGGGGGCTGCGGGCTGGTACTCAGCCTAGCACCTGACTCAAGCACAAGTCACGAGAGTGGTTGTGGCATTGAGAAGGGTAGCAGTTGGGGCAGCCGGCAGTACAAATCCTCGAGAAACAAATCGAAACGCTCTAAAAAGGGCATAGCCGACTAAGTCAGCTACCGATTGTGCCGCAGACCGGTGCACTGAGAAGCCGACAGCGAGCAATCGGCTCCTAACATCGCAGAATCCTTTGCACTAAGTCTTGTCGTGTAAACTAAAAAAACTTATCGAACCTTGGCCGGAAATCAACCTTCGATCCGACTGCAGACCGCATGTCGGTTGCAGAATGGACAAGGCATGACGCCCCCAAGTGCAGACTGATAAAGGAAACCGACAAAAACGCAAAGTAGATCGCACAAATAAAACTTGCAACGAGAAATTGGATTGCATAAGGATAGCAGTCCTAAGGCCGAATAAGTTCATTACAACGAACCACACCCAGTGGGTGTCGGCGGAATTAAAATCGCATTTTACAAGCATCTGTTCTGAAAGTAGAAATAAGATAAGGCCGATCAGGTGTCGGCGGCAGAGGAAGATGACGTCATCGGCGGCACGGCTCAAGCAGTCGGGGCAGTTGGTGGCGTAGAGCTAGCAGTCGGGGCGGCCGAGGTGGCGGGAGCAGTCGGATCGGCTTGCGCGGTAGCGGCATCCGGCTCCGTCTGCGCGTCAGTTGACGTGGCCCCAGCTTGTTTGGACCTCAGAGAAGTATGGGACGAGCCGTTGTTAGAAATCTCATCGGCCAAGCCAGAGATGGAAGTGGCTGCCAGTGGGTTCCCTCCCTCGTCGAGATACGGAGTGTAGTCGTAGGGAGAAAACCAGTTCACCATGGTGCTGGCTAGCCGATTCACCTCAGCATAGGTCTTCTCAAGCAAGTCGGCTGCGTTCTCTCTGATGCTGTAGAGATTGGGAAGCTTCACTTGTGGGTACCAGCTCAGCACAGTTTAAAGGGCAGTCTCCGCACCAGTCCGACCGGCAGAATTAAGCAATAAATCAATCCGACGTGGGATGGCCTTCAGAAGAATCCGAGTCTGCTCGGTGGTAGCATTCGGAGCCTCTCCACTGTAGGAATCTTCTTCGACCAAAGTCTCCGGTTCGTGGGTCTCGGCGGAGGAGCCGGCAGCGTGCTTCATCTTCTGGAGCCCAACCTTGAGCTCAGTCGGCGGCCATAGCAATTCGGCAATCTTCAGAATGCCAAGCTTGAAGGACAGTGCAATCCCCTTGATGACAGGAATGCGAGCCTCCGTACCAATAAGATATTCATGCCGAGTCCAGACATTAGCCTCAAGTTGGACGATCCCTCCGGCCGCGATGGTCTCCTCTCGGGATTTGGCCACCGCTGCATAAGCAGTTGCCTCAGATTCAGGCCAGGCTTCTACATCACGAAGGAAAGTATGATTAAGAACTCAGAAGAAGGAAGCAGTCGGAAAATGCACTCGGAGGCAAGTAACACTCACCTCTAAGAAGGACGTCCATCTCAATCATTGTATCGCAGAAACCCTTGGCCCGGCGGCGCAGTCGGGTTGTTTCTTCATAGTTGTGCTTCTCCAAGTCTAAGTCTTCTTACTTGGCAATGTGCTCATCGTGGTCTTTCCGGATGGAGTCTCGGGCAGCAACGGCGCCATCCCTCTCGGCCTGCATCGCTTCTCGGGCGGCTACAGCTGCATCTCGTTCAGCGCGAAGTCCATCGCCAGCAACAGTCACGGCGGCCAGGCCGTCCAAATGATTTTTTGTCAGAGCAGCCAGCTCGGAGTGGAGGGTTGGATGGTCCGAGACAAATCGGCCTCCACCCCTTGCAGTCGGGTCATCTCTTGCTTAGCTGCGGCGAGTGCGGGCCCTTGCTGGCCGAGTTCAGTGGTCAATTCAGCAATGCGGCCCTATAAGTCATCTACCATGGGAACAGAGACTAGAGGAAGATATAAAGACGTTAATACAAGAGAAATTATCAATCTGAGGGAAGATAGAAGTAATGAAGAAGTAATCGGAGGCTGGCGGCGTAGGCTTCGAGGAGCTTCTCGAAGACCTTGCGTCGTTCTTCAAGAACGACCTGAGAAGAAGAACAAGATGAACTTTAGAGACACAGCAGCCAAAAGAAGATCCGAATCGATTGCAAGCAATCGGCCCGAATCTCGGGGACTACACCCAGTGGGTGCGCTTGCGCGCACCCACCGGAAGAAAAGTCTCCCGATAGGAGCAAGGCAGGAGAGATGAGCAAAAGAAGCAAAAAGAATAAAAGATCCGAACCGATTGCAAACAATAGGCCCGAATCTCGGGGACTACACCGAGTGGGTGCGCTTGCGCGCACCCACCGGAAGAAAAGTCTCCCGATCGGAAAAAGGCAAGAAAAAGAAGCAAGAAGTATAAAAGATCCGAACCGATTGCAAACAATCGGCCTGAATCTCGGGGACTACACCCAGTGGGTGCGCTTGCGCGCACCCACCGGAAGAAAAGTCTCCCGATTTGAGGAAGCCATAAAGAAAAGCTTAAGAGCTTATCGCGTGATTGCGGTCAAGCAGTTGGAGGTCCTGAGCTATGGCGGTGGCGAAGTCGTTCACCCGATTGTAGGCTGTCGTCAAAGGACCTTGAGAGGAAACCAGGGAGCGGTGTGAAGCATCAGGCTCGGCGCCGACATGTATGGTGCGAGAGTATTCGGCTCGGAACTGGTTCACTTAGCGCATCAAAATTATTGACGCGGAAGAGGTCCGCTGTGGCGGTGAAGGTTGAGTCGCAGCGGCAGAAGAGGCAACGGTTGAGTCTGGTGGCGCCAACGTCGCCGGAAGGCCGGAGGCATCCGGCTATGGCTGCGGCAAAATCGGACGAGACGAGGTCGAGGTGATTGCCACAATCGGCGAGGTGGTCGTCATAATCGGCGAGGTGGTCTTCAGGATGGGAGAGGAGATAGTCGTAACGGGGGCGGAGACTGGGTTGGAGCAGCGTGGCGGAGATGGGGCAATCGGATCGACCGGTTGCGCTCCTTTGCCACCAGTAAATCCCTGGTCGGCCGTGCTCTTGGAGGTCTTGGAGGCAGTGGTGCAAGCGGTAGTTTTCTTGGCAGTTTCGAGGCGGGCTTTTTTGGCGGCGCGCTCGGTATCCTTGGAGGTACGATGTGGAGCCGGTTGCCGTTTGCGGACCGCAGCAGCAGACGCGGAGGGGGCAATGACTGCACCGACATGGGCAGGAATGTGGGCGTCGACATCGTCAAGCGGCTCCCTGAAAGAAGAAAGAAGAGGTGAATCAGTACAAGAGAAGGCAATGAGGTTCAAAGTGTGAAGATAAAGGCATACCCGACTGTCCTCGGCGCGCCCGTGAGCATCCGACATCTCAGCGGGGCGACATTCAGAGGGGCATCTCCTAGCACAGGTCCGCCCCTGGACCTGCCGAGAGGAGCTTGACCAGTCGGCACTCGAGTGGCCACGGCCTGAGGCTGTTTGCCCTTGAGAGCAGTCGACGCCGTCTTAGCAACCTTGCTGGGAGCGGCGCCAGAGGAGGAGCCGGTCGCCGAGGCACGCTTAGTCGGCACCTTCGGAGGCTTGGCGTGAGGAGCTTCATCAGAATCACCAACCTTTGAGACACTGTTGTCATCGCTCCATTCGGCCAGAAATTGCTCAAGGGAAGGGTCAGGCGTACCCCCTTGAGCTGCAGTTCGGATGTCGGCGTTCTTGGGGTCGGCGGCCTCGGCGTCAGCGTCATCAGCGGGATCTTCGGATTTGGAGGACTCCCCAGAGGATTCACCGTCATCGGCGGATTCGGACGGGGGAACCTCACCGTTGTACTCGAAGTCCGCGGGGTCATCTTCCTCACGGTCGGGGGCGTACATGCCGGCCTCCTGGCCGTCTTCCATCAAGTCGGATCGAATGAAGTGCTGAGCAAGAAGAAGAAGGTTATAAGAGAAGTTAAGTATGAGGAAGAAACAATCGAAGAAAGAAGACAGTCGGAACATACGACAGGCGATTTCTGCCGACGGTTGAGGTACTCAATGCCGAAGCGGAAAGGGTCGGGCAAAGGAATGGCTGTGATAGTCCTCAGCCTGGTGCAAAGGTCTTCGAGTTTCACTTGCCATGTGCAGAGCCGAGTGGGATCTCGGGGTGTCGGGACCCGGGGTTAGCGTATGCAAGTCCAGCTAAGACATAGTGATATGGAGAGCCGAGAACCGTACCCACTTGTCTAAGCAGACAAGGCCAAGCACAGAACGTTCTCGAAAAGCATCGTACGTGAGGGGTATCCTATCCAGGCCGGATGATCAACTGAGATGGGTCCTCATCTTCCGCACACAAGTCTAATGATATGGGTGATGAACTCCCATATTCAAAGACAAGTCGCCTCAACCATACTATCGACTATCTCATAACTCTTACATAGACTTACTCCAGCCCGATCACTTAGTCGGGGTCTAGGGCGGGCTCGATCATACCACAAAGTGTGCACGAGACGGAGTCTCGAACAATCGCATCGCGATGCCTCAAGCTGCGCACATCTAAGGGCCACTTGGTGTATGAAACACCGCCAGCCAGATCACAACTAAGGTGTCGAAAACCCATACAAAGACATGCATGTTATAAACATACACGCAGCACACATGCCTTGTATGAACAGTAGGTATCATTGCAATTCTCTACAAAGTATACATTTTTATTGATAACTCTTATAGAGTGCAAACAGAGATCACAAACATGTGATCCAACATTACAACACAAGCGGAAGCAAATTATGTCTGAGTACAGACAAGTTTAACAAATGTCTTAAGAAGCCTTATTTAAACACAAGCCCTCCACGAGGGAACCAGTCGTCTGACTGGGACTAGACTAGCTTGATCTTCAGTCGTCCAGCTCGATGAAGAAGCCACCTTCGGGGTAAGTGGGTTCATCTAAAACATAGATTAAGCAAACGTGAGTACAAAGTCGTACTCAGCAAGACTTACATAGGAGCTATACTACTCATGCACATGTATCAAGGTAAAGGGAGGTGGGGTTTCACTTGCAGAAGTGCCAGCTTTGACTTGGCTAATCCTGAACTACGAGTACCATACTTTGAGGTAAGAAGCGTACACGAGTACACTACTTTCTCCAACCAATTACACACATATGGTGCCTTCCTCGACTTCCCCACGTGAAAGCACGCCATAGCACTCACACTTATCTTGGTGTGTTTTAGAAGTATCCGATTCAAGTTGTCTAATAATAACCCTAAGCTTTCCAAGTAGTCCATAAACGCGGACGCGGCTATTCGAATAGTTTTGTTAACCCTGCAGGGGTGTACTGCTACACACACATGATCATCGGTTACCGCCTTTGTACTCGACACCGTTCAAGAAGTGTCGGCGAGGATGCTCACCACAATTGTTACCTCATAGCCGATCTAGTCCGAGAAAGCCGCCTACTTGGGTTGGCTACCACTATCGTGAACCCGGCCGGTTTACCGAAGTGGACCCAAGTGATGTGTGCGTGGTGCATAAGCCGGCCTCGGATGAGTCGTTCTCTCACTTAGCATCCAGGCCACAGACCTACCTGAACTCCGAACTATTGCGACATCTGGACATCGAAAGGGATGAGTTAGTAAGTTGAGAGGGGTCAGTGAGCCCAATGTGTGGTTGTACTCTTCATCTTGGATCACCACACAAGAACTCGGACTTAGGGCGGTGTTCAACGAGACAACCCACCGTGTACTCCTACACAGCCTCTCATCGTTCACCTTGTATTAGGGTCGATTCACCAACACTTTTCTACCATCATCATCATGATCACTACCATCCCGACTCACATCACAGTATCATCATGGTATCATTCTAAGCATGCAATAAGCAGTAACAATTGCAGGGGCCACATGATATCATACAACTCCTACATTTGCTAGGATTGTGGTTTGCTTACTACTGTGACAAAATGATAGGTCATGCAAAGGAATGGGTTCATCTATGCGGTAGAAACGCATCATGGTAATCATCCTAAACAATGCATAAGCGAGACATGAGAGGGAAGTGGGATTTTATCGACATGATCAATGGGGTTTTGCTTGCCTTGCTGACGAGGTTCGGGTTCTGGGTCTTCAGCGAAGGGGGCAGCCTCCTGCTCCGGTTCTACCTCTACTCGACAAACAACAAGCAAAGTAGCAAAGTAAATACAATGCACAATCACATGATGGAAGGTTGAAACTTGATGTATATGCTTTGATGTGTGAAGCAATTCCATTTAAATGGAGTATATTGCAAATTGAATTGCAAAATCAAACTCCAATTTGAATTCAAACTTGACCAAGTTACATGTGACATTGTTTGATCATTTTGAACCTTTTGGAAAATGTGTATGATATGCCTCTGAAGTGTGGTTGAAATGTAGCATAATTCCATGGTCCAAGTTGCAAAATCATTTGAATTGAATTTGAATTAATTCCAATTAAATCAAATGACATATGCTACTGGTCCCATTTTAAAATCAACTCAAACATAGTTGAAAGTTGGATTTTTGGATAGCTTATTTTCGCCTGATCATTTTTCATATATTATTTGTCCAATTTGGAGTTGATATGAATTTTCTATGAATTTCCAAAGTTTGGGGTATTTTCTGGAATTTCTGGAATTTCTTTAATTCAATTTGATTTCTGGAAATTCATTAAATCGATTTATTGCGTCATGCTGACTTCAAGTTGGCGTCAGGGGGGGGGGGGGCTGACAAGGGGGTCCCACCTGTCAGTGGCTGGTTGATTTAAACCGGCTGGGTTAACTTATCCAGTGGCTTAATTAAGCCACTGGGCCCACTGGTCAGTGACCCAGGGTGGGGGTTAGGAGGGGATTAGTGGCTAACCCACCGGCGGCTAAACGCCGACGGCCTGGCCACGGCGGCGCACTCGCTGGAATGGGCTAGGGGCCACGGGAGGCTACGGGGAGGACACCATCGGGTGCGGCATCGTCGTCCGCGTCGTCTGGAAGAAACAGGGGGTCACGGGGAGCTCGGAATCGACGGCGGCGACGTCTTCGGCGGCAACAGAACGGCGGCAAGATCATAGTTGTCGCCGCAGTACACGGATTGAGCTGATTTGTGGCGCGTTCGAACGCTAGTACACGCAGGAGTCAAACGCGTGCACTGGAGCTTCACGACGGGCACTGGAGCGAGGAGGGCGACGACCATGGCGTCGAGGAGCTCGGGTTCTCATGGCGGATCCGGCTAGAGGGAGAAAACAAGAGGGAAAAGTTAGGGGTTTTGATCCCGAGCTCACCCTGAGTCTAACTGAAGCGACGGCTTGCTCGGGGAGGCTCTGGTGCTGCCGGAATTCAAGGTCGATCCGCGGCGGCCGGAGACGAAGACGACGAAGCTAGCGAGCTCGTGGAGGCGTCTGGCTCCGATTCCTTCTGCACGGTGGGGTTGTAGACGACGGCGGAGCGGTTGGATTTGGCGTAGCGGCCTCTCGTCGACGGTGGCCGCATGAAGACGGCGGCGTGCTCCTCGGATGCTCACGGGCGGCGATGAAATCGGGCGCAGGAGGAGAGGGAAGACGATAAGGAGGGGGGAATGGAGTGGGACGTCTCCCAGACGTCTCCAGGTGAGGAGATAGGGCTCGGGGCAGGCAGGCAGCTGCCTGTCGTGCCCACGGCGCTCGCCGGCGAGGTGCTTGCCTGCCTGGAGGGGAAGAAGACGCATGTACCCCCTCCAGGTGGGCTGGGCCGGCTGAGGTGAGTGGGCCTCGCCCCTGGGCGAGAGGTAAGCTTCTGTTTTCCTTTTTTTATTTTTCTTTTCTGTAGTTTGTTTTGTTTAGCTAAATAAAATAGCTAAACATTTTAATAAATGCTGAAAAATTTTATATGGCTTCATAATAATATAGACTAGCCACTTATAAAGTTTCAACATTTTTAAAATTCAAATAATTTGAATCTTAACTCAAATAGGGGTTTTTCATTAAATCCAAGGCACTGTTTGAATATTTGAAAAATCTTTGAGCATGGGGTGGGTCCCACATCAATTGATATGTGATCACACTCATTTATAAGACTTTTCAAAAATCTAACATGAATTTTTGGAGAAGATTTTTTTCTGGCCTTTTGAAATAATTCATCTAGGGGGGTTCCTTCTCCCATTTTGCTTTTGAAAATGATTTCAAAGATTTCTTTTGAAATTTTGACATGATGCAAGAGTACTGGCTAACCCTAGCACATTACCTAACAGAGGGTTCTAACACGGGGGCCCGACATATCGCAGATGTGGTGGACTCGGCGCTGTAGAGGGAGCACTCGGGCTTGGAGCCAGGCAGCAGCAAGATCAGTCGGCAAGAGCCCCTCCTTCTCCAGCTGAGCAATCCTGGCGACTTGAGCGTCGACATCGCAATCTCCGACACCGTATTTCAGCGACCACTGGTATTTCTCAGTCGGCCGTGCGAGGGAGAACTCGGGCAAGTTCAGGAGATCGGGGCCTTGGTCGGGCGACTTGACATAGAAGAAGGTGGTTTGCCAGTTCTTGCACGATTGGACGATCTCGGGACCTTTGTATTTGTACTTGCCGGCTGTGACAAGGCAACTGTCGCAGTCGGTCATGTCGGTCACAAATGTCGGATCTCCGCCTTCCGTGGCAGAAGGCACCACAGGCATCTGGCGGGCGCGAACCAAGGCCTGGATGGCACAGGCGGTGACGATGGAGCCCTTCCAGCACCCACGGCTGCCCTGAGAGGTGTCTCGCCGAGGCGCCATGGAACTTGCGGGCGGAGAAAAATGAGGGCGAGGAGTGCAAGAACACCGCGCAAGGTGGCGGTGAGAGGTTACCGCGGTGGCGGAGCAGCACGCGAGTGCGCGGCCGGAGCGGGTCCCATGCGTGGAGGCGGAGTCGCGAGCACGATGGAGATCTTGGGGCGGAGTAGCAATGGCGTGCGCGAGAGCGAGAAGCGGAGGAGGAAGAAGGTGTATGAGAGAAGGAGGAGCCTGAGGCCCTCCCCTGTGGCTTATATGGGCGGCGGGGGAGGGGAGTGGGATCGGGCTGCGGCCGTGTGGCCCGGTGTGGCCTAGCCCACAGGAAGTCCAACCGGAAAACCGGCGCAAGAGATCCCAGCGTGGGAAGTGAGGCGTGCGACGTGAGGGTCGAGGCCTGCGGTTACGTCAAATCGTGCGTGGGTCGCGGGCCCCAGTCCATTGACTGTTCCCCGGAAGAATCGGAGGTAACTGTTGGAAGCCAATCGTTTCGTATTAGATCCGAATCGACGAGAGATATAATTCTCAAAAAGTGAAGAAAGAAATCGGAGGCAACGCAAGTCGGATCGGACGAAGTCTTGGCCAGCCGAGTGTGATCTCCGAGTCGGTCGACGAACTCGGAACGACGCACTTGATGAGGCCAATGCATTCGGAAGGTGTGGGAGAAAGATTGAAAACTGCCAAGGCCCCGCGATCGAGTGACCGTGGGACCTTTACAGCTTTAGGGGCTACTGTCGGGGGATTGGTACCCGGGTAGGCTCACCCAAGCGGAAGCAACCTTTCAAGACAAGGATGGACCGATTAGGCTGCAGCTGGGCCGAGCTGGGCAGGCGTACGGCCGATTGCTCCAAGGCAATCAGCCGTACCGAATGCCAGCAGTCGGCCCAGGCGCAACCGGTCCACCCTTTTCATCACCAAGACGATCAACCGATTGGCCTGCAGCTGGGCCGAGATGAGCCTCGCCGTGGCCGATTGCCTAAAGCAATCGACCCTGCCGAGGGCCACAAGTCGGCCCAGGCGCAATCGGTACAACTTACCACTCCTGGAGAAGTTGAACCCGAGACTAGTCGAAGGTCCAAGTACGAGGTCATAAATGCGCAATCCCGAGAGATCGGGGTGGCAGAGAAGCCAAGTCACATCGAAGATCTGGCAGAGATGCGTTGTGGACCTCTCCGCCGATTCCGCGGACAGGACGACAAGACCGCACCTCCTAGCTCCACTGTTCACCATCATGCCCTACGAGTCTACAACATGGGCCGCCGCTCGTCGGGTCCGGATCACCCAGAGAGGAGCAGTCTATGGGGCCCAGCCGATTAGAGGATGACAGCTGGGCCCAATCGGCAGTGAAGTTACCGATTTATGCCGGGCTCACACTATAAGAGCCCGGGGTACCCCTCCTGCGTGAGGGACGATCCACAGCATTCGCACCATTACTCACATCTCGCTCAGTTCATTTACTGCTTGTAGTTCCTCCTCAGGGAAGCAGGAGAGAGCTTTGCCCACGGCGGCTCTCACCTTGCCCTGAGTAGATAGAGAAGCAGTTATTGTAGTTCAGTTCCATTGATATAGAAGAGACAAGCAGGAGTAGGGGTGTTATCTCTCCAGAGAGCCCCGAACATGGGTACATCGTGGTGTCCATCACCGTGTTTGTGCCCAACCCGATGCCGGCACCATCGACATCTTCTTCCTCGCGTCTTCCACTGACTTTAGCCATCCCCATGGCATCTTCCGTCACATATCGACAACAGTCACCTCATGAGATGAATGACATGATGAACATTACCCAATGTAAGCATTGCAACATGATCAAACTCATGAAGGTTCAGTGTTGTAATTAAAGAATGTTGTAGACCATTCCTTAGACCGTGAGATCATGCATAATCACTAGCTTCTCGGATGCTTTAACATACACCCACCGCCTGGCTGGTATATGATGATCATAAAGGTGTATCTTAGGTATTATGTTGAGATACATTGAGGAGTTTTGTTTCAAGAGCGGGATTTGTTAATCCATGTAATGGAAAGATACTCAGGGCCCACTCGGTGAGACTACATCCATAAAGCTGCGCAGCGTGTGACTAGGTCACTTGGATAAATATCACGGAACGAGTGAAATAAGATTTGTCGGTAACAAGGTTGAACTAGACATAGGATGTCATTGATCGAATCTTGGACTAATCTAGTATCGATGGCAAAGGGAATGCTATGCGACATGACGGTTCAATCGGTTTAATATCCGGAATACACATGGGTCATTATGGGCATCCAGGTCCCGCTGTTGATCATTGACCGTAGCGTCATCTTGGTAATGACTGGAGTGTTCTCGGACCGTAGTGTAACACACTTAAGGGCTCCATGTTATTGCAGACCTTTTCGGAACTATTGGAGTCACCGGAGAATAAGGGAAGACATACCGGAAATGTTTCGTGTTGGTCCGAAGGATGTTCGGAGTGAGCCGGAAGGTGTTCCGGATCATGGGGAGATGAAACAATATGTTTTATTTATTAATAATATAAATTAATAATTAAAAACATTTTATTAAAAAGTGCAATGGGCCTTATTTATGAAATAAGCCCATTAGGGGAAATAGGAGGGAAAAAGAAAAGGAAAAAGAAAAACGAAAGAGAGGAGGCGCCATGGTCCCTAGGGCCCATGTGGGGTGCGCCCCCTCCCCCCTTGGCCGGCTACCCCACCCCCCCCCCCCCCCTTGGAAAGGGACTTTACTCCCCCATTTGTAAGGGAGGGGGTTGACTCCCTCCCCTTCCCCTATATATAGATGTGGTGGGTGGACTTATTTAATACCAATTAATTCATGGAGAAATAAATATAATCCTGAATCGAGATCGGGTTTCTCTGGTCTTCTTCCCTCCCTCGTCTCTTCGACGGTAGGCTCCCCTTGTTTGGAGCCTGTAGTGGGATTGAGACTTCTCCAAACAGACGCCGTCGTGCTGCTGAAACTCCCGTTCCAGAGGTCTACTTCTGCCACCTTCGCAGGATCGTAGATCGGAGGTCGTCATTGAGTTTCGTACGTGTGCGAGTACTACGAGGTGCTTCGCGTGTGGCACTTCACCCTACAGGGTGCTAGCACAACCAGGGGACATATCATGGGAAAGTCACAGCAGATGTCCTCATAGGAAAACTTTGTGTGGGATCTTTGCTGAGATGTGAATACGAGGAGGAAGTCGGCGAGATCACGAGACGCGAGATTTACCCAGGTTTTGGCCCCTCGAAAGTTAAAGACCTACTCCTGCTTTTTCTATTATTGGTTGTCGACTTCTCGAATACAAGGGTGTGGAATCTCTACCTCTGCCTTGAGAAGATCTAGGTTGAGTTGTCCCTTTGGTTCCCCGGGGTGTCGGCTTATATAGATGTCAGGTCCCTAGGGTTACAAGAATCTGACTAACTCACGAGACGGAGTCCTAATCTAGTTACAAGTGATTTACATGTGCATTAAGTAAGTCATATTCCTTCTACGGTCTCCGGTCTTCAAGCTGTACACGACCCGGTACAGAAACCGGGTCCTTCCCCTGGCCCTTCCATGGGATGAGTCGGCATGCGTCCTTTCATATGTCGGGTTATGGTCTTGATCCATCCCCCCTGTCGGGACCCGGAATAGGCATATGTAATTCGAGTCACGATACAATCACATGGAGAGCCAAGAGCCGTACCCACTTGTCTAAGCAGACAAGGCCAAGCACAGAACACTCTCGGAAAGCATCGAACGTGAGGGGCATCCCATTAAGGCCGGATGATCAACTGAGATGGGTCCTCATCATCCGCTCACGAGTCTAAATTCTTATGGGTGGTGAATCCCATATTCATAGACAAGTCGCCTCAACCATATTATCGATTGAATCCTAACTCTTACATAGACTTACTCTAGCCCGATCACTTAGTCGGGGTCTAGGGCGGGCTCGATCATACAACAAAGTGTGCACGTGACAGAGTCACGAGCAATCGCATCACGATGCCCCAAGCTGCGCACATCTAAGGCCCACATGGTGTATAAAAGACCGCCAGCTAGATCACACCTACGGTCTCGAAAACCCATACTAAGACATGCATGTTATAAACATACACGCAGCACACATGCGTAGTATGAACAGCAGGTATCATCACATAACTCTACAAAGCGTATCTTTATTGGCTTACACATAGAGCATACAACGATCACATGTCTGTGATCATCATTACATCATACAACGGAAGCAAATTAGGTCTGAGTACAGACAAGATTAACAAATGGCTTAGAGAAGCCTTGTAAACATACATGCCCTTCCACGAGGGACCAGACTGCTGTCTGGAACTATACTACCAAGGTCAATGTCGAGCTTCAGGTCGGTGAATCCATCGGGGTGCGGGTTCTCATCTAAAACATAGAATAAGCAAACGTGAGTACAAAGTCGTACTCAGCAAGACTTACATCAGAACTACACTACTCATGCTCAAGTTTCAAAGTAAAGGGAGGTGGGGTTTCATCATGCAGAAGTGACAGCTTTGAGTTGGCTAGTCCTGTACTACGAGTACCAGACTTGAGGTAAGAAGCATACACGAGTACACTACCAAGTCTCCAACCAATACACCACTATGGGTACTTCCTCGACTTTCCCACGAGGAAGCACGCCATAGCACTCACGCTTATCTTGGCAAGTTTTATAAGTATCCATTGAAGTTGTCTAATAATCAAGCACAACTTTCCAAGTAGACCCTTACCGCGGACGCGGCTATTCGAATAGTTTTGTGAACCCTGCAGGGGTGTACTACTACACACATGAAACCATCAGTTACCGCCGGGATCTCGTCACCCTTCAAGCGGGTGTCGGCGTGGATAATTTCCACAACTTTTACCTCACAGCCAATTCTAATCCAGGAATCAATCATCTGAGTTGCTCACCACTCAAGAGTCCGGTCGGGTCAACGATACGGACTCAGACGATGCAGGCGACCGAGACGCCACCTTAGCAGATGGTTTTACTGTCTCACAGGTCCACCCACATATCCAAATGATGCAAACTTTCCTTCATTCTTTTTCTATGCATATGCCAAATGGAAAGCCCGAACTAATGACTCCTGGACTTGAACTGGGGTGAGTTAATAGGTTAAGCGGGGGTCCATGTGCCCAACATGTGGTAGTACTCTTCGTCTTGGATCACCACACAAGAACTAGGGCTTAAGGCGGTGTTCAACGAGACAACCCACTGTGTACTACTACACAGCCTCTCATCGTTCACCTTGTATTAGGGTGGATTCACCGACACAGTCATACCTTCATGAGTGACATGATAACAACCATCCCGACTCACAGATCAAAGTAACCTCAATGTAACCTCTAAGCATGCAATAAGCTGTAACAGTTGCAAGGGCCACATGATATCAATCAACTCTATGTCAGCTCGGATTATGGTTTGCTTACTACTGTGACAAGATGATAGGTCATGCATCGGATATGGGTTCAACTATGCGGTAGAATCGATAACAAGGTGATCTCCTAATCATGCATAAGCGAGACTGGGAGGGAAATGGGATTTTATAGACATGATCAATGAGGTTTGCTTGCCTTGCTGACGAGGTTCACACACAGTGTCTTCAACGAAGGGGGTGGCCTCCGGTTCCGGCTCCACCTCTATTCGAGAAAACATCACAAACATTGCAATCGATATAATGTACAATGCAAAATCACATGATCAAGATGTAGAACATGATGTATATGGTACTGATTTGTTCACAATTCCATTTCATTGAAGTGTATTGCAAAGGATTTGCAAATTCAAACTTCAAATTTGAATTCAAATTAAGTCATATGCAAACTTGCTACTGTTGCCCTATTTTAAAATGGTCAAACATAGAAAAAGTGCATATTCTTAATCCTTGCATTTTTCTGATAATTTTTCATATATTATATGTTTAATTTGGAGTTAGTACTAATTTTCTATGATTTTTCAAAGTTTAAATGAATTTCTGGATTTTTCTGGAATTTCTTAATATTCTTTAAATTGAAAATTTGTTTATTACGTCATCACTGCATCAGCATTACATAGGGGGGGGGTCTGACCAGTGGGTCTGGCTTGTCATTGTCACAGGTGGTTAATCCCATGTTTATTTATAAACAGAGGGGGTTATTAGGGCTGGGCCCCACCTGTCATTGGCCCAAGTGGTGATTAGCTGGGTGATTAGACCCTAATATAATAGGTGCCACGTCGGCACGCTACCAGCGTCTAGCCGCCGGTGGTTAGAACGCGGAGGCGCACGCTCGGGACACCGACGCAGGGCGCGGTTTGGTGCGCGGTTTACAGCAAAAGGATGCCCCTCCCCATGCGCATCATGTGTTGCGCTCGGGCGAGCTCGAGGATGGCCTGAGCCACGCCGGTGACGAGGGGCGCAAAGGCCGGAGAAGGGGCACAACGGCGCGACGGCTACGGGGAACCAATCCGAGCGCGGGGAGAGGGGTTAGACGCAGAAGCTCACTAGGAGCATGTTGGAGAGGTCGGGAGAAGCATAGGAGCGAAGGAGTTGGCGATTCGTCCGCCGGAATTCATGGCGGCCAGCGGCGAGGAAGCGATGATGGCGTCGTCCTCAGAGCTTCTGGGCTCGATTCCGCGCGTGGGGTGACGGAGTCGAGCACGTGGCGTGTCCTGGACACGGTGTTGCGGTGAGAGGAAAGAAGGTGTCCGCGTGGGCTACGACGGCGTGCTCCGGCTGGTCTCTGTGGTGCACGAAAAAAATGGCGAGGGAAGACAAGAGAGAGGGCCAGAGAGAAGAGGGATAGACTCCGGGCGTCGAGGCGGTCTCCTTGGCGCAGGATAAGCTCCAGGGGGGTTCTAGGCGTGCCGCAGTGGCGTCGGCCGTGCCCTGCTCTCCAGCGAGCAGCTTGGAGCTGCGGGGAGGAAGACGACAACGCGCTAGGTGGGCTTGGGCCGTGGTGCAGGTAAGTTGGGCCAAAATCCCAGGTGAATCCTTTTTCCTATTTCTTTTCTGTTTTATTCTTCTGATATTTGTTTTGCTGTGGTAAAATAATTACCTATGCATTTTATAAAATTCCACAAAGTTTTATATGGACTTACATGGCATGTTACTAGCCACTCCCAAGTTTTGGGAATGTTTAAAATTCAAATAATTTGAACTTTAATTCAAATAGGGTTTAATTTAATTTCCAAGCTCTGTTTGGATTTTTTTTGAGAAATCTTGGAGCATGCAGTGGGACCCACTTCACTTTATATGTGATCATGCATATTTATAAGACTTTTCAAAAATACCAGAGGAATTTTTGGAAGCAATTTTTATATGTGATCATGCATATTTATAAGACTTTTCAAAAATCTTTTGGCTATATGAGAAACAGTAGGTCTTCATGAAAACTTTATTTCCAGTGGAGAAAAATTATTTTATTATTGCTACTAACCACTCTAATCATCTTATGATGAGTTTCGTATGAAGGGAGTTTTCAAGTATGCGACGGAAAATGATGAAAGAAGATTCGGGAGTGTCAAAAGCTCAAGCTTGGGGGTGCCCCCATGCAACCCCAAGAAATATCCAAGGAGACTCAAGCGTCTAAGCTTGGGGATGCCCCCGTGCATCCCATTCTCCATCAACAATCATCAGTTCATCCTTCTCCATGCTATATTTTTATCTCTTCATGCGTTATGTGCTAAACTTGGAGCTTCTCGCTCTTTAATTTTTAGTTTTTTTAGTTTTGCTTGTTGTTCATAACAAGTTGGACCCTAGCCTTCATTTTTTGGGAGATAAACACGCTCCACTCCACCCTAGAACACAACATAGGTTTGCATGCTTATCCTTTTTGTGTTTTCTCTAACTTTTCATAGTTGTTATCATGCTTAACTCTTAGTTTCCATGCTTATCTTTTTCAGAGCTTTTATTTATGTTGCTTTTCAAACTCTCTTGAGTTTTCATGCTTATCTTGTTTACAGAGTTTGCCTGTTGCACTGAGTTGTGTGTCTTGCATGAGTACGTAATTGAGGTTGCTATTATAAGTGCTTTTATGGAAAGACTGTATGGGAACCCCTACAGTTTAATAGGTGCAACAAACCTAAATTGAAAGTATCGTGCCTTGAACCTAGATGGGTGGGAAGGCATCAGCCCCTTCCCACCACTAGGCTATGCCTTAGTCTGTTGCTATTATAAGTGTAGTAGTAACTTGCAATAGTTTGGAGGTATTGATTTGAGTAATGTTTGGACTTTTGGTGCCAAGAGCTTGAGCTTATTAGTGATAGGTGTCGTATTTTGGCAACCCATTCTTATTTTCGAAACTACAAAAATATTAGGTGAGAACTCTAGCTACTAGATAGATCGCTAACCTCTGGAGGGGTTGGAATATATAGAGTACCCTCAAGTACCATGGGTCGAGGATGCGTGTCGGGGGCCGCCGTCCGGGCGGCGCCAATCGTCGAGGGTCCACCCTCCTCCCGTCGCCGCCGGTCGGCGTGGTGTCCCTCCCGGAAGGGCTGCTTCCACGAAGGCACGGCTTTCGAGGAACCGCGCGAGGCGCGGGGAACGTCCCCGAGCGTCCCTCCATGCCCCTCTGTTCTCTCTGATGATGGAGGTTGGTGTGGGATCGAAACGGCATAGATTTCATCGATAAGATGCGAACAAACACAGGTGTTTACCCAGGTTCGGTCCGGCCGGAGACTAAAATCTCTACTCCTGCATGTCTGATCGTCCTTGCTGGTGGTGGAGTACAATACAGTAAAAGGTGATCTTCAGGGATAAGATACCCTATGCTACACTACGCTATAATTCTCTCTCTCCTTGGTGGAAATAGCTACCCTCTCAAGGGGGATCCTTGAGAGGCCTCCCGATAAGCTCAAGGGATGAACTCCTCTCCCTCCTAGTTATGGATTCTTCTGGGTAATGGCTTCTTCTCTTCTTATCCACCTTCTTTCTCTTGCTCAGCTCTTCCTTCTTCCTCTTCCTTCTTCTCCTCCTTCTTCTCTTCTTTTCTCTTCCCCTTTTCTCCCCCCCCAGGGTACTAATGTGGTCGACGTTGTCACAACCCCGAGTGAGGTATGTGATAAAATAGCAAGTCACTTTGCATCATGATTAAAAAATTCAAAAGAAATTGAAATGGGAGAGAAAAACCCCCCAGATGAATTTAATTCAAATGGCCAGATAAAAAGTTGCTCCAAAAATTCCTTTTGCATTTTTGAAAAGTCTTATAAATGAGTGTGATCACATATCAAGTGATGTGGGACCAACCCCACGCTCATGGATTTTTCAAATATTCAAACGGGAGCATGGATTTAAATTTAAACCCCTATTTGAATTAAAGTTCAAATTATTTGAATTTTAAAAGTGTTCAAATTTTATAAGTGGCTAGCTCTCTATATTATTAGGCCATATAAAAAATTGTGGAATTTAAAAAAATACCTAGCTATTTTATTAGCTAGGTCAACCAATTAACAGAGAAAATTAAAAGAAAAAGAGAAAACAGCAAGGCCAATGACAGGTGGGGCCCCCAGGCCTTAACCCCCCCCCCCCCTCTGTTTAATTTAAACAGCAGGATTAAACCCAATGACACTGACCACTGGACCCCACAGGTCAGCCCTCCCCCCCTCTGACGTCATCCTTGCGCGAGCCTGACGCAGTAACTCAATTAAATCAATTAAATTTATTCTAGAAATTCCAGAAATTAGCCCAAACTTTGTAAAATCATAATAAATTCATTTTAACTCCAAATTGGACAAATAATATGTCTAAAATTATCAGAAAAATACAAGGATTCTGAATATGGACTTTGTTTTCATGTTTGACCAATTTAAATTGGGTGAACAGTGGCATATGTCCATATGGCTTTAATTTGAATTCAAATTTTGGAGTGATTTTGCAAATGACTTTGCAACACACTTCTTTTAGATGGATTCATCCACACATCAGAAACTTTACCTCACCTTTACAACATCACCTCATGCTCAACCTTTGCAAATGTTTATTCATGGATTCAAATGTGTTTGAAAATTCATCGATAAATCATATGGAGTTTGAATTTGCAATTAAATCGCAATATACTCCTTTTAAATGGAATTGTCCACACAATGCAACCATGAACATCACCATTACAATCTTATTCATGTGATTGTGCATTGTACTTTATGTTGATCCTATGATTGTCATGTTGCTGATAGAAGTGGAGCCGGAGCCCGAGATCACCCCCTTCGTTGAAGACCCCGATACCGAACCTCGTCAGCAAGGCAAGCAAACCCCCATTGATCATGTCGATAAAATCCCAATTCCCTCTCAGTCTCGCTTATGCATTGTTTAGGATGATCACCATGATAACGTTTCTACCGCATAGTTGAACCCAATCCTTTGCATGACCTATCATTTTGTCAAAGTAGTAAGCAAACCACAATCCTAGCAAATGTAAGAGTTGGTTGATATCATGTAACCCCTGCAACTATTACTGCTTATTGCATGCTTAGAGTTACAATGAGGTTACTCTTTTGTGAGTCGGGATGGTAGTGATCATGTTGATGATGGTGGAAATGTGTTGGTGAATCTATCCTAATACAAGGTGAACGATGAGAGGCTGTGTAGGAGTACACAGTGGGTTGTCTCGTTGAACACCGCCGTAAGTCCGAGTTCTTGTGTGGTGATCCAACAAGAAGAGTACAACCACACATTGGGCTCACTAACCCCTCTCATCCTAGTACCCCACCCCGTTCGAACCCCAGAAGTCGCAGTAGTTCGGAGTTCTGGTAGGGCTGTGGCACGGTCTGCAAAGTGGATGAACGACTTTTGAAGTCCGGCTTGGGACCCTGCACACATCATTTGAGGCTGTACTGGAACCTCGGCCGGACTTCCATACGGACCCCCCTCAGATAGGCGACTCTCTGGACTAGAACAGAACTATGGGCGAAGTGTTGTGGTGGCATCCTCGCTGTCACCTCTTGAACGGTGACACGCAAAAGGCGGTAACTGATGACACGTGTGTGTAGCGGTACACCCCTGCAGGGTTAACAAAACTATTCGAATAGCCGCGTCCGCGGTTAAGGACTGCTTGGAGAGCTTAGCTTGATTATTAGACAACTTGAACCGGATACTTATAAAACTGGCCAAGATAAGCGTGAGTGCTATGGCGTGCTTTATCGTGGGAAGTCGAGGAAGGCACCATAGTGGTGTAATTGGTTGGAGATGTAGTGGACTCGTGTACACTTCTTACCACAAGTCTGGTACTCGTAGTGCAGGACTAGCCAAGTCAAAGTTGGCACTTCTGCAATTGAACCCCACCCCCTTTGCCTTGATAGATGTGCATGAGTAGTATAGTTCCTACGTAAGTCTTGTTGAGTACGACTTTGTACTCACGTTTGCTTATTCTATGTTTTAGATGAACCCACTGACCCCGAAGGTGGCTTCTTCATCGAGCTCGACGACTGAAGACCAAGCTAGTGTAGTCCCAGTGAGACGACTGGTTCCCTCGTGGAGGGCTTGTGTTTAAATAAGGCTTCTCAAGCCATTTGTTAAACTTGTCTGTACTCATACCTACTTTGCTTCCGCTTGTCTGTTGTAATGTTGGATCACATGCTTGTGATCTCTGTGTGCACTCTGTGAGAGTTATCAATAAAATGTATACTTTGTAGAGAATTGCAATGATCCCTACTGTTCATACAAGGCATGTGTGCTGCGTGTATGTTTATAACATGCATGTCTTTGTATGGGTTTTCGAGACCTTAGTTGTCATCTGGCTGGCGGTCTTTCATACACCAAGTGGCCCTTAGATGTGCTCAGCTTGGGGCATCGCAATGCGATTGCTCGAGACTCTGTCTCGTGCACGCTTTGTAGTATGATCGAGCCCGCCCTAGACCCCGACTAAGTGATCGGGCTGGAGTAAGTCTATGTAAGAGTTATGACATAGTCGATAGTATGGTTGAGGCGACTTGTCTGTGAATATGGGAGTTCATCACCCATATCTTTAGACTTGTGTGCGGACGATGAGGACCATCTCAGTTGATCATCCGGCCAGGATGGGATGCCCCTCACGTACGATGCTTTCCGAGAACGTTCTGTGCTTGGCCTTGTCTGCTTAGACAAGTGGGTACGGTTCTCGGCTCTCCATATGACTATGTCGTAGCAGGACTAGCATACGCTAACCCCGGGTCCCGACAGACGTCTCCCTTTTATAGAGCAAGGATGTAACACCCTCACTATCATGTAACCGTAATTACTTTTGCTAATGATAATTACTGTTGCTAATCATGCCTTGATCATCTTTGCTTCTGATCATATCCAAAAACCCTTTTTATTGATATTAAAAACAATGTGATAAATAAAACTTTGCCCAAAAATTGTGAAACCAAATTTGTAAAATGCCAAATAATCAATGGATCATGTCCAAATGGATATGGGGATTTATTAAGCTATCAAATAAATCCAACAAATCAAAAACACAGCCAAAAGTCACCTTTAATCGGTTGCAGTCCAAAAACAAATACCAAATGACTTTATTAAATGCTAAACTTTTTGTGGCAACTCTGTAAGGTGAAGTACAAATGTACCAACAAGTTTCACATTGAATGAAAATCATTTGATTGCTAAAATGAATAAAAACATTGCCAAGTAATCCCATTTGACTCCTTTAAAAAAATGCAAGTGATTTTATTTTGGATCCACACTTTTTGTGGCATCACTATGTGGTGTTCCACTGATATTAATGTTGGTCTCATGTTTAAAAAAATGCAAAAGCATCTAAAACAAATGCAAACAGAAAATAAAATAGAAAACAAGGAAATATAAAAAAAATCCTAAACCTCGCTCAGGGCAAAGCCCACCACCCCGGCACACCTCCCCATATTCTTCCTCTGTTCACGGGGGGGGGGGGGTTCGTGGCGCCCATCCCGCGGCCATCCGACGGCTAACCGGAGGGGATAAAGCCCCGCGCCCCGCGAGAACCCTAGCCTGCCCCTGCTTCCCAGTTGTGTCGTCGCTCTTCTTTTCCCGCGGCTCGTCCGAGCACCTGTGGCCGCTCCACCGCGCCATCATGGCCAATGGCCGCCGGAGTCCGCGCCACTGTGTCTGGGGTGCTCCTCGTGGACGACTCCCTTGCCCCTGGAAGAACCTCGTCGTCGGTGCCCACGACATCACGCGAATCGGGCCGCCCCTTCCTCCTGGCCGCGGCGCACCTCCCTGTCGATTACTGCCACCTCACGCCCCACGCGCCTCCCCGAGCCCGGAAATGCAATCACAGTGAGCTCCTGCTTCTTTCCCTTCTTCCCACACTCTGGTTGGCCCCTCCGGTCGCCGCCCCCACCTGATCGTGCTCCGGCCGCCGCCGCGGGCTCGATTCCGGCGAGCACCGCCCACCCCAGCACGCACACCTTGCCCCGATGGATGCGCCTCGAAGCACGGCTTCTTTAGGGTCAAGACGCACCCCCCCAATGGGCCACCGTGGCGAGCACGGTCATCGCCGTCGTCGGCTCGGCCTCGCCGGCGTGACACTGCCGACGTGGTCGTATTAGCACTAAACAAACCCCTCCCCTAAAACCCTGTTAATAATAACCCCCCCCCCCTTGTGCAAATGACAGGTGGGCCCAAGGCCAGATGATTAAGTCTAAAAGAAAACTATTAGAAATAACCCTTTTAGACTTACATGTGGGCCCAGCCCTTTAATTAACTCACTGGATTAGTTAAACTGTTTTAATTAACTCACTCTCTATGACATGTAGGCCCCACTGTCTGTTTATTAAAATAGAAAATTTATTAAAACTAGCAGTGTATGACATGTGGGTCCAGTGCCCTAATTAAAATAGAAAATGATTATTTAAATAAATAGAGGCTGACATGTGGGACCTATTGGATATGTGCCCTAGAGACAAATTAATAAAGATATTTTTCACATATCCGTTTTGTTCATAATACGTTTTATACTGTGCTATAACTATATTACTTGGAAATACTAATACAGGTGTAGTATAAAACATAGGTCGATAGTTTAACTCGGGTAAACTATCTCATTGGGCAATTGATTGATCAAGCTTTCCTGATCATGGCCACACTTAAGTCCATTGACAATGCGGTCATGTCATTAGGGGAATGATGTGATGGACATACACCCACCTAAAGTATTGCAATGTGACCGAGTCACATAGTTCAGCGTTGTGATGACTTTGTAACTTATGGCTTAATCCCTAGACTGTAATGATCATACGTAATTGTCATCTATGAGGAGACTTTGATTTGTATCCCACCGCCTGACTGAAATATGCTGGCTATAACGGTGCACTTTGGGTATTCCTGAAAGTCCAAGTATGTGATCAGAGGGGGAGGGGGTGAATGATCACTTCAAAAAAAATTATGAAACTATGAAGTGAAGCATAACTTAACAGCAGAAGAAATTCAACAGAAAGGTAAACATTGAAGCAGAACTGGATTGAAGCATAACATAGCGAATCAAAAACATCGAATCAATTGCATTGAATCAAATCACTGAAGCAATTGCTAAACTGAATGTAAGTGCGGAAAGTAAAACGAACTCTTGACTCGGCGATGTTTGTTCGACCAGTTGACACTCTGCAAAGTGCTACGTCTGGTTGGAGGGACTTGTGATTGAACACAGGAGCTAACCTCTCTCCGTCCGTATCTCCACTGCACCAAACTCCTTGAGCTTGGTCAGTTCTTCACTCGTGGTTTATTATTGAGGAAATCACCGAAACCTTTGACAAACTCGACTTCGAGGCGACAATAACTCTTCGCTCTCTGAAGAACAACGCTCTAACCGTCTAGGAGAATTGCAGTTCTCCAAGATAAAAAGGCTAGCAAACTTCTTCCTAAGTCATAATGAATCAACTCAGATCAATAGGGCTTATGCTTCCGTGGATGGGTTTTTGGTTTGCTTCGGTGGGGTTGCTCTTTCTCTTCACTGTCAGGAAATACTCTTGGAGAAGCCACCGGCCAATGAGGGCGGGGTGGCGTATTTATAGGTGGCAATCCCTAGGTGCGAAATTTCTTAAATGACCCGATGCGACAGCTTGACACCTGTCCCCAACGGTCATATTTTCAATCAAAGCGCAACTTTACTTGCGGACCAAGTAAAGATGACTCACGGACTTGGTTCTGCTTCAGGAGCCGAAAGAACGAAGTCTTCGCTGGTGAATCATTACCTAGTGCACATGAGATTTCTCATCTCTGGCTTCTCACAGGTTTGGATTCGATCTGAGTCTTTTCACCAAAACCTTTGGAGTACATTTACTAAAACCCTCTTGATAGTACGGTTTTTCCTACGACTCAAAGAAGTGAAAAAGAACTACGCAAAAACTACCAAGTCTTGCGCCATCTTGGTCATCTCCTTCGATGAGACGTGCTTCAGGATTCCTTATATTTTTAGGGGTCGACCCTCGTGATGAGCTTCACTCCAGAGTATATGCTTCAGTAAGTATGTAAATCTTCGTTGAAGCTTTATCACCAACCTATAACTTCAGGGACCTAACCATCTGTTTTACACTAGAAAACTTGTTAGTTCTTCTACTGTTTTGTCCAACAATATCCAAAACTCATGGGGGCATAACTTTGCTCTTACAATCTCCCCCTTTTTGGACTATTGTTGACAATACATGCATCAATAAAAATATGAAATTTTTGAGTTGAGTTGAGAGCAAACTCTAAGGTATGAAGCTTTTGACTCCCCCTGAATGCAAGCATTGAAGATTTATATAATCGAAGTGAATGCTTGATGAAGAATATCCTTGATGGGAAGCCTAACACATATCTTAGCGAATCAATTGCATAAAGAGGATATTAGTCTTGAAGAATATGCAATCATCCAATAACCTGTGAACTTAAAGGGAATAACCACCTGCAAGATAAAAGATACGAGAGCAACTTGCAAGCACGGGGGTTATTAACACATAACATGTAGCAGTTCACAGATGAAGTAAAACTTAAGTTACAACCCAATCGAAGCGAATGGAAAGTTTGTTGTAACTTAACACACAAAAGATCGAATCGACACCCTAAAACCCCGCAGCGAATCTAAACTCAATCGATGCTACTTTCTCCCCCTTTTTGTCAATAATTGGACAAAAGGTTGAGATGCAGATCAAGAGTATTTACTCGTTTGCTGCAACCCGAGGACCCTGGGGAATGTCTTCGCCCGAAGAAGATGCATCTCCTGAAGTGTCTCCTTCGGTTGAAGCAGGCGACTCCATTTCTTCAATGTCCAGCGGTGCTTGAAGCAAGTCAAGATCACTATCGTTGAGAGGGTCATCTTCTTTCTTCGATGTGTGGGAGTCTTCCTCAGAGAGAGTATTAGGGCGAATCTGTTCAGCTGGATTAACAAATAAGACTTCATCAATCTTGTCCAGCGGAGGGATCTTCGGGTTAGGGAGGTCTATCGAATCATTTCTGGAGAGATGGAGTTGAAGGTGCGGATACTCCTTGAAAACCCGATCAGCTTCAAGCTTATTTACTGAGTTGAACTTCCTTAAACCTTTCCATGAGTGGAGCTTCAAGACCTTCAGGTACTGGTTGTTTTTCAAATCAATGTTGCGAACTCGATTGATTTCATCAGAGAGATGTTGCATTTGGCGTTGATTGCCTTCAATGAAGTTTTCCAATAACTGTTGTGAGTGAATCCCAACTTCAAAGTGATAAACTTCTTTCTGGAATGACTTTGACATGTTGCGTTCATTGACATGATGTCTGACTCCGATCATTTGGCCTTCTCAAGATATTCATTGTATCACGCACAGGAGGACAGAGCAGCTTCGGGTGATGCTTCGCAATGAATTCTTCACCGCGTCCATGGTTGCAAATGGCATGGAGCCAGGGAGCATATGGCTTCAGTTGATGTACAAGTTCAGCATCTTGGACCATATAGCGAAGAAAATAATCCTCGAAGTCAAACACATGGCCGTGAGTAAGCTTCAGCAAGGCATGACGTGTATGATAATGAATGTTGGACTCATCAATTGCAGTGCTGAGAGGCATTAGTGAGTTAGACAAGATATAAAACCAAGTCTTCGATATGAATACCAGATGCTTCTGGCGAATGTATTCTGCATGTGGTCTCCGGTGACTTCGGGATCCAGCAGTGAAGCAAATTTGTCGGGACCCAGGGTTAGCGTATGCAAGTCCCGCTACGACATAGTCATATGGAGAGCCGAGAACCGTACCCACTTGTCTAAGCAGACAAGGCCAAGCACAGAACGTTCTCGGAAAACATCGTACGTGAGGGGCATCCCATCCAGGCCGGATGATCAACTGAGATGGGTCCTCATCGTCCACACACAAGCCCAATGATATGGGTGATGAACTCCCATATTCACAGACAAGTCGCCTCAACCGTACTATCGACTATCTCATAACTCTTACATAGACTTACTCCAGCCGGATCACTTAATCGGGGTCTAGGGCGGGCTCGATCATACCACAAAGTGTGCACGAGATGAAGTCTCGAGCAATCGCATCGCGATGCCCCAAGCTGGGCACATCTAAGGGCCACTTGGTGTATGAAAGACCGCCAGCCAGATCACAACTAAGGTCTCGAAAACCCATACAAAGACATGCATATTATAAACATACACGCAACACACATGCCTTGTATGAACAGCAGGTATCATTGCAATTCTCTACAAAGTATACATTTTATTGATAACTCTCACAGAGTGCACACAGAGATCACAAGCATGTGATCCAACATTACAACAAACAAGCGGAAGCAAAGTAGGTCTGAGTACAAACAAGTTTAACAAATAGCTTAAGAAGCCTTATTTAAACACAAGCCCTCCACGAGGGAACCAGTCGTCTGACTGGGACTAGACTATCTTGATCTTCAGTCGTCGAGCTCGATGAAGAAGCCACCTTCGGGGTCAGTGGGTTCATCTAAAACATAGAATAAGCAAACGTGAGTACAAAGTCGTACTCAGCAAGACTTACATAGGAGCTATACTACTCATGCACATGTATCAAGGTAAAGGGAGGTGGGGTTCAATTGCAGAAATGCCAGCTTTGACTTGGCTAGTCGTGAACTACGAGTACCACACTTTGAGGTAAGAAGCGTACACGAGTCCACTACTTTCTCCAACCAAATACACCACTATGGTGCCTTCCTCGACTTCCCCACGAGAAAGCACGCCATAGCACTCACACTTATCTTGGTGTATTTTAGAAGTATCGAGTTCAAATTGTCTAATAATCAAGCTAAGCTTTCCAAGTAGTCCTTAACCGCGGACGCGGCTATTCGAATAGTTTTGTTAACCCTGCAGGGATGTACCGCTACACACACATGATCATCATTTACCGCCTTTGATATCGACACCATTCAAGGGGTGCCAGCGAGGATGCTCACCACAACTGTTACCTCATAGCCGATCTAGTCCAAGAAAGCCGCCTACCTAGGTTGGCTACCACTATCGTGAACCCGGCCGGTTTACCGAAGTGGACCCAGATGATGTGTGCGTGGTGCGTAAGCCGGTCTCGGATGAGCCGTTCTCTCACTAAGCAGCCAGGCCACAAACCTACCAGAACTCCGAACTATTGTGACATCTGGACGTCGAAAGGGATGAGTTAATAGGTTGAGAGGGGTCAGTGAGCCCAATGTGTGGTTGTACTCTTCATCTTGGATCACCACACAAGAACTCGGACTTAGGGCGGTGTTCAACGAGACAACCCACCGTGTACTCCTACACAGCCTCTCATCGTTCACCTTGTATTAGGGTAGATTCACCAACACCTTTCCACCAACATCAACATGATCACTACCATCCCGAGTCACATAACAGTAACATCATTGTATCACTCTAAGCATGCAATAAGCAGTAACAGTTGCAGGGGCCACATGATATCAATCAACTCCTACATTTGCTAGGATTGTGGATTGCTTACTATTGTGACAAATGATAGGTCATGCAAAGGAATGGGTTCATCTATGCGGTAGAAACGTAGCATGGTAATCATCCTATACAATGCATAAGCGAGACATGAGAGGGAATTGGGATTTTATCGACATGATCAATGGGGGTTTGCTTGCCTTGCTGACGAGGTTCGGGTTCGGGGTCTTCAACGATGGGGGAAGCCTCCTGTTCCGGTTCCACCTCTACTCGACAAATAACAAACAAGGTAGCAAAGTAAATACAATGCACAATCACATGGTTGAAGGTTGAAACTTGATTTATATGTTTTGATGTGTGAAGCAATTCCACTTAAATGGGGTATTTGCAAATGAATTTGCAAATTTAAACTCCACATATGATTTCCAATTTATCCAAGTTGCATATGACATTGTTTGATCAAGTTAAACCATTTTTAAATGTGTATGATGTGCCTCTGAAGTTCAAGTATAATGTGGTATGTTGATATGGTTCAAATTGAAAAAGCATTTGAAAAGAATTTGATTTAATTCCATTTAAACCAAATAGAAAATGCTACTGGTCACATTTTAAATTCAACTCAAACGTTGTTGAAAGTTGGATATTTGGATAGATAATATTCTCCTAATCATTTTTCATATATTATTTGTTAAATTTGGAGTTAATATGATTTTTCTATGAATTTCCAAAGTTTGGGGTAATTTCTGCCTTTTCTGGAATTTCTTGAATTCTTTTTATACTGGAAATTCATTATTGCATCACTGTGACATCAGCATGACGTCAGGGGGCCATTGACTGCTGGGACCCACTGGTCAGTCTCTCACTGTTTAATTAAAACGATTTGAAAAGATTTAACTTAACAGGGGGGATTAGTGTGGTTGGGCCCACATGGCAGTCACTGTGGGGGGGGATTAAGCTTAAGCTAATCGTGTCCACGTCAGTTCGCCGGCGGCTAGTCGCCGGCGACCTTCCAGCACGGCAGCGACACACGGGAGGGAGAATTCGGGCACGGATTTGAGCGCTGCGACCACCAAAATGGAGCCCTCGATCGTGCACTTCGAATGGGCCAAGCCACGGGCGCTGGGGTGCACTGTAGCCACGTCGGTGACGAGCTCTACTGGCAGCGAAGCCACTGGCCAGACGCAGTCATCGACTCACTGCATGGGGAGAGGCAACGCTGAGTTCGTTAGACGCGCAAGACCACCAGGAAGACGATGCGCGCACTGGACGAGACGATAGGGCACAGGGGCGACCTCGTCGTCGTCCATGGCGGCTCGGTACTCCGGCGAACATGGCGGAAAGAGCTAGAGGAGGCGTGCGGTGCTGTGGCTTGAGGGGAAACACTCATCCAGACGCAGGGAGTGCAGCTGTGTATTCGATGGAGGCGGGGAAGCTCTGGAGCTGCCGGATTTCGAGGTGGATCCGCGGTGGCCAGAGACGAAGACGATGAAGTTAGCGAGCTCGTGGGGGCGCCTGGCTTCGATTCCTTCTGCACGGTGGGGTTGTAGACGACGGCGGAGCGGATGGACTTGACGGTGCGTCCTCTCGTCGACGGTGGCCGCGTGAAGACGGCGGCGTGTTCCACGGTTGCTCACGGGCGGCGATGGAATCAAGAGGAAGAGGAAGGGGAGACGGCTCCCAGGGGGGAATGGATCGGGACGGCCGAGAGGCGTCTCCAAGCGTGGCTAGAAGGCGCAGGAGGGGCAGGTGGCGTCTAGAGAGGCGGCGACGTGCACGGCTATCTCAGTGGCATTCCACCGAGCATCTTGGAGGCGCGGTATCGGGGAAGAAGACCCTGCTGCCCCTGGTGGGCCGGGTGGGCTGGCTGGGCTGCTGTCGCCTGGGGCGCCAGGTAAGTTCTCTGTTTCTTTTTCTTATTTCTCTTTTATGACATTTGTTTTGGCTAGCTAAAATAAATACCTAGCCATTTTCTAAAATGCTAGAACTTTTTATATGGCCTCATAATAATATAGACTAGCCATTTATAAAGTTTGGCACTTTTTAAAATTCAAATTATTTGAATCTTAACTCAAAAATGGGGTTTTGATTAATTCCAAGGCACTGTTTGAATATTTGAAAAATCCATGAGCATGGGGTGGGTCCCACATCACTTGATATGTGATCTACTCATTTATAAGCCTTTTCAAAAATCTAACATGAATTTTTGGAGAATATTTTTATCTGGCCTTTTTAATTAGTTCATCTGGGGGGGGTTCCTTCTCCCATTTTTCTTTTGAAATTGATTTCAATGACTTCTTTTGAAAATTTTAACATGATGCAAGATGACTTTAATCCTAGCACATTACCTAACAGAGGGTTTTGACAAGTCGCCCCCACTCAAAAGAATCTCGTCCCGAGATTCAAAAGTCTGCGGGAGGAAGGTGGGGTACTCGGCATGGAGACGGTCTTCTCTTTCCCACGTAGCTTCTCTCTCAGAGTGGTGTGACCATTGCACTTTCAGAAACTTAATCTTCTGACGACGAGTGACATGCTCTGCGGAATAAAGAATACGAACGGGGTATTCTCGATAAGAACGGTCATCTTGGAGATCAAGCGTTTCATGGTCGACTTCGCGGATGGGGTCCTTGAAGCAACGCCTGAGTTGGGACACATGGAATACATCATGTACTCGGGAAAGGTGCGGGGGTAGTTCAAGTTGGTAGGCAACTTCTCCACGTTTAGCAAGAATGCGGAAAGGTCCGATGTAACGTGGGGCCAACTTGCCTTTGATACTGAAACGTTGTGTTCCCTTTAGAGGAGTAACCAGAAGGTAAGCCTTGTGATTCAGATTGTAGCTCTCTTGCCTATGATGACGATCATAGTAGCTTTTCTGATGAGACTGGGCTGCTTTCAATTGATCACGAACAATGGGAAGTTGCTCTTCTGCTTCCTTGATCATATCCGGTCCAAAGAATTGTCTTTCACCGGTTTTGTCGGGACCCGGGGTTAGCGTATGCAAGTCCAGCTAAAACATAGTCATATGGAGAGCCGAGAACCGTACCCACTTGTCTAAGTAGACAAGTCCAAGCACAGAACGTTCTCGGAAAGCATCATACGTGAGGGGCATCCCATCCAGGCCGGATGATCAACTGAGATGGGTCCTCATCGTCCGCACACAAGTCCAATAATATGGGTGGTGAACTCCCATATTCAAAGACAAGTCGCCTCAACCATACTATCGACTATCTCATAACTCTTACATAGACTTACTCCAGCCCGATCACTTAGTAGGGGTCTAGGGCGGGCTCGATCATACCACAAAGTGTGCACGAGACGGAGTCTCGAGCAATCACATCGCGATGCCCCAAGCCGATCTAGTCCGAGAAAGACGCCTACTTGGGTTGGTTACCACTATCGTGAACCCGGCCGGTTTACCGAAATGGACCCAAGTGATGTGTGCGTGGTGCATAAGCCGGTCTCGGATGAGCCGTTCTCTCACTTAGCATCCAGGCCACAAGCCTACCAGAACTCCGAACTATTGCGACATCTGGACATCGAAAGGGATGAGTTAGTAAGCTGAGAGGGGTCAGTGAGCCCAATGTGTGGTTGTACTCTTCATCTTGGATCACCACACAAGAACTCGGACTTAGGGCGGTGTTCAACGAGACAACCCACCGTGTACTCCTACACAGCCTCTCATCATTCACCTTGTATTAGGGTAAATTCACCAACACTACTCTACCATCATCAACATGATCACTACCATCCCGACTCACATCACAGTAACAACATGGTATCATACTAAGCATGCAATAAGCGATAACAATTGCAGGGGCCACATGATATCAAACAACTCCTACATTTGCTAGGATTGTGGTTTCCTTAATACTGTGACAAAATGATAGGTCATGCAAAGGAATGGGTTCATCTATGCGGTAGAAACGAATCATGGTGATCATCCTAAACAATGCATAAGCGAGACATGAGAGGGAAGTGGGATTTTATCGACATGATCAATGGGGGTTTGCTTGCCTTGCTGACGAGGTTCGGGTTCTGGGTCTTCAGCGAAGGCGGCAGCCTCCTGCTCCGGTTCCACCTCTACTCGACAAACAACAAGCAAAGTAGCAAAGTAAATACAATGCACAATCACATGATGGAAGTTTGAATCTTGATGTATATGCTTTGATGTGTGAGGCAATTCCATTTAAATGGAGTATATTGCAAATTGAATTGCAAATTCAAACTCCAATTTGAATTCAAACTTAGTCAAGTTATATGTGACATGGTTTGATCAATTTGAATCATCTTCAAATGTGTATGATATGCCTCTGATGTGTGGTTGAAATGTAGCATAATTCCATGGTCCAAGTTGCAAAAGAATTTGATTTGAATTTGAATTAATTCCAAATAATTCAAATGACATATGCTACTGGTCCCATTTTAAAATCAACTCAAACATGGTTGAAAGTTGCATATTTGGAAAGATAATTTTCTCCTGATCATTTTTCATATATTATTTGTCCAATTTGGAGTTAATATGAATTTTCTATGAATTTCCAAAGTTTGGGGTATTTTCTGGAATTTCTGGAATTTCTTTAATTCAATTTGATTTTCTGGAAATTCATTTAATCAATTTATTGCGCCAGGCTGACGTCAGGGGGGGGGCTGACAAGGGGGTCCCAACTGTCAGTGGCTGGGTTAATTAACCCGGCTGGTTAAATTAATCCAGTGGCTTAATTAAGCCACTGGGCCCACTGGTCAGTGACCTAGGGTCACTTAACCCAGGTGGGGTTAAGCCCTGATCAAGGCCACGTCGGCGGGCTGCCGGCGGCTAAATGCAGGCGACCTTCCAGCACGGCGGCGTCCGCACGGGATGGCGTTCCCGTGGTCCAAATCGCGCGCTTCGACCACTGAGACGAAGCTCTCGGTGTCGCGCGACGATGGAGACCGAAAGGGAAGCCTGGGAGGCTCTGTACGCACGATGGCGTCGAGCTTTGCGGCGGCGGTGCTACTGGCTGGAGGCCGAACTCGCTACGGAGCACCATTTGAGCCGGTGATGCTCGCAATCGACGCAGAGGAGGAAGGAGAAGACGGTGCACATGCCCCCGAGCTCGTTTGCTTTACTGGTGATCGACTACGACGACCGTGGCGGCGAGGGACTTCGGCTTCCATGGCGGATCGACAAGGAGACAACGATAAGGGGCGAGGAGAGAGGGGTTTGGACCGCCTGCTCACCAGGAACTCGACGGAGGTGGCGGCTTGAGCTAGGAGGGCTCGACGGCGACGAAATCGACAAAGGCGTCCTTCGGGTCCGGCGACGGCTCCAGCTCGATTCCGGCGGCTAGGAGGGCTCCGTGTTCGATTCGCTGCACTGGGAGACGTAGTCAACGACGAGGAGGAGGATGGACACGGCGATGGCGCTCGACAGGCTCGCTGGCCACGCAGGTGCGGCGGCGCACTCCGGCGTTCTTCACGGGTGTCGACGAATCGGGCGAGGGAGACGGGGAGAGAGCTCGTGGAGACGGGGAATGGATCAGGACGGAAGAGAGGTGTCTCCAGGCGCGAGAAGGGGGCACGGGGAGGCCTGGAAGGCGCTCGGCGGCGACGTGGCGTCCACGGATGGCTCGGTGGCATTCGACCGAGCAGCTTGGAGGCGCGGGGCGGGGTAGAAGACCCCGCTGCCCCTTTGGGCCGGGTGGGCTGGATGGGCCGGCTTCGCCTGGGCGTCTGGTAAGTTTTTCTGACCCCTTTTCTGTTTTTCTTTTCTGACATTTTTTCTGTTTAGCTAAATAAAATAGCTAAACATTTTATTTAATGCTGAAAATTTTTATATGGCCTCATAATAATATAGACTAGCCACTTATAAAGTTTCAACATTTTTAAAATTCAAATGATTTGAATTTTAAATCAAATAGGGGTATTTCTTTAAATCCAAGGCACTGTTTGAATATTTGAAAAATCTATGAGCATGGGGTGGGTCCCACATCACTTGATATGTGTTCACACTCATTTATAAGACTTTTCAAAAATCTAACATGAATTTGTGGAGAAGATTTTTATCTGGCCTTTTGAATTAATTCATCTGGGGGGGGTTCCTTCTCCCATTTGCTTTTGAAATTTGATTTCAAGGATTTCTTTTCAAATTTTGACATGATGCAAGAGTACTTTGATCCTAGCACATTACCTAACAGAGGGTTCTGACAACTCGCCCCCACTCAACAAAATCTCGTCCCGAGATTCAGAAGTCTGCGGGAGGAAGGTGGGGTACTCGGCAAAGAGACGGTCTTCTCTTTCCCACGTAGCTTCTCTTTCAGAGTGGTGTGACCATTGCACTTTCAGAAACCTAATCTTCTGACGACGAGTGACACGCTCTGCGGAATCAAGAATACGAACGGGGTATTCTCGATAAGAAAGGTCATCTTGGAGATCAAGCGTTTCATGGTCGACTTCGCGGATGGGGTCCTTGAAGTAACGCCTGAGTTGGGACACATGGAATACATCATGTACTCGGGAAAGGTGCGGGGGTAGTTCAAGTTGGTAGGCAACTTCTCCACGTTTAGAAATAATGCGGAAAGGTCCGATGTAACGTGGGGCCAACTTGCCTTTGATACCAAAATGTTGGGTTCCTTTCAGAGGAGTAACCCGAAGGTAAGCCTTCTCATCCAGATTGTAGCTCTATGGCCTATGATGACGATCATAGTAGCTTTTCGGACGAGACTGGGCTGCTTTCAATTGATCACAAACAATGCAAACTTGCTCTTCTGCTTCCTTGATCATATCCGGTCCAAAGAATTTTCTTTCACCGGTTTCTGACCAATTCAGTGGTGTTCGACATCGTCGTCCATAAAGGAGTTCAAAAGGAGCCATGTTCAGACTAGACTGAAAACTATTGTTATAGGCAAATTCGGTGAATGGCAGAGATTTCTCCCAATTCTTTCCGAATGAGATAACACAAGCTCTGAGCATGTCTTCAAGAATCTGGTTAACCCTTTCGATTTGACCGCTAGACTGAGGGTGGAAAGTTGTACTAAAGGACAGATGAGTTCCCATAGCATTCTGAAAGCTTCCCCAAAATCTAGAGGTGAAAAGGCTACCGCGATCAGAGTTGATTTCCAAAGGAACACCATGGAGGGATACAATTCTAGAGATGTACAAGTCCGCTAACTGGCTAGCAGTTATAGACTCGCGACCCGGCAGGAAGTGAGCAACTTTGGAAAGCCTATCTATGACAACGAAGATGGCATTGTTTCCTTTCTGGGTTCTTGTAAAGCCGGTGATGAAGTCCATACCGACTTTGTCCCATTTCCACTCGGGAATAGACAAAGGTTGAAGTGTACTAGCAGGTCTTTGATGTTCTGCCTTAATGCGACGACAAACATCACATTCGGCAACAAATTGAGCAATGTCTCTCTTCATCCTGGTCCACCAAAATCTCTGGCGTAGATCTCGGTACATTTTTGTGCTACCGGGATGAATCGAGAGGGGTGTGCCATGGGCTTCTTTGAGGATGATTTGCCTTAGTTCCCTATTCTTAGGTACTACCAAACGATTTTCAAAGAATACCGTTCCCTTGCTATCTGTGGAGAAACATTTAGCAACTCCGCTAGCAATGTTCTCCTTGATCCGACGAACACCTCGTGCACGCCTTTGGGAAACTATGATTTGATCCTCAAGAGTTGGTTTCGCCACCAAGGTAGAAAGATAGCCATGAGGAACAATCTCAAGGTTGAGCTTGCGAAAGTCCTCATGAAGAAGTGGTTGATACTGTTGTAACATGAGGTTGTTACAATACGACTTACGACTTAGTGCATCAGCCATGACATTGGCTTTGCCTGGGGTGTAAGAAATTACTACGTCGTAATCTTTTATCAACTCAATCCAGCGTCTTTGCCTGAGATTAAGATCTGGCTGGGTGAAAATGTATTTGAGGCTTTGGTGGTCGGAATAAATCTCGCAACGGTTACCAAGGAGGTAATGTCGCCAAGTTGTTAGGGCATGAACTACGACAGCGAGTTCAAGGTCATGGGTAGGATAGTTCTCTTCATGTGGCCGCAACTGGCGTGAAGCATAAGCTACCACATGTCGATCTTGCAGAAGTATGCATCCTAACCCTTGCCGTGATGCGTCACAATAGATCTCGAAATCCTTTTTGGTGTCTGGAGGTTCAAGTACTGGTGCAGAAGTCAATCTTCTTTTTAGCTCTTGAAAGCTTTCCTCGCACTTGGGAGTCCATAGGAATTTCTTATCTTTCTTGAGGAGTTCAGTTAGAGGCTTTGCAACTTTAGAAATGTTCTCGACGAAGCGACGGCAATAGCTGGCTAGGCCAAGAAAACTCCTAACTTGCTTAACCGATTCAGGTGGAGTCCAGTCAAGGACGGCCTGAACTCTCTCGGGATTCACAGCAATGCCTTTTGCATAAATCACGTGGCCTAAGTAGGTCACTTCTGGTAGCCAAAATTCACACTTGGAGAATTTAGCATACAGGCGATGTTCTCTAAGTTTCATCAATACCAGCCTTAGGTGTTCAGCATGTTCTTCTTCGTTCTTCGAGTAGATGAGAATGTCATCGAGATAAACCACAACAAATTTATCTAAGTACTCCATGAAGATCGAATTCATCATGCGTGAGAAAGTGGCGGGGGCATTGGTTAAACCAAAGGACATGACGGTCTACTCGTAAAGACCATAACGAGTAGTAAAAGCCGTTTTGGGAATGTCCTCGTTTCGGATTTTTATTTGATGATAACCTAATCTCAAATCCATCTTGGAGAAGACAGAGGATCCTGCAAGTTGATCATAAAGATCATTGATCCTGGGCAGTAGGTACTTGTTCTTTATCATCGCTAAATTTAGCGGGCGATAGTCTACGCACATCCTTTCTGTTCCATCTTTCTTCGTTACGAACAGAACGGGGCAACCCCATGGCAATGAGCTAGGGCGGATGAAGCCTTTTTCCAACAAAGCTTCCAGTTGGGTTTTAAGCTCAGCTCACTCACGTGGGGCCATTTTGTATGGGCGTCTAGAAATTGGTGCAGTTCCTGGGGCAAGATCTACTATAAACTCTACACATCTGTCGGGTGGCATGCCCGGCAGCTCTTCAGGAAAGACATCCGGGAAGTCACGAACCACCGGAATATCTTCAAGTTCTGGAAGGGGAAGTACATTCAAAGAATGCACTTGGGTTCTCGTTCTGGGTGAGGTATAGTTGACTGTTTTGCCTGAAGGGTGGGTGAGTTTCACGGATTTGCCTTTGCAATCTAGGTAGGCATTCTGTCTTGATAGCCAATCCATGCCAAGGATGACATCAATGTCTGAAGACTTGAGGGCTATGAGTGAAGCAAGGAATACTAAACCCTCAATTGTAATCTGATTACCATGGCTTACTCTATTAGTTTGCCATCTTGACCCTGGAGTTTGAATAATCATTGGGGTGAACAATTCAACAAAAGATAATTCATGACGAAGTGCATAACTTTCCGACATGAATGAATGAGATGCTCCTGGGTCGAAAAGAACGGAAGTAGGAACATAATTGACTGGGAGCGTACCAAGAATGACGTCAGTGGTGTCGTCAGTCTCTTCGGCGGCAATCTGGTTCACACGTCCACGAGTGGCGGGAGGAGCGGGTTTGGCGGTGTAGACCTTCTGGGGTGGCTCGCCACGACCATTGTTGTTGTTGCCTCCGGCACGGGGTGGAGCATTCTGGTTCTGGATCTGGTTCTGGGGACACTCACGAGAATAGTGGCCTGCCTGACCACACTTGTAACAGGCTCCGAAAACAGTTAGGATGGCCTCGGTGGGTTGTTCTGGCGAAACATACTGTTTGGGATCCAGATCTTGCGCTTCTGGGAGCCAGAACTGGATGAACTGTCGTCTCTAGGGTGTTTGCGGAAATCATTGGGGGTGTTCATGTCCTCTGCCTTGATGGCCTTGTTGACAAGGACCTGGAATGTGGCAAAGTCATGAAGATTGAGCTCACGACGGAGTCCAGAGTTGAGGCCATGACGGAACCTCTCTTGTTTCTTGGAGTCGGTGGAGACTTCTTCGGTAGCATAACGAGCCAGTCGGTTGAACTCACGACTAAACTCGTCAACGGTCCTTCTGCCTTGGGTGAGGTTGCAGAACTCCTCACGCTTGCGGTCCATAAGACCGTTGGGAATGTGGTGCTCACGGAAGGAAGTGCAGAATTCATCCCAAGATGCAGGCGGTCCAACGGGACGCATGTTCAGAAAGTTCTCCCACCAAGAGCTAGTTGCGCCTTCAAGGTGATAGGTGGCATAGCTGACCTTGTCGCCATTTGCAACATGGCCTGCTTGGAGCTTCCTCTCGACGCTGCGAAGCCAGTCATCGGCGTCAAGGGGCTCGGTGGAGTAACTGAAAACCGGGGGATGAAGTCGGATGAAGTCGTTCAGGGACACCAACTCATTGCGCTGCTGAGTGGTGTTGCGAGCAATGACTTCCAACAGATGGTGAGAGTCTCGGCGGTTCCTCTCAACCTCCATCAGAACCTGAGCCATCGTGGGTGGGGGTGGAAGGTTGCCTTCCTCCTGGTTATTCCCACGACCTTGGTTACGACCAACCTGGCCACGGGTTCCTTGAGACATCCTGAAGGTAAAAACCAAAGTCAAACAGAGTTGATTGGGAGAGTCTAAACAAGGTATTGAAGTACTGGAAGGATTACAGAGCAAAGGAAGTAATCATCTCAACAACATGGTGATAAAGCATACAAGCCATATATTCACAAGCTGTCATACAAACCATACATCGTTTTAGTACAAGCACCAAGCTAATACAAACGTGATGAAGATGATACATCCTTCAAAGGCACTCTGACTTCCTATACATTATTTATCTAAGCCTCTGTAACTTAGACACCTTGCGTACAATATACTAAGATACTACTACATCCTCACTAAGTAAGACCACAGGCGGTCTCACTCATCTCCATCTCCATAGTAGTCCTCATAAAAGTTACCCGCGTATCCCGGTAGCTGAAGGTGACCATCGGAAAACACAGAGGCCTGTGGACCCTGATATCCATTTGGGCAAGGATGGGGCCTAGGTCCAGCGTAGGGTGGAAGCAAAGGACCACGGGGTGGAAAAATGCCTCCAATCTCGGGCCAAGCAACTCGAGAAGGCATCTGAGTCCTCACTGGGTAGATAGTGTCATGCTCAACTGATCCCACGCTCACAAAGGGTGCCAAAAGGGTCAGTGCTCGATACAGACGAACACGGGTGGCGTGGAGCTCGAAACGGAGAGTGCGTGCATCACGATCTCGATCACTAGCAAACCTAGCAGTCATCTGAAGTGCGGGATCCTCTGCAGAATGATCTAAGTAGAGTCCGGTGTAATATCCCTCTTCTCCTGGAAGTGCAGCAGGGATATAGCGGAAAGAGGTCTCTCTCAGCATAGTGTGCTCCTCTCTCAGCAGGGTCATACATGAGTATGGAGCATCCTGGACAGCCATGTTCTCGGTAACGCCAATGCCATGTCCAAAGTGGATAGGCTGGGTGACTCCAACGTGGTGCGGGTAGATCCTGACAATGCAGTGGAACTGCGTCTCGTTGAAGTCGTGGAACTGCTCCTCGACGGTGTACTCAGGGTACCACCGATATCCCACATAGGACATCATCTCGATCAAAGTGGCGGGATGGCCACGCACACCGAGGCATCTGGTCAAACGAACAATCTGCCGAGGGGGAAGATCTGCCATCTGAAACAGAAAGAAGGAGTTTGCAAATGCATCAGATTATGAGATAAACCTGGAATGACTCGGACAGCATAACGGCTGTAATTGCAAGAAAAAGACAATTTCTTACAACATGGAAACAGCACTTACATACGATGTAATAAATCAGGAAGCATAACCACTCTAACAAACCGGTCACAACTTTCCTACGGCTACAAGGAAGAAAACAACAAGATGTTCTAATCAGACAGAGGAGAGCCTAGTCCTATCTTCCCGTAGAATAAGATGAGGGTGACTCAGAACTCAGAACGAAGGGGGTAAGGAGAAAAAAGAATCCTTACGTTGTTCCCTTATATACCCAGAGTAACTATATAACTATAGCAAGCTAGACTCGACTTCGGCCAAGGCTACTAGTCCTACAGTCAGTCCTTCTCTGATACCAAGTCTGTCGGGACCCGGGGTTAGCGTATGCAAGTCCAGCTAAGACATAGTCATATGGAGAGCCGAGAACCGTACCCACTTGTCTAAGTAGACAAGGCCAAGCACAGAACGTTCTCGGAAAGCATCGTACGTGAGGGGCATCCCATCCAAGCCGGATGATCAACTGAGGTCGGTCCTCATCGTCCGCACACAAGTCTAATAATATGGATGGTGAACTCCCATATTCAAAGACAAGTCGCCTCAACCATACTATCGACTATCTCATAACTCTTACATAGACTTACTCCAGCCCGATCACTTAGTCGGGGTCTAGGGCGGGCTCGATCATACCACAAAGTGTGCACGAGACGGAGTCTCGAGCAATCACATCGCGATGCCCCAAGCTGCGCACATCTAAGGGCCACTTGGTGTATGAAAGACCTCCAGCCAGAACACAACTAAGGTCTTGAAAACCCATACAAAGACATGCATGTTATAAACATACATGCAGCACACATGCCTTGTATGAACAGCAGGTATCATTGCAATTCTCTACAAACTATACATCTTTATTGATAACACTTATAGAGTGCAAACAGAGATCACAATCATGTGATCCCACACTACAACACAAGCGGAAGCAAATTATGTCTGAGCACAGACAAGTTTAACAAATGGCTTAAGAAGCCTTATTTAAACACAAGCCCTCCACGAGGGAACCAGTCGTCTGACTGGGACTAGACTAGTTGGTCTTTAGTCGTCCAGCTCGATGAAGAAGCCACCTTCGGGGTCAGTGGTATCATCTAAAACATAGATTAAGCAAACGTGAGTACAAAGTCGTACTCAGCAAGACTTACATAGGAGCTATACTACTCATGCACATGTATCAAGGTAAAGGGAGGTGGGGTTCACTTGCAGAAGTGCCAGCTTTGACTTGGCTAATCCTGAACTACGAGTACCATACTTTGAGGTAAGAAGCGTACACGAGTCCACTACTTTCTCCAACCAATTACACCACTATGGTGCCTTCCTCGACTTCCCCACGAGAAAGCACGCCATAGCACTCACACTTATCTTGGTGTGTTTTAGAAGTATCCAGTTCAAGTTGTCTAATAATCAAGCTAAGCTTTCCAAGCAGTCCATAACCGCGGACGCGGCTATTCGAATAGTTTTGTTAACCCTGCAGGGGTGTACCGCTACACACACATGATCATCATTTACCGCCTTTGATCTCGACACCATTCAAGCGGTGCCAGCGAGGATGCTCACCACAACTGTTACCTCATAGCCGATCTATTCCGAGAAAGCCGCCTACTTGGGTTGGTTACCACTATCGTGAACCCGGCCGGTTTACCGAAATCGACCCAAGTGATGTGTGCGTGGTGCATAAGCCGGTCTCGGATGAGCCGTTCTCTCACTTAGCATCCAGGCCACAAGCCTACCAGAACTCCGAACTATTGCGACATCTGGACATCGAAAGGGATGAGTTAGTAAGCTGAGAGGGGTCAGTGAGCCCAATGTGTGGTTGTACTCTTCATCTTGGATCACCACACAAGAACTCGGACTTAGGGCGGTGTTCAACGAGACAACCCAACGTGTACTCCTACACAACCTCTCATCGTTCACCTTGTATTAGGGTAGATTCACCAACACTTTTCTACCATCATCAACATGATCACTAGCATCCCGACTCACATCACAGTAACAACATGGTATCATACTAAGCATGCAATAAGCGATAACAATTGCAGGGGCCACATGATATCAAACAACTCCTACATTTGCTAGGATTGTGGTTTGTTTACTACTGTGATAAAATAATAGGTCATGCAAAGGAATGGGTTCATCTATGCGGTAGAAACGAATCATGGTGATCATCCTAAACAATGCATAAGCGAGACATGAGAGGGAAGTGGGATTTTATCGACATGATCAATGGGGGTTTGCTTGCCTTGCTGACGAGGTTCGGGTTCTGGGTCTTCAGCGAAGGGGGCAGCCTCCTGCTCCGGTTCCACCTCTACTCGACAAACAACAAGCAAAGTAGCAAAGTAAATACAATGCACAATCACATGATGGAAGTTTGAATCTTGATGTATATGCTTTGATGTGTGACGCAATTCCATTTAAATGGAGTATATTGCAAATTGAATTGCAAATTCAAACTCCAATTTGAATTCAAACTTAGTCAATTTATATGTGACATGGTTTGATCATTTTGAATCATCTTCAAATGTGTATGATATGCCTCTGATGTGTGGTTGAAATGTAGCATAATTCCATGGTCCAAGTTGCAAAAGCATTTGACTTGAATTTGAATTAATTCCAAATAATTCAAATGACATATGCTACTGGTCCCATTTTAAAATCAACTCAAACATGGTTGAAAGTTGCATATTTGGAAAGATAATTTTCTCTTGATCATTTTTCATATATTATTTGTCCAATTTGGAGTTAATATGAATTTTCTATGAATTTCCAAAGTTTGGGGTATTTTCTGGAATTTCTGGAATTTCTTTAATTCAATTTGATTTTCTGGAAATTCATTTAATCAATTTATTGCGCCAGGCTGACGTCAGGGGGGGGGCTGACAAGGGGGTCCCAACTGTCAGTGGTTGGGTTAGTTAACCCGGCTGGTTAAATTAATCCAGTGGCTTAATTAAGCCACTGGGCCCACTGGTCAGTGACCTAGGGTCACTTAACCCATGTGGGGTTAAGCCCTGATCAAGGCCACGTCGGCGGTCTGCCGGCGGCTAAACGTCGGCGACCTTCCAACACGGCGGCGTCCGCACGGGATGGCGTTCCCGTGGTCCAAATCGCGCGCTTCGACCACTGAGACGAAGCTCTCGGTGTCGCGCGACGATGGAGACCGAAAGGGAAGCCTGGGAGGCTCTATACGCACGACGGCGTCGAGCTTTGCGGCGGCGGTGCTACTGGCTGGAGGTCGAACTCACTACGGAGCACCATTTGAGCCGGTGATGCTCGCAATCAACACAGAGGAGCAAGGAGAAGACGGTGCACATGCCCCCGAGCTCGTTTGCTTTACTGGTGATCGACTACGACGACCGTGGCGGCGAGGGACTTTGGCTTCCATGGCGGATCGACAAGGAGACAACGATAAGGGGCGGGGAGAGAGGGGTTTGGACCGCCTGCTCACCAGGAACTCGACGGAGGTGGCGGCTTGAGCTAGGAGGGCTCGACGGCGACGAAATCGACAAAGGCGTCCTTCGGGTCCGGCGGCGGCTCGAGCTCGATTCCGGTGGCTAGGAGGGCTCCGTGTTCGATTCGCTGCACTGGGAGACGTAGTCGACGACGAGGAGGAGGATGGACACGACGATGGCGCTCGACAGGCTCGCTGGCCACGCAGGTGCGGCGGCGCACTCCGGCGTTCTTCACGGGTGTCGACGAATCGGGCCAGGGAGACGGGGAGAGAGCTCGTGGAGAGGGGGAATGGATCAGGACGGGAGAGAGGTGTCTCCAGGCGCGAGAAGGGGGCACGGGGAGGCCTGGAAGGCGCTCGGCGGCGACGTGGCGTCCACGGCTGGCTCGATGGCATTCCACCGAGCAGCTTGGAGGCGCGGGGCGGGGAAGAAGACCCCGCTGCCCCTTTTGGCCGGGTGGGCTGAATGGGCCGGCTTCGCCTGGGCGTCTGGTAAGTTTTTCTGATCCCTTTTCTGTTTTTCTTTTCTGACATTTGTTCTGTATAGCTAAATAATATAGCTAAACATTTTATTTAATGCTGAAAATTTTTATATGGCCTCATAATAATATAGACTAGCCACTTATAAAGTTTCAACATTTTTAAAATTCAAATGATTTGAATTTTAAATCAAATAGGGGTATTTCTTTAAAGCCAAGGCACTGTTTGAATATTTGAAAAATCTATGAGCATGGGGTGGGTCCCACATCACTTGATATGTGATCACACTCATTTATAAGACTTTTCAAAAATCTAACATGAATTTTTGGAGAAGATTTTTATCTGGCCTTTTGAATTAATTCATCTGGGGGGGTTCCTTCTCCCATTTGATTTTGAAATTTGATTTCAAGGATTTCTTTTGAAATTTTGACATGATGCAAGAGTACTTTGATCCTAGCACATTACCTAACAGAGGGTTCTGACAGGTTTCTGACCAGTTTAGGGGTGTTCGACATCGTCGTCCATATAGGAGTTCAAAAGGAGCCATGTTCAGACTAGATTGAAAACTATTGTTATAAGAAAATTCGGCAAATGGAAGAGACTTCTCCCAATTCTTTCCGAATGAGATAACACAAGCTCTGAGCATGTCTTCAAGAATTTGGTTAACCCTTTCGACTTGACCGCTAGACTGAGGATGGAAAGTTCTACTAAAGGAGAGATGAGTTCCCATAGCATTCTGAAAGCTTCCCCAAAATCTAGAGGTGAAAAGGCTACCACGATCAGAATTGATTTCCAAAGGAACACCGTGAAGGGATACAATTCTAGAGACGTACAAGTCCGCTAACTGGCTAGAAGTAATAGACTCGCGAATTGGAAGGAAGTGAGCAACTTTGGAAAGCCTATCTATGACAACGAAGATGGCATCGTTTCCTTTCTGGGTTTTTGGAAAACCGGTGATGAAGTCCATACCGACTTTGTCCCATTTCCACTCTGGAATAGGCAAAGGTTGAAGTGTACCAGCAGGTCTTTGGTGTTCTGCCTTAATGCAACGACAAACATCACATTCAGCAACAAATCGAGCAATGTCTCTCTTCATCCTAGTCCACCAAAATCTCTGGCGTAGATCTCGGTACATTTTTGTTCTACCGGGATGAATTGAGAGGGGTGTGTCATGGGCTTCCTTGAGGATGAGTTGCCTTAGCTCCATATTCTTAGGTACTACCAAACGATTTCCAAAGAATACCGTTCCTTTGCTATCTGTGGAGAAACATTTAGCAACTCCGCTAGCAATGTTCTCCTTGATCCGGTGAACACCTCGTGCACACCTTTGGGCAACTATGATTTGATCCTAAAGAGTTGGTTTCGCCACCAAGGTAGAAAGATAGCCATGAGGAACAATCTCAAGATTGAGCTTGAAAAATTCCTCATGAAGAAGTGGTTGATACTGTTGTAACATGAGGTTGTTACAATACGACTTACGACTTAGTGCATCAGCCATGACATTGGCTTTGCCTGGGGTGTAAGAAATTCCTACGTCGTAATCTTTTATCAACTCAATCCAGCGTCTTTTCCTGAGATTAAGATCTGGCTGGGTGAAAATGTATTTGAGGCTTTGGTGGTCGGAATAGATCTCACAACGATTACCGAGGTAATGTCGCCAAGTTGTTAGGGCATGAACTACAGCAGCGAGTTCACGGTCATGGGTAGGATAGTTCTCTTCATGTGGCCGCAACTGGCGTGAAGCATAAGCTACCACATGTCTATCTTGCAGAAGTATGCATCCTAACCCTTGCCGTGATGCGTCACAATAGATCTCGAAATCCTTTTTGGTGTCCGGAGGTGCAAGTACGGGTGCAGAAGTCAATCTTCGTTTTAGCTCTTGAAAGCTTTCCTCGCACTTGGAAGTCCATAGGAATTTCTTATCTTTCTTGAGGAGTTCAGTTAGAGGCTTTGCAACCTTAGAAATGTTCTCGACGAAGCAACGGCAATAGATGGCTAGGCCAAGAAAACTCCTAACTTGCTTAACCGATTCAGGTGGAGTCCAGTAAAGGACGGCCTGAACTCTCTCGGGATTCACAGCAATGCCTTTTGCAGAAATCACGTGGCCTAAGTAGGTGACTTCTGGTAGCCAAAATTCACACTTGGAGAATTTAGCATACAGGCGATGCTCTCTAAGTTTCATCAATACCAGCCTTAGGTGTTCGGCATGTTCTTCTTCGTTCTTCGAGTAGATGAGAATGTCATCGAGATAAACTACAACAAATTTATCTAGGTACTCCATGAAGATCGAATTCATCATGTGTGAGAAACTGGCGGGGGCATTGGTTAAACCAAAGGACATGACCGTGTACCCGTAAAGACCATACCGGGTGATAGTCTACGCACATCCTTTCTGTTCCATCTTTCTTCGTTACGAACAGAACGGGGCAACCCCATGGCGATGAGCTACGGCGGATGAAGCCTTTTTCCAACAAAGCTTCCAGTTGGGTTTTAAGCTCAGCTAACTCACGTGGGGCCATTTTGTATGGGCGTCTAGAAATTGGTGCGGTTCCTCGCAAAAGATCCACTATGAACTCTACACATCTGTCGGGTGGCATGCCCGGAAGCTCTTCAGGAAAGACATCCGGGAAGTCACGAACCACCGGAATATCTTCAAGGTCGGGAAGGGGAAGTACATTCAAAGAATGCACTTGGGTTCTTGTTCTGGGTGATGTGTAGTTGACGGTCTTGCCTGAAGGGTGGGTTAGTTTCACTGATTTGCCTTTGCAATCAAGGTAGGCATTCTGCCTTGATAGCCAATCCATGCCGAGGATGACATCAATGTCTGAAGACTTGAGGGCTATGAGTGAAGCAAGGAATACTAAACCCTCAATTGCGATTTGATTACCATGGCTTACTCAATTAGTTTGCCATCTTGACCCTGGAGTTTGAATAATCATGGCGGTGAACAATTCAACAAAAGATAACTCATGACGAAGTGCATAACTTTCCGACATGAATGAATGTGATGCTCCTGGGTCGAAAAGAACAGAAGTAGGAACATAATTGACTGGGAGCGTACCAAGAATGACGTCAGTGGTGTCGTCAGTCTCTTCGGCGGCAATCTGGTTCACACGTCCACGAGTGGCGGGAGGAGCGGGTTTGGTGGTGTAGACCTTCTGGGGTGGCTTGCCACGACCATTGTTGTTGCCTCCGGCACGGGGTGGAGCATTTTGATTCTGGAGCTGGTTCTGGGGACACTCACGGGAGTAGTGGCCTGCCTGACCACACTTGTAACAGGCTCCAAAGATAGTGCGTGGAGCTGGGTTGTTTGGTGGAGCTGGGTGGAACTGAGCTGGTGGACGAGGCGCCACATAGGATGGCCTCGGTGGGTTGTTCTGGCGGAACATACTGTTGGGGATCCAGATCTTGCGCTTCTGAGAGCCAGAACTAGATGATCCATCATCTCTAGGGTATTTGCGGAAGTCGTTGGGTGTGTTCATGTCCTCTGCCTTGATGGCCTTGTTGACAAGGACCTGGAAGGTGGGAAAGTCATGCAGGTTGAGCTCACGACGGAGTCCGGAATTGAGTCCACGACGGAACCTCTCTTGCTTCTTTCCATCGGTGGAGACTTCTTCAGCAGCATAACGAGCCAGTCGGTTGAACTCACGACTAAACTCGTCAACAGTCCTTCTGCCTTGGGTGAGGTTGCAGAACTCCTCACGCTTGCGGTCCATAAGACCCTTTGGAATGTGGTGCTCGCGGAAGGAAGTGCAGAATTCATCCCAAGATGTGGGCGGTCCAATGGGACGCATGTTCAGGAAGTTCTCCCACCAAGAGCTAGCTGCACCCTCAAGGTGGTAAGTGGCATAGCTGACCTTGTCGCCATCTGCAACATGGCCTTCCTGGAGCTTCCTCTCGATGCTGCGAAGCCAGTCATCGGCGTCAAGGGGCTCGGTGGAGTAACTGAAAACCGGGGGATGAAGCCGAATGAAGTCGTTCAGAGACACCAACTCGTTGCGCTGCTGAGTGGTGGTGCGGGCAATGACCTCCAGAAAATGGTGAGAGTCTCGGCGGTTCCTCTCAACCTCCATCAGAACCTGAGCCATCGTGGGTGGGGGTGGAAGGTTTCCTTCCTCCTGTTCATTCCCACGACCCTGGGCACGACCAAGCTGGCCACGGGTTCCTTGAGACATCCTGAAGGTTAAAACCAAAGTCAAACAAAGTTGATTTGAAGAGTCTAAACAAGGTATTGAAGTACTGGAAGGATTACAGAGCAAAGGAAGTAATCATCTTGACAACATGGTGATAAAAGCATACAAGCCATATATTCACAAGCTGTCATACAAACCATACATCGTTTTAGTACAAGCACCAAGCTAATACAAACTTGATGAAGATGATACATCCTTCAGAGGCACTCTGACTTCCTATACATTATTTATCTAAGCCTCTGGAACTTAGAACACCTTGCGTACAATATACTAAGATACTACTACATCCTCACTAAGTAAGACCACAGGCGGTCTCACTCATCTCCATCTCCATAGTAGTCCTCGTAAAAGTTACCCGCGTAACCCGGTAGCTGAAGGTGACCATCGGAAAACACGGAGGCCTGTGGACCCTGATATCCATTTGGGCAAGGATGGGGCCTAGGTCCAGTGTAGGGTGGAAGCAGAGGACCACGGGGTGGAAAAATGCCTCCAATCTCAGGCCAAGCAACTCGAGAAGGCATCTGTGTCCTGACTGGGTAGATAGCATCATACTCGACTGATCCAACACTCACGAAGGGGGCCAAGAGTATCAGTGCTCGATACAGGCGAACACGGGTGGCGTGAAGCTCGAAACGGAGAGCGCGTGCATCACGATCTCGATCACAAGCAAACCTAGCAGTCATCTGAAGCAAAGGGTCCTCCAAAGAGTGATCTGTGTACAGTCCGGTGTAATACCCCTCTTCTCCTGGAAGTGCAGCAGGGATATAGCAGAACGAGGTCTCTCTCAGCTTAGTGTGCTCCTCTCTCAGCAGGGTAATACATGAGTATGCAGCATCCTGCACATCCATGTTCTCAGTCATGCCAATGCCATGTCCAAAGTGGATAGGGTGAGTGACTCCATTGTGGTGAGGGTAGATCCTGACAATGCAGTGGAACTGGGTCTGGTTGAAGTCAAGGAACTGCTCCTCAACTGTGTACTCAGGTTACCATCGGTATCCAATGGAGGACATCATCTCGATCAGTATGGCGGGATGGCCACACACACCGAGGCACCTGGTCAAACGAACAATCTGCCGAGGGGGAAGATTTGCCATCTGAAATAGAAAGAAGGAGTTTGCAAATGCATCAGATTATGAAGAAACTTGGAATGAGTCGGACAGCATAACGGCTGTAATTGCAAGAAAAGGACAATTTCTTACAACAGGGAAACAACACTTACATACGATGTAAGAAATCAGGAAGCACAACAACTCTAACGAACCGAACACAACCTTCCTACGGCTACAAGGAAGCAAACAACAAGATGTTCTAATCAGACAGAGGTGAGCATAGTCCTATCTTCCCGTAGAATAAGATGAGGGTGACTCAGAACTCAGAACGATGAGGGTAAGGAGAAAAAAAAGCCTTACGTTGTTCCCTTATATACCCAGAGTAACTATATAACTATAGCAAGCTAGACTCGACTTCGGCCAAGGCTGCTAGTCCTACAGTCAGTCCTGCTCTGATACCAAGTCTGTTGGGACCAGGGGTTAGCGTATGCAAGTCCCGCTACGACATAGTCATATGGAGAGCCGACAACCGTACCCACTTTTCTAAGCAGACAAGGCCAAGCACAGAACGTCCTCAGAAAGCATCGTACATGAGGGGCATCCCATCCAGGCCGGATGATCAACTGAGATGGGTCCTCATCGTCCGCACACAAGCCCAATGATATGGGTGATGAACTCCCATATTCACAGACAAGTCGCCTCAACCATCCTATCGACTAACTCATAACTCTTACATAGACTTACTCCAGCCCGATCACTTAATCGGGGTCTAGGGCGGGCTCGATCATACCACAAAGTGTGCACGAGACGGAGTCTCGAGCGATCGCATCACGTGCCCCAAGCTGCGCACATCTAGGGGCCACTTGGTGTACGAAAGACCGCCAGCCAGATCACAACTAAGGTCTCGAAAACCCTTAGAAAGACATGCATATTATAAACATACACGCAGCACACATGCCTTGTATGAACAGCAGGTATCATTGCAATTCTCTACAAAGTATACATTTTATTGATAACAATCACAGAGTGCACACAGAGATCACAAGCATGTGATCCAACATTACAACAAATAAGCGGAAACAAAGTAGGTCTGAGTACAGACAAACTTATCAAATGGCTTAAGAAGCCTTATTTAAACACAAGCCCTCCACGAGGGAACCAGTTGTCTTACTGGGACTAGACTAGCTTGATCTTTAGTCGTCGAGCTCGACGAAAAATCCACCTTCGGGGTCAGTGGGTTCATCTAAACCATAGAATAAGCAACCGTGAGTACAAAGTCGTACTTAGCAAGACTTACATAGGAGCTATACTACTCATGCACATGTATCAAGGTAAAGGGAGGTGGGGTTCACTTGCAGAAGTGCCAGCTTTGACTTGGCTAATCCTGAACTACGAGTACCAGACTTTGAGGTAAGAAGCGTACACGAGTCCACTACTTTCTCCAACCAAATACACCACTATGGTGCCTTCCTCGACTTCCCCACGATGAAGCATGCCATAGCACTCACACTTATCTTGGTGTATTTTAGAAGTATCCAGTTCAAATTTCCTAATAATCAAGCTAAGCTTTCCAAGCAGTCCTTAACCGCGGACGCGGCTATTCGAATAATTTTGTTAACCCTGCAGGGGTGTACCGCTACACACACATGATCATCATTTACCACCTTTGATCTCGACAGCATTCAAGGTGTGCCAGCGAGGATGCTGACCACAACTGTTACCTCATAGCCAATCTAGTCCAAGAAATCCGCCTACCTGGGTTGGCTACCACTATCGTGAACCTGGCCGGTTTACCGAAGTGGACCCAGATGATGTGTGCGTGGTGCGTAAGCCGGTCTCGGATGAGCCGTTCTCTCACTTAGCAGCCAGGCCACAAACCTACCAGAACTCCGAACTATTGCGACATCTGGACGTCGAAAGGGATGAGTTAATAGGTTGAGAGGGGTCAATGAGCCCAATGTGTGTTTGTACTCTTCATCTTGGATCACCACACAAGAACTCGGACTTAGGGCGGTGTTCAACGAGACAACCCACCGTGTACTCCTACACAGCCTCTCATCGTTCACCTTCTATTAGGGTAGATTCACCAACACCTTTCCACCAACATCAACATGATCACTACCATCCCGACTCACATAACAGTAACATCATTGTATCACTCTAAGCATGCAATAAGAAGTAACAGTTGCAGGGGCCACATGATATCAATCAACTCCTACATTTGCTAGGATTGTGGTTTGCTTACTACTGTGACAAATGATACGTCATGCAAAGGAATGGGTTCATCTATGCGGTAGAAACGTAACATGGTAATCATCCTATACAATGCATAAGCGAGACATGAGAGGGAATTGGGATTTTATCGACATGATCAATGGGGGTTTGCTTGCCTTGCTGACGAGGTTCGCGTTCGGGGTCTTCAACGAAGGGGGCAGCCTCCTGTTCCGGTTCCACCTCTACTCGACAAACAACAAACAAGGTATCAAAGTAAATACAATGCACAATCACATGGTTGAAGGTTGAAACTTGATGTATATGTTTTGATGTGTGAAGCAATTCCACTTAAATGGGGTATTTGCAAATGAATTTGCAAATTTAAACTCCACATATGATTTCCATTTTATCCAAGTTGCATATGCCATTGTTTGATCAAGTTAAACCATTTTTAAATGTGTATGATGTGCCTCTGAAGTTCAAGTATAATGTGGTATGTTGATATGGTTCAAATTGCAAAAGCATTTGAAAAGAATTTGATTTAATTCCATTTAAACCAAATAGAAAATGCTACTGGTCACATTTTAAATTCAACTCAAACATGGTTGAAAGTTGGATATTAGGATAGATAATTTTCTCCTGATCATTTTTCATATATTATTTGTTAAATTTGGAGTTAATATGAATTTTCTATGAATTTCCAAAGTTTGGGGTAATTTCTGCCTTTTCTGGAATTTCTTGAATTCTTTTTATACTGGAAATTCATTATTGCATCACTGTGACATCATCATGACGTTAGGGGGCCACTGGCTGCTGGGACCCACTGGTCAGTCTCTCACTGTTTAATTAAAACGATTTGAAAAGATTTAACTTAACAGGGGGGTTTAGTGTGGCTGGGCCCACATGGCAGTCACCGGCGACCTTCCAGCACGGCGGCGACACACGGGAGGGCGAATTCGGGCACGGATTTGAGCGTTGCGACCACCAAAATGGAGCCCTCGATCGTGCGCTTCGAATGGGCTAAGCCACGGGCACTGGGGTGCACCGTAGCCACGTCGGCGACGAGCTCTAGCGGCGGCGGAGCCACTGGCCAGACGCAGTCGTCGACTCAGTGCAAGGGGAGAGGCAACGGTGGGTTCGTTAGACGCGCAAGACCACCAGGAAGACGATGCGCGCACTGGACAAGACGATAGGGCATAGGGGCGACCTCGTCGTCGTCCATGGCGGCTCGGTACTCCGGCGACCATGGAGGAAAGAGCTAGAGGAGGCGAGCGGTGCCGTGGCTTGAGGGGAAACACTCACCCAGACGCAGGGAGTGCAGCTGTGTAGTCGATGGAGGCGGGGAAGCTCTGGAGCTGCCGGATTTCGAGGTGGATCTGCGGCGGCCGAAGACGAAGACGATGAAGTTAGCGAGCTCGTGGGGGCGCCTGGCTTCGATTCCTTCTGCACGGTGGGGTTGTAGACGACGGCGGAGCGGATGGACTTGACGGTGCGTCCTCTCGTCGACGGTGGCCGCGTGAAGACGGCGGCGTGTTCCACGGTTGCTCACAGGCGGCGATGGAATCGAGCGGAAGAGGAAGGGGAGACAGCTCCCAGGGGGGGAATGGATCGGGACGGCCGAGAGGTGTCTCCAGGCGTGGCTAGAAGGCGCGGGAGGGGCAGGTGGCGTCTGGAGAGGCGACGACGTGCACGGCTAGCTCGGTGGCATTCCACCGAGCAGCTTGGAGGCGCGGAATCGGGGAAGAAGACCCTGCTGCCCCTGGTGGGCCGAGTGGGCTGGCTGGGCTGCTCTCGCCTGGGGCGCCAGGTAAGTTTTCTGTTTCTTTTTCTTATTTCTCTTTTCTGACATTTGTTTTGGCTAGGTAAAATAAATACCTAGCCATTTTATAAAATGCTAGAACTTTTTATATGGCCTCATAATAATATAGACTAGCCATTTATAAAGTTTGGCACTTTTTAAAATTCAAATTATTTGAATCTTAACTCAAAAAGGGGTTTTTGATTAATTCCAAGGCACTGTTTGAATATTTGAAAAATCCATGAGCATGGGGTGGGTCCCACATCACTTGATATGTGGTCATACTCATTTATAAGACTTTTCAAAAATCTAACATGAATTTTTGGAGAAGATTTTTATCTGGCCTTTTGAATTAATTCATCTGGGGGGGTTCCTTCTCCCATTTTTCTTTTGAAATTGATTTCAATGACTTATTTTGAAAATTTTAACATGATGCAAGATGACTTTGATCCTAGCACATTACCTAACAGAGGGTTCTGACAAAATTCAGCTTCAGTAGGATCAGGCATCAAGTGAACCTTTGCAAGTTTTCCAGTGTGCCTTGGGATGTTCACAATATCCATGAATTCATCAGAATGCATTCGAAACAATTTTCCTTGAATCATCCACTCAAGTATCCAAGAGCTTGTGTCATCAGGATTTCCAGAGACATAGAGAGTGGCATAGAATTGCTTCACTAGCTCGGAATTGAATGGTGTTCCATAGCAAACAGGCTGGTAAGATTCTATGCTTCGATGGTTTCCATAATGTTTTGGAAGCATGTTGCAGAAGTTAGACTTCGCATATCCAAGTACTTGTGCCTGAATAGAACACCCTTCTGGAAGTATAGCTTTGTGTACAGAATTTGTTGCTCGGCTGTCCAGAAGCGAAGGTCATCAGCAGTCCGGGGTGAATCATAAGGACTTGCGCCAAAGAAGCGAACCTTCTGGCGATGAACTTCGAGGTCAAACTCAGGACCATGTCTTGAAGAAGAACCATCTCCCAAGAAAATAGGAAAATTTTCACGTGGGTAGATGGAGTCCAGTTGGGTATCTTGCGTAGGAATGCAGTGCGGAGCTTGCCTTCGAGAAACTATGGCTCGCTCTTGAGGTTGAGTCATATTTGTCAATTCATTGGCTTCGGCTTCTCCATCGGCTTCAGGCTCTTCTGGAACATCTTGTTCTTTGGCTTCGCCTTCTTGTTCTTCGGACCCATCTGTAGAGTGAGCCGAAGAATAATCCTTTGAAGGAATTGGTATGTCTTGAGCTTGAGGAGAAGGCTCTGGCTCAAAGTTGTCGTGGTGCGATGGTTGAGGAGCGGGTTGAGGAGGAGGTGGAGGTGGAGCACGGGGTGGAATGACTTCGGGAACGCTTGGCTTTGCAGTTGGGGTTGGAAGAGTGATAATCTTGCATCGAGGGGCGATGCTTGTCTTGGGGCCTTCTTGGCCGGATGAGAGCTCACCTCATCAGCTTCATCTGCATCTGTGATAAGACGGAGCTTCCTTTGTTGCAGCTGGGGAAGGGGTGAAGCTAGTTTCTTGAGCATTGCTTCGCGCTTCTTGGAATCAAGAGCCATGACCGAAGCATTGTGCGTTTTGCAACATTCTTCAATGGAAGATTTGATCTTGCCTTGAAACACTTGAATATTGTGCTTTGTGTTTTCATTCACAACAGCAATTTTCTTCGAAGCAGCTTCGGCTTCATTCTTGAAGTCTTCATCTGATTCAGCATCTGCTTTCTTCTTAAACTTCAGAATTTTTGAAGACTCGGATCTGTCCCTAGCATGCAAATCCCTTAGCTGATTGTATAAGGTTTCAATCATGGCAGAAAGAGTTGGTGAAATGTAAACATTCCCAACATCCACAGCTTTGGGATCAACAGTTTTAGCAAGCTGGCAGAATGCCTGATTCAGGCTTAAACAGTCCCATAATTCACCTTCTCTTGCATCTGGGAAGTTGTGGTGACTATGATATGCTTCTTCATGAGCTTCAGGGGCAGGGGCTGCGACTGGCTTCGGAGTGATATCCTTTGGTGTCATGTATACAGCAGCTTCCTTCTGAGTCTTTTCGCTTCAGCTTTCTGATTTTCTTCAGCAAGATCTTTCCTTTTCTTCTCTAACAAAGCAGCATCTCTATCAGCCTTTTCTTTTCCTTTAGCTACTTTATCAGCCTTAGCTTGGGCTTGTGCTTCAGTATGAAGTCGTTCAGCTTCAGCACGGTCTCTCTTTCGCATCTCTTCTTCAGACAACTTCTTGGTGTCGACCTGGGCATAAGACTGGCCAGGCTTGGCAACAGATGCTTTGAGCTTCGAAGCTTTGGCTGGCTCAGAAGCTTTAGCTTCGGGCTTAGCAGCAGACTTTTCCTTCGGGTCATGCCTCTCCTTCGTTCTCTGTTCAGCAGGAACCAAGTGGCGAGGTGGCTTTGATGCCAAAGGAGCCTCAACCACCAAGTTGGCCATATCAATGGTTGGTTTAGGAACAGGAGGATCAGCTGGATCTTGAATCCTTACGCCTCTTGAAACAGGCGGTTTCTCTCCAGCCTTCTTCTTCAACGGCTTCCGAAGCTTTTGTCTCTTTGGACTAGGGGGAACAGGGGTGTGCTCAGACTCATCATCAGCATCATCTGCATCATCTGCAGGATCTTCAGGGAGAGAGACTTCAGGCTATGCGGCAGGTTCAGCTTCGTCATCATCTTCATTATCACTCTCCTCTTCAGAAATGGCAGGAGGTGGTGAGTCATTCAATTTTCGAAGTCTTTGCTTTTTAGGCTTCGATGCACCTGCTTCAGTTTGCCCTGCAGCAGCAAGTGCTTTGGCGTTCTTTTCTTATCGGATTTTCTTCTTCTCAGCCAATATGGCAAGTCTCTCTTGCTCATCAGGATAATCATCTGGCGTCTTGAGAATATTGGGGTGAGGAACAACTCGAGGCTTCGGGTAGTACTTTCTTCTATTTGCTGCATTGTATTGGGCACACATGGCAGTTATGTACCGATATGGAGGACTGAAGGCAAACTGCATTTCCCACTTCCAGTCTAGAATGCTCTTGTATTTGTACCATCTTATAGCCCAGTAGCGTCGAATCTTTTGCAGTCGAATCTTTTGATCATGATCAGATTCTTCAGGAGGTGTGTCATAGCCCATCTTGATTCGAATGGCTTCGGGAATGCCTCGGGCATTTTTGACTTCCTTCGTCTTGCCACCTTTGCCTTTCTGCTTCGGGGGCTCAGGATAGTTCTCAAGTCCTTCAACAATAGGAGAATCATTCCCCATGGCTGCCTCTTCGTCAGACATCCTGTGACCAGAAGGATAGAAAAGAGGGAATAGGAAAGGGAATGAATAAGCACAGGCAAAAGTTTCGACCAAAACCAAATTTTGACAAGAACCCAGAGCAAACTAAGATCAGATGCAACTCTGTCACTGGATTGGGCTAGAACTAGTTCAAGAACAAGACCTAACTCAGTCCAAACACAGAATAGATTGAATCTCAATACTAACCTGAGTAGATGGGATAACTTTGATGCTTCAAACAGTTTTCCCAAAGAGCAATGATCAACACGGATCAGAACAGTCCTATAAACAGAAAACAAAACCCTAACAAATCTTAAATCCAAGCCCTAGATGAAGAACTCGTAGAAAAGATTGGATCCAAGGGAACTTGCGTACCCTAACTCGGTGACGCGAAGCGGCTACGGCGACATAGTGCGGAGACGTGCTCTTAGTCGACGGGGAACGTCCACGGCGGCGGCGGTCCGACAGTTAAGCAGCGCTGTCGACGTCGGGAACGAGAGCTCTGCGGCGTGCTCGATGAGGGAGACGGGGAAATCGGGAGAGAATGAACATGGGGAAAGGTTCGCTGGAGGGTTTGCCTTATATAGTCCCGATCTGAAACGGTTGCCAGATCGTATCGGACGGCTGCCAGCGAGTGTCTCTTCCGATTCAACGGCTCAGATGAAGTGGCGGTTCGCGAGCGAATCTCAACGACCCGAGAAAGACGGGGACTCAACGGCCGAAGAATAAGTCTTGTCCAAGAGAAAAAACTTCGATAGAGTTGGAAGCATTTGATTCGGAACTCAATGATGTTCGAAGCACTATGCTTTCCGTTTCAAATGTGCTTAACCATTCAAGACAGAATAGATTGGGAGCGAATCAGAATGGAGAGGGTAGGGTCCGAAACTTATCACTTCGAAGAAAAACAACAACGAAGCTAAAAGTGATAAGTACAGGGGACAAATAAACCGAATAAATAAAAACAACACAGAACTAAAAGCAAAAGGCGAACGAAGCTAAACACATAATCTTGGACGAAGAAAAACTCAAGCGAAACCAAATAAACAAACACACAACGAAGGTGAATATGTAGAAAGGAAAAGTATCGATATTACTGAACATTGTGTGAGTCTAGGATGTTTAGCTCACATCTCAATGCGTAGAACCTTTTCTTGTCCAATGGCTTCGTGAATATATCTGCCAATTGATCTTCAATTTTAACATGGCTGATCTCAATGTCTTCGCGCTGAACATGACTTCGAAGAAAATGGTGACGAATATCGATATGCTTCGTTCGAGAGTGTTGCACAGGATTGTGTGCAATTTTGATAGCACTCTCATTATCACAAAGCAGAGGGATTTTCTTCACATAAATAACATAATCTTTCAGCGTCTGTTTAAGCCAAAGTATCTGAGTGCAGCATGAGCCAGCAGCAATGTATTCGGCTTTAGCAGTAGATATTGAGACACTGTTTTGTTTCTTTGAAGCCCAACACACAAGAGATCTACCAAGAAAATGAGAAGTGCCTGAGGTAGATTTCCTGTCAACTCTATCAGTTTGTATTTGTGAGAGTTTGAGCCATAACCTAAAAGAAAACCTACATGTGCCTTAGGGGCAAATTTGGAGCTATGATTCATATCTCTAATAAAGCACGGAGCACCAAATACCCTAAGATAAGAAACATTTGGTTTGTTACCAGTGATAAGTTCATGTGAAGTTTTCTTCAGGAATTTGTGAAGGTAAACCTTGTTGATGATGTGACATGCAGTGTTAATTGCTTCGGCCCAGAACCTAATAGGAGTCTTGTATTCAGCAAGCATAGTTCTGGCCATTTCAATAAGAGTTCTTCTTCCTTTCAACTACACCATTCTGTTGAGGTGTATAAGCAGCAGAGAACTCATGTGTAAAACCATGATCATCAAGAAAATCTTCAATATGAGTATTTTTTAATTCAGTTCCATTATCACTTCGGATATTCTTCAGAGATAATTCATATTCAGTTTGAGCTCTCTTAGCGAATGACTTGAAGATTTCAACAACTTTTCTTTTGTCATCCAAAAATAAAACCCAAGTATAACGAGAGAAATCATCAACAATAACAAGATCATATTTGTTTCCTCCCAGGCTTGCATAATTTTGAGGACCAAAAAGATCCATATGAAGCAATTCAAGAGGACGAGTGGTAGTCATGATAGTCTTCGCTGAATGATATTTCTTCGTGGTTTTACCAGCTTCACAAGCACTGCATAGACGATCCTTATCGAATTTTACTTCGCTAAGGCCAATAACATGCTTCTTCTTCACTAAATTATAAAGATTTCTCATCCCTGCATGACCAAGTCTTCGATGCCATAACCAGCCAGATGAAGCTTTTGCCATTAAGCATGTGGATACAGCAGGGCCCGAAGAAAAATCAACAATATATAAATCTCCTTTTCGGTAACCCTCGAAGACAAACGTATAGTCATCCTGTGAAAAGACAACACAACGCGAAGCAGAAAATAGAACAAGCATACCCATATCGCATAACTTTGAAATGGACATAAGATTATATCCAAGTGATTGGACTAGCATAACCTTGTCAATGTGCTTATCTTTCGATATGGCAACCTTACCCAAGCCTAAAACTTTACCCTTATTGTTATCACCGAAGGTAATGTACTTCTGAGAAGATTGAGATAGTTTTTCTTCGGTGAATAACTCCTTATCTCCGGTCATATGATTTGTGCAACCACTGTCCATGACCCATTCGGATCCACCGGAGACATAGCCCTGCAGAAGAATTAGTTCTTCTTAACCACCCACAAACGAGCAGGTGACTAAGAAGATGTTGAAGCACTGGTTGAAGCAATATTAAAGCGAACAGGAGTGTATTGCTTCGGTGTGCCATCAAGCACACCATAAATGTAAGTCCTCTGCGAATGGTTAGGATAAGAATGAGCATATGCAATCTTAGTATTGTTATCATGAGGACGATAAGTGTAGCGACCAGTGCCATAGTATTGCTTCTGCCGAACATTTGATTCGGGCACCAGTGAATCATTTCTCGTTTCCAGAGAATAGAAATGATTCGGTGGTACTGAAGGGTTTCCCTGCATAGTATGGTTAGCAGGAAGTTTTTCCACAAGTGCTTTCTGCACCCATATCTGCCTCTTATAGAAGCCATTCCTCGGTGGAGTATCTACATACTCAGCTGTAACTTTTCCCTATTCATCCTTAATGAGTTTGTAGTCTGAATCAAGTGATTCATCCACAATGGCTTTGTTCATTTTGCAGCCGAAACCTGAAAGGTTAGCAATGTCAATGGGTTTCTCCTTCGCTAGAACCCAAACAGTCTTAGGATACTGCTCAGGTTCCCAAGAGGTGCCATCAGGGTTTATCTTTCTCTCGAAACCAACACCCTCATTCCTGGGATTTCTGTGAAGGAGAGCCTTCCTCAGAATATCACAGAGATATTGATGTCCTTGCACACTTTTGAACATGCCTGTTTCAAATAAGTTTTTCAACCTGAGGAGTTCCTCGGTAACAGCAGGATTTTCCTCATCGGAGGCATTAGTATCATCAATAACAATAGGAGCTTTGCCTTTGGAATCAGTTTTTCTTCGTTCGAGACAATTTAAGCAAGGTGAATCAGTTTAATGATTTGCTTCAGAACCTTGTTGAGCCATGAGAGAGAGATTGACATTTTCCAATTCTTCATGAGCCTCTTTCAGTTTTTCGAGAGCCATTTTCCTTTGAAGAAATTCATAGGTGAGCTTCTCATAATCAACTGAAATAAGATCATGCCGAGAGGATAATTCTTCAAACTTCTCCTTCAGAGCAGCATGCTCACTAGTCAAAGTTTGACCTTTCTCTATCTCATCGATCAACAGAGTTTCTGATTTCTTAATGGTTTTGCTCAGTGAAACAAGTTCATCTTGTTGGATTGAAGAAATTTTAGCAAGTTTAGCATAGCTTATCTTTGAATCACTATCATATGAGGAGCAATCAGAAGTATCATAGTTTGATTTGGATGAAGATACCTTCGCCTTGGCCATGAAGCAATATGCAGGAGTTTCATCTTCACTACTGTTGTTGGTGAAGAATGAGCTCGAAGCATTGGTTGAAGCATCTGCCGAAGCGAATGCCAAACCAGCAACACCATCTGATTCAGACCCAGACCTTGAGCCTGATTCAGCTTCGGAACCAGAGGCTTCGTCTTCAGAGTTCATCTCCTTTCCCAGATAGGCCTTGGCACGGTGAGAGCTGCTTCGACGAGACGACTGAGTCTACGATGAAGAACCCTCACGCTTCTTATGATACTTCTTCCTCTTATCATCATCAGAATCTTTCTTCTTTTCTCTTCTCGAACTGGAATCCTGTCTCTTTGACTCATAGCTTCTGGAGGATCTGTGGGACTTTGATGAGGAGTCTCTAAGCGAGTGCTTCGATTTATTCTCAGCTTCCCACAGAGGGCAATCAGCAATGTAGTGACCTGGTTTCTTGCACTTGTAGCAGCAGTTGTCCTTCGATAGAGAGCTTCTTGAGGAAGAACGGTGAGAAGAGTGACTTGAGCTTCTTGAAGGATAACTCTTCTTGGGTGAAGAAAAACCTTTTCTCTGAAAGCGATTGAAGCGTCTCATGATCAATGCTAGATCTTTTCCAATGCTTGCAGGATCATCTGATTCGACACCTGAAGCAGAACTGACTTCGGGTGAAGAATGACGCCAAGCTTTTGCTTCCAAGGCATATGATCTTCTTCGAGAACCATTTATGTCACGTTTCTCATCTTCTTCCATTTCAAAAGTATTGGGTCTCTCAAGAATATCAGCGGCAACAAGACGTCTGAAATCAGTCCTTTCCTTGATCATCAACACAATGTGATCAAACAAATCATCCAATGAGCGAAGCAGAGTTCTAACAACTGAGTGAGGAGTAATGTCATCAGCACCAAGGGAAATCAACTCATTTGCAAGAGCAGTGAGTCTGCTGTAAATGGAGCTGACTTTTTCACCCTCGTTTCTCTTGAATCGATAGAATTTGCCTCGAAGTGTGTCAATTCTGGCATCCTTCTGGGTAGAAACACCTTCACCAATCTTCTCAAGATAGTCCCAGACACCTTTCGCAGAAGGAATATTCTTCACTTCATGATACTTCTCTGGTGTCAGATGATTGGTGATGAAAACCCAGACTTTAGAATCAAGGTCGATCAGCTTCGCTTCTTCAGGAGTGATGGCATTCTTGTCTGCAACTGTAACTCCATACAAGACAACTTTCCAGGCAGTCGAGTTGATAGCCATGATATTTCTCTTCATTTTGTCCTTCCAGTATGGATAGTCCTTTCCATTGAACACTGGTATGGGTTCGCCGGAACGAATGGCTGCGAAAGACATATTTGCAAAAACACTCTAGGAGGTTAATCCAATCAAAGAGTGACTAGCTCTGATACCAATTGAGAGTCCAAGTATGTGATCAGAGGGGGAGGGGGTGAATGATCACTTAAAATTTTTTTATGAAACTATGAAGTGAATCATAACTTAGCAGCAGAAGAAATTCAACAGAAAGGTAAACATTGAAGTAGAACTGGATTGAAGCATAACATAGCGAATCAAAAACATCGAATCAATTGCATTGAATCAAATCACTGAAGCAATTGCTAAACTGAATGTAAGTGCGGAAAGTAAAACGAACTCTTGACTCGGCGATGTTTGTTCGACCAGTTCAAACTCTGCAAAGTGCTACGGCTAGTTGGAGGGACTTGTGATTGAACACAGGAGCTAACCTCTCTCCGTCCGTATCTCCACTGCACCAAACTCCTTGAGCTTGGTCAGTTCTTCACTCGTGGTTGATTATTGAGGAAATCACTGAAACCTTTGACAAACTGGACTTCGAGGCGACAATAACTCTTCGTTCTCTGAAGAACAACGCTCTAACCGTCTAGGAGAATTGCAGTTCTCCAAGATAAAAAGGCTAGAAAACTTCTTCCTAAGTCATAATGAATCAACTCAGATCAATAGGACTTATGCTTCGGTGGATGGGTTTTTGGTTTGCTTCGGCGGGGTTGCTCTTTCTCTTCACTCTCAGGAAATATTCTTGGAGCAGCCACCGGCCAATGAGGGCGGGGGTGGCGTATTTATAGGTGGAAATCCCTAGGTGCGAAATGTCTTAAATGACCCGATGCGATAGCTTGACACCTGTCCCCAACGGTCATATTTTCAATCAAAGCGCAACTTTACTTGCGATCCAAGTAAAGCTGACTCACGGACTTGCTTCTGCTTCAGGAGCCGAAAGAACGAAGTCTTCGCTGGTGAATCATTACCTAGTGCACATGATATTTCTCATCTCTGGCTTCTCACAGGTTTGGATTCGATCTGAGTCTTTTCACCAAAACCTTCGGAGTACATTTACTAAACCCCTCTTGATAGTACGGTTTTTCCTACGACTCAAAGAAGTGAAAAAGAACTACGCAAAAACTACCAAGTCTTGCACCATCTTGGTCATCTCCTTCGATGAGACGTGCTTCAGGATTCCTTATATTTTTAGGGGTCGACCCTCGTGATGAGCTTCACTCCAGAGGATATGCTTCAGTAAGTATGTAAATCTTCGTTGAAGATTTATCACCAACCTATCACTTCAGGGACCTAACCATCTGTTTTACACTAGAAAACTTGTTAGTTCCTCTACTGTTTTGTCCAACAATATCCAAAACTCATGGGGGCATAACTTTGCTCTTACAATCTCCCCCTTTTTGGACTATTGTTGAAAATACAGGCATCGATAAAAATATGAAATTTTTGAGTTGAGTTGAGAGCAAACTCTAAGATATGAAGCTTTTGACTCCCCCTGAATGCAAGCATTGAAGATTTATATAATCGAAGTGAATGCTTGATGAAGAATATCCTTGATGGGAAGCCTAACACATATCTTAGCGAATCAATTGCATAAAGAGGATATTAGTCTTGAAGAATATGCAATCATCCAATAACCTGTGAACTTAAAGGGAATAACCACCTGCAAGATAAAAGATACGAGAGCAACTTGCAAGCACGGGATTACGTCGTATCGTTAACGGTTTCCAAAAGCGATTGAAGTTCATTCGATGGAAACGCAGGCGTTGTCAAGGATTGTAACCAGGTCCAACTGACTAGTCATTGGTCAATGAGAAGAGTCTTGAACATTTCTGATGTTTCCCGGACCGTTAGGGTGTTACACTTAAGGGCAATCGATGCATAGGACAGTTTCGGGATCAATCGGTGGAATAGGAGAAATCACCGGAATAGTTCCGGAGGAGGGCAGAAGTTGTTTCGGACATTTTGAATGGTTCAAAATAAAGTTTAATTTGTTTTAGTAATGTTTTATTATTTAACTATCTGAATTAAATATTTAAACATATTAAAATAATTAAAAAAATGGAAAAAGGCTATATGGGCCTATGGGGCCCATTAGGGGAGGAGGGGGTTTCTCCCCTTGGGCTTGGCGCCAAGGGTGGGGCCCATCCCCCCCTTAGGCCGGCGCACTCCGCACCCCCCCCTTGGGAGTTTAGTCCCACATGGGGAGGGGAGGAGGATGACACCCCCCCTTGGCCTAGATAAGGAGGGGTACACCCCCCCCCCTTTTTCCAACACACAATTATTCATCTCTCTCTCCTTATCCTTCCTGGAATTGGACTCCCCTTGTTTGGAGTCTGCACCTGGACTAGAGTTCTCCAACATAAGGCATGTCGTCTCTCTTCTGGAGTCGGGATCCAAATCCGTCTTTCTTCCACTGCTCGCCTGGTTCGGGGCCCGGAGGAACATCGATTGTACCGTACGTGTATAATCTCTTCGAGATACTACACCTTTGTTGCTACTTCATCGCTGGAGGTCAATCGGGAGTCATCCTCACCGGTGGTCTACTACACGACAGGAAGGTCGTAGTTCCGAGTCTACGCCAGCCACGTTCGCAAGAACGTTTCCCTCTTTCGGTCTTCAAATGTATGAACACCGATTCCCTCCGTTACTTTACATTGCCATAGCATAGATCTTGGGTTCGGGTATCGTAGGTATGAAACTATTGTGTTTTCTGCCCCGTATCCCAATAGTGGTATCATGAGCTAGTTATGCGTAGATGTATTGTATGGGTAGAACACATCTAGGATGTGGGCATCGAATCTTCATTCATTACCCTCCCACGTGTACTCATTTAGCGTTGCGGCAATGTTTGATGAAGCGGCCCCCGACCGACCTTACGCGTTTACGCAAGACTGGTTCCACGCTTGACATATGGCTTGTACCATATAAAGTGGCTAGGGGTGTCTGTCTCTCTGCATTAGCGATGCGAAGATGTTTGCAACGGAGGGCCCCGACAGAGGTGTAATAGAGATGGATGGGAGACGGTGTTGTGGCATGTTTTTTGCAGGATAGAAATGGTTCTCTCTCTCGAAACCCCTAGCAGCCATGTAAAACTTGCACAAGCTAAAGTAGAAAGGCGTTTGACTTTGCTTTGCATGAAGGGGGGTCATAGTTTGTATGATTTACAGTTTTACTTCATGTTTATGCTAGCATGCTAGATATGACGACGGTAGCACAATTAGGACCATCTCTCACAATACCAACATTGTGTTCTCCCTTGGTGGGCACCGCCTAGAAGGTTCTCCCATATGGCCGACATTCCGTACATACCGGGTGTCACACATATTAAACGGCGTTCGCATGAGGTTGGGTTCGGCAAGCCTGGCATATGCAGATATGGCCTTGCTGAACAGCTAACATCAAGGTTCGATTGGCAGGCTTGACGTATGTAGATGCGGGCCTGGAACACATGTAGATCGAAAGATCGAGCACGAGTCACATACCTGATGTGATTGGCTTAGAGGCCTACCTGGGTCGCATACTGATGGCCGTGACGATCGGGGGAGGTATGGGGTCTGGGATTGTGTAATCACTTAGTTAAATTGAGAGGTGTTTATCTAAGTGGGAGCTTTCCTATAATTTTGAAGATTAAATTGAAAAACTCCACATTATGAACAAAAGTCTAAATATGTATCCTTGTGAATCAAACTTTGTAGATGGCAGCACCACGCCCCTCGTTCAACTTAGGATCGTTCCTAGAGAAAGACAAATTGAAAACTGATGGGTCAAACGTCACCAACTGGTTCCGCACCCTGAGGATTCTCCTCGTTCCCCTCAAAATGGCATACGTACTAGAGGGCACGTTAGGTGACGCACCAGCAGATGATACCAGTCAGGATGAGAAGAATGTCTATCTCTCCAAGACTGATGATTACAACCTTGTCCAGAGTGGCATGCTCTACTCCATGAAGGCTGAGCTGTAGAAACGCTTTGAGAGGATGGGTGCATATGAGATTATCACCGACCGCAAGGCGATCTTTGCACCTCAAGCCAGGGCTGAACGGTATGAGGCTTCTGAAGCCTTCTTCTCAGCAAAGATGGACGAGCACGGCAGTGTGAGTGAGCACGTGGTCAAGATGTCTGGCCACGTTCAACGCTTGAATGCTCTGGAATGTCAGATTCTAGATGAACTTGTTGTTGATAGGGTGTTGCGGTCGCTTCCCCCTAGCTACAAAGGCTTTGTGCTGAACTACAACATGCAGGGGATGACCAAAACCCCTTCTGAGTTGTTCGCCATGCTGAAGAGTGCTGAGGTTGAGATCAAGAAGGAGCAGGCTGTCTTCATGGTCAACAAGACCACTGAGTTTAAGAAGGCTAAAAGAGGTGGCCCCAAAAGGGATGGCAAGTCAGTTGTCGTTCCTCCCAAGGCACCTAAGCCCAAACCCGGAGTTGAGTGCTTCTACTGCAAGGGTGAAGGTCACTGGAAACGCAACTGCCCTAAGTACCTAAAGGACAAGAAGGCTGGCAAGGTCGCCAAGAGAGAAGAAGGTATATTTGATATACATATTGTTGATCTTTTCTTGACAAGCGCCGGGAACACATCCTGGATACTTGATATAGGATCTGTCGCTCATATTTCTAATTCCGTTCAGGGACTAAGGAATAAGAGACGCTTGCTGAAAGATGAAGTGACGAAGCGCGTGGGGAATGGCTGTCAAATTGATGTGTTGGAGGTTGGCACGAAGCATCTTAGTCTCCCTTCGGGATTAGTTTTGGTTCTGAATAAATTCTACTATGTACCCTCATTGAGTGTGAACATCGTTAGTGGCTCTTGCTTGAAGCGAGACCACTATTCTTTTAAGTCTGATACAATTGGTTGTTCGATTTATAAGGATGAAGTGTTTTATGTTCACGCGCCGGAGCAACGTGGTTTATTCGTACTTGATCTCGATGGTGACGTGTGTCACATTAACAATATAGAGGCCAAAATATTAAAGAGTAGTGATGAAGAGCACATGATGATGTGGCATTACCGACTTGGTCATATTGGTATAAAGCGCATGGAGACGCTCCATAAGGATGGACTTCTTGATTCATTGGATTTTGGATCCCTTGATACATGTGAACCATGCCTCATGGGCAAAATGACAAGGACTCCATTCAATGGGATAATGGAGCGCGCGGATGACTTATTTGGGATCATACATACAGATGTATGTGGACCCATGAACGTCCCCACACGCAATGGTCTTCGTTACTTTGTCACCTTTAGTGATGACTTGAGTAGATATGGGTATATTTACTTGATGAAGCATAAGTATGAAACCTTTGAAAGGTTCAAGGAATTTCATAATGAGGTCGAGAATCAACTCGGAAAGAAAATCAAGCACCTTCGATCGGATCGAGGTGGCGAGTATTTAAGTCACGAGTTTGGAAATCATCTGAAGTCTTGTGGCATAGTACCACAGCTTACGCCGGCAGGCACACCTCAGAGAAACGGTGTGGCTGAACGATGTAATCGAACCCTATTGGATAGCGTACAATCGATGATGTCTCATAATGATTTTCCAGTGTCATTTTGGGGGTATGCATTAGAAACTGTCGCTTACATTCTTAATAGGGCACCATCCAAGTCCGTAAAGACAACACCATTTGTAGAATGGCATGGCACGAAACCTAAGTTGTCTCACCTGAAGATTTGTGGTTTTGAGGCTTATGTTAGGAAACTACAGCCTAACAAACTTGAATCCAAGGCGGATAAGTGCATCTTTGTGGGCTATCCCAAGGAAACTTGTGGATACACCTTCTACAATCAGTCTGAGAGCAAAACGTTTGTTGCCAAGACTGGACACTTTCTTGAGAAAGAGTTTCTCTCGAAAGAGTTGAGTGGGAGGAAAATAGACCTCGATGAAGTGACTGACCAATCACTCCAATTGGAAGAAACGGCCACAGAAGTTGTTCTGGAACCATCTACCACAGTGGCAGCTGAAGAGAATGGCCAGAACGACATTCATAACGATCATAACATACATGATGATCATGATGAGAATGAAGAGGAACCTATTATCCTCCGTAGGTCATCAAGAGTCCGTCAAGCTACTGAGTTTTACGGACAGCTTGTGAATGCAATCTCGGCTGATGAGTCAGATGAACCTACGAGTTACAAACAAGCAATGGAGGGACCCGAGTCCGAGAAATGTCTTGAAGCCATGAAATCCGAAATAGACTCCATGTACACCAACAAAGTATGGACTTTGGTGGATATTCCCGAGGGCCGCAAGGCCGTCGAGAATAAATGGATTTTCAAGAAAAAGACTAACACAGACGGAAACGTATCTGTCTACAAAGCTCGACTTGTCGCGAAGGGGTTCCGACAAATTAAAGGAGTTGACTACGAGGAGACGTTCACTCCTATAGCGATGATAAAGTCTATTCGTATCCTACTAGCAATAGTTGCATACCATGATTACCAGATATGGCAGATGGATGTGAAAACTGCATTCCTAAATGGCAACATTGAGGAAGAGTTGTATATGATGCAACCAGAGGGGTTTATCGATCCAAGGAATGTTGGTAAGGTGTGCAAGCTTCAACGGTACATCTATGGGTTGAAGCAAGCATCTCGGAGATGGAATCTTTGATTTGATGAGGTCATTAAAGCTTCTGGATTTGTCCAAAATGTCGAAGAGTTCTGCGTCTATAAGAAAATGAGTGGTAGATCTGTAGCATTCCTTGTGTTATATGTAGATGACATATTGCTAATAGGGAAAGATAAGAAATTCTTAGTGGAAGTGAAGGAATATCTGAATGGACAATTTTCCATGAAGGACCTTGGTGAAGCTGCGTACATATTGGGGATTAAGATCTATAGAGATAGACCTAATCGACTATTGGCTTTGAGTCAGAGCACTTATATTGACAAGATATTGAAAAGGTTCAGTATGGATAACTCCAAGTGAGGCCTCTTGCTAGTTATAAAAGGTGTCAAGTTAAGCGTGACTCAGTGCCCGACCATAGCAAAAGAGAAGGAGGAAATGTCCTCAAAACCCTATGCCTCAGCCATAGGTTCTCTCATCTATGCTATGTTATGTACCCGGCCGGATTTAGCACTGGCTATTAGTATGACTAATCGCTACCATAGTAATCCGGGAATGGATCACTGGACCGCCGTAAAGAACATCCTAAAGTACTTGAGAAGAACAAAGGATCTCTTTCTCGTTTATGGAGGAGTTGATGAGGATCTCAGCGTAAAGGGTTACGTTGACGCAAGCCTCGGCTCAGATCTAGATGATTCTAAATCCCAGACGGGATATGTTTTCATGTTGAACGGCGGCGCAATTAGCTGGAGGAGCGGCAAACAGTCAGTCGTCTCCCAATCTACAATGGAATCGGAGTATATTGCCGCTTGCGAAGCGTCAAACGAGGCGTTGTGGCTGAAGAAGTTCGTGATCGATCTTGGCGTCTTTCCCAGCTGCACTGACCCCGTGGGAATCTTCTGCGACAACACGGGTGCCATTGCTAACGCGAAGGATCCAAGAACTCACTCTACAACCAAGCACATTCTCCGAAAGTTCCATGTGACGCGAGACTACGTCTGGGATGGACACACTAGGATTCACAAGATACATACGGATCTGAATGCAACAGACCCGATTACTAAACCTCTTCCACAGGGCAAGTTTGAAGAACACCGAGAGACTATTGGTGTTAGATACATACCTGATGTAAACTAGTTTAATTTTTACTCTAGTGCAAGTGGGAGACTGTTGGATATGTTCCCTAGAGAAAAATTAATAGAGATATTTGTCACATATCCATTTTGTTCATAATACGTTTTATACTGTGCTATAAATGTATTACTTGGAAATACTAATACAGGTGTAGTATAAAACATAGGTCCGTAGTTTAACTCGGGTATACTATCTCATTGGGAAATTGATTGATCAAGATTTCCTGATCATGGCGACACTTAAGTCCATTGAAAATGAGGTCATGTCATTAGGGGAATGATGTGATGGACATACACCCACCTAAAGTATTGCAATGTGATCGAGTCACATAGTTCAGTGTTGTGATGACTTTGTAACGTATGGCTTACTCCTTATACCGTAATGATCATACGTAGTTGTCATCTATGAGGAGACTTTGATTTGTATCCCAACACCTGACTGAAATATGCTGGCTATAATGGTGCACTTTGGGTATTCCGAAATAGATGGTTGATGAGTATGTTAATAGATCAGATCAGGATTTGTCAGTCCTTGTAACAGGACAGGTACTCTGGGCCCACTCGGTGATGTTGCATCAATAGCTTGCAAGCAGGTGACTAGGTCACGGGAGATGCAATAGGCACGGACAAGTAAAATTGTTTGTTGTGAACGAGATGTGAACGCGGTACGTGGGATACCGATGATTGAACCTCGGACAAACAAAGTACCGCAGCACAAAGGGATTACGTCGTATCGTTAACGGTTTCCAAAAGCGATTGAAGTTCATTCGATGGAAGCGCAGGGGTTGTCAAGGATTGTAACCAGGTCCAACTGACTAGTCATTTGTCAATGAGAAGAGTCTTGACCATTTCTGCTGTTTCTCGGACCGTTAGGGTGTTACACTTAAGGGAAATCGATGCATAGGACAGTTTCGGGATCAATCGGTGAAATAGGAGAAATCACCAGAATAGTTCCAGAGGAGGACGGAAGTTGTTCCAGAAATTTTGGATGGTTCAAAATAAAGTTAATTTGTTTTAATAATGTTTTATTATTTAATTATCTGAATTAAATATTTAAACATATTAAAAAAATTAAAAAAATGGAAAAAGGCTATATGGGCCTATGGGGCCCATTAGGGGAGGAGGGGGTTTCCCCCCTTGGGCTTGGCGCCAAGGGTGGGGCCCATACCCCCCTAGGCCGGCGCACTCCCCCCCTCTTGGGAGTTTAGTCCCACATGGGGAGGGGAGGAGGATGGCACCCCCCTTGGCATATATAAGGAGGGGAACACCCCCCCCCCTTTTTCCAACACACAATTATTCCTCTCTCTCTCTCCTTCTCCTTCCTGGAAGTGGACTCCCCTTGTTTGGAGTCTACACTTGGACTGGAATTCTCCACCATAAGGAAGGTCGTCGCTCTGCTGGAGTCGGGATCCTAATCCGTCTTTCTTCCGTTGCTCGCCTGGTTCGGGGCCCGGGAGGAACATCGATTGTACCGTACATGTATAATCTCTTCGAGGCACTACACCTGTGGTGCTACTTTATCGCTGGAGGTCAATCGGGAGTCATCCTCGCCGGAAGTCTACTACACGACAGGGAGGTCATAGTTCCGAGTGTACGCCAGCCACGTTCGCAAGAACATTTCCCTCTTTCGGTCTTCAAAGGTATGAACACCGATTCCCTCTGTTACTTTACATCGCCATAGCATAGATATTGGGTTCGGGTACCGTAGGTATTAAAACTTTGTGTTTTCTTCCCCGTATCCCAACATGACCCAGATGTCAGTTGACTGGTCAACCCACACTGTTTTGGATAATGTTTCTATTTAAATAATAAAAGGAAATTCAGAAATTGATTTAAATTGATTTCAACTTTGACTTTGAATATCTTCTATACCGTAAGTCGGATTGAAAAACTGTATACATGAAAACTGATCAGAAAAATACAAAAAATAAGAATACACTATCCATACCCCCCACCACACCCCTCTAACATACCGCAGACGAGAATTTCCCCCTCCGGATCGTCTGTCCGGTAATCTCCCGGAGCCGGGTAAACATCCGGTTAAATTCTCGTTTCGTGTGGAACGTATAGCACCGCATTAATTCACCTCTAACTTAACGTTTTGCCATGTCTTGTGTTTGTATTGTTATTATTGCCGTGTATTTATTGTTTCTTCCCCCTCTCTTATTGTCCGGTAGTCCCGACGACCGTTGTCGGTGCCCCTGTGATCGATTACGTCGTCGACGACCGTACCCCTACCGTCGAGCTTCCAGGCAAGCAGAGCCATTTTCCTTCCCTAGATATCGCCTATCTTATCCATACATTTCTTTCACTAGGCATTGTTGTTGCTGCTACATTACAATCCTATTAAATTGCATAGCTTGTTTTTGTCGCCCCTTGATGTACCTTCCTTTATCCTATGTTGCATGTTAAATATATATTATATTCATCAGTGAACCCTGCGCATTGTTAGTCAACTAGGATTAGATAGAGGGTAGTGATCACTCTGGGGAGTGACATGGATACAATTTATTATAACTGCAATAGGTATGGTACAAGGCAGACACCGCCAAAGGCCTCTACCTCGGCTCTGCCGAGCCACATCAAGTGTGAGCTATCGAGGAGTAATCCTTGTAATCCACTCGTTGTTGACTCTGTATAGCTGCCCTATGGTCCTGAACAACGGTTGTCCCTAAAGGTATAAGAGTCGGGCGACCCAACGGTGCCTGCGAGAGGTATTGCGACGGTACGACAGGTAGGTTACGACCGACGTACTGGGGTGCTTGGACCCTGATCGTTGTCCGCGAGAGTTAAACCACGAAAGTCGAGCTCCTCCAGGAGCACACGCAAGACAAGGTAAGGAGGCGGTTCACCTTGTTGGTAACCGCAGATATTTGAAGGGTCGACAGGGCAGGCACCGACGAACTGGTGGTCCTGGCTGTTGTTTGTTGTCCGTTGTGCATTAGTCAGGAAACGATATTGGTTGCCTGCGAGTTAATAATAAAATGACTAATGGTTCAGGTGGATGACTTGAGAGGCCGCAAAGGCCCGTACGCACTACCTTCATGTTGCATTACAGTGTGGGCCCTCGGTGTTGTGGTCTCCTTCAAAAGCTCTGAAAGACGTCCAGTTTCAGAATTGTGGTTGGGTTGGATCGTGCTGCAGCACTGGATCCACTTGGCGCATAACGACCCGGAATGCGAAGGGTGATGGCCTATGAAGCTCTTGCGCTTAGGACTGTAGACCGGCGGGGACCTCTCTAATGAGCCGTAGGATGGGCCTCGGTGTGTCGGATAGCCTCGGTGGGGCATTCCCTAACAAGGTGTACGCCACCCTGGATATCCGAGCGTGTAGGCTGAACAGTAGTGCACCCCTGCAGGGAGTTTGATCTATTCGAATAGCCGTGTCAACGGTAACAGGACGCTTTATGGTGAAGCCAGAGCCTACTACTACAAACTATTACTATTAAACTATTGGTTTCGGTTTCTCTTCCTCGCAGGGAGTCGAGGAAGGGAACTCGGAGGCATTTATAACTGTTAATTATTATCCCTTACTATTATGCAATGTTGCAGCAACTTCTGCTGCATTGTTAATTTATGCTTTATATGAACTGTTGGCAATTCTCTTCTTGTGCTTCAAGAATCGTCGGAAGTTGCTAGTCTTTGATAGGTGTAAGACCCGATATGCGGTACTGTTCCAGATCTAGGTGTTTGCACCCAGATCCGGGGACGAAGCACATATCGGTCCCACCGCGACATATGAGAAAGCCATATGCCCCGGATTTCCAACATGATATCACAACATTACGGATACAAGGATACAACATCTCATACAATCAAATGCCTACTGGCAAAGAGAAAAAGCATCGATCCCCATAACCACACGGGTCCAGGACCTCCGCCGGGATCCTCCTAATTAGTCGTCGTTGAGTCTCCACGTGAAACGTCGATCACCATACCTGTTGTCGATCAAGAACCCTGAAAAGAGTTTGGGGGTAGTATCGTGAGTACATAAGTACTCAGCATCCAACTGTAGTGTTCATCTGACCCAGCAAGGACTTCATCACTCGTCGTTCTAGGCCAACTAGTAGTTTACGGTAAGGAAGGGGTAAGTGGTGAGGTTGCTGCTGCACTAGCATTTATGAAGTGGCTAACGATCTAGAGAGTAAGATAAGAAGCCAAGCATTCGATGAGGAATCGCCTCCAACAAGTCTTGCTATCAGCTACTTACACAATCATAACACCTATCCTATCCTTGTCCTCCTCTTCGCATCCCGACGAAGAAGAAGCAGTCAAGGCACACACACACGTTGATCAAGTTATATTAAGATTATCTCAGTTGTTGTTGTCTATGAACAAGGAGTAGGTCTCAAGTCGTCCATAACTGTGGACACGGCTTCTCGAAAAGATTCAACCCTGCAGGGGTGTACCAACTGCCCATTACGAGGCGTCGCATGCTCGCCCATCTTTCTCAGTTGCTACCCGTTAGAGGCAACCATTTTATGATTTAGTTCCGAGAGATCCAAAATGACAGGTCCCTCTATCTAACAACGCACAAATCCGGGTGGCCCCCGGGGAGTCGACACCCAATCCAAAAGCCAGCCATGCTCTCGGATCGGACTCTTCCGTACGGCTAAGGTCGGTAAATCACACCTGACATCAGGGGACCCCTAGCTCACCAAGTGTGGACCAACAGAGGAACTCTGTCTCCGCTGGCCCGAGTTGTTTGAAAACTACTAGCAGCTGACCAGCACACACACGGGTTTCAAATGGTAAATCAACTTGGGCCACCTCTAGAAATGTTTGAAGCTAGGTAGGTAAGAAGAGGGGACCCCATAAAATCCCAGACGCGATTAGGAACGCTCAGTCTTAAAACCAATACCCGGAACTCGGGTCCTAGGTGACTCGAATGGAACAAAGTGTCGGGGCGGGATAGTCTAGACCTTCCATCCTTCGTCGAATATAGTCAACATTATAATAATCATATCATCCACAACAATATAATAATGTGATATCCCAAAACCAAGGAGTAATAGGGTAACATCGTAGCATCCTAAGCATGCATACTAAGCAGGGGCTGAGCAACGAGCAACAGTAACATAGCAGTACAAGGTTTGTTGGGAAGGGACATGGATGTATCGGTTTGAAAGAGGTTGTAAACATGTGGTAGGATCAAACATCGAACCTAACCTAGAATAGCATGCAAACCGTTGGTTGAAATAGAATGGATCATAAGTAATGTATAGTCCTTGCCTGTTGATAAGTCGGGTTCCGAAGGTGTAGTTGATTGCAAGCTCGCATCTTCTCCGAAGGTCCCCGCGGAAGCACACAAGACGATAAACACTGGAACGCAATCAACGAGCAAGCACTCTATTACTACGGGGAAACACAAGATCAAGAAGACATCACACGACACGGCAACGCGATACGGATCTATCGTCGAGAACGGTTACTAACAGTTTAAGTGGGGTATCGGTCACACACGACGAATACCGCACGTTTACGGTGGTTCAAGTTGCTTAGCTACAGGTGATCAACAAAGGTTGCTAACATGGAAACTCAAGCAAGCATGGCATATCACACAAACATGGCAAAATTTTAAGCATAAAGGAAACTATCTATGCTAGTCAATTTAAGTGAGGCACAACCTAAGCATGGCATTCCACTAAGTACCTCACGACAATTAAAAGATTTGGTACTGTTCTGTCCTAAACCATATTTTAGGTTGGTTAACAACAGAAAACAATAGCATAAACACAAAGTACACGAAAAACTAATCAAGTTACATATAAAGAACACCCCAAACGGAGTTACGGTTAAAAAGATAGAAGCAAAACAAGTTACGGGCACAATCTGCCAACATCACGAAGCACACTTTAGAGCAATGCATAAACAGAATAATCAATGCAAACATGCTCACAAATGATATGGAACTAAAGTAGACATGACAGGGAAGGCATGGAAAAAAGAATCATGCAAATAGGCATCATAGATCAAAAGATATTAAGCATGCAACATGGCATCAGAACGTTACAGACTTAGAGAAAAACAGAGGTGGCTGTCAAAAACAGCGGGATAGCAACTTTGGAGCTCAATAACTATATGACCAGAAATCATATCATGACAATGCAATACATGTAATGGAATTAAACATGATGCTTAACAATATGCAATTGGAATCACTCAATTCTGATAAACGGTCGCGACACACTCGTCAACCGAAGTTGCAACAAATTAACAGTTTCAGCAACAGCAACACATTAACATCAGGGTCACCACTTTGGAGCAAGATTTGATATAGCTAAAGCACCCAAACATGACAAGTTAAAGCATGGAAATGAAGTACACATGATGCTTAACACATAGGAAAAAGAATCAATGCAATAGGCCTCATGGATGAGTCACAATCATCATGCAAACTTGCAATAAAATAATAACAGCAGTACTTAACAAGAAATAATAGCAATTAACGGCCTGATGCCCACTTCAACACAGATTTGCACCATCAATATGACCTCAAATCAAAATGCTCACAAAAGATGGATTGAAATACACACAATTCTAAGCAAATTTCATTTTGGGCGCAAACTCATCCGGGCTACGGATCGCTCGTAAACTACATCGCAAAACTGATACAGCACACTTTTTTTCTCAGACTTAGGAAAAAATGAGGTACTGGAAAAAAACAGAAAAAAAAGGAACGGGCCAGCTCACCCCTTGGGCTTGGCCCAGGTGGCCTGGGAGGCGAGGTGGGCTGCGGTGGCCGGACCGCTGGGCCAGCCCACCTAGGGGGTGGGGAGATGGATCGGGATCGATCCGATATAGTCTAGGGTGGCGGCGGCCGGTAGCTCCCGTATCCGCGGCGGTGGCCGTTCACGCCGGCGAGGGGCGCGGCGAATGGACTTGGCGACGGCGAGCGTCCGGCAACTCGCGGCGGGCGTCGGGCCGAGCTCCAGTGGGGCGGAGGAGGCGTGGTGTCGCGGGGTCCCGAGCATGAGACCATGGCGGCGGCGATCTCTTGCACCGGGGGGGCCATGGCCATGGCGGCGCAGCCGTGATCTGCAAGGGAGGGAGGGGGTCAGCGCGGGGAAGAGAGGGAAAAGCGACGAGGGAGGAGGCCGCGTGTCGGGACCCGGGGTTAGCGTATGCAAGTCCAGCTAAGACATAGTCATATGGAGAGCCGAGAACCATACCCACTTGTCTAAGCAGACAAGGCCAAGCACAGAACGTCCTCGGAAAGCATCGTCAGTGAGGGGCATCCCATCCAGGCCGGATGATCAACTGAGATGGGTCCTCATCGTCCGCACACAAGTCTAATGATATGGGTGGTGAACTCCCATATTCAAAGACAAGTCGCCTCAACCATACTATCGACTATCTCATAACTCTTACATAGACTTACTCCGGCCCGATCACTTAGTCGGCGTCTAGGGCGGGCTCGATCATACCACAAAGTGTGCACGAGACGGAGTCTCGAACAATCGCATCACGATGCCCCAAGCTGCGCACATCTAAGGGCCACTTGGTGTATGAAAGACCGCCAGCCAGATCACAACTAAGGTCTCGAAAACCCATACAAATACATGCATGTTATAAACATACACGCAACACACATGCCTTGTATGAACAGTAGGTATCATTGCAATTCTCTACAATGTATACATTTTTATTGATAACTCTTATAGAGTGCACACAGAGATCACAAACATGTGATCCAACATTACAACACAAGCGGAAGAAAATTATGTCTGAGTACAGACAAGTTTAACAAATGGCTTAAGAAGCCTTATTTAAACACAAGCCCTCCACGAGGGGACCAGTCGTCTTACTGGGACTAGACTAGCTTGATCTTCAGTCGTCCAGCTCGATGAAGAAGCCACCTTCGGGGTCTGTGGGTTCATCTAAAACATAGATTAAGCAAACGTGAGTACAAAGTCGTACTCAGCAAGACTTACATAGGAGCTATGCTACTCCTGCATATGTATCAAGGTAAAGGGAGGTGGCGTTTCACTTGCAGAAGTGCCAGCTTTGACTTGGCTAGTCCTGAACTACGAGTACCAGACTTTGAGGTAAGAAGCGTACATGAGTCCACTACTTTCTCCAACCAATTACACCACTATGGTGCCTTTCTCGACTTCCCCACGAGAAAGCACGCCATAGCACTCACACTTATCTTGGTGTGTTTTAGAAGTATCCAGTTCAAGTTGTCTAATAATCAAGCTAAGCTTTCCAAGCAGTCCATAACCGCGGACGCGGCTATTCGAATAGTTTTGTTAACCCTGCAGGGGTGTACCGCTACACACACATGATCATCATTTACCGCCTTTCTACTCGACACCGTTCAAGAAGTGTCGGCGAGGATGCTCACCACAACTGTTACCTCATAGCCGATCTAGTCTGAGAAAGCCGCCTACTTGGGTTGGTTACCACTATCGTGAACCCGGCCGGTTTACCAAAGTGGACCCAAGTGATGTGTGCGTGGTTCTTAAGCCGGTCTCGGATGAGCCGTTCTCTCACTTAGCATCCAGGCCACAGACCTACGAGAACTCCGAACTATTGCGGCATCTGGACATCGAAAGGGATGAGTTAGTAAGCTGAGAGGGGTCAGTGAGCCCAATATGTGGTTGTACTCTTCATCTTGGATCACCACACAAGAACTCGGACTTAGGGCGGTGTTCAACGAGACAACCCATCGTGTACTCCTACACAGCCTCTCATCGTTCACCTTGTATTAGGGTAGATTCACCAACACTCTTCTACCATCATCATCATGATCACTACCATCCCGACTCACATAACAGTATCATCATGGTATCACTCTAAGCATGCAATAAGCAGTAACAATTGCAGGGGCCACATGATATCAATCAACTCCTACATTTGCTAGGATTGTGGTTTTGCTTACTACTGTGACAAATGATAGGTCATGCAAAGGAATGGGTTCATCTATGCGGTAGAAACGCATCATGGTAATCATCCTAAACAATGCATAAGCGAGACATGAGAGGGAAGTGGGATTTTATCGACATGATCAAAGGGGGTTTGCTTGCCTTGCTGACGAGGTTCGGGTTCTGGGTCTTCAACGTAGGGGGCAGCCTCCTGCTCCGGTTCCCCCTCTACTCGACAAACAACAAGCAAAGTAGCAAATTAAATACAATGCACAATCACATGATGGAAGGTTGGAACTTGATGTAAATTCTTTGATGTGTGAAGCAATTCCATTTAAATGGAGTATATTGCAAACTGAATTGCAAATTCAAACTCCAATTTGAATTCAAACTTAGTCAAGTTATATGTGACATGGTTTGATCAATTTGAATCATCTTCAAATGTGTATGATATGCCTCTGATGTGTGGTTGAAATGTAGCATAATTCCATGGTCCAAGTTGCAAAAGCATTTGAATTGAATTTGAATAAATTCCAAATAAATCAAATGACATATGCTACTGGTCCCATTTTAAAATCAACTCAAACATAGTTGAAAGTTGGATTTTTGGATAGCTTATTTTCTCCTGATCATTTTTCATATATTATTTGTCCAATTTGTGGTTAATATGAATTTTCGATGAATTTCCAAAGTTTGGGGTATTTTCTGGATTTTTCTGAATTATTTTTATTTTCTTTTTTATTTGGAAATTCCTTTATTCCTTTTATTGCATCAGCATGATGCACTGCTGGCGTCACCAGGGGGCTGACAGGTGGGCCAGGGGTGTCAGTGTCACTGGTTAATTAACCCGGCTGGTTAATTTAATCCAGTGGCTTAATTAAGACACTGGGCCCACTGGTTAGTGGCCCAGGGTGGGGTTAGGAGGGGGATTAGTGGCTAACCCACCGGCGGCTAAACGCTGGCGGCCAACCCACGGCGGCGCTGCATGGGATGAGGCTTCTTTCGTCCGTTTGAAGCGCTGGAGGCACCAAACGCAAGCTCGTGGAGCCGCGCGTCTCAGGGAGGGTCCAGGTGACCAAGGAGGCCACCGGAGCGACGCCGGCGACGACCTTCCGCGGCGGCCGTGGCACGGGCTCGGGGTGGATCTCGCTGCAGAGGACCATTTGAGCCACCGCTGGGCGCGTTCGAAGCAGCAGTTCACGGCGGAGGTGATGGACAAGACGGCGAGGATGATTGCCTAGCAGATGCTCGCCGACGACGACCGTGGCGGCTCGGTACTCCGGCGACCATGGCAATCGGTGACAGAGGAAGAAATCGAGGGGGAGAGGTTAGGGGTTTTGACCGTGAGCTCACCAGGAACTCAACGGAGGTGGTGGCGAGGGCTGGGGTGGCTCGAACTCGATTTAATCGACGATGTTGCGTGGCGGCCGTAGATGAAGACGACGACGCGATTCGGCAGCTCCAGGGGGCTTCAGCTCCCCATATTCCGCTCAAAGACAAAGACAACTGCGGTGAAGACGATGGACAGGATCGGGGGGCTTCTCGGCGTCGAGGGCTACGCGGGGGCTTGACGGTGCTCCGGCGAGCTTCACGGACGTCGGCGGAACGGGCGAGAGAGGAGGGGGAGGTGGTTCTGGAGGGGTGGAACGGGTCGGGACGTCTCCCAGACGTCTCCATGCGAGGAGATAAGCCCTGGGCAGGCAGGCAGCTGCCTGTCGTGCCCACGGCGCTCGCCGGCGAGGTGCTTGCCTGCCTGGAGGGGAAGAAGACGCATGTACCCCCTCCAGGTGGGCTGGGCCGGCTGAGGTGAGTGGGCCTCGCCCCTGGGCGAGAGGTAAGCTTTTGTTTTCTTTTTCTATTTTTATTTTCTGTAGTTTGATTTGTTTAGCTAAAAAAATAGCTAAACATTTTATTAAATGCTGAAAAAATTTATATGGATTCATAATAATATAGAGTAGCCACTTATAAAGTTTCAACATTTTTTAAATTCAAATAATTTGAATCTTTACTCAAATAGGGTTATTTGATTAATTCCAAGGCACTGTTTGAATATTTGAAAAATCTATGAGCATGGGATGGGTCCAACATCACTTGATATGTGATCACATTCATTTATAAGACTTTTCAAAATTCTAACATGAATTTTTGGAGAAGATTTTTATCTGGCCTATTGAATTAATTCATCTGGGGGGGTTCCTTCTCCCATTTTGCTTTTGATTTTGATTTCAAAGATTTCTTTTGAAATTTTAACATGATGCAAGAGTACTGGCTAACCCTAGCACATTACCTAACAGAGGGTTCTGACACCGCGGGGGAAAAGAGGAGGTGGCCGGCTGCCGGCGGCGGGCCGGTGGCCGGAGGCGAGGCGGCGGCTGCGTGCTGTCCACGGGCAGGAGGGAGGAGAGATAGAGGAGGCTGGGTGGATCTGAGCCTTCGGATCGCGAGATCTGACGGTCCAGATCGCAGGGGAGCAAAACTTTCGGGATTTGGGGTGTTTTTGGGCAGATCTGGCAATTTTTCAGGGGGGTGGCTACAATTTTGTGGCTAGGGAAACCCTAGAAAGGGGTGGGAGTGTGGTGGTCTTTATATAGCCCAGGTGGCTGGCAGTTTGCAAAAACATCCCCGGTTTTTCTCTCGCACGCGCGGTGCTCATGTTTCTGACCGTCGAGGGTCCGCAGGACCTCCGATTCGGGTAAAACTTCGAACTGCTCGATCAGCGCGTCGAGCCGGCGGCGTTCACCTCGCGCTGGAACCATTCCGAGAACACTTTCCGGTGCCCTATAAAAATATCTCGTTTAATTATTAAATGAGGTTTTTCGTTCCGTTGGCTGCGGCTGGTCTCGTGCGGTCTTCACGACGGTGATCGGGTGAAACCCGGTGTCGCAAAGGTCGAGTGTCAGGGTGGCAAGGGTCGGTCTCCGTCTGGTACGAGATAAGAGGGGGGGAAAATAATCGCTGATCGATAAATCGGGGATGCAAACACCGCAAACAAATCAGACAATCAAACAATTCACACCGAAAACAAAATTTTTATTTTTTGTGAAATCTGGGCTGCTACAATAGGCCCAGCTTCTCATCCTTATTCTGACATTCTATCATTCAGTCCATTGTATATAGCCTCCCCTTTCCATTTGATACAAATGCAAAAATGCTTAGTAGCGGACGTAAGACTCGCGGGTATGCTAGATACTCACCCTTTCTTATTTCCCCCTTTGCTTTATATACCCGAATTGCTGCAATCAGATGTTGGAGCTCAGGAGCAGGAGTACCCCGGAGGCAGTTACTACTACGTCGAGTTCCCCGTTGACCAGGAGTAGTTTTGAGGCTCCCAGGCAGGAGGCCTTTCCTTTTCGATCTGTATCTGTGATGTTATTTGTGCTAGCCTTCTTAAGGCAAAACTTGACTAACTATGTATGTATTCAGATATTATATTTCTAAGACTTATGTATTCGGGTCCGGGTGACCCCCTTTCTTGTAATATATCCTTTTGTGTTTAGTGTTGTGTTGTGATATTCTCACTGTGGCACCTTAATCTCGATCATGTACCCTGCGTGTAAGATTACTGTACATGATCAGAAATCGGGGGTGTCACAAGTTGGTATGAATGTCGACTGCTTCTAGGAAGCTACCCACCCACTCCTTGGTCGAAGTTGAGTCTAGTCTTTCAAAAACTATTTTGCTAACTTAATGTTTGGCTTACGAGCCCACATCGATATCACCCCGTTGTGATATCAATGGTTTTAGGATCCTTTTTCTCCGTACCTATGCTCTGGGAATCTACTCTCTTATCCTTGCTGGTAAGTTTTACTAACTCTGACATTAGGATCACGTTCTCGTTGATTCCACCCGGTGTTCTGCTTCTAAACCCTCTATTGAGTCGTGTCACATGAGTTTTGACCCAGATCCCAGATTGCAGATCCCCTTTCTCATTCGGGGCAGACCGCGCGTTCTCTGGCACAAATTCCTGTGGCCAACAATTTTCTTGCGGCGTGATTGACATAGCCTTAGCGATGTCGTGTCGTGTATTCCTTACCGCGGTCTGTGCGCCGCCTACTGAGTCCTTTTTCCTTAATTTCTACGAGGTTATGATGTCCGATTTTGACCGACTATGTGCAAAGATCTGTATGTCTTTATGACTACTAATGTGTATCTACTGCACTTATCGTTCATTCCTCGTACTAAATCATGTATGACTTCTTATCCTTGAAAATGATTTCTCTGAACTAACCCCTGTTGTTCAGGAAGGATGGCTGACGATTCCCCACCTCCACCTTATATGGCCGCAATACTGCAGCAGTTTGGTCTGACTCGTCATTTATGGCCGGAGTAATGGCCCAGCTTCCAAACCAGAATGCTCCAATCACACTGCAGGAGTTCGTACACCTTAGTTCATCCACCTTCCGCAGCTCCTTCAATCCTATGGATGCTGATGACTGGCTCCGTGATATTTCTTTTCAGATGGAGTCAGCTGTTGTTGCCCCTGTCAGTTACATCACCTATGTGACGTATCATTTGAGGGGTCCAGATGTTAAGTGGTGGGAAAGCCACAGGAGTACCTTGCCAGATGGAACTGTAACCACTTGGCAAGAATTCCAGTTAGCCTTCCGTCCATGGCACCTTCCTCGAGGTCTGATGGATCAAAAGAAGAAGGATTTTTGCCAACTCCGTCAGGACCAGACAGCTGTTGATGAATATCATAGGAAATTCCTTGAGTTGTCACTCTATGCTGAGAAAGACGTCGCCCTCGACGCTCGCAAGCAGGAGAAATTCCGAGAAGGACTACATCCTGATATAGAGCTCGCACTTGTCCTTCATGATTGTGCAGACTTTGCAACCCTTGTGAGCAAGGCTTTCCAAGTCAAAACGGCTCTGACTAAAACCCAGGAATAACTCAAGCGTACTCGAGATGCTGGCCCCTCTTCAGGTCGGCCTGTTCAAAAATTTAGAGTCTGGCTCTCGCAAAATGTTTTTCACCGGCCTGCTCCAACGCCAAGGCCGTCTTATGCTTTACCTCGTCTGCCTCCGCCTCCGAGACACCTAACGGTACCAACTGAACAACCCAATATTATGGCTCCTCCCCATGATGATGACGTATGCCGCCAGTGTGGACAGCCAGCACACCATGCACCATGTCCTCTTGTTGACCGTAAGAAGAACTGTTGAAACCGTCGTACCAGAAAAGGAAATACCAAGCCGCCTCTTGCTGAAGGTGGATATGCCAATCATGTTGATGTTGAGAAGGCTAGGAAGGATCTGACTATCGTGATGGTAACCCTCCTTGTTAATTCAGTACCATCTTCTGTTCTATTTTATTCAGGAGCCTCGCATTCCTTCATATCTGATGCATTTGCACGTAAGCAAGACTTGCCGTTCAAAAACCTGTACCCTCCGCTGGTGGTTAATTCTCCAGGTTCCAGTTGGGATACCTCGATGATAGCCCACAACAATCATATTGCAATTGGAGGATTGGTGTTTGCTGCTTCACTCATGGCCCTCAAGGTTTCTACCATTGACGTTATTCTTGGTATGTATTGGTTGAAAGCGCATGATGCTCACATCCGCGGTGGTACTAAAACAGTTCAACTCACTCACCCTTCTGGCCAGACAATTCTTTACTCGACCCGAACATCCATAATAAGGGATTTAGTTGTGCATTATGGATGCGCTACTAAAATCAAGCCACTAATAAGGGCTTAGGGGTGGCGCATTCGGAATGCGCCACGCCGCCACCCCTAAGACCCTTATTAGTGGCGCATTTCGAAATGCGCCACCCATAAGCCCTTATGGGTGGCGCATAAGAGTCTTAGGGGTGGCGCATTATGGAAATGCGCCACTATTAAAAAAAATCTTGAATTTTGAATCTGGATCTGGATATTGATTTTTTTATTTTTACTTTTTTTTACTTTTTTATTTTTTTTTCTTAATCTCAGGTTAGTATCCTTAATGCGGGTCTCTATGCTTAATCTCAGGTCAAACTGACCTCCGTGGTCAAACTTCCCGGAGGGTCACCCATCCTAACACTAATCCAGTCCCAGCAACCTTAACTTCTCGGTTCTATTCAACTCTCATCCCAGCTCACTTAGCAGGCACTTGTTGATATATCTATCATATCAATCCTATTAAACCATATTGATGTCTAGGACCTTGTTGATGTTCATGGGTGTGCTAAAATTTTCGACATTTTTCGAAACTTCTCGATCGGTCCTCTAGCCTATTCTGAACTTTTTAAAAAAAATGAAAAAATATTTTTAAATTCCTTTTTTACTTTTTTTATTTTTTTATGTTACTAGCTACTTTTTAAAAAACTTTCCGATCGGTCCTCTAGCCTATTTTGAACTTTTTGTAAAAAAAATATTTCTTTTTCTGTTATTAGTGGCGCATTACATACAAAATGTGCCACTAATAAGTTTTGAAAAAGTTTCAATTTTTTTGGATCTAGATTTTGAAACCCCCGTAAATTTTTTCCATTAGGTTTTTGAGGATTTCTAAAAATGTTCAACGGGGTTAACTTTTCGAGTAGATGATTTTTCATATAAAAAAACTTTTTCATCGGAGTTCGTATGCAAAAGTTAAGCCCATTTTACAGATTCTCGAGAGATTTTGCAAAAAACTTGAAATTCATGTTTCGAAATTTTTCTAATACCTAGACCACATATTACATGGGAATCTTATTTTCTTTTATTTTTTTGACATTTCTATCATTTTCTTTTATTTATTTTCAAATTAAAAAGGCGGACCACCTGGGGGGTGTATTTGTGTATTGTGACTTTTTTTCCCTCACATTTTTTAGGTTAGTAGTGGCGCATATGCAAGATGCGCCACTAATAAGTCCTTATGGGTGGCGCATTCTGAATGCGCCACTAATATTTCCTTAGGGGTGGCGCATTTCCAGAATGCGCCACCCATAAGCTCTTAGGGGTGGCGCATTTCCAGAATGCGCCACCTATACGCATTTCACCAAATGCACCACGTATAAGAGGATCCAGGGCTGGCCCATCCTTAGGGGTGGCGCATTTTTAAAAATGTGCGACCTATAAGAGCTTATAGGTGGCGCATTTTGAACCAGTGCGCCACCCCTTACAGCATAGTGGCGCATTACATATAAAATGTGCCACTAATAAGAATTCCATGTATAGCCTATTCTCTAGTAGTGCTTCTCCCCCAGTGCTTGCTCCCCCTGATACTCGGAAGAACTTCATGATATACTGCGATGCGTCTCGTCAAGGATTAGGTCGTGTCCTAATGCAAGAACACCGCGTGATTGCTTACGGATCTCTTCAGTTACATTCTCACGAAAATAAGTATCCAACGCATGATCTCGAATTGGCAGCAGTAGTTTATGCATTGAAGTTGTGGCGACATTACCTCGTTGGTAATCGTTGCGAGATCTACACCGACCATCAAAGCCTGAAGTACATGTTTACTCATCCAGACCTGAATCTTTTCCAACAGAGATGGCTCGAGACAATAGTTGATTTCAACATGGATATTCATTACACCCCTAGCAAAGCTAATGTGATGGCTGATGCCCTGAGCCTCAAAGCCTACTGTAGTGAACTTGAAGTTCAAATACAACAGCCACCTCTGTATGAAGAGCTCTGCAAGCTGAACGTCGAAATTGTCCCGCAGGGGTATGTGAATTACCTGGTTGTCGCACCAAACTTATACACCTGCATGAATTTTGCACATAAATGTGACTCTGACATTCTGAAGATTAAGCGGTATGTCGCAAGTGGAAAGCCCTCATCCTTCACTATTGCTGATGATGGTACGTTGTACTTCAAGGGTCGTGTAGTGGTCCCTGTAAACAGGACCAACCTGAACTACGCCTCGGATGTCATGAAAGAAGCTCACGATACCCCTTTGTCGATTCACCCTGGTAGTACCAAGATGTACCAAGATATTCGTCAGCGGTACTGGTGGTCTAACATGAAACAAGACATTGCTCGTAATGTTGATGAATGTGACATTTTTCATCGCGTCAAGGCATAACATCAAAGACCTGCTGGGACTCTGCAACCACTCTCTATTCCTGAATGGGAATGGGACAAGATCGAGATGGACTTCATCACGGGTTTTCCCCGATCACAGAAGGGTCATGATGCTATCTTTGTCATCATCGACCGATTCTCCAAGGTTGCCCACTTTCTGTCAGTCAAGGAGGCGATCTCTTCTTGTCAGTTAGCAGACTTGTATGTTTCCAGAATTGTGTCCCTCCATGGTATTCCGTTGGAGATCAGTTCAGACCGTGGCATCATTTTCACCTCAAGATTCTGGGATAGTTTCCAAGAAGCTAAGGGCACTCACCTAAACTTCAGCACCGCTTATCACCCCCAGTCGCAAGGACAAGTCGAACGAGTCAATCAAGTTCTTGAAGACAAGCTTCGAGCTTGTGTCATCTCATTCGGTAAGAAATGGGAGGAATCCCTTCCATTTGTTGAATTCTCGTACAACAATAGCTATCAAGCTAGTCTGAAGATGGCACCCTTTGAAGTTCTCTATGGACGTAAGGGTCGAACCCCTCTAAATTGGTCAGAAACTGGGGAACGAGCACTCATTGGTCCGAATATTATCCAACATGCTGAAGATCAAGTTCTCGTTATCCGTGAGCATTTGAAGACCGCTCAGTCCCTTCAGAAGAGCAACTATGACCGCAAGCACAAAGAAATGGTCTAACAACCCGGCAAACAAGCTTACCTTCGTGTCACTCCCATCAGGGGCAATCATCGATTCGGGATCAAAGGCAAGCTTGTTTCGTATGCTCTCCAGAAGTTGACCGGTGGCATACCGGTTGGAATTTCCGTCAAACCTCTCTCAAGTTCATGATGTCTTTCACATGTCACAACTCCGTCGCTGCTTCAAGGATCCTATCCGAGCAGTGGATCATGGAATGCTTGAACTGCAGCAAGACTTGTCTTATCAAGAACATCCTAGTCGCATTCTTGATCAGTCTGAACGTCGAACCCGCAAAAATACAACCAAGTTCCTCAAAGTACAGTGGTCGAATCACTCTGAAGATGAAGCCACTTGGGAACGCGGAGATCGTCTTCGTGAAGAATACCCCGATCTTTTCCCCTCTACCTCTTAAATTCTCGGGACGAGAATTCTTGTAGTAGGGGAGATTTGTAACACCCTCAGTGTCATGTAACAGTAATCACTTTTGCTAATGATAACTACAGTTTCTAATCATGCCTTTATCATCTTTGCTTTTGATCATATCCAAAAACCTTTTTCTTGATATTAAAAACAATGTGATAAATGGAAATTTTCCCAAAAATTGTGCAACCAATTTTTTAAAATTTCAAATATTCAATGGATCATGTCCAAATGGATATGGGCATTTATTAAGCTATCAAATAAATCAAACAAATCAAAACAACAGCCAAGAGTCACCTTTAATCAGTTGCAGTCCAAAAACAAATACCAAATGATTTTATTAAATGCCCAAACTTTTTGTGGCAACTCCTTAAGGTGCAATACAAATGTACCAACAAGTTTCACATTGAATTAAAATCATTTGATAGATAAATTAAATAAAAACAGTGCCAAGTAATCCCATTTGACTCCTTTGAAAAAAATGCAAGTGAATTATTTTTGCATCCACACTTTTTGCGGCATCACTATGTAGTGTTGCACTGATATGGATGTTGGTCTCATGTTTAACAAAAATGCAATAGCATCTAAGACAAATGAAAACATAAAAGAAAATACAAAACAAGGAAATACAAAAACAAATCATAAACCTCGCTCAGGTCAAAGCCCATAACCCCGGCCCACCCCGGCCCACCTCCCCATCTTCTTCCTCTGTTCACGGGGAGGGGGGGTTGTGGCGCCCATCCCGCGGCCAACGGGGATAAAGCCCCGCCCTGCGCCCCTCGGGAACCCTAGCCCACCGCCTGCTTCCCCGCCGCGCCACCGTTCTCCTTTTCAAGCGGCTCGTCCGAGCACCCGTGGCCGCGCAACCGCGCCGCCGTGGCCAACGGTCACCAGATTCTGCGCCATAGTGTCTGGGGTGCTCCTCGCGGACGACTCCCTCGCCCAGGAAGTCGTCGGCGTCCACGACATCACGCAAATCGGTCTGCCCCTTCCGCCCGGCTGCGGCGCAGCTCCCCGTCGATTACTGCCACCTCAAGCACCCACGCACCTCCCCGAGACCGGAAACGCAATCAAAGTGAGTTCATGCTTCTTCCCTTCTTCCCGCACTCTGGTCCGCCCCTCCGGTAGCCGCCCCAACCTGCGCGTGCTCCGGCCGCCGCCGCAGGCTCGATTCTGGCAAGCACCGCCCACCCCAGCACGCACTCCTTGCCCCGATGGATGCGCCTCGATGCGCGGCTTCTGTAGGGTCAAGCTGCCCCTAAATGGGCCACCATGGCGAGCATGGTCTTCGCCGCCATCGGCTCGGCCTTGCATGCGTGACACTACCGACGTGGTCGTATTAGCACAAAACAAACCCCTCCCCTAATCCCCTGTTAATAATAACCACCCCCCCCCCCTTGTGCAAATGGCAGGTGGGCCCAAGGCCAGATGATTAAATCTAAAAGAAAACTATTAGAAATAACCCTGTTAGACTTACATGTGGGCCCACCCCTTTAATTAACTCACTGGATTAGTTAAACTATTTTAATTAACTCACTCTCTATGACATGTAGGCCCCACTGTCAGTTTATTAAAATAGAAAATTTATTAAAACTAGTAGTGTATGACATGTGGGTCCAGTGCCCTAATTAAAATAGAAAATGATTGTTTAAATAACTAGAGGCTGACATGTGGGACCCACATGTCAGTTGATTGGTCAACCCACACTGTTTTGGATAATGATTCTATTTAAATAATAAAAGGAAATTCAGAAATTGATTTAAACTTTGACTTTGAATATCTTTTATACCGTAAGTCGGATGGAAAAAGTTTATACATGAAAATTGATCAGAAAAATACAAAAAATAAGAATATGCTATCCATACCCCCACCAAACCCATCTAACATACCGCACATGGGACTTTCCCCCTTCGGATCGTCTGCCCGTGTAACGACCCGATTCACTAAGAATCCAAGTCTCTGTGCATTCTATGCTAGTCCCTGGATCACTAGCTAGCACACACAGTAAGTGATGTAATATCAAGAATAAACCACATGTCATAAATATTACATCGAAGATCCAGTATTACAACCTGCATAGCTCAAGGCTAGCTTACCAATAGAATACAGCAGAAAACAATAAAAGCTTCATGGCGTCCATCAACTCCACCGGCATAGTTGAGTATAGACATCGTAACCCTACAACGCATCACTTACTCGTCGTATAAAAACCTGCAACACCGAAGGTTACAGCCCGACAACGGGTCAGTACATCTGATTTTTACGGCAAGTCACACGAAAAAGGATATAACAGACCTATCGCTACATGCAAGGTAAGTCAAAGGAAAGGTTTATGGTTTAGTTTTGCAGAAAGCCAGTTTTTCCCTCACATACTACAACTAACCAAATTTTAATTTATCTTGCTAGTCCTAAGTATGGTTGAATCGGGCTACACCAATTCCAACCACCCCTTTATTAAAAGTTCCCACTCAAATTCTTATTAACGTGAATTATCTGTCAAGACCATCCAACAACAATAATGCCCAGTTGCTCAAAGTTGTCCGTAACCGTGGACACGGCTAATCATGATCAGTTTTTACACTCTGCAGAGGTTTGTTCACTTTCCCCACTGGACTCAACCCGAAGATTGAGACATAGTCTTTCAGAAGAGGTTGCCTCCACCCTTTGGTAGCCGGTACACCTATCATATCTACATCAGCTAGCTACCAGGGCCAGGTTCCCCACAACTTACTCAGCTAAGCCAGAGCCCATATAGCCAGTGGTTGTACATGGAAGCTACTAGTCACACTGTCTGTCCGATCTTTTCGAGCCTGGACGGCGCCCACTGCGTTTAGAGGGTAGTCACCATGATGCACCCGTTTCACCACCAAAGCAACCATTCGGGAAGCATTTAGCCCTGGTCCCTCCTTAGCCAAGGCACGAGCCCCAGGATGCATTCCCTTCCCGCCCAGAGGTGATTTCTATTTAAGTTTGCTAGTCAAGTCATTAATCCTCACATAGCTCAATGATAACTCAACCAATCCCCGTCTACAAAGCAATAGCAATATATAACAACCACGATCCTAGGGCGACACTGAAATACAAGGTCAGAACATATGGCTCTCCTACTAGGTTTAAATCATAACTAATATATAATCCTACACATGCATAGAGTGATAACTTGCTACATGCATAATAGAAAACATAGGATGAGGTATGGTCAAAATGTAACTTGCCTTTTCCATTCGGTGAAGATCTTCGCTCTCGCGGTCCAGTCAACTCTACTCGTCACACTCCGAGAAATCTATCGCAAGCGAAGGAACTCCAATAAGCAATCACACCACAAGGACAAAACAAAAGATCAACAAACAAACACAAAGGTTTTAGCAACAAAACAAAAAGGTTTTGAAGGGTAAAGGTGTCGATGTGCTCGAAGGTGATCAGTGGAAGTGATCTCGAGAGAGTCAAAAGATACAGATTCATCGGTAAGGAATTGTGATCATGGACATTTCTGAATTCAAGGTGAATATCATGCCTACATGAAAAGTGTGTGAACCTTACCGATAAGATGTCTCAAATGATCTGATATGCAAAAAGAATCACGTGAAACGAAATACTACAACACAGGACATAGCAAGTGCAAAATTGAATTGAATTTGAATTTAAACAGATCAAGAAACATTTGAATTTTTCTATACACATGCTACGAACAGAAAGTACATGGAATGAGTGATCCAACGCAAAAAAGAATCACTCGATTTGGATCAACGGTTTAAAAGATATGACCTCCGGAATTTGAAATTGAATTTGAAATAAATTCAAATTCAAAAGTGTGCAAAGCGTGCAAAAATATATTCCATGCTAAAGTACAGAACGACACGAGCGTGTAGCAAAAAGTTTCACCTCGATCCGACTTACGGTTGCGGAGATATTACGGGTACGGCGTCGGGGTGTTTTCTGCCAACAGGGAGCTATCCGCAATTAAAATATTTCCCGAAAAAGCGATCAGGTCCCTGGCGGCGGATCTAGCCGGAGTTGCTCCGGAGAGGGCGGTTTCCGGCGAACTCATGGCGTCGCGGGGGCGGTGCGACCGAGTGGTGCCGGCTCGGGGCGGCGGCGCACTGGAGGTGTAGGTGGCCGGCCGGCCGGGCGCGGCGTCGGGCGCAGGCACGGGGGCGCGGGCTCCGGCGAGCCCCGGCTCCGGCGTGGGTGGCGCGGGACGCGGCCTTGAGGTGGCGGCGGAGGCGCAGGCGGCGGCGCAGGGCGGCCGTCGGCCGTGGGCCGTGGCTGCGGTTGGCTTGGGCGGCGCTGGCCGCGGTGGTCGCCGGCCGCGGTGACGGCGGCGGCGCTCCAGCCGAGATGCGCCGCCGGCGGGGTGGCCGCGTGGTTCCGGCGGCGGAGGCGCGGTTCCGGTGGCGGCGATGCGGGACCGTCGCCTACGGTTTTTTTTAGAAGAAAAAGAAAAAAATTCTGGAAATATATTTATAAGCAGAGGAAAAAAAACAGGGTCCGACTTGGGCTCGAAATGCGCTCGCAGGCGGAAAAGGCTACTGGGCCGGGGCTACAGATTTCCATTTCCTTTAAAAAACCGAAATTTCAATCAATTGTAGAAAAATAAATACTCATCAGAAAAATATGAAATAAATTTCTAAATTCATCAAATTATCTAAAGAAATTTATTTAATGAATACATTTTCCATAAAGGAAAATAAGAATAAAAACATTTTCTAAATACTTTATCTAAATATAAAATACTTTTCATAAATCAAATAAAATCCAATAAATTATTAAAAGTATTTTTATTTGATCAAAAGCATTGACAAACCATTTCTAAATAATAAAATATAAATTTTAAAATTGTCACACCAATAAATAATTTGGTAAGATAAAATATCCCATTGGAATACTTTTTCAACTCTTTTAAATATTTATTAAATCATTTCAATGAAATAAAAGCTCTCTTAGCATTATAAAATCCCTAAAATAATTTTAGAGCTATTTATAATACTCATAATAAATTTTAAAAACTTTAAAATAATACTCTAAATATTTTCCAACTTTATTAAGAAGGGGATAAGTCATTTTATATCCTCTCAAATGGATTTCCTTGAGTTGAAAAATGTTTTGAATATTCAGAAGAATTCCAATAATGATTTAAAACATTTTCCAACCTTTTAATATGTTGAAGGAGTCATATTACCTTCTCTCATTTTGTTTTGTTGGTTTTCTTTTAAATAATGAATTCCAAAAACACTAGTTATGAATATTAGGGAAAGTCCTGTTATTCCCTTCTCATTTTTAATATTCAATTCAACTTCAAAAGTTTTAAATCCCGGAGAAAATCAAACACATTCAGCAAACAATCGTTATCTATTTAATTTTATTAACATTCCAAAATTTAGAGAATTTTGGGATGTTACACACTACCACCCTTAAAAGGAATCTCGTCCTCGAGATTCGAGAAGGCTAGAAAGAAAGGTTAGGGTTCGGGTCTTCATGATAGTCCATCGATCCTCCGATGAGCTAGGGTTCTACCACCCTTAAAAGGAATGCGACGTGGTCTTCGAAAATCTTAATCCATCGATGACGTCCTTCATAGATATTTCACCCACTCCTTTGAGGTCTTGAATCCTTAGTAAAAGAGGAGTCTTCCGTATACTGAACCTTCATGGCTAACGGGTCAGGCGCCAATACTAAGCAACTATCGATACTCTCTTGGTGGTCCTCGAGAATACTTTTACGGGATACCTTTAGGAAAAGGTCTTGGTCTATACTCACTGTGTAACACAAACGGTAATCTCCTATAGGGTCACACATCGTACCATTCTATGGCTCAGGTTTAAGATCGTCGTCTCTCAAACATAGGTAAGTCGCTCAAGATTTACTATCCCGCATAGCAAGAGCGAATAATAAGGGTAGTCGTCATGGGGGCCAATCCATTCCGCACCCATATCATTACCTTGTATATGGTTTAGCGAATCTCGCAATCTAACACTCGTTCATCCTCACAAGCGTTGCAGAAATTCCTTCTTATCTTGAACTGGGCTCAGATAAATCCCGGGTTCTGCAAGCCAAACAATTATCTATCATTTCTTCACAACGCTTAGGTTTGCGCAGACTACTATAAAACATGTGCTGGTGGACTACAACTTCTTCGAGGGTTCTTCCTTCAGCAAGATTGTGCTTGCTTGTGCTAATATCCTGGCACACGGGGTTATCCTTGAACTCAGCGTTAAGTTTCATCCATCTTTATTCCAGTCTTGATATTGGCAGCCATTGTAGTAGCTTCTGCAGTGTAGGAATTGGGTTGAGAGGGAATAGAATGTAGATAGTGAGGTAGAGAGATAGAGATAGGGAAAGATACCACTACAAACATCACACTAGTTTTGTAAATAAGTTTTGATGTGTAGCTGTCGGTAAAACACGAAATGACAGCTCACAGAACGATCTAACGATAGAAACTTGAATCTTCCGGGTCTTCTAGTCTTCAGGTCTCCAATGACGGTAGCTTTCAGTTTGCATTGTCGAAGAAATCCTCGTATCATCAAGTCACTTGTCAAGTTATTCTTCTTGTTGTTATGTCTCCTTCAGTCTTGAAGCATACTAAATAGATAAGGGTTCTAATGAAACGTAAACTTATTCTACTCGCATAGAAGAAACACAAAGCACAACACACAACACCAATCATAAGACATATCAAGGTCAAAGGACACAAGCAAAACCAAACAAAACAACATGACATAAAACATCTAGTTCAACCACAGCAAAACATGCATCGATCCACATCTCCAGCTAACATTAAAAGGTCACCACGTACACTTAGTGCACACCTACGAACGTCTGTCCTCCAATTTCCAAACATAAGCTTCTTCGAGTCAGCATCCTTGCTTCCGCGTTCACAACCTCTTATTTCCCTTCAATTCTGGACACATGTTGGCATAATGTCCCATATTCCTGCACCGGAAACACTGAATTTGGCTAATGTCCTTATTTTTCTTCTTCGCGGGTGCTTCTCTGAATTCCTGGATAATTTTCTCCATTCCTTCCTTTTGATGCTGAGATACTTGTTGTGTCATGATGAAAAATTGACACTGAGCGGGGTAATGGTTATTCCCTTCGCACACAAAACATGTGACTTGAGTTGTGGGACATTCTTCACCCCAGTGAATTTCTTCACAATAGGGGCATCCATCTTGGTGTCCTTCGTAGGAGTGTCCTGTTTCTCCGCAAATTGTGCCGGCACGGGACCTCTTAAGGTTTACCGTCCTTTGTGTCGGGGTGACAAGGCGGGATCCCAACAAAATCCTTGTGAACTCCTTCCAAGTAATCTTCCTTCGTGATTCGTCAATCGCTTGGTGCATCCTCCACCAAGTAGCAGCCTCTTCTACCAAGTACTTAACTGCATAGGGGACTATGTCCTCACTTCCAACCTTGTTTATCTTCATGTGCTCCTCCATACTACGAATCCATTGCTCCACCTTCAATCTCGACATCGCCCCAGAAAAGGCGAGTCCTACTCCATACTCCAACTATTAAACCCATATGTCAAAGGTTAGGGCACAGCTATAACACCGACAAGACAACAACTACAGATAACACCAAACATAAGCACTCAAACAAGAAAGAGGCAAAAACACCTACGTTCAACAGCAACACATAACAACAAACAATACAGTCACAAAAGTCAAAACACACGAACAACACCTAGAGTAAGGTCATATGTGCAAGATATACGATCTCATCATACTACGCGAAATTCGTTGATCTAACTCCATATAAAATTGGTGGTCTAATGCTAGGCGTCATCCTTCTCAGCTAAGCTGATCTTAAAGATTCCTCTCATAGTTCCATAACTTATTGATCACCATAAGTTACTCCTTCTAGTTCTTGTGGTCATCACTTCAATTATCCACGAGGTTGATGATGTACTTCTCCAATGTCTTGTCTTCAGGGGTATGCAACTCATAGGGGTATTTACATTAAAACAAGATGAGAAGTTTTAGAAGATGAATAATAGATGAGAGGTACTATTGGAGAGAGTCAGTAATCAAAGAGTGATAAAATAATTTTGTTCCTATGGCTTTTCCTATACATTTTCTAGGGTCACGACCTACAGTCAACATGGGCTCTGATACCATCTGTAACGACCCGATTCACTAAGAATCCAAGTCTCTGTGCATTATGTGCTAGTCCCTGGATCACTAGCTAGCACACACAGTACATGATGTAATATCAGAATAAACCACATGTCATAAATATTACATCGAAGATCCAGTATTACAATAAATCATACCTGCATACCTCAAGGCTAGCTTACAAATAGAATACAGCGGAAAACAATAAAAGCTTCGTGACGTCCATCAAATCCACCGCATAGTTGAGTATAGACATCGTAACCCTACAACGCATCACTTACTCGTCGTATAAAAACCTGCAACACTGAAGGTTACATCCCGACAACGGGTCAGTACATCTGATTTGTACGACAAGTCACACGAAAAAGGATATAACAGACCTATCGCTACATGCAAGGTAAGTCAAAGGAAAGGTTTATAGTTTACTTTTGCAGAAAGCCAGTTTTTCCCTCACATACTACAACTAACCAAATTTTAATTTATCTTGCTAGTCCTAAGTATGGTTGAATCGGGCTACACCAATTCCAACCATCCCTTTATGAAAAGTTCCCACTCAAATTCTTATTAAGGTGAATTATCTGTCAAGACCATCCAACAACAATAATGCCCAGTTGCTCAAAGTTGTCCGTAACCGTGGACACGGCTAATCATGATCAGTTTTTACACTCTGCAGAGGTTTGTACACTTTCCCAACTGGACTCAACCCGAAGGTTGAGGCACAGTCTTTCAGAAGAGGTTGCCTCCACCCTTTGGTAGCCGGTACACCTATCATATCTACATCAGCTAGCTACCAGGGCCAGGTTCCCCACAACTTACTCAGCTAAGCCAGAGCCCATATAGCCAGTGGTTGTACATGGAAGCTACTAGTCACACTGTCTGTCCGGTCTTTTCGAGCCTGGACGGCGCCCACTGCGTTCAGAGGGTAGTCACCATGACGCACCCGGTTCACCACCAAAAAAACCATTCGGGAAGCATTTAGCCCTGGTCCCTCCTTAGCCAAGGCACGAGCCCCAGGATGCATTCCCTGCCCGCCCAGAGGTGATTTCTATTTAAGTTTGCTAGTCATGTCATTAATCCTGACATAGCTCAATGATAACTCAACCAATCCCCGTCTACAAAGCAATAGGAATATATAAGAACCACGATCCTAGGGCGACAATGAAATACAAGGTCAGAACATATGGCTATCCTACTAGGTTTAAATCATAACTAATATATAATCCTACACATGCATAGAGTGATAACTTGCTACATGCATAATAGAAAATATAGGTTGAGGTATGGTCAAAGTGTAACTTACCTTTTCCATTCGGTGAAGATCTTCGCTCTCACGGTCCAGTCAACTCTACTCTTCACACTCCGAGAAATCTATCGCAAGCGAAGGAACTCCAATAAGCAATCACACCACAAGGACAAAACAAAAGATCAACAAACAAAGACAAAAGTTTTAGCAACAAAACAAAAAGGTTTTGAAGGGTAAAGGTGTCGATGTGCTCGAAGGTGATCAGTGGAAGTGATCTCGAGAGAGTCAACAAATACAGATTCATCGGTAAGGAATTGTGATCATGGACATTTATGAATTCAAGGTGAATATCATGCCCACATGAAAAGTGTGTGAACCTTACCGATAAGATGTCTCAAATGATCTGATATGCAAAAAAAATCACGTGAAACGGAATACTACAACACAGGTCATAGCAAGTGAAAAATTGAATTGAATTTGAATTTAAACCGATCAAGAAACATTTGAATTTTTGTGTACACATGCTACGAACAGAAAGTACATAGAACGAGTGATCCAACGCAAAAAGAATCACTCGATTTGGATCAACGGTTTAAAAGATACGACCTCCGGAATTTTAATTTGAAATAAATTAAAATTCAAAATTGTGCAAAGTGTGCAAAAATCTATTCCATGCTAAAGTAAAGAACGACACGAGCATGTAGCAAAAAGTTTCACCTCGATCCGACTTACGGTTGCAGAGATATTGCGGGTACGGCGCCGGGGTGTTTTCTGCCAACAGGGGCCTATCCGCAATTAAAATATTTCCCGAAAAAACGATCGGGTCCCTGGCGGCGGATCTGGCCGGAGTTTCTCCGGCGAGGGCGGTTTCCGGCGAACTCGTGGCGTCACGGGGGCGGCGCGACCGAGTGGTGCCGTCTCGGGGCGGCGGCGCACTGGAGGTGTGGGTGGCCAGCCGGCCGGGCGAGGCGTCAGGCGCGGGCACGGGGGCGCGGGCTCCGGCGAGCCCCGGCTACGGCGTGGGTGGCGCGAGACGCGGCCTTGAGGTTGCGGCGGAGGCGCGGGCAGCGGCGCGGGGCAGCCGTCGGCCGTGGGCCGTGGCGGCGGTTGGCGTGGGCGGCGCTGGCCGCGGTGGTCGCCGGCCGGGGTGACGGCGGCGGCGCTCCAGCCGAGATGCGCCGGCGGCGGGGTGGCGGCGCGGTTCCGGCGGCCGCGATGCGGGACCCGCCGCCTAGGGGGTTTTTTAGAAGAAAAAGGAAAGGAGAAAAATAAAAAAATTCTGGAAATATATTTATAAGCAAAAGAAAAAAAATTGGGTCCGGCTTGGGCTCGAAATGCGCTCGCAGGCGGAAAAGGCTAATGGGCCGGGGCTATAGATTTCCTTTTTCTTTAAAAACCGAAACTTCAAACAATTGTAGAAAAATAAATACTAATCAGAAAAATATGAAATAAATTTCTAAATTTATCAAATAATCTAAAGAAATTTATTTAATGAATACATTTTCCAGAAAGGAAAATAAAAATAAAAACATTTTCTAAATACTTTATATTCCCCCTCTCTTATTGTCTGGTAGTCGGGTAAACATCCGGTTAAATTCCCGTTTCGTCTACAACGTATAGCACCTCATTAGTTCACCTCTAACTTAACGTATTGGCATGCCTTGTATTTGTATTTCTATTATTGTCGTGTATTTATTGTTTCTTCCCCCTCTCTTATTGTCCGGTAGTCCCGACGATCGGTGTCGGTGCCCCTGTGATCGATTACGTCGTCGACGACCGTACCTCTATCGTCGAGCTTCCAGGCATGCAGAGCCATTTTCCTTCCACAGATATCGCCTATCTTATCCGTACATTTCTTGCACTAGGCATTGTTGTTGCTGCTCCATTACAATCCTATTCAATTGCATAGCCTATTTTTGTCGCCCCTTGATGTACCTTCCTTTATCCTATGATGCCTATTAAATATATATTATATTCAGCAGTGAACCCTGCACATTGTTAGTTGACTAGGATTAGATAGCGGGCTGTGATCACTCTGGGGAGTGACACGGATACAATTTATTGTAACTGCAACAGGTATGGTACAAACAAGACACCGCCAAAGGCCTCTACCTCGGCTCTGCCGAGCCACATCAATTGTGAGCTATCGAGGACTAATCCTTGTACTCCACTCGTTGCTGACTCTATATAGCCGCCCTAGGGTCCTGAACAACGGTTATCCCTAAAGGTAAGAGTCGGGAGACCCAACGGTGCCTGCGAGAGGTATTGCGACGTGACGACAGGGAGGTTACGACCGATGTACTGGTGTGCTTGGACCCTGACCGTTGTCCACGGAAGTTACCAAACCACGAAAGTCGAGCTCCTCTAGGAGCACACGCGAGACAAGGTAAGGAGTCGTTTCACCTTGTTGGTAACCACAGAGCTTTGACGTGACGACAGAGCAGGCACCGATGCACTGGTGGTCCTGGCTGATGTTCGTTGTCCGTTGTGCATTAGCCAGGCAACGATAACGGTTGCATGCGAGTTAATAATAAAATGACTAATGGTTCAGGTGGATGACTTGAGAGGCTGCAAAGGCATGTACGCACTTCCTTCACGTGGGATTACGGTGTGGGCCCTCCACGTTGTGGTCTCATTCGAAAGCTCTGAAAGACGTCCATTTTCAGCATTGTGGTTGGGTCTGATCGTGCTGCGTCGTTGGATCCACTTGGCGCACAACAACCCGGAATGCGAGGGGTGATGGCCCCATGAAGCTCTTGCGCGGATTGTAGACTGGCGGGGACCTCTCTGATGAGCCTTAGGATGGGCCTCGGCGTGTCGGATAGCCTCGGTCGGGCATTCCCTAACAAGGTGTAGGCCACCCTGGAGATCCAAGCGTGTAGGCTGAACAGTAGTGCACCCCTGCAGGGAGGTCTATCTATTCGAATAGTCGTGTCCACGGTAACAAGACGCTTTATGCTGAAGCCAGAGCCTACTACTACAAACTATTACTATTAAACTGTTGGTTCCGGTTTCTCTTCCTCGCAGGGAGTCGAGGAAGGGAACTCGGAGGCATTTATATTTTTTAATTATTACAACTTACTATTATACAATGCCGCAGCAACTTCTTCTGCATTGTTACTTTAAGCTTTATATGAACTGTTGGCTATTCTCTTCTTGTGCTTCAAGAATCGTCGGAAGATGCTAGTCTTGGATAGGCCTAGCTTCTCATCCTTACTTTGACATTATATCATTCAGTCTATTGTATATATCCTCCCCTTTCCATTTGATAGAAATGCATAAATGCTTAGTAGCAGACATAAGACTCGCGGATATGCTAGCTACTCACCCTTGCTTATTCCCCCCTCCCCCTTTGTTTTATATACCCGGATTGCCGCAATCCGACGTTGGAGCTTAGGAGCAGGAGTACCCCGGAGGCGGTTACTACTACGTCGAGTTCCCCATTGACCAGGAAAATTTTGGAGGCTCCCAGGAAGGAGGCCTTGCCTTTTCGATCTGTATCTCTGATGTTATTTTTGCTAGCCTTCTTAAGGAAAAACATGACTAACTATGTTTGTACTCAGATATTATGTTTGTATGACTTATGTATTCGGGTCCGTGCGACCCCTTTATTGTAATATATTGGTTTATCATTTTGTGTTTAGTGTTGTGCTGTGATATTCTCACCATGGCACCTTGATCTCTATCATGTACCCTTCGTGTATAAGTACTATACATGATCGTCAATCGTGGGCGTCACAAAAGGGCTCGCCACAGGACCACTGATAGCTACAGTAAGGGTGTTTATCTTATCCTTGTGGACATGAGGCATTCTGCAGCCTTCAGGGAAGTTCCCGTGGCGTCGCGGGTACGGCTGGTGCATGTGCGGGCTGAGTAGGCGCGAGGGAGCTCGCCAGGTGTTGATTGCCTCCTGTCAGCGGATCATCCTTGTCTTCTAGCGCATTAAATGTATTGTGCTCTTTGTCGGGCAGTGGGAACTAGCTGGGGGGTTCCACCGTTCTGGAAGTGATGCGAAGTGGTTCTTCCGTGTATCTTGCGAGATGTTCCTAGCACCTCCATGCCGGAATCCTCCTGGGTTACTCTTTGCTGGAATCCAGGAGAAGCAAGGACTCCTGGGTTCCTTCTGGATCGTCCAAAAGGCATGGTCGGGATCTACGGAAACAGGGTACCCCAGTTTCCGGTTACCGACAGTAGCCTCCGAGCTCGGCTTCTCATGAATGCATCCTGGAATCGAAGTCGAGTCATCCGAGAAGATCTTGAATTCTGTGCATCGGCTGTCACATCACGGGGAAAGAGTGGGTCGTGCCACGTGGTGCATCTCCAGTCGGATTTTACGGGTGAGGATGATGATGCCCTGAAAAATATGGCAAGACTCGAGGTAATGCAATGGAGGGCCCATGGTAATTAATTCTTCTCACGATAGTGTAGAAAATTACTCCCCTTTGGGTGACCATTGAGTATTTAAACGGAAGGGTGTGAAATGGAGGGAGTCATTCCCCTTATCCGTCCTTCACCTCTCCTTTCCGGCTTCATGCTCCCATGGCGCCTCCTACGCTCTCCCATACTCTGGAGGCAGCGGCTCAGGAAATGCTGGGAGTGCGAGGCGGAAGCTCGGGTCGAGGTGGCGCAACTATCCGAGGCGGCCGTGGTCGAGGCCGTGGCGGAGCATTGTCTTCTTCGGCCCTGACGAGGGCGCACATGGGGGTGTTGGCCCACGAGTTCTTCGTGGCGGCGAACGATCCCTTGTGCCCTTTGCGTAGGCAATGGCGGGACGCAAGCCTCAGGGCTTGTACCTACGGGTGGAGGGTTGACCCCATGTCTCCGTGTGGGTGACCACGATCTTTGGCGGCGATGGCGCCATGTACCTGGACCAAGGCTGGGCGGAATTCATCCGCTGGAGGAACATCCAGCAGTTCCAGGCCATCCTCTTCTGCTTTGATGGCCAGGACACCTTGTGGTTGAATATCTTCCAGCCATGGGGAGTCCGCGCGGAGTGTTGTGCGGAAGTTGGCGTCGGCGGCTCCATCGAGCAGGGTGCTGCGAGAGTCGTCTACGACCTCCTGGTTGCTTAGTCCGCCGCCGAACACTAAGGAGGCGGGACACCGCAGGAAAGGTTCGAGCGAGGACTGCAGCTCCCATCCGGCGGTTCGCCTTTTGTACTCTCATTTTGGCCCTACACTTTTGTAGTTAGCAGTAGTTGGAACGTGGTAGTGGTGTAACCACTCCGTCCGGTTAGCGCAAGATGTAAATGTCGATCCGGAAAACCCAAGCACTGCTTTAGCTCCGGGAAATCCCCTTCTGGGCAGTAGTAATGAATGAAGTGTCTTAGAGAACTTGGCTCTTTTATACCTGATGGATTTCTTGTGTGTTTTCGGCATCTCGAAGAAAACATCCGACAAGAGGATTCTAGTAAATATAACTTGACCCTTTGCATGGCTTATCGGGGGAGCGCGGCGGGCGTCCTCCTTCGCATGCGGTAGGTGCAATTGGTGAGAAAACGGATGGTGATATGGGCAGCGGGTGCTCATTTCCACAGGTTATCCCATTGAGGTAGTGGACCCGAGAACCAAGAGGTTCAGGGGAGCACAATCCCATTAAGTTTCTGTGGTGATGCCTCGACGCAGGGTCCGAGTTGTGGGATTCATCGTGGTGGGTCATTCTGGGATACTGGTACATCCGCCCGCACGGGTGCTTGACGGGAACTCCAGCCCGGTCTCTTCGGGATGGCTGGATCCCGAGAGGTAAGGACCGTCCAGTAGAATATTCTCCCGGGCCGGTACGGATCCTCCGCAGGCTACTCGGAATGGAGCTTATCCGACGGAACGATAGTGCTAGCTCAAACTGTCCGCATGGAACGAGGCCAGTCGTTTGAGGGAGGTTTTTCCCGCGAAGATCCACCTTCGATGGACGGCATGGTCTCTCACGAGTCTTTTGCCAAGTTAAAGCGAGGGCTAGACCTCGTGCTCTCATGGCCTTGGGTAGCAGGTGTATTCCGGGAATGATCATCCGGGAAGAGAAAACCATCCGGCACAGACGTCCAGGAATAATGAGATGGCCAACCCTTGGTGGCCAAGAAGCTGTCAAGGGGAGGCGTCGAGTAACCTTTCGGGAACAAGCATTCGGCATGAGAAAACCATCCGGGATACCTTTCATGAGAACCTTGGGTGAGATTTCTCGAAACAGTCACTTGGAAGTGCTGAGAAGCCCCCGAGCGTGAAAATCATACAACCATCGCGAGGGGCAGGGCGGGCCATCGGCCGTGCCGATACCCATTTAGATGGCACTTGTTGGGATGTGGTAAAAGCTTGAAGAGACTTCGAAACCTGCACAGGGAAACAAATGTTATGGCTGATGTGACCGTCGGGCCCTCCTTCTAGCGTCACATGTCGGGGGCCGCCGTCCGGGCGGCGCAGGTCGTCGAGGGTCCGCCCTCCTCCCGACGCTGCCGGTCGGCATGGTACTCCTCACGGAAGGGCTGCTTCAGGGAAGGAACGGCTTCCGAGGAACCGCATGGGGCGCGGGGAACGCCCCCGAGCGTCCCTCCACGCCCCTCTGTTCTCTCTGATGATGGAGGTGGGGTCGAAACGGCACGGATGTCGTTGATAAGATGCGAGCAAAAACAGGTGATTACCGAGGTTCGAGCCGTCCAGAGACTAAAAGACCTACTCCTGTCTATCTGATCTTCCTTGCTGGTGGTGGAGTAGAATACAGTACAAGGTGATCTTCAGGGAGAATATACCCTATGCTACACTCCGCTATAATTCTCTCTCTCCTTGGTGGAAACTAGTACCCTCTAAAGGGGGATCCTAGAGAGGGCTCCCGAGAAGCTCAAGGGATGAACTCCTCTCCCTCCTAGCTATGGATTCTTCTAGGTAATGGCTTCTTCTCCTCTCATCTATCTTCTTTCTCTTGCTCAGCTCTTCCTTCTTCATCTTCCTTCTTCTGCTCCTTCTTCTCTTCTTTTCTCTTCCCCTTTTCTTCCCCCCCCTTTCTAATGTGGTCGACGTCTCCGTTTTATAGAGCAAGGGGCTCGCCACAGGACCACTGATAGCTACAGTAAGGGTGGTTATCTTATCCTTGTGGACATGAGGCGTTCTGCAATCTTCCGGGAAGTTCCCGTGGTGTCGCGGGGACGGCTAGTGCATATGCGGGCTGAGTAGGCACGAGGGAGCTTGCCAGGTGTTGGTTTCCTCCTGTCAGCGATGCATGCTTGTCTTCCAGCACATTAAATGCGATGTGCTCTTTTTCGGGCGGTGGGAACTAGCTGGGGGTTCCGCCATTCTGGAAGAGATGCGAAGTGCTTTTTCTGTGTGTCTTGCGCGATGTTCCCGCACCTCCATGCCGGAATCCTCTTGGGTTACTCTTTTCTGGAATCCAGGAGAAGCAAGGTCTCCTGGGTTCCTTCTCGATTATCCAAAAGGCGTGGTCGGGATCTAGGGAAATGGGGTACGCCAGTATCCGGTTACCGACAATGCGCAAGCATAACTAAACCCCCATACACTCCTCCTCGGGGTACTTGTCTCTTTGTGAACCTCACGATTAGATAGAGAGTTACAGATAATAAGTGCATGAATTCTTCGGACTAATGCGAGTATTCGATTGTTGGCACTTCCACCTTCACTATTTTGCTAGCCTCTTCGGTACCGTGCATTGCACTTTCTCATCTTGAGAGGTAGTGCGTACTTCACCGGTGCATCCAAACCATTGGCATGATACGCTCTATCATCATAAACCTCCTTATGTCTTCCTCAAAACAGCCACCATACCTACCTATCAAGGAATTTCCATAGCCTTTCCGAGATACATTTCCATGCAAAATCGACCATCTCATGACTTGATCTTCATGTCATACATGCTTTTGCTTAATCGAGGATCCGCATGCTAGTTAGGCTTTGCCATAATCATTGCTACGTGACGTGCAAGTATCATTGCATATCCTGCTACACTGGCAGAGGCATCGTTTGCATGCATCATGATATTTTTTTAGTTTTCTTTATGATTGAGTACTTCTTTAAAGTGTGAAGATCTTCCTTATATTCTTTTAAAATATAGAGTGTTGCCCTTAAGTGAGGAAAAGATCCCAAAGAGGACACAATAAAAGATCCCAAAAGAAGAAGAAATAAAATATCCCAAAGAGGAAAAATGAGAGATAAATAGAAAGAGCCAATGAAGCCACAAAAATACGAACAAAAAATAGAAAACCGAGAGAGAAAAGAAAAAAAAAGAGAGAAGGGGGCAACACTACTATTCCTTTTGAAAGATCCACATTCGTACTCCATTGTCATATTTGTACTCCATAGAGATATTCATATAATTCATGCATAACTATGTGAGGATCCTTACACTATAGAACTTGGCTTGCATATTCCAAGGATGAGCCTCCTCAAATGAGCTCTAGGTCTTCATGAGCAAGAAAGCTGGAAACACCCCCACTAGTTCCATTGGAGAGCTTACCGTAGCTCATATGTGCATCTGTTGCATGGCAATTCCTACTCCTCACATCATACCTATCATTTGGCTTTCTCTCGCCTATGATTGTCCTCATTGATGTGAGCCTTTCAGACCTTTTTGTCTTCCTTCCCCATCATTTTTTCTCTTTTCCATCCTAAGTGCCAACATATCTTGCTCGCGCTCATCCATTGCATGAGTGCTAAAAGTCGAAAGGGAGAGGATCAGTTTGACTTGTTCCTGACTAGTAGTCTAGGGACGAGTCAAAATAAGATTCCGAAGGAGACCAAGTGTGAAGTTTAAGTAGATTGAGTTCTCAATTAAATTATTTAGAATTTTTATGCTCTAAACCCATCTCCCACTTCTTGCATGAAACACCATTTGGAGACATTCGAGTGACGGACAGCGAGAGCTCTTGCAGCTTTATGTTCTTACTTTGCTAGTTTCAATACTATATATAGACTCTTGTTATTGTCTTGACTTGAATTGCATACCTTACTTTCTTTACTTTTAAGTTCTTATGTGTGTCTTAGCATGTCACCACAGAAATTATATGTGTTATCATTTACCTACTCGAGGACGAGCAGGAATTAAGCTTGGGGATGTTGATACGTCCCAAACGTATCTATAATTTCTGCTTGTTCTGTGCTCTTTTAGGTGACATTGATATGTGGTCTTCTATACTTTCATACCTTTTTACACATATTTGGATTAACCTACTAATTTATACTTGTTCCCGCTTCTTCAGAAATCTTCAGTGATTCTTCTGGCTGCACCCTCAAGACTTGTTAGACAATTTTGTTCTGACTATCAGAAACTTCACCATCTTCTGCGAGGTGTACCTCCAAATGGAACCGTCTATTCCTCTGTTTCTGGAATTTTTCTATGGGAACAAACAGACGGAACAAACCGGAGGACGTCTTATGGAATGTGGAGCCGTATCCATCCAGCGGCGAGCTCGTCGTAATTTCCCCAATATGAAGCTTCACAACCATGTTGATACGTCCCATATGTATCGATAATTTATGCTTGCTCCGTGCATGTTTTGTGTGATATTGATATGATCTAGATACACTTTCATACACTTTTGATCATATTTGGACTAACCTGTTAACTCAGTGCACCCCAGTGTCATTTTCTGTTTTCTTCTATTTTCTATTTACAATTTCCCCCATATTAAAAGTACTCCAAAAATTCAGGAAAAATCAGATAGAAAATCAGCGTGAAGGAACCTTCCGGAGTCCCGAAGGGGGGCCAGGTGGGACCCACCAGGGCCCCAGGCGGCCACCTGGCGCGGCCTAGGGCTTGACCGCGCAAGTGGGGCGCCTGGACCCCTGGTGGCCCACATGGCTGCCCCACTTCGCCTATATATCTCCCGTGACGTGAAACTTCCGAGGACAGAAGCCTTTTTCGTGATCTCGCCTCTGTTCCGCCGCCGCCGCGCTTCCAAGATCGGGAGCACCAGCAGACCTCTTCCCAGCACCCTGCCGGAGGGAGGATCGACCTCCAGGAGCTTCCCCTCCACCATGGAAGCTTCCCGGATGTGTCGTGAGTAGTTTCCTTTGGACCATGGGTCCGTGATCAGTAGCTATGTGATGTTCTCCTCCCCTCTTTGTTCTTCATGGTTTAGACCTCGTGAGATGCCCTACATGATCGAGGCACATATGTAATCTTTCTTCTGTTGCTATGCTGAGTTTGATGGGATCTGATGGATTATGAGATTATGTTCAGATTGTGATAGAGTAATATATTTGGTTCTTATCTTTTATATTTTTGTTCCTAAGTAATTCTTGCACGTTCTTCTTTGCTGTTTATTGCTTTGGCCAAGTAGTAGGTAGTAACTCCAAGAGGGAACGTTATGCTCGATTGTGGGTTCATGCCCCCTGATGACAAGCTTGAGTGACAGAAACATGAGTCTAGGGGATGTGTTGTTGCCACAAGGGGGAAAACAACGGTGCTTGTAACCGCGGTTGCAAGGATTGTTTACTTTACGCAAAGTTCTTTTTAATGCAGTTGTCTGTTGCTTTGGGTTTACACTTTGGGTGGGGCTCGCAACTTAATACCAGCGAGATGTTCTGGATAGATACCTCAAGGTGGATGATTAGTAGTAGATGCAGATGGATTTCGGTCTACTTATCTTGGCGTACTGCCCATGCTTTTGAGCCTCTTCATTTCTTTTGTAGCATAGTTAGCATTGCGGTGCGTTTACAATCCTGTCAATTGCCCATCTGTAATTTGTTTACCTCGCATAGCCGTTTTATCGTCTTTTGGGAGAGAGAGATCACTAGTGAACATCACGGGACCCCGGTCCATATTCTCATAATCGTTTACACGCTTGTTTACTTTTCTGCTTTTACTTTCAGTTGCTATCATTATCATTATCCCTTGTGTTTTGATCCTTTGTAAACAACAAGACAGGAGAGATTGACAACCTATCTGAACATTGTCAGGAGCAAAGTTATTTGTGTTGTGTGCAGGTCCAGGAGAAGCAAGTGATTATCTTCAAACGGCGCATCACTTGCCGAACCACCTACTTATCATTGATGGAGTCCTACGGGAGACAAACCATATCCTCTACATAGGGGAAATTTGCTGCTATCCTACATCTCACCTTCCACTTGGGGTAACGAACGAAGGGCGAGAAACCATTATCATCATCTCACACATCACATGCCAAGGAATGGCAAAGGTCCTTTTTCTACTTCAAGGATACCAGTTCGGAGGACGAGCCGCCACTGCCTGGTTTTTGTTAGGATCTACTTGTCTATTCTCCAATACTTAATTCTTGGCCCAAAGAGGACAAGAAGGAGCTTGAGCCGGTCCTTCCGTGGGTCAATGCCCTTTTATCTCACGGCCTGAGTGTTATTGATCTGACGAAGTGTTGGGTCGAATGGAAAGTCCAACCCTTAAGTATCCGCTCCCGGCTCATGTGTGAATACTCTGGTCCGGGAGATCATATGAGGTTTACCCAAGTGGTCTTGGATCTGACTGAAGTAATTCAATTAGCGAAGAATCTTCTTGGGATCGATCGCTATGATCAGCCAAGTGGGTTTAAATCCCTTCAGGAAATGTAGGGCTCCTCGGGTACATGGTCCTGTTATTTCCGGCTTTGATAAAAATGTAACCTTCTCACTATTCCTCGTGTTCCGTAGATTGATGACCCGTGGTGGTCGGCTAATCGATCTTCGCCTCCCGCCGAAAAAGTTGGAGAAGATGAAGAAGATGAAGAAGAGGAGTCGATAAAGAGTCCCTCGTTTTTCCTTTTTATTTTTTGCTTTTTCTTTTACCGACTTCTCTTTCGGATCACAACAATGACCATGTGTAGTCAACTTTTCAAGAGGATCGGGAATATGGTGGGATGGATCAATCAATGGGTGATTTCGAAGAGTCGAATATGATTCCTTCAGATGAGGAGGTATTTATACTGATGAACATTCCTTTTGTATTTTCATCTTTTGTAAATCCCTCTCACTCTCCACCTTTGTAGGTAGCGGGAGGAAGGAAACGTCGCCATGAGGAGGGTTTAATTTATTTTCCTTGTGCGAGCCCCCAATCTGTTGATACCCAGGTTCACTCCCGCCTGTCGAGTCACGAGGCTCTGCCTTGGATGGAAGAGGTAGCCGAATTAGTGCACCGTCATCCGATGAGTCAGAGGATAAGGATTTCGATGTCTTCAAGGTGGCCATCGAGTAATCTTTCTTTTCTCTACTGGCTTTTCCATACTTGTTTTGCTAGTCGACGTGTTTTTAGCGACCTCTTGTATTTTGTGTAGGGAATGGGTCATTTTAGATGAGCCGCCCATTTTGGAGAACGTGGTCTCTCATCCTGTCGTTGGATCTTTACCAGCTGGGCAGGGAGTCGCCACTGATGTTGGCGATTCCACGGGTTTGTGTCAAGGAATAGCGATGACACCTTTGGAGTTCCATTCCTGTGATCATCAAAAGGGCTGGTGGGTCGGCGGGTGATCATGATATGATGCCACAAACACAGTAGTTTTCTTCTCCATGAAAGGTGCTGACTCAAGGAGAGGTGTCGTTTCCTAGTATGTATACCGGTGTGATGAGCCGATTCGTAGAGTAGAAAAATTTGCTGGTGAAGATGAAGCGTGCTCCCTCCGTCTATAAGTATCCATCCCCCATGATTTGGCGTAGGTGATTTCGATCATTTGCGGCGAATCAGCATAGGAGCGGAATAATATGGTCAAATATTTGTTTCCTTAGTTTGTCAGAGTTTGGTTTGTAGGCTCTAGTGTTGTAGTCTACCGAGACGGAAACCAAGTTGCGGGAACAACTGACCGCCGAGACGAGATGGCGAGAGGAAGTCGAGCGCGAGGCCACGCGATCGCGTGAAGGGTACCTTCAAGAGTTGGAGGTTCTAAGAGCCGATGTAGTTTCCAAAGAGCGGGCTAAAGAGGGGCCTATAGCCGACTCTCAGGTTTCTCTAGATGCATTGGAGAGCTTGTGACAGTGTCTTTTGGAGCTGGCCAGATCCGTTTTGAGTAAGTATTAATTTGTCATCCTGTGTTTTTATGTTCCTTGCCCTTTACTTGAAAGGGGGATCTCTTGGCCTTGTTTTTATTTCTGAGAAAAGTTCCAGGGGAAAAACTTTCATTGCTGAAGAGAGGCGGTGATGACTTGTCGGCCATTAGCAACCTTATAGACAGCATACACCTCGGTGGCTGCCGAGTTATCAAGTCTCTTACAGGATGCTTGTCGTATCCGGCTTTGAACAGCAACTTTCTTCAGGAACTTTCCAGGGCCCCAAAATGGGTGCAGGAGGTAAAAAAAGTCGGCTTGTCGGAAAGGTGTAATCCAGACTCTTACCTTATGCAAAGTTTATCACCCAAGAGTGGACTCGAGTAGGTTGGCCCTTTTCTTTCCTCAGCTCAAGGCTGATGGCTCGAAGTATCAGCCGCTTGATTACTATCGGGTTGCGAAGGACGTGCGACGACACGCTACCGTAATTGCTGATGGTTTGAAACTGGATTCTTTTGATCCTGGCTATGATGGTAGTAGCTGGAAGCGTCTCATTCCGGATCCCAAAGTCGTTTCCCTGAAGGTCGCTAGTGGGGGGTCGACCATCGGGTCCTTTGCCATGCTTGGAAAAGACATGGGTGATGTAGAAGGAGGAAAGTCGGTGCCACCGCCTCCAGATTCTTCCTGGGGTTAGTGTTTTTATGTAATCCCCCAAGCCTTGTGTCACTCCGGATATTCGGATGGTAACTTTTGTAACATTAGGTTTGATAAGTGTTTATCATCAAGACACTTGTGTGCATAAATGTTTGGAAGTAGTGCTTAGATGTTTGTATATAATTCGTACAAGTCAGTCGTACATATGATAACAACAACCTTTGATCGGATAAGTGCAGGGTCGACCGGCTCTCTGATAAGATGCCTTTGATTGATCTATGAAAAGGAATTGTCATTTCAAATGTTCGTGTTGGTATGTTCCTCCCTGTAAGTCGGATTCGCATGGTGCTTGTGCTATGCTTCCTTTGGTTCAGGGATAAGGAGGCTACGTGGTCGTGCTTGATTGAACTAAAGGCGATAGATCCAGGTCATATAAGTGCGAGTTTGTATGGAGTTTACATGTTTTTTTAAGTCACGATAGCTGGACTGAAATAAATGGGAAATAATACACTAGCATAAAAGGAAAAGATTCCATTGCGGGGTTTGGAGGGACAATAGAGTCGGCTGTTGATCCACAGTGTGAAAAATGCTAGTGGCGGCCGGCTTTCTTTTGTCAAGGTTGGGGTATCGTTCGATTGTTGGCAGAATGACATGCCATTAGTTTGAGGGGGATGCTTGGGTGCCTTTCCGAGATGTGAAAAGGGACCTTCGTTGTCCTTGTTAGTATAGGTTTTACTTTACTGCGTGGTGGATTCCAACTCCTAGGTCGGGTTTGGAATTTCGTCTCCTTTTTCTGTTGCTGCATAGAAAGTGTCATTCTTCTTTCAAGAAAAGGCGATACCCCGGCTGCCTTGTATTGTGATCATGCCTTGAGGACCTGGCATCTTTAGTTGGAGATGGACGTAGAAGGTTCTTGCCATGAACATTATTTAGGCCGTTCTGCCAAGAATGGCGTGGTATGAACTTTGGATCATGACTACTTCAAACGCGAGATTCTCTGAACGAAAGTTTGTGCTATCTCCAAATCTCAACTTTAGGGTAACCCGTCCCTTTGGGCGAGTCGACTTGCTTGGTATGATTCCATGGAGGGTGGTATTCGAGGGTCGAAGTTGTTCATTGGTTAGGCCGATATGGACGAATGTGTTGTAGTATAGTATATTGATCCTACTTCCGCCATCCATGAGGAATTTTTCTAACGTGAAGCCAACGACCAGGGGTAGTGCCTCTGGGTTATTCGTCTCTGGTCGGCAGTCCTCCTGATTCCTAGTTACCTTTTGATTCATCTGGTTGGATTTTTCTGGACCCGGCTGCCTTGAGGCCATCTGATGTTCGACGTTTGTGATTCCGTCATGGTTGTTGGTGAAAATGTGAAAAACTCCACTGTTCTTGGGAGACTTAGGGTTCTTCTTATGTTCCTATGAGATCTGATAGGGATGGTGTCGGACTCCGTCTCCCTGGCTTTGTATTCCTTGATTATTTGACTTGTGGAGGCAGGGGAAAGGGTTGTTGGGATGGTCATAATGAGCTTGGTGGCAGTCGGAAGTTTGTCCCTTGGGGAGTTTTGATGGTTTTGACTATTGCGCTCCAGATACTCTTGTTTAAAACCTTCCATGTAATAATACTCCCTCGAGGCGTGGTTTGACGGCCGACCGTGTCTACTATGTTTGGGACATGGTCTGTGCATAGCATGTTCGTACGGTATACCACAGTGGGCTCCTTGGTTATCGTGACTTGGGAGACTCGACATGGTCTGTGCATAGCATGTTCGTACGTTATACCACAGTGGGCTCCTTGGTTATCGTGACTTGGGAGACTCATAACTTGCGGGCCGGTGATGCAGTTATGTTGACCTTTGATGCACTCCGACTTTGGATTCTTATGCAGGTGTTGGCAGCTTACTATGTATCGCTCCTGCTGTGTTATCGCTGTTTATAGCCATGTTATCGCCTGTCGTCCCATTTGCTCTTCAGGGGAGTTTCCGAGTATGGGGAGGCTGGTAAGGTATTGAGTTGCAGCCATGACGTTTGACATTTCTTTACCGAAGTATCCTGGTGGGATATAGAGTTTACCGGTCACGTCCAAGGGTCCGTCTGTTGTCGCTGATTGGATCCAGCCGGCTCGCTTTTTTGGTAATGTGAAGGTTGATGGCATGGCTCGCGTAGCGTCCTCTGGTACCTGAATTTGTCCATGAGTCGCCTTGTTATCGGGCTGACTGTTTATGTGAGTCGGCATCTTCGTTTTTCGCTTGATCCCTGCGTGCAATCCCGCCACCTCCTCCTTGAGTTCCGCTATTAGAGCGTTGAGAAGGGTTTGATTCTCCGGAGTGATTTATTCTTTGAGGAGTGTATGAAAGGAGTTCAGGGTCGTGGCCAACGCCACTAAGTCGATGGAAACCGGATCAGTCTCTTCCTGAGATTTGTCTTGAGGCGCTTCTGATTCAGCGTCACCTCGCTTTCCCTTTGGGTGAGGATACCCGAGTATCGCGGCTGAACGGGGAGAGGGTAGTACTCATCCCGTTGGAATTTTCTCCTAACCCGTCGTCTTCGAAGAGTCGGGTCGGCTTTATGTTTGTATCGCATCCGTTGCCCAGGGATGACCCAATATTAGGTTGTGTCGGGTCATTGTTTTCGTTGGGGCTGTCTTTGTCGGAGATCTCGATGGGGTTCTCCAATCCTTCTGCAGACCCTGCAATGAATCCGACGAAAATGTCACTGGTCTGATCTGAAGATCTGCACGCATGCTCGGTCGAGGCGTATGGATCTGGTTCTGGATCTGATCCGTTAGTCCAACCGATAAAAAGGTGCTCGAATCCGATGGGGACCCGGTAGCTTGACTCGGTGGGGTCGGTCTCGGGGCCCCATGCTCCGTTCTCGATGTAGAGCTTGTCGCACCGACTTTGGATCATCTGGATGGCGGCGACTCCTTCCATGCCATGTCGAGCTCCCTCCTGGATCTCAACACCCGTGAGCGTAGGCGCCACGATGGGCGCCAACTGTCGTGGGAGAAACATGTCAGATGTCCTCATAGAGACCTTAAATGGGGCCTTTGCTACGAGTAATTTCGAGGAGGGATGTAACGACCCAATTCACATAGAATTGGAGTCTCTGTGATCAAGTGCTAGTCCCTGGATCAATAGCTAGCACACACAGTACATGATGTAATATCAAGAATAAACCACATGTCATAAATATTACATCAAAGATCCAGTATTACAATAAAGTATACCTGCATAGCTCAAGCCTAGCTTACAAATAGAATACGGCGGAAAAACAATAAAGATCTTCGTGGCGTCCATCAACTCCACCGGCACAGTTGAGTATAGACATCGTAACCCTACATCGCATCACTTACTCTTCGTATACAATCCTGCAACACCGAAGGTTACAGCCCGACAACGGGTCAGTACATCTGATTTGTACGGCAAGTCACACGAAAAAGTATATAACAGACCTACATCTACATGAAGGATAAGTCAAAGGAAGGCTTAAGGTTTTGTTTTGTAGAAAGCTGTTTTTTCCCAATCTACCTAAGTCAAAAATTTAGTTTAACTTCCTACATAAGGTTGAACTGAGCTACACCAGTTCCAACCCATACCCTTTATTAAATCTTTCCCACTCAAGTTTTATTAAAGTGTTTCATCTGTCAAGACCATCCAACAACAGTAATGCCTAGTTGCTCAAAGTTGTCCATAACCGGGGACACGGCTAATCATGATCAGTTTGTATGCTCTGCAGAGGTCTGTGGGCTTTACCCACTGGACCCAACCCGAAGATTGAGACAAAGTCTTCAGAAGAGGTCACCTCCACCCTTTGGTAGCCAGTACACCTATCATATCTACATCAGCTAGCTACCAGGGTCAGGCTCCCTACAACTTACTCAACTAAGCCAGAGCCCATATAGCCAGTGGTCGTACATGGAAGCTACTAGTCACTAAGTTTGTCCGATCTTTTTGAGCCTGGACGGCGCCCACTTAGGGTGCACTCTCATGGGCGCATTCCTTAGACAAGTTGCACGACCCCATGATGCCATCCCTCCATACCATACACAACCATTAGGGGTACATCCTGGTCTCGCCTTAGATAATGTACGAGCCCCCAGGAAACACTCCCTGCCCGTCCAGAGGTGTATTCTAATTGAGGTTTGCTAGTCAAGTCATTAAAATCCTTACACAGCTCAATGAAATCTCAAACCAATCCCCATCTACAAGCATAGAAATATATAACAAGCACGTGCTAGGTTGTCTAAGCAAACAGGATAAGATCATATGGCTACCCTACCAGGTTTGCAGTAATAGTATATAGTATCATTTCTACACATGCATAGGGTGATATTCCTACATGCATAAGTAAAAAATATAGGTTGTGAAATGGTCAAAGTATGACTTGCCTTATACATTCGATGAAGTTCTTCGCTCTCACGATCCAGATAACTCTACTCATCACACTCCGAGCAGTCTATCGTAAATGAAAGAACTCAAATAAGCAATCATGCCAAAAGAAAGATTCAAAGATCAATAAAATCAAACACAAAAAGGTTTAGCAACAAAAACAACTAGGCTCGATACGGTAAAGGTGGCGATGTGCTCGAAGGTGATAGGTGAAACGTGAACTCGAGAGAGTCAACGGATAAAGAATTATTGCTATAAAATATTATGACCAAAGGAATTATGAATTCAAGGGAACATGATGTCAATATGAAAGGTGTGTGGATATCACCGGTAGGATGTTTCAAATGATCCAATATGCAAAACGAATCACGTGAAACGGAATACTACAACACAAGTTATAGTAAAGTGATGTTTGAATTAAATTAAAATTCAAAAGAACAAAAAGTATTTGAATATGGTGGACAAATGATATAGAAAACAAGTATATGATACGAATGATCATACGCAAAAAGAATCAATTGAATTCGATCAACGGTATAAAAGATACGGCCTCCGGAAGGTTGAATTTGAATCTAAATAAATTCAAATTCAAACAGTTTCAAAAGTTAATTTGATATTTTTACTGGATAGAGAGGCTCAAAAGATAAATTTAGCTTTTGAATCGACTAAATCGGACTAACGGTGTAAAAGATATGGCTAATACAAAACTGGGGACTAATCTATGAAAGACAGTACTGAATCGTAAATAAAAAAATAAACTTCATCGCGAACAGGTCCTTTTCGCTACAGGACGAAACTGCAACTCACCGATGATGATGTGGCAACGGCACGGAAACCGAGCAAGCGGCGGCACGAACTTCGAGGTTCACCGGCGGCACGGATTTCGAGGTTCACCATCGGCATGGATTTTGAGGTTCACCGGCGGCACGAACAACCGAGGTTCGCCGGCACGGAAATCAAGGTTCCCGCCGCGGGGATCGAGGTTATCGACACGGAAATCAAGGTTCGTCGGCGAGGATCTGATAACCCTCAACTGTAGGGGATCGAGATAGTCTTCGCGGGCAAGATAACCCAATTTATTGATTCGACACTTGGGGACACAAAGAATACGTACAGGCTTTGACAATTGAGTTGTCAATTCAACCGCACCTGAAATAAACACTTGCTTGCATGAAAGTATTAGGAGAAACTGTGATACGGTGGTAGTAGTGGTGGTGATAATAGTGGTAATAGTGATAGTGGAACAGCAAAAGTAAAACAGCGAAAGTAAACAACTAGTAACCAGCAGAAAGAAAACACTGTAGGCTAGGGAGATGGATGGTTGGGCGTTGCTTGGATGAGAACGAACATGCAACAGATTCTAACTTGGGCAAGGCTCACAGAAAACAAAGGATCATCTAGGAAAATATCAAACATCAGGCATGTATCCCAGGGTAGTTGTACGTGCTTGCAATAAGAACTTTGCACAACATCTTTTGTCCTTCCCTCCCGCTAGGAACGGGGCCAAAAGGAACTTAGGGAAATTAAGGTCTCCTACAGCGGAGAACCGGAACAAAGCATTAACACTTCATGGATACACGGAATCCTCAAATTATAGTCCATCCCCTTTGGTGTCCCAGGCTGTCACCACTGGGATCGCCGGTTCTGGACTATAATAGGTGCATACAACTCATAGATAGGATCAAGAACACCACAAACTCAAGAAACAAAAGGGTGATTAGATCTGAAATCATGACACTCGGGCCCAAAGTGACAAGCAATAAGAGCAACAAGTTGTAACAGAGATGATAAACACCAAGTAGATGATAGGCAACATGCCCACAACAAATCTGATTGAACTATTACATGATCTAACTCATCCAATCCCTACCATCCCCTTTGCCTACAGCAGGGAATTACTCACACATGAAAGGAGAAGTCATGGATGGGTGATGGAGAGGTGATGACGATGACGATGGCGATGATTTCCCCCTCACCGGAGGCCAATTCAGCCTCCAGATTAGCTCTCCGGAGAAGAACAGAGGGTTGCGGCGGCTCCGCAGCGTAGATCGAAAAAGCGACTCCTGTTTCGACGTTTCCTCGACGGGAGAATAAATAGGGGCCAAGGTAGGTCACCAGGGGGTGTGGGACCCACCCAGGAGGGAAGGTGGCGCGGCCAGGGGGTGGGGCCGCGCCAGGCACCCTCCTGGCTGCCCCCTGGCTGCCCTGTGGCCCCCCTTTGGCCTGACGGAAGCTTTCGGAACGCTGATTTTTTATATAATTTTTTGGGATTTTTCCAGCGTACCTAAATATCCAGAAACCTGCACAAAATAAAAACAGCACTGGTAGCTCTGCTGAAAACAGCGTCAGTCCGGGTTAGTTTGGTCCAAATTATGCAAGAATGAAGTCAAAACAATAGCAAAAGTGTTTGGAAAAGTAGATACGTTTGAGACGTATCAGGATCCCGAGATTCGCCGGCGGCGGCACGGAAAGCGAGGCGCCGCTGGGACGATTTAGGGTTTCAAAAAAAACGAAAAAGAAAAAATTTGAAATCTTATATAGCCCGAAAAAAAATCCGTCTCGGGCTCAAATTGCTACGTGGCGCAAAACAGCACTAGGCCGGCTGGAAGGCCCAAAACGAAAACTCATTTTTTTCATTTTTATTTGGTCAACGAACTACGCAAAACATTTTTAAATAATAAAATGTGAATTTTAAAAATGTCACAGCAATAAAATAAAATAATAAAAATAATTGTTTTTTCTGAAATTACTATTTCAGCTATTACTCAATTTTCATAAATACCTTTTTTGCAATAAACTCTGTATAAAAATTATAAAAACCCCAAAAATAAATTTGATTCATTTATAATTCCTATGACACAGTTTATGAACACCCAAAAATATTTTCCACACTTTTTAACTTTATTTAAAATGGGGATAAGTCATATTATATCCTCTCCAATAAAATTGCCGTAAGTTGAAAAATGTTTAAAATATTCATAAGATCCAAATGATGCAAAACTCCAGCATGACATTCATATGATGATCTATTAACATCCGAATTTAGAAAATTGGGATGTTAAAAACCTACCCCCCCCCCCCTTAAGATGAATCTCGTCCTCGAGATTCGGGTTGGCTAGCAAAGAGGTGTGGATGATCTTGCTTCAAATCTTTTTTCTCGCTCCCAAGTGGCTTCGTCCTCGGTATGATGATCCCACTGAACTTTGCATAGCTTGATTGTCTTGGTGCGGGTAACTCTTTCTGCAGTCTCCAGAATCTTCACAGGTTTCTTCTCATAAGTCAAGTCACTCTCCAACTGAATATCCTCAAGTGGTAATGTATCCCTCAAAGGAACATCTGCCATCTCTGCATGACACTTCTTCAGCTGGGATACGTGAAACACATCATGAACTCCTGACAAAGCTTCTGGCAACTCCAACTCATAAGCTACCTCTCCTCTGCGCTCCAAGATCTTGTAAGGCCCCACAAAACGTGGTGCTAACATGCCCTTGATTCCAAACCTCTTGATTCCACGAATTGGTGAAACTCTGAGATATGCATGGTCCCCAACCTCATAGGTTACATCCTTGCGCTTCGCATCTGCATAACTCTTCTGCCTGGTCTGTGTTATCTTCAGTCTATCATGGATCAACTTAACTTTCTCTTTAGCATCTCTGATCACGTCTGGTCCAAACAACTAACGTTCTCCCACTTCATCCCACATCAACGATGTTCTGCACTTCCTGCCATACAGAGGTGTATTCTAATTGAGGTTTGCTAGTCAAGTCATTAAAATCCTTACACAGCTCAATGAAATCTCACATACCATATATAACGACCAAAGTCACATAGAATTGGAGTCTCTGTGATCAAGTGCTAGTCCCTAGATAATAGCTAGCACACACAGTACATGATGTAATATCAAGAATAAACCACATGTCATAAATATTACATCGAAGATCTAGTATTACAATAAAGCATACATGCATAGCTGAAGCCTAGCTTACAAATAGAATACAGCGGAAAAACAATAAAGATCTTTGTGGCATCCATCAACTCCACCGGCACAGTTGAGTATAGACATCGTAACCCTACATCGCATCACTTACTCATCGTATACAATCCTGCAACACCGAAGGTTACAGCCCGACAACGGGTCAGTACATCTGATTTGTACGGCAAGTCACACGAAAAAGTATATAACAGACCTACACCTACATGAAGGATAAGTCAAAGGAAGGCTTAAGGTTTTGTTTTGCAGAAAGCTGATTTTTCCCAATCTACCTAAGTCAAAAATTTAGTTTAACTTACTACATAAGGTTGAACTGAGCTACACCAGTTCCAACCCATGCCCTTTATTAAATCTTTCCCACTCAAGTTTTCTTAAAGTGTTTCATCTGTCAATACCATCCAACAACAGTAATACCTAGTTTCTCAAAGTTGTCCATAACCGGGGACACGGCTAATCATGATCGGTTTGTACGCTCTGCAGAGGTCTGTACGCTTTACCCACTGGACCCAACCAGAAGATTGAGACAAAGTCTTCAGAAGAGGTCACCTCCACACTTTGGTAGCCGGTACACCTATCATATCTACATCAGCTAGCTACCAGGGGCAGGCTCCCTACAACTTACTCGACTAAGCCAGAGCCCATATAACATGGTCGTACATGGAAGCTACTAGTCACTACGTATGTCCGATCTTTTTGAGCCTGGACGGCGCCCACTTAGGGTGCACTCTCATGGGCGCATTCCTTAGACAAGGTGCACGACCCCATGATGCATTCCCTCCATACCATACACAACCATTAGGGGTACAACCTGATCTCGCCTTAGATAAGGTACGAGCCCCCAGGAAGCACTCCCTTCCCGTCCAGAGGTGTATTCTAATTGAGGTTTGCTAGTCAAGTCATTAAAATCCTTACACAGCTCAATGAAATCTCAAACCAATCCCCGTCTACAAGCATAGCAATATATAACAAGCACGTGTTGGGTTGTATAAGCAAACAGGATAAGATCATATGGCTACCCTACCAGGTTTGCAGCAATAGTATATAGTAGCATTTCTACACATGCATATGGTGATATTGCTACATGCATAAGTAAAAATATAGGTTGTGAAATGGTCAAAGTATGACTTACCTTATACATTCGATGAATTCTTCGCTCTCACGATCCAGATAACTCTACTCGTCACACTCCGAGAAATATATCGTAAACGAAAGAACTCAAATAAGAAATCATGCCAAAAGAAAGATTCAAAGATCATCAAATCAAACACAAAAAAGTTTAGCAACAAAAACAAATAGGCTCGATACGGTAAAGGTGGCGATGTGCTCGAAGGTGATACACTACTAGGGAATACCCTTATAGTGGCGTCCTTTTTGTGTTTAGTGGCGCATTATGGATGCGCCACTAACTATAAGCCAGTAATAAGGGCTTAGAGGTGGCGCATTCTGTATGCGCCACCCCTAAGGCCCTTAGGCGTGGCGCATCTCAGAATGTGCCACCTATAAGCTCTTAGGGGTGGCGCATTCTGAAATGCGCCACGCCTATGGGTCCTTAGGGGTGGCGCATTCCCAGTGCGCCACTAAAGCCAGACAAAATGCGCCACTAAATGGGTTACAAAAAACAAAACAAAAAGAACTACAGAAAAGAATAAAACATTACAAATATTTTTATCATATTATAGAAATTCAAAATACAATATTACAATGAGCCCAACAGTTATTGATAAAAAGAATTGCATTATAATTCTTATTACAAAGATTTACAAGATTACATCCATCATCGTCTAAGGTTTAGAGGCCAACAAGATTCACAAGATTACATCCATCACAATATTACAATGAGTCCAACAATTATTCAAAACAGAAATCTACTTTCTTCATCATTGTTTGCTCTTCAACCTGCACAAAACAAAGATTTAGAGGTCACATCCATATGAATTCATAGCAAAGGACAACAACGCAATATAGCATCTATTCTTATCAACAACATAAAGCAAGTCGATCAATGGCCAGGAGCATGCACATATGCATAAAAATGCATATGCACTGACCTTTGTACACAAAGAGCACCAATAGTATTTGACACTACCATCTTCTACACAAAGAGTACATCCAAATTACGTGTAGGGCACACATTCATCAAACCACTGCCATATATAACATAAATTGATCAATTGTTCTGACTCAGCTCGGGGAATAGGCGGCATCCTTCTTTCATCATGAAAGGTCTTGTGTCACACAAGGCCTTTAGGCGTACTTCTATCTCCCCATTGGATGGTGCAATGTTGGAGTGGAAGATCGACCCCCTCATTTGTACTTCATGACGGATGATAGTCGCCATGTGTGCTTGGATGTGAAAGAACTCCTCCTTAAGATTTGCATCGGCGATTTTCTCCTTCCTTCCGGACCATGCTTTGAGATGACTTGGCAGCGTAAGGTTGCGTTGTTCCTGTACAATCACCCGCATGTGATGGAGGTCGTAGTACGCATCCCTCACACTGCGAGCCGGCTGCTTGACGCACGGGAACTGCGTTACGTGGTTGAACACACTCACGCCAGGCTGATTCTTCCTATACTTGTGCTTCACGATCTTGCCTCCGGATTTTATGTAGCCGGCGAGAGCATCATCCAAAACTCGTATGACATACTTGTAATCTTTCTTCTTCACACTCCCCGAGTCTAAATACACGGCATGCGAGTGTTGCGGTGAAAAGTAGATGAGCACGCAGTCTTGATCCTCACTCAATAATTAAAACAATCCAAAAGGAATGTTGGAAGAGGATAATGGAAAGCTAAGAAAGCATATATGCTACGGCGGCGAGCGAATTACTTACTTGGGAGAGTAGGTCATAAGAAATGAATCCTTTCCGGCATTCTCTAGCATGAAGTCTCTGATGTACCCCAACGCGAGAGTCGCGTCCCCGTCGTCCATCAAGATGCTTTCGCGCATGTAGAAGGGGTCCAATATCGCGGCGCTCGGGGTCTTGAATCTCCTGATGCTCATAGAAAGGCTGAGCGAGAACAGACGGATAAGGCTATGGTTCAGCCGCTTGAGATGGTACAAATTGAAGATCTCCGAAAACCGCAGGATTATCATATCCACGGGGATAGTGTTGATGAATCCCATGTTGAGTGGCACCTTGGCCATGAAAACCGGGTACGAGGGATTCTCTTCTCGAAGTAACATCTTCTCTAATGCCATAATACTATGATGCACACTCTGCATATCCGAAGTTGCAAGGTCGAGCATGCCGTTAGGTAGCATCGCTCTACCCGCCACATGGATTTCAAACGAGAGATCCTTGGGTCTTGGTGGCCCGTCCTGAGCCCGGATCGGCATCGAAGGTTGGCTGCTTCAAGTGATGCTCTTCTTTCTTTTCCGTCCCTTCTTATTTTTTTCTTTCGAGCAGTCACCGGTCTTTATCTGCTCAGTGGCCGACTTATGGAGTGTGGACGGGCTGAGAATAGATCTCCTTGTGGCATCTTCTTGAGGCTCGGTGAAGGCGCAAGCTGCTGGAGACATCTCCTGAGAAGCAGCAAAGAGACGCGTGGAGCAAGCAGGTTTCGCCGCAGGATCAGCTAGACCGCGAGCTTCCTCGTCGTGCTATTAGGCTCCTTCAACAGGAGGCATGAATAAGTCATCATTACCTTCATCAAAAAGAGTGTTGATGAACCCGTCGGCGTTGATATCATCATCATCGTCGTCGTCTTCTTGTTGTGCACCGATGGGATCATGTGGCGCCGGCACGACGACTACCGGTGTTGTCCTAGGTGTGGTGCCCCTTTCCACCGTCATTAAACGGACTTGGGTCTTCGGCCATAGGCATATTTGGCCGAAACAATCACTAAGGACTGTCGGCTCGTCCTCATCGTATCCGGCGGGTTGAATGGGAGGTTCAACTCTCTCATAGCCCGAAATCACGAGAGAGATTTGAACCCTATGCATCTCCGGTGCCATCGGCATATTTTGCATGATTCGATTTTGTGGTTGAATGGTTTTACCTTTGGCAACATCCTTCCACTCTCCGTCCACGACTTGTAATAGAATGCATGGAGTGTCCTCCTGCAAAAGAGATATATGCATTTAGGGCATCAGAGAGATTCCACTAAAACAAAAGCAAGGAGATGAATTCCTCGTTTGAGTTTCATACGCTTATAGTTACCTTGAGGGCGTCGAGGTTGGCCAATGAAGAGACCCCGCCGATGACGGCGGGCATGCAAGAGACGGAGGGAGCGCTGCCTCCCGTGGCATCGGTCGCCCTATTTGCGCTGCCGCCGGGTGCATTATTGTTATGCCTCGGTTGCTCGATCGTGGCCGGGGGAGTTACCATCACGTCCGGCGCCGCTGCCGCGGTGTTGGCGGCCGGAGTCACCAATAAGCCGGGATTCGGTGCGGGAGCCACCACTACGGCGGGAGTCGGGACTGCAGGCTCCGTGGTGCCCGAGTTGCTGCCCACCATGCTGGGGACCGGTATGGGCCCTTGACCACCACGCGCTTGCCAATTCACGAGTGACTGCATCATATCAGGAAGGAGGGCGTTCATCGTCTTCGCCACTTAGTCCTGGACAAGCTGCGGAAGCATGTTCACCTTCTCCTCCAGTCCACGAACATAAGCGGCGTCTTCTTCGGTCCTTCTCGCCTTGCGCCCCCTCGAACCGGACTGCTTCGCCGGTTTTCCATAATATTCAGACCAATTTAGGTCTGCACCAAACACGACCACACGGTCGGCTGACGATGGCTTCGCCGTCACGTCGTCAACCTTCTTGACCTTGTTCAACGCCCTGTTAAAGGCGTTGTCCCATGGGCCGGCCGGCTTAACCGACGACTCCTGTGATGAGGCAATTTTCATTTCCGCTTGCTGCAGAAAGAATGTGAAACATTAAGAAATTGTGAACTTCACTGGAGAATTCAATCGACAAGGTCACGTGGTAAACTACCTACCACGGAAGTCGTAAACTCCTGAATCTTAGGATCGATAACTATTTTCGAGGTTGCTTTCTCCTTATAGCTCCGGTCCCTCACAAAGAATTCGATATGTGGATCACCTTTGTATTGCTCGAAGGATTTAGTTATGCCCGCAGCAGCGTACTCGGCATCCTCCTTGTCCCATTTAGGCTTGGAACTTCTGTAACCACCGGCTCCGAGACGGTGGTTACCTATGACCTGCGACCGCATGGCCTTGCCCTTTGCACTAGCGGCCTTGGCTGGCTCGGACTCACACCTAGCCTTGAAAAGGTTGTAGGTAGCTTCGTCGATCAACGGCTCTTTCTCCTTGAGCTCCTCCCAGGTTTTGTTCTTTTCAATAATTGCCTCCTTCACCCGGGTTTTCCAACTGGACAAGGCCTTGCTCATCTTCCTGAGGGCCCATGTGTTTACTTTGTTCCCTTTGAGTTTGGTGTTATTGTACGGCTCCGTGAACTTGTATCGTCCGTGCAGCTTGTCTATAAGAAGCTGAAAATAATGAATATTCTCACGACTATTGAGGTTAATCGTGGTGATCGGCACGGTGTTGCGGAGGATCGCCGCAACTTGATGGTCTTACCCTTCCGAAAAACGTTCGGGCTGTTTAGGAATCCCGACGGTGGTCACGGCATTAAACTCTTGTCTGATGGTGCCGACCTTGGTCGGTTTCCGATTCCGCTTCTTCGACTGGGTACCATCTATGTTGGAGCCACCGGTCCCATCATCCTCGCCAGTGTTCCTCTCGTCGTCTGTCATACCGGCCTCCTCCATGTCATCATCCGATGAGTCGGACTCCGACTCTATATCCTCCACATACTCCTCCTCGCCCGGAGGTAGTTCCTCTTCTCTCTTCTCCTCGACCTCCTCTTGGGAGTATTCCCAAAATTGCTTCCTTTTTCCCCGGCTGAGAAGAAGGACCGGCGTCGGCTCCGGTCGACATGTTTGTACTAGTACAATATTAAGAAATGCAACTACTTAATTAATTAGCACAATAAATAAATGCAACTACTATCATGTTAAGAAAAATAGCAAAGGTACGTCATGCACGAATTCACGGAAAAGTTCAGCATGACCTTTGCTATTTTTCTTAACATGAGTGTGCCCCATTCTCAACCGAAATGGAAGTTAATCAACATTTCGGGAGAAAGGGGATAATGAGAGTCCCTGCACATAAAAAATGCCTAGTATGTAGGCACAACCAGCATATATATAGTAGATATTCTTCATCAAAAAAAGTAGATATTCAAACAGTAGATAAAAATAGTGGATAAAAATTCCCCAACCAGCATATATATAGTAGATATTCAAAAAGTGGATAAAACAGAGCACCATAAAAATTCCCCAAAGGCATGACCACTTTCACTTTGACATGATCTTCTTAATCATGATTTCAGCCAACAAAAATTAATTAACCGGTATCTGACCACTTGGTTAGCCTTCTATCTTAATCTTAATCTTAATTAATCTCACCAACTTAATTATCTACCACACAAAATGACCCACATAACCTCCCTCCCTGCTATGCTGCTATGCCATGACACATGCTCCTCACACAACTCATCTCTTATTTTGTCACCATCCCCAAAGCCATGATGCTCCACAAGAACAATTGAGTGTGATATATTGTGATGTGGTTTGCAATATATAGGAGGCTAGTACTAAAGTGCAAAAAATTTGAGTGTTTTAATTGTAACATGATGTTCAATGCTGCTCCACTGTCCTAGCTCTTGCAAGACTCATAACACTTTCAAAATTATTTGTCCAACAATTTACTATGTAGGATATTGCTCTTGCAAGTCTCTTGGATTTAATGTCTTATTAACAACATCATTCACACCCACATGATTTTATTTCAAAAGGGATGGAGTAACATCTCTGCTATGACTAGTGCTAACATTTCAAAAGGTGCAAGTGTGTTCTGCATTTAGCAGATCAATTGATCTATATGCATCCAGAAAGTGCTCAGTTTGGGCCCAAATGGCTTGTTCTACATGCATCTAGAAATGGCTTGTTCTATATGCATCAAATCAAATAAAAATGACTATAATTGAGCAGCAGCAGCAGCACGACCTAATTCAGCAGCCGAAATTTTCAACAGAAAAATTGAGAAACCATATCCATGGGGACAGGGGAGCAGGGGGTCAGCGCCGGGGTGGATGGAGATGGAGGCGATTCGTGCTCACCTCGGGGGTGTTGGGGTGGCGGCTCCGGGGGCGTCACTGGGGCTCCGTGGTGGCGGACACGACGGGATCGACGACGATGTCCACGGCGGCTCCGGTGGCATCGACGGGCTTCCCGACTCGGGTTCCGCGGTGGAGAGGAAGGAGAAGACCCCGACAAGTCTCCGGTGGCAGCTCCCGTGGTGGCGAGGGCGGTGGCCGGAGAGGGGGGCTTGAACGGCGGGGGTGGCTCCGGTGGCGGTCGGCGGCGACGAGAGCGGTTGGCCGGTGGGAATCGAATGGGTGTGGGCACGGGCAAGGGGAGGGGGTGATGGAGGTTAAGGCTTAGGGGTGGTGCATGTTGCTGAAATGCGCCACCAAAAGGTTTCTTATGTGCGGCGCATTTTGGGCAAAATGCGCCACGCATAAGAAACCTTTTGGTGGCGCATTTGAGCAAAATGCGCCGCGCATAAGAGCACTTAGTGGCGCATTGCGGCAATATGTGCCACCCCTAAGCTTTTTTTTGTTTTTTTGTTGAATTATTTTTTTATTAAACATGCCTTGTCACATTATGAATGAATATTTCCATTTCTTCTTCTTGGAGTATATTGTAAGTATGTAACAGCAAAGATTGTGTTTGATGTGTGTTGCTTGCTTCAGGTTCTCTCCTGGCCACGGAGCCATTGGGCTGTGAATATTAAGCAGGATTCCTCTCCTCTTTAAGACAAGTAAGAATCACCAACCAAGCCATGTATTCTGGCAGTGCCGTAACGATTATGATGAAAACACAGACCCTGATGGTTATAATATGTAGGTGGAGTCATGAAGTAGATGCAAACAAGGAAAAGCTCTAACAAAATACTAGGTGTAATGTGAGAGGGGAGCAAGCACAAGCAGCAACACCAACAAACAACAGCAACAAAGAAAGGAAAGAAAACCTAGGTTGTTTTAGATCTAGCCAGCCTTAATTTAGTAGTATATGATGATAATAGTACTAGTTATATAAATAATACTTCTAGTAGTCTCTTAGCTGCTCCAAGTATCATATCAAGAAAAGAAGAAAGACTATCCATGTTGATGCATCATTTTGTATGATGTGCTCTTAACGCAAACGCAAACGCAAGGTGGAACCTTTCTCGAACCAAACTCCACAAATGCAAGGTGTAGCGGCATTTGGAAACATAAGAATGTGATAATCAATTACAAAAGTGCAGATTAAATCCATGCATACACAAAGTGATCATGAATTACAAAATTATTTTCTTAAATTTGGAGCTATCTATCTAGCTATCGTTTCCTCACGATCTTCTTCTTGCCCTTCTTTGTCGTTGTTGAATAATTTAGGCCCGGTACACCTGCACTTTTCCTCTTGAACGGGAGACCTTTCTTCGGTAGGGTTGTGGTGTATGTATCCTGAGCGGCGTAGTCATCTTCCATCTTCGGGTCGCCCTACTTGTCAAAGTCTTGCTCGTTGGCGACTCCATCCATTCTGATGATGTTTCTTTTTCCTCTCCTCACTACAACGCGGCTCGACTTTGATGGGTCGGTAATGAAGAAGCATTGGTCCACTTGTCTAGCCAGTACCCATGGCTCATTTTTTGCGGTGATGTTTGCGCCCGCAGACTTGGATTTGGCTTCGGGTATAACCATGGTGGTGAAGTACCGGTCTTCTTTTACGACGCTCTTGGACCATCTCACACGGAACATCGGTACCTTCTCTCCACAGTAGTCGAGCTCCCATATGTCCTCGATCCTTCCGTAGAATATTTCCTTGACGTCATCGGTGTAGAATATCCCCGTTACCCCTGAGTTCTGGTAATCGCAGTTATTGTCCTTTTCTTCTATTTAGAATGTGTAGCCGTTGATATCATACGCTTGATAGGTCACCAGGTTGCGTGCGGCACCCTGTGACAAGGTGAATATCATCTTTTCGTCCTCGGAAGCGTTCCTTCGCGGGGGATTAGCACGAAGCTCGTCCCTGAACCAAGTCATGAAACCGGAGTTGTTCTCTTTGATTAACCGTGGATCTCGGATCGTTATCTGCAAGCCCTGGTCACTGTACTTCTTCCTAATTACATCCTTGTGCTTTACTATCCAAGGATCGACCAGCTGGATGTGTTGTAGCACGACTAGTCTTGATCTTTCAAAGTCAATGTCTCGACCCTCAAAGTTGACATGCATTGCACGGCTTCCCTCATGGTGACCACACCCATCGGTCCTGCCAAAGTGCTTGTTGACGGCCAGACCAACGGGGTTCTCGGTGTTGAGATAATTCGTGCAAAAAAGAGATGCACTCTTCGGTTAGAAAGCCCTTCGCTATGCTTCCATCTGGACGGGACCTGTTACGAACGTATTTTTTTATGTGTCCATTCATCCTTTTGAAAGGCATCATGCTGCGCAGAAATGCAGGCTCGAGTTGGACGATATCCTCCACGACGTGGATCAGCAGATGCACCATAATGTCGAAGAACGCGGGCCGGAAATAGATCTCAAGCTCGCGTAGTATGAGCACGATCTCCTTCTGTAGCCTATTGAGTTGTGTAGCGCAAATCTACTTCCGAGAGATGACGTCAAAAAAGTTGCAAAGGCCAAACAACGTTTTACGGACATGCTCGTCCATTATCCCTCGGATCGCAACCGGGAGAATCTGCGTCATCAGCACGGCACAGTCGTGAGATTTCATCCCGCTGAAACGCTGCTTCACCTCGTCTAGGTATCTTCTTATCTTCCCCACATAGCCGTTCGGAAATTTTACTCCTATGAGGCAGTGGATAAACCGCTTGATCTCCTCCTCGGACAGAGTGAAGCATGTCGGGGGGCAGTGATCAATATTGGTCTTCTTCTTGGTCGCCCTTTTTCATTTTCGAGAGTTTTGCGTTTCTGTATCCTCTTCCTCCTCCGGCTCATCATCATCGCACTAGGGGGGTGAAGTTCCATCCTGACGCCCATAAATTTCAAGTCAGTCCTTTCTTTTGGCCCGTCCTTGGTCTTCTCCGGCATGTTGAGCAGCGTGCCAAACAAGCTCTCGCACACGTTCTTTGTGATATGCATGAGATCAAGGCTATGAGGACTGCGGAGGACACTCCAGTATTCCAAATCCCAGAAAACAGACCTCGCTTTCCATACCCTCATCAACGGCTGAGTCTTCTTTTTTTTTGTTTCCCGACGCGGGGCACTCTTTCAAATTTTTCAACAAGTTGTCAATTTCTTTGCCGCTCCTTCGAGCTGTGGTGCTCAGAGCTCCTCGCTTCCATCGAACAGATGTCCCTGTTTTCTCCACGCTTGTTTATTGGGAAGCCACCTCCGAGACCCCTGGAACACGGTTTTTGAAGATCCGGGATCTTTTGGTAGATGGGGGTACGTTGTATTATCCATGCACCTAACGCATGCACAGAATCCTTGGACCACCTGCCCTGAGAAATATCTGTATCCGAGATAGTCGTGCATCGTCGTGATCACCGCGGCTTTCATTGGGAAATATTCTTTTACGGTGGCGTCCCACGTATTGACTCTGTCTTTTCATAACGTTTCTAGCTCCTCTTTCAACAGCTGCAGATATAGACTGAGGTCCGTACCTGGTTGTTTCAGCCCTTGAACTGGCATACACATTGTTATGTACTTTTTATTCATGCACTTCCAGGGGGGAAGGTTGTATATGCATACAAACACGGGCCCGGTACTATGTGTGCTGCTCTAGCCGCCAAACGGATTGACTCCATCGGTGCTCACACCAATCCTGAGGTTCCTTGGTTCTTCCCCAAAATCTGGGTATTCGAGGTCCAACGCGGTCCATTGGCTACCATCTGAAGGGTTCCTCAGCATGTCCTCCTTTTCCGGATCCGGGTTCCGGTCATCCTCTTTTAGCTTCTTTCTATCTGCATGCCAGGTCATGAGCTTTGCTTCCTCGGGATCTACGAAATACCTCTGCAAACGAGGAGTGGTCGTAAAGTACCATACCACTTTTCTCGGAAATTTCTTCCCTCTCTTGTATCGACTAACACCGCACACCGAGCCTGTGGTTTTCTCTTTGTCCTCACCCCGATAGATCATGCAATCATTTATGCAGACGTGGTATTTAACGTGCGGAAGATCGAGAGGGCACAGGACTTTCTTGGCCTCAGCGATACTAGTTGGGCACGTGTTGCCCTTCGGAACACGATCGTGCCAGAATGCCTTGTTATCATCGAAGCTTTTGTCGGTCCATTTGTGTTTTGCCTTCATCTCCATAGCCCAAAGTGTTACATTCAAGAGGGTATCCCCGTCGTTGCATCCTTCATACAACTTCGTAACCGCGTCTTTCTCGAGTTGCGCCATCTTGGCTTTCTCTCTAGCTGCACCTCTTGCGTTTAACGCCTCTTTGACAAGCATCTCTTGAACATGAGGGTCTTGCACCCAGCTTGAATCCTCATCATGTCCGACATCTTGATCTTCATGTCCGGCATCTTGATCTACATGATCTGCTTCGGCATCTTCTTCATGATCATGTACGGGGTGCTCTTCGTCTTCTCGCCCGCCGCTGTTGTCTGGTTTCCCTTCCTCATTTACTGGCGCCCCACCATTGACGTCCTCCTCCTCACCAGCTTCATCACTTATCCACCGTGTGTAGCCATCCATCAAACCATTACGCTTCAGGTGTCTTTGCAATATTCCGGAATCAGGCTCGGTCACGCACTGCAGTTTGCATCTCCGACACAGACATCTTATATCTGACCTATTATTCCTTAGCATGTCGTTTGTCGCACATTGCATCCACCTAGCCAAGGTGATATCGCTCAGCATCTCGCGGACCATGATCGATCGCCTGCGTGCACAGAGAGAGCAACACAATTATATATCACAGTCGTCGCCGAAAAAATTCGGCATGACCTTCCCTAATAATGCATGGGAGCATGCGGAGAGTGCGCCAGAAATTTGCCGAAACGAAAATGAAGCGACATTTCGGCAAAACATTGGCAACTCAAGATTCACATATACAACAAACCACCATAAGCTTCACATATACATCAAACCACCACAAGCTTGACATATACACTTCACGTATACGTGAAACTACCACAAGCTTCACATATACATCAAACCACCACAAGCTTCACATATACACTTCACATATACATCAAACCACCACAAGATTCACATATACATCAAACCCAAGCTTCACATATACAACAAACCCCAAGCTAATAAAGGCAAGTATATGGGTGATATATAAATGGAAGAAAAGAGTTGGGGAGGAGGTCCACTTACTTTAATATGAAACAAAGTATATTTAATGCCAAGTATGGATGGATAAATGGAAGAAATGAGGTGGGGAGGAGGAGAAAACCGAATAGATCTAGGGTTAGAAGAATGGATCTAGTTTGAGAAGTGTGTGGAGTGAATGAGAGGTGGTAGGTGGGGTGGAGTAGATAAGGGCAGCTCAAGGTATTTAGTGGTACATATAGCATCTCAGTGGTGGCGCATTCTTCAAATGTGTCACCCATAAGAGCTTATGGGTGGCGCATACTGGTAATGCGCCACCCCTAAGAACCTTATAGGTGGCGCATTCCCCATATGCGCCACCCATAAGCTCTTAGGGGTGGCGCATTTGCAGAATGCGCCACCTATAAGGTTCTTAGGGGTGGCGCATTTTACCAAATGCGCCACGTATAAGCTCATCCAGGCTGGCCCACTCTTAGGGGTGGCGCACTGGAAAAAAATGCGCCACCCCTAAGGGCTTATTGGTGGCGCATTCTGAAGCAGTGCGCCACCCCTAACAGATGGTGGCGCATGGCTTAATATATGCGCCACTAATAAGGTTTCCATGTATAGCTATTTCCCTAGTAGTGATAGGTGAAACGTAAACTCGAGAGAGTCGACGGATAAAGAATTATTGCTATAAAAGATTATGACCAAAGGCATTATGAGTTCAAGGGGAACATGATGTCAATATGAAAGGTGTGGGGATATCACCGGTAAGATGTTTCAAATGATCCGATATGCAAAAAGAATCAAGTGAAACGGAATACTACAACACAAAATATAGTAAAGTGATGTTTGAATTAAATTTTAATTCAACAGATCAAAAAGTATTTGAATATGGTGAAAAAATGATATCGACAACAACTATATGATACGAGTGATCATACGCAAAAAGAATCAATTGAATTGGATCAACGGTATAAAAGATACGGCCTCCAGCAGGTTGAATTTGAATTTAAATAAATTCAAATTCAAATTCAAATAGTTTTAAAAGTTGATTTGATATGTTTACTGGATAGAGAAGCTCAAAAGATAAAATTAGGCTTTTGAATCACCTAAATCGGACTAACGGTGTAATAGATATGGCTAATACAAAACTGGGGACTAATCTGAGAAAGACAGTACTGAATCATAAATAAGAAAATAAACTTCATCGCGAACAGGTCCTTTTCTCTACAGGACGAAACTGCAGCTCACCGATGATGACGTGGCGACGGCACGGACTTCAAGGTTCACCGGTGCCACGGATTTCGAGGTTCACCGGCACAGAAATCGGGTTCCCGGCGCGGGTATCGAGGTTCGTCGGCGCGAAAATCGAGGTTCGCCGGCGCGGATCCCAATATTCGGCGGTGGTGGCACGGAAAATGAGGCGCCGCTGGGACGATTTAGGGTTTGAAAAACAACGAAAAAGAAAATTTTCAAAATATTATATAGCCCGGAAAAAATATGTTTTAAATCCGTCTCGGGCTCAAATTGCTATATGGCGCAAAACAGCACTAGGTCGGCTGGAAGGCCCAAAACGAAAACTCGTTTTTTTATATTTTATTTGGTCAACCAACTACGCAGAACATTTTTAAATAATAAAATATGAATTTTAAAAATGTCACAACAATAAAATAAAATAATAAAATTATGTTTTTTGCCGAAATTACTATTTCAGCTATTATGCAATTTTTATAAATACCTTTTTTGCAATAAACTCCGTATAAAAATTATAAAAACCCCCAAAAATATATTTGAGTCATTTATAATTCCTATGACACAGTTTATGAACACCCAAAAATATTTTCCACACTTTTCAACTTTATTTAAAATGGGGATAAGTCATATTATATCCTCTCCAATAAAATTGCCTTAAGTTGAAAAATGTTTAAAATATTCATAAGATCCAAATGATGCAAAACTCCAACATGACATGCATATGATGATCTATTAACATCCGAATTTAGAAAATTGGGATGTTACAAGGGAGGGTCGATCGGTCAGGAGTCGATACGATGAGGCGGCACAAGAGACACTGGGATTTACCCAGGTTCGGCCCCTCGATTAGGTAAAGACCTATTTCCTGTCTTTCTTGTATTATATGCGGGAGATCTCAATTACAAGGGCGCTAAATGTCGTCGGTGTCTCAAGAAACTATCTAGATTTATTCGCCTTTAGGTGGTCCCAGGGCCTCGGCTTATATACACGTCGAGTCCTTGGGTTTTACAATAAGTCTGACTACGACACGAGGTGGAGTCCTATTCTATCTCTTTGATGACTATCTTTTCCTCCAAGGCAGCTTGGACTCCTTCCTTGTGGCATGGGTCTTCATCTTGTAAGTCGGTCGGTTCATAGGCCTAACCTTCTCATGGGCCTTCTCTTTAATGAGTCGGCCCATAGGCCGACTCTCTTCATCTTGAATACGGAGGCCTTCTTACTGATCCTTCGGGTTCTGTGATTTATCACCCCGAGAGGGTCTTCACTATGGAGGCATCTTTGCCTCACTTGTTATTAAGAACCTTGACTTACCAGTACGTGAGGATGACTTGCCTTTACCCTCCTCATGTTTGGATCTTGATGCTATGAGGAGTCATGAGTATGTTACTAGGGCTTCCACTTTAGAGACCATTGATTATTCTATAAAGTTTGATGAGAAAAGAGATTGTACTGTGTGTTTGCCTGCTCCTCTCTTGTTTCATTTTAATAGAAGGAACGGATGGTCATTCACCGAGGTTGAGCTAGACAAGTACTTGGCTCAGCAGCAGTTCTACGCCCAAGCAGAGGAAGACAAGGACTCGGCACCGATTCCACCTGCACTTGAGGAGCACGTCGTTCCTTGGGACGAGGTGCCTACCTCCTGGTAGGATAGCCGGATGTCGTTCGGAAACGATGCTCAGCAGGATCCATGGGGTCGCCACTACTATCCCTGGGCCGGAGGAAGCTCCTTGGGCTCACGGTAGATGAGTCCATCTGAGGGCAAAAGCCTAAGCTTGGGGGAGTACATACATCTCTCCCCTTTCAATGTAGCATCCGTGTTTTCACCTTAATCTTTTCGAAGTTTTTGCTTGATCTTCTTTGTTCTTTCTTAATTTTCCTGCTAAGTGGTTTTCACCTTAATCTTTTCGAAGTTTTTGCTTGATCTTCCCCTTTCAATGTTGAAAATTTTAGCACACCCATGAACATCAACAAGGTCCTAGACATCAACATGGTTTAATAGGATTTATATGATAGATATATCAACAAGTGTCTGCTAAGTGAGCTGGAGTGGGAGTTGAATAGAACCGAGAAGTTAAGCGTGATGGGACTGGAGTAGTGTTAGGATGGGTGAACCTCCGGGAAGTTTGACCATGAAGGTCAGTTTGACCTAAGATTAACGATAGTGACCAGGCATTAAGCATACTAACATGAGATTCAAAAATTAAAAAAATTGTTATCCAGATCCAGATTCGAAATTTAAAATTTAAAAAATAATAATAATGGCGCATTTTCAGAATGCGCCACCCCTAAGACTCTTATGGGTGGCGCAATTACAGAATGCGCCACGAATAAGGCTTATGGGTGGTGCGTTTTGAAAGGTGCCACGCATAAGTCTTAGCGGTGGCGCATTTGAAATGCGCCACTATTAAGGCCTTATTAGTGGCTTGTCCCTAGTGGCGCATTTGAAATACGCCACTAAAACCCTAAAAAGGACGCCACTAAAATGGTATTCCCTAGTAGTGATGCTCATGACATAGTTAGACCATAAATCATTTATTGTAATCAACACCAAAACCATAGGATGGGAAATGTCCTATCAATCTCCCCCTTTTGGGTGGTTGATGACAATACACGGATTTGCAACAAGGAATGTTATGATGTGCACTAAATCCGTAAAGTATAGATGTCAGAAGCCCAACTTGGGTAGGTGCTAGGGTTAGCTTGGGTTTGTGCATCATGCAAAAATTTCAAAAGAAATCCAAATGGGGAAAAGAAAAGCCCTAGTTGAATTTAATTCAAAATGGCCAGACAAAAATTTCTTCCAAAAATTCCTCTGTTATTTTTTAAAAGTCTTGTAAATAAGCATGATCACATATAAAGTGAAGTCGGTCCCACTGCATGCACCAAGATTTTTCAAAAAATTCAAACAGGGCTTGGAAATTAAATTAAACCATAATTTGAATTGAAATTCAAATTGTTTGAATTTCAAAAATGTCCAAAACTTATGAGTTGCTAGTGGCATGACAGCCAAGTCCATATAGATTTTTTGGGGATTTTATAAAATGTCCTGCTATTTTATTTGGGGCAAAACAGAGAAGAAAAATAAAAAGAGGAAGTAGCCCAACCCCTACAGACCCCTGGCCCAACTAGCTCTACCCCGGCCCATTCCACCACCCCACTCCTTGTCGTCTTGCCCAACGACGGCAAGCTCCTCGGTGGCGAGCATGCCATTTCCGCCACGCCACCTGCCTGCCTGGCCTGCCCCTCGCCCCTACCTGTAGCTGTGGCGACGCCTGGACGCCCCGCACCTTCTTCCCCCTCTCCCCGCTCTCTCTCGCATCCTCCTCACCGGATTCGCCCCGAAGACAGAGAGCGTCGCCGCCCCGCCATCGCACTCCGACGCGGCGAACGACGACCAGGAGACGCACCTGCATGTCCAGGGGAACCGCCACCGTCGACTGCATCTCCCCGCGCTTGGAATCGGGCTGAGTCGCCCCGTGTGCAACGCCATCATCAACGACATCTCGTCGGCCGCCGTGGGCTCCGACGAGGAATTCGTCATCGCCGTTGCCTCTTCGGCCACCCCGACCACACCAAAGCACTCAGGGTGAGCCCCTCTTCAAAACCCCCCAAACCCCGCACTCTAAATCGGCTCCCTCCGTCGTTTGCCATGAGAGCTGAGCCTCGCCGTCGCCATGGCCGGCCTCATGCTCCTCCCACCTCACCGTTTTGTCTGTCATGCTCTTGGGCTCTCCAGGAGTACAATGAGCTAACGCCTCGTCCTCCCTGTGCACTGAGTCGTCGCGTCGTCCATGCCGCGGCTCCGGCCGCCGCCACTTTTGAAGCCGACGTCGTACGCGGCCTCCCCGGCGACCCCAGCGTAGCGCATGTGATGCGGCTCTTCAAGGGCTTCCTCCACGTTCTCCGGGCGCTCCAAATGGCAGCCGGGAAGCCCCTCCGGCGATTCTCCGCCGCACACTGTGGTCTCCGCCGGCTAAACGCCGGTGGGCAGTTTATCCCAATCCTAACCCCACCCTAATCCAACCCCCTGAGCCACTGACAACTGGGCCCAGGGCCCTCTAATTAATCACAGATTAATTTAAACAGGGGATTAACCCCCTTGTGTCATTGACAGGTGGGGCCCCCTAGTCAGTTTGACTGGTCAGCCCCCCCCCCACGTCACAATGACATCATGCTGACGCAGTAATTGGAATATAGATTAAAAGAAATCCAGAAATTGCTGAAAATACATTAAACTTCAATAATTCATAACTAATTCATTTTAACTCCAAATTGGACAAATAATATATGTAAAATTATCAGAAAAATTCAAGGATTCTGAATATGCAACTTGTTTTCATGTTTGACCAAGTCTACTTGGGTGAACAGTGAAAACAATGCATATGAATTCATTTGAAATTTGAATTGGAGTTTGAATTTGCATTTCAAATGAAATACACTCCTTTTAATTGGAATGACCCACACACCAGTGACACTCATATCAAGTTTCAACCTTCAACTCATGTGTTTGTGCATTGTCGTATTATTGCTTCAATGTTTGTATTGTTTGTCGAATAGAAGTGGAGCCGGAGTCGGAGATCACCCCCTTTGTTGAAGACACCGTGTGTGAACCCCGTCAGCAAGGCAAGAAAACTCCATTGATCATATCTATAAAAACCCATTTCCCTCTCAGTCTCGCTTATGCATGTTTAGGAGATCACCATGATACGTTCTACCGCATAGATGAACCCATTTATTTTCATGACCTATCATTTCTGCCACAGTATTAAGCTAACCTCAACCTAGCAGATCTAGGAATTGCTTGTGATCATCATGTGGCCATTCATCCATGTTATGCTTATGCTATGCTTAGAGTTGTGGAAGCATTGGTCCATCTTGGGTGATGAATTGATGTTGGTGACAGTCATGTTCATGCTACTTGTGATGAAAAGGGTGTGGTGAATTTGACCTAAACAAGGTGAACGATGAGAAGCTGTGTAGGAGTACACAGTGGGTTGTCTCGTTGAACACTGCCCTAGGCCCCGAGTTATTGTGTTGTGATCCAAGACAAAGAGTAGTATCACATGTTGGGCAAATGGACCCCCGCTCAACCTACTAACTCACCCCAATTCAGGTCCAGGAGTCACACTAGTTCGGGCTTTCCATTTGGCATATGCATAGAAAAAGAATGAATGAAAGGTTGCATCATTTAGATATGTGGGTGGACCTGTGAGGCAGAAAAATGATCTACCAGGGTGGCGTCTCGGTCGCCTGCATTGTCTGGGTCCGTATCGTCTATCCGGCCGTACTCTCGAGCGGTAACCAACTCAGATAGTCGAGTCCTGGATTATAGTTGGGTGTGAGGTAAAAGTTGTGGGAATTATCCTCGCCGACACCCGCTTGAAGGGTGACGAGATCCCGGCGGTAACTGATAATTTCATGTGTGTAGCAGTACACCCCTGCAGGGTTAACAAACTATTCGAATAGCCGCGTCCGCGGTAATGGACAACTTGGAGACCTTTACTAGATTATTAGACAACTTCAACGGATACTCTAAAACTCGCAAGATAAGTGTGAGTGCTATGGCGTGCTTCCTCGTGGGGAAGTCGAGGAAGTATCCATAGTGGTGTATTTGATTGGAGACTTGGCAGTGGACTCATGTACGCTTCTTACCTCAAGTTTGTTACTCGTAGTACAAGACTAGCCAAGTCAAAGCTGGCACTTTTGCATTGAAACCCCACCTCCCTTTACCTTGAAACTTGAGCATGAGTAGTATACTTCTGATGTAAGTCTTGATGAGTACGACTTTGTACTCACGTTTGCTTATTCTATGTTGTAGATGAGAAACCAGACCCCGATGGAGTCACCTTCCTGAAGCTCGATGTTGACCATTGTATTATAGTTCCAGAAAGTAGTCTGGTCCCTCGTGGAAGGGTATGTTTGTTGAACAAGGCTTATCTAAGCCATTTGTTAATCTTGTCTGTACTCAAACCTAATTTTCTACCGTTGTTTGATGTAATGATGGATCATAGTCATATGATCTTTGTGTACTCTATGTGTAAGTCAATAAAGATATACTTTGTAGAGTTCATGTGATGAGTACCTACTGTTTACACTGGACATGTATGTTGCATGTATGATTATAACATGCATGTCTTAGTGTGGGGTTCGAAAGCTTAGTTGTGTTCTTATCGGCGGTCTTTTATACACCAAGTGGCCCTTAGATGTGCGCAGCTTGGGGCATCGCGATGCGATTGTTCGTGACTCTGTCACGTGGCACACTTTGTTGTATGATTGAGCCCGCCTGAGATCCCGACTAAGTGATCGGGCTGGAGTCTGTTTATGTAAGTGTTATAATTCAATCGATAATATGGTTGAGGCGACTTGTCTATGAGTATGGGATTTCACCACCCATAATCATTTAGACTTGTGAGCAGGCGTTGAGGACCCATCTCAGTTGGTCATCCGTCCTGGATGGGATGCCCCTCACGTACGATGATTTCCGAGAGTGTTCTGTGCTTGGCCTTGTCTGCTTAGACAAGTGGGTACAACTCTCAGCTCTCCATATGATTGAGTTGTGACTGGAATTACATACGCATATTCCGGGTCCCGACAATATACAAGCTCCCCCTAGATGTATGCCCCTTTTGAGGAGGGCCTTGAATAAACAAGGTGTATATACTAGGATCAACAGTCCCCCTATATTTTATGGATCAACACCCATTGCAAACGACAAATCAAAGCGATAAGAGAGAGTGCGAGAATCAACCACAAGATACAAACTCTCAAAAGGTAAATGGTAGCATGTCTTACACCACGCAAGGTTTAAGGTTCAACACACAAGATAAGGATCAAAGTGCACACACAAATTAAAGCGCACACGATACAAGGAGCTAGCAAGCTCCGCAAGAAAATCCAGCGAACACCTAATAGATGACTTCTCCCCCTTTGGCATCAAGACACCAAAAAGGGAGAAAGTACGATGCTAACGCCCAACTAATCACTCGCCAGACTCGTCGTTGGCGTCGGTGTAGGAGTGATTGGAGTCCACTGGATCAGGCGAGTGCTCAGAGTGGATATCATCATCATCATACTCGGGAGGCGGGGACGTCTCGACGGTCGGTGGTGGAGTGTCATCACTGTCAATCCACCGTGAGTACTGCTGGGAGATCCACTGATCTTCTGGAGTGATGTTCTTCTCGAACCCACTCTGAATATCAATGTTTAAGGCCTTCATCATCTGCATCTGTCGTGTGCAGCTCTCCTTCTCACGCTTATGAGCAAGATACAAGCGGTGTTGAATGTCAACCTGAAGGCAAAAGGTCTTGCAAACCTTAGCCTTGAGCTTAGCCCAAACTGAGGTGCCCGCCTTGGAAATCTCAAAGTCGGAATCACTGGACGCAGCAAACGCAGTTTCCATCTTCCCTTTCCCTTTGTTCTCAAAGCGAGGAGTGTTGTTCTTCTTGATCTTCAGCTTCTTGCGAGCATGAGTAATGAGGATAGTGTGATCCTCAATCAAAGCCTGCCCCGGGAACTTGTCCTCCCAATATGTGTGAAGAAACCTCATGAAGTACGGACCAAGGGTGTAACAGCCCAGATTTCACAAAAATTTAAAATTTTTGTTTTTGGTGTAAATTGTTTGATTGTCTGATTTGTTTGCGGTGTTTGCATCCCCGATTTATTGATCGGCGATTATTTTTCCCCCTCTTCTCTCGTACCGGACGGAGACCGACCCTTGCCACCCTGACACTCGACCTTTGCGACATCGGGTTTCTCCCGATCACCGTCGCGAAAACCGCACGACGCCAGCCGCTGGCGCCGATGACCCCCGTGCGGGATCGAGCTGGAGTCGCCGCCGTCGTGGGCCCCGCGTCCCCCTGCGGCCCACCTCGCACCGAACCCAGCCGGCCTCCCTGGCCCGGTTCAGCCACCCTTCCACCACAGCTGGGCCGAGCCCACTTGGTGAGCCAGCCCAACGCTTTTTTATTTTTTCCGTCTGTTTTTTTTCTTTTAACCCTGTAAATTTTTCTAAGTCCTGGAAATATTGATGTTGTTACGTTTTTGCGACGATAATTGCGATCAAACCGTAGCTCGGATCGTGTTGCGCCCAAAAAGGAAATTGCTTAGAATTGTGTGTACTTCAATCCATCTTTTGTGAACATTTTGATTTGAGGCTATCTTGATGTTGTTAATCTCTGTTGAAGTGGGCATCAGGCCGTTAACTGCTACTAATTGCTGTTATGTGCTGCTGTTATTATTTTATTGCAACTTTGATTGATGATTGTGACAAATCCATTAGGCCTATTGCGTTGATTCTTTTTCCTATGCGTTAAGCATCATGTGTACTTCATTTCCATGCTTTAACTTTTTATGTTTGGGTGCTTTAGCTATATTAAATCTTGCTCCAAAGTGGTGACCCTGATGTTAATGTGCTGTTGTGCTGAAAACTTTTAATTTGTTGCAACTTCGGGTGATGGTTGCGTCGCAACCGTTTATCGGAATTGAGTGATTCCAATTGCATATTGTTAAGCATCATGTCTACTTTTATTATATGTATTGTATTGCCATGATATGCTTGCTGGTCATATAGTTAATGAGCTCCAAAGTTACTATGCTGCTGTTTTTGACAGCCACCTCTGTTTTTCTCTAAGTCTTGCTTCATCCAAAGGCTTGGTGAAAATATCCGCAAGTTGATCTTCGGTGCCCACATATGAAAGAGCAATATCACCTCGCTTCACATGATCTCGAATGAAATGATGACGAATCTCAATAGGCTTCTTCTTGCTATGTTGAACGGGGTTCTAGGCGATCTTGATGGCACTTTCATTGTCACATAAAAGAGGCACTTCGTCACAAGGGACACCGTAATCCTTTAAAGTTTGCCTCATCCATAATAATTGTGCACAACAACTTGCGGCGGCAATGTACTCGACTTCGGTGGTTGAGAGAGAGACACAATTTTTCTTCTTGGAAGGCCAACTTACCAAAGACCTGCCAACGATTTGGCATCCTTCGGAAGTAGACTTCCTCTCCACTTTGTCTCCCGCCAAATCTGAATCTGTGTACCCAACTAGGTTGAAGCTCAAGCCCTTGGGATACCACAAGCCGAAGTTTGGGTATGAACCAAATATCGAAAGATTATTTTGACGGCCACTACGTGGCTTTCCTTTGGTGCGGATTGAAATCTTGCACACATGCCAACACTCAATATAATATCCGGCCTAGATTCATAAAGATACAACAAAGAACCAATCATAGAATGATACTCCCTTCGTTCTACCTCTTTGCCGTTCAGTTCGAGGTCAAGTTGACACTTGAGGGGCATGGGGGTCTTGGCCCCCTTGAGATCATCAAACTTGAACCTCTTGAGCATGTCTTGAGTGTATTTTTCTTGGTTGATGAAGGTTTCTCTTGGCAATTGCTTCACTTTGAAACTGAGGAAAAACTCCAACTCTCCCATCATAGACATCTCAAACTTGTCGGTCATTAGCTTAGCAAACTATTCATTAAAATATTGGTTAACCGAACCAAAGATAATATCATCAACATATAGTTGGAATATGAACAATTCCCCACCAACCCTCTTAGTAAAAAGAGTGGGATCGATTTGCCCAATTTCAAACCCAAAATCGACTAAGAACTCGGTAAGGTGCTCATACCAAGCCTGTGGTGCTTGCTTAAGGGCATAGAGCGCCTTATCGAGTTTATAGACATGATTGGGGAACTTGGGATCCTCAAACCCAGGGGGTTTCTTGACATATACCATCTCATTAATGGTACCATTAAGAAAAGAACTTTTCACATCCATTTGATATAGGTTGAAGTTATAATGAGAAGCATAAGCAAGAGCAATACGAATGGATTCAAGGCGATCCACGGGGGAAAAAGTTTCACCGTAGTCAATACCTTCGACTTGGGAAAAACCTTGTGCCACCAACCTTGCATTCTTCCGCACAACAATACCATGTGCCTCTTGCTAATTCTTGAATATCCACTTGGTCTCAATAACATTATGATCACTTTTGGGTCTGTAAGGCCCGATATGCGGTACTATTCCAGATCTAGATGTTTTCATCCAGATCCGGGAATGAAGCACATATCGGTCCCACCACGGCATATGCCGAATTCATATGCCCCGGATTTCCAACATGATATCACAACATTACAGATACAAGGATACAACATCTCATACAATCGGCATACAACTGCCTTAATACATTACATCAGCGGAAGATACATGTCTGAGTACAGACTACAATCAATTGCCTAGTCGCAAAGAGAAAATCATCGATCCCCATAACCACACGGGTCCAGGCTGTCCAGATCCGGGAATGAAGCACATATCGGTCCCACTGCGGCATATGCCGAATTCATATGCCCCGGATTTCCAACATGATATCACAACATTACAGATACAAGGATACAACATCTCATACAATCGGCATACAACTGCCTTAATACATTACATCAGCGGAAGATACATGTCTGAGTACAGACTACAATCAATTGCCTAGTCGCAAAGAGAAAATCATTGATCCCCATAACCACACGGGTCCAGGCTGTCCTAGTCGAGCCTCCGTGAAACATCGATCACCGTACATGTTGTCGATCAGGAACCCTAAAAAGAGTTTGGGGTAGTATCATGAGTACAGAAGTACTCAACATCCAACTGTAGTGGTCATCTGACCGAGCAAGGACTTCATCACTCGTCATTCTAGGACAACTAGTAGTTTACGGTAAGGATGGGGTAAGTGGTGAGGTTGTTGCCGCACTAGAATTTATGAAGTGGCTAACGATCTAGAGAGTAAGATAAGAAGCCAAGCATTCAATGAGGAATCGCCTCCAACAAGTCTGCTATCCACCTACTTACGCAAGCATAACACCTATCATATCCTTGTCCTCTCTTCGCATCCTGACGAAGAATAAGCAGTCAAGGCACACAGACGTTGATCAATAATATTAAGATTATCTCAGTTGTTGTTTTCTATGAACAAGGAGTAGGTCTCAAGTCGTCCATAACCGTGGACACGGCTTCTAGAAAAGATTTAACCCTGCAGAGGTGTACCAACTGCCCATTAAAAGGCTCCGCACGCACGCCCATCTCTCTCAGTTGATACCCATCACAGGAAACCATTTTATGATTTAGTCCCAAGAGATCCGGAATGATAGGTCCCTCTAACTAACAACGCACAAATCCGGGTTTCCCCCGGGTGAGTTGACATCCAACTCAAAAACCGGTCGCGCTCTTGAATCGGTCTCTACCGTCTGGACGAGTTCGGGATAACCTACCCTCGCCCGGGCAGGCTCCCTAGCTTCAAGGTGTGGACCAACAGGATATACCATCCCACTGGCCCGGTTAATTTTAAATCCAGTTGTTGCAGACCAGTTACGCACACGGTTTCTCAAATGGTAAAATCAGCTTGGGTAACCACTATAAATGTTTGAAGCTAGGTAGGTAAGAAGAGGGGACCCCATAGAATCCCACACCCGGTTAGGCACGCTCAGTCTTAAAACCAATACCCGGAACTCGGGTCCTAGGTGACTCGAATGGAACAAAGCGTCGGGGCGGGATAACCTGGACCTTCCATCCTTCGTCGAATATAGTCAACATTATAATAATCATATCATCAACAACAATATAATAATGCTATAGCCCAAACCAAGGAGTGATAGGAGGTAAAATTTGTAGCATCCTAAGCATGCATACTAAGCAGGGGCTGAGCAACGAGCAATAGTAACATAGCAGTACATGGTTTGCTGGGAGGGGACATGGTTGTATCGGTTTGAAAGAGGCTGTAAACATGTGGTAGGATAAAACATCGAACCTATCCTAGACTAGCATGCAAACCGCTGGTTCAAATAGAATGGATCATAAGTAATGTATAGTCCTTGCATGTTGATAAGTCGGGTTCCGAAGGTGTATTTGATCCCAATCTCGCATCGTCTCCAAGAGTATCCGCGGAAGCACACAAGAGGTAAACACTGGAAAAGCAATCAACGGAGATACCACTATCACTACGGAGCAATCACGATCAAGCAACGAACAAACAAGTATGATCAAATATGATGCATGTCATTTTAATAGCATGGCATGAACATAAGAATAGACAAGTTTAAATGAAGAATCGGGAAGCAACGGTGCAATGCTACCGACAACCTTCATGTGCATTTATGTAGGTGCATTACGGATCCGAAGGATCCTTACGTTGTAGTTATTATGATGCATGATCATGGCATATGCAAAAGACTAGTACATAATATCAACAAGAATTGCCCACACATGAGAATAAACCTCGAGATGGGGTTCCTTAAATTAAATATATGAAAATGACATGGTATGGTATATTATGATGCAACTAACGCAACATATTTCAAGCAATGAAATAAAGAGCGAGACAAAGCTATCGGCAAGCTACGGTCATCGCGTAAATACGGTGATCGAAACACGCGAAGCCAAGTGCAATATGTGAGAGGTTTAAGTGCAAAATGCAACATGACCAAAATAATGCATGCCCATTTAACAAAATGAACAATACCATCACCTTCCTCACATTTTTCTACCCCAAAAAAATATATGACATGATATAGTTGGGGCAAGAATGCACATATGGCAAGCAACGCAAAAAGGAGGCATGTTAGATCAACTTGGATGGACTTGAATAAAATTGCAGAAAAAGAAAAGGAGGGAAGCCTCCCTTGGGCTCATCTCGGCCAAATCTGACCCAACCAGGCGAGCAGCCCTCTACTAAGAAAAACGCCCATGGCAAGATTGTGCAGCTGGGCCGAGACCATCTGCACGCAGCAGCAAAAGAGCAAATAAACGGTGGGGATTTATCTGTCCCGAGGGGGATTCGAACCCGAGACCGGTTAAAACCCAAGGCGCGCTACCAGCTGGGCTACGTTGAGCAGATTCGCAGCGAAACTGAAACTGAAGAATTGTACAGCGCCTGAACCTGAACATGCGAGCTGCAGAAAATAATACATGGCAAAATGGGGCACCTTTGCGCCGGCTGGGAATTGATCCCGAGACCTCTCGCTCTAGCAAAGCCACCCTACCACTGCGCTACTGCTGCTGGACTTACTACAAATCGAAACTGACCGAAGATAAACCATACGGGGCGCTAACTGAACCCCACGCTGAAGAAAACTGTTGTGTTCCGATCTCTGTCAAAACTGAAGATCCAACTTCAGAGCGTCGCGGCATGTTCAGAGGACACTGGCGGGAGATTCTCAGGGCGTGCCCAGGGAGGCCAAGGCACGGCCTTTGGCGCGGGATGGTGCATCACACACACACGGAAAGCGGGGCAAGGACGCGTGCGCATGCCACGGACAGGCCTCGACGCCGGTGACGTGCACGACTACCACGGCGATCAGAACGGGCGACGGACGTCGACCTACTATTATGTGCTGGAAAGAGCAGAGGGAGAATGGGAGGAGGAGGCGCTCACAAGGGGGCTATAGGAGGCGGTCGGGCTCGGGGTCGAGGGAGAAGACAACGGCGACGAAGACGGGCTCCCGGGTGTGAAGAAGAAGATGACAAGGACAACGACTCGGGCACACCGGCTCCTTCTACAGGTTCTCAGGGACGCGATCTCCGACGGAGAGGACGCCTTCCTCATCTGGACTCGACGTGGGGCTCTGGTGAGAGCTCATGGACGAAGTCGTCGCCGAACGGCGACGTGATCAACCTCCTGGACCTCATGTCCATGGAAGGTTGTAGCGGAGATGAGGAAGAAGAAAGGAGTAGATGGGAGAGAGTGGCGGCGCTGGGAGGGAAGGAGGCTAGGGTTCCTGAGGAGGGGCGAGAGGGGGATAAAATGGGGAGGGGGAGAGAGGCTGCCATGGGGCTCCACGCCGGCTCCTCCTCTCTGCTTTCTCTGTCGTGAGAGAGAGGAGAGGGAAAAAGTGAGGGGGGAAGGGGATGACAGGTGGGTCTAAAAGAGGTTGGGCTGGATTGGAGTTGGACTGGGCTGGGGAGAGAGAGGACTGGGCCAAATGGCTCTCTGTCATTTTTGGATTTTACTCATTAGTAAAATGAGAGCAAAATAGACAGTATAATAAATAGCAAAGGATATTATAAAATCATATAACAATATGATTATGAATCCCTAGAAATTATAGGATTTTTATAAAATGATTTGGGAAAATATTATTTAAGTAATAAAAATGGCTATTAAACTAATTTAAAAGCCATTTAAACTACAACCCCACTTTCTGAAAAGGCAAAAATCCTGAAAGTTGGGCAAGGGATAAATCATGGCAAAACATGATTACTTGCAGAAGATTTCGATGAGGGGATCAACAGGATGGCTTGGAGAAAAATGGCAAGGAACCAAATAAAGAAATGAAAGCAAAGAAAATAAAAAGGGGAAATCCTTTTACATGATCAGAAAAATGCTTGAGCATTTTTATGTCACATGGATTTTGGCAAGGAATCATTGTGCAAATTTTCATCCCCAATGGGAAAAATAAAAATACAAAATTTATGGAATTTGCTAGTTTTGGGTTGTTACAGGGTCTCTCCACGAATGACCACACCTTGTTGCACTTGAAGTTATTGAGTTCATCATGCATGGCCTCAATCCAATCCGGGTCTTCAAGCGCCTCAAATACCTTTTGGGGTTGCACACAAGAATCAAATGCATTATGGGCACAAAAATTTCTTAATTGACTACGAGTGGTTACCCCTTTTATTAGGCTTCCAAGCACTCGATCCACCGAATGATCTTGAGATGAAAGCTTGGATGCAATCTTGGCCGCACGGCGTGCTATAGTTTCCTCAAGTGATTCTCGAGAATCCTCTTGAGGATCATGATGGCGTGGAAGTGGTAATGGCTTCTCGCCCTTCGTTGGTTACCCCAAGTGGAAGGTGAGATGTAGTATAGCAGCAAATTTCCCCTATGTAGAGGATAGGGTTATTCTCCCGTAGGACTCCGGCAATGATAAGTAGGTGTCAGCGGTGCACCTTACGCGGACCTGCACACAATACAATTAACTTTGCTCCCAACAAAGTTCAGAGAGGTTGTCAGTCTCTCCGGTCTTGTTGTTTACAAAGGGTCAAACACATAAGGGATAATGATAATGATAGCAACTGAAAGTAAATACTGAAAAGGAAATAAGCTTGTAAAAAATGATGAGAATATGGACCAGGGTCCCGTGATGTCTCTCTCCCAAAAGACGATAAAACTGTTATTCGAGGTAAACAAATTACAGAAGGGCAATTGACAGGATTATAAATGCACCGCAATGCTAACTATGCTAGAAAAGAAAGGAAGAGCCTCATAAGCATGGGCAGTACGCAAAAATAAGTAGACCGAAATCCATCTGCATCTACTACTAATCTTCCACCTTGAGATATCTATCCAGAACATCTCGTTGGTATTAAGTTGCGAGCCCCACCCAAAGTGTAAACCCAAAGCAACAGACAACTGCATTAAAAAGAACTTTGCGTAATGTAAACAATCCTTGCAACCGCGGTTACAAGCACCGTTGTTTTCCCCCTTGTGGCCACAGCACATCCCCTAGACTCATGTTTCTGTCACTCAAGCGTGTCATCAGGGGCATGTACCCACAATCGAGCATAACGTTCCCACTTGGAGTTAATACCTACCACTTGGACAAAGCAATAAACAGCAATGGAGAACATGCAAGAATTACTTGGGAAAGAAAATATAAGAGATAAAAACCAATATATTACTCTATCACTATCTGAACATAATCTCATAGTCCATCAGATCCCATCAAACTCAGCATAGCAACAGCAGAAGAGTTACATATGTGCCTCGATCATGTAGTGCATCTCACGAGGTCTAAACCATGAAGAACAAAGAGGGGAGGAGAATATCATATAGCTACTGATCATGGACCCATGGTCCAAAATAAACTACTCACGGCACATCCGGGAAGCGTCCATAGTGGACGAGAAGCTCCCGGAGGTTGATCCTCCCTTCGGCAGGGTGCCGGGAAGGGTCCTGACGGTGCTCCCGATCTTTGAAGCGCGGCGGCGGCGGAACAGAGGCTAGATTGCGAAATAGGCTTCTGTCTTCGGGAGTTTCCCGTGACGGAGAATAAATAGGCGAAGGGGGGCAACCAGGGGGCACCATGGGTCCAAGCGCCCCCCCCCCTAGCGCGTCCAGCCCCCTGGCCGCGCCAGGTGGCCGCCTGGGCGCCTGGTGGTGGCCCCCTGGACCTCCTTCCGGCTGCGGGAATCTTCCGGCACGCTAATTTTTTATCTGATTTTCTCGGATTTTTGGAGCACTTTTTATACGGGGGAAAACTGAAATAAAAAAACAGCAGAAAACAGGAACTAGCGCTGGGGTGCACTGAGTTAGTAGGTTAGTCCAAATATGATCAAAAGTGTATGAAAGTGTATCTAGATCATAGCAATATCACACAAAACATGCATGGAACGAGCAGAAATCATCGATACGTTTGAGACGTATCAACATCCCCAAGCTTAATTCCTGCTCGTCCTCGAGTAGGTAAATGATAACAGGCATAATTTCTATGGTGACATGCTTGCAACCATATAAGAACTTTGAAAAGTAAAGCAATCAAGTTATGTGTTTCAATTCAAGTCATAACATGAAAGAGTCTATATTAGCATTGAAACAAGCAACAAAAGAACATTAGGTGCAAGAGCTCTCGCTGTCCGTGACTCGAATGTCTCCAAATGGTGTTTGTGTGCAAGAAGGGGGATAGGGAATACGAGAAGAAAAAGTATTTTTGTTGAGAACTCAATCTACTAAAGTTTCACACTTGGTCTCCTTTGGAATCTTATCTTGACTCGTCCCCGGACCACTAGCCAGGTACAAGTCAATTTGATCCACTCCTTTTCAATATTTTGAGCACTCATGCAATGGATGAGCGTAAGCACGAGAGTTGACACTTAGGATGGCAAAGAGAGAATATGGTGGAGGAGGAAGACAAAAAGGGTGAGAAAGGCTCACATCAATGAGGACAATCATAGGCGAGAAGGCCAAATGATAGATATGATGTGAGGAGTAGGGATTGCCATGCAACGGATGCACATATGAGATAAAATCTCTCCAAGGGAACTAGTGGGGGTGCATCTAACTTGCTCGCTCATGAAGACCTAGAGCTCTTTTGACGAGGCTCATACTTGGAATATGCATCCAAGTTCTATAGTGTGAAGGTCCCCACATAGCTATATGCATGAATGATCATCTCTATGGAGTACAAGGATAAGAGGGAGTACTAGTGTGGATCTTTCAAAAGTATAGTAGTGTTGCCCCTTTCTCTCTTTTTATTTCTTTTTTATCTTTTTCTATTTTTTTGGATTTTTTGGGTGGCCTCAATTGCTCTTTCTATTTAACTCTCATTTGTCCTCTTTGGGATCTTTTATTTTTTCGACTTTGCGATCTTTTCCTCACTTAAGGGCAACACTCTAATTTACAAGAGGGTATAGAAGATCTTTCACACTTTACAAGGTACTCAAATCATAAAGAAGATGTAGCTATCATGATTTCTGCAATGTATGTCGCTGCCAGTGTAGCAGGAACATGTATGACATGAAGATCAAGTCATGAAAAGTGGATGTTGCATGGCAATATATCTCGGAAAGGCTATGGAAATGCCTTGATAGGTAGTTATGGTGCCTGTGTTAAGGAAAGATATAAGGAGGTTTCTGATGACAGAGTGTATCATGCCAAGGGTTTGGATGTACCGGCGAAGGTGGACGCCGACTCTCGGAGTGAGAAGAAGGCAATGCACGGCACAGGAGAGGCTAGCAAATATGAGGAGGTGGAAGTGTCAACTTTCAATACTTACATTAGTCCGAAGAACTCGTGCACTTATTATCGGTAACTCTCAATCTAATAAGGAGGTTCACAAAGAGACAAGTACCCCGAGGAGGAGTGTATGGGGGTTTGGTTATCCTTGCGCGTCCTCGACCCATGGTACGTGAGTGTACTCTAATATTTGATCCCTCCAAAGATTAGCGATCCATCTACTAGCTAGAGTTCTCAACTAGTTTTGTAGGTTTTGAAAATAAACACGGATTGCCCAAAATACGACACCTATCACTAATAGGGTAGAGCTCTTGACACCAAAAGTTCAAACATTACTCACATCAATACCTCAAAACTATTGCAAGTTACTACTAAAATTAAATAGCAACCTCAATTACCTACTCTCAAAACAAGACACAACTCAGTGCAACAACCAACTCTCTTAACAAGATAAACATGAAAACTAAAGAGAGTTCCAGCAACAAACTAAACAAAAGCCAAGGCTCTTGATAAATACAAACTAAGACTAAAACTAAACATGGCAGTAGCTACGAAAAGATAAAGAACACACAACAGCAAAAAGATAAGCATGAAGAATCCTATGATGTGTTCTAGATTTTGAAAGTGGAGTGTGTTTCTCTCCCACAAAAAGTAAGACGGGGTCTAAATTTTTATGAACAGCAAGCAAAGCTAAAGAAAACTAAAACTAAAACCTAAGAGTGAGACGCTCCAAGCAGAGCACATAACGCATGAAGTGATAAAAATATAGTGAGACGAAGGACGAACTGATGATTGTTGATGGTGAAGGGGATGCACGGGGGCATCCCCAAGCTTAGACGCTTGAGTCTCCTTGAATATTTGTTGGGGATGCATGGGGGCATCCCCAAGCTTGAGCGCTTGACACTCCCGAATCTTCTTTCATCATCTTCCATCGCACACTTGAAAACTCCCTTCACACATAACTCATCATAAGCTGATTAGAGAGGTTAGTACCCTTAATAAATAATTTTTCCCCACTGGATATAAAGATATTCTTGAAGAGCTGCTGTTTCTCAAGATTTCCAAAAGGTTTCTGCAAAGAAAAGGAAAACCTAAGGTTTGCAAAAGTTAGGAGAGACAAAAAATGGCAGAATGTGTGTAAAACAGAACAGCAGGTAGTAAAGAACTTTTTAGGGGTACTTCTGCAAATTAAAAAAAACTCAGAACATACGAAAGTTCCGTGATTGTATAGAGCATGATGTGTAATAAATTCAGCTCAAAAAGATGAACTGGTGATTTGATCTGATTTTTCTGTCACAAGGCCAGAATCTGTTTTCTGGATAGCATGTCACAACTTTCACTTCCCTTGTCGTATGAGTCTATAACTTGGCACAAAGCTTGAAAATAAAGATACAATGATATTGCTACAGTAGTAACAATCATCAAGACCACTAAAAACAGAAGTAAAAAACATCTTGGGTTGCCTCCCAACAAGCGCTTTCTTTTACGCCTTTAAGCTAGGCATAAGGTAAAAGATCAAGTTGTATCAATCGAACCATCATCAAGATCATCAAAAAGCTCTTCAATTGTACAAACTAGTCTTAAGAGGTCTTTAAAATAAAGGCGTAATGAAAATACTTCTAGGGATAAAACCAAAAGGAAGATAATCAATGGGGGTTTCATTTATAAATTTATCAAAGAGAGGTATTTCTTCCAAAGTTTTCACGGTTTTAACTTCCTTGGCCATGGGTGGATTATTTTTGGGTAGGGGAACCTTAGGGACATAATTGAACTTAGGTTCCTTTCTAGCCAGAGTTTCTACCTTTTTTGGTTTGATTGAGGAGAAGGTATTTCCTAGAGTATTAATGATTTCCTCAATCTTATCAATCCTAGAAGGATCCATATCATGGAATTTGATGGTCTCCAAAGTTTTAATAATTTTATGCATGGAGCTATAGCGCCTATTCAAATTCCCTTGAATCTTGCTATCCAACTCATTTATCCTAGTTATACTTGGTATTTCTAACTCTATCTTTTCAAGTTTCTTCATAATGTGAGCTAGAGTTATGTCTTCTTGTATGCTAGTAACAGGGAGGTTTCCAACAAGATTTTCAATAACATTAAGAGACTCCCGGATTGGGGCTTCTACGAAATTCCCGCTGATAGCAGTATCTAATATGAACCTATTCCAAGGAGTAATCCCAACATAAAAATTTCTAAGCAGGATAGTAGTGGGTTGCTTCTTGGTGGCTCTTTTTTGAGAATCATTAATTCTATACCAAGAATCTTTTAAACTTTCACCACCTTTCTGTTTAAAGGTGAGAACTTCTGTCTCAACAAAGGCAAAAGGACCAGACATAATGACAACTACTAGCAAGATAAATAATTTTTTTGTGATTTTTTACATAAGACACAAAGATAAAAACAGAATGGTAAACTAACAAGACTAAAAAGTAAAGGTAAAAGATAGTGGGAAACTCCCCTATCTTATCACTCGGAGTTCCTTGGCAATGGCGCCAGAAATTTGCTTGATGGCGTGGAAGTGGTAATGGCTTCTCGCCCTTCGTTGGTTACCCCAAGTGGAAGGTGAGATGTAGTATAGCAACAAATCTATACCTAATAATAAAGGGAGGTGCATTTCTCTCCTTTTTTTGGTCCGTCACGTATATTTTATAGAAAAATCTCTGGTGATTTTGTAAATTAACTCGCACTGCAATAATAAGTGAAAAAAAAGTTTCGCTTCTTTACTTGGGCATGCCCAGCGCTGCAATTTAAAAAAAATAAGGCCCATCTAGATTAGGAGCCCCACTAAAGCAGGATAATATAAAACGCTTCGCTGCCACACTTGGGCCTTGGCCTTTTCTCCAACTACTCGGCCAATTTTGTAATCGCGCGCACGCGCAATCATATCGTACAAAAAATATACTTCACACTTTAAAAAATAATTTGTACTTAGAAAAAATTATATTATTTAATAATAATTCAAACTGTAAAAAGTTTATGTGTGAACAATTTAACACATTAAAGTGTTCCAACAATTTAATGCATTTTGAAAGTGTGAACTATTCAATAAATGTGTTAATGGATTTTTAAACATTTTCTATATATATTTTTTTAAATATTATTTTTAGTGCAAACATCTTATAAAAGTGATGCAAAAAAGAAAAAATCAAAATCAAAATGTTCCAAGAAGAGCAAATAGTTTTCAGTGCGTGTATTTTTAAAATTTTACAAAATTTGAGTGCGAATAGTTGGATTTTTATACATTTTTATATATGAATTTCTTTTTTAAAGTATTATTTTTATTTCAAACCTCTTACAAAAGTGATGCAAAAGAAGAATAAAAAGATATGAAAATGTTCCGAGGAGAGGAAATAGTTTTAAGTGCGAGCATTTTTTTAAAATTTTACAAATTTGAGTGTGAATAGTTGTATAAAAATTTGGCTACGCTTTTTTTAAAATTGAACACACAAAACATTTATTTTTCTTTTGAAAAATGAAAGAAAGAAAAAGGAAAGAAAACTAAACTAAAAATGATAAATAAATAAAATAGATCAGAGTGAGCACGAGCTACACGCTAATGGGCCAACTCGATGTGTTCTAATATCCACCCAACCATTCCGATATGTATTCAATTTAGATCGGATTCATTATTTCAAGATGCAAACAATAGGGATATTGACTTTGGGATTTAAATCACCGAACCCATAAAAAAGGATAAATCATGTCGGGTGCATATTAAAAGGTTAATTTGACTATTTATTAGTTCCACCTTACTCCCTAAGAAGCAATTTGTTCAATTTAAATATGCTTCTAAATTTCTTCAGTATCGGAAAGTCATATGAGAGATTATAACAGGGGAATTAAAAAAACTAATTAAGTGTGATAAAAAAGAAACGAATAAGGAAAAGAGGTTATCCAACTATGTTGCCAGCCGAGTTAAGTGTAATATCGTTTTCATGCATGCAAAAGGAGTCACGAAATGAATTAACTTTCAACTTGATTTGATGAGCAATTTGTGAGATTGAATGTGGAGCAATTTAAGGAACGATTCTTCATAATTTAAGTAGCAAGACTGGGTATCCAGAACACGTATGCGAAAACTATGTATATGTTCCAATTAAAATTAAAATTAAAAATTCATTTCAACATTAAGAAAAATAACAGGGTTATCGGCTTGCTGGTAGTATATTACTTCCAAACAAAAAATTATTTTATTTTGATTACCGATAAGAAAATTAATTTATTCCTTATGTTATTCTTACATTATTAGTTCTATACATGATCGTTCTACTATTATTTTTGTAAGAACTTATGTTAATAAATAAAAGACACACCTGTAAGATGTACCATATGAAAAATTGGTGGTCGACCGAGCCACCAATACCTACAGTTGCATCATCACTTTGCACGTGGATACATGAATATGATGTAGCTTTTCTCAACGTCGAACTAGCCGATCAACCAGGCTACCAATAACGATAACTGCATCATCACATAGACAAGGCTCGACGCATCCTAACATGATAGATTAGGAAATAGAATTGAGGAGGAGTGGACGATGGTAAACAATACATTAGTTGGATTGCGGTTGGGTTGACCATCATGCATATCATTCGACGGGCCCCAACACATCCAATACTATCGATATCAAACTGACATTATGTTTTCCCGTTGCAACGCACGGGCACTTTTCGTAGTTTCCCCTATGTAGAGGATAGGGTTTGTCTCCCGTAGGACTTCGGCAATGATAAGTAGGTGTCAGCGGCGCACCTGACGCGGACCTGCACACAATACAATTAACTTTGCTTCCAACGAAGTTCAGAGAGGTTGTCAATCTCTCCGGTCTTGTTGTTTACAAAGGGTCAAACACACAAGGGATAATGATAATGATAGAAACTGAAAGTAAATACTAAAAAGGAAATAAGCTTGTAAACAATGATGAGAATATGGACCAGGGTCTCGTGCTAGTGATGTCTCTCTCCCAAAAGACGATAAAACTTCTATGCAAGGTAAACAAATTACAGAAGGGCAATTGATAGGATTATAAACGCACTGCAATGCTAACTGTGCTACAAAAGAAAGGAAGAGGCTCATAAGCATGGGCAGTACCCCAAAGTAAGTAGACCGAAATCCATCTGCATCTACTACTAATCATCCACCTTGGTATTAAGTTGCGAGCCCCACCCAAAGTGTAAACCCAAAGCAAAAGACAACTGCATTAAAAAGAACTTTGCGTAAAGTAAACAATCCTTGCAACCGCGGTTACAAGCACCGTTGTTTTCCCCCTTGTGGCCACAGCACATCCCCTAGACTCATGTTTCTGTCACTCAAGCGTGTCATCAGGGGGCATGTACCCACAATCGAGCATAACGTTCCATCTTGGAGTTACTACCTACCACCCTGCCAAAGCAATAAACAGCAACGGAGAACATGCAAGAATTACTTAGGAACGAAAATATAAGAGATAAAAACCAAATATATTACTCTATGATGATCTGAACATAATCTCATAATCCATCAGATCCCATCAAACTCAGCATAGCAACAGCAGAAGAATTACATATGTGCCTCGATCATGTAGGGCAGCTCACGAGGTCTAAACCATGAAGAACAAAGAGGGGAGGAGAACATCACATAACTACTAATCACGGACCCATGGTCCAAAATAAACTACTCACGACGCATCCGGGAAGCGTCCATGATGGAGGAGAAGCTCTCGGAGGTCGATACTCCCTCCCGTAGAGTGCCGGTAAGGGTCCTGACGGTGCTCCCGATCTTGGAAGCGCGGCGGCAGAATAGAGGCGAGATTGCGAAATAGGGTTCTGTCTTCTGGAGTTTCCTGTGACGGAGAATAAATAGGCGAAAGGGGCTGGCCGCGCCAGGTGGCCGCCTGGGTGCCTGGTGGTGGCCCCCTAGCCCTCCTTCCGGCTTCGGGAAGCTTCCGGCACGCTGATTTTTTATCTGATTTTTTCCCGGATTTTTGGAGCACTTTTTATACAGGGGAAAACTGAAATAAAAAAACAGCAGAAAATAGGAACTGGCGCTGGGGTGCAGTGAGTTAGTAGGTTAGTCCAAATATGATCAAAAGTGTATGAAAGGTTATCTAGATCATAGCAATATCACACAAAACATGCATCGAACAAGCAGAAATTATCGATACGTTTGAGACGTATCAGATCATCTTCGTGAGCTTGAGCGCCATCAAGGACTTGCTCATCATCTTGAGCTTTCCCTTACATGAGAACTTGATCTTGGTCATCATTTGGTGCATCGCCGTCATCAATGATTTAATCTTGAGCTTGATCTTGTTCGGTTGGGGGAGGGCCTTCATTTTTTTCTTGGTTTGTTTGTTGATCTTGTGAAGATGATGGCTCCATATGAGTAGAGCATTGTCCTTCTCCTTACACCACAAGGGGTTCAATGGGTAGGATTGACCCATGTAACACCCTCAGTGTCAGGCATCAGTAAAACTTTTGTTAATGATTAAACCTTTGTGATTAGCAAGTCTCTAATCACCTTGATCATGCCTTGTTCATCTTTGATTCCAAACATACTCAAATTACCTTTTGATGAATATTAAAAATATGGTGACAATAAAATCTTTTCCAAAAATCTTGGAACCACTTTTATAAAATCCCAAATAATCATGGGACCATGGCAATGTGGTCATGGGTATTTATTGTGCTATCAAATAAATCAAACAATTATAAACAGTAGCCAAAAACCTCATATAAACCATTTAATATTTAAATAAAATATTAAATGACTTTTGTTGCTACCCAAACATTTTGTGGCACTGCCTTATAGTGTAAAGTTATTTGTGGGTCATCTAACACATTTTACTAAAATGCAAAACTAGTAAAATAAATACAAAGGAAAGAAAAAGAAAAGAAAGAGAAAAACTAAACAAAATAAAAGGAAACAAACCTAATCTACTGCCCAACTCACCTCCCCTCCACTGGGCCGCCAACCCACCCAGCCCACCCGGGCGCCCCCCTGTCTTCAACCCCTGTTCACAGGGGTACTGTGGCGCCATCGCCATGGACGACGATGTCGTGGCGACCATCGGGAGTCCGCCGCCGGAGATAAGGAGGCCGAGCCTCCCCTGCCCTATCCCTAGCCCCCATTCGCCCCCGTCCCCTAGATCGAGCGCGCCCCCTCGTCATTGTTGCTCGGGCCGAGCCGCCCGTGGAACTGTCGTCGCCGCCGTTAGTCGTAGCCGCGGCGAGCCACCACTAGGGGCCACGCCACTGTGTCCGGTGGGTTCGTCGTCGTCGTGTTCATCCCCCCGCGCAAGGAATCTACCCCGCCGCCCTGTACGCGCGCAACCGGCACCGTCTTCTACCTCCAGACCGCCGGCGTCTTCGTCAAATTCGCCGCGCCTCAAGCCCCCCCCCCGACCCGAGACCTCTCCCCTTCGCTCCACCGGTGAGCCGCGCTCGTCACCCCCTTTATCGCTTGTGTATGCACACCGGACCGACGCCCCCGCATAGAGCTGCTCCGGCCGACCCCCACCTCCGCCATGGGCGCCGTGGAGCTCGACTCCGGCGACCCCCGCCCCCGCAACCGCAGCAGAATGAAGCCCGGGCCTCTGCTCGTTCGAGCGCCCCCCTAGAACACCCCCTCCCGTGGCCTGGGCGGACCGCCCCGACGAGCTCGTCGTGGGAGCCGTCGCCGGCGAGGTCGGGCTAGCCCCGAATTAACAACTAAGCTAACCCCCCCTGTGTCCCACTTACAGGTGGGCCAGGGCACCCCCCCCCCCTTAATTGCCTGTTAAAAGATAATCAGAGAGATTAGAAAAAATAATAACCCACTGACATGTGGGACCCCACTGTTAATTAGATTTAATTAAAATGTTTTATTAGCATGTGAGGCTGACCAGTGGGTCCCACTGGTCAGGTTTGACCAGTCAACCCTCTGTCGATAATGTTTATTTATTTAATAAAAGAAAATCCAGAAATTGATTTAAATTGATTAAAACTTATAAAATCAATATCTTTTAAACCGTAACTCGGATTGAAAAAGTTTATACATAAAAATTGATCAGAAAAATATAACGATTACGGATACGCTATATGTATGTCTACCCCACCCCCCTAACACACCGATCATCGGCATTCCCCCCCTCCGGGCTGTCTGTCGATAATTCCCGGTACCGGTAAAAACCTGCCGGATGAATTTATTCCGAACACGAAAGTTGTCCGGAATGGTTCCACTAACACAGATACACCCCCTTATCTTTGTCGGATGACCACGACACCTCCGGCATGAACCCTTCCCCTCCGTACACCCTGTCCGGTAATCACCCGGAGCCGGTAGTTCATCCCCGGATGAATTCCCGCTCCGAGCAACGTGCATTGCACTGCGTTAGAACACCGTTAACATTTCATCTGTCATGTCATGCCTATGTTTGTATATTATTGATGTGTATTTACTGTTTCCTCCCCCCTTAATCTCCGGTAGACCCCGTTGCTACAGCCGACTACACCGCTGCCGGGTACGACTACTTCGTCGACGACCCTGCACCTACCGTCGAGCTTCCAGGCAAGCAGAGTCATTCTCTTCCCCAGATATCGCCTACCTTTTCCGTACTTTCTTGCACTAGGCATTGTTACTGTTGCTGCTACGATTACAATCCTATTCAATTGCATAGCCTGATTTTGTCGCCCCTTGATGTACCTTTCCTTTATCCTATGTTGCCTATTATTACTTATGCATTATTCAGTAGTGAGCCCTGCGCATTGTTAGCTAGGATTAGATAGCGGGCCGTGATCACTCTGGGAGCGATCGCGGATACTTTAATTATAACTGTTGCAGGTACGGAACAAAGCAGACACCGCCAAAGGCCCCTATCTGGGTTATGCCTAGTCACCTCAAGTGTGAGCTATCAAGGAGTAATCCTTGTACTCCACTCGAGGCTGACTTTGTCTTGCCGCCATAGGGTCCTGAACAGCGGTTGTCCTTAAAGGTAAGAAGTCGGGCAACCCAACGGTGCCCGCGAGCGGTATATCGTTAGGAACGACAGGGAGGGTACGACCGACGTTACTGGCGTGCTTGGCCCCTGCTCCTATCTCGCGAGAGTTACCAAACCATGAAAGTCGAGATCTACCAAGAGCACACGCGAGACAAGGTAAGGAGACAGTTCACCTTGTTGGTAACCGCGGTGACTTGGTGGGACGACAGGGCAGGCACCGATGTACTGGTGGTCCTGACTGCTGTCGTTGACCGCGGGTCGGTTAAGTCGAGGCAACGATAACGGTTGTCGCGCAGGTTAATTAAAATGCTAAATGGTTCGGCGGATGACTTGAGAGGCCCGTTGGTCTGTACGCACTACCTTCACGTGGGATAAGGAGTTATGGGCTCCCCTGCGTCGTAGTTTGCCCGAAAGCTCTTCAGACGTCAGCAGTACCGCGGCCTGCGCCGGGAAGTGGTGTCTTCTTTGTCCGGACGGTGTGTTTTTGGATTTGCTTTCGCTTCGCCGGCCAGCCACGCACCGTGCAGGAGCGTGCAAGGGTGAGGGTCCTAGACCCCTTGGCGCATAGGATATAGTCCGGCGGATGGCCTCTCTGTTGAGCCTAGGATGGGCTGCGTCGTGTCGGATAGCCTCGATGGGGCGTTCCCTAACAAGGTTCCCGCCACCCTGGAGATCCGAGCGTGCAGGCTGAACAGTAGTGCACCTCTGCAGGGGTTTAATCTATTCGAATAGCCGTGTCCTCGGTAACAGGACGCTTTATGTTGAAGCTGGATCTTACCACTAGAAACTATTACTATTAAACTGTATGGTTCCGGGTTTTCTTCCTCGTAGGGAGTCGAGGAAGGGAACTCGGAGGCATTATTATTATTAATCATTACAACTTATATTATACAATGTTGCAGCAACTTCTGCTTCGTTGTTACTTTATGCTTTATATGAACTGTTGGTTGTTTCTCTTCTCATGCTGCAAGACACGTCAGAAGATGCTAGTCTTTGATAGGCCTAGCTTCTTACCCTTATTCTGATTTCTACCTTGCAGTCCACTATATACAGCCTCCCCTTTCCATTTGATACAAATGCATAATGCTTAGTAGCGGACGTAAGACTCGCGGGTATGCTAGATACTCACCTTTGCTTTATTTCCCCCTTTATGTTTTGCCTGATCGGCCGCTGCAGTCGACGTTGGAGCCCAGGAGCAGGAGTACCCTGGAGGTGGATACTACTACGCCGAGACCCCCGCTGACCAGGACCAGGAGTAGTTTCGGAGGCTCCCGGGCAGGAGATCTTGCCTTTTCGATCTTTATCTCTGATGTTATTTGTGCTAGCCTTCTTAAGGCAAAACTTGACTAACTATGTCTGTACTCAGATATTATGGCTTGTATAACTTATGTATTCGGGTCCGCGCGACCCCCTTTATTGTAACATATTGGTTTATCCTTTTGTGTTTAGTGTTGTGCTGTGATATTCTCACTGTGGCACCCTAATCTCAGCCATGTACCCTGCGTGTATGATTACTGTACACGGATTGATTTTGGGGGCATCACAAGTTGGTATCAGAGCCGACTGCCTGTAGGAAGCCACCCCAACCACTACCTGGTCGAAGTTGAGTCTAGACTTTGAAAAACTATTTTGCTAACTTAATGTTTGGCTTACGGGCCCACATCGATGTCACTACGTGTGATATCTATGGTATTAGGATCCTTTTCTCGTTACCTATGCTCTGGGAATCTTCTGTCTTATCCTTGCTGGTAAGTTTTACAAACTCTAACATTAGGATCACGTTCTCTTGATTCCATCCGGCGTTTTGGTGCTTCCCCATTGATTGAGTCGTGTTGCAGGAGTTCTACCCCAGGTCCCGGACCGCGGATCCCATTCTCATTCTGGGCAGGCCGCGCGTCCTCTGGCATTAACTCCTCTGGCCAAGAGTTTTCTTGCGGCGTGATTGACATAGTGGAATCTATGTCGCGTCGTGTAATCCCTGCCGCGGTCTGCGCGCCGCCTAGTGTGTCCTTTTTCCTTAATTTCTACGACGTTACGCTGCCCGATTTTCGATTGATTCCATGTGTGGATGTGTATGTCTTATTTGACTACTCCTATATATCCGCGCCTCCTCTTTGTTGTCGCTTTACCTCTTACTCGTTTCCAGCATCTCGTTAAAAATTCTCATCGTTGAAATACCCCTGTTAAATTCTAGAAGGATGGCTGGTCGTGGTGGTCGTGGTCGTGGTCGTGGTCGTGGTGCCAACGATCCACCTCCGCCGCCGGACTACATGGCCGCGATGATGCAGCAATTTCAGATGAACCAGGTGTTTATGCAAGGAGTCATAGATCAGCTCCAGAACCAGAATCAGAACCAGAACCAGCACCAGAACCAACCGCATGTGGTTACTCTACGGGATTTCATGTGTCTCAATCCCCCTCTCTTCCACCAACCTGAACAGCCGCTGGTTGCCGATGATTAGCTCCGTGACATCAACCGTCAGTTGGAGTTCGCTAATTTGAGCGCTGCTGATTACGTCAACTTCGCGTCCTATTTCCTGCGTGGCCCCGCTGCTCAGTGGTGGGACACTTACAAGGGCTCGCTAGCTGAAGGGACTGTCGTCACCTGGAATGACTTCAAGACTACCTTCCGTGCTCGTTATGTCCCCCAGGCGATTATGAACCGTATGAAGTCCGAGTTCCGCAACCTTGTTTAGGGCAACAAAACTGTCGAGGCATATCAGAGGGAATTCCTCCGCCTCTCCCGCTATGCTGCAAGTGACCTCCCCAATGATGCAAGTAGGCAAGAGAAGTTCCGTGATGGACTCAACGCAGATCTCCAGCTTGCACTAGCTTTGCACGTCTTCCCCGACTTCGCCACCATGGTGAACCAGACTATCACTCTTGAGACCGCTCAGCTTAAGTTCGGTGGTTCGCCGAAGCGCCCCCGTGATGCTGGCTCATCTTCGGGCACAGCACAGAAGCAACGCGTTTGGCTTCCACACAGTGTGTATCGTCCACCTGCCCCTGCACCAAGGTCGTCGTATGTTGCACCTCGTCTGCCTCCGCCTCCGCTGAGACAGCCAAAGACTGAGACTACACCCCTCCGTCCTCAAGATGGCTTGTGCTTCAAGTGCCATTAGCCAGGTCACTTTTCCAGAGACTGCCCTCAGCGACAGAATCAACTGGTAGTTCACCCTGCTGGCTGTGGCAACAACAGGACCCCCAACTATAACACTGGGTCTTCTGCTCACACTCACGGACATGCTTACAACATTAACGTTGAAGAAGCTCAGGCCCAACCCGCTACAGTGATGGGTACTCTCCTCATTAACTCAATACCTGCTACTGTTTTATTTGATACAGGAGCATCGCATTCATTCATGTCGGAAGCATTTGCATTATCGCATAACTTTACGCTTGGAAAGATGAACACAACGATGGTTGTTCGCACCCCGATAGGCCAATGCCGAACCACCATGCTGGTGCCCAATACCGCCGTTGAAATCGAAGGAGTTGTATTCCACGTGTCCCCCATCATTCTGAAGTCTTCCACCATAGACCTCATCCTGGGAATGGATTGGTTGAAAGTCCACGATGCCGCACTGTATTGTGGTACCAAGTCTTTCAAACTTTTTCACCCCTCCGGTGAGATTGTTAACCACACTACCCGGATTACCCGTGATGCGGAAACACATATCTATATGATGAATGCTCTGAACGTCTCGCCTCTTGAAGGAATTGAACAAGTTCCAGTCGTTTGTGATTTTCCCGACGTCTTCCCAGAAGAACTGCCGGGAATACCCCCGATTAGAGAGGTTGAATTCATCATCGACTTGAAGCCTGGCACCGTCCCTATTGCCAAGCGCCCATATAAGATGCCACCTCACCACCTCCTTGAATTGAAGAAGGAGATCGACACGGCCCTCGAGAAAGGCTTCATCCGTCCTAGTTCATCTGCTTGGGGAGCACCTTCGCTCTTTGTCAAGAAGAGTGATGGCACGAACCGTTTGTTCCAAGATTACCGACCTATCAACCAGGCCACGATACAGAACAAGTACCCCCTCCCTCGGATAAATGATCTTTATGATCAACTTGCTGGATCCACGGTGTTTTCAAAACTCGACTTAAGGTTGGGTTACCATCAAATCCGAGTCCGTGATGAGGACATCCCGAAGACAGCATTCATTACTCGCTATGGTTCATACGAGTACACCATCATGTCCTTTGGCTTGACGACTGCCCCAGCCACATTTTCCCGATTGATGAACTATATATTCATGGAATATCTCGACAAGTTTGTCGTGGTTTATCTGGATGATATATTGATATACTCCAAGAATGAAGAAGAACATGCTGAACATCTTCGTCTGATACTGGAAAAGCTTCGAGAACACAAACTGTATGCTAAGTACTCAAAGTGTGAGTTCTGGCTTCCTGAAGTAACTTACCTTGGTCATGTGATTTCCAAGGATGGCGTTGCCGTCAACCCCGAACGTATCCAGGCTATTCTTGACTGGACTCCGCCCAGGACTGTCAAGCAAGTCAGAAGTTTCCTCGGACTCGCCAGCTATTGCCGCCGTTTTGTCGAGAACTTCTCCAAGATTGTCAGGCCTCTGACTAACCTGCTTCACAAAGGCGTCAAGTTTGAGTGGACAGATAAATGTCCAGAAAGTTTTCAAGCTCTCAAGGAAAAGCTCACTTCTCCCCCAGTGCTTGCTCCTCCTAATACTCAAAAGGACTTTGTGATATATTGTGACGCATCTCGTCAAGGATTAGGTTGTGTCCTAATGCAAGAGCGCAAAGTGATTGCTTATGGCTCTCGCCAGTTGCGTGCTCACGAATAAAACTATCCAACACATGATCTCGAATTGGCAGCGGTCATTTATGCATTGAAGCTGTGGCGACATTACCTCGTTGGTAATCGTTGTGAGATCTACACCGACCACCAAAGCCTGAAGTACCTATTTACTCAACCAGACCTGAATCTCCGCCAACAGAGATGGCTCGAGACAATAGCCGACTACAACATGGGAATTTCTTACACCCCTGGCAAAGCTAATGTGGTGGCCGATGCCTTAAGCCGCAAAGCCTACTGTTCTGAACTTGAAGTCCAGATAGAGCAGCCACTCCTGTATGAAGAGCTCCGCAAGTTGAACCTTGAAATTGTTCCGCAGGGACATGTGAATAACCTTGTTGTTGATCCGGACCTCGACAGCACCATCAAGTGGATACAAAAATGTGACTCTGATGTCGAGAAGATCAAGAAGTATATCGCTGGAGGAAAACCATCATGCTTCACTATTGCTGATGATGGTACGTTGTATTTCAAGAATCGTTTAGTGGTCCCTAGGAGTAAGCCCAATCTAAACTTGACCCCGCGCGTCATGAAAGAAGCTCATGATACTCCTTTGTCGATTCACCCTGGTAGTACCAAGATGTACCAAGACCTTCGTCAGCGATACTGGTGGTCAAACATGAAGCAAGACATTGCTCGTTATGTTGATGAGTGTGACGTTTGCCGTCGCGTCAAAGCCGAACATAAAAGACCTGCTGGCACTCTGCAACCACTCTCTATTCCTGAATGGAAATGGGACAAGATTGAAATGGACTTCGTCGCCGGTTTTCCGCGATCACAGAAGGGTCATGATGCGATCTTTGTCGTCATCGACCGGTTCTCCAAAGTTGCCCACTTTCTTCCAGTCAAGGAGACTATCTCTGCTAGTCAGTTAGCAGACTTATATGTTTCCAGAATTGTTTCCCTCCACGGTATTCCGTTGGAGATCAGTTCAGATCGTGGCAGCATTTTCACCTCGAAGTTCTGGGATAGTTTCCAAGAAGCTATGGGCACTCACCTGAATTTCAGCACCACCCCCAGTCGCAAGGACAAGTCGAACGAGTTAATCAAGTGCTTGAAGACATGCTTCGAGCTTGTGTCATTTCATTCGGTAAGAAATGGGAGGAATCTCTTCCATTTGCTGAATTTTCGTACAACAATAGCTATCAAGCTAGTCTGCAGATGGCTCCCTTTGAAGTTCTTTACGGACGTAAGTGTCGAACCCCTCTGAATTGGTCAGAAACTGGGGAACGAACCCTCATTGGTCCGGACATCATACAGCACGCCGAATATCAGGTCCGCGTTATTCGTGAACACTTGAAGGCTGCTCAGTCTCGAAAGAAGAGCAACTATGACCGCAAGCACAAGGAAATGGTCTATCAGCCCGGCGAACAAGCGTACCTTCGTGTCACTCCCATGAGGGGCACTCACCGCTTCGGGATCAAAGGCAAGTTAGCTCCTCGCTACATTGGCCCATTCCGTATTCTTTCCAGAAGTGGACCGGCAGCGTACCGATTGGAATTTCCGTCAAACCTCTCTCAAGTCCACGATGTATTCCACGTGTCGCAACTCCGACGCTGCTTCAAGGACCCTATTCGCGAAGTGGAACATGATATGATTGAGCTGCAACAGGACCTGACTTATCAAGAACATCCGAGCCGCATTCTTGATCAGTCTGAACGCAAAACCCGCAATAAGACAACCAAGTTCCTCAAAGTTCAGTGGTCGAATCATTCTGAAGATGAAGCCACTTGGGAACGCGAAGATCGTCTTCGTGAGGAATACCCCGATCTTTTCCCCTCTACCGCTTAAATTCTCGAGACAAGAATTCTTGTAGTGGGGGCGATTTGTAACACCCTCAGTGTCAGGCATCAGTAAAACTTTTGTTAATGATTAAACCTTTGTGATTAGCAAGTCTCTAATCACCTTGATCATGCCTTGTTCATCTTTGATTACAAACATACTCAAATTACCTTTTGATGAATATTAAAAATATGGTGACAATAAAATCTTTTCCAAAAATCTTGGAACCACTTTTATAAAATCCCAAATAATCATGGGACCATGGCAATGTGGTCATGGGTATTTATTGTGCTATCAAATAAATCAAACAATTATAAACAGTAGCCAAAAACCTCATATAAACCATTTAATATTTAAATAAAATATTAAATGACTTTTGTTGCTACCCAAACTTTTTGTGGCACTACCTTATAGTGTAAAGTTATTTGTGGGTCATCTAACACATTTTACTAAAATGCAAAACTAGTAAAATAAATAAAAAGGAAATAAAAAGAAAAGAAAGAGAAAAAACTAAACAAAATAAAAGGAAACAAACCTAATCTACTGCCCAAGCCCAACTCCCCTCCCCTCCACTGGGACGCCAACCCACCCAGCCCACCCGGGCGCCCCCTGTCTTCAACCCCTGTTCACAGGGGGTACCGTGGCGCCATCGCCATGGACGACGATGCCGTGGCGACCATCGGGAGTCCGCCGCCGGAGATAAGGAGGCCGAGCCTCCCCTGCCCTAACCCTAGCCCCCATTCGCCCCCGTCCCCTAGATCGAGCGCGCCCCCTCGCCATTGTTGCTCGGGCCGAGCCACCCGTGGAACTGTCGTCGCTGCCGTTAGTCGTAGCCGCGGCGAGCCACCACTAGGGGCCACGCCACTGTGTCCGGTGGGTTCGTCGTCGTCGTGTTCATCCCCCCGCGCAAGGAATCTACCTCGCCGCCCTGTACGCGCGCGACCGGCACCGTATTCTACCTCCAGACCGTCGGCGTCTTCGTCAAATTCGCCGCGCCTCAAGCCCCCCCCCCCCCCGACCCGAGACCTCTCCCCTTCGCTCCACCGGTGAGCCGCGCTCGTCACCCCCTTTATCGCTTGCGTATGCACACCGGACCGACGCCCCCGCATAGAGCTGCTCCGGCCGACCCCCACCTCCGCCATGGGCGCCGTGGAGCTCGATTTCGGCGACCCCCGCCCCCGCAACCGCAGCAGAACGAAGCCCGGGCCTCTGCTCGTTCGAGCGCCCCCTAGAACACCCCCTCCCGTGGCCTGGGCGGACCGCCCCGACGAGATCGCCGTGGGAGCCGTCGCCAGCGAGGTCGGGCTAGCCCCGAATTAACAACTAAGCTAACCCCCCCCCCCTGGTGTCCCACTTACAGGTGGGCCAGGGCACCCCCCCCTTAATTGCCTGTTAAAAGATAATCAGAGAGATTAGAAAAAAAAAACTCACTGACATGTGGGACCCCACTGTTAATTAGATTTAATTAAAATGTTTTATTAGCATGTGAGGCTGACCAGTGGGTCCCACTGGTCAGGTTTGACCAGTCAACCCTATGTGGATAATGTTTGTTTATTTAATAAAAGAAAATCCAGAAATTGATTTAAATTGATTAAAACTTATAAAATCAATATCTTTTAAACCGTAACTCGGATTGAAAAAGTTTATACATAAAAATTAATCAGAAAAATATAATGATTACGGATACGCTATCTGTATGTCTACCCCACCCCCCTAACACACCGATCATCGACATTCCCCCCTCCGGGCTGTCTGTCGATAATTCCCGGTACCGGTAAAAACTTGCCGGATGAATTTATTCCGAACACGAAAGTTGTCCGGAATGGTTCCACTAACACAGATACACCCCCTTATCTTTGTCGGATGACCACGACACCTCCGGCATGAACCCTTCCCCTCCGTACACCCTGTCCGGTAATCACCCGGAGCCGATAGTTCATCCCCGGATGAATTCCCGCTCCGAGCAACGTGCATTGCACTGCGTTAGAACACCGTTAACATTTCATCTGTCATGTCATGCCTATGTTTGTATATTATTTTTTTGTATTTACTGTTTCCTCCCCCCCTTAATCTCCGGTAGACCCCGCTGCTACCGCCGACTACACCGCTGCCGGGTACGACTACTTCGTCGACGACCCTGCCCCTACCGTCGAGCTTCTAGGCAAGCAGAGCCATTCTCTTCCCCATATATCGCCTACCTTTTCCGTACTTTCTTGCACTAGGCATTGTTACTGCTGCTGCTACGATTACAATCCTATTCAATTGCATAGCCTGATTTTCTCGCCCCTTGATGTACCTTTCCTTTATCCTATGCTGCCTATTATTACTTATGCATTATTCAGCAGTGAGCCCTGCGCATTGTTAGCTAGGATTAGATAGCGGGCCGTGATCACTCTGGGAGCGATCGCGGATACTTTAATTATAACTATTGCAGGTACGGAACAAAGCAGACACCGCCAAAGGCCCCTATCTGGGTTATGCCTAGTCACCTCAAGTGTGAGCTATCAAGGAGTAATCCTTGTACTCCACTCGAGGCTGACTTTGTCTTGCCGCCATAGGGTCCTGACAGCGGTTGTCCTTAAAGGTAAGAAGTCGGGCGACCCAACGGTGCCCGCGAGCGGTATATCGTCGGGAACGACAGGGAGGGTACGACCGACGTTACTGGCGTGCTTGGCCCCTGCTCGTATCTCGCGAGAGTTACCAAACCACGAAAGTCGAGCTCTACCAAGAGCACACGCAAGACAAGGTAAGGAGACGGTTCACCTTGTTGGTAAACGCAGTGACTTGGTGGGACGACAGGGCAGGCACAGATGTACTGGTGGTCCTGACTGTTGTCGTTGACCGCGGGTCGGTTAAGTCGAGGCAACGATAACGGTTGTCGCGCAGGTTAATTAAAATGCTAAATGGTTCGGCGGATGACTTGAGAGGCCCGTTGGTCTGTACGCACTACCTTCACGTGGGATAAGGAGCTATGGGCTCCCCTGCGTCGTAGTTTACCCGAAAGCTCTTCAGACGTCAGCAGTACCGCGGCCTGCGCCGGGAAGTGGTGTCTTCTTCGTCCGGACGGTGTGTGTTTGGATTTGCTTTCGCTTCGCCGGCCAGCCACGCACCATGCAGGAGCGTGCAAGGGTGAGGGTCCTAGACCCCTTGGCGCATAGGATATAGTTCGGCGGATGGCCTCTCTGTTGAGCCTAGGATGGGCTGCGTCGCGTCGGATAGCCTCGGTGGGGCGTTCCCTAACAAGGTTCCCGCCACCCTGGAGATCCGAGCGTGCAGGCTGAACAGTAGTGCACCCCTGCAGGGAGTTTAATCTATTCGAATAGCCGTGTCCACGGTTATAGGACGCTTTATGCTGAAGTTGGATCTTACCACTAGAAACTATTACTATTAAACTGTATGGTTCCGGGTTTTCTTCCTCGCAGGGAGTCGAGGAAGGGAACTCGGAGGCATTATTATTATTAATCATTACAACTTATATTATACAATGTTGCAGCAACTTCTGCTTCGTTGTTACTTTATGCTTTATATGAACTGTTGGTTGTTTCTCTTCTCATGCTGCAAGACACGTCAGAAGATGCTAGTCTTCGATAGGCCTAGCTTCTTACCCTTATTCTGATTTCTACCTTGCAGTCCACTATATACAGCCTCCCTTTTCCATTTGATACAAATGCATAATGCTTAGTAGCGGACGTAAGACTCGCGGGTATGCTAGATACTCACCTTTGCTTTATTTCCCCCTTTATGTTTTGCCTGATCGGCCGCTGCAGTCGACGTTAGAGCCCAGGAGCAGGAGTACCCCGGAGGTGGATACTACTACGTCGAGACCGCCGCTGACCAGGACCAGGAGTAGTTTCGGAGGCTCCCAGGCAGGAGGCCTTGCCTTTTCGATCTGTATCTCTGATGTTATTTGTGCTAGCCTTCTTAAGGCAAAACTTGACTAACTATGTCTGTACTCAGATATTATGGCTTGTATAACTTATGTATTCGGGTCCGCGCGACCCCCTTTATTGTAACATATTGGTTTATCCTTTTGTGTTTAGTGTTGTGCTGTGATATTCTCACCGTGGCACCCTAATCTCAGCCGTGTACCCTGCGTGTATGATTACTGTACACGGATTGATTTTGGGGGCGTCACAACCCACACTCATTCTTATTGTGGCTCTAGGAGGAATTTCATCATCTACAACCAAAAGATCACTTTGCTCCACTTGGGAGCCATTATGTTCATCAAACTACACGTTAATAGATTCTTCAACAAGTCCGGAGGACTTGTTGTAGACCCTATATGCGTGAGAGTTTGAAGCATAACCAACAAATATGCCCTCATTTGTTTTCGACTCAAATTTAGACAAACGATCACCCTTTTTGAGAATGAAACACTTACACCCGAAGACCCGAAAATACTTGATTTTGGGCTTCTTTCCGGTGATAATTTCATAGGGAGTCTTGTTCAAGATCTTGCGAAGATAAATACGGTTTGTTGCATGGCAAGCGGTGTTGATGGCCTCCGCCCAAAAGTTGTATGGACTCTTGAACTCCGCCATCATGGTCCTTGCCACATCAATGAGAGTGCAATTCTTCCTCTCCGCAACACCATTTTGTTGAGGGGTATAAGCAGCGAAATATTGATGTTTGATCCCCTCATCACCAAGAAATCCATCCAAGGTGCAATTCTTGAACTCGGTGTCATTGTCACTTCTAATGGCCAATATCTTTGAATTGTGTTGACGTTGGGCTTCATTGGCAAACTCGATGACGGTTTGTTGAGTCTCACTCTTCCTCTTGAAGAAATATACCCATGTGTATCTTGAATAGTCATCCACAATCACCAAGCAATATTTCTTTCCGCCAAGACTATCATATGTGGGAGGCCCAAAAATATCCATGTGAAGGAGCTCCAAAGGCCTCTTGGTGGAAATGATATTCTTGACGGGATGTTTCTTCTCATGTAGTTTTCTTTCAATGCAAGCCCTACAAGCACGATCTTTGGCAAAACTAAAATTTGTTAGTCCAGTGACATGCTCACCTTTAAGAAGTATTCGCAAAGACCTCATATTGACGTGGACTAGACAGCGATGCCAAAACCATCCCACGTCAACTTTAGCCATTAGACATATGGCGGTTTTGGTGGGGACTCATGAGAAATCCACCACATACATACCATCCTCCACATGTCCAACAAAGGCTACTTTAAGAGTTTTTCTCCACATCACGGTGACCATGTCCACATCAAATAAAGTACAAAGGCCCATCTTGGAAAGTTGACGAACTAAAAGTAAATTGAAAGCACAAGTCTTGGCTAGTAACACATTCCCGATAGTTGTATTCAGAGAAATGATTACTTTGCCATGACCCAATACCTTCGACGTTTTTGCATCACCAAATTGGACTATGGTGTCACGAGATGATTGAAAGTCAATGTCCACCAACAAGTCCTTACTTCCGGTCATATGACTTGTAGCCTCGCTATCAAGTATCCATGAACCTCCACCGGAAGACGCCACCTACATGAGATCAATGCTTGGGTTTAGGGACCATTCACGAATGGGTCCTCTTACATTAGTAACTAGGGTCTTAGGAACCCAAATAGACCATGAAAAATTTGGGATAAACATGCCCATCATTAGCACAACAAAGAATATAAGAAGGGTTAGTAGGATCGGCAAAGTCATTGGGGATGTCATTGCCCCTTTTGGCTACATCACCCTCAATGGCAATTGCCGCTTTCTCTTTAGGCTTCTCCCCTTCCTTGACAAAGGTAATCTCCTTGGAGGGGGAGGAGACCTTGCCCTTCTTCTTCTTATAGTTCTTCTTCTTTGATGAACTAGCACCAAAAACCAATGTCTTCCTTACCAATGACCTCCTTTTGAGAACTCAAGAGATCATTAAGTGATTTCTCTCCTTGAATGCAAGAGACAAGTCCCTTCTCAAGTTGTGCCTTCAATCTAGAGTTTTCCTCAACAAGAGGAGCATGCTCACAATAAGGGTTAGAAGAACTTGGTTTCTCTGAAGCTAGAGATAAGACTCAAGTACTCTCCTCTAAGCCTAACAATGTAGATAGGCAGACAATACCTATGTCACGTCTCAATGTTTTCAATGAGAAACCGACGGCTAACCCTTGCCCAAGGTCTTTGAAGTTGTTGCATGATACAACTCTACTTCTGCAATCAGAAGTTGAAGCTCAAAGAAAATGTACCAACTCCCTCCAAGGAGCAGTTTCAGTAAGGAAGGAGCTTCATACTACACATATGGTTCTTTACCTAGGGCAAGCTCTAGGTAAAGTCTTTCCATATGGTTTTTTGCATTTTACCTAGGGTATATGGCTCTAGGTAAAACGTAGATTTCTAGTAGTGCAAAAAGAGTTGCTTTTTTATAGCACTAAAGTTTCCACCGTACCATACAAATTTGCTAAAAAAAATCATCAAAACCTATCCATATGGGATCTAGTTTTGAAGAATTCGTCGCGAGAAACCTAACGCTGAAAACATATCTAAATTCCGACACTCGAATCAAAAGTTACGGCTTCTGATTTTTTTTGAACTCAAATAAATGGATCTTGACTGATGTGGAATATCAGTTTCCTAATACAATGGGTTTGCTTGGGTGCTTCATTAAGCACATGCGCACTCACTAGCCACGTCCAACAACCTAAATACTTCAAAGTGCAGATGCGTTATCGCGCTCGTTTTCACGCACAGTGTGCAACAACATTGTCTAATGGCTACGTGTATGATGCATGTGACTGTTAACACAACAGATATCGACAGTGATGGGTAACCTACGCGCATGCATTATGCTAACGTCATTCATTTATTCATTTGCATTTAAAAAAACTATTAATTTTTGAACCGAGGGTCGGAACGAAGATTCCTTTTCACTGTTAGGTTTCTCGCGACGAGATATTCAAAACTAGATCCCATATGAATAAATTTATGATTTAAAAAACAACTTTGATGCTAAATGAGGAAACTTTGGTGCTAAATAGAAGCAACTTACATACACCACTTGTACTAATGGATTTATCTAGCAAATATGTAGACCACTTGAAATCGTGGCAAACAATTTTCACCGTATATAGGAAATTGAGCATCACCGGTAGACAACTTTGATGATGATAACTTATTTGTTAGACCCCATTTTTTCCATGAAATATGTGTAAATATTTTGGAAAGCAAAGAGGATTGGTACACGAGAGGCACTTTCCCTATCAAATTTATTGGGAAATTCTGTACGCAACATTTTAGGTTATTATGAGGATTATAGGTAGGATTGAGAGTAAACTAGAGATATCTTGTGAAGTCTATAGATAGGCAATTGTGTGAATTATGGGGACAAAGCAGTCACTTGGATTTGCTAAAAGAGTTGCATCGTATCGTAATGCAGTTGCTTGGATTTATCAATGACAGTTGCTTTGTTTTGTTAAGATAGTTACTCCGTTTGCCATGACAATTTTGCATCATGTTTTTTGATAACGTAGTTGCTTGAATTTGCTAGGACATGTCCTTCTTTTTGCTATGATAGTTGTTTGATTTTGCTAGAACAGTTTTTATTGTGTTTTCATAATACAGTTGCTTGGATTTTTTTTAGACGGTTTGTTTTCTAAGGACAATTGATTTAGAACTTGCTAGAACATTATTATAGCAACTGAACATCGATGGTAAGCAACTCAGCAATCATGTGAACTGACGTGGGACAACAGTTTCCTAATGCAATGGATCTACTCGAACGCATCATCAAGCGCATGTGCATCATCAATAGACAACTTTGATGATGAGAACATATTTGATAACGCCAATTTTTCTATCAAATTCGTACAAATTCTTTGAAGAACAATAAGTATTGGCACACAAGAGGCATTTTTAATTCTATACACTATATTTTAGTTCATTATGAAATTATAGGGAGGATCAAGACTAAACTAGGAACATTTTGTGAAATCAATAGATAAGCAATCATGTGAGATATGGAAAGGTGTCATTTTGTGAAGTCAATAGATAAGGAATCATGTGAATTATGGGAAAGTCACTTGGATTTGCTACAAGAGTTGCATAGTGTCATAACGCATTTGTTTGATTTTGTTAGTATAGTTGTTTGATTTGTTAGGACAATTTTGCATTATGTTTTGGATAATATAGTTGTTTGGATTTGCTAAGAGAGTTGCTTGGTTTTACTAGGATAATAGTCACGTGCAAAAACAATGAAATAATAAGAAAATAGAACTACATCGCTATACTTTTCTGGATCTCAGAACCCAAATTTGGATACGGATATTTTGCCGACTTGATCTTCCAATTGGAATTACAACAACATGATAGCATTACGACTTTATAACATGTGGTCCACTGGGTGTTCCTTTTATCTCTTGCCAGTGGTAGAAAATCCGTCAGGAGCCCTCTCGTGCGCATCAGTGAACTCTCGGGGAGATCCTTCACAAAAGATTACTGAAACTTTGGTGCCTTGAGGAGATATACACTCCTCACCAACCCTTTACCCACATCTCCAACTACCTTGAGTATGGATGCTGGATCCTGCATGGTTTCATCAGCCTCATCTCTGCCACGCTTCTGTGATAATACACAAAATCAAGTCAACTTACATACCTGTAATATGCAACAACCTATAATGCTCTGCATGATAAATAATTATTGGCAACAGATACGAGTTGCGCAGCCTAATCCTACCTACATATAGTATTTTGGGTAAATCATTTATTTACTTTTGGGAAGATTAAAGGGAGGACAGTCTTCAACAACACAAGCTGTCAGTGAGAAAAATACCTTTGAGTACTCCCATGTAAGACCAATTGCGTCTCCTCCAATCGAATCGTGCCACAATTTGAATGTCCCAGGGAATGCACACTGTAGACAAATTGGATTAATACTTAATGAATTAACATATCTTTATGCAATCAAAACTTGATAGTTTCTATTTTACCTTCAAATCTCGCAAGAAGTATGCGGCAGGGTCGAAATTCACCAAAAGTTTATCTCTTGTGGCATTCAAGCTTCTCACAACACTTTTACTGAGTGCCATATAAGGGTGGAAATCATTACTAGGATTGCCCTGGATTACCAACTTACCTGTAAGGTTGTTCCGGAAGTTATTTGCATTAAGAATACATAAGATCTTAATTTCTGGTTAGCACCAAATATTAATATGTGAACTAACCGTTAGGAATATCAGCAGGAAAAATAACATGTCGAGGACAGCAAAGTTTCTCTTTATGGAGGAGAATAACAGCGTCATAATTGTTTAAAGGTGTTCGGAAGAGGCACTGTAGCGAATGGAGGCAAGTATCAAAATCAAATCAAAACCTAAGGAGACAGTGAACGAATCAAAGTGGTGAAAGAAAAACCTTACCTCCCATGTATATTGGCCTGATTGGCCATGGATGATAAGATTTGTTAACAGGTCAGCGCTGCTTTTAGCATAAGAAGCTATCCGTTTAAGAACCTGTGGTTGAATGAACAGAAGGTAGATGTTTTCACTGATATTGTGAGGCAAGACTTGACACAAACATAGGGAAATGTCATTGGTGTACAAGAATTGGAGATATAGTGCGTAATTTCATCATTTTAGTTCCGTAGCTTTATCATTAATGTAGACTTGAATTCTACAACAGTAATTAGCTTCACATCTGTACAAAAAGATAAACACCTACCGACTTGCTTGGTGATTGTCTTGTCCACGCTTCAGATGATTTATCATACGACGTAGCCAGAAACATTGCAGGCTCTATATCATGAGGATTTTGCTCATAAGATCTTCTGCTCAGCATAAAATTTTCCTGCAGTTGCAGCCGCCAATATGTTAGCGGTTTGACAGTTTATTCAAATGTCAAAACATAAAAAAGAGAACCAGAGAACTAACGTTGATTTCTTTCTCATCCTTCAGGTTTAAGTCATTATTTATGTCCACAATCATGGGTGAAAAGGTCCAGTCAAAACGAGATAGCAATCGCAAGAACCTGTCATTTTTTTAATATCTGGTCAGAGGACATACAAAACTTCATGTGCCTGCGAGACCAGTAAAAAAATATAACCGACTACTGAAATAGGTGATAGAATAGATGGTATCCAAACGTTACAAGGTAACTAATTATTAAGTCTCATGCACCAACCTTCCCTCAAAAAAAAAGTCTCATGCACCAACCAGTAGAACCAAAAGTCCAAATCGATGGAAAAGGTTGGGCAATCCACACATACTTCAACAATAATAACCTCATGGACTTATGGTAAATTTAGTTGCAACAACATATATAGTAGTAAAGGTTCTGTTATCCAGGAGCATTTATTATAAGTCAAAAAGCAATAACCAGCAATAGGCCAGTAGTCCAACATACATCTTAATTTCTGTTGCTGGACGACCTTTATATCAAGAAAAAACATATTCTTTAACAGTCCTTACCAAAACATTGATATCACTCGCCAGTACGCTAAATCTTGGATGTTAATTGTGGAACAAAAGCATGTATTAAAAATAGATATTGGGAGATAAATTATTGTGTAATTCATTATAGTTTTAACAAATATGTTTGCTTCATGCTTATACAGAAGTCAACATTTTTGTGACTTTTTTCCGGCAATGAAGACATGGCCAATATAACCAGTAGGATTGCTAGCATCTGGCTGCTATTATTAAAAGTAAACAGGAGACTGTATGAAAAGTTTTACAGTTGTACCTAAGGAACCCAGTAACCCGTGAAGAGGGGGCATGGAATGGAAACGGCCTCAAAAATAGGTAGGCAACCACCAATTCAACCGCCTCCTCTGAGATAAATGAAGAGAATAGATGTGCGGAAATCCACCTTTTTGCTAGCCTTTGAAACAGAAAGAGCATACCATAAGATATACTAGAGTTTCAGGAATGCTGCGTCAACAAACAACTTTAAAACCTTAATAATTACCTCACAACTGGCCCATATGTTTGGTAAATACCATGCAGACCGTTGATCATACTTGAGTGCTGACTCCGCAAGAAGAGCTCATTATCTTCTGATGGAGCACTTTGTATGTTACTGTCTCCAGCTGAGAAAGAGATAAAATTATTGAACTGGCAAAATGCATGAACTTTTTACATAAAATTGGTTACCAAAAAAAAACATATATATAATGAGAAGCTAACCTTGCTTTTGTACCGACAAACCTCTCTCATGAAATATTTTGAGCAAAAACGAATATCCAGATGTAAGAACATTGACCTCATCTTCACTGGCTGTAACAAACATTCCTCGATCCTCCAGACTGAAATAACACCAGATTTAGCCAATGAAGTGGGAACTGAACATAAGCAAGACATGGTTCATAAATGATGTCACAACCTTTCACCAATTCTTAAAAGAAATGCAGACTTTGTCTTCTCCATGGCTACAGGATCCAAGGGCCAGTTACCAGATCCCTCTAGCTGTTATTGAAATGGAGTAAAAGGAAAGAGATTTGTGAAAAAAAACTCTAAAATGAAGAATGGCTAACAGACAGATACAGAACATGACATGGAAGGTATCGAGTAATCAAGCTTCATAGAAACTATAAAGAATGGTAGTATTACCCATTGTGATACTCAAGACAAATAACGGGCGGCCTACCTGAATCATGACTTCCAAAGAGCGAACACAAGTTGCTGCAAAATTGGGCAGCCTCTGAGAACTCTTTTCATACGCCAATGGATGAGGCTCAGGGGGGAACACAGATGCGTGCCTAAAGGCTGGCATAAGCAAAAGTCAAATGGTAAGAAATATGAACAGGATATGTAAATAATAATAATAATAATCTGACAGACCTGAGTCTAAAGGTTGCACAGTAGATATTTTAAGAGGAACATCATCCAATAGACGCAACTTCTTAGCTAAAGTATCAAAGGCTTCAAGCAAAGCTCCAGAAGATGACACCGGATCTGCATAATTCCCACTTAAACATGGTTTAAATCCAAAACCCAACATGTAAACCACAAGATATAAAGCTTAGCTTTACCTTGGCCACCAACCAAGAGGCAAAAGTCAAGCTGATCAATAACATGAGTCAGATCTTCCTGCCGCAACAGCAAATGCTTGGTAAGCACATAATCAGCAATTCTTTTGATGATTGTATGCCTCTCCCAAATCTCCGTTTCCCACACTACAGTTTAGAAGTAGAGTATATTAGTATCGAGTATTTATTATTCAACTAGTGTATGCTCTTCACTAGGAATGACAACAAAAATGCAATACCTGTGCTTTCAGCAATAGCCCCGTCTTTAAATCTCCTAAGTTCGGCTTTCTCTCCCCAGAATTTCCTAAATTTAATAGCCTTGGGATTTATGAGCACAATGCACATGCGTTAGACGACAGTAATTGCAGTTGATCATTATTTTGTAACCCATATAACGAAAATCACCTCATCACGATTTTCAGGATTTGGACCAATATCGACAAGACGATAACTCTTCTCCAACAAGCTAAGCATTATGCCGACAATCATTGGACTCCTACCAAACTCTGAGAAACCCTATAAAGCTGTGTTTGTCAGTAGATTGAAATGCAAACATAAGTGTTGAATTATGATACGCAAATATCACATACATCCATTATATTCCATTCAGAAGGTGTGCTTCTCCACAGAACGCGGATCATCTTTGTTCTATCTGTAAGTCCTTGTTGCAGCAAGGACTGAACATCTTTTTCAAGTACCCGCCATGATTCATCATCCGAGCAGAAGCTTAATGCAGTAACTTTGGAGTTCCGCTTCAAGTTAATCCTGACAGTGGCAGAAAGAAGTATCACATGAGAACTTGATAAGCTAGCTTCAGCCTTTATTTAGGACTGGATCGCAAATTAAAATTTCACAATTTGCAAGTTGATTAAAAACAAGCATTCTTAGGATCATGGATTCATGGTACGAGTAGTAAGGGGAAATGAGCTGATTATGACAATAGCAGGATGTGCAGTAATGCTGGCTTTAAATATGGTTCCTTTAGGTGGAGACATGTGATCGAGTTACAGAGCAAATTCTTCAGCTGTGCCTCCTGCTCCATCAGAAAGGGCAACTCTGTCCATCTTTGGCTTGACAAATGGAATGGTTCAGCCTCTTATCTTAAGGACCACCTACGAAGGTTTCACTCTTTTGCAGTGAACAACTCCATGCATCACATCTCCATCACCAACTACATCCCCTTGAAACTGGACGTCGCCACCAACAACTACTCCAAATGGCGAGTTCGGTTCGTCTTGTGCAAGTTTGATGCGCAGCACCACATTGAGCTGGAGATCAACCCCCTAGCGCAAAGCGCCGCAACCTAACGCCGTGATGACATAATGATCGTGCTCCGGATATACAGCACCATCTTGGACGAGTTGTGCGAAGTCGTTCGCTCGACCGAGAACACCGCCTTCCATGCTTGGCAACTACTCAAAAGCTTCATCCACGACAATCAAGTTGGTTGGGCCATCCACCTCGACATGCAAATTTCACGCCATGGTTCAAGGCGATCTAACCGTTAGTGCCTACTGCCGGCACCTAAAAGCTCTCGTTGACACCCTCTATGATGTCAACGAGACGGTCTTTGATCGTACTCTTTACTCTCTAGATGATTCGTGGCCTTAATAGGCGCTTCCAGATACTTGCCATGGTCCTCCCGATTCAAGTTACCTTCCCCAAGTTCATCGAGGCTCGGTCGCGCTTGCAGCTTGAAGAGATCGCCATGGACGAACGCGATGGTACAGAGGGCTCCTCCGCCCTTGTCGTCCAGCGCGGCAACACCGGCGTCGACAACGCCAACCGTCCCTCATCCGGTGGAACGAGCGATCGAGCACACGCCCTCAACGACCGCAGATGCGGCAAAGGGCGTGGCTGAAACCGCAGACGGTGGCTCCAACGGTGGTCGTGGCACCTCTCAACCACCAATGATATAGCCCCAATCTTGGATGGGCTACATCGCTCCTTGGGGCAGTGCTGGCATGCCTCCGCAGTGGCGTGCCCGGTGGACTTCATCGAATGCTGCAGGGATCCTCGGTCCTCGCCCTGCCACCCATGTGCAAGCATACCCGACGTTCTACCCCGGGCCTCACGCGACCCCGACAACACCTCCAGTTTGGGATAAGCAAAGCATGATCAATGCTGCTATGAGTAACTTATCCTTTCAGCGGCAGCGGCATGCCGACTGGCACCTCAACTAGGGTGAATTCTACCACATCACCAGCAACCCAGGTAACCAAGTCAAGCTTTTATCCTTCCAAATTTTATTTCCTTCTATAGTCAATTTCATGTGCTCGTCCAATGCATGGAAGTTGATAATGCAGGTGAATTTCTGAACCACTCCCTTCGCTCGTTCTCCTCTACACACGGCATCGCCCTCCGTCTCTCTTGCCCCTATACTTGTCTACAAAATGGTAAGGTCGAGCGTGCCATTCGTACTACAAGAGATATTCTTCGCACTCTCTTAACTCAAGCCTCCACTTGTCTACAAAATGGTAAGGTCGAGCGTGCCATTCGTACTACAAGCGATATTCTTCGCACTCTCTTAATTCAAGCCTCCACCTGATGCGTCCATCTCGGTTACCCTCTGGAACATAAGGGCTACTGCTGCCTCAACTTAGACACACAAGGTTTTTATTTTACAACACCCTATTTCTAAGGAGGCTGTTTTTCCTTTTGCTAACCACTCTACAGACGCCCCCAATCACGGCCTGGATCACCGTACCACGCCTGATCCTCCACTGGCTCCCGTGATCCTATCCGAATCCCGTGCACCTACCTAAAACATCAGCTCTGCGCACCCCACGCCCGTATCCTACTCGATTCACACACCCGCCCCATCCATCGCTTCGGCAGATCCCTGTGTTGCCAGCCTCCTCTCAGTGCATGCCTCGTAGCTCGCTGTAGCAGACGACCTGGCCCATGTCCCTGATCCCCAAGCGTGTGCGCACTATACGCCTACACCCCATCCACACACGCCACCTGTACCATCGCACCCTTCCTGCATTGTTCCGATCGTTCCCCCAAGAATCACTATGCAATGCGCACCTCCTTCCGCAAAAGAAACTTACTCTCCTTGCCGATTCCAATACGGTTTCTCCCATACCTGCCTCCTACAAATCCACCCTCAAAGATTGAAATTGGTACTGCATGATGCTTGATGAATTTGACACTTTTGAGGCAGAAAAATACTTGGCCTTTGGTGTGTCGACCTGCAGGTGTCAATGTTGTGACTAGAAAGTGGATCTAACGGTAAAAATTCAACATGATGGCTCTCTAGCTCGGTACAAGGCGAGATGGATTCTTCGAGGCTTCACTCAACAAGTTGGGGTTGATTACGGTGAGACTTTTAGTCTGTTGTCAAGCCCGCATCTCTCAAGGAGGCCAGGAGCAGTATGCGCTCGAGATCCTCGACCGTGCCAAGATGTTTAACTGCAAGCCTATCTCCACTTCGATTGATTCGCGGTGCAAGCTCACGATGACTGATGGTTCCCTGATGGAAGATGTTTGTCATTACCGCAGCCTTGCAGGAGCCTTGTAGTATCTCACTCATGCAACCAGACCTCTCCCATGCAGTCCAGCAAGCACGTCTATTGATGCACGATCCGCGTGAACCGCACATGCAGCTCGTCAAACGGATTCTCAAGTATGTTCGGGGCACATCGCACTTTGGGCTTCAACTTCATCGAGCTGCCTCCAATGACAACCTCGACACCTACTCCGACGGCAAATGGGGCGGGTCCCGAACACCCACCGATTGACTCCCGAGGTTTGCATCTTCCTTGGACCTAACCTCGCGTCCTCGTCGAGCAAGCGTCAAAACACGGTGTCGCGGTCTAGCACAGAGCCCGAGTATCGCATCTTCGCTGAGTCCTGCTGGCTACGCCAACTTTACACGAGCTACATCGACCATCATCACGTCCTACGATCGTCTACTGCAACAACATTAGTGCCATGTACCTCTCCAACAACCCAGTCCAGCACCAGCGCACCAAGCCCATCGAGATCGACTTGTATTTCATTTGGGATAAGGTACGCCTGGGAGTTGTTCGCGTTCTTCATGTGCCCATGGCATCAGAATTCGCTGATATTGTCACGAAGGGTTTGCCTTTCGTTGTCTTCAACGACTTCCACCCAAACCTCAACATCGCCGAGGACAACGCTATGACTGCAGGGGGAGAGGATGGAACAATAGTCCTCATCAGGCTAACGACCTGGAGTGAGTCACAAGAGTGGTTGCTTGGCCGGTGTGCTATCCCGGGCAACACGCACACGGCCCACTCTCTCGCCACTCATGTGGTCTTTTTGTTGTAACAAACACTAATGAGTGTTGTATTGATCAATGTATAAATATGTAGCCACACTATGAATCAATATACAGACAAGTTCTACTCTTCAACGATCTTTACTCCTCCACAAGAGCATATTCCTGGTCATTTGCTCATGATCAATCTCCTGCAATCGTCAGTTGGGTTTGGTCGTAATGTAACGCAAAGCTCAAAGGCTTCGCTTGGCTCGTCCTAAATGACAGATTAAATACAAGAGATTTGCAACATAGAAAGAACTACCAAGTATCTGATTCCCTTTGCTGTGTTCTGTAGAATTTTGAAATATATAGAAGGAATAATCATCATTACATCGCTGCCCTCAAAAATCAATCACTCGCTTACTCAAAACATACAGCCATGCAAATAGATTGTCTCCGACTCTCAGGCTCAGCATGTACAGCACAGCTATTTCGCGTGTAGACTCCAATAAAAGAGCATAATGCAAAACTGCAATATGCATGAGAGTGACACATCATATTTGCTTAATTGAACGTACCTCAAACATGAATCAAACTTAGCCCCAAAATCAACCTTGGTCATGAAAAGTTCTTCAAACCCACCATCTCTGCATTTATCAAGGCAATTAAGTGTGCAAGCTGCCTCATCTTGAAGCTGAATAAGAAACGATTTGGTGTAAGGTGGAAACTACAAGACAGAAATTTGCAATCTTGATTACAATTGGGGTGGAGGGGGGGGGGGTAATACTCTGAACATATGGAACATGGTGGCCGTATCATACCATGGATGTATATGCATAAATATACATTAGATATAGAATTGGTGTTCGTAGGGTATTTTCATAGTCAAACCTACCTCTGTAAAGGCTGACTTCGTCATCCGAAATGCCAGATTGACATGGCCAGATACATCACATATGGAAACATCAAATGTTTTCAGCAGATGAGCAATGCCCTGAAAAAATCATGGATCAGAGGATCATAATTACTGAAAAAATGAAATATTCAATATTATGCCACTAGTCATTAGCACTGCATGCAAAAAATTCAATCCAGAATTACCCATCATGCACAAGATCTATATTACGAGCAGAGGGATTACCAGCCTACCAACTATTAATGAATTACAGGCAGAGGTGCACCTGACCACCAATTGTGTAGTTAGTATAACCAGCTAAGCATACTTAAGGTTGGGATGCCAATTTTTGCACACCATATTTTTTTTAACCTTTGGGACAGTAGGGGACCCCACCCCACCATGTTCACACTAAGACAAATAGCTTATCTTGAGAAATTATGATCTTGTAAGGAACATTACTCCCACTATTCCAGGGGAACTGGCCTAGGCAATAATATAATTATTTAGGGATTAAGCTATATATTATATGCAACAAGTTGACAGACCTCTTTGGTGATCGTGCGCTTCTTCATTGGCTGAATCACCAAGCCCTTCGACCACATCTTCGAAGTTGCTACAAGAAAACAGAGATTGATATAGTAAACGATTAAACGTAGATGAAACATCAACTTTCTGTTGCTTGGATGTACCAAAGAAATTGATTGCGACACGAAAAATTTGTCTTGTGCTCATTGATCTACTAATTATGCTTCCTCCAGAGTCCATAGTAAGAAACACAAGGATGGCGGATATTAAGTATCCATTGAGGCAATCATGTGAATATATTGAAGTTCTTTGACGAGCCCAAACCTGCATTTCAAACAAAATATTACATTACCATCCAGGAGAAAACCAATAAGTAGACATCTGCTGCAGTGTCAAACTGTCAATACAGAAGTATTTCTTCAACAGATAGTTGTTCAAGGGGCCACTCTGTTGATTTTCAAGAAACAGCACTTAACAATAACTAAGAACTTTCCGTAAAAAAAACTAAGAACTGAACACAACAGAAACCCCCTCTCGACATGCAGACATTTGATCCATATTTTTTACAAGAAATATAAAACCGAGGAAGAACTCCGTACTTTTAGCAAAACCAATGCCTCTTGCAAGGCTTTCCAATTTGCAAAGGTGCTGCTGGTACATTCTGCATTTTCCTCCAGAAACATATCCTCCAATATGCTGTTATTGTACCTAGGTGTCGGTAGGTTTATGCCATCTGCGATGCAAATCTGATCAGTTGCTTATAAAAAATATTCCTATGTTAAAGGCCAAAAGTATGGGTTCATGTGATTGTAAAGGAGGCACTTTACCTTTTGTATATGCACGAACATTGTTTCTTGTTGACAAATTCAGCTTCGAAACATCGAATAAAGAGCTCGCGGTCGGGATTATCCTGACATAGAACCCAGGAAGTTCTGCAATTTCTTTTGCTGTGCAAATGGAAGTATTGAAAAATAAGAAGAGAAGGCAAGGACTACACATTTAAGTGCATGAATATTAACTTTGAATGCACAACAACAACAATGCTCTAATATGAACTTTGAATGGACACTGAGGTAAATAATGAAGTCGGTGATTTGTTAGAACAACAACCTGGATATACATGGAGCACAGGCTTCCGTGCCTCATCTTGGAAGGTACACCATGAAACCTTGTGGACTAAAGAAGAAGACCTCAAGCTCTTCTCGATGATGCAGAGGTAAAGACACCTCTTTGCATGGTACCGGTGATTCAGGAAATCCTTTTCATGAAAGCATTCCTGTATAAAGCAGAAAAAATAAATCATTAAACAAGTAGTGCATAATCACAGATAATGGTAATCTAAAACCGCAATAAATGCTTAAACAGTTCGAATATAATTGAATTTGGAAGGGTAGCGATTAGAGCAACATCCAAAATGATACTGGAGTAGTATTTCAGTAGGTAACATCTTGTAACATTAGATTGACTAAAGGACCTGGCTCCATCTAGAAGTAGACCCTTTTGTACTTGTAATTTAGTGAACCAACAAGATTTTTTGTTGACAGGAATTGGATTGGATTGGATATTATAGGATAGTTGAGAATCCTCTGTGGTAGTTTTCTAAACTAAATGAACTGAAACAAAGTGAAACACATACCTTAGGCAAGCGGACAAGAAGGTCAGCAGCGACGTCGGGCCTGGTGACCGCGCCAGTCGCGTGGCTCCCGGCGAGCAGCACCACCTCTGGCGGCCGGAAGGAAAACGCTAGCTTCTCTTCCGCGAGGCTCAGATCCCTCATGAACCCCGAGGCAGCCTCTGGCGCCGCCTGCTGCGGCGGCACGCTCTTGATGAGCTCCGCGACGGCGTCCGTCGCCTCCTCGGCAGCGCGGAGGGAGGTGGAGCTCGGCCGCGCTTCCTTCAGGAGCGCGGAGAGCTTGAGGTCGACGGAGTACTCGGCGGAGACCATTGCGGCTTCAGTGGTCAGTCGCCGGCGGCGGCAAGGCAAGGCAAAGGACTTTGGGGGGTTTAGGGTTTAGTTCCACCTCGCCATCATTTTCCTCAGTATCGATTGGTGGAAGTAGAGTAGTACACTGCGAAAGGCAGCAGGCCAACCAGCCAACAACTGGGCGCGTACCGCCCGGCCCGGCGCGCGTGCTCGGCCTGCGGCATGCTTCCTGTACGGTCCGTCACAAATCGAATCTAAAAGTATTTTTAAAAAAAATCTAAACATATTAGCAAAAATGTTCATGTGTTGCATTGAAAGATTAAACTTTACATGTAAACATAAGTGCTCCCTCCGTAAAAATATATGAGTATTTAGGTTACTAAAGTAGTGATCTAAACGTTGTTGTATTTCTTTAAAGAGGGAGTACATGCTAGCTAGCAGCGATCTTATTTGTTGTCATTTGTTTTCAAGAATTAAAGAAAAGATTCGGAAAAAGTTCAAGAATTTTTAAAATATTAAGAATTACCAAATTCACAAGTTTGGAAAATGTTTGTAAATTTGAAAACAAAACATGAAAATGATTCACAATCTTGAAAGCATTCACAAATTTTAAATAACATGTAAAATAAAATGAAAAGAAAAACAAAAAACAAAATAAATAAATGAATAAATAATCACTACCAAAATATAAAAAGTATTAGCCTGAAAAAACGAAGGCATAGACGTAATGAAGAGATACATACATACATACATATCGGGCGTCTTAGTTATCTATAATACTATAATAGATCATTCCACTATTTTATCTATCTCAACATGCAAGCATGCCACCTCATCAAAGGTCCACCACAATATGCATGAAAACATGTTCTTCATTATTAGTTGATCTCATGCACACATCCATTTAATGACACATGCAACCTTCCTCAAAATGCATGGATTTTTTTTCTATTATATTACATCACTTTTAACATGCATACATGTCACATCATCAAAGATTCACCATAATATACATGAGGAAAGGTTCTTCATTATTAGTTGACCTCATGCATACATCAATATAATGACACATGCCAACTCACTCAACATGAAAGTTTTTTTTCATTATATTACATTACTTATATTTAATAAATATTTTAACTACACAATAATAAAATACAATATATAAAATATATTTTTATACTTTAACTAATATACTATTAATTCAACTATTCACGTTTCATGCAATCAATCATTCAAAATATATTGTAACTGCTTCCCGTAGCAACGCACGGGGTATTATCTAGTAGTCAATAAAGGATTAAACCTATATTTAAACTGTGAAGTATCGAAGTCTACCCTCACCCTAAGAGACTCTTTCGCGCGCATCATTCATGGTCGTCGAATCGCTTTCGACTCTCCTTGTCGTCCGTCGAACCCGGTAGACCATGCGGTGAAAATCGTTACGTCTTGTTACCTTTTACATGAGACTGTCATATAGGCCTTCCTCGGATGACTGGGATTGTTCACTCGTGTGTTTTTAACTGGCAGTGAAAGTTAACAAGTGCATTCTTGCGTGCGCCCATCGGATGCCTCTAATGTTTGCATTGTGCCTAACAAAGCTCATGAGGAAGCCAAGAGCATTGCAACGTGCGTCAGGCAGAGAACCCTAGTCGTCACCCATTATCATCCCTCCGCATCCACCCTTCCCTACTCCACCACACATCCGCCTCCTCTGAACTAGCTCACAATCGCCTCTTCTCTGGATTGGTCGTAGGCTGGCTGACGCACGGTGCAAGGCGACAGTGTGTTCATTTCGCGTCGACGCGGGCAGCGGTGCTCACCTCCACCTCGCGCTCCACCCCGGCGTTGGGAACCCAAATGGGCATAAACGCGGAAGCCTACGTCGATGACATCATGGTCAAGACACGGGAAGCAAGCTCCCTCTTAGTCGATCTCGAGGAGACCTTCACCAACCTTCGCAAGGTGAACCTCAAGCTTAACCCGGCTAAATGTGTCTTTGGAGTATCTTCAGACAAGCTCCTGGGTTTCCTGGTCTCTCACCGCGGCATCGAGGCCAACCCCGACAAGATCCAGGGCATCGAGGAAATGCGTCACCGCGTCACCTCAAGGACATGCAGCGCTTGGTCGGCTGCGTAACGGCACTCGGGAGTTTCATATCCAAGCTGAGCGAGAGGGCCCTCCCTTTCTTCAAGATCATGAAGAGAACGAGCCCGTTCGAATGGACTCTCGAAGCTGATGCCACACTCGGGGACCTCAAGAAGTCGTGGAGGATATCAATCTCGGTACGGAAGGATGACATGGTATGATTATCAGGGAAAATTAATCTAAAAGTATAGCTCTTTAATTTGTGTAAGTTTGTGTTTAAGAAAAGGACCACTAGTAGAGAGGCCTTTAAGGTGGTTAAATTTAGCACTTCTCTAGATCAAGGCAGACATGTTTGGTTAATTAACCTGCATGGTCCGGTTTGTATCCCCGTGCTTTTGAATTCTAAGGAATAAAGTAGTCCTAATGCTAAAAAAAGTACCTCACCAGCCCCCTGGTGATGGTGGCCCCTCGTCCCGGGGAACCGTTTGATACGTCCCAAACGTATCTATAATTTTTGCTTATTCCATGATCTTTTAGGTGACATTGCTATGTGTTTTGCTGCACTTTCATACATTTTTACACATATTTGGACTAACCTACTAACTCGGTGCACCCAGTGCCAGTTTTTGTCTGCTGATGTCTGTGAATTGCAGGTGTTTACCCATATTTACCCAGTGTCAGTTTCTGTCTGGTGATGTTATGGCGCCGCCTCGCTTCCAAGATCGGGAGCACCAGAAGACCTCTTCCCGGCACCCTGCCGGAGGGAGGATTAACCTCCGGGAGCTTCTCCACCACCATGAGCGCTTCCCGGATGTGCCGTGAGTAGTCCCCCTTGGACCATGGGTCCATGACCAGTAGTTATGTGATGTCTTCTTCCAATCTTGTGCTTCAATTCTTAGCCCTTGTGAGCTGCCCTACATGATCAATGCATCTATGTAATTTTCCTGTTGTTGATATGTTGTGTTTGCTGGGATCCGATGGATTATGAGATTATGTTCAGATTGTGATGAGTTATATATTTGGTTCTCCTTTTATATTTTGTTCTTGAGTAACTCTTGCATGTTCTCCGTTGCTTTTTATTGCTTTGGCCAAGTAGTAGATAGTAACTCTAAGAGGGAGCGTTTATGCTTGATTGTGGGTTCATGCCCCCCCTCGATGTCTAGCTTGAGTGACAGAAACATGAGACTAGGGGATGTGTTGTTGCCACTAGGGAGAAAACAACGGTGCTTGTAACCGCGGTTGCAAGGATTGTTTACCTTACGCAAAGTTTGTTAATGCAGTTGTCTGTTGCTTTGGGTTTACACTTTTGTCAACTCAATACCAGTGAGATGTTCTGGATAGATATCTCAAGGTGGATGATTAGTGAGTAGATGCAGTTGGATTACAGTCTACTTGTCTTGGCGTACTGCCCATAATTTTGAGCCTCTAACTTTCTTTGCAGCATAGTTAGCATTGTGGTGCGTTTATAATTCTTTCAATTGCCCAGCTGTAATTTGTTGGCCCTGCTTAGCTATTTTATCGTCTTTTGGGAGAGAGACATCACTAGTGAACATCATGGGATCCCGATCCATATTTCCACCACTGTTTACACCTCAACTCTTTATTGCTTTATTTACTTTCAGTTGCAATCATCATTATTTCCACTGTGTGTTTGATCCTTTGTAAACAACAAGACCGGAGAGATTGATAACCTCTCTGACTCATTGGGAGCAAAGTTATTTTCTTTTGTGTGCAGGTCCAGTTCAAGTGAGTACTTATCTCAAACGGCGCCTTGCTCGTTTGACCACATTCTTGTGGATCTTCGGAGTCCTACTGGAGACATAAACCTTGGTATCTTCACCGAGGGAAATTTGCTGCTAGGCTACATCTCAACCTTCCACTTGGGGTAACCAATGAGGAGCACTACTTTAGTGCCATCAAGCGAATTTCTGGCGCCGTTGCCGGGGACTCCAATCTTCAAGATAGGGAAGTTGCACACTATCTGATACCTTTTGTTTTTAGTCTTGTTAGTTTACTTTCTAGATTTTGCTTTAGAGTCTTATACCAAAACCACAAAAAATTAGTTACTTTGCTTCTAGTTGTCCCTTCTGTTTAGTCAAGCATGTTAGGATTTGGTTCTTTGAGGGAATCTGAGGTTTTAGATTTCCACCAAAAGAATGGAGAAAATATGAAGAAGGCTTGGGATAGAATTTCTAATGCACATAAAAGGGTTATGCCTTGGATACTGATACGTCCAAAACGTATCTATAATTTCTGCTTGCTCCATGCCTCTTTTGTGTGATATTGCTATGATATTGATGAACTTCCATACACTTTTGATCATATTTGGACTAACCTATTAACTCAGTGCACCCCAGTGCCAGTTCCTGTTTTCTGCTATTTTTCTATTTCAGGTTTCCCCCATATTAAAAGTGCTTCAAAAATTCGGGAAAAATACAATAAAAATCAGCACAGAAGAAGCTTCGGGAATCACCGAGGGGGGGACAGAGGGGACCCACCAGGGCCCCAGGCGCCCTTCGGGCGCGCCCTAGGGTGGGGCCGCGCCAGGGGGCCGCCTGGACCCCTGGTGCCCCCCTGGCTGCCCCCCTTCGCCTATATATCCCTCGTGACGTGAAACCCCCATGAGGGGAACCCTTTTTCGCGATCTCTCCTCTGTTCCGCCGCCGCCGCGCTTCCAAGATCGGGAGCACTAGAAGACCTCTTCCTGTCACCCTGCCGGAGGGAGGAATCACCTCCGGGAGCTTCTCCACCACCATGGATGCTTCCCGGATGAACCATGAGTAGTCCACCTTGGACCATGGGTCTATGATCAGTAGCTATGTGATGTTCTCCTCCCCTCTTTGTTCTTCATGGATTAGACCTCGTGAGCTGCCCTACATGATCGAGGCACATATGTAATCTTTCTGCTGTTGCTATGCTGAGTTTGCTGGGATCCGATGGATTATGAGACTATGTTCAGATTGTGTTTGAGTAATATATTTGATTCTCCTCTTTTATATTTATGTTCTAGAGTAATTCTTGCATGTTCTCCGTTGCTGTTTATTGCTTTGGCCAAGTAGTAGGTAGTGACTCCAAGAGGGAGCGTTATGCTTGATTGTGGGTTCATGCCCCGATGACTAGCTTGAGTGACAGAAACATGAGTCTAGGGGATGTGATTTTGCCACAAGGGGGAAAACAACGGTGCTTGTACTTGCGGGTTCAAGGATTGTTTACTTTATGCAAAGTTCTTTAATGCAGTTGTCCGTTGCTTTGAGTTTACACTTTGGGTGGGATTCGCAACTTAATACCAGCGAGATGTTCTGGATAGATATCTCAAGGTGCATGATTAGTAGGTAGATGCAAATGGATTTCGGTCTACTTGTCTTGGCGTACTGCCCATGCTTTTGAGCCTCTTCCTTTCTTTGTAGCATAGTTAGCATTGGTTTGCGCACATAATCCTGTCAATTGCCCAGCTGTAATTTGTTTACCTCGCATGGCTATTTTATCGTCTTTTGAGAGAGAGACATCACTAGTGAACATCATAGGACCCCGGTCCATATTTCCAACACTGTTTACACCCGCTATCAATTTACTGCTTTACTTTTCCGTTGCTATCACTATCATTATTATCCCGTGCATTTTATCCTTTGTAAACAACAAGGACGGAGGAATTGACAACTCCTCTGTACTCGTTGGGAAGCAAAGTTATTTGCTGTGTGTGCAGGTCCAGGTGAAGTAAGCAACCTTAGGTTGTGAACGGCGCCATTGTTCACTTCACCACCTTCTTGTATCTGTTGGAGTCCTATTGGTTCGACATTCAACCTTAGCATCTTCGCTAAGCGAAATTTGATGTTATCTACATCTCAACCTTCCACTTTGAGTAACCAACAAGGGGGCGTTAATTCGTAGCATCAGATACCTATAAAAATTGTGCTTAGAAATTTTTGCCATGGTCTTTTTAGATATTGCAAACACTCTCTTGATATTATTGCCGAAGAAGATTTTTTTAGAGTGTGATGAAGCTAGAGCTCTTGATATTATACATGGTCTATCTAGTTACTGTGTTTATGATCATGGTTTTGATACTGTTATAGATAGACTTGCTACTATTGAAAAAAGAATAGATGCTTTAGACTTGAGAGAAGGAAAGAAACCCAAGCCCGATAAGAAAGAGATTTTGGAGATAGATGATGATTGGGAGCCCTTTGTTAGAATTAGCATCTCTAACTAGGACTTCCTTGCTTATTGTGATATTGGATCCATGGTTTCTACAATGCCAAAAGTTGTTTATGATTCTCTAAACCTTTCAAACATGATCAATCTTTCATCTTATCATGAACATGCTAATGGAGATGTTTCTAAGATCCAGGAAAAGGTAAAAGATGTTCATGTTAGGTTCTTCAAAAGTAGTGCAACGGTTGACTTCTTCATCATGGAGCCAAACCAAGGAAACATAGTGCTTGGAAGGGACTTCCTCCGAGCCATGAAAGGCTTCATTGATATAGGTAAAGGTCAAATACGCCTACGTAGGAAGGCGAAAGGTACGTACCCCTTCCCTAGGAAAAATAAGGATGAACTTCTTGGGGAACCATTTGAAGGTTTTTATGATTCTGATGACATTGATGATTTTTTATTCCTCTTTTTGCTTCATGCCTAGCTAACAGGCATAAAAGAAAGCGCTTATTGGGAGGCAACCCAAAAAAATTTACTTTCAGTTTTATTGGTCTTGAAGCTTGTTACTGCTGTATCAACATCATTGTATCTTTATTTTCAAGCTTTGTGCCAAGTTTTAGCCTCCGATTGCAAGAAAGTTCAAAAGTTGTGACATGCTGTCCAGAATTAGATTATGTCTGCCTGACGGAAAAATTCACAATAAATCACCAGATCGTCTTTTTGATCTGAATTTGTTTGACAATATGCTCTATACAATTAGCTTTCTGGCGTCTGCTCTGAGTTTTTCGATTTGAGTTGCAGAAGTACCCCGAAAAAATTATTTACTACCTGCTGGTATGTTTTTCACAGATTCTACCATGTTTTGCGTTTTCACCGTTTTGTGAATCTTAAGCTTGTTTTTTCTTTGCAAAACCTTTTTGTCAATCCTGAGAAACAGTAGCTCTTCATGAAAATGTTTATTTCCAGTAGAGAAAAAATATTTTATTATGGGTACTAACCACTCTAATCTGCTTATGATGAGTTTGGTATGAAGGGAGTTTTCAAGTATGCGACGGAAGATGATGAAAGAAGATCCGGGAGTGTCAAAAGATCAAGCTTTGGGATGCCCCCATGCACCCCCAAGAAATATCCAAGGAGACTCAAGCGTCTAAGCTTGGGGATGCCCCCATGCATCCCCTTCTCCATCAACAATCATCATTTCATCCTTCTCCATGCTATATTTTATCTCTTCATGTGTTATGTGCTAAACTTCAAGCATCTCGCTCTTTACTTTTTAGTTTGCTTTAGTTTTGCTTGTTGTTCATAACAAGTTGGACTCTAGCCTAGAACACAACATAGGTTTGCATGCTTATATTTTTTGTGTGTTCTTCATCTTTTCGTAGCTGCTGTCATGCTTAGCACTTAGTTTTCATGTTTATCTTTTTAAGAGCTTTTATTTAGGTTGCTTTTGGAACTCTCTTGGGTTATCATGCTTATCTTGTTTAGAGATTTGGCTTGTTGCACTGAGTTGTGTGTCTTGCATGAGTAGGTAATTGAGGTTGCTATTATAAGTGTAGTAGTAACTTGCAATAGTTTTGAGGTATTGATTTGAGTAATGTTCGGACTTTTGGTGAAAAAAGCTTGAGCCTATTAGTGATAGGTGTCGTATTTTTGGCAATCCCTGCTTATTTTCTAAAACTACAAAAATTAGTTGAGAACTCTAGCTACTAGATGGATTGCTAACCTCTGGAGGGGTTGGAATATATAGAGTACCCTCACGTACCATGGGTCGAGGATGCGTAAGGATAACCAAATCCGCATGCACTCCTCCTCGGGGTACTTGTATCTGTCCGAACTTCCTGATTAGATAGAGAGTTACCGATAATAAGTGCATGAGTTCTTCGGACTAATGCGAGTATTCGATTGTTGGCGCTTCCACCTTCCATTTTTCTAGCCTCTTCGCTACCGTGCATTGCCCTTTCTCATCTTGAGTGTTGGTGTCGTGGTTATACTAAAGGTATACCCTTAAGTACCATATACCATGGGGTATCCTTAGGATCATTACTCCATAAAAATATCTAAGAAACGATAGAAATTATCGAGTCACCAATAGCTTGATAAATCACAGGGACACATGTCACGTTGCTTCCGAGTTGTCAGCTACTCGGAAGCAAAAAAAGTCTCCGAGTAACTTCTTACTCGGAAAGGGAGATTGGCTCCGAGTAACTCATTACTCGGAAGAGGAGACTGCCGAGCTACCCGCTACTCGAAAGAAGGGAAGGACAAAGGACGTCAAGACATTGAAGGCGCAGACGTTTTCCCTCTTTAATAGCCATAGTGGGCAGGCAGTTTCCTGTAATAAGTATATGCGTTTATGCTTGTAATTATGACCCATTTCCATGGTAGTGAAGGGGCGGATGCGCACTCTATATAAGCCTCCACCCTCACCCTGGGAGGGTTACGCGCATATCATTCCCAAAACTCTAAGGAAGAACACCCCAGTAAGCCTGGGACAGGATTAAGGTTTTTATCTCCAAGGAGAGGCCTAACCTGTATACTTCTCTCTGCGTCAACCTCTCTGCGTACAGATTCGTATAACTCCCTTCATACCCTTATATCTATTGTCAGGATTATATCCACGGCAGTTGGCGCCCACCTTGGGGTTGAGTTGATCAGCAATCGCAGAGATGGTTTCGTATTTGTTTTCCTCGTCGATCCACGGCCCCGAGCTCGTCCACGGCGAGACATTTTTCTTTGGATCTTTGGCCTTCGTGGGCGATGATTCTTCTTGGCTAGCAGACTCACCGCTCCAAGTGCAATTGTTTCCTTCAAGAGGCAGCGTCCACTTTCGAGCTGATGAGTCGGGGGCTTTACGCCTCCAATTGTCTGCTCAAAAAAGCACATGCTCCTTTATCTGTTTTTTGCAAGAAGAAGCGTTCGGGTCGTCCACGCGTTCCTCACCGAAACAAGCAAGTGATGCTGCAGCAGGTGGCGGTCATCGACTCGGTGGAATCAGCACATCGAGACCTTGATGAACTGATAGCAAGAGAAGGCCCAGCGGCGTCCATTTTGCATCTCTTCAACTTGGTCGAAGATGAAGGCATGCAGATATCTGACCCAGAGCCTGATATGGAACAAGAAGGCAGCAACGATGCTCCAATCGCGGTTGGAGAAGTTTGTATGGCTGAAACACCACTACCACAACCGTCACCAGTCAGAGCTGATGCAGCTCAAAATGAAGCTGATAGTCCACCCGAGGGCAATAATCGTGAACCAGGTCGACGTACATCAGCCTTCCGGAAACTCGGAGGTTCGAGCCGGCAGCCCCGACAGCTTACTCGGGAAGAACAAGAAAATGCAGAGGCAGCAGAGCAAATGTTGCACACTGTGACGCCCCCAAAATCAAGTCGTGTACAGTAATCATACACGCAGGGTACACGACCGAAATCAGGGTGCCACGGTGAGAATATCACAGCACAACGCTGGACACAAATAGGATAAATCTGATATTACAAACCAGGGATCACGAGGATCCGAATACATAAATTATACAAGCCATAATATCTGAGTACAGACATAGTTAGTCAAGTTTTGCCTTAAGAAGGCTAGCACAAATAACATCAGAGATACAGATCGAAAAGGTGAGGCCTCCTGCCTGGGGTCCACCGAACTACTCCTGGTCGACGGGGAACTCAACGTCGTAGTAGTCGCCTCCGGGGTACTCCGGCTCCTGGGCTCCAACGTCACTGCAACGGCCGATCAGGAAAAAAAAGGGGAAATAAAGCAAGAGTGAGTATCTAACATACCCGCGAGTCTTACATCCGCTACTAAGCATTTATGAATTTGTATCAAATGGAAAGGGGAGGCTATATATAGTGGACTGGATTGTAGAAAACCAGAATAAGGAAGAGAAGCTAGGCCTATCGAAGACTAGCATCTTCCGACGAGTCTTGCAGCACAAGAAGAGAATAGCCAACCGTTTATATAAAGCATAGAGTAACAATGCAACAGAAGTTGCTGCAGCATTGTATAATAGTAAGTTGTAACAATTAGCAATGCCTCTGAGATCCCTTCCTCGAATTCCCAGCGAGGAAGAAAACTCGGAACCAACAATTTAGCAATAGTAGTTTGTAGTAGTAGGATCTGGCTTCAGCATAAAGCGTCCTATTACCGTGGACACGGCTATTCGAATAGATTAATCTTCCCTGCAGGGGTGCACTTCTGTTACACTGCAACGCACGGATCTCCAGGGTGGCCTACACCTTGTTAGGTAATGCCCCACCGAGGCTATCCAACACAAAGTAGCCCATCCTTCAAACTCAACAGAGAGGCCATCCGCCGGTCTAAATCCTAAGTACGCAGGGCCTTGGACCCCAACCCAGACGTACACCTGCACGGTGCGTGGGTGGTTGGGAAGCAGTAGCAAAAACAACATAGCTCGAGCAAAGAAGAGACCTCACTTCCCGACAATCAGCCTGCGGTACTGCTGACGTCTGAAGAGTCTTCGAACGAGACTACGATGTAGAGGAGCCCATAACTCATTATCCCACGTGTAGGCAACGCGTATAATCCAAAAGGCTACTCAAGTCATCCGCCGAACCCTTAGTCATTTTATTATCTCGCGGACAATCATTATAGTTTCCCGACTAATTAACACAACGAACAACAGCCAGGACCACCGGTACATCGGTGCCTGCTCTGTCGTCCCGTCAAAGCGCGCGGTTACCAACAAGGTGAACCGTCTCCTTACCTTGTCTCGCGTGTGCTCCTGGAGGAGCTCGACTTTCGTGGTTTGGTAACTCTCGCGGCCAACGATTAGGGTCCAAGCACACCGGTACACTGGTCGTACCCTCCCTGTCGTCCCGTCGCAATGCCACTCGCGGGCACCGTTGTGTCACCTGACTTCTTACCTTAAGGACAACCATGGCTCAGGACCCTAGGGAAGCTATACAAAGTCAGCAACGAGTGGAGTATGAGTATTACTCCTCGATAGCTCACACTTGATGTGGCTCGCAGAGCCGAGGTAGGGGCCTGAGGCGGTGTCCGCATTGTACCATACCTGTAAAGTTATAATATTTTTATCTGCGTTCACTCCCCAGAGTGATCATGACCCGCTATCTAATCCTAGTTGACTAACAATGCGCAGGGCTCACTACTGAATATAATAATTATAATAGGCAGCATGGGATAAAGGAAGGTACATCAAGGGGCGACAAAAACAAGCTATGCAATAGAATAGGATTGTCACGTAGCAGCAACATCAGTAACAATGTCTAGTGCAAGAAATGTACAGAATATAGGCGATGTCTGGGGAAGAGAATGGCTCTGGTTGCCTGGAAGCTCGACGGTAGGGGTACGGTCGTCGACGTAGTAGTCATACTCAGCAGCGGTGTAGTCGGCGGCAACAGCGGGGTATACCGGAGAATAAAGGGGGGATGTAAGGCCCGATATGTGGTACTGTTCCAGATCTAGATGTTTCCATCCAGATCTAGGGACGAAGCACATATCGGTCCAACCGCGACATATGACAATGCCATATGCCCTGGATTTCCAACATGATATCACAACATTACAGCTACATGGGTACAACATCTCATACAATCGGCATACAACTGCCTTAAATACAATACAACAACGGAAGATACATGTCTGAGTACAGACTACAATCAAATGCCTAGTGGCAAAGGGAAAAACATCGATCCCCATAACCACACGGGTCCAGGCCCTCCGCCGGGATCCGCCTAACTAGTCGTCATCGAGTCTCCACGAAACATCGATCACCGTACCTGTTGTCGACCAAGAACCCTGAAAAGAGTTTGTGGTAGTATCATGAGTACATCCAACTGTAGTGGTCATCTGACCGAGCAAGGACTTCATCACTCGTCATTCTAGGACAACTAGTAGTTTACGGTAAGGATGGGGTAAGTGGTGAGGTTGCTGCCGCACTATCATGTATGAAGTGGCTAACGATCTAGAGAGTAAGATAAGAAGCCAACCATTCGACGAGGAATCGCATCCAACAAGTCTGCTATCCACCTACTACGCAAATATAACACCTATCCTATCCTTATCCTCCTGTTCGCATCCCGACGAAGAAGAAGCAGTCAAGGCACACACACATTGATCAAGTTATATTAAGATTATCTCAGTTGTTGTTGTCTATGAACAAGGAGTAGGTCTCAAGTCATCCATAACCGTGGACATGGCTTCTCGAAAAGATTTAACCCTGCAGGGGTGTACCAACTTCCCATTACAAGGCTCCGCACGCACGCCCATCTCTCTTAGTTGCTACCCATCACAGGCAACCATTTTATGATTTAGTTTCGAGAGATCCGAAACGACAGGTCCCTCTAGCTAATAACGAACAAAACCGGGTGGCCCCCGGGGAGTCGACACCCAATCCAAAAGCCGTCCGCACTCTCGGATCGGACTCTTCCGGCTGACGCAGGTCGGATTGCCGGTAATTCTCACATGAGGCCGGGTCCTAGCTGATCGGGTGGACCAACAGAGAAACCATGTCTCCACTGGCCCAAGTTATTTTAAAAGATATCTGCTAGGAGCGACCCGACAGACATATATGCATGATTTCAAATGGTAAATCAGCTTGGGCCACCTCTAGAAATGTTTGAAGCTAGATAGGTAAGAAAAGGGGACCCCATAAAATCCCACACGCGGTTAGGCACGCTCAGTCTTAAAACCAATACCCGGAACTCGGATCCTAGGTGACTCGAATGGAACAAAGCGTCGGGGCTGGATAGCCTAGACCTTCCATCCTTCGTCGAATATAGTCAACATTATAATAATCATACCATCAACAACAATATAATAATGTGATAGCCCAAAACCAAGGAGTAAAAGGGTAACATCGTAGCATCCTAAGCATGCATACTAAGAAGGGGCTGAGCAACGAACAATAGTAACATAGCAGTACATGGTTTGCTGGGAGGGGACATGGCTGTATCGGTTTGAAAGAGGCTGTAAACATGTGGTAGGATCAAACATCGAACCTATCCTAGACTAGCATGCAAACCGCTGGTTGAAATAGAATGGACCATAAGTAATGTATAGTCCTTGCCTGTTGATAAGTCGGGTTCCGAAGGTGTAGTTGATCGCAAGCTCGCATCGTCTCCGAAAGGTACCCGCGGAAGCACACAAGACGGTAAACACTTGAAAGCAATCAACGAGCAAGCATCTATTACTACGAAGCAGACACGAGCAAGCATCAACAAGAAGGCAACACGAGACATCGCACCTACCGTCGAGAGAGGTTACTAACAGGTTAAGTGGAGTACTCGTCACACACGACGATACCGCACATTTAGAATGATTCAAGTTGTTTAGCTACACAAGATGGGCAAAGGTTGTTAACATGGCATCTCACTCAAGCATGGCATAGCACACAAACATGACAAGAGGTGAATCATATGGTAAACTATCTATGCTAGTCAATTTAAGTGAGGCACAACCTAAACATGGCATCCACTAAGTACCCCACGATAATTAAAGGATTTGGTACTGTTCTGTCCTAAACCATATTTTAGGTTGGTTAACAACATCAAACAATAGCATCAACACGAATTACACGAAAAACTAATCAAGTTACGTGTAAAGAACACTCCAAACGGAGTTACGGTTAAAAAGATATGGCAATTACAGTTTATAGTGGCAAGGGTTGTAATTAGCAGTAAAGCAACATGTAAACAAAGTCAAACATGGCAAAAGAGCACATTTTATTAATCTACACAAAAAGCTAAGCAAGTTTCATATTTTACGCGTCGCGATCCGAGCTACCGTTGAAAAGATATAGCTACCACAAGAAAATAATACAATCTGCCAAATTAACAAGTAGAAAAAAAATATACTAAGCCACTCTGGGCCGAATTGCTCCTGCTGGGCCTAAAAAGGCTAGGCGCTGGATAATAAAATGCGCACAGTGCGCTATAAAGCCACAAGAGGAAATGGGCCGAGCCCAACATGACATGGAAAAAAAATAAAAAAAGAAGAGAAGCGCCTCACCTTGCGGGCCTTGGCCCAGGAGGCGGGGTGGGCGCAGGAGAGGTCGCTGCATACTGGGCCGAGGAGGCGTGCAGGCCCACGCGGGCGGGGAGGCCCAGCCGGGCGTGAGCGGGAGCAGCCGGCTCGTCTTCGTTCCCCCGACGAGACAGCCGTGGTGGCTGGGGGCGCGGGGAAGACCTACGGCGGGGCGGCTGTTCGCCGGGGACGCGGCTCGCCGGCCGGCGGAACGGAGTCGGCGCGTCGGGACCGGTTCAGGAGGAGAGAGCTTGGAGATGCGGTTGGTGGGAAGCCAGGGCGACGTGTCGCAATCCTGGCCGTCAGATCGGCCGATCTGACGGTCCAGAACCCATTGGGCTGGATCTCAGATCTGGGCTAGGGTTTGGTGCGAAAATGGGGTATTTTTGGGGAAATTGTGAGGGGGTGGCTGCAATTTTGGCTTAGGGGAAACCCTAGAAAGGGGTGGGAGTGTGGTGGTCTTTATATAGCCCAGGTGGCTGGCAGTTTGCAAAAACATCCCCGGTTTTTCTCTCTCGCGCGCGGCGTTTACGTTTCTGACCGCCGAGGGTCCGCAGGACCTCCGATTCGAGTAAAACTTCGAACTGCGCGATCAGCGCGTCGAGCCGGCGGCGTTCACCTCGCGCTGGAACCGTTCCGAGAACACTTTCCGGCGCGCTATAAAAATAACCCGTTTAATTATTAAACGAGGTTTTTCGTTCCGTGGGTTGTGGGTGGTCTCGTGCGGTTTTCGCGGCGGTGATCAGGTGAAACCCGGTGTCGCAAAGGTCGAGTGTCAGGGTGGAAAGGGTCGGTCTTCGTCCGATACAAGATAAAAGGGGAGAAAATAATCGCTGATCGATAAATTGGGGATGCAAACACCGCAAACAAATCAGACAATCAAACAATTCACACCGAAAACAAAATTTTCAATTTTTGTGAAATCTGGGCTGTTACAATACAACACCACCAACAAGGGATCTCGTCCCGAGATCCAGGACGATCCGGGGGAGAGGGGAAGGGGAAAGAAGAGAGTCGACGATCTTCAACACCACCAAAAAGGGACTCTGCTCCATGTCGACGTCGAACTTCCATCGAGAAACTTTCCGCAGAGAGACGACATCGTCGAAAATACGAAACCGTCGGTGTCAAGAGGAGGAACAACAACGATAACCGGATCAAAGGATAGTGTTTTCGACCGTAAGTCGTGAAAACACCGGTAAAACGATGGATGACAATGGATGATGTCAGAACCCTCTGTTAGGTAATGTGCTAGGATCAAAGTAACCTTGCATGATGTCAAATTTTCAAAGGAAATTCAATTTCAAAATCAAAATGGGAGAAGGAACCCCCCCCAGATGAATTAATTCAAAAGGCCAGATAAAAATCTTCTCCAAAAATTCATGTTAGATTTTTGAAAAGTCTTATAAATGAGTATGATCACATATCAAGTGATGTGGGACCCATCCCATGCTCATAGATTTTTCAAATATTCAAACAGTGCCTTGGATTTAAAGAAATACCCCTATTTGATTTAAAATTCAAATCATTTGAATTTTAAAAATGTTGAAACTTTATAAGTGGCTAGTCTATATTATTATAAAGCCATATAAAAAATTTCAGCATTTAATAAAATGCCTAGCTATTTATTTTAGCACAACAAAACAAATAGCAGAAAGAAAAATAGAGAGGAAATTAGAAAAGGGGAAAAGAGCCCACCTACCTGGGCCTCTCGGCCCAACTTACCGTTTCGGCAGCCCGAGCCCACCTGGCTCCTTGTCGTCTTCCAGCACGACGGCAAGCAGCTCGGTGGCCGGCATACCACGGCCGCCACGCCACCTGCTTGCCTGGCGCCTCCCGCGCCTTCTAGCCACGTCCTGGAGACGCCTCTCCGCCGCCCCAGTCCATTCCCCATCTCCACGAACTCCCTCCCCGTCTCCCTCGCCCGATTTCGTCATCGTCCGAGGACTCGCCGGAACTCGCCACCGTGGAAGACGCGGCCAAAGTGTGCTAGGGACCAAGAGAGCTTGTCCATCAGCTTCGCCACCGTCGACTACGTCTCCCTGCAAGGAATCAAGATCCCGGAGCCCTCCTAGTCGTCGGAATCGTCACCGAGAGCTCGCCGGATCCGCTGCTCGTCGCCGTTCAATACTCCGTCCACGTTCCCTCACAGGCTCCATCGACTACTTCGTCGAGTTCCCTGTAGCCTGGTGAGCGTTTCCCCTCAAGCCACGGCTTCCTTCTCCTCCTCTAGCTCGAGCTACCATGGTCGCCGGAGTACCGAGCTGCCACGGTCGTCGTCGGCGTGCTTCTGCTAAGCAATCGTCCTCGCCGTCTTGTCCTTCACTTCCGCCGTGGTCTTCTGCTTCGAACGCGCCCAACGTTGGCTTCAATGGTGCTCTACTGCGAGTTTCACCCCGAGCCCGTGCCACGGCCGCCGCGGAAGGTCGTCGCCGTCGTCGATTTGGTCACCCCCAAGGTCAACCGCGTGGACCAGGTGACGCGCGAATGCTTGGGCTGCATTCCTGTGGTCTCGGCGCAGAGAATAGAGGCCAGAAGAGGGAGAACGCAGAGCGCCGCCGCGGTCTGGTCGCCGGCGTTTAGCCGCCGGCGGGTTAGCCCAAACCCCCCCGTTATCCACCTCCTAACCCACCCCTGGGTCACTGACCAGTGGGCCCAGTGGCTTAATTAAGCCACTGGATTGAATTAACCAGCGGATTTAATCACCAGACACTGACACCCTAGACCCACATGTCAGCCCCCCCTGACGCCAGCTTGACGTCAGCCTGACGCAATAAATCGATTTAATGAATTTCCAGAAAATCAAATTGAATTAAAGAATTCCAGAAATTCCAGAAAATACCCCAAACTTTGGAAATTCATAGAAAATTCATATTAACTCCAAATTGGACAAATAATATATGAAAAATGATCAGGAGAAAATTATCTTTCCAAATATGCAACTTTCAACTATGTTTGAGTTGATTTTAAAATGGGACCAGTAGCATATGTCATTTGGTTTATTTGAAATTAATTCAAATTCAAATCAAATGCTTTTGCAACTTGGACCATGGATTTATGCTACATTTCAACCACACTTCAGAGGCATATCATACACAATTCCAAAAGGTTCAAAATGATCAAACAATGTCACATGCAACTTGGCTAAGTTGAATTCAAATGTGGAGTTTGAATTTGCACTTCAATTTGCAATATACTCCATTTAAATGGAATTGCTTCACACATCAAAGCATATACATCAAGATTCAAACTTCCATCATGTGTTTGTGCATCGTATTTACTTTGCTACTTTGCTTGTTGTTTGTCGAGTAGAGGTGGAACCGGAGCAGGAGGCTGCCCCCTTCATTGAAGACCCAGAACCCGAACCTCCTCAGCAAGGCAAGCAAACCCCCATTGATCATGTCGATAAAATCCCACTTCCCTCTCATGTCTCGCTTATGCATTGTATAGGATGATTACCATGCTACGTTTCTACCGCATAGATGAACCCATTCCTTTGCATGACCTATCATTTGTCATAGTAGTAGGCAAAACCACAATCCTAGCAAATGTAGGAGTTGATTGATATCATGTGGCCCCTGCAATTGTTACTGCTTATTGCATGCTTAGAGTTATAACATGATGATACTGTTATGTGAGTCGGGATGGTAGTGATCATGATGATGATGGTAGAAAAGTGTTGGTGAATCTACCCTAATACAAGGTGAACGATGAGAGGCTGTGTAGGAGTACACGGTGGGTTGTCTCGTTGAACACCGCCCTAAGTCCGAGTTCTTGTGTGGTGATCCAAGATGAAGAGTACAACCACACATTGGGCTCACTGACCCCTCTCAGCTTACTAACTCATCCCTTTCGATGTCCAAATGTCGCAATAGTTCGGAGTTATGGTAGGCTTGTGGCCTGGATGCTAAGTGAGAGAACGGCTCATCCAAGACCGGCTTATGCATCACGCACACATCACTTGGGTCCACTTCGGTAAACCGGCTGGGTTCACGATAGTGGTAACCAACCCAAGTAGGCGGCTTTCTCGGACTAGATCGGCTATGAGGTAACAGTTGTGGTGAGCATCCTCGCTGGCACCCCTTGAATGGTGTCGAGATCAAAGGCGGTAAATGATGATCATGTGTGTGTAGCGGTACACCCCTGCAGGGTTAACAAAACTATTCGAATAGCCGCGTCCGCGGTTATGGACTGCTTGGAAAGCTTAGCTTGATTATTAGACAACTTGAACTGGATACTTCTAAAACACACCAAGATAAGTGTGAGTGCTATGGCGTGCTTTCTCGTGGGGAAGTCGAGGAAGGCACCATAGTGGTGTATTTGGTTGGAGAAAGTAGTGGACTCGTATAAGCTTCTTACCTCAAAGTCTGGTACTCATAGTTCAGGATTAGCCAAGTCAAAGCTGGCACTTCTGCAAGTGAAACCCCACCTACCTTTACCTTGATACATATGCATGAGTAGTATAGCTCCTAGGTAAGTCTTGCTGAGTACGACTTTGTACTCACGTTTGCTTAATCTATGTTTTAGATGAAACCACTGACCCCGAAGGTGGCTTCTTCATCGAGCTGGACGACTGAAGATCAAGTTAGTCTAGTCCCAGTCAGACGACTGGTTCCCTCGTGGAGGGCTTGTGTTTAAATAAGGCTTCTTAAGCCATTTGTTAAACTTGTCTGTACTCAGACATAATTTGCTTCCGCTTGTGTTGTAATGTTGGATCACATGTTTGTGATCTCTGTTTGCACTCTATAAGAGTTATCAATAAAATTGTACACTTTGTAGAGAATTGCAATGGCACCTGCTGTTCATACAAGGCATGTGTGCTGCGTGTATGTTTATAACATGCATGTCTTTGTATGGGTTTCGAGACCTTAGTTGTGTTCTGGCTGGCGGTCTTTCATACACCAAGTGGCCCTTAGATGTGTGCAGCTTGGGGCATCGCGATGCGATTGCTCGAGACTCCGTCTCGTGCACACTTTGTGGTATGATCGAGCCCGCCCTAGACCCCGACTAAGTGATCGGGCTGGAGTAAGTCTATGTAAGAGTTATGAGATAGTCGATAGTATGGTTGAGGCGACTTGTCTTTGAATATGGGAGTTCACCACCCATATCATTAGACTTGTGTGCGGACGATGAGGACCCATCTCAGTTGATCATCCGGCCTGGATGGGATGCCCCTCACGTACGATGCTTTCCGAGAACGTTCTGTGCTTGGCCTTGTCTGCTTAGACAAGTGGGTACGGTTCTCGGCTCTCCATATGACTATGTCTTAACTGGACTTGCATACGCTAACCCCGGGTCCCGACAGACTTGGTATCAGAGCAGGACTGACTGTAGGACTAGTAGCCTTGGCCGAAGTTGAGTCTAGCTTGCTATAGTTATATAGTTACTCTGGGTATATAAGGGAACAACGTAAGGCTTCTTTTTTCTCCTTACCCCCTTCGTTCTGAGTTCTGAGTCACCCTCATCTTGTTCTACGGGAAGATAGGACTAGGCTCTCCTCTGTCTGATTAGAACATCTCGTTGTTTGCTTCCTTGTAGCCGTAGGAAAGTTGTGACAGGTTTGTTAGAGTGGTTATGCTCCCTAATGTATTACATCGTATGTAAGTGCTGTTTCCATGTTGTAAGAAATTGTCTTTTTCTTGCAATTACAGCCGTTATGCTGTCTGAGTCATTCCAGGTTTATCTCATAATCTAATGCATTTGCAAACTCCTTTCTGTTTCAGATGGCAGATCTTCCCCCTCGACAGATTGTTCGTTTGACCAGGTGCCTCGGTGTGCGTGGCCATCCCGCCACGTTGATCGAGATGATGTCCTATGTGGGATATCGATGGTACCCTGAGTATACCGTCGAGGAGCAGTTCCACGACTTCAACCAGACGCAGTTCCACTGCATCGTCAGGATCTAACCGCACCACATTGGAGTCACTCAGCCTATCCACTTTGGACATGGCATTGGCATGACTGAGAACATGGCTGTGCAGGATGCTGCATACTCATGTATTACCCTGCTGAGAGAGGAGCACACTATGCTGAGAGAGACATCGTTCCGCTATATCCCTGCTGCATTTCTAGGAGAAGAGGGATATTACACCGGACTCTACTCAGATCACTCTGCAGAGGATCCAGTACTTCAGATGACTGCTAGGTTTGCTTGTGATCGAGATCGTGATGCACGTGCCCTTCGTTTCGAGCTTCACTCCACTCGTGCCCGTCTGTATCGAGCACTGACACTCTTGGCACCCTTCGTGAGTGTTGGATCAGTCGAGCATGACGCTATCTACCCTGTGAGGACTCAGATGCCTTCTCGAGTTGGTTGGCCCGAGATTGGAGGCATTTTTCCACCCCGTGGTCCTTTGCTTCCACCCTACGCTGGACCTAGGCCCCATCCTTGCCCAAATGGATATCAGGGTCCACAAGCCTCCGTGTTTTCCAATGGTCACCTCCAGCTACCGGGATACGCGGGTAACTTTTATGAGGACTACTATGGAGATGGAGATGAGTGAGACCGCCTGTGGTCTTACTTAGTGAGGATGTAGTAGTATCTTAGTGTATTGTAAGCAAGGTGTCTAAGTTCCAGAGGCTTAGATAAATAACGTATAGGAAGTCAGAGTGCCTCTGAAGGATGTATCATCTTCATCACGTTTGTATTAGCTTGGTGCTTGTACTAAAACGATGTATGGTTTGTATGACAGCTTGTGAATATATGGCTTGTATGCTTTTATCACCATGTTGTCAAGATGATTACTTCCTTTGCTCTGTAATCCTTCCAGTACTTCAATACCTTGATTAGACTCTTCAAATCAAATCTGTTTGACTTTGGTTTTTACCTTCAGGATGTCTCAAGGAACCCGTGGCCAGATTGGTCGGAACCAGGGTCGTGGGAATGACCAGGAGGAAGGCAACCTTCCACCCCCACCCACGATGGCTCAGGTTCTAATGGAGGTTGAGAGGAACCGCCGAGACTCTCACCACCTGCTGGAAGTCATTGCTCGCAACACCACTCAGCAGCGCAATGAGCTGGTGTCCCTGAACGACTTCATCCGGCTTCATCCCCCAGTTTTCAGTTACTCCACCGAGCCCCTTGACGTCGATGACTGGCTTCGCAGCATCGAGAGGAAGCTCCAAGCAGGCCGTGTTGCCAATGGCGACAAGGTCAGCTATGCCACCTATCACCTTGAAGGTGCAGCTAGCTCTTGGTGGGAGAACTTTCTGAATATGCGTCCCGTTGGACCGCCTGCATCTTGGGAGGAATTATGCACGTCCTTCCGTGAGCACCACATTCCCAAGGGTCTTATGGACCGCAAGCGTGAGGAGTTCTGCAACCTCACTCAAGGCAGAAGGACTGTTGACGAGTTTAGTCGTGAGTTCAACCGACTTGCTCGTTATGCTACCGAAGAAGTCTCCACCGACGCAAAGAAGCAAGAGAGGTTCCGTCGTGGACTCAACACTGGACTTCGTCGTGAGCTCAACCTGCATGACTTTGCCACATTCCAGGTCCTTGTCAACAAGGCCATCAAGGCAGAGGACATGAACACCCCAACGAATTTCGCAAACACCCTAGAGACGATGGTTCATCCAGTTCTGGCTCCCAGAAGCGCAAGATCTGGATCCCAAACAGTATGTTCCGCTAGAACAACCCACCCAGGCCATCCTATGTGGCGCCTCGTCCACCAACCCAGTTCCACCCAGCTCCACCAAACAACCCAGCTCCACGCACTGTTTTCGGAGCCTGTTACAAGTGTGGTCAGGCAGGCCACTATTCTCGTGAGTGCCCCCAGAACCAGATCCAGCATCAGAATGCTCCACCCCGTGCCGGAGGCAACAACAATGGTCGTGGCAAGCCACCCCAGAAGGTCTACACCGCCAAAACCGCTCCTCCCGCCACTCGTGGACGTGTGAACCAGATCGCCGCCGAAGAGACTGACGACACCACTGACGTCATTCTTGGTACGCTCCCAGTCAATTATGTTCCTACTTCCGTTCTTTTCGACCCAGGAGCATCTCATTCATTCATGTCGGAAAGTTATGCACTTTGTCATGAGTTACCCTTTGTTGAATTGTCCACCCCAATGATTATTCAAACTCCAGGGTCAAGATGGCAAACTAATAGAGTAAGCCATGGTAATCAAATTGCAATTGAGGGTTTAGTATTCCTTGCTTCACTCATAGCCCTCAAGTCTTCAGATATTGATGTCATCCTTGGCATGGATTGGCTATCAAGACAGAATGCCTACCTGGATTGCAAAGGCAAATCCGTGAAACTCACCCACCCTTCAGGCAAAACCGTCAATTATACCTCACCCAAAACAAGAACCCAAGTGCATTCCTTGAATGTACTTCCCCTTCCCGAACTTGAAGATATTCCGGTGGTTCGTGACTTCCCGGATGTCTTTCCTGAAGAGCTGCCGGGCATGCCACCCGACAGATGTGTAGAGTTTATAGTGGATCTTGCCCCAGGAACCGCACCAATTTCTAGACATCCATACAAAATGGCCCCACGTGAGTTAGCTGAGCTTAAAACCCAACTGGAAGCTTTGTTGGAGAAAGGCTTCATCCGCCCTAGCTCATCGCCATGGGGTTGCCCCGTTCTGTTCGTAACCAAGAAAGATGGAACAGAAAGGATGTGCGTAGACTATCACCCGCTAAATTTAGCGACGATAAAGAACAAATACCCATTGCCCAGGATCAATGATCTTTATGATCAACTTGCAGGATCCTCTGTCTTCTCCAAGATGGATTTGAGATTAGGTTATCATCAAATCAAAATCCGAAACGAGGACATTCCAAAAACGGCTTTCACTACTCGTTATGGTCTTTACGAGTATACCGTCATGTCCTTTGGTTTAACCAATGCCCCCGCCACTTTCTCACGCATGATGAATTCGATCTTCATGGAGTACTTAGATAAATTTGTTGTGGTTTATCTCGATGATATTCTCATCTACTCGAAGAACGAAGAAGATCATGCCGAACACCTAAGGCTGGTATTGATGAAACTTAGAGAGCATCGCCTGTATGCTAAATTCTCCAAGTGTGAATTCTGGCTACCAGAAGGGACCTACTTAGGCCACGTGATTTCTGCAAAAGGCATTGCTGTGAATCCCGAGAGAGTTCAGGCCGTCCTTGACTGGACTCCACCTGAATCGGTTAAGCAAGTTAGGAGTTTTCTTGGCCTAGCCAGCTATTGCCGACGCTTCGTCGAGAACTTTCCTAAAATTGCAAAGCCTCTAACTGAACTCCTCAAGAAAGATAAGAAATTCCTATGGACTCCCTAGTGCGAGGAAAGCTTTCAAGAGCTAAAAAGAAGATTGACTTCTGCACCTGTACTTGCACCTCCAGACACCAAAAAGGATTTCGAGATCTATTGTGACGCATCACGGCAAGGGTTAGGATGCATACTTCTGCAAGATCGACATGTAGTAGCTTATGCTTCACGCCAGTTGCGGCCACATGAAGAGAACTATCCTACCCATGACCTTGAACTCGCTGCCGTAGTTCATGCCCTAACAACTTGGCGACATTACCTCCTTGGTAATCGTTGTGAGATTTATTCCGACCACCAAAGCCTCAAATATATTTTCACCCAGCCAGATCTTAATCTCAGGCAAAGACGCTGGATTGAGTTGATAAAAGATTACGACGTAGGAATTTCTTACACCCCAGGCAAAGCCAATGTCATGGCTGATGCACTAAGTCGTAAGTCGTATTGTAACAACCTCATGTTACAACAGTATCAACCACTTCTTCATGAGGAATTTTGCAAGCTCAATCTTGAGATTGTTCCCCATGGCTATCTTTCTACCTTGGTGGCGAAACCAACTCTTGAGGATCAAATCATAGTTGCCCAAAGGCGTGCACGAGGTGTTCGCCGGATCAAGGAGAACATTGCTAGCGGAGTTGCTAAATGTTTCTCCACAGATAACAAAGGAACGATATTCTTTGGAAATCGTTTGGTAGTACCTAAGAATAGGGAACTAAGACAACTCATCCTCAAAGAAGCCCATGACACGCCCCTCTCGATTCATCCCGGTAGCACAAAAATGTACCGAGATCTACGCCAGAGATTTTGGTGGACTAGGATGAAGAGAGACACTGCTCAATTTGTTGCCGAATGTGATGTTTGTCGTCGCATTAAGGCAGAACATCAAAGACCTGCTGGTACACTTCAACCTTTGTCTATTCCCGAGTGGAAATGGGACAAAGTCGGTATGGACTTAATCACCGGCTTTCCAAGAACCCAGAAAGGAAACAATGCCATCTTCGTTGTCATAGATAGGCTTTCCAAAGTTTCTCACTTCCTTCTGGTTCGCGAGTCTATAACTGCTAGCCAGTTAGCGGACTTGTACATCTCTAGAATTGTATCCCTTCATGGTGTTCCTTTGGAAATCAATTCTGATCGCGGTAGCCTTTTCACCTCCAGATTTTGGGGAAGCTTTCAGAATGCTATGGGAACTCATCTCTCCTTTAGTACGGCTTTCCATCCTCAGTCTAGCGGTCAAGTCGAAAGGGTTAACCAAATTCTTGAAGACATGCTCAGAGCTTGTGTTATCTCATTCGGAAAGAATTGGGAGAAGTCTCTTCCATTCGCCGAATTTGCTTATAACAATAGTTTTCAATCTAGTCTGAACATGGCTCCTTTTGAACTCCTATATGGACGACGATGTCGAACACCACTAAACTGGTCAGAAACCGGTGAAAGACAATTCTTTGGACCGGACATGATCAAGGAAGCAGAAGAGCAAGTTCGCATTGTTCGTGATCAATTGAAAGCAGCCCAGTTTCGTCAGAAAAGCTACTATGATCGTCATCATAGGCAAGAGAGCTACAATCTGGATGAGAAGGCTTACCTTCGGGTTACTCCTCTGAAGGGAACCCAACGTTTCGGTATCAAAGGCAAGTTGGCCCCACGTTACATCGGACCTTTCCGCATTATTGCTAAACGTGGAGAAGTTGCCTACCAACTTGAACTACCTCCGCACCTCTCCCGAGTACATGATGTATTCCATGTGTCCCAACTCAGGCGTTGCTTCAAGGACCCCATCCGCGAAGTCGACCATGAAACGCTTGATCTCCAAGATGACCTTTCTTATCGAGAATACCCCGTTCGTATTCTTGATTCCGCAGAGCGTGTCACTCGTCGTCAGAAGATTAGGTTTCTGAAAGTGCAATGGTCACACCACTCTGAAAGAGAAGCTACGTGGGAAAGAGAAGACCGTCTTAGTGCCGAGTACCCCTCCTTCCTCCCGCAGACTCCTGAATCTCGGGACGAGATTCTGTTGAGTGGGGGCGAGTTGTCAGAACCCTCTGTTAGGTAATGTGCTAGGATCAAAGTAACCTTGCATCATGTCAAATTTTCAAAGGAAATTCAATTTCAAAATCAAAATGGGAGAAGGAACCCCCCCAGATGAATTAATTCAAAAGGCCAGATAAAAATCTTCTCCAAAAATTCATGTTAGATTTTTAAAAGTCTTATAAATGAGTATGATCACATATCAAGTGATGTGGGACCCATCCCATGCTCATAGATTTTTCAAATATTCAAACAGTGCCTTGGATTTAAAGAAATACCCCTATTTGATTTAAAATTCAAATCATTTGAATTTTAAAAATGTTGAAACTTTATAAGTGGCTAGTCTATATTATTATAAAGCCATATAAATTTTTTCAGCATTTAATAAAATGCCTAGCTATTTATTTTAGCACAGCAAAACAAATAGCAGAAAGAAAAACAGAGAGGAAATTAGAAAAGGGGAAAAGAGCCCACCTACCTGGGCCTCTCGGCCCAACTTACCGTTTCGGCAGCCCGAGCCCACCTGGCTCCTTGTCGTCTTCCAGCACGACGGCAAGCAGCTCGGTGGCCGGCATGCCACGGCCGCCACACCACCTGCTTGCCTGGCGCCTCCCGCGCCTTCTAGCCACGTCCTGGAGACGCCTCTCCGCCGCTCCAGTCCATTCCCCATCTCCACGAACTCCCTCCCCGTCTCCCTCGCCCGATTTCGTCATCGTCCGAGGACTCGCCGGAACTCGCCACCGTGGAAGACGCGGCCAACGTGTGCTAGGGACCAGGAGAGCTTGTCCATCAGCTTCGCCACCGTCGACTACGTCTCCCTGCAAGGAATCAAGATCCCGGAGCCCTCCTAGTCGTCGGAATCGTCACCGAGAGCTCGCCGGATCCGCTGCTCGTCGCCGTTCAATACTCCGTCCACGTTCCCTCACCGGCTCCGTCGACTACTTCGTCGTGTTCCCTGTAGCCTGGTGAGCGTTTCCCCTCAAGCCACGGCTTCCTTCTCCTCCTCTAGCTCGAGCTACCATGGTCGCCGGAGTACCGAGCCGCCACGGTCGTCGTCGGCGTGCTTCTGCTAAGCAATCGTCCTCGCCGTCTTGTCCTTCACTTCCGCCGTGGTCTTCTGCTTCAAACGCGCCCAACGTTGGCTTCAATGGTGCTCTACTGCGAGTTTCACCCCGAGCCCGTGCCACGGCCACCGCGGAAGGTCGTCGCCGTCGTCGATTTGGTCACCCCCAAGGTCAACCGCGTGCACCAGGTGACGCGCGAATGCTTGGGCTGCATTCCTGTGGTCTCGGCGCAGAGAATAGAGGCCAGAAGAGGGAGAACACAGAGCGCCGCTGCGGTCTGGTCGCCGGCGTTTAGCCGCCGGCGGGTTAGCCCAAACCCCCCCCACCGTTATCCACCTCCTAACCCACCCGTGGGTCACTGACCAGTGGGCCTAGTGGCTTAATTAAGCCACTTGATTGAATTAACCAGCGGATTTAATCACCAGACACTGACACCCTAGACCCACATGTCAGCCCCCCCCTGACGCCAGCTTGACGTCGGCCTGACGCAATAAATCGATTTAATGAATTTCCAGAAAATCAAATTGAATTAAAGAATTCCAGAAATTCCAGAAAATACCCCAAACTTTGGAAATTCATAGAAAATTCATATTAACTCCAAATTGGACAAATAATATATGAAAAATGATCAGGAGAAAATTATCTTTCCAAATATGCAACTTTCAACTATGTTTGAGTTGATTTTAAAATGGGACCAGTAGCATATGTCATTTGGTTTATTTGAAATTAATTCAAATTCAAATCAAATGCTTTTGCAACTTGGACCATGGATTTATGCTACATTTCAACCACACTTCAGAGGCATATCATACACAATTCCAAAAGGTTCAAAATGATCAAACAATGTCACATGCAACTTGGCTAAGTTGAATTCAAATGTGGAGTTTGAATTTGCACTTCAATTTGCAATATACTCCATTTAAATGGAATTGCTTCACACATCAAAGCATATACATCAAGATTCAAACTTCCATCATGTGTTTGTGCATCGTATTTACTTTGCTACTTTGCTTGTTGTTTGTCGAGTAGAGGTGGAACCGGAGCAGGAGGCTGCCCCCTTCATTGAAGACCCAGAACCCGAACCTCCTCAGCAAGGCAAGCAAACCCCCATTGATCATGTCGATAAAATCCCACTTCCCTCTCATGTCTCGCTTATGCATTGTATAGGATGATTACCATGCTACGTTTCTACCGCATAGATGAACCCATTCCTTTGCATGACCTATCATTTGTCACAGTAGTAGGCAAAACCACAATCCTAGCAAATGTAGGAGTTGATTGATATCATGTGGCCCCTGCAATTGTTACTGCTTATTGCATGCTTAGAGTTATAACATGATGATACTGTTATGTGAGTCGGGATGGTAGTGATCATGATGATGATGGTAGAAAAGTGTTGGTGAATCTACCCTAATACAAGGTGAACGATGAGAGGCTGTGTAGGAGTACACGGTGGGTTGTCTCGTTGAACACCGCCCTAAGTCCGAGTTCTTGTGTGGTGATCCAAGATGAAGAGTACAACCACACATTGGGCTCACTGACCCCTCTCAGCTTACTAACTCATCCCTTTCGATGTCCAAATGTCGCAATAGTTCGGAGTTATGGTAGGCTTGTGGCCTGGATGCTAAGTGAGAGAACGGCTCATCCAAGACCGGCTTATGCATCACGCACACATCACTTGGGTCCACTTCGGTAAACCGGCTGGGTTCACGATAGTGGTAACCAACCCAAGTAGGCGGCTTTCTCGGACTAGATCGGCTATGAGGTAACAGTTGTGGTGAGCATCCTCGCTGGCACCCCTTGAATGGTGTCGAGATCAAAGGCGGTAAATGATGATCATGTGTGTGTAGCGGTACACCCCTGCAGGGTTAACAAAACTATTCGAATAGCCGCGTCCGCGGTTATGGACTGCTTGGAAAGCTTAGCTTGATTATTAGACAACTTGAACTGGATACTTCTAAAACACACCAAGATAAGTGTGAGTGCTATGGCGTGCTTTCTCGTGGGGAAGTCGAGGAAGGCACCATAGTGGTGTATTTGGTTGGAGAAAGTAGTGGACTCGTATAAGCTTCTTACCTCAAAGTCTGGTACTCATAGTTCAGGATTAGCCAAGTCAAAGCTGGCACTTCTGCAAGTGAAACCCCACCTACCTTTACCTTGATACATATGCATGAGTAGTATAGCTCCTAGGTAAGTCTTGCTGAGTACGACTTTGTACTCACGTTTGCTTAATCTATGTTTTAGATGAAACCACTGACCCCGAAGGTGGCTTCTTCATCGAGCTGGACGACTGAAGATCAAGTTAGTCTAGTCCCAGTCAGACGACTGGTTCCCTCGTGGAGGGCTTGTGTTTAAATAAGGCTTCTTAAGCCATTTGTTAAACTTGTCTGTACTCAGACATAATTTGCTTCCGCTTGTGTTGTAATGTTGGATCACATGTTTGTGATCTCTGTTTGCACTCTATAAGAGTTATCAATAAAATTGTACACTTTGTAGAGAATTGCAATGGCACCTGCTGTTCATACAAGGCATGTGTGCTGCGTGTATGTTTATAACATGCATGTCTTTGTATGGGTTTCGAGACCTTAGTTGTGTTCTGGCTGGCGGTCTTTCATACACCAAGTGGCCCTTAGATGTGTGCAGCTTGGGGCATCGCGATGCGATTGCTCGAGACTCCGTCTCGTGCACACTTTGTGGTATGATCGAGCCCGCCCTAGACCCCGACTAAGTGATCGGGCTGGAGTAAGTCTATGTAAGAGTTATGAGATAGTCGATAGTATGGTTGAGGCGACTTGTCTTTGAATATGGGAGTTCACCACCCATATCATTAGACTTGTGTGCGGACGATGAGGACCCATCTCAGTTGATCATCCGTCCTGGATGGGATGCCCCTCACGTACGATGCTTTCCGAGAATGTTCTGTGCTTGGCCTTGTCTGCTTAGACAAGTGGGTACGGTTCTCGGTTCTCCATATGACTATGTCTTAACTGGACTTGCATACGCTAACCCCGGGTCCTGACAGATGACCCAGATGATACCCAAAATCGGAGAAGCTAAAGGTACTACAGGAATTCCCACCTGAGCTCGGAATCGAGACAATACTTCCCAAGCAAAGCATTGTAACGATTTCGATACTCCACACACTCGAGATCCTAGAGTTTTGAAGGGGATAAGGCGAGAATAAAACACTTACGACACTTGTCCTGACCAGAGCAAGGGTAAGGAGTAAAAAGATTCCTACTCTTCGACAACTAACTTAGTAAGTACAAAATAGTTTTTGTCTAGACTCGACTTCGGCCAGAAAAGGGATCCTACGGTCGGTAAGGCTCTGATACCAAGTTGTAAAGCCTAATATGTGGTACTGTTCCAGATCTAGATGTTTCCATCCAGATCCAGGGACGAAGCACATATCGGTCCCACCGCGACATATGACAATGCCATATGCCCCGGATTTCCAACATGATATCACAACATTACAGCTACATGGATACAACATCTCATACAATCGGCATACAACTGCCTTAAATACAATACAACAGTGGAAGATACATGTCTGAGTACAGACTACAATCAAATGCCTAGCGGCAAAGGGAAAAACATCGATCCCCATAACCACAAGGGTCCAGGCCCTCCTCCGGGATCCGCCTAACTAGTCGTCATCGAGTCTCCACGAAACATCGATCATCGTACCTGTTGTCGATCAAGAACCCTAACAAGAGTTTGGGGTAGTATCATGAGTACATCCAACTGTAGTGGTCATCTGACCCAGCAATGACTTCATCACTCGTCATTCTAGGACAACTAGTAGTTTACGGTAAGGATGGGGTAAGTGGTGAGGTTGCTGCCGCACTAGCATGTATGAAGTGGCTAACGATCTAGAGAGTAAGATAAGAAGCCAAGCATTCGACGAGGAATTGCCTCCAACAAGTCTGCTATCCACCTACTACGCAAACATAACACCTATCCTATCCTTGTCCTCCTCTTCGCATCCCGACGAAGAAGAAGCAGTCAAGGCACACACACATTGATCAAGTTATATTAAGATTATCTCAGTTGTTGTTGTCTATGAACAAGGAGTAGGTCTCAAGTCATCCATAACCGTGGACACGGCTTCTCGAAAAGATTTAACCCTGCAGGGGTGTACCAACTGCCCATTACAAGGCTCCGCACGCACGCCCATCTCTCTCAGTTGCTACCCATCACAGGCAACCATTTTATGATTTAGTTCCGAGAGATCTGAAACGACAGGTCCCTCTAGCTAACAACGAACAAAACCGGGTGGCCCCCGGGGAGTCAACACCCAATCCAAAAGCCGTCCACACTCTCGGATCGGACTCTTCCGGCTGACGCAGGTCGGATTGCTGGTAATTCTCACATGAGGCCGGGTCCTAGCGGATCGGGTGGACCAACAGAGAAACCATGTCTCCACTGGCCCAAGTTATTTTAAAAGATATCTGCTAGGAGCGACCCGACAGACATATATGCATGGTTTCAAATGGGAAATCGGCTTGGGCCACCTCTAGAAATGTTTGAAGCTAGATAGGTAATAAAAGGGGACCCCATAAAATCCCACACGCGGTTAGGCACGCTCAGTCTTAAAACCAATACCCGAAACTCGGATCCTAGGTGACTCGAATGGAACAAAGCGTCGGGGCGGGATAGCCTAGACCTTCCATCCTTCGTCGAATATAGTCAACATTATAATAATCATACCATCAACAACAATATAATAATGTGATAGCCCAAAACCAAGGAGTAAAAGGGTAACATCGTAGCATCCTAAGCATGCATACTAAGCAGGGGCTGAGCAACGAGCAATAGTAACATAGCAGTACATGGTTTGCTGGGAGGGGACATGGCTGTATCAGTTTGAAAGAGGCAAACATGTGGTAGGATCAAACATCGAACCTATCCTAGACTAGCATGCAAACCGCTGGTTGAAATAGAATGGATCATAAGTAATGTATAGTCCTTGCCTGTTGATAAGTCGGGTTCCAAAGGTGTAGTTGATCGCAAGCTCGCATCGTCTCCGAAAGGTACCCGCGGAAGCACACAAGACGGTAAACAATGGAAAGCAATCAACGAGCAAGCATCTATTACTACGAAGCAGACACGAGAAAGCATCAACAAGAAGGCAACACGAGACATCACACCTACCGTCAAGAGAGGTTACTAACAGTTTAAGTGGAGTACTCGTCACACATGACGATACCGCACATTTAGAATGATTCAAGTTGTTTAGCTACACAAGATGGGCAAAGGTTGTTAACATGGCATCTCACTCAAGCATGGCATAGCACACAAACATGACAAGAGGTGAAGCATAAGGTAAACTATCTATGCTAGTCAATTTAAGTGAGGCACAACCTAAACATGGCATCCACTAAGTACCCCACGATAATTAAAGGATTTGGTACTGTTCTGTCCTAAACCATATTTTAGGTTGGTTAACAACAACAAACAATAGCATAAACACAAAGTACACGAAAAACTAATCAAGTTACATGTAAAGAACACTCCAAACGGAGTTACGGTTAAAAAGATATGGCAATTACAGTTTACAGTGGCAAGGGTTGTAATTAGCAGTAAAACAACATGTAAACAAAGTCAAACATGGCAAAAGAGCACATTTTATTAAACTACACAAAAAAACTAAGCAAGTTTCATATTTTACTCGTCGCGATCCGAGCTACCGTTAAAAAGATATAGCTACCGCAAGAAAATAATACAATGTGCCAAATTAACAAGTAGAAAAAAATATACTAAGCCACTCTGGGCCGAATTGCTCCTGCTGGGCCTAAAAAGGCTAGGCGCTGGATAATAAAATGCGCAAAGTGCGCTAGACAGCCACAAGAGGAAATGATCCGAGCCTAACATGACATGGAAAAAAAATAAAAAAAGAAGAGAAGGGGGCGCCTCACCTTGCGGGCCTTGGCCCAGGAGGCGGGGTGGGCGCAGGAGAGGTCGCTGCGTACTGGGCCGAGGAGGCGTGTAGGACCACGCAGGCGGGGAGGCCTTGCCGGGCGTGAGTGGGAGCAGCCGGCTCATCCTCGTTCCCCGACGAGACAACCGTGATGGCTGGGGGCGCCGGCCACCGGAGCAAGGCGGGGGAGGGGCGACGTCGGTGAGGCACCAGAGGGGCGCGGCGGCGGCTCTAGCCCCGGATCTGGTCTCAGAGAGGTCCAAGGCGGCGCGGGGTCTCCTTCCATGGCGCTGGAGCTCGGACATGAGGTCCATGGCGGCCATGGCAGAGCACATGAGAGAGATGGGTTAGAGAGAGGGGAGGAGGAAGAAAGAAGAGAGGGAAAGGGGAGCGGGGAAGACCTACGGCGGGGCGGCTGCTCGCCGGGGACGCGGCTCGCCGGCCGGCGCAACGGAGGCGGCGCGTCGGGACCGGTCGGGAGGAGAGAGGTTGGATATGCGGTTGGTGGGAAGCCAGGGCGACGTGTCGCAATCCTGGCCGTCAGATTGGCCGATCTGACGGTCCAGAACCCATTGGGCTGGATCTCAGATCTGGGCTAGGGTTTGGTGCGAAAATGGGGTATTTTTAGGGCAATTGTGAGGGGGTGGCTGCAATTTTGGCTTAGGGGAAACCCTAGAAAGGGGTGGGAGTGTGGTGGTCTTTATATAGCCCAGGTGGCTGTCAGTTTGCAAAAACATCCCCAGTTTTTCTCTCGCGCGCGCGGCGTTTACGTTTCTGACCGCCGAGGGTCCGCAGGACCTCCGATTCGAGTAAAACTCGAACTGCGCGATCAGCGCGTCGAGCCGGCGGAGTTCACCTCGCACTGGAACCGTTCCGAGAACACTTTCCGGCGCGCTATAAAAATAACCTGTTTAATTATTAAACGGGGTTTTTCGTTCCGTGGGTTGTGGGTGGTCTCGTGCGGTTTTCGCGACGGTGGGCAGGTGAAACCCGGTGTCGCATGAGATCGAGTGTCAGGGTGGAAAGGGTCGGTCTTCGTCCGATACGAGATAAAAGGGGAGAAAATAATCGCCGATCGATAAATCGGGGATTCAAACACCGCAAACAAATCAGACAATCAAACAATTCACACCGAAAACAAAAATTTTAATTTTTGTGAAATCTGGGCTATTACAGGGGAGAAACAGTAAATACAAAGCAATCATATGCAAACAAATGTATGGCATGACCTATGCAATGCTAACGGTGTTCCAACGCAGTGCAATGCACATTGCTCGGAGCGGGAATTCATCCGGGGATGAACTGCCAGCTCCGGGCGATTATCGACAAACTGCCCGGAGGGGGAATGTCTCGTGTTCGTTGTGTTAGAGGGGGGTGGTTGACTTACGGGTAGCGTATTCATATTCGTTATATTTTCTGATCAGTTTTCATGTATAAAATATTTTCATCGGAGTTACGGCTTATAAGATATTCAGTTTCAAAGTTTTAAATCAAGTAAAAGAATTTCGAGATTTATTTTTATTAAATAAATTCAAACATTATCCCAAACATTATCCAGAACAGTGTCACTGACATGGGGTCCCACATGTCATACACACAAACAGAATCAAACTATTTTATTTATTTGAAAAGCAGAAAGGGCCCTCATGTCATACCCTGTTTATATATCCATTTCTTTTAAATCAAATCTATAGTGGGACCCAGCTGTCATAGGGTCATATTAACTTAAGGTTATTTAAATTAACAATGGATTAAGTGGGGCTGGCCCACATGTAAGTGGCTCAAAGGTTATATTTTAATTGTTTTAACTATCAGGTTAATTAGGGGACCTGGCCCCACATGTAAGTGTGAATGGGCAAGTTTAATTAGCCTAACCACAACTGGCAGCTGGGACCCGCCGGTCAGCCTCACCGGGGTCTCGACGGAGACAGAACGATGGCGAGGTCGCCGCTGTGTTCAGCACAGGGCACGGGAGGGGCTTGGCTAGGCTTAATCGAAAGAGGAGCTCGACGCAGTTTGTTTGGTGGTGGTGGCGTTGACTAGGATGGTCGGAATCGACGACGGCGACGAACGGGGCGGCAGCCAGGGCACGAATGACGATGAGGTCGATGATTCCTAGCGTTACCTTGGGCGCGCACTAGCGCATTCGGACGAGGGGAGCACGAGGAGCGTTTTGACGCGAGCGACGCATCAAAAGCACGAGCTTGGCGTCGGTGCCGAGCTCGTCGGTGGCGAGGTGCTACAGTCCTAATGACAGCGGTGGCTACGGCGAGGGGGGAGGCCAGGGGAAAGTTGGGGACGGCACGGGAGCTCACCGCGATCCTGTAGGCGAGAAAAGCGTGCGCGGGGGAGGCGTGCGGCGGCCGGAATTGCTCGGCGACGAGGAAGCAGAACGATGGCGTGGCGCGACGTGGAGGGGCTCGCGGCTCGATTCCTTGGGGTAGTCGACGTAGTCGACGACGGCGCGTCGATTGGACACGACGACGTGGGCTTCGGTGCTGGGTGGCCGCGTGTGTTCCCGTCGGTGGCGACGGTGGGGCTTGGGTGCTTTCCCCCCAACGACTGAGAGGCGAGGAGACGGGGAGGGCAGGATCTAGGGTTAGGGTTGGGTGCGGGGGGGGGGGGGGGGCTCGCGGAAGCTTATCCCCGCCGGCTTGTCGCCGATTTGGCGACACGACGCCGTCCTCCGTCGTGGCACCGCGGGATGGTCGCCACGGCATGGGCGTCCTTGCCCACTGTAGCGAGGAAGGGGATGAGGGCGGGGGTGGGCTGGGCTTGGCCAAGTGGGGGCCCTCGCCCTGGGCGTAGTATAGGGCTTGGTTTCTTTTTCTTTTATTTTTCTTTTCTGTCTTTTTGTTTGCAATAGTTTTTTTAGCTTTTACCTTTTTGAAAAATGTGGAACTGGTCCTAATATTATTGTTGCATAATACTGAGGTGCCATAAAAATTTTGTGCCCAAATAAATTCATTTGCATTTTTGTATTATTCAAAAGTGATTAAATGCCACTGTTTGCTACTATTTGAATTGTTTGATGTATTTTATAACTTAATAAATTCTCATATCCACATGGACATGGTCCAATGAATAATGGGCATGTTACGAAAGTGGTTACAAACTTTTTGGTTGAACTTTTATTTGCCACATTGTTTTTAATTTCAATCACAGAGAAATTATAATTTGAATTGATCCAAAGATGACCAAGGAATGATTTGCAAAAGTAAACATCATTAGCAAAAGTGATTACTGTTCCCTGACACTGAGGGTGTTACACACACTCCCATTGTAACATCCCAAAAAATTTCAAATTTGGGAATGTTAATAAATAAATTATAATAATGATTGTTTGCTTGACATGATTGATTTTCAATGGGATTGAAAACTTTTAGAGTTTAACTGAATATTAAAATGAGAGGGAATGAAAAGACTTTTCCTAATATTCATTGTTCGCGTTTTGGAATGTATTATTTAAGACAAATCCAACAAATTAAAATGAGAGAAGGTAATATGACTACTTAAACATGTTAAAAGGGTTGGTAAATGTTTTAAATAATTTCTTGGGATTTATTCGGAGTTTAAAAATATTTTGAGAATATTTCATAATCCTAAATTAATTTTAGGAAATGTTTATAAGGCCCAAAATAATATTATAAAATATGTTTTCGAATTTTATTTTATTTAGGTTTGATAATACTTTTTATGTGCTATATATTATTAGTATTAAGATTTTTTATGCATTGGTGATTTTATGAATAACTTTTATTTTGTTTATTTCAAGTCTGTTTCAGTAGAAATAAAAAAGGAAAAAGCTCCGCAGTAAACCAGCGCCACGACCATATTTCCCTCTTCGCCTACGGCGCTGGCACAGCAGCCAGGAGCAACCCATCCGAGCCACCCCACCCCTCAACCTCGTTTTTTTTCTTGCACGTGTCACTAGTTTTCCTGTACGTCACGACCCGCTATAAAAAGGAAATCCTGTATGCCACGAACACGAAAACAACCACATCTAAATCCAAACAAATAGAGCAGTTTGTTGGTCTTTGAGTTTTCCACGACGTTCATGACCTTCATAAGCATATACCGCTGCCCTTTCCTGTTGGGGAACGAGGCAGAAAACAATAATTTTTCATGACCTACGCGTCCTGAACCCAAGACCTATCCTATGGCGATGCAAGTAACGGATGGAGATAGGTCACATACCAGTATATAGGCCGTTAAGCGGGAAACGTTCCCGCGTGAACGTGGTTGATGTAGTCGTACCGGCAATCCCCGATGCCGCGCAGATCCACGATGACTCCAGTAGCCACCCGGTCCTTGTAGACCAATGACGGGATTACATCCCCGTCGGAACGTTGTCGGTGAAGACGTCGCGACACGGCCTCAACGATGAAGGAGCACCACAAGTGTAGCACCTCGCGGGATTACACACATACGGTGTACCCGACGTTCCTCCGGGCTCCGAACCAGGCGAGCAGCGGAAAGAAGTTGGATTCGGATCCCAGCAGCACGACGACGTGCGTATAGTGGAGAAACCTCCAACCCAGTGCAACCTCCAAACAAGGGGAGTCCGCTCAAGGAAGGAGGAAATAGAGAGAGAGATCAACAGAATTTATCTGTATTTTTCTGGAATTTTCTGTGTTTAAAAAAGCGGCACCCTCCACATCTATATATAAGGGAAAAAGGGGGCGCGCAGTACCAACAACTAGCAAGCCGTGGTGTGCACATGCACCACGCATGTGGCCGCCGGCCACAAGGGCCAAGGCGTGGTGGCTTAGGCCACTTGGCCCATGGCGCCTAGCCCCTTTTTCTTTTTCTTTTCTTTTTCTTTTCCTTTCTTTTAAAGAAAAATAAAAGAAGCATTATTCCTTTTAATTATTTAAATTATATTTTAATATTTAATTCATTTAATTAAATAATAAAACATATTCAAATAACTTTTCGAACAATTCGGATCTTCTTCTGTCTCCCCTCCGAAACGATTTCGGAGTTCTCTCTTATTTCTCCGGCGATCCCGAATCAATTCTTGTTGCGTCGAATACCCTTAAGTGTGACACCCTATGGTCCGAAAAACAGCAGACATGATCAAGACACTCTCTTGATCAATGACCATCGATCAGACCTGGTTACAATCCTAGATGGCCCCTGCGCTTCCATCGAATTAACTTCATCGTTGAACCGTTAACGTTGAGTCCTGATCCCTTTGTCATACGGTACTTTGTTTGTTCGAGGTTTGATAGTCGGTATCCAATACCTAGTTCATCCTCGTTGCCAACAAACATATTTACTCGTTCCTATGATATTGCAACCCCGTGACCTAGTCACACGTTTGCGCAAACTTTATAATGCAATATCATCGAGTGGGCCCAGAGTACCTATCCGTCACTCGGATGGACAAATCCCGTTTAGATCTATTTGCATACTCATCAACATATCTACTTCAGAATACCCAAGATACACCTTTATGGTTACCATGTTTCAGTGTAACGGTTAATGCACTCAAAGCATCCTGGTAGATAGCAATTATGTATGATCATCACGGTCTTAAGGATCGGGTCACTACGTTTATAGTTATCGCAATGTTGAACTACGTGACTGGATCCCATTGCAACACTTCCGGTGGGTGTGTTTCCATCGTGTCATTCTCCCAATGACATGACCCCATTGTCAATAGACTGTTCACATCTCATGATCAGGAAACCTTGATCATCAATTGCCCAATGGACTAGTATACTAGAGTTAACTAGGGACCTAGTTGTTTGCATACCACGCGTGTATTAAAGTTTCCGCTTAATACAGTTATAGCACAATATAAAACTTATTATGAACTAATGGAATATACCAATAAACATATTTTATTTGCCTCTAGGGCACATTCCCAACAGTCTCCCACTTGCACTAGAGTACAAATAATCTAGTTGCATTTTTCTGTGGATCATAACTCCATATCATCTATATGGTTATAGATCATGCTTGCTTGTGGAAAAGGTTGTATCAACGGTCTGGGTACCATTCAGATCCGTATGTCTTTTGCAAATCATTAATTTCACCTAGTTTGACATTACTTTCATTATCCATTATAATGATGAGGTATATATTTGGCGGTAGAGTGAGACTTCGTTTGTTGTGTTTCCGCAATGACATCCGTTGGGTCACGCGGACTTTCCCTTAGTCATGCACACTAAAACTCACTCAGTCAGAAGTCAAACTTCTTAAGCCAGAATATAAGTCTTGCCACTTCTAAAGCAGCCATATCATTGTAGATTTAATCCTTAGTGCATTGTATGCAACTTTGATGTCTAACCATGTTTCTTTCAACTTAGGCATTTATTAGCATGATGTCTCAATTTTCTAGGTTAGTGTCAGAACTTGAACCAGCATAACTTTTATGGTCAAGTTCACTATCCTTTTCAAATTAGAGATGTATCCTCAGTTCTCTCTAGACACTGAAGGATAAACTTAACTCTCTGTTCCATGATTTACTCATAAATCATATCACAACATGTTCTTCTTACTAAGAACTTGGGTCACATTACGTCGAGTACAAAACTTTGGTTTTATATGAAAGAACCTATGACAGGGGCCTAAAGGATGTAGAACATCCATTTCTTTAATTTAACCATCATTTAACCATTGTTCTTGTATAGAGATTAACTCGATACTTCTCTTGGATATACAAGTAAGAACTACCTTCTTGACTTGTCCCATTCTGAACTTCTTCAGAATCTTATCCAGGAAAGTATTCCGACTCAATGTTATTAAACGTATTAATCTATCTTAATAGATTTTCAATGCTTAACTTCATTCATGAAAGATATCAATAATCATTAATACCAACTACACCATTCACAATATGTTATATATGAGAATGTTGTCACGCTCCCACTCAAATATGTCAGCCACATATAAAACTAGGATAACACTCCCATAGCTCCCACTCAAAATATGTCGTCCACATATTAAGTTTAGGAAACTATTCAGCTCCCACTCAGTTTCATGCAAATGCATGTTTCTCAATATTTTGGCTAAGTCCAAAATCACTTTGATCATCCATCAAATTGAGAATTCTGATTACGAGACACTAGCATCCATATGTTTTCCAAAACCTTCTTGTTGTACCAATTACAACACTTCTTAAAATACAGGATTTGAGGAAGTCACGGTATTGATAACAATTTGGATCAATCATAGTGAATATCCCATTGACTCAAGCATCGCTTCATATTGTAGTCAACCTTTTTGAATTTGTCAGAAACATCCTTCATGACAAATCGATCTTGATGTCTTCCTTTGATGTTCACATTTAATCCTTATAACCTTGAAGTTATTGAGAATATCAAGTAACCTTTTTACTCGATAAGATTCAAGTAATCTTAAATGTAACTCAATATAGGATTTCATGACTCATAGTCATTTCTCGTACTCAGGTCCACCATCGCTTCTTCGTAGTCCGTAGGTATGTCTTGTTCCATCAACATGACAAGTGAATCATGAATATTACTTTGCACAAGGGGCAAACATGTATTATTGAATCCTACTTTATTTAGTAAAAGTTTCAAGCGAAACACCATGATCATTATCATCATTTTCTCCTCTAACTGTAGAGCTTTGGTTCCGGAACACATTCTGTTGCGCTACTCTAACATATGGAGGCAAGGTCAATTACCTTGGTTGAAATTTCACTTTCTTCCATTAACAAATTTATCAAGAACACTTCTTGACAAACACCAAACTTATAGCAACACAAGGTTTGCTCCTTTGGTTCTAGTTGTGGAAGATGCATCCATAGTTGACTAGAGATACACTACAAAGATAATTTATCACATAAATCAAACTTCCTAGAAACCACGATACACCATGACTGATATGGTGTTAGTTACCACGAACTCAAATGGTTTCCTATTCTGAAGTGAGTGTTTGCATATTAAATTAATAACTCTAAACTATAATAACGAAACTCGGTAAGAGATAACTTAGACCATACACTATTCAATAGAGTATGATTATAATGTTCAGGCACATCAACAATATTAAAGTGTCTCAAACATTGTAATCGGTGGAATAACTTTCACACAATCCGTATGCCCAAGCTAACTCAAAACATTTGTCTCTTCGATAAAATCATAGGGACTTCTTTTTTTTGTCAATTTAACACCCGTCTTCATTCTGAAATCCCTTTGATCACATCAAACAATTTCAGACTTAAGTTTCATTAATGAATACACATATTCATCTAAGTCCACATATGAAGTTCACGAAATAATGAAATTCACTACATGCTGAAGTATGATACATCATTATGTATGATATTCAACAATCAGCGCAAACTCTGTTTTACCAGAATGCGGAGTTTCAGTCATCTCACCTAAAGAGGCATGGTTTGCATGTGTCAAGGGATCAAGTATCTCAAGACTTCATCAAACCAATCATGACTTAAACGGTAGTGTCATTATTAGGTGTGGATGATTCTTGGCATTGCAATATTTCTTATAAATGATCAATTACTATCATCAATATAAGAATAATTCATTCATAATCATAATGTGACCATAAAAGATATCATTCCTAAAAGAAGAACAACTGACTTGTTTCTCACTAATATGAATAATTGTCTTCGCGAGATGCAAGACACACTAAAAAAGTCCACACTCAAACGATCATAAATTTATTCATATATTTATCAAATGATAGATGTGGAGGGACAGTGTTGTCGACCATCAACTATCTTGATTATCGTCAGCACACATTTTCACCTCATCCCTTCCAAGCCACTCTTTAAGAAGTAAGTTCAAGTATCGAATACTTAATCATCCGCAATTAGTATTTTGTGGGGAAAGACATTTATAACCCGTATATCAAATATACTTTCTCCGTCGATGACTATTCCTGCATTGGTTCTACCTTTAAAGTTCACAACTTTAACCATGACCTCATGACAGGTGAACGATTCTCCTTCATGACATAGTCTAGACACGGTCTTTGTAGCTGGGAGGAAGCGGATGCAACTCCCCAGTTATCGCAAAAGAACCGGTCATTCAGTAGTCCAAGTTATACACAAGGTGTTCATGTATCTTATACATTTTCCATGTGACTTTCTTAGCAGGTTGTTCCTTCCACCATGGTTGAAAGAAACCCCATCCATATACTCATTCTTCATTACTCTGATTTGCGACTTAGTGCTTTTAAGTACACCTAGCACGTCATACGTGTTGGTGTCGTTAACATGCATTCATAATTCAGATTTCATAGAATGAAGTATGGTGTATTGGACAGTCATTCATAAGTGACGGTGAGTACGATACTCATCATCATCTTCCTTAATTACGGAGTTATCTGGTGCATCTCCTAGCAGTTCTCGTATTACGTTTAGCAAGTCATTATTAATGAGTATGTCTCTAATGGTGTTGGTACCAATCAATGAAGTAAGACCCGTCTACCTTAAGTTCTTCATCACGCATAAAAGAGCCATAGTTATAAACATTGGGTATGACATTATCTACAATGATATTTGCTAAGGCATGAAGATTAAGTTCATAATAGGAGTTCATGTTTTTAAAAACAATTCTGGAACTCCCACTCGGAAAAACATCCCTCATAGTTTATTCTAAGTGATTACACGATCCTTGAGAACTATACCTCCCCCGTGTGACACGACCATCAGTATATTCTCAAGGTAGGCCATCATGCCAATCACATCATCCATGTGACTCATGCTCGATCTTCCGATCATTGTGTCCCGATGCCATATCTGCATATGCCAGGCTCGCCACAATAACCTTAGTGATTATATGCCGCGTATGCAAGGCCATGTTTCTGGACATGCTAGGCTTGCTCCACCCATCTCATTTGAACGCTAATATGTTTGACACCCGTGTGACACGCGATGCCTCCATAATGGAGATCTTTCCAGATGGTGCTTCACTAAGGAAGGACACTTTGTTGGATTAGTGAGGGATCATCCTATAATGCTACCGTCGTATATCTAATACAAGCAAAGCATGATGCAACATTATAAATCATACTAACTATGATTCCCCCTGCAAATTAAAGTGTAGACGCCTCTACTTTATCTTTTGCAAGTTTTACGTGGCTGATAGGGCTTTCGAGATAGAACCGTTTCTATGCCTACGAACATACAACCACAACACCAATCCCGCAATTGTCTCTATTACACCCCTGTCGGGGCCCTCCGTTGCAAATGTCTTCGCATCGCTAATGTTTGAGAGACAGACACCCCCGAGCCACTTATATGGTACAAGCCATATGTCAAGCGTGGAACCAGTCTCGCGTAAACGCGTAAGGTCGGTCGGGGCCGCTTCATCAGGACATTGCCGCAATGCTAAACGAGTACACGTGGGAGGGTAACAATTGGAGAATTGATGCCACATACTAGATGTGTTCTATCCGTACAATACATCTACACATAGCCTTGCTCTGATACCACTGTTGGGGAACGGGGCAGAAAACAATAATTTTTCATGACCTACACCTCCTGAACCCAAGACCTATGCTATGGCGATGCAAGTAACGGATGGAGATAGGTCACATACCAGTATGTAGTCCGTTAAGCGGGAAACGTTCCCGCGTGAACGTGGTTGATGTAGTCGTACCGACAATCCCCGATGCCGCGCAGATCCACAATGACTCCAGTAGCCACCCGGTCCTTGTAGACCGATGACGGGATTACATCCCCGTCGGAACGTTGTCGGTGAAGACGTTGCGACACGGCCTCAACGATGAAGGAGCACCACAAGTGTAGCGCCTCGCGGGATTACACACATACGGTGTACCCGACGTCCCTCCGGGCTCCGAACCAGGCGAGCAGCGGAAAGAAGATGGATTCGGATCCCAGCAGCACGACGGCGTGCGTATAGTGGAGAAACCTCCAACCCAGTGCAACCTCCAAACAAGGGGAGTCCGCTCAAGGAAGGAGAAAATAGAGAGAGAGATCAACATAATTTATCTGTATTTTTCTGGAATTTTCTGTGTTTAAAAAAGAGGCACCCTCCACATCTATATATAGGGGAAAAAGGGGGCGCGCAGTACCAACAACTAGCAATGTGGTACTAAACCACAATTGCTAGCCGTGGTGTGCACATGCACCACGCATGTGGCCGCCGGCCACAAGGGTCAATGCGTGGTGGCTTAGGCCACTTGGCCACATGGGCCACTTGGCCCATGGCGCCTAGCCCCCTTTTTTTCATTTTTCCATTTGTTTTAAAGAAAAATAAAAGAAGCATTATTCCTTTTAATTATTTAAATTATATTTTAATATTTAATTCATTTAATTAAATAATAAAACATATTCAAATAACTTTCCGAACAATTCGGAACTTCTTCCGTCTCCCCTCCGAAACGATTTCTGAGTTCTCTCTTATTTCTCCGACGATCCCGAATCAATCCTTATTGCGTCGAATACGCTTAAGTGTGACACCCTACGGTCCGGAAAACAGCAGACATGATCAAGACACTCTCTTGATCAATGACCATCGATCAGACCTAGTTACAATCCTAGATGGCCCCTGCGCTTCCATCGAATTAACTTCATCGTTGAACCGTTAACGTTGAGTCCTGATCCCTTTGTCATACGGTACTTTGTTTGTCCGAGGTTTGATCGTTGGTATCCAATACCTAGTTCATCCTCGTTGCCGACAAACATATTTACTCATTCCTGTGATATTGCAACCCCGTGACCTAGTCATACGTTTGCGCAAACTTTATGATGCAATATCACCGAGTGGGCCCAGAGTACCTATCCGTCACTCGGATGGACAAATCCCGTTATGATCTATTTGCATACTCATCAACATATCTACTTCGGAATACCCAAGATACACCCTTATGGTTACCATGTTTCAGTGTAACGGTTAATGCACTCAAATCATCCTGGTAGATAGCAATTATGTATGATCATCACGGTCTTAAGGATCGGGTCACTACGTTTATAGTTATCGCAATGTTGAACTATGTGACTGGATCACATTGCAATACTTCCGGTGGGTGTGTATCCATCATGTCATTCTCCCAATGACATGACCCCATTGTCAATAGACTGTTCACATCTCATGATCAGGAAACCTTGATCATCAATTGCCCAATGGACTAGTATACTAGAGTTAACTAGGAACCTGGTTGTTTGCATACCACACGTGTATTAAAGTTTCTGCTTAATACAGTTATAACACAATATAAAACTTATTATGAACTAATGGAATATACCAATAAACATATTTTATTTTCCTCTAGGGCACATTCCCAACATTCCCAACCCCTTTCTTTCCCGTTCCACCAAAGAAATTGCCGCCACCAAGTTTTGCATATCACGTCGGAGCTTCGCTGGCTGCTGCTTTTGGTCGTAGATTGCATCGCGGTCAGTGTATCTTGACGCCCCCTTTTTGCACATCTCCAAGCTCCTCCCAAGTACGCACGCCTTTGGCATCTTTTCGTGGTCTATTTCTTAACTCCGCGCGCTGCGCGGGTGAGCCGCTGTCATCGAAGAGCATCAATACAAGAAATATGGTAATACACGACGCTATATTTTCGATGCTACATCATCACGGTTTTTAATTTACGATGATCTTACAACGAAAAACCAACCGTCGAAAACGAGGCGTCAAAAACTGAAAGCAACGACGTTTTGGTCGAAATCGTCGTAACTTTCACGACGATTTCTGAATCGTCGTAACCTTTACGACGATCCTAAATCGTCATTGGCAATCTTACCCAATCCTACGTGGCAGCCCTACGTGGCAAAATTGCGACGAAATTAAAACATCTTAGATCAAAATCAGCCCAATTCATTCTGATGGTCAATTTGGGCCGAGCCCAATAATTCTAGCCTTTTATGGTCCATTTTCGTTTTGGCCATAGCCTCTTTACGACCTTTTTTATTTTAGGAGTTTTGGCCTTTTTGATTATCTATTTATATTTTTAGCCATTTTTCTGTTTATAAAAAAAGGGCCAGAACCTACTTAAGGAATTTCTATTTGGCAATTCAATTTTTTCATTGTTCAAGCAAAGCTATGAATTATTATTATTTGATCTACTTATTTCTGGGCCATGGCCACTTTGCAAACAGAACAACCCATATATTTTTATGCTATTTATGATAAGGCAAATAAACAAGAATTTTATTAATAGGAAATTACACAATAAGTTCAATTTCTGCAATGAGCAAACTTCACAGAACTGTAATACATCGCATAAGAAGGAACACTACATTCACCATTACATAAAGAACCAGGAACACACATTTCACAGGAAAATGAGTAGCAAAATATATGATGCAAAGAGGTCTTCGTTCTTGTTTTGGGAACACTGGAAGGTTTGTTGTCCTTGCGCCTTCACCACTCTTTTTAGTGTCTGCACAAACAAATATATTGTTTTTTTCTAGCAGTGTGTCACTAATTCACCAACAAATCCCTATCTTTAAAACAGAATTACCATTAGATATAATTGCACAGGAAAAGAACCGCAGTTCTAAGATAACTTGTTTGAATTAGAGCATTTTGTTTAACTTGCTCAATCTAGGAGTCTACTAAGAACCAATATATCTTGAGTAGATTGAATAAAATGCTTCTGTCTTTGTACGTATGAATAAAAAACTGAGACAAACTACTTATAAACAGTGAGCATGCAACTCTAGGTGCAATTTTAAGTTAAAATAGGCGCTACTATGAGGAACACACTGTATTTTAGTGGACAAAGGGTTTCGGTTTAGCCCTGAATTTTTTTTCATGTTCTTACAATAATATTACAACAGCACAACCCCCTAAACAGGTTCAATTTAACACAACATAAAGGGATTCGATTTGGAGAGAATTTACTGGACAGAAAATCTAGAAGTAACAACTTCGTCAAATAACAAGAGCATGGCAATCTTATGTTGTTCTATAACCTTCAAATATAATCGTTACTACTGTAAGCTCGCATGTTGATACACAGACCAATCTTTGTGTGCATGCACTCTTAATATGATTTTTATAGCATGTGGTGCTCCTAACTGAATATGATGATTGTTATAGTAACCCTGACAATGCATGAATGGATTGTACAAATAAAAAATGTGAAACCAAACTGTCAGGTTCTCCTCAAACTTACTGAAACTAACAGTGCATACAATAATTGCTGCCACTGTACAAGCTTTCAGAAACCTATTGCAGTCCAGCGAGCAAATAACATTTTTTTTCTAATAAGATGACACTTCGCCAAATGCAAAACAATAGTTAGAGATATTCAAATAATGAACTTACACTGTAAATATACACGCCAAGAGTAAGTTGACAGCATCATCCAACATGAAGGATGAATGCAAAGGAGACGAGGAAGACACAAGTTAGTCAAACACTTGAAACAATTTGCAGGATATAAGAAAGATAGATATTGATAACCACTCAAGAGTGCAAGAATCTAATATAAATACTGAAACTGGACCAGAGGGTAACTGCTCATTACAGAGCATTAATAATTCATGCAGACAGTAGAAAACCTTACAACAGATTGAACCCAAAATAGAGCATCGCAATCTAAATTCTCATGGGAAGGAAGGAAGAACAAGGAGATACCCTGAGGCGCTCAGAGAGGATGGAGGGCGTGATGTGCTTGTACTTGGGGATCTGCTGGCTTGAGTGGATTGACACCATCCTGATGAGTCCCCTCTCAATCAGGTCCTTGATAGCAGTGCGAGCCAGAGACCCATTGACCTGCAAGTAGATAAACACAGGCTGAGATTATAGAGATCAAATAAACAGACAATGCACTAATATAGGTGTACATGCCAAAGTTGGAGTTCAAATTATTAAATTGAGACACTTGAGGTACAAATACATGAAAGGGAAAATAAGTAAACACAACTTGCAGTCAACAGATCAAGACACAACTTGCAGTCAATAGACGCTTAGCCCCATGTTAGAAATTGGAGAGGTTGCATCTGCCTTAAAAAAACAGTTGTTTGTTTGCTAAAACTAAGCATTAGCGCAGACTGAAAGAAGTAACCTTGTTTTTTTCAGAGAAAGCAGAGAGTATTATATTATCAAGGAAGTTAGTTTTGCAAAGCACCTCTTATGAGTGAAAGACATATGTTGCCAGCATCCAGTTATAATAGTTATTTTATATTATCATAGTGTATAATAGTGAACTGAAAATATGGCATCACATCATTGCCCAAAAATTATAGCATTCGACCAACTCTATCAAAGGCAAGCAACAATTCCACCAGGAGATAAAATAGAACTAGAACTGTTCCTACAGAACTACCAGATACATTATATAAACCTTTGGATAGGTAATCATGCAGCACTGCAAGCCCTATATTTTTTAGAAGAGTCAAGCCCTTGTTAATGCACAAGACAATCTTAAAGAAACAAAGAAAAAGTAAAACACTCCATGGTTTATCTTAGACGATGGCAAAACAGATATCATTAAAACTCACAGCAAATGACGACAGTAGCAACTGGATGAACATCCACACAACTAGAACAGGTCTCAGGCAATAACCATGTCCCAACTAAGCGCCGAACAGAAGGACAAAGAAAAAAATCTTTAGGCTGATAAGACCTCGCAACACGATGTCAGGGTAGATGATGACGACCAATCACGAGCTCAGGATGCCTTCACTGAAACTGAGCTGCCGCTGGTGCTTCTGGATTCGCCGCTGGAGTCTCCTCTTCCTTGTCCTCAGGCTCGACCTTCTGCCTGCCAAATGTCTGCCACCCATCACAAAGCACTCATGGGTTAGTAATCAGATTCCATCATAATACTACTATTCAGATACATGAGAAAACAGTAGCACATTGGCTACAAGAATTCACAAGTTCAGAGCAAAATCTATAACAGATTGTCTACCATAATACACAAGCACAACAAGAAACTAAAATCGATGGCATTAGCAAGGAAGTAACCAGAGAAAAGTACAAAATATATGTATCCACATCACACATTCAGGACATCCACAACCAGAACAACTTAAGCTCACAAGTAAGACATTCTGGAGCATTAGTACGGAAGTAACGAGAGCAAAGAAACTACTCCTGCTACATAGTTGTATCTGTATCTATCTATCTGCCATTGTAGGTCAATGAATTGGAAGCCTTTTTTTAATTGCCAGAGATTACTGCTGGAATATGTATGCCTGAACCATCATGGAAAAAATCTTGAGAAGAGAAACCTTTTCCCTTTTCTGCCAAACCCGTGAACAAACTGAAACCAACCATTGCCATCGCCTTAACCTTGGGCTTCAGTTTTTTTACCGAGGAGCTGAATATTATTTTCTCCAGCACACACACAACATCTTGTATGCTTTTTCAGACACACGGATTTGGGTTTCGGATAATAGTGATAATAAACTAAAAAATGAAGAAAGAGAAACCAGTGAAGCAAACCGTGTATCTACCCCCTCTCTAGTAGAATAGCAAGGCTACTGGAGACAAAATGTTAGTTATTGTAAAAAAATACTAGTAGAGCAAGCTTATACAAGAGATCACTAGTTGGTGACTCATGAAACTTGTTGATGCACAGATGTTGTTAGAGCAACTTCATGTTAAGACTAATTAGAGAGAGCAGTCTTGAAACTGCGATACTACATGTGTTTTCCTTATAAACAAAGGAAGTACTCTTCTTCTACGGTTTGCATCCTATTCTCGCAACAATATGGTGTTGCATCACATTGGATACTTTCACACTTTGCCTCTGCCTTCACACTTTCATCTATGGTAGCCCAAATTTCAACAATGTTCTATATTAAGAAAAGATAAATGAAAATTAAAAAAGATACAAGGAGGAAAAAGGGAAATAACATAGTTGACAATTTGAAATGTAAGAAACTAAATTGAAAAAGATAAAAGGATGAAAAATATATAGCATTTACGTTTGTAGTATGTTTCATAAGAAAATATAGTCCAGATATGTCAGCCAAATATCTTTTACTTTGATATTTACAATTTTGGCTACAAGAGTATGCTCGCAACCCGACTATTTACAATTTACGATGGAAGGAATGGGCACCCAATGTGGACAAGACAACTAATCTCAATGTTAAATTTAAGAAGGTGGATGTATGAACGTGAACTACCTGCTTCTCTGCTAATTGGCACTATTCCCCTTCAGCACACATAGAGAGAATTAAGTAGAGTACCATTTATCCAGATTTGTACTGGAGTACAATTTTTTTGCACTACTACTACTACTTCTAATTGGCAATAACTATATACAACTCACAAATGTACCCAGGCATAGGAAATCGAAGCCTGGCAGGCTAATGATGCGAAACAAACGCCTTCAGTGAACTAGATGCAAGTTTCAGGCCAGGCTGAAAACCACCAGGATGCGGACCAAAAACTGACACTTACACCACGGGGAAGGTAAAATTACATCTAGAAATACCTTCGGTGGTGTTCTTGCAAAGATGGAGCATGGAGGATATCTCTGGCGCCTCCCCCCTCTCCAGCCACCTGCCAAATCTGCTTGGGATAAAATCTCCGGATGAGATTAGGGTTACAGAAGAAAGACGATTAAATAAAATAGAGGGGAGGAGGGGATGATGCGTGCATACTTGATTTCGTGACCATGCAGTGAAGAGGATCTAGCCGGAGAGGATATGGTCATCGTAGTTGGTGGCAGCTGCACGAGGATGAGGTCGTCTGGTTTGTACCGCATTTTTGGAAGAGACCAGCATCATCGTTCCTCCACAGAAGCGGTGCATTACATGGGGTTGAGGAAGAGGGGAGATAGGTATAATCGGGTTCCTACGATGGTTGTTGAAGATGTGGGGAGGAATGCACCGTCGCCGGGTGGTTCGGAACATAGGTGGAGGGCGAGGTCGGCGGGCTCGAACGAAAAGCCAGGGTGGAGATGGAAGGCGCCAGGGACGGAGGAGTCGTGTCGTCCATCATGCTCCGCGAGGTCGACCGCCTCGCCGCGTGGAGATGGCAACGGTGCCTCGTCCGCCGGATCCGGCCAGCGCGGCCAAACTTGTTCGACGGATCCTCGTCTAAACTCGACAACGCCGCCTCCATCCCAGTGACTGGAGGTGGGGCGGGAGAGTGCGGCGCGGCGCGGTGCGACATCCACAACGTGGGGAGAGGTGGAGTTTGAGTTGGGATCTGGAGAGCGGCGATAGTTGAGGGGAGAGGAAATATGTTTAGGGTTTGGGGAAGCCGAGCGCGTGGTGGGGAGTTTTTTCTCTTTGGGGTCGCGCGGTGGGATCTAGATATATTTTGTTTCCCCGCGCACGCCCGCCATAGCCCTTGTGAAAATTTTATGATAGTCCCACCGATCAGTCTTTTGTTTCTAGACTTTAAAAAAGACTTTTATTTCTAGGTGGATTTTGAGTGGTAACTACGGAGAAGAAAATAAAAGATACAAATAGACTGCCAAAAATCATAGAAAATAATAATAAGAAAACAAGTAATACAAGTATTTGAATATATGTTTAAAATTAGAAAACAAGTAAATTCAATTTTAGATACTCGAAAAATAAAAAATAATTTTAAATACAAGTGAACAATGTTGTTGAACTAAGTTTTTATTTTCTTTGCACAAAAAAATATTTTTTTTAATTTTTGTGTATCTAAAATTGAATTTTTTGTGAAGAAACTATCAAATATATGTTTAAATTTTGGACCGAATTGTTTTAGAAAAATATTAGATCATAATTTATGTACAATTCTCCAAATAATTGTATGTAAAATGTTTTTCATACACCTTTTATAAATAAGACAAATCTGTGTCGATTTAGTAGGAACTGAGTCAAATTTGAACTATAGGTGCTTTATTGTTTCCTCAAGATTTTTTTAAGAATTATGTTTAGGTACTCAAGTAGCCATTTAATCAGAGATTCTCCCAGAGTTTACCAAGATTTCACCCCTAGCTAAGAACTGCATGCCCGCCGTTTTGACCGTATTTTGAAACTGGTATAAAAAATTCCAAAAAAAAAACAAAACAAAAATGGAAAACATTTACATTGTGTCGTCTTACGTAACCTAGCATCTAGGGAAAATAACAAACTTGGAATACATAACATTTCTTAGAAAGATATTCACAAAAATAGGCTATCATAAACAAAGATTCATGGCTTTCAATCGAATGACCAATGTTATTACCACACTTGTGGTATAGTGTATTGAAATGTGCTCCTATTGTGCGCAAGTGTGAAGTTTGGGATGGTGAACAATGTTGTTGAAGGAAGTTTTCATTTTCCTTGCACAAGAAAGTCATTTTTTATTATCGAAGTATCAAAAATGATGTTTTCTTATGAAGGAACTACCAATATATCTTAAAACATTGGACCAAACTATTTTACAAAAATATTAGATCACATTTTAGGTACAATTGACCAAATAGTTGTATGTAAAATGTTTTTCTTGCACCTCTTATAAAAGGACAATTTTTTTTTGATTTAATTGGAACTTTGTCACATTTAAATGACACATGCTAGATAGTTTGCTTTTTATTTTTCCGAAAAATCATTTCTAGGAGAACAAATAGTTATTTCATCATAGATCCACCAAAAGTTTGTCAAGAATAAACACCTAGCTATGAAGGCCCAATAGATGGATGAGGTGTGATCGAATGGACCCCATGAGTGACACGTAAGCATAGTTAAAACATGTTACAACTTATTATAATCGCCGTAAATGTTATGATGATCTCAATTGGTCGAAATCAACTAAAAATAACATTGTAAGCTATGTGGATTAGTTTACGACGATTTCATCTCATGCGATTATGACGTTCTTGACTCACATCGTCGTAATTTTATAGGGATTTGACCCTCCTCAAACAGTTTATGACCATCTTGTGCGAAATCTTCAGAGATTTATGACAAATTCGTCCACGACCACTTAGAGAACGTCATGTATGAGCATATTTCTTGTAGTGCATGTGGAGTTCACCGGGAGCATCTAGTTGACATCGTCACCGCCGTCCGTCAAAGACTCCTCCCTCGATTCCGAAAGTACCATTGCGGTCCCCACTATACGGCTCACGTGGTAGATATCTTTTGTTCGACGGAAGGTCACCGGAGCCGTTGCCATCGACCTCCGAACTCGCAAAGTGTCCTAGTTATGTACTGGACTCATGTACACGGTAAGCTTCACATTTCTTTTTCTTTTGTTCTTTTCATCTCTTGTCAACGTGGCCTATATCTTGCCATCCATTATCACTTATTCGAACGCCCCTGATTGTTTTCTGTAAAGCGGTATGTGCCTATGAAATCTTCCCAAATGACAACTTGACATTAGCCCAGCTAATTCAATATATTTATTTGGGTAGATTTTTGATCAAAATTCGTTTAGCTATATCTTTTAAATAGTAGGTCCGATTTAGTTGATTCTAAAGCCTAGATTCATCGTTTGAGATGCTTTAACCAGTACATATATCAACTCAACTTTTGAAAACTATTTAAATTTAAATTTATTCAAATTTAAATTCAACCTCTCGGAGGCCATAACATTTATACCATTGATCCAATATGGTTGACTTCTTTTTCGTTGGAACACTCATATCATATACTTGATAATCATATCTTGTTTACACAAGATTAAAATATTTTTGATATGTTTGAATTTACATTTAATTCAAACTTCAACCTACTATAACCCGTGTTGTAGTATTCCTTTTCACATGATCGTTTTTGCATATTGGATCACCTATAACATCCTATCGACTATATCCACACACCTTTCATGTTGCCATGATCTTTACCTTGAATTCATAATGTCCTTAGTCATAATCTTTTATATCGATAATTCTTTATCCGTTGACTCACTCGAGTTTGCCTTCCATCTATCACCTTCGAGCACATCGACACTTGTACTGTGTCAAGCCTAGTTGTTTTGTTGCTAAACTTTGTTGTGTTTGATTTGTTAATCTTTTGGTTCCTTTTGGCGTGATTGTTTATGTGACATCTTTCTTTTATGATAGATTGCTCGGAGTGTGATGAGTAGATTTATCTGGATTGTGAGAGCGAAGAACTTCATCGAATGTATAAGGCAAGTTACACTTTGACCATGCCTCAACCTATATTTTTCTTTATGCATGTAGTACTTTATCACCCTATGCATGTGTAGGATTACTACTATATTACTATTGCTGCAAACCTGGTAGGATAGCCATATGATCTGATCCTGCATTCTTTGTTGCCTTAGTTCGTGTTTTTTATATATTGCTATGCTTGTAGACGGGGATTGGCTTGAGAATACATTGAGTTATGTGAGGATTTAATGACTTGACTAGCAACCTTAAATAGAATTCACCTCTAGACGGGCAGGGAGAGCATCGTGGGGCTCGTGCCTTATCTAAGGCGGGACCAGGGCCAAATGCTTCCTGAATGGTTTGATTTGGTGGTATGAAGAACGTCATGGTATCTACCCTCTGAACGTAAGTGGGCGCCGTCCAGGCTCAAAAAGATCAGACATACTTAGTGACTAGAAGCTTCCATGTACAGCCACTGGCCATATGGGCTCTGGCTTATTTGAGTACGTTGTAGGAACCCTCTCCCGTGCAAAGCTAGCAGATGTAGATATGATAGGTGTACCGGCTTGCCGTTGGGTGTAGGTGACCTCTTCTAAAATACTTTGTCTCAATCTTCGGGTTGAGTCCAGTGGGTAATGTGTACAAACCTCTGCAGAGCGTACAAACTAATCATGATTAGCCGTGTCCCCGGTTATGGACAACCTTGAGCTACTAGGCATTACTGTCATTGGAGGATCTTGACAGATGATTCACCTTAATAAAACTTGAGTGCGAAACTTTAATAAAGGGTATGGGTTGGAATTGGTGTAGCCCAATTCAACCTTATGTAGTAAGACAAACTAAAAATTGATTTATGTAGATTGAGGAAAAAATCAGCTTTCTGCAAAATAAAACCATAAGCCTTCCTTTGACTTACCTTGCATGTAGCTGTAGGTCTGTTATATCCTTTTCCGTGTGACTTGCTGTAGAAATCAGATGTACTGACCCGTTGTCGGCCTGTAACCTTCGGTGTTGCAAGATTGTATACGACGAGTCAGTGATGCGATGTAGGGTTACGGTGTCTATACTCAACTGTGCCGGTGGAGTTCATGGACACCACGAAGCTCTTTATTGTTTTTCTGTTGTATTCTATTTGTAAGCTAGCCTTGAGCCACTACTAGGAAAATAGCTATACATGGAAACCTTATTACTAGCGCATTTTTTATGTAATGCGCCACTATGTTCTAAGGGTGGCGCACTGGTTAAAAATGCGCCACCTATAAGCTCTTATAGGTGGCGCATTTTTTCAAATGCGCCACCCCTAAGGGTGGGACAACCCTGGATCCTCTTATACGTGGTGCATTTGGAGAAATGTGCCACCCCTAAGAACCTTATAGGTGGTGCATTTTGGAAATGCACCACCCCTAAGAGCTTATGGGTGGCGCATTCTAGAAATGCGCCACCCCTAAGGAATTATTAGTGGCGCATTCAGAATGCGCCACCCATAAGCTCTTAAAGGTGGCGTATCTTGCATATGCGCCACTACTAAGCAAAAAATGTGAGGGAAAATTCCCAACACACAAATACACCCCCCTGTGGACCGCCTTTTCAGTTTGAAATTTTTTAAAAGAAAATGATAGAAATGTCAAAAAAATAAAAGAAAATAAGTTTCCCATTTGATATGTGGTCTAGTTGTTAGGAAAATTTACAAATAGGAATTTCGACTTTTTTTGCAAAATCTCTCGAGAATTTTGTAAAATGGGCATAACTTTTGCATACGACCTCCGATGAAAAAGGTTTTTATATGAAAAATCATCTACTCGAAAAGTTATATCCAAATTCAACAGGAAACATTTTTAAATCCTCAAAAACCTAACAGAATAAAAGTTATGGACATTTGAAGATCTGGAGACAAAAAAATGAATTTTTTTAACTTAGTAGTGGCGTATTTTGTATGAAATGCGCCACTAGTAACAGAAAAAAATTATTTTAATTTTTTTTATTAAAAAATATATATATTTTGTTTAAAAAAATTCAAAATAGGCTAGAGGACCGATCGGGAAGTTTCAAAAAAAAGTTGAAAATTTTAGCGACTAACATTAAATTAAAAAAAAATATAAAATATAAAATATTTTTTCATATTTGAAAAAAAAATTCAAAATATGCTAAAGGTCCCATCGAGAAAGTTTCAAAAAAATGTTGAAAATTTTAGCACACCCATGAAAATCAACAAGGTCCTAGACATCAACATGGTTTAATAGGATTTATATGATAGATATATCAACAAGTGCCTGCTAAGTGAGCTGAAGTGGGGGTTGAATAGAAACGAGAAGTTAAGCGTTCTGGGGATGGAGTAGTGCTAGGATGGGTGACCCTCGGGGAAGTTTGACGACGGAGGTTAGTTTGACCTGAGATTAAGCATACTGACGGGGCATTAAGCATACTAACCTAAGATTAAGAAAATAATAATAAATAAATAAATCGTTATCCAAATTCAAAATTCAAAATTTAGTTTTTTTAATAGTGGCGTATTTTCAAAATGCGCCACCCCTAAGACTCTTATGGGTGGCGCATTTACAGAATGCGCCACGAATAAGGCTTATGGGTGGCCCATTTTGAAATGCGCCACGCATAAGAGTCTTAGGGGTGGCGCATATGAAATGCGCCACTATTAAGGCCTTATTAGTGGCTTGTCCTTAGTGGCACATTTGAAATGCGCCACTAAAGGCAAAAAAGGACGCCACTATAAGGCCCTTTCCTAGTAGTGAGCTATGCAGGTATGCTTTATTGTAATATTGGATCTTCGATGTAATATTTATGACATGTGGTTTATTCTTGATATTACATCATGTACTGTGTGTGCTAGCTATTGATCCAAGGACTAGCACATAATGCACAGAGACTTGGATTCTTAGCGAATCGGGTCGTTACACCCATTGATACGGCTACTCCAGAAGGGCGATGCCTAGAAGCAGCCATATTAACCAACCTTGCTGATGGGAACGCCTGTCCGAGTTGGAAAATACACTAGAACGCCAAGCCCGAGAGGTTGCTCGTCTCAGGCAAAGTATAACTAGTCGACAGTTGCGAGGCCAGGGAGAAGGAGAACCTTTCTGAGCTCTGGAAACCCCAGTGGAAAACCTCATAGGGGCAACTCGGATTGCAAATTCTTTGCAACCCAGCGGGTCGGCAGCAGAAGGAATTCAATACTTGGCATTTTTATTGCAGAAAGCGGTGGAGCAGAACGTTGTGGTTAGTCACTCAATGCATCGTGTCCATTTTCAACCTCCTCCCACTGGAACATCACAATCCGTACATACACCTTATGGTGATACTCGGAGAAACAGAAACATATCACCTCGGCAGAGGAATGATCCCCGAGAAGGATATCGCCATGATCAATATTGGCGTATGGAACCTTGGAGGCAGGATGAGTATGGGGCTCACAGGTCAGACCGAGATGCTCCACGAAGAGAAGAGTTCCATCAACGCTGAGCTGGTCATCAAGATGATCGATATACCAATGTTGATGATGATGCTCGGAGTCATCTGGTGCAAAGTCGAGTGGATCGTGCTAGGTTTCATCGGCAAGATCAGGCTCGCCCTTCAATGGCTACAGGGCCAGTTTGTTTTAGTGAAAGGCTTCGCTCTACTCCAATTCCTCCTCACTTCCCAATAGCACAAGGGGTGGACAAGTAGCGAGGTGATGCCAAGCCTCAGACTTGGTTGGATGATTACAGAATAGCAGTACAGATAGGAGGTGGAGGAGATGAGATAACAATGATGCACCTCCCTCTGATGCTGGAGGGCTCAGTTCAGACATGGTTGAATCAACTACCCCCAACAATATCTGGATTTGGGAGGATTTGGAGAGAGTTTTGTTATTTTTTTTGAAAGAACTTAAAAACGGCCTGGAGGTTTGACCGAGTTACAACTGTGTGTTCAGGGAAACACCGAGTCTACTCCGGATTACATCCATCGGTGGATTACGCTTCATAACTCGGTGGAAGGAGTCTCCGAGTTCCAAGCCATTCACGCCTTCAAGCAAGGAGTTAAGTACAAAGAACCGAGCCTCAAGTTAGCTAGGTCTCCCCATGTTACTTCACTCGGGAGATTAATGGAAATTGCAAACAAACAAATATGCCAATGGTGAAGAGGAGATTCGTCAGAAGAACCATCAACATCAAGGTGGAGGTAGCAACTCGACACCAAATCCCAAACCAAAGGCTGGTGGTGACAATAAGTGAAAGGCAGAAGATGCTCCAAAAGATGTCGAGTTAGTAGCAGCAGCAAATGCCCCGGGGATTCATGGCAGAAGGCGGCCTAGGAAGGAATGGCCGCCTCGTCAGAAAAAGTCAGCAAATGATGATGATGTTTTAGATCAACCCTGTTCGCTTCATACAACCAGAGATGCTGAAGGAAAGTTGATCCTCCCAAAGCATACAGCTCGATAGTGTCGTCTGATCAGAAGGTCGGCTCAGAATGAAAAATTAGAACCTCAAGAAGACAAAAATACTGGCAAGAAGAAGGCAGTCAACTCAGACCTGGATAGTGATGGTTTCCCCCGAGTGGATGGTGTGCTAGTTGTTTTTGCTGGTCAAGAATCAAAAAGAGTTGAGAAGATACAGTTTAGAGAAGTCAACTCGGCGGCTTCGGCAGTTCTGAGTTACATGAAGTGGGCCGACACTCCGATCACATTTGACTAGTCGTATCACCCTCCTCGCATTCCTCATCCAGGAAGACACGCTTTCATTGTCGATCCGCTGGTGGAAACAGGCAATGGAATCTTCAGATTAATAAACGTTCTAATGGATGGAGGCAGTGGTATAAACATTTTATACGCTAGCACCTTGAAGAGCATGAACATCCCAATGTCCAAACTTCACAAGAGTTATCTGGAGTTTCATGGAATCATCCCAGGGAAGAAGGCACATTCAATGGGAATGATCACTCTCAATGTTGTTTTTGGTACCCCGAGTAACTTACGGAAAGAAAAAATTTACCTTTGAGGTAGTTGACTTTCTGAGTGCATATCATGCCTTACTCGGACGGCTAGCTTATGCAAAGTTTATGGCCATACCCTGTTATGTTTATCTGAAGCTGAAGATGCCTGGCCCACACGATGTCATCACTATCTCAGGAGATTATAAGCAAGCCGAGGAACTATTGCAGAAAGGATCGTTGATTGCTGACCAACAGATGGATGAGGTCGAGATGGCCGAGTACAAGAAGGCTGCTAATTCATCCAGCTGCTCCAACCCAGGAAGGTATCATCATTTGAGTCGGCAGGAGAAACCAAGGGGGTGCAGATTCATCCCACTGATAAGGATAAGTTCACTAACATTGCAACCGACTTGGACCCTAAATAGAAACTTGAGCTCATCAACTTTCTCCGTGAGAATTGGGATATCTTTGCATGGAAGCCCTCTGATATGCCTGGAATTCCAAGGGAGTTGGTTGAACACAATTTAATTGTTGACCCAAAAGCAAGACTAGATAAAGAGTCCCTTAGGCGTTTTTCTTCCGAAAAAGAAAGGCCATCGGACAGGAAGTAGCTGATGGCGGAGAAGTTAATAGGTTTAGTGGGATTGCCTCGCCCGTTAACCGTGCCAATAAACGATCCTTGATAACCCACAAGTCTAGGGGATTAATTGTAGCTTTTCGATAAATAAGGATGTCGATCCCAACGAGGAGCAGAAGGTACTGATAAGTGACACTGGATAAGGAAAAGGCTGCACACACTGAAGGGTAAATATTTAGGGGTTTTTGGTTTAAGCAACAGAAAAGTAAAAGACAGGCAAAGTAAATAGGGTAACTGAGGAGTAGCAAGTGGCCTAATCCTTTCACAAGGATAAGCCTAGGAACTGAACTTATAAAAGCTAAAGCGTTCTCGAGAAAACACGAGAGAGATAGTCAAGTCACTTTCACCATACTCCGCCAAGTAATATGCATCGTGTTGATAAGTGTCGGTGGGTGGATCAATGCTAGTACACCTTATAGACTAAGATAAGTGTACTCTTATGATTACACACCTTGCAAGCATCCGCAAATACAAGGTAGTAATTAAGGCATAAGCCTAACCACAACATTACGATCAAGGATCCATAACTCCCTTGTGCGAAAGTCTGCAAACTGGGGTTCAGGTTTCTGTCACTCCGGCAACCCACCATAAGCATCCTTTGTGCACAATGTATTCCTCTAGGCCCATGAAAGGTGAAGTGTTATGTGTTCGACTCACATAACACCACTAGAGAAATAACAACACAACTTAAGTATCAAACAATACATAATACTACAACATAGTATGACTACTAACAACTAGAATTCTCCCATGTTCTCAAGAACTAAAGTAACTACTCACAAGACATAAAAGAGATCATGATCAGAGGTGATAGATGGGTGGTAAACAATCTGGACAAAATGATATTTCTCCAACAAAACTCAATAGCATTCACCACAAAGTAGTAATCGACACCAACAAAGTAGAGAGGATAGATAGTACGGATCACAACACAAGTTGCAATTGTGAGATGAGATGGGATGGAGATGGAGATGGTGCTGATGTTGGGGATGATGTTGATGATGATCTCGATGATGCCCGTGACGATGATGATGGCGACGATCTCCCCAGCGGAATCTGCCCGCCGGAGATGGCTTTTCTCATCTGTAGGTTTCCGCCCCGTGGCGGCGGCGAAACACGAAAACGACTCTCCTTTTCTAGGGTTTTCACCCCAGGGGGGTATTATAGCCGAGAGGGGGCACCGAGGGGGCCACCAGGTATCCAGGAGGGTGCCTGGCGCGGCCAGGAGGGGGGGGGGGGGCGCCAGGCACCCTTCTGGCTGCCTGGTGGGTCCCCTCACCTCCTCCTTCGGTGATTCCCAGTCTATCTTCGTAAAAATGATCCCCGTAAAATTTCATCGCATTTGGACTTGATCTGATTCAGCAATTTGGTATACACTTTTTACCGCTGAATTCTGGTTCTGCTGCTTCTGCACCGGAAAGTTGTAAACTGTGTAAAATAAGCCAAAACAACATAAGAACAATACTTTAAAGTGGAATATATCAATGAATAGGGTGAAATCACAGTATAAAATAGTGATGCTTTTTGGACGTATCAACTCCCCCAAGCTTAGACCTCGATTGTCCTCAAGCGATTGCTGAGCTCGGTAAACCTGTCCACAAGTTTAGAGAGTGAAGTGTCGATAAAATAATACGAACAAGAAGCATCAAGATTCCTCACCAAACTTAAACATCCTCAACAGCAACCTCAACTCATAAGGTTCTTATGAGAAGGTAGTAACAATTATAACAAAGTAGGACCTGGAAAACTCATCAAATCATGACAAACATAGCCTTGGTCAAGGAACAATTAATAACTTTTACTTTTGTTCTTTCACTTATAATGAAACAATTGAAGCTTTTGAAAGAACATGCTATTAGTCAAGAAGTGCACATGTCAACACAAAGGAAGATGTTTACTAAGCATAAGCTTTTGCAAACAACTCACTTATCAAAAGATAATGTCAACAAAGATGTAACATGCTAGATTTCAATGCAACTTTATATGCAAGCATCTTTATCAACATCAAGTGTCTGTTCTCTCTCTAGAAAGGAAGTAGGAAGGACTGACTCAGCACAAAATAAAGATAAACCCCGTGCAAAAGGGTAAGCAAGGAAAACTTATGTGCCATCTCTAGATCAAACAGAATAAAAACAAACTTTTTGGGAGGTGCATGATTGTAAGGCCCGATATGCGGTACTATTCCAGATCTAGATGTTTCCATCCAGATCCGGGGACGAAGCACATATCGGTACCACCCCGACATATGACGAAGTCATATGCCCCGGATTTCCAACATGATATCACAACATTACAGATACAAGGATACAACATCTCATACAATCGGCATACAACTACCTCAAATACAATACAATAGCGGAAGATACATGTCTGAGTACAGACTACAATCAAATGCTTAGTGGCAAAGAGAAAACATCGATCCCATAACCACACGGGTCCAGGCCCTCCGCCGGGATCCGCCTAACTAGTCGTCGTCGAGTCTCCACGTGAAACGTCGATCACCGAACCTGTTGTCGATCAGAACCCTGAAAAGAGTTTGGGGGTAGTATCATGAGTACAGAGGTACTCAGCATCCAACTGTAGTGGTCATCTGACCCAGCAAGGACTTCATCACTCGTCATTCTAGGACAAGTAGTAGTTTACGGTAAGGAAAGGGTAAGTGGTGAGGTTGCTGCCGCACTAGCATTTATGAAGTGGCTAACGATCTAGAGAGTAAGGTAAGAAGCCAAGCATTCGATGATGAATCGCCTCCAACAAGTCTTGCTATCAACTACATACGCAAACATAACACCTATCCTATCCTTGTCCTCCTCTTCGCATCCCGACGAAGAAGAAGCAGTCAAGGCACACGCACACATTGATCAAGTTGTATTAAGATTATCTCAGTTGTTGTTGTCTATGAACAAGGAGTAGGTCTCAAGTCGTCCATAACCATGGACACGTCTTCTCGAAAAGATTTAACCCTGCAGGCGTGTACCAACTGCCCATTACGAGGCTCCGCACGCACATCCAGCACTCTCAGTTGCTACCCGTCATAGGCAACCATTTTATGATTTAGTTCCGAGAGATCCGAAACGACAGGTCCCTCTAACGAAAAACGAACAAATCCGGGTGGCCCCCGGGGAGTCGACACCCAATCCAAAAGCTGGCCACGCTCTCGGATCAGACTCTTCCGTATGACGCAGGTCGGATTGCCGGTTAATCACACATGGGAAACCGGGTCCTAGCTGATCGGGTGGACCAACAGAGAAACAAAGTCTCCACTGGCCCAAGTTGTTTCGAAAACAGCTGGGGCGCCAACCAACACACACACGTTGCAAAAGGTAAAACCAGCTTGGGCCACTACTAGAAATGCTTGAAGCTAGGTAGGTAAGAAAAGGGGACCCCATAAAATCCCACACGCGGTTAGGGAGCTCAGTCTTAAAACCAATACCCGAAACTCGGATCCTAGGTGACTCGAATGGAACAAAGCGTCGGGGCGGGATAGCCTAGACCTTCCATCCTTCGTCGAATATAGTCAACATTATAATAATCATATCATCAACAACAATATAATAATGTGATATCCCAACCCAAGGAGTAACAGGGTAACATCGTAGCATCCTAAGCATGCATACTAAGCAGGGGCTGAGCAACGAGCAACAGTAACATAGCAGTACAAGGTTTGCTGGGAAGGGACATGGCTGTATCGGTTTGAAAGAGGCTGTATACATGTGGTAGGATCAAACATCGAACTTAACCTAGACTAGCATGCAAACCGCTGGTTGAAATAGAATGGATCATAAGTAATGTATAGTCCTTGCCTGTTGATAAGTCGGGTTCCGAAGGTGTAGTTGATCGCAAGCTTGCATCGTCTCCGAGAGGTACCCGCGGAAGCACACAAGAGGGTAAACACTGGAAAGCAATCAACGAGCAACCATCTATTACTATGAGGCAAACACGAACAAGCATCAACAAGAAGCAACACGAGACATCGCACCTACCGTCGAGAGCGATTACTAACAATTTAAGTGGAGTACTCGTCACACACGACGATACTGCACGTTTACGGTGGTTCAAGTTGCTTAGCTACAGGTGATCAACAAAGGTTGTTAACATGGCAAGCACAGAAGCATGGCATATCACACAAACATTAGAAGAGGTGAAGCATAAATAAACTACCTGGGCTAGTCAATTTAAGTGGGGGTAAAACCTATACATGGCAAACTATTGCGGACCCCACGATAAAAATTGCATTTGGTACTGTTTTGCCCTAAACAATAATTTATTATTTTTATTAGCAAGAAAGAGCAGCAAAAACACAATCTACATGCAATTCTAGTCAAGTTACATGTAAAGAACATTTTAAACAGAGCAACGGTCAAAAAGTTATTGCAGTTACAGTTTACAGTGACAAGCAGTGTAATTAGCAGGTAAACAACAGGTAAACAAGCTCAAACATGGCAAGAAGCAACATTTTAATAATCTACGCGCAAAACGGAGCAACTTTCATGTAGAAAGCGTCTCCATCGGAGCTACCGGTGAAAAGTTACGGGCACCGCAATAAAACAACTAAATCTGCCTAAATAAATAAAAAAAAACTAGCAGCAGAAAAAAAAACTAAATGGGCCAAAATCTAATAGGCGGCCCAACTAGCACAGCAAGTAATAAAAAAACAAAAAGAGAAAAAAAAATGGATGGGCGCCTCACCCATGGGCCACGACCCATCTGGAGGGGGCGGCCTGGGCTGCCGGCTCGGCTGGGGCAGGCCTCGGAGGCGCGCCGGCCCACGAGGCGGAGGCGGCCCAGCTGGGCAGCGGTTCGGGCGAGGGCGCTCGATCCCCAGCCGCACGGGGTCGCGCCATGGCCGCGACGACAGCGAGGCAGGCGGCCGCCGGCGGGTTGGGAGGCGCAGAAGCGGAGGAGGGTCGCAGGAGGGCGGCTGGATCCGGCGGAGGAGGCGGTCGGAGCATCCGGCGACTGTGAGCTCGGCTCGGGCGAGCTCAAGCTCCGCGTCCATGGCGCTCGGGCCTGACCTGGACAGAGAAGAGAGAGATGAGGGAGAGGAGAGGAAGAAGAGGGGAGAGGGAAGAGGAGAGGAGCGGCAGGGGGGCGCGACCTGCGGGGGCGGACGGCGGCTCGCCAGCCGGAGCAAAGCGGCGGCGGCGTGGTGGCTCGGGAGGAGCTTCACGGGCGGCGGCCTCGGGTGCGGCACACGCGTGAGGAGAGATAGGAGAGAGGCTAGAGGTGATCTCGGCCGTCAGATCGGGCGATCTGACGGTCCAGATCTGCTGGGCTGGAACTGCTGCGAAAAATTGGGGTATTGGGCAAATTTTGGGGCATAAACAGGGGTGTTGCTGCAAAATTGGACTAGGGAAACCCTAGAAATGGGTGGGAGTGTGGTGGTCTTTATATAGCCCCGGTGGCTGGCAGTTTGCAAAAACATCTCCGGTTTCTCTCTCGGGCGTCCGGTGTTTACGTTTCTGACCGCCGGGGGTCCGCAGTACCTCCGATTCGGGTAAAACTTCGAACTGCGCGATCAGTGCGTCGAGCCGGAGGCATTCACCTCGCGCTGGAACCGTTCCGAGAACACTTTCCGGCGCGCTATAAAAATATCCCATTTAATTATTAAACGGGGTTTTTGTTCCGTTGGCTGCGACTGGTCTCGTGCGGTTTTCGCGACGGTGATCGGGTGAAACCCGGTGTCGCAAAGGTCGAGTGTCAGGGTGGCAAGGGTCGGTCTCCGTCCGATACGAGATAAGAGGGGGGAAAATAATCGCCGATCGATAAATCGGGGATGCAAACACCGCAAACAAATCAGACAATCAAACAATTCACACCGAAAACAAAATTTTATTTTTTTCAAAAACTGGGCTGTTACAATGATCCGTCAACGACTGCTGATAGATAACTCACTCACTTCATGATTTGGACAAGTTTCGAGGAACGGCTCCCATGTGGGGACGATCACATCCCCTTGGATTCCTTTGTTTATCACTCGTAAAAGGGTGAAGGAACTTGTGTGTTAGTATTTATCTTTTACGAGCTGGGCACTCATGCCAGTCCCTTCTCGTATTAGGGGTTTGAAGATTAGACATGCAATCCCAATATAAAACTTGTCCAAATTAAGAAGATCATGGGTCACCCACCACTTCCTCATGAGCTGAATCAGCGGCACAAAACAGAAGATTTTGAACATCTAAAGATAGCACATAAATTATATACTTTAGGAGTGGTAGTGGAATACCACAAGTAGGAAGGTATGGTGGACTCAAGCGGAAGAAGTTGGTTTCAGGGTATGGAAGTACAAGCAGAATTCCGCTTGGTACAGAGTTTTGGCTAGCAAAGCTTTGAGAGAGCAGACAATTGATGACAACTTAGATGCAAGCAATACAAAGCATAAACATTAAAACTAGCATGAAACATCAAGCTGTCTTCCTTGTCAACATAACACTTCAAGCATAATAACACAAAGGTTTTGGCTATGTCGCTACTTTGAGAAAAACATGCTTGTTGCTATGACCAAGGCTATACTTGCCAAGATTAAATACAGTTTTCGAAGCCATACCTGATATAAGGTCAATACTCCTCATAAGAATCAACTCATAATGTCGATTGCGTGAAGAGAATACCAAGTGCGGCGAAGAAAACCAATAGACTTCTCATTAATATTCCTTCATAAACGACTCCACACTCACGGATACAAAGCTCTCCACAAAAGGAGTGATAGACCTCAAAGCAACACATATTTCATAAAGTAACCTCCCTAGACATGATATGACTCTACTTGACTCCTAAAGACAAAGATAAAGATAAAGATACCGGGCACTCCCCCAAGCTTGGAACAAGCTAAGGGGGTGCCATTACCCGAGGAGATTTACTCCTCATTCTTGTTGTGGTTGTTTCTTCAGATCCCGGATGACTCGGCGAAGGGTTTGGTTCTCCAACACCAAGACTTCCACTTGTATTTTTAGTACACGGAAATCTTCAATGAGTTGGTTGGTGATGTGATAGGCCTCGGAGATGGTGGAAATCATTCGTTGATCTTCAAGTGAGGTGGAGGGCCCTGAAAGGTTAAGAGAAAGATCATACTGAGGTTGGAAAGATCCCACCATGATGGGATTGCTTGGACCTCCTTGTTGTTGGGCAGTGATAGTCTTGACTTCCTCTCTCACGGAGCGCTCCATCTCAGCTCGTCTTGCGGCAATTTCTTCTTCGGTATCCCAATCAACGTGCTTCCCTTGATTAAGATCCTTCTGAACTTGACGTAGACGCCGTCCCAGGAAGTCCTCTCCGCTCGAGCCACAAGAAGACATCTCTAGCAGCAACTTTTCACCCTGGCAGAAACAGACCGAGAAAGAAAACACGCGAAATCGAGAGATACGGTGCCGGAACGATCCGGGCAAATATATAGCAAAAATTTCCGCAACAGAAGGAAGGTTTCAAGCCTAGGTGGAGTCGGAGGCGGAGTCCAGGGCAGCCAGGAGGGTTCCTGGCGCGGCCAGGAGTGGGGCCGCGCCAGGGGGCCTCCTGACCTCCCTGGAGCTCCTCTCCGGCTCCACTCGGGCTTGGAATTTTCCTAATTTTACAAAACTCTGAAAAGTTAACTTTTATTGACGTTCGCGGTGTTTTCTTAGCATAATTCATACCTTTTCTAATTCTGCTCCTGCCGGAGTCTGAAACTGGGCTGCACCATGTTCTTCATGAGTACTTGTATATATCATGTTTGCATCCACATTGATTGGATCACCTGCCATATAATGTTTGAGTCTTTTTCCATTCACAACTTGAGGTTTAGTGGCTTCGAAATAATTGATCTTGATTGCACCCGACCGATATACTTCTTCGATATGAAAAGGTCCTTCCCATATGGAAAGTAGTTTACCTGGAGAAAACCTGAAACGAGATCTAAACAACAAAACTTTATCACCAATATTAAATTCATGTTTCAGAATTCTTTTATCGTGCCACTTCTTTACCTTTTCCTTGAACATCTTAGCGCTCTCGTAAGCTTCACTTCTCCACTCATCTAGAGAAGTCAAGTTCATGAGACGCTTTTCACCAGCTAACTTTGGGTCAGCATTCAGCTCTCTGACAACCCAGAAAGCCTTATGCTCTAACTCTAATGGTAAATGGCAAGCCTTGCCATAGACCATCTTATACGGAGACATGCCCATGGGGTTTTTGTAAGCAGTTCTATACGCCCACAAAGCATCTCCTAACTTCTTTGACCAGTCCTTTCTAGAACTGCTTACTGTTTTCTGCAAGATCAACTTGATCTCCCTATTGGTGAGCTCAACTTGCCCACTAGTTTGAGGGTGGTACGGTGATGCAATCCTATGATTGACATTGTACTTGGCTAGAGCTTTCCTAAAAGCTCCATGCGTGAAGTGTGACCCTCCATCTGTCATGAGGTATGTTGGTACTCCAAACCTAGGTAAAATTACATCTTTTAGCATTTTCAAAGATGTCTTGTGATTAGCACTCTCAGTGGGGATTGCTTCAACCCACTTGGTTACATAATCAACAACAACTAAGATGTGTGTGTACTTGTGTGAAGGAGGAAAAGGACCCATAAAATCAAAACCCCAGCAATCGAAAGGTTCGATCACTAGTGAGTAATTCATAGGCATCTCATTTCTCCTTCTAATGTTACCAACTCTCAGACACTTATCACAAGATAGAACGTACCTTTGGGCGTCCTTAAAGAGAGTAGGCCAATAAAAACCTGTTTGTAAAACTTTATGTGCTGTCCTTTCACCGACATGATGTCCTCCATAGGGACTATCGTGACATTGTCGAAGAATGTCCCGCTGCTCGTGCTCCGGTATACACCTTCTTACGATCCCGTCCACACCTTCTTTATAAAGATGTGGATCATCCCAAAAGTAGTGCCTCAAATCCGTGAAGAATTTCTTCCTCTGCTGAAATGTGCCTGGAGGCAAAAACTTTGCAACGATAAAATTAGCTTAATCTGCAAACCAAGGGTCGGAATGAGATTGTACTTTTACAACAGCAAGCTGTTCATCTGGGAAACTGTCGTTGAATGGAATAGGATTGTCGTCGATATGTGACGTCAGATGCCATGGGATGGCTAAAGTGAGGGGAAGACGCGAGGGAGAGAATGTCGATGGTGCCGGAATCGGGTTGGGCGCAAACACGGTGAAGGACACCACGATGTACCCAGGTTCGGGGCTCTCCGGAGAGATAACACCCCTACTCCTTCTTGTCTCTTATATATCGATACTCTGGCTACAAGAACTGCTTCTCTATCTTCTCAGGGGAAGGTGAGTGCCGCCGCCGTGGGCAAGGCTCTCTCCTGCTTCTCTGAGGAGCAACTACTAGCAGTGAATGCACTGAAGGGAATGTGAGTAATGGTGATCTAGAATGAGTCGTCCCTCACGCAGGAGGGGTACCCTGGCTCTTATAGTGTGAGCCCAGGGTACTTCGATAACTTCATTGCCGAATGGGCCCAGCTGTCATCCTCTAATCGGCCTGGGCCCACCGACTGCTCCTCTCCGGGTGATCCGGAGCCTACGAGCGGCGGCCCATGCTGTATACCCGTAGGGCATAGGGATGAACAGTGGATCTAGGAGGTGCGGTCTTGTCGCCCTGTCCGCGGAATCGGCAGAGAGGTCGACACCGTATCTCCACCAGATCTTCGACATGACTTGGCCTTCCTGCCACCCAGATATCTCGGGATATGGTATTTATGACCTCGTAATCATACCCCCGACTGGTGTCGGGGTCGACTTCCTCCAAGGGTAATAGGTTGTTCCGATTGCGCCTGAGCCGACTGTTAGTTCTTGGTAAGGTCGATTGCTTTGGGAAATCGGCCTTCCAAGTGCTTATCTCGGCCCAGCTGCGGACCAACCGGACGATCATCTTGGTGAAAGAAGGGTGGACCGATTGCGCCTGGGTCGACTGCTGGCATTCGGTACGGCTGATTGCCTTGGGGCAATCGGCCGTACATCTGCCCAGCTCGGCCCAGCTGCGGCCCAATCGGTCCATCCTTGTCTTGAAAGGTTGCTTCCTCTTGGGTTAGCCTACCCGGGTACCAATCCCCCGACAAGGATCGTGCGGGATATCTTCCATCCTTGAAAGATTATCCGCCACCTGATTGTCTTCTCCTTTTCTATCAACAATCTGCAAATCAAATTCTTGAAGAAGGAGTACCCACCTAATGAGTCTTGGTTTGGCATCCTTTTTCTGCATAAGATACTTAATGGCAGCATGGTCAGTATGAATAATAACTTTAGAATCAACAATATACTGCCTAAACTTATCACAAGAAAACACCACTGCCAAGAATTCCTTCTCGGTAGTAGCATAATTCTTTTGAGCACTATCAAGTGTTTTGCTGGCATAGTGGATGACATTCAACTTCTTGTCAACTCTTTGTCCTAAAACAGCTCCAACAGCAAAATCACTAGCATCACACATAATTTCAAAGGGCAAATTCCAGTCAGGTGGTTGTACTATAGGAGAGGTTATCAAGGCTTTCTTAAGAACTTCAAAAGCTTCCTTACAATCTTCATCAAATACAAAAGGAGCATCCTTCTGGAGAAGATTGGTAAGGGGTCTCGAGATCTTTGAAAAGTCCTTGATAAATCTTCTATAGAAACCAACATGACCTAGAAAACTACGAATACCTTTAATGTCCCTTGGATAAGGCATCCTTTCAATAACTTCAATTTTTGCCTTGTCCACCTCAATTCCCCTTTCGGAAATCTTGTGTCCAAGAACTATCCCTTCATTAACCATGAAATGGCACTTCTCCCAATTGAGCACCAAATTTTTTTCTTCACATCTCTGCAAAACTTTATTAAGATTGTGGAGACAGTGGTCAAAGGAGTTTCCATAGACGGAAAAGTCGTCCTTGAAAACTTCTACATTCTCCTCACAGAAACCATGAAATATTGCAGACATACACCTCTCAAAAGTAGCAGGTGCATTACACAAAACGAAAGGCATACGCCTATAAGCATAAGTACCGTAAGGACACGTGAAAGTGGTCTTCTCTTGATCCGCGGTGTTGACGTGAATATGGGAGAAGCCAGAGTACCCATCAAGATAGCAGAAGTGGGTGTTTTTAGACAACCGCTCGAGCATCTGATCAATAAAGGGCAAAGGATAGTGGTCCTTCCGGGTGGCATTGTTTAACTTCCTAAAATCAATACACATTCTATATCCAATAATAGTCCTCTGAGGTATTATTTCATTTTTATCATTAGGAACAACAATCATACCTCCCTTCTTAGGGACACAATGAACGGGACTTACCCACTTACCATCAGCTATAGGATAGATGATACCTGCGGCTAGAAGTTTGAGAACCTCCGTCCTAACCACGTCCTTCATCTTTGGGTTCAACCGTCATTGATTATCAACAACTGGTTTAGCATCGGGCTCGAGATTGATGGTATGTTGGCAAATAGATGGATTAATACCCTTGAGATCATCAAGAGTATAGCCAATAGCACCTCGGTTTCTGCGGAGTGTCTCCAATAATCGCTCTTCTTCATACCCTGAAAGGTTAGAATTGATAATAACAGGATATACTTTCTTTTTATCTAAATAAGAATACTTGAGCGTATCGGGTAGTGGTTTTAGGTCGAACACCGGGTCTTCTTTTGGTTGCGAGAGGATTCCTAAAGGTTCAACCGGGAGGTTGTGCTTCAGGATGGGAGCTTGTCTTAAAAATATGTCTTCTAGTTCATCCCTCTCCTGCATATGTATATCATTCTCGTGGTCTTCCATAAATTATTGCAAAGTGTCATTAGGAGGAATAGCAATGGAAACAATTTCTTCAATAATTTTGTCATTACTTGACAGGTCAGGACCACGAGGCTGCTTAGAAAACTTAGAAAAATTAAATTCATACGACTCACCGTTGAATTCAACAGAAACTTTACCTTTCTTGCAATTTATTATAGCTCCGCAAGTGCTGAGGTAGGGCCTACCAAAGATAATTGGGAAAAAACTATCTTGCACTGAACCAAGTACAAGAAAGTATGTAGGATATTTTACCTTCCCGCAGAGTACTTCAACATCTCTTACAATCCCAACTGGAGAGATTGTTTGTTTATTTGCAAGATGGATAGTGACATCTATGTCCTCGATCTCACACGACTGAATCTCGTGCATGATCTCTTGATAAAGAGTGAAGGGAATAGCGCTGACGCTAGACCCCAAATCACATAGCCCATAGTAATTATGATCTCCTATTTTGACAGATACAACTGGTGTACCTGAAATTGGGCCTTTGTTCCTGGCTGTGACAATGTTAGTGGCAACAACACAAAAACTAATAGTGGATTCTTTGATATCACTGGTTACCAGATCCTTGACCATTGCAACTTGAGGCTGGACCTTGATCATGTCCTCAGGTTCGTTAGTGGTCCTTCTATTCTTGTTTAGAATACCTGTAACAAAAGAGTGCTCCTTTATCCTGGAGGGATAAGGAGGCTGTTCATACACAACTGCAGGTAAAACAGGATCAGTAACATTAGTCTCAATTGGTGACTCCTTGAAAGGTTTATAATGTTGACTCTCCTTCTTCTTGGAAGAATCAATATGAGAAGCAAAGTCCTTGCAAAAAGTCAACCATTAGCTGGGAATCAAGACCAATTTTAGAGCAAAAGGTATTAAAGTAATCAGTCTTCACATAACTCTCAATGTAGTCATACTCATAGTTTATAGTGGGTTCAATAACTTTATCAATTTCCCAGTCTTCAGTGTTCTTCTGGATCCTTTCTATAAGATACCATTTTTCTTCCATACTTCTGGTCTGGAATACCCCACTAGAGGAGGCATCCAACATCTCCTTGTCCTGACGACAAAGCCTGGCATAAAAATTTGTAAGTATAATTTCCTTGGGGAGCTCATGGTTTGGGCATTTAAGCATCAGGGACTTCAGTCTCCCCCAAGCTTGAGCGATGCTCTCTCCATCGCGAGACCAAAAGTTGTAGATGTAGTTCCTGTCTTGGTGAATTTCACGAAGAGGATAAAACTTTGCATAAAAGAGAGACATAAGCTCTGGCCATTCAAGCATATCAGGGTTATCGAGTAGCTTATACCAATCTGAAGCTTTATCTTTGAGTGATATAGAGAATAGTTTCTTCATGACGAACTCCATCGTCACACTTGCAAGCTTAAATAAAGAAAATACTTGTGATAAATATAGCAGGTGTTCTCTCGGATGTCCTTCTCCTGTATAACAATTAGCCAAGATATAATCAACAATACCAGATGGTATTTTATAGGGCACAATTTCAGTAGGGGTAGGAGTGACCACCACAGTCGTGGGGCGGCTCCTTACCAGCAACGAACCAACAACAGAAGAGTCCATAAGGACTGATAGTAACAACAGAAAATAAAAGTTCCCTTACCGGCTTCACTTACCAATAGCGCTACACTCCCCGGCAACGGCGCCAGAAAAGCTCGTTGATGGCGGATATGTTAATAGGTTTAGTGGGATTTCCTCGCCCGTTAACCGCGCCAATAAACGATTCTTGATAACCCAAAAGTCTAGGGGATCACGTGTAGGTTTTCGAAAAATAAGGTTGTCGATCCCAACGAGGAGCAGAAGGTACTGATAAGTGACACTGGATAAGGAAAAGGCTGCACACACTAAAGGGTAAATATTTAGGGGTTTTTGGTTTAAGCAACAAAAAAGTAAAAGACAGGCAAAGTAAACAGGGTAACTGAGGAGTAGCAAGTGGCCTAATCCTTTCACAAGGATAAGCCTAGGAACTGAACTTATAAAAGCTAAAGCGTTCTCGAGAAAACACGAGAGAGATAGTCAAGTCACTTTCACCATACTCCGCCAAGTAATATGCATCGTGTTGATAAGTGTTAGTGGGTGGATCAATGCTAGTACACCTTCTAGACTAAGATAAGTGTACTCTTATGATTACACACCTTGCAAGCATCCGCAAATACAAGGTAGTAGTTAAGGCGTAAGCCTAACCACAGCATTACGATCAAGGATCCATAACTCCCTTGTGCGAAAGTCTGCGAACTGGGGTTCAGGTTTCTTTCACTCCGGCAACCCACCATAAGCATCCTTTGTGCACAATGTATTCCTCTAGGCCCATGAAAGGTGAAGTGTTATGTGTTCGACTCACATAACACCACTAGAGAAATAACAACACAACTTAAGTATCAAACAACACATAATACTACAACATAGTATGACTACTAACAACTAGACTTCTCCCATGTTCTCAAGAACTAAAGTAACTACTCACAAGACATAAAATAGATCATGATCAGAGGTGATAGATGGGTGGTAAACAATCTGGACACAATGATATTTCTCCAACAAAACTCAATAGCATTCACCACAAAGTAGTAATCGACACCAACAGAGTAGAGAGGATAGATAGTACGGATCACAACACAGGTTGCAATTGTGAGATGAGATGGGATGGAGATGGAGATGGTGCTGATGTTGGGGATGATGTTGATGATGATCTCAATGATTCCCGTGACGACGATGATGATGATGATGATGATGGCGACGATCTCCCCTTCCGGGAGGTGGTCTCCCCGGCGGAATCTGCCCGCCGGAGATGGATTTTCTCCTTTGTAGGTTTCCGCCCCGTGGCGGCGGCGAAACACGAAAACGACTCTCCTTTTCTAGGGTTTTCACCCCAGGGGGGTATTATAGGCGAGAGGGGGCACCGAGGGGGGCCACCAGGCATCCAGGAGGGTGCCTGGCGCGGCCAGGAGGGGGGGGGGGCGCACCAGGCACCCTTCTGGCTTCTTGGTGGGTCCCCTCACCTCCTCCTTTGGTGATTCCCAGTCAATCTTCGTAAAAATGATCCCCGTAAAATTTCATCGCATTTGGACTTGATCTGATTCAGCAACTTGGTATCCACTTTTTACCGCTGAATTCTGGTTCTGCTGCTTCGGCACCGGAAAGTTGTAAACTTTGTAAAATAAGCCAAAACAACATAAGAATAATACTTTAAAGTGGAATATATCAATGAATAGGGTGAATTCACAGTATAAAATAGTGATGCTTTTTGGACGTATCAGTAGCGAGGTTGTTAGCAGACGGATTCATCAGGGAAATTTTCCACTCCGAGTGGTTAGCTAACCCTGTAATGGTTTGGAAGAAAGATAAATCTTGGAGAACTTGTGTTGATTTTTGTCATATCAATAAAGTTTGTCCAAAAGATCACTTTCCCCTTCTTCGCATTGACCAGATTGTGGATTCCACATGAGGGTGTGAGAGATTATCTTTCCTCGATGCATACTCGGGTTACCATCAAATCCGGCTATATGAACGAGATGAGCTGAAAACAACTTTCATAACTCCATTTGGGTGTTTTTGTTACAACACAATGCCATTTGGAGTTAAGAATGCAGGAGCCACATATCAACTCATGATGCAAAACTGTTTGATCTGGAAAATCGGCACAAACGTTGAAGTATATGTGGATGATATTGTAATCAAGTCGGCTGAAGGAAACAGTTTGTTAGCAGATTTGGCTGAAACCTTTCAGAGCCTCCGAGCTTATAACAGCAAATTGAACCCAGAAAAATGTGTTTTTGGTGTACCCGCAGGGAAGTTACTCGGATTCATGGTTTCCGAGCGAGGGATTGCGGCCAACCCGGAAAAGATCGCAGCAATCCAAAATATGAAACCACCACAAGAGCTCCTCGACGTCTAGAGACTAACAGGGTGCCTTGCTGCACTTAGCCGATTTATTTCCAGGCTTGGAGAGAGAGAGAGAGCATTACCGCTCTACCAGCTGATGAAAACATCGCCAAACTTTGTCTGGACTGAAGAAGCTCAAGTGGTTTTGATGAGCCAAAGAAGAAATTGTCAACTCGGCTAGTCCTCTCAGCACCAAAAGAAAAAGAACCCCTCTTGTTATACATTGCAGCCATAAGCCAAGTTGTCAGCGTGGCCATAGTGGTGGAAAGAGAGGAAGAAGGGAAAGAACAACAGGTTCAAAGGCCTGTGTATTTCATCTCCGAGGTCCTTACACCATCTAAGAAGCGCTATCCTCATTATCAGAAATTGGCAATGGGAATTTACTTGGCATCTCAGAAGCTGGCACATTATTTTCAAGATCGCTCATTTACTTTTGTCTCGGAAGCTCCTCTTGCAAATATCATGAACAATAGATATGCAACGGGTAGAATTGCAACGTGGGGACTCGACTTACTTCCTTATGATATCCACCACCAGCCCAAGAAAGCGATCAAGTCACAAGCTTTAGTGGACTTCTTGGTCGAGTGGATAGAAATACAGAATCCCCGTAGTCAATCCCAGAGTATTGGACTATGTTCTTCGATGGATCTAAAATGTTAAATGGAGTAGGGGAAGGAGTGGTGTTGGTCTCACCAAGGAAAGATGAAATGAGATATGTTCTCCAAATACACTTCCCAGCAACGAACAATGAAGCTGAGTATGAGGTCCTCTTGTATGGTTTTATGGATGGCCATTTCACTCGGAATTCGGTGGCTAATGGTATTTGGAGATTCAGATCTGGTAACAAATCAAGTAATGAAACAATGGAACTTTCGGAGTCCAGCAATGACAACTTACTGTGTAGCAGTCAGATATTTGGAGAAATATTTTGATGGGCTCGAGCTCCATCACATTCCAAGGGCTCAAAATCAAGCAGCTGATGATTTGGCTAAGCTTGGATCAACTCGGAGTCAGATTCCATCTGGAATTTATCTGGAACATTTGCACTCTCCAACTGTCAAAGAAGATCCCTTTTGGAAGCTGATCCAGAGATGTTGCCAGATAAAAATATACCGGACAAGGAGGACATACCTGCAATCATAGATATGGTTTTTGATGTAGAAATGACACAACCCAAGTGGACATTACCCATCTTGGCTTATTTGCAAAATCAGGAGTTACCAGAAGATGAGCTGGAAGCCAAACAGATTGTTCGCAAGTCAAAGTCTTACTCGGTGATCAATAATGAGTTATACAGAAATAGCGTCACCGAACTTCCCCAGCGGTGCATATCAGAAGACGAGGGTCGACTCATATTGCAAGATATCCACTTGGGCGATTGTGGGCATCATGCTTCAAGTCGGACACTAGTGGCGAAAGCCTTCCGAGCTGGATTCTTTTGGCCCAGGGCACTGGCTGATGCTAAGTACATTGTGAACCATTGCAAAGGATGTCAATTTTATGAAAGTCAACCGCATAAACCTGCTTCCTAGTTGAAAACAATACCTTTAGCCTGGACATTTGCTGTTTGGGGCCTCGATATGATCGGACCACTCAAAATAGGAAAGTATGGTTTTACTCACATCTTGGTCATTGTTGATAAGTTTACAAAGTGGATAGAAGCAAAGCCCATAAAATCTTTAGACTCAGCAACAACGGTCAGTTTCATTCAAGGCATCATACATCGATTTGGTGTCCCACATGACATCATTACAGGCTCAAACTTTAACTCGGCGGAATCATTTTTGCTGGACCAATGGAATCCAAGTTTACTATGCCTCGGTGGCACATCCTCAGTCCAACGGTCAGGTTGAACGAGCCAACTGACTCATACTGAAAGGAATCAAGCCACGTCTCCTTCGGGAATTAAAAGAAGCAACATGATCGTGGGTAGATGAACTCCCCTCGGTTCTGTGGGGACTGCAGACAACACCAAATCGCTCTACTCGGTCTACCCCCTTCTTTTTGGTGTATGGTGCAGAGGACATCCTTCCGAGTGATTTGAAGCATAATGCCTCCCCGAGTTACTCAGTATACCAAAGTAGAGGCCGAGGTAGCAAGACAAGATGGTGTGGATCTTCTTGAAGAAGAGCGAAATTTAGCCCTCACCCGTTCTGCATTTTATCAGCAAGATCTTCACCGGTATCATGATCGGAACGTCCGGGCTCGTTCATTCCAAGAAGGTGACATGGTGCAAAGCGTGAAGCATACTTCAGAGGGAAACCATAAATTGGCACCCCCATTGGAGGGTCCCTTTGTTATATCTAGAGTACTACATAATGGGGCTTATCGGCTATACGATGTAACCAATGACAAAGAGGAACCACATGCATGGAATGCTCAGTTGTTACATCGATTTTATGCATAAAGACAATTATGTGATATTAATAAAATAAAGTCCATGCATGGATGAATAATTGTATGAATTCTCATGTCATGGTCTGTTTACTATAAAATCAAGTTTCTCGTCCGAGCTGGCTCGGACAAGGCGCTTAGAAAACTTTTTCTAAGTGCCCCTTCAAGTTATGAATAACTTGGGGGCTACTTAATGATTGAAAATCAAGTTTCTCGTCCGAGCTGCGCACAGCTCGGACAAGGCGCTTAGCAGAATTTTTCTAAGTGTCCCCCTTCAAGTTATGAATAACTTGGGGGCTTCTTACTGATTGAAAATCAAGTTTCTCGTTCGAGCTGCACACAACTCGGAAGAGGCGCTTAGCAGAATTTTTCTAAGTGTCCCCCTTCAAGTTATGAATAACTTGGGGGGCTGCTTAATGATTTAAAATCAAGTTTCTCGTCCGAGCTGCGCACAGCTCGGACAAGGCGCTTAGCAAAGTTTTTCTAAATGTCCCCCTTCAAGTTTTGAATAACTTGGGGCTGCTTAATGATTGAAAATCAAGTTTCTCGTCCGAGCTGCGCACAGCTCAGACGAGGCGCTTAGCAACATTTTTCTAAGTGTCCCCCTTCAAAGTTATGAATAACTTGGGGGCTGCTTAATGATTGAAAATCAAGTTTCTCGTCCGAGCTGCACACAGCTCGGACGAGGCGCTTAGCAAAAAATTTCTAAGTGTCCCCCCTCAAATGATAAATTACTTGGGGGCTGCTTAATGATTGAAAATCAAGTTTCTCGTCTGAGCCACGCACAGCTTGGATGAGGCGCTTAGCAAAAAAATTCTAAGTGCCCCCCTCAAGTTATGAATAACTTGGGGGCTGCTTAATGATTGAAAATCAAGTTTCTCGTCCGATCTGCACACAACTTGGACGAGGAGCTTAGCAAAAAAATTCTAAGTGTCCCCCCCTAAATTTACGAATAACTTGGGCGGCTGCTTAATGATTGAAAATCAAGTTTCTCGTCTGAGCTGCGTGTGGCATCCCGGCTAAGAGCAACCGGTTTACCTCACATTGCCAGCCCAGAGATCATGTCTTCTGGCAATGCACAACATATTGGTACAGAAATAACCGCTTCATTAATAATTATACAGGTACATAGGTTCAAGATACAAATGGCCATGAGGCATGGTGGCACATCTCGTGCGGCAACAATATCTACATTATTTATGTTACATCTCGGGGCCTCGATACGAGCTACGAGATACTCTACGACAGCGAAATAACGGGGTGATGGAGCTCCACTCCACGGGGACACTGCTGGGATACGGCCTAGTTCATGAAGTACGACACACCAGAGTCTTCAGGCTCAGCTTCTCCTGCATCCGGCATGACACGCCAGGTCAGTACATCGAATGTACTTGCAAGCTCACAACAACCATGTCATCAGAGTGAACAATAGCAACAATGCAAGCATAAAGTACATCACAAATTCATAGTTAGGATTATTTCATTACCAACCATCCATGATACTCGCATGACCACGAAACTTACCTCCGAGTCCATCCTGACTCAACATCCGGGTCATCTCCCAAATACTCCGGTCATCGCATGACCTCCAATTATACTGGTCATCGCATGACCACATGTTAACTTCATCATATTACCGGTTTGTGTGTTGACCCATAGTGTGACCTAGAACGAACTGTGTCCAATGCCGTGGACTCGGCTATTCGAATAGATTTGAAACACTCTGCAGAGGTTGTGCACTTTACCCACACTATGGAGCTCCTTTCCCGACGGACTAGGACTACTCCAACGAAACTTGACTACCGCGTAACCTTTCTACGGTACCACCGACATCGCATGCCTTGGGTATCCCTGTGTCCTTCAGACACCTGCCATCGCATGGCCCTGACCATCGTATGGTCCATAACATTGTCCCAATCGAGGACTCCCGGGTAAATTCATCAACTCTGGATCTCGAGATTACAACCACCTACCTGATCAGGGTAGCGTGCAATGCGTAACCTCCCATCTTTGGTGGCACCCATGAAAGGCACTACGATAGCCCAAGCTAAGGCCTGCCCATACAAGCAAATGTGGCTGCACAAAATAAGTCCGGTTCGGTGGCACTCGGTCAACTGTTAATTCATGTTCATTAAGTTTCAACCATGATCATTAGCAATATGAAATCAAGTCATACTCAACATGATAATAAGCTTATGAACATGATACCACCAAACATGTGCAGCAACTAATATGGATCTACATGGATTCATCGGGGCATGGTCATCAAAACTTGTATGGGATTAACACGTATGAAATACTAGCATGAATCATGATAGAATTAAAATGGATAGGTTATGAGTTCAAGCAAACATGCATATGACCAGAGAACATATCATGATTATATTACATCAATTTAACATAGCATAATTCATTTAATTAGCAATTAAATTCAAAGCAAATTTCAATTCAAATGAGAAAAGCATCATGTAGCAATTCAAGACCCTCATGACAAGAATGTTGTGGCTTGACTTGGTGAAGTGGAGTGTCACTGAACTCCTGGTTCTCAGCAAGCAAGTTGGGGTCCTCTAAAAATAATTTTAAAAGGGCAAAACAAAATAAGTCAAATGAACATTGCTTCTGTCCAGAATATCTATACAAAGAGGAAAATCACCAAACTTTGCCAACTTAAAGAGGAGACCAAGACAAAAATTTAGCAAAAAGAATCAACTCATTTGGCCTTGTGGTTTAGAAGATATCAGTGGTCAAAGTTGGGTCAAAATATCCATTTAAATTGATTTAATCGAATTTAACTAGAATTTCCAGAACGGGACACAGCGAAGGCGTATTTTGGAGAATACGCCTCCACTTGATACCCCTTCGGGCTGGCCTGGGTGGATGACAGTGGGCCAACCCTGTTAGGTTTGAGAGGGGAACAGAGGGAACATGGCTCGACGGCTCCGACGAGGAAGTCTGCCGCCGACGAGGCCCTGCCGGCGACGAGGGGCAGCACCAGTGAACGGAGGAGCTCACGACGAGAATGCACGTACCCGGAACACGGGGAATGACTACTGGACGGCTTGGCTGGCTTCGTCTCTAGCTACGGTCGGCGGCGGTGCTCGTCGGGGTTGGGGATTCCTGCATGGATTCCACCGACGATCATACCGTTAGGATCACCAGAGCCAAGAGAAGCTAGGGGAAGCAACGGCGGGGCTAGGGGAGCACCAGGGGCGGCTGGCCACGGTGGCGATCTCACGGTGGGGCTCCGGTGAGGGCCACTTCCTGGGGCCTCCCCGGCGGGGTGTGCTGGGCTTCGTGCTCAATTGAAGTGGAGTGGGGGTGGTTGCGATGCTCAGCAGCGAAGCGGGGGCAGATTTATATAGGGGGAGATGAGATTCCGACGAGTGCGCTGCCGAGAAGAAAAATTTGGAGTAGTGCTCGGTGTGGATGATCTCGGGCTGTTCCCGACGGGTCTAGGAGGTTCTGGAGGTGAGCTGGCATGCGTGCGAGCGGCTCCCGAGGCTCTGCATCGAGGGGGCGATGGGACGCGACGATGGTGGCCTCTGCGGAGGCTCTGCAACGACGAGTTCGGCGGCGGGCGGCGCGACTTTGTTGAGACATGTGTCGAGCGGGCGTGCGGTGAGGTTGGCGACGAGCAGAAGCAGACGCGGACCGAGCGGAAGCGTGCTCGTCATAGTGGAGGCCGAGCGTGCTCTCTGGACGAACAGTGGTGGCGGCAGTGAGCTCTCGGGCAGGCGGATCGACTTTTGGCGGGGACAAGTGACGCATGGAGGTGCTGGGGGAGCTACAGACATGAGGGAGCAGCCACGGGCTCGCCGGGAGAGGTGTGCCCTCGATGGCGACGTCTCGGCCACGGCCAGGGCACGCCTTTGTCTGGCAGAGCGCGTGCTCACCCTGTGCACGCATGCGCTGGGTGCATCCACGGCTCGCCAAGCGTGTCCTTGGCACGTAGGCAACGCCCAGAAGTGTATCTAGGGGCTTGGAGTCACCAGGGGAGGTTGCATGTGATGCCAGCTTCAAAAGGAAGTTTCTGTAGGAAACTTTGGGATTTTGTGGTGGCTAAATGGCTGGGAGTTTTGGGCTGAAATTTTGTGTGCATGTAAGGCTTAGGAAGGTGCCCAAGTGGTAAAAATCTTAGAGCCAATTGACCAGTGTACATGGTACTTCCTTCACAATGTGCCCCTCTGCCCAGAAATGGAAATGAATTTTTAGAGGGGAAAAGTTGTACTAAACTTGTTGATCTTTTTCCATAGAATCATGAGGCATGATCCTAGAGTTCAGCAAAAAAAATTCCAAAGCAATTGGACAACTAGAAGAGGTGATGGCTTCAAAAATATGAGGAAAAAATGCTTATTCCTTTGATGAAAAAGGAATATCTTGAGAAATAAAAATGTGGCAAGGGAATGGGTGATCAAAGATTGATCTAGGACATGAGGGAGAAGGGTTTGGAGGTCACTTTCCCTAGGGAAAAATTTAGGTCCAAGTGATCAAGGCCAAAAGAGTTGCAAATCATCAGGCAAATGAAATCCAAATTTTTAGAAGTCAGCAAAAAGGTTTTGCAAATAAAAGGGCCAAAAACCAGATGTCACAAACCTACCTCCCTTAGGGTAAATCTCGTCATCGAGATTTGGTTGCTCAGGGAACAGATACGGATAGGCGGACCTCATAAAATCTTCCCTTTCCCAAGTAGCTTCTTCCTCGGTATGGTGTGCCCACAATACCTTGAAAAATCGTATCACCTTACTGCGGGTGGTCCTTTCCATCTTGTCCAAAATCCTGACGGGTTTTTCCTCATAAGTCAGATCCTATGTCAGTTCCAATTCCTTCATATCCACTTGCTTGACTGGCGGTGCAATGCATTTCCGTAACTTTGATATGTGGAACACATTATGAACATCAGACAGCTCCGGGGGCAGTTCCAGGTGGTAGGTTACGCATCCTCTTCTAGCCAGTACTGGGAATGCCCCGATATATCGTGGTGCAAGCTTTCCTCGGGTGTGGAATCTCCTTACTCCCTTCATCGGTGTTACTCGAAGGTAGGCATATTCTCCGGGCTCAAAGTTCACTTCCCGGTGTTTCCGGTCATAGTAGCTCTTCGCACGAGACTTGGCTGCTTTCAGACGGTCCTGAATCTCCCTGACTTGTTTCTCGGCTTCAAGCATCAAATCCGTACCAAAGATACGGCTGTCTCCTGTCTGTGACCAATTTAGAGGGGTACGACACCTACGCCCATATAGCGCTTCAAACGGTGACATCTTGAGGCTGGATTGATAACTGTTGTTGTACGAGAATTCCGCATATGGCAAACAGTCTTCCCACTTGGTTCCATAGGCCAACACACATGCCCTGGGCATATCTTCCAGAATCTGGTTAACTCATTCAGTCTGCCCATCAGTCTGCGGGTGATATTCCGTGTTGTGTTTTAGTGCGGTTACCAAGGCTTGATGTAGTCATTCCCAGAATGCAGAGGTGAACGTGGACCCTTTGTCGGAGGTGATTGTCTTGGGTACACCATGAAGGCTAACAATCCGGGACATGTATAGCTCTGCTAACTGATCTGCTCGGTAAGTAGTGCGGACCGGGATAAAGTGGGCCACCTTGGTGAGCATGTCCACGATAACCCAAATGGATTCATGGCCTCGGGCTGTTTTTGGAAGCCCCACGACAAAGTCCATGCATATATCCTCCCATTTCCACTAAGGGACTTGTAGGGGTTGCAGTCATCCAACGGGCTTCTGATGCTCGGCCTTGACGCGGTTGCTAATATCGCAGCATGCCACGTAATACGCAATATCCTTCTTTATTCCGGGCCACCAAAATGTTGTCCACAGATCCTGGTACATCTTGGTACCTCCTGGGTGGATGGAGTACGCAGACTCATGTGCTTCTCGCAGTATTTGTTGTCTTAGGCTGTTTTGGTCTGTTACACATAGTCGGTCCTCAAACCATAGCGTCTCTTGGTCATCGACACGGAAGGGTGTGGCTTTGACCTGCCGTACCTTCTCCTTGACCTCCTGGATCTTCAGATCTTGTTTCTGAGCTTCTTTCACTTCTTCCACGAGAGTTGGGGTAATCTCCATTGTCTTCACTTGCAGCGGGTTGCATAGCACCAGATTGAGGCTAGTAAATTCCCTTTGTAGTTTTGGGTTCATTCCTCTCCAAAGTGTGCGGACCATGCTTGGCTTTCTGCTAAGGGCATCGGACACCACGTTGGCTTTCCCGGGATGGTAGTTGATCCCGAGGTCGTAGTCCTTGATCAGTTCCAACCATCTCCTTTGCCTGTGGTTGAGATCCGGCTGGGTGAAAATGTACTTGAGGCTCTTGTGGTCGGTGTATATTTCGCATCGTTGGCCGATAAGGTAATGCCCCCCATATCTTCAGGGCATGCACTACGGCTGCCAGCTCCAAATAATGGGTGGGATAATTTCCTTCATGATGGCATAGCTGCCGAGAGGCATACGATACAACCTTTCCTTCTTGCATCAGCACACATCCAAGGCCGCGTCTGGAGGCGTCACAATAAATGTCAAATCCCTTGTGGAGGTCTGTCAAGGTAAAGACCGGGGCGTAAGTTAACTTGGTCTTTAGCTGCCTGAAGCTGTCATCACATTCCTTGGTCCAGACAACTTTCTGATTCTTCTTTAATAGCTCGGTCAACGGCTTGGCTATTTTGGAGAACCCTTCAATGAATTGGCCATAATATCCCGCCAAACCCAAGAAACTTCGGACTTCGGTCATGGTGGTGGGTGGCTTCCAGTTCAATACGTCGGCCACCTTACTGGGGTTTACGGCCACTCCTTGTGCTGATAAGATGTGCCCCAGAAATCCCACCTCTTTCAGCCAGAACTCGCACTTGCTGAATTTGGCGTATAGACGATGAGATCGCAGTCGCTCCAACACAATACAGAGGTGCTGCTCGTGTTCTTCTTCACTTCTGGAGTATATGAGGATATCATCAATGAATATCACCACAAACTTGTCCAGTAAGTCCATAAAGACCTTGTTCATCATGCCCATGAAGTATGCTGTGGCATTTGTCAATCCGAATGACATGACCGTAAACTCGTATATGCCATATCTTGTGGTGAACGCCGTCTTGGGTATGTCTTCTTTCTTGATCTTCAGCTGGTAATAGCCCGTTCGAAGCTCTATCTTAGAGAATACCCGTGCACTATTTAATTGGTCGAATAGATCATCAATGCGGGGTAGCATGTATTTGTTCTTGATGGTGAACTCATTCAGTGGGTGGTAGTCCACACACATTCGCAGACTTCCATCCTTCTTCTTGACAAACAGTACCGGAGATCCCCAGGGTGAGGTGCTGCGGTAGATGTATCCTTTCTGTAATAACTCGTCTAGCTGCTTCTTCAGTTCCACCAGCTCGGTAGACGGCATTCGGTAGTACTTCTTGTATATCGGGGCTGTGCCGGGAACAATCTCAATAGAAAACTCTAGTTCCCTGTCTGGTGGCATGCCTGACAATTCTTCTGGGAATATATCTGGGAATTCTCTGACCACTGGAATCTTGTCCATGTCATCTGTGGTGATCTGACATACCAGTAACTCTTTCTTTCGTGGCATTCCCACGGTAGTGAACCAGACTGCTTTTCCATCTGGGTTGACCAGCTTCACTATTCGAGTCTGGAAGGCGAGGCGGACATGGTGAGCTGTGAGCCAATCTGCTCCAAGAATTGCATCAAGCCCCTTAGATTCAAGCAGAAGAAGGGCGGTTGGGAACTTCACTTCATAGATCTCAATTGCCAGATCCTTGCATATCCTGTCTGGTCTGAGCACGCCCCCAGGGTTTGTACCACCACGATTTGTTCCAAAAGAGAGAGGGGAAAATTGTTTTGGGTGAAAAAACTCCGTGAAATGAACGAGTCGGTCGCCCCGGAATAAAATAGCATAACTGCGGGTATGTTATTAATAGGAAGCATACCGATGAACACGTCAGGGGACTCGTGGGATCCTTCGGCCGAGACGTGGTTGACCCGAGCCTGGCGATAGTTCGAGTTGGGCTGGCCCTAACGTTGTTGACTTGTGGTGCTAGTTTTCCCATCTTAGCGGGGCATTGCCTGGAATAGTACCCTGGCTTTCCACAAGTGAAACAAGTGCCATTGCGAATGCAATCTTCCTTGACTTGGGGAGTGATGAACTGCTTCCCTTGGTTTGCCGGCTTGGTGGTCGCTGCGTTCCCATTAGTCCAAGAAGGCTTGAAATCTGTCTGAGAAGGCTGCTGAGCGGGCTGCCAGACGCGTGGTTTCGGAAAGGACGGCCCATCATTGGTCTTCTTGGATTCATATTTACGCTTGCGCTCATCATTCCAAAACTTCTGCTCAATGATAGACTTATACTCCCGTTCTTCTATGAGCGCCTTGTTGACAAGAGTCTAGAAGTCTGGAAAGTCCAACATGCTGAGTTGACAACAGAGAGTGGCTTTGAGTCCTCCAAGGAAACGATCTATCTTCCTCTCTTCCGTGGCCACATCATGAACCGAGTATCTTGCAAGGTGGTTGAACTTGTTGAGGTACTCAGACACTAACATGCTGCCTTGGACAAGGGCGAGGAACTCCCTCTGTTTGACCTTCAATACTCCGGTAGGGATGTGGTAGGTGCGAAACTTTTCCTTGAAATTTTCCCAGGTAATGTCTTCCTCTGGAGGCCATACTGCCTTGGTATTGTCCCACCAAATTGCTGCGTATCCTTCGAGGTAATGTGTGGAAAATGGTACCTTGTCAGCTTCATCACAGTGAGAAATCTCCAATTTCTTTTCAATGGTACTCATCCAGTCATTATCTTCAATGGGATCTGCTGCTTGGTCAAAGCTCGGTGGTCGGGTGCGCTGAAAATCGGATAGCTTGGAGCGGAATCCTGGGTTCTGATTTTGTCCCACAATAGTCTGCATGCTTCTCAGTAATTCCATGAGATCTTGATTTCTCTTTTCTTCAAACATTCTCATGATCTGCTCTATGGTGGGTGCCTGTGGTGGATGAGGTGGCATCAGTTCTGGTGACAGTCCAGCTTGCCTGGCGAATCGACGAACGGGGGTATCGTCGCTACCATAGTTGCTGCCTTCACCTCGCCTCATCCTATATCTGTTCCCAATAAAGTGCCAATATCACAAGCAACCACCATAGGGGAAATAAGTAAAGTGACAACGAATGAAACTCGGAACACCACAAAGCGGTAGTTGATGAACATTTGAACCCTTGCGAAAACCAGCGAATAAACCCAGCGGCCTCCAGAATGGTCTTGACAACTTGGATCTGGGGCATTACTGGAATAGATCAACTACTGCTCAAGACGGCCTAAGATCAGCTCAGAACTTGGAGCAGCGTTGATAAGAAGAAGGCAGAGGTCCCCTGAGACGACCGAGAATACAACTCAGAACACAGGGTCTCCACTGTGAAAAGAAACTCAGAAACTGCCTGAGAGGACCGAAAAGCATCTCAGAACACAAGCATGTTGCTGAAAAGAGAAAGGTAAAATAGGCATCCACCCCGGACGACCGACCAAGAATCAGCTCAGAACCAGGTGTGGTGCCACTTGCTGAGAGAAAGCGAGCAGGGGTCCGTCCGGATCACCACGTCAAAACCATCGAGGAAACGAGTCAAAATCAACATTAAAAGTAGCCGAATAAAAACGAGATGCACACCCATGATTATACATAGCATTACAACCTCATACAAAGCAAACTAGTAGGGGATAACATACTGATACTGCTCATATGGCAGTTGACAACATGCACGACATTACGATAGATGCAATACATACTCATGCTGCTACTTGACATCGCTCTAGTCGTGGAAGTGAAGTGGGAACGGGTAGTCAGCTGAACCATCGGAGTCACCCTCAGAGTCAGAACTAATGACGTGGATCGTGCTGCGAGAAGTGACGTCAAGACGATGACACTGACGAGAAGACTCTCCCTCATGAGGAGGGGGAGTATGCTGCCTGAGCATAGGAGCAGCAGGGGTAGCAGTCAACGCGGCCCACTCCTCTGGGGTCTCGCGTCGAGTGACTGCCGGAACAGCTGGAGTCTCCGGTGTCGGCATCGGTGCCAAGGTGGAGGGTGAAGGAGGAGGTGGAGACTGAGCTAGGCTGATAGAAGAAAGTGCCTCCCTCGAACGAGCCAGCTCCTCTGCAAGACTAATGATCAACTCGTACTGAGAGGTCATGTAACGAGTGAGGTGGACGACTTCCCGGTCGCACTCCGAGTCGGGCGGAAAAAGAACCTACCGTGTGGAAGAAAGGGTGGGGTAGTGGGAGAAACCTGGGTGAGTCTGCATCTCAACCTCCTGCTGGTGTAGGTCGAGAATGGCGTCCAGAGAAGCATAGAGGATAGCCTGCTCTGGCGTGGAAGCGGGTCCTTGCTTCGCGGAACGAGAAAGGCTGCCGATCACGGAGCTCGTGAAAAGGAACATCTTAGCTCGGTACTCGTGCACGAAGTCAACCAGCTTCTCGTGGTACACCTGGAACACCGGGTCTTCTCCATGAGGGTACAGTCAGAGCCAAACTCTGCGGACCAGCGACGGAAATCATGTCGACAAATACTCGTACTCAAAATGGGTATGGAACAGGTGCCATCTACACTCACAGGGTTATCCATTAGTAACAATAACCAATGCACCTACATGCATGCCAAGCGATCATCAATGCATCAATCAAAGTGCACAAGACAAGCAAGACTCTAGACTAGCGTTGATCTAGCACTCGCGAACTAGCGTGTCCTACAGTCAGTGCGGCTCTGATACCAATCGTTGTGGCACCCCGGCTCAGAGCAACCAGTTTACCTCACATTGCCAGCCCAGAGATCATGTCTTCTGGCAATGCACAACATATTGTTTGGGATACAAATGGCTACGAGGCATGGCGGCGCATCTCGTGCGGCAACAATATCTACATTATTTATGTTACATCTCGGGGCCTCGATACGAGCGACGAGACACTCTACGGCAGTGGAATAACGGCGTGATGGAGCTCCACTCCACGGGGACACTGCTGGGATACGACCTAGTTCGCGAAGTACGAGACACCAGAGTCTTCAGGCTCAGCTTCTCCTGCATCTGGCATGAAACGCCGTATCAGTACATCGAATGTACTTGCATGCTCAAAACAGCCATGTCGTCAGAGTGAACAATATCAACAATGCAAGCATAAAGTATAGAACAAATTCATAGTTAGGATTATTTCATTACCAACCATCCATGATCATCGCATGACCATGAAACTTACCTCCGAGGCCATCCATAGTGTGACCTAGAACTAACTGTGTCCAATGCCGTGGACTCGACTATTCAAAAAGATTTGAAACACTCTGCAGAGGTTGTTCACTTTACCCACACTATGGAGCTCTTTGCCCGATGGACTAGGACTACTCCAACGAAACTTGACTACCGCGTAACTTTTCTACGGTACCACCAACATCGCATGCCGTGGGTATCCCTGTGTCCTCCAGACACCTGCCATCGCATGGCCCTGACCATCGCATGGTCCATAACATTGTCCCAATCGGGGACTCCCGGGTAAATTCATCAACTATGGATCTCGAGATTACCATCACCTACCTGATCAGGGTAGCGTGCAATGCGTAACCTCCCCTCTTTGGTGGCACCCGTGAAAGGTACTACGATAGCCCAAGCTAAGGCCTGCCCATACAGGCAAATGTGGCTGCACAAAATAAGTCCGGTTCGGTGGCACTCAGTCAACTATTAATTCATGTTCATTAAGTTTCAACCATGATCATTAGGAATATGAAATCAAGTCATACTCAACATGATAATAATCTTATGAACATGATACCACCAAACATGTGCAACAACTAATATGGATCTACATGGATTCATCGGGGCATGGTCATCAAAACTTGTATGGGATTAACACGTATGAAATACTAGCATGAATCATGATAGAATTAACATGGATATGTTATGAGTTCAAGCAAACATGCATATGACCAGAGAACATATCATGATTATATTACATCAATTTAACAGAGCATAATTCATTTAATTAGCAATTAAATTCAAAGCAAATTTCAATTCAAATGAGCAAAGCATCATGTAGCAATTCAAGACCCTCATGACAAGAATGTTGTGGCTTGCCTTGGTCAAGTGGAGTGTCACTGAAATCCTGGTTCTCAGCAAGCAAGTTGGGGTCCTCTGAAAATAATTTTAAAAGGGCAAAACAAAATAAGTCAAATGAACATTTCTTTTGTCCAAAATACCTAGGCAGAGAGGAAAATCACCAAACTTTGCCAATTTAAAGAGGAGACCAAGACACAAATTTAGCAAAAAGAATCAACTCATTTGGCCTTGTGGTTTAGAAGATATCAGTGGTCAAAGTTGGGTCAAAATATCCATTTAAATTGATTTTAATGAATTTAACTGGAATTTCCAGAACAGGCCACGTCGAAGGCGTATTTTGGAGGATACGCCTCCACTTGATACCCCTTCGGGCTGGCCTGGGTGGCTTACAGTGGGCCAACCCTGTCAGGTTTGAGAGGGGAACAGAGGGAACACGGACCGACGACTCCGGCGAGGAAGTTCGCCGCCGCCGAGGCCCTGCCGGCGACGAGGGGCAGCACCAGTGGACGGAGGAGCTCACGGCGAGAACGCACATACCCGGAACACGGAGAAAGACTACTGGACGACGTGGCTAGCTACGTCTCCAGCTACGGTCAACGCCGGTGCTCGTCGGGGTTGGGGATTCCTGCATGGATTCCACCGGTGAGCATACCGTTATGATCACCAGAGCCAATATAAGCTAGGGGAAGCAACGGCGGGGTTAGGGGAGCACCAGGGGCGGCTGGCCACGGTGGCGATCTCACGGCGGGTCTCCGTTGAGGGTCACTGCCTGGGGCCTCCCCGACGGGGTTTGCTGGGCTTCGTGCTTGATTGAAGTGGAGTGGGGGTGGTTGCAATGCTCAGCAGTGAAGCGGGGGCAGGTTTATATAGGGGGGAGACGAGATTCCGACGAGGGCGTCGCTGAGCAGAAAAAATTGGAGCAGTGCTCAGTGTGGATGAGCTCGGACTGTTCCCGACGGGTCTAGGAGGTTATGGAGGTGAGCTGGCACGCGTGCGAGCGGCTCCCGAGGCTCTGCATCGAGGGGGCGATGGGACGCGACGACGGTGGCCTCTGTGGCGGCTCTGGGACGACGAGTCCGGCGGCGGGCGGCGCGACTTTGTTGAGACAGGTGTTGAGCGGGCGTGCGACGAGGTTGGCGACGAGCATAAGCAGACGCGGGCCGAGCGGAGGCATGCTCGTCACAGTGGAGGACGCGCGTGCTCTCTGGACGAACAATGGCGGCGATGGTGAGCTCTCCGGCGGGAGATGCGACTTTGGGGGGGGGGGCAGGTGGCGCATGAAGGTGCTGCTGGAGCTGCGGACATGAGGGAGCAGCCACGGGCTTGCCGGGCGAGGCGTTCCCTCGATGGCGACGTCTCGGCCACGGCCATGGCACGCCTTTGACTGACAGAGCGCGTTCTCACCCTGTGCACGCGTGCGCTGGGTGCGGCCACGGCTCGCCAAGCGTGTCCTTGGCACGTAGGCAACGTCCAGAAGTGTATCTGGGGGCTTGGAGTCACCAGGGGAGGTCGCATGTGGATGCCAGCTTCAAAAGGAAGTTTCTGCAGGAAACTTTGGGATTTTGTGGAGGCTAAATGGCTGGGAGTTTTGGGCTGAAATTTTGTGTTCATGCAAGTCTTAGGAAGGTGCCAAAGTGGTAAAAATCTCAGAGCCAATTGACCAGTGTACATGGTACTTCCTTCACAATGTGCCCCTCTGCCCAGAAATGGAAATGAATTTTTAGAGGGGAAAGTTCTACTGAACTTGTTGATCTTTTTCCATAGAATCATGAGGCATGATCCTAGAGTTCAGCACAAAAAGTTTCAAAGCAATTGGACAACCAGAAGAGGTGATGGCTTCAAAAATATGGGAAAAATGCTTATTCCTTTGCTGAAAAAGGAATATCTTGAGAAATAAAAATGTGGCAAGGGAATGGGTGATCAAAGATTGATCTAGGGCATGAGGGAGAAGGGTTTGGAGGTCACATGGCCTAGGGAAAAATTTAGGTCCAAGTGATCAAGGCAAAAGGAGTTGCAAATCATCAGGCAAATGAAATCCAAATTTTCAGAAGTCAGCAAAAATGTTTTGCAAATAAAAGGGCCAAAAACCAGGATGTCACACTGCGCACAGCTCGGACAAGGCGCTTAGCAAATTTTTTGTAAGTGTCCCCCTCAAGTTATGAATAACTTTTGGCTGCTTAATGGTTGAAAATCAAGTTTCTCGTCCGAGCTGCGCAAAGCTCGGATGAGGCGATTAGCAAAAAAATTCTAAGTGTCCCCCTCAAGTTGTGAATAACTTGGGGGCTTCTTAATGATTGAAGATCAAGTTTCTCATCCGAGCTACGCACAACTCGGATGAGGCACTTAGCAAAAAATATTTCTAAGTATCCCCTACATTTAGTATAAACACAACAAAAACTATGGGCATACCAATCATAAACAAAAGCAAGGCATGTTCATCGCCTAAGGCACAACAATCTCAGAAGTTTTCCCCACATCATCACTCGGCATACCGAGGCAAATTTAAAATAATAGTTTTTCCTTCCACATCTGTCTACTCCTCTCCAGCTTCATCCGACTCACTTGTGACGCCAGTAGACTCCACGAAAAAGTCAAGATCTAGCATCAAGGCAATTCGACTAGCGGTCTCAGCATAACGACCCAGGAAAGTGGGGCAACTTGGCCCCTCCTCAGGATCACCCTCGCCCACTCTCTCAAGGTTGTGAACCCTCTCGGGGAAGTGTGCCTTGGTCAGGGCTAGCGCATAATTGGCACCACTCTGAGCAAAAGACCGTTTCCAGCGTGCAAATTGTTGAGGAGCCGCCTGAAGGAAGGGAACATCTGAATCAAGATTGACACGGGTATCTTCACCAGGATACATGTTGTTCTTTAATGCCAGGGTGGCACCCATGGCCTCCTCGACAAACTTGGCGGATTTGGCACATCACATGGTCAACAAGCCCCGAGCCAGAGCAAATTTCGTCGTCACTGGAGTATAATTGTCCCTTTTCATGGTCTCTGCAAATTCAGCCATCCGAGCTTGCTCTTCTTCCGGGTCCGTAGTGTATACTGCAAAGAGACAAATCAGGATATATCCACTTTATAAGAGGGCAAGTGTTTAAAAACCAACTGAAACTTACCGGCTAGCTTTTCGCTGAACGCCACAAATATTCTAGCACAATACTCTTCAGCATGTCTCACAACTTTCTGAGTAGTCTCCAACTCGGCCTTGTGGTCTTCTTGTTCTTTTGAGCGCAGCTCAGACAACTTCTCCAGATCCGACTGGAGCTTGGCAATGGTGGCTTCATTTTTCTTTTTGGCCTCTTGCAAGTCATGCACTTGATTCTCTAAGGCCCTCTTTTCCTTAGCACGCCTCTCGGCCTGACCAATTTCCTTCTTCATCTTTTGCACAAAGTCTTCATTTTCCTTGACCTTGGCATCAAATGCTTTCTTAGCAGCCTCTGCACAATGTCAGGAAATGAGTTTTACAGAATCAAGCAGGTACTCCCTAGAACAATTTGAGACAATCATCTTACCATTGTCTTCAGCATGTTGCTTCTGCAGCTTGTTGTGCTCTTCTTGCAGCATCTCGTATGACCTCTTTCTGGCTTCACTCTCCTCTTGTAGTTTCACAAAGGCAGAGCCCAGCTTGCAAGCCTCTTGATACAGGAGAGGAATTAAAACAAGAAAAAGTCTCCAATCAAAATACTCCGAGTAACTTCAAGAAGTTACTCGGAGCCTTGGGGGCTACACCATGTGGGTGCACTAAGAAGTGCTCCCACAGGACAGATTTACATGAAAGTCTCCAATCAAAAGACTCCGAGTAACTTCAAGAAGTTACTCGGAGCCTTGGGGGCTACACCCAGTGGGTGCACTAAGAAGTGCTCCCACTGGAAGAAATTGTACAAAAAGTCTCTAATCAATGACTAGCAAACATTAAATAGAATTCACCTCTGGACGGGCGGGATGCATCCTGGAGGCCGTGCCTTCTTTAAGGGCAGGTTCAGGGTTAAATGCTCCCAATTGTTGTGTATGGTATGGAGGGAAGGCATTATGGGGTCGTGCACCTTATCGAAGGACTGCGCCCATGAGAGTGCACCCTAAGTGGGCGCCGTCTAGGCTAATAAAGATCAGACAGACTTAGTGACTAGTAGCTTCCATGTACGAGCACTGGCTATATGGGCTCTGGCTTAGTCGAGTAGGTTGCAGGGAGCCTGGCCCTGGTAGCTAGCTGATGTAGATATGATAGGTGTACCGGTTACCATAGGCTGGAGGTGACCTCTTCTGAAGACTTCGTCTCAATCTTCGGGTTGGGTCCAGTGGGAAAAGCGTACAGACCTCTGCAGAGCGTACAAACTGATCATGATTAGCCGTGTCCCCGGTTATGGACAACTTTGAGCAACTAGGCATTACTGTTGTTGGATGGTCTTGAGAGATTACTCACCTTAATAAAAAAATGAGTGGAAAGATTTAATAAAGGGTTTGGGTTAGAACTGGTGCAGCCCAGTTCAACCTTATGTAGTATGATAAACTAAAATTTGATTTAGGTAGATTGGGAAAAATCAGCTTTCTGCAAAATAAAACCATAAGCCTTCCTTTGACTTACCTTGCATGTAGCGATAGGTATGTTATATTCTCTTTCGTGTGACTTGCCGTACAAATCAGATGTACTGACCCGTTGTCGGGTTGTAACCTTCGGTGTTGCAGGATTATATATGACGAGTAAGTGATGCGTTGTAGGGTTATGATGTCTATACTCAATTGTGCCGGTGGAGTTGATGGACGCCACGAAGCTTGTATTGTTTTGCCGCTGTATTTTTATTTGTAAGCTAGCCTTGAGCTATGCAGGTATGCTTTATTGTAATACTGGATCTTCGATTTAATATTTATGACATGTGGTTTATTCTTGATATTACATCATGTACTGTGTGTGCTAGCTATTGATCCAGGGACTAGCACAGGATGCACAAAGACTTGGATTCTTAGTGAATCGGGTCGTTACAGTGTATGGCGTCTCGACGATGACCGAGTACGCGAGGAGACGAGGTAGCCGACGGCGGGCCTCCAGGGCGTGTCGGCTGGGCTTGAGGGCTTCAGTGGCCGCGCGATCTCGAAGGGGCGCCCATGAAGGAGTCGGGCGTTGACGAGCAGAGCGGGCAGGAGGGGGGATGGCGTGGGCGAGATCTGCGAGGGGGCTAGGGTTCCCGGGGCTCGGGGCGAGGTCTTATACTCCAGGGGGCCAGGTGATGGCCGACACGGCGACGTAGAGTGGCCATGGCGTCTGGATGGCCGCCACGCAATGGCCAACCTCTACTGTAGCGAGGGAGAAGGGAGAAAATGGGGGGGGGGGGCTGGGCTGGGGTGGGGAGGGCCAAGAGGGTTGCACCTAGGGTGTAGCATAGTATGCCCCCTCTCTTTGTTTTCTGTGTCTTTTTCTTTTCTATTTCTTTTTTTTTCTGTTTGTATTTTTTTTGTGCCTCAAATGATTTTTGTTAAATGTGAGACTTGTTGCCACATTAGTGTTATACCATACTGAAGTGCCACAAAAAGTTTGGGGCATTTATAAAATCATTTAATACATCGTAGAATATGCAACTTGTAAAAAGGTTGTTTAGGCTCTGGTTAGAATTGTTTGCCATATTTAAATATTTTAATAAATACCCAATGTTGGTTCATCATGGTCCACTAACTTTTAGGGATTTAACAAAATTGGTTGCACAATTTTTGGTCAAAGTTTTATTTATCACTGTGTTTTATTTATTATCAATCAAAGGGGATTTTGAAATGATCGAATGTAAAGATGATCAATGTGAGAACCCAAAGTGTAAACCCAAAGCAACAGACAACTGAATTAAAAAGAACTTTGCGTAAAGTAAACAATCCTTGCAACCGCGGTTACAAGCACCGTTGTTTTCCCCCTTGTGGCAACAACACATCCCCTAGACTCATGTTTATGTCACTCAAGCATGTCATCAGGGGGCATGAACCCACAATCGAGCATAACGTTCCCTCTTGGAGTTACTACCTACTACTTGGCCAAAGCAATAAACAGCAACAGAGAACATGCAAGAATTACTTAGGAACAAAAATATAGAAGATAAGAACCAAAAATATTACTCTATCACAATTTGAACATAATCTCGTAATCCATCATATCCCATCAAACTCAGCATAGCAACAGCAGAAAGATTACATATGTGCCTCGATCATGTAGGGAAGCTCACGAGGTCTAAACCATGAAGAACAAAGAGGGGAGGAGAACATGACATAGATACCGATCACGAACCCATGGTCCAAAGGAAACTACTCACGGCACATCCGGGAAGCGTCTATGGTGAAGGGGAAGCTCCAGGAGGTCGATCCTCCCTCCGACAGGGTGCCGGGAAGAGGTCTGCTGGTGCTCCCGATCTTGGAAGCGCGGCGGCGGTGGAACAGAGGCGAGATCACGTAAAAGGGTTCTGTCTTCGGAAGTTTCACATCACGGGAGATATATTGGCGAAGGGGGAAGCCAGGTGTAACGACCCAATTCACACAGAATTGAAGTCTCTGTGTTCAAGTGCCAGTCCCTGGATCGAACTCGCTGGCACACAGTATTATAGATGTATATCAAAGTACAAGTGCATCATTATTACAACGTATGATCCAGAGTAAATAAATAACAAGTTGCATAGCTCAAGGCTAGCTTATTCAATATAAATATAGCGGAAGCAAAAGCAAATAACGTGGAGTCCCATCAATAGCCACATGCGAACATGCTGAGTGTAGACTCGCAACCCCTAAACGCACCTTACTGATCGTCTGAAAAACCTGCAACACCGAAGGTTACAGCCCGACAATGGGTCAGTACATCTGATTTGTACGGCAAGTGACACGGAAAAGTTTATATAAAGGACCTACAACTACATGCAAGGTAAGTCAAAGGAAAGGCTTATGGTTTTAGTTTTGCAGAAAGCCAATTTTCTCCTGAACTAAACTAGTCAAAGTTTTAAGTTAAATTCTACCTGAAACACACAGCAACCCATGCTACTCTTGTCCCAACCAAATTATTATTAAGTGTTCATCTGTCAAGATCATTCATCAACAGTACTGACTAGTTGCTCAAAGTTCGTCCGTAACCGTGGACACGGCTAATCATGATCAGTTTATACACTCTGCAGAGGTTGTACACGTTCCCCACTGGACTCAACCCGAAGATTGAGACAAAGACTTTCTGAAGAGGTTGCCTCCACCCTTTGGTAGCCGGTACACCTAACCACACATCTACATCAGCTAGCTACCAGGGCCAGGTTCCCCACAACGTACTCGTGCTAAGCCAGAGCCCATATAGCCAGTGGCTGTACACGGAAGCTACTAGTAATATTGCCTGTCTGATCTTTTTGAGCCTGGACGACGCCCACTGCGTCAGAGGGTACTCGCCATGATGCACCCGGTTCACCACCAAAACAACCATTGGGTGCATTTAACCCCGACACTGTCCTCAACCGAGGCACAACTACCGGGATGCAACCCGCCCGCCCAGAAGTGATTTCTATTATTATAAAGTTGCTACACAGTTTATTTAACATAGCTCGCATGCACTCCATGAACACACACAACCCAACCACGTCTACAAAGCATAGCAAATAAGTAACAACACAGCTAGGTTGATCTACGATAGACAAGTCAAGACATATGGCTATCCTAACTGGTTTTGCAGCAACAGAATAATAAACTACCTATCATGCAATAGGGTGATAATCTTAACATAATGCATATAGAAAATATAGGTATGAGTATGGTCAAAGTATCACTTGCCTTATACATTCGATGAAGATCTGCGCTCTCACGTTCCAGTCAACTCTATTCGTCACACTCCGAGCAATCTATCGTCAACGAAAGAACTCAAATAAGCAATCACATCACAACAAGACAAACAAAAGATCAACAAACAAACACAAGGGTTTTAGCAACAAAACAAAAAGACTTTGAAGTGCAAAGGTGTGGATGTGCTCGAAAGGGATTGGTGGAACGTGAACTCGAGAGAGTCAACGGATAAAGAGTTGTCGATACAAAAATTATGATCAAGGCATTATGAAATCAAGGTAAAGATCATGGCAATATGAATGGTATGTGGATATTGCCGATAAGATGTCTCATATGATCCAATATGCAAAAAGAATCACGTGAAACGGAATACTACAACACAGGTCATAGCAATTGCAACATGGAAGTGAATTTGAATTTAAACAGATCAATAAACTTGTGAATTTTTGTGTACACATGATATAAACAGAAGGTACATGACATGAGTGATCCAACGCAAAAAGAAACGGCGCAAACGGGTGCACCGGTAAAAAGTTATGGCTGCCGGAAGTTCAAATTTGGATCAGCTTGGGATCTAAATTTAAAAACTTCAAACTTCTGTCACACTAGGTCTACTGGCTAGAAAATTTCTACACGGTCGCAACGCAACTGGAATCTCCCAATTCCGAGTTACGGTTAAAAAGTAGTTGCAAAAACGGTATCGAATGAAAAACGGGGGTACCGGGGTGTTCTACTGTAAAAAGGACCCGTACGTAAATAAACTTTTTCTGAAAAACGCGATCGGGTCCCCGGGCGGTTTGGATCCAGATCTGGAATTTTTTTTTGAAACCGTTTTTTTGACTTTTTTTTTCTCATCTCCTTCCTCACGCGGCCAGCACAGGGGAAGCCATGGAGCTCGGCTTGGAGCTTCGGCTCGGCTCGGGGCTCCCCGGCCAGGCGAGCGCCGGCGAGGGCCGGGGGCGGCGGCGGCCAGGCACGGGACGCGGGCGGGGCGCAGGGGGCGCGCGGGCGCAGGCGGCGGCCGGCCAGGTCGGCCATGGCGCGGGGGCGGCGCTCCGGCTCGCTGCGGCAGGGAGCGGCGGCGGCGCTCCGGCGAGCGGCGCCCGGCGGCGGGGCGGCGCGGCTCCGGTGAGGCACGGGGACGACGGCTACTCGGCGGCTCCAAAGAAATACCTCGAAAAAACGCGAAAACGCAACTCCGGCGATGCTCCGGCGAAGTTCCGGCGATGCTCCGGCGAAACTCCGACGTTGGCGTCGGCGGTGGCGGGTCCCGCGGATTACTTTAGAGCTAACCCTAAAACGCTAAGCGAAAATAATTTAGCCCTAATCGGGGCTATTTATAGCCAGCCCCTAATCCTTTTTTTTAAAATCCGAGATAAATACAAAATCAGTCTGCGAGAAAAAAAACAGATCAGGCCCATTAGGCCCAAAACAATATTAGAAAAATCACGAAAATTTATTTTAAAATTCCGTCTACGCCAATATTTTTAAAATAATAAAATTAAATTTTTGGCTTGACCAAAATATTAAAATAAAATAAAAACTTTGCAACTTATTTTTAAATATTTTAAATACTTTTCTGGCATTTTAATAATACCGAAAACTCCAAAAATTGAAATAAAAACTTTTCCGAAGCATAAATAAATTCCAAAAATATTTTTAGAAAATATTTATAACTCCAAAATAAAATTAAAAATTCTCCCAAAAATATTTTAAAATATTTTTCAACAAATTAAAATGGGGATAAGTTCTTTTATATCCTCTCAAATGAATTTCCTTGAGTTGAAAAATATTTTGAATAATCAAAAGAATTCGAATAAAGATTTAAAACCTTTTCCAAACTTTTAATATATTGAAGGAGTCATATTACCTTCTCTCATTTTGTATTGTTGGTTTTGTTTTAAATAATAAATTCCAAAACACCAACGGTGAATATTAGGGAAAGTCATTTTATTCCCTCTCACTTTAATATTCATTTCAACACCAAAAGTTTTAAATCCCAGAGAAAATCAAACACATCAAGCAAACCATCGTTATCTATTTAATTTTATTAACATTCCAAAATTCGGAGAATTTTGGGATGTTACACCAGGGGGCCACCAGGGGTCCATGCGCCCCCCTGGCGCGGCCAAGCCCTAGGCCGCGCCAGGTCGCCGCCTAGGGCCCTGGTGGGTCCCACTTGGTCCCCCTTTCGGGACTCCGGAAGGTTCCTTCACGCTGAGTTTTTTATCTGATTTTCCCGAATTTTTGGAGCACTTCTAATATGGGGGAAAACTGAAATAGAAAAACCCCAGAAAACAAAAACTGGAACTGGGGTGCACTGATTTAATAGGTTAGTCCAAATATGATCAAAAGTGTATGAAAGTGTATCTAGATCATAGCAATATCACACAAAACATGCATGGAGCAAGCAGAAATTATCGATACGTTTGGGACGTATCAACATCCCCAAGCTTAATTCCTGCTCATCCTCGAGTAGGTAAATGATAACAAGCATAATTTCTATGGTGACATGCTAGCAACCATATAAGAACTTTGAAAAGTAAAGCAATCAAGGTATGTGATTCAATTCAAGTCATAACATGCAAGAGTCTATATTAGCATTGAAACAAGTAACAAAAGAACATTAGGTGCACGAGCTCTCGCTGTCCGTGACTCGAATGTCTCCAAATGTTATTTGCGTGCAAGAAGAGGGATAGTGAATACGAGAAAAAAAGTATTTTTGTTGAGAACTCAATCTGCTAAAGTTTCACACTTGGTCTTCTGTGGAATCTTATCTTGACTCGTCCCCAGACCACTAGCCAGGTACAAGTCAATTTGATCCACTCCTTTTCGATATTTTGAGCACTCATGCAATGGATGAGTGTAAGCATGAGAGTTGACACTTAGGATGGCAAAGAGAGAAATAGGGTGGAGGAGGAAGACAAAAAAGGTGAGAAAGGCTCACATCAATGAGGACAATCATAGGCAAGAAGGCCAAATGATAGATATGATGTGAGGAGTAGGGATTGCCATGCAACGGATGCACATATGAGCTAAAAAGATCTCCAATGGAACTAGTGGGGGTGCATCTAAATTGCTCGCTCATGAAGACCTATAACTCTTTTGAGGAGGCTCATCCTTGGAATATGCAAGCCAAGTTCTATAGTGTCAAGGTCCCCACATAGCTATATGCATGAATGATCATCTCTATGGAGTACAAGGATATAAGGGAGTACTAGTGTGGATCTTTCAAAAGGATAGTAGTATTGCCCCTTTCTCTCTTTTTATTTTTTCTTTTTCTCTTTATTCTATTTTTTATTTTTTTGGTGGCCTCAATGGCTCTTTCTATTTAACTCTCATTTGTCCTTTTTGGGATCTTTTATTTTGTCCAATTTGGGATCTTTTCCTCACTTAAGGGCAACACTCTAATTTACAAGAGGGTATAGAACATCTTTCACACTTTACAAGGTACTCAAATCATTAAGAAGATGTAGCTATCATGATGTATGCAATGTATGCCGCTGCCAGTGTAGCAGGAACATGTATGACGTGAAGATCAAGTCATGAAGAGGTGGAAGTTGCATGGCAATATATCTCGGAAAGGCTATGGAAATTCCTTGATAGGTAGGTATGGTGGCTGTTTTGAGGAAAGATATAAGGAGGTTTATGATGACAGAGCGTATCATGCCAAGGGTTTGGATGTACCGGCGGATGTGGACGCCAACTCTTGGAGTGAGAAGAAGGCAATGCACGACACATAAGGGGCTAGCAAATATGATGAGGTGGAAGTGTCAACTTTCAATACTTACATTAGTCCGAAGAACTCATGCACTTATTACCGGTAACTCTGAATCTAATAAGGAGGTTCACAAAGAGACAAGTACCCCGAGGAGGAGTGTATGAGGGTTTGATTATCCTTGCGCATCCTCGACTCATGGTACGTGAGTGTACTCTAATATTCGATCCATCCAAAGATTAGCGATCCATCTAGTAGCTAGAGTTCTCAACTAGTTTTGTAGGTTCTTGAAAATAAACACGGATTGCCCAAAATACGACACCAATCACTAATAGGCTAGAGCTCTTGACACCAAAATTTCAAACATTACGCACATCAATACCTCAAAACTATTGCAAGTTACAACTAAAATTAAATAGCAACCTCAATTACCTACTTTCAAGATAAGACACAACTTAGTGCAAAAACCAACTCTCTTAACAAGATAAACATGAAAACTAAAGAGAGTTCCAGCAACAAACTAAACAAAAGCCAAGGCTCTTGCTAAAGACAAACTAAAACTAAAACTAAACATGGCAGCAGCTATGAAAAGATAAAGAACACACAACAGTAAAAAGATGAGCATGAAAAATCCTATGATGTGTTCTAGATTGGAGTGGAGCGTCAAAATAAGATGGGGTCTAACTTGTTATGAACAACAAGCAAAACTAACGAAAACTAAAAATAAAATCTAAGAGCGAGACGCTCCAAGCATAGCACATAACACATGAAGTGATAAAAATATAGTGAGACGAAGGATGAACTGATGATTGTTGATGGAGAAGGGGATGCACGGGGGCATCCCCAAGCTTAGATGTTTGAGTCTCCTTGAATATTTATTGGGGATGCATGAGGGCATACCCAAGCTTGAGCGTTTGACACTCCCGGATCTTGTTTTATTATCTTCCATCGCACACTTGAAAACTCCCTTCATACATAACTCATCATAAGCTGATTAGAGAGGTTAGTACCCTTAATAAAAAAAATTTCCCTACTGGATATACAATTTTTTTTGAAGAGCTAATGTTTCTCAAGATTGCCAAAAGGTTTTTGCAAAGAAAAAGAAAGCTTAAGGTTTGCAAAAGTGAGGAGAGACAAAACGTGGCAGAATCTGTGAAAAACAGAATAGAGGTAGTAGAGATTTTTTTTCGGGGTACTTCTGCAACTCAAATAAAAAACTCAGAACATTCGAAAGTTCCGCAATTGAATAGAGCACGCTGTGTAAAAAATTCAGCTCAAAAAGATGAACTGCTGATTTGATCCGATTTTCCCGTCAAGAAGACAGAATCTATTTTCTGGACAACATGTCACAACTTTTGCTTCCCTTATCATAAGAGGCTATAACTTGGCACAAAGCTTGAAAATAAAGATACAATAATATTCCTACAGTAGTAACAATCATCAAGACCACTAAAAACAGAAGTAAAAACATCTAGGGTTGCCTCCCAACAAGCGCTTTCTTTTACGCCTTTAAGCTAGGCATAAAGCAAAAGAAGAATCAAGTTTTATCAAGATAAAGAGAATAGCTAGCCCGTCTAACGAACTCTAAAGGTATCTTGTCTTTCTTTCTAGGGAAGTGTTCCATCCCCTTTTTGAGAGGGAATTGCAATTTTATATTCCCCTCTTTCATGTCAATGATAGCACCAAAGGTGCGAAGAAAAGGACGTCCCAAAATAATTGGACATAAAGGTTCACACTCTATATCCATAATAATAAAATCAACGGGAACATAGTTGTCATTGGCAATGATAAGAACATCGTCGATCTTTCCCAAATGTTTCTTTACGGAAGAATCGACAAGACGAACACCAAAAGAAAAAGAATCAAAAGGTTTCAATTCAAACATATCATACATTCTTTTGGGCATGACGGAGGTACTAGCTCCAACGTCACATAAAGCATAGCAAGAGAAGTTATTTAATTTAATTTTGATCATAGGTTCCCAACCATCATCTAGCTTCCTAGGTATGGAGGCTTCTATCCTAAGCTTCTCCTCCCTATCTTTGATGAGAGCATTTGTGATATGCTCCGTGAAGGCAAGATTGAGTGTGCTAGTGTGGGGGTCTCTAGACATTTTGTGTAGTAGGCTAATAACTTCTGAGAGGGTGCAACTATCAAAATCAATATCACTACTATCAAAGGTGGTAGTAGTGTAATCTAGGCTCACTTGTTTGAAACCCTCTATGTTCATAGGAGTTTCTTCCTCTACGGTTGAGGTATTAGCATCAATATTAATAGGTCCAACGGGACCAGGAGTGCATGGGGTGCTAATAGTTTTGGTATCCTCAACAATTTGGATAGTGGCAACTATGTGGTGTGTAGGAAGGCTCTTAATTCTATCATCTTCCATAGGGATAACTTCTGGTTTTTCTGCCATTTGATTTATCAAAGTAGATTGGGTGTGGGACATATTCGAAACATGGGTTTCAGTGGCGGTAAGTCTAGTTTGGAGATTAGAGATCTCACTGTTCAGGCTCTCAAGTTGTTCACTAATGTTTTGCAGAATGGCAGTGTGCTCACCTATTTTCTTAGAGAAGGCTTTGTTTTGTTCAAACTGGGTATGCATATAATTCTTAGTAGCCTTCTCTATTTCCATCAATTTCTCATAGCTAGGTTGGTCTCTTTCCTTGTAAGTAGGATTATAGGAGTTGTTGCTAGGGTAGGTGTTGTTGTTCCCATAGTTGGATGGAAACGGTCTAGCATTGCTAGGAAAATTGCTCCTATAAGCATTGTGGTTGAAGTTGTTTCTAGAAATAAAGTTCACATCTACTTGTTCGAGAGCAACCGAATAATTTAAAGGAACATCATGAGGATCAATAGAGGGTTGCTTGGTAAGTAGAGACATAATTAAGTCAACTTTTTCATTTAGGGAGGTAATCTCCTCGACAGAGTTTACCTTCCTACCTGTTGGAGCGCGTTCAGTGTGCCATTGGGAATAATTGGTCATCATCTCATCGAGAAGCTTTGTGGAAGAACCAAGTGTAGTTGACATAAAGGTTCCTCCCGCGGCCGAATCTAACAGGTTCCGCGAGGTAAAGTTCAAGCCTGCATAAAAAGTCTGGATAACCATCTAGCTAGTCAAACCATGTGCAAGGCATTTCTTAACAAGAGATTTCACACTATCCCAAGATTGGGCAACATGTTCATTATCCAATTGCTTAAAATTCATAATGTTACTCCTCAATTAGATAATTTTAGCAGGTGGGTAATACTTCCCAATAAAAGCATCTTTGCACTTATCCCAAGAATCTATGCTATTCCTAGGCAAAGATTGAAACCAGATTTTAGCTCCTTCCCTTAGAGAGAATGGAAAAAGCTTGAGCTTAACAACATCACCTTCTACTTGTTTATACTTTTGCATAGCACATAACTCTACAAAATTATTTAAGTGTAAAGCAGCATCATCTCCAGCACCAGAGAATTGATCTCTCATAACAAGGTCTAGCAAAGCAGGTTTAATTTCATAAGAGGTAGCTAAAGTGGCATGTGTGGCAATAGGAGTGCAGATAAAGTCTTTGTTGTTGTGACTAGTGAAGTCACACAACTTGGTATTTTCAGTGGTACCCATAGTAGCGCAAGTGTGCCAGATTTTTTTGTAATTTTTGATATAGGACACAAAGATAAAAACTAAAAGGTAAACTAACAAGACTAAAAAGTAAAGGTAAAAGGTAGTGGGCAACTCCCCTATCTTATCACTCGGAGTCCCCGGTAACAGCGCCGGAAATTTTCTTGATGTGCGAGATGATGATAATGGTTTCCCGCCCTTCGTTGGTTACCCCAAGTGGAAGGTGAGATGTAGGATAGAAGAAAATTTCCCCTATGTAGAGGATAGGGTTTGTCTCCTGTTGGACTCTTACAATGATAAGTAGGTGGTTCAGCAAGTCATGCGCCGTTTGAAGATAATCACTTTCTTCTCCTGGACCTGCACACAACACAAATAACTTTTCTCCCAACGAAGTTCAGAGAGGTTGCCAATCTCTCCGGTCTTGTTGTTTACAAAGGATCAAAACACAAGGGATAATGATAATGATAGCATCTGAAAGTAAAAGCAGAAAAGTAAACAAGCGTGTAAACGATGATGAGAATATGGATCGGGGTCCCATGATGTTCACTAGTGATGTCTCTCTCCCAAAAGACGATAAAACTGCTATGCGAGGTAAACAAATTACAGATGGGCAATTGATAGGATTATAAACACACCTCAATGCTAACTATGCTACAATGGAAAGGAAGAGGCTCAAAAGCATGGGCAGTACGCCAAAATAAGTAGACCGAAATCCTTCTACATCTACTACTAATCATCCACCTTGAGATTTCTATCCAGAACATCTCGCTGGTATTAAGTTGCGAGCCCGACCCAAAGTGTAAACCCAAAGCAACAGACAACTGCATTAAAATGAACTTTGCGTAAAGTAAACAATCCCTGCAACCTCGGTTACAAGCACTGTTGTTTTCCCCCTTGTGGCAACAACACATCCCCTAGACTCATGTTTCTGTCACTCAAGCGTGTCATCAGGGGGCATGAACCCACAATCGAGCATAACGTTCCCTCTTGGAGTTACTACCTACTACTTGGCCCAAGCAATAAACAACAACAAAGAACATGCAAGAATTACTTAGGAACAAAAATATAGAAGATAAGAACCAAATATATTACTCTATCACAATCTGAACATAATCTCATAATCCATCAGTTCCCATCAAACGCAGCATAGCAAGAGCAGAAAGATTACATATGTGCCTCGATCATGTAGGGGAGCTCACGAGGTCTAAACCATGAAGAACAAAGAGGGGAGGAGAACATCACATAGCTACTGATCACGGACCCATGGTCCAAAGAAAATACTCACGGCACATCAGGGAAGCGTCCATGGTGGAGGGGAACCACCCGGAGGTCGATCCTCCCTCCGACAGGGTGCCGGGAAGAGGTCTGCTGGTGCTCCCGATCTTGGAAGCGCGACAGCGGCGGAAGAGAGGCGAAATCGCGAAAAAGGGTTCTGTCTTCTGAAGTTTCACTTCACGGGAGATATATAGTTGAAGGGGGGAAGCCAGGGGGGCCACCAGGGGTCCAGGCGCCCCCCTGGCGCGGCCAAGCCCTAGGCCGCGCTAGGTGGCCGCCTGGGGGCCTGGTAGGTCCCACCTGGTCCCCCTTCGGGACTCCGGAAGGTTCCTTTACGCTCATTTTTATCTGATTTCCCGAATTTTACGAGCACTTTTAATATGGGGGAAAACTGAAATAGAAAAACAGCAGAAAACAGAACTGGCATTGGGGTGCACTGAGTTAATAGGTTAGTCCAAATATGATCGAAAGTGTATGAAAGTGTATCTAGATCATAGCAATATCACACAAAACATGCATGGAGCAAGCAGGAATTATCCATACGGTTGGGACGTATCAGATGATGATAGCGGTAAATTTCCCTCGGTGAAGATACCAAGAATTGTCTCCAGTAGGACTCCAAAGACTACAAGAAGGTGGCAACGGCGCCAAAAGTTTAGCTGGTGCGTAATTTGACGTGGACCTGCACACAGAAACAAATAACTTTGCTCCCAACGAGTCAGAGAGGTTGTCAATTTCTCAGGTCTTGTTGATTACAAAGGATCAAACACAAGGGTGGAAATAATAGTGGCAACAGAAAGAAAAGTAAAGCAGTAAATTGGAGCGGGGTAAACTATGATGGAAATAAGGACCGGGGTCCCATGATTTTCACTAGTGATGTCTCTCTCCCAAAAGACGTAAACAACTATGTTGGGTGAAAAAATTACAGCTATGCAATTGACAGAATTACAAACGCACCACAATGCTAATTATGCTACAAGAAAGTTAGAGGCTCAATCATGTGGGAATTACACCAAAACAAATAGACCGTTTATCCATCAAAATCTACTCACTAATCATCCACCTTGAGATATCTATTCAAAACATCTCATTGATATTAAGTTGCGAACCCCAACCAAACTGCAGGCTCAAAGCAACGAACGACTACCTTAACACTCTATGCGTAATGTAAGCAATCCTTTCACCCGCAGTTACAGGCACCGATGTTTTCTCCCTGGTGGAAATAGTACATCCCCTAGTCTCATGTCTCTGTCACTCAAGCTAGACATCGGGAGGCATGAACCCACAATCATGCATAACGCTCCCTCTTGAAGTTAAAACTTGGCCAAAGCAACAAACATAATGGAGAACATGCAAGAACACACACAAAAATAATATAAAGGTAAACCAAATATATTACTCATCACAAACTGAACATAATCTCATAATCCATCACAACATAGCAAAATAGGAACTAATACATAGGTGACTTGATCATGATAGGTAGCTCACAATGGCTAAACATCGAAGCACAAGATTGGAGAGAAGACATCACATAGCTACTGGTCATGGACCCATGGTCAAAGGGGGACTACTCATGGCACATCCTGGAGGCAATCATGGTGATGGAGAGGCCTCCGGAGGTCAATCCTCCCTTGGGCAGGGTGCCGGGACAACTTCTCCTCAAGATCCCGAGAATGGAATCACGGCGGCGACGGAATGATACGTCCAAAACGTATCTATAATTTCTGCTTGTTCCATGCTTATATAGGTGATATGGCTATGTGTTTTGCTACACTTTCATACCTTTTTTGACAAATTTGGCCTAACCTACTAACTCAGTGCACCCAGTGCCAGTTTCTATCTTCTGATGTCCATGTATTACAAGTTTATACCCATATTAAAGTCCTCGGAAAATTCTATAAAATATATAAAAAAAATCAGCGTTCCAGAAGACTCCGGAGGCCCAAAGGAAAGCCGGAGGGACCCCACCCTTCTCCGGGGCGGCCACGTGGTGCGGCCCCACCCTAGGCAGTGCCAGGAGGCCGCCCCGAGGGGTGGGGCATCCCCTTGAGCCCCCCTTTGGCCTATATTTAACCCCCATTCCGTAAACCCTCGGGAGGCACTCCGTATAGCGAATTTCACCACTATTCCATCACCGCCGCGATCCCGAGATCGGGAACGCCAAAATACCTTGCCCCGACACCTTGCGGGAGGGAGGATCATTCTTCGGGAGCTCCTCCACCACCATAAGCGCTTCCCGGATGTGCCGTGAGTAGTCCCCCTTGGACCATGGGTCCATGACTAGTAGCTATTGTTGGGGCACGCGGTCTTCTACGCTAGCGCTAAATCAAAATTTTCTACCGCGCACAACCAAGATCACTGCTACTGGAGATGAACTACATGATTAGGGTTTACCACTAGACGTGCAGTCACGGCAGCGGAAGGAGAGTTGGTGATGCGCGTCAGCGGCTGCTGCTCGAATCCCTCGAAACGATCCCACGAACGGAGTCCCGCGATCCGATCCCGCAAACAGTTCGTCCAAGCGCCGCAGGTGCAGCGCCTCCAAGGGATGCGCACGTACAAGGAGGAGCGCCGGGCGGCGGACTGCTAGGTCCGACGGCTCGGCCTGGAGGTGGAGTGGCGGCTAGGGTTTTGGTCTGACCTGTACCCCTTCGGGGTTCACCCTAGCCCTTATATAGGCGCCCGTGGAATGGCCTCAACCCTTGAGTTAATCCGGACCCTCCATCCATATTCCATTCAGATCACAGCTAAATGAGCTCCTTTTCTCTTAAGCGCGCGACCCTATAGGTTCACATACACATGGACACGTCCCGAATCACATCCGGTTCGATAGTCGGTAGTGGTTCCTAGCAGAACGTTCCGACTCCCATATATGCGTAAAGTCATAAGACGAACCATTACAAAGTGTCCTATGCAACATTCCTTTTGCCTCACGATATATGTTGTCAAGATCAAGGCGAGTACTTGCCACCCTTGTGATAGCTTGACATCTATTCTCGAAACCGTGATAAAGATTCTTGAACCGGGTTAACACTTAACCTATATCGCATGGCCATGCTTTCTGAATCTTATCACTCGAGAGGGTCCAGAGAATATCTCTCCAAAGTGGAGGGGCAAATCCCATCTTGATCAACCATGTCTCGCGACATGTATCATGACTCACCCGTAAGCTACCTATATAACTACCCAGTTACGGTGTAGCGTTTGATAGTCACTAAGTGAGTCATTCCTCATCCCGAGAATATGCGAGGACCTCAGGTCTAGGACATGGCATATACATTGTATTGAGACTAACAAATGACAATATCTCGCTGCGTCTCAAAGTGGGTCTCTGTTCAACTCAGTGATCCCATCACTAAGTCCGTACTATCGGTAGCATCTCCATGCTCATGACTTGTGAAACATAGTCATCAATCGAATCATATACTAGTCAAGGATATGTGTCCGCATAACCTTATCAACTAGGGACCATTAGAACAATCATCATAGAATATATAGTCTCACAAACAAGTCACATACTTATTGATACATATTAGTGATGATGTTCAAGGACAATACAAATAACTCATGAATACATAAGGAGATAACATCATAACATGATTGCCTCTAGGGCATATCTCCAACAGCTATGTGATGTCTTCTCTCCAATCTTGTCCTTCAATTCTTAGCCCTTATGATATTCCCTACATGATTAAGGCATCTATGTAATAGTTTCTGTGTTTCTGATGGCACTGAAATAGTGCTCCTCGTTGGCTACCCCAAGTTGAAGGTTGAGAAGTAGACAACGGAAAATTTACCTCGGTGAAGATACCAAGGTTATCATACCAGGAGGACTCCAAGTTCTTCAAGTAGGTGGCAAGGAAACAATGGCGCCGTTTACAACCGAGGCTTCTTACTTGACCTGGACCTGCACACAGCAACAAATAACTTTTCTCCCAACAGTTCAGAGAGGTTGTCAATCTCTCCGGTATTTTTGTGTACAAAGGATCAAAAACAAGCGGGAAATAGTAGTGGTGATTGCAACGAAAAGGAAATAAAAGTAGTAAATAGTGGAGGTGAAAACAATGGTGGAAATATGGACCGGGGTCCCATGCTGTTCACTAGTGATGTCTCTCTCCCAAAAGACAATAAAGCAGCTATGTCGGGTGAACAAATTACATTTGGTCAATTGACAGAATTATAAACACACCACAATGCTAATTATGCTACAAGAAAGTTAGAGGCTCAATCGTATGGGCAGTACGCCAAGACAAGTAGACAGTTTATCATCAGAATCTACTCACTAATCAGCCACCTTGAGATATCTATCTAGAACATCTCACTGGTATTAAGTTGCGAGCCCCACCCAAAGTGTAAACCTAAACCAACAAACAACTGCACTAACAAACTTCGCGTAAGGTAAACAATCCTTGAAACCGCGGTTATGAGCACCGTGGTTTTCTCCCTGGTGGTAGTAGCACATCCCCTAGTCTCATGTTTCTGTCACTCAAGCTAGACATCAGGGGGCATGAACCCACAATCAATCATAACGCTCCCTCTTGGAGTTACTATCTAGCAACAACAAAAATATTACATAGGTGCCTTAATCATGTAGGTCAGCTCACAAGGGCTAAGAATTGAAATTGGAGAGAAGACATCACATAGCTACTGGTCATGGACCCATGGTCCAAGGGGGACTACTCACGACACATCCGGGAAGCGCTCATGATGGTGGAGAAGCTCCCGGAGATCAAACCTCCCTCCGGCAGGGTGCCGGGATGAGGTATTCTTGCGATCCCCACGGCGGCGGCAGAACAATGGCGAATTTTGTGATGTAGGGTCTTTTTCAAGGTTTTTGTACCGAGGAGTAAATATAGGTGGAAGGAGGGCCAGAGGGGAGGGCCCAACCCTCGAGGCGGCCTCCTGACACGGCCAGGGGTGGGGCCGCCCCAACTGGCCGCCTAGGAGGGGGTGGCCCCCCTCCGGCTCCCCTTCAGTCTTCTAGAGTCTTCTGGAACGCTGATTAAATTTATATTTTTCTTGGAATTTTTTGGGAACTGTAAATCTGGGTATAAACCTGCAATTCACAGACATCGGTAGAAAGAAACTGGCACTGGGTGCACCGAGTTAGTAGGTTAGTCCAAATATGTGTAAAAAGGTATGAAAGTGTAGTGTAACACCCTCACTGTCAGTGAACAGTAATCACTGTTACTGTTCATCTGTACTGTTCAAAACTTTTGTTGATCAACTTGGAACCGTTCAAATTTCAAATTCCACTTTGATGTTCTTGAATGCATGGTGATCATGGACCTTGATCATCTGGAATCAAAACAAGTACAAGCCATTTGAATTGAAATTCAAGCAAACCCTAAATGCCTTTTGTTGAATATTAAAAATATGGTGACAATAAATCTTTTCCAAAAACCTTGGAACCACTTTTATTAAATTACTAATATTCAGTGGAGCATGTATCACCCAGTTGGATATTTTATTAATCTCTAAATAATTCTAAACAAATCAAAACAGAGGCCAAAAACCCTAATTTAATAATTTAATAATATAATAAAATATTAAATGACTTTTGTTGCTACCCAAACTTTTTGTGGCACTGCCTTGTAGTGTAACACTATTTTTGGGTCATCTAAAACATTTTAGAAAAATGCCTAAGATAGTAAAACATTTACCAAAAGAAAATACAGAAAAGCAAAAGAGGGAAACAAATAAAAAGGGGCATAGCCCAAAATCCCCCTCTCCTACTAGGCCAACCGGCCCAGCTAACCTCCCCAACCGGCCCACCCAGCCCCGATCCACTTAACCCCCCTCATCCCCTACCTACAGTGCGCAGGGGGTGACGTGGAGGGCATCCCCCGGCTGCACGCCATGGCTGGGAGCCGTGGAGGCCATCCAAGCCCCTCCGGTGGGGATAAGACCCCGAGACGCCCCCGCAGCCCTAACCCTAGCGCCCCCGCCTCCTAGGTGTCGAGCCCCCTCGCCCTTCGTTCCTCCCGCACAAGCCGAGCGCCGCCGTCGCCACCCCCACTGCATCGACGCGGCCACTGCGCCCCCCAACCGCCGCGGGCGTGTCCTCCGTCCTCCTCTACGTCGTCTTCATCGCCGTGGAAAGGAAGGCGCCCCGGGAGCCACCACAGCCGCGGGATCGAGCTCGTCTTCAAGCTCCAGCCGCCGGTTTACTTCGACGCCCAGGCCACTCCGAGCCCTCCCCGAGAACCCCCGACCCCCCCCCCCCCCATCGCGCTCCTGGGTGAGCTCCAGATCCATTCCCCTATCTTGCCCCTCGAATCCCCTCAGTTTGCCGCCTGTATGGGCCGTGGCCACCATGGCCGCAAGCTCGAGCTCGTCGAGATCGGCCGGGCCGCACGCCCTGCCACCTGCGCCCCATGACCCCCGCCCGCGCCCTGCGCACGCCCACCCCCGCCTCTTCCGGCCGCCGCTGCCGCCAGCGCGGCTGCTGGCCTGGCCGTCGGCATGCCCCTCGCCGCCGTGCTCCTGGCCACATCCGGCCGTGCGTGCGTGCTGCCTGGTGGGGTGGTTGCTAGCCACTGCCAGGTGGGCCATCCTGCACAAAGAAAAGAATTAAAAGATAGAGAAATAAAATTAACCCCCTAGTGACTGACAAGTGGGCCCCTGGCCTTTTTATTTAATAATAATAATTTTACTAAAATTGTTACAATGACAAGTGGGACCCACTGGATATTTGTTTTATTAAAAGAAATTTAAAATTGTTAGTATGACCTGTGGGCCACCCCACTGTTTTTATTAATAAAATGTTTTATTAGAATTGAGAGGCTGACAGTGGGGCCCCACTTGTCAGTTTTGACCAGTCAAACTGTGCTGTGGATAATGTTGAATAAACAATTTAAAGAAATTCAGAAAATATTTTAAATTGATTAAAACTTATAAAATCAATATCTTTTAATCTGTAAATCGGATCGAAAAACTTTATACATGAAAATTGATCAGAAAAATATAACGAATACGGATACGCTATCCGTATGTCTACCCCACCCCCCTAACACACCGATCATCGACATTCCCCCCCCCTCCGTGCTGTTTGTCAAAAATTCCCGGTGGCGGTAAAAACCTGCCGGATGAATTTATTCCGAACACGAATGTTGTCCGGAATGGTTCAACTAGCACGGATACACCCCCTTATGTTTGTCCGGTACCCACGACACCTCCGGCATGAACCCTTCCCCCTCCGGACACCCTGTCCGGTAATCACCCCGGAGCTGGCAGTTCATCCCCGGATGAATTCCCGCTCCGAGCATCGTGCATTGCACTGCGTTAGAACACCGTTAACATTTCCTATGTCATGTCATGCATACGTTTTTATATTATTGCTGTGTATTTACTGTTTCCTCCCCCCCTTAATCTCCGGTAGATCCCGCTGCTACCGCCGACTACACTGCTGCCGGGTACGACTACTTCGTCGACGACCCTACCCCTACCGTCGAGCTTCCAGGCAAGCAGAGCCATTCTCTTCCCCAGATATCGCCTACCTTTTCCGTACTTTCTTGCACTAGGCATTGTTACTGCTGCTGCTACGATCACACTCCTATTCAATTGCATAGCCTGATTTTTGTCGCCCCTTGATGTACCTTTCCTTTATCCTATGCTGCAGATTATTACTTATGCATTATTCAGCAGTGAGCCCTGCGCGTTGTTAGCTAGGGTTAGATAGCGGGTCGTGATCACTATGGGAGCGATCGCGGATACATTAATTATAACTGTTGCAGGTACGGAACAAAGAAGACACCGCCAAAGGCCCCTATCTGGGTTATGCCTAGTCACCTCAAGTGTGAGCTATCAAGGAGTAATCTTTGTACTCCACTCGAGGCTGACTTTGTCTTGCCGCCATAGGGTCCTGAACAACGGTTGTCCTTAAAGGTAAGAAGTCGGGCGACCCAACGGTGCCCGCGAGCGGTATATCGTCGAGAACGACAGGGAGGGTACGACCGACGTTACTGGCGTGCTTGGCCCCTACCCGTATCTCGCAAGAGTTACCAAACCACGAAAGTCGAGCTCTGCCAAGAGCACACGCGAGACAAGGTAAGGAGATGGTTCACCTTGTTGGTAACCGCAGTGACTTGGTGGGACGACAGGGCAGGCACCGATGTACTGGTGGTCCTGACTGCTGTCGTTGACCGCGGGTCGGTTAAGTCGAGGCAACGATAACGGTTGTCACGCAGGTTAATTAAAATGCTAAATGGTTCGGCGGATGACTTGAGAGGCCCGTTGTTCTGTACGCACTACCTTCACGTGGGATAAGGAGTTATGGGCTCCCCTGCGTCGTAGTTTGCCCGAAAGCTCTTCAGACGTCAGCAGTACCGCGGCCTACGCCGGGAAGTGGTGTCTTCTTCGTCCGGACGGTGTGTTTTTGGATTTGCTTTCGCTTCACCGGCCAGCCACGCACCGTGCAGGAGCGTGCAAGGGTGAGGGTCCTAGACCCCTTGGCGCATTGGATATAGTCCGGCGGATGGCCTCTCTGTTGAGCCTAGGATGGGCTGCGTCGTGTCGGATAGCCTCGGTGGGGCGTTCCCTAACAAGGTTCACGCCACCCTGGAGATCCGAGCGTGCAGGCTGAACAGTAGTGCACCCCTGCAGGGAGTTTAATCTATTCGAATAGCCGTGTCCACGGTAACAGGACGCTTTATGCTGAAGCTGGATCTTACCACTAGAAACTATTACTATTAAACTGTATGGTTCCGGGTCTTCTTCCTCGCAGGGAGTCAAGGTGGGGAACTCGGAGGCATTGTTATTATTAATCATTACAACTTATATTATACAATGTTGCAGCAACTTCTGCTTCATTGTTACTTTATTGCTTTATATAAACTGTTGGCTGTTTCTCTTCTCATGCTGCAAGACAACGTCGGAAGATGCTAGTCTTCGATAGGCCTAGCTTCTTATCCTTATTCTGATTTCTATTTTGCAGTCCAATATATATACAGCCTCCCCTTTCCGTTGATACAAATGAATAATGCTTAGTAGCGGACGTAAGACTCGCGGGTATACTAGATACTCACCTGCTTTATTTCCTTTATTGTTTTGCCTGATCGGCCGCTGCAGTCGACATTGGAGCCCAGGAGCAGGAGTACCCCGGAGGAGGATACTACTACGTCGAGACCCCCGCTGACCAGGACCAGGAGTATTTTCGGAGGCTCCCAGGCAGGAGGCCTTGCCTTTTCGATCTGTACCTCTGATGTGATTTGTGCTAGCCTTCTTAAGGCAAAACTTGACTAACTATGTCTGTACTCTGATATTATGGCTTGTATAACTTATGTATTCGGGTCCGTGTGACCCCCTTTATTGTAACATATTGGTTTATCCTTTTGTGTTTAGTGTTGTGCTGTGATATTCTCACCGTGGCACCCTAATCTCAGTCGTGTACCCTGCGTGTATGATTACTGTACACGGCTTGATTTTGGGGGCGTCACAAGTTGGTATCAGAGCCGACTGCCTGTAGGAAGCCGCCCCCACCACTACCTGGTCGAAGTTGAGTCTAGACTTTTAAAAACTATTTTGCTAACTTAATATTTGGCTCACGGGCCCACATCGATGTCACTACGTGTGATATCTATGGTATTAGGATCCTTTTCTCCTTACCTATGCTCTGGGAATCTGCTCTCTTATCCTTGCTGGTAAGTTTTACAAATTCTGACATTAGGATCACGTTCTCTTGATTCCATCCGGCGTTTTGGTGCTTCCCCCATTGATTGAGTCGTGTTGCAGGAGTTCTACCCCAGGTCCCGGACCGCGAATCCCATTCTCATTCTGGGCAGGCCGCGCGTCCTCTGGCATTAACTCCTGTGGCCAACAGTTTTCTTGCGGCGTGATTGACATAGTGGAATCTATGTCGCGTCGTGTAATCCTTACCGCGGTCTGCGCGCCGCCTAGTGTGTCCTTTTTCCTTAATTTCTACGACGTTACGCTGCCGATTTTCGATTGATTCTATGTGTGGATGTGTATGTCTTATATGACTACTCATATATATCCGCGCCTCCTCTTTGTTGTCGCTTTACCTATTACTCGTTTCCGGCATCTCGTTAAAATTCTCATCGCTGAAATACCCCTGTTAAATTCTAGCAGGATGGCTGGTCGTGGTGGTCGTGGTCGTGGTCGTGGTGCCAACGATCCACCTCCGCCGCCGGACTACATGGCCGTGATGATGCATCAGTTTTAGATGAACCAGGTGTTTATGCAAGGAGTCATAGATCAGCTCCAGAATCAGAACCAGAACCAGAACCAGCACCAGAACCAGCCGCCTGTGGTTACTCTGAGGGATTTCATGCGTCTCAATCCCCCTCTCTTCCACCAGCCTGAACAGCCGCTGGATGCCGATGATTGGCTTCGTGACATCAACCGTCAGTAAGAGTTCGCTAATGTGAGCGCTGCTGATTACGTCAACTTCGCATCCTATTTCCTGCGTGGTCCCGCTGCTCAGTGGTGGGACACTTACAAGGGCTCGCTAGCTGAAGGGACTGTCGTCACCTGGAATGAGTTCAAGTCTGGCTTCCGTGCTCGTTTTGTCCCCCAGGAGATTATGAACCGTATGAAGGCTGAGTTCCGCAACCTCATTCAGGGCAACAAAATTGTCGAGGCATATCAGAGGGAATTCCTCCGCCTCTCCCGCTATGCTGCAAGTGACCTCCCCAATGATGCAAGTAGGCAAGAGAAGTTCCGTGATGGACTCAACGCAGATCTCCAGCTTGCACTGGCTTTGCACGTTTTCCCCGACTTCGCCACCATGGTGAACCAGACTATCACTCTGGAGACCGCTCAGCTTAAGTTCGGTGGTTCGCCGAAGCGCCCCCGTGATGCTGGCTCATCTTCGGGCACAGCACAGAAGCAACGCGTTTGGCTTCCACACAATCTTATGCGTCCAACTGCCCCTGCACCAAGGCTGTCGTATGTTGCACCTCGTCTGCCACCGCCTCCGCCGAGACAGCCGAAGACTGAGACTGCACCCCTCCGTCCTCAAGATGGTTTGTGCTTCAAGTGCCATCAGCCAGGTCACTTTTCCAGAGACTGCCCTCAGCGACAGAATCAACTGGTAGTTCACCCTGCTGGTCGTGGCAACAACAGGACCCCCAACTATAACACTGGGTCTTCTGCTCATACTCGCGGACATGCTTACAACATTGACGTGGAAGAAGCTCAGGCACAACCCGCTACAGTGATGGGTACTCTCCTCATTAACTCAATACCTGCTACTGTCTTATTTGATACAGGAGCATCGCATTCATTCATGTCGGAAACATTTGCATTATCGCATAACTTTACGCTTGGAAAGATGAACACACCGATGGTAGTTCGCACCCCGATAGGCCAATGCCGAACCACCATGATGGTGCCCAATACCGCCGTTGAAATCGAAGGAGTTGTATTCCACGTGTCCCCCATCATTTTGAAGTCTTCCACCATAGACCTCATCCTGGGAATGGATTGGTTGAAAGTCCACGATGCCGCACTGTATTGTGGTACCAAGTCTGTCCAACTTTTTCACCCCTCCGGTGAGATTGTTAACCACACCACCCGGGTTACCCGTGATGCTAAAACGCATATCTATATGATGAATGCTTTGAACGTCTCGCCTCTTGAAGGAATTGAGAAAGTTCCAGTCGTTTGTGATTTTCCCGACGTCTTCCCAGAAGAACTTCCGGGAATACCCCCGATTAGAGAGGTTGAATTCGTCATCGACTTGAAGCCTGGCACCGTCCCTATTGCCAAGCGCCCGTATAAGATGCCACCTCACCACCTCCTTGAATTGAAGAAGGAGATCGACACGGCCCTCGAGAAAGGCTTCATCCGTCCAAGTTCCTCTGCTTGGGGAGCACCTTCACTCTTTGTCAAGAAGAGTGATGGCACGAACCGTTTGGTCCAAGATTACCGACCTATCAACCAGGCCACGATACAGAACAAGTACCCTCTCCCTCGGATCAATGATCTTTATGATCAACTTGCTGGATCCACGGTGTTTTCAAAACTCGACTTAAGGTTGGGTTACCATCAGATCCGAGTCCGTGATGAGGACATCCCGAAGACCGCATTCATTACTCGCTATGGTTCATATGAGTACACCGTCATGTCCTTTGGCTTGACGAATGCACCAACCACCTTCTCCAGGTTGATGAACTATATATTCATGGAATACCTCGACAAGTTCGTCGTGGTTTATCTGGATGATATTTTAATTTACTCCAAGACCGATGCAGAACATGCTAAACATCTTCGCCTTATACTGGAAAAGCTTCGAGAACACAAACTCTATGCTAAGTATTCTAAGTGTGAATTCTGGCTTCCCGAAGTAACCTACCTTGGTCATGTGATTTCCAAGGATGGCGTTGCCGTCAACCCCAAACGTATCCAGGCTATTCTTGATTGGACTCTGCCTAGGACTGTCAAGAAAGTCAGAAGTTTCCTCGGCCTTGCCAGCTATTGCCACCGTTTTGTTGAGAATTTCTCCAAGATTGCCAGGCCTCTGACTAACCTGCTTCACAAAGGCGTCAAGTTTGAGTGGACAGATAAATGTCAGGAAAGCTTCCAAGCCCTCAAGGACAAGCTCACTTCTCCCCCAGTGCTTGCTCCTCCTGATACCCAGAAGGACTTCGTGATATATTGTGACGCATCTCGTCAAGGATTAGGCTGTGTCCTAATGCAAGAGCGCAAAGTGATTGCTTATGGCTCTCGTCAGTTGCGTGCTCACGAAGAAAACTATCCAACACATGATCTCGAATTGGCAGCGGTAATTTAGGCATTGAAGCTGTGGCGACATTACCTCATCGGTAATCGTTGCGAGATCTACACTGACCACCAAAGCCTGAAGTACCTATTTACTCAACCAGACCTGAATCTCCGCCAGAAGAGATGGCTCGAGACAATAGCCGACTACAACATGGGAATTTCTTACACCCCTGGCAAAGCTAATGTGGTGGCCGATGCCTTAAGCCGCAAAGCCTACTGTTCTGAACTCGAAGTCCAGATAGAGCAGCCACTTCTGTATGAAGAGCTCCGCAAGTTGAACCTTGAAATTGTTCCGCAGGAACATGTGAATAACCTTGTTGTTGAGCCGGACCTCGACATCACCATCAAGTGGATACAAACATGTGACTCTGATGTCGAGAAGATCAAGAAGTATATCGCAGGAGGAAAACCATCATGCTTCACTGTTGCTGATGATGGTACGTTGTATTTCAAGAATTGTTTAGTGGTCCCTAGGAGTAAGCCCAATCTAAACTTGACCCCGCGCGTCATGAAAGAAGCTCATGATACTCCTTTGTCGATTCACCCTAGTAGTACCAAGATGTACCAAGACCTTCGTCAGCGGTACTGGTGGTCTAACATGAAGCAAGACATCGCTCGATATGTTGACGAGTGTGACGTTTGCCGTCGCGTAAAAGCCGAACATCAAAGACCTGCTGGAACTCTGCAACCACTCTCTATTCCTAAATGGAAATGGGACAAGATTGAAATGGACTTCGTCACCGGATTTCCGCGATCCCAGAAGGGTCATGATGCGATCTTTGTCGTCATCGACCGATTCTCCAAAGTTGCCCATTTTCTGCCAGTCAAGGAGACGATCTCTGCTAGTCAGTTGGCAGACTTATATGTTTCCAGAATTGTTTCCCTCCACGGTATTCCGTTGGAGATCAGTTCAGACCGTGGAAGCATTTTCACCTCGAAGTTCTGGGATAGTTTCCAAGAAGCTATGGGCACTCACCTGAATTTCAGCACCGCTTATCACCCCCTGTCGCAAGGACAAGTCGAACGAGTCAACCAAGTGCTTGAAGACATGCTTCGAGCTTGTGTCATTTCATTCGGTAAGAAATGGGAGGAATCTCTTCCATTTGCTGAATTCTCGTACAACAATAGCTATCAGGCTAGTCTGTAGATGGACCCCTTTGAAGTTCTTTACGGACGTAAGTGTCGAACCCCTCTGAATTGGTCAGAGACTGGAGAACGAACTCTCATTGGTCCGGACATTATTCAGCATGCCGAAGATCATGTTCGCGTTATCCGTGAACACCTGAAAGCTCCTTAGTCCCGTCAGAAGAGCAACTATGATCGCAAGCACAAAGAAATGGTCTATCAACCTGGCGAATACGTGTACCTCCGTGTCACTCCGATTAGAGGCACTCATCGTTTCGGAATCAAAGGAAAGCTAGCTCCTCGCTACATTGGCCCGTTCCGTATTCTTTCCAGGAGTGGACCAGTGGCATACCGTTTGGAATTGCCGCCGAACCTCTCTCAAGTCCACGATGTTTTCCACGTGTCGCAACTCCGACGCTGCTTCAAGGACCCTATTCGCGAAGTGGAACATGATCTGATTGAACTGCAGAAAGACTTGACTTATCAAGAACATCCGAGCCGCATTCTTGATCAGTCTGAACGCAAAACCCGCAACAAGACAACCAAGTTCCTCAAAGTTCAGTGGTCGAATCATTCTAAAGATGAAGCCACTTGGGAACGCGAAGATCTCCTTCGTGAGGAATACCCCGATCTTTTCCCCTCTACCGCTTAGATCCTCAGGACGAGAATTCTTGTAGTGGGGGAGATTTGTAACACCCTCACTGTCAGTGAACAGTAATCACTGTTACTGTTCATCTGTACTGTTCAAAACTTTTGTTGATCAACTTGGAACAGTTCAAATTTCAATTTCCACTTTGATGTTCTTGAATGCATGGTGATCATGGACCTTGATCATCTGGAATCAAAACAAGTACAAGCCATTTGAATTGAAATTCAAGCAAACCCTAAATGCCTTTTGTTGAATATTAAAAATATGGTGACAATAAATCTTTTCCAAAAATCTTGGAACCACTTTTATTAAATTACTAATATTCAGTGGAGCATGTATCACCCAGTTGGAGATTTTATTAATCTCTAAATAATTCTAAAAAAATCAAAACAGAGGCCAAAAACCCTAATTTAATAATGTAATAATATAATAAAATATTAAATGACTTCTGTTGCTACCCAAACTTTTTGTGGCACTGCCTTGTAGTGTAACACTATTTTTGGGTCATCTAAAACATTTTAGAAAAATGCCTAAGATAGTAAAACAATTACCAAAAGAAAATACAGAAAAGCAAAAGAGGGAAACAAATAAAAAGGGGCATAGCCCAAAATCCCCCTCTCCCACTGGGCCAACCGGCCCAGCTAACCTCCCCAACCGGCCCACCCTAGCCCCGATCCACTTAACCCCCTCATCCCCTACCTACAGTGCGCAGGGGGTGCCGTGGAGGGCATCCCCCGGCTGCACACCATAGCTGGGAGCCGTGGAGGCCATTCAAGCCCCTCCGGCGGGGATAAGACCCCGAGACGCCCCCGCAGCCCTAACCCTAGCGCCCCCGCCTCCTAGGTGTCGAGCCCCCTCGCCCTTCGTTCCTCCCGCACAAGCCGAGCGCCGCCGTCGCCACCCCCACTGCATCGACGCGGCCACTGCGCCCCCCAACCGCCGCGGGCGTGTCCTCCGTCCTCCTCTACGTCGTCTTCGTCGCCCTGGAAAGGAAGGCGCCCTGAGAGCCACCACAGCCGCGGGATCGAGCTCGTCTTCAAGCTCCAGCCGCCGGTTTACTTCGATGCCCAGGCCACTCCGAGCCCTCCCCGAGAACCCCCGACCCCCCCATCGCGCTCCTGGGTGAGCTCCAGATCCATTCCCCTATCTTGCCCCTCGAATCCCCTCAGTTTGCCGCCTGTATGGGCCGTGGCCACCATGGCCGCAAGCTCGAGCTCGTCGAGCTCGGCCGGGCCGCACGCCCTGCCACCTGCGCCCCACGGCCCCCGCCCGCGCCCTGCGCACGCCCACCCCGCCTCTTCCGGCCGCCGCTGCCGCCAGCGCGACTGCTGGCCTGGCCGCCGGCGTGCCCCTCGCCGCGGTGCTCCTGGCCACATCCGGCCGTGCGTGCGTGCTGCCTGGTGGGGTGGTTGCTAGCCACTGCCAGGTGGGCCATCCTGCACAAAGAAAAGAATTAAAAGATAGAGAAATAAAATTAACCCCCTAGTGAATCGCCTTTTTATTTAATAATAATAATTTTATTAAAATTGTTACAATGACAAGTGGGACCCACTGGATATTTGTTTTGTTAAAAGAAATTTAAAATTGTTAGTATGACCTGTGGGCCACCCCACTGTTTTTATTAATAAAATGTTTTATTAGAATTGAGAGGCTAACAGTGGGGCCCCACTTGTCAGTTTTGACCAGTCAAACTGTGCTGTGGATAATGTTGAATAAACAATTTAAAAAAATTCAGAAAATGTTTTAAATTGATTAAAACTTATAAAATCAATATCTTTTAATCTGTAAATTGGGTCAAAAAACTTTATACATGAAAATTGATCAGAAAAATATAACGAATACGGATACGCTATCCGTATGTCTACCCCACCCCCCTAACACACCGATCATCGACATTCCCCCCCTCCGGGCTGTTTGTCGAAAATTCCCGGTGCCGGTAAAAACCTGCCGGATGAATTTATTCCGAACACGAATATTGTCCGGAATGGTTCAACTAGCACGGATACACCCCCTTATGTTTGTCCGGTACCCACTACACCTCCGGCATGAACCCTTCCCCCTCCGGACACCCTGTCCGGTAATCACCCCGGAGCTGGCAGTTCATCCCCGGATGAATTCCCGCTCCGAGCATCGTGCATTGCACTGCGTTAGAACACCGTTAACATTTCTCTGTCATGTCATGCATATGTTTGTATATTATTGCTGTGTATTTACCGTTTCCTCCCCCCCTTAATCTCTGGTAGACCCCGCTGATACCGCCGACTACACTGCTGCCGGGTACGACTACTAAGTCGATGACCCTACCCCTACCGTCGAGCTTCCAGGCAAGCAGAGCCATTCTCTTCCCCAGATATCGCCTACCTTTTCCGTACTTTCTTGCACTGTCGGGACCCGGGGTTAGCGTATGCAAGCCTCGCTACAACACAATCATATGGAGAGCCGAGAACCGTACCCACTTGTCTAAGCAAACAAGGCCAAGCACAGAACGTTCTCGGAAAGCATCGAACGTGAGGGGCGTCCCATCTAGGCCGGATGATCAACTGAAATGGGTCCTCATCGTCCGCACACAAGTCTAAATGATATGGGTGGTGAACTCCCATACACATAGACAAGTCGCCTCAACCATACTATCGATTGTATTATAACCCTTACATAGACTTACTCTAGCCCGATCACTTAGTCGGGGTCTAGGGCGGGCTCGATCATACATCAAATTGTGCACGAGACAGAGTCTCGAACAATCGCATCGCGATGCCCCAAGCTGCGCACATCTAAGGGCCACTTGGTGTATAAAAGACCGCCAGCCAGATCACAACTAAGGTCTCGAAAACCCATACAAAGACATGCATGTTATAAACATACACGCATCACATATGCCTTGTATGAACATCAGGTATCATTGCAATTCTCTACAAAGTATATATCTTTATTAATTACTCTTACAGAGTGCACACAGAGATCACAAGCATGTGATCCAACATTACAACAAACAAGCGGAAGCAAGTAGGTCTGAGTACAGACAAGTTTAACAAATGGCTTAGAGAAGCCTTATCTAAAAACAAGCCCTCCACGAGGGAACACGTCGTCTGATTGGGACTACACTAGCTTGGTCTTGGTCGGGGTCTTCATTCTTCGAGCTTCGGTTAGAAGCCACCATCGGGGTCGGTGGGTTCAGCTAAAACATAGATTAAGCAAACGTGAGTACAAAATCGTACTCAGCAAGACTTACATAGGAACTATACTACTCATGCATATGTATCAAGGTAAAGGGGGGTGGGGTTTCACTTGCAGAAGTGCCAGCTTTGACTTGGCTAGTCCTGAACTACGAGTACCAGACTTGAGGTAAGAAGCGTACACGAGTCCACTACATCTCTTCAACCAAATACACCACTATGGTTACTTCCTCGGCTTCCCCACGAGAAGCACACCATAGCACTCACGCTTATCTTGCGAGTTTTAGAAGTATCCAGTTCAAGTTGTCTAATAATCGAGCACAACTCTCCAAGCAGTCCCTAACCGCGGACGCGGCTATTCGAATAGTTTTGTTAACCTTGCAAGGGTGTACCGCTACACACACGTGTCATCAGTTACCGCCTTTTGCGTGTCACCGTTCAAGAGGTGACAGCGAGGATGCCACCACAACACTTTGCCCACAGCTCCGTTCTAGTCCAGAGAGTCGCCTATCTGAGGGGGATCCGTATGGAAGTCCGGCCGAGGTTCCAGTACATCCTCAAACGATGTGTGCAGGGTCCCAAGCCGGTCTTGAAAAGCCGTTCATCCACTTCGCAGACCGTGCCACAGCCCTACCAGAACTCCGAACTACTGCGACTCTTGGGGTTCGAACGGGGTGAGGTACTAGGATGAGAGGGGTCGGTGAGCCCAATGTGTGGTTGTACTCTTCTTCTTGGATCACTACACAAGAACTCGGGCTTAGGGCGGTGTTCAACGAGACAACCCACTGTGTACTCCTACACAACCTCTCATCGTTCACCTTGTATTAGGGTAGATTCACCAACACGTTTCACTTTCATCAACACCATGTTTGTCATCCCGTTCACATCATAAGCAACCTCATTATACCACTAAGCATGCAATAAGCAGTAACAGTTGCAGGGGCTACATGATATCAACCAACTCCTACATCTGCTAGGATTGTGGTTCGCTTACTACTGTGACAAGATGATAGGTCATGCAAAGGATATGGGTTCAACTATGCGGTAGAAACGTTATCATGGTGATCATCCTAAACAATGCATAAGCGAGACATGAGAGGGAAGTGGGATTTTATAGACATGATCAATGGGGGTTTGCTTGCCTTGCTGACGAGGTTTCGATAATGGAGTCTTCAACGAAGGGGGTGATCTTGAGCTCCGAATCCACTTCTATCAGCAACATGACAATCATAGGATCAACATAATGTACAATGCACAATCACATGAATAAGATTGTAATGGTGATGTTCAAGGTACTGATGTGTTGAGCATTCCATTTAAAAGGAGTATATTGCATTTGAAATGCAAATTCAAACTCCAGTTGATTTATCGATGAATTTCAAATGCATTTGGATGCATGAAAGTTCATCTGAAAAGTTTGATCATGAAGTGATGTTGTATAGTTGAAGTAATGTTTCTGAGGTGTGGATGAAATCATTGGAAATAAGGGTGTTGCAAAATCATTTGCAAAATCATCCCAAATTTGAAATTGAAAAGGGTTCATATGCATGTTTGCTACTGTTCACCCATTTTAAAATGGTCAAACATGAAAACAAATTGCATATTCTTAATCCTTGTATTTTTCTGATAATTTTAGACATATTATTTGCTATATTTGGAGTTAGGATGAAATTTCTATGAATTTCCAAAGTTTGGGGTATTTTCTGGAATTTCTGGAATTAAATAAACCATTTAACTGATTTACTGCGTCAGCCTGACGCCAGGGTGACGTCAGGGGGCTGCTGACGCGTGGGTCCGGGCTGTCAGTGGGGGGAGTTAGTTAAGCCGGTTAGTTAAACTAACCAGGGGTTAGTTAGTGGCCTTGGGCCCACGAGTCAGTGGGATTAGGGGGTGATTAGGGGTGGGTTAACTCCTAAGTGCCCGGCGGTTAGCCGCCGGCGTCCAGTGCGCGGCGGCGCTCTACCGGAACGGCGTTACGGGACACGGGGAGGAGGCTGGGGGCACTGGGACGAAGCCCGCGACGTCGCGCGTCGTCTGGACTAGGAGGGGTTCGAGGGGGAGGCTCCAGGCCATGGCTTCGACGTCGGGAGGCGGCGGCCGGAGACACTGTCCATGGCGGACTAGCACAAAGAGCCCGGGGAGACGCACGGATGGGGGGGAAATGGAGCTGGGAGCTCACCAGTGGCGATGGAGAGGACGAAGGGGGCGGGGAAAGCAGCACGGCGTCGAAATCGACTTGGGGGTCGTCGGCGGCCGGCGGCAACTTGAAGACACGGGCGACGCCTGGGGAGCTCCTCGGTTCGATTCTGTGCGGGAGATGACGAAGACGACGGCAGCGGATGCACTGGACAGCTCGGCTCGGCGAGGGGGGCACGGTGGCCACGTCGGGGCGTCGCCGCGCTCCGGCTGTGCTTCGGGGGTGCTCGGTTTCTCGTTGCCGGAGGGGAAGGAGAGGGTCTGGGAGAGAGCTGGGGTGCGGGGGGGGGGGGGGGTGGCTTCTGCGCGACTCCGTGGCACAAGAGAGATCGAGGGGGAGGTCTAGAAGGGCCTGGACGTCGCCGTGGCGTCGTCGCCGTGCTCTGCCCTCCAGCGAGGTGCTTGGAGGGGCGGGGAGGAAGAAGACAAGGTGGCTCGGTGGGCTGGGCCGGGGCCAAGGAGGTGGGCCTCGCCTGGTGCGAGAGGTAAGCTCTCTGCTTTCTCTTTTCTTTTTATTTAATTATGTTCTATTTGTTCTGCCTAGAAAACAAAATACCTAGGCATTTTATTAAATGCCCCAAATTTTTATGTGGCCTCATAAAATAGAGAGCTAGCCACTCATAACTTTTGGGCATTTTTGAAATTCAAATAATTTGAATTTCAAGTCAAATAGGGTTTTATTTAATTTCCAAAGCCACTATTTGAATATTAGAAAATTCCATGATCATGGGATTGCTCCCAAACCATTTTTAAAATGATCAGCACCATTTATAGGAATTTTCCAAATACTCAAATGATTTTTGGAAAAAGATTTTTCTCTGGCTATTTGATTTAATTTCTCAGGGCTTTCTTTTCCCCATTTTTGAATTGCAATTTGAAATTTTTGCATGAATGCAAGGTACCTCTGATCCTAGCACATACCTAACTTGGGGTTGTGATATGCACTAGGCATTGTTACTGCTGCTGCTACGATCACAATCCCATTCAATTGCATAGCCTGGTTTTTGTCGCCCCTTGATGTACCTTTCCTTTATCCTATGCTGCATATTATTACTGATGCATTATTCAGCAGTGAGCCCTGCGCATTGTTAGCTAGGGTTAGATAGCGGGCCGTGATCACTATGGGAGCGATCGCGGATACATTAATTATAACTGTTGCAGGTACGGAACAAAGCTGACACCGCCAAAGGCCCCTATCTGGGTTATGCCTAGTCACCTCAAGTGTGAGCTATCAAGGAGTAATCTTTGTACTCCACTCGAGGCTGACTTTGTCTTGCCGCCATAGGGTCCTGAACAGCGGTTGTCCTTAAAGGTAAGAAGTCGAGCGACCCAACGGTGCCCGCGAGCGGTATATCGTCGGGAACGACAGGGAGGGTACGACCGACGTTACTGGCGTGCTTGGCCCCTACTCGTATCTCGCGAGAGTTACCAAACCACGAAAGTCGAGCTCTGCCAAGAGCACACGCGAAACAAGGTAAGGAGACGGTTCACCTTGTTGGTAACCGCAGTGACTTGGTGGGACGACAGGGCAGGCACCGATGTACTGGTGGTCCTGACTGCTGTCGTTGACCGCGGGTCGGTTAAGTCGAGGCAACGATAACGGTTGTCACGCAGGTTAATTAAAATGCTAAATGGTTCGGAGGATGACTTGAGAGGCCCGTTGGTCTGTACGCACTACCTTCACGTGGGATAAGGAGTTATGGGCTCCCCTGCGTCGTAGTTTGCCCGAAAGCTCTTCAGACGTCAGCAGTACCGCGGCCTGCGCCGGGAAGTGGTGTCTTCTTCGTCCGGACGGTGTGCTTTTGGATTTTCTTTCGCTTCACCGGCCAGCCAAGCACCGTGCAGGAGCGTGCAAGGGTGAGGGTCCTAGACCCCTTGGCGCATAGGATATAGTCCGGCGGATGGCCTCTCTGTTGAGCCTAGGATGGGCTACGTCGTGTCGGATAGCCTCGGTGGGGCGTTCCCTAACAAGGTTCACGCCACCCTGGAGATCCGAGCGTGCAGGCTGAACAGTAGTGCACCCCTGCAGGGAGTTTAATCTATTCGAATAGCCGTGTCCACGGTAACAGGACGCTTTATGCTGAAGCTGGATCTTACCACTAGAAACTATTACTATTAAACTGTATGGTTCCGGGTCTTCTTCCTCGTAGGGAGTCGAGGAGGGGAACTCGGAGGCATTGTTATTATTAATCATTACAACTTATATTATACAATGTTGCAGCAACTTCTGCTTCATTGTTACTTTATTGCTTTATATAAACTGTTGGCTGTTTCTCTTCTCATGCTGCACGACAACGTCGGAAGATGCTATTCTTCGATAGGCCTAGCTTCTTATCCTTATTCTGATTTCTATCTTGCAGTCCACTATATATACAGCCTCCCCTTTCCGTTGATACAAATGCATAATGCTTAGTAGCGGACGTAAGACTCGCGGGTATACTAGATACTCACCTACTTTATTTCCTTTATTGTTTTTCCTGATCGGCCGCTGCAGTCGACGTTGGAGCCCAGGAGAAGGAGTACCCGGAGGAGGATACTACTACGTCGAGACCCCCGCTGACCAGGACCAGGAGTAGTTTCGGAGGCTCCCAGGCAGGAGGCCTTTCCTTTTCGATCTGTACCTCTGATGTTATTTGTGCTAGCCTTCTTAAGGCAAAACTTGACTAACTATGTCTGTACTCAGATATTATAGCTTGTATAACTTATGTATTCGGGTCCGTGTGACCCCCTTTATTGTAACATATTGGTTTATCCTTTTGTGTTTAGTGTTGTGCTGTGATATTCTCACCGTGGCACCCTAATCTCAGCCGTGTACCCTGCGTGTATGATTACTGTACACGGCTTGATTTTGGGGGCATCACATGTAGCAAAACACATTGCAATGTCACCCAAATGATCAGGGAACGATCAGAGATTATAGATACGTTTGGGAGATATCAACATCCCCAAGCTTCATTCATGCTCGTCCTCGAGTAGGTAAATGATAACACAGATAATTTCTGTGGTGGCATGCTATCACACATATAAGAACTTCAAAGTAAAGCAAGTAAGATATTCAATTCAAGTCAAGACAATAACAAGCAAGAGTCTATATCTAGTATTGAAACTAGCAAAGTAAGAACATAAAGGTGCAAGAGCTCTTGCTGCCCGTGACTCGAATGTCTCCAAATGGTGTTTGCGTGCAAGAAGTGGGAGATGGGTTGTCGGGACCCGGGGTTAGCATATGTAATTCCAGTCATGATACAATCACATGGAGAGCCGAGAACTGTACCCACTTGTCTAAGCAGACAAGGCCAAGCACAGAACATTCTTGGTAAGCATCGAACGTGAGGGGCATCCCATTCAGGCCGGATGATCAACTGAGATGGGTCCTCAACGTCCGCTCAGAAGTCTAAATGCTTATGGGTGGTGAATCCCATACTCATAGACAAGTCGCCTCAACCATGTTATCGATTGGATCCTAACTCTTACATAAACTTACTCCAGCCCGATCACTTAGTCGGGGTCTAGGGCGGGCTCGATCATACAACAAAGTGTGCACGTGAAAGAGTCACGAACAATCGCATCGCGATGCCCCAAGCTGCGCACATCTAACGGCCACTTGGTGTATAAAGGAATGCCAGCCAGATCACAACTAAGGTCTCGAAAACCCATACTAAGACATGCATGTTATAAACATACACGCAGCACACATGCCTAGTATGAACAACAGGTATCATCACATAACTCTACAAAGTAATCTTTATTGATATACACATAGAGCATACAAAGATCACATGTATGTGATCAACATTACATCATACAACGGAAGCAAATTAGGTCTGAGTACAGACAAGTTTAACAAATGGCTTAGAGAAGCCTTGTAAACAAACATGCCCTTCCACGAGGGACCAGACTGCTGTCTGGGATTATGCTACCAAGGTCAACGTCAAGCTTCACGAAGGTGACTCCATCAAGATCCGGTTCTTATCTAAAACATAGAATAAGCAAACGTGAGTACAAAGTCGTACTCAGCAAGACTTACATCAGAACTACACTACTCATGCTCAAGTATCAAGGTAAAGGAGGTGGGGTTTCATCATGCAGAAGTGCCAGCTTTGACTTGGCTAATCCTGTACTACGAGTACCAGACTTTGAGGTAAGAAGCGTACACGAGTCCACTACATCTCCAACCAATACACCACTATGGTTACTTCCTCGACTTCCCCACAAGGAGGCACACCATAGCACTCACGCTTATCTTGCGAGTTTTATAAGTATCCATTCAAGTTATCTATGATCAAGTAGAGGTTTCCAAGTAGTCCATAACCGCGGACACGGCTATTCGAATAGTTCATTAACCCTGCAGGGGTGTACATCTTCACACGCGTGTCATCACTTATCGCCTCGTTCTTGGCATCCTTCAAGCGGATGTCGGACGTGGATGAAACCAAGGCACTAACCTCACATCACCTTCTCTAATCCAGGAGTCGACTACCTGAGTTTGGCACCGCTCGAGAGTCCGGCCGGTTCCACGAAACGGACTCAGATAATGTAAGGGACCGAGACGCCACCTCTGCCAGATGGTTTCACTGCCTCACAAGTCCACCCACATATCTAGGATGATGCAACCTTTTCTTCATACTTTTTCTATGCATACGCCAAATGGAAAGCCCGAATCTATTGTGACTCCTGGACCGGATCGGGTATGTAAAGAGGCCAAACGGGGCTCCCATAAAACCCTACATGTGGTCATACTCTTTGTCTTGGATCACAAAACAGGAACTCGGGGCCTAGGGAAGTGTTCAACGAGACAACCCACTGTGTACTCCTACACAGCCTCTCATCGTTCACCTTTGCTTAGGTGGATTCACCAACACTTTTCACTTTCATCAACACCACTGTGTTCATTCCATCCCGACTCATAATCAAAACATCCTCATTGTATCACTAAGCAGCAAAAGCAGTAACAGTTGCAGGGGCCACATGCTCATCATTCAACTCCTAAATCTGCTAGGATTGTGGTTTGCTTAATACGGTGACAGAATGATAGGTCATGCATCGGAATGGGTTCAACTATGCGAAAGAACGTGTCTCGGTGATATCCTAAACATGCATAAGCGAGACTGAGAGGGAAATACGATTTTATAGACATGATCAATGGGGTTTGCTTGCCTTGCTGACGAGGTTCGATATCGGGGTCTTCAACGAAGGGGGGTGGCCTCCGGTTCCAGTTGCACGTCTATCGAGAAAGCAATCAAACAAGGTATAAATTTATTTGCAATGCATCAAACACATGATCAATATTGAAATGGTGATGTTCTTGGTCACAATGTGGGTACAATTCCATTTAAAAGAAGTCAAATGCAAAGTCATTTGCAAATGTGCTTCAAATTTGAATTTGAAATAAAGCCATATGGATGTTTTGCACTGTTCACCCAATTTTAATTGGTCAAACATGAAAACAGAGCCCATATTCATAATCCTTGGATTTTTCTGATAATTTTAGACATATTATTTGTTATATTTGGAGTTAAAATGAATTAGTTATGATTTTCCAAAGTTTAAAGCAATTTCTGGAATTTCTGTAATTATTTTAATTCACTGGAAAAGGCTTTTCTGCATCAGCATGGTGTCATGCTGACGTCAGGGCTGCTGACTGGTCAACCTGACGAGTGGGACCCGCAGGTCAGTGAGCCTGGGTTAAGTTCCGGTTAAATAGAGTTAACAGGGTGTTAGGGGGGGGGGGCTCTAGGGTCCACATGTCATTGGGCTAAGGGGGGGGGGGTTGAGAAGGGTCATTAGCCTTAATGGCCGGCGGCTAACCGGCGGCGACCTAGCCATGGCGGCGCAGCACGGGGGTGGTGCTCCCGGTGGCCATTTGGTGCGGGGCTTGCACCAAACTGATCACCAGTGAGCCGCGGTTCAAAGGGAGGGCTCGGGGGAGTGTGGGGAGGACCAGGGGCTCACCGGCGACGAGGAACGGCGGAGGCCGTGGCACTGTACCGGCGGGCTTGGTGATTCCGGCTACGGCAAGAGCAACGGAGGGCACAGGGAGATAGAGGGGCTCACCAGGAGCTCTCTGGTGCTAGCCAGGGGTGCTGGGGACGCCGGACGACGAGGTAATCGGCGAGGAACTCCGCGGCGGCCGGCGGCAATCCGGTGAAGGGGACGACGACTCCAGGGCTTGCGCGGTTCGATTAGTCGAGGGTTTCGACGGAGAGGACAGCGGCGCTTCGCTTGGACATGGTCGCAGCGGCTGAGGAGGCGAGTGGCCACGGTTCTCCACGGTGGTGCTCCGGCGTGCTCTCTTCGGCGGCCAAAATTATGAGCTGAGGAGCGGGGAGAAGAACCTGGGAGGGAGGAAGGGGGTGCGGGGGTGAAAGAGCAGCTCCGTGGCGTGAGGAGGAGGCCTGGGGGGTTCTAGGCGAGCCTCGGTGGCGTCCACGGCGCTCGGCTCGCCACCGAGCTGCTTCGGGCGCCGGGAAGGAAGACGACAGGAGGAGGCGGCTGGGCTGGGCCAGGCCAGTGGAGAGGTGGGCCTCGCTGGTGGGCGTGAGGTAAGCCTACCCCTTTCTTTTTCTTTTTAGTTTTTCTGTTTCATTTGTTTTGCCTAGATTTAAAATAGCTAGGCATTTTTAATAAATGTCCAAATACTTTTATAAATACTAGGTGACCAGTAGTTAGTCACATAAATAATTTGGACATTTTTGAAATTCAATAAATTTGAATTTCAATTCGAATAGGGGTAAACTTTAATTTCCAGAGCACTATTTGAATATTAGAAAATTTCCTGAGTATGGGAAAATACCCAAACCACTTTTAAAATGATCAGCATCATTTATAGGAATTTTCCATACATTCAAAAGAATTTTTGGAAAAAGATTTATTTCTGGCCTTTTTATTTAAATTCTCAGGGCTTTCTGCTTCCCCATTTTTGAATTTCTTTTGAAATTCTTACATGATGCAATGGCACAAGAAACCCTAGTACTTAGCCTAGTTGGGGTTTTGACATGGGTGTAGAGCATAAAAATACTATATAATTTAATTGATAACTTAATCTACTAAAACTTCACACTTGGTCTCCTTCGGAATCTTATTTTGACTCGTCCCTAGACCACTAGTCAGGTACAAGTCAAACTGATCCTATCCCTTTCGACTTTGAGCACTCATGCAATGGATGAGCACAAGAAAGATATGATGGCACTTAGGATGGCAAAGAGAATAATGATGGGGAAGGAATACAAAAAGGTGTAAAAGGCTCACATCAATGAGGACAATCATAGGCGAGAGAAAGCCAAATGATAGATATGATGTGAGGAGTAGGGATTTCCATGCAACAGATGCACATATGAGCTAAGGTAAGCTCTCCAATGGAACTAGTGGGGAGCATCCAACTTGCTTGCTCATGAAGACCTAGAGATCTTTGAGGAGGCTCATCCTTGGAATATAACTTTGCATGAATGATATGAAAATCTCTATGGAGTACAAATATAACTTTGCAGTACGAGTGTGGATCTTTCAAAAGGAATAGTAGTGTTGCCCCCTTCTCTCTTTTTATTTCTTTTTTTCTTTATTTTTCTATTATTTTGTATTTTTGTGGCCTCATTGGCTCTTTCTATTTATCTCTCATTTGTCCACTTTGGGATCTTTTCCTCACTTAAGGGAAACACTCTATATTTTGCAAGAGTATAGAAGATCACACACATTACAAGAAGTACTCAACATAAAGAAAACTGAAAACTATCATGATGAATGCAAATGTATGCCTCTGCCAGTGTAGCAGGATATGTAATGATACCAGCATGTCATGTAGCAATGATAAGGGCAAGGCCCAACTAGCATGCGGCTCTACGATCAAGAAAAAGCATGTATGACATGAAGATCAAGTCATGAGATGATGGATGTTGCATGGCAATGTATCTTTGAAATGCTATGGAAATTCCTTGATAGGTAGGTATGGTGGTTGTTTTGAGGAAGGATATAAGGAGGTTTATGATGACAGAGCGTATCAAGCCAAGGGTTTGGATGCACCGGCGAAGTTTGCACCAACTCTCAAGACGAGATAGGGCAATGCACGATACCGAAGAGGCTAGCAAAATATGGAAGGTGGAAGTGTCAACAATTGAATACTTACATTAGTCCGAAGAACTCATGCACTTATTATTGGTAACTCTCTATCTAATCAGGAGGTTCACAAAGATACACGTACCCCGAGGAGGAGTGTATGGGGGTTTGGTTATCCTTGCGCATCCTCGACCCATGGTACGTGAGGATACTCTATATACTCCAACCCCTCTAGAGGTTAGCGATCCATCTAGTAGCTAGAGTTCTCAACTATTTTTTGTAGTTTTAAAAAAGAAGCATGGATTTCGCAAAATACGACACATATCATTAATAGGCTCAAGATCTTGGCCCAAAAGTCCAAAAATTACTCAAATCAATACCTCAAAACTATTCCAAGTTATTACTATACTTATAATAGCAACCTCAATTACCTACTAATGCAAGACACACAACTCAGTGCAACAGACCAACTCTCTTAACAAGATAAGCATGGCAACTCAAGAGAGTTCCAAAAGCAACAACCTAAATAAAAGATCTTAAAAAGAATAAGCATGAAAACTAAGCGCTAGGCATGACAGCAGCTACGCAAAGATAAAGAACACACAAACAAGGATAAGCATGCAAACCTATGTTGTGTTCTAGGGTGGAGTGGAGCGTGTTTATCTCCAAAACAATGAAGGATAGGGTTCAACTTGTTATGAACAGCAAGCAAAACTAAAACAAACTAAAAGGTAAAGAGCGAGACAATCCAAGTATAGCACATAAGATATGAAGTGATAAAAATATAGGATGGAGAAGGACAAACTGATGATTGTTGATGGAGAAGGGGAGCACGGGGGCATACCCAAGCTTAGATGCTTGAGTCTCCTTGGATATTTCTCTGGGATTCATGGGGGCATCCCCAAGCTTGAGCTTTTGACACTCCAGAATCTTCTTTCATCATCTTCCTTCGCATACTTGAAAACAACCTTCATACGAAACTCATCATAAGATGATTAGAGTGGTTAGTACCCATAAATAAATATTTTTCCTCTACTAGAAATAAAGATTTTCATGAAGATATACTTTTTCTCAAGATTTCCAAAAGGTTTTTGCAAAGAAAAAGCAAGCTTAAGATTTTCAAAACGGAGAAAACGCAAAACGTAGCCGGATCTGTGAAAAAGAGACCAGCAAGTTGTAAATAATGTTTTCGGGGCACTTATGCAACTCAAATAAAAAAAAACTCAGAACGAACACGAGAAAGACAATTGTATAGAGCATACTGTCATAAAAAAATTCAGATCAAAAAGACGATCGAGTGATTTTTTGTTAATTTTTCCGTCAAGCAGACATAATCTGTTTCTGGACAACATGTCACAACTTTCGATCTTTCTTGCAATCAGAGGCTAAACTTGGCACAAAGCCTGCAAATAAAGATTCAATGATGTTGCTACAATAGTAACAAGCATCAAGACCACTAAAACTGAAAGTAAAAACATCTTGGGTTGCCTCCCAATAAGCGCTTTACTTTATTCCTTTGACCTAGGCATGATGCAAAAGATCATGTTTTGTCAACTTCAAATGAATAGCTTGCCCGTGTAACGGACTCATGATGTCTACGCACGCTTCTATTCTTGTAGACTATGTTGGGCCTCCAAGTGCAGATGTTTGTAGGACAACAACAATTTCCCTCAAGTGGATGACCTAAGGTTTATCGAACTCAGGGAAGTAGAGGTTGAAGATGGTCTCTCTCAAGCAACCCTGCAATTAAGATACAAGAAGTCTCTTGTGTCCCCAACACACCTAATACAACTAGGAGTTGTATAGGTGCACTAGTTTGGCGAAGAGATGGTAAAATACGAGTGATAGGTATGGCAAAACAAAGTAATATAACTCTGTAATAAAAAGTGCAGCAAGCAAACAAGTGGTAAACGTGAGCACAAACGGTATTGCAATGGTGGAAACAAGGCCTAGGCTTCATACTTTCACTAGTGGCAACTCCCAACAAAAATTAACATAGTCTAATCACATGATATTTCCCATAAAACATGCAATGGAGATGCACTCGGAGGTCATTCCTTTGTGGTCAAGAAAGGACAAGAATTATGTAGGGCTACAAAAGAACACCTCAAAGTTCATAGTTCTCAATCTATGGATTTCCCAATGTAACCGCGGCCATCCAAAGAGAGTACCACAATCACCACAACATATCTCAAGGATAGTCAAAGACAAGCACCAAGAGACTCTCAATCTTAAATCAACACACAAAAGTGGAAATCACTCATGAAAATATTCTTCAAACCCATGTCCAATAGACCCCTGTCACCATGGTCTCGGGGATTATACTAGATAAGATCAAGTGAGTACATCAATCCAATACATAGAGGAAGGGGAAATATCATGAGATCACCCTAGATTAACATAGCCTATGATCACAACGAAGATCACATCATGGGAGAGAGAGAAGAACACATAGCTACTGGTAGAAACCTCAGCCCCGAGGGAGAACTACTCCCGCTTCATGGAGGGAGGAAGCAACGTCGATGGAGATGAATCCGGGGGCACTTCACCGTCCCGGCAGGGTGCCGGCACAGGAATTCTGGTCCCCCGAAGCTTGTTGGCGATGGCGGCGGAGATCGGAATCGCTTCTGGAAAAAGTACTTCGATATTAGGGATTTCCTCCGCGGGGGCTAAATATAGGCCAAAGGAGGGGGCCAGGGGGGCACAGGGCATCCAGGAGGGCGGGTGGCGCGGCCTAGGGGGACCCGCTCCGGGCACCCTCCTGGGCCCCTGGGGGTGGCCCTCCTTCCATGTCTTGGTTATTCCGGAAGCTTCCGGAGCACTGATTTTTTATATAAATTTCCAGGATTGTTTGGGCACTTTAATTATTGGAAAAACCTGAAATACAAAAACAGCAGAAAACAGGAACTGGCAACTGGGTGCACTGAATTAATAGGTTAGTCCAAATATGATCAAAAGTGTAAAGACTACAATTATCAAAATCAATTTCTGTGCTACTAATCAAAGCCGTGGTGTCATCCTCTACATTTGAATTGCTTTCTATTATAACAGTTTTTACATCCTCCTGGGTGTGAGGACGTCTAGGAGCAACTTCAAACCAGAGATCCGGTTCTTTCCCCAGGAGGCCATGCCATGGGCATAATTCCCTGTCATAACTAGTTTAGTCACAAGGTCTGTTAATCTTTTAAGTACCCATAGTGATAGGCAAGACCAAAGAAACTGAAAGCAAGACAACTAATTTTTTGTGGTTTTTGGTATAAGACTCCAAAGAAAAAAATATAAAGTAAACTAACAAGACTAAAAAGCAAAGGTAAACGATAGTGTGCAACTCCTCTATCTTTTAGACTAGAGTCCCCGGCAACGGTGCCAGAAATTATGCTTGATGGCACTGAATTAGTGCTCCTCGTTGGCTACCCAAGTGGAAGGTTGAGAAGTAGACAACGACAAATTTCCCTCGGTGAAGATACCAAGGTTCTCGTACAAGGAGGACTCCAAGTTCTTCAAGTAGATGGCAAGGAAACAATGGCGCCGTATACAACCAAGGTTGCTTACTTGACCTGGACCTGCATACAACAAAAAATAACTTTTCTCCCAAAGAGTTCAGAGAGGTTGTCAATCTCTCCGTTCTTGTCGTTTACAAAGGATCAAACACAAGCGGGAAATAGTAGTGGTGATTGCAAGAAAAAGTAAATAAAAGAAGTAAATAGTGGAGGTTTAAAAAATGGTGGAAATATGGACCGGGGTCCCATGATGTTCACTAGTGATGTCTCTCTCCCACAAGACGATAAACATGCTATGCCGGGTGAACAAATTACAGTTGGCAATTGACAGAATTATAAACGCAATGCAATGCTAATTATGCTACTTGAAAGTTAGAGGCTCAATCGTATGGGTAGTACGCCAAGACCTGTAGACCGTTTATCATAAGCATTTACTCACTAATCATCCACCTTGAGATATCTATCCAGAATATCTCGCTGGCATTAAGTTGCGAGCCCCACCTAAAGTGTAAACTTAAAGGAACAAACAACTGCATGAACGAACTTTGCGTAAGGTAAACAATCCTTGCAACCGCGGTTACGAGCACGATTGTTTTCTCCGTGGTGGCAATAGCACATCCCCTAGTCTCATGTTTCTGTCACTCAAGCTAGAAATCGGGGGGCATGAACCCACAATCAAGCATAACACTCCCTCTTGGAGTTACTATCTACTACTTGACCAAAGCAATAAAAAGCAACGGAGAACATGCAAGAATTACTCAATAACAAAATATAAAAGGAGAACCAAATATATAACTCATCAAACTCTGAACATAATCTCATAATCCATCAGATCCCAGCAAACACAGCATATCAACAGTAGAAATATTACATAGGTGCCTTGATCATGTAGGGCAGCTCACAAGGGCTAAGAATTGAAGCACAAGATTGGAGAGAAGACATCACATAGCTACTAGTCATGGACCCATGTTCCAAGGGGGACTACTCACGTCACATCCGGGAAGCACTCATGGTGGTGGAGAAGCTCCCGGAGATCAATCCTCCCTCTGGCAGGGTGCCGGGACGTGGTCTTCTGGCGATCCCAATCTAGGGATCGCCGCGGCAGCGGAATAGTGGCGAATTTCGCAATGCGGAGTCTTTTTTCAGGGTTTCTGTACCGAGGAGTAAATATAGGCGGAAGGAGGGCCAGAGGGGAGGGCCCAGCCCTCCAGGCGGCCTCCTATCACGACCAGGGGTGGGGAGGCGCCACCTGGCCGCCTGGAAGGGGGTGGGACCCCTCCGGCTCCCGTTCACTCTTCCGAAGTGTTCTGGAACGTTGATTTTTATATTTTCATGGAATTTTTTGGGAAATTGTAAATATGGGTATAAACCTAGAATTCACAGACATTAGCGGGAAGAAACTAGCACTAGGTGCATTGAGTTAGTAGGTTAGTCCAAATATGTGTAAAAAGGTATGACAATGTAGCAAAACACATACCAATGTAACCCAAATGAGCAGGGAACAAGCAACAATTTTAGATACGTTTGGGACGTATCAACATCCCCAAGCTTAATTCCTGCTCGTCCTCGAGTAGGTAAATGATAACACAGAAAATTTCTGTGGTTACATGCTATCACACATATAAGAACTTCAAAGTAAAGCAAGTAAGATATGCAATTCAAGTCAAGACAATAACAAGCAAGAGTCTATATCTAGTATTGAAACTAGCAAAGTAAGAACATAAAGGTGCAAGAGCTCTCGCTTTCCTTGACCCAAATGTCTCCAAATGGTGTTTGCGTGTGAGAAGTGGGAGATGGGTTTACAACATAAAATACTATATAGTTTAATTGAGAACTCAATATACTAAAACTTCACACTTGGTCTCCTTCGGAATATTATTTTGACTCGTCGCCAGACCACTAGTCAGGTACAATTCAAATTGATCCTCTCCCGTTCGACTTTGAGCACTCATGCAATGGATGAGCACAAGAAAGATATGATGGAACTTAGGATGGCAAAGAGAATAATGATGGGGAAGGAAGAGAAAAAGGTGTGAAAGGCTCACATCAATGCGGACAATCATAGGCGAGAGAAAGCCAAATGATAGATATGATGTGAGGAGTAGGGATTGCCATGCAACGGATGCACATATGAGCTAAGGTAAGCTCTCCGATGGAACTAGTGGGGATGCATCCAACTTGCTTGCTCATGAAGACCTAAAGCTCTTTTGAGGAGGTTCATCCTTGGAATATGCAAGCCATGTTCTATAGTGTAAGGATCCCCACATAGTTATGTCTGAGTGATATGAAAATCTCTATGTAGTACAAATATAACTTTGGAGTATGAGTGTGGATCTTTTAAAATGAATAGTAGTGTTGCCCCTTCTCTCTTTTTATTTCTATATTTTTTTGTATTTTTTTGCCTCATTGGCTCTTTCTATTTATTTCTCATTTGTCCTCTTTGGGATCTTTTAATTTTTCCTCTTTGGGATATTTTCCCCACTTAAGGGTAACACTCTATATTTTACAAGAGTATAGAAGATCACACAGTTTACAAAAAGTACTCAACATACAGAAACCTGAAAACTATTATGATGAATGCAAATGCATGCCTCTGCCAGTGTAGCAAGATATGGAATGATACTAGCGCATCATTTAGCAATGATAAGGGTAAGGCCCAACTAGCATGCGGCTCTACGATCAACAAAAATCATGTATGGCATAAAGATCAAGTGATGAGATGATGGATGTTGCATGGCTATGTATCTCGGAAATGCTATGGAAATTCCTTGATAGGTAGGTATGGTGGCTTTTTTGAGGAAGGATATAAGGAGGTTTATGATGACAGAGCGCATAATGCCAAGGGTTTGGATGCACCGGCGAAGCTTGCACCAACTCTCAAGACGAGAAAGGGCAATGCATGGTACCGAAGAGGCTAGAAAAATATGGAAGGTGGAAGTGCCAACTATTGAATACTCGCATTAGTCCGAAGAACTCATGCACTTATTATCGGTAACTCCCTAACTAATCAGGAGGTTCACAAAGAGACAAGTACCCCGGGGAAGAGTGTATGGGGGATTTGGTTATCCTTGCGTATCTTAGGTATTCCACAGTAGATACGTTAATGAGTATGCAAATAGAGCAACACGGGATTCTTCAGTTCGTGTGTCGGACCGGTATTCTGGGCCCAGTCGGTGATATTGCATCAACAACTTGCAAGAAAGTGACTATGTCACAAGAGATGTAATAGACATGGACGAGTAAACTTGTTTGTTGGTAACGAGGTGTGAGCTAGGTATAACGATAACGATGATCAAACCCCGGACAAACAAAAGTACCGCAAGACAAAGGGATCAAGTCTTATCGTTAACGGTTACCAACAATGACGAAGTTCATTCGATGGAAGCGCATGGGCTATCAAGGACTTTAACCAGGTCCAACTGATTAGTCATTGATCAAGAGAGTGTCTTGATCATGTATGTTATTTCCCGGACCGTAGGGTGTCACACGTAAGGGTAATCGACGCATTATGATAGATTCGGGATCATTGGTGACATAGGAGAGAGCACCGGAATTGTTACGGGAGTTGCCAGAAGCTGTTCCAGATATTTTGAAAGGTTCAATATAAAATTTAATTATATTTAGTAATGTTTTATTATTTGTTTCACATATTTAAATATTTAAATATATTTAAATTAATTAATAAAATGGAAAAAGGCAAACGGGCGACATGGGGCCCATTAAAGAAGGGAGGGGGTTCCCCCCTTGGGCCATGCGCCAAGGGTGGGGCCCATTGATACGTCCCAAATGTATCTATAATTTTTGTTTGTTCCATGCACTTTTATGTGACATTGCTACATGTTTTTCTACACTTCCATATCATTTTCACATATTTGGACTAACCTACTAACTCAGTGCACCCAGTGCCAGTTTCTGTCTGCTTATGTCTTTAGTTGTAGTGATTTTTCCCCAATTTAAAATGCTCCAAAAATTCTAGAAAAATCAGAATAAAAATCAGCGTCAAGAAAGCTTCCGAAACCACTGATGAAGTGTCGGAGGGGGGCCAGGGCCGACCCAGGCGGCCAGGTGGCGCGGACCCCTCCTTGGCCGCGCCACCAGGGCGACTGGTAGGTGGGTCCCACCCCTGGTTCCCCCCTTTGGCCTATTTTTACCCCTCGTCCAGGAAACCCTCGAGGAGAATCCCGTATCGCTAAATACCTCTCTGTTTCGCCGCCGCCGCGCTTCCATGATCGGGAGCACCAGAAGACTTCTTCCCGGCACCCTGCCGAAGGGAGGATTGACCTTCGGGAGCTTCTCCACCACCATGGACGCTTCCCGGATGTGCCGTGAGTAGCCCCCCTTGGACCATGGGTCCATGAACAACAGCTATGTGATGTCTTCTCTCCATCTTTGTCTTCAATGTTTAGACCTTGTGAGCTGACCTACATGATCAAGGCACCTATGTAATTTTCCTGCTGTTGCTATGCCGTGTTTGCTGGGATCCGATGGATTATGAGATTATGTTCAGATCGTGATGAGTTATATATTTGGTTTACCTTTTATATTTTGTTCTTGAGTAATTCTTGCATGTTCTACGTTGCTTTTTATTTCTTTGGCCAAGTATTAGATAGTAACTCCAAGAGGGAGCGTTATGCATGATTGTGGGTTCATGCCCCCCGATGTCTAGCTTGAGTGACAGAAACATGAGACTAGGCGATGTGTTGTTGCCACCAGGGAAAAAATGGTGCTTGTAACCACGGTTGCATGGATTGTTTACCTTACACATAGATTGTTAATGCAGTTGTCTTTTGCTTTGAGTTTACACTTTGGGTGGGGCTCGCAACTTAATACCAGCGAGATGTTCTGGATAGATATCTCAAGGTGGATGATTAGTGAGTAGATGCAGATGGATTTCGGTCTACTTGTCTTGGCGTACTGCCCATACTTTTGAGCCTCTTACTTTCAAGTAGCATAATTAGCATTGTGGTGCATTTATAATTCTGTCAATTGTCCAGCTGTAATTTGTTCACCCATCTTAGCTGTTTATCGTCTTTTGAGAGAGAGACATCACTAGTGAACGTCATGGGATCCCGGTCCATATTTCCACCATCGTTTACAACTCCACTTTATTTACTGCTTTTACTTTCCATTGCAATTATCATTACCACTATCATTATCTCTTGCGTTTGATCCTTTGTAAACGACAAGGCCTAAGGGATTGACAACCCCGCTATACCCATTGGGAGCAAAGTTATTTGTTTCTCTGTGCGGGACCACGTCAACTCTCGCGTCATCAAGCGTAATTTCTGGCGCCGTTGATACCTACTTGTCGATCCTTGGAGTCCTCCTGGATTCGATAAACCTTACAATCCTCGTGTAAGGAAAATTAGCCGCTATCTACATCTCTACCTTCCAATTGGGGTATCCAACGAGGAGCACTACTTCAGTGCCATCAAGCTAATTTCTCGTGCCGTTGCCGGGGACTCCACTCTTCAAGATAGGGGAGTGCACACTATCTTTTATCTTAGCTTTTTAGTCTTGTTAGTTTACCTTATCATTTTTATCTTAGTGTCCTTTATGAAAAACTGCAAAAAAAATTGTTTACCTTGTTCTTGCTTGCTTCTACCATTATGGGTTCCATTGAAAACACTAAGTTGTGTGACTTCACTAGTCACAACAACAATGACTTTATCTGCACTCCTATTGCTACACCTGCCACTTCAGCATCTTCTTATGAAATTAAACCTGCTTTGCTAAATCTTGTTATGAAAGAACAATTCTCTGGTGCTGGAGATGATGCTACTTTACACATGAAGAATTTTGTTGAGCTTTGTGATATGCAAAAGTATAAAGAAGTAGAAGGTGATATTGTTAAGCTTAAGCTTTTTTCCTTTCTTTTTGAGAGGAGGAGATAAAATTTGGTTTCAATCCTTTCCTAGGAATAGCATAGATTCTTGGGATAAGTGCAACGATGCTTTTATTGGGAAGTACTACCCACCTGCTAAGATTATCCAATTGAGGAGAAATATTATGAATTTTAAGAAATTGGATAATGAACACGTTGCCCAAGCTTGGGAACGCATGAAATCTCTTGTTAAAAACTGCCCTACACATGGTTTGACTACTTGGATGGTTATCCAGACTTTTTATGCAGGCTTGAACTTTACCTCACGAAATCTGTTAGACTTGGCCGTGGGAGGAACCTTTATGTCAACAACACTTGGTGCTGCCACAAAACTGTAACACCCCGGGTGTCACACTACAGTAATCACTTTTACTGTTGCCAAGTCACTGTGGTTAAGCATGGATGATCACCCTTGATCATAGTGATCCAGATTTAGCCCAAATAAAAATTCCAAATCTAAATGAAAATAAAACATTGCCCAAATTTTTTGCAAACAAGTTTGTTAAATGCCTAAAAATCATTGGACCATGTTAGAACAACTATGGGAATTTCTCGTCCAGTAGTGCAACAACCAGCCAACCCACCTGGCCCAGCCCACCCCCATTCTCTTCTTCCTCCTCCCACTACTCCTTCTTGTCAAGCACACGCACGCTGCACGCACGCCATGATTCCCTCCATTCACAGATCGACAACCAGCCGCGACAGTGCCCACCCTTGGGATAAGAACGAGCCCAACCCCCGTGGACAACCCCCGATATTTCCCCCCTCGCGCGTCGCTCGTCTTTGTCTTCTCCGCTGCGCCCGAGCCGCCATGGGCGCAAGCTCGTGAGTATGCGCGGCCACCCTTGCCACCAGGCCAATCCGTGCCATCTAAGGTGTTCACCATCGACGTCCTCATCGCCCTGTAGAAGAAGCCGAGCCGGGAGCCACCGTACGTTCGGGATCGAGCCGGTTTTCTGCCACGACCGTCGTTGAGATCGTCCCAACCGATCATCCCCGAGCCACCAAACCATGTCCTCGAGCTCTGTGGTGAGCTCCTCTTCCGATTCCCCTCGACCCCGATCTCAATATGTGTCCGTAGTAGCTGTTTCGCATGCTCGTGTTCGCCATGGCCGAAGCCTTGTCATGTTCGTTTGGCATGCCTACCACTGCCCGTCTTGGTCGCGTTCGCCGCTCCGCGGCGGTGCCTTGCCATGCCCTGCGTCCCCTCGCGCGTCCATAGCCGCGTGCGCCAGCTGCCGCTGTTGTCTGCTTCTAGCCACGGCCATGGCTATGGCCATGTGCGTGTGTATAGTGTATGTACAATGTGTGGCTGTGTGTGTACACTGCTTGCGTGCCAGTGTGTGAGTAGTGTGTGTGAGCGTGGTGAGCACTGGCCGCAGGCGCCCTTTGCCCATGCATGCCCAGCCGGGCGCGCTCGCAGTTGCCTGCTGCTGCGCTCGCCGCAATGCAGCTGCTGCCTGCTGCTGAATGTTGCTTGCTGCTGACTGCAGCAGCTGCAGCTGAACCCTCATTTTTTTGCAAATAAATTGCAGAAAAAATTGAGCCAAATGAATACAAACATAGTTAAAATTGATATGTGCAGATAGTAGGCCTAACCAGCTTTAAATTGTTCCATTGGACCAATTCCAAAAAATGCATGGATTAATTCCTATAAAATTAACAAAATGCAGATTTTTGTTGACTCTAAAATAGTCATGTCATCATTGCAAGTTTAGAGCAATAAATTGACATGTTACTTGAACTTGTCATGGCATCCAAGGTTATGGCATGAAAGTGCACATACCATAGAGCGAAACACATGTTGGATGCAACTCCATATTAGCTATGGATCAATAACAATTGTCCAGCAAACATTGCACCTTTTAACAATTTCTGGAATTGCCGGCAAGTAGCACTTTTTCAGCAAGGTTTTAATTAAGTAAACGAACCTTGATAAATTTGGCTTCCATACCAGATTCGAGATCACAGAAAATTATTCGACTTGATATAAGGCACTAACTCGGTGGATGAGCAGAACACTGAACCGTAGCCTCTCGAAAACAGCAAAGTGTTGATTTAGAAACAAGAATCCCAGACTTAGCAAAAATTCAGTGGGTTCCAAAATCAATGTCTATGACAAGTAGGCCCTAGCCTTTTTAATTATAAGAAATGTTTTATTTAAATATATTAACTCTGAGTCACTGAAAGGTGGTCCCTCTGTGTCAGTTTGACTAGTCAACATCACTATTGTAGATAATGTTGAATTAATAATAATAAATTTTTTCCAGAAAATGATTAAAACGATTAAATCTTTAAAAATCAATATCTTTTAATATGTAGGTCGGATCAAAATACTTTATACTTGAAAGTTACTCAGAAAAATACAATGAATAAGAATACACTACCCGTATACCCACCGCACCCGTCTAACCTACCGAACGTGGAACATTTCTCCTTCGGTTCATGTGTCTGTCAGACGACCGGAGCCGGTAAAACTTTCCGGATGAAAATGTTCTGTGAATAAAAGTTGTTCGGAATGCATCAACGATCACGGATACACTATCGACATGTCTGTCAGATATTCACGACACTACAGACATGGAACCTTCCCCCTCCGGGCCGTCTGTCGGTAATCACCCGGAGCCTGTATTTCATCCCCGGATGAATTCCCGCTCCGAGCATAATACATTGTACTGCGTTAGAGCACCGTTAGCTTTGCATATGTCTTGTCATGCATCTGTTTTTTATGCTTGCTTTATATTTACTATCCCCCCCTTAATCTCCGGTAGACCCCGCTGCTGTCGCTGACTAGACCGCTTCTTAGTACGACTACTTCGTCGACGACCCTACCCCTACCGCCGAGCTTCCAGGCAAGCAGAGCCATTCTCTTCCCCAGATATCGCCTATCTTTGCGTACATTTCTTGCACTAGGCATTGTTACTGTTGCTGCTACGTTACAATCCTATTCAATTGCATAGCCTGTTTTTGTCGCCCCTTGATGTACCTTCCTTTATCCTATGCTGCCTATAAATATATATTATATTCAACAGTGAGCCCTGCGCATTGTTAGCTAGGATTAGATAGCGGACCGTGATCACTCAGGGGAGTTATGCGGATACAACTTATTACAACTGCACAGGTACGGTACAATGCAAACACCGCCGTAGGCCCCTACCTCGGCTCTGCCGAGCCACATCAAGTGTGGGCTATCGAGGAGTAATCCTCGTACTCCACTCGTTGCTGACTCTGTATAGCCGCCCTAGGTTCCTGAGCCATGGTTTTCCTTAAGGTAAGAAGTCGGGTGACCCAACGGTGCCCGCGAGTGGTATTGCGACGGGACGACAGGGAGGGTACGAGCAGTGTACCAGTGTGCTTGGACCCTGATCATTGGCCGCGAGAGTTACCAAACCACGAAAGTCGAGATCCTCCAGGAGCACACGCGAGATAAGGTAAGGAGTCGATTCACCTTGTTGGTTACTGCAGAGACTTGGTGGGACGACAGGGCAGGCAACGATGTACTGGTGGTCCTGACTGCTGTCGTTGTCCGCAGGTCAGTTAAGTCGAGGCAACGATAATGGTTGTCCAGCAAGTTAATAAAATGACTAATGGTTCGGTGAATGTCTTGAGTTGGTTATATTCCATTTATGCACTACCTACACGTGGGAATTACGAGTTATGGGCTCCCCTGCTTCGTAGTCTCGTCTGAGGACTCTTCAGACGTCAGCAGTACCGCGGCCTGCGCCGGGAAGTGGTGTTGTCTTATTTTTTCTCGCGCTGGTGTCTTATTTGGTTTGATTTTGCTTCACCGGCCAGCCTCGCACCGTGCAAGAGTACGTTGGAGTTAGGGTCCAAAGCCCTGCGTACATAGGATTTAGTCCGGCGGATGACCTCTCTGTTGAGTTTGAAAGATGGGCTATGGAGTTTCGGATAGCCTCGGTTGGGCATTCCCTAACAAGGAGTACGCCACCCTGGAGATCCGTGCGTTGTAGTGTAACAGAAGTGCACCCCTGTAGGGAAGATTAATCTATTCGAATAGCCGTGTCCACGGTAACAGGACACTTTATGCTAAAGCCAGATCCTACTACTACAAACTATTATTACTAAACTGTATGTGATAGGGCATGTTTTCCCTTGATTGGTTTTAGTGATTGATGACAATACATATGCGGACTAACTGGGTGCGATGAGCATTTCAGATAATTACATTAATGGCACAAGACGGTTATTGCCCCTCGGTGTATGAAGCGTGAAGACGGAGTTTTTCTTTCGATCTCCTTTTTGATATTTGAGTCGTAGGAAAACTGTACTATGAAGAGGGGATCCGCTTTGGAAATGGTGGGTGGAATCATCACACAGTCTCACTTTCTGCACCCACATATTTCTCTTGCGTCGTGGAGGTGTGGAAACATATTGGAAATGGCTCCCTGGCTCTGCCAGGGCGGTAGTAGCGCTCCAGGAGCGGTAGTACCGTGCTGCCGTAGTACCGGACCCAGTACCGCACCCACTACCGGAATCCCACTGGACTCTGTGGTAGTGGGGACGACACTGGGGCTCGGCAGTACCGCGGAGCGGTAGTACCACTCCGGGTGTAGTAGTACCGCTCCACGGTAGTACTGGACTCAGTACCGCATCCACTACCGGAATCCCACTGGACTCTGCTGTAGTGGGGGCGGCACTGGGGTTCGGTAGTACCGCGGAGCAGTAGTACCACTCCGGGTGCGGTAGTACCGCTCCACGGAAGTACCGGACCCATTACCGCACCCACTATCGGAATCCCACTGGACTCTGCGGTAGTGGGGACGACACGGTGGCTCGTCAGTACCGCGGAGTGGTAGTACCACTCCGGGTGCGGTAGTACCGCTCCACGGTAGTACCGGACCCAGTACCGCATCCACTACCGGAATCCCACTGGACTCTGCTGTAGTGGGGGCGGCACTGGGGCTCGGTAGTACCGCGGAGCAGTAGTACCGTTCCTGGTACGGTAGTACCGTGCCCCGGTAGTACCAAGGCCAGTACCACACCCACTACCGGAATCCCTCTGGACTCCACGGTAGTGGGCACGGTAGTGACCCTCAGTACTACCGGTGGCACGGTAGTACTGCTCTCGGTACGGTAGTACCACTTCTGAAGCGGTACTACCGTGGTTGGTGGGCAGCCAACGGCTGCATTTATGGCCACCTATAAAAGGGGGTCTTCTTCTCCATTTAGACTTACCTCATTTATTGCTCTCACCTCCATTGACGCCCAAGCTCCATTCTTGCCCGATCTCCATCCCTAGCCATCAAAACTTGTTGATTCTCTAGGGTTTGGAAGAGGAGGCCCCGGTCTACACTTCCACCAAAGGATATTTGATTCCCCCCACTAATCCCGTGTGGATCTTGTTACTCTTGGGTGCGTTGGTACCCTAGACGGAAGAGGTCACCTCGAAGCCACATTCCATTGTGGTGAAGCTTCGTGGTTTTGTTGGGAGCCTCCAATTAAGTTGTGGAGTTTGCCCCAACCTTGTTTGTAAAGGCTTGGTTGCCACCTTCAAGGCCGCATCATAGTGGATCACGGCATCTTACATCGGTAAGAGCGTGAGGAGAAATAGGGTGGCCCTCGTTGGCTTCGTGTGAGCATCGTGCTCCTCACCCTCTCCAAACGGAGACGTACTTCTCGAAAGAGAAGGAACTTCGGAAACATATCCTTGTCTCCCGTGTTCCCCTTTACCTTTACTTTGTGCAAGTTACTTTCCTTTCTTATTTATTGCTTGCTTGTTGTATCATAGTTGTTGGCATATAGGTTGCTCATGTAGTTGCATATCTAGACAACCTATATTCTTTGTTGAGCCTAAATTGTTAAGAAAAGTTTAAAAAATGTTAGTCGCCTATTCACCCCCCCTCTAGTCGACATTCTGATCCTTTCAATTGGTATCAGAGCCTCGTCTCTTATTAAGGGCTTTACCACCTTAAGAGGATGCCGCAAGAGGATAAACCGAAATAGGATGAGGTTCCAGGAGCTGCTTCGAACCCTCCCCTCTTGGAAAGGGTTCCGAGTACCGAGGGCTTCACGAACATGTTCGCGAAGGATGACTCGTCATCTATCTCTCGACATGAGTACAATGTGTAACATCCTGGCTTAATAGGAATGATAGACTACTCATATCAACAAGGTGCACCTTCTTTTCCGGGAGCCCAGATCCAAAGAACTCCAAAGTTAAGCGTGCTTGGCTCGGAGCGATTTGAGGATGGGTGACCGACCGGGAAGTTGTTCCCGGGTGCGCACGAGTGAGGAAAAAGTGCGTAGGAAAGACTAGTGTTGGTCTGTGGGGACAGTCTAGATCCCGCCAGGCGTACGCCGGGAACCGGTGGGTGTGACCGGGGCGTTACACAATGAAGGCATGTCCTCCATTAAGGCGCACATGAATAAAGTTACCGACATGCTTGGTAGTCTCATGTCGAGGATGCCCTCGGATAGCAACCCCACCATCATCCCCAACATTCCAACGTTGGGTGGAGGAGATGTCATCTCCCAACCTAGTGATGATGGTAGGAATGATAGCCGAACGAGGAATGGATCGGCTATTCATTCCGCGGTGGCTCCTCCTGTCACCTATAACTCACTACCTCTTCCCGAGCCTCATTTTGCACATGCAGACACTATTCCCATCCTTAACAAAGATGCTTATCCGGTTTGGGCTCATCGGATGAAGAGACATTTGAAGGGGTCCTCGGTGGAACTGTGGCGCATCGTTGAGGAGGAATTCAATCCTCGTGACCGCCACAACATGACCCCAAGAGAATATCGGCACAACATCATCAACAGTCTTGCTATGCTTGTGATATGAAATGGGTTGAAGGAAGAGCAATACAATCTTGTCCTAAAGTGTGAAACGGCCAAAGAGATGTGGGATCTTCTTGAGAGGACTATTATGGGAAGCTCTAGCATACGGTGCTCGAAGTTTGACAAGATTCAAGATCAAGCCGATCACTTTGTCAGGAATGAAGGGGAGTCTTCCGAGGATGTACATCAAAGGTTGGTGGCTCTCGCCAACTCCATGACGAACCACGGGAGCATGGGCACCGACGATGGATGGATTAAAAGGAAGTTCATCACGGCTATGCTCCTACACAAGAAGCATATCACCAAGGTCATTCGTCAAAGGCCCGACTTTCGCGAGTTGAGTTCAAATCAAGTCTTGGATGAATTTGTTGCCATGGAAATCTTGGACTCCACGGCCGAGTTAAAGTTGGCTCGCCAAAGTGGAACCAGGATGACATGTCTCGACTTGAAGGCCAAGGAGGTTCAAGTTGAGGAAGATGAAGATGAAGAGGATGTTGGTCCGGAGGACACCATGTATGCTTACAATGAGCACATGGCTCTAGCCTCAAGACAATTTTGGGGCAACAAGAAGAACTTCAAGTCCAACACAAGTAGCTTCAAGCCAAAGGGCCAACGAATAAGGACTTGCTTCAATTGTGGCAATGTGAGTCATTTTGTTGCGGGTTGTCCTTATGAGAAGAGAGAAGACCACGGTGGAAAGCTCATCCGTAAGGACAAGAACAAGCCACCATTGAACAAGACCTTTGTGAAGAAGAAGCCACAACGTGTGTTGGTGGCTCAAGAAGAATACTATTCCGATGATGAGGATGATGAAGAAAGTGGTGAGATTGTGGCAACCGCCACCGTTGCTATCGCCATTGAATCCCCCTCATCAACGTCTCTCTTCAACTCCCCCAACGAGAACTCACATCATCCACAAGTTTCTTATGGCCAAGACTACCTCCGTAACTCCTCACTCTAAACCGTTTACTCCCACTAACCCTTCATTGTTGGATTGTGTGGAGGAAAATGAGGAGCCCAAAGCACAAGAAGAAAATGAATTCGAGCTATTCATGTCCAAACTCAAAGGTGTAGCCAAGGGACACTTTGTGGCTCTCTTGGAACAACTAGGTGAAGCCCATGCTCACATTGAGCAACTGGATGAGACTATCACCGAGTTGCAAGGTCATAGTCGCGACTATGCGGATGAGATAGGGGAGCTATCTCATTCTCTTGAAGAAGAGCGTGAGCTTAAGTTGTCTCTTGATGATACTTATGCTAGTGATATCTCTAAGCTAAAACTTGACCTTAAACATTCTAATGCTATTGCTTGTGATCTCAAGACTAAAAATGATGAACTTGTTGAGGCTCATGAAAGACTTCTTGTGGATCATGAGAAAGTCGAAAAGGACCACAAGTCCTTAAAGCACGAACTCATGGCTCTCAAGAAGGCTCATGATGAAACAAGTATGCAACTCACTAAAGAAATTACTACCTTTTCTCCTATTATTGTGATAGATAAACCTAGTTCCTCTAACTCTTGTTGTGAGCATGCTCCTCTCATTGAGGAAAACGCTAGGTTAAAGGCACAACTTGAGAAGGGACTTGTCTCGTGCATTCAAGGAGAAAAGAACCTTAATGATCTCTTGAGTTCCCAAAAGGAGGTCATTGGCAAGGAAGGCATTGGTTTTGGTGCAAGTTCATCAAAGAATAAGAACAAGAAGAGGAAGAACAAAAAGAAGAAAGGAAAGGCCCCTCCTCCTTCAAAGGAAGTCACATTTGTGAAGGAAGGGGAGACGCCTCAAGAAAAGGTGGCAAAGGCCATTGAGGGTGGAGTGACCAAGAGAAGTGGTGCCATTCCCAATGACTTTGCCGGACCAACTAACTCCTCTTACGTTCTTTGTTGCACTAATGATGGGCATATTTATGCCAAATTTGTTGGTTCCTTTGATGAGTATATTGCATGCTCCATTTGGGTGCCTAAGACCCTTGTTACTAACGCGAGAGGACACATTCATGAATGGGTACCTAAATCCAAGCATTGATCTCATGTAGGTGGCGGCTTCCGGTGGTGGTTCATGGATACTTGATAGCGGGGCTAGAAGTCATAAGACCGGAAGCAAGGACATGTTGGTGGACATTGATTTTGGACCATCTAGAACCACCCGTGTCCAATTTGGAGATGCAAACACGTCAAAGGTATTAGGTCTTGGCAAAGTGATAATTTCTCCGGACTCGTCCATTGAGAAATTATTTCTAGTTCATACATGTTCCTTTAATTTACTTTCCGTTCGTCAACTTTCCATGATGGGCCTTTGCACTTTCTTTGATAAAGACATGGTCACCTTGATGTGGAGAAAAACTCTTAAAGTGGCCTTTGTTGGACACGTGGAGGACGGTATGTACGTGGTGGACTTTTCAAAATTCCCACCAAAACCGCCATGTGTCTAATGGCTAAGGTTGATGTGGGATGGCTTTGGCATCGCCGACTAGCCCATGTCAATATGAGGTCTTTGCAAACACTTCTCAAGGGTGATCATGTCATTGGACTAACAAATGTTAGCTTTGCCAAAGATCGTGCTTGTAGGGCATGCATTGAAGGGAAACTACATGAGAAGAAACACCCCGTCAAGAATATCATCTCCACCAAGAGGCCTTTGGAGCTCCTTCACATGGATCTCTTTGGGCCTCCATCATATGATAGCCTTGGCGGAAAGAAGTATTGCTTGGTTATTGTTGATGACTATTCAAGATATACATGGGTTTATTTCTTCAAGAAGAAAAGTGAGACCCAACGAACCGTCATTGAGTTTGCCAATGAAGCTCAACGTCAACACAATTCAAAGATTTTGGCAATTAGGAGTCACAACGGCACCGAGTTCAAGAACTACACCTTGGATGAATTCCTTGGAGATGAGGGGATCAAACATCAATATTCCGCTGCTTATACCCCTCAACAAAATGGTGTTGCGGAGAGGAAGAATCGCACTCTGATTGATGCAGCAAGAACAATGATGGCGGAGTTCAAGAGTCCATACAACTTTTGGGCAGAGGCCATCAACACTGCTTGTCATGCAACCAACCGTCTTTATCTCCACAAGATCTTGAACAAAACTCCGTATGAAATCATCATCGGGAAGAAGCCCAACATCAAGTATTTTCGGGTCTTCGGGTGTAAGTGTTTCATTCTTAAGAAAGGTGATCGTTTGTCTAAGTTTGATTCTAAGACAAATGAGGGCATTTTTGTTGGTTATGCTTCAAACTATCACACCTATAGAGTCTACAACAAGTCTTCCAGACTTGTTGAAGAATCTAGCAACGTGGAGTTCGATGAACATAATGGCTCCCAAGTGGGGCAAGGTGATCTTAATGATGTAGGTGATGAAATTCCTCCTCAAGCCATAAGAAGAATGGGTGTGGGTCATTTCCTACCCATTGAGGAACCCCTTGTGGTGGAAGGAGAAGGACAATGCTCTACTCACGTGGAGCCATCACCTCCTCAAGATCCACAAGCAAACCAAGAACAAGACGAAGGCCCTCTCTCGCCCTAACAAGACCAAGGTCAAGATCCAATCATTGAAGATGGTGGTGCACCAAATGATGACCAAGATCAAGTTCTCGTTCAAGGGCATGCTCAAAATGATGAGCAAGTCCTTGAGGATGCTCCTTCTTCCGAAGATGGTCCTCTTGCTCCCTCTCAAGAAACTTTGGAAGAAGAAAGAGTTCGCCGAGCACTCAAGATTGCATCCCGGTTAAAATCACAAGATCTTTCGGTGGATCAAGTGCTCGGAAGCATCCAAAAGGGGGTAACAACTCGTAGCCAATTGAGAAACTTTTGTGCCCATATTGCATTTGTTTCTTGTGTTGAACCCCAAAAGTTAGGTGAGGCGCTTGAAGATCCGGATTGGCTTGAGGCCATGCATGATGAAATCAATAACTTCAAGCGCAACAAGGTGTGGACATTAGTGGAGAGACCCAAAGGTGATCATAATGTTATTGGGACCAAGTGGATATTCAAGAACAAGCAAGATGCACTTGGTATTGTCATCCGAAACAAGGCAAGGTTGGTGGCTCAAGGTTTTTCCCAAGTCGAAGGTATTTCCTATGGTGAAAATTTTGCCCCCGTGGCTCGTCTTGAGTCCATTCGTATTGCTCTTGCTTATGCTTCTCATCACAACTTCAAGTTATATCAAATGGATGTGAAGAGTGCTTTTCTTAATGGTCCCATTAATGAGTTGGTATATGTCAACCAACCCCCCGGGTTCGAGGACCACAATTTCCCTAATCATGTCTATAAACTTGACAAGGTGTTCTATGGCCTTAAGCAAGCACCACGCGCTTGGTATGAGCACCTTACCGAGTTCTTAGTCGATTATGGGTTTGAAATTGGGCAAATCGATCCCACTCTTTTTACCAAGAGGGTTGGTGGGAAATTGTTCATATGCCAACTATATGTTGATGATATTATCTTTGGCTCGATTAACAAATCTTTTAATGAGGAATTTGCTAAGCTAATGACCGACAAGTTTGAGATGTCTATGATGGGAGAGTTGGAGTTCTTTCTCGGTTTTGAAGTCAAGCAATTGTCAAGAGGAACTTTCATCAACCAAGCCACATATACTCAAGACATGCTCAAGAGGTTCAAGTATGATGGTCTTAAAGGAGCCAAGACCCCCATGCCACTCATGTGTCAACTTGACCTCGACCCGAACGGTAAAGAGGTAGACCAAAGGGAGTATCGTTTTATGATTGGTTCTTTGTTGTATCTTTGTGCATCTAGGCCGGATATCATGCTGAGTGTGGGCATGTGTGAAATATTTCAATCCACACCAAAAGAGAGTCACGTAGTGGCTGTCAAAAGAATCTTTCGATATTTGGTTCATACCCCAAACTTTGGCTTGTGGTATCCTAAAGGCTCAAGATTCAACCTCGTCGGGTACACGGATTCGGATTGGGCGGGAGACAAGGTGGAGAGGAAGTCCACTTCCGGAGGATGCCAATTCCTTGGTAGGTCTTTGGTGTGTTGGTCATCCAAGAAGAAAAATTGTGTTTCCCTCTCCACGACCGAAGCCGAGTACATTGCCGCCGCAAGTTGTTGTGCACAATTATTATGGATGAGTCAAACTTTGAAGGATTACGGTGTCATGTGTGACAAAGTGCCTCTTTTATGTGACAATGAAAGTGCTATCAAGGTCGCCTACAACCCCGTTCAACATAGCAAGATGAAGCACATTGAGATTCGTCATCACTTTATTCGAGATCATGTGAAGCGGGGTGATATTGACCTTTCATATGTGGGCACCGGAGATCAACTTGCGGATATTTTCACCAAGACTTTGGATGAAGCAAGGTTTCGAGAGTTAAGGCATGAGCTAAATATCATTGATTCAAGTAATGCGGTTTGAAGACTTGCCCACACTTCCCATCTCAACATGAAGTCTAGCTTGGATGTAGGCATGGACATAGGGGGAGTGTTGCTTAATTCATAGGCAACCACTCCACCTATTATGCGGAAAGAGACAAAATTCTTTCACTATGGTCACGTTCGGCGGCCGTCATGGTCACCCAAGGTGACAACGGTGCTTCAAAGAAGAGCATTGGCAATGAACCCAAGATACATCTTTGTGGTGTCATACCAAATAAGCTCAAACATGGTGGCTTCGGACACCGCCACTCTCTTTGGGAGGGTTGGTTCATTTTTGTGCTTCTTTCTTGTGTTTGGGTTGCTTATTTGCTTCTTGATCACTCCGAGTTTGATCTTGCATTTCCTTGTTGTCCTTCATCTTAGAGTGTTCTCCATCCAGCCGCTGTGTTTCGAGTCAAACCAAGCCCTTCTCCCTAAGACATTCGATGCACTTGCCCGATATCTCTTGTATATTGGTCGGCGACTCTGCTGCCAGCGGTACTACCGCAGCAGTCACGGTACTACCACTCTCGCGGTATTACCGTGCCGGGCGCGGTACTACCGCGGTCCCGAGGAATCGTATAACTGAAGGGGTGCGGGGAGTTCCTTCCCATTACCCCCATTCAGTTTCTTTTCTTCTCCTCTGCAGAAGCGGCACCCACCCCGGCGCCCCCTCCCGGTATGCCGCATCTGTGCCATCTCTCCCTGTTCTTCTCCGTTGGGATTGTTCCCCATCCTCCCCAAGTGCCATGGATACCGGTATTGCCCCATTTCCCTTCTCCTTTGGTTCAGTTTTTTTGAACTTTGTTGCTAGGGCAATACTTGTAGATCCACTAGGTTTTTGGCTATGCCTAGGCACTTCGAGAACATGGATAGATTGCTAGATAGGAATGAAGTAGATGTGTTGCAGTGGTTTGAGTTTTTGGAACCCCGGTTGTACCAGATCTCAGATCCGTGTCCTCTGCTCCAGGACGGTGCTATCGTTGGTCCTGCTGCGGTAGTACCGCGCAAGCGGTACTACCGCTCGGCCAGCGGTACTACCGCTTTGCGTTACTACCGTGCCTCGGGCGGTACTACCGTGGTCCCCAAAAACTGACACCTCCCGAACATACCTGCCTTGTTCACTTGTGTCCGGCTCTTGCATCTCATGTGTTTTATTTTCCGTTTCTCTCTGTTGGTGTTGGTCAGGTGATGGCTCTCGTCGAAATCCCAAGCGCAAGGCCCCTGTCCAACCCGGAAGCAACTTCAAGAAGACTGCTCACAAGAAGAAGCAACCAGTCAAGCCTGTTTCAGAGATGCCTCTTCCCGAGTACAGGGCCTACCGTGTTGTCAATCCATACCGTGCAGAGCAAGACCCAGAGTTAGTTGTCTCTCAGTTCTAGAACAAGACTCAGAGGGATGTGTTCCACATGATTATGAAGCACATGAAGAACAAGTTTGTTCCACATGTGAAGTCTGTCCAACTGATGCACATGCGGGCTCACCCCGATTACTTTGGAGAGGCATATGCCCTATGCGAGCAGTTTGGGATTCTGTACATCATCTCCTTCAACAAGCGGTTCGATGCCGAGCTTCTTGCCCAGTTATTTTCCACAGTGTACTTCACCAATCGTGATGATCGGACTATCATTTGGATGTGCAAGGATGAGCAAGTGAGCTGCACGTGGGGGGATTTCATGACAGCTCTGCACATTCCCGTCTCCACAAAAGAGGAGCTCGTTGGTGTTAGCCCTTCGATGCGGCGACTGCCAAGAACAAGAGTCTGCTAGGGCCTTATCAGACTTCGATTCCCTATACTGATGCCAAGGGACATCAGAAGCACAAAGTGGTTCTCTGCTCGTTCTTGGACATCATGCACCGCATCTTCCAGACTTCTCTGTTTCCCCGCGTGGGAAATCTGGACATGGTTCACAGCCATCTGGTGGACATGCTTCTCCTCTGTTTGGAGTACAAGGGCACCACGCAGACCTTGGATGTCTGTCACATCATGTGGGAGGAGCTACATGCTGCTGTGATGGAACGAAAGGTTCCCATTTATGGCCCTTATCTGCAGGTCCTCTTCGAGATCACTTGGGCAACTACCTTTGTCGTTGAGCGCCTTCCCGTTGGGCCTCTGACTGCTCACGAGGAGGTTCAGTTACGCATCAAGTACAACTGGGTTGGAGGTCATGGTCCTACGCATGACTCTCCTCTTTCTGGGTCTGGTGAGGAGGTTCAGGAGGAGCCGGAGGCAGGTGGCGGCACTGTTCCCCGCACTCGCTCTGGTGTGAGCTTTGGTGCTGGTGGTTCCTCTTCTGCATAGGGTCCTGAGCAGCCAGGATGGGCTCCCAAGCTCACCCGGAAGGTGAAGCAGCTCTTTTGCCTTCAGACTGACATTCAGAACCGCATGTATGAGGCCCATAGGAGGGAGAAGGGGAACAGGCAGATGCAGAAGGCTTTCTACAGGCAACAGGGTATGACTGTCAAAGACGGGTCCGAGAAGAACATTACTCCCGAGCACAAGTGGATCTCCAAGTTCAGCGCGTGGGACCTCAATGATGATTTGCCTGGCCCTTCGTCCTCAGCTCAGCAGCCAGCTACTGATGACACAGAGGCAGTCGTGGAGTCCGAGGAGTCTGACGATGAGGAGGACTACGACCAGGACGACGAGTAGTTCATCACCATGGGACGCTAGGTCACTCTCTGCCTTTTTGGCTTCTCGATGCCAAAGGGGGAGAGAGGTCTAGGATTCCGATTTGCATCTTCTCAGGGTTGGGCGAGTCACAAGCGTGTTTTATTTGTCTCATTTGCTCCGCTTGTGAACTCCGTTTATTTGCTTTGGCTTGCTTTTAGTCCGTCTTGTTAGACTTCCGTCATATATGGTGTGAGACATATGCTATCCTATGTTCGTACTCTTATTGTATGGTTATGTGATTCTATGTTATGACATGTTATCTTTATGCTCACATATCTGTTTTGTCTAGCTTAGTATGGCCTAGTTTATAAAATATAGGTGGAGTGTCTTCCTTATGTCTGTGTCTTGCATTCCAGAGGCATATCTAAAATGATGCACACATATAGGGGGAGCCTGTCTATATTTGATAAACAAATGGCATGTTTTTAAATTCCCTATTTTTTATTGTGCAAATCTTGTGTTGTCATCAATACACCAAAAAGGGGGAGATTGATAGGGCATGTTTTCCCTTGATTGGTTTTAGTGATTGATGACAATACATTTGCGGACTAACCGGGTGCGATGAGCATTTTAGATAATTACATTAATGGCACAAGACGATTATTGCCCCCTCGGTGTATGAAGCGTGAAGACGGAGTTTTTCTTTAGATCTCCTTTTTGATATTTGAGTCGTAGGAAAACCGTACTATGAAGAGGGGATCCGCTTTGGAAATGGTGGGTGGAATCATCACACAGTATCACTTTCTGCACCCACATATTTCTCTTGCGTCGTGGAGGTGTGGAAACATATTGGAAATGGCTCCCTGGCTCTGCCAGGGCGGTAGTACGTCTCCAGGAGCGGTAGTAACGTGCCGTCGTAGTACCGGTCCCAGTACCGCACCCAGTACCGGAATCCCACTGGACTCTGCGGTAGTGGGGACGGCACTGGGGCTCGGCAGTACTGCTCCACGGTAGTACCAGACCCAGTACCGCATCCACTACCGGAATCCCACTGGACTCTGCGGTAGTGGGGGCGAAACTAGGGCTCGGTAGTACCGCGGAGCGGTAGTACCGTGCCTGGTACAGTAGTACCGCGCCCTGGTAGTACCAGGGCCAGTACCGCACCCACTACCGGAATCCCTCTGGACTCCACGGTAGTGGGAACGGTAGTGACCCTCAGTAGTACCGGTGGCACGGTAGTACCGCTCTCGGTACGGTAGTACCTCTTCTGAAGCAGTACTACCGTGGTTGGTGGGCAGCCAAGGGCTGCATTTATGGCCACCTATAAAAGGTCTCCATTGAGATTTACCTCATTTATTGCTCTCACCTCCATTGACGCCCAAGCTCCATTCTTGCCCGATCTCCCTCCCTAGACATCAAAACTTGTTGATTCTCTAGGGTTTGGAAGAGGAGGCCCCGATCTACACTTCCACCAAAGGATATTTGATTCCCCCCACTAATCCCGTGTGGATCTTGTTAGTCTTGGGTGTGTTGGTGCCCTAGACGGAAGAGGTCACCTCGAAGCCACATTCCATTGTGGTGAAGCTTCGTGGTTTTGTTGGGAGCCTTCAATTAAGTTGTGGAGTTTGCCCCAACCTTTTTTGTAAAGTTTTGGTTGCCACCTTCAAGGCCGCCTCGTAGTGGATCATGGCATCTTACATCGGTAAGAGCGTGAGGAGAAATAGGGTGGCCCTCGTTGGCTTCGTGTTAGCATTGTGCTCCTCACCCTCTCCAAACGGAGACGTACTTCTCGAAAGAAAAGGAACTTCGGAAACATAGCCTTGTCTCCCATGTTCCCCTTTACCTTTACTTTGTGCAAATTACTTTTTTTCCTTATTTATTGCTTGCTTGTTGTATCGTAGTTGTTGGCATATAGGTTGCTCACATAGTTGCATATCTAGACAACCTATATTCTTTGTTGAGCCTAAATTGTTAAGAAAAGTTTAAAAAGTGTTAGTTGCCTATTCACCCCCCCTCTAGTTGACATTCCGATCCTTTCAGTATGGTTCCAGGTTTTCTTCCTCGCAGGGAAGTCGAGGAGGTGATCTCAAAGGCATTGCTAATTATTACAACTTACTATTATACAATGCCGCAGCAACTTCTGCTGCATTGTTACTTTATGCTTTATATAAACTGTTGGCTATTCTTTTCTCATGCTGCAAGACTCGTCGGAAAATGCTAGTCTTCGATAGGCCTAGCTTCTCTTCCTTATTCTGGTTTTCTACCCCGCAGTCCACTATATACAGCCTCCCCTTTCCATTTGATACCATTGCATAAATTCTTAGAAGCGGACGTAAGACTCGCGGGTATGCTAGATACTCACCCTTGCTTTATTCCCCCCTTTTTGTTTTGCCTGATCGGCCGCTGCATTAGACGTTGGAGCCTTGGAGTCCAGGAGCAGGAGATCCCCGATGTCGACCACCGCAACATGAAGATCCCCGATGCCTTCTATGACGTCGAGTTCCCCGTTGACCAGGAGTAGTTTGGAGGTTCCCAGGCAGGAGGCCTCGCATTTTCGATCTGTTGTTATTTGTGCTAGCCTTCTTAAGGCAACCTTTTATTCTTGTGTCTGTACTCAGATACTTTTGCTTCTGCTAACTTTGTGCTCTGGAGCTGTTGTATTCGAGCCCTCATGGCCCCGGGCTTGTATTAAACAACTTGTATTATTTTATTTGTAGAGTTGTGTTGTGATATCTCACCGTGAGTCCCTGATCTCGATCGTGTACCTTGCGTGTATGATTACTGTACACGGCTTGATTTTGGGGGCGTCAGAAAAACTATTAGATGAGATGATTACAAACTATTCTCAATGGCACAACGAAAGAGCTCCAACAGGTAGGAAGGTAAACTCTGTCGAGGAGATCTCCTCCCTAAATGAAAAACTTGACTTGATTATGTCTTTACTTACTAAGAAAGCTCCTATTGATCCTCATGATGTTCCTTTGAATTCTTTGGTTGCTCAAGAGCAAGTTGATGCTAATTTTATCTCTAGGAACAACTTTAAAAATAATGCTTATAGGAGTAATTTTGGTACCAATCCTAGACCGTTCCCGTCCAACTATGGGAACAACAACACTTATCCTAACACCAAAAACTCCCCTTTTGAAATTGAGAGCATGCTTAAGGACTTTATCACTTCTCAAAAAGCCTTCAACAAGAGTGTAGAAGAGAAATTATAAAAAATAGATAGCCTCTCTTCAAAGGTTGACAATATAGCTCATGAGATAGAATTGCTTAAGATTAGAACTTCTCCCTAGAGGAGAGGAAAACCACACCCATGAATGCTATACAATTCCAAACTAATGATAATATTAGAATGCTGGACAAACTTAAGGATAGATGGGCTAGGGAAAAGGAAGAGGAAGATAGAATTAAGAGCCTTCCTACACACACTACTGTCTCCACTATACAAGTTGTTGAGGATCTCAAAACTTTTAGCACCCAACACAGCCCTAGTCCCACTGGACCTATTAATGGTGATACTAATACCTCAACTTTAGGATAAGAAGTTCCTATCAATCTAGAGACTACCAAGAAAATGAGCTTAGATGACATCACCACCACTTTAATTAATGGTAGTGATGTTTATTTTGACAATTGTAGTCTCTCCGAAGTGATCACCTTTTTACAAAGAATGGCTAAATACCCCCACACTAGCACACTTAACATTGCCTTTACCGGGCATATTACCAATGCTCTTATCAAAGCTAGGGAGTAGAAGCTCAAGCTTGATACTTCCATCCCTAGGAAGCTAGAAGATGGTTGGGATTCCATAGTCAAAATTAAATTGAATAACTTCTCTTGTTATGCTTTTATGTGATGTTGGAGCTAGTGTCTCCGTTATGCCCAAAAGAATGTATGATATGCTTAATTTCAAACCTTTTGATACATGTTCTTTTGATGTTCGTCTTGTTGATTCTTTCGTAAATAAACCTTTAGGAAGGATTGATGATGGGCTTATTATCTTCAATGATAATTATGTTCCCGTTGACTTTCTTGTCATGGACATTGAGTGTGATCCCTCATGTCCAATTATTTTGGGACGTCCTTTTCTTCGCATCGTTGGTGCTATCATTGACATGAAAGAGTGGGGACAATTAGATTTCAATTTGCCCTCAAAAAGGGTATGGCACACTTCCCTCGAAATAAGATCAAGTTACCTTATGATTCCGTTACACGGGCTAGCTATTCTTTTGATATTGATAAAACTTGATTTTCTTGTCTCATGCCTAGCTAAAAGGCATAAAAGAAAGCTCTTGTTGGGAGGCAACCCAAGATGTTTTTACTTTCAGTTTTAGTGGTCTTGATGCTTTTTACTACTGTAGCAACATCATTGTATCTTTATTTTCAAGCTTTGTGCCAAGTTTTAGCCTCCGATTGCAAGAAAGTTCAAAAGTTGTGACATGCTGTCCAGAAAAAGATTCTGTCCCCTTGACGAATTTTTTTCCATAAATCACCAGATCATCTTTTTCATATGAATTTTTTTGAAAGTGTGCTCCATACAATTGGCTTTCGTGCATCCGTTCTGAGTTTTTTGATTTGAGTTGCAGAAGTACCCCGGAAAAAATATTTACTACCAGCTGGTCTGTTTTTCACAGATTCTGCCACGTTTTGTGTTTTCTTCGTTTTGCACACCTTAAGCTTGCTTTTTCTTTCAAAAGCTTTTTTGAAATCTTGAGAAATAGTATCTCTTCAAGAATATCTTTATTTCCAGTAGAGAAAAATAATTTTATCATGTGTACTAATCACTCTAATCAGCTTATGATGAGTTTCATATGAAGGGAGTTTTCAAGTATGCGAAGGAAGATGATGAAAGAAGATTCAGGAGTGTCAAGTGCTCAAGCTTGGGGATGGCCCCATGCACCCCTAAGAAATATCCGAGGAGACTCAAGCATCTAAGCTTGGGTATGCCCCAATTGATGGCACTCAAGTAGTGCTCCTCGTTGGCTACCCGAAGTGGAAGGTTGAGATGTAGCGTAGCAATAATTTCCCTCGGCAAAGATACCAAGGTTTGTCTCCAGTAGGACTCCAACAACGACAAGTATGTGAAAACGGCGCTAGAAATTACTAGCACGAGTTGACGTGAACCAACACACAGATAGAAATATTTTTTCTCCCAACGAGTTCGGAGAGGTTGTCAATCTCTCCGGCCTTGTTGTTTACAAAGGGTTAAACGCAAGAGATAAAAGGCAATGATAACTGCAACTAGAAAGTAAAACAGGAAATAAATTGAGGGTGTAAACAATGGTGGAAATATGGACCGGGGTCCAATGAGGTTCACTAGTGATGTCTCTCTCCCAAAAGACGATAAACAACTATGCAAAGTGACCAAATTACAGCTAGGAAATTGACAGGATTACAGACGCAAACCAATGCTAACTATGCTACTAAAGAAAGGAAGAGACTCAAAAGCATGGGTAGTACACCAAGATAAATAGACTGAAATCCATCTGCATCTACTACTAATCGTCCACCTTGAGATATCTATCCAGAACATGTCGCTGGTATTAAGTTGCGAGCCCCACCCAAAGTGTAAACCCAAAGAACCAGACAACTGCATTAAAAGAACTCTGCGTAAAGTAAAGAATCCTTGCAACTGTGTTTACAAGCACCGTTGTTTTCCCCGTTGTGGAAAAAGCACATCCCCTAGACTTATGTTTCTGCCACTCAAGCTAGTCATCGGGGGGACATGAACCCACAATCATGCATAACGCTCCCTCTTGGAGTTACTACCTACTACTTGGCCACAGCAATAAACAGCAACGGAGAACATGAAAGAATTACTCAAGAACAAAAATATAAAGGAGAAGAACCAAATATATTACTCATCACAATCTGAACATAATCTCATACTCCGTCAGATCCCAGCAAACTCATCATACCCACAGCAGAAAGAATTACATATGTGCCTTGATCATGTAGTGTAGCTCACAAGGTCTAATCCATCAAGAACAAAGAGGGGGAGAGGACATCACATAGCTACTGATCAATGACCCATGGTCCAAGGTGGACTATTAACAGATCAGCCAGTAAGCGTCCATGGTGGTGGAGAAGCTCCCGGAGGTCAATCCTCCCTCAGGAAGGGTGCCAGGAAGAGGTCTTCTGACGCTCCTGATCTTGGAAGCACGGCGGCGGAGGAACAGAGGCGAGATCGCAAAATGTGTAATGTCATCGGGGGTTTTGGAGGACGAGGTAAATATAGGCGAAGGGGGCAGCTAGGGGGCCACCAGGGAGTCTAGGCTCCCCCCCGGCGCGACCCCACCTTAGGATGCGCCCAGAGGGAGCCTGGACCCCTGGTGGGTCCCTCTTGGCTCCCCTTCCGGACTCCAGAAGCTTCTGGTACGCTGATTTTTTTTATAATTTTCCCGGAATTTTTCTGGAATTTTACATAATGGGAAAACCTGAAATAAAAAGATAGCAGAAAACAGAAACTAGCACTGGGGTGCACTGAGTTAATAGGTTAGTACACATATGATGAAAAGTGCATGAAAGTCTATCAAAAGCATAGAAATATCACCCGAAACATGCATGGAGAAAGCAGAAATTATAGATACGTTTGGGACGTATCACCCGTGCATCCCCTTCTCCATCAACAATCATCAGTTCATCCTTCTCCATGCTATATTTTTATCACTTCATATGTTATGTGCTAGACTTGGAGTGTCTCGCTCTTTAATTTTTAGTTTGTTTTTGTTTTGCTTGTTGGTCATAACAACTTGGATCCTAGCCTTCATTGTATGGGAGAGAAACACGCTCCAATCCACCGTAGAACACAACATAGGCTTGCATGCTTATCTTCCTTTTTTGTGTGTTCTATACCTGTTTCTTAGCTGTTGTCATGTTTAGCTCTTAGTTTTCCTGCTTATATTTTTAAGAGATTTTATTTAGGTTGTTCTAGGAACTCTCTTGAGTCTTCATGTTTATCTTGTTTTAGAGAGTTGGCTTGTTGCACTGAGTTGTGTGTCTTGCATGAGTAGGTAATTAAGGTTGCTATTACAAGTGTAGTAGTAACATGCAATGGTTTTGAGGTATTGATTATAGTAATGTTTGGTCATAAAGGTGCCAAGAGCTTGAGCCTATTAGTGATAGGTGTCATATTTTTGGCAATCCTTGCTTATTTACAAAAACTACAAAATTTAGTTGAGAACTCTAGCTACTAGATGGATCGCTAACCTCTGGAAGAGTTGGAGTATATAGAGTACCCTCACGTACCATGGGTCGAGGATGCGCAAGGATAACCAAACCCCCATACACTCCTCCTTGGGGTACTCATCTTTGTGAACCTCCTGATTAGATAGAGAGTTACCGATAATAAGTGCATGAGTTCTTCGGACTAATGCGAGTTTTCGATTGTTGGGACTTCCACCTTCCCATATTTTTCTAGCCTCTTCGGTACCGTGCATTGCCCTTTCTCACCTTGAGAGTTGGTTCATACTTCGCCGGTGCATCCGAACCCTTGACACCATACGCTCTGCCATCTTAAACCTCCTTTTATCTTCCTCAAAACAGCCACCATACCTACCTATCAAGGCATTTCCATAGCCTTTCCGAGATACATTTCCATGCAACATCCACCATCTCATGACTTGATCTTCATGTCATACATGCTTTTGCTTGATCGAGGAGCCGCATGATAGTTGTTCTTTGCCATTATTATTGCTACATGAAGCGCTAGTATCATTGCGTATCCTACTACACTGGCAGAGGCATACATTTGCATACATCATGATAGTTTTCATCTTTCTTTATGTTGAGTACTTCTTGTAAAGTGTTAAGATCTTCTGTATTCTTGTAAAATATAGAGTGTTGCCCTTAAGTGAGGAAAAGATCCCAAAGAGGACAAATTAAAAGATCCCAAAGCGGATAAATGAGAGATAAATAGAAAGAGCCAAAGAGGCCACAAAAATAGAAATAAATAGAAAAAAGATAAAAAGAAATAAAATGAGAGAATGGGGCAACACTACTATTCCTTTCGAAAGATCCACACTCGTACTCCATTGTCATATTTGTACTCCATAGAGATTATCATTCATGCATAACTATGTGGGGACCCTTTCACTATAGAACATGGCTTGCATATTCCAAAGATGAGCCTCCTCTCAACTGAGCTCTAGGTCTTCATGAGCAAGCAAGTTGGATGCACCCCACTAGTTTCATTGGAGAGCTTAACTTAGCTCATATGTGCATCCGCTGCATGGAAATCCCTACTCCTCACATCATATCTATCATTTGGCTTTCTCTCGCATATGATTGTCCTCATTGATGTGAGCCTTTCACACCTTTTTGTTTTCCTTCCCCATTATTTCTCTCTTTGCCATCCTAAGTGCTAACATATCTTGCTCGTGCTCATCCATTGCATGAGTACTCAAAGTCGAAAGGGAGAGGATCAATTTGACTTGTACCTGACTAGTGGTCTAGGGATGAGTCAAAATAATATTCTGAAGGAGACCAAGTGTGAAACTTTAGTAGATTGAGTTCTCAATTAAACTATATATATTTCTATTCTCTAATCCCATATCCCATTGCTTGAACGCAAACACCATTTGGAGACATTCGAGTCACGGACAGCGAGAGATCTTGCACCTTTATATTCATGCTTTGCTAGAATCAATACCAAGACTCTTGCTTGTTATTATCTTGACTTGATTTGTATATCTTACTTGCTTTACTTTGAAGTTCTTATATGTGTGTTAGCATGTCACCACAAAAATTATTTGTGTTATCATTTACCTACTCGAGGACGAGCAAGAATTAAGCTTGGGGATGTTGATACGTCCCAAACGTATCTATAATTTTTGTTTGTTCCATTCACTTTTCTGTGACTTTGCTACATGTTTTTCTACACTTTTATATCATTTTAAACATATTTGGACTAACCTACTAACTCAGTGCACCTAGTGCCAATTTATGTCTGCTGATGTCTTTAGTTGCAGTGATTTTCTCCAATTTAAAATGCTCCAAAAATTCCAGAAAAATGAAAATAAAATTCAGCGTCACGGAAGCTTCCGGAACCACCGAAGAAGTGCTGGAGGGGGTCTAGGGACCAACCAGGCGGCCAGGTGGCATGGCCTCCTCCCTGGCCGCGCCACCAGGGCACCTGGGAGGTGGTTCCCACCCCTGGTGCCCCCTTCGACCTATTTTTACCCCTCGTCCAGGAAACCCTCGAGGAGAATCCCGCATCGCGAAATACCTCTCTGTTCCGCCGCCGCCGCGCTTCCAAGATCGTGAGCACTAGAAGACCTCTTCCCGGCATCCTGTCAGAGGGAGGATTGAACTTCGGGAGTTTCTCCACCACCATGGACGGTTCCCAGATGTGCTGTGAGTAGTCCCCCTTGGACCATGGGTCCATGACCAGTAGCTATGTGATGTATTCTCTCCATCTTTGTTCTTCAATGCTTAGACCTTGTGAGATGCCCTACATGATCAAGGTACCTATGTAATTTTCCTGCTGTTGCTATGTTGTATTTGCAGGGACCAATGGATTATGAGATTATGTTCAGATCATGATGAGTTATATATTTGGTTTACCTTTTATATTTTGTTCTTGAGTAATTCTTGCATGTTCTCCGTTGCTTTTTATTGCTTTGACCAAGTAGTAGATAGTAACTCCAAGAGGGAGCGTTATGCATGATTGTGGGTTCATGCTCCCTGATGTCTAGCTTGAGTGACAGAAACATAAGACTAGGGGGTGTGTTGTTGCCACCAGGGAGAAAACAATGGTCCTTGTAACTGCAGTTTCAAGGATTGTTTACCTTACACGTAGACTGTTAATGCAATTGTATGTTGCTTTGAGTTTACACTTTGGGTGGGACTAAAAACTTAATACCGGAGAGATGTTTTGGATATATATCTCAAGGTGGATGATTAGCGGGTAGATGCAGATGGATTTCGGTCTACTTGTCTTGGCGTACTTCCCATACTTTTGAGCCTCTTACTTTCAAGTAGCATATTTAGCATTGCGGTGTGTTTATAATTCTGTTAATTGCCCAGCTGTAATTTGTTCATCCAGCTTAGCAGTTTGTCGTCTTTTGGGAGAGAGACATCACTAGTGAACGTCATGGGACCTCGGTCCATATTTCCACCATTTTCTACGCCTCCACTTTATTTACTGCTTCTACTTTCCATTGAAATTATCATTACCACTATCATTATCTCTTGTGTTTGATCCTTTATAAACGACAAGGCCGGAGGGATTGACAACCCCTCTGTACTCGTTGGGAGGAAAGTTATTTGTTTCTGTGTGCAGGACCACGTCAACTCTCGCGTCATCAAGCATAATTTCTGGCGCCGTTGACACCTACTTGTCGATCCTTGGAATCCTCCTGGATTCGATAAACGTTACAGTCCTCGTGTAAGGGAAATTAGCCGCTATCTACATCTCTACCTTCCATTTTGGGTAACCAACGAGGAGCACTACTTTAGTGCCATCACCCATCCCCCCTATGGCCGGCGCACCTCCCCTCCCTTGGGAGTTTAGTCCTACATGGGGGAGGGCATGAGGATGGCACCCCTTGGCCTATATAAGGAGGGCACACCCGAGTGCGAATTTATGTAGCTCAAGCTACATGTAGCCCTTTATTTTAAAAATTTCAAAAAATATATTTAAAAGTTTCAAAAAAAATTGAATTTTTTTCTGTGGTAACTTACATCAATTCCACACAAACATGTAAATTTTGGTTCAAAAATATTGTAATATGCATTCTGCATAAAAATAACAAAATTTTGGCCCGAAAATAAGAAGAAAAAGGCCCATTTAAAATCAAATATTTGTCAAATTATTTCCCGCGTCGCATTAAAGTATAATAGTATGAAACTTAGCACAAATGTCATATACATGTGTATGTATATCCATAAAAAAATTCAGAAGTTTTTGAACTGTTTAAGTATTATTTTTTGTTTTTCCAAAAAAACGAGCTACATGTAGCTCGGGCTACATTAGCATTATCCGGGGCACACCCCCCTTTTTCCAATCATCAAGTTTTGCTCTTCTCTCTCTTTCTCCTACCTCGAGAGGACACCCCTTGTTTGGAGTTTGCACATGGTTGTGAGTTATCCACCAAAGCACGTCGTCGCTCTGCAGAAGTCGGGATCCGAATCCGTCTTCTTTTTGCTACTCGCCTGGTTCGGGGCCCGGAGGGAACATCGCCTGCACCATACGTGTGTAATCTCCTCGAGGAACTACACCTGTGGTGCTACTTCATCGCCGGAGGTCGCCGGGAGTCTCCATCGCCGATGGTCTTCAACACGACAGGGAGGTCATAGGTTCAGAGTCTACGCCAGCCACGTTCGTGGAACATTTCCCTCTTTTGGTCTTCAAAGGTATGAACGCCGATTCCCTCCGTTACTTTGCATCACCATAGCATAGATCTTGGGTTCGGGTTTCGTAGGTAGGAAAATTTTATTGTTTTCTTCCCCGTTCCTCGTCAGTAGTATCAGAGCTAGCTATGCGTAGATGTATTGTACGAGTAGAACACATCTAGGATGTGGGCATGAATTCTCCATTTGTTACCCTCCCATGTGTACTCATTTAGCGTTGCGGCAATGTCCTGATGAAGCGGCCCCGACCGACCTTATGCGTTTACGCGAGACTAGTTCCACGCTTGGCATATGGCTTGTACCATATAAGTGGCTCACGGGGTGTTTGTGTCTCTAACATTAGGGACGCGAATATGCTTCCAACGGAGGGGCCCGACATGGGTGTAATAGAGACAATTGCGGAATTGATGTTGTGGCATGTTTTCGCAGGATAGAAACGGTTCTCTCTATCGAAACCCCTAGCAGGCACATCAAACTTGCAAAAGATAGACTAGAAGGAGTTTAAATTTAATTTGCATAAAGGGGGATCATAGCATGTATGATTTACAGTTTTACTTCCTGTTTTGCTAATATGCTAGATATAACGACGATACTATAATAGGACCATCTCTCACAATACCAACATTGTGTTCTCCCTTAATGGGCACCGTTTGGAAGGATCTCTCTTATGGCCGACATACTGTACATCGGGTGTCTCACATAATCAAGAGCGTTCACATGAGGTTGGGTTTGGCAAGCCTGGCATATGCAGATATGGCCTTGCTAAGCGGCTAACATTAAGGTCAGATTGGCAGCCTTGACGTATGTAGATTTGGGCCTGGAACACGATAGATCGAAAGATCGAGCACGAGTCACATAAAGGATGTGATTGCCATGATGGCCTACCTTAATCACATACTGATGGCCGTGAAGATCGGGGGAGGTATGGTGTTCTAAGATTGTGAAATCACTTAGTAAAATTGAGAGGTGTTTTTCTAAGTGGGAGTTTTTAAGAATTTAAGTTAAAATTGAAACTCCACATGATGAACAAAAGTGTAATATGTATCTTTGTGAATCACCATTGTAGATGGAAGCACCTGTGTAACACCCCGGGTGTCACACTACAGTAACCCAACAGTAATCACTTTGATTAAAGCCAAGACCTCTTGATTAGGCATGTGATAATCACCTTGACCATGGCTTGTTCAAATTCAACCCAATTAAAAATTTCAAAACAAAGTGACAATTAATGGTGCTCCAAAATTTGTGGAACCATTTTATGAAATGCCTAAAAGTCAGTAGATCAAGATACAATGGTAATGGATATTTATAGTGGCATATAAATATTTAAACAATTCAAACAACAACCAAAAGAGCCCTTTTAAATTGTTGCATATTCAAATGGAATCCAATATGATTTTATTTTGAACCCTAACTTTTTGTGGTGCTGCTTTGGGGTGCAACATAAATAACATAACAAGTTTCAACTTTTGCAAAAATCCAAATAATGGAAAACAATATAAATCAGTAGCTAAGGGAGCCCTAAATAATCTTTACAGTTTATATAATATCCAACTGGATTTTTAAAAAAGCTTAAACTTTTTTTCAGCAACCTATCTATGGGTAACGAAATTAATTGTGCAAGATTCACCTATTACAAAAGTCAAAAACTTACTAAACAAAATACAAACATAAAACTAAAAAGAAAACAAAATCCAAAATAGAAAAGGAGCTATCCTACGCCCTGGGCGAAGCCCACCCGGCCCACTTCCCCCCTCTCCTTGTCTTCTTTCCCCCCTCACCTGCTCCCTGCCCCCACCCCGCACGTCGACACCAATGGCGTGGGCGCACGCCGTGGCCATGACGGCCCCTCCCCCTCACCTGCCCCTGCTACTCTCGTCGAGGATAAGGCCCCCCACCCCCGTGAAGACTGGATCGAGATCCAGTTCTCCACCCCTCCTCCTCGCCCGTTCCCCCTATCTCGCCCGATGTCGCCATGGCCGCCCCGGTGAACCAACCACCTCCGGCCCGGCCGTCATGTCCTGGGGATCCGTCGCGCTCGTCCTCGTCTCCCAGTGCTCCCAATCGGCGCCGGGACGCCCCGCAGCGTTGGAGACGTCGCCATTTCCCTGTCGCGGCCGTCGACGTCCGATGGTCAATTCCCTCTACTCCGGCCTTCCCCGGCACGTCCGAGCTCATCCCGAGGTCCCTGGTGAGCTCCTCGCTGTTTTGCTTCTACTCGCGCTCGATCCCGTGCCGTAGAACACCACCTTTTCCCCGGCCTTGCTCCGGCTGCCGCTGGACGCCATCGTGCCCTTGATGTTGGTCGTACTGGCCCGTGCAAATTCCTCCTTTGTGCGGGGTGTAGCCTTCCTGTTCGAGTGAAACTCCCCGCCTTCGTTTTGGTCTCCGGAAACGGCCGAACGACCATCATCAGCGCTCGGCCTCGCTGCCGGTGAAGCGGCCGACGTGGTAGCACCATTAGGCCTAACAGCCCCTGTTAGTTACCCAAGTGCCTATGACAGTGGGCCCCAGGCCATAGTGTTAGGTAAAATAAACTGTTAAAAGGAATGTCTCTTTATGACTTACATGTGGGACCAGCCCCTCATAATTATCTCAGTGTTTAAAATAAACAAGATAACCCCTGAGGCTTACGGGTGAGGCCCTGGTACTGTTTAGATAAATAAACTAGGATTTATTAGCTATGTTAATGACATGTGGGGCCCCCACCTCTAATTATACAGGACTAATTAATCTGTAAAAAGTTGGCTCAAAGACATGTGGGCCCCTGCTGCTAATTAATTCATTTATTTAAAACTAACCCTGTTTAAATCACTGTGCCTATGACAAGGCTGGCCCACTGGTCAGTTTGACCGATGAAGGCACTATTTGGATAATGTTGGATTATTTATTAAAAGAAATTCAGAAAATGCTTCAAAATGATTTAAAACTTAGATAAATAATATCTTTTAAAACGTAACTCGGATCGAAAAACTTTATACATAAAAAATGATCAGAAAAATATAACGAATACGAATACGGTTCCCATATACCAACCACCCCCCTCTAACTCACCGAACATGGAACATTTCCCCTCCCGTGGATCCGGCCGGTAATTCCCGGTACCGGTAAAACTTACCGAATGAAAATGTTCTTAACATGAAAGTTGTTCTCAATGGATCAACTAGCACGGATACCATATCCACATGTCTGTCAGATGTCTCTAACACTGCAGACCTGGAACCTTTCCCTCCGGATCATCTGTTCGGTAATCATCCGGTACTGATGAGTCATCTCCGGCTAAAATCCCGCTCCGAGCCAAGCACTTTGCACAGCGTTAGAACACAGTTAACATTGCATCTTTCATGTCATGCGTTTGTGTTGCATATTGTTTGCTTTGTATTTACTGTTTCTTCCCCCCTTGTTCTTCGGTAGACCCCGTTGCTGCCGCCCACTACAATACTGCCGAGTACGACTAGGTCGTCGACGACCGTACCCCTACCGCCGAGCTTCCAGGAAAGCAGAACCATTCTCTTCAACAGATATCGCTTATCTTTTCCGTACATTTCTTGCACTAGGCATTGTTACTGCTGCTGATACGTTGCAATCCTATTCTATTGCATAGCCTATTTTTTTTGTCGCCCCTTGATGTACCTTCCTTTATACTATGCTGCCTATATATATATATATAGTCGGTCTATTCTTCTAATATTAGCAGAATAAATATTCTGATAACACTTCAGAACTGCATCGTATCGCAAAGGGAACCACACAGCTGACTCACGATCACTGCAGTTCGGGTAAAAACAAACCGCATGCAGTATTTTCGCCTTAACTTTTTAACTGTTGGTCAGAATTAAGCATATGATACACCGTTGGATTCGTATGGAAAAGGAGCATCTTCCGTATGTTGAACACTTCCCCTGATTCTTTACGGATTAAGAGCAGTTTCAAAAATGGTGCGGCGACCCCCTTTCGCAGCGGCTGTTTTTCCACGATTTCTTCTAAACCGTTTATGGGATTGATGCAAACGATATACCGTTGGAAAGATATCGATCAGGGGCTCCATCCATATGTCAAACACTTTGTCTAATTCGCTACTGATTTGATAGAAATCTAGCCACAAAAAAACGGGCACACTCTGTTTTTCGTCGCTGGATCTGTAGAGAGTAGAACTTTTTAACCTTTTGTCCGATCGATGCGTATGATACACCATTGGATTCGTATGGAGTAGTAGATTAATCCACGTGTTTAACTATTTTCCAAATTCCCCACGGTTTTGATGTAATTTGAAAAACGGTGTTGCTGCCCTGTTTTGGACAGGGGGAGTTTTTGCGTAAATTCGTTTGATTCTTTCGTCCGATCGATGCAATTGATACACTATTAGATAACTATCATCGAGGCGCTCCATTTTTATGTAAAACACATCCTCTAATTCCTTACGATTTAAAAGTTGTGTCGATTTTAGTCAATCGCGGAACTCCGTTCTTCGCGGACCAGAAATCGATGACGTGAAATGCATTCGTCGGGCAACCGCACCGCAACCGACAGGCAAGCGCACTGCAATCTCGACGAACGTAAATGCACGTGTTTTCCAAGGTACAAATTTGGTGTAGCGAACTGCATTCGCCGGGCAGCCGCACCACATCTGACGACTTATAGAACTGCATGTTTTTTGTTGTTTATCAAAACCATCGCAGCTCGTTTTTGAGAAAGGTGAACCGCAACATAGATCATAGTGAACTACATTGACTTTTAAAAATAATCACAAACATGAGTTCTTTTCTCCAACGAGTGGACTGCCCTCGTTCTTTTCACATCATAACTACAAATTTCTTCATGCATACACATACGCCCACTTACAAAATTAGGACTTTTCTGAAGCATCCTCTATACAGAAACCGAACTGCAAAACCCGTAACTTAAATACATCACTGCGCACTGCAATTTTTTTAACTCTATACAGAAACTAAACTGCAAGGATTTCCAACAACTAAATTTTAATTCAAGCTATCTTTTTACTGCTGAAACAAATAAACGGACTGCAATGGGAGGAGCTCGGGAGCACTGCCCTGCCTACTGCTCACGAGCGGATAGAGCATCTCGGCACCATCTGGCGGAGGAGGAGGCCGGGATCCGGGGGCGGGTGAGCACGACGACGGCCGACCACCGCGGGCTGCAGGTTCTCAATTCGCGCGCGGTTGAGATACTCGAGGGATGGGGGTGACCCTTTCGTCGTTGGCGTCCAGGAGATGGCCAGAGGAGCAGGATCTGAGAGGCAAATCTGCTCGTGCCAAGTCACCCCGCCTCCCCTTCGTCTCCATCGTCCCCATCTTCTCCCACGCACATGGGGCGCGTCCAGTGTGCGGAGCCTGGGTGCCATGGCAGGGGCGGGGGCGTCACAGCCAAGTGGCCAAGGAGGCGGTGCCCAGGGGCGCGGCGCAGCGAGTCCGCCGGCTAGCCGGCGGGACGACGAGGGGAGTGCTTATTGGCTTCTCGCCCTTCGTTGGTTACCCCAAGTGAAGGTTTGAGATGCAGTGCAGCAGCAGTTTTCCCTCGGTGAAGATACCAAGGTTTGTCTCCAGTAGGACTCCGGAGATGATAAGTAGGTGTCAGCTGCGCAACTGACGCGGACCTGCACACAGACACAGATAACTTTGTTCCCAACGAAGTTCAGAGAGCTTGTCAATCTCTCTGGTCTTGTTGTTCACAAATGATAAAACGCACGGGATAATGATAGCAACTTGAAAGTAAATGCAGAAAAGTAAATATAGCTTGGAATCAGTAATGAGGATATGGACCGGGATACGAGATGTTCACTAGTGATGTCTCTCTCCCAAAAGACGATAAAACTGCTATGCGAGGTAAACAAATTACAGAAGGGCAATTGACAGGATTATGAACACACCGCAATGCTAACTATGCTACAAAAGGAAGGAAGAGGTTCAAAAGCACAGGAAGTACGCCAAGGTAAGTAGACCGAAATCCATCTGCATCTACTACTAATCATCCACCTTGAGATATCTATCCAGAACATATCGCTGGTATTAAGTTGCGAGCCCCACCCAAAGTGTAAACCCAAAGCAACAGACAACTGCATTAAAAAGAACTCTGCGTAAAGTAAACAATCCTTGTAACCGCGGTTACAAGCACCGTTGTTTTCCCCCTTGTGGCAACAACACATCCCCTAGACTCATGTTTTTGTCACTCAAGCGTGTCATCGGGGGGCATGAACCCACAATCTAGCACTACGCTCCATCTTGGAGTTACTACCTACTACTTGGCCAAAGCAATAAACAGCAACGGAGAACATGCAAGAATTACTTAGGAACAAAAACATAAGAGATAAAGAACAAATATATTACTCTATCACAATCTGAACATAATCTCATAATCCATCAGATCCCTCCAAACTCAACATAGCAATAGCAGAAATATTAAAAAGGTGCCTCGATCATGTAGGGAAGCTCACGAGGTCTAAACAATGAAGATCAAAGAGGGGAGGAGAACATCACATAGCTACTGATCACGGACCCATGGTCCAAGGAAAACTACTCACGAGACATCCAAGGAGCATCCATGGTGGAGTGGAGACTCCCGGAGGTCAATCCTCCCTCCGGCAGGGTGCCGGGAAGAGGTCTTCTAGTGCTCCCGATCTTGGAAGCGCGGCGGCGGTGGAACAGAGGCGTGTTCGCGGAATAGGGTTCTGCTTCTGGAGTTTTCCCGTGAAGGGGGATAAATAGGCGAAGGGGGGCAGGCAGAGGTGGACCAGGGGCCCCAGGCGCCCCCCTGGCGCGGCCAGGGGTGGGGCCGCGCCGGGTGGCTGCCTGGGCCCCCCTGGCTCCCCTCTGGCATCTCCCGGGCTCTTCTCGAGGCCTCCGTCATGCTGATTTTTTATCTGAATTTTCCCGAATTTTTCTGGCACTTTTTATATGGGGGAAAACTGAAATAGAAAAACAGCAGAAAACAGGAACTGGCACTGGGGTGCACTGAGTTAATAGGTTAGTACAAATATGATAACAAAATGTATGAAAGTGTATCTAGATCATAGCAATATCACACAAAACATGCATGGAGCAAGCAGAAATTATAGATACGTTTTGGACGTATCAACATCCCCAAGCTTAATTCCTGCTCGTCCTCGAGTAGGTAAATGATAACAAGCATAATTTCTATGGTGACATGCTAGCAACCATATAAGAACTTTGAAAATTAAAGCAATCAAGGTTAGATATTCAAATCAAGTCATAACATGCAAGAGTCTATATTAGCATTGAAACAAGTAACAAAAGAACATTAGGTGCAAGAGCTCTCGCTGTCCGTGACTCGAATGTCTCTAAATGGTGTTTGCGTGCAAGAAGGGGGATAGGGAATACGAGAAAAAAGTATTTTTGTGTTGAGAACTCAATCTACTAAAGTTTCACACTTGGTCTTCTTTGGAATCTTATCTTGACTCGTCCCCAGACCACTAGCCAGGTACAAGTCAATTTGATCCACTCCTTTTTGATATTTCGAGCACTCATGCAATGGATGAGCGTAAGCACGAGAGTTGACACTTAGGATGGCAAAGAGAGAAATATGGTGGAGGAGGAAGACAAAAAGGATGAGAAAGGCTCACATCAATGAGGACAATCATAGGCGACAGATGCCAAATGATAGATATGATGTGAGGAGTAGGGATTGCCATGCAACGGATGCACATACGAGCTAAGAAGCTCTCCAAAGGAACTAGTGGGGGTGCATCTAACTTGCTCGCTCATGAAGACCTAGAGCTCGTTTGAGGAGGCTCATCCTTGGAATATGCAAGCCAAGTTCTATAGTGTGAAGGTCCCCACATAGCTATATGAAAAAAGATCATCTCTATGGAGTACAAGGATATAAAGGGAGTACTAGTGTGGATCTCTCAAAAGGATAGTAGTGTTGCCCCTTTCTCTCTTTTTATTTCTTTTTCTCTTTTTTCTATTTTTTTGTATTTTTTTGGTGGCCTCAATGGCTGTTTCTATTTAACTCTCATTTGTCCTCTTTGGTATCTTTTATTGTGTCCACTTTGGGATATTTTCCTCACTTAAGGGCAACACTCTAATTTACAAGAAGGTAAAGGAGATCTTTCACACTTTACAAGGTACTCAAAACATAAAGAAGATGTAACTATCATGATGTATGCAACGTATGTCGCTGCCAGTGTAGCAGGAACATGTATGACATGAAGATCAAGTCATGAAGAGGTGGAAGTTGCATGACAATGTAACTCAGAAAGGCTATGGAAATGCCTTGATAGGTAGGCATGGTGGCTGTTTTGAGGAAAGATAAAGGGAGGCTTATGATGACAGAGCGTATCATGCCAAGGGTTTGGATGTACCGGCGAAGGTGGACACCAACTCTCGGAGTGAGAAGAAGGCAATGCACGGCACGGGAAAGGCTAGCAAAATATGGGAAGGTGGAAGTGTCAACTCTCAATACTTACATTAGTCCGAAGAACTCATGCACTTATCATCGGTAACTCTCAATCTAATAAGGAGGTTCACAAAGAGACAAGTACCCCGAGGAGGAGTGTATGGGGGTTTGGTTATCCTTGCTCATCCTCGACTCATGGTACGTGAGTGTACTCTAATATTCGATCCCTCCAAGGATTAGTGATCCATCTAGTAGATAGAGTTCTCAACTAGTTTTTTAGGTTTTGAAAATAAACACGGATTGCACAAAATACGACACCTATCACTAATAGGCAAGAGCTCTTGACACCAAAAGTTCAAACATTACTCACATCAATACTTCAAAACTATTGCAAGTTACTACTAGAAGTAAATAGCAACCTCAATTACCTACTTTCAAGACAAGACACAACTCATTGCAACAACCAACTCTCTTTAACAAAATAAACATGAAAACTAAAAAGAGTTCCAGCAACAAACTAAACAAAAGCCAAGGCTCTTGCTAAAGACAAACTAAGACTAAAACTAAACAAGGCAGCAGCTATGAAAAGATAAAGAACACACAACAGCAAAAAATAGGCATGAAGAATCCTATGATGTGTTCTAGATTTTGAAATTGGAGCGTGTTTCTCTCCCACACAAAGTAAGAAGGGATCTAACTTGTTATGAACAGAAATCAAAGCTAAAGAAAACTAAAAATAAAACCTAAGAGCGAGACGCTCGAAGCATAGCACAAAACGCATGAAGTGATAAAAATATAGTGAGACGAAGGACGAACTGATGATTGTTGATGGATAAGGGGATGCACGGGGCATCCCCAAGCTTAGACACTTGAGTCTCCTTGAATATTTATTGGGGATGCATGGGGGCATCCCCAAGCTTGAGCGCTTGACACTCCTGGATCTTCTTTCATCATCTTCCATCGCACACTTGAAAACTCCCTTCATACATAACTCATCATAAGCTGATTAGAGAGGTTAGTACCCTTAATAAAATAATTTTTCCCCACTGGATATAAAGATAATCTTGAAGAGCTACTGTTTATCAAGAGTGCCAAAAAGTTTTTGCAAAGAAAAAGCAAGCTTAAGGTTTGCAAAAGTAAGGAGAGACAAAACGTTGCAGAATCTGTGAAAAACAGAACAACAGATAGTAAAGAATTTTTTAGGGGCACTTATGCAACTCAAATAAAAAAACTCAAAACATACGGAAGTTTCGTAATTGTATAGAGCATACTGTGTAAAAATTTCAGCTCAAAAAGATGAACTTGGATTTTTCTGGAATGTTTCTGGTCACGAGGACAGAATCTGTTTTCTGGACAGCATGTCACAACTTTTACTTCCCTTGCCGTAAGAGGCTATAACTTGGCACAAAGCTGAAAAATAAAGATACAATGATGTTGCTACAGAAGTAACAATCATCAAGACACAAAGAAAGCAAAAATAAAACACCTAAATTCATTGCGGGCTGCCTCCCGAAAGTGCTTCTTTAAAGCCATTAGCTAGGCATAATGCAAAAGATCAAGTTGTATCAAGAGAAAGAGAATAACTAGCCCGTGTAACAGACTCAAAAGGTAACTTGATTTTCTTTCTGGGAAGTGTTCCATCCCATTTTTGAATGGGAATTGGAATTTAATATTCCCCTCTTTCATGTCAATAACCGCACCAACGGTGCGGAGAAAAGGACGTCCCAAAATAATTGGACATAAAGGTTCACACTCTATATCCATAACAATAAAATCGACGGGAACATAGTTTTCATTCACAATGATAAGAACATCGTCGATCTTCCTTAAAGGCTTCTTTACGGAAGAATGAACAAGACGAACACCAAAAGAACAAGGCTCAAAAGGCTTCAATTCAAACATTTCAAATATTCTTTTGGGCATAATAGAGGTACTAGCTCCAACATCACATAAAGCATAGCAAGAGAAGTTATTCAATTTAATTTTGATCATAGGATCCCAACCATCATCTAGCTTCCTAGGTATGGAGGCTTCTACTCTAAGATTCTCCTCCCTAGCTTTGATGAGAACATTTGTGATATGCTCCGTGAAGGCAAGATTAAGTGTGCTAGTGTGGGGGTCTCTAGACATTTTGTGTAACAAGCTAATAACTTCTGAGAGGGTGCAACTATCAAAATCAATATCACTACTATCAAAGGTGGTAGTAGTGCCATCTAGGCTCACTTGTTTGAAACCCTCTATGTTCATAGGAGTTTCTTTTTCTATGGTTGAGGTATTAGTATCACCATTAATAGGTCCAACGGGACTAGGAGTGCATTGGGTGCTAATAGTTTGAGTGTCCTCAACAATTTGGATAGTGGCAACTGTGTGGTGTGTAGGAAGGCTCTTAATTCTATCCTCTTCCTCTTTTTCTCTAGCCCATCTTTCTTTAAGTTTAGCCATCATCCTAATAGTTTCATTGATTTGTAACTGGATAGCATTAATAGGAGTGGCCTTATTCTCCTCAAGGGGGGAGGTTCTAATTTTAAGCATCTCAATATCAAGGGCTAAGCTTTATACCTTCAGAGAGAGATTATCTATTTTAGATAATTTCTCTTCTACATTTTTGTTGAAGGATTTTTGGGTAGTGATAAAGTCTCTAAGCATGCTTTCTAATTCAGAAGGGGGGTTCTTGTTGCTAGGGTAAGTGTTGTTGTTCCCATAATTGGATGGAAACGATCTAGGATTGCTAGCAAAATTTCCCCTATAAGCATTGTTGTTGAAGTTGTTTCTAGCAATAAAGTTCACATCTACTTGTTCTTGAGAAACCAAAGAATTTAAAGGCACATCATGAGGATCAATAGAGGGTTGCTTGGTAAGTAGAGACATAATTAAGTCAACTTTTTCATTGAGGAAGGTAATTTCCTCGACAGAGTTTACCTTCCTACCTGTTGGGGCGCGTTCGGTGTGCCATTGGGAATAATTGGTCATCATTTCATCGAGAAGCTTCGTGGCAGCACCAAGTGTAGTTGACATAAAGGTTCCTCCCGCGGCCGAATCTAACAGGTTCCGCGAGGTAAAGTTCAAGCCTGCATAAAAATTCTGGATAACCATCCAAGTAGTCAAACCATGTGTAGGGCATTTCTTAACAAGAGATTTCATTCGTTCCCAAGCTTGGGAAACGTGTTCATTATCCAATTGCTTAAAATTCATAATATTACTCCTCAATTGGATAATCTTAGCAGGAGGGTAGTACTTCCCTATAAAAGCATCTTTGCACTTATCCCAAGAATCTATGCTATTTCTACGCAAAGATTCAAACCAGATTTTAGCATCTCCCCTTAAAGAGAAAGGAAAGAGCTTGAGCTTAACAACATCACCTTCTACTTCTTTATACTTTTGCATATCACATAATTCAACAAAATTATTCAAGTGTAAAGCAGCATCATCTCTAGCACCAGAGAATTGATCTCTCAAAACAAGGTTTAGCAAAGCAGGTTTAATTTCATAAGAGGTAGCTGAAGTGGCAGGTGTGGCAATGGGAGTGCAGATAAAGTCCTGGTTGTTGTGACTAGTGAAGTCACACAACTTGGTGTTTTCAGTGGAACCCATAGTAGCAGCAAGTGTGGCAGATTTTTTGTAGTTTTTGATAAAAGACACAAAGATAAAAACTGAAAGGTAAACTAACAAGACTAAAAAAACAAAGGTAAATGGTAGTGTGCAACTCCACTATCTTAGCACTCGGAGTACCCGGCAACGGCGCCAGAAATACTCTTGCTTATTAGCTTCTCGCCCTTCGTTGGTTACCCCAAGTGAAGGTTTGAGATGCAGTGCAGCAACAGTTTTCCCTCGGTGAAGATACCAAGGTTTGTCTCCAGTAGGACTCCGGAGATGATAAGTAGGTGTCAGCGCCGCAACTGACGCAAACCTGCACACAGACACAGATAACTTTGTTCCTAACGAAGTTCAGAGAGGTTGTCAATCTCTCCGATCTTGTTGTTCACAAATGATAAAACGCACGGGATAGTGATAGCAACTTGAAAGTAAATGCAGAAAAGTAAATATAGCTTGGAATCAGTAATGGGGATATGGACCGGGATACATGATGTTCACTAGTGATGTCTCTCTCCCAAAAGACGATAAAACTGCTATGCGAGGTAACGAAATTACAAAAGGGCAATTGACAGGATTATGAATGCACCGCAATGCTAACTATGCTACAAAAGAAAGGAAGAGGTTCAAAAGCACTGGCGGTACGCCAAGTTAAGTAGACCGAAATCCATCTGCATCTACTACTAATCATCCAACTTGAGATATCTATCCAGAACATCTCGCTGGTATTAAGTTGCGAGCCCCACCCAAAGTGTAAACCTAAAGCAACAGACAACTGCATTAAAAAGAACTCTGCGTAAAGTAAACAATGCTTGTAACGCTCGGTTACAAGCACCGTTGTTTTCCCCCTTGTGGCAACAGCACATCCCCTAGACTCATGTTTCTGTCACTCAAGCGTGTCATCGGGGGGCATGAACCCATAATCTAGCACTACGCTCCCTCTTGGAGTCACTACCTACCACTTGGCCAAAGCAATAAACAGCAACGGAGAACATGCAAGAATTACTTAGGAACAAAAATATAAGAGATAAAGACCAAATATATTACTCTATCACAATCTGAACATAATCTCATAATCCATCAGATCCCTCCAAACTCATCATAGCAACGGCAAAAATATTGCAAAGGTGCCTCGATCATGTAGGGCAGCTCACGAGGTCTAAACAATGAAGATCAAAGAGGGGAGGAGAACATCACATAGCTACTGATCACGGACCCATGGTCCAAGGAAAACTACTCACGAGACATCCGGGGAGCATCCATGGTGGAGAGGAGAGTCCCGGAGGTCAATCCTCCCTCCGACAGGGTGCCGGGAAGAGGTCTTCTGATGCTCCCGATCTTGGAAGCGCGGGTGGCGGCGGAACAGAGGCGAGTTCGCGGAATAGGGTTCTGCTTCTGGAGTTTTCCCGTGACGGGGGATAAATAGGCGAAGGGGGGCAGTCAGAGGTGGACCAGGGGCCCCAGGCGGCCCCCTGGCGCGGCCAGGGGTGGGGCCGCGCCGGGTGGTCGCCTGGGCCCCCCTGGCTCCCCTCTGGCCCCTCCCGGGCTCTTCTTGAAGCTTCCGTCACGCTGATTTTTTATCTGAATTTTCTTGAATTTTTCTGGCACTTTTTATATGGGGGAAAACTAAAATAGAAAAACAGTAGAAAACAGGAACTGGCACTGGGGTGCACTGAGTTAATAGGTTAGTCCAAATATGATCAAAAATGTATGAAAGTGTATCTAGATCATAGCAATATCACACAAAACAAGCATGGAGCAAGCAGAAATTATTGATACGTTTTGGACGTATCAGGGAGCTGTCGGGCGACGTGTGGGGGAGGGAAGAGCTGGGCGCGGCGGAGGGCGGCCGTCCATGCCAGATCCGCTGGGGTTGTGGCGCACCAGGAGGGCGCGGCCAGATCCGCCGGGAGGGGTGGAGGAGGTTGCGCACCAGTGGAGGGGGGGGGGGGTGGGGCGCCAGTAGAAGGTCGGGGGTGGGGGGGAGGGTGCCGCCGCTAGGTAGAAGGTTGACCGGGGTGGGGGATGGCGACGTGGGGAAGAAAGGTGGGAGGAGTGGGGGTTGGTGGGGATCGGGGTGTGGGTGGGACAGCACATTTTTTTTATTTCGCATGGGTTTGTTCGGTACGGTTCCGGGTTTTTTGTGAGACGAGGTGTTATCAGAATAATCCCAAGTGTTGTTAGAATAAGGTTTTAAGGGGTGTTATCATAATAGACCCACCCTATTCTGACATCGATGTCAGAATAACTATTCTGACAACATTCCGAACTGTAGTATTTTCGCAAAGAGAACCACACTGCTGAATTTGGAGCACTGCAGCTCAGGTTAAACAGAACCACATGCACCGTTTTCGCGATAACTTTTTAACCGTTGGTCAGAATTGAGCGTATGATACACCGTTGGATTCGTATGGAAAAGCAGCATCTTCCGTATGTTGAACACTTCCCACAATTCTTCACGGATTAAGAGCAGTTTTGAAAATTGTGTGGCGACCCACTTTTTCAGCGGGCGTATTTTCACGATTTCTCTTAAACGGTTCACCGGAATGATGCAAATGATATACCGTTGGAAAGATATCGATCAGGAGCTCCATCCATATGTAGAACACTTTGTCTAATTCACTACGAATTTGAGTGAAATCTAGCCGCAAAAAAACGCAGCAACTCTGTTTTTCGTTTTCGGATCTTGTAGAGAGTAGAACTTTTTAACCGCTTATCCGATTGATGCGTATGATACACCGTTCGATTCGTATGGAGTATTAGATTAACCCATATGTTGAACACTTTTCCATATTCCACACGGTTTTGAAGTAATTTGAAAAACGGTGTTGCTGCCCTCTTTGGACAGCGGGAGTTTTTGCTTAAATTCGTTTGATTCGTTCGTATGATTGATGCAATTGATACACCATTGGATAGCTATCGTCGAGGCGCTCCATTTGTATGTAAAAGACATCCTCTAATTCCTTACGGTTTAAAAGTTGTGTCGATTTTAGTAAATCGCGGAACTCCGTTCTTCGCGGACCCGGAATCGACGACGTGAACTGCATTCGCCGGGGCAACCGCACTGCATTATCGCCAGACAGAACACACCTTTTTTTCGCGGAACAAAAAAATCGGCGAGTGAACTGCATCCGCGGGGCACCCGATTGCATCCGACAGACAAGCGCACTACATTATCGCAAAACAGAATCGCACGTGTTTTTCGCGGATCCGGAATCGGCGAAGCGAACTGCATCCCGACGGGCAACCGCACCACATGTGTCGACGGATGAGAACTGCATTTATTTTTTATTTTCACCGGTCAGAATATTTTGCAGTTCGCTACGTGCAAATGTACCGCGGTATATACCGAAATGAATTGGAGGATTTTTTATTTTTTCCTAATTAATATATGCAGCGAACCGCGAGTGAAACCACATCAAGTGAACTTCATTCGATTGTCAAACACACTGCAATATCATCAAGAGAAATTTATTTTTTTCTCACCTAGCTAAGTACATTTTTTTATCAACAAAAGTGAACCAGAGCAGAAAATAGCAATTTTTGTAGCGAGTGTACTGCATCGCATTTTTTTAACACAAAGATTTTTAGACTAAAGAGTGTACTGCATCAATATTTTTTTTTCACCGGACAAACTGAATAGCACTTCATTGAAGTGTTTTGAACACACAAAAATCCAACCGCACTACAATTCTTAAAACGAGAAGAAACTGCAAAACGCACTGCCTGTCCTCATCTCCTTGTCATGGCGCTCGTAGCTTTGCCTTGTTTCATGGCGCTCGGTAGTAGATGGAGGAGGAACTGGGGGTAGGAAGACCTGGGGCACTTGTACCGGAGATGGGCAGGACGACCTGGGGCGTCGACGGTAGGCCAGATCCGCGCACGCGGTGGATCTGGGACAGGAGCAGCGTGGGGGTGGACCAGACAGGGAGGCATCAGCCTAGTCGCCCGCCGTGGCCGGGGTAGGCGGCGCCCTTCGTGGTTGGGGTAGGCGGCGCCCGCCTTGGTCGGGGTAGGCGGCGCCCACCATGGCCTGGGTGGTCCTGGCTCCGGGAGGCGGCCACGAGAGGGCGGGGCGCGGATGGGCGAGGCCACCGGCTAGCCGGGACGGCGAGGTGAGGTGCTGGCGCGGTCGCGCATGGCTAGCCGGAGAACGCGCGGAGGAGGGAGGGGTAGGTCGCGGCAGAGGACGGCCGTTGGTGCTCGGTCGATGCAGTCCGGGTCGCCGCCGTTCTCGATGGTGGCCAGATCGATGCCTAGGGAAAGGGTGGGATCTTGCTGGGGCGATGCGGTGGGCAGATCCGTCAAAGGAAGCCTCGTGCGGGGTGGCGGCCGGACTTCCATGGCCGTGGGGGTGGGAGGGGGTTAGGGACGCGAGATGAGGGGAGGTGGGAGGTGGTTGGGGGTCGTCGACCGTGGGGGGGGATTAATGGTCGCGGGTGGATTTCTGGCCGTGGGGGATGGGGGCGTGCGAGAAGAAGGTGGGATCAACGCGCTAGAAGGTTGGGAGGTGCGGGTGGCGCTATCTACGGCGGGCGCTCCGCGCAAGAAACTAGTTAGGTGGGGTGTTGTTAGAATAAGGTCTTAAGGGGTGGTGTTAGTGAAGCTATTCATCACCGAGGGTACAGAATAATTTATTCTTCACCCGAGGTAATTTTGCGGACGTTTCATAAAAAAATTGTAATACAAATAGTTACATTAATATGGATTCACTACGTAAATTTTGACATAAAAAAACAAAATTATAGATCATAAGATCAAAAAAATACATTTTATGTATATTTTACATCATCATTTTTACATTTGTAATTTTATGTAACATAAAATATTTTTTACGGCGATTATACTTTTTTGCGCTCTCTTTTTACGTATGAAATAAGACAAAATTTACGAAATATAAAATTACGGTGCATTGATGTCAAAACAGAGGGGGTGAAGAATAACTATTCCTCACCCAGGGTGACGAATATATATATATATATATTTATATATATATCTTATTCAGCAGTATGCCATGCGCATTGTTAGTCAACTAGGATTAGATAGCGGGTCGTGACCAATCTGGGAGTTAATGCGGATACGATGATTATAACTGCAGAGGTACGATACAATGAAGACACCGCCTAAGGCCCCTACCTCGGCTCTGCCAAGCCACATCAAGTGAAGCTATCGAGGAGTAATCCTCGCACTCCACTCATTGCTGACTCTGTATAGCCTCCCTAGGGTCCTGAACACGGTTGTCCTTGAAGGTAAGAAGCCGGGTGACCCAACGGTGCCCGCGAGTGGTATTGCGACGGGACGACAGGGAGAGTACGACCAGTGTACAGGTGTGCTTGGACCCTGATCGTTGGCCGCGAGAGTTACCAAACCACGAAAGTCGAGCTCCTCCAGGAGCAGACCCGAGAGAAGGTAAGGAGTCGGTTCACCTTGTTGCTAACCGCAGAGACTTGGTGGGACGACAGGGCAGGCACCGATGTACCGGTGGTCCTGACTGTTGTCGTTGTCTACGGGTCAGTTAAGTCGAGGCAACGATAACGGTTGTCCCGCAAGTTAATAAAATGAATAATTGTTCAGCGGATGTCTTGAGTTGGCTATATGCCATGTACGCACTACCTACCCGTGGGAATTCCGAGTTATGGGCTCCCCTGGTTCATAGTCTCGTCCGAGGACTCTTCAGACGTCAGCAGTACCGCGGCCTGCGCCGGGAAGTGGTGTTGTATTCTTTGCTCGAGCAGTGTGATTTTTATTTTCTTTAACTTCACCGGCCAGCCTCGCACCGTGCAGGAGTACGTCAGGGTTAGGGTGCAAAGCCCTGCGTACATAGGATTTAGTCCGGCGGATGACCTCTCTGTTGAGTTTGAAAGATGGGCTACGGAGTGTCGGATAGCCTTGGTGGAGCGTTCCCTAACAAGGTGCCCGCTACCCTGGAGATCCGTGCGTGTAGTGTAACACAAGTGCACCCCTCCAGGGAAGATTAATCTATTCAAATAGCCGTGTCCACGGTAACAGGATGCTTTATGCTAAAGCCAGATCCTACTACTACAAACTACTACTATATAAACAGTTGGTTCCGTGTTTTCTTCATCGCCGAGAAGTCAAGGAGGGGAACTCAGAGGCATTATTATTATTAATCATTACAACTTACTATTATACAATGCTGCAGCAACTTCTGTTGCATTGTTATTACATTCATGTTATTGAACTGTTGGCTGTTCTCTTCTTGTGCTGCAAGACATCGTCGGAAAATGCTAGTCTTCGATAGGCCTAGCTTCTTACCTTATTCTGATTTCTTCCTTGCAGTCCACTTTATACAGCCTCCCCTTCTCCATTTGATACAAATGCATAAATGCTTAGTAGCGAACATAAGACTCGCGGGTATGCTAGATACTCACCCTAGCTTTATTTCCCCCTTTATGTTTTTCCTGATCGGCCTCTGCAGTCGACGTTGGAGCCTTGGAGTCCAGGAGCAGGAGATCCCTGATGCCGACTACCGCAACATGAAGATCCTCGATGACTTCTATGACGTCGAGTTCCCCGTTGACCCGGAGTAGTTTGGAGGTTCCCCGGCAAGAGGCCTCGCCTTTTCGATCTGTTGTTATTTTTGCTAGCCTTCTTAAGGAAACCTTGTATTCTTGTGTCTATACTCGGATACTTTTGCTTCCGCTAACTTTGTGCTTTCGAGCTGTTGTATTCAAGCCCTCGTGGCCCCTGGCTTGTATTAAACATCTTGTATTATCTTATTTGTAGAGTTGCTTGTGATATCTCACCGTGAGTCCCTGATCTCGATCGTGTACCTTGAGTGTATGATTATTGTACACAACTTGATTTTGGGGGCGTCACAACCTGTTGGATATATGCCCTAGAGGCAATAATTAAATGTTATTATATATATATGTCCACATTCGTAATTAATGTTTATATTTCTGTGTTATAATTGCAATGATCCTGACTGTGAGATTCAGAAGAAAACTCATTTGCATGTGTGGAAATATAAACTCTAAGAGTTCCTGGTTTAGCCTCTAAGACCAGCTCATGTGCTAACTGATGATTACATTTTCTTAATCATGGAGATTGTTCTTGTAACAAGGATGTCAGTAGAATGAGAACATATTGTTAGCAGAACAATGATGTTGAACCGACCTCAGTATTGAATGATATACTTAGAGATCACATCGTAACAATGTTATAAGTCATATCATGAAATGTTATCATATACGTAATTCCTTAGACCATGAGAGTACCGAGTTGCTTGACACAGGAAGATGTACTTTGATTCTTAGATGAATCTTCCCGTTACTAGGAAGTAGTAAAATAAGTTCTGGGTACATCGGATAGTGTGTCTAGTAATTGTGATAGTTCAAGACTGGGATTTTCTCCTTCACGATGAAGAAGATATTCACTTCGGGCCCACTCGGTATGACGGTATCCATTATAGTCTGGCCAGACGCAGTGTGATTTAGTCACGGGGATACCAGAATACGGTAATGGGAAAAAGGGACAAACGAGCATAGAGGATAACGAGTGGCTTATGTTCAAGAAGTTGTTACACATGGGTGCCAAACTTCTCTCCTCTAACTTTGTCATGTATCACGAAGAAAAGGGAATGGTACATGACTAAACATAATGGTTCACTCGAATTTTCTTCGTGTATGTGCGGGAGTCAACATGGGTGTCCATGGATCCGCTGTTAATTATTGGCTATTGACAAAAGGTTGTTGACCTATGTCCAGAAGATGTTCTGAGTAATGTACGCATTATACCGAACCTATTGGGTCACACACTTAACAAGAAGTAGTCTATTAGAATACTAGACTGGTAGAAGGTTTAGTGGAAGCAAAGCAGAATAGTTAATACGGGCACTGGAAGTAGTTCCGGGTATTTATGGAATTTTTCATAAGGGCACCAGAAGTAGTTATGGGTATTTAAGGATATGTCAAGATCACTCTGGAATAGTCTCAGGTGGTTCCGAAACATATGAGAATGGTACTGGGGAAGTCCTGGATCGACCGGAATAGTTTCTGGTTAATCGGTGGACATCCCGACAAACTTACGCGGTCATCGGATTTCTTAGACTGTAACTCGGATGGTCTCGGAACCTATCCAGATAGTTCCGGAACGTTCGAAAACGGTCCTAGAAGGTCTTGGGAGTGTTCCAGAAGGTTCTGAAATGTCCCAAAACCATCCCAGAAGGTCCCAGAATGGCCGAGAATGGCCCCGGAGGGTCCTGGAAGGTCTTGGAAGGTTCTGGAAGCTTCTGGAATGTTCCACAAGTTTCCGGATGGTACCATATGCGCCCCGCCACCCTTAGCCTTGGGGGGCAAGGCGCCCCAAGGGGGTTCGCCGAAATTAGGTGGTGGGGGCACCCTACATGGGGAGGAGTCCTCCTTGGACTCAGACTCGCCGGTGGGAAGGTCTCCCTTTGGAAGTAGGAGTCCCACGGGGACTCCACACCCCCTAGGTCGGACATGACAACCCCCTTTCCACCTAAATCTAGCCCCTTGCACCACCCTCCCTCCCTCTAAACCCCGTTGCTCCACAATTAGACCCCGATTTAGACGTTGTTCTAGATCGGAATCCGTTAGGGTTTTCTCCCTCTAGTTTTCTCGGTGGCGTTCTTCTCTGGACAACGGAGCACTACTGGATTGCTGCTACGGGATGTGTGGATACTAATAGAGGGCTCGTGCCTTCGACCCTTCTTCAAGGAGTTTATTCATGGGACTTGTCCGTGCGACTATATCGCTGGACGGTTCGAGGGATCGATATCCTCGCGGTTGGGAGGTCATTGAAATTCCTTGCTGCGGGGATCTGCACCGACTGTCTTCACCAACTTTACTTCTGGTACATCGGTTTGTGAGAAATGACCTAAATCCTTGTATGCAATCTTCATAGATGATCTTGGGTGATTGCTACGTAGGCCAAATTTTTTTGGTTTCTACGGCGTTTCCCAATAGTGGTATCATGAGCGATCTATGAGTAGATGCATGTTTAGGTCTAGATCATATGTGTGATATGAGGCATTGATTTTCTTGTTGCTTCCCTGTCATGTGATTTTTTCTGTGCTTGATGGCAAGTTGAGTTTTTGCTACAAGGATTGAGTTTTCCATCGATCCCTCTATGCTGCTTTTTGTATGCTGGTTGCCTTGATCATGGTCTACATCAATCTCCTTGGATCTCATCTTAATCTTGCAATAGAAGATTTAACATGGAGGGGCTTGTGGATTTTACGAATTCAAATCCACACGAGGGTCAGGCGTTGAACGAAGTTTGGCTTGTGGCATTAGTTGCTGCACGCATCCCGAACGTTAAACTAGCAATAATGAAGTATCGTGTTTGGTTTGTATTGGGAACAACGTTTGCATGTAACCTGCTAATCAACCACGATAAAATTTGCAACAACCCGTGTAGATGGCGATCGAACTTGTTTTTGCAGAGTATGCATGTGATGTGGTATAGCCTTCAAGATTTGCAATGTGTTTCTATGAGATGCTATATGTTTTGTAATATTTATTCACGGCCTGTGTGTCGTGGTACGACATGATGACTGGAGTCATATGATTGTCACTTAATTATGGCCTGCGTGCCAGAACTGTTTATTATCTCAAGGCAAAGCAATAGATAGATGCAAGGTGATGATCTACGATGTGGAGGTGGACCCTGACGCGCATGCCGGAAGCCGTGGTGATGTTCCTGGTTCCAAGGACATTGTTGGTGGGCACGGTGACTTCTACCACAATGACGTGAAGATAACGAAGACTTCACGAAGCAAAGGGCTATACTATATCACATAATTATATGAACTGCATGTGATGTTTATCCCTTTGATGCACCCTTGTTTGATGTGCGGTAGTCGTATTTTATTAGGGTGATCTCTCGCAAAACAATATCAAGTTGACAGTGTTCTTCCAAATGTAGCACCGTCTATACTATGTTTCACATCGGAGCAGGTCATGTCACATGGGTGCACACATTGTGACGCATAAAAGGCGGGTGTGTTAAGAACACACTGCAATTACACTTGGTTATCTTGACAGTTTGGATAAAGGTTTGCTACCGGAACACGCCCATCGAATGATGAACAAGAATCACCTTTGGCGTGATTGGAAAGTTGTCCTACCGGTCCATTCTAAGTCATCAGTGATGTCACATCAATGGCGGACGATTGGGTTGGATCCTGAATCACTCTAGCATCAATTACAAGAGATTTTGATTTGAGTGGGAGCGCACTTAGTAATTAAATTGATTACTCACAAGTGCAACTTAATTATGAACAAAGTCTAAGTATTTGCATTATCGTTGTAGAATAATGGCCCGCGTTACCACCTTCCCAATTGATTTTGATTAACTGTATTATCTGGTAAAAATTGTACAATTTGTACCGTATTGTGAGGACTATCCTCAATAGTGTCGAGAAGGATCATGACCTATCACAAAAAATTTATGATCTCCCGCTAATGCTATGGATGATGTGACTTATGCCCATCAATCCAAAAGGCTTGAATTCCACCACAACTAATTGTATTGTCTTAATCACCATGAAACCCGAACTTCAAAACGTTTGGGATAGTTATGTTATATTCATCGAACTGAAAAATTGTTTTCAGTGATAAAACAATTGATGTAGGATATAAGATATCTAGTACAATGTATGATTGTAAGCATTAGTGAAAATGTTCATTGTGCTCAAACAAAACTGATAAGTGTGGGATCCAGAAGAACACTGATCATATGATGATGAGAATTAAGGGAAAGGAAGTTCCATAGGTTGTTAGTAAGACTTACATGCAGGAAAGTCCATGGCCTGGCCCCCCTTGATCATGTGTGATCTTCTGTGACTTGGAGTGACATTGGAAATATAACTATGATACGTATAAAGGCAAAACAAAAGAAGACTAGAATATCTAGCTCAGAAATGAAAGTCATACGAAGTTATAGATGAATTCATTACTGGTCAAAATATGTAATTCTTGGGAATCATGATTAAGTTGTTAATCTTAATTCTAGGGTATTGTGATTACACTCTTGATCACTAGAATATCACTTCGATTGCATATTGTCGCAAGTCGATGCAAGAAATACTATGGCCTTTATGACTAGCCGATGATGAGTTTTGACATGCACAAGAACACGGTAAAAGGTTTACTACTCTGTGTGTTGACTCTATGATTATCTTCATAATTCATTTTAGAGTTGAGTAAATTGTTACTACACTTTAGCCTTGTTGCAAAAACATCATTTTGAATCATGTTTGTTTGCGAAGAAAATTATTCAAAGTTATGAATAATATAAAGGCCATACTTCCATTATGAATAGGTTGTATGTTATGAATCTTGATAATAATACTAAACATCCATAACATTGACGGTAAATATCGCAAGACTGACAGAAATGACACACAGGTGTGGCACTGCAGTTTGTCACAAGTGACATAACATGCATGAAGAATTTCCATAAGTGATTGACTTTTGAGTCATATGATTATGAATCACTTGACGCTTGCGAACTTTGTCTCGAAGTAATGTGACCAAAACACCGTTGATAGGCCATGCATGAAAGGGCAACTAAATTATTGCAAATCATACATGATGATGTATGTAGTCCAATAAGTGTAGTTGTGTGAAGTGGATTTTCTATCTTCACTCATGATTTGAAGTAGATATGTGGATATCTGTTCAATGAAGACTTACGTCTGATACATTTGAAATGTTCAAGGGTGAAATAGAAATTCATTGTAACAAGAAAATAATTCTTCTGCAAATTAGATTGTAGACAGTAATATTTGAGTTACAAGTTTAGCGAACGTCTAATGAGTTGTGAAGAAATGTCATAACTTGTGCCTCTCAAAACACCACTAAGAGTAAAGTGTTCGAGAGACGTAATCGAGCCATGTATGACACGTAAGATCAAATATGACGTTTATCAATTTGCCATTATACTTATTAAAGTTATGCATTAGTGAAAGCGCAGTATATCGACCAGAGGGGGGTGAATGGGAGATTTTCAAATTTCTTGAGGAATATCAATTTCCTCAGGACTGAGGCAATTCGAAACTGAGGAAACTCACAGAATGAAGAAGCACAGAAACATTATAGAATGTAGACATGGCTACGAAACATCATATTGCGGGGGAAAACAACTTCTACCGAAAGAGCTAAAGTGTAATTGATGCAATGCATTGAGGAATCAGGACTGAGGAAACACAGAAGGGAAGGTATCAGGACACGTCATCAGTGCATAAACCGAAGAGTAGAGTTTTAAGAAATAGCACCAGGGCACTGAAGACACCGATTTGATGGACAAGTTCAAGTTGTTGTGACAACTCTACATCTGGTTGGAGAGGCTGAGATTGAACCCAGAAGACATAGTCTTCACCTTATTCTCCTTGAACAAAAGTCCTTAGACTCCGTCCAATTACTCAGGTGAGTCTTCAAGGTAGACTCCCGAAACATTCACAGACTCCGTTCACTCAAGGAAGTCACAATTTCATCTTGACTTCCTCAGAACGATGACTCCTACACCGGCTGGAAGATCGCAGTCTTTAAGAGTAAAAAGCTTTGGATCACTCGAACCGACTTCCTCAGATATGCTCAACTACCCAGGGCTGGTCTGGTTTCCTCACTTGGATTCTTTAGTTTTCTTCGGAGGAGAGTTGCTCTTAGATGACAAGCGTCGATTTTTCTCTCGGAGCAGCACACCCAGAAATGGGGCTGGGGTGGCTATTTATAGCCGCGGAGCAACCCGCTGCGAAAAGACATGAATGCCCATGTCCGAAAGGACATAAATGCCCTCTGGTCCGGACCGTTGGCTGGACAGGTTCCAGCCACTCTCCACGTGACACGTGGCACGGCAGGAATATTCTCTCTTTTCTCAGGAAAACTGCACTGGCAGTTTCCTGACTCCTCAACCGAAGACAGATTCCTTCATGTCCTGAAGAACAACGTCTCAGACATCCGAGGAACTGAACTTATACTGCAGGTGATTTCTCTCTCTTCAGGAGAACTTCACTGACATTTTCCAGACTCCTCAACCGAAGACAGATTCCTCAGTGTCCTGAAGAAAAACGTCTCAGACACCCGAGGAACTGAACTTCTACTGCAGGAGATTTCTCTCTCTTCAGGAGAACTGCACTGGCAGTTTCCAGACTCCTCAACCGAAGACAGATTCCTCAGTGTCATGAAGAACAACGTCTCAGACACCCGAGGAACTAAACTTCTACTGCATGAGATTTCTCTCTCTTCAGGAGAACTGCACTGGCAGTTTCTATACTCCTCAACTGAAGACAGATTCCTCATTGTCCTGAAGAACAACGTCTCAGACACCCGAGGAACTAAACTTTTACTGCATGAGATTTCTCTGGGATTTTCTTCAGGTTTACCTATTGAGAAATTTCCTCGGAAATTCCGAAACTCATTTTCCTCGACCCCTCCAACAGTGCGGTGTTTACCTATGACTCAAGAAATAAAAAAAGCATAACGAAGACTACGCTTCAACTTTTTCTTCAACTTGAGTTTCCTCAGGATGGTGCCCGACTTCCTCAGGATCAATTATTTTCCTCAAGATCCATTTTCTTCAGGATCCATTTTCCTCAGGATCCCATTTCCTCAGGATCCATTTTCCTCGGGATCGTATTTCCCCAGCATCCATTTTCCTCAGGATCTCGCACCTCGGCATTCTTCAGGAAAACACCAGTTTCTTCAATGTTCCTCAACATTTTGGGGGTTCGACAACGGTGATTAAACTCTTCTTCAGGGATTTTTCTCCTGTGTAAACTCGCAAACACATCAGTCCCTTAACAGTTTTGTCATCAATACTCCAAAACCTCAAAGGGGGCACTTGATGCACTTACAATTTCCCTCTTTTTGTTGATTTGATGATAATCAGGTTAAGCTTCAACGGGAATAAATATATAGATTTTGAGGAATAAAACTTGAAGAACACATCTTTCTACTACCTGGATATAGAGATGCTCCCCTAAGGATATGCATATATTATGAGGAAGTTACTTACAGTAAACATTTTGAGGAATTGGAGGAGCTCCCCCTATATACAGGATTATCTAAAATAGTGCATCATATAGAAAGGTTGAAGAATAAACACAACACTGAGTAAAGTGGTTGCTGAGGAATATCATGAGGTAACTCAAAAGTATCAGACAACCACAAAAGTATCAGTTTACAACTCATTACAAAAATGGGCTGAAGAATGAGAGTTGTAACTGAGGAACCCCACATATTAACACTCTTGAAGACTAACAAATTTCTCCCCCTTTGTCATTAAATGAAAAAAAAAACGCGAGAAACTGATACTAATGCCCCGACATGAATGCTTCAAGGCTGAGGTGAATCAAACTTGAGGCAGGCAGTTGCAGTGTGAGGACAGGTCGCAGTATCTTCACCTTCTTCAGGCCAGATCTCCTGGTTTGAAGAATACAAGTCCATCGCCAGAGTTGGTGTTGGGCAGCGGCGAAACTAACGAGGAGGTCGGACGACGGAAACTGGAGGCTTCTTGAGACCAATATGCTCAATTTCTTCAGGTGTGATAATTTCGCCAATTTGACGCTTTGTCCAGTCATGATTTCTATCCACCTTCTGATGCAGGCTGATGAGGAGTTCTTTGTCTGTCATCACACGAGCTTGAATTGTGTCCTCAGTTGAGGCATTGGTGCCAGTCTGTGCAGTTGTACGAGACTGAGGATGATGAATGTTCCCTTTGAGGGATTTTGTTGGAATCACTTCCTCATAAAATTGTCCTTTGCCTTTTGATTTTGAGGCAATGGTGTGTTGAAGCACTTCAACCGGAGTCAGATAAGTGCGATGATTTGATTGATAGTTGATACCAGTCTTGGTGCAGATCAACTTCATGACACATGGTGCATCTGGCTTCAGGATGTGAGTATTCCGTGTAGCAACAACCATTGTCATGAAGAAGAAGTCTGAGACGTTGATTGGCGCAGACATGTAGAGGTTGTACAGGATGTTCTTCATAATGCCAACAACTTCTTCAGCAGAGGACTCATACCACTTGATTGGGCAGAAAGACTTGGCCAAAATTCTATACAGTGTGCTGGGCAGGTACTAAAGCTTAGTTACGAGGAATTTGGTGCGTGGAGGAGCTTTAGGAGCCCGAGGTTTGATCAGTATATTCATCAGTTCATCACGCAGAATAGTTGAGACATATGTACTGGGAACTGAGGCACCAAATACTGGCAACTGAAGAATTTCAATAATTTCAGGCACAGAGGCAGTCTGATGCTGATGATCAGTCATCCATTCCAGAACCCAAGTATTGATGTCCTTGGGATTTCCTGAGACATAAAGAGCTGCATAAAATTGAAGCACTAGTTCTTCATTCAAGTGGATGCAGTCTGAGCAGAATTGAAGCAACTTGGCATGGAACAAATCTTGAATTACATTGTTGAAGCAAGGTATTTCCTCCATATCCAAATGAGGAATGTGCTTGTGAGAAAATAGCTTGTTCTGCTTGTAGAAGACTGAAGCATAATAATTCTTCTGAGTTGCAATCCAGAACCTCAGTAAGTTTCGAGGGAGAGCAGAAAGATAGGGGTTTTGAAGCCCTTCCTGAAAGTAGGTCATGCTGGTGAAGAAGGCACCAGTGTTGAAGCTTGGGCGTTCATCTGCCGAGATGTTGCGATAATAAGGCTACTTCTGTGTCGGGCACAACTTCAGTGCAGATGCCCGGCCTTGAGGCACTTGAGGCGCTTGAGGCACTTGAGGCGCTTGAGGCACTTGAGGCGCTTGAGGTACTAGAGGCGCTTGAGACGTTTGAGTTACCGGGGGAGGGACATCTGCTTCCACTGTAGCTTCAGGGTTAGGTTTCAGTGAGGTAGCTGGGGCTTGAGGAGAGGTGGCATGTTTGTCTGCCGAGCTGCTCTTCGAAGCATCGGGATAAGCATTGGTGTTGTGTCCTTCTTCAGTTTCAGACACAGGAGGAGCACTTTCAGCTTCAGGTTTGGCATCAACTTCAGGATGAGCAGTGGCATCACGAACTGAGTCCTCAGAGAATGGAGTAGTATTAGACAGGACCTGAGGCAGTAGTGGCCTCAGAGCGTCTTGAGGCAGGCGGAGCTGAGGAAATTGGGGCAGCATCAATGGGCTCCTCAGTGGGGACAGCAGGTGTTGGCTTCTTGGCTGGGGGTGGTGTGGTAGCAGATGCCTCAGGCTTGCTCTTTGAGGGTCTTGAGGATGAGGGTCTCTGCGGAGGTGAGTCATCAGGATTTCCAACAGGATGCACTGAGGCAACTGGAGGAACCGAGCTAGGCATGTTGTGAATTTTGACCATATGGTCAACATGCCTTGAGAGGCGTTCCTTTGACTTGCCAATAGAGGCACATTTCTGATTAAACTCCTCAGTGAGCTTTTGCACCTCAGCCTGATACTTGATGAATTCTTCAGGGGTGACTAATGTCACTGGTTTCTTCTTGAACTCGCGATGAAATTTCTTCAATGGCCGTTCCAAATTCCTCTTGAGGTCTTGATGGTGAAGCTCATTAATGAGGAACTGCTGCAGATAGAACCTCAGAGCCAGTTGCTTCATCCTGGCGTCTGGTAGCAGCATGCAGATACTCAATTTGTTGTTCTTCAGTGGCAACAAAGCGAGCTTCATCCTCAGTCCGAATCCTTGAGTCAGCAGCAGGCCCAGACGTCCGCTGGCATGAGGAACTGGGAGCTTGAGATTTGATACCAGGCTTTTTCTTCAGTGGCTTGACAGCAGTCTGAGGCATAGCAGCGGGCTGAGGCGTAATGTCAATTGAGGCAGCCATATTGTGAGCCAATGTTCTGTCAAGATGAGTTCTCTGCTTGAGGTAGCGTTGATAGGCATCAGGAAAGTCATCATGAGTCTTCAGGATTGAGGGGTGAGGAATCACACCGGGACCAGGCGGTGGACGAGACTTGATGCCCAGAGTCTTCAGTGGAGGATTCACATCAAACATTTCCTCGTGTTGAGGATTCAACGATTCATAGTTTTTCCACCGCTTGGCCCATTTCCTCATGATTTTTGGAATCCTCTTCTTGCGTTCTCCAGGTGTTTCATGAGGCGGAGTCTTCAATTTATCATACAGTTCTGGAGGAAAATCACGAGCAGTTTTAAAGAGACGACAAGGACCCATTTTCTTTAGCTGAGGAGACTGAGGAATTGTAAGTACAAGCTGAGCGGCAAATGAAGTGAGACTGTGAGAACCATTTGATTCCTCAGCAAACATGTACCTGTGAAAGAATTAAGTTTCGAGGGAAATGGGGTACGATCATATGCGTTCATGAGGAGAGTTTTGAGGAAATTAATTTAAGTGGTCATAGGTCTCAGTGAGGTTTCAATATTGCTGAGGAATAATATCTTGAGGAAGTAGCAGTAGTACTAAGGCAAAAAAGAATTGAGAAAGTGATTATACCAGAAGTGAATCGAATGATTTGAGGAAATTCGAAACTGAGGAATATGATCTAATGCCTCGGCTTGAGGAAACTGAGGAATATCAACAAATGCCTCAGCTTGAGAAAACTGAGGAATATCAAATGAACGCATACAACAGATAGATGGACTGGATAAGTGAGAACAGAGAAGAAGGGTCCGATCACATTCACCTAGTTGAATAAACAAATCTTGAAGAACAAAAACTATAGGTGTACGCTGTTGAGGACAGAAGCGATTATCAACTTGAGGAAAAATTTGAGGCAAATGAAGAGAACCAATTTCTGAGGAATTTGGGCGATGGCGCTACCCACCTTATAGGGAATGAGACACTTGATACCATACAATTTTCGTATGAATCATGAGTCATGTTCCACGTTAATTTCTTCACACTTAGCAAGGTATTTCCTCATGAGTTGATGAGTACGAAGCATCATGTGTTGTGCATCAGGATTTAGGCCATGATGCACATAAGTATAGAAAAGAAAAAATCATGGAGTGGTATACCTTATGATCGTAGTCCTTGCCATTTTCATGAGGGCCGAGTTGTCCATTGGTAGGCATCGGGGTCTTGATGCCTTTGCAGTCTTGCATCCCGAATTTCCTCAGGCACTCCTTGAGGTACTTCTCTTGAGAGATGAAGGTGCCATTGAGTTGCTGACGAATTTGAAGTCGTAAGAACAACTTCATCTCTCCCATCATGGAAATCTGATACGGATTTGAAGCCCTTGCTGATGTGGAAGTCTCGCAGTGTATCGTACCAATCCCGAGGGGCTTGCTTCATCCATACATCGCTTTCTTCATCTTGTACACCATATCAGGTTTCTTTGCGTCTTGAAACCCTGGAGGCTGAGAAACATATACTTCTTCCTCGATATTTCCATTGAGGAATGCACTTTTCACATCCATTTGATATAACTTGATATTATGATTGTTAGCAAAGGCAAGAGTTATGCGTATGGACTCAAGTCGAAAAACAGGTTATGAGACAACATCAGTTTGAAGAATTTTAAATTTCCTCAGGATTAATTCCTCGGGATTATTCCTCGGGATTGATTCCTTAGGAATTACGAGTTTTAAATTTCTTCAACTGACTCATCAGTTTCATCCTGGGTATAAGATGTGCAAAAGGTTAAGATTTCCTCAGGACGCGTTCCTGCAGAAAAGATTAGTTCTTCTTCACCACCCACATTCGTACAAGTGGTGTAGAAGCATATGAGGAACGGCGTGGGTGAAAATGCCTAATGGGATGATGCCGAGTGGTATCAGGATAAACAAATGAATAGGCATTCTTATGTTGAGCTTCCCTGTGAATAAAATGATTAGATGAAACATGATCATATTCAGGGCCTTTTGAGGCATTGTCCACTGTAACAGCCCACATGTAATAAGCTACCAAACACTATGTATTTTACTTCCTCTGTTGGACCTGTAACTTGGCATGGTGGATGTGTATGTCATTTCATGTGATGATCTTAATTGGCATTGGGGTTAGAGTCATGTTGGGTTCTTTTCTTTTGCATCCAAAGTGGTTCAAGAAGGACATTGATGGAATTTTCCTTGTCACATGCTCCCTCCTCTTGACCCCAAACTTGGCCTAGCCATTTCAATTGCTTTTGCGAGGATTTTAAAATCCTCAAATCATTTTTGCCATCACCAAAAACAGTAGCCCTAGTTCAAAGTGATTTTGAATTCAAAAAGGGGCCACATTTTTGTTGTTGCCAAAATTGGTCAAACCAATTTTGAAAAATCTAGAAAAATGCAAGGATTAAGAGTTTCAAGCTCATGGAATTTTGAACCTTCTGTTTCTCTCTCAAAAACTCTCCAAAGGCTTTTTCTATTTAATTTTAAATAGAAAAGGGTGATGTTTTACTTTTGGGGACTTTTCACTGCATGCAAAATTGATCAAATCAATTTTGGGTGATCAAGCATCTTTTCAGGGGAATTTAAAAATATTTAAAATATTTTTCCCTTCCCCCTATCTTTTCCTTTTTCTATTTTTTTCCCTGCTGCTCATTTTATATGGAAAAGACCCTGTCCTTCCTCCTTTCCTCTTCCATCCACTTGGGCCGACCAATTTCAGCCCACCAGGGGCAGCGCCCCGTTTTTTTTTCCTTTTCCTCCCTCTCTCTCAGCCAGTGGACCCGCTTGTCATCCCCCTCCTCTCACCTTTTCTCCCCCCTCACGCACTGGCGTGCCCGTGGAGGAGAGGCCCTCCTAGAGCCACGTCTCCCTCTCCCCCTCTCCCCCTCTCCTATTTATGCCCCCTCTCCTGGCTCCCAACCCTAGCTTCCTTCCCTCAGGCGCCGCCGCCTCCATCTCCTCCTCCATCCTCCGCGTCTTGTCCGAAGCCTCCATGGACAGGAGGTCCATGGCCTGAGGAATTCCGGCGCGTCTTCGTCTGCGTCTTCGTCAAGAACGCCGGCGACCTTCCTCCCGAGCTCGCATGAACCGCCGCCCCGCTGTGAGCACCTGCCGATCCCCTCCCCTGTCTCCCGCAAGCGACCGTTTCCGCCGCGTTTTTCCGATATGTTGTAGCTCCCGTACGTAGCACGGCGAGGCGAGGTTTGATGCAAAACGGGTTCTGGGTGCTCCCGGTTACGGCTAGGAGCGAGCGTTGAGACCCTGGTGTACCGTGCGTGAGGTGATCGACGCCGGAGTTCCACGCGCGCGGCAGCTGCGATGTCTGAATTTCTTCAGACAGCAGAGCAAGCAACCATTTTCTTCAGGTCACGCCTTGATCTGTCTTCCATTGCGCGAGAGGACGCGCACCGTAGCAGGTACGGAGGCGATGCAGCGATGCGCCAGTGCTTGTAGTCCTGGATCAATCCCAAGCATCGCAAAGCCCCCTTCTTTCTTCCATCCACTGCCGCCTGAACTCGAGTTCAGTTCGCGTTTCAGTTTCAGCAAGCGCCGCACAGTTAGTTTAGCTTCCCTACGTGCTGTCCTCTGTCAAGTGACGAGCAGTGGCCGAGTGGTAGCGCGCCTGGAATAGAGCCGCGGGGTGCGGGGTTCGATTCCCCCTGGGGTCGATTTACCCAGGAGTTTTTGCCCTTTTTTTTCGCGTGGCCGTGGATCCAAGTTGGGCCTGGCCCGTTTGAGCTAGCGTGCCCAGGCGGCGGAAGCAGCAGCTGGGCTGCTGGCCGAAGCCAGCCCAAGATGGCTGGGCTCTTCCCCTCTCCCTTTTCTTTTTCATTACTCTTTTTCTTTTTTTTTCTTCTGTTTTAAATCCAATTAAGTTTGAATTCAAATTCAAACTAGTTTTCAAGCTCCTGTTCATCTTGATGCATGCCATATAGGTTTTTAGGGTAGCTTGAGCTACTGGTCACACTGGTGATATGCATATTTGCAATTGGCCCATCTCTAATTGTGGAGCTTGGTCAATTTTGCAATAAGCCCCCTGTAAATTCTTGTTGTGCCAAGTTTGTTCAAATTTCAAAGTTGCCCATGCCATATATGAAATTGGGGTAATTTTGCACAAGGAATTGCATGGTGATGATGATTTATTCATCTGAGCCTTTTTAAAAATTCATGTGGTGCAATTTTGCACTCAGCCCCCTGAACTTCAGTTGAATTTGCAACTGCCCTGGGAAATTCAAATGGAGACATATCATATATGAAATTGGGGTGCTTCTCTGTAAGGATTACAGTGATGATGTTCCCATAATGTTTTGTGCAACTCATGAGACAAGGTGAGATCACCTAGTCCAGGGTCTTTCAGATCTTTTGTCTGCAGCAATTTCAACTTCAGTGCATTTGAAATTGTTGATCGTCTGATCTTTTCAATCTTGTTTCATTTCATCCGCTTTCTCATTTCAGCCCCTAACATATTGTCATATGTAATGTGGCTGGGCTCCAACCTTTGTGGCACCTTCCTTGTGTCAAGTTCACCGACACTACTCCGTCTCCGGAATCATCGTTTTCCTTTCATATTATTTAAATTCTTGTAATGCTTGTTGTTTATGTCATGTCATCATGTTACTTACACCTAAGTTTAAGGCTTAGACCAAAGCCATTACAATGTAAATAAATGCATATGAAGTTGATGACCTGTCGTCATCACCTTCATTTAAACTTGACTGGACAAGGTCTTATCATGTAAATAAACCTTGAACATGCCATCCTTGTTTGAGTTTGCATCAGTTGCTTACTTGTGTGTTTTCCTTGCCGGTATCTTACGTTAGCACCCGAGACTGACGAGGAGGCTCACGTGGAGCTGTCCGACACCGAGCCCGAGGGTACCGTGGGTGCCGCTTCGACTACCTTACCAGGCAAGGGGGAGAAACTGTGTCATTACTTTATAACTTCTGCTCATGCCTAGCTGTGGAACTAGTAAGTTGTTGCTTGATCCTATCCACCTTATAGGCCATGTTGAAAACCATATAGCCATGATCCCCACATCCCAGCAAACCATTGTACTGCTAAGTTACCGCTGCTCAGCCATTGCTTAGTATGGATAGAAAACTTGCTGCTTTCCCTATATAATTATGGTTGGGATATCATGCTATAAAAGAAGTTGGTTGATATTTATTATTGTTAAATGATGTTAAATTATATTCGACGAAAGGTGGAAGGCTGGACTATTCCCGTCTGGTGCTTTGTTCCATTTGAGTCACTTAGGACCCGAGTTCCGGGTATTGTGTTTCTTGACGAGCGTGCCTAATCGTGTGTGGGGTTTTATGGGGCCCCCTTGTCTTACCTACCTAGCTTCGTACAATTCTAGTGGTGGCCCAAGATGGTTTTACTTTGCTCGTGTGTGTGTTGGTTGGCGCCCCAGCTGTTTTATTTAAAATAACTCGGGCCAGCGGGGCATAGTTTTCTGTTGGTCCACACCTGGAAGCTAGGGGGTTGCCCACATAGTTTGGGTAACTAACCCGACCTCGTCCAGACGGTAGAGGCCGATTCGAGAGCGTGGCCAGCTCTAGAGTTGGGTGTCGACTCACCGGGGGCCACCCAGAGTTGTGCGTTGTTAGTTAGAGGGACTCTAACGTTCCGGAGTTTCAGGCGCTTACCTAGCCAAGTGGAAACCGGGCGTACACGCGACGTCTATAATGGACAGTTGGTACACCCCTGCAGGGTAAATCTTTTCGAAAAGCCGTGTCCGCGGTTATGGACTACTTGAGACCTACTCCTTGTTCATAGAATAACATCAATGTTTAAACATGCTATAAAACTTGATAAATTGTGTGCGTGCCTTGGTTGTCTTTCTTCGTCCAGGGGGACCGAGAGAGAAACGAGGTTGTGTTATGTTTGCGTAAGTAGGTGGATAGCCGACTTATGACACGTTGTCAACGTAACTTCTTGGGTCTCATCTATATTCTGATAGAACGAGTAGCCACCATATATGCTAGTACGGCTGCAACCTGTCTCTGTCTTTACTTTTCCTGCAGCGTTAGTTATTCCGTAATGACATGTTCTCACCCCCGTTTACATTTCTGTCTTTACCGCTTTGCCTGATCGGCCGCTGCAGTGGACTACTACCTCGACCCTAGCACCGGACGCTACTTCGTGGAGGTGCCCCCGGAGGATGATGACAAGTACGAGTACCTCGACCAGTAGGATCTTATAGTTGGGTTCAGACGTTCCCGTGGGTGGATATTTATGTGTAGCCCTCTCTAGGGCAATTTGGATCTTGACCGTACTCGGTCCCTATTATGCTTCCGCTTGATGTATTGATGAGATGTACTCATGATGTTGTTGTATTATTTAGACAGTGGCGTTGTATGCCCTGTTTTATTTATCTATCTATGTATATTTCTATCTTAGAGTTATGCTTATATACCTGTTGTCGAAAATCCGGCAGCGACACGAGTGCGAGTGTCGTGCGCCGGTGGCGTTTGATGCGCTTCTAACTCCGACCGGACGCAAAAGCGACTAGTTAGAGTTAGTACTGCATCAGGGGCTTTACATCCACATACGACACCCTCAGCTCATTTGCATCTGCATTCACAGGGAGGTTAGTAATGAGTTCCTTCAGAACCCAAATCTGCTTCACTGGAGAACCGTTCCTGCAGTTAGTCTCGATGTATCTGGCGAACACCTCACCGTTTACCTCCTTAAACATATTGTAGTTTGAGTCAAAGGACTCAATCACTACATCGGAGGAAGCATTATCATAACCAGATAGAGTGTAGGTATCAGGAGGAGGCATTTTTGCCAAAACCCAAGTGGTCTTCGGGTATTGTTCTGGTTTCCAGTATGAGCCATCAGCATTGAGGTTTCGGGTGAAACCGACGCCTTCTTTCCACGGATTCCTGGTGAGGATCTTTTTCTTGAGGAGATCGCAGAGGGTCTGATGCCCTTTCAAACTCTTGAACATGCCGGTTTCCAGGAGATTCTTCAACCTAAAATTTTCTTCAGCAATATCTATGGTATCCTCAGATGAGGGGTTAGATACCACAGAGGTAGTTGATACAGTAGGTTCTGAAGAAATTGAAGATCTAGGAGATGCAGTGATACAGTCATTTTCAATGCATTTTAAGCACGGAGGAATGAACCCTTCTTGAGGCATGATGATCTGTTGAGTGAGAAGTGAATCATTTTCTTTCCTCGGCTCATCATGAGACATCCTCACCTTTTCCAGTTCCTGCTTTATCATGAGGAACTCATGAGCCAGCTTCTCATGTTCGGTGAGGAGTGCCTCATGATGACTGAACAAATATTCGAACATTGACTGAAGAATCTTTGATTCATCAGTCAACTTCTGAGATTTCTCCATTTCCTCAACCAACAGATCATCACTTTTATTTAGTGAGTTCTGAAATTTCTCAAGAGCACGTTGTTGCCTTGAGGCAAGCTTAGCAAGTTTAGCATAGTTTTCATCGGGTTCATCATCATCAGTAGCATCATCACATGAAGAGTGAGAGGATACCTTCGAGCTTTTGGCCATGAAGCAGAAGGCGGGTGTAGTGTCTTCAGCCTCATCACGAACACAGTGAGTGACTGATTCCTCAGTGCTGAAGATTGACGTTCTTACTAGAGATGTGGCAAGAGCCAGACCAGCAACACCTTCAGATTCCTCAGATTCTTCTTCCTCAACATCAGGATCGAAGTTCGATTCCTCGGAATCCATATCCTTCCTAACGTAAGCCCGAGCCTTGCGAGAGCTGCTGTTTTTGTAGCCAACAGATTTTGAGGAACGCGATGATTTCTACTTCGACTTGTCATCAGAATTGTCATCTTTGTTCTTATTCTTCATCTTCAGCTTGGCCTCCTTTTCCCAGCAAGGACACTTAGCAATGTAGTGTCCCGGTTTCTTGCATTTGTGACACACCCTCTTTCTTGATTCAACTAAGTCCTCGTCTTTGCTTCTTCTTGAGGCATATATTGAGGAATTTCCAGAGAGGTTTTTCTTCGTGAACTTCTGAAACTTTCTGGTGAGGAGGGACAATTTTCGGCTGAGAGCTTCAGGATCATCAGAGTCAGCTTCAGATTCTTCATCAGAGGACACCTTTCGTGCCTTAGCTTTTAGCTCGTGGACTTTTGGGGTGGATCCGTATAAGTCTCGTTTCTCAGAAAGCTCTAGTTCATGAGCATTGAGGATCTCGAGAATGTCAGAAGGATCGAGAGTCTTGAAGTTAGGACGTTCTTGAATCATCAGTGATAAAAACTCAAATGAGTCTTCCAGAGACCTCAGTAGTTTATTCACCACTTCGTGATCTGTGATATCAGTGGCACCTAATGCTTGAAGCTCATTTGATATATCAGTGAGCCTATCAAAGGTTTTTTGCACATGTTCATTATCCAGCCTCTTGAACCTGTTGAAGAGACTTCGAAGTGTATCAACTCGAGAGTCTCGTTGTGTGGAAAATCCCTCATTGACTTTTGACAGTCTCATCCACATCTTCTTCGCAGTATCCAGACCGATGATACGATTGAACTGAGCCTTGTTGAGGTGGCCACCAATGATGCTTCGAGCTTTTGCGTCAAGTTGCCAGTTTCTCTTGGCAAAATCTGTAACATCCCACTTTTCTAAATTCGGATGTTAATAGATCATCATTTGCATCTCATGCTGCTTCCGCATTTTTCTGGAGTTTTAAAAATATTTTTAACATTTTTCAACACATGGCAGTTCGCTGGAGAGGATATAAAAGGACTTATCCCCATTTTTAAATTGTTGGAAAATAGTTTAAAATATTTGTGGGAGACTTTTTAAATTTACTTTGGGTTATGAATATTTTCTAAAAATATTTTGGAAATTTATTTATGCTCCGGAAAAGTTTTAAAATCAATTTCGGAGTTTTTCGGTATTTTTAAAATGCCAGAAAAGTATTTTAAAATATTTAAAAATAAGTTGCAAAGTTTTTATTTTTATTTAATATTTTGGTAAAGCCAAAAATTCAGTTTTATTATTTTAAAAATATTGGCGAAGACGGAAATTAAAAATAATGTTCCATGATTTTTCTAAAATTATTTTGGGCCTAACGGGCCGTTTTGTTTTTTTTTCGCCTGACCGAATTTGTGTTTATTTCGGTTTAAAAAAACGCGCGGGTCGGGTTATAAATGCCCGCGGACCCGCGGGCGCTAGGGTTTCCGCCCAAAACCCGATCAGCCGAAGCGCCGCCGCCGCCCGTTTCGTCCGCCGCCGCCGCTGGAGCTCCGCCGCCGTCACGCCGCCGTCGTCGCTCGCTGGTGAGCCCCGTCGACCTCGCCCGCGCCGCCTGTCCCCGCCGCCCCTCGCCGTGGCCGCCGCGCGCCGAACCGCCGCGCGCCGCCGGCCGGCCGCCGAGCCGCCGCCGGATTCCAGCGAGATCTGGATACAAATCCGCCGGGGACCCGATCGCTTTTTCGCACGTTATTTTATTTACGGTTGGGTCCTTTTCGCAGTTTAGACCCCGAAATCGCACGGTACCGTTTTTGCGAGTAATTTTTAACCGTAACTCGGAATTGAGTGATTCCAGTTGCGTTGCGACTGTGGTGAAATTTTCTAGCCAGTAGACAAAGTTTTACAGAAGTTTGAAGTTTTCAAATTTGAATCCCGAGAAGATCCAAGTTTGAACTTCCGATAGCCGTATCTTTTTAACGGTGCACCCGTTTTAGCCGTTTCTTTTTGCGTTGGTTTTATTTTGTCGAGTAATTTAAGTTTAGCTACTGTTAGGCAAGTTTGTCTACCGTTCTTTGTATGGTTATTACTGTTTGTGCATATTTGTATTGAATGGATGTTGATTGGTGCAATGTTTGCTCGTATAGATTGTCCGGAGTGCGCCGCCTCGTTTTGTGAGGATTGTGATCGTCAGGACCAGGAAGAAGGCAAGTGATGCTTTGACCATACTCATACCTATATTTTCTATATGCATTATGTTAAGAATATCACCCTATTGCATGATAGGTAGTTTACTTTACTGTTGCTGCAAACTAGTTAGGGTAGCCACATGTCTTGACTTGTATTTGTAGATCAACCTAGCACGTGTTGTTACTTTATTGCTATGCTTTATAGACGTGGTTTGGGTTGTGAGAATTCATGGAGTGCATGTGAGCTATTTAATAAATTGTGTAGCAACTTTATAATAACTAGAAATCACTTCTGGACGGGCGGGTTGCATCCTGGTGGCTGTGCCTTGTCTAAGGACAGTGCCGGGGTTAAATGCACCCAATGGTTGTTATGGTGGTGAACCGGGTGCGACATGGTGTCTACCCTCTGAACGCAGTCGGCGCCGTCCAGTCTCAAAAAGATCAGAAAGGTAATATTTCTAGTAGCTTCCATGTATAGCCACTGGCTATATGGGCTCTGGCTTAGCACGAATATGTTGTGGGGAACCTGGCCCTGGTAGCTAGATGATGTAGATGTGTGTTAGGTGTACCGGCTACTAAAGGGTGGAGGCAACCTCTTCAGAAAGTCTTTGTCTCAATCTTCGGGTTGAGTCCAGTGGGGAACGTGTACAACCTCTACAAAGCGTATAAACTGATCATGATTAGCCATGTCCACAGCTACGGACGAATTTTTGAGCAACTAGTCAGTACTATTGTTGAATGATCTTGACAGATGAACACTTAATAAGAATTTTGGTGGGAAAGATTAGCTCGGGTTGCTGTGTGTTTCAGGTAGAATTCAACTTAAAATCTTGACTAGTTTAGTTCAGGAGAAAATTGGCTTTCTGCAAAACAAAACCATAAACCTTTCCTTTGACTCACCTTGCATGTATTTGTAGGTCCTTTATATAAACTTTTCCGTGTCACTTGCCGTACAAATCAGATGTACTGACCCTTTGTCGGGCTGTAACCTTCGGTGTTGCAGGTTTTTCAGACGACCAGTAAGGTGCGTTTAGGGGTTGCGAGTCTACACTCAGCATGTTCGCATGTGGCTGTTGATGGGACTCCACGTTACTTGCTTTTTCTTCCGCTATATTTATATTGAATAAGCTAGCCTTGAGCTATGCAACTTGTTATTTATGCTATTCTGGATCATACGTTGTAATAATGATGCACTTGTACTTTGATATACATCTATGATACTGTGTGTGCCAGCGAGTTCGATCCAGGGACTGGCACTTGAGCACAGAGGCTTCAATTCTATGTGAATTTGGTCGTTACAGATGGTATCAGAGCAGTGTGTTGACTGTAGGACGTGACCCTAGAAAATGGATTAGAAAATCCATAGGAATGAAAATATTTCTTTACATCACTCTGTCTTGTACTTACTTACCTTCTCTATCTCGTATTCATACCTGTTCTAATCTTGCCTTACCTCTCTTTGATTATAGATGACCACTTTGTCATACCGATCTATGGCGTTTGGACCTGAGCTCAGGGGGATTTTCCACTACCTGAACATCTACGCGCCAGTCTTCTAGCCGGACATCGTGGAGACAAGGGGAGCTGATGAGTACTGGCAAGTGGAGACATTTATCCTAGGGAGCATGACGAACGAGGAAAGGGTGATCACAGAGTCATTCGAGGTGCATGCCCAGGAGAAGGAGCAGTGTGTGCGCATAGCCGCTCACATAGCTCTTGGACGCATTGTTGAGACGTATGCCGGCCGACTCAAGGGTACGGTGTACGCGGAAATGACCAAGATTCTTCCATCGGGGAACATATGGCCCAAGAAGTTGAAGTATGTGCCTGGGGCCATTTGGCCAGGTACAACTAGCTACTTCACCCAGAGCCTGGAGAAGCACATCCATTGCCAGGAGAAGGACATCCAGTCAGACCTCTACACCATCATTGAGTTGCAGCAGAAGAACACCAAGCTCAAGAGGGACAACAACAAGCTGAAGAAGGAGAGGGTGGAGATGCAAGCAGAGATAAAGAGGCTGAAGGAGAAGATGAAGGCCAATGGAATTGAAGAACAAGAAGAGGAACCAGAAGTAGAGACCTCGGCAGAAGAAGAGGAGCCGAGACCCAAAAGGCGCAACCGCATTAGCGGGCGCGAATACCGCATGCTGTTTAGCAAAGACAGCATTCAGAATTACTTCACCGGCAATTAGTTTGCTATCGTTATCGTGTTAGCGTATTTGACCATGTCGACTTATTCGGTGTGGAAATACTAGGTTGCTTGATACACTCTTATGTTATTCGTGGTTGTGTTGAGAATCTTATATCAGTTATACAATATATTTTAAAACTATATGGTGTGGTATGTGATGGTTTTCCGTATGAGTGCATTGGTTGATGATTGTTATATGTTTGATGCTATGGTGATATTGTTTGGTGAAGTTGATTGGTGATATGTATTGTATATATAATGCTTGCCATGATCATCATAAGCATATGGGGTAGGAATATATTTCCCTAGCTACTTTCTGTCTACAAGTTACCTATTCTTACCCAACAGATGCCGCCGAGACGTGATCCCACGGGGAATGAGAACAACAACAATGGAGTGCCAGCTTATATGCAACAGTTACTTCAAGGACAAGCTCAGTTGATCCAGTTGCTCACTCAGAACATGGGCAACGACAACAATGCGCCACCACCACCACCTGTGGACACGCTGGCGAGGTTCCTAAGGTTGAATCCTCAGAGGTTCTCTAGCACTCTTGAGCCCATAGTGGCGGATGACTGGCTTCGTTCAGTGGGCCGGAACATGGAGACAGTTGGCTGCACTGAGGCAGAGAGAGTGAGGTTTGCCTCACATTTGCTGGAGGGTCTTGCCGCAGCATGGTGGGACAACTACTTAGTGACCTATCCCATCGACACCATCACTTGGGCGCAGTTTCAGTCTGCCTTTCGCGCCGCACATGTTTCAGCAGGCGCCATGAGCTTGAAGAAGAAGGAGTTCCGCAGTTTGCGTCAAGGAGGTCGTTCAGTGGCCGAGTATGTTGAGGTGTTCAACAAGCTTGCAAGATATGCTCCAGATGATGTCAGGAATGATGCAGCAAGGCAAGAGAAGTTCTTGGAGGGGCTGAATGATGAGTTGGGAGTCCAGTTGACAGTGGCTACCTTTGCTAACTGCCAGGTGCTCATAGACAAAGCTATTGTGTTGGAAGGCAAGCAGCAGACCATTGAGAACCGCAAGAGGAAGTACAACAACAACAATGGTGGAAAGTATAGCTCTGGACCGCATCAGAAGCCACGCAATTCTTATGGTGGCAATGGAGGACATAACCATGGACATAACCACAATGGTGGGAATGGCCATGTTCACAGTGGAGGACACAACCATCATGGTGGAAATGGTCACAACCATAATGGCCACAACCACCACAATGGTAACAAGAATGGCAATGGCAATGGCAATGGAAATGGAAATGGAAGGAACAATGGGAATGGGAGAAGCAATGGAGGAAATGGAAACAACCGTCAGAATGGCCAGGCACCGAAGGACTTGAGTTACATCCAGTGTTTCAAGTGCAAGAACATGGGACACTATGCCATAGACTGCCCAGAGTCCAATGGGAATGGAGTCGCCAAGCCCAATCCTTTCAACAAGGGGCATGTGAACCATGTCAACGTGGAGGAGATCTATGATGAGCCTGATGCTGTGATTGGTAAGTTCTTTATCAATTCAGTACCCACACTTGTTCTTTTTGATTCAGGTGCATCGCATTCTTTCATATGGAGGGTATTTGTGGATAAGCATGAGTTACCTACCGTAGTTCTTAAGTCATCTTTGCTCATAAGTTCACCGGGAGCGGAGATGTCAACTAGTTTGGGATGCTATCAGTTGAGCCTAGCCATAGGGAAACATGTTTTTCCTACAGATTTGATTGTATTGAAGTCACAAGGTTTGGATGTTATTTTGGGCATGGATTGGTTAGCCAAGTACCAAGGTGTTATTGATTGTGCTAGTCGGTCTATCACTCTCCGTACACCGAGTGGGCAGAAGATCAGATATGTGTCCAAGTATAAGCATCAACACGCTCAGGTGAATTCTCTTAAGGGGGGTAGCCTGGATGATGTGCGTGTTGTGAGGGATTATCCGGATCTGTTTCCAGATGAGTTGCCAGGTATGCCACCGGATAGGGAGATTGAGTTTCTTATTGATTTAATACCAGGCACTGGGCCTATTGCTAAGAGACCGTATAGGATGCCCACTAATGAACTTGCAGAGTTGAAGGAATAGATTAGAGAATTGCAGGCAAAGGGATTCATTCGCACAAGCTTGTCACCTTGGGGATCTCCAGTGTTGTTTGTTGAGAAGAAAGATGGAACCCAGAGGATGTGTGTTGATTACCGTTCTCTGAATGATGTTACTATCAAGAACAAGTATCCTTTACCTGTGATTAATGATCTATTTGACCAGTTGGAGGGAGCTTGTGTATTCTCTAAGATTGATCTTCGTTTTGGTTATCATCAAGTGAAGATTCGGGAGAAGGATATTCCGAAGACTGCTTTTACTACAAGGTATGGGTTGTATGAGTATACTGTTATGTCATTTGGATTGACTAATGCTCCTGCATACTTCATGAATATGATGAACAAGGTGTTTATGGAGTTCTTGGATCAATTCGTTGTGGTGTTCATTGATGATATATTGGTGTATTCCAAGAATGAGCAAGAGCATGAGGCACATCTGCGTTTGGTATTGGAGAAGCTTAGGGAGCACAAATTTTATGCCAAGTTCAACAAGTATGAGTTTTGGTTGAAGGAAGTAGGATTCCTTGGACATGTTGTGTCAGGAGAAGGAGTAGCTGTGGACCCATCCAAGGTTTCAACGGTTACAGAATGGGAGACACCCACGACAGTTGGAGACATTCGCAGTTTCTTGGGTCTTGCAGGATATTATAGGAGGTTCATTGAAAATTTCTCAAAGCTTGCAAAACCAATGACTGAGCTGTTGAAGAAAGAGAATAAGTTTTTTTGGAGTGAGGCATGTGAAACCAGCTTTCAGCAGTTGAAGATACGGTTAGTAACTGCACCTGTTTTATGTTTGCCTGATATACATAAGGATTTCCAAGTATATTGTGATGCATCTCGTCGAGGACTTGGTTGTGTTTTGATGCAAGGGGGTAGAGTTATTGCTTATGCTTCACGCCAGCTTAAGAACCATGAGCAGAACTATCCTACACATGATTTGGAGCTAGCTGCAGTTGTTCATGCATTGAAAACATGGAGGCATGGAGGCAATATCTTGTTGGTAATCATTGTGATGTTTTTACCGATCATAAGAGTTTGAAGTATATCTTTACTCAGAAGGAGTTGAATCTCAGGCAGAGTAGATGGCTGGAACTTATTAAGGATTATGATTTGAATGTGCAGTATCATCCTGGTAAAGCGAATGTGGTTGCTGATGCATTGAGCCGTAAGAGTCATGTCAATGTTGCTAATGTTGAGGATATGCCACTTGAGTTATGTGAGAAGTTCAAGAACCTCAGGTTGGAGATAGTTCCTAAGGGATATGTGGCAACATTGGAGGTGAAGCCAAATCTGTTGGAAAGAATCAGAGAGGCTCAGAAGGGTGATGCAGAAATTGATGAGATAAAAGTGAAGATGACCAAAGGGAAATCAGAGGGTTTTCGTGAGGATGAGCATGGAGCCATCTGGTTTGAGAAGCGCATTTGTGTACCGCAAGATGCATAGATCAGGAAGTTGATTCTTCAGGAGGCACATGATTCACCTTATTCTATTCATCCCGGGAATACCAAGATGTATTTGGACTTGAGGGAGAGATTTTGGTGGCCTAGCCTGAAGCGAGAGATAGCCCAGTATATTGCATTGTGTGATGTTTGCCAGAGAGTCAAAGCTGAGCATCAGAAGCCAGCAGGATTGTTGCAGCCTTTGCCTATACCAGATTGGAAGTGGGATCAGATAGGTATGGACTTTGTTACTGGTTTACCCAGGACTCGGTCAGGATATGATTCTATTTGGGTGATTGTGGATCGTTTGACCAAGGTTGCTCACTTCATTCCGGTAAAGACAACTTACAACAGCGCCAAGCTGGCCAAGATTTATATGTCCAGGATCGTATGTTTGCATGGAGTTCCAAGCAAGGTTGTGTCTGATAGAGGTACTCAGTTTACTTCAAAGTTTTGGCGTTAGTTGCATGAGACCTTGGGCACTAGGCTGGGGTTCAGTACAGCGTTCCATCCTCAGACAGATGGGCAGACCGAGAGAGTCAATCATATCTTGGAGGATATGTTGAGGGCTTGTGCGTTGGATTATGGTTCGAGTTGGGATGACAACTTACCGTATGCTGAGTTCTCGTACAACAATAGTTACCAGGCTAGTCTTCAGATGGCACCATTCGAGTTACAGTATGGCAGGAAGTGCAGAACTCCGTTGATGTGGGATGAGGTAGGAGAGCGTCAGTTTTTCGGACCTGACCTGATCAGAGATGCTGAGGAGAAACTTAAGTTGATCCGTGATAGACTAAAGATAGCACAGTCCAGGCAGGAGAGTTATGCAGATGCTAAGCGCAAGGATGTAACCTATGAGGTTGGAGACCGTGCGTATCTCAGAGTTTCACCAATTGGCGGAATCAAGAGGTTTGGAGTCAAGGGCAAGTTAGCACCACGTTTTGTGGGGCCTTACAAGATCTTGGAGCGCAGAGGAGAGGTAGCTTATCAGTTGGAGTTGCCAGAAGCTTTGTGAGGAGTTCATGATGTGTTTCACGTGCCCCACCTGAAGAAGTGTCATGCAGAGATGACAGATATTCCTTTGAGAGATATAGTGCCACTTGAGGCAATTCAGTTGGAGAGTGACCTGACTTATGAGGAGAAACCTGTGAAGATTCTGGAGACTACCGAGAGAGCTACCCGCACCAAGACGATCAGGCTATGCAAGGTTCATTGGGATCATCATACCGAAGAGGAAGCAACTTGGGAGCGTGAAGAAGATCTGAAGCAAGACCACCCGCACCTCTTTTCTAGCCAGCCCGAATCTCGAGGACGAGATTCATCTTAAGGGGGGTAGGTTTGTAACATCCCAATTTTCTAAATTCGGATGTTAATAGATCATCATTTGCATCTCATGCTGCTTCTGCATTTTACTGGAGTTTTAAAAATATTTTAAACATTTTTCAACACATGGCAGTTCGCTGGACAGGATATAAAAGTACTTATCCCCATTTTTAAATTGTTGGAAAATAGTTTAAAATATTTTTGGGAGAGTTTTTAAATTTACTTTGGGTTATGAATATTTTCTATAAATATTTTGGGAATTTATTTATGCTCCGAAAAAGTTTTAAAATCAATTTTGGAGTTTTTCGGTATTTTTAAAATGCCAGAAAAGTATTTTAAAATATTAAAAATAAGTTGCAAAGTTTTTATTTTTATTTCATATTTTGGTAAAGCCAAAAATTAAGTTTTATTATTTTAAAAATATTGGCGAAGACGGAAATTAAAAATCATATTCCGTGATTTTTCTAAAATTATTTTGGGCCTAACGGGCCGTTCTGGTTTTTTTTTTCGCCTGACCGAATTTGTGTTTATTTCGGTTAAAAAAACGCGCGGGTCGGGTTATAAATGCCCGCGGACCCGCGGGCGCTAGGGTTTCTGCCCGAAACCCGATCCGCCGGAGTGCCGCCGCCGCCGTAGCTCCGCCGCCGTCGCTCGCCGGTTAGCCCCGCCGTCCCCGCCCGCGCCGCCTGTCCCCGCCGCCCCTCGCTGTGGACGCCGCGCGCCGCCGGCCGGCCGGCCGAGCTGCCGCCGCCGCCGGATTCCGGCGAGATTCAGATCCAAATCCGCCGTGGACCCGATCGCTTTTTCGCACGTTATTTTATTTATGGTTGAGTCCTTTTCGCAGTTTAGACCCCGAAATCGCACGGTACCGTTTTTGCGAGTAATTTTTAACCGTAGCTCGGAATTGAGTGATTCCAGTTGCGTTGCGACCGTGGTGAAATTTTCTAGCCAGTAGACTAAGTTTTACAGAAGTTTGAAGTTTTCAAATTTGAATCCCGAGCAGGTCCAAATTTGAACTTTCGGTAGCCGTATCTTTTTAATGGTGCACCCGTTTTCGCCGTTTCTTTTTTGCTTTGGTTTTATTTTGTCAAGTACTTTAAGTTTAGCTACTGTTAGGCAAGTTTTTCTACTGTTCTTTGTATGGTTATTACTGTTTGTGCATATTTGTATTGAATGGATGTTGATTGGTGCAATGTTTGCTCGTATAGATTGTCCGGAGTGCGCCGCCTCGTTTTATGAGGATTGTGATCGTCAGGACCATACTGTTGGGATACGGGGCAGAAAACACAAATTTTTCCACACCTACGGTACCCGACCCCAAGATCTATGCTATGGCGATGTAAAGTAACGGAGGGAATCGGTGTTCATACCTTTGAAGACCGAAAGCGGGAAACGTTCTTACGAACGTGGTTGGCATAGACTCAGAACTACGACCTCCCTGTCGTGTAGAAGACCACCACCGGCGAGAATGACTCCCGGTAAACCTCCAGCGATGAAGCAGCACCACAGGTGTAATGCCTCGAAGAGATTATACACGTACGGCACAATCGATGTTCCTCCCGGGCTCCGAACCAGGCGAGCAGCGGAAAGAAGACGGCTACGGATCCCGACTCCGGCAGAGCGACGGCCTGCCTTATGGTGGAGAACTCCAATCCTGGTGCAGAATCCAAACAAGGGGAGTCCACTTCCAGAAATAGAGAAGGAAGAAGAAGGAGATCAATTGTTGTATGGAAAAAGGGGGGTCTACCCCTCTATATAAAGGCCAAGGGGGGGTGTGATCCCTCTTCCCTCCCCCATGTGGGACTAAACCTCCAAGGGGGGAGGGGTGCGCCGGCCTAGGGGGGGTTGGGCCCCACCCCTTGGCGCCAAGCCCAAGGGGGGGAACCCCCTCCTCCCCTAATGGGCCTCTAAGGCCCATATAGCCTTTTTTCCATTATTTTAATTATTTAATAAGTTTTAATTATTTAATTCAGATAATTAAATAATAAAAACATTATTAAAACAATTAAACTTTATTTTGAACTATTCAAAATGTCCGGAAACCATTCCGTCCTCCTCCGGAACTATTCCGGTGATTTCTCCTATTTCACCGATTGATCCCGTAACTGTCCTATGCATCGATTGCCCTTAAGTGTAACACCCTAACGGTCCGGGAAACAGCAGACATGGTCGAGACTCTTCTCATGGACCAATGACTAGTCAGTTGGACCTGGTTACAGTCCTTGACAGCCCCTGCGCTTCCATCGAATGAGCTTCGATCGCTTTTGGAAACCGTTAACGATACGACGTAATCCCTTTGTTCTGCGGTACCTTGTTTGTCCGAGGTTTGATCGTCGGTATCCCACATACCATGTTCACATCTCGTTCATGACAAACAACTTCTCTCGTCCATGATCATTGCATCTCTTTGTGACCTAGTCACGTCCTTGCAAGGGTTGATGCAATATCACCGAGTGGGCCCAGAGTACCTGTCCTGTCACAAGGACTGAGAAATCCTGCTTTGATCTATTAACATACTCATCAACCATCTATTTCGGAATACCCAAAGTGCTCCGTTATAGCCATCATATTTCAGTCAGGCGGTGGGATACAAATCAAAGTCTCCTCATAGATCGTGATTACGTATGATCATTACGGTCTAAGGACTAAGCCATACGTTACAAAGTCATAGCAACGCTGAACTATGTGACTCGATCACATTGCATTAATTTAGGTGGGTGTCTGTCCATCACATCATTCCCCTAATGATATGACCTCATTGTCAATGGACTTAAGTGTCGCCATGATCAGGAATGCTTGATCAATCAATTGCCTAATGAGATAGTTTACCCGAGTTAAACTACGGACCATGTTTTATACTACACCTGTATTAGTATTTCCAAGTAATACAGTTATAGCACAGTATAAAACGTATTATGAACAAAACGGATATGTGACAAATATCTTTATTAATTTGTCTCTAGGGCACATATCCAACAGTCTCCCACTTGCACTAGAGTACAAATTACACTAGTTTACATCAGGTATGTATCTAACACCAATGGTCTCTCGGTGTTCTTCAAACTTGCCCTGTGGAAGAGGTTTAGTCATCGGGTCTGCTGCGTTCAGATCCGTATGTATCTTTTGAATCCTAGTGTGTCCATCCCTGACGTAGTCTCGTGTCACATGGAACTTTCGGAGGATGTGCTTGGCTGTAGAGTGAGTTATTGGCTCCTTCGCGTTAGCAATGGCACCCGTGTTGTGGCAGTAGATTCCCACGGGGTCAGTGCAACTGGGAAAGACGTCAAGCTCGATCACGAACTTCTTCAGCCACAGCGCCTCGTTTGACGCTTCGCAAGCGGCAATATACTCCGACTCCATTGAAGATTGAGCGACGACTGACTGTTTGCCGCTCCTCCAGCTAATCGCGCCTCCGTTCAACATGAAGACATATCCCGTCTGGGATTTCGAGTCATCTAGGTCTGAGCCGAGGTTTGCGTCAACGTAACCCTTTACGGTGAGCTCCTCATCAACTCCTCCATAAACAAGAAAGAGATCCTTGGTTCTTCTCAAGTACTTATGGATGTTCTTCACTGCTGTCCAATGGGCCATTCCCGGATTACTCTGGTAGCGATTAGTCATACTAATGGCCAGCGCTAAATCCGGTCTGGTACATAACATAGCATACATGAGAGAACCTATGGCTGAGGCATAGGGCTTTGAGGACATCTCCTCTTTCTCTTTAGCTGTGGTCGGGCATTGAGTCACGCTTAGTTTGACACCTTTTATGACTGGCAAGAGACCTCTCTTGGAGTCATCCATTTTGAACCTTTTCAAAATCTTGTCAATATAAGTATTCTGACTCAAGGCCAACCTACGATTAGTTCTATCTCTATAGATCTTAATCCCCAGTATGTACGCAGCTTCACCTAGGTCCTTCATGGAAAATTGTCCATTCAGATATTCCTTCACTTCCTCTAAGAATTTCTTATCGTTCCCTATTAGTAATATGTCATCCACATATAACACAAGGAATGCTACAGAGCTCCCACTCAGTTTCTTATAGACGCAGAACTCTTCGACATTTTGGACAAATCCAAAAGCTTTAATGACCTCATCAAATCGAAGATTCCAGCTCCGAGATGCTTGCTTCAACCCATAGATGGACCGTTGAAGCTTGCAAACCTTACCAGCATTCCTTGGATCGACAAACCCCTCTGGTTGCATCATATACAACTCTTCCTCAATGTTGCCATTTAGGAATGCAGTTTTCACATCCATCTGCCATATCTCGTAATCATGATATGCAGCTATTGCTAGTAGGATCCGAATAGACTTTATCATCGCTACAGGAGAGAATGTCTCCTCGTAGTCAACTCCTTGAATTTGTCGGAAACCCTTCGCGACAAGTCGAGCTTTGTACACAGATACGTTTCCGTCTGCGTCAGTCTTTTTCTTGAAAATCCATTTATTCTCGACGGCCTTGCGGTCCTCGGGAATATCCACCAAAGTCCATACTTTGTTGGTGTACATGGAGTCTATTTCGGATTTCATGGCTTCAAGCCATTTCTCGGACTCGGGTCCCTCCATTGCTTCTTTGTAACTCGTAGGTTCATCCGACTCAACAGCCGAGATTGCATTCACAAGCTGTCCGTAAAACTCAGTAGGTTGACGGACTCTTGATGACCTACGGGGCATAAAAGGTTCCTCTTCATTCTCATCATGATCATCGTGAATGTCATGATCGTTATGAATGTCGTTCTGGCCATTCTCTTCAACTCCCACTGTGGAAGATGGTTCCAGAACAAATTCCGTAGCCATTTCATCCAATTGGAGTGACTGCTCAGTTACTTCATCGAGGTCTATTTTCCTCCCACTCAACTCTTTCGCGAGAAACTCCTTCTCAAGAAAGTGTCCCGTCTTGGCAACAAACGTTTTGCTGTCAGACTTGTTGTAGAAGGTGTACCCACAAGTTTCCTTGGGATAGCCCACAAAGATGCACTTATCCGCCTTGGATTCAAGTTTGTCAGGCTGTAGTTTCCTAACATAAGCCTCACAACCCCAAATCTTCAGGTGAGACAACTCAGGTTTAGTGCCATGTCATTCTTCAAATGGTGTTGTCTTTACGGATTTGGATGGTGCCCTATTAAGAATATGAATGGCGGTTTCTAATGCATACCCCCAGAATGACACAGGCAAATCAGTATGAGACATCATCGATCGTACACTATCCAATAGGGTTCGATTACGTCGCTCAGCTACACCATTTCTCTGAGGTGTGCCTGCCGGCGTAAGCTGTGGTACTATGCCACAAGACTTCAGATGATTTCCAAACTCGTGACTCAAATACTCGCCACCTCGATCCAATCGAAGGTGCTTGATTTTCCTTCTGAGTGGATTTTCGACCTCATTCTGAAATTCCTTGAACTTTTCAAAGGTTTCAGACTTGTGTTTCATCAAGTAAATATACCCATATCTACTCAAGTCATCAGTAAAGGTCACGAAGTAACGAAGATCATTGCGAGTGGGGATGTTCATGGGTCCACATACATCCGTGTGTATGATCCCCAATAAGACATCCGCACGCTCCATCACACCATTGAATGGAGTCCTTGTCATTTTGCCCATGAGGCATTGTTCACATGTATCAAGGGATCCAAAATCCAATGAGTCAAGAAGTCCATCCTTATGGAGCTTCTCCATGCGTTTTACACCAATATGACCAAGTCGGCAATGCCACATCATCATGTGATCTTCATTATTCTTCAATCTTTTGGCCTCAATATTGTTAACGTGACTCACGTCACCATCGAGATTAAGTATGAATAAACCATGCGACTCCGGTGCGTGAACATAAAACATATCATCCTTATAAATCGAACAACCAATTGTATCGGACTTAAAAGAATAGTGGTCTCGCTTCAAGCAAGAACCACTCACGATGTTCACACTCAACGCGGGTACATAGTAACATTTATTCAGAACTAAAACCAATCCCGAAGGGAGACTAAGATGCTTCGTGCCGACCGCAAAGACTTCAATCTGGCAGCCATTCCCCACGCGCATCGTCACTTCATCCTTGACCAAGCGTCTCCTATTCCTTAGTCCCTGAATGGAATTAGAAATATGAGCGACAGATCCTGTATCAAATATCCAGGATGTGTTCCCAGCGCTTGTCAAGAGAAGATCAACAATATGTATATCAAATATACCTTCGTCTCTCTTGGCGACCTTGCCAGCCTTCTTGTCCTTTAGGTACTTGGGACAGTTGCGCTTCCAGTGACCTTCACCCTTGCAGTAGAAGCACTCCACTCCGAGTTTAGGCTTGGGTGCCTTGGGAGGAGCGGCAACTGACTTGCCATCCCTCCTGGGGCCACCTCTCCTGGCCTTCTCCCGTCTGCTTGACTTCTTGAAGTCAGTGGTCTTGTTGACCATGAAGACGGCGTGCTCCTTCTTGATTTCAACCTCAGCGCTCTTTAGCATGGCGAACAACTCAGAAGGGGTTTTGGTCATCCCCTGCATGTTGTAGTTCAGCACAAAGCCTTTGTAGCTAGGGGGAAGCGACTGCAACACCCTATCAACCGCAAGTTCATCTGGAATCTGACATTCCAGAGCATTCAAGCGCTGAACGTAGCCAGACATTTTGACCACGTGCTCACTCACGCTGCCGTGCTCATCCATCTTTGCTGAGAAGAAGGCTTCAGAAGCCTCGTACCGTTCAGCCCTGGCTTGAGGTGCAAAGACCGCCTTGAGGTCGGTGATAATCTCATATGCACCCATCCTCTCAAAACGTTTCTGCAGCTCAGCCTCCATGGAGTAGAGCATGCCACTCTGGACAAGGTTGTAATCATCAGTCTTGGAGAGATAGACATTCTTCTCGTCCTGACTGGCATCATCTGCTGGTGCGTCACCTAACGCGTCCTCTAGTACGTATGCCATTTTGAGGGGAACGAGGAGAATCCTCAGGGTGCGGAACCAGTTGGTGAAGTTTGTCCCATCTGTTTTTAGCTTATCTTTATCTAGGAATGATCCTAAGTTGAACGAGGGGCGAGGTGCTGCCATCTACAAGGTTGGATTCACAACGATACATATTTAGACTTTTGTTCATAATGTGGAGTTTCAATTTAATCTTAAAATTCTAGAAAGCTCCCACTTAGATAAACACCTCTCAATTTAACTAAGTGATTACACAATCCCAGCCCCCATACCTCCCCCGATATGTACGGCCCAGTATGCGAACCAGGTAGGCCTCTAAGCCAATCACATCAGCCATGTGACTCGTGCTCGACCTTTCGGTCTTCTGTGTTCCAGGCCCGCATCTACATACGTCAAGCCTGCCAATCGAACCTTGATGTTAGCTATTCAGGCAAGGCCATATCTGCATATGCCAGGCTCGCCGAACCCAACCTGATGGAACTCCGTTGAATATGTAGGACAACTCCGGTATGTACGGAGCATCAAGCCATATGGGAGAACCTTCCAGGTGGTGCCCATCAAAAGGGAGAACACAATGTTGGTATTGTGAGAGATGGTCCTGTTTCGTGCTACCGTCGATGTATCTAGCATACTAGCATAAAACAGGAAGTAAAACTTTAAATCATACAACCTATGATCCCCCTTCATGCAAAGCAAAGTTAGAACGTCTTTCTACTTTAGCTTGTGCAAGTTTTACGTGGCTGCTAGGGGTTTCGAGAGAGAGAACCGATTTCTATCCTGCGAAAAACAAGCCACAACACCGTCTCTTATTCGTCTCTATTACACCCCTGTCGGGGCCCTCCGTTGCAAACATCTTCGCATCGCTAATGCAGAGAGACAGACACCCCCCAGCCACTTTATATGGTACAAGCCATATGTTAAGCGTGGAACCAGTCTCGCGTAAACGCGTAAGGTCGGTCGGGGGCCGCTTCATCAAACATTGCCGCAATGCTGAATGAGTACACGTGGGAGGGTAACGAATGAAGATTCGATGCCCACATCCTAGATGTGTTCTATCCGTACAATACATCTACGCATAGCTAGCTCATGATACCACTGTTGGGATACGGGGCAGAAAACTCAAATTTTTCCACACCTACGGTACCCGAACCCAAGATCTATGCTATGGCGATGTAAAGTAACGGAGGGAATCGGTGTCCATACCTTTGAAGACCGAAAGCGGGAAACGTTCTTACGAACGTGGTTGGCGTAGACTCAGAACTACGACCTCCCTGTCATGTAGAAGACCACCACCGGCGAGAATGACTCCCGGTAAACCTCCAGCGATGAAGCAGCACCACAGGTGTAATGCCTCGAAGAGATTATACACGTACGGCACAATCGATGTTCCTCCCGGGCTCCGAACCAGGCGAGCAGCGGAAAGAAGACGGCTACGGATCCCGACTCCGGCAGAGCGACGGCCTGCCTTATGGTGGAGAACTCCAATCCTGGTGCAGACTCCAAACAAGGGGAGTCCACTTCCAGAAATGGAGAAGGAAGAAGAAGGAGATCAATTGTTGTATGGAAAAAGGGGGGTCTACCCCTCTATATAAAGGGCAAGGGGGGTGTGATCCCTCTTCCCTCCCCCATGTGGGACTAAACCTCCAAGGGGGGAGGGGTGCGCCGGCCTAGGGGGGGTTGGGCCCCACCCCTTGGCGCCAAGCCCAAGGGGGGGAACCCCCTCCTCCCCTAATGGGCCTCTAAGGCCCATATAGCCTTTTTTCCATTATTTTAATTATTTAATAAGTTTTAAATATTTAATTCAGATAATTAAATAATAAAAACATTATTAAAACAATTAAACTTTATTTTGAACTATTCAAAATGTCCGGAAACCATTCCGTCCTCCTCCGGAACTATTCCGGTGATTTCTCCTATTTCACCGATTGATCCCGTAACTGTCCTATGCATCGATTGCCCTTCAGTGTAACACCCTAACGGTCCGGGAAACAGCAGACATGGTCGAGACTCTTCTCATGGACCAATGACTAGTCAGTTGGACCTGGTTACAGTCCTTGACAGCCCCTGCGCTTCCATCGAATGAGCTTCGATCGCTTTTGGAAACCGTTAACGATACGACGTAATCCCTTTGTTCTGCGGTACCTTGTTTGTCCGAGGTTTGATCGTCGGTATCCCACATACCGTGTTCACATCTCGTTCATGACAAACAACTTCTCTCGTCCATGATCATTGCATCTCTTTGTGACCTAGTCACGTCCTTGCAAGGGTTGATGCAATATCACCGAGTGGGCCCAGAGTACCTGTCCTGTCACAAGGACTGAAAAATCCCTCTTTGATCTATTAACATACTCATCAACCATCTATTTCGGAATACCCAAAGTGCTCCGTTATAGCCAGCATATTTCAGTCAGGTGGTGGGATACAAATCAAAGTCTCCTCATAGATCGTGATTACATATGATCATTACGGTCTAAGGACTAAGCCATACGTTACAAAGTCATAGCAACGCTGAACTATGTGACTCGATCACATTGCATTACTTTAGGTGGGTGTCTGTCCATCACATCATTCCCCTAATGATATGACCTCATTGTCAATGGACTTAAGTGTCGCCATGATCAGGAAAGCTTGATCAATCAATTGCCCAATGAGATAGTTTACCCGAGTTAAACTACGGACCATGTTTTATACTACACCTGTATTAGTATTTCCATGTAATACAGTTATAGCACAGTATAAAACGTATTATGAACAAAACGGATATGTGACAAATATCTTTATTAATTTGTCTCTAGGGCACATATCCAACACATACTTATACCTATATTTTCTATATGCATTATGTTAAGAATATCAACCTATTGCATGGTAGGTAGTTTACTTTACTGTTGCTACAAACCAGTTAGGGTAGCCACATGTCTTGACTTGTATTTGTAGATCAACCTAGCACGTGTTGTTACTTTATTGCTATGCTTTATAGACGTGGTTTGGGTTGTGAGAATTCATGGAGTGCATGTGAGCTATTTAATAAATTGTGTAGAGACTTTATAATAACTAGAAATCACTTCTGGACGGGCGGGTTGCATCCTGGTGGCTGTGCCTTGTCTAAGGACAGTGCCGGGGTTAAATGCACCCAATGGTTGTTATGGTGGTGAACCGGGTGCGACATGGTGTCTACCCTCTGAACGCAGTCGGCGCCGTCCAGGCTCAAAAAGATCAGACAGGCAATATTGCTAGTAGCTTCCGTGTACAGCCACTGGCTATATGGGCTCTGGCTTAGCACGAGTACGTTGTGGGGAACCTGGCCCTGGTAGCTAGCTGATGTAGATGTGTGTTAGGTGTACCGGCTACCAAAGGGTGGAGGCAAACTCTTCAGAAAGTCTTTGTATCAATCTTCGGGTTGAGTCTAGTGGGGAGCGTGTACAACCTCTGCAGAGCGTATAAACTAATCATGATTAGCCGTGTCCACGGTTACGGACGAATTTTTGAGCAACTAGTCAGTACTATTGTTGAATGATCTTGACAGATGAACACTTAATAAGAATTTTGGTGGGAAAGATTAGCTTGGGTTGTTGTGTGTTTCACGTAGAATTCAACTTAAAATCTTGACTAGTTTAGTTCAGGAGAAAATTGGCTTTCTGCAAAACAAAACCATAAACCTTTCCTTTGACTCACCTTGCATGTAGTTGTAGGTCCTTTATATAAACTTTTCCGTGTCACTTGCTGTACAAATCAGATGTACTGACCCGTTGTCGGGCTGTAACCTTCGGTGTTGCAGGTTTTTCAGACGACCAGTAAGGTGCGTTTAGGGGTTGCGAGGCTACACTCAACATGTTCGCATGTGGCTGTTGATGGGACTCCATGTTCCTTGCTTTTGCCTCCGCTATATTTATATTGAATAAGCTAGCCTTGAGCTATGCAACTTGTTATTTATGCTATTCTGGATCATACGTAAGCAAAACAAGTTTGGAACACAATCTGCCAACATCAGGAAGCACACTTTGGAGCATTGTATAAACATGATAATGAATGCAAACATGATCACAAATGATATGCAAATAAAGTAGACATGGCAGGGAAGGCATGGCAAAAGGAATCATGAAAATATGCATCATGATAAACTAATTATAGCCTAAGAAAAATGCAATAAAAATTACTGGTCTAGGACTTAGTGAAAATCAAGAAAGCAGGGCAGAAACTGTTATTTTCATGCTGTATAAACAGGAGCAAAACTATATGTAAAAGTGCAGCAACATGACATAGCAATATATGAGCATGAAGTAGACATGATGATGATCAGGTACAAACAAGAATCAAGGTCATAGGCATAAAAGATCAAAAGATATTAAGCTTGCAAAATGGCATTGGAAAGTTACAGACTTAGAGAAAAACAGAGGTAGCTGTCAACAACAGCAGCATAGGAACTTTGGAGCAGAATATAACTATGACCAGGAATACTAACATGACAATGCAATACATATAATGGAAGTAGACATGATACTTAACAGTATGCAACAAGAATCAATGCAATAGGCCTCATGGATGTGTCACAATCATCAAGCAAACTTGCAATAAATAAACAGCAGCAGCACACTAACAGAAAATAATAGCAGTTAATAGTCTGATGCCCACTTCAACACAGATTAACAACATCAAGATGGCCTCAAATCAAAATGCTCCCAAAAGATGAACTGAAGTACACACAAAACTAAACAATTTCTCTTTTGGGCGCAATGTCATTCGAGCTATGGTTTACTCGCAATCTACAATGCAAAACAACATCAGCAGTAGTTAACCAGGGACTTAGCCAAAATAACAGAAACGAAAAAAATGCTGAGGAAAAAAAAGAGGGGCGCGGTAGGCTCTCACCCTAACTGGGCCGGCCCAACAGTGGCCGGTGGCTGGTGCTGGAGGTCGGTTGGGCATGGGCCTTGCGGGCGCACGACCGACGCGTTGGGGAGGCCCGGCTGGGGCGAGTGGCCGCTGGATCGGGTCGTCCAGACCCCGAACGCGAGAGGAGAGGGGGAAGAGCTCACGCGGCGGAGGTGAGAACGGAGGCGACGAGAGGAGAAGGGACACCTACAGCACGGCGCTCCGGCGAGACACCTACAGCGCGGCGCTCCGGCGAGACACCTACAACACGGAGGAGAGGGCGAAGAGCTCACGCGGCGGAGGTGAGAAAGGAGGCGGCGAGAGGAGAAGGGACAGCAGGGTGGTCTGGCCTGTGGCGCGCGGCGGCGGCATCTCGCCAGAGTTGGCGGCGGCGACTCGGCCTCCACGGGAGGTTGGAGCGAGGTAGGAGGAGAGAGAAGGTGGAGAGGTGGGTGCAATCTGGGCCGTTGGATCGGCCGATCCGACGGTCCAGATCGCAGGGAGGCTAGATTTTGGGCAAAAATTGGGATAAACTGCGAAAATGGGGCTATTGTGGGGGGGGCTGCTGCAATTTTTAGGCTAGAGAAACCCTAAAAAGGGGTGGGAGTGTGGTGGTCTTTATATAGCCCAGGTGGCTGGCAGTTTGCAAAAACATCCCCGGTTTTTCCCTCGCGGGCGCGGTATTTACGTTTCTGACCGCCGGGGGTCCGCAGGACCTCCGATTCGGGTAAAACTTCGAACTGCGTGATCAGCGCGTCAAGCCGGCGGAGTTCACCTCGCGCTGCAACCGTTCCGAGAACACTTTCTGGCGCGCTATAAAAATAACCCGTTTAATTATTAAACAGGGTTTTGTTCCGTTGGCTACGAGTGGTCTCGTGCGGTTTTTGCGACGGTGATTGGGTGAAACCCGGTGTCGCAACGGTCGAGTGTTAGGGTGGCAAGGGTCGGTCTCCGTCCGGTACGAGATAAGAGGGAAACAATAATCGCTGATCGATAAATCGGGGATGCAAACACCGCAAACAAATCAGACAATCAAACAATTCACACTGAAAACAAAATTTTTAATTTTTGTGAAATCTGGGATGTTACAAAGAGACGCAGCACGGGCGCAACAGAGCTATCGACTGAGGTACCGTTCCAAGTGTTCATGGCAGACACCCGCGAGCCAACTTCAGACGACAGAGGCAGAGATGATGACCCGAGCAGTCATAGATGCGCACGCTCAAACAACAGAAGCAGCGATCCTGACAACACTGGGCAACTTACTATCACCCTTGGCGAACCAGGAACCTTACCAAGGAAGGAATTTAGAAGACAGGAGCACATCAACCACAAGAACGACAAACCGGGAAGCATCAGGAGCCAGATCTCGGAAGCGGCAAGAGAGGATCAACCCACCGAGAAAATCTACCTATCTAAAGAAGCAATCGCAAGAGTAAAAAACACAGTAAAGCGCGGAAAGTTACTCACAGAAGATGCAACTCGCGATGAGCTCAGAGCATACAATAAGATGGCGAGTGACATCACCAAGAAAACAAGACGGCTATGTCTCGAATTGGAGAAGCGAGGAAAAAACCATTACCGACTCGAGAACCAACCGCAAAGCGCTGCCCAAACAACCGAGTGAAACCTCCGACCACAGCTCTCCCTCTCGAGGCAAATCCAGATTGGACAACTTAAGACGTACAGGCAAGAAGAAAGTTGCCCGCAAACTGGACGACGACTTCAGGCTCGAAGAAGATGCCGAAGAGGAAGAACAACTCACACCGGCAGAAGCCCTCATAACTGCCCAGGCATATCTCCATCGTGCTCAGAAGGGAAAAAAGGACAAAGCAGATCGCAACACAGAGATAGCAATCAAGGTAATGAGAGACGCCATCGCCGCTTCGGCACCAAAAAAAGCAGGCACAAGGCGGGCGCCCCGCGAGCAGACACCGGACATGGAACCCAGTTCACCAAACGATGATGACGACGACAACAACGACGACCGTCGCAAGCGTCCAGACAAAAGCAAAGACCACGGCAGGGACAACTACGGCAACCGATGTAGCGACGATCGACGGGACGCACGCAACGACATAACACAAAACAACATCAACCAAGGAAGACGCAGGCGCGCAGCCTGCGAAGAGTACTCAGACGAGCAAGCATCCGACGAAGATCTCAAACCATGCGGCGCACTATGCTTCGCGCGAGCCATACGCGAGACACGGATGTTGAAAGGCTTTAAGTTAAACTCCACAACGCACAAATACGATGGACTGGAGGAGCCAGAGGCATGGCTCGATGATTACCTAACAGCCGTCAAGTTCTAGCGGGGAACCAATATCACGACAATGCAGTACGTACAACTCATGCTCAAGGGATCGGCGCGGCACTGGCTGAAGAACCTACGACGAGGATCCATCAGCTCCTGGAAGCAGTTTCGCAGCGCCTTCATCGAGAACTTCAAGTCTACCCACAAGCGACGAGCATCACTCGAAGAGCTGAGAGCCTGTAGGCAAGGAACCAGAGAGTCCCCGAGGGAATACATTCAGCGGTGGACCATACTTAAAATTTCATCCAAAGACATATCAGACAAAAGTGTGATCGACGCATTCAGAATAGGCTTCCAGCGCATAGACTTAAAAGAGCAACTCGGATAGATGAAGGTCCGAACACTCGGACGGTTCTTGGAACAAGCCAAAAACTTGGCTGACGGAGAAGACTCCGTACGAAATGAATCAGACATCCAGACGGCGCGCTCAAAACACGACTACGACTATTACGTTGGAGACAGAGGTTTTGATAGACGAAGAAAGCGACCCAGGCGTAACTTTTATGACGACAGAGGACCCGACATGGTCGCGGCCGGTTTCCCAGATGACAGAGACGGCAGACATCACGAAGACAACAGAGTGCAGCGGAGGGACAACCCAGAAGAACCACCGCATGCCCAGAAGCGAGATTGGAAATCAACACAGCCACGAGACGACACCCGAGCATACCTCTCGGCTAAGGAACAACTCGACGGGCCCTGCACACTACATGGGTTAAAAAATGAACGTGGAGAAGTCAGATCGGGGCAAACCCTAAGAAATTGCAGGAACTTCACCGAGCTCTCAGAAGAAATGAGCCGGTCCACAGCACCAACAGCACAACCTCTCGCAAGCGTAGCAGTTGGGACAATCGCCCACAATGCACCACCTACACCCGCCGCACCAGCAAGACAGGCAGCAGTCATCCAGGAGCAGTGCACGACACCCGGAGAAAAAGAAGAGTACCCAGAGGCACATGGTCGAATCTACATGATCCAAGAAGGAAGACCATCAAACAGGCAGCAGAAGTAGGTCACCAGAAAAGTTTTCCTCACAGTTTCCTCGCACCCGGCCATCCCAGAATATCTGCGCGGGTCTCAGACTGACATTACCTTTTCCCGAGAAGACCACCCGCTAGCCATCCCGCTTCCATGACACGCCGCACTGGTACTCGAAGCAAGAATTGGAAACTACGACATGTCGCGAGTCTTCATGGATGGCGGCAGCGGAATCAACATCATATTCACCAAAACTCTGGAAGAGATGTCCATCCAAAATTCAGCACTTAAAACTTCAGGCACGACTTTCCATGGAATCGTGCTAGGCAAAGCAGTTTACCCCCTCGGAAAGATAAGCTTGGAAGTGGTCTTCGGCAACGCGAGCAACTTCCGCAAGGACATGTTAGACTTCGAAGTGGTCGACTGGAAATCGTAGTATCATGCTGACGGGGATCAACCCCGGCAAATCCCATGGTCAGGGACCTTGGGTTAGTCATGAGAGGCACAGGTTGGACGATAGCTCGTCCGCAAACAGGGAGGCACGCTCCTGCTCGATATTATTGATGGGGGAGATGCGATTACAGGAGACGCCAAGGCTGGAGCGCTCAAGGCTAGGGTTACAGATGATATCCTTTCTTCTGGTGTCCCCCTCCTAGCCCTTATATACTGGGCTAGGTCTCGGGGAGTTCATCTACGTTGACAGGTAAGCTTTCCTAACCCTAGCTTGCTCCGTACGGCAGGTCTTCGCCCCTTCCTTGTGAGTCGTAGACTCCTACGTCGGTGCCAATTAGCGGGCCGAGGTTGTATCTTCATGGGCCTTCTGTCTTCATGGACACCAGGTAGGCTCATTCGTAGGAGTCGTGGGTTCACCCCCTCGTTAGTAGCCCCCAAGTTCCTGGGGGACTCGAAGAGTCGCGCAGGGACTCGAGTACATTCATTTGTCGGTTATTGGTATGCGCGGCACATCCGCGGGTCATTGGCAGTCTGGTGGCCATGACAAAACCTGTTTCGAGGGATGCTAAGCTGAAAGGGCCCAAGGAGTTGACTGGTCGAGCCTTGGTGAATTGCACTAGGGCAAATACCACAGTAGCCCAATCAAACCCACGTCCCTCGACGTGAGCTTGGAACACTGGTGTCGAGCAAAAGTCCGGCCGCTTCAGGTCTTATGGAGTTCATTTGCCGCCAGTAATGTGTATAGCCTAAGGTGCGTCCGCCCAGCTTTTTCTATCATGCGCAGTGCATGGAAAAGGTTGGGAGTGAAATCGCTCTTCGGCAAGTCCCAGCCCGGCCGAACTTCGCAGCGGGGTCTTACCTACACGCTAATCTTGCGTGGCATCTGGGCACAGTGTGTCGTGTTCCAGGAATGTGTGTTTTTGAGGCGCGGAGCCTTATAGCATTGCACCCGCTTGGAACAAAACATCAAGCGAGCTGTTCACTCATTCACCCAAGGAGTTTGTTTCGAGTGCTCAGACGGGGGGTTTTTCGCGAGTAATCACTCAAATGCCATTTTGTCTTTTGAGGTGAGGGAGAACCTGAGACTCGTAGCGCCGTATGATCTTGGCCATGCATGTTTGTCTTGCGTCGGGTTGAGGGAGAACCCGAGACTCTCATGAGTGCGAGTGGTCACTCGAGCACATTGCTGACCTTCAGGTGAGGGAGCACCTGAGACTCGTTATGATGTACTCTCCCGATGGGAGTGAGATGTTTTTCTTTGTCGGGAAAAAGATCTGATAGAATCTCAGAGCTTTGATGTCCGTTTGTTTTCTTCGCCGCTTGTCAGGATGACGATGCCTCTGCTTGATGGCTGTCAGGGATGCCTCGCCAGTGACCCGTCACGTCTTCGTGACCGGTCATAATGATGACCGCTGTGGCGTGCGGCAGGCGCTGGTTGGGTTTCCGATACGCACGTTGGGAACGCGCGTGAATTGACGCGTCTCATGCACAGTGCGTCCCGTGGGAAAGCATCTTGGTCTTGGAATTTGAGACGTCTGCGACGTTTGGTCTTTGAATTAATTGCTGCTGTCGTCTCGGCTTTTCAGTGCTGGGAGGTTTTATGTTCTATAAATAAGGCATTCTCTTCCATTGCGTTTCACCTCCATTCAGCTTGCTCCTTTGCTTCTTCCTTCTTCTCTTCTTCTTCTCATGTTTCCTAGGCGGGGTGCTGGTCATGGCCGTGTTCGTCATGGCCGTGGTGGTCGCCATGGTGAGGCGCCAGTGCATTCTTCCTCTCCCTTGGAGGAGGGTTTCTGGCGCTATGATTTTCTTTTACATGTTCGTGGCCGGAGCGCCAGTCGCGTCCTTCTTCCTTCTGCTTTTTCCACCATTGTCTCTGAACGTGGCTTGGATGGCTTGCTTCTGCATCTTCAAGGGAGCTGTCGATCTCCTTCTTATGTTGACTTGGAGGTTGATAGCTCCCGCTTGATTTTTCTTGGCTCTGGTTGGAGTTTGTTTTCTCGGCGGTTGAATCTGCGAGATGGCGATATGCTCAGCTGTCGTTTTGATGGCGAAAGCACTGTCACTGTCCGTGCGTTCGATCCGAGCGGAAATAGCATGGATCCGTACTGGCAGGAGTCGAGCAGCGACAACTCCACAAGGTCGAGGAGTCCTACTCCTGCATCTTCTACGGCTCCGTCTTCTGGCGACTCCTCGGGTGGTGGTGGTGAACCTTCTTCAACTGCTTCCTCCTCTGGCTCTGAAGAGGACCTCGATGTCAATCCATCGGTTAAACGAGCGCGCCAAGCGACCTTGTAGAACTGGAGGCGGCCTCATCTTCGCTGGCAACTCGGGGAAGAGGCTGCACGTCCGGAGAAGAAGGCGTGCAGCTGCAGCTGGATAAGAAGCTGGTGGAGCATCGACAAATAAGTCGAGCTTCACTCTTTTGTTATGTCATTGACATCCTCAGCTGGCTTGCTTTTCCTTTGTCTGTGGTGATGCTCTTTTACTAGGGTCGATTGCCCCTCATGAGCACACATGTAGAAGTCTTAATTCCTTGGGTGATTCCCTCTTGTAACAGGAGCTGCCTTCTATCCAAATGTAGTTGAGTCCTTTTTGTACTGAAAACGATCCTTTATGATGTAAACTGTACTTGATCCTTTGCAATGGAATTTATATTTGGGCCTTTATGCAACAGAAAACTGTGTTCAAGTCCTTGACGATCAGGAGCTGTCTTGGATTCCATCCAAGCTTTGTACTGTGGGTTCTATCGGGTGCGCGACAGCGCTCCCGATGGGAGTAGCCCCCGAGGCTACTCTTGAATCGGAGGGTCGAGCGTAGGCTAAAATTTGTTTCCGTTGTCGTTAGTTTTTGTCTTTTATCAGGTGCGCGGCAGCACTCGCGATGGGAGTAGCCCCCGAGTCTTTAGGTGATCGTTGGCGATAGGGTGAAGACTAAATGAGTCTGTCCTGTGCTTCCTCAAAGTTTCTTCAGAGTGCTTGGTGCTCCATCTGATTGTGGCCATGTCTTTCGAGCCCTGCTCTCGGCAGGTGAGGCTGGCCGGGTTTTTTTTAAGCTTCAGGCTGCGCGAGCGGTCTTCGGGGGGAGATGGTGCTCGAGCCCCCGAGTACTTGTATGTGGAGGTCGCGTCAGCGACGATAGAGTCTTTCGGGGGTAGTTTTTGTGCTCGAGCCCCCGAGTATTTGCGTTTAAAATCTGTAACGACCCGGTCCCAAAAGGAACCAAGTCTACTGTGCTTCTGTGCTATCCCTGGATCAGTATGCTAGCACACACAGTACTCGATGAAATACCATGAATCACATGTCAAAAAGTAACGTAAATACATGTTATTTATTTCCTTATAGCCTTTGGGCTAGAATACACCGCGGAAATAAACAATACATAAGTGGAGTCCCATCAACACCAACGGCAAAGTTGAGTGTAGACATCGTAACCCTACATCGCATCACTTACTCGTCGTATACAATCCTGCAACACCGAAGGTTACATCCCAAAATGGGTCAGTACTTTGAATGTATGGCAAGTTACTCCCAAAAGAATATATAACAAACCTATCTTCTACATGAAATTTTACTAGTGGAAAAGATCTAAGTTTCAATTTGCATAAAGCTGATTTTGTCCTACTCAAAGAGTATCGTAACAGTACTACAAAGCTCATAATATGATTGAGTTGGTTTCTCCAAGTCAATATATTCCCAAAGTTGATTAAACCCGATTGATTAATTAAAGATGATGAGATCTGTCAACATTCCCACTTCAAGATGCTCAAAGTCGTTCGTAACCGTGGACACGGCTAATCATGATCAATTTGTACAGTCTGCAGAGGTTTGTGCACTTTTCTCCAGAAGACTCGACCACCTCCTTTGGTATTTGCCACACTACATGTTGTATGGAAACAGGAAGGTCGAGACATGGTCTTTTAGAAGAGTTTCCCCTACTCTGGCGGTGCCCATCCCACCTACACATAACTACGTTCGTAGCCTAGTAAGAGTCACTACAACTAATCAACCAAGCCAGAGCCCATAATAGCTTGTGGCTGCACACATAAGCTTCTAGTTATGAAAAATATGATTGATCCCTTTAAGCCTGGGTGGCATTCCACAGTGAATACTGGCCATCTCCAGGTCACTCAGGCAAAATCCACTGGTTCCTCCAGGGTGCCCCCAACCATTCCACCCAGGTGGTTCATTAAGATTATCTTGGTCCTGTTTACTACTTAGTCACTCATACCTCATAATGGATCACTTCCCAATCCACGTCTACTTAGCAAAGCAGTATAATTCTACACGGTGGTGACAATGATATAAGGTTCAGACCTACCTCAATGAAATACTGGGTGTAATAGCATAGCATACTACATAATCCTATCAATGCATAATATTTAAGTTGGACTACAATGCATAGGAAAAATATAGGTATAACTGGAGTATGACCACAAGAGTAACTTGCCTGGATCCTGAAGGTGAAATATTTTACTCGTAGTCGTATCTCCTTCTCGTTACAATATATCTAACGGTAAAAAATAAATACTTCAACACACAACTCAATCCAAAGTGAAGATCCAAATAAGATACAATTACAACATAAATATTTAGTTATTACTATTAATAAACTAATTACTATGGCATGGATAGGTTGAGATAGGATCAAGTTGGATTGGATGGAAATATGATGGAAATCATATATCCGAGGATTGTAAAATCAATTGGATATGTTTGAGGTTGATTATAAAATCAATTGGATGGAGAGCATGTCAGAACCCCAACTAGGGTAAGTACTAGGGTTGCTTGTGCCTTTGCATCATGTAAAAATTTCAAAAGAAATTCAAAATTGGGGAAGCAGAAAGCCCTGAGAATTTAAATAAAAAGGCCAGAAATAAATCTTTTTCCAAAAATTCTTTTGAATGTATGGAAAATTCCTATAAATGATGCTGATCATTTTAAAAGTGGTTTGGGTATTTTCCCATACTCATGGAATTTTCTAATATTCAAATAGTGCTCTGGAAATTAAAGTTTACCCCTATTTGAATTGAAATTCAAATTAATTGAATTTCAAAAATGTCCAAATTCTATATGTGGCTAGCTACTGGTCACCTAGTATTTATAAAGGTAATTGGGCATTTTTATAAAATGCTATGGTATTTGTTTTACCAGAGCAAAATAAATAACAGAAAAACTAAAAAGAAAAAGTTGGAACAACCCTACCTTGCGCCCACAGGCGAGGCCCACTCACCTGTAGCCGGCCCAGCCCAGCCGCCTCCTCTTGTTTTCTTCCTTCCTGGCGCCCGAAGCAGCTCAGTGGCGAGCCGAGCGCCGTGGATGCCACCGAGGAGCTTCTAGAGCCTCCTCTTCTCTCCGCGGGCGCCACGCAGCTCGCCCAGAGCCGCCCCACCTCTTCCCCCTCCTCTAGCTCTCTCCCAGCGCTCTCTCTCTCTCGTTTCTGCGCGGACCCGAAGCCCAGCCGGAGCACGCCGCCGCCCAGTCGTGGCCAGAAGCCCCCTCCGCCCTCGCCGACTTCGTCTTCCCGTGGAGCCAATCGAGCCGAGGAACTCCGTACTCGTCGCCATCTTCACCGTCAAGTCGCCAGCCGCCGAGCTCGTCTCCACGAATTCCACCGCCGTCTCGCCTCCTCCGTCCTCCCCGTCTTCTCTAACGTCACCGGGGTAAGCTCCTCGTTGATTTGCGCCATCGCACGCTCCTCCCTGTCCTCCGTAGCCCCGTTTCACCCAATCCAGTCCACGGCCGCCGCAAGAGGTCGCCGCCGACGAGCTTCCGGGCCCCCCCTTGAGCCCCCGATGGCGTAGCTCGAAGCGGACGAGCACGGGCGTCACTCCGGTGCCCTCCGCATGCCCAGCCGTGCCCGGAAACGCCGTCCGCAGCGGGCGCCGCCGTGCGGTTTGGTCACCGGCGGCTAACCGCCGGCGGGCCGGTTTAATTAGTGCCAAATGACCCCCCTCTAGCCCAATCACAGGTAGGCCCTGTCCCTATTTATGCTCCTGTTTAATTAAATCAAACCGGGGAATTAACCACTGAGGCTGACATGGTGGACCCATTGGTCAGCCCCCCCCTGACGTCACCCCCACGTCAGGCTGATGCAATAAACATGTTCCAGAGAATTTATTTAATTACAGAAATTCCAGAAATTGCTTTAAACTTTGGAAAATCATAACTAATTCATTTTAACTCCAAATATAACAAATAATATGTCTAAAAAATCAGAAAAATCCAAGGATTATGAATATGGGCTCTGTTTTCATGTTTGACCAATTAAAATTGGGTGAACAGTGCAAAACATCCATATGGCTTTATTTCAAATTCAAATTTGAAGCACATTTGCAAGTGACTTTGCATTTGACTTCTTTTAAATGGAATTGTACCAACATTGTGGTCAAGAACATCACCATTTCAATATTGATCATGTGTTTGATGCATTGCAAATAAATTTATATCATTGTTTGATTGTTTGCTCGATAGACGTGCAACCGGAACCGGAGGCCACCCCCTTCGTTGATGACACCGTTATCGAACCTCGACAGCAAGGCAAGCAAACCCCATTGATCATGTCTATAAAATCCTATTTCCCTCTTAGTCTCGCTTATGCATGTTTAGGAGATCACCGAGACACGTTCTTTCGCATAGTTGAACCCATTCCGATGCATGACCTATCATTTTGTCACCGTATTAAGCAAACCACAATCCTAGCAGATATAGGAGTTGAATGATGAGCATGTGGCCCCTACAACTGTTACTACTTTTGCTGCTTAGTGATACAATGAGGATGTTTTGATTGTGAGTCGGGATGGAATGAACACAGTGGTGTTGATGAAAGTGAAACGTGTTGGTGAATCCACCCTAAACAAAGGTGAACGATGAGAGGTTGTGTAGGAGTACACAGTGGGTTGTCTCGTTGAACACTGCCCTAGGTCCCGAGTTCCTGTTTTGTGATCCAAGACAAAGAGTATGACCACATGTAGGGTTTTATGGGAGCCCCGTTTGGCCTCTTTACGTACCCGATCCGGTCCAGGAGTCACAATAGATTCGGGCTTTCCATTTGGCATGTGCATAGAAAAAGAATGAAGAAAAGGTTGCATCATCCTAGATATGTGGGTGGACTTGTGAGGAAGTGAAACCATCTGGCAGAGGTGGCGTCTCGGTCCCTTACATTATCTGAGTCCGTTTCGTGGAACCGGCCGGACTCTCGAGCGGTGCCAAACTCAGGTAGTCGACTCCTGGATTAGAGAAGGTGATGTGAGGTTAGTTCCTTGGTTTCATCCACGTCCGACATCCGCTTGAAGGATGCCAAGAACGAGACGATAAGTGATGACACGCGTGTGAAGATGTACACCCCTGCAGGGTTAATGAACTATTCGAATAGCCGTGTCCGCGGTTATGGACTACTTGGAAACCTCTACTTGATCATAGACAACTTGAATTGATACTTATAAAATCCGCAAGATAAGCGTGAGTGCTATGGTGGGATTCCTCGTGGGGAAGTCGAGGAAGTAACCATAGTGGTGTATTGGTTGGAGATGTAGTGGACTCGTGTACGCTTCTTACCTCAAGTCTGGTACTCGTAGTACAGGATTAGCCAAGTCAAAGCTGGCACTTCTGCATGTTGAACCCCACCTCCTTTACCTTGATACTTGAGCATGAGTAGTATAGTTCTGATGTAAGTCTTGCTGAGTACGACTTTGTACTCACGTTTGCTTATTCTATGTTTTAGATGAGAACCCGGACCCCGATGGAGTCACCTTCGTGAAGCTCGACGTTGACTAAGTTAGCATAGTCCCAGACAGCAGTCTGGTCCCTCGTGGAAGGGCATGTTTGTTTACAAGGCTTCTCTAAGCCATTTGTTAAACTTGTCTGTACTCAGACCTAATTTGCTTCCGTTGTATGATGTAATGTTTATCACATACATGAGATCTTTGTATGCTCTATGTGTATATCAATAAAGATTACTTTGTAGAGTTATGTGATGATACCTGCTGTTCATACTAGGCATGTGTGCTGCGTGTAGTTTTATAACATGCATGTCTTAGTATGGGTTTTCGAGACCTTAGTTGTGATCTGGCTGGCGGTCCTTTATACACCAAGTGGCCCTTAGATGTGCGCAGCTTGGGGCATCGCGATGCGATTGTTCGTGAATCTGTCACGTGCACACTTTGTTGTATGATCGAGCCCGCCCTAGACCCCGACTAAGTGATCGGGCTGGAGTAAGTTTATGTAAGAGTTAGGATCCAATCGATAACATGGTTGAGGCGACTTGTCTATGAGTATGGGATTCACCACCCATAAGCATTTAGACTTGTGAGCGGACGTTGAGGACCCATCTCAGTTGATCATCCGGCCTGAATGGGATGCCCCTCACGTTCGATGCTTACCGAGAACGTTCTGTGCTTGGCCTTGTCTGCTTAGACAAGTGGGTACGGTTCTCGGCTCTCCATGTGATTGTATCATGACTGGAATTACATATGCTAACCCCGGGTCCCGACAGAGCATGTCAAACTCAGTTGGTTTTTCCATATGAATATTTGAATAGGAAATCAATTCTTGGATTGGATTCAAAAAGATCTGATATAAATCGTGATGATCTTGTTGAGAAGATTGAATTTTTGTAGCCAAATTTATATAAAAAAAGAGATATAACTAAAGGGAAGCTAAGACGAAGGTTTGAGGTCAAAATAGTGTATTTATATGATGGAAAGAATGTGACAATTGTCCAAACAGAAAGATTTGATTTTAAGGATCAAATTTGATGAAGAAAATATTCCAAATAAATTATAGAATAAGATGTATATCAAATATACTCAAATTATAAAAATAAATTTGAGTTAAATTTCGAATTATCAAAAGTGGAATATCACTGGAAAAGAATAAATTACATTTTCCAAGGAATCCGGGATATAAAATTTGTCAAAATCCGACTTACGGGCTAGAAGATATGAATTTCTGAAGTTTGACTATTTTTGCTAAAAATGAATTACGTGATTAATAAAAAGGATGCAACATGGTGAGTTCTGATAGGTCTGTACCCATTCGATTTTTACAAAATAAAATGATGAACAAAGAGGGGAGAAAGGCTCACCGGAGATCTCGCCGGAATTTTGGAAAAAAGGTCTCGGGCGTCAATAAACAGCCGAACGGGATAGAGGATGATTTGGGCGACTCGATGGACAAGGTTATAGCTCCAGGTTCGCCCTCGGATAGCGGAGAAGTTCCGTCGGAGTAGAGAAGAACGCATGAAGAGCAGGATGACACGGACGGCGTGCTTCGGCCTTGCAATCGAGAGGAAAAATATGTCAGAACGGTGCGCAAAGGAACGGAGAAGAAACTAGAGGAAGAAATATGTCATAGGTACCTTCCATGGTGACGCAATCTTCATCGGAAGTGTGGATGTATCCTAACTCCGACGATGAATTGCTAACGAATGAGAGGGTTTTGGGGAGGGACTTTCTGCGTGGGGATGTGTGGTTCAAAGGTGTCCTAGGGGCGGTATTTATAGGGTCATGGTAGGTCCATAGAAGGAGAGTGGGCGAGGTTTCGGAAATGGAGTTAATGGCATTCATGGAGAAATAATGGGCATTAAAAGCGAGGTTTTGGAAATGGATTTAATGGCATTCATGGAGAAAATTATGGACAATTAAAAGCATTAAAACGCGTGTTTGTTTCCCTGAATGAATTCCTCGTGAACTTGTCCACAATTTTTGTGTAGGTTCTGAAGTGAATCGGTCAAAAGAGTAGATGGGAGGAAAGGAGGAAGAGCTTCAGTTGCCATGGCCATTTGCTTCTGTGTTCACGTACACATGAACGAACGAGAGGAAGAAGACAACTCGCTCGGGCTATGGGCCTTAGTGGAAATTTGTCCCAAGATAAAGAAAGAGGAAAAAAAATTAGATAGATGACCTCAGTCCAATTGACTTAGGAATCCTATTTTTATTATCTGGTTTAAACACTCTCAAATAAAATTGTATAGGCCAAATAAAACATAGAGAGTCAAGGAAAACTATATTTCCCTCCTTGAATAAATTTTAGAAATAGATTTTTATGAAAAAAACTCATTAACGACATTATTAAAATTTTCCAATACTGTTTTTCGAGAAGTCATATTATCTCCTCTCATTTTATTTATTAAATTATTGCAAATATTTAAATATCTCTTAAACGTCAATATCCAATAAACTCCAAAATAAGAATTCAAGAATGAGTATGGGACCACAATAAATTTAAGAAAGTCATTTTATTCTCACTCAAAAATATTTAATTGTGGTTCGTACCAAATTTCAAAAGGACAAAAGAAAGAAAATCATTCTTTGAAATTTTGAATAAAGTTCACGACCAAAATTTTCATTATTGGATAAATGATTATCCAATTTTATTAAATGGTTTGTAAAGGTTTAAAAAAAAACTCCAGGGAAAAGTTTTCATTTACCCCAAAATCAAAACAATTCGATCAATATTATATTATTTATTAACATTCCAAAATTTGGAAAATTTTGGGATGTTACAAGATCGCTTGAGTGGCGATAGCGTCTCTCAGAGGGATTTTATTCTTAAGCCCCCGAGTGATTTTTGGTTAAGATCGCTTGGGCGATAGTGTCTCTCGGGGGGATTTTATTCTTAAGCCCCCGAGTTCTTTTTGGTTAAGATCGCTTGGGCGATAGCGTCTCTCGGGGGGATTTTATTCTTAAGCCCCCGAGTGCTTTTTGGTTAAGATCGCTCAGGCGATAGGTCTCTCGGGGGGATTTTATTCTTAAGCCCCCGAGTGCTTTTTGGTTAAGATCGGCTGGGCGATACCGTCTCTCGGGGAGATTTTATTCTTAAGCCCCCGAGTGCTTTTTGGTTAAGATCGCGCAAGCGATAGCGTCTCTCAGGGGGATTTTATTCTTAAGCCCCCGAGTGCTTTTTTGTTAAGATCACTTGGGCGATAGCGTCTCTCGGGGGAATTTTATTCTTATGCCCCCGAGTGCTTTTTGGTTAAGATCGCGCAGGCGATAGCGTCTCTCAGGGGGATTTTATTCTTAAGCCCCCGAGTGCTTTGAGATGGCAGTATTTGGGCAATATTTTCTTTATTGCGGTCGAGCAGCTACATGAGTTGCCAGTCATGTCTTGACCGATGGGGACTATGGATAGAACAGTCGCAAGTTTGCTACGTTCCATGGGTTGCCCACATCCCCGTCTGTCTTCGGGTTCTTCAACGTGTAGGCGCCACCTCCGATGACTTCTGAAACTATGGATGGTCCTTCCCATTGGGGGGCAAGTTTATGGACCTTCTCTTGTATCAGCCGAAGGACTAGGTCACCTTTGTTGAAGGTTCTAGTGCGCAAGCGACTGCTTTGGTAGGTGCGTAGCTTGTCCTGGTATCCCTATGGTTTTGCCAGGGATGTATCTCTTGCTTCGTCTGCCGTATCTTTGTCGTCTTGCAGTGCTTCTTGTGCTTCTTCTTCTTCGTACCCGGTGACCCGAGGTGCTCCGAACTTGAGGTCGTGTGGTAGGACTGCCTCTTCCCCTTACATCATGAAGAAGGGTGTGTATTGGGTCGCGGTATTTGGTGTGGTTCGTAGGCTCCATAGGACCGCGGGGAGTTCTTCTACCCAGTTGCCGGCGGCTTGCTCGAGTGGTGCGAGGAGCCGTTTCTTGATTCCCCCGCACACAAGGCCGTTTGCTTTTTCTACCTGGCCGTTGGACTGCGGGTGCGCGACTGACGAATAATTGATTTTGATGCCCAGTACTTCGCATAAGTTCTGGAATTCTGCGGCTGTGAAGTTCGTGTCGTTGTCCGTGATGATGTTGTGTGGCACTCCGAACCTGAAGATGCTCGATTGGATGAAGTTGACAGCCGTGAGGGCTGTGGAGCTGGTGATGGGCACTTCTTCGATCCATTTAGTGAACTTGTCGACTGCGACGAGTAGGTGTGTCCTTCCGCCCTTTGATGATTTCTTGAGTGGTCCCACCATGTCGAGTCCCCAGGTGGCGAACGGCCAGGATAATGGTATGGTCTTGGGTTCTGAGGCGGGAGCGTGTGGCCTGTTGGCGAATTTCTGGCAGGCGACACATCGTCGCACGATTTCCTCTGCGTTTTTCATGGCTGTGGGCCAATAGAACCCAGCTCGGAATGCTTTGGACACGAGTACTCTGGTGCTCGCATGATGTCCGCAGGTGCCTTTGTGGATTTCGAGTAGTAAAGCTTTGCCGTCTTCTTCGTCGATGCACCTTTGGAGTATCTGGGTGATGCTGTGCTTGTATAGTTGTTTGTTGATCACCGTGAATGCCTTGGATCGTCGGCTGATGCGTCGTGCTTCCGCGACGTCTTGCGGTAGCGTACCTTCGATTAGAAATCGGAGGAACGGTTTTGCCCAGACAGGTCCTTCGAGCTCTGTCGGGGCTGTGCTGTCGGGTGTGCTGGTGCTTGTGCCTTCTGATGGGGTTGCTGCTGCCACCTGCGCCAGGTCTGTTGTGTCCTCACCGTCCACGACTGCTTCAGGTGCTGCTGCCTGTACCTTGATGGATATTCGGCTGATGCTTTCGAGAAAAACGTCGGGTGGTATTGGTCCTCGGGTCGAACCGATGTTCGCGAGTTCGTCAGCTTCTGTGTTGTTGTCCCTGGTGATGTAGTGGAGCTCGCATCCGTCGAAATTTCCTTCGAGTGCGTTGTAGAGCTCCTGGTAGGCCGCCATGTTGTCGGCTATTGCGTTGCAGTTTCTCATCGTCTGCTGGATGACGAGATTGGAGTCCCCGTAAATTATGAGCCGAGTGGCTCCGCATGTTTTGGCCATGCGCATGCCATGGAGGAGTGCCTCGTATTCTGCTTCGTTGTTGGAGGCGTGACTGAAGGTGATCTGGAGGACATATTTCAGCTTGGTTCCTTTAGGGGAGATCAGCACAACTCCTGCCCCAGCTCCTTGTTGTCTCTTGGACCCATCGAAGAACATTGACCATGAACTTGATAGGTCTGGGGGGCCTGGTGTCTGAACCTCCATCCACTCGACCAGGAAATCTGGGAGTACTTGGGCTTTGATGGCTGTTGGGTGCTTGAACTGCAGGTCCCGTGGGCTGAACTCAATGTTCCACTCGGCGACTCGTCCAGTCGCTCCAGGGTTGTTGAGTATATCAACGAGTGGTGCGCTGCTCACGATTGTGATAGGGTGCTCGTCGAAGTAGTGGGACACCTTTCTCGAGGTCATGACGATGGCCTGTAGTAGCTTCTGGTAGTGTAGGTACCGCTGCTGGGATTTGGTTAGGAGCATGCTGAGGTAGTAGATTGGTCTCTGGATGCTCTGGACCTTGCCTTCTTCTGCGCGTTCAACAACGAGCGCTGTACTTACTACACTGTTACGTGCTTCCACGTAGAGGTATAGCTTCTCTCGTTCCTTGGGTACCGCCAGGATTGGTGGGGTCGAAAGTGTTTTCTTCAGATCCGCGAATGCTTGTCGGGCTTCCTCCGTCCACTCGAATTTCTCTCCTTTCCCGAGCAGCTGATAGAAAGGTAGCGTGCGTTCTCCCAGCCTGCTGATGAAGCGGCTTAGGGCTGCGAGCTTTCCAGTGAGCTGTTGTACTCCTTTGACGTCGGTTGGTTCTTTCATTCGGGTTATGGCTTGGACTTTCTCAGGGTTTGCCTCGATTCCTCGGGTGGAGACCATATAGCCAAGCAGTCTCCCCGCCGGTACGCCGAATGCGCACTTCTTTGTGTTGAGCTTGATTCTGTATTTGTTGAGCGCCGCGAAGGTTTCACGTAGGTCATCGAGTAGTGTGGCTGCTTCATAGGTCTTGATGACGATGTCGTCCACATAGACTTGCACGTTTCTTCCGATTTTCTCCTTCAGGCAGGCCTGCATCATTCGCTGATAAGTGGCGCCTGCGTTTTTAAGTCCGAAGGGCATGGTCCTGTAGCAGAATACTCCATAGGGGGTGATGAACAATGTGTGCTCTTCGTCTTCTTCCTTCATCCTGATCTGGTTGTATCCTGAGTAAGCGTCAAGAAAGGAAAGTAGATCGCACCCTGCTGTCAAGTCGATTATCTGATCGATTCTAGGCAGGGGGAAGTAGTCCTTCGGGCAATGCTTGTACACTGGTCCGTAGTCGACACACGTGCGCAGCACGGTCGTGTCTTTCTTGGGCACCAGCACTAGGTTGGCTATCCAGGTGGCTTTCTTCGTTTCTCGGATGAACTGGGCGTCGAGTAACCGGTTGACTTCCTCCCTGATTGCTCTTCGCTTGGGATCCGAGAATCGTCTCAGCGCTTGCTTCACCGGCTTCGTGTTTTGCTTGATGCGTAGGGCGTGTTCCGCGAATTCGCGTGGTATCCCAGGCATGTCGGCTGGGAACCAGGCGAATATTTCCCACTCGTCTCGAAGGAAAGCGATGAGAGCCGTCGCCTGCTCCTCTGGTAGGTGGGCGTACACGCGGACTGTTTTGTCCGGGTCCGTCGGGCGCACTTGGTGAGTGACTGTGTCGCTGTCGATGCTGAAGTCGCGTCCGTACTCCTTGGATTCGCTTCGGTTCACCAATGGGAGGGTACTCCTGTCCGTCACCATGGCTATTTATCTGAGTTCTTGCTCGGCTCTGAATGTGTCGGAGATTCGGTGGAAGTCACGATCGCATTGATCTGACTTGATGAAGCTTCCGTTGATCGTGAGGACTCCGGCTGATCCTGGCATCTTGAGCTTGAGGTAGGCGTAGTGTGGGACCGCCATGAACTGCGCGAATGCTGGCCGTCCCAATATGGCGTGGTACTGCGATTGCCAGTCGAGTACCTCTAAATCGAGGACGTGCTTTGCGAAGTTGCATCGGTTGCCGAAGACAACTTTGAGTTCGATGACTCTGAGGGATGTGGCTGCTTCTCCTAGGACTACCCCGTGTAACTCGGTGCTCAATTTTCTCCATACTGATCGTGGCATCAGCATCTTTTGTAGGGTGCTGGCGAAGATGATGTTCATGCTGCTGCCTCCGTCCATGAAGATCCTATCCATGTCGTACCCTCCGATTTGTGCGTCGAGCACCAGGGGCGCGTGCCCCGGTCTTGGGACTGCGGGTGGATGGTCGTCCTATGAGAACGTGATGCTGGTCTCCGTATCATGTAGTTGGTAGACTTCGACTATGTTTATGCTCTCGGCTGCTCTGGCTTGCAGAGTGTAGGTGTCGCTTCGTGCTTGCGGTACCCTTCCTTCTTGGATCATGAGCACCTGTTCTTGCAGCGGGCTGTGACGTCCTTCCGGGCTTGAGGGCGGCGCTTGTTCGGGTCGTCGGTTGCGCCCGTCTTCTTTCTGCTTCTCTTTCTTGAGGTCGTCGGCTAGCTCGTTGAACAGGCGGCAGTCCCTCAAAGTGTGACCTGACCTGACGCATTCCCATTCATCCTCGAAGCTGTGGATCGTGCAGGGTCCTGCCAGCTGTTCTCTAGCCGTAAGTTTGCTCGATCCGGCGTGCCTCTTCCTTCTCGAGATCCTGAAGATTTGCTCGTGATCCTCCGTGTGTTCGTGGAAGCGGGGGTCGTTGTCGATTCCTCGATTCATGTCCTTGTTCTTGATGAGGTTGGCGAATTCATCCGGCCTTCGATCTGGGTCATAGTACTCGCCCACCGGTGTCTCCGAGTCGCTGTCCTGGCTGACGGCAGGTGCTCGTGTGACGGCGTGTCGTCGGGCGGTCGTCGGTTCCGCGGCTGCGTGTCGTGGCTCATTTATTGGAGCCTCACCATAGATCTCCCATGCGCGTCTTTTGGGTTGTCGATTCCTTCTTCCTTGGCCATGGTTCTGCTGATCGCTGGTTTCGATCTCGTAGTCATTGTCTTGACGTGCGGCGGGTGCCCGGGCGGTGGTGGGTTGTCGATAGATTTGCGAGTCCTCCGCTGCGCGTCGCGGCTCATCGACTGGAATTCCTTCGTAGAGGCCCCTCGCCATTCTTCTGAGTCGTCGATTCCTTCGGCGCTGACGCTGCACTTGGCCGTTACCGTAGTATCGGTCCCGGCACAACTGTAGCTCGAGCGGTCTTTATGGGGTGGCAGAGATGTCCGTCGTGATCTTGAATCCTTCGAGTGAGCTAGATCTGGTTCTTGCCCTTGAGTTATAGCTTGCTGAAGACGGGACCACCGAGATCGTGATCCCAACCTGTGTAGTTCCCACAGACGGTGCCAATTTACGGGGATCAACCCCGGCAAATCCCATGGTCAGGTACCCTGGGTTAGTCATGAGAGGCACAAGTTGGACGATAGCTCGTCGGCAAACAGGGAGGCACGCTCCTGCTCGATATTATTGATGGGGGAGATGCGATTACAGGGGACGCCAAGGCTGGAGAGCTCAAGGCTAGGGTTACAGATGATATCCTTTCTTCTGGTGTCGCCCCTCCTAGCCCTTATATACTGGGCTAGGTCTCGGGGAGTTCATCTACGTTGACATGTAAGCTTTCCTACTAGCTTGCTCCGTACGGCAGGTCTTCGCCCCTTCCTTGTGAGTCGTAGACTCCTACGTCGGTGCCAATTAGCGGGCCGAGGTTGTATCTTCATGGGCCTTCTGTCTTCATGGACACCAGGTAGGCTCATCCGTAGGAGTCATGGGGTCACCCCCTCGTCACATGCCATCCTCGGTCGACCATCCTTCGTGCGCTTCATGACAGTACTGCACTACGCCTACCTCAAGATGAAAATTCCAGGTCCACGAGGAGTCATCACAGTCAGCGGTAGCTTCATCAGATCCGATTGCTGCGACAGAGAATTCCACAAGATATCAAAAACCTTTCGAGCACACCAAACTCGCGGAGTCGCCACACAAGCGCTCCCATAGAAGTCAAGGCACAAACAGAAAAATCACCGGCATCACACGCCAAGGACTCAAGTTACTTTAGCAGCAACTTTACATTCTTAGGGCTACCAAGTCATCGATCCAAGTAAAGGGTTGTCTTCTACAGCCCCCTTGTGTAAGAACAGCAGGAAAGATACCGAGAATATTTTTTCCAAAAAAGTGCTTACGCGACTTCAAAATTGGCACTCGGGGGCTCGCTCGCAGCAGCCACCCCCTGAGGCGTTATTCTCTTACGCGACTTCAAAATTGGCACTCGGGGGCTCGCTCGCAGCAGCCACCACCCGAGGTGTTATTCGCTTACGCGACTTCAAAATTGGCACTCGGGGGCTCGCTCGCAGCAGCCACCCCCCGAGGCGTTATTCGCTTAGGCGACTTCAAAATTGGCACTTGGGGGCTCGCTCACAGCAGCCACCCCCCGAGGCGTTGTTCTCTTACGCGACTTCAAAATTGGCTCTCGGGGGCTTGCTTGCAGCAACCACCCCCCGAGGCGTTATTCTCTTGCGCGACTTCAAAATTTGCACTCGGTGGCTCGCTCGCAGCAGCCACCCCCAAGGCATTATTCGCTTATGCGACTTCAAAATTGGCACTCGGGGGATCGCTCGCAGTAGCTACCCCCTAAGACGATATCCAACCACTCGACTCAACCTTCCAACACTCGGGGGCTCCATCAATTGCAACTGCCCAGTGAAGTAATACAAGAAAACCCCAAGGGATTCCACAACAATCGCAGCACACGTCGCCCAGAAGAAGAAATCCTACAAAGACTACAGCTACACAAGGGAGAATATACAAAAAAACCAAGCAACGTCTAAACTCCAGGATCTGATCTCACTTTCCAAAGGGCACGCAGAAGACGGTCATTTTCTTCGCATACCCACTTCACAACTAGACTGGCAGGCATGTCCGCCGCCGCGTAGTGCTCATCCATTGGCTCATCTCGACCGCAAGGAGGACCCTGAGCTACCAGCATAGTAGCTACCCAAGCTAATGACTGTGGACAAAGGCAAATGCGCAGCGAGCCCCTGCATGAATCTGATGATTCACAACACGGCGAAGCTCCGCAGGTTGAGAGAACACTCGGCAAAGCCTCTCAAGTGACGATGGAATATGACTCAGTGGATAAAATATGGAGAAGATTCCACCAAGCACTTTGCAACAGTACTCAAGAGCTCGCGGCACCCTATTAACCCGTAGTCGAAGAACAGCGAATACTCGCGCACGTGGCCTATCCATCCAAAAGGGATTGTTCGCCTGCACGACCGGGTCATCCAAGTGTGACAACTCCGACTGCACGGCCTCCTCCTCATCACGAGATCGACCAGCCAGCACTTTGTAAGAAGAGCAAGAATCAGCAGACGTCACAAGGAAAAGCTCTCGCGCAGCCGAACAGTCGAAACAGGACAAACTCACCCGTGAGAAGATCAGACAATTTCGCCATCCAAGAAGCTAAGCTATCCACAACAGCCTCAACGCGTTCACGTTTTGAGCGCTGGATTGCAACAACACCCTTGAGGCGGCTAATCTCACGCTCCGCGTCTCTAACTCTCAAACAGACAGACTCGTAGGCACCCTCGCGAGCATCCTCCTTCAGCAAATTCCAAGCCCGAGAAATGCCAACGATGGCCTACCGCAAAAGAAGAACAAGTCAAAGAAAAAGGTAAAACGAGCAGCACAAAAAGGAAAAAGCAGTTTCACCAGTAAAAGATCCAACATCCCGCACTCCAAAGGAGGCACATTACAACGCTAAGGAGTCATTCAAGTTTAAAGACAAGCATAAGTTTCTATTTCACCTACTCCGCACCCTGAGATTTGTGGATATCAGCCTCCACAACCAGTTGCAGCTGAAGGGAAAGCTGAGTGGCCCGGCTAGTCTGTTCCTCTGTATAACTAGGCAGGCTATCCACCATGGAATCCTCAATAGGAACACCATGCCCCAGAAGAACAACAAAAGATATCGCAAGCCCTTTCACCACGGTTTCGCGGACCAAGCCCTCCAACCGATCTCCATTCGGTCCGAACGCATCAACCTACAAATCAAGACCCTCAGGCCTTTCTTCCTCCTCCGAGAACATATGTTCATGAAGAAGCTTTAGAAGAGTCGAAGCTCGACCACAGACATCCTTCACGGCACCAGCAACACTCGACACAACATCCACAGCGCCACGGAGAGTGCTCGACTCCGTTGTAGAAGCCTCCGCCACCTCAACACTCATGGAGCCTGCACCAAGTGGGAAATAACAGTGCTCAGAAACTCAAGATAAGAACCATAGAAAAATGGAAAAGAACAGTCTCCTCACCTGCTAAAGAGCTCGCCAGGTCGCGCAGGCGTTTGCACACAATCTTTTCCATCTGATGGAACTGCTTCTCCACCTCCTGCAGCCGTTCGAGCTCGCCACGCTGCACCTATAGATCATTTACCTTTGACTCCAAAGCGGCCCGGAGCAAAGAGATCTCTTTTTCCGCAGTCTCATCCCGCTTCTCAGCATTTTTTCTGCGACCTACAACAAGGGTATCACTCAAGAGACTAATCAACAGCTGAACAAGAAAAAAAAGGGGAAGAAAGCATCTTACTCCTCATGGTGGTTAAGCTCCCCTGGGCTGCGTCATGTGCATGTCGGGCCCGATCAGCATCGTTCAGTACGCGCTCGCACATCCGGAACAAAGGTTGGAACCGAATAGTATGCAGAAGTTAGAGCCACGCAAAGGAAAATTCAAGTCTAAGACTGCAACCAACCACAATTGATTGCTCGCAGCCTCCGGGGGTACTCCCATCGGGAGCACTGCCGTGCCCCCAATGTTGCACCAAAATCAATGAAAGCAGAAAGAAAGTCAAGTCTAAGACTGCAACCAATCACAAGTGATTGCTCGCAGCCTCGGGGGCTACTCCCATCAGGAGCGTTGTCGCGCCCCAATATAGTCGAGAAGGACAAAGAACTCTATACCTGCTCAGCCTTGTGATCAAAAAATTTGGCCTTATCCTCAATAGGGAGACTCCGCCTCTCCAAAATGTACCCCTCAGGAATCGCGGGTTTCGTGTCTGGGGGGAGTCGCCTTCAGTGGCTGCAGCAGATCCCCCAGATGGAGCAATCGCGGGGGTCGTCCCTGCACCGAAGCTACAGGAGTCGCGGAAGGAACCGACTGACCAGCCGCCATACTGGAGTCAGTCGACTGAAGATCAAAAGCAGCAGTACTCGTGGAGGAAGCAGCCGGAAAATGAACAGTACTGCAAATTACATATCATCAGAACAGGAAGTCAAAAAAACAACGAAATCACCCAGCAGAAGAAATACAAACCCACCAGGCGAGGCACTCGGACGAAGTAGCACCCCAAACTTACGCCTCTTTGGAGTAGCCGGAGGAGGGCAAGGCACAGCAGAAGGCGCGACTGGTGGTAGTTCGCCACCACCACCCTCTGTATCCCGCTCACTTACAGTCGAGGAGCGATTACGTTTGATGCGCAAGGGACTCAAGTCTTCACCGTCATCAGCAGACGACGGTTTCCCACTCGCGGACTCGCCAGCATCAGCATATGAAGCACCTCCATCACCCGTGGGCGCGGGATCCACCTTGGCTGCATCAGGCTCATCCAATATCTCCGCATCCTCAGGCTTCTCTCAGGCTGATCCTATTTGGATTGTTCAGCAGGGAAGAATGATTCTGCAAGAAAGAGCATCATCAATAATCAATAGATATCAGTCAAATCTCAAAGAAATCAAGTAAATACCTGGGGTAGAGGCGTATCAGCAACATATGGATGAATGGCGCTCTCAACACTAGTACTCGTGCATTTTGTAACCTGCTGGACCCGAAACAAAAGGTCATCACCGGAGATGTCCTTCGAAGAACACCTGGTCGGGTCCTCGGGTCCAGTATAATGCCACATGGGGTGCACCTGATGCTGAAGTGGCTGGATGCGCCTCCTCACGAACACAGAGATAAGTTGGCCACCAGTTAACGCCTTCTTCAAATCAGCAATTTTCTGCACTAATGGCTCGACAGCAGATATCTCACCAGAAGACAGAGAATGTGCCAATGATGACCGCTTAGCCACTCGCGCAACTGGATTGAAAGGAGCAAGACCAAATTACTGTCTGACAACGTGCTGGTCTTTCAGATAAAACCAGCCCTTTCGCCATGTATAGAAAGAATCCAGCTTCTCCAGATCAAAATAGGAATTTTTATCCTTAATGGAAATGCCCACGCCCCCAATGGCGTACTCAGAGTTCATCCTCTTCACATTGAAGAGGCGTTTCCAGAGCCCCCAATGGGGATAGATCCCTAAGAAGCCCTCACAGAGCGTGACGAAGCATGCAACATGCAATATCCCGTTAGGGGTCAAGTCATGCAACTGCAATTGATACGCAAAGAGCAATCCCCGAACGAAAGGATGAACCGAAAGTGCAAACCAACGAGGGAAGAAGCTATGGAAGCATATCCGTTCGTCGGGGTGAGGTGCGGGCACCTCTTCATCTCCAGGAATCCGAGCAGCACCATCCGCCACAACGCCATCTGCTACCAGTGCATCTAGATCCGCAGCTCCAAAAGCAGACCGCTCCCATCTACCAGACATCCTTGCTTACTCCTGCGCTGCACTTCGAGGACGCCTTGACATGGATCTCGCCTCACAGCCGCACAGAGTAGAAAGGAAAAAGGCAAAGAGTAGAGGAAGCAGAGGAAGAAGAACAAGCAGAGGAAGGCAAGGGCTGGGTAAAACCAAAATCCACCCAGGCCCCCAGTATTTAACCAAAAGTCGTGGAACATCCACCCACCGTTGATCTCGGAACCCCGCAGACGTGGGGCGATCCCACGATTCCCGAGCAACATGGAAAACCCAACTGGCGCAGTAACCAAACCGCCCACCCCACGCGAAAAACGAGGACCATAATCACACAGTGCGAAATTTCCGGGCAGCATTGTATCACGCCACGTCCATTCATAAGGTATGGCCACCCAACTTGTCAGGCAGCCTGGCAACGTCACATCTCGACAAGGTGTGCTGAGTACGCGTCATTGTTATCTGTCAGCGGTCCGTTTTTAAAACTTTTGACCATATTTCAAAAAAATTACTCCCATCGGGAGCACCTTGCCTTTGCTAAAAAAAGAGGAAGGTCCAAACTTCGAGGACGCGGATGGCTATTCCCCCCTATCAAGAACAAATACATCTATAGCGTTCGGGTGCTCCCTCACCCAGAAGGCAAAGATGTGCTCGAGTGACCACTCGCACCAACAATAATCGCTGCATCTACGGAGTTCGGGTGCTCCCTCACCCAAAAGGCAATGATGTGCTCGAGTGATCACTCGCACCAACAAAAAGCGATCACACAAAACATGCAAGGAGCAAGCAGAAATTATAGATACGTTTGGGACGTATCAGCTACTTACGCAAACATAACACATATCATATCCTTGTCCTCCCCTTCGCATCCCGACGAAGAAGAAGCAGTCAAGGCACACACACGTTGATCAATTTTTGGTTATGATTCAGTTGATGTTATCTATGAACAAGGAGTAGGTCTCAAGTCGTCCATAACCGTGGACACGGCTTCTCGAAAAGATTTAACCCTGCAGGGGTGTACCAACTGCCCATTATAAGATCTGCATGTACGTCTGCTCTCTCAGTCGGGACCATTAAAGACACTCATTGAAGAGTTGTTTCGAGAGATCCGGACGTCATAATCCCTCTAACTAACAAGAATATATCCGGGTTGCCCCCGGGGAGTCGACACCCAATCCAAAAGTTGGTCGCGCTCTCGGATCGGACTCTACCGTCTCAACTGGGTTTGGGTTACCGTGGCATATTCCATGCCCGGGCCCTCGCCATCCAAGTTTGGACCAATAGGATATACCATCCCACTGGTCCGGTTTGTTTTAAATCCACTGGCTGCAGACCAGTTATGCACACGGTTTTCAAATGGTAAATCAGCTTGGTCCACCACTAGAAATGTTTGAAGCTAGGTAGGTAAGAAGAGGGGACCCCGTAGAATCCCACACACGGTTAGGAACGCTCGTCAAGAGACACAATACCCGGAACTCGGGTCCTAGGTGACTCGAATGGAACAAAGCATCGGGGCGGGATAGCCTAGACCTTCCATCCTTCGTCGAGTATAGTCAACATTATAATAATCACATCATCCACAATAATATAATAGTGTGATAGCCCAATCCAAGGAGTAACATGATAACATAGATAGCATCCTAAGCATGCATACTAATTAGTGGTTAAGCAAGCAAGGTACACGGCAAAACAAAGGTTTGCTGGGATGTGGGGAACATGGTTGTTTGGGTTTATTCGAGAGGCATAAGTACGAGGTGGTAGGATCAAGAAATTGTTCTATCCTATACCTAGGCACAAGTGAGTTGAAAGGTATAAGCATGATATATGCTCCCTCCTCCCTCCTCTGGTTCCCTACCGAGGCCCCTATTTATTCCCGTGACGCGAAAACCCCATAACAGAAGTCGCTTTTCCAGTTTCCGTCGCGGAGCCGCCGCCACCCTCTGTTCTTCCTCGGGAGGGCTAATCTGGAGGCTGATTTGGCCTCCGGAGAGGGGAGATCATCGTCGTCGTCATCACCATAAACCATCCATCTCCCTAGCCTACAGTGTTTTAATCCTGCTAGTCACTAGTCGTTACTTTCGCTGTTTTACTTTCGTTGTCTCCACTATCACTATCATATCGCAGTTGCTATTAATATTTTTTTGCAAGAAAGTATATTTCAGGTGCGGTTGAATTGATAACTCAACAGTTAAAGCTTATAAATATTCTTTGGCTCCCCTTGTGTCGAATCAATAAATTGGGTTATCTTATCCGCGAAGACTATCTCGATCCCCTACAGTTGAGGGTCATCAAGTACTGTTTTCTGGCGCCGTTGCCGGGGAGCATAGCTTTATTTTCAAGTCTACTTGAAGTATTTTGCCTGCTGCACTTTATCCGCTATGGGTAAGAAAGGAGACCCCAAGGTTCCGATCTTACCATCTATTACAAGAAAAGGTAATGTTCTGAGCGCTAGTGCTACGCTTGATTCACCTTCCGTCATAAGTAAGTTCGCTTCACCACCACCACCACATGCTACTTCTACTGAGTATGTTACTATTTTCGATACTTTTGATGATGCTTCCACTACTCTTGATGATACTAGTTTCCTTGGTCACTATCTTGAAGCTCAGATTGCTAAGGTTGCAGCACAATCCGAGACTGAGACTCCTGCTACCTATTTTCCTACTTGCAAAACCTTTGGTTACACAGATTTAGATAAGCTCAAGGAGAGAATCCTTGATTATGATTATATTATCCTTGATGATGATTTCTGCAGGGAACTTACAGAGTGTGCTAACTTTGACCCTGGTGCTGTTAAGAAGAAGCTTGAAAAACACTTGATGAAGAACAAGATCACTCTTGATCCTGAATTTGCTACATCTCCTATATGCATCACTGATTCTGATTATGATTTCTCGGTTGATATTTCACTTATATCCATAGCTGAAGCTGACCCCTTTTATGGCAGAGAAAATTATGATGCTATTGCACACTTGACCAAACTCACCGAGTTGGGTGGCTTGTTTACTAATGATGAGAGAATATGAAACTTTTATGTGGCTAAGCTTTTTCCTTTCTCTTTGAAGGAAGACGCTAAGGCATGGTATGATGCACTACCTTATGGTTCTATTGAAAGTCCTCAGAACCTAGCTCAATCTTTTGTTGATAAATATTTTCCTACTTATATGCAACATGCTGCTTTACAAATAATTTATAACTTTAAACAGATGCAGGATGAGAACTTCCCAGAGCTTGGGGGAGGTATTGTGGTTTAATTAAGGCTAGATCGGGACATGAAGTCCCTAAGAGTGAATTACTTGATATATTTTATGCTGGTCTAACCGATGAATCTAGATCCTATTTGGATAGTTGTGCTAGTTGTGTTTTCAGGGAAAGAACACAGGATGATGCTGAAGAATTAATGGGCAAGATTGCCAAGAACCATGAAGATTGGTCCGTTCATGAACCTCCTCCACCACCAAAGAAGAGGGGCATGCTTGTCTTGAGCCCCGAAGATATGCAAGAAGAAAATAAGTCTATAAAGGAGAAAGGCATTAAAGCCGAAGACGTGAAGAATCTGCTTCCTATTGAGAATTTGTGTGAGCCTACTACTCACCCTCCCTTGGTAGAGGTATACTCTCTTTTAGATTTCAATGAAATTGACATCCCTAAAGGTAAGCCTCCTTACCAATGTTTAGATGAGCTTGATAATTTTATTATTAAGCAAGACCATTTTAATGAGAGGATACAAAATCAGTTGCATGATAATTCCCTTGCTATCAAAAGTGTACTTGATGTTCTAGGTAGAACAGTTAATGATGTTAAATGTCTTGTTAAGAATTTCCATATGGTTCAAACTCGGCTTGAACATATTTCTAATGTGCAAAAAGATTTTCTTGCTAATAATGCCAAATAGGATATAAAAGCTTATGGTATAAAGACCATGGGTGGAACACACACCCAGGACCCTCTCTATCCCGAGGGGCATCCGAAGAGGATCGAGCAAGATTCTCAAGTGCAGGCAGAAGACGAGATTGTTAGCTCTCCAAAGAAGAAAAAGAAGAAGAAGAAACATGAGGAAGCTGACAACTCCAATGATCCTATTACAAATGAAGAACCCATTGTTGATCCTAACAGCATATCTACCTCCGATGCTGAGACTGAAGACGGTGATGAGCCCGAGAAGGATAAGGAGAAGAATGATCCTCCCGAGGTGCGAGAAGAAGAAGCACCCGACAAACGCATGAAATATACTGGAGAAGACTTCATTGCAAGAAGACATGGGAAGGAAAGAGAACCATGGGTGCAGAAACACATGCCCTTTCCAGGTAAGTCTCTCAAATCCAAAGAAGAAGAGCATTACAATAAAATTTTTGAATGGATGAAACCTCTTTTTCTTCAAGTTCCTTTGACTTATTGATACGCGAGAGATGATAATGGCTTCTCGCCGTTCGTTGGTAACCCCAAGTGGAAGGTGAGATGTAGGATAGCAGCAAATTTCCCCTATGTAGAGGATATGTCTCCCGTAGGACTCCAAAGATGATAAGTAGGTGGCAAGAAAACAATGGTACCGTTTACGACAAACGTTGCTTCCTTGACCTGGACCTGCACACAACACAAATAACTTTGCTCCCAGCGAAGTTTTGAGAGGTTGTCAATCTCTCCGGTCTTGTTGTTTACAAATTCTAAAAAACACAGGATAATGATAATGATAGCAACTGAAAGTAAATACTGAAAAGGAAATAAGCTTGTAAACAGTGATGAGAATATGGCCCGGGGTCCCGTGATGTTCACCAGTGTTGTCTCTCTCCCAAAAGACGATAAAACTGCTATGCGAGGTATACAAATTACAGATGGGAAATTGACAGGATTATAAACGCACCACAATGCTAACTATGCTACAAAAGAAAGGAAGAGCCTCATAAGCATGGGCAGTATGCCAAAATAAGTAGACCGAAATCCATCTGCATCTACTACTAATCATCCACCTTGAGATATCTATCTAGAACATCTCGCTGGTATTAAGTTGCGAGCCCCACCCAAAGTGTAAAACCAAAGCAACAGACAACTGCATTAAAAGAACTTTGCGTAAAGTAAACAATCCTTGCAACCGCGGTTACAAGCACCATTGTTTTCCCCCTTGTGGCCATAGCATATCCCCTAGACTCATGTTTCTGTCACTCAAGCGTGTCATCAGGGGGCATGTACCCACAATCGAGCATAAAGTTCCCTCTTGGAGTCACTACCTATTACTTGGCCAAAGCAATAAACAGCAAACGGAGAACATGCAAGAATTACTTAGGAACAAAAATATAAGAGATAATAACCAAATATATTACTCTATCACAATCTGAACATAATCTCATAATCCATCAGATCCCATCAAACCTAACATAGCAACAGCAGAAGAATTACATATGAGCCTCGATCATGTAGGGCAGCTCACGAGGTCTAAACCATGAAGAACAAAGAGGGGAGGAGAACATCACATAGATACTGATCACAGACCCATGGTCCAATGTAGACTACTCACGGCGCATCCGGGAAGCGTCCATGGTGGAGGAGAAGCTCCCGGAGGTCGATCCTCCCTCTGGCAGGGTGCCGGAAGGGTCCTGACAGTGCTCCCGATCTTGGAATCCCGGAGGCGGCGGAACAGAGGCGAGTTTGCGAAATAGGGTTCTGTCCTCGGAGGTTTCCCTTGACGGAGATTAAATAGGCAAAGGGGGGCAGCCAGGGGGGCCACCAGGGGTCCAGGCGCCCTCCCCCCCCTGGCGCGGCCAGGCCCCGGGCCGAGCCAGGTGGTGGCCCCTGGCCCTCGTTCGGGGCTCTGGAAGCTCCCGGCACGCTGATTTTTTATCTGATTTCCCCGGATTTTTGGAGCACTTTTTATATGGGTAAAACTGAAATAGAAAAACAGCAGAAAATAGGAACTGCCACTGGGGTGCACTGAGTTAGTAGGTTAGTCCAAATATGATCAAATGTGTATGAAAGTGTATCTAGATCATAGCAATATCACACAAAACATGCATGGAACGAGCAGAAATTATCGATACGTTTGGGACGTATCAACATCCCCAAGCTTAATTCCTGCTCATCCTCGAGTAGGTAAATGATAATAAACATAATTTCTATGGTGACATGCTAGCAACCATATAAGAACTTTGAATAGTAAAGCAATCAAGGTATGTGATTCATTTCAAGTCATAACATGCAAGAGTCTATATTAGCATTGAAACAAGTAACAAAAGAACACTAGGTGCAAGATCTCTCGCTCTCCGTGACTCGAATGTCTCCAAATGGTGTTTGTGTGCAAGAAGGGGGATAGAGAATACGAGAAAAAAGTAGGTTTGTTGAGAACTCAATCTACTAAAGTTTCAAACTTGGTCTGCTTTGGAATCTTAACTTGACTCGTCCCCAGACCACTAGCCAGGTACAAGTCAATTTGATCCACGCCTTTTCGATATTTTGAGCACTCATGCAATGGATGAGCGTAAGCACGAGAGTTGACACTTAGGATGGCAAAGAGATAATATGGTGTAGGCGGAAGACAAAAAGGGTGAGAAAGGCTCACATCAATGAGGACAATCATAGGAGAGAAGGCCAAATGATAGATATGATGTGAGGAGTAGGGATTGCCATGCAACAGATGCACATATTAGCTAAAAATCTCTCCAATGGAACTAGTGGGGGTGCATCTAACTTGCTCGCTCATGAATACCTAGATCTCGTTTAAGGAGGCTCATCCTTGGAATATGCAAGCCAAGTTCTATAGTGTGAAGGTCCCCACATAGCTATATGCATGATCATCTCTATGGAGTACATGGATAAGAGGGAGTACTAGTGTGGATCTTTCAAAAGGATAGTAGTGTTGCCCCTTTCTCTCTTTTTATTTTCTTTTTCTCTTTTTTCTTATTTTTTGTATTTTTTTGGTGGCCTCAATGGCTCTTTCTATTTAACTCTCATTTGTCCTCTTTGGTATCTTTTATTTTGTCCACTTTGGGATCTTTTCCACACTTAAGGGAAACACTCTATTTTATAAGAGGGTATAGAAGATCTTTCACAGTTTACAAGGTACTCAAATCATAAAGAAGATGTAGCTATCATGATGTATGCTATGTATGTCGCTGCCAGTGTAGCAGGAACATGTATGACATGAAGATCAAGTCATGAAGAGGTGGATGTTGCATGGAAATATATCTCGGAAAGGCTATGGAAATGCCTTGATATGTAGGTATGGTGGCTGCTTTGAGGAAAGATATAAGGAGGTTTATGATGACAGAGCGTATCATGCCAAGGGTTTGGATGCACCTGCCAAGGTGGACGCCAAATCTCGGAGTGAGAATAAGGCAATGCACGACACAGGAGAGGCTAGCAAATATGAGGAGGTGGAAGTGTCAACTTTCAATACTTACATTAGTCCAAAGAACTCATGCACTTATTATCGGTAACTCTCAATCTAATGAGGAGGTTCACAAAGATACAAGTACCCCAAGGAGGTCTGTATGGGGGTTTGGTTATCCTTGCGCATCCTCGACTTATGGTACGTGAGTGTACTCTAATATTCGATCCCTACAAAGGTTAGCGATCCATCTAGTAGCTAGAGTTCTCAACTAGTTTTGTAGGTTTTGAATATAAACACGGATTGCCCAAAATACGACACCTATCACTAATAGGCTAAAGCTCTTGACACCAAAAGTTCAAAAATTATCACATCAATAACTCAAAACTATTGCAGGTTACTACTAAAATTAAATAGCAACCTCAATTACCTACTCTCAAAACAAGACACAACTCAGTGCAACAACCAACTCTCTTAACAAGATAAACAGGAAAACTAAAGAGAGTTCCAGCAACAAACTAAACAAAATCCAAGGCTCTTGCTAAAGACAAACTAAGACTAAAACTAAACATGGCAGTAGCTACGAAAAGATAAAGAACACACAATAGTAAAAATATAGGCATGAAAAATCCTATGATGTGTTCTAGATTTTGAAAGTGGAGCGTGTTTCTCTCCCACACAAAGTAAGATGGTGTCTAACTTGTTATGACAGCAAGCAAAGCTAAGGAAAACTAAAAATAAAACCTAAGAGCGGGACGCTCCAAGCATAGCACATAACGCATGAAGTGATAAAAATATAGTGAGACGAAGGACGAACTGATGATTGTTGATGGAGAAGGGGATGCACGGGGGCATCCCCAAGCTTAGACGCTTGAGTCTCCTTGAATATTTATTGGGGATGTATGGGGGCATCCCCAAGCTTGAGCACTTGACACTCCTGGATCTTCTTTCATCATCTTCCATCGCACACTTGAAAACTCCCTTCATACATAACTCATCATAAGCTGATTAGAGAGGTTAGTACCCTTAATAAAATAATTTTTCCCCACGGGATATAAAGATAATATTGAAGAGCTACTGCTGCTCAAGATTTCCAACAGGTTTTTGGAAAGAAAAAGCAAGTGTAAAGTTTGAAAAAGTTAGGAGAGACAAAACGTGGCAGAATCTGTGAAAAACAGAACAACAGGTAGTAAAGAATTTTTTCGGGGTTCTTCTGCATCTCAAATAAAAAAACTCAGAACATACGAAAGTTTCGCGATTGTATAGAGCACGCTGTGTAAACAAATCAGCTCAAAAAGATGAACTAGTGATTTGATCCGATTTTTTCCGTCACGAGGACATAATCTGTTTTCTGGACAGCATGTCACAACTTTCGCTTCCCTTGTCATATGAAGCTATAACTTGGCACAAATCTTGAAAATAAAGATACAATGATGTTGCTACCCCAAGTGGAAGGTGAGATGTAGGATAGCAGCAAATTTCCCCTATGTAGAGGATAGGGTTTGTCTCCCGTAGGACTCCAAACATGATAAGTAGGTGGCAAGAAAAGAATGGCACCGTTTACGACAAACGTTGCTTCCTTGACCTGGACCTGCACACAACACAAATAACTTTGCTCCCAACGAAGTTCAAAGAGGTTGTCAATCTCTCCGGTCTTGTTGTTTACAAAGGATAAAAAACACAAGATAATGATTATGATAGAAACTGAAAGTAAATACTGAAAAGGAAATAAGCTTGTAAACAGTGATGAGAATATGGACCGGGGTCCCGTGATGTTCACTAGTGATGTCACTCTCCCAAAAGATGATAAAACTGCTATGCGAGGTAAACAAACTACAGATGGGCAATTGACAGGATTATAAACGCACCGCAATGCTAACTATGCTACAAAAGAAAGGAAGAGGCTCATAAGCATGGGCAGTACGCCAAAATAAGTAGACCGAAATCCATCTGCATCTACTACTAATCATCCACCTTGAGTTATCTATCCAGAACATCTCGCTGGTATTAAGTTGCGAGCCCCACCCAAAGTGTAAACGCAAAGCAACAGACAAATGCATTAAAAGAACTTTGAGTAAAGTAAACAATCCTTGCAACCGCGATTTCAAGCACTGTTTTTCCCCTTGTGACCACAGCACATCCCCTAGACTCATGTTTCTGTCACTCAAGCATGTCATCAGAGGGCATGTACCCACAATCGAGCATAAAGTTCCCTCTTGGAGTCACTACATATTACTTGGCCAAAGCAATAAACAGCAACGGAGAACATGCAAGAATTACTTAGGAACAAAAATATAAGAGAAAAAACCAAATATATTACTCTATCACAATCTGAACATAATCTCATAATCCATCAGATCCCATCAAACTCAGCATAGCAACAGCAGAAGAATTACATATGTGCCTCGATCATGTAGGGCAGCTCACGAGGTCTAAACAATGAAGAACAAAGAGGGGAGGAGAACATCACATAGATACTGATCACAGACCCATGGTCCAATGTAGACTACTCACGGCGCATCCGGGAAGCGTCCATGGTGGAGGAGAAGCTCCCGGAGGTCGATCCTCCCTCCGGCAGGGTGTCGGAAGGGTCCTGACAGTGCTCCCGATCTTGGAAGCGCAGAGACGAGTTTGCGAAATAGGGTTCTGTCCTCTAAGGTTTCCCGTGACGGAGATTAAATAGGCGAACGGGGGCAGCCAGGGGGCACCAGGGGTCCAGGCGCCCCCTGACGCGTCCAGGCCCCTGGCCGCGCTAGGTGGCCTCCTGGGCAACTGGTGGTGGCCCCCTGGACCTCCTTCGTGGTTGTGGAAGCTTTCGGCACGCTGATTTTTTCATCTGATTTTCCCGGATTTTTGGAGCACTTTTTATATGGGGAAAAACTAAAATAGAAAAACAGCAGAAAACAGGAACCGGCACTGGGGTGCACTAGGTTAGTAGGTTAGTCCAAATATGATCAAAAGTGTATCTAGATCATAGCAATATCACAGAAAACATGCATGGAACGAGCAAAAATTATCGATACGTTTGGGACGTATCACTTATGCTATTAAGTTACCTCCCTATTCAAAATATAAGAAAGATATTGTTACTAATAAAAGAAAAGTACCTAATGAGGCAATATCTACTAAGATTTCTAGCTACTCTTTCAGTGGCAAGATTCTTGAGAAGCTTGGTGATCCAGGTATACCCACTATTCCTTGCTGCATAAATAATAATTATGTCAAAACTGCCTTATGTGATCTCAGAGCAGGAGGGAGTGTCATGCATTTTTATCTTTATAAGAGGCTATGTTTAGAAAAGCTAATCCCTATAGATATCTCTCTTCAGATGGTTGACAAGTAAACAGCCGTCCCGATTTGTATTTGTGAGGATGTTCCTGTTGAAGTTGCTAATTGCTTAATCCTTACTGATTTTGTTGTGCTTGACATGCCCGAGGATGGCAGCATGTCCATTATTCTGGGTAGACCTTTTCTTAACACCGCAGGTGTTGTTATTGATTGCAATAAAGGAAAGGTTACCTTCAACGTTCATGATAAAGAACACACGGTGTATTTTCCGAAGAAGATTGACAAAAGGCATGGCCTTAACTCTATAGATAATATCGAGACCGTGAAGATTGGAGAATGGGATTGTCCTCTACATGTGCACCACAAAGACAAAACTATTATGGTGGGGACAATGTCCATTAAAGTAAAGGTGCAATGATCATTTCATAAGAGGTGAGACCATTTGCTCTATATATCGTCGGTTCGTTGGTAAGACTTGATCAACCTTGCTAGCTAGCATGTTTAATATAGGTAAAAAGTGGAGCTTGTTATGTTTTCATTTTCCTTAGCTTTTGTTCTCCTTGTTGTACCAAGTTTTATGTTTTTGAAGGTTCACAATTCTAATCACTGCTTCAAGTTTTCAGAAAGTTTAGCAGCTTTTTGAACTTCAAAAAAAATTCAACAGTGAAGTTTTCAGAAAAAATCCAGACAAATAAAAATCAAAATTTCCATGTCGAGAGTGACCCAGGAGTACCTGGGGCTGACCAGGGGGGCACCAGTGGCCCAGGCGGGTAGCTGGCGAGGCCAGCCCCCTGGCCGCGCCCGCAGGGAGCTTGGGCCCACATGCTCCACCTCCAGGTACCTCTTCTTCCTCTCTCTCTCTCTTTTTCTCCAAAAACACGAGATTTGCTCCTGTGTTTGCTTTCTTGTTGTTCTCGGAGGAGATTTTGTATCTCTCTCTACAACCCATTGTTTGAGATGATATTTTGAGCAAATACTCCCTGGTATGTAAATCCTCCACCCCTCCAATTATATTTTGGTTTGGTAGCTTCATTTGTGAGTATTTAATAGTTACTGGTGTTGTTCATATGAGCTTGCATGCATGTGTTGAAATTTATTTTCCAAGTTTTGATGCAAGTTTATGCCTTAGGTAAGTGAGTAGAGTAGTTTGCCCCAACTCACTTTGCTTAATTTCTTGTTTTTGTGAATTGTCAAAAAAATCAGAAATGAGTTAGCTAGGAAAAGCAAAGGGGTGGATTGAGAAGAAGAAGCCCGAGCGCTCCGATCGAGTCACTAGAGCTGCAGCCTCACCCTCAGCTGCTAGGGTGAGCTACAATGAAGTTCATGTGACCATAGAGTTGTTGGCAAACACAAGTTCAGCACGCGCAATGACGTATACGTGCGATGATTTCCTCGAAACTATAGGAATTAAGGAGGGATTCTACGGCCTTTGCGCCAATGCAGGTTTGACACGGCTAGCAACGTGTTGTGTTACTCAGTATGAAAGACTCACCTCCTGTTTTATTAATAGTTTATGTTATAATCATGAAGCTAGAATTATTGAGTTTAAAATTTACAATGAGCTTATGACCATGTCGTTGGCGAGATTTTGTGACATAATAGGTGTGCCGAACGTTGGACAGACGGCAAAGATGAACTCTCGTCCCTCCTAGTTGAAAACCGTTTTCAGCTCCCTTTGCAGCCAGGAGACGAGGGATATTCATCGTTCGAAGATTTCCAGCATCTTGTTCCCCAACCTCAGGTATTTTGCGTATTTTATTGCTAGAGGGGTGTTAGCTCGTGACAACACGAGCATTAGTTCTGCGCCGGATATTGCTATCCTGGAAAACGCCCTCTCAGGGAGGAGTGATTATAATGTGGGTGCCTTAATTGCTCGACACCTAGCTATGAATGGTAACAAGGGAGGTTTATTTGGTGGCGTTTACGTCACACTTATCCTTGAGTCTATTAATGGCACCCCACACCCCGACGATAAGCCTTTTTCTTATTTAAGTTTTGATCTTGCTGCTATGAAGAGTCATAAGTTTGTTACCATGACTTCCGAGTTTGGTAACCTCGTTTATATCTTGCGTTTCGGATCTTCCGCGGAATGCAAGATCCGTCTACCTGCACCTCTTTTGTTTGATTTTTCTAGCAGGAATGGATGGTACTTTGATGTTGTCCAGTTCGACGAGTTCATGGTCCAATATCATTTTCATAACCCCATGGAGGGGGTTGTGCCCGACGAGGAGGAGCACAGTGAGTTTCCACCTTTCCAGGAGGAGACCGTCACCCAGTTTGGTGAAGGGTCTTCCTCTGATTGGAGCTCGGAGCCTTCCTCATGGGAGGATCCGAGGACTTCTGTGTACGCACCGGAAGCCTCATACAACCCTTGGACTTACCCGCATCACCCCGGAGCAGGAGGCTCCTAGGGGAAGTAGCTGCTACCAACTTAGGCAAAAAGCCTAAGCTTGGGGGAGTACGTGCCCTTCTCACTTTTCCATTGTATTATCCGTTTTATTTTGTTCGCTTTGATCTTTTCGAAGTTTTTGGTTGTTCTTTTAAATTGCAAAAACAACAAAAAGATTTCTATTTTCTTTTGCTTTCGTTAACCTTTGAAAATCCCAATTTTTTTTCCTTTCTCTCTTTAGTTTGCTTTGTTTTCAGAGTTCAGCTCGAGTCCGTGATGGCATTTGATTATATTTTTCACTTTCGATAGTGCAAGTGACGGGGCAGTAATGACGAAGATCGATGGATGGGAAGCAACAAGGAAAACCGGTATGAACTCTTTTTGTTTCTACTTTTGTACATATTCCTATACTTATGATCTAGAGACCAGCTTGTAGTGACATAGTGCTATGTTTACAATGCTTTCCCAGTGTTCATGCTTTCTTTGTGGCTGATCTCAAATAGCTAGAGTGCATAATGTGTTGTTGGAATGATTTACATGTATTGCATTGTTCATGGTTTGGCATATTGAAGTGGTATTTCCCTTCGGAGAATTTTTGGATTGACTTGGCACATGTTCACACATGTTTATGACTAAAAATTCTATCATGCCTTGATGATCTTTTTATTTCAAAATAGTTATATCAGTTTCATGCCCGATTCAATGTTGCTTTTTCGCTCTGCATGATTATGAAAATTACTGCTCTCTAGTTGGTCTCTCCCCAGTCTTTTGCTAGCCTTCGCTCGCACTAAGCGGAATTCTTCTTGTGTATCCAAACTCTTTTTCAAACCAGTTATTCCACTTGAGTCCACCATACCTTCCTATATATGGTATTTACCGGCCGTCCCTAACTTAGACTTTCTTGTGCCATCTCAAAATTTATTCAAAAGCTTCCCTTTTGTAACCATATAAGCTCATGGTGCGTGAGGTAAAATCAATATCTACCATGCCAAAAATATTTTGACGGAAGTTTTAACTAGTCAATTTAAAAAGAAAGAGTTACACCTCCCCCATACTTGATGATGGAATGAAATGGACCAAATGCTACTAATGATAGATAGAACGAGAAAACTTCCTTCCATACTTGAGGCAAAATAAAAGGCACCATAGACCGTCAAATGATATATGGAAAAGGGAATAAAAGTGTAAGAAAAAAGCATTAATATAGTTGGCATGGGAAATATTGAGAGACCTTTACCGTTCACCGTTGACTGGAAAGTTGCACTTCTCAAAAGAATTTTGTCTCTGTTTTCAAAACCAAGAGCTCTGGCACATGTTTAGTCTTTGCTTCCAACCACGGGGTTTCAGCCTTTCCATAAAAAGCCACGGTTCGAGAGTCTCCCCTTCTTTCTTCAAAGCACCAACTATTGAAAGCATAATTGTCATTCTTAGTGTAACATGCATTCTCCCAAAGTACCACATTGTCTTCTGCATGATTGTGATATTGCTTGTTCTGAAATCCTTAGTTCTAGTCTCCTTTAAAACTCCGGAGGAGTTTCTGCATTTATATTTTGCTTCACTCATGGAGGCTAGCGAGATACCACTCTAGTTTGTTCAAGCTATGTGCATTGTGATCTTGTCTTGATTTTCGGCAGCATATTATTTACTTTTGGTTGTTTGTGATTGATCACTTGAAAGAAGGATTGATTCGTGCATTGTCCTTATAGCATTGTTTTCATACTTGCTAAACTCTTTTCATAGTACATGCTTATATACAGAGTTTGTCAAAGTTTTCTTTGTCGCGTCCAGTTCGTTGAACTGAATTGCTTGAGGACAAGCAATATGCTAAGCTTGGGGGAGTTGATACATCTCAAACGTATTCACTTTTCCAAACACTTTTGCTATTGTTTTGCCCTCATTTTTGCATGATTTGAACGAAACTAACCCGGACTAACGTTGTTTTCAGCAGAGCTTCCTGTATGGTTTTATTGTGTGCAGGAAAATGGATTTTTAGGTACCTCAGAAAATTCTAGGAAAATTCACGAAAAATCCACGCACCCGAAGCTTCCACGAGCCAGAAGTGGGGCCAGAGGGGCCCCAGGTGCCCTGCTGGCGCGGACCCACCCCTGGCTGCGTCGGGGGGGCGCCTAGGGGACTCCTCCCTCCTCTGTTGCCCTACCGAAGCCCCTATTTATCCCGTGACGCGAAAACCCCAGAACAGAAGTCGCTTTTCCAGTTTCCGTCGTGGAGCCTCCGCCACCCTCTGTTCTTCCTCGGGAGGGCTAATCTAGAGGCTGATTTGGCCTCCGAAGAGGGGTGATCATCGCCATCGTCATCACCATCAACCATGCATCTCCCTAGCTTAAAGTGTTTTGATCATGCTAGTCACTAGTCATTACTTTCGATATTTTACTTTTGTTGTCGCCACTATCACTATCATATCGCAGTTGCTATTAATATTTTGTTGCAAGCAAGTATATTTCAGGTGCGGTTGAATTGAAAACTCAACTGTTAAAGCTTAGAAAAATTCTTTGGATCCCCTTGTGTCGAATCAATAAATTGGGTTATCTTACCCGCGAAGACTATCTCGATCCCCTACAGTTGAGGGTCATCACCCGACGGAGTCGAAATCACATGAAATTTGAAACACTGCCTCATTGTACTGAACTGACATCGTCTACAACGTTTCGCGCCAAAGCGAGAACATCGAAACCCGCTCGATAAAATAATCCATATAAATATAAATGGTTTTTTTATTCTGATAGCAATGGTTTGTCTTGTGCCGGAACTTGCGACGGTGCTCGGGTGAACCCGGTGTCTCAAAAGGTTGTGTGCCATTTGGGCAAAATGTTTGGTCATGCATACCGGTATGAGAAGGGGGGAATATAATCACCGATTAATAAATCGAAGAAAAATATACAACAAACAAATATAACAATCAACAAAATAAAGCAGCAAACAATTTTTTTATTTAGGGTGGAATTTCTGGGCTGTTACATAGGTCCAATGGGACTAGGGGTGTGTTAGTTGCCAAGAGTTTGGATATCCTCAAGAACTTGGATAGTAGCAATGGTATGGTGTGTAGAAGGCTCTTAATTCTATCTTCTTCCTCCTTTTCTCTAGCCCATCTATCTTTAAGTTTGGCCAACATCCTAATGTTTTCATTAATTTGCACTTGAATAGCATTAATAGGAGTGGTCTTCCTCTCCTCGGGGGGAGAAGTTCTAATTTTAAGCAATTCTACCTCATGGGATAAGTTGTCTACCTTCAAAGTGATAATATCTAGTTTTCCTAATTTCTCTTCTACACTCTTGTTGAAGGCTTTTTGGGTAGTGATAAAGTCCTTAAGCATGCTTTCTAATTAAGAAGTGGAGTTCGTGGTTGTAGGATAAGTTTTGTTGTTCCCATAGTCGTTGGATGAGAACGGTCTAGGATTGCTACCAAAGTTACTCCTATAGGCATTATTGTTGAAGTTGTTTCTAGACATAAAGTTCACATATACTTGTTCTTGAGAAACCAAGGAATTTAAAGGAACATCATGAGGATCAATAGGAGCTTGCTTGGTAAGTAAAGACATGATCAAGTCAACCTTTTCATTTATGGAGGAGATCTCCTCGACAGAGTTTACCTTCCTACATGTTGGAGCTCTTTCGGCGTGCCATTGGGAATAGTTGGTCATCATCTCATCTAGTAGTTTTTTGGCAGCACCGAGTATTGTGGACAAAAAGGTTCCTCCCGCGGCTGAATCTAACAGGTTCCGCGAGGTAAAGTTCAAGCCTGCATAAAAAGTCTGGATAACCATCCAAGTAGTCAAACCATGCGTAGGGAAATTCTCAGCAAGAGATTTCATACGTTCCCAAGCTTGGGAAACGTGTTAATTATCCAATTGCTTAAAATCCATAATATTACTCCTCAATTGGATAATCTTAGCACGTGGGTAGTACTTCCCAATAAAAGCATCCTTGCACTTATCCCAAGAATCTATGCTATTCCTAGGCAAGGATTGGAACCAAATTTTAGCTCCACATCGCAAAGAGAAAGGAAAAAGCTTAAGCTTAACAATAGCACCTTCTACTTCTTTATACTTTTGCATATCAGAAAGCTCAACAAAATTATTCAAGTGTAAAGCAGCAGCATCTCCAGCACCGGAGAATTGTTCTTTCATAACACGAGTAAGCAAATCAGATTTAATTTCATAAGAAGATGCTAAAGTGGCAGGTGTAGCAATAGGAGTGTAGATAAAATCATTATTGTTGTGACTAGGAAGTCACACAACTTGGTGTTTTCAGTGGTACCCATAATAGCAGCAGTAAGCAAGACAAGCAATTTTTTGTGATTTTTTATAAAGGACACAAAGATAAAAACTGAAAGGTAAAGTAACAAGACTAAAAAGCAAAGATAAAAGATAGTGTTCAACTCCCCTATCTTGTAGAGTGGAGTCCCCGGCAACGGCGCTAGAAATTCTCTTGATGGCTTCTCGCCCCTCGTTGGTTACCCCAAGTGGAAGGTTAAAATGTAGCACATCAGTAAATTTCCCTTGGCAAAGATACCAAGGTTGAGATCGAACCAGTAGGAATCCAACGACGACAAGTAGGTGGCAAAGTGAACAATGTCGCCGTTCACATCCGAGGTTGCTTACTTTACCTGGACCTTCACACACAACAGATAACTTTGCTTCCAATGTGAAAGTCCAAGTATGTGATCAGAGGGGGAGGGGGTGAATGATCACTTCAAATTTTCGACTGAAGCTTTGAAGTGAAGCATAACCTCAGCAAAAACGAGTAACAGAAATAGATAATTGGGAAGCAAAACTAGTAACGAAACTAAACTCAGCGAATCAAAACACGTTGAAGCTTTACCAGAAAGAAAATGCAATGCGGAATGTAAATGCTTGAAGTAAAATGAACTCTTGACTCGGCGATGTTTGTTCGACCAGTTCACGCTCTGCAAAGCGCTACGTCTGGTTGGAGGGACTGGTGATTGAACACCTGGAGCAAAAATCTCTCCGTCCATTGATCCACTGCACCAATCTCCTTGAGCTTGGTCAATTTTGACTCGGGGTAGATTATCAAGGGAATCTCTGAAACCTTTGACAAACTTGAGCTTCGAGGCGACAATTACTCTTCGCTCTCTGAATTCGACACTCTAACCGTCTAGGAGAACTGCAGTTCTCCAAGATAAAAAGGCTAGCAAGTTTTCACTGAAGTCATTTTGAATCTACTCAGATCAATGGTACTTAGGATTCGGTGGTCTGGCTTTTGGGTTTTTCTTCGGTAGCGTTCTTCGGGTGCTCTCTTCAATCTCTCTCAGGAATATTCTCAGAGCAGCCACCCCCAAATGGAGGAGGGTGGTGTATTTATATTTGGCGATTCCGATGTGCGAAATGACTGATTTGACCCGGAGCGACAGCTTGACACGTGTCCACAACGGTCGGATTTGTCATTAATGCGCAACTGTACTTGTGGAACAAGTAAAGCTGACTCACGGATTTAGTTCTGCTTCGAAAGCCAAAGAACGAAGTCTTTTCTACCGAAACTTAACTTAATGCACATGATATTTCTTCACTCTGGCTTCTCACTTGGTTTAGATTTGATCTGAGCATTTTCTCAATAACTTCGGTGTCCACAAACTAAAACCCCTCTTGATAGTACGGTTTGTCCTATGACTCAAAGAACAGAAAAAGAACTAAACAAAAACATCTAAGTCTTGCGTCGTTTTCTCTATTTCCTTCGATGAGTTGGGCTTCAGGACACCTTCATTTTTTGGGGTCATCCTCCGTGATTAAGCTTTGCTCAAAGGGTAATTCTTCGATAACTTGAAAACATTCCTTGAAGCTTTATCTCCAAGCTTGTCCTTCTGGAAACTAATCAATTGTTTATACTAGAAAACATTGTTAGTTCCTCTACTATCTTGTCCAACAATATCCAAAACACATGGGGGCAAAACTCCGCTCTTACAATCTCCCCCTTTTTGGACTATTGTTGACAAAAAAGGCATCGATAAAATATATTGAAGTTTTTGTGAAGTGATTGGACAAACTCTAAGATATGAAGTTTTTGGCTCCCCCTGAATGTAAGCATCAAAGATTTATATGATCGGAGTGAATGCTTGAGAAATATTTCTTCGTTGGAGAGCAAAACAAATATCTTAGTGAAGGCAATTGCAAGTGAGAATAGAAATCCATAAGTATGAGCAATTCCTTCCAATGACATGTGACTAATGAAATAACCACCTGCAAGATAGAGAGTATGAAGCAATACTTGCGAGAAAGGGGTTACTAAAACTTAAGGGTATCACAGAAGTAGCACAACAGAATGTAAACTTAAGTTACAACCCAATCGAAGGAAATGGAAAGTTTGTTGTAACTTAACACCAAAAGTCAATGCAAAAGCCATATCCCCGATGCAAATCTAACGCATCGATGCAAAAACTTCTCCCCTTTTTGTCAATAATTGGACAAAAGGTTGGGAAGTGGATCGAGAGAACTACTGCGCGGCATCAACACCCTTGGATCCCGACAAAGCTGAGCTTGACGTAGACTCGTCCGAAGAAGATTGATCTCCTGAAGATTCTTCTTCTGACTCGGGCGAAGGAAGAACTTCGAGGTTCTTCTGGGTGATGAGGTTGATGTCAAGGTCGCCATCGTCGAGGCCAGCGTCGTCCTTCGCGGTGACTGAGTCATTCTCGGAGACGGTGTCGAGGCGGATGGGATCGGGCTCATTCACGAAGAACACTTCATCGATCTTCTGAAGGGGCGGGAGCTTCGGATTCGTGCGATCACTGGTGTCGTCCCTGGAAAAGTTTCGCTGGAGATGCTCATGTTCTTTGTAAATGCAATCTTTGCGAAGACCTTTCACATAGTTGAATTTTCTGAGTCCTTTCCAGGAATGACTCTTCAGCACACAAAGATATTGGTTCTTGTTCAGGGAAATATTGCCGACACGGTTGATCTCATCAGCAAGGAACTACATCTTGCGTTGATTTTCTTCAATAAACCTCTCGAGCATCTGCTGCGAGCGAAGATTTACTTCAAAGTGATGGCAGTCCTTCTGGAAGTTCGTCGAGATATTTCTCTCATTAACTTCATGGCGTACCCCAACATATGTGGAAAAGATATTGTGGGTTTTCTTAGGAATTCCAAACTGTCACGCACTGGAGGAGTGAAAAGCTTTGGATGATGTCTTGCCACAAAGTCTTCATTCCGGCCATAGTCGCAAACAGGTTGTAGCCAGGGAGCATGTGGCTTCAGAGTGAAAGGAAGCTCAGCGACATGTACCATGTTGCGAAGAAAATAGTCCTCGAAGTAAAACACGAGACCATGAGTAAGCTTCATTATTGCATGCCTGACTTCAGGATAGAGATTTTATTCCTCCGAAGCAGTACTCAGTGGGATCAAAGACTTTGACAAGATAAAAAAACCAAGTCTTGGAGATGAAAATCAAGTGCTTCGGGCGAATGTTTTCTGGAATGTAATCTGTTGTGACTTCAGTATCCAGCAAGGTTGAAAATTGCTCTTTAGTCAGATCTGGTTCCAAGTGAATCTTTTCTAGTTCTCCAGTATGCCTTGGAATATTTACTATTTCCATGAATTCAGTTGAAGACATTCTGAAGATTTCTCCTTGAATCATCCATTCAAGGATCCAAGTGCTAGGCACATTTGCATCACCAGAAACATATAGAGTGGCATAAAATTATTTTATCAGTTCAGAATTGAAGGGAGTGCTCAAGGCAAACAACCGAGTCAAATTCTGCTTTTCAATTGTTTCGGTGATGTTCTGGAAACATGTTGCAGTTGAAATACTTCACATATCAAGATATCTGTGGCGGAAAAGAAGACCTTTCTGGCAGTAGACTTTGGTATTCATAATTTGTTGTTCTGCTATCCAGAAGCGAAGATCATCTGTAGTCTTGTCTGAAGCATATGGAGTAACGCCAAAGAATTGGTGGCGCTTCTGATGCTGTTCAAGATTGAACTCCGGCCCATGGTGCGAAGAACAACCATTACCCTTGAAGATGGGAAAAGTTTCACGAGGGTAATTGGAGTCCAGCTGAGTGTCTTGGCTTGGACAACAGGGAGGACGAGTCCTTTGCAGGGGAGCAGCTGGGGCAAAATGAGAAGGTCCAGCAGTCTGAGCAACTATCAAAGCTTACTCTTGCGAAGAATTCGGGATTTGAACTTGTTCTTCTTCGTCATGTGCTTCAGGCTGGGGCATATTTGCTTCCGATTCTTGAGCTGTTCTTGCAGGAGAAAAGTCTCGGAAGCCACGGGTTCTGGAGTTTGAGGGAGTGGGATCATGAGCTTCTGGAGGAGGTGATGGTGGAGGGGCTTGAGCAGCAGGAGGGGTAGGGGCTCTTTGGGGTGTTGGGGATGGAACGGGAGTTGGTGTTGGAGCATGCGGTGGAACTGGTGCAGGCGTTGGAGTTGGGGTTGGGGTTCGCTTGGGAGTTGGAGCATTTTGAGGTAGTGATGGAGTTTTGGAGGGTGGAGCTAAAGGCTTAGCATTGGATTTGGAAGATTTTGGTGCGGGGGTAGGTGGAGTGGGAACTGCTTCGGTGTTTTCCTTCGGCTGGCTGGGCTCATCGCTTGTATCCATCTCAGCAGCCGAAGCCAGTGTAATCTTCCGCCTCTTTGTGGTTTTCTTCTTGGGTGAAGGGTCGGAAGGTTTTGCTTTAGTGGGCTTGGCTGCAGCTGGTTCAGCTTCCAGCATGGCCTTGCGCTTCTTCGAATCTCTTTCCATGATCGAAGCATTGTACGTTTTGACCATTTCATCAACAACAGCTTTGATCTTCCCTTTGTAGATCTTAATGTTATCCTTGGTGGTGGTGTTCACATCTGTCACCTTCTGAAGCATTTTCAAAGCGTGCACTTTGAAATCTTCATCATTTTCAGCTTCAACACGTGATACGTCCAAAATGCATCACTATTTTATATAGTAATTCTTTCTTATTCATTGATATATTTCATATTATGATGTTGTTCTTATGTTGTTTTGGCTTATTTTACACAGTCTGCAACTTTCCGATGCCGAAGCAGCAGACGCATGATTCAGCGGTAAAAAGTGGACGCTGAGTTTCTGAAGAAGAATACCTCCAAATTACCTGAAAATTGATGGAGGGAATTTTTCCGAAGATTAACGAAGACAGATCGAATAGGGGCCAGAGGGGGGCCACAAGGTTCCCAGGAGGCCACCTGGCGCGGCCCCCACCCTGGCCGCGCCCGGAGGGCGCCTGGACCCCTGGGGCCACTACCGGCTACCCCCTTTGGCCTATATATCGCTCAAATACCAAAAACCCTAAAAGAGGGAGAGTTTCCGGAATTCCGCCGCCGCTCTGTGGCGGAAACCTACAGAGGTTTAATGACCCAATTCACATAGATTGCAGTCTCTGTGCTCAAGTGCTGGTCCCTGGATCAAACTCGCTAGCACACACAGTAATAGATGTATAACAAAGTACAAGTGCATCATTATTACATCATATGATCCAGAATTCATAAACTAAACAAGTTGCATAGCTCAAGGCTAGCTTATTCAATATAAATATAGCGGAAGTAGAAAACAGTAAATATCAAGGAGTCCCATCAACATCCACAAGCGACATGCTGAGTGAAGACCCGCGACCATAAACGCACCTTACTGGTCGTCTGAAAAACCTGCAACACCGATGGTTACAGCCCGACAACGGGTCAGTACATCTGATTTGTACGGCAAGTCACACGAAAAGGGATATAACAGACCTATTGCTACATGCAAGGTAAGTCAAAGGAAGGCTTATGGTTTTATTTTGCAGAAAGCTGTTTTTCCCCAATCTACCTAAGTCAAAATTTTAGTTTAACTTACTACATAAGGTTGAACTGAGCTACACTAGTTCCAACACATACCCTTTATTAAAGTCTTTCCCACTCAAGTCTTATTAAGGTGTTTCATCTGTCAAGACCATTCAACAACAGTAATGCCTAGTTGCTCAAAGTTGTCCATAACCGGGGACACGACTAATCATGATCAGTTTGTGCGCTCTGCAGAGGTTTGTACACTTTACCCACTGGACTCAATCCGAAGAGTGAGACGAGGTCACCTCCACCCTTTGGTAGCCGGTACACCTATCATATCTACATCAGCTAGCTACCAGGGCCAGGCTCCCTACAACTTACTCGACTAAGCCAGAGCCCATATAGCCAGTGGTCGTACATGGAAGCTACTAGTCACTAAGTCTGTCCTTTCTTTTTGAGCCTGGACGACGCCCACTTAGGGTTCACTCTCATGGGTGCATTCCTTAGATAAGGTGCACGACCCCATGATGCCTTCCCTCCATACCATACACAACCATTAGGGGTATAACCTGGTCTCGCATTAGATAAGGTACGAGCCCCCAGGAAGCACTCCCTGCCCGTCCAGAGGTGTATTCTAATTAAGGTTTGCTAGTCAAGTCATTAAAATCCTTACATAACTCAATGAAATCTCAAACCAATCCCCGTCTACAAGCATAGCAATATATATATCAAGCACGTGCTAGGTTGTCTAAGCAAACAGGATAAGATCATATGGCTACCCTACCAGGTTTGCAGCAATAGTATATAGTAGCATTTCTACACATGCATAGGGTGATATTGCTACATGCATAAGTAAAAATATAGGTTTTGAGATGGTAAAAGTATGAATTTCCTTGTTCCTGTTCCAGACGATCACACTGTTCACAGAACGAAGCGTTGCACTCCGGACAGTCTACACGATCAAACAATGTTGCATTCAATACACATATAACACATAAACATTGTAACAGTAAAAGAACCAAATGAACATCAAGAAAACCAACTAAACATTAGCTAAACAAGAACTACAAGTCACCACGATCCCAACGCAACTGGAATCGGCGGAAACGGATACACCGTATAAAAGATACGGTCACCGGAAGTTTAAATTTGAATCTGTACAAAATTTAAATTCGAAAAGTGCAACAGTTCAAAGTGCATCCTAATGTAAACTAGACTTCACTACGGCCGCAACGCAAAAAGAATCACCTAAAACGTAGCTACGGTTTAAAAGATATAGCGAATACCGTTCTAGGGTGAAATCTGTGAAAAAGGGCCTACTCGCGAATAAAATAACTTTTCTGTCACGAACAGGTCCTCGGCTACGGAACGAACGACGTTCGCTCCGGTGACTAATCCGGCGAACGTCCGCTGTTTAGATAACCGCCGGTTAACCGAAAAATAAACCTAACCCGGAAAAAACCGACCCCGATTTAAATGTGGTCGTTGGATTGAGATCCAACGGCCGGGGGCGAGCGGCGGCGGCTCCAGTCGACGGGGCGGCGACCGGCGGGAGCGGCGGCCCGCAACGGCGGCGGTGGTCCGCGGTGGCGGCGCGGCCGGCACATAGTGGAGGCACGAGGCTCGGCTGGCCCGTCACGGCGGTGCGGCGACGGGGAGGTGCGGGCGGCGGGGCTGGCAGCTCACCGTGGTGCGGTGACGAGCGACGATGGCCGGCGTTGAACTCCCGGCGGCGGCGGCGACGACGAGACGGCGGCGGCGGCGACGACGAGACGGCGGCGGCTACTTGGCGGTGGGACCCGCGGCCAGAAAATTTAGGGTTTGAAACAAAAAGAGTAAAAACGAAAAAAATCCAAAAAATATATATATAGCCCGAAAATATTATTTTTTTCTGAGTCCAAGTCGGGCCCGAAACGCACGTAGCGCAAAATAGCAGATTGGGTCGCTGGAAGGCCCAAAACGAAAACTCGTTTTTCTTTTTTAATTTTATTTGGTCAAGCAACTACGCATAACATTTTTAAATAATAAAATATTAATTTTAAAATGTCACAATAATAAAATAAAATAATAAAAATAATTGTTTTTGCCGAAATTACTATTTGAGCTATTATGCAATTTTCATAAATACCATTTATGCAATAAACTCCATATAAAAATTATAAAAATCCCAAAAATAAATTTGAGTCATTTATAATTCCTATGACACAGTTTGTACACACCCAAAAAAAATCCACACTTTTCAACTTTATTTAAAATAGGGTATGATGATCTATTAACATCCGAATTTAGAAATTTGGGATGTTACAAACCTACCCCCCTTAAGATGAATCTCGTCCTCGAGATTCGTGCTGGCTAGCAAAGAGGTGTGGATGATCCTTCTTCAAATCTTCTTATCGCTCCCAAGTAGCTTCTTCCTCGGTATGATGATCCCACTGAACTTTGCATAGCTTCATTGTCTTGGTGCGGGTAACTCTTTCTGCAGTCTCTAGAATCTTCACAGGTTTCTCCTCATAAGTCAGGTCACTCTCCAACTGAATTGCCTCAAGTGGCACTATATCTCTCAAACGAATATTTGCCATCTCTGCATGACACTTCTTCAGCTGGGATACGTGAAACACATCATGAACTCCTGAAAAAGCTTCTGGCAACTCCAACTGATAAGCTACCTCTCCTCTGCGCTCCAAGATCTTGTAAGGCCCCACAAAACGTGGTGCTAACTTTCCCTTGATTCCAAACCTCTTGATTCCACGAATTAGTGAAACTCTGAGATATGCACGGTCCCCAACCTCATAGGTTACATCCTTGCGCTTCACATCTGCATAACTCTTCTTCCTGGAATGTGCTATCTTCAGTCTATCACGGATCAACTTGACCTTCTCCTCAGCATCTCTGATCAGGTCTGGTCCAAACAACTGACGTTCTCCCACTTCATCCCACATCAACAGTGTTCTGCACTTTCTACCATACAGTAACTCAAATGGTGCAATCTGTAGACTAGCCTGGTAATTGTTGTTGTATGAGAACTCAGCATATGGTAGATTATCATCCCAACTAGACCCATAGTCTAATGCACAAGCTCTCAACATATCCTCTAGAATCTGATTTACTCTCTCTGTCTGCCCATCTATCTGTGGATGAAAAGTTGTACTCAATTCCAGCCTGGTGCCCAAGGTCTCATGTAACTGACGCCAAAACTTAGATGTAAACTGAGTACCTCTATCAGACACTACCTTACTTGGAACTCCATGCAGACAAACAATCCTGGTCATATTAATATTGGCTAGCTTAGCACTTGTATAAGTTGTCTTTACTGGAATGAAGTGAGCAACCTTAGTCAAACGATCAACAATCACCCAAATAGAATCATATCCTGACCGAGTCCTGGGTAAACCAGTAATAAAGTCCATACCTATCTGATCCCACTTCCAATCAGGTATAGGCAAAGGCTGCAACAATCCTGCTGGCTTCTGATGTTCAACTTTGACTCTCTGGAAAACATCACACTATGCAATATGCCGAGCTATCTCTCGCTTCAGGCTAGGCCACCAAAATCTCTCCCTCAAGTCCAAGTACATCTTGGTATTCCCGGGATGGATAAATAAGGTGAATCATGTGCCTCCTGAAGAATCAACTTCCTGATCTCTGCATCTTGCGGTACACAAATGCGCTTCTCAAACCAAATGGCTCCATGCTCATCCTCACGGAAACCCTCTGCTTTCCCTTTGATCATATTCTCCTTTATTTCATCAATCTCGGCATCACCCTTCTGAGCTTCTCTGATTCTTTCCAACAAATTTGGCTTCACTTCCAATGTTGCCACATACTGTAACAGCCCATGTGCAATAAATAGAAAGCATCATGAGATTGTACTTTCTCTGTTGACTTTGTAACTTGGCATGATGCTAAATATTATAATTTCATGTGATGATTTCAAATGGCATTGGGATTGGAGCTCATTTGAGTTGCTTTTGAATTCAATCAAAATGGTTCAAGAAGGGTGTTTGGTGAATTGTTCCATTTGCATTTGATCTCCCCTTGACCCCAAACTTGGAATAGCCAATTCTTTCCACTTCCCAAGCTTTTCAAAAGCCTTGCATCATTTTTTCCAACTCTAAAAATGTGGGCCATAGTTCAATGTGGTTTGATTTTCAAAAATGGTCCCACATTTTAGTTGCTCTAAAAATGACCAAACCAATTTTAGAAATTGGAGAATATATCAAGGATCATTTTGCATATTTTTGTGTGATTTATTTCCTTCTAGATATTCCTGGAAAACTCCCCAAGTGCTTTCTGTTTTGTTAAATAGAAAATAGCCGGGGATCTCGTTTCTTTTCTTTTTCCTCTTTTTTCCTTCAAGCCCAGCCCACCTGGGCCTCTTTACCCACAGCCTAGCTAGCGTGTCCAGCAAAGCGGTACGCGGGAGGCACGCCAGCCGTTGGATCCTGATCCGAGCGCCCCCCTTCGTCGCCTTTCCACGTTGTCGGAGGTCCCCCCCCTTTCTCCTCTCTCACACCGGCGAGGAGCATCGATGTCGATGTGGCCGACGTGGCCTGGATGCTCCCTCTCCATATATTCCAAGCCCCGGATCCCGCAGGACCACCTAGGGTTCCTTTCCTCCCACAGTTTCCCCCTCGCCGCCGCCGGGATGAAATCCCTTCCTTTGTCCTTTTCCGCGTATCTCCGGTGAGTTCCGCCGCAATTCGTCGCCGTCTCGACGCCGTCGTGGTTGTGCGCTTGGTATCTTGGCCCCTGAGATCACCATGATTGTGACACCCCGCCTGAATACCACTGTACACAGACGAGTGTCGCCCACACACCAGCCCAGGAATGACTCTGGTGTGCACGCTTACAAGACGTACCAAGAAGATAGGCACAATTGTAAAAGGATTCATAAGCCAAAGTGGTTTGAATCAATATATTACCACCATAGATGGTTCATTACAGAGATGGGGGCAGCGGAATAATAACTTTCTACGGCAGCACGAACTTGGAGCGGCTCCAATCCACAGGGATCTGACTGGGTTACTCTTCCTAGCTCGCAAACGCGCGACTCCTCCTAGGAAAGCGGATCCTTAGATAAACCTGAAAATCTGGCTACGCGAATAGCCAGGATGAAAGCCATGTGAGTACGTTTGAAAGTACTCGCAAACAAGCAAACCAAGTAACATATACAACAAGCAAAGAAATCCATGGCATTCAAGCATGCCTTAAGTTATTAGAGTGACATTAGTTATCATGGAAATTCAGTTTAATCAATATTAATAATCATGGCATAAGCAATATTAACATGATGAATCTGAACAATATTAACATGATGAATCTAGCATGCTATTAAGAGCAAAACCAGAGCAATAACAATCAATACATGGAATGATCCATATCATCATAATGAAATGAGCATTCTACCATGATTAAGACTAGTGCAAACAACACATGGAACACTCATGATCATCGCATGACCATGCATCTTACCTCGGAGTCATTACCGACTCCACCTTCAAGTGACGGGTCATCGCATGACCACTCAACGGATAAGGTGTCCTTATGTTACCACCCAATCATTCCGGTCATCACATGACCATCCAAAGGATTAGGTGTCCTTTGTTACCACCCAATCATTCCGGTCATCGCATCACCAGCAACTCAACACCATTATTATACCAGTTTGTGTTAACCATAGCGTGACCTAGTACGAACTGTGTCCCATGACCGAGGAAGCGGCTATTCGAATAGATTTTGACTCTGCAGAGTTTGTGCATGTTACCTACATTATGGAGTTCTTCCTCCACCCGGCACTCCGGAACTTGTCCAACGAAACTCGACTACCGCGTAACCTCCCTACGGACTCACCGACACGCGGTCTTGGGTATCCCTGTGGTTAGGTGTCCACGTTGCCACCAGAACCACTCGGCCACCTTGTGGCAAACTGTCCCAACGGGGACTCCCGGGTAAACACTATGGATGTCGAGATTATCACCACCTACCTGATCAGGGTAGCGTGTGTGCATAACCTCCCCTATTGGGTGATATCCGTAGAAGGCACTACGATAGCACGAGTCAAGGCCCGCCCATACAAGCAAATGTGGCTGCACGGATAAGCTCGGTTCGGTGGCACTGGGTCAACGGTTATATTATTTTCATCAAGTTTTAGCATTAGTTCTTGCAACATAAATTGAACAAAGCAACATGGCATGAACATAACACTACCACCAAACATGTGCAACCACTAGCATGGCATGGATCTAGTAAGCATGGACATTAAAGCATGAATAAGGTCAACACATGTAAAACTACCGGCATAAGCATGATATAATTAACATGAAGCACATGGGCATGATACTAACCAGTAAACATAGCATGATCACTTTTAGCATTATCATATCAAGTAGACATGTATAAAAAACACAAGCATGATACTTACGAGTGAACATAGCATGATTGACCTAAACATATCACATAAGCATGGCATAAGCATATCAAGTCAAGTTAACAGCTCAGGGTTTAGTTCATCGTTAAAGCAACATGACGAGATCATATTTTAAACACACAAGAACAACACGGCACAATGCTTAGAGCATATATCAGATGGCTTGCTTGCCTGGGGGGTGTCGATGAATCCACCGGGCGGACGTGCGGTCACCTTCCGAAAAGATCCGACGGGACCGGCGACACTCCGACGAAGCCTAACGACAACCGGGGGAAAAGGGTAAATCTCACAATGTAAACACATCATGAAATGTGCACCAATGGAACCGGCTCGAAAACCCGAGAACCTGGGCTTTTGAATCACCTCACTCGGAGTAACGGTCGCGGAGATACGACCGTTCGTTCGTTAGCCAGGAAAACGGGCTGATCGGGCGAATGTTCACTATTTAAAAGATCCAGCCGGAGAGAGAAAGCGTCTTCCGCGAGAATACGCTCTCCCAAAACGAAAACGTATTCTGACCGCAGTAGAAGGAAAATGCGCTTTCCTTAAAGGAAAGCGTATTCCTGCTAAGGCAGTGCAAGAATGCGCTTTCTCCAAAAGGAGACATATTTCGAAAATACGCCTTCAACGCGTGGGCTCAGATCTGGGGGTCGCTGACGCGCGGGTCCTGCGGCCAGGGCGCTGACGGCCGGGGCCCACCGGTCGGCGGCTTCTCCTCTGCTCCTCTTTATCTCCTCTGGTCCGCATCAAAACAGGGGAGGGCGCCGCGTCGAGGCCGGGCCGGTTCGTCGCCGTCGAGGGCTGGGGCGGGGGCTCACCGGCGGGTTCCAGCGGGCGCGACTCGCCGGGGCAGAGCCACTGGTGGCCGCGGGACCGCCCGGGGTGGCCTGCCTTGCCGTCCCCAACGGCCATGGCGCGGCGTCCGTGGCCAGTTTGGCCGAGCCGGGGAGGCAGCTGCTCCTCGGGCTGGACGAGCGCGGCGGCGGGGAACTCGACGAGGGAGGGGCGCGGCTCGAGCACGGGGAGGAGGCAGCGTGGAGTGGGTGGTAGGCCGCGGTGGAGGAAGCTCCAGCTGTGGCGGGGCGCGGCCGGCGGGGCTTCAGCCACGGGATGAGGCAGGGGCGACCGAGCTCAAGGGGAAGGGTGGATCTGGGGTGGCGCTGCTATTGGAGGAGTCCTCTAGGGCTGCTCTTATAGACAAGGGAGGGGCTCGAGCACGAGCTCGAAGAATCGAGAGCATGTCCACGCGGCGGCCATGCCGTTGAGCATCGGCGTCGGCACAAGAATCAAGTGGCTAAAAGGCGAGGGACAGAGCACGCGGGGAGCGTGCTTGGAGGAGGGATCAAGGTAGACATGCTCGGACACGAAGGCTAGCTTGCACTTCCTTCACAAAGTTTCCTGCTGGACAGAAACTTTGGGACTTTATTGTGCATTACTGGCTTGGCCATTATAGCTTAAATTTGGTACAACACCATGTCATGGGAAGGGTAAAAAGGCACAAAAAGTTTGGGATGCAATGGGAAAAGATAAATAACACTTCCTTTAGAAAGTGCTATTCTTCCCTGAATTTGGAAATGGAAGCTATGCTCAAACTTTGAACTATGGAACCCCATGTTTTGATAGAAACGGACATGGATTAGATACTAGGAGCTCCACAATTCATTTGAGCACAAATGGGGCAACCAAAATTGTAGCTCCTTTGCAAAAGGGCTAAAAGGGAATTATTGGCTTTATAAAGAAAATCACAATTTCCTTTATTCAATCATAGCCAATATCTTTGGGAGAGGTCAAGAGGATCACCAAGATCATCTCCACAAGTTTACACAACCTTTAGAGATGTCCAGGTATTTTTTGGGATTTAATTCCATCGATCGGCACAAATGGAATTAAGCGGATATGTAGGACATGGCACCGGACTCGGCAATTGCTTGCATATCCCGGCTCGATGGTCTGGGGAGGGATCTTGCCTTGCAAAGGGGCAGAGAAAAGGGTTGCACGGTCAAGGATTGTCTGGATTTATCTGGTCATAAACCAGACTCCAGGGGAAAAAGGTCGGGAGAAAAATCTAGGAAGGAATAACAGCACAAAAATCGATAACCCGATTTTTTGGGTGTTACAAACCTTCCCCCCTTAAAAGAATCTCGTCCTCGAGATTCGTAGGGTTAGCTCAAAAACACACCTACTCCTCGAAAACTTCCGGGCTGGAGAAAAACGATGCACGGGTGCATCACGATCGAGATACGGATATCGCGGGATTCGCCTCCACTGTAGGGGCCACCATTTTTAGAAAAGCTACAAATTCACTTTTCCAAAAATGCTAACGTCATCCCGATGAACAGTGGTCTCCTGCTGGCATGTGGGTCCAGGGCCCATTGTCAGCCTCTTCTTCTTCTTCCTCCGGCTACCTCCGCTTCTCCTGCGGTGGTGCTGCTCCGGGCGGAGCTAGGGCTACACGCATCTAGCCCATAGGGCACTCGGAACCCTACGACGGTAGTGCGCGGCGGCACGGGTCGACGCGGCGACTGCTCACGCATCGCGGGCCAGCAATGATGGCGGCACTGCTCGCGGATTCGCTACGGGGACACCGGTGGTCGAGCGGCGAGGCTCCTGGACGTCGTTCACCGTACACCGGGCCCGGGTTATAAAAGACGACGACGCAGCTACTGTTATCTCCCGCCATGCCGCTCTACTACCTCTTCGGCTTGGAGGAGCTGGAGCCATGGTCTCCTGGCGAGGCCGTGTTCCTGGAGCTGCTACGGTGCTTCCTCACTGGGCTGCTAGCTGCGCTGTTCGGCTCGTCGCTCTTGCTGTGGGTGGTCACCCGGCAGGAGCGAGCTCCCGAAAGGGAGGGCAGGGATGCGGCAGCTCGGGAGCGGGACAACGATGGCGCGGCGGCTGGTGGTCCTCTAGGCTTGTTCCACCGTCACTTCGGACCGGCGGAATGAGAAGGGCTGCGGCGAGGCGAGGCAGCGGGCGTCCAGATGCCACGCAAGGTGGTGACGGCGGCGCCACTGTCTCGGAGGCTTAGAGGGGGGTCGGAGGGGTTCTGGCAACGCGAGGGTCTCGCCTCTGGTTGCTGCTCATTGAGTGATAACCAGGCTGGAAAGGCATCGGGGTAGGATCTGGGTCTGCAATTGTACTGGGAGGGTTGCAAGGCTTTTGCCGCAATAAAATTCTCAGAGTTTATCCGAGATTGCGACCGGCCCTGGGACTGGGTTCAGGGGCTCGGAAAATTGCCTCTGAATCCCGGGTCAAAGGTCTGGAAAAACGGGGCAGGAGCAGATGGGCGGAAGATATGTCCTTGCATTCCATCCAGGTGCTGGGGTGATCGTACCCATGAGGAATGAATCTCGCGCGGGCGCGAGCGTGCAACGTGCCAACAGCAAACTCAAACCAGCATACATGCAAATGTAAGAAAACACATTGGATCAAACACAACTAATATGTTTAATGCCAGTGGGTATATGTACTCTGGGGTTACATATACCTAAACCAGCTCGAAATTATTAGGGACTCAGAACGAGTCTAATATTAAGGGTGTAAGTGATCTACTGATTACAAACATCTTGGAAGCCACCGTCAGCTCTGTTAAAACATTTCTGCTTAACAGGGGACAGATGCACAAGCAAACACGGCATACATAAAGCAGACGAGACAAGCATCACATGCAACACAAGCGACAAAAGCAAGTGCGACCTGACTACGCACCTCACGACAACCACTCACTCGGAACTACGGTTCCTATCCTCTGACGAGGACGGAAGACAAGCTAGGCAACACCTAAATAACTAGCCTAGCTCGGGCTCTCCTGGAGGACACAGGCTGAGATGCTTCCCGAAGTCGAGTAACTCGGCCAGTCGGGACTCAACTCCTGGGGCAGCGGCTGGATCTTGCTGGAGCAGACCATGCTGATACAGCTGAAGGATGGTTCTGTTGGTGGGGTCGGCGTAGACAGTGCCGAGGTTGCACTCGTCCACGGGCTGGGAGGGTAGCACCACTTGAGAGGGTGGAACGACCTGAGAGGATAACACTGGGTTTGGCAACAGGGGATCGACGGCTTGAGAGGAACCTTGGCGTCCTGCACGGTACGTGGCTCCAACAGCTTGCGTTATGCCACTATCCATGGCTTTGAACTCCCCAAGAATGCCGTCGAGCAGTAGTCCCTGGGCGGTGCTGAACTAAACCAGATGAACTATTGCCGGGCCAGCTTCCTTGGTGGTGTCGGCAAGCTCGCAACCAAAGCTTGACACATTCGGGAAGTAGCGGAACTCCCGTATCTCCCCGATATGCGGAAACTTGAATCAGAGGCGACTGACAGCTTCTGCGGCAGTCTTCTGAATGGCCAACGTTGCAGTGGGAATGGGCTTTCCCTCAAAGACTATGGGCTCTCCAATCTTGTCGGGACCAAGGTGGATGAGCACCTTTGCACAATATCGGCAAAGGCGAGGGACAGGCTCGGATTGGAACACCTGGTAATCGGGGTTGACAACATAGCCAAGGGCTTGGGAAAGCATTTCCCAAAGGAGGCGGGGAAAACCATCATGGTTGACAGCCGAGGTCTTGCTGTGAAAGGTGGGGGCTTTGAAAAAGCCGGACATGGTTTCCAGGGGGAAACTGGCTGGGGTTCTCTGGTGGTCTGGCTTACTGAGCGGGGAATTGCTGCAGCAAGGAGGACGGGGTTTTATAGCAAGGCTGGGGAACACAGGCATGGCGGATATTTACCGCAGACAAAGAAAAGGATACGCCTGGCACAGCAGACAACTAGGGTTGGCTGGGGTCCAAACCAAGGGTAGCTAGGTGGTCGGTCCACTGGTTAGGCAGGCGTCAAATCCGACTACATCAACTGTTAATATACAGTAGCCATGCCAGATTCCATGGGATAGGGCAACACTATGGGGCTCACTATGCCGGATCACTTTTAGCATTATCATATCAAGTAGACATGTATAAACAACACAAGCATGATACTTACGAGTGAACATAGCATGATTGACATAAACATATCACATAAGCATGGCATAAGCATATCAAGTCAAGTTAACAGCTCAGGGTTTAGTTCATCGTTAAAGCAACATAACGAGATCATATTTTAAACACACAAGAACAACACGGCACAATGCTTAGAGCATATATCAGATGGCTTGCTTGCCTGGGGGGTGTCGATGAATCCACCGGGCGGACGAGCGGTCACCTTCCGAAAAGATCCGACGGGACCGGCACCACTCTGGCGAAGCCTAACGACAACCGGGGGCAAAAGGGTAAATCTCACAATGAAAACACATCATGAAATGTGCACCAACGGAACGGGCTCGAAAAACTGAGAACCGGGGCTTTTGAATCACCGCAATCGGAGTAACGGTCGCGGAGATACGGCCGTTCGTTCGTTAGCCGCGAAAACGGGTTGATCGGGCGAACGTTCACTATTTAACAGATCCAGCCGGAGAGAGAAAGCGTCTTCCGCGAGAATACGCTCTCCCAAAACGAAAACGCATTATTTCCGCAGTAGAAGGAAATACGCTTTCCTTAAAGGAAATCGTATTACTGCTGAGGCAGTGCAAGAATACGCTTTCTCCAAAAGGAGATGTATTTCGAAAATACGCCTTCAACGCGTGTGCTCAGATCTGGGGGTTGCTGACGCGCGGGTCCTGCGGCCAGGGCGCTGACGGACGGGGCCCACCGGTCGGCGGCTTCTCGTCTACTCCTCTATATCTCCTCTGGTCCGCATCAAAACAGGGGAGGGCGCCGCGTCAAGGTCGGGTCGGCTCGTCGCCGTCGAGGGCTAGGGCGGGGGCTCGCCGGCGGGTTCCAGCGGGCGCGGCTCGCCGGGGCAGAGTCACTGGTGGCCACGGGACCGCCCGGGGTGGCCTGCCTCGCCGTCCCCAACGGCCGTGGCCACTTTGGCCGACCCGGGGAGGCAGCTGCTCCTCGGGCTGGACGAGCGCGGCGGCGGAGAATTCGACGAGGGAGGGGCGCGACTCGAGCACGGGGAGCAGGCGGCGTGGAGTGGGTGGGAGGCCGCGGTGGCGGAAGCTCCAGCTGTGGCGGGGCGCGGCCGGCGGGGCTTCGGCCACGGGATGAGGCAGAGGCGACCGAGCTCAAGGGGAAGGGTGGATCTGGGGTGGCGCTGCTGTGGGAGGAGTCCTCTGGGACTGCTCTTATAGACAGGGAAGGGGCTCGAGCACGAGCTCGAAGAATCGAGAGCATGGCCACGCGGCGGCCATGCCGTGGATCATCGGCGTCGGCACAAGCATCCAGTGGCTAAAAGGCGAGGGACAGAGCACGGGGGGAGCGTGATTGGAGGAGGGATCAAGGTAGACATGCTCGTACACGAAGAAGACGCCATTGGAGATAAGGATCCGGTACAAGCACTTGCTGGACGTGAGCTGGACCTGCCACATGCGTGGTCACCCAGGCCAACACGTGTCCCGCGCATCCTTATGACCAGGAACCATGTCCAGAGGGTGAGGTGACTCGTCAGGAGGTGGAATCACTCACTTGGAAGGGCATGCATGGCATGGAGTGGCTGAAAGTGACATGACTTAGATATACACAACAAAGTGTTTGTGCTGAACTGGGGGAGGCACATCTGGTGAAATGGGATGAAACTTGTGTCATAGCAATCTTATCCATAGATGATTACCTCTGCCAAGTTTGGGCTCAAATGGACCACTGTACATGCCACTTCCTTTACAAATGCACCAACTAGCCAGAAGGTGTTTGTGCTGTGGTGTCGCTAGCACACTAGTCCCCTTGGCTTGAAATTTGGCAGAGCTTCATCATACACGAGGATAAGTACGTACACAAAATTTCAGCTCAAATAGACAAGGCTAGCTTGCACTTCCTTCACAAATTTCCTGCTGGACAGAAACTTTGGGAATTTATTGTTCATTACTGGCTTGGCCATTATAGCTTACATTTGGTACAACACCATGACATGGGAAGGGTAAAAGGCACAAAAAGTTTGGGATGCAATGGGAAAATATAAATAACACTTCCTTTAGAAAGTGTTATTCTGCCCTGAATTTGGAAATGGAAGCTATGCTCAAACTTTGAACTATGGAACCCCATGTTTTGATAGAAATGGTCATGGATTAGATACTAGGAGCTCCACAATTGATTTGATCACAAATGGGGCAACCAAAATGGTAGATCCTTTGCAAATGGGCTAAAAGGGAATTATTGGCTTTATAAAGAAAATCATAATTTCCTTTATTCAATCATAGACAATATCTTTGGGAGAGGTCAAGAGGATCACCAATATCATCTTCACAAGTTTACACAACCTTTAGAGATGTCCAGGTATTTTTTCGGGATTTAATTCCATCGATCGGCACAAATGGAATTAAGCGGATATGTAGGACATGGGACCGGACTCGGCAATATCCTTGCATATCCCGTCTCGAGGGTCTGGGGAGGGATCTTGCCTTGCAAAGGGGCAGAGAAAAGGGTTGCAAGGTCAAGGATTGTCTGGATTTATCTGGTCATAAACCAGACTCCAGGGGAAAAAGGTCGGGAGAAAAAGCTAGGAAGGAATAACAGCACAAAAATCGATAACCCGATTTTTGGGGTGTTACAGTGATCCCTTCCCCTCTTCAGATCGACGCCCCGTGGAGCCAATCGTCCCCGCAACGGAGCCGGCCGACGCGGACCCCCTTCTTCCCCGACGACGGCCCCTAGCTCCTCCTTCCCCTATGGCTAGGTTGGGACGTGTGTTGCGACCCACAAGGTGAGCTGATGCCCACGCCTTTGCCCGTAGATGACTGTAGCGTGATGTCGTCGTTAGCAGTAGAAGCTCCGCCGCGCATGCTTGTCGCCGGTGAGGAATTCGTGCGCGTCGTGCCGTGGCGTGTCTCGAATATCCTTTCGCGCGCTCGAGGGCTGCTCAGAGCATGCTTTTGGCAGCCAAGGGCTAGCCTTTTACGCGTAGAGGAGAAATGACGCCCGCGTCTGAACCGAGTTGTAGTCGAAGTGCGGTGCCGCCGTGAAGTTCAGGTGAAGGTAGCATCCGCTCCAGTGAGGTTTCGGCCAAGGCAGGGGTACCCACGGCTTCGCGGATGTGCCCTCTACGTGTTGGAAGAAACGCCATGGCCGGAGACGCCGTGTAGACGATGCGCGGGTCGACCAAAGTTGGCGCCTTGCGCTCTATCAGTCTGAAGCTTTTATCACCTCCCCGCCGTGTTGTTCCCGTGAAGTTTCCGGCGAGGCTGTGAGGAGATGGTGGCCGTGGAGTGCACCGTCGTGTAGAGTAATGTTCCCTCTCGGGTTCCCCCTTAGTAGCTCGCGAGGAGGTAGCCGGAGCTCGAGGTGAGGCTCGCCGTGGTTCGGCCGCGTGCAACGTCTGAATCAACATTCAGAGCTCGTGTGCAGTAGCAGGTCAGGGCTAGCTCTTGAAGTCTGCTCCCCGTGCTAGTTCACGAATCGAGCAGTAGCGCAGTGGTAGTGTTCGAACGCAACAGCGAGCAGGTCGTGGGTTCGAGTCCCACTGGGGGCACTTTGCCCCCCCCCATTTTTTTTGTGGAGACCGAGTGGACAGTGGGCCAAGCCCACTATCTTGGTTGGAGTGGGCCTCTCATGCCCGAGATCATCCCAAGGTGCGGGGGCCTCCCCTGTCCTTTTTATTTTTTTTCTTTTCTTTTTTTCCCTCCAAAACTGATTTGAATTTAAATTCAAATCTGTTTTCAAATGTCTTGGGCAGTTTCACCTCAAAAATATCATCCCATATATGAATTTGGGGTAGAAATGCCCACTGATCACAATGGTGATGTCCATTTTGCATTTTGCCCCTCTAATATTGGAGTGATGGTAACTTTGCAATAAATCCCTTCCTTTCTTTTGTTTTGGAAAAGCGCTTTGCAAATTCAAAATGTGGCATACCATATATGGTTTTGGGGTAGTTTTCCCCAAGGATCAGCATGGTGTTAATGGTTTTTCCATTTGGGATTTTCCCAAATGAAAGTAGTGCATTTTTCACTCAGATCCTTGTTGCTTTGGAATTTGCACACTGAGTTTTGTAAATTCAAAGGGGTTTTGTCCTTTTGATCTTTCAGCTCCAGTTCATGTCACCATGAATCTTTGCATCTGTGGACCAGCCCCCAGCATATTTTCATATGAAAGTGGCTGGGAATCTTATCACCTGTTGAAACCTTCTCGGTGTCAAATTCACCGACACTTTTCTCCGTCTTTGGAATCGATAGTTATTTTTTGATGTTTATTAATGTTAATTGTTGTTATTGTTTCATGCCATGCCATGTTGCCATGCTACTTACACCAAAATTAAGGCTAAGACCAAGGCCATTCAACGTAAATAAATTGCATATGAAGTTGTCGACGTGTCGTCACCACCTTCATTTAAATCTGACTAGAAAGGGTCACATCATGTCTATTAAACTTGATCATACCATCTTTGCATGTGCACCCATTGCTTACTTGTGTGACTTTTCCTTGCCGGTACTTTACGTTAGCACCTGAGACTGCCGAGGAGACTTATGTGGAGATTTCCGACACCGAGCCCGAGGACCCTGCTATGTCTGCTCCGTCGACCGATTACCCAGGCAAGGGGAAGATTCATACCATTACTTGATACCTTTCTGCCTACCTGCCTAGCTGTAGTCTAGAACGTTTGTTTGATCCTATTGACCTTGCTTATGCCTTAATCAAAACCAAACAACCATGATCCCCACATCCCAGCAAAACATTGTATTGCTAAGTTACCGCTGCTCAGCCATTGCTTAGTATGAGTAGGAAAACTTGCTTCTTACCCTATGCTATGGTTGGGATATCATGTTATTTAAGAAGTTGGTTGATATTTACTATTATGATGTTAACTATATTTGACGAAAGATGGGAGACCGGGTTGTTCCCGCCAGGTTTTTTGTTCCATTTGAGTCCCCTAGGTCCCGAGTTCCGGGTATTGAGTTTCTTGACGAGCGTGCCTAATCGTGTGTGGGGTTCTATGGGGCCCCCTTGACTTACCTACCTAGCTCCAAACAGTTCTAGTGGTGGCCCAAGCTGATTTACTATTTGCAACGTCTGTGTGCTGGTGGTACCCCAATTGTTTACAAACCACCTTGGGCCAGGAGGACTTGTTCCTTGGATGGCCCACCTTGACCGGCTGAGGACCCGGTCTCATATGAGATTAACCGACAATCCAAACCTGGAGTCATACGGTAGAGACCGATTCGAGAGCGTGGCCGGTTTTTGAGTTGGGTGCCGATTCACCGGGGGCCACCCGGAATTGTGCGTTGTTAGTTAGAGGGACTCTGACGTTCCGGAGTTTCAGACACTTACCTAGCCAAGTGGAAACCGGGCGTACATGCGAAGCCTGATGGGCAGTTGGTACACCCCTGCAGGGTTAAATCTTTTCGAAAAGCCGTGTCCGCGGTTATGGACGACTTGAGACCTACTCCTTGTTCATAGAATAACATCATTTTGGATCATAATTAAAACTTGCCTACCGTGTGAGTACCTTGGTTGCTTTTCTTCGTCCAGGGGGACCGAGAGAAGATCTAGGTTGTGTTATGTTTGACGTAAGTAGGTCAATAGCAGACTTATGACACGATGTCACGTGTATTATTGGAATCTTACCCCTACTCTAATAGAACGATAGCCACCATATATGCTAGTGCGGCTGCAACCTTTACTTTACCTTGTCTTACCGTAGGAAGTTAGTTATCCTGTAATGATATAATCTCACCCCTGGTTTCTTTTTGTGCCTTTACTGTTTTGCCTGATCGACCGCTGTAGTTGACTACTACCTCGACTCGAGCACCGGACGTTACTTTGTGGAGGTGCCTCCGTAGGACGACGATGAGGATGACTTCGTTCAGTAGATCCTATCGTTGGGTTCCGACGTTCCGTGGGTGGACTTATTTATGTGCAACCCTCTCTAGGGCCATTTGGATTTTGACTGTACTCGGTCGTGATTGTCTTCCGCTTGTTGCATGATGTACTGTTGGGTCCATGGACCTCTGAGATGATGTAGTAAATTCCAGTGGCGATGTATGCCATGGACTCTATATATTTATATCTTAGTATAAAGTTCATTGTTCTTATATCTGTTATCGAGAATCTGGCAGCGACACGAGTGCGAGTGTCGTGAGTCGGTGGCCTTTTATGCGCTACTAACTCGAGCGGGATGCGAAAGCGACTAACTTGAGTTAGCACCGCATCGTGGGCCTTACAACTTGGTATCAGAGCAGAACTAACTGTAGGATCCCTTACTGGCCGAAGTTGAGTCTACAAACTATTTTGTAGTTATTAAGGAAAAATCGGAGAGTAGGAACTCTTTCTTTTTCTTCTTACCCCACCCTCCCACCCCTTTTTCCGTGAGGAAGTGAAACGTTGTTTTCTCTCTGCAACTTATCCCCTTTCAAAAAAAATCTAGGTTCTCGTTAAATGAGGCACCGATTCCTCTATAATTTTTTTGCTAGCGAAGAGAAGGGTTGGCGTACGTTGAGAACACTGAGCCGCCACTTGGGGTTGACAACTCCACCTCGCTTATGGCGTACCTCAGGTGAAACTCCTATACAGGGATGGTTGGCATCCTCTGGATGTGGTTCCTCCCCCTATAGGAGACCGCTTCGGCGGGCCGCTCAGGGCAGATGTCTCAACGTTCAGGCCTTCAACGACTCGTATATATTGTTGTGTGCTCGCTAGCAGATTATTATCTCTACGCAGACAGCAGCAGCACCGGCTCTACGAAGTCCGAATCAAATCTTTCGGTTGGCTTTCCCGTGAATAAGAATTGTTGGGCGCGGCGAAGCGAGCGCTTCTAGCTGTTTCGCTTTTCAGTCCTTTAATTCTCTCTTCCGGAATGGATAGGGATTTGTTAGTAGGGAAGGAACGGAGGTAGATCGAACCTCAGATCGGAGGGAACCAGTACACACGACTAAGCGCCGGTCAAGAAAGCCAGGGTTCTGAGCTCGGATCCCTTCATGGGTCAGAGCGAAAACCCGCAGTCCTGGGTTCTAGGCTGCTTTAGTAGAGTCAGCAGCCGTAAGCCCAGGAAAGGGAAGACTAGCGTTAGTGTATCTTCCCGGTGCCGAAGGACTTTCGGAGCCTCGAGAAGTAAATTCGAGAGGCGTACCGGAGCGTTGGAGTGTGTACTAGTTACCGTAGAGATGAGGTGAGATCTACCGGAGAGGGGGAAGCAAGATCTCGTGGAGTGTAGCGAACTCCTCTAGTCCTGTCTTTAGCTTTCAGTGATTCGGATGATCTCGGTTTGGGGATTCAAGTAGCACCTAGCTTTCGACTTTCCGGGATAACCCTGGTGGATATTCAGCCTTCGGCTTCCTCATACCTCGTGAGGAAGTTTTGTTGTCAATATTGCTTTATCTTCTGGTTTCGTCAATGTTTCTACCATGTTCTCATAAGTGTTCCTGTATACAGGATGCCTAGAGCGAACATGCCGCCGCCAGAGAACCCTCTCCTTGGGGAGGCTGTGACCGCAGTGGCTTAGGGCACAACTGCGATCTTACAGATGCTGCAGAACCAGACTGCCCAGAGGAGTGATCGACCACAGTACACGACTCTGTAGCAGTTCCTTGCTATCAACCCCCCCCCCAGGTTCTCCGAGGCTCGAGACCCACTGGAAGCGGATGATTGGATCGCAGATATCAAGAAGCACTTCAATGCAAACACCGTCAGACCAGTCGACTACGTCACCTTTGCCTCCTTCCAGCTTCAGGGTGCAGCAGCCAGCTGGTACGATACCTACAAGGCCAACAAGGGCGATGCTATCATCACGTGGGCAGACTTCGTCACAGACTTCAGAGCAGCACATATTCCAAGTGGCTTAATGGACAGGAAGCGAGAGGAGTTCTTGGCTCTGAGACAGGGTGACAGGACAGTTCAGGAGTACAACCTGGCCTTCGTCAGGCTCGCCAGGTACGCTCCGGAGGAGGTCAGCACAGAGGCCAAGCGGATTGCCAGATTCCGTGGAGGTCTCAGCACAGAGATCAAGTACGCACTCACCCAATGCAAACCACGCTGTTCTCATAGGTCGTGGATCAGGCTATTGATAACCCACAAGTGTAGGGGATCGCAACAGTATTCGCGGGTAAGAATAACCCAATTTATTGATTCGACACAAGGGGAGCCAAAGAATACTTACAAGCCTTAGCAGTTGAGTTGTCAATTCAACCACACCTGAAAAAAGCACTAGACAAGATATAAGTAGCAATGGTGTGTTGACGGGTGTAGCCTTTAAGACTTCCCCAATCACCAACACCACAAAGTAGTAACAAAGTAGTAGGAGCAGCAAAGAAAGTAAAAGTAACAACGAAGGCAATGAAGGTGAAAGATGGACCGGGGTTCAAGGTTTCACTAGTGGTACCTCTCAAGCAAAAGAACAAGGTGCTGGGTGAACAAATTACAGTTGGGCAATTGACAGAATTGCACCAACTCTAGCCTAAGAACAAACTAGAACATCCCTGGCATGTGTAGACATGGCCTCGGGACACAATGACCGAAAGGTTAAGCATGAGTCACATAACGGATGTGATTGGAATGATGGCCTACCTTAAACACATACTGATGGTCGTGTCACACGGGGGAGGTATGGTGTTCTAGGATTGTGTAATCACTTAGTCAAACTTTGAGGGATGTTTAACTGAGTGGGAGTTCTAGAATTGTTTTAAAAATTGAACTCCAATTATGAACAAAGTCTAAATATGTATTTTGCAAATAACCATTGTAGATGTTGGCACTTTCGCACCCCACATTCAACTTAGGGTCATTCCTAGAGAAAGATAAACTGAAAACCGATGGGTCAAACTTCACGTCCTGGTTCCGCACTCTGAGGATTCTCCTCATTCCCCTCAAAATGTCCTATGTACTTGAGACTGCATTAGGTGATGCACCAGCAACTACCGCTACTCTGGCTGAGAAGAATGTCTACCTCATTAAGTCGGATGATTCCTCCCTTGTCCAGAAGGGTATGCTCTATGCCATGGAGGCTGAACTGCAGAAACGGTTTGAGAGCCTCAGTGCTTATGAGATAATCACTGACCTCAAGACCACCTTTGCACCTCAAGCCAGGGTCGAGAGAAATGAAGTTTCTGAAGCTTTCTTTTCGGCAAAGATGGAAGAGCACAGCAGCATGACTGAGCACGTAATCAAAATGTCTGACTATGTTCAACGCCTAAATGACCTGGAAGTTAAGATTCCGGATGAAATGGCGACTGATAGGGTGTTGCGTTCGCTGCCCCCTAGCTACGAGAGTTTTGTGTTGAAATACAACATGCAAGGAATGGTTAAGAACCTTTCTGAGTTGTTCACCGTACTCAAGATTTCTGAAATGGAAATCAAGAAGGAGCATAGCTGCACCAAGTACTTAGAAGAGAAGAAGGCCGACAAGGTTGCTGGAAGAGACATGGATATATTTGATATACATGTTATTGATGTTTTCCTAACAAGTGCTCGGAGAAACGTCTGGATATTTGATACCGGATCAGTTGCTCACATCTGTAACTCCCAGGAGGGGCTACAGAATAAACGACTCTTGCGGAAGTATGAAGTGATGATGCGCGTTGGAAACGGTTCCAAGGTTGATGTAATGTCCATTGGCACGCTTCGTCTCAATATCCCTTCGGGATTGATTCTTGTTTTGAATAACTGTTATTATGTACCCGCGTTGAGTATGAACATTGTGAGTGGGTCTTGCTCAATGCAAGACCATTATTCTTTTAAATCTGAGACAACTGGTTGTTCGATTTATAAGAATAATGTCTTCTATGTTCATGCAGCGGTGTGTAATGGTTTATTCTTAGTGGATCTCGAATATCATGACTCCCACATCAATAACATAGAGGCCAAAAGATTAAAGCCTAGTAACGAAGAACACATGACGATGTGGCATTGTCGTCTTCGTCATATTAGCATAAAACGCATGAAGAAGCTCCATTCTAATGGACTTCTGGAGTCATTAGATTTTGGATCTCTTGACACGTGCGAGCCATGCCTTATGGGAAAAATGACAAGGACTCCATTCAATGGAATAATGGAGCGTGTGACAGAATTATTGGGAATCATACATACTGATGTATGTGGACCAATGAATATCGCCACACGCAATGGATTTCGTTACTTCGTGACCTTCACGGATGACTTGAGGAGATACGGGTATATCTAATTAATGAAACATAAGTTTGAAACCTTTGAAAAGTTCAAGGAATTTCAGAGTGAGGTCGAGAATCAACTCGGGAAGAAAATCAAGCACCTTCGATCCGATCGAGGTGGCGAGTATTTAAGTCACGAGTTTGGCACTCATCTGAAGACTTGTTGCATTGTACCACAACTTACGCCAGCTGGAACACCTCAGCGAAACGGTGTGTCCGAGCGACGTAATCGTACACTATTGGATAGTGTGCGGTCAATGATGTCTCATACCGACTTACCTACATCATTCTGGGGGTATGCATTCGAAACTACCGCTTACTTTCTTAATAGGGTACCGTCCAAATCCGTGAAGACAACACCGTTTGAAGAATGGTTTGACAAGAAACCAATGTTGTCTTACCTGAAAATTTGGGGTTGTGAGGCTTACGTTAGGAAACTTCAGCCTGACAAACTTGAATCTAAGGCGGAGAAATGCATCTTTGTGGGATATCCAAAGGAAACTGTTGGATACACCTTCTACAACCAGACTGAGGGAAAAACGTTTGTCGCCAAGACTGGACGCTTTCTTCAGAAAGAGTTTCTCTCGAAAGAATTGAGTGGGAGGAAAATAGACCTCAACGAGATGATTGACCAATCACTCCAAGTGGAAGACATGGTAATGGAAGTTGTTCCGGAACCACCTTCCGTAGTGGGAGCTGAAGAGAACGGTCATCATGATATTCATAACGATCGTGACATACATGATGATCTTGATCAAGATGAAGAGGATCCTATTGTACCCCGCATGTCATCAAGAGTCCGAAATAAAGTTGAGTTTTACGGACAGCTTGTCAATGTAGTCATGTTAAATGAACCTGACGAACCTGCGAACTACAAAGAAGCAATGGAGGGACCCGAGTCCGAGAAATGGCTGGAAGCCATAAAATCCGAGATAGACTCCATGTATGCCAACAAAGTATAGACTTTGGTGGATGTTCCCGAGGACCGAAAGGCCGTCGAGAATAAGTGGATATTCAAGAAAAAGACTGGCGCAGACGGAAACGTATCTGTCTATAAAGCTCGACTTGTCGCAAAAGATTTCCGACAAGTTCAAGGAGTTAACTACGAAGAGACTTTCTCCCCCGTAGCGATGCTGAAGTCTATCCGGATATTACTAGCAATTGCTGCCTATCATCATTATGAAATATGGCAGATGGATGTGAAAACCGCGTTCCTTAATGATAACATTGAGGAAGAGTTGTACATGGTACAACTGGAAGGTTTTATTGATCCTAAGGACGCTGCTAAGGTATGCAAACTTCAACGGTCCATTTATGGTTTGAAGCAAGCATCTCGGAGCTGGAATCTTCGATTTGATTAGGTGATCAAAGCATTTGGATTTGTCCAAAATTTCGAAGAATTCTGTGTTTATAAGAAAGTGAGTGGGAGCTCTGTAGCATTCATAGTACTATATGTGGATGACATATTGTTGATAGGGAATGATGTAAAATTTCTGGAGAGCGTGACGGAATACTTAAATGGACAGTTTTCCATGAAGGACCTAGGTGAAGCTGCATATATATTAGGCATTAAAATCTATAGAGATAGATCAAGACGCCTATTAGCACTGAGTCAGAGGACTTACCTTGAGAAGATATTGAAAAGGTTCAATATGGATAACACAAAGAGAGGCCTCTTGCCCGTTATGAAAGGAAGTAAATTGAGTGTGACTCAATGCCCAGCAATAGCAAAAGAAAGGGAGGAAATGTCCTCAAAGCCCTATGCTTCAGCCATAGGTTCTATCATGTATGCTATGTTGTGTACTCGACCAGATGTGGCCCTAGCGGTTAGTCTGACTAATCGTTACCAAAGTAATGCTGGAATGGATCATTGGATTGCAGTAAAGAATATCCTTAAGTACTTACGAAGAACTAAGGACCTTGTTCTCGTCTATGGGGGATGTGAAGAAGAGCTTGCCGTAACAAGTTACGTCGATGCTAGTCTTGGTACTGATCCCGATGACTCGAAATCTCAGACGAGATACGTATTCATGTTGAATGGTGGTGCGATTAGCTGGAGGAGCGGCAAGCAGTCAATCGTCGCCAAATCTACGATGGAGTCGGAGTATATTGCCGCTTGCGAAGCGTCAAATGAAGCGCATTGGCTGAAGAAGTTCGTCATCGAGCTTGGCGTATTCCCTAGTTGCACTGACCCCGTTAGCATTTATTGCGATAATACGGGTGCCATTGCTAACGCAAGGGAGCCGAGGACTCACTCTACAGCCAAGCATATTCTCCGACGTTTCCATGTGACGCGAGACTACATCAAGGATGGTCATACTAGGATTTGTAAAATACATATAGATCTGAACCTGTCAGATCCAATGACTAAACCTCTTCCACAGGGCAAGTTTGAGAAACACCGAGAGACTATTGGTGTTAGATACATACCTGATGTAAACTAGTATAAGTTGTACTCTAGTGCAAGTCGGAGACTGTTGGATATGTGCCCTAGAGGCAAATTAATAAAGATATTTGTCACATATCTATTTGTTCATAATACGTTGTATACTATGCTAGAACTGTATTAAGCGGAAACATTAATACACGTGTGGTATATAACAACCTGGTCCCTAGTTAGCTCAGGCATACTAGCTCATTGGGCAATCAATGATCAAGGTTTCCTGATCATGAGATGTGAACTGTCTATTGACAATGAGGTCATATCATTAGGAGAATGATGTGATGGACACACACACCCACCTATAGCATTGCAGTGTGATCAAGTCACATAGTTCAGCATTGCGATGACTTAATAACATAGTGACTCAATCCTTAGACCATGATGATCATACATAATTTCTATCTATTAGGATGCTTTGAGTACATCAACCATTACACTGAAACATGGTAACCATAAAGGTGTGTCTTGGGTAATCCGAAGTAGATATGTTGAGGAGTATGAAATAGATCAGAACGGGATTTGTCCATCTGAGTGACGGATAAGTACTCTGGGCCCACTCGGTGATATTGCATCAACAGCTAGCTAGTGACTAGGTCACATGAGATGTAATATGCACAGACGAGTAAACATGTTTTTCAGAGACGAGGGAGAACTAGGTATTGGATACTGACGATCATACCTCGGACAAACATAGTACCGCATCCCAAAGGGATCAAGTCATATTGTTAACGGTTCAACGACGAAGAAGTTTATTCGATGGAAGCGCAGGGGTACATCAAGGATTGTAACCAGATCCCACATGATAGTCATTGGTCAGAGAGTGTATCAATCATGTCTACTGTTTCCCGAACCGTAGGGTGTCACACTTAAGGGCAATCGATGCATTAAGGACAGATTCGGGATCATCGGTGAAATAAGAGAGAACACCGGAATTGTTCCGGGAGGTGCCGGAAGCTGTTCCGGATATTATGAAAGGTTCAAATAAATTTTATTGATGTTTAAATATGTTTTATTATTTAATTGACAGAATTAAATATTAAAAAGGATTTAAATATTAATTAGAAAGGTGGAAAAGGCATATGGGCCTAAAGAGGCCCATGAGGGGAGAAGGGGGTTTCCCCCCCTTGGCCCATGGCTCCAAGGGAGGGGCCTTGGCCCCCTCCCTAGCCGCACCCTTCTCCCCCTTTGGGAGGTTAGTACCACATGGGGGAGGGGAGGAGGTTCCCCCCTCCTTGACCTATATAAGGAGGGGTAGGGTGCCCTTTTTCATCCATCCCATTGAGTTCTTTCTCTGTCTCTTTCTCCGACATAGAGCGGACTCCCCTTGTTTGGAGTTTGCACCTGGTTGGGGGTTCCACCATCATCTGAACGCCGTCGCGCTGCCGGAATCGGGATCCGGATCAGTCTTCTTTCCGATGCTCTTCTGGTTCGGAGCCCGGAAGGACATCGGTTGCACCGTACGTGTGTAATCCAGCGAGGCACTACACGTGTGGTGCTACTTCATCGCCGGAGGTTATTCAACACGACAGTGAGGTTGTAGGATCAGAGTCTACGCCAACCACGTTCGAGGAACGTTTCTCTCTTTCGGTCTTCAAAGGTATGAACACCGATTCCATCCGTTACATACATCATCATAGCATAGATCTTGGGTTTGGGAATCGTAGTTGGAAAAATTATTGTTTTCTGCCCCGTTCTCTAACAATATTCATGGTCAAAGTTTGGTCAAATATCAATTTTAAATTTATTTAAAATGATTTTCCAGGAAATAACCAGAGAGGGCCACGTCGAAGGCGTATTCTAGCGAATACGTGTCCACCCGTACCGCTTCAGAACTGGCTTGAGGGGCTGACAGGTGGTGTCACACTGTCAGGTTGAAATAACAGAGAGGGAGATAGAGGCAGCGGCTTCGGCGACGGTGGTTCGCCAGTGAGGAGGCCGTGAAGGTGGACTAGGGCTAGGGGAGGAGACGCAGGGGGTCACGGCGAGCAGCCACTTACCCGAAATCCTTCGAACGGTGGCCGGACGGCCCCGCTAGGTTCTTCTCCAGCTACGGTGGCGGCGGCGCTTCGGTGCGATCTCCGACCAGGGGCCTCCCCGGCCGGTTTCCTCCTTGTTTGAGCTCTCTAGGAGTGGTGTGGGGGTGTGTTGTGGTGCCTGGAAGCAAAGGCGGGGGCCAATTTATAGAGGCGACGTGATTCCCTTTCGGGTACTGCCGGTCAGAAGACGATGGATGCCGTGCACGCGTGCGGATGAGAAAGGATGGCTCTGGTGAGCTCTGGGAGGTTCTAATGGTGGTCTAGCACGCGTGCGTGCGTGCCCATGGGTTCTGCATCAGTGGGGTGACGGGACGGGTCATACTCAGCCGCGGCGGTGGTTCTGCATCGACGGGCGGTGCGGCTTTGAGGGGGAGCTGGTGCTGCGCGTGCTTTCTGGAGCTTGCAGACGCGCGGGAGACAACGCGGGCAACGCGGGAACATGCGTGACACCGTGGCCTCTACGCGCGCGCGTCAGACGAACAGTTGCGGCGACGTCGAGGGCTTCGGTGGGTGGCACGGCTTTGGGAGCGGCTAGGTGGCGTGCGGGAGTGCCACGACCACTAGGGACATGAGGGCGCAGCCAATGGCTCACAGGGCGAGGTGGGCGCTCGACGGCGACAGCTCGGCCATGGCCAGAGCATGCCAATGGTCGACAGTGAGCGTGCTCACCCTGTGCACGCATGCATTGGGGGCAGCCATTATGGCCTCAGCATGTCCCTGGCACGTAGCCAACGTCCAGAAGTGCAGGGAAGGCTATGGGAGGCTTACAGGTGGGCTCCAGCACTTGGCAGCTTCAAAAAAGGTTTTCTGCAGGGAAGTTTGTGAATTTCTCCAGGGAGTTTGGTTGGGTTTCTGGGGCTGAAACTTGGTGTGATTGGGTTATCTAGGAAGGTGCTCATATGGTAAAAATTTCAGAGCAAATGGACAAGTCAAAAGGGTACTTGCTTCACAAAGTGCCTCCCTGGACAGAAATAGAAAAGAAATTCACAAACTTGCCCATGTTTTTGCATAGCATCATGAGGCATGACTCCATTGTTTAGCACAAAAAGTTTCAGGTCAAAAGGAGGAGCAGAGGTGAGGCTAGTTTCAAAAGGAGGGGGAAAAGAGCAAATTCCCTTAATGAAAAATGGTTTTCATGAAGAATAAAAATAGGGCAAGCGTTTGGATGATCAAAGCCTGATCATAGCCATGAGGTAGAAGGGTTCAGGGGTCACTTGGCCTAGGAAAAAAATCAGGACTAAGTGATCAAGGCCATCTGAGATGAAAAATCCAGGCAAATAAATTCCAAATCCAGAAAATCAGCAAATAAAATTGCAAATAAAAAAGGGGTCAAAAACCAGGGTGTCACAGGCAGGGTGCCGGTAAGAGGTCTTCTGGTGTTGCCGATCTTGGAAGCGCGACGGCGGCAGAACAGAGGAGAGATCGCGAAAAAGGGTTCCGTCCCCGAGGGTTTCTCGTCACGAGGAATAAATAGGCAAAAGGGGGCAGCCAGAGGTGGGCCAGGGGCTCCAGGCGCCCCCCTGGCGCGGCCAGGGGCCTGGCCGCCTGGGACCCCTCTGGCCGCCTGGGACCCCTCTGGCCCCTCCTGGGCTCTTCACGAAGCTTCCGGTACGCTGATTTTTCCTATATTTTTCCCGGAATTTTTCCGGTACTTTTAATAAGGGGGAAACCCGAAATAGAAAAACAGCAGAAACCAGGAACTGGCACTGGGGTGCACTGAGTTAATAGGTTAGTCCAAATATGATCAAAAGTGTATGGAAGTTCATCAATATCATAGAAATATCACACAAAATAGGCATGGAGCAAGCAGAAATTATAGATACGTTTTGGACGTATCATGAGGACAAGCCGCAATGTCTTCAACTTCTTCAGGCGAGAATTCTTGCGCTGAAGAAAAGGAATCCATCGCCAAAGATGGTGTCTTGCTTTTGGTAAACTGGCGTGGAGGCTGAATCTCAGGAAGTGGAGGCTGTCTGAGGCCAAGCTTGGCGAGATCTTCAGGAGTGATGACTTCAGTCAGAAGAGCATCAAGTCGCTGATAGGCATGATGAGCATACTGATGAACTTTCTTCTGAGTTGTGTGCATCTGCGCCATATAGCTGAGGATGTCTCCGATCTGACGCTTCGTCCAGTCATGATTCCGATCCACCTTCTGATGCAGACTGATGAGGAGCTCACGATCAGTCATCAGGCGAGCTTGAGTTGTTTCCTCAGTCGAGGCATGGGTGCGCTCCTCATGAGTGGTGCGAGACTGAGGCTGACGAATATTTCCACCGAGCGAGTCCTGAGGAAGTACTGCTTCATAAAAAGGCGCTTTGCCCTTGGCATTAGCATCAAGATTTTGTTGAAGCACTTCAACCGGAGGAACGTACGGGCAATGATTAGGATGGTCAGGCCTGAAGTTGATGCCAGTCTTGGTGCAGATGAGCTTCATAATCCATGGAGCATATGGCTTCAGAATATGAGGATTCTGAGAAGCATCCACCAACGTCCTAAAGAAGAAGTCTGAGACATCAATGGGAGCCGACATGCAGAGGCTATACAGAATGTTCTTCATGATTCCCACAACTTCCTCAGCGAATGATTCATGTCCCTTGATGGGGCAGAAGGACTTGGCCAAAATTCTGTACAAGGTGCTGGGCAGATACTGAAGCTCAGAGACTAGGAACCTGGTTCGTGGTGGAGCTTCAGGGGCTTGCGGCTTCATCAGCATATTCATCAGGTCATCCCGAAGAAGTGGAGCATCGTATGTGCTCGAAACTGAGGCATCAGAGGGAGGGAGCTAAAGAATCTCCACAATCTCAGGCACTGAGGCAGAGTAGTGTTGATGTTGAGTCATCCATTCAAGCACCCAAGTGTTGATGTCTTTGGGGTCCCCTGAGACATATAGGGTTCCATAAAATTGAAGCACAAGTTCTTCATTCCAATGGATGCACTCGGAGCAGAACTGAAGTAGCTTGGCATGATACAAGTCCTGCAGCACATTGGTGAAGCAAGGGATGTCCTCCATATCCAAATGAGGAATATGTTTATGAGGAAACACCTTTTGTGCCATGTACAGGACTGAGGCATAATAGTTCTTTTGGGTAGCTATCCAGAACCTCAGGAGCTTGCTGGGCGGAGGAGAATGATACGGGTTCTGGATCCCAGCCTGAAAGAAGCTCATAGCGTTGAAGAATGCATCGGTGTTGAAGGTTGGACGTGCATCAGCTTCAAGATTGCGATAGAATGGCTTGTTCTGCTTCGGGCACAGAGAAATGGCTGAGGCAGTCTCCTGATGAGCTGGTGAGGCTGAAGCAGAGGGTGGCGGCTATGGAGAGGCATGGTCTTCAGCATGCGACTCAGGCACAGTTGTTGGCGAAGTTGCAGGTGCTGAGGGAGATGTATCTTGTCAAACCTCAGTGCGATCTGGTGCAGCCTCAGTGTCAGCATTGGTGTTGTGCTCGGCTTCAGCTTCAGCTACGGGGGGATCAGTCTCAGGTTCAACCGTTGTTGTCGCCGCAGCATCAGTATCAGCAGCAGAATTGGGGGGGGTGCACTTGTGGCTTTAGGTTCACCAGCATCAGAAGCTGAGGACGATGCACCAACAGATTCTTCAGACTGCTGAGAGGTATTAGGAAGCACCTCGGTCACAGTGGGGGAGTGAGGCTCTGGGGAAAAGATAGTATGAGTGGGGCAGTTTGCCAGCGCATATTCCTCATCATGGACGCAAGGAGTACCATGATCCATAATATCAACATCCATGTCTTCAATCTTAGTGATGATCGGGGGAGGTGGACACTGAGGTGTTGGAACAATGGGTGTATCCGCAGTTGGTGGGGTGAAGACGATGATGCTGCGCTGAGTATTTGTGGGTGGAGGGGAAGCAGCAGTGGAGTGAACTGTGGTATCAGCAGCCCTAGATGCCGGAGGAGCCGAGGAGAGTGATGTTGCATCAATTGGGTCATCAACTGTGGGCTACAGTGTGAGCTTCTTCGCAGCAGGTGGAGTTGAGGGTTGGGAATCGGGCAGGCGCTTGAGGCCTTTGGTGGGATCCGCATGTACAGTGTCAGTAGGGGTTGAGGCAGCAGGGGGTGCTGAGGCAGCGGGCTGTCAAAGCTTCATCAATTTGGCCATCTTCTGAGACATCCGTTCCTTGGATTTGCCGATATAGGCACGGTTGGCGGCATACTCAGTGTTGAGGCGATGAACCTCACATTGATGCTCGATGAACTCCTGAGGAGTAACATCTGTGACAGGTTTCCTTTTGAAGTCACTGTGGACTTTCTTCAGTTGAGCCTTCAACTGTTTATGAAGATCACGTTGATGAATCTCATTGATGAGGAATTGTTGAACGTAGAACTTGATGTCTTTAGGTATGTCCAAATCATCAAGAGGAGTATCAGGCTTGATAGACCAGATTTCAATGTATTCCAAGATCTTCTTGGGATCAAGGAGAAGCGAGATTGCAGAACCTGTTGCTTCAGCTTTGCATCTGGCTGCAGCACGCACATATTCAATCTTGTCTTCTTCAATGGCGACGAATCCGGCCAAATCTTCAAATTCATCTTCATCATCAGAACTCTGTGTATCATGATGAATGGCACCACGCATAGCGGTTTTCTTGGGTGAGGGTCGTGGGCCGCGTTGAAGAATCGTTTTGGTCTTCAGTTGAGGCTGAGGCATTGTGGTTGAGGCCTCAGGAGCACTGCCAGACTCATCAGTGCGAATTCGTGAGGCAGGGGAAGCACCGTCTGTGTGTTGGCATGAGGAACCTGGAGCATGAGGCTGTGCTGAGGACTTCTGTGAGGGCTTGATGCCAGGTGCCTTTCTGCCAGGCTGAGGCGGAGGTTGTGGCCTGGGTTGAGGCTGAGCCTGAGGTGGAATCTGCACTGAGGCAGTCAAGTCACGGACCAGACTCTTTACTCGGCTGGCACTGCGCTTGAGGTATTTTTGATAGGCATCAGGAAAGTCCTCAGGGGTTCGCATTGTTGTGGGATCAGGAGTGACCACGGGTTCAGGAGGAGGTCGAGCCTTGATACCCAAGGTCTTCAGCGGCGGATTGACAGCAAACATTTCCTCATGCTCAGGATTAACCCATTGATATGCAGCCCATCGCTTGGCCCATTCCCGCGTGATCTTCTGGACCCTTTTCTTTCGATCACTCGCGGTTTCACGTTCGGGAGTCTTCTGCTTCTCATAGAGCTCATGAGGCAGGTCTTTAGCAGTATCAGTGAGCTTACGGCGAGGGGCCATTTTCGTCAGTGGTGAAGACTGAGGAATGGTACGTTCGAGCTGAACTGCACATGAAGTGAGACTATGAGAATCATACGATTCCTCAGCAGACATGTACCTGTGACAGAATTAAGTTGCGAGGGAAGTGGGGTACGGTTATATGCGTTCATGAGGAATAGGCTGAGGATATCAAAATAGTGAGGCATAGGTATAGGTCTCAGAAATCTAGCAGTACTGTTGAGGAATGGAGTGGCATGAAGAAACGGGAAGGTTCTTGAAGACACAACAGTACCGAGGAATAAGCAACTGAGGCATAAGCGTACCAGGACTGAGGCAAATGCTGAGGAACCACGAGTCAGTCTTCCCTGGCGAAGGCGAACTCTGGCGACGTTAGCACGAGAGCTTGAGGAGCTCAAGGGCGGCGGCGCGAGAGGGAGAGCAGAGGTGGGGGGAAAATGACCGTGGGGTGGATGGCTATTTATAGAGGGGTAAAAGCTGAGGGGTTGCGATATTTGTGGACAGCATTTCCCCTGATGGTTGGGATCCTCAGTCGTTATCATAATGGTGGATAAGCACGACGTGCGGTAAAATCGCAAAAAATAAAGAAAATCGTAACTGATAATCCTCAATTTTGGGAACCTGAGGACAAAAGCTGAGGATGAAGACAAATGGTCTCAGGCTGAGGAATACATGATTTCCAAACGAACGCATATGAGATAGACAGAATGGATAAGTGAGCACAGAGGGACGGGTCCGATCACGTTCACCTAGATGAAGAAGCAAATGCTGAGGAACAATAACTATAGGTGAACGTTGTTGAGGACAAACACGGTAATCATCAGTGATGAAGACTTCAACTGAGGAAACTGAGGAACAACAGATCCTGAGGAATTTGGGCGGTGGCGCTACCCACCTTATAGGGAATGAGAAACTTGATACCATACAATTGTCGTATGGATCTTGAGTCAATTCCACGTTAATTTCTTCACACTTAGCAAGGTAGTTCCTCATGATTTGAGGAGTACGACGCATCGTGTGTTGTACATCAGGATTCTTCAATATTGTTTAAGCGTTAGGATGTGTGTCCATTCACTGGACGTTTGAGGAATCTAAGATATTTAGCTCACACCTCAGAGTGCTAAATCGCTTCTCATCCAAAGGCTTAGTGAATACATCAGCAAGTTGGTCTTGAGTCTTCACGTGGCTGATGACGATGTCTTCCTTCAATACATGATCCCGGAGAAAGTGATATCGAATCTCAATGTGCTTCGTCCTCGAGTGTTGTACTGGGTTCTGAGAGATCTTGATGGTGCTCCCATTGTCACATAGTAGTGGTACTTTCTTCAGGTTGATGTCGTAGTCCTTCAGAGTTTGCTTCATCCAAAGAAGCTGTGAGCAGCTAGCACCAGCAACAATGTATTCAGCTTCAGGAGTGGAGAGGGAGACGCAGTTCTGCTTCTTCGATGACCAGCACACCAAAGAGCGTCCGAGGAAATGACATGTTCCTGAGGTAGACTTCTGATCCACTCGATCTCCATCATAATCAGAGTCTGAGTACCCAACGAGATCCAGCTGTGTACCTTTTGGATACCATAAGCCTAGCGACGGGGTGTGAGCCAAATATCGAAGAATTCGTTTCACCGCTTGGTGATGCGATTCCTTAGGTGCCCCTTGGAATCGGGCAGACATGCAAACTCTTAACATTATATCAGGCCTAGATGCACATAGATATAGCAGAGAACCTATCATGGAGCGGTATACCTTTTGATCGTAGTCCTTGCCATTTTCATCAGGACCAAGTTGCCCATTTGTAGGCATCGGCGTCTTGATACCCTTCCAGTCTTGCATCCCGAATTTCCTCAGGCACTCCTTGAGGTACTTCTCCTGAGAGATGAAGATGTCGTTGCGTTGTTGACGAATTTGAAGCCCTAAAAATAACTTCAGTTCGCCCATCATGGACATCTGATACTGTTCACTCATCAAGAATGCAAATTCTTCACTGTATTTCTTGTTAGTGCATCCAAATATAATGTCATCAACATAATTTGACAGATGAATAATGCATCATCATATCATTTTGTGTAAAGAGTTGGATCGAGGGAACCATATTTGAAGCCCTTGCTGATGAGGAAGTCCCTTAGTGTGTCATACCAAGCCCTAGGGGCTTGCTTCAGTCCATATAGGGCTTTCTTCAATCTGTACACCATATCAGGTTTCTTTGCATCTTCAAAACCTGGGGGTTGAGCAACATATACTTCTTCCTCGATATTACCATTGAGGAATGCACTTTTCACATCCATTTGATATAACTTGATATTATGATGGTTAGCGAATGCAAGCATAATACGAATGGACTCGAGTCTAGCAACAGGAGCGAAGGTTTCACCGAAGTCGATCCCCTCGATTTGTGTGTATCCTTGTGCTACGAGACGAGCTTTGTTTCTGATGACTTGTCCATCTTCATCGAGTTTGTTGAGGTACATCCACTTCGTGCCGATGACATTGTGAACTCGAGGATCAGGATGTTTGACTAATTCCCAAACATCATTCAGTTTGAACTGAAGAAGTTCTTCTTGCATCGCCTGAATCCATTCTGCTTCTCGGAATGCCTCATTGACTTTGGTGGGCTCTGAAATTGATACAAACGAGAAATGCCCACAATATTTAGCTATACGATTAGCTCTTGCACGAGTGAGAGGACCTGGTAGATTGACGTCGGCGAGGATTCTGTCCACCTGAACTTCATTTGCCACGCGAGGAAGACGAGCAAGATGATCTTGAGGCGGATCTTCGTCACTATTATCAGATTCATTTGCATCTGCTTCAGATGCTTTAGGAGCTTCAAGGGTCTCAGGAGCCTCAGGTTCAGGATCATCATCAGGATTATTTGCATCAGGATTTGGATGTTCTTCAGGAGCAGGAGGTATGTGCGTTTCCTTAGGATGATCCACATGAATGATATCACCAGCACCCATCTTCTTGATCTATTCTTCAGGTGGGGCTTCATCTAGAACAGGTGGCAGATGCTCTCTTTGCGAGCCGTCAGATTCATCAAACCGCACATCTACAGTCTCAACAATCTTATGATGACTGATATTGTAGACTATGTAGGTGTGCGAGTTGATACCATAACCAATCATGAAACCCTCACATGCTTTGGGTGCAAATTTGGACTGGTGATGAGGATCACGAATCCAGCAAGGTGCACCAAATACTTTGAAGTAACTCACATTGGGTTTCTTACCGACCATTAACTCATATGATGTTTTGTTGAAGAACTTGTGAAGATACACTCGATTGACGATGTGGCATGCAGTTTTGATTGCTTCAGCCCACCACGTGAGTGGAGTGTTGTACTCAGCCAGCATCGTGCGAGCCATCTCGATGAGGGTTCGGTTCTTCCTCTCAACAACTCCATTTTGCTGAGGAGTGTAAGGTGCAGAGAATTCATGAGTGATTCCCAAGTCGTCGAGGAATTCTTCCACACCGATGTTCTTGAACTCAGTGTCGTTGTCGCTTCGAATGTGCTTGATCTTCAGGTTGTAGTTGTTCATGACTCGCTAGGAGAAGCGCTTGAAGATTGTTGGGGTTTCTGACTTATAGAGAAGAAAATGCACCCAAGTGTATCGTGAGAAATCATCAACAATAACAAGACCATACATACTACCTCCAAAGGTTGAATACTTTGGAGGGCCGAATAGATCCATGTGAAGCAACTCCAACGGTCTTGTAGTTGTCATGATGGTCTTCGCTGGATGCTTGGCCTTGGTCATCTTTCCAGCTTCGCAAGCACCACACAGCCGGTCCTTTAAGAATCTGATTTCCTCAATCCCGAGGACATGTTTCTTCAGCACCAGCTTCTGGAGATTCCTCATTCCGGCGTGGCCGAGTCTTCGATGCCATAGCCAGCACTCTGAGGCTCGAGCCATGAGGCATGTAGCAACCTGAGGTCCTTCAGATAAATCTACAATATAGAGATCACCTTTCCTAACTCCACTGAAGACAATGGAGTTATCGCTAACCATATAGACAACACAACCATATTTTCCGAAGAGAACAATGAGATCAAGATCACATAGCATAGAGACAGACATCAAGTTGTATCCAAGGGATTCAACAAGCATGACTTTGTCAATGTATTGGTCTCGAGAGATAGCAACTCTGCCGAGACCCAATACCTTACTTTTACCTTTATCGGCGAAGGTGATGGTTTTCTTTGAAGAAGGACTCAGAGATGATTCCATAAGAAGGCTTCTGTCACTAGTCATGTGATTTGTGCATCCACTGTCCATCACCCATTCGGTCTTTCCCTGCAAAGGAATTGGTATCTCATAGAGAAAGTTATGAGCCAGTCTCAGTTTGAAGAATTTATGGTACCTCAGAACTCATTCCTCGGGAAGTTCCTCAAGATTGATTCTATGAAACCAACCAATATAAATATCCTTCAACTGACTCAAATGATGTTGTCCTGAGCATATGATCTGCAGAATTTATGATTGCCTCAGGACATGTCCCTACAAAGATGATCAGTTCTTCTTTACCACCCACATCTTAATGGGTGGTTTTGAGGTATATGAGGACTGATGAGAGCGATGAGACCTAATGGGACGTGAGATGGTGGTATCAGGATAAAAAAATGAATAAGCATTCTTATGAGGGGCTTCCCTGTGAACAAAATGGTTAGCTGATACATGATGATAACCATTTCCATTTGAGGTATCGTCCTCAGATGATACCCTCAACTCATTTGCATCTGCATTCACAGGAAGGTTAGTGATGAGATCCTTCTAAACCCAGATCTGCTTGACTGGAGGACCGTTCCTGCAGTTAGTTCCGATGTATTTGGCGAATACCTCACCATTAACATCCTTAAACAGTTTATAGTTTGAGTCAAAAGACTAATCACCACATTTGAGGAAACATCATCATAACCAGATAAAGTGTAGGGATCAGGAGGAGGCATCTTTGCCCAAACCCAAGTGGTCTCTGGATATTGTTCAGGTTTCCAGTAAGACCCATCAGGGTTGAGTTTCCGAGTGAATGCAACACCTTCTTTCCTCAGATTCCTGTTGAGAATTTGTTTCTTGAGGATGTCACAAAGAATCTGATGTCTTTTCAGACCCTTGAACATGACGGTTTCCAGTAGACTCTTCAACCTAGCATTTTCTTCAATAATGTCTATGGTATCCTCAGATGAGGGGTTAGATACCACAGAAGCAATAGAAATAACAAAGTCTGAAGACATTGAGGAACTAGGCACAGAAGTAATACGGTCATGTTCAATGCATTTCAAACAGGGAGGATTAAATCCTTCTTGTGGCATGATGATCTGTTGGGAGAGGAGTGAATCATTTTATTTCTGAGATCATCATGAGAGATCCTCACGCGTTCAAGTTCTTGCTTCCTCATGAGGAACTCATGAGCCAGATTCTCATGATCGGTGAGGAGTGCCTCATGGCGACTGAATAAGTCATCAAACTTTGACTGAAGAATTTTTGATTCATCAGCCAATTTTTTAGTCTTCGTCATTTCCTCAACCAACATATCATCACTCTTGTTTAGTGAGGTCTGAATCTTTTCAAGTGCACGTTGTTGCTTAGATGAAAGTTTAGCAAGTTTAGCATATTTTTCATCAGGTTCTTCATCAGAGGGGTCATCCGATGATGAGTATGTTGGGAATGTGCCCTAGAGGCAAATAAAATATGTTTTATCGAGCATATTCCATTAGTTCATAATACGTTTGATACTATGCTAGAACTGTATTAAGCGGAAACATTAATACAGGTGTGGTATACAAACAACCAGGTCCCTAGTTAACCCTAGTATACTAGTCCATTGGGCGATTGATGATCAAGGTTTCCTGATCATGAGACAATGGCGTCTGTTGACAATGGAGTCGTATCATTGGATAATGATATGATGGACATACACCCACCAGAAGTGTTGCGATGTGATCAAGTCACATAGTTCGACATTGCGATAACTATAACGTAGTGACCAGATCCTTTGACCGTAATGATCATACGTAATTGTCATCTATGAGGAGACTTTGATTTGTATCCCACCGCCTGACTGAAATATGCTGGCTATAACGGTGCACTTTGGGTATTCCGAAATAGATGGTTGATGAGTATGCAAATAGATCAAAGCGGGATTTGTCCATCCGTGTGACGGATAGGTACTCTGGGCCCACTCGGTGATGTTACATCATAAAGTTTGCAAACGTGTGACTAGGTCACGGAGTTGTAATATCACGGGAACGAGTAAACTTGTTTGTTGAGAACGAGGAAGAACTAGGTATAGTGGATACCGATGATCAAACCTCGGACAAGCAAAGTACCATGGGACAAAGGGAACAGACACACGGTTAACGGATCCAACAGCGATTGAAGTTCATTCGATGGAAGCGCAGGGGCAATCAAGGATTGTAACCAGGTCCAATTGATTAGTCATTGATCAATGAGAATTGTCTCGATCATGTCTGCTGTTTCCCGGACCGTAGGGTGTTACACTTAAGGGTACTCGACGCAGTAAGGATTGATTCGGGATCACCGGAGAAATTGGAGAGAACACCGGAATTGTTCCGGTGATGACCGGAATTGTTCCGATGAAGGCCGGAAGCTGTTCTGGGTATTTTGAAAGGTTCAAAATATATTTAATAATGTTTAATATATGTTTTATTATTTAATTATCTGAATTAAATATTAAAATGTATTTAAATATAATTAAAAATGAATTAAAAGGCATATGGGCCTCATAGGGCCCATTAGGGGGAGAGGGAGTCCTCCCCCATGGGCCATGGCGCCATGAGGGGGCCCACCCCCCCTTATTTGGTGCGCCACCCCCCTCCCTTGGGATTAGTCCCACATGGGAAGTTGAGGGGAGGTGGCACCCCTCCTTGACCTATATAAGGAGGGGTAGGGGTGCCCTTTTAATCATGAATTTTTTGAGAAAAGTTTCTCATCTCTCTCCCTCCTTTCTCCTTCCTTTGAGCGGACTCCCCTTGTTTGGAGGCTGCTCTGGGTTGGGGATTTCTCCACTATACGCACGCCGTCGTGCTGCTGGAATCGGGATCCGAATCCATCTTCTTTCCGCTGCTCTACTGGTTCGGAGCCCGGAGGGACGTCGGGTATACTGTATGTGTATAATCCCGCGAGGCACTACACTTGTGGTGCTACTTCATCGTCGTGGTCGTATCGCGAGGTCTTCATCAGCAACGTTCCGACGGGGACGTAATCCCGTCATCGGTCCGCAAGGGTCGGGTGGCTACAGGAGTCATCGTGGATCTGCGCGGCATCGGGGATTGCCGGTACGACTACACCAACCACGTTCATGCGGGAACGTTTCCCGCTTAACGGACTACATACTGGTATGTGATCTATTTCTGTCCGTTACTTACATCAGCATAGCATAGGTCTTGGGATTGGGTATCGTAGGTCAAGGAAAAATTTGTGTTTTCTGCCCCGAACTCCAACAGTGGTATCATGAGCAAGGCTATGCGTAGATGTATTGTACGGATAGAACACATCTAGTATGTGGGCATAAATTCTCAATTGTTACCCTCTCACGTGTACTCATTTAGCATTGCGGCAATGTTTGATGAAGCGGCCCCCGACCGACCTTACGCGTTTACGCGAGACTGGTTCCACGCTTGACATATGGCTTGTACCATATAAAGTGGCTGGGGGGGTGTCTGTCTCTCTGCATTAGCGATGCGAAGATGTTTGCAACGGAGGGCCCCGACAGGGGTGTAATAGAGACAATTGCGGGATTGGTGTTGTGGCTTGTTTTCGCAGGATAGAAAGCGGTTCTTTTCTCGAAACCCCTAGCAGCCACGTAAAACTTGCAAAAGATAAAGTAGAAAGGCGTTTTCAACTTTAATTTGCATGTCGGGGGGAATCATAGCATGTATGATTTATACTGTTGCATCCTGTTTTGCTAATATGTTAGATATACGACGGTAGCATAACAGGATGATCCCTCACTAATCCAACAAAGTGTCCTTCCTTAGTGAAGCACCATCTGGAAAGTTCTTCATTATGGAGGCATCACGTGTCACACGGGTGTCAAACATTTTTACGTTCACAAGAGATGGGTGGAGCAAGCCTAGCATGTCCAGAAACATGGCCTTGCATACACAACATATACTCACTAAGGTTATTGTGGCGAGCCTGGCATGTGCAGACATGGCCTCGGGACACAAGAGACCGAAAGGTCGAGCATGAGTCACATGGATGATGTGATTGGCATGATGGCCTACCTTGAACAACATACTGATGGTCGTGTCACACGGGGGAGGTATGTTCTTCAAGGATCGTGTAATCACTTAGAACAAACTATGAGGGATGTTTGTCTGAGTGGGAGTTCCAGAATTGTTTTTGAAACATGAACTCCATATTATGAACTTAATCTTCATGTCTTTGCAAATATCATTGTAGATAACGTCATACCAATGTTTAGAACTATGGCTCTTTTAGTATGATAGAACTTAAGGTAAATGGGTCTTACTTCATTGATGTGTACCAACACCATTAGAGACATACTCGTTAGTAATGACTTGTTAAACATAATACGAAGAACTTCTAGGAGATACACCTGATAACTCCGTATTCAAGGAAGATGATGATGAGTATCGTACTCACCGTCACTTATGAATGACTGTCCAATACACCATACTTCATTCTATGAGTCTGAATTGTGAATGCATGTTAACCAACACGTATGACGTGCTAGGTGAACTTGAAAGCACTTGGTCACAAATCAGAGAAATGGAATATGAGTATATGGACGGGGTTTCTTTCAACTATGGTGGAAGGAACAACCTGCTGAGAAAGTCACTTGGAAAATGTATAAGATACATGGAACACCTTGTGTATAACTTGGACTACTGAATGACTGGTTACTTTGCGATAACTAGGGAGTTACATCCGCTTCCTCCTAGTTACAAAGACCATGTCTGGACTATGTCATGAAGGAGAATCGTTCACCTGTCATGAGGTCATGGTTAAAGTTAAGAACTTTAAGAGTAGAACCAATGCAGGAATGGTCATTGACGGAGAAGGTATATTTGATATACGAGTTATAAATGTCTTTCCCACGAAACACTAATTGCGGTTGATTAAGTATTCGATGCTTGAACTTACTGCTTGAGAGTGGCTTGGAAGGGATGAGGTGACAATGTGTGCTGACGGCAATCAAGATAGTTGATGGTCGACAACACTCTCCCTCTACATCTATCAATTGATTAATATATGAATAAATTTTATGATCGTTTGAATGAGGACTTTATTAGTATGTCTTGCATCTCGCAAAGACAATTATTCATATTAGTGAGAAACAAGTCAGTTGTTCCCCTTTTATGAATGATATATATTATGGTCACATTACGATTATGAATGAGTTATTCTTATATTGATGATAGTTGTTTGATCATTTATAAGAAATATTGTAATGCCAAGAAATATCCAGGCTTAATAATGACACTACAGTTTAAGTCATGAATGGTATGATGATGTCTTAAGATACTTGATCTCTTGACATATGCAAACCATGCCTCTGAGGTGAGATGACTAAAATCTCGCATTCTAGTAAAACAGATTGTGTACTGATTGTTGAATATCATACATCGTGATGTATCGTATGTCAGCATGTGGTGAATTTCATTATTTCGTGAACTTCATATGTGGACTTAGATGAATATATGTATTCACTAATGAAACATGAGTCTGAAATAGTTCGATATGATCAAAAGGGATTTCAGAGTAAAGATGGATATTTAAATTAACAAGAAAGACAAGTCTCTACGATTTGATCAAAGTGACAAATGTTTTGAGTTAGTCTTGGGCATAAAGACTTGTGTGAAAGTTGTTCCACAAATTGCAATGTCTTGAGACACTTCAATATGATTGACGTGCGTGAACATTGTGATCATATTCTATCGAAAAGTGTATGGTCTAAGTTATCTCTTACCAAGTTACGTTATTATTGTTTAGAGTTATTAATTTAATATGCAAACACTCACTTCAGCATAGGGAACCATCTGAGTTCGTGGAAACCAACACCATATATGTCATGGTGTATTGTGGTTTCTAGGAAGCTTAATTTATGTAAGATAAATTATCTTTGTAGTGTATCCTTGGACAACTATGGATGCATCTTCCACAACTCGAACCAAAAGGAGCAAAACTTGTATTGCTATGTTTGGTGTTTGTCAAGAATTGTTCTTGATAAATGTGGTAATGGAAGAAAAGTGAAAGTTCAACCAAGGTAATTGACCTTGCCTCCAAATGTCAGAGTAATGCAACGGAATATGTTCTGGAATCAAGACTCTACAATAAGAGGAGAAACTAATGATAAAGATCATGATGTTTCGATGGGAGCTTTTACTGAGAAAGGTAGGATTCAAGAATATATATATGTTTGCCCCTGGTGCAAAATGATATTCATGATTCACTTGTCATGTTAATGAAACAAGACATTCCTACGAACTACAAAGAAGCGATGGTGGACCTAAGTACAAGATATGACTATGAGTCATAAAATCCTATGTTGAGTTACATTTAAGATTGCTTGAATCTTATCAAGTAAGGAGGTTACTTGATATTCACAATAACTTCAGAGTTATGAGGAATAAATGTGAACATAAAAGGGACGTCAAGATTGGTTTGTCACAAAGATTGTTTCTGACAAATTCAATGGGTTGACTACAATGTGTAGCAATGCTTGAAGTCAAAGGGATATTCACTACGATTGATCCAGGATTGTTATCAATACCGTGACTTCCTCAAATCCTGTATTTGAAGAAGTGTTGTAATTGGTACAACCAAAAGGTTTTGGAAAAACATATGGATACTAGTGTCTCGTAAACTGAATTCTCGATTTGATGAATGATCAAAGGATTTTGGACTTAGCCAAAATATCGAGGAAACATGCATTTGCATGAAACTGAGTGGGAGCTGAATAGTTTCCTGAAACTTGATATATGTAGACGACATATTTTGAGTGGGAGCTATGGGAGTATTATCCTAGCCTTATATGTAAATGACATATTTGAGTAGGAGCCATGTGGTTAGTATCCTGAACTTAATATGTGTCTGACATATCTAAGTGGGAGCCATGTGGATGTTATCCTTGTCTTATATGTGGCTGACATATTTGAGTGGGAGCAATATGAGTGTTATCTAAAGACTTAATATGTGCATGACATATTTGAGTGGGAGCATGATAACATTCTCATATATGGATAACATATTACGAATGGTGCAGTTTGTGTTAATGATTATTTGAATCGTTCATAAATGAAGATGAATAAAGTATTAAGCATTGAAGATCTATTAAGATAGATATGTGTTTAATAACATTGAGTCGTAATACTTTCCTGGATAAGATTCTGAAGGAGTTCAGAATGGGACAAGTCAAGAAGTGGTCCTTACTTGTATATCCAAGAGAAGTATTGAGTTAATCTCAGTACAAGAACAATGGTTAATGGTTATTGAAAGAAATGGATGTGTTGGATCCTCTATGCCTTTGTCATAGGTTCTTTCATATAAAACCAGAGTTTTGTACTCGACGTAATGTGACCCAAGTTCTTAGTAGTAAGAACATGTTGTGATATGATTTATGAGTAAATCATTGAACAAAGAGTTAAGTTTATCCTTCAGTGTCTGGAGAGAACTGAGGATATATGTCAATTTGTAAAGGATAGTGGACTTGACCATAAATGTTATGCTGGTTCAAGTTTTGACACTAACCTAGAAAATTGAGATATCATACTAATGAATGCCTAAGTTGAAAGAAACATGGTTAGACATCAAAGTTGCATACAATGCACTAAGGATTGAATCTACATTGATGTGGCTGCTTTAGAAGTAGCAGGAGTTATATTATGGCTTAAGAAGTTCGACTTCTGATTGAGTGAGTTTCAAGTGTGCATGACTATGGGAAAGTCCGCGTGACCCACCGGATGTCATTGCTATGACACAGCAAACGAAGTCTCACTTCACCGCCAAATATATATACCTCATCATTATAGTGGATAATGAAGGAATGTCAAATTAGGTGACATTATGATTTGCAAAAGGACATACGGTTCTGAATGGTACCCAGACCGTTGATACAACCTCTTCCACGGGCAAGCATGATCAATAAGGAGTTATGATCCAGAGAAAATGCAACTAGTTTATTTGTACTCTAGTGCAAGTGGGAGACTGTTGGGAATGTGCCCTAGAGGCAAATAAAATATGTTTTATCGAGCATATTCCATTAGTTCATAATACGTTTGATACTATGCTAGAACTGTATTAAGCGGAAACATTAATACAGGTGTGGTATACAAACAACCAGGTCCCTAGTTAACCCTAGTATACTAGTCCATTGGGCGATTGATGATCAAGGTTTCCTGATCATGAGACAATGGCGTCTGTTGACAATGGAGTCGTGTCATTGGATAATGATATGATGGACATACACCCACCAGAAGTGTTGCGATGTGATCAAGTCACATAGTTCGACATTGCGATAACTATAACGTAGTGACCAGATCCTTTGACCGTAATGATCATACGTAATTGTCATCTATGAGGAGACTTTGATTTGTATCCCACCGCCTGACTGAAATATGCTGGCTATAACGGTGCACTTTGGGTATTCCGAAATAGATGGTTGATGAGTATGCAAATAGATCAAAGCGGGATTTGTCCATCCGTGTGACGGATAGGTACTCTGGGCCCACTCGGTGATGTTACATCATAAAGTTTGCAAACGTGTGACTAGGTCATGAAGTTGTAATATCACGGGAACGAGTAAACTTGTTTGTTGAGAACGAGGACGAACTAGGTATAGTGAATACCGATGATCAAACCTCGGACAAGCAAAGTACCATGGGACAAAGGGAACAGGCACACGGTTAACGGATCCAACAGCGATTGAAGTTCATTCGATGGAAGCGCAGGGGCTATCAAGGATTGTAACCAGGTCCAATTGATTAGTCATTGATCAATGAGAATTGTCTCGATCATGTCTGATGTTTCCCGGACCGTAGGGTGTTACACTTAAGGGTACTCGACGCAGTAAGGATTGATTCGGGATCACCGGAGAAATTGGAGAGAACACCGGAATTGTTCCGGTGATGACCGGAATTGTTCCGATGAAGGCCGGAAGCTGTTCTGGGTATTTTGAAAGGTTCAAAATATATTTAATAATGTTTAATATATGTTTTATTATTTAATTATCTGAATTAAATATTAAAATGTATTTAAATATAATTAAAAATGAATGAAAAGGCATATGGGCCTCATAGGGCCCATTAGGGGGAGAGGGAGTCCTCCCCCATGGTCCATGGCGCCATGAGGGGGCCCACCCCCCCTTATTTGGTGCGCCACCCCCCTCCCTTGGGATTAGTCCCACATGGGAAGTTGAGGGGAGGTGGCACCCCTCCTTGACCTATATACGGAGGGGTAGGGGTGCCCTTTTAATCATGAATTTTTTGAGAAAAGTTTCTCGTCTCTCTCCCTCCTTTCTCCTTCCTTTGAGCGGACTCCCCTTGTTTGGAGGCTGCTCTGGGTTGGGGATTTCTCCACTATACGCACGCCGTCGTGCTGCTGGAATCGGGATCCGAATCCATCTTCTTTCCGCTGCTCTACTGGTTCGGAGCCCGGAGGGACGTCGGGTATACTGTATGTGTATAATCCCGCGAGGCACTACACTTGTGGTGCTACTTCATCATCGTGGTCGTATCGCGAGGTCTTCATCAGCAACGTTCCGACGGGGACGTAATCCCGTCATCGGTCCGCAAGGGTCGGGTGGCTACAGGAGTCATCGTGGATCTGCGCGGCATCGGGGATTGCCGGTACGACTACACCAACCACGTTCATGCGGGAACGTTTCCCGCTTAACGGACTACATACTGGTATGTGATCTATTTCTGTCCGTTACTTACATCAGCATAGCATAGGCCTTGGGATTGGGTATCGTAGGTCAAGGAAAAAATTGTGTTTTCTGCCCCGAACCCCAACAGAGTAAGTAGATACCTTGGAGGATTTGGCCACGAAGCAGAAGGCAGGAGTTTTGTCTCCAGCTTCATCATCAACATGTGATGGATCATATTCCTCAGTGCTGAAGGTTGACTTGGAGATAAGCGACGTGGCAAGAGCCAGACCAGCCACACCCTCAGATTCTTCAGATTCTTCTTCCTCAGCATCAGGGTCAGAACCAGATTCTTCAGAGTCCAATTCTTTGCCGAGATATGCGCGAGCCTTACGTGAGTTGCTATTCCTTTATCCAGCAGACTTTGAGGATCTTGAGGATTTATTCTTTGTATTTTCATCAGAACTGTCATCTTTCCCTTTCTTCTTCTTCTTCTTCTTCTTCAGTATAGCTTCCTTTTCCCATAGAGGACACTCAGCGATGTAATGCCCAGGTTTCTTGCATTTGTGGCAGAGTCATCATCTTTTATTTTTCTTGAGGAGGATCTTGAGGAATTTCCGAAGCGATTCTTCTTCGTGAATCTTTCGAACTTTATGGTGAGGAGAGCAAGTTCCCGGCTGAGGGTTTCAGGATCATCAGTATCAGCCTCAGACTCTTCATCAGAGGACACTCTTCGTGCTCTAGCTTTTAGCGCGCGGACTTTAGGTGTGGAGCTGTACAAGTCTCATTTTTCAGAGAGCTTCAGTTCATAAGCATTGAGGCGCTCGAGAATGACAGCAAGATCCAGAGTCTTGAAGTCAGGTCTTTCTTGAATCATCAGCGATAGGAACTCAAACGAGTCATCCAGTGACCTCAGTAGTTTCTTCACCACCTCATGATCGGTGATATCAGCGGCACCTAGAGCTTGAAGTTCATTGGATATGTCAGTGAGTCTGTCATAGGTTTGATGCACATGCTCGTTGTCCAGCCTCTTGAACCTGTTGAAGAGACTGCAGAGTGTGTCAACTCGAGAGTCTTGTTGAGCAGAGACTCCTTCATTAACTTTTGACAGTCTTGTCCATATATTCTTTGCAGTATCCAGACCACTGATACGGTTGAACTGAGCCTTGTTGAGGTGACCACCAATAATGCTTCGAGCTTTTGCATCAAGCTGTCAGTTCTTCTTGACAACTTCAGGAGCAGTCATTAAGGTAGCTTCACGAATGCCTTGATCAACAATATCCCACAGATCCTTGTCAATGGCTTCAAGATGCATCCTCATCTTGTTCTTCCAGTACGGGTAGTTTGTCCCGTCGAAGATGGGGCAGTTTGAGGCAACGCTCATTGTACCTGAGGTCGACATAACTAAAACTCCAGGTGGTTAAACTGAATCGCACAGAACAAGGGAGTACCTTGCTCTGATACCAATTGAAAGTGCAATATATCGACCAAAGGGGGGTGAATGGGAGATTTTTTAATATCTCGAGGAATTTCTATTTCCTCAGGACTGAGGCAATACGAAATTCAGGAAGTTGAAACCCGAGGAAGAACAAATGAAGTACAAAAGCAATGGCGTGAATTGAAAACAACCTATTTCATAACTAAGGTAAGATTGAAGCACGAACTGAGGAATCAGTGCAGAATGAACTCAGAACGTAAGGCATCAGGATAAGTCATTAGTGCATAAACATAATAACTGAGGCTGAAGAAATATCACCAGGGCACTGAAGACGAAGACTTGATGAACCAGTTCGAGTTGCTGTGACAACTCTACGTCTGGTTGGAGAGGCTGAGATTGAACTCAGAAGACATGGTCTTCACCTTATTCTCCTTGAACTAAAGTCCTCAGACTCCGTCCAATAAGTCAGGTGAGTCTTCAAGGTAGACTCCTGAAACCTTCACAGACTCAGTCACTCAGGGAAGTCACAATTGCATCTTGACTTCCTCAGACTGAAGACTTCTACACCGGCTGGAAGATCACAGTCTTCAAGAGTAAAAAGCTTTGGATCACTCGAACCGACTTCCTCAGAAATGCTCAACTACTCGGGCTGGTGGTTTTCCTCACTTAGGTTCTTCAGTATCCTCGGAGGTGGGTTTCTCTCAAATGACAAGTGTCAGTTTTTCTCTCAGAGCAGCCAACCCACAAATGGGGCTGGGGGTGGCTATTTATAGCCGTGGAGCAACCCCAGGTGAAAGGACATAAATGCCCATGCATGAAATTACTTCCATGCCCACCCTTCGGACTGTTGGCTGGATCGGTACCAGCACTCACCATGTGACACGTGGCACGGTCGGAATCTCACTCTCTCTTTCTTCAGGCGAACTGCACTGGTAGTTTCTGAATCCTCAACCGAAGACAATCTCCTCAGTGTCCTGAAGAACATCGTCTCAGACACCCGAGGAATTGAACTTCTACTGCAGGAGATTTCTCTGGGTTTTCTTCAGGATTTCTAATTGAGCACTTCGTCATAAATACAGAACTCATTTTCCTCAACCCCTCCAACAGTGCGGTGTTTTCCTACGACTCAAGAAGTATAAAAAGTCTTAGCGAAGACTACGATTCAATTTCGTCTTCAGCGCGAACATCCCCAGGATCTGGTACAGCTTCAGCTTCAGCCGAATGCTTCAGGATCCTGATTCCTCAGGATTTTGCACTACTTCAGTCTTCAGGAAGCACACCGATTTCTCCCATGTTCCTCAACATTTTGTGGGGTCGACAACGGTGGTTAACCTCATCCTCAGGGACTGTTTCCTGTGTATACTCACAAACACATCACTCCCTTAACCGTTTTGTCATGAAATACTCCAAAACCTCAAAGGGAGCACTAGATGCACTTACAAGTAGACTTCTCCAAGATGAATGGCTTCAGGATCTTTAGCTTCACATTTCTTCCAGAGGGCTCCAGTCACACCTAAGTGATCCCATAGTTCTCCTTCACGTGGATCATGAAATTGATGCCCACTATGGCGATCTTGCTCTTCATGAGCTTCAGTCATAGAGATGCCTTTCTGCTTCGGCGGATTTGCTTTAGCAGAAGGAGTCATATCCACCACTGCCTTCTTCTGGGAAGCCCTGGTTGCTTTCTCAGCCTTCTTTGTTGCAAGACCAGCAAGTGCTGCCTTGCGTTTGGCTTCAGTTTCTAAAAGTTGTTTTGATTCAGTTGCAGCCTTCTCTTCATTTTTCTTGGCTTCTTCGAGCTTGCGCTTCGTTTCAGCCATCTCATCAGCAAACTTGGAAGAGTCAAGTTCTCTTTGTTTCCTTGCTGCTTCTTCTGCTTCCGTCTGCTTGATGGCAGAATCGCGGGCAAGAACGCTTCGATTAAGTGCCTCCTCGAGGTCTTTCTGCTTCAGATCATCTTCAGTAAGCTTTCGCTTCGTGGAAGGGATTGGAGCAGCAGATGGCTTAGGCTTCGCTGATGCAGCAGCCTTCGAAGATTTTTGTTGCTTCGCTGGGTCGTGCCTCAGCTTAGATCGCCTCTCGGTGTTGAGGTTTTCTGTCGGTGGCTTGGATGCCAAGGGCTTCGCGACCACCAAGTTTGTCATATCAATAGTGGGGCGAGCTGCGGGCTTATCTGTTGGGTCTTGAATCTTTAGCCCTTTGGCAGCAGGTTTCTCTCCAGGCTTCTTCTTCAATGGAATTCGAAGCTTTTCTTTCTTGGGAAGAGGGGAAACTTCTTTGGACTCATCATCTTCTTCAGCATCTGATTCATCATCAGCTTCAGCCTTGGACTCATCATGGATGGAGTCTTCTAGAGCAGCTTGTTCCTGCCTTGATCGCTTTCCTCATCAGTGAAGGCATGAGGGGTGAGGCAGTTTTCTTCTTCAGTTTGCGTTTCTTCTTCGAGCTCGGCCCATCGCCATGAGCTTTGGTAGCAACTAACTTGGCTGCCTTTTTCTCATCTTTGAGATGTTTCTTTTCGGCAGTGATTCTCAACCGCTTTTGCTCTTCTGGGTAGTCATCGGGTGTCTTGAATGTATTGGGGTGAGGATACTTCGGTGGGACTGGGTAGTAGAGATGTCGATTTTCTTCGGTATACTTGCCGCACATGTGTGAAGTATACTGGAAGGGTGGACTAAAGCAAATTGCATTGCCCATTTCCAATTAGGGATACTTTTGTACTTGTACCACCTGATGGCCTAGTAGCACCAAATGCCTTGCAAGAGAATCTTTCGCTGGTCCTTTGTTTCTTCAGGAGGTGTGTCATATCCAAGCTGTTTCCAAATTGTTTCGGGAATTCCATGAGCATTGTTCTTCTCCTTCGTTCTGCCTCCTCTTTTCTTAGGAGCATTTTGTTCAGCTTCGTTGATGTGGTCAAGTAATGGGGACTCATCACCGAAGCCCAAATCCTCAGACATCCTGTGAAGAAGAAAAAGGGAGCGAGGGAAAAAGAACAAGTATGTACTGAGCACCAGCAAAAGTTTCGACCAAACAAAAGGATTTTGACAAGAGATTCAGTTGAATATGGGTGATGATTTCGGCCTGTTCTGAGCTAGACTTAGCAACATCAATTGAGCCAACGATAAACTGCATACCCTAGCACAGAACAGAGGACATCAAAACCCTAACTTCTAACCTGAATCGGGATGGGAAGCTTTTGCTTGCTAAATGTAAGGCCCGATATGCGGTACTGTTCCAGATCTAGATGTTTCCATCCAGATCCCGGGACGAAGCACATATCGGTCCCATCGCGACATATGACAATGTCATATTCCCCGGATTTCCAACATGATATCACAACATTACAACTGCATGAATACAACATCTCATACAATCGGCATACAACTGCCTTAATACAATACAACAACGGAAGATACATGTCTGAGCACAGACTACAATCAAATGCCTAGTGGCAAAGATAAAAACATCGATCCCCATAACCACATAGGTCCAGGCCCTCCACCGGGATCCGCCTAACTAGTTGTCGTCGAGTCTCCACGTGAAACGTCGATCACCATACCTGTTGTCGATCAAGAACCCTGAAAAGAGTTTGGGGCTAGTATCATGAGTACAGAAGTACTCAGCATCCAACTGTAGTGGTCAACTGACCCAGCAAGGACTTCATCACTCGTCATTCTAGGACAACTAGTAGTTTACGGTAAGGATGGGGTAAGTGGTGAGGTTGCTGACGAACTAGCATCTATGAAGTGGCTAACGATCTAGAGAGTAAGGTAAGAAGCCAAGCATACGATGAGGAATCGCCTCCAACAAGTCTGCTATCCACCTACTTACGCAAGCATAACACCTATCATGTCCTTGTCCTCCTCTTCGCATCCCGGCGAAGAAAAGCAGTCAAGGCACACAAACATTTGTCAAGTTTATTAAGATGATCTCAGTTGTTGTTGTCTATGAACAAGGAGTAGGTCTCAAGTCGTCCATAACCGTTGACACGGCTTCTCGAAAAGATTTAACCCTACAGGGGTGTACCAACTGCCCATTACAAGGCTCCGCACGCACGCCCATCTCTCTCACTTGCGACCCATTATAGGCAACCATTTTATGATTTAGTTCCGAGAGATCCGAAACGACAGGTCCCTCTAACTAACAACAAACAAATCCGTGTGGCCCCCGGTGAGTCGACATCCAGCTCAGGAGCCGGCCGCGCTCTCGATCTGGTCTCTACCGTATGACTCCATGTTTGGATTGCCGGTTAATCTCACATGAGACCGGGTCCTCAGCCGGTCATGATGGGCCATCAAGGAACCATGTCCTTACTGGTCCTGGTTGTTTTACAGGATGTCTGCCAGGAGCTACCCGACAGACATATATGCATGGTTTTCAAATGGTAAATCATCTTGGGCTACCACTAGAAATGTTTGAAGCTAGGTAGGTAAGAAAACGGGACCCCATAGCATCCCACACGCGGTTAGGCACGCTCAGTCTTAAAACCAATACCCGGAACTCGGATCCTAAGTGACTCGAATGGAACAAAGCGTCGGGGTGGGATAGCCTAGACCTTCCATCCTTCGTCGAATATAGTCAACATTTATAATAATCATATCATCAACAACAATATAATAAGGTGATAGCCCAAAACCAAGGAGTAACAGGGTAACATCGTAGCACCCTAAGCATGCATACTAAGCAGGGGCTGAGCAACGAGCAATAGTAACATAGCAGTACATGGTTTGCTGGGACGGGACATGGCTGTATCGATTTGAAAGAGGTTGTAAGTGTGAGAGTTCGAGCCATAACCTAGTAGAAAACCTTCATGTGCCTTAAGGGCAATTTTGGAGCTATGATTCATATCTCTAATAAAGCAAGGAGCACCAAATACCCTAAGATATGATACATTGGGCTTGTTATCAGTGATAAGCTCATGTGAAGTCTTCTTCAGAAATTTGTGAAGGTAAACCTTGTTGATGATATGACATGCAGTGTTAATTGCTTCATCCCAGAACCAGATGGGAGTTTTGTATTCAGCAAGCATGGTTCTGGCCATTTCAATAAGAGTTCTATTCTTCCTTTAAACTACACCATTTTGTTGAGGTGTATAAGCAGCAGAGAATTCATGAGTAAAGCCATGATCATCAAGAAAATCTTCAATATGAGTATTTTTTAATTCAGTTCCATTATCACTTTGGATATGCTTCAGAGATAATTCATATTCAGTTTGAGCTCTCTTAGCGAATGATTTGAAGATTTCAACAACTTTGCTCTTGTCATACAGAAAGAAAACCCAAGTATAACGAGAAAATTCATCAACAATTACGAGACCATAATTTTTTCCTCCCAAACTTGCATAATTTTGAGGACTGAAAAGATACATGTGAAGTAATTCAAGGGGACGAGTGGTGGTCATGATAGTCTTCGCTGAATGATGTTTCTTCGTAATTTTGCCAGCTTCACAAGCACTGCAGAGACGATCCTTATTGGATTTTACTTCGGTAAGGCCAATAACATGTTTCTTCTTCACTAGGGTTTGAAGATTTATCATCCCTGCATGACCAAGTCTTCGATGCCATAACCAAACAGATGAAGCTTTTGCCATTAAGCATGTGGATACTGCAGGGCCTTAATAAAAATCAACAATATATAAATCTCCTTTTCGGTAACCCTCTAAGACAAAAGTATAGTCATCCTGTGAAAACACAACACAGCGCGAAGTGGAAAATAGAACAAGCATACCCATATCGCATAACTTTGAAATAGACATGAGATTATACCCAAGAGATTGAACTAGCATAACCTTGTCAATATGCTTATCTTTCGATATGGCAACCTTACCCAAACCTAAAACTTTACCCTTCTTGTTATCACCGAAGGTAATGTACTTCCGAGAATATTGAGATAGTTTTTCTTCGGTGAATAACTCCTTGTCTCCGGTCATATGATTAGTGCAACGACTGTCCATGACCCATTCGGATCCACCAGAGACATAGCCCTGGAGAAGAATTAGTTCTTCTTAACCACCCACAAACGAGCAGGTGATGGAGAAGGGGTGGAAGCACTTGTTGAAGCAATATCAAATCAAACAGGGTTATATTGCCTAGGGGGGCCATCAAGTATACCATAAATGTAATTCATCTGCGAAGGATTAGGATATGAATGAGCATATGCAATCTTATCATTATTATCACGGTGTCGATAAGTGTAACGACCAGTGCGATAGTATTCCTTTTGAGGAGCATTTGATTCAGGCACCAGTGAATCATTTCTCTCCTCGAGAGAATAGAAGTGTTTCGGTGGTACCGAAGACTTTCTCTGCATAGAATGGTTAGCAGGAAATTTCTCAACGAGTGACTTGCGCACCCAAATTTGTCTCTTATAGAAACCATTCTTTGGAGGGGCACCAATGTATTCGGCCGAAACCTTTCCTTCCTGGTCCTTGACAAGCTTGTAGTCAGAATCAAGTGATTCATCAACAATTGCCTTATCAATTTTGCAGTTGTAACCTGAAAGATTAGCAATATCTATAGGCTTATCCTTCGCTAGAACCCATACAGTTTTAGGGTATTGCTCAGGTTCCCAGTAAGTGTCATCAGGGTTTAGCTTCATTTCAAAGCCAACACCTTCATTCCTAGGATTACTTTGAAGGAGTGCCTTCTTTAGGATATCACAAAGATGTTGGTGCCCTTGAACACTTTTGAACAGTCCTATTTCAAAAAGATCTTTCAACCTGAGGAGTTCCTCGGTAACAGTAGATTTTTCCACATCTGAGGCATTAGTATCATCAATAATAATAGCTGCTTTGCCTTTAGAATCGGTTTTGTTTCGTTCCAGGCAAGTTAAGCAAGGTGAATCAGATTTTTGATTTGCTTCAGAACCTTGTTGAGCCATGAGAGAGAGATTGACATTTTCCAACACTTCATGAGCCTCTTTCAGTTTTTCGAGAGCCATTTTCCTCTGAAGAAATTCATAGGTAAGCTTCTCATAGTCAACTAAAAGAAGATCATGCCGAGAGGATAATTCTTAATACTTCTCCTTCAGAGCATCATGATCAATAGTTAAAGTTTGACCTTTCTCTATCTCATCGATCAACAGGGTCTCTAATTTCATAATGGTTTTGCTTAGCGAATCAAGTTCATCTTGTTGGATTGAAGCAATTTTAGCTAGTTTAGAATAGCTTATCTTTGAGTCACTTTCATATGAAGAACAATCAGAAGTATCATAGGTAACTTTGGATGAAGATACCATTGCTTTGGCCATGAAGCAGTATGCAGGAGTTTCATCTTCACTACTGTGGTTGGTGAAGAATGAGCTCGAAGCACCTGCTGAAGCAAATGCCAATCCAGCAACACCATGAGACTCGGATCCAGATGGAGATCTTGAGCCTGATTCTGCTCTGGACCCAGAGGCTTCTTCTTCAGAATTCATCTCTTTACCCAGATAGTCCTTGGCACGGTGAGAATTGCTTCGACGAGATGAGTGTGACTTCGAAGAAGAACTCTCACGCTTCTAGTGATACTTATTTTTCTTGTCATCATCAGAATCTTTCTTCTTGTATCTTCTTGAACTGGAATCATGTCTCTTCGACTCATAGCTTCTGGAGGATCTGTGGGACTTTCTTGAGGAATCTCTAAGTGAATGCTTTGATTTCTTTTCAGCTTCCCGCAATGGGCAGTCAGCAATGTACTGGCCTGGTTTCTTGCATTTGTAGCAGCACTTGTCCTTAGATGGAGAGCTTCTTGAGGATGAACAGTGAGACGAGTTAATTGAGTTTCTTGACGAGTAATTCTTCTTCGGTGAAGAGAAACCTTTTCTCTGGAAGCGGTTGAAGCGTCTCATGATCAATGCCAAATCCTTCCCAATGCTTGCAGGATCATCAGATTCGACGCCGGAAGCAGAACTAACTTCGGGCGAAGAGTGGAGTGAAGCTTTTGTTTTAAAGCATGTGATCTTCTTCGAGAGCCATTTATATCACGCTTCTCATATTCTTCCATTTCAAATGTGGTGAGTCTCTCAAGGATATCAGCAGCAACAAGATTTCTAAAATTAGTCCTTTCCTTGATCATTAGCACAATGTGGTCGAAAGAGTCATCCAACGAGCGAAGCAAAGTCCTCACCACCATGTGAGGGGTGATGTCTTCAGCGCCGAGGGAAATCAACTCATTTTCAAGAGTACTGAGTCTGCTATATATGGAGTTGACCTTCTCTCCCTTGTGTCTCTTGAACCTGTAGAATTTGCTTCGGAGAGTGACTACTCTGGCGTCTTTCTGAGTGGAAACTCCTTCTCCAATCTTTTGAAGATATTCCCAGACTCCTTTGGCAGAAGGGATATTCTTCACTTCATGATATTTCTTTGGAGTCACATGATTGGTGATGAATACCCAGACTTTAGAATCAAGTGATAGACCTTTGATTTCATCAGTTGTGGGATTATCCTTGTCCTTGAGCTGAACTCCATTCTTGACAGCTTCCCAGGCAGCAGAATTGATGGCAATGATATTCCTCATCATATTGTCCTTCTAGTACGGGTAGTCCTTCCCATTGAAAATAGGAATAGGTTCGCCGGAGCGAATAGCTGCAAACGACATACTTTAAAGCACTCCAAGAGGTTAATCCAAAACACACAGAGTGTAGGGAGTGACTACCTCTGATACCAATTGAATGTCCAAGTATGTGATCAGAGGGGGAGGGGTGAATCAATGGGATTCGGTGGTCTGGCTTTTGGGTTTTGCTTCGGTGGCGTTCTTGGGGTGCTCTTGTCGGGACCCGGAATATGCGTATGTAATTCATGTTACAACACAATCATATGGAGAGTCGAGAGCCATACCCACTTGTCTATGTAGACAAGGACAAGCACAGAACACTCTCGGACAGCATCGTACGTGAGGGGCATCCCATCCAGGCCGGATGATCAACTGAGATGGGTCCTCATCGCCCGCTCACAAGTCTAAATGATTATGGGTGGTGAAATCCCATACTCATAGACAAGTCGCCTCAACCATATTATCGATTGAATTATAACACTTACATAAACAGACTCCATCCCGATCACTTATTGTTTGTTCTTTGTAAACCATCTTGACATGTGTATGATATGCCTCTGATGTTCAAGTGAAATGGTTTGCATTACAATGGTTCAAATTTGAATAGCCTTTGAATTAAATTTGAATTAATTCCAATTAAACCAAATAGCAAAAGCTACTGGTCCCAATTTAAGATCAACTCAAACATGGTTGAAAGTTGGATATCTGGATAGAGCATTTTCTGTTGATCATTTTTCATATATTATATGTTAAATTTGGAGTTCATATGAATTTCCTATGAATTTTAGAAGTTTAAACAATTTTCTGCCATTTTCTGGTTTCCTTTTAATTAGAAATTCATTTACTGCGTCATCACCACGTCAGCATGACGTGGGGGGGCTGACTTCTGGGGCCCCCATGTCAGCGGGAGAGGGAATTAATCCCTCTTTGTTTTAGTTAGCAGAGGGGTTAGGGGGGTTTGGGGGCCCACTGTCAGTGGCTGTGGGGTGGGTTGGTGGGTTAATTAGGTTAGGGCTAACAGGGGCCACGTGGGCACGTCAGCGGGGAGGTCTCCGGTGACCACCAGTGCGGCGGCGCTGTACGGGGAGGAGGCTCCCGACCTCCATTTGACGCGCAAAAAGCTCCGGGAGGGAGCCCTTGCTCTCCCGCATCGAAAGGATCTAGCAGGGGGTCACAGAGAGGGATACTTCGACACCGGTGACGACGAGGTGCGGCGGCCGGCTGCTGGCTCCGATGAACTAGCGGTACAGGGCACGTGAGGTGTAGAGGAGAAAGGGGAAATGAGCGCGAGCTCACCCTGAGTGTCGTGGTGAGGACGTCGAGGTGGGAGGGGCATTGGGGACGACGGAATCCTCGTAGAGCTTCACGGCGGCCGGCGGCGAGGAGTTTAAAGATAGCGGAGTCTCCGGGTGCTTTGGGCTCGATTGGAAGCGTAGCTTGATGAAGGCGTCGACGGCGGTGCGGCTGGACAGTCTTGCGCGACGAATGGCGGACGTTACCCACGGTGGCGCGTGATGGCGGCGACGGCGAACTCTCGGGTGCGGCGAGATTCCGGCGAGGGAGACCGTGAGGGAGAGCGGGGAGAGGGGGAACTGGTGCGGGGTGTCGTGGCGTGTTCCGTGGCATGCTTAGAGGCCAGGGGAGGGCCTAGAACCTCGCCGGCATCGCGGTGGCGTCGGTTGCGTGCTCTCTGCTCGACAGCGAGCGGCTTGAGGAAGAGGACAAGAGAGGAGGAGGTGGGCATGGGCCGTGGTGCGGCTAGTTGGGCCTAATGCTAGGTAAGCCCTTCTGTTTGTTTCTTTTCTTTTTCTTTTCTGACATTTGTTTACTCTGCTAAAAAAATAACAAAGCATTTTATAAAATGCCCCAAATTTGTATATGGCCTCACTATATATATAGCTAGCCACTTATAAAGTTTGGGAATTTTTAAAATTCAACTAATTTGAACTTTAATTCAAATAGGGGTTTAATTTAATTTCCAAGCCCCTTTTGGAATTTTTGAGAAATCTTGGTGCATGCAGTGGGACCCACTTCACTTTATATGTGATCATGCATATTTATAAGACTTTTCAAAAATAACAGAGGAATTTTTGGAAGAAATTTTTGTCTGGCCATTTAATTAAATTCTCTAGGGCTTTTCTTTTCCCCATTTTTTTAATTTCTTTTGAAATTTTCACATGATGCAAAGGGGCACTCAAACCCTAGCACTTACCCAAGTTGGGGTTCTGACAACTCGCCCCCACTCAAAAGAATCTCGTCCCGAGATTCAGAAGTCATCGGGCGGAAGGTGGGGTACTCGGCACGGAGGCGGTCTTCTCTTTCCCATGTTGCTTCTTTCTCGGAGTGATGTGACCATTGCACTTTGAGGAACTTGATCTTCTAACGATGCGTGAAACGCTCTGCGGAATCAAGAATATGAACGGGGTACTCTCGATAAGAAAGGTCATCTTGGAGATCAAGCATTTCTTGGTCGACTTCGCGGATGGGGTCCTTGAAGCAACGCCTGAGTTGTGACACATGGAATACATCATGTACTCGGGAAAGGTGCGGAGGTAGTTCAAGTTGGTAGGCAACTTCTCCACGTTTAGCGAGAATGCGGAAGGGTACGATGTAACGTGGGGCCAACTTGCCTTTGATACCGAATCGTTGGGTTCCCTTCAGAGGAGTAACCCGAAGATAAGCCTTCTCATCCAGATTGTAGCTTCCTTGCCTATGATGACGATCATAGTAGCTTTTCTGACGAGACTGAGCGGATTTCAATTGATCACGAACAATGCGAACTTGCTCTTCTGCTTCCTTGATCATATCCGGTCCAAAGAATTGTCTTTCACCGGTTTCTAACCAGTTTAGGGGTGTTCGACATCGTCGTCCATAGAGGAGTTCAAAAGGAGACATGTTCAGACTAGATTGGAAACTATTGTTATAAGAAAATTCGGCGAATGGAAGAGACTTCTCCCAATTCTTTACGAATGAGATAACACAAGCTCTGAGCATGTCTTCGAGAATTTGGTTAACCCTTTCGACTTGACCACTAGACTGAGGATGGAAAGTTGTAATAAAGGAGAGATGAGTTCCCATTGCATTCTGAAAGCTTCCCCAAAATCTAGAGGTGAAAAGGCTACCACGATCAGAATTGATTTCCAAAGGGACACCATGAAGAGACACAATTCTAGAGACATACAAGTCCGCTAACTGACTAGCAGTTATAGACTCGCGAACGGGAAGGAAGTGAGCAACTTTTGAAAGTCGGTCAGTGACAACGAAGATGGCATCATTTCCTTTCTGGGTTTTTGGAAAGCCGGTGATGAAGTCCATACCGACTTTGTCCCATTTCCAGTCGGGAATAGGCAAAGGTTGAAGAGTACCAGCAGGGCTTTGGTGATCAGCCTTAATGCGACGACAAACATCACATTCGGCAACATATCAAGCAATGTCTCTCTTCATCCTAGTCCACCAAAATCTCTGGCGTAGATCTCGGTACATTTTTGTGCTACCGGGATGAATCGAGAGGGGTGTGTCATGGGCTTCTTTGAGGATGAGTTGCCTTAGATCTCTATTCTTAGTTACTACCAAACGAGTTTCAAAGAATACCGTTCCTTTGCTATCTGTGGAGAAACATTTAGCAACTCCGCTATCAATGTTCTCCTTGATCCGGCGAACACCTCGTGCACGCCTTTGGGCAACTATGATTTTTTCCTCAAGGGTTGGTTTCGCCACCAAGGTAGAAATAAATCCATGAGTAAGAACCTCAAGATTGAGCTTGCAAAATTCCTCATGAAGAAGTGGTTGACACTGTTGTAACATGAGGTTGTTACAATACGACTTACGACTTAGTGCATCAGCCATGACATTGGCTTTGCCTGGGTTGTAAGAAATTCCTAAGTCATAATATTTTATCAACTCTATCCAGCGTATTTGCCTGAGATTAAGATCTGGCTGGGTGAATATGTATTTGAGGCTTTGGTGGTCGGAATAGATCTCACAACGATTACCAAGGAGGTAATGTCGCCAAGTCTTCAGGGCATGAACTACGACAGCGAGTTCAAGATCATGGGTAGGATAGTTCTTTTCATGTGGACGCAACTGGCGTCTAGCGTAAGCTACCACATGTCGATCTTGCAAATGTATGCATCCTAACCCTTGCCGTGAGGCGTCACAAAAGATCTCGAAATCCTTTTTGGTGTCTGGAGGCGCAAGTACGGGTGCAGAAGTCAATCTTCTTTTTAGCTCTTGAAAGCTTTCCTCGCACTTGGGGGTCCATTGGAATTTCTTATCTTTCTTGAGGAGTTCAGTTAGAGGCTTTGCCACTTTAGAAAAGTTCTCGACGAAGCGGCGACAATAGCTTGCTATGCCAAGAAAACTCCTAACTGGCTTAACCGATTCAGGTGGAGTCCAGTCAAGGACGGCCTGAACTCTCTCGGGATTGACAACAATGCCTTTTGCAGAAATCACGTGGCCTAAGTAGGTCACTTCTGGTAGCCAAAATTCACACTTGGATAATTTAGCATACAGGCGATGCTCTCGAAGTTTCATCAATACCATCCTGAGATGTTCGGCATGTTCTTCTTCGTTCTTCGAGTAGATGAGAATGTCATCAAGATAAAACACAACAAATTTATCTAGGTACTCCATGAAGATCGAATTCATTAAGCGCGAGAATCTGGCGGGGGCATTGGTTAAACCGAAGGACATGACAATGAACTCGTAAAGACCATAACGAGTAGTGAAAGCCTGCTCTGATACCAAGTCTGTCGGGACCCAGAATATGCGTATGTAATTCCTGTTACAACAGTATCATATGGAGAGCCGAGAGCTGTACCCACTTGTCTAAGTAGACAAGGACAAGCACAGAATACTCTCGGAAAGCATCGTACGTGAGGGGCATCCCATCTAGGCCGGATGATCAACTGAGATGGGTCCTCATCGCCCGCTCACAAGTCTAAATGATTATGGGTGGTGAAATCCCATACTCATAGACAAGTCGCCTCAACCATATGATCGAGCCCGCCCTAGACCCCGACTAAGTGATCGGGCTGGAGTAAGTCTATGTAAGGGTTATAATACAATCGATAGTATGGTTGAGGCGACTTGTCTATGAGTATGGAAGTTCACCACCCATATCAGTTAGACTTGTGTGTGGAAGATGAGGACCCATTTCAGTTGATCATCCGTCCTGGATGGGATGCCCCTCACGTTCGATGCTTTCCGAGAACGTTCTGTGCTTGGCCTTGTATGCTTAGACAAGTGAGTACGGTTCTCGGCTCTCCATATGATTGTGTTGTAGCGAGTCTTGCATACGCTAACCCCGGGTCCCGACAGACTTTGTCTCAGAGCAGGGCTAACTGTAGGATTATCAGCCTTGGCCGAAGTCGAGTCTATCTTCCTATAGTTAAATAGTTACTTTGGGTATATAAGGGAACAACGTAAGGCTTCTTTTTTCTCCTTACCCTCATCGTTCTGAGTTCTGAGTCACCCTCATCTTGTTCTATGGGAAGATAGGACTAGGCTCATCTATGTCTTACTAGAAAATCTCGTTGTTTGCTTCCTTGTAGCCGTAGGAAAGTTGTGTTCGGTTTGCTAGAGTTGTTATGCTTCCTGATTTCTTACATCGTATGTAAGTGTTGTTTCTATGTTGTAAGAAAAATGTTTTCTCTTGCCATTACAGCCGTTATGCTGTCCGAGTCATTCCAGGTTTCCTCATAATCTGATGCATTTGCAAAATCCTTCGCTCTTTTCGGTTGTCCTTCCAGAAGATTTGTTAGGTGGCATTCCCGACAACTCCATAGTGTTTGATGTAGGTTTTATTCTAGAAACCTATACTGAATCATTTGCAGCTCTTTATCCCACTTTAGATGTCTTCTAGCAAGGAGAACCACACTAATCATCGTGTTGGGGTACTTTTCTACTCTGACATATCTATTGTAGCCCCTAGTAAAACTTGGTCATCCTCAGGAAAACCATCCAGTAACCCAACCCCTTAAAACTAGCCACCCGACAGATGTGTAGAATTCTTTGTAGATCTTATGCCAGGAACCGCACCAATTTCCAGACGCCCATAAAAATGGCCCCACGTGAGTTAGCTGAGCTTAAAATCCAACTTGAAGCTTTGTTGGCAAAAGGCTTCATCGGCCCTAGCTCATCGCCATGGGGTTGCCCCGTTCTGTTCGTAACGAAGAAAGATGGAACAGAAAGGATGTGCGTAGACTATCGCCCCCTTAATCTAGCAACGATAAAGAACAAGTACCCACTACCCAGGATCAATGATCTCTATGATCAACTTGTTGGATCCTCTATCTTCTCCAAGATGGATTTGAGATTAGGTTATCATCAAATAAAAATCCGAAACGAGGACATTCCAAAACGGCTTTCACTACTCGTTATGGTCTTTACGAGTACACCGTCATGTCCTTTGGTTTAACCAATGCCCCCGCCACTTTATCGCGCATGATGTATTCGATCTTCATTGAGTACTTGGATAAATTTGTTGTAGTTTATCTTGATGACATTCTCATCTACTCGAAGAACAAAGAAGAACATGTCGAACATCTCAGGCTGGTATTGATGAAACTACGAGAGCATCGCCTGTATGCTAAATTCTCGAAGTGTGAATTTTGGCTACCAGAAGTGACCTACTTAGGCCACGTATTTCTGCAAAAGGCATTGTTGTGAATCCCGAGAGAGTTCAGGCCGTCCTTGACTGGACTCCACCTGAATCGGTTAAGCAAGTTAGGAGTTTTCTTGGCCTAGCCAGCTATTGCCGTCGCTTCGTCGAGAACTTTTCTAAAGTTGCAAAGCCTCTAACTGAACTCCTCAAGAAAGATAAGAAATTCCAATGGACTCCTAAGTACGAGGAAAGCTTTCAGGAGCTAAAAATAAGATTGACTTCTGCAGCCGTACTTGCGCCTCCAGACACCAAAAAGGATTTCGAGATCTTTTGTGACGCCTCACGGCAAGGGTTAGGATGCATACTTATGCAAGATAGACATGTGGTAGCTTATGCTTCATGCTAGTTGCGTCCACATGAAGCGAACTATCCTACCCATGATCTTGAACTCGATGTCGTAGTTCATGCCCTAACAACTTGGCGACATTACCTCCTTGGTAATCGTTGTGAGATCTATTCCGACCACCAAAGCCTCAAATACATTTTCACCCAGCCAGATCTTAATCTCAGGCAAAGACGCTGGATTGAGTTGATAAATGATTACGACGTAGGAATTTCTTACACCCCAGGCAAAGCCAATGTCATGGCTGATGCACTAAGTCGTAAGTCGTATTGTAACAACCTCATGTTACAACAGTTTCAACCACTTCTTCATGGGGAATTTCGCAAGCTCAATCTTGAGATTGTTCCTCATGGATATCTTTCTACCTTGGTGGCGAAACCAACTCTTGAGGATCAAATCATAGTTGCCCAAAGGCGTGCACGAGGTGTTCACCGGATCAAGGAGAACATTGCTAGCGGAGTTGCTAAATGTTTCTCCACAGATAGCAAAGGAACGGTATTCTTTGGAAATCGTTTGGTAGTACCTAAGAATAGGGAACTAAGGCAACTCATCCTCAAAGAAGCCCATGAAACACCCCTCTCGATTCATCCCGGTAGCACGAAAATGTACCGAGATCTACGCCAGAGATTTTGGTGGACTAGGATGAAGAGAGACATTGCTCGATTTGTTGCCGAATGTGATGTTTGTCGTCGCATTAAGGCATAACACCAAAGACCCGCTGGTACATTTCAACCTTTTCCTATTCCAGAGTGGAAATGGGACAAAGTCAGTATGGATTTCATCACTGGCTTTCCAAAAACCCAGAAAGGAAACGATGCCATCTTCGTTGTGGTGGATAGACTGTCTAAATTCGCACACTTCCTGCCCGTTCGCGAGTCTATAACTGCTAGTCAGTTAGCGGACTTATATGTCTCTAGAATTGTGTCTCTTCACGGTGTTCCTTTGGAAATCAATTCTGATCGTGGTAGCCTTTTCACCTCTAGATTTTGGGGAAGCTTCCAGAATGCTATGGGAACTCATCTCTCCTTTAGTACTGTTGGAAATATGACCTAGAGGCAATAATAAAATGTTATTATATATATATTTCCACGTTCGTAATTAATGTTTATATTTCTGTGCTATAATTGCAATGACCCTGACTATGAGATTCAGAAGAAAACTCATTTGCATGTGTGGAAATGTAAACACCAAGAGTTCCTGGTTTAGCCTCTAAGACCAGCTCATGTGCTAACTGATGATTACGTTTTCTTAATCATGGACATTGTTCTTGTAACAAGGATGTCAGTAGTAATGGGAACATATTGTTAGCAGAACAATGATGTTGAACCGACCCCAGTATTGAATGATATACTTAGAGATCACATCGTAACTACGTTATAAGTCATATCATGAAATGTTATCATATACGTAATTCCTTAGACCATGAGAGTATCCAGTTGCTTCACACAGGAAGACATGCTTTGGTTCTTAGATGAATCCTCCCGTAAATGGGAAGTAGTAAAATAAGTTCTGGGTATGTCAGATGGTGTGGCTAGTGACTGTGATAGTTCAAGAATGGGATTTTCTCCTTCACGATGAAGAAGATATTCACTTCGGGCCCACTCGGTATGACGGTATCCATTTTAGTCTGGCCAGACGCATTGTGATTCAGTCACGGGGATACCGGAATACGATAACGAGAAAATGGACGAACTAGCAAAGAGGATAACGAGTGGCTTGTGTTCAAGAAGTTGTTACACATGGGTGCCAAACTTCTCTCCTCTAACTTTGTCATATATCGCGAAGCAAAGGGAATGGTACATGAATAAACATAATGGTTCACTCGAAGTTTCTTCGTGTATGTGCGGGAGTCAACATGGGTGTCCATGGCTCCGCTGTTGATTATTGGCTATTGACGAAAGGCTGTTGACCTATGTCCGGAAGATGTTCTGAGTCATGTCCGCATTATACCGAACCTATTGGGTCACACACTTAACGAGCAATAGTCTGTTAGAATACTAGTATGGTAGAAGGTTTAGTGGAAGCAAAGCAGAATAGTTCATACGGGTACCGGAAGTAGTTCCAGAGATTTATGGAATTGTTCATAAGGGCACCAGAAGTAGTTCTGGGTATTTAAGGATATGTCCGGATCACTCTGGAGTAGTCCCAGGTGGTTTCGAATCATATGAGAATGGTACTGGGGAAGTCCTGGATCAACCGGAATAGTTCCTGGATAATCGCTGGGCGTCCCGACAACCTTCGCGGTCATCGGGTGGCTTAAACTATAACTCAGATGGTCTTGGAAACTATCCGGATGGCTCCGGAACGTCCGAGAACGGTCTCGGAAGGTCCTGGAAGTGCTCCAGAAGTGTCCGGAATGTCCCGAAACGGTCCCGGTATGTCCCGGAAGGTCCCGGAAGCTTCTAGAAGGTCATGGAAGGTTCCGGAAGGTTCCGGGCTGTACCACCCACTCCCCTGCGCCCCTAGCCTTGGGAGGCAAGCCACCTAGGCTGCCCTGGCCGGCCAAGGGGTGGGGGGCGCACCAAGGGGAAGGAATCCTCCTCCAGGTGGAAAGTCCAACTCTCCAATATGGCAGGTTTCCGGTGGGAAGGTATGGGAAGATTTGGGAGGTTTGGGAGTCCAAGTTGGACTCCCCACCCACCTTATTGCGCCCCAAGGGCCTCTTGGCCACCTATATAATGTGGGGGAGGGGTGGGGGGCGCAACACAACTTGTCCCCAAGGCCTATGCGCCACCCTCCCTCCTCTAAACCCCGTTGCTCCACTTTTAGACCCCGGTTTAGACGCTGTTCTAGATCGGAATCCGTTAGGGTTTTCTCCCTCTAGTTTTCTCGGTGGTGTTCATCTCTGGACGGCGGAGCGCTGCTGGATTGCTGCTACAAGATGTGTGGATACTAATGGAGGGGTCGTACCTTCGACCCTTCTTCGAGGAGCTTGTTCATGGGACTTGTCCGTGGGACTAGATCGCGGGACTTGTTCGTGGGATTGATCGAGGGGCTGTTCGTGGGAGAACTTGCGAGATCTACTTCCACTACGTCCACGAGTTTCACCAACTCTACTTCCGCTACATCGGTTGGTGAGCCATGACCTAAAACCTTGTATGCAATCTTCTTGGATGATCTTGGGTTCTTGATTCGTAGGCCGAAATTTTTTGTTTTCTACTACGTTTCCCAACAGTGGTATCAGAGCGATCCTTGATTAGATGCATGTTTAGGTAGATCATATGTTGATATGAGGCATTGATTTTCTTGTTGCTTCCCTGTCATGTGAGTTTTTCTATGCTTGATGGCAAGTTGAGGTTTTTCTACAAGGATTGAGTTTTCCATTGATCCCTCTATGCTGCTTTCAGTATGCTGGTTGCCTTGATCATGGTCTACATCAAACTCCTTGGATCTCATCTTAATCTCGCAATAGAAGATTTAACATGGAGGGGCTTGTGGATTTTATGAACTCAAATCCACACGGGGGTCACGCGTTTAACGAAGTTTGGCTTGTGGCATTAGTTGCTGCACGCACCCCGTATGTTAAACTAGCAACAAAAGAAGTATCGTGTTTTGTTTTATCTAGGGTTTCTCGTTTTCCTTGTAAACCTGCTTAACAACCACGATAAAAGTTGCAACAACCCGTGTAGATGGCGATCTAACTCGTTTTTGCAGAGTATGCATGTGATGTGGTATAGCCTTCAAGATTTGCAATGTGTTTGTATGAGATGCTATATGTTATGTAATATTTATTCGCGACCTGCGTGTCGTGGTACGGCATGATGACTGAAGTCATATGATTTTCACTTAATTATGGCCTGCGTGCCAGAACTGTTTATTAGCTCGAGGCAAAGCAATAGATAGATGCAAAGGTGATGATCTACGATGCGGAGGTGGACCCCGACGCACATGCCGGAAGCCGTGGTGATGTTCCCGGCGCCAAGGACAAAGTTGTTGGACACGGTGACTTCAACCACGACGACGTGAAGACAATGAAGACTTCACGAAGCAAAGGGCTATACTATATCACAAAATTTTATGAACTGCCTGTGATGTTTATCCCTTTGATGCACCCTTGTTTGATGCGCGATAGTCGTATTTTATTAGGGTGATCTCTCGCAAAACAATATCAAGTTGATAGTGTTCTTCCAACTGTAGCACCGTCTATACTATGTTTCACATCGGAGCAGGTCATGTCACATGGGTGCACACGGTGTGACGCATAAAAGACGGGTGTGTTAAAAGAACACACAGCACATTACACTTGGTTATCTTGACGGTTTGGATAAAAGTTTGCTACCGGAACACGCCCATCGAAAGATGAACAAGAATCACCTTTGGCGTGATTGGCAAGTTGGCCTACCGGTCCAGTCTAAGTCATCAGTGATGTCACATCAATGGCGGACGATTGGGTTGGATCTTGAATCACTCCAGCATCAATTACGAGAGATATTGATCTGAGTGGGAGCGCACTAAGTAATTAAATTGATTAATCACAAGTGCAACTTAATTATGAACAAAGTCTTAGTATTTGCATTATCGTTGTAGAATAATGGCTCGCGTTACCACCTTCCCAATTGATTTTGATTAACTGTTTTATCTGGTAAAAACTTTACGATTGGTACCGTATTGTGAGGACTATCCTCAATAGTGTCGAGAAGGAGCTTGTCCTATCGCAAATTTTTGATGCTCTCCCGCTGATGCTATGGATGATGTGACTTATGTCCATAATCCAAAATGCTAGAATTCCACGACAGCTAAGTGCATTGTCTTCACCACCATGAAACCCGAACTTCGAAAAGTTTGGGATAGTTATGTTATATTCATGGAACTGAAAAATAAGTTTTCATTAGTAAGACAATTAATGTTGGATATAAGATATCTAGTACAATGTATGATTGTAAGCATTAGTGAAAATGTTCATTGTGCTCTAAACAAAACTGATGTGTGGGATCCAGAAGAACAATGATCATATGATGATGAGGATTAAGGGAAAGGAAGTTCCATAGGGTGTTAGTAAGACTTACACGCCGGAAAGTCCATGGCCTGCGCCACCCTTGATCATGTGTGATCTTCTGTGAGTAGGAGTGACATTGGAAATAGAACTATGATACGTATAAAGGCAAAACGAAAGAAGACTGGAATAACCAGCTCAGAAATGAAAGTCATACGGAGTTATAGATGAATTCATTGCTGGTCAAGAGATGTAATTCTTGGGAATCATGATTAAGCAGTTAATTTTGGATTCTGTATATTGTGATTAAACTGTTGATCACCGGAATATCACATCGATTGCATATTGTTGCAACTCGATGCAAGAAATACTATGGCCTTTATGACTAGCTAATGATGAGTTTTGACACGCTCGGGAACACGGTAAAAGGTTTACTATACCGTGTGTTGACTCTATGATTATCTTCATAATTCATTTTAGAGTTGAGTAAATTGTTACTACACTTTAGCCTTGTTGCAAAACATCATTTTGAATCATGTTTGTTGCAATAGAGTTGTTCAAAGCTATGAATAACGTAAAGGCCATACTTCCATTATGAATAGGGTGTATGTTATGAATCTTGATAATAATACTAAACATTCATAACACTGACGCTGAACGTCGCAAGACTAACAGAAATACCACATAGATGTGGCACTGCCGTTTATCACAAGTGACATAACATGCATGAAGAATTTCCATAAGTGATGGACTTTCGAGTCATATGATTATGAATCACTTGACGCTTGCGATCTTTGTCTCGAATTAATATGACTAAAACACCGTTCATAGGCCATACATGAACGGGCAACTAAACCACTGGTAATCATACATGATGATGTGTGTAGTCCAATAAGTGTAGTTGTGTGCAGTGGATTCCCTATCTTCACTCATGATTTGAAGTAGATATGTGGATATCTGTTCAATAGAGACATACGTCTGAAATCTTTGAAATGTTCAAGGAATTTTAGAGTGAAATAGAAATTCATTGTAACAAGAAAATAAAGCTTCTGCAAATTAGATTGTAGAAAGTAATATTTGAGTTACAAGTTTAGTGAACGTCTGATGAGTTGTGAAGAAGTGTCATAACTTGCGTCTCCCGGAACACCACTATGAGTAAAGTGTTCGAGAGATGTAATCAATCCATGTATGACACGGTGAGATCAAATATGACGTTTATCAATTTTCCATTATACTTATTAAAGTTATGCGTTAGTGACTACAGATTTTACACTGAAAAGAGCAACATCAAATCTGTTCAAATGACACCATATTAGATGTGGTATGGACTGTTAAAACCATGTTGTCTTTTCTTAAAATTTGGGTATATGAGGCATATGTTTGACATACTCAAAACCCCAAATCAGATAAGTGCTACTTTGTTAAGGTTATGCCAAAAGTTTTGGTATTCCTCTATCACTACACAAAAGCAAAACTGTTTGCTGTTAAGAACAATGTATTTTGAAGAAAAATAGTTTCTTACAAAAGAGTGAGTGGGAGGACAGTGCAACTTGTCAAAGATTGTTGAATCTTCAGAGAAGTGCGCAGCTGAACCACACAGGTTAGACAAAATCGTACAAACATTCATGATATGTAAAACGAGATATTGTTGTTCGACAATGATAAACCTGTGATATACAAAGAAGCGTTGATGGGCCCTGACTCCGGGATTTGGCTAAATGCCAAATAATCCGAGATAGTATCCATGGAAGTAAGTCAAGTTTTGAACTTGGTAGACCCTCGGAAAGACTAAAAGTCTGAAGAATATATATATGGATCTATAATTGATTCGGATGAAATTGTTTTATCCATAAAGCTCAACTCGTTGGAAAATTGTTTTCTAGCAAGTTCAAAGGTTGACTACGGCGAAATAGTGTCGACCGTAGAAATGCTTTAGTCAGTTCGGGTTATATTAGCAATTACTACATATCTCATTTATAGGATATGGTAGAATGAACGTCAAAACAAAGTTCCTACACGGAAATATAACAAAGGACGTATATGTGATACGATCGGAATGTTTTGTCGATTCAAAGGATGCTAAAATAGATGCAAGCCTTGGATATCCAGTGATGGACTAAAGCTAGCATAATGGAGTTGGAATTTTCGTTGTGATGAAATTGCCAAAAGAGTTTGTTTTCATCAGGAATAACGAAGATGCTTGAATATTCAAGAAAGTAAGTGGGAGCTAAATAATATTTCTAAAACCTTATGTAGATGACATATTGTTGATTAGAAATGATATAAATTTCTTGACACGAATAAGGACTTCATTGGAAATAGTTTTCAGTTGAAGAACTTGGGCTGATATAGCATTAATATTGAGCATAGTGATCTATGAAAATAGTAAGTGCCTGATCATGCTAAAGCCAACGTTACATGTTGACATGATACTAAAGTAGTTTAGTATGAAAACGCCAAGAAGGATGTTCTTGCCGAGGTCACGGTGAAAAGTTGTTTGCGGAAATCAGTGTTCATGAACACAGATAAGCAAAACACATGAATTGAATTCCACTCACATGTGTGTTTGGATTAATCATGTACACCATAATATGTAAAACGACCAGATATGTCCAGTGCTCCAAAAGGTTGTGAGCAAGATACCAAAGTGATCAACATGTTGATCATTGGACAAACAGTGAAAAGTTAAACTTATGATAGATAAGATATGTTTCTCGGAAAATGGAGATAATGAAGAGCTCGTTGTAACAAGTTACACCTGCTGAATTTTGATGTAAACAGTTACACCAATTCAGTCTTCATACTTACTCCGATCGGTTTTCGATTTTAATTGGGATTATGTGTTTCACACATAAGGGTGGCACAGTATGAAGGAACTGTGTTAAAGTTAGATACTGTGGCGAATTCTATAACAGAGGATAAGTATATTGTTGCTTAAAGAAGTAACAAGGGAGGGTATTTTGAATCATCAGTTCATTTATGAACATGGTATGGTTTCCTAGATGCTTGAAGCTCATGGAACATTGATGAATGATTTCAGGACTTATTATAAGGAACCAAGGTCCTACCAAATGATTCAAACATATACAAAGCTAAACTGATAAAATTAGTGAATTTTATGATAGCGTGAAAACGCGAAGATATGCAAGATACAAATGGGACTGAAACGTCAGATCTGAAGATGAGGTCTATACCACAAATGAGGCATTTATTACACCGGTATGCCATAGGTGTAAAGTGCTCAAGCATTGACAATATTATTGACTCTAGTGCAAGTGGGAGACTGTTGGAAATATGCCCTAGAGGCAATAATAAAATGTTATTATATATATATTTCCACGTTCGTAATTAATGTTTATATTTCTGTGCTATAATTGCAATGACCCTGACTATGAGATTCAGAAGAAAACTCATTTGCATGTGTGGAAATGTAAACACCAAGAGTTCCTGGTTTAGCCTCTAAGACCAGCTCATGTGCTAACTGATGATTACGTTTTCTTAATCATGGACATTGTTCTTGTAACAAGGATGTCAGTAGTAATGGGAACATATTGTTAGCAGAACAATGATGTTGAACCGACCCCAGTATTGAATGATATACTTAGAGATCACATCGTAACTACGTTATAAGTCATATCATGAAATGTTATCATATACGTAATTCCTTAGACCATGAGAGTATCCAGTTGCTTCACACAGGAAGACATGCTTTGGTTCTTAGATGAATCCTCCCGTAAATGGGAAGTAGTAAAATAAGTTCTGGGTATGTCAGATGGTGTGGCTAGTGAATGTGATAGTTCAAGAATTGGATTTGCTCCTTCACGATGAAGAAGATATTCACTTCGGGCCCACTCGGTATGACGGTATCCATTATAGTCTGGCCAGACGCATTGTGATTCAGTCACGGGGATACCGGAATACGATAACGAGAAAATGGACGAACTAGCAAAGAGGATAACGAGTGGCTTGTGTTCAAGAAGTTGTTACACATGGGTGCCAAACTTCTCTCCTCTAACTTTGTCATATATCGCGAAGCAAAGGGAATGGTACATGAATAAACATAATGGTTCACTCGAAGTTTCTTCGTGTATGTGCGGGAGTCAACATGGGTGTCCATGGCTCCGCTGTTGATTATTGGCTATTGACGAAAGGTTGTTGACCTATGTCCGGAAGATGTTCTGAGTCATGTCCGCATTATACCGAACCTATTGGGTCACACACTTAACGAGCAATAGTCTGTTAGAATACTAGTATGGTAGAAGGTTTAGTGGAAGCAAAGCAGAATAGTTCATACGGGTACCGGAAGTAGTTCCGGAGATTTATGGAATTGTTCATAAGGGTACCAGAAGTAGTTCTGGGTATTTAAGGATATGTCCGGATCACTCTGGAGTAGTCCCAGGTGGTTTCGAATCATATGAGAATGGTACTGGGGAAGTCCTGGATCAACCGGAATAGTTTCTGGATAATCGTTGGGCGTCCCGACAACCTTCGCGGTCATCGGGTGGCTTAAACTGTAACTCAGATGGCCTTGGAAACTATCCGGATGGCTTCGGAACGTCTGAGAACGGTCTCGGAAGGTCCTGGAAGTGCTCCAGAAGTGTCCGGAATGTCCCGAAACGGTCCCGGTATGTCCCGGAAGGTCCCGGAAGCTTCTAGAAGGTCATGGAAGGTTCCGGGCTGTACCACCCACTCCCCTGCGCCCCTAGCCTTGGGGGGCAAGCCACCTAGGCTGCCCTGGCCGGCCAAGGGGTGGGGGGCGCACCAAGGGGAAGGAATCCTCCTCCAGGTGGAAAGTCCAACTCTCCAATATGGCAGGTTTCCGGTGGGAAGGTATGGGAAGATTTGGGAGGTTTGGGAGTCCAAGTTGGACTCCCCACCCACCTTATTGCGCCCCAAGGGCCTCTTGGCCACCTATATAATGTGGTGGAGGGGTGGGGGGCGCAACACAACTTGTCCCCAAGGCCTATGCGCCACCCTCCCTCCTCTAAACCCCGTTGCTCCACTTTTAGACCCCGGTTTAGACACTGTTCTAGATCGGAATCCGTTAGGGTTTTCTCCCTCTAGTTTTCTCGGTGGTGTTCATCTCTGGACGGCGGAGCGCTGCTGGATTGCTGCTACGGGATGTGTGGATACTAATGGAGGGGACGTACCTTCGACCCTTCTTCGAGGAGCTTGTTCATGGGACTTGTCCGTGGGACTAGATCGCGGGACTTGTTCGTGGGATTGATCGAGGGACTGTTCGTGGGAGAACTTGCGAGATCTACTTCCACTACGTCCACGAGCTTCACCAACTCTACTTCCGCTACATCGGTTGGTGAGCCATGACCTAAAACCTTGTATGCAATCTTCTTGGATGATCTTGGGTTCTTGATTCGTAGACCGAAATTTTTTGTTTTCTACTACGTTTCCCAACAAGTACAGCTTTCCATCCTCAGTCTAGCGGTCAAGTTGAAAGGGTTGACCAAATTCTTGAAGACATGCTCAGAGCTTGTGTTATCTCATTCGGAAAGAATTGGGAGAAGTCTCTTCCATTCGCCGAATTTGCTTATAACAATAGTTTCCAATCTAGTCTGAACATGGCTCCTTTTGAACTCCTATATGGACGACGATGTCGAACACCTTTAAACTAGTCAGAAACCGGTGAAAGACAATTCTTTGGACTGGATATGATCATGGAAGCAGAAGATCAAGTTCACATTGTTCGTGATCAATTGATAGCAGCCCAGTCTCGTCAGAAAAGCTACTATGATCGTCATCATAGGCAAGAGAGCTACAATCTTGATGAGAAGGCTTACCTTCGGGTTACTCCTCTAAAGGGAACCCAACGATTTGGTATCAAAGGCAAGTTGGCCCCACGTTACATCGGACCTTTACGCGTTCTTGCTAAACGTGGAGAAGTTGCCTACCAACTTGAACTACCCCCGCACATTTCCCGAGTACATGATGTATTCCATGTGTCACAACTCAGGCGTTGCTTCAAGGACCCCATCCGCGAAGTCGACCATGAAACGCTTGATCGCCAAGATGACCTTTCTTATCGAGAATACCCCGTTCGTATTCTTGATTCAGCAGAGCGTGTCACTCGTCGTCAGAAGATTAAGTTTCTGAAAGTGCAATGGTCACACCACTCTGAGAGAGAAGCTACGTGGGAAAGAGAAGACCATCTCAGTGCCGAGTACCCCTCCTTCCTCCCGCAGACTTCTGAATCTCGGGACGAGATTCTTTTGAGTGGGGGCGAGTTGTCACAACCCCAAGTTAGGTATGTGCTAGGATCAAGAGCTACTTTGCATCATGTTAAAAATTTCAAAAGAAATTGAAATGGGAGAGAGAACACCCCCCAGATGAATTTAATTCAAATGGCCAGAATAAAAGTTGCTCCAAAAATTCCTTTTCAATTTTTGAAAAGTCCTATAAATAAGTGTGATCACATATCAAGTGATGTGGGACCAACCCCATGCTCATGGATTTTTCAAATATTCAAACAGGACCTTGGAATTAATCAAAACCCCCTATTTGATTTAAAATTCAAATGATCTGAATTTTAAAAAGTGCCAAACTTTATAAATGGCCAGCCTAATATATTATGAGGCCATGTAAAAAGTTTTATCATTTTATAAAATTGTTTGCTATTTATTTAGCAGTACCAAAACAAATAGCAGAAGAAAAACAGAAAAGAAATAAAAACAGAAAAGCTTACCAGGCCTCGGGCCCAACTAACTGTACCTGGCCCAGCAGCAGCCCAGCCCAGCCCAGGGGGGCACATGCGTCTTCTTCCCCCCTCTAGGCAGGCAAGCAGCTCCCCGGTGAGCGCCGTGGGCGCGCCAGGCAGCTGCCTGCTTCCCCAGGGGTTACGTCGACTCCTGGAGACGTCTGGGAGGTGCCCAACTCCTTTCCCCTCCCTCCTGTGCCATTTCCCCCTCCTCCGGCGCTGGTTTTGACGAAGACAGTGAAGGTCACCGGAGCACGACGCCGCGCGCACGCGGCCACCGCCGACGAGAAGCCGAGCCAGCTTGTCCATCCTCTTCGGCGACGTCGACTACGCCACCCAGTGAGAGGAATTGAAGCCGGAGCCACTGTAGCCGAGGAATCGCGTCGTCGTCTTCGTCTACGGCCGCCGCGCGCCTTCTTCAATTCCGGCCACGGTGAAGCTCCTCCGACCGCGCCACCGTCTCCATTGAGTTCATGGTGAGCTCCTAGTTCGCCCGAGCTATTCCGTTGTCTCCCTCCCGCACTCTATCGCCGATTGCCATGAGAGCAGAGGAGCACCGCCGCCATGAACGCCGTTACCAAAGCTCCAGTGCACCTCTGTCTCTCCCGTGATGTCCATCGTCTTCCTGGTGCTCCCAACGTCCCAAAATACTAGCGCTAGCCCAAACCCTCCCTCCACATCGACCTTTCCAACGAGCCCGAGCCACGGCCGCCGCTAGGGCACGTCGCCGGCGTTGCTACGGTGCACCCCAGCACCCGTAGCTTGGTCCTTTCGAAGCGCGAGGTCAAGGGCTCCATTTTGGTACTCGCAGTGCGTCAAATGACCCCTGGAATCGCCGTCCCTGCGGACTCCACCGTGTTGGATTGTCACCAGAGTCTCGCCGGCGGCGAGGTCCACGTGGCCAGGGCATTTAGCCCTAATCCAACCCCCTCAGCCACTGCCAGGTGGGCCCCAGGCCCCCTAATCCCCACTGTTAAGCTAATTTAAACTGGGTTTTAAACAGAGCCTATGACAGGTGGGTCCCCATGCCAGTTTGACCGGGGTCAAAACCCCCCTGACGTCATGTTGATGCAGTGCTGGCGCAATAAAAGCTTTTCTATTTAAATCAATTCAGAAAATGGCAGAAAATGCTTTAAACTTTGGAAATTCATAACTAATTCATTTTAACTCCAAATTAAACATATAATATATGTAAAATTATCAAAAAATACAAGGATTCTGAATATGGACTTTGTTTTCATGTTTGACCAATTTAAATTGGGTGAACAGTGGCAAACATCCATATGCATTTAATTTGAATTCAAATTTGGAGTGATTTTTCAAATGACTTTGCAACACACTTCTTTTAAATGGTTTCATCCACACATCAGAGACTTTACCTCACCTTTACAACATCACTTCATGCTCAACCATTTCGAATGAACATTCAAGGATTCAAATGCATTTGAAATTCATCGATAAATCAAATGGAGTTTGAATTTGCAATTCAATTGCAATATACTCCTTTTAAATGGAATAACTCACACATCAGTGACACATACATCGAGTTTCAACCTTCACCTCATGTGTTTGAGAATTGTCTTATTATTTTTTCGATGTTTGTGTTGTTGGTCGAATAGAGGTGGAGCCGGAACCCGAGATCACCCCCTTCGTTGAAGACCCCGATACTAAACCTCATCAGCAAGGCAAGAAAACCCCCATTGATCATGTCGATAAAATTCCACTTCCCTCTCAATCTCTCTTATGCATTGTTTAGGATGATTACCATGCTACGTTTCTACCGCATAGATGAACCCATTTCGTTGCATGACCTATCTTTTGTCACAGTAGTAAGCAAACCACAATCCTAGCAAATGTAGGAGTTGATTGATATCATGTGGCCCCTGCAACTGTTACTGCTTATTGCATGCTTAGAGTGATACAATGTTGATACTGTTATGTGAGTCGGGATGGTAGAAATCATGTTGATGATGGTGGAAATGTGTTGGTGAATCTACCCTAATACAAGGTGAACGATGAGAGGCTGTGTAGGAGTACACGGTGGGTTGTCTCGTTGAACACCGCCCTAAGTCCGAGTTCTTGTGTGGTGATCCAAGATGAAGAGTACAACCACACATTGGGCTCACTGACCCGTCTCAGCCTACTAACTCATCCCTTTCGATGTCCAGATGTCGCAGTAGTTCGGAGTTCTGGTAGGTTTGTGGCCTGGCTGCTAAGTGAGAGAACGGAAACCGGCCGGGACCGAGACTGGCTTATGCACCACGCACACATCATCTGGTTCCACTTCGGTAAACCGGCAGGGTTCACGATAGTGGTATCCAACACAGGTAGGCGGCTTTCTTGGACTAGATCGGCTATGAGGTAACAATTGTGGTGAGCATCCTCGCTGGCATCTCTTTAACGGTGTCGGATACAAAGGCGGTAACTGATGATCATGTGTGTGTAGCGGTACACCCCTGCAGGGTTAACAAAACTATTCAAATAGCCTCGTCCGCGGTAAGGGACAACTTGGAAAGCTTAGCTTGATTATTAGACAACTTGAATTGGATACTTATATAACATACCAAGATAAGCGTGAGTGCTATGGCGTTCTTTCTCGTTGGAAGTGGAGGAAGGCACCATAGTGGTGTAATTGGTTGGAGACATGTAGTGGACTCGTGTACGCTTCTTACCTCAAGTCTGGTACTCGTAGTTCAGGACTAGCCAAGTCAAAGCTGGCACTTCTGCATTGAAACCCCACCTCCCTTTACCTTGATACATGTGCATGAGTAGTATAGTTCCTACGTAAGTCTTGCTGAGTACGACTTTGTACTCACGTTTGCCTATTCTATGTTTTAGATGAACCCACTGACCCCGAAGGTGGATTCTTCCTGGAGCCCGACGACTGATCAAGCTAGTGTAGTCCCAGTCAGACGACTGGTCCCTCGTGGAAGGGCTTGTTTATAGATAAGGCTTCTCTAAGCCATTTGTTAAACTTGTCTGTACTCAGACCTACTTTGCTTCCGCATGTTTGATGTAATGTTGGATCACAGTATCGTGATCTCTGTGTGCACTCTGTAAGAGTTATCAATAAAGTTGTATACTTTGTTGAGAATTGCAATGATACCTGCTGTTCATACTAGACATGTGTGCTGCCTGTATGATTATAACATGCTTGTCTTTGTATGGGTTTTCGAGACCTTAGTTGTGATCTGGCTGGATGTCTTTTATACACCAAGTGGCCCTTAGATGTGCGCAGGTTGGGGCATCGCGATGCGATTGCTCGTGACTTCGTCACATGCACACTTTTATGTATGATCGATCCCGCCCTAGACCCCGACTAAGTGATCGGGCTGGAGTAAGTCTATGTAAGGGTTATAATACAATCGATAGTATGGTTGAGGCGACTTGTCTATGAGTATGGGAGTTCACCACCCATATCATTTAGACTTGTGTGTGGACGATGAGGACCCATTTCAGTTGGTCATCCGTCCTGGATGGGATGCCCCTCATGTTCGATGCTTTCCGAGAATGTTCTATGCTTGGCCTTGTCTGCTTAGACAAGTGGGTACGATTCTCGGCTCTCCATATGATTGTCTTGTAGCGTGTCTTGCATACGCTAACCCCGAGTCCCGACAACACATTGCATGAACTCTACAAAGTATATCTTTATTGACTTATACATAGAGCATACAAAGATCACATGTCTGTGATCAACATTACATCATACAACAGAAGCAAATTAGGTCTGAGTACAGACAAGTTTAACAAATGGCTTAGAGAAGCCTTATTCAACAAACATGCCCTTCCACGAGGGACCAGGCTGCTTTCTGGAACTATACTACCAAGGTCAACGTTGAGCTTCAGGAAGGTGTCTCCATCGGGGCCTGGTTTCTCATCTAAAACATAGAATAAGCAAACGTGAGTAAAAAAGTCGTACTCAGCAAGACTTACATCAGAACTACACTACTCATGCTCAAGTTTCAAGGTAAAGGGAGGTGGGGTTTCATCATGCCGAAGTGCCAGCTTTGACTTGGCTAGTCCTGTACTACGAGTACCAGACTTGAGGTAAGAAGCGTACACGAGTCCACTACCAAGTCTCCAACCAATACACCACTATGGATACTTCCTCGACTTCCCCACGAGGAAGCACGCCATAGCACTCACGCTTATCTTGCGAGTTTTAGAGTATCCATTCAAGTTGTCTATGATCAAGTAAAGGTCTCCAAGTAGTCCATAACCGGGGACACGGCTATTCGAATAGTTTGTTAACCCTGCCGGGGTGTACTTCTTCACACGCGTGTCATCACTTACCGCCCATGAATCGTCATCCTTCAAGCGGATGTCGGGCGAGGATAATCACCAAGGCACTTACCCTTCTCTAATCCAGGAGTCGACTATCTGAGTTGGTTACCGCTCGAGAGTCCGGCCGGTTCACGATACGGACCTAGACAATGTAGGCGACCGAGACGCCACCCTGGAAGGTGGTTTCACTGCCTCACGGGTCCACCCACATATCTAAATGATGCAACCTCTCATTCATTCTTTTTTTATGCATATGCCAAATGGAAAGCCCGAACTAGTGTGACTCCTGGACTTGATCGAGGGTGAGTTAATAGGCCAAACGGGGTCCCCATAAAACCCTACATGTGGTAGTAATCTTTGTCTTGGATCACAACACAAGAACTCGGGGCCTAGGGCAGTGTTCAACGAGATAACCCACTGTGTACTCCTACAAAATCTCTCCTCGTTCACCTTGTATTAGGGTAGATTCACCAATACGTTATCATCAGCACCATTATGAATATCCATCCCGTCTCACAAACAATGTAACCTCATTGTATCACTAAGCAGCAATAAGCAGTAACAGTTGCAGGGGCCACATGCTCATCATTTAACTCATATATCTGCTAGGATTGTGGTTTGCTTAATACAGTGACAAAATTATAGGTCATGCATCGGAATGGGTTCAACTATGCGAAAGAACGTGTCTCGGTGATCTCCTAAACATGCAGAAGCGAGACTGAGAGGGAAGTATGATTTTATAGACATGATCAATGGGGTTTGCTTGCCTTGCTGACGATACACGGGTTTAACGGTGGTCTTCTTCTTCTTCGGGGGTGATCACCATCTCGGAAAAGCTGGTACCGGAAACAATCATCAACATAGGGGGGGACAACATTGAAATAGAATGCACATACACATGATATAGTTGTCCATGATGTGATTGCTTCTGTTTTGTGGCACATTTGATTTAAATGAAGTGTATTGCATTTGAAATGCAAATTCAAACTCCATATGTTGTTCAAATTAGCCAAGTTGCATTTGCTATTTTTTGTTCTTTGTAAACCATCTTGACATGTGTATGATATGCCTCTGATGTTCAAGTGAAATGGTTTGCAGTGCAATGGTTCAAATTGGAATAGCATTTGAATTAAATTTGAATTCATTCCAATTAAACCAAATAGAAAAAGCTACTGGTCCCAATTTAAGATCAACTCAAACATGGTTGAAAGTTGGATATTTGGATAGATCATTTTCTGTTGATCATTTTTCATATATTATATGTTAAATTTGGAGTTCATATGAATTTTCTATGAATTTTAGAAGTTTAAACAATTTTCTGCCATTTCCTGGTTTTCTTTTAATTAGAAATTCATTTACTGCGTCATCACCACGTCAGCATGACGTGGGGGGGGGGACTGACTTCTGGGGGCCCCATGTCAGTGGGAGAGGGAATTAACCCCTCTCTGTTTTAGTTAGCAGAGGGGTTAGGGGGGTTTGGGGCCCCACTGTCAGTGGCTGTGGGGTGGGTTAGTGGGTTAATTAGGTTAGGACTAACAGGGGCCACGTGGGCACGTCGGCGGGGCGGTCGCCAGTGACCACCAGTGCGGCGGCGCTGCACGGGGAGGAGGCTCCCGGCCTCCATTTGACGCGCGAAAAGCTCCAGGAGGGAGCCCTTGCTCTCCCGCATCGAAAGGATCCAGCAGGGGGTCACAGAGAGGGCTACTTCGACGCCGGTGACGACGAGGTGCGGCGGCCGGCTGCTGGCTCCGATGAACTGATGTCTACGCACACTTCTATTCTTGTAGACAATGTTGGGCCTCCAAGCGCATAGGTTTGTAGGACAGCAGCAATTTCCCTCAAGTGGATGACCTAAGGTTTATCGAACTCAGGGAAGTAGAGGTTGACGATGGTCTCTCTCAAGCAACCCTGCAATTAAGATACAAGAAGTCTCTCGTGTCCCCAACACACCTAATACAACTAGGAGTTGTATAGGTGCACTAGTTTGGCGAAGAGATGTTAAATATGGGTGATAGGTGTGATAAAACGAAGTAATATAAATCTGTAATAAAAAGTGCAGCAAAGAAACAAGTAAAAAAAGTGAGTGCAAACGGTGTAACAATGATGGAAACAAGGCCTAGGCTTCATACTTTCACTAGTGGCAACTCCCAACAACATTAACATAGTCTAATCACATGATATTTCCCATAAAACATGCAATGACGTACTCGGAGGTCATTCCTTTGTGGTCAAGAGAGGACGAGAATTGTGTAGGGCTACAAAAGCACACCTCAGAGTTCGTAGTTCTCAATCTATGGATTTCCCAATGTCACCGCGGCCATCCAAAGAGAGTACCACAATCACCACAACATATCTAAAGGATAGTCAAAGACAAGCACCAAGAGACTCTTAATCTTCAATTCACACACAAAAGAGGAAATCACTCATGATAATATTCTTCTAACCCATGTCCAATAGACCGCTGTCACCTTGGTCTCGGATATTATACTAGATAATATCAATTGAGTACATCAATCCAATATATAGAGGAAGGGGAAATATCATAGGATCACCCTAGATTAACATAGCCTATGATCACAACAAAGATCACATCATGGGAGAGAGAGAAACCAAATAGATCAAGATATAAGCCTTGGCCCCGAGGGGAACTACTCACACATGGACATGGTGAGAGGGAGAGTTGTTGATGGAGAGGTGCAGCCCAGAGGAGATGAAGGAGACGGCGACGGCGGCGGCGCCCACGGCCACGCCACGGCGGTGGACACGACCCTTGGGGGCAGAGGCCCTTGGCCCCCTTCTTCTTCCTTGGAGATGGTTCTTCTGTGGAGATTGATCTCCCCCTCAAGACGGCTTCCAAGGGGGAGGAATTTTCGTGGTGCCCTTTGACCTCGGTTTCCTCTCTTTATATAGACTCTTGGATTCCCGTCATCCAGATTACGTCTTCTGTATTTCGGGGTTTCTCGAAGCATCTGAACACCGATTGGGCCGAATTTTATTTCTAAATCCACGGGAAAAAAATTCCCTACAACTTTGTAGTTTTAAGTTTTTCCATTTGAGGCCGTCTTCTAGCGTTTCCGAGGCGATCTCTAAAACCTGTCTGGTGGGGACAGATTTCAGGAAAGTTAGAGTCCAACTCTTACAAGGCTTTCTTTTGTGATCTTTATTTTATACAAGTAATTCCTACACATAAAGTAGAAAAACAACTTGTGCACTCTTGCAACCATTAATAGGTTAGTTCCAAAATATGTTATAAAGATATATGAAAGTATATAAAAAACATAGCAATATCACACAAAACATGCATGGAGCAAGCAGAAATTATAGATACGTTTGGGACGTATCAACATCCCCAAGCTTAATTCCTGCTCGTCCTCGAGTAGGTAGATGATAAGAAGCATAATTTCTGTGGTGACATGCTACCAACCATATAAGAACTCTTAAGTCAAGCAATCAAGGCATGTAAGTCAATTCAAGTCATAACAGGCAAGAGTCTATATTAGCATTGAAACAAGCAACATAATACATAAAGGTGCAAGAGATCTCTCTGTCCGTGACTCGAATGTCTCCAAATGGTGTTTGCGTGCAAGAAATGGGATAGGGATATACGAGAAAAAAAAGTATTTTTGTTGAGAACTCAATCAACTAAAGTTTCACACTTGGTCTTCTTTGGAATCTTATCTTGACTCGTCCCCCGACCACTAGCCAGGTACAAGTCAATTTGATCCACTCCTTTTCGATATTTTGAGCACTCATGCAATGGATGAGCGTAAGCATGAAAGTTGACACTTAGGATGGCAAAGAGAGAAATATGATGGAGAAGGAAGACAAAAAGGTGTGAAAGGCTCACATCAATGATGACAATCATAGGCGAGAGAAAGCCAAAAGATAGATATGATGTGAGGATGTCACAACCCCAATTTAGGAAAGTGCTAGGGTTTGGGTTCCTTTTGCATCATGTGAAAAATTCAAAAAAAAATCAAAAATGGGCAAAAGAAAAGCCCTGAGAAATTAATTTAAATGGCCAGATAAAAATCTTTTTCCAAAAATCATTTGAATATTTGGAAAATTCCTATAAATGATGTTGATCATTTTAAAAGTGGTTTGGGTTTATTACCATGCCCATGGAATATTCAAAAATTCAAATGTGCCTTGGAAAATTAAAAAAAAACCCTATTTGATTTGAAATTCAAATTAATTTAATTTCAAAAATGCCCAAAAGTTATGAGTGGCTAGCTATTTATATCCTAAGCCCACATAAAAGATTTGGGTATTTTATAAAATGCTCTACTATTTATTTCAGAGCAAAACAAATATAAGAAAAAGAAAAACAGAAAGAAAACAGAAAGAAAAAGGAAAAAGGCAAAGCAGCCCACCCCAGCCAGGTCGCAGGCCCAACTTAACGCCCACGGCCGAGGCCCATCCCTAGCACCTTGTCGTCTTGCCCGGCGTCGGCAAGCACCTCGGTGGCGAGCTCGCCGCCGCGCACACCACCGAGGCACCTCCAGGCCACCTAGGGCCTCATCTGCACGCCACGGAGACGCCCAGAGAGGCCCCTGTCATCTCCCTCTCTCACCGTTCACCCTTCTCCTCTCTCTCGCCGGATTCGCCCCGCACCAGAGAGCTCGCGTCGCCGCCGTGCGTGTGCCACCGTGGCCATCGTCACCGAGCAGCCGAATCAAGATGTCCAGCGTGACCGCAGACGCCGTCTTCGTCGACCCCCTTCATCAATTCGAGCTCTTCGCCAACGGAGACGACGAGAGCCTCAAGAACTCGCCGCCGGACACCGTGGGCATCGTCGCCGAATCCGGCGCCCCCAGCTCTTCCCCGGCCGCCCCGAGATCGCCTTCGCAACCGCAGTGAGCTCCCGACCGTTTCCCCCCTCCTAGCACCTCTCCCCGTCCCCTCTGTCGCCCTTCGCCATGGTCAGAGGCTCCGGCCGCCGCCATTGCCGTTGTAGCCGTGCTCCAGCGCCTCCCCTTGGACCCCCAATGGCATCTTCAGACGCGCGAGGCCCCCAGCTTCCTCCCAGTACCACCCACGCCTCTTCCCGTGGCCTTTTCGCCAAGTCCGGCGAACGCCGCCGTGTCCAGAGGCGCCGGCGTCAAGCCGCCGGCCTGTCAGCCCCTAAACCGCGAGCTAATCCCCCCCCCCCACAGTGGCTGACAGTGGGCCCCAAACCCCCCCCCAACCCCCCTGTTAGTCTAAACATAGAGGGATTAGCCCCTCTCCCACTGACAGAGTGACCCCACCCGTCAAAGCCCCCATGACGTCAGCCATGCGTCATGCTGACGCAGTAAACAAAAAAAACAGATTAAAAGAATTATAGAAATTCCAGAAATTGCTTTAAACTTCAATAATTCATAGAAAATTCATATTAACTCCAAATTGGACAAATAATATGTCTAAAATTATTAGAAAAATGCAAGGATTAAGAATATGCAAAAAAATTCATGTTTGACCATTTTAAAATGGGCAACAGTAGCAAATGTGCATATGACTTAATTTGAATTTGAATTTGGAGTTTGAATTTGCATTCCAAATGCAATATACTTCAATTAAATTGAATTTGCCACAAATCAGTACCATTTACTTCATGTCACAACAATATCATGTGCATGTGCATTTTACTTCCGAAGTTGTCCCCCCTTGTTGATGATTGTTTCCGGTACCAGCTTTTCCGAGACGGTGATCACCCCCGAAGAAGAAGACACCGTTATCGAAACCTCGTCAGCAAGGCAAGCAAACCTCATTGATCATGTCTATAAAATCCTACTTCCCTCTCAGTCTCGCTTATGCATGTTTAGGACATCACCGAGACACATTCTATCGCATAGTTGAACCCATTCCGATGCATGACCTATCATTTTGTCACCGTATTAAGCAAACCACAATCCTAGCAGATTTAGGAGTTGAATGATGAGCATGTGGCCCCTGCAACTGTTATTGCTTATTGCTGCTTAGTGATACAATGAGGATGTTATGATTGTGAGTCGGGATGGAATGAACACAGTGATGCTGGCGATAACGTGTTGGTGAATCCACCCTAAACAAAGGTGAACGATGAGAGGTTGTGTAGGAGTACACAGTGGGTTGTCTCGTTGAACACTGCCCTAGGCCCCGAGTTCCTCTTTTGTGATCCAAGACAAAGAGTATGACCACATGTAGGGTTTTATGGGAACCCCGTTTGGCCTCTTTACGTGCCCGATCCGGTCCAGGATTCACCATAGATTCGGGCTTTCCATTTTGCATATGCATAGAAAAGGTATGAAGAAAAGGTTGCATCATATAGATATGTGGGTGGACTTGTGAGGCAGTGAAACCATCTGGCAGAGGTGGCGTCTCGGCCCCTTACATTATCTGAGTCCGTTTCGTGGAACCGGCCGGACTCTCGAGCGGTGCCAAACTCAGGTAGTCGACTCCTGGATTAGAGAAGGTGATGTGAGGTTAGTGCCTTGGTTTCATCCACGTCCGACACCCGCTTGAAGGGTTACGAGAACGAGGCGATAAGTGATGACAAGCGTGTGAAGATATACACCCCTGCAGGGTTAATGAACTATTCGAATAGCCGTGTCCGCGGTTATGGACTACTTGGAGACCTCTACTTGATCAATAGATAACTGGAATGGATACTTATAAAATCCGCAAGATAAGCGTGAGTGCTATGGTGGGCTTCCTCGTGGGGAAGTCGAGGAAGTAACCATAGTGGTGTATTGTTTGGAGACATGTAGTGGACTCGTGTACGCTTCTTACCTCAAGTCTGGTACTCGTAGCACAGGAATAGCCAAGTCAAAGCTGGCACTTCTGCATGATGAAACCCCACCTCCTTTACCTTGATACTTGAGCATGAGTAGTGTAGTTCTGATGTAAGTCTTGCTGAGTACAACTTTGTACTCACGTTTGCTTATTCTATGTTTTAGATGAGAACCCAGACCCCGATGAAGTCACCGACCTGAAGCTCGACGTTGACCTTGGTAGTATAGTTCCAGACAGCAGTCTGGTCCCTCGTGGATGGGCATGTATGTTTACAAGGCTTCTCTAAGCCATTTGTTAAACTTGTCTGTACTCAGACCTAATTTGCTTCCGTTGTATGATGTAATGTTTGATCACAGACATGTGATCTTTGTATGCTCTATGTGTATATCAATAAAGAGTACTTGTAGAGTTATGTGATGATACCTGCTGTTCATACTAGACATGTGTGATGCGTGTATGATTATAACATGTATGTCTTAGTATGGGTTTTCGAGACCTTAGTTGTGATCTGGCTGGCGGTTTTTTATACACCAAGTGGCCCTTAGATGTGCGCAGCTTGGGGCATCGCGATGCGATTGCTTGTGGCTCTGCCACGTGCACACTTTGTTGTATGATCGAGCCCGCCCTAGACCCCGACTAAGTGATCGGGCTGGAGTTTGTTTATGTAAGGGTTATGATTCAATCGATAACATGGTTGAGGCGACTTGTCTATGAGTATGGGATTCACCACCCATAAGCATTTAGACTTGTGAGCGGACGATGAGGACCCATCTCAGTTGATCATCCGGCCTGGATGGGATGCCCCTCCCGTTCGATGCTTTCCGAGAGTGTTCTGTGCTTGGCCTTGTCTGCTTAGACAAGTGGGTACGGCTCTCGGCTCTCCATGCGATTGCATCGTGACTGGAATTACATACGCATATTCCGGGTCCCGACAGACTTGGTATCAGAGCAGAACTGTCTGTAGGATTATCAAACCCTTGGTTGAAGTCGAGTCTAGCATTCTATAGTTATATAGTTACTCTGGGTATAAGGAAACAACGTAAGGCTTCTTTTTCTCCTTATCCTCATCGATCTGAGTTCTGAGTCACCCTTATCTTTTCTACGGGATGATAGGACTAGGCTCATCTATGTCTTACTAGAACATCTCGTTGTTTGCTTCCTTGTAGCCGTAGGAAAGTTGTGTTCGGTTGTCTAGAGTCGTTGTGCTTCCTATTTTGAGACTTCCTATGTAAGTGCTGTTGTTATGTTGTGAGAATTTTCATTTCTCTTGCAATTACAGCCGTTATGCTGTCCGAGTCATTCCAGGTTTCTTCATAATCTGATGCCTTTGCAAAATCCTTCTCTCCATTTTGGTTGTCCTTTTTGAAGAACTTCTAGGTGGCATGCCCGACAGTTCTCTAGAGTTTGTTGTAGGTTTTGTTCTAGAAACCTTTAGTGATTCAATTGCAGTTCTTCCTCCCACTTTAGATGTCTTCTAGCACGAAGAACCACACTAACCATCGTGTTGGGGTACTTTGTTACTCTGACATATCTGTTGTAGCCCCTAGTAAACCTTGGTCATCCTCTAGAAAGCTATCCAAAGATCCAACCCCTTAACCCTAGTCACCCGGCAGATGTGTAGAATTTATAGTGGATCTTATACAAGGAACAACCCCAATTTCCAGACGCCCATATAGAATGGCCCCACATGATTTAGCTGAGCTAAAAATCCAACTTGAAGTGTTGTTGGCAAAAGGCTTCATCCGCCCTAGCTCATCGCCATGGGGTTGCCCCGTTCTGTTCGTAACGAAGAAAGATGGAACAGAAAGCATGTGCGTAGACTATCGCCCGCTAAATCCAGCGACGATAAAGGACAAGTACCCACTTCCTAGGATCAATGATCTTTATGATCAACTTGCAGGATCCTCTGTCTTCTCCAAGATGGATTTGAGATTAGGTTATCATCAAATCAAGATCCGAAACAAGGACATTCCAAAGACGTCTATTACTACCCGTTATGGTCTTTACGAGTTCACCATCATGTCCTTCGGTCTGACCAATGCCCCGCCACTTTTTCACGCATGATGAACTCGATCTTCATGGAGTATTTGGACAAGTTCGTCGTGGTTTACCTCGATGACATCCTTATATACTCGAAGAATGAAGAAGAACATGCCGAGCACCTAAGGCTGGTATGGATGAAACTTAGAGAGCATCGCCTTTATGACAAGTTCTCCAAGTGTGAATTTTGGCTACCAGAAGTGACCTACTTAGGCCACGTGATTTCTAAAAAAGGTGTTGCAGTTAATCCCGAGAGAGTTCAGGCCGTCCTTGACTGTACTCCACCAGAATCGGTTAAGCAAGTTAGGAGTTTTCTTGGCTTAGCAAGCTATTGTCGCCGCTTCGTCGAGAACTTTTATAAAGTTGCAAAGCCTCTAACTGAACTCCTCAAGAAAGATAAGAAATTCCAATGGACTCCCAAGTGCGAGGAAAGCTTTCAAGAGCTAAAAGAGAAGATTGACTTCTGCACCCGTACTTGCGCCTCCAGACACCAAAAAGGGATTTCGAGATCTATTGTGATGCTTCACGGCAAGGGTTAGGATGCATACTTATGCAAGATCGACATGTGGTACCTTATGCTTCACGCTAGTTGCGTCCACATGAAGAGAACTATCCTACCCATGATCTTGAACTCGCTGCCGTAGTTCATGCCCTGAAGACTTGGCGACATTACCTCCTTAGTAATCGTTGTGAGATCTATTCTGATCACCAAAGCCTCAAATACATATTCACCCAGCCAGATCTTAATTTCAGGCAAAGACGCTGGATAGAATTGATAAAAGATTATGACTTAGGAATTTCTTACACCCCAGGCAAAGCCAATGTCATGGCTGATGCACTAAGTCGTAAGTCGTATTGTAACAACCTCATGTTACAACAGTATCAACCACTTCTTCATGAGGAATTTCGAAAGCTCAATCTCGAGATTATTCCTCGTGGATCTCTTTTCAACTTGGTGGCGAAACCAACCCTTGAGGATCAAATCATAGTTGCCCAAAGGCGTGCACGAGGTGTTCGCCGGATCAAGGAGAACATTGCTAGCGGAGTTGCTAAATGTTTCTCCACAAATAGTAAAGGAACGGTATTCTATGAAAATCGTTTGGTAGTACCTAAGAATAGAGATCTAAGGCAACTCATCCTCAAAGAAGCCCATGACACACCCCTCTCCATTCATCCCGGTAGCACAAAAATGTACCGAGATCTACGCCAGAGATTTTGGTGGACCAGGATGAAGAGAGACCTTGCCCGATTTGTTGCTGAATGTGATGTTTGTCGTCGCATTAAGGCAGAACACCAAAGACATGCTGGCACACTTCAACCTTTGCCTATTCCCGAGTGGAAATGGGACAAAGTCGGTATGGACTTCATCACCGGCTTTCCAAAAACCCAGAAAGTAAATGATGCCATCTTCGTGGTCATTGACCGACTTTCAAAAGTTGCTAACTTCCTTCCAGTTCGCGAGTCTATAACTGCTAGCCAGTTAGTGGACTTGTATGTCTCTAGAATTGTGTCTCTTCACGGTGTTCCTTTGGAAATCAATTCTGGTCGTGGTAGCCTTTTCACCTCTAGATTCTGGGAAAGTTTTCAGAATGCTATGGGAACTTATCTCTCCTTTAGTACAGCTTTCCACCCTCAATCTAGCGGTCAAGTTGAAAGGGTTAATCAAATCTTGGAAGACATGCTCAGAGCTTGTGTTATATCTTTCGGAAAGCATTGAGAGAAATCTCTTCCTTTCGTCGAATTTGCTTATAACAATAGTTTTCAATCTAGTCTGAACATGGATCCTTTTGAACTCCTTTATGGACGACGATGTCGAACACCCCTTAACTGGTCGGAAACCGGTGAAAGACAATTCTTTGGACCGGATATGATCAAGGAAGCAGAAGAGCAAGTTCGCATTGTTCGTGATCGATTAAAAGCCGCTCATTCTCGTCAAAAAAGCTACTATGATCGTCATCATAGGCAAGAAAGCTACAATCTGGATGAGAAGGCTTACCTTCGGGTTACTCCTCTGAAGGGAACCCAAAGATTCGGTATCAAAGGCAAGTTGTCCCCACGTTACATCGGACCTTTCCGCATTATTGCTAAATGTGGAGAAGTTGCCTACCAACTTGAACTACCCCCTCACCTTTCCCGAGTACATGATGTATTCCATGTGTCACAACTCAAGCGTTGCTTCAAGGACCCCATCCGCGAAGTCGACCATGAAACGCTTGATCTCCAAGATGACCTTTCTTATCGAGAGTACCCTGTTCGTATTCTTGATTCAGCAGAGCGTGTCACTCGTCGTCAGAAGATCAAGTTCCTTAAAGTTCAATGGTCACATCACTCCGAGAAAGAAGCAACATGGGAAAGAGAAGACCGCCTCCCTGCCGAGTACCCCACCTTCCTCCCGACGACTTCTGAATCTCGGGACGAGATTCTTTTGAGTGGGGGCGAGTTGTCACAACCCCAATTTAGCAAGTGCTAGGGTTTGAGTTCCCTTTGCATCATGTGAAAAATTCAAAAAGAAAATCAAAAATGGGGAAAAGAAAAGCCATGAGAAATTAATTCAAATGGCCAGATAAAAATCTTTTTCCAAAAATCATTTGAATATTTGGAAAATTCCTATAAATGATGTTGATCATTTTAAAAGTGGTTTGGGTTCATTACCATGCCCATGGAATATTCAAAAATTCAAAATGTGCCTTGGAAAATTAAAAAAAACCCCTATTTGATTTTAAATTCAAATTATTTGAATTTCAAAAATGCCCAAAAGTTATGAGTGGCTAGCTATTTATATCCTAAGCCCACATAAAAGATTTGGGTATTTTATAAAATGCTCTACTATTTATTTCAGAGCAAAACAAGTATAAGAAAAAGAAAAACAGAAAGAAAACAGAAAGAAAAAGGAAAAAGGCAAAGCAGCCCACCCCAGCCAGGCCGCAGGCCCAACTTAACGCCCACGGCCCAGGCCCACCCCCACCACCTTGTCGTCTTGCCCGGCGTCGGCAAGCACCTCGGTGGCGAGCTCGCCGCCGCGCACGCCACCGAGGCACCTCTAGGCCACCTAGGGCCTCATCTGCACGCCACGGAGACGCCCAGAGAGGCCCCTGTCATCTCCCTCTCTCACCGTTCGCCCTTCCCCTCTCTCTCGCCGGATTCGCCCCACACCAGAGAGCTCGCGTCGTCGCCGTGCGTGTGCCACCGTGGCCATCGTCGCCAAGCAGCCGAATCAAGATGTCCAGCATGACCGCAGACGCCGTCTTCGTCGACCCCCTTCATCAATTCGAGCTTTTCGCCAACGAAGACGACGACAGCCTCAAGAACTCGCCGCCAGCCACCGTGGGCATCGTCGTCGAATCCGGCGCCCCCAGCTCCTCCCCGGCCGCCCCGAGATCGCCTTCGCAACCGCAGTGAGATCCCGGCCGTTTCCCCCCTCCTAGCACCTCTCCCCGTCCCCTCTATCGCCTTTCGCCATGGTCAGAGGCTCCGGCCGCCGCCATTGCCGTCGTAGCCGTGCTCCAGCGCCTCCCCTTGGACCCCCGATGGCATCTTCAGACGCGCGAGGCCCCCAGCTTCCTCCCAGTACCACCCACGCCTCTCCCCGTGGCCTTTTGGCCAAGTCCGGCGAGCGCCGCCGTGTCCAGAGCCGCCGACGTCAAGCCGCCGGCCTGTCAACCCCTAAACTGCGAGCTAATCCCCCCCCCCCACAATGGCTGACAGTGGGCCCCAAACCCCCCCTAACCCCCCTGTTAGTCTAAACAGAGAGGGATTAGCCCCTCTCCCACTGACAGAGTGACCCCACCCGTCAGAGCCCCCATGACGTCAGCAATGCGTCATGCTGACGCAGTAAATAGAAAAACAGATTAAAAGAATTACAGAAATTCCAGAAATTGCTTTAAACTTCAATAATTCATAGAAAATTCATATTAACTCCAAATTGGACAAATAATATGTCTAAAATTATCATAAAAATGCAAGGATTAAGAATATGCAATTTGTTTTCATGTTTGACCATTTTAAAATGGGGAAACAGTAGCAAATGTTCATATGACTTAATTTGAATTTGAATTTGGAGTTTGAATTTGCATTCCAAATGCAATATACTTCAATTAAATTGAATTTGCCACAAATCAGTACCATTTACTTCATGTCACAGCAATATCATGTGCTTGTGCATTTTACGTCCGAAGTTGTCCCCCCTTGTTGATGATTGTTTCCGGTACCAGCTTTTCCGAGACGGTGATCACCCCCGAAGAAGAAGACACCGTTATCGAAACCTCGTCAGCAAGGCAAGCAAACCCCATTGATCATGTCTATAAAATCCTACTTCCCTCTCAGTCTCGCTTATGCATGTTTAGGAGATCACCGAGACACGTTCTATCGCATAGTTGAACCCATTCCGATGCATGACCTATCATTTTGTCACCGTATTAAGCAAACCACAATCCTAGCAGATTTAGGAGTTGAATGATGAGCATGTGGCCCCTGCAACTGTTACTGCTTATTGCTGCTTATTGATACAATGAGGATGTTATGATTGTGAGTCGGGATGGAATGAACACAGTGATGCTGGTGATAACGTGTCGGTGAATCCACCCTAAACAAAGGTGAACGATGAGAGGCTGTGTAGGAGTACACAGTGGGTTTTCTCGTTGAACACTGCCCTAGGCCCCGAGTTCCTGTTTTGTGATCCAAGAAAAAGAGTATGACCACATGTAGGGTTTTATGGGAACCCCGTTTGGCCTCTTTACGTACCCGATCCGGTCCAGGAGTCGCCATAGATTCGGGCTTTCCATTTGGCATATGCATAGAAAAGGTATGAAGAAAATGTTGCATCATATAGATATGTGGGTGGACTTGTGAGGCAGTGAAACCATCTGGCAGAGGTGGCATCTCGGTCCCTTACATTATCTGAGTCCGTTTCGTGGAACCGGCCGGAGTCTCGAGCGGTGCCAAACTCAGGTAGTCGACTCCTGGATTAGAGAAGGTGATGTGAGGTTAGTGCCTTGGTTTCATCCACGTCCGACACCCTCTTGAAGGGTGACGAGAACGAGGCGATAAGTGATGACACGCGTGTGAAGATATACACCCCTGCAGGGTTAATGAACTATTCGAATAGCCGTGTCCGCGGTTATGGACTACTTGGAGACCTCTACTTGATCAATAGATAACTGGAATGGATACTTATAAAATCCGCAAGATAAGCGTGAGTGCTATGGTGGGCTTCCTCGTGGGGAAGTCGAGGAAGTAACCATAGTGGTGTATTGTTTGGAGACATGTAGTGGACTCGTGTACGCTTCTTACCTCAATTCTGGTACTCGTAGCACAGGAATAGCCAAGTCAAAGCTGGCACTTCTGCATGATGAAACCCCACCTCCTTTACCTTGATACTTGAGCATGAGTAGTGTAGTTCTGATGTAAGTCTTGCTGAGTACAACTTTGTACTCACGTTTGCTTATTCTATGTTTTAGATGAGAACTCGGACCCCGATGGAGTCACCGACCTGAAGCTCGACGTTGACCTTGGTAGTATAGTTCCAGACAGTAGTCTGGTCCCTCGTGGATGGGCATGTATGTTTACAAGGCTTCTCTAAGCCATTTGTTAAACTTGTTTGTACTCAGACCTAATTTTCTTCCGTTGTATGATGTAATGTTTGATCACAGACATGTGATCTTTGTATGCTCTATGTGTATATCAATAAAGAGTACTTGTAGAGTTATGTGATGATACCTGTTGTTCATACTAGACATGTGTGATGCGTGTATGATTATAACATGCATGTCTTAGTATGGGTTTTCGAGACCTTAGTTGTGATCTGGCTGGCGGTCTTTTATACACCAAGTGGCCCTTAGATGTGAGCAGCTTGGGGCATCGCGATGCGATTGCTCGTGGCTCTGCCACATGCACACTTAGTTGTATGATCGAGCCCACCCTAGACCCCGACTAAGTGATCGGGCTGGAGTTTGTTTATGTAAGGGTTATGATTCAATCGATAACATGGTTGAGGAGACTTGTCTATGAGTATGGGATTAACCACCCATAAGCATTTAGACTTGTGAGCAGACGATGAGGACCCATCTCAGTTGATCATCCGGCCTGGATGGTATGCCCCTCACGTTCGATGCTTTCCGAGAGTGTTCTGTGCTTGGCCTTGTCTGCTTAGACAAGTGGGTACGGCTCTCGGCTCTCCATGTGATTGCATCGTGACTGGAATTACAAACGCATATTCCGGGTCCCGACAGAGGAGTAGGGATTTCCATGCAACGGATTCACATATGAGCTAAAAGCTCTCCAATGGAACTAGTGGGGGTGCATCTAACTTGCTTGCTCAAGAAGACCTAGAGCTCTTTTGAGGAGGCACATCATTGGAATATACAAGCCAAGTTCTATAGTGTGCAGGGTCCCCACATAGCTATAGGCATGTATGATGATCTCTATGGAGTACAAGGGATAGAAGATGAAGTACTAGTGTGGATCTCTCAAAAGGAATAGTAGTGTGCCCCCTTCTCTCTTTTTATTTTTATTTTTCTCTTTTTTCTATTTTTTTGTATTTTTTGGTGGCCTCAATGGCTCTTTCTATTTAACTCTCATTTGTCCTCTTTGGGATCTTTTGATTTTTTCCTCTTTGGGATCTTTTCCTCACTTTAGGGGCAACACTCTATATTTTACAAGAATATAGGAGATCTTTCACACTTTACAAGGTACTCAAATCATAAAGAAAATGTAACTATCATGAACTATGCAAATGTATGCCTCTGCCAGTGTAGCAGGATATGCAATGATACTAGCGCGTCATGTAGCAATGATTAGGGCAAGGCCCAACTAGCATGTGGCTCATCGATCAAGCAGGTAGCATGTATGACATGAAGATCAAGTCATGAGAAGATGGATGTTGCATGGAAATAATATCTCGGAAAGGCTATGGAAATGCCTTGATAGGTAGGTATGGTGGATGTTTTGAGGAAGGATATAATGAGGCTTATGATGACAGAGCGTATCGTGCCAAGGATTTGGATGTACCGGCGAAGGTGGACGCCAACTCTCGGAGTGAGAAGAAGGCAATGCACGGCACTCGAGAGGCTAGAAAAATATGGGTAGGTGGAAGTGTCAACTTTCAATACTTACATTAGTCCGAAGAACTCATGCACTTATTATCGGTAACTCTCAATCTAGTAAGGAGGTTCACAAAGAGACAAGTACCCCGAGGAGGAGTGTATGGGGGTTTGGTTATCCTTGCGCATCCTCGACTCATGGTACGTGGGTGTACTCTAATATTCGATCCCTCCAAAGAGTAGTGATCCATCTAGTAGCTAAAGTTCTCAACTAATTTTGTAAGTTTTGAAAATAATCACGGATTGCCCAAAATACGACACCTATCACTAATAGGCTAGAGATCTTGACACAAAAATTTCAAACATTACTCACATCAATGCCTCAAAACTATTGCAAGTTACTACTGAAATTAAATAGCAACCTCAATTACCTACTTTCAAGACAAGACACAACTCAGTGCTACAACCAACTCTCTAAACAAGATAAACATGAAAAATAAAGAGATTTCCAGAAATAAACTAAACAAAAGCCAAGGCTCTTGCTAAAGACAAACTAAAACTAAAACTTAACATGGCAGTAGCTATGAAAAGATAAAGAACACACAACAGAGAAAGATAGGCATGAAAAATTCTATGATGTGTTGTAGATTTTGAAAGTGGAGAGTGTTTTTATCCCACGCAAAGTAAGACGGGATCTAACTTGTTATGGACAGCAAGCAAATCTAAAGAAAACTAAAAATTAAACCTAAGAGCGAGACGCTCCAAGCATAGCACATAACGCATGAAGTGATAAAAATATAGTGAGACGAAGGACGAACTGATGATTGTTGATGGAGAAGGGGATGCACGGGGGCATCCCCAAGATTAGACGCTTGTGTCTCCTTGAATATTTTTTGGGGATGCATGGGGGCATCCCCAAGCTTGAGCGCTTGACACTCCCGAATCTTCTTTCATCATCTTCCATCGCACACTTGAAAACTACCTTCATACATAACTCATCATAAGCTGATTAGAGAGGTTAGTACCCTTAATAAATAAATAAAAATCCTCTGGATATAAAGATATTCTTGAAGAGCTACTATTTCTCAAGATTGCCAAAAAGTTTTTGCAAATAAAAAGCAAGCTTAAGGTTTGCAAAAGTTAGGAGAGACAAAACGTGGAAGAATCTGTGAAAAATAGAACAGCAGGTAGTAAAGAATTTTTTAGGGGTACTTCTGCAACTCGAATAAAAAAACTCAGAACAGACGCTCGAAAGTCAATTGTATGGAGCACACTGTCAAAACAATTCAGATCAAAAAGATGATCTGGTGATTTTAGGCTAATTTTTCCGTCCAAGGACAGAATCTGTTTTCTGGACAGCATGTCACAACTTTTAAACTTTCTTGCAATCGGAGGCTAGACTTGGCACAAAGATTGAAAATAAAGATACAATGATGTTGCTACAGTAGTAACAATCATCAAGAGCACTAAAAACTGGAAGTAAAAAAAACTCAAACTAAAGATAACAAGGGTTGTCTCCCTAGAGCTCTTTCTTTATAGCCATAAAGATAGGCTTAAGATATTAATGACGCTCTCATAGGAATAAGGAATAAGAGTTGAAGAACAAAAGAGAGCATCAAGAAGAAAATAACAAGCACATTTAAGTCTAACATGCTTCCTATGCAAAGGGATCTTGTAGAGAAATAACTCATGGAAACATAAAGATATTAGCATAGGAAGCCAAAATAAGTGCAACTTCAAAACCTTCAACATAAAGAGAGGGAACTTGATATTATTGAAATATCTATAAGCATATGTTCCCCTCTCATAATAATTTCCAGTGGGATCATGAATAAACTCAACAATATAAGTATCACATAAAAATTTCTTATCATGATCGACAAGCATAGAAAATTTGTTACTCTCCACATAAGCAAAATCCTTCTCATTAGTAATAGTGGGAGCAAACTCAACAAAATAGCTATCACATGAATCATTCTTATCATGGTGCACTTGTCAAAATTTATGATTTATAGCATAAGTGTCATCACAATAATCATCATAGATAGGAGGCAAAGTATCATCAAAATAAATTTCCTCATCAAAATTTAGGGGGCTAAAAAGATCATCTTCATAAAACGTAGCATCCCCAAGCTTATAGCTTTGCATATCATTAGCATGAAAAGTATCCAAAGAAGACATGCAAATAACATTACTACTATCATGAGTGTTGTGCAAATAATAAAGCTCCATAGGATTTTTGATCTCCTCCTCAAACACTTCATGTCCTAACTCAAGATAGAGCTCATAATTATTTTTTTGTTTTCCATAAAGCCTAACTAGTGAAAATAAAAACAAGAAACAAAAAGATTTAATCGCAGAATCTAAAGATATACCTTCAAGCACTCACCTTCCCGGCAACGGCGCCAGAAATAGCTTGATGTCTACGCACACTTCTATTCTTGTAGACTATGTTGGGCCTCCAAGCGCAGAGGTTTGTAGGAAAGCAGCAATTTCCCTCAAGTGGATGACCTAAGGTTTATCGAACTCAGGGAAGTAGAGGTTGAAGATGGTCTCTCTCAACCAACCCTGCAATTAAGATACAAGAAGTCTCTTGTGTCCCCAACACACCTAATACAACTAGGAGTTGTATAGGTGCACTAGTTCGGCGAAGAGATGGTAAAATATGGGTGATAGGTGTGATAAAACGAAGTAATATAAATCTGTAATAAAAAGTGCAACAAAGAAACAAGTAACAAAAGTGAGTGCAAACGGTGTAATAATGATGGAAACAAGGCGTAGGCTTCATACTTTCACTAGTGGCAACTCCCAACAACATTAACATAGTCTAATCACATGATATTTCCCATAAAACATGCAATGGAGACGTACTCGGAGGTCATTCCTTTGTGGTCAAGAGAGGACGAGAATTGTGTAGGGCTAAAAAAGCACACCTCAAAGTTCGTAGTTCTCAATCTATGGATTTCCCAATGTCACCGTGGCCATCCAAAGAGAGTACCGCAATCACCACAACATATCTAAAGGATAGTCAAAGACAAGCACCAAGAGACTCTCAATCTTCAATCCACACACAAAAGAGGAAATCACTCATGATAATATTCTTCTAACCCATGTTCAATAGACCGCTGTCACCTTGGTCTCGGAGATTATACTAGATAAGATCAATTGAGTACATCAATCCAATACATATAGGAAGGGGAAATATCATGGGATCACCCTAGATTAACATAGCCTATGATCACAACAAAGATCACAGCATGGGAGAGAGAGAAACCACATAGATCAAGATTTAAGCCTTAGCCCTGAGGGGAACTACTCACACATGGACATGGTGAGAGGGAGAGCTGTTGATGGAGAGGAGCGGCCCGAAGGAGATGAAGGAGACTGCGACGGCGGCGGCGCCCACGGCCACGGCCACGGCGGTGGCCACGGCCCTTGGCCCCCTTATTTTTCCTTCGAGATGGTGCTGCTGTGGAGATTGATCTCCCCCTCAAGACGGCTGCCAAGGGGGAGGAATTTTCGTGGTGCCCTTTGACCTAGGTTTTGTTAAAAATATGTGTGCCGAATATATGTGTATGAATAGTGCTACAGTTGGACTTGTAATAGCGGTGGGTTAGGTGTTTGAGTCGGACACGTGTAACCCGGGCCTATTATATAAAGGCACTGCGGGGTAGCAAAATAGACGAGACACAAGTTGATAGGCTAGACAGAGATCACGAGAGGGACGGTCCGGCGCCCGTGGCGGGGGCGGCCGAACCGGCCGTGGCGAGGTGGTCGGAGCGCTGTCGGATGGCCGTGGCGGACTTGTCGTCGATTGTATCATGTGGAATTGGTACATGGGGAGGAGCGCCCGTAGTCATGCCCCGAGGATGTAGCCATGTGGTGAACCTCTTTAACAAATCTCGGTTTCGTGCTTGTGCTCGTGTGATTTCTTGATCCTCGGTAGATTGATATGCGACCTCGGATTATTCTAACAGGTTTCCTCTCTTTATATAGACTCTCAGATTCCCGTCATCCAGATTACGTCTTCTGTATTTCGGGGTTTCTTGAAGCATCCGAACTCCGATTGGGCTGAATTTTATGTCTAAATCCACCGGAAAACAATTCCCTACAACTTTGTAGTTTTAAGGTTTTTCGTTTGAGGCCGTCTTCTAGCGTTTCCGAGGCGTTCTTTAAAACCTGTCTGGTGGGGACAGATTTCGGGAAAGTTAGAGTCCAACTCTTACAAGGCTTCCTTTTGTGATCTTTCCTTTATCAAAGTAATTCCTACACATAAAGTAGAAAAACAAGAACTTGTGCACTCTTGCAACCATTAATAGGTTAGTTCCAAAATATGTTATAAAGATATATGAAAGTATATAAAAAACATAGCAATATCACACAAAACATGCATGGAGCAAGCAGAAATTATAGATACGTTTGGGACGTATCATGAACTAGCGGTACAGGTCACATGAGGTGTAGAGGAGAGAGGGGAAATGAGCACGAGCTCACCCTGAGTGCCGTGGTGAGGACATCGAGGTGGGAGGGGCACTGGGGACGACGGAATCCTCGTAGAGCTTCACGGCGGCCGGCAGCGAGGAGTTTGAAGATAGCGGCATCTCCGAGTGCTTTGGGCTCGATTGGAAGCGTAGCTTGACGAAGGCGTCGACGGCGGTGCGGCTGGAAAGTCTTGCGCGGAATGGCGGCCGTTCGCCACGGTGGCGCGCGATGGCGGTGACGGGGATGTACCCCGGAAAATCCCATGGTCAGGGACCTTGGGTTAGTCATGAGAGGCACAGGTTGGACGATAGCTCGTCGGCTAACAGGAGGATACGTTCCTGCTCGATGTTATTGATCGGAGATGGCGATTACAGGGGAGCCAAGGCTAGTGCGCACAAGGCTAGGGTTACAGATTGTGTATTGCTTGATCTCGATGTTGTAACAGCCCAGTTTTCACAAAAAATAAAAATTTTGTTTTCGGTGTGAATTGTTTGATTGTCTGATTTGTTTGCGGTGTTTGCATCCCCGATTTATCGATCGGCGATTATTTTTCCCCCTCTTATCTCGTATCGGACGGAGACCGACCTTTGCCACCCTGACACTCGAACTTTGCGACACCGGGTTTCACCCGATCACCGTCGCGAGACCGCACGAGACCAGCCGCAGCCAACGAAACGAAAACCCCGTTTAATAATTAAACGGGTTATTTTTATAGCGCGCCGGAAAGTGTTTTCGGAACGGTTCCAGCGCGAGGTGAACGCCTCCGGCTCGACGCACTGATCGCGCAGTTCGAAGTTTTACCCGAATCGGAGGTACTGCGGACCCCCGGCGGTCAGAAACGTGAGCACCGGACGCGCTAGAGAGAAACCGGCGATGTTTTTGCAATCTGCCAGCCACTGCGGCTATATAAAGACCACCACACTCCCACCCATTTCTAGGGTTTCCCTAGCCAAATTTTGCAGCCACCCCCCTCACAATAGCCCCAGATCTGAAAATTGCCCCCCAGGCGCTCTGGACCGTCAGATCGGGCGATCCGACGGCCCAGGAGCCGCCACGTCAGCGCTCAGCCTCCAGCCCTCTCTCTCCTCTCTCTCTCTCCACCCGTGGGCGCCGCCGCCAGCCCGAGGGGCCTCCACGCTGGCGAGCCTCGCCGTGACCAGCCGCCGCGGCCTCCCCTCTCCTTCCCCGCGCTCCTCCCTCCTCCGTTTCCCACCTCACCCCTTCTCTCCCTCCCCCGCAGGCCACCAGGAGCAGCGCGCCGCCCGCCATGGCCGAGCTCGCCGAGCCGCGCCACCATGGCTCCTCGCCCCGCGCCGCCAGGGAGCTCACGCCGACGAGCCCCGCCGGATTCGGGCTGGCGCTGACCCTCTCGGCCTCCCTGCGCCACCTCCCACCCGCGCCTGGGCCAGCGCCGCCGCGCCGGAGCGCCCGCCGGCGGCCGCTGCCCGCTCGATCCAGGCGGGATCGGGGCACAGCCGCACGCCCGCTCGCTGCCCCTGTGGGCCGGCCCAGCTGCCAGGCGGCCCAGCTAGCCCCAATGCCCAGCCCAGCCACCTTGCCAGCCGCCCCCAGCCCGAACCACCAGCCAGGCCAGATGGGCCGAAAACCGGCCCATGGTGAGATTCGGCCCGAACTTTTTTCCTGAGAACTGTAAATTTTGCCAAGTCTGGAGTAATAGTGCTGCTGATCCGTTTTTGCGCTGCGATTTCCCGTTAATCCGTAGCTCCGATGAACGTGCCCCCAAAACGAAAGTTGCTCAGAATTGCGTGTACTTTAATTCATCTCTTGTAAGCATTTGCATTTGAGCTCATCTTGATTGTGTAATTGTGTGCTGAAGTGGGCATCAGGCCGTTAAACTGCTACTTTTCCTGTTAGAGTGCTGTTGTTATATTTTTGTTGCAACTTTGCATGATGATTGTAACAAATCCATGAGGCTTATTGCATTGATTCTTTCTCCTATGTGTTAAGCATCATGTGTACTTCAATTCCATGCTTTAACTTGCCATTTTTGGGTGTTCTAGCTATATTAAATCTTGCTCCAAAGTGGTGATCCTGATGTTATTGAGCTGCTGTTGCTGAAACTGTTATTTTGTTGCAACTTCGGTCGACGAGTGTGTCGCGACCGTTTATCGGATTTGAGTGATTCCAATTGCATATTGTTAAGCCTCATGTCTACTTTCATCCCATGTATTTCTATTTCATGTTTCTGCACTTTTGCATATAGATTTACCCCTGTTTATACAGCATGTGTGCGTAACTTGTTTTGCTTGTATCTTTTTAACCGTAACTCCGTTTGGAGTGTGCTTTATATGTAACTTGATTAGTTTTTCGTGTACTTTGTGTTTATGCTATTGTTTTCTGTTGTTAACCAACCTAAAATATGGTTTAGGACAGAACAGTACCAACTCTTTTAATCATCGTGCGGCACTTAGTGTTATGCCATGTTTAGGGTTGTGCCTCACTTAAATTGACTAGCATAGATAGTTTCCCTTATGCTTAACCTTTGACATGTTTGTGTGCTATGCCATGCTTGCTTGAGTTTCCATGTTAATAACCGTTGGTTGATCACCTGTAGCTAAACAACTTGAAATCATTATAAATGTGCGGTATCGTCGTGTGTGACGAGTACTCCACTTAAATTGTTAGTAACCGCTCTCGACGGTAGGTGCGATGTCTCGTGTTGCCTTTTTGTTGATGCTTGCTCGTGTTGCCCCGTAGTAATAGATGCTTGCTCGTTGATTGCTTTCCAGTGTTTCCTTCTTGTGTGCTCCCGCGGGTACCTTCGGAGACGATGCGAGCGTGCGATCGACTACACCTTCGGAACCCGACTTATCAACAGGCAAGGACTATACATTACTTATGATCCATTCTATTTCAACCAGCGTTTTGCATGCTAGTATAGGTTAGGCGATGTTTGATCCTACCACATGTTTACAGCCTCTTTCAAACCGATACAGCCATGTCCCTTCCCAGCAAACCTTGTACTGCTATGTTACTATTGCTCGTTGCTCAGCCCCTGCTTAGTATGCATGCTTAGGATGCTACGATGTTACCCTGTTACTCCTGGGTTTGGGATATCACATTATTATATTGTTGTTGATGATATGATTATTATAATGTTGACTATATTCGACGAAGGATAGAAGGTCTAGGCTATCCCACCCTGACGCTTTGTTCCATTCGAGTCACCTAGGATTCGAGTTCCGGGTATTGGTTTTAAGACTGAGCGTGCCTAACCGCGTGTGGGATTTTATGGGGTCCCCTCTTCTTACCTATCTAGCTTCAAACATTTCTAGTGGTGGCCCAAGCTGGTTTTACCTTTTGCAAACGTGTGTGTGCGAGTGTCGACCTCGCAGATTTTCAAACAACTCGGGCCAGCGGAGACAGAGTTCCTTTGTTGGTCCAAACCTGGAAGCTCGAGGGCTATCCACAGTGTTGGTTTAGTTACCCGGACCTCGTCCAGACGGTAGAGGCCGACTCGAGAGCGCGGCCGGCTTTTGAGTTGGATGTTGACTCACCGGGGGCCACCCGGATTTGTGCGTTGTTAGCTAGAGGGACTTGTCGTTCCGGATCTCTTGGAACTAAATCATCAAATGGTTGCCTGTGATGGGTAGCAACTGAGAGAGATGGGCGTGCGTGCGGAGCCTCGTAATGGGCAGTTGGTACACCCCTGCAGGGTTAAATCTTTTCGAGAAGCCGTGTCCACGGTTATGGACGACTTGAGACCTACTCCTTGTTCATAGACAACAACAACTGAGATAATCTTAATATAACTTGATCAACGTGTGTGTGTGCCTTGACTGCTTCTTATTCGTCGGGATGCGAAGAGGAGGACAAGGATAGGATAGGTGTTATGATTGCGACAGTAGTTGATAGCAAGACTTGTTGGAGGCGATTCCTCATCGAATGCTTGGCTTCTTATCTTACTCTCTAGATCATTAGCCACTTCATAAATGCTAGTGCGGCAGCAACCTCACCACTTACCCCTTCCTTACCGTAAACTACTAGTTGTCCTAGAATGACGAGTGATGAAGTCCTTGCTGGGTCAGATGACCACTACAGTTGGATGCTGAGTACCTCTGTACTCATGATACTACCCCCAAACTCTTTTCAGGGTTCTGATCGACAACAGGTATGGTGATCGACGTTTCACGTGGAGACTCGACGACGACTAGTTAGGCGGATCCCGGCGGAGGGCCTGGACCCGTGTGGTTATGGGATCGAAGCTTTTCTCTTTGCCAGTAGGCATTTGATTGTAGTCTGTACTCAGACTTGTATCTTTCGCTGTTTAGGCAGTTGTATGCCGATTGTATGAGATGTTGTATCCTGTATCTGTAATGTTGTGATATCATGTTGGAAATCCGGGGCCTATGGCTTTGTCATATGTCGCGGTGGGACTGATATGTGCTTCGTCCCCGGGTCTGGATGGAAACATCTAGATCTGGAACAGTACCGCATATCGGGCCTTACAGATGTCTCCCCTCCTAGCCCTTATATACTAGGCTAGGTCTCGGGGAGTCCGTCCTGGATTACAGATGAGGTTTCCTAACCATGATCTTGTTCCGTACGGCAAGTTTGCACCTTCCTTGTGACTCGCGGACTCATACGTCGGTGCCACTAGTGGGCCAAGGCGTGGCCCAGGCGGCATCTTTGTGGGCCTTCTGTCTTCGGGTACACCGGGTAGGCTCATCCATAGGAGTCGTGGGGTCACCCCCTCGTCAGTAGCCCTCGGGTGTTTGGGGGACTCGAAGAGGCGCGCAAGGACTCGAGTCCATAATTGCGTCGTTTTTTGATGTATGCACGGTTTTAACCGCGGGTCGCTGGCAGTCTGGGGCCATGACAAAACCTGTTTCGAGGGATGCTAAGCTGAAAGGGCCCAAGGAGTCGACGGGTCGAGCCTTGGTGAATTGCACTAGTGGAAAAAACCGCAGTAGCCCAATCAAACCCATGTCCCTCGACATGAGCTTGGAACACTGGTGTCTAGCAAAAGTCATACCGCTACAGGTCTTACAGTGATCAATTGCCGCCAGTAAAGTTTGTAGCCTAGGCGCGTCCGACCGGCTTTTTCTATCATGCAAGCGCATGGAAAAGGTTGGGAGTGAAATCGCTCTTCGGCAAGTCCCAGCCCGGCCGATCTTCACAGCGGGGTCTTACCTACACGCTAGGCTTGCGTGGCATCTGGGCACAGTGTATCGTGTTGCAGGAATATGTATTTTTATTGAGGCGCAGAGTCTAGTAGATAATGCACCCACTTGTAATAAACAATCAAGTGAGTTGTTTTAGCGGTCACTCGCGGAGCTTCACCGAGTGCTCGGGCGAGGAGTAACATAGAGGAATATTTGCTCGGGAGGTCGTCGAGTGCTTGGGTACATAGAGTTTTGCGAGTAATCACTCGAATATCGCTTTTTCTCTCAGGGTGAGGGAGCACCCGATACTCCAGGACCACTCGATCTGGCGAGCGCAGGTCTGCTCATCTTGCATCGTGGTGAGGGGGCACCCAAAACTCTCATGGGTGCGAGTAATCACTCGAGCACATCTTTGCTTCTAGGTGAGGGAGCACCTGAGACTCTCGTAGGTGCGAGTGATCACTCGAGCACATTTTTCCTTCTGGGTGAGGGAGCACCCGAAAAACTCTCATGGGTGGATACGCTCCCGATGGGAGTTAGATATATTTGAAAAAATGTATTTAAACTATGAAGAAAACGGTGCTTGCAAGCTGCCTCTTCTGCTCACTGCCCCTTTGATTTTACCTCTTGTTTGGTGAATATAACTATCTCCTTGCTGGAGGACCGTCAAAGATGCTCTGGCGGCTGAACGTCGTGTCTTCATGACCGGTCATAATGATGGCTTTTGGTGGCGTGCTGCAGCCACATGTTGAGTTATCGATGCGCGCACTGAAAATGCGCGAGATTTGATGTGTCCAGCGCACTGTGCCTCTCGTGTGAAGGCATCTTTGTCTCGGACTTTGAATCTCCCGGCGTGCTTGGTCTTTGAATTAATGGCTCCCGTCGTCTGGGCTTCTACATGCTCTTGGCTTTGTGCTATAAATAGACCCCTCTTCTTCATCTAGCAGCGGTATTCGACCTCTGCTCATCTTGCTCCTCTTTCTCTTCCTCTTCTCATAGCGCCCAAGCGCGGAGCTGGTATGACTGGCTGCGGTCGTGCTCGCCGTGGCCGTGGTGGTCGTACTCCGCGCTCTTCTCGCGGTGGTTGTCATGGTGCAGCGCTGGTGCCTTCCTCCTCTTCCTTGGAGGAGGGTGTTTGGTGTTATGACTTTCTCCTGAACGTCCGTGGCCGAGGCGTTGCTCGCATTCTTCTTCCTTCTGCATTTGCTGCCATTGTTTCTGAGCGTGGCCTTGGTGGCTTGCTGCTTCGTCTTCAGGGGTGCGCTCGATCTCCTTCTTATGTTAAGCTGGAGATCGATAGTTCCCGCTTGATTTTTCTTGGCTTCGGCTGGAAATCATTTGCTCATCAGTTGAACTTGCATGATGGTGACACTCTTTGTTGCCGTTTTGATGGCGAAGACACTCTTGTCATCCGCGCCTTTGACCTGAGCGGCAACCGCATGGATCCGTACTGGCCGGAGACGAGCAGTGATGGTTCTGACAGGTCGAGGAGTCCTTTGCCTGCGTCATCAACTGCTTCCTCCTCCGGTGACTCTTCGGGTGCTGGTGCTGAGCCGTCTTCAACTTCTTCTCCCTCCTGTTCTGAAGAGGATATCGATGTCAAAACACCAGTCAAGCGGGCGCGCCAGGCGTTGTTGTAGAACTGGAGGAGGCAGCGTCATCTTCTCCGGCAGCTCGGGTGGAACTGGAGAAGAAGCTAGTGGAGCAGGAGAAGAAGCTGGTGGAGCATCGTCTTCAACTGCTCCGCAAATAAGTCGAGCTTCACCTTTTGTTATGTCATTGACATCATGAGCCTGCTGCTTCGACTCCTCCTTTGTCTGTGATGATGCTCGTTGTCTTGGTGCCAATCATCCGAGCATGGGCACTCATGTAGAAGTCATAATTCCTTGATGTAGGCTTATCGGCTGCTTGTGCCTTTTGTAACTAGATTAGTTCTCCATGTAATGAGGATTTCCTTCGAGTAATCAGAGCTGCCTTCTATCCAATGTATTTTGAATCTTTTTGGTACTGAAAATGACCCTTGTGATGTGAACTGTGCTTGAGTCTTTGCAGCGGAATTTGTCTTTGAGCCCTTTGCAACTGATTGTTGTGTTCGAGTCCTGGCGATCGAGAGCTGTCTTCGAGTCCTTTGCAACCGAGAGATGTCTTAGAGTCCTGTGCGATCGAGAGCTTTCTTCGAGTCCTTTGCGATCGAGAGCTGTCTTCGATTCCATCAAAAACTTCGACAGCGCTCCCGATGGGAGTAGCCCCCGAGGCTACGTTTGAGTCGGAGAGTTGAACGTAGGCTGAGATTTGTTTCCTTGTCTTCCTTTCATTATTTTCGGTCTTTTATCGGGTGCGCGGAAACGCTCCCGTTGGGAGTAGCCCCCGAGTCTTTAGGTGATCGTTGGCGATCAGGTGAAGACTTAAAGAATTGTCTGCATCCTACGCTCCGTCCATATCTTTTCAGAGTACATGGTGTAGCCGTATCTTTCCTTTGATTCCGGACAGAGTTCAACGAGTGGCGCTTGTCGATGGGTTTTTTCTTGGACCCTTTTGAGTTTCGGGTTGCGTGAGCGATGATGATGTGTCTCGGGGGGATATTTTGTAATCAAGCCCCTGAGTGTTTTGGTGAAAAGGTCGCGATTGCGACGATAGCGTCTCTCGGGGGGAGTTTTGTACTCGGGCCCCCGAGTGCTTTGGTAAAAGATCGCGATTGCGATGATAGCGTTTCTCGGGGGGAGTTTTGTACTCGAGCCCCCGAGTGCTTTGGTAAAAGATCGCGATTGCGATGATAGCGTTTCTCGGGGGGAGTTTTGTAGTCGAGCCCCCGAGTGCTTTGGAAAAAGATCGTGATTGCGACGATAGCGTCTCTCGGGGGGAGTTTTTTACTCGAGCCCCCGAGTGCTTTGGTAAAAGATCGCGATTGCGATGATAGCCTCTCTCGGGGGGAGTTTTGTACTCGAGCCCCCGAGTGCTTTGGTACCAGATCGCGATTGCGATGATAGCGTCTCTCAGGGGGAGTTTTGTACTCGAGCTCCCGAGTGCTTTGGTATGGTAGTATTTGGGCAACATCATTTTATTGCGTTGAAGGTTTACATGAGCTGCCAGATGAGCATGACTGGTGGGGACTATGGGTAGAACAGGCGTAGGTTCGCTACGTTCCATGGATTTCCCACGTCCTCGTCAGTCTTCGGGTTCTTCAGTCTATAGGCGCCTCCTCCTATGACTTTTGTGATTATGAACGGTCCTTCCCATTGGGGGCAAGCTTGTGAACTTTCTCTTGTATGAGCCGTAGGACAAGGTTGCCCTTATTGAAGGTTCTAGTGCGCAGGCGACTGCTTTGGTAAGTGCGCAGTTTGTCCTGGTACCCCTCTACCTTTGCCAGGGTTGTGTCCCTTGCCTCGTCTGTTGTGTCCTTTTCATCTTGCAGCGCTTCTTCTGCTTCTTCTTCTTCGTACCCTGAGATCCGGGGTGCCCCGAATTTGAGGTCATGTGGTAGCACTGCCTCCGCCCCGTATACCATGAAGAAAGGTGTATACTGAGTTTCGGTATTTGGGGTAGTGCGCAGGCTCCATAATACTGCGGGGAGTTCTTCTACCCAGTTGCCTGCGGCCTGCTCGAGTGGTGCGAGGAGCCGTTTTTTGATTCCCCCGCATACTAGGCCATTTGCTTTCTCCACTTGGCCGTTGGACTGCGGGTGCGGGACTGATGCATGGTTGATTTTGATACCCAGCTCTTCGCAGAAGTTCTGGAATTCTGCCGCTATGAAGTTCGTACCGTTGTCCGTGATGATGTTGTGTGGTACTCCGAACCTGAAGATTATTGATTTGATGAAATTCACTGCCGTGAGGGCTGTGGAGATGGTGATGGGAACTGCTTCGATCCACTTGGTGAATTTGTCGACTGCTACTATTAGGTGAGTTCTTCCTCCTTTTGATGATTTTTTCAGCGGGCCCACCATGTCGAGTCCCTAGGTGGCGAACGGCCACGATAGTGGTATGGTTTTGAGTTCTGAGGCCGGCGCGTGCGGTCTGCTGGCAAATTTTTGGCAAGCAATGCAGCGCCGCACAATGTCTTCTGCGTTTTTCATCGCAGTGGGTCAATAAAACCCTGCTCGGAATGCTTTGGATACGAGTACTCGGCTGCTCGCGTGGTGCCCGCAGGTGCCCTCGTGGATTTCGAGCAGTAGGGCTTTGTCGTCTTCTTCGTCGATGCATTTCTGAAGTATCTGGGTGATGCTTCGCTTGTATAACTATCTATTGACGACTATGAATGCCTTGGATCAGTGGCTGATGCGCCGAGCTTCTGAGACGTCTTGCGGTAGTGTGCCGTCGATTATGAATCGGAGGAACGGTCTTTTTCATGCTGGTCCTTCGAGTGTTGTTGGATCAATAGGTTCGGCCTCTTGGCTGCTGCTGCCTTCAGATGGACTGGCTGATGCCACTTGTGCTGGCTCTGTGGTGTCGTCATCTACAGCTGCCTCTGGTGTTGTTGGTTTCTCCTTGATGGATCGCTGGCTGATGCTTTCGAGGAAGACGCCGGGTGGTATTGGTCCTCGAGTCGAGCCAATGTTTGCGAGTTCGTCAGCTTCTGTGTTGTTTGCTCTGGGGATATAATTGAGCTCACAGTCGTCAAAACTTCCTTCGAGTGCGTTGTAGAGCTTCTGATAGGCCGCCATGTTGTCGGCTACTGCATTGCAGTCTTTCATCGCCTGCTGGGCGACGAGGTTGGAGTCTCTGTAGATTACGAGGCGAGTGGCACCACATGTTTTGGAAATACGCATGCCATAGAGGCTAGCAGTGCCTCGTATTCGGCTTCGTTGTTGGAGGCGTGGATGAAGTTGATCTGGATGACGTATTTGAGCTTGGTTCCTTTGGGGAGACCAGAACGACTCCTGCTCCGGCTCCTTGCTGTCTTTTGGACCCATCGAAGAACATTGTCCATGAGTTCGATAGGTTCGGGGGGCCTGGTGTCTGGACTTCCGTCCACTCGACCAGGAAATCTGGGGGTACTTGGGCCTTGATTGCTGTTGGGTGCTTGAATTGCAGGTCCCGCGGACTGAGCTCAATGTTCCACTCGGCGACTCGCCCAGTGTCAGAACCCCAACTAGGGTAAGTTCTAGGGCTTGTTGCTCCTTTGCATCATGAATAAAATTCAAAAGAAAAATCAAAAATGGGGAAAAGAAAAGCCCTGAGAAATTAAATCAAATGGCCAGATAAAAATCTTTTTCCAAAAATCATTTGAACCTTTGGAAAATTCCTAGAATTGTTGCTGATCATTGCAAAAGTGGTTTGGGATCATCCCCATGCCCATGGAATTTTCTAAAATTCAAAATGTGCCTTGGAAATTAAGTTTGACCCCTATTTGAATTGAAATTCAAATGTTTTGAATTTCAAAAATGCCCAAACCTTAAAAGTGGCTTGCTACTGGTCACTTGGGTTTAAAAAAATATATTGGGCATTTTATTAAATTGGCTAGCTTTTTTTAGGGATTATTAAATTGCCTAGCTATTATCTATAAATGCAAAACAAAATAACAAAAAATAAAAAGAAGAAAAGAAAGAGGAAACCCCCTGGCCATCTGGCCCAACTAAACCCCCTCAGCCCACCTGGCCTCGGCCCAACCCACGACCCCGTGTCGTCTTCTACCCCCTCGCCCCGAAGCTACTCTGTGGCGGCTAGGAGCATGCCTACGCCACGTCGCCGCTGCAGGTGCCTTCTAGGCCTCCCCTACCTCCCTCGTTGCGCCACGCAGCGCCCAGAGTCCCCCTCGTACTCCCCTTCCTTCTCTGTTTCCTCCAGCATCGCCTTCGTCAAGATCTTGCCGTCGCCCGAGAGCACCGGAGCACGCCGACGAGCCCGCGTGGCCAACGACGAAAAGACGCCGGCCAAGCGTGTCCAACTTCCTCCACATCGACGACCACATCGTCATGCAGAAGTTGGCCTACCAATTTGGCCTCGAGCCGCCGCAAATCATCGTCGTCTCCTCGCCGGACCGCACGAGCTCGCCGTCGAATTCGCCGTCGCTGAGCTTCCCCCGTGATCTTCGTCTGCACCATCGGATTCCCCTAGCTCCGGTGAGCATTTCCCCCCATCTCCCGGTCTCCTCCATGCACCGTAGCACGACTTCCTCTTCACCCGACGCCGGCCGTCGCCATTGACGACGTTGATGTCTCCCCCGAGCCCCTGGGGACCCCCTGCTCGCTTCCTTCGTCGCGGGAGAGCACGGGCGTCCTCCCCGTCCCAGTCCCGTGGCCTCCCGTGCCCAAATCCGTGATCCCGGCGAGCCTCCGTCGTTAATTTGGTCACCGGCGGCGACGTGCCGACGGGGAACTTAATTTAGGGGCTAACCCCATGTTGATTGACCCCTAGGTCAATGACAGGTGGGCCCCCTGGCCCCCTAACCCCTCTGTTTAGTTTAAACAGAGAGGGGATTAACCCCTAGACACTTACAGGTGGGCCGCTGTTGTCAGCCCCCCCCCCCACACACACACACACGTCATCCTGATGTCATGCATACGCAGTAAATCGAATAATTGATTTATTTATATCCAGAAAATCTAGAAAAAGGCTTAAACTTTGGAAATTCATACTAACTCCAAATTAAGCATATAATATATGAAAAATTATCAAGAAAATGCAAGGATTATGAATATCCAACTTGTTTCTATGTTTGACCATTTTAAAATGGGTGAACAGTAGCAAACATGCATATGACATAATTTGAATTTGAATTTGCAATTCAATTGCAATACACTTCAATTAACTTGAATCTTCAACACATTAGTGCTATATACATCATGTGACAACATAAGCATGTGCTTGTGCATTTACATTCAATGTTGCCCCCTTTGTTGATGATTGTGCCGGTAACAGTGCTTCCGAGACGGTGATCACCCCCGAAGAAGAAGAAGACCAGCGTTAAACCCCGTGTATCGTCAGCAAGGCAAGCAAACCCCATTGATCATGTCTATAAAATCCCAATTCCCTCTCAGTCTCGCTTATGCATGTTTAGGAGATCACCTTGTGTCGATTCTACCGCCTAGTTGAACCCATATCCGATGCATGACCTATCATCTTGTCACAGTAGTAAGCAAACCACAATCCTAGCTGACATAGGAGTTGATTGATATCTTGTGGCCCCTGCAACTGTTACAGCTTATTGCATTCTTAGTGTTACAATGAGGTTACTTTTGATGTGAGTCGGGATGATAGTGAACATGGTGTTGATGAAAGTGAACCTGCGTTGGTGAATCTACCCTAATACAAGGTGAACGATGAGAGGATGTGTAGGAGTACACGGTGGGTTGTCTCGTTGTACACCGCCTTAAGACCGTGTTCTTGTATGGTAATCCGAGACAAAGAGTACAACCACACATTGGGCTCACTGACCCCTCTCGACCTATTAACTCACCCCGATCCAAGTCCAGGAGTCACACCTAGTTCGGGTTTTCCATTCGGCATATGCATAGAAAGATAAAGGAAATGAAATGTGGCATTCATGGTAGGGCTTGTAGCACATGTCTTGTCAAGCGGAGAACCATCCGTCGAGGTGGGCTTGTCAGTCGTGCCTACATGATTTGAGTCCTGACTGGAAGCTCGGCCGGAACTCCAGTTGGGTTTGGAACTGAAACAGTTGACTCCTTGGACTAGAACGGAGCCATGGGCGAAGTGTTGTGGTGAACATCCTCGCCGACACCCCTTGAATGGTGCCGAGACCTGGCAGTAACTGATGGTCATGTGTGTGAAGCGGTATACCCCTGCAGGGTTAACAAAACTATTCGAATAGTCGCGTCCGCGGTCATGGACTACTTGGAAAGATGTGCCTGATTATTAGACAACTTGAATGGATACTTCTAAAACTCGCATGATAAGCGTCAGTGCTATGGTGTGCTCCTCGTGAGGAAGTCGAGGAAGTAACCATAGTGGTGTATTGGTTGGAGACTTGGTAGTGGACTTGTGTACGCTTCTTACCTCAAGTCTGGTACTCGTTGTACAGGACTAGCCAAGTCAAAGCTGGCACTTCTGCATGTTGAAACCCCACCTCCCCTTTACCTTGAAACTTTAGCATGAGTAGTATAGTTCTGATGTAAGTCTTTTTGAGTACGACTTTGTACTCACGTTTGCTTATTCTATATTTTAGATGGAAACCCAGACCCCCGATGGAGACACCTTCCTGAAGCTCGACGTTGACTAAGTTAGTATAGTCCCAGACAGCAGTCTGGTCCCTCGTGGAAGGGCATGTATGTTTACAAGGCTTCTCTAAGCCATTTGTTAAACTTGTCTGTACTCAGACCTAATTTGCTTCCGTTGTATGATGTAATGTTGATCACAGACATGTGTTCTTTGTATACTCTATGTGTAAGTCAATAAATAAGTACTTTGTAGAGTTATGTGATGATACCTGCTGTTCATACTAGACATGTGTGACACGTGTATGATTATAACATGCATGTCTTAGTATGGGTTTTCGAGACCTTAGTTGTGATCTGGCTGGCGGTCTTTTATACACCAAGTGGCCCTTAGATGCGCGCAGCTTGGGGCATTGCAATGCGGTTGCTCGTGACTCTGTCACGTGCACACTTTGTTGTATGATCGAGCCCGCCCTAGACCCCGACTAAGTGATCGGGCTGGAGTCTGTTTATGTAAGTGTTATAATTCAGTCGATAATATGGTTGAGGCGACTTGTCTATGAGTATGGGATTTCACCACCCATAATCATTTAGACTTGTGAGCGGGCGATGAGGACCCATCTCAGTTGATCATCCGGCCTGGATGGGATGCCCCTCACGTACGATGTTTTCCGAGAGTGTTCTTTGTTTGGCCTTGTCTGCTTAGACAAGTGGGTACGGCTCTCGGCTCTCCATATGATTGAGTTGCGGCTGGAATTACATACGCATATTCCGGGTAACGACAAACTTCGTATCAGATCAGGACTGTCTGTAGGATTATTCTAACCCTTGGTCGAAGTCGAGTCTAGCATTATATAGTTATATAGTTACTCTGGGTATAATGGGAACAACGTAAGCCTTCTTTTTCTCCTTACCCTCATCGATCTGAGTTCTGAGTCACCCTCATATTTTCTACGGGAAGATAGGACTAGGCTGATCTATGTCTTACTAGAACATCTCGTTGATTGCTTCTTTGTAGCCGTAGGACTATCGTGGTCGCCCAGAGTCATCTTGTTGTTGATTTTCTTGAGGAAGTCCTGTCCAACCTCCTCAAGGTTGTTTCATTTTCCATCCCGGTGTAGCCGTTATGCTTCCCGATTTATTCCGTGTTTCTATGAATCATTACCTTTGCGTTATGATCTTTTCTTCCTAAATCATGTCCTCTTATCTTTGATTCCATCGTACAACCTGTTCTGATTGTTGATTTTTTATCACACAGGATGTCAGGTGGAACTCGTAGTTCTGTTAGTCGGAATCGAGACCGTGTTCGGAATCGAAATGATGATGAAACTCCACCACCGCCTTCTGCGGCGGAAATCATGATGGAAGCCGAACGGAATCGACGTGATCAAACACGCCTTTTGGAGCTCATCGAGCAGAATACCTCTCGTCAGCACAATGTGATTGTCAGCATTCAGGATTTCATCCTCCTCAAGCCACCGGTATTTCGATGTTCCTCCTAGCCCCTTAAGCAGATGATTGGCTCTGTTCCATCGAGCGTAAGCTTGAGACTGCGCATGTTGCTCCCAATGATCGTGTGATGTTTGCGGTATACTTTCTGGAAGGTGCTGTTGTGGAATGGTGGGAGAACTATGTTGCAATGCAACCTGATGGTCACTGATACGTCCAAAACGTATCTATAATTTCTGCTTGCTCCATGCATGTTTTGTGTGATATTGCTATGATCTAGATACACTTTCATACACTTTTACTCATATTCGAACTAACCTATTAACTCAGTGCACCCCAGTGCTAGTTCCTGTTTTCTATTGTTTTTCTATTTCAGTTTTCCCCCATATACAAAGTGCCAGAAAAATTCCGGGAAAAATCAGCGTACAGGAAGCTTCAAGAAGAGCCCGGGAGGGGCCAGAGGGGAGCCAGGGGGGCCCAGGCGGCCACCCGGCGCGGCCCCACCCCTAGCCGCGCCAGGGGGGCGCCTGGGGCCCTTGGTCCACCTCTGGATGCCCCCCTTCGCCTATTTATTCTCCGTCACGGGAAAACTCCAGAAGAGGAACCCTATTCCGCAAACTCGCCTCTGTTCCGCCGCCGCCGCGCTTCCAAGATCGGGAGCACCAGAAGACCTCTTCCCGGCACCCTGTCGTAGGGAGGATTGACCTCCGGGAGTCTCCTCTCCACCATGGATGCTCCCCGGATGTCTCGTGAGTAGTTTTCCTTGGACCATGGGTCCGTGATCAGTAGCTATGTGATGTTCTCCTCCCCTCTTTGATCTTCATTGTTTAGACCTCGTGAGCTGCCCTACATGATCGAGGCACCTTTGTAATATTTCTGCTGTTGCTATGCTGAATTTGGAGGGATCTCATGGATTATGAGATTATGTTCAGATTGTGATAGAGTAATATATTTGGTTTTTATCTCTTATATTTTTGTTCCTAAGTAATTCTTGCATGTTCTCCGTTGTTGTTTATTGCTTTGGCCAAGTAGTAGGTAGTGACTCCAAGAGGGAACGTTGTGCTAGATTGTGGGTTCATGCCCCCCGATGGCACGCTTGAGTGACAGAAACATGAGTCTAGGGGATGTGTTGTTGCCACAAGGGGGAAAACAACGGTGCTTGTAACCGCGGTTACAAGGATTGTTTACTTTACGCAAAGTTCTTTTTATTGCAGTTGTCTGTTGCTTTGGGTTTACACTTTGGGTGGGGCTCGCAACTTAATACCAGCGAGATGTTCTGGATAGATATCTCAAGGTGGATGATTAGTAGTAGATGCAGATGGATTTCGGTCTACTTATTTTGGCGTACTGCCCGTGCTTTTGAGCCTCTTCCTTTCTCTTGTAGCATAGTTAGCATTGCGGTGCGTTCATAATCCTGTCAATTGCCCTTCTTTAATTTGTTTACCTCGCATAGCAGTTTTATCGTCTTTTGGGAGAGAGACATCACTAGTGAACATCACGTATCCCGGTCCATATCCTCATTACTGTTTCCAAGCTATATTTACTTTACTACTTTTACTTGCTATCATTATCCCTTGCGTTTTATCCTTTGTGAACAACAAGACCGGAGAGATTGACAACCTCTCTGAACTTCATTGGGAACAAAGTTATCTGTGTCTGTGTGCAGGTCCGCGTCAGTTGCGCCGCTGACACCTACTTATCATCTCTGGAGTCCTACTGGAGACAAACCTTGGTATCTTCACCGAGGGAAAACTGATGCTGCACTACATCTCAAACCTTCCACTTGGGGTAACCAAGGAAGGGCGAGAAGCCATCAAGCAAGTTTTCTGGCGCCGTTGACGGGGACTACGAGTGCTAAGATAGGGGAGTTGCACACTACCCTTTACCTTTGTTTTTTAGTCTTGTTAGTTTATCTTTCAGTTTTTATCTTTGTGTCTTTTATCAAAAATTACGAAAAAATCTTCCACACTTGCTGCTACTATGGGTTCCACTGAAAATACCAAGTTGTGTGACTTCACTAGTCACAACAACCAAAACTTTATCTGCACTCCCATTTCCACACCTGGCACTTCAGCTACCTCTTATGAAATTAAACCTGCTTTGCTAAACCTTGTTATGAGAGATCAATTCTCTGGTGCTGGAGATGATGCTGCTTTACACTTGAATAATTTTGTTGAATTATGTGATATGAAAAATTATAAAGAATTAGAAGGTGATGTTGTTAAGCTCAAGCTCTTTCCCTTCTCTTTATGGGGAGATGCTAAAATCTGGTTTCAATCTTTGCCTAGAAATAGCATAGATTCTTGGGATAAGTGCAAAGATGCTTTTATAGGGAAGTACTACCCTCCTGCTAAGATTATCCAATTGAGGAGTAACATTATGAATTTTACGCAATTGGATAATGAACACGTTGCCCAAACTTGGGAACGAATGAAATCTCTTGTTAAGAAATGCCCTACACATGGTTTGACTACCTGGATGGTTATCCAGACTTTTTATGCAGGCTTTAACTTTACCTCGCGGAACCTGTTAGATTCGGCCGTGGGAGGAACCTTTATGTCAACTACACTTGGTTCTGCCACGAAGCTTCTCGATGAAATGATGACCAATTATTCCCAATGGCACACCGAAAGCGCTCCAACAGGTAGGAAGGTAAATTCAGTCGAGGAAATTACCTCCCTCAATTAAAAAGTTGACTTAATTATGTCTCTACTTACCAAGCAACCCTCTATTGATCCTCATGATGTTCCTTTAAATTCTTTGGTTGCCCAAGAACAAGTAGATGTGAACTTTATTGCTAGAAACAACTTCAACAACAATGCTTATAGGGGAAATTTTGCTAGTAATCCTAGACCGTTTCCATCCAACTATGGGAACAACAACACTTACCCTAGCAACAAGAACCCCTCCTCTGAATTAGAAATCATGCTTAGAGACTTTATCACCACCCAAAAAGCCTTCAACAAAAATGTAGAGGAGAAATTAGCTAGAATAGATAATCTCTCTTTGAAGGTAGAAAGCTTAGCCCTTGATATTGAGATGCTTAAAATTAGAACCTCTCCCCTTGAGGAGAATAAGGCCACTCCTATTAATGCTATCCAGTTACAAATTAATGAAAATATTAGGATGATGGCTAAACTTAAAGAAAGATGGGCCAGAGAAAAAGAGGAAGAGGATAGAATTAAGAGCCTTCCTACACACCACACAGTTGCCACTATCCAAATTGTTGAGGACACCCAAACTATTAGCACCCAATGCACTCCTAGTCCCGTTGGACCTATTAATGGTGATGCTAATACCTCAACCGTAGAAAAAGAAACTCCTATGAACATAGAGGGTTTCAAACAAGTAAGCCTAGATGACACTACTACCACCTTTGATAGTAGTGATATTGATTTTGATAGTTGCACCCTCTCAGAAGTTATCAGTTTGCTACACAAAATGTCTAGAGACCCCCACACTAGCACACTTAATCTTGCCTTCACGGAGCATATCACAAATGCTCTCATCAAAGCTAGGGAGGAGAAGCTTAGAGTATAAGCCTCCATACCTAGGAAGCTAGATGATGGTTGGGACCCTATGATCAAAATTAAATTAAATAACTTCTCTTGCTATGCTTTATGTGATGTTGGAGATAGTACCTCCGTTATGCCCAAAAGAATATTTGATATGTTTGAATTGAAGCCCTTTGAGCCTTGTTCTTTTGGTGTTCGTCTTGTTGATTCTTCCATAAAGAAACCTTTGGGGAAGATCGACGATGTTCTTATCATTGTCAATGACAACTATGTTCCTGTTGATTTTATTGTTATGGATATAGAGTGTGAACCTTTGTGTCCAATTATTTAGGGACGTCCTTTTCTTCGCACCGTTGGTGCGGTTATTGACATGAAAGAGGGGAATATAAAATTCCAATTCTCATTCAAAAAGGGGATGGAACACTTGCCTAGAAATAAAATCAAGTTACCTTTTGAGTCCTTTACACGGTCTAGTTATTCTCTTTCTCTTGATAAACTTGATTCTTCTTTTGCATCATGCCTAGCTAAGGGCTTTAAAGAAGCGCTTTCGGGAGGCAGCCCGCAATGAATTTAGGTGTTTTCTTTTTGCTTTTGTTGTGTCTTGATGATTTTTACTTCTGTAGCAACATCATTGTATCTTTATTTTTCAGCTTTGTCCCAAGTTATAGCCTCTTACGGCAAGGGAAGTAAAAGTTGTGACATGCTGTCCAGAAAACAGATTCTGTCCTCGTGACCAGAAAAATTCCAGAAAAATCTCAGTTCATCTTTTTCAGCTGAAATTTTAACAAATTATGCCCTATACAATTACGAAACTTCCGTATGTTCTGAGTTTTTCGATTTGAGTTGCAGAAGTGCCCTAAAGAAATTCTTTACTATCTGCTGTTCTGTTTTTCACAGATTCTGCCACGTTTTGTCTCTCCTAACTTTTGCAAACCTTAAGCTTGCTTTTTCTTTTCAAAAACTTTTTGGCACTCTTGATAAACAGTAGCTATTCAAGAATATCTTTATATCCAGTGGGAAAAATATTTATTAAGGGTTCTAACATCTCTAATCAGCTTATGATGAGTTATGTATGAAGGGAGTTTTCAAGTGTGCGATAGAAGATGGTGAAAGAAGATCTAGGAGTGTCAAGCGCTCAAACTTGGGGATGCCCCCATGCATCCCCACTAAATATTCAAGGAGACTCAAGTGTCTAAATTTGGGGATGCCCCTGTGCATCCCCTTCTCCATCAACAATCATCAGTTCGTCCTTCGTCTCACTATATTTTTATCACTTCATACGTTATGTGCTATGCTTGGAGCGTCTCGCTCTTAGGTTTTATTTTTAGTTTTCTTTAGCTTTGCTTGCTGTTCATAACAAGTTATATCCTGTCTTACTTTGTGTGGGAGAGAAACACGCTCCACTTTCAAATTTAGAAAACATCATAGGATTTTTCCTGCTTATCTTTTTTCTGTTGTGTGTTCTTTATCTTTTCATAGCTACTGCCTTGTTTAGTTTTAGTCTTAGTTTGTCTTTAGCAAGAGCCTTGGCTTTTGTTTAGTTTGTTGCTGGAACTCTTTTTAGTTTTCATGTTTATCTTGTTAAAGAGAGTTGGTTGTTGCACTGAGTTGTGTCTTGTCTTGAGAGTAGGTAATTGAGGTTGTTATTTAATTTTAGTAGTAACTTGCAATAGTTTTGAGGTATTGGTGTGAGTAATGTTTGAACTTTTGGTGTCAAGAGCTCTTGCCTATTAGTGATAGGTGTCGTATTTTGGGCAATCCGTGTGTATTTTCAAAACCTACAAAACTAGTTGAGAACTCTAGCTACTAGATGGATCACTACTCTTCTGAGGAGTCGAATATCAGAGAACACTCACGTACCATGAGTCGAGGATGCGCAAGGAGAACCAAACCCCCATACACTCCTCCTCGGGGTACTTGTCTCTTTGTGAACCTCCTTATTAGATTGAGAGTTACCAATAATAAGTGCATGAGTTCTTCGGACTAATGTAAGTATTGAAAGTTGACACTTCCACCTTCCCATATTTTGCTAGCCTCTCCCGTGCCGTACATTGCCTTCTTCTCACTCCGAGAGTTGGTGTCCACCTTCGCCGGTACATCCAAACCCTTGGCATGATACGCTCTGTCATCATAAGCCTCCTTATATCTTCCCTCAAAACAGCCACCATACCTACCTATCAAGGCATTTCCATAGCCTTTCCGAGATATATTGCCATGCAACATCCACCTCTTCATGACTTGATCTTCATGTCATACATGTTCCTGCTACACTGGCAGCGACATACTTTGCATACATCATGTTAGTTACATCTTCTTTATGTTTTGAGTACCTTGTAAAGTGTGAAAGATCTCCTTTACCTTCTTGTAAAATAGAGTGTTGCCCTTAAGTGAGGAAAAGATCCCAAAGAGGACACATTAAATGATCCCAAATAGGACATATGAGAGTTAAATAGAAAGAGCCATTGAGGCCACCAAAAAAATACAAAAAAGAGAAAAAGAGAAAAAGAAATAAAAAGAGAGAAAGGGGCAACCCTACTATCCTTTTGAGAGATCCACACTAGTACTCCCTTTATATCCTTGTACTCCATAGAGATGATCATTATGCATATAGCTATGTGGAGACCTTCACACTATAGAACTTGGCTTGCACATTCCAAGGATGAGCCTCCTCAAACGAGCTCTAGGTCTTCATGAGCGAGCAAGATAGATGCACCCCCACTAGTTCCTTTGGAGAGCTTCTTAGCTCGTATGTGCATCCGTTGCATGGCAATCCCTACTCCTCACATCATATCTATCATATGGCCTTCTCTCACCTATGATTGTCCTCATTAATGTGAGCCTTTCACACCTTTTTGTCTTCCTCCTCCACCTACTTCTCTCTTTGCCATCTTAAGTGTCAACTCTCGTGCTTACTCTCATCCATTGCATGAGTGCTCAAAATATCGAAAAGGAGTGGATCAAATTGACGTGTACCTGGCTAGTGGTCTGGGTACAAGTCAAGATAAGATTCCAAAGAAGACCAAGTGTGAAACTTTAGTAGATTGAGTTCTCAACACAAAAATTACTTTTTCTCGTATTCCCTATCCCCCTTCTTGCACGCAAACACCATTTGGAGACATTCGAGTCACGGACAGTGAGAGCTTTTGCACCTATTGTTCTTTTGTTACTTGTTTCAATGCTAATATAGACTCTTGCATGTTATGACTTGAATTGGATCTCTAACCTTGATTGCTTTACTTTTCAAAGTTCTTTTATGGTTGCTAGCATGTCACCACAGAAATTATGTTGTTATCATTTACCTACTCGAGGACGAGCAGGAATTAAGCTTGGGGATGTTGATACGTCCAAAACGTATCTATAATTTCTGCTTGCTCCATGCATGTTTTGTGTGATATTGCTATGATCTAGATACACTTTCATACACTTTTAATCATATTTGGACTAACCTATTAACTCAGTGCACCCCAGTGCCAGTTCCTGTTTTTCGCTGTTTTTCTATTTCAGTTTTCCCCCATATAAAAAGTGCCAGAAAAATTCCGGGAAAAATACAGGAAAAATCAGCGTACAGGAAGCTTCGAGAAGAGCCCGGGAGGGGCCAGAGGGGAGCCAGGGGGCCCAGGCGGCCACCCGGCGCGGCCCCACCCCTGGCCGCGCCAGGGGGGCGCCTGGGGCCCCTGGTCCACCTCTGGATGCCCCCCTTCGCCTATTTATTCTCCGTCACGGGAAAACTCCAGAAGAGGAACCCTATTCCGCAAACTCGCCTCTGTTCCGCCGCCGCCGCGCTTCCAAGATCGGGAGCACCAGAAGACCTCTTCCCGGCACCCTGCCGGAGGGAGGATTGACCTCCGGGAGTCTCCTCTCCACCATGGATGCTCCCCGGATGTCTCGTGAGTAGTTTTCCTTGGACCATGGGTCCGTGATTAGTAGCTATGTGATGTTCTCCTCCCCTCTTTGATCTTCATTGTTTAGACCTCGTGAGCTGCCCTACATGATCGAGGCACCTTTGTAATATTTCTGCTGTTGCTATGCTGAGTTTGGAGGGATCTGATGGATTATGAGATTATGTTCAGATTGTGATAGAGTAAAATATTTGGTTTTTATCTCTTATATTTCTGTTCCTAAGTAATTCTTGCATGTTCTCCGTTGTTGTTTATTGCTTTGGCCAAGTAGTAGGTACTGAGTCCAAGAGGGAACGTTGTGCTAGATTGTCGGTTCATGCCCCCCGATGACACGCTTGAGTGACAGAAACATGAGTCTAGGGGATGTGCTGTTGCCACAAGGGGGAAAACAACGGTGCTTGTAACCGCGGTTACAAGGATTGTTTACCTTACACAAAGTTCTTTTTATTGCAGTTGCATGTTGCTTTGGGTTTACACTTTGGGTGGGGCTCGCAACTTAATACCAGCGAGATGTTCTGGATAGATATCTCAAGGTGGATGATTAGTAGTAGATGCAGATGGATTTCGGTCTACTTATTTTTGTGTACTGCCCGTGGTTTTGAGCCTCTTCCTTTCTTTTGTAGCATAGTTAGCATTGCGGTGCGTTCATAATCCTGTCAATTGCCCTTCTGTAATTTGTTTACCTTGCATAGCAGTTTTATCGTCTTTTGGAAGAGAGACATCACTAGTGAACATCACGTATCCCGTTCCATATCCTCATTACTGTTTCCAAGCTATATTTACTTTACTGCTTTTACTTGCTATCATTATCCCTTGCGTTTTATCCTTTGTGAACAACAAGACCAGAGAGAATGACAACCTCTCTGAACTTCGTTGGGAACAAAGTTATCTGTGTCTGTGTGCAGGTCCGCGTCAGTTGCACCGCTGACACCTACTTATCATATCTGGAGTCCTACTGGAGACAAACCTTGGTATCTTCACCGAGGGAAAACTGCTGCTGCACTACATCTCAAACCTTCCACTTGGGGTAACCAACGAAGGGCGAGAAGCCATCAGTCACGTAGTGACTTGGCAGCAATTTCGTGATTCCTTCCGAGGGTACCACATTCTGGATGAGATGATGGAAAGAAAGAAGGAAGAGTTTTGCAATCTAACTCGGGGAGATAGGTCCATCCACGAGTATATGACCGAGTTCAACCATCTTGCTCGTTATGCCCAAGAGGAGATATCCACTGATGCCAGGAAGCAAGCGAGGTTCCGCAAGGGACTTAGCCCTGTTATTCTTCATGATCTCAATCTTCATGAGTTTGTCAACTTTGAGGATTTAGTCAATAGATCCTTCAGAGCTGAGTATGGAAATGAGGTGTTCGAAGAGTCTCGCAAGCATACTCGTGAGTTTGCTCCATCTTCTAGTTCGGCCCCTCAGAAACGCCGGATATGGATTCCAACTAGTGCCATTCCTTCACACCTTTTTGCAAGGCCATCCAACATGGTGCCTCAACCTCCTCCACCAAACATGAATCCCAACAGTTATGGTAGTGAGCCTGCCATCCTTGCCCCAACGCCTGACACCAAAATTTGCTACAAGTGTGGTCAGCCTAGCCACATCGCACGGAAATGTTCCTTGTAGGTGAAAGTTGACCCTCGTCCAAGACATGATGCCACCCCACCCAAGTCTTCCAAAGCTAAGTCTTCACAGAAATCAACCTCCAACTCCTTGCAAGCAAAGTCCTTAGCCACTGTTGGTATTTGTGTGAACCAAATCTCGGTTGAGGAAGCTATTGATACTTCTGACATTGTCCTTGGTACGCTCCCAGTCAATCGTGTTCCCGCATCTGTTCTTTTCGATCCAGGAGCCTCTCATTCATTCATGTCGGAGAGTTATGCACTTCATCATGGGTTCCCCTTTGAAGAAATGTTTTCTCCAATGATAATTCAAACTCCTGGTTCAAAGTGGCAAACTAATAGAGTAAGCCATGGTAATCAAATTGCAATTGAGGGTTTAGTATTCCTTGCCTCTCTTATAGCCCTCAAGTCTTCAGACATTGATGTCATCCTAGGAATGGATTGGTTATCAAGACAGAATGCTTTCCTTGATTGTAGAGCCAAGTCAGTTAAACTTACCCATCCTTCAAGCCAGACCATTGACTACACCTCACCCAGTTCTAGAATCCAGATGCATACTTTGAATGTGCTTCCCCTTCCTGACCGTGAAGATATTCCGGTGGTTCGTGACTTCCCGGATGTCTTTCCTGAATAACTGCCAGGAATGCCTCCTGACAGATGTGTAGAATTCATTGTAGATCTTGCCCTAGGAACCGCCCCAATTTCCAGACGCCCATACAAATTGGCCCCACGTGAGTTAGCTGAGCTTAAAATCCAACTTGAAGCTTTGTTGGCAAAAGGCTTCATCCGCCCTAGCTCATCGCCATGGGGTTTCCCCGTTCTGTTCGTAACGAAGAAAGATGGAAAAGAAAGGATGTGTGTAGATTATCGCCCGCTTAATCTAGAGACGATAAAGAACAAGTACCCACTACCCAGGATCAATGATCTTTATGGTCAACTTGCTCGATCCTCTGTCTTCTCCAAGATGGATTTGAGATTAGGCTATCATCAAATCAAGATCCGAAACGAGGACATTCCCAAAACGGCTTTCACTACTCGATATGGTCTTTACGAGTACACCGTCGTGTCCTTCGGTCTAACCAATGCCCCCGCCACTTTTTCACGCATGATGAACTCGATCTTCATGGAGTGTTTGGACAAGTTTGTCGTGGTTTACCTCGATGGCATCCTTATATACTCGAAGAACGAAGAAGAACATGCTGAGCATCTTAGGCTGGTATTGATGAAACTTCGAGAGCACTGCCATTATGCCAAGTTCTCTAAGTGCGATTTTTGGATACCAGAAGTGACCTACTTAGGCCACGTGATTTCTGCAAAAGGCATTGCTGTCAATTCCGAGAGACTTCAGGCCGTCCTTGACTAGACTCCACCTGAATCGGTTAAGCAAGTTAGGAGTTTTCTTGGCCTAGCAAGCTATTGTCGCCGCTTCGTTGAGAACTTATCCAAAGTTGCAAAGCCTCTGACTGAACTCCTCAAGAAAGATAAGAAATTCGAATGGACTCCCAAGTGCGAGGAAAGCTTTCAAGAGCTGAAAAGAAGATTGACTTCTGCACCCGTACTTGCGCCTCCAGACACCAAAAGGGATTTCGAGATCTATTGTGATGCTTCACGGCAAGGGTTAGGATGCATACTTATGCAAGATACACATGTGGAAGCTTATCCTTCACACCAGTTGCATCCACATGAAGAGAACTATCCTACCCATGATCTTGAACTCGCTGCCGTAGTTCATGCCCTGACAACTTGGCGACATTACCTCCTTGGTAATCATTGTGAGATCTATTCCGACCACCAAAGCCTCAAATATATTTTCACCCAGCCAGATCTTAATCTCAGGAATATCTTACACCCCAGGCAAAGCCAATGTCATGGCTGATGCACTAAGTCGTAAGTCGTATTGTAACAACCTCATGTTACAACAGTATCAACCACTTCTTCATGAGGAATTTTGAAAGCTCAACCTCGAGATTGTTCCTCGTGGATCTCTTTTCAACTTGGTGGCGAAACCAACACTTGAGGATCAAATCATAGTTGCCCAAAGGCGTGCATGAGGTGTTCGCCGGATCAAGGAGAACATTGCTAGCGGAGTTGCTAAATGTTTCTCCACAGATGGCAAAGGAACGGTATTCTTTGAAAATCATTTGGTAGTACCTAAGAATAGAGATCTACGGCAACTCATCCTCAAAGAAGCCCATGACACACCCCTCTCGATTCATCCCGGTAGCACAAAAATGTACCGAGATCTACGCCAAAGATTTTGGTGGACTAGGATGAAGAGAGACATTGCTCGATATGTTGCTGAATGTGATGTTGGTCGTCGCATTAAGGCAGAACACCAAAGACCTGCTGGTACTCTTCAACCTTTGCCTATTCCCGAGTGGAAATGGGACAAAGTCAGTATGGATTTCATCACTGGCTTTCCGAAAACCCAGAAAGGAAATGGTGCCATCTTCGTTGTCGTTGACCGACTTTCCAAAGTTGCTCACTTCCTTCCTGTTCGCGAGTCTATTACTGCTAGCCAGTTAGCGGACTTGTATGTCTCTAGAATTGTGTCTCTTCATGGTGTTCCTTTGGAAATCAATTCTGATCGTGGTAGCCTTTTCACCTCTAGATTCTGGGGAAGCTTTCAGAATGCTATGGGAACTCATCTCTCCTTTTGTACAGCTTTCCATCCTCAGTCTAGCGGTCAACTTGAAAGGGTTAACCAAATTCTCGAAGACATGCTCAGAGCTTGTGTTATCTCATTCGGAAAGAATTGGGAGAAGTCTCTTCCATTTGCCGAATTTGCTTATAACAACAGTTTCCAATCTAGTCTGAACATGGCTCCTTTTGAACTCCTCTATGGACGAAGATGTCGAACACCCCTAAAATGGTCAGAAACCGGTGAAAGACAATTCTTTGGACCGGATATGATCAAGGAAGCAGAAGAGCAAGTTCACATTGTTCGTGATCGATTGAAAGCCGCACAGTCTCGTCAGAAAAGCTACTATGATTGTCATCATAGGCAAGAAAGCTACAATCTGGATGAGAAGGCTTACCTTCGGGTTACTCCTCTGAAGGGAATCCAACGATTCGGTATCAAAGGCAAGTTGGCCCCACGTTACATCGGACCTTTCCGCATTCTAGCTAAATGTGGAGAAGTTGCCTACCAACTTGAACTACCCCCGCACCTTTCCCGAGTACATGATGTATTCCATGTGTCACAACTCAGGCGTTGCTTCAAGGACCCCATCCGCGAAGTTGACCATGAAACGCTTGATCTCCAAGATGACCTTTCTTATCGATAGTACCCTGTTCGTATTCTTGATTCCGCAGAGCGTGTCACTCGTAGTCAGAAGATCAAGTTCCTCAAAGTGCAATGGTCACATCACTCCGAGAAAGAAGCAACCTGGGAAAGAGGAGACCGCCTCCGTGCCGAGTACCCCACCTTCCTCCCGACAACTTCTGAATCTCGGGACGAGATTCTGTTGAGTGGGGGCGAGTTGTCAGAACCTCAACTAGGGTAAGTTCTAGGGCTTGTTGCTCCTTTGCATCATGAAGAAAATTCAAAAGAAAAATCAAAAATGGGGAAAAGAAAAGCCCTGAGAAATTAAATCAAATAGCCAGATAAAAATCTTTTTCCAAAAATCTTTTGAACATTTGGAAAATTCCTAGAATTGTTGCTGATCATTGCAAAAGTGGTTTGGGATCATCCCCATGCCCATGGAATTTTCTAAAACTCAAAATGTGCCTTGGAAATTAAATTTGACCCCTATTTGAATTGAAATTCAAATGTTCTGAATTTCAAAAATGCCCAAACCTTAAAAGTGGATTGCTACTGGTCACTTGGGTTTAAAAAAATATATTGGGCATTTTATTAAATTTCCTAGCTATTATCTATAAAGGCAAAACAAAATAACAAAAAAAATAAAAAGAAGAAAAGAAAGAGGAAACCCCCTGGCCATCTGGCCCAACTAAACCCCCCTCGGCCCACCTGGCCTCGGCCCAACCCACGACCCCGTGTCGTCTTCTACCCCCTCGCCCCGAAGCTGCTCTGTGGCGGCCAGGAGCACGCCGACGCCACGTCACCGCTGCAGGTGCCTTCTAGGCTTCCCCTACCTCCCTCGTTGTGCCACGCAGCGCCCAGAGTCCCGCTCGTACTCCCCTTCCTTCTCTATTTCCTCTAGCATCACCTTCTTCAAGATCTTGCTGCCGCCCGAGAGCACCCCGGAGCACGCCGACGAGCCCGCATGGCCAACGACGACAAGATGCCAGCAAAGCGTGTCGAACTTCCTCCACGTCGACGACCACATCGCCGTGCAGAAGCTGGCCTACCAATTTGGCCTCGAGCCGCCGCAAATCATCGTCGTCGCCTCGCCGGACCGCACGAGCTCGCCGTCGAATTTGCCGTCGCTGAGCTTCCCCTGCGATCTTCGTCTGCACCATCGGATTCCCCTAGATCCGGTGAGCATTTTCCCCCATCTCCCGGTCTCCTCCGTGCACCGTAGCACGACTTCCTCTTCACCCGACGCCGGCCGTCGCCATTGACGACGTTGTTGTCACCCCCGAGCCCCTGGCGACCCCCTGCTCGCTTCCTTCGTCGCGGGAGAGTACGGGCGTCCTCCCCGTCCCAGTCCCGTGGCCTCCCGTGCCCAAATCCGTGATCCCGGCGAGCCTCCGCCATTAATTTGGTCGCCGGCGGCGACGTGCCGACGGGGCACTTAATTTAGGGGCTAACCACCTGTTGATTGACCCCTAGGTCAATGATAGGTGGGCCCCCTAGCCCCCTAACCCCTCTGTTTAGTTTAAACAGAGAGGGGATTAACCCCTAGACACTTACAGGTGGGCCCCTATTGTCAGCCCCCCACACACACACACGTCATCCTGACGTCATGCCTACACAGTAAATCGAATAATTGATTTATTTATATCGAGAAATTCCAGAAAAAGGCTTAAACTTTGGAAATTCATGGAAAATTCATAATAACTCCAAATTAAGCATATAATATATGAAAAATTACCAGAAAAATGCAAGGATTATGAATATGCAACTTGTTTCTATGTTTGACCATTTTAAAATTGGTGAACAGTAGCAAACATGCATATGACATAATTTGAATTTGAATTTGGAGTTTGAATTTGCAATTCAATTGCATTACACTTCAATTAACTTGAATTTTCAACACATTAGTGCTATATACATCATGTCACAACATAAGCATGTGCTTGTGCATTTACATTCAATGTTGCCCCCCTTTGTTGATGATTGTGCCGGTAACAGTGCTTCCGAGACGGTGATCACCCCCGAAGAAGAAGAAGGCCAGCGTTAAACCCTGTGTATCGTCAGGAAGGCAAGCAAACCCCATTGATCATGTCTATAAAATCCCAATTCCCTCTCAGTCTCTCTTATACATGTTTAGGAGATCACCTTGTGTCGATTCTACCGCCTAGTTGAACCCATATCCGATGCATGACCTATCATCTTGTCACAGTAGTAAGCAAACCACAATCCTAGCAGACATAGAAGTTGATTGATATCTTGTGGCCCCTGCAACTGTTACAGCTTATTGCATGCTTAGTTTCACAATGAGGTTACTTTTGATGTGAGTCGGGATGATAGTGAACATGGTATTGATGAAAGTGAAACTGTGTTGGTGAATCTACCCTAATACAAGGTGAACGATGAGAGGCTGTGTAGTAGTACACGGTGGGTTGTCTCGTTGAACACCGCCTTAAGACCGAGTTCTTGTATGGTAATCTGAGACAAAGAGAACAACCACACATTGGGCTCACTGACCCCTCTCGACCTATTAACTCACCCCGATCCAAGTCCAAGAGTCACACCTAGTTCGGGTTTTCCATTCGGCATATGCATAGAAAGATAAAGGAAATGAAATGTGGCATTCATGGTAGGGCTTGTAGCACATGGCTTGTCAAGCGGAGAACCATCCGTCGAGGTGGGCTTGTCAGTCGTGCCTACATGGTTTGAGTCCTGACTGGAAGCTCGGCCGGAACTCCAATTGGGTTTGGAACTCAGACAGTTGACTCCTTGGACTAGAACGGAGCCGTGGGCGAAGTGTTGTGGTGAACATCCTCGCCGACACCCCTTGAATGGTGCCGAGACCTGGCGGTAACTGATGGTCATGTGTGTGTTGCGGTACACCCCTGGAGGGTTAACAAAACTATTCGAATAGCCGCGTCCGCGGTCATGGACTACTTGGAAAGTTGTGCCTGATTATTAGACAACTTGAATGGATACTTCTAACACTCGCAAGATAAGCGTGAGTGCTATGGTGTGCTCCTCGTGGGGAAGTCGAGGAAGTAACCATAGTGGTGTATTGGTTGGAGACTTGGTAGTGGACTCGTGTACTCTTCTTACCTCAAGTCTGGTACTCGTAGTACAGGACTAGCCAAGTCAAAGCTGGCACTTCTGCATGTTGAAACCCCACCTCCCCTTTACCTTGAAACTTGAGCATGAGTAGTATAGTTCTGATGTAAGTCTTGCTGAGTACGACTTTGTACTCACGTTTGCTTATTCTATGTTTTAGATGGAAACCCAGACCCCCAATGGAGACACCTTCCTGAAGCTCGACGTTGACTAAGTTAGTATAGTCCCAGACAGCAGTCTGGTCCCTCATGGAAGGGCATGTATGTTTACAAGGATTCTCTAATCCATTTGTTAAACTTGTCTGTACTCAGACCTAACTTGCTTCTGTTGTATGATGTAATATTGATCACAGACATGTGATCTTTGTATACTCTATGTGTAAGTCAATAAAGAAGTACTTTGTAGAGTTATGTGATGATACATGTTGTTCATACTAGACATGTGTGTTGCGTGTATGATTATAACATGCATGTCTTAGTATGGGTTTTCGAGACCTTAGTTGTGATCTGGCTGGCGGTCTTTTATACACCAAGTGGCCCTTAGATGCGCGCAGCTTGGGGCATCGCGATGCGGTTGCTCGTGACTCTGTCACGTGCACACTTTGTTGTATGACCGAGCCCGCCCTAGACCCCGACTAAGTGATCGGGCTGGAGTCTGTTTATGTAAGTGTTATAATTCAGTCAATAATATGGTTGAGGCGACTTGTCTATGAGTATGGGATTTCACCACCCATAATCATTTAGACTTGTGAGCGGGCGATGAGGACCCATCTCAGTTGATCATCCGGCCTGGATGGGATGCCCCTCACGTACGATGCTTTCCGAGAGTGTTCTTTGCTTGGCCTTGTCTGCTTAGACAAGTGGGTACGGCTCTCGGCTCTCCATATGATTGAGTTGTGTAAGGCCCAATATGCGGTACTGTTCCAGATCTAGATGTTTCCATCCAGATCCGGGGACGAAGCACATATCGGTCCCACCGCGACATATGACATAGCCATATGCCCCGGATTTCCAACATGATATCACAACATTACAGATACAAGGATACAACATCTTATACAATCGGCATACAACTGCCGTAAATACAATACATCAGCGGAAGGTATATGTCTGAGTACAGACTACAATCAAATGCCTACTGGCAAAGAGAAAAACATCGATCCCCATAACCACACGGGTCCAGGCCCTCCGCCGGGATCCGCCTAACTAGTCATCGTCGAGTCTCCACGTGAAACGTCGATCACCATACCTGTTGTCGATCAAGAACCCTGAAAAGAGTGTGGGGGTAGTATCATGAGTACAGAGGTACTCAGCATCCAACTGTAGTGGTCAACTGACCCAGCAAGGACTTCATCACTCGTCATTCTTGGACAACTAGTAGTTTACGGTAAGGATGGGGTAAGTGGTGAGGTTGCTGTCGCACTAGCATTTATGAAAAGGCTAACGATCTAGAGAGTAAGATAAGAAGCCAAGCATTCGATGAGGAATCGCCTCCAACAAGTCTTGCTATCAACTACTACGCAAACATAACACCTATCCTACCCTTGTCCTCCTCTTCGCATCCCGACGAAGAACAAGCAGTCAAGGCACACACACGTTGATCAAATTATTTTAAGATTATCTCAGTTGTTGTTGTTGTTGTTGTCTATGAACAAGGAGTAGGTCTCAAGTCGTCCATAACCGTGGACACGGCTTCTCGAAAAGATTTAACCCTGCAGGGGTGTACCAACTGCCCATTACAAGGCTCCGCACGCACGCCCATCTCTCTCAGTTGCTACCCATCACAGGCAACCATTTTATGATTTAGTTCCGAGAGATCCGAAATGACAGGTCCCTCTAACTAACAACGAACAAATCCGGGTGGCCCCCGGGGAGTCGACACCCAACCCAAAAGTCGGCCACGCTCTCGGATCGGACTCTTCCGTATGGCTAAGGTCGGGGTTAGCCTCACCTATATAACAGGGGACTTCCCTAGCTCACCAGTGTGGACCAACAGAGAAACCATGTCTCCGTTGGCCCGGGTTGTTTTTAAATACACTGGCTGCAGACCAGTTATGCACACGGTTTCAAATGGTAAATCATCTTGGGCCACCACTAGAAATGTTTGAAGCTAGGTAGGTAAGAAAAGGGGACCCCATAGCATCCCACACGCGGTTAGGCACGCTCAGTCTTAAAACCAATACCCGGAACTCGGGTCCTCGGTGACTGGAATGGAACAAAGCGTCGGGGCGGGATAGCCTAGACCTTCCATCCTTCGTCGAGTATAGTCAACATTATAATAATCATATCATCAACAACAATATAATAATGTGATATCCCAAACCAAGGAGTAACAGGGTAACATCGTAGCATCCTAAGCATGCATACTAAGCAGGGTCTGAGCAATGAGCAATAGTAACATAGCAGTACAAGGTTTGCTGGGAGGGGACATGGTTGTATCGGTTTGAAAGAGGTTGTAAACATGTGGTAGGATCAAACATCGAACCTAACCTAGACTATCATGCAAACCGCTGGTTGAAATAGAATGGATCATAAGTAATGTATAGTCCTTGCCTGTTGATAAGTCGGGTTCCGAAGGTGTAGTTGATCGCAAGCTCGCACCGTCTCCGAGAGGTACCCGCGGAAGCACACAAGACGGTAAACACTGGAAAGCAATCAACGAGCAAGAATCAATTACTAAAAAGCAAACAAGAGCAAGCATCAACAAGGAGGCAACACGAGACATCGCACCTACCGTCGAGAGCGGTTACTAACAGGTTAAGTGGAGTACTCGTCACACACGACGAATACTGCACGTTTATGGTGGTTCAAGTTGCTTAGCTACAGGTGATCAACAAAGGTTGTTAACATGGCAACTCAAGCAAGCATGGCATAGCACACAAACATGGCAAAAGGTTAAGCACAAAGTAAACTACCTATACTAGTCAAGTTAAGCGAGGCAACACCCTAAACATGGCATAACACTAAGTGTCGCACGATGATTAAAACATTTGGTACTGTTCTGTCCTAAACCATATTTTAGGTTGGTTAACAACAGCAAACAATAGCATAAACACAAAGTACACGAAAAACTAATCAAGTTACATATAAGGCACACTCCAAAAGGAGTTACGGTTAAAAAGATATAAGCAAAACAAGTTACGGCCACAATCTGCCAACATCACGAAGCACACTTTAGAACAATGCATAAAAAGGATAATCAATGCAAACATGCTCACAAATTGTAACGAACCAATTCACATAGAATTGGAGTCTCTGTGCTCAAGTACTAGCCCCTGGATCGAACTCGCTAGCACACACAGTAATAGATGTATAACAAAGTACAAGTGCATCATTATTACATCGTATGATCCATAATTCATAAAATAAACAATTTGCCTAGCTCAAGGCTAGCTTATTCAATATAAATACAGCGGAAGTAGAAAAATAACGGTGAGTCTCATCAGTGCCCACTGGCGACATGTTGAGTGCAGAATTGCAACCCTATCACACCTCACTAATCTTCTAAGAAACCTGCAACACGAAGGTTACAACCCGACAACGGGTCAGTACATTTAATGTACGGAAAGTAGCACAAGTGATATATCAAAGCAACATCTACAAGCAAAGTATGACAAACAGAACACTCAAGTTTGGCTTGTATAAGATTTCCTTCACCTACCTCCACTAGTTGGTCAAGGTTTACTCAAGTATAGACCGCGACCATTTTAGCCAACAATTAGAGGCCTCGGAATCATGGTATGATATGATAAGATCTTCAGAAGTCTCAAGTGCGCTCAGTCAATGGCACAATCAATGGGGACTCCAGAGCGTTCAACCATCGACGCATCCACCTGAGTTATGTCCCGACAACTACTCCATCACCTCAAGTACGCTCAGTCAATGACGCATTCAATGGGGACTCCAAAGCGCTCGGCCAATGACACATTCACTTGATAAAAAGTCCCGAAGCCTACAGCTATAAGATACTCTCGACACCTTACTAAATTGAGACAGATAACTCTCCCATTGTCTATCATAACAACACTAAGCACACAATCACATAACACAAATAATATGAAAACATGACAAGGTTGGATATAAGGAACAAATCAAACATGTGGCTATCCTATACCAGGTTTCAGCACAACATAATAATCTTTCACATGCATAGAAAACATAAGATATGCAAAGTCAAAAGTGCAACTTGCCTTGAATAGTTGATGAAGATATTAACACTCACAATTTGATCAACGCTATTCCTCGAACACCAATCAATCTATCGCGTTCAAAGAAGGAACCGATAAACAACCACACTCAAGAACACCAAAAATAAATCAATAACAAAGAATAAAATAAAACAAGAAATAACATGCACAAATACTAGCTACAATTAATCCACACGCTGCTAGGATCATAACGCAAACGAAATATCTAAACCGAATTAAACGTTTAACCGATAGACCTTCAAAAGGTTGACTTTGCATCTAAAGAATTCAAATTTAAATAGTGCAGAAAAATGTGGAAAAAATAAATTTTACATTATTCCACAGATTAATATGAGCGCAAATAAAAAAACAAATCGCCTAAATCAAATTTACAGTTTAAAATATATAGCGAAACAAAATTTATGGTAAAATCTATCCAGAACTGGGCTGACTAGTGTGATGATGTAACTTGACGTGAACTGATTGGTTGGCTGCAAATATAAGAGGTGCCTTCGAATTAAATGAGATGAATGACTACTGTGCAGCCGCATTGCCAAGGAAAAATCAAACGTGCTCACTGTGTACAGGAAGGCTACCAATATAGAACTAGGATACGATGCGGCTTCGAACGTCGATTACGATCGCTCCGATGACTTTCCAGCAATGAAAAGATGTTCTTCAGGTGAGGTTGTCGGTGGTGAACACTTGTGTACAGTATGATCCGAAAGGGTGCTCTCGGGTGGTCGCAAGGATGATGCCAAGTCGGTGCTCTCGGTGAACTCGTGGTGCTCTCCGATGGCGTCGGATATCCCGCGGAGCGGACAAAGTTGCTATCTAGGTCACTGAACCTTGTCAAACGGGTGAGTAACTGAGTGGAGGTTCAATAGGTTCTAACAAGGGCGTCGGAGATGAACTTACGACGACGAAAACGAACGGCGAAGGCGGTGGTTAGTGGAGCTCCGCGGCGAGATCTAAACCTCGGCGGCGGTGATTTTCTTGGAGGAAAAAAAAGAAAAGGGTTTGGAGGGCGGAGATATACGCTTATAAAGGTCTTGGACATTGCGACAATCTCGGAGATCGATCGTTGTTCAGTTTGGGAAGATTTTGATATATGGTTCGTCCCGTGCTCTGAAGAAGAAAAAGAAAAAAAAACTGGGTGACTCGCTGGGCCTTGGGCTTACTTTGGGGCGCCGATTGGAGTTGCTGCTATGCGCGCAAGGGAGAGAGAAAAGGTTGGGACGCGGAGCTGGCTGGCTGCAGTTTCTTTTTCCATCTCTATTTCTACAGGAAACTAATCTGGCCAAAGCAAAAATAATAATAAAAATAAACATTTTTTTCCTAGAATTATTAAAGCACGCAAAAACAATTACTAATAAATATAGCATATAAGAATTATTATAAGTCCTGAATAAAATAATTTCAATCAATATTTGTTTTATAATATCATTTTGGGCCTTATAAATATTCCCTAAACATTTTAAACTCCAAATAAAAAAATCCATATAATTATCTAAAACATTTTCCAACTATATTAAAATATTAAAGGAGTCATATTACCTTTTCTCATTTAATTTTTATTCTTGGGTTGGATTTTGTTTAAAAAAATAAAATTCCAATAAGACCAACAATGAGTAATTACGAAAGTCATTTTATTCCCTCTCATTTGAATATTCAATAAACTCCAAAAGTTTCAAGTCATAATTAAAATTCAAATAAAACAAGCAACACAAACAAGTTTATAATTAATCCTATGTAAAATATTAACATTCCAAACTTAGAAAATTTGGGATGTTACAAATCTACCCCCCTTAAAATGAATCTCGTCCTCGAGATTCGAGTTGGCTAGCAATGGTTAAATAGTTTTATCTGTGGGAATCCATGATCTAAATTCTTACGCCATCTCCACGCTTTTTTCTACTTCCTTGATATGAACAAATGTGATGCACCATTACTCTACAGAATTATCACAATACTTGAACTTGGTTAGAATCTTACCGGATTCCGAGTCTGATGCTTTATAAATTCTTCCCATATTGACGTAATTCACATGTCCCCTTTCTAGTTGATCATGCTTCTTTTCTCCATAATTCCCATTGCCATTTTTCTTCTTCTTCAACTCAGGATAATTGTTTGAATAATGCCCTGGGACTCTGCACCTGTAACAAATTAACCGGCTTATATCCTTCTTTGCGGGTGTTGAAGGGCTACGTGACTGGTTGTGGTCATTGTTTCCTCCATCATTGTCATTGTTTCCATTTCTCTGTCCGTTGTGGTTATGCCCATTGTCGTTGTGGTGATTATGGCCATTATGGTTATGATGGTTATGACCATTGGGAACGTCCTCTTCGGAATCATAGTGCTCGGAAGATGTTGATGAACTATGAGGCTTCTTCCGAGCTCCAGAGTTGAACTCCCTTTTGTTTTCCTTCCTTTTGCGATTCTCCACCTCTAGATGCTTGCCTTCAAGTACAATAGCCTTATCAATAAGCTCCTGACAGTTGTTGAATGTTGCCACTGTCAACTGAACACCTAGCTCATCATTCAGACCTTCCAGGAATTTCTCTTGCCTAGCTGCATCGGTGTTAACATCATTAGGAGCATAACGTGCTAGCTTGTTGAACTCCTCCACATACTGAGGCACAGTGCGATTTCCTTGGTACAACCTGCGAAACTCCTTCTTCTTCAAACTCATAGCACCCGCAGAAATATGAGCGGCGCGAAAGGCAGCCTCAAACTGCGCCCAGGTGATAGTGGAAATAGGGTAAGTCACCAAATAATTATCCCACCAAGCTGCAGCAGGTCCCTCCAACAAGTGTGAGGCAAACCTCACTCTCTCTGCATCAGTACATCCAACAGTCTCCAATTTCATGTTAACTGAACGAAGCCAATCATCAGCCACAATAGGTTCAGGGGTGCTAGATAACCTTTGAGGATTCAACTTCAAGAACCTAGTAAGCATATCCACAGGTGGCGGTGGTGGATTGTTTTGGTTATTCCCCATGTTCTGAGCAAGCAACTAGATCAACTGAGTCTGCCCCTGAAGCAACTGATGCATGTATGGTGGTATGTCATTGTTGTTGTTCTCATTATTGCTTGAACCACTTCTCCTAAGATCACGTCTCGGTGGCATCTGGTGGGTGAGCAGAGGTAAGATTTAGATAGAATTAGATCTAAGGGAAGCACTACCCATAAGCACACAATAGCAATCAACTTTAACAAATCACCAAGCCACACCAGAACAAACAATCCTAAAATAGAATCGTATCAAAGGGTATATATGATCTATCATCTAAATAAACGCATAACGATAACATTATAACAAGATGGTGGACTGCTGACTAAACCTTCTTACATAATACTAATTTAACTACAAGGGTCATCTATATTTGAAAAGAGAAGGAATTCAATAATGAATAATGATATGAATACGAGAGTAAGGAGTAATAAGTAAACAAAAGTTGTAAAATAGAATTTTTACTCCTATGGCTTTTCTAATCCATTTTATAGGGTCACGACCTACAGTCAACACACTGCTCTGATACCATCTGTAACGAACCAATTCACATAGAATTGGAGTCTCTGTGCTCAAGTACTAGTCCCTGGATCGAACTCGCTAGCACACACAGTAATAGATGTATAACAAAGTACAAGTGCATCATTATTACATCGTATGATCCATAATTCATAAAATAAACAATTTTCCTAGCTCAAGGCTAGCTTATTCAGTATAAATATAGCGGAAGTAGCAAAATAACGGTGAGTCTCATCAGTGCCCACTGGCGACATGTTGAGTGCAGAATCGCAACCCTATCACACCTCACTACTTTTCTAAGAAACCTGCAACACGAAGGTTACAACCCGACAACGGGTCAGTACATTGAATGTACGGCAAGTAGCACAAGTGATATATCAAAGCAACATCTACAAGCAAAGTATGACAAACAGAACACTCAAGTTTGGCTTGTATAAGATTTCCTTCACCTACCTCCACTAGTTGGTCAAGGTTTACTCAAGTATAGATCGCGACCATTTTAGCCAACAATTAGAGGCCTCGGAATCATGGTATGATATGATAAGATCTTCAGAAGTCTCAAGTGCGCTCAGTCAATGGCACAATCAATGGGGACTCCAGAGCGTTCAACCATCGACGCATCCACCTGAGTTATGTCCCGACAACTGCTCCATCACCTCAAGTACGCTCAGTCAATGACGCATTCAATGGGGACTCCAAAGCGCTCGGCCAATGACACATTCAATTGATAAAAAGTCTCGAAGCCTACAGCTATAAGATACTCTCGACACCTTACTGAATTGAGACAGATAACTCTCCCATCGTCTATCATAACAACACTAAGCACATAATCACATAACACAAATAATATGAAAACATGACAAGGTTGGATATAAGGAACAAATCAAACATGTGGCTATCCTATACCAGGTTTCAGCACAACATAATAATCTTTCACATGCATAGAAAACATAAGATATGCAAAGTCAAAAGTGCAACTTGCCTTGAATAGTTGATGAAGATATTAGCACTCACAATTTGATCAACGCTATTCCTCGAACACCAATCAATCTATCGCGTTCCAAGAAGGAACCGATAAACAACCACACTCAAGAACACCAAAAATAAATCAATAACAAAGAATAAAATAAAACAAGAAATAACATGCACAAATACTAGCTACAATTAATCCACACGCTGCTAGGATCATAACGCAAACGAAATATCTAAACCGAATTAAACGTTTAACCGATAGACCTTCAAAAGGTTGACTTTGCATCTAAAGAATTCAAATTTAAATAGTGCAGAAAAATGTGGAAAAATTAATATTTACATTATTCCACAGATTAATGTGAGTGCAAATAAAAAACAAATCACCTAAATCAAATTTACAGTTTAAAATATATAGCGAAACAAAATTTATGGTAAAATCTATCCAGAACTGGGCTGACTAGTGTGATGATGTAACTTGACGTGAACTGATTGGTTGGCTGCAAATATAAGAGGTGCCTTCGAATTAAATGAGATGAATGACTACTGTGCAGCCGCATTGCCAAGGAAAAATCAAACGTGCTCACCGTGTACAGGAAGGCTACCAATATAGAACTAGGATACGATGCGGCTTCGAACGTCGATTACGATCGCTCCGATGACTTTCCAGCAATGAAAAGATGTTCTTCAGGTGAGGTTGTCCGTGGTGAACACTTGTGTACAGTATGATCCGAAAGGGTGCTCTCGGGTGGTCGCAAGGATGATGCCAAGTTGGTGCTCTCGGTGAACTCGTGGTGCTCTCCGATGGCGTCGGATATCCCGCGGAGCGGACAAAGTTGCTATCTAGGTCACTAAACCTTGTCAAACGGGTGAGTAACTGAGTGGAGGTTCAATAGGTTCTAACAAGGGCGTCGGAGATGAACTTACGACGACGAAAACGAACGGCGAAGGCGGTGGTCAGTGGAGCTCCGCGGCGAGATCTAAACCTCGGCGGCGGTGATTTTCTTGGAGGAAAAAAAAGAAAAGGGTTTGGAGGGCGGAGATATACGCTTATAAAGGTCTTGGACATTGCGACAATCTCGGAGATCGGTCGTTGTTCAGTTTGGGAAGATTTTGATATATGGTTCGTCCCGTGCTCTGTACAAACACGTACAGACCTGAAGAAGAAAAAGAAAAAAAAAGTGGGTGACTCGCTGGGCCTTGGGCTTACTTTGGGGCGCCGATTGGAGTTGCTGCTATGCGCGCAAGGGCGAGAGAAAAGGTTGGGACGCGGAGCTGGCTGGCTGTAGTTTCTTTTTCCATCTGTATTTCTACAGGAAACTAATCTGGCCAAAGCAAAAATAATAATAATAATAAATATTTTTTTCTAGAATTACTAAAGCACGCAAAAATAATTACTAACAAAAATATAGCATATAAGAAATATTATAAGCCCTGAATAAAATAATTTCAACCAATATTTGTTTTATAATATCATTTTGGGCCTTATAAATATTCCCTAAACATTTTAAACTCCAAATAAAAAATCCATATAATTATCTAAAACATTTTCCAACTATATTAAAATATTAAATGAGTCATATAACCTTTTCTCATTTAATTTTTATTCTTGGGTTGGATTTTGTTTAAAAATAAATAAAATTCCAATAAGACCAACAATGAGTAATTAGGAAAGTCATTTTATTCCCTCTCATTTGAATATTCAATAAACTCCAAAAGTTTCAAGTCATAATGAAAATTCAAATAAAACAAGCAACACAAAAAAGTTTATAATTAATCCTATGTAAAATATTAACATTCCAAACTTAGAAAATTTGGGATGTTACACAAATGATATGGAACTAAAGTAGACATGACATGGAAGGAATGGCAAAAAGAATCATGCAAATAGGCATCATAGATCAAAAGATATTAATCATGCAACATGGCATAGGAACGTTACAGACTTAGTGAAAAACAGACGTGGCTGTCAAAAACAGCAGCATAGCAACTTTGGAGCTAAAAATATATATGAACAGAAATCATATCATGACAATTCAATACATAAAATGGAAGTAGACATGATGCTTAACAATATGCAATTGGAATCACTCAATTCCGATAAACGGTTGCGACGCAACCGTCACCCGAAGTTGCAACAAATTAACAGTTTTCAGCACAGCAGCACATTAACATCAGGATCACCACTTTGGAGCAAGATTTAATATAGCTAAAGCACCCAAACATGACAAGTTAAAGCATGGAAATGAAGTACACATGATGCTTAACACATAGGAAAAAGAATCAATGCAATAGGCCTTATGGATTTGTCACAAGCATCACCCAAAGTTGCAACAAAATAACAGCAGCGGCACTTGACAGAATTTAGCAACAGTTAACAGTCTGGTGCCTACTTCAACACTGAAATACATATTCAAGATGACCTCAAAATAAATAACTTCCTCAAGATGAACTCTAGAGCACACAAAGCACAACCGAACAAAAAAAGAATCACTTCATTCGGAGCTACGAGTCAACGGGAAATTACGTTGCAAAACAGGATCAGCAGCAAAAAAATCTACAGACTTAGCAAAAATAGATAAAAGGAAAAAAACATGAAACGGAAAAAAGAGGGCCTCACCCCAAACGGGCTCGGCCCATCTGGCCGGATCCGGCCTGGCTGGACTGGAGGGGCGGCTGGGCCGGCCTGGGCTGCGGAGGCCAGGTGGGCCACTGGGCTGCGCCGGGCCCAGCAGCAGGAGGCGGTGGAGGCGCTAGATCGGGGATCCTCCCGATCCCGATCGAACGGGCGCGGCGGCGGCTTCGTCGCCGACGACGGATGAGGCAGACCCGTGGCATGGAGGCGGCTCGGGGGAGGAGAGAGGAGAGAGAGGCTGGGGGTTGGGTGGATCTGGGCCGTCGGATCGCGAGATCTGACGGTCCAGATCGCAGGGGAGAAAAAAATTTGGGATTTGGGATAAATTGGGAAGATCTGAGCAAACTCAGGGGGGTGGCTGCAATTTTGTGGCTAGGGAAACCCTAGAAAGGGGTGGGAGAGTGGTGGTATTTATATAGCCCAGGTGCCTGGCAGTTTGCAAAAACATCCCCGGTTTTTCTCTCGCGCGCGCGGTGTTTACGTTTCTGACCGTCGGGGGTCCGCAGGACCTCCGATTCGGGTAAAACTTCGAACTGCGTGATCAGCGCGTCGATCCGGTGGCGTTCACCTCGCGTTGGAACCATTCCGAGAACACTTTCCAGCGCGCTATAAAAATATCCAGTTTAATTATTAAACGGGGTTTTCGCTCCGTTGGTCGTGGTGGGTCTCAGGCGGTTTTCGCGACGGTGATCGGGTGAAACCCGGTGTCGCAAAGGTCGAGTGTCAGGGTGGCAAGGGTCGGGCTCCGTCCGGTACGAGATAAGAGGGGGGGAATAATCGTCGATCGATAAATCGAGGATGCAAAAACCACAAACAAATCAGACAATCAAACAATTCACACAGAATACAAAATTTTTAATTTTTGTGAAATCTGGGTTGTTACAAGTTGTGACTAGAATTACATACGCATATTCCGGGTCCCGACACCCAGTCGCTCCGGGGTTGTTGAGAATGTCTGCGAGTGGTGCGCTGCTCACGATTGTGATAGGGTGTTCGTCGAAGTAGTGCGACACCTTTCTTGAGGTCGTGATGATGGCCAGTAGTAACTTCCGGTAGTGCGGGTACCGCTGCTGGGATTTTTTCAAGAGCATGCTGAGGTAGTAGATCGGCCTCTGTATGCTCTGGATCTTGCCTTCTTCTGTACGCTCGACGACGAGTACTGTGCTTACCACGCTGTTGCGTGCTGCCACGTAGAGGTACAACTTTTCTTTTTCTTTAGGTACCGCCAGGGTCGGTGGGGTTGATTTCAGGTCCGCGAATGCTTCGCGGGATTCTTTGGTCCACTCGAATTTCTCTCCTTTTCTCAGCAACTGGTAGAATGGCAACGTGCGCTCTCCCAATCTGCTGATGAAACGACTCAGGGCTGCGAGTCTTCCAGTGATGTGCTGCACAACTGTGATGTTGGTTGGTTCTTGCATCCTGGCGATTGCTTGGACTTTCTCGGGGTTCACTTCGATTCCTCGAGCAGAAACCGTGTACCCGAGTAGCTTCCCGGCTGGGACGCCGAATGCGCACTTCTTCGGGTTGAGCTTGATTATGTACTTGTTGAGTGCTGCAAAGGTCTCACGCAGGTCGTCGAGTAGCGTGTTTGCACTGTAGGTTTTGATGACTATGTCTTCCACGTAGACCTGCACATTTCTTCCGATTTTCTCTTTTAAGCAGACTTGCATCATCCATTGGTATGTGGTGCCGGCGTTCTTGAGTCCGAAGGGCATTGTTCTGTAGCAAAATACGCCGTAAGGGGTGATGAATGATGTATGCTCTTCGTCTTCTTCCTTCATCCTGATCTGATTGTATCCTGAGTAAGTGTCGAGGAACGATAGTAGATCGCATACTGCTGTCGAGTCGATTATCTGATCGATTCTCGGCAGGGGAAAGTGGTCCTTTGGGAGTGTTTGTTGACTGGCCCGTAGTCGACGCACATTCGCAGTACGTCCGTGTCTTTCTTGGGGACTAGCACAGGGTTGGTGACCCAAGTGGCTTTCTTCGTCTCTCGAATGAATTGGGCGTCAAGTAGTCGGTTGACTTCCTCCCCGATTGCTCTGCATTTGGGTTCTGAGAATCTTCGTAGTGCCTGCTTCATTGGTTTGGTGTTTGGCTTGATGCGCAGCGTGTGCTCCACGAACTCGTGTGGTACTTCTGGCATGTCGGCTGGGCACCAGGAAAAGATTTCCCATTCTTCGTGGAGGAAAGTGATGAGGGCAGTCGCTTGCTCTTCCGGGAGGTGGGCGTACACGCGGACTGTTTTTTCTGGGTCTGTCGGGTGCACTTGGTGGGTGACCGTCTCGTTGTCGATCTTGAAGTCCCGTCCATACTCTTTTGACTTGCTTCGACTTGCTAGCAGAAAGATACTTTTGTCTGTCGCCATGGCTATTTCTGCGAGTTCTTGCTCGGCTCCAAAGGTGTCAGAGACTTTGTGGAAATCGCGATCGCATTTATCTGACTTGATGAAGCTCTCGTTGACTGTAATGACGCCCGCGGATCCTGGCATCTTGAGTTTGAGTTAGGCGTAGTGTGGAATCGCCATGAATTGAGCGAGCGCTAGACGTCCCAATATGGCGTGATACTGTGATTGCCAATCGAGTACTTCGAACTCGAGGGTGTGTCTCGCGAAATTGCGTCTGTTGCCGAAGACGACTTCGAGCTCGATTAGTCCAAGGGAAGTAGCTGCTTCTCCTCGGACTACTCCGTATAACACGGTGCTTAATTTCTTCTGTCAGAACCCTCTGCTAGGTAATGTGCTAGGATCAAAGTCACCTTGCATTCATCAAAGAAAAGCAAATGGAATTCAAATTCAAACTCAAATGGGAGAAGGAACACCCCCCAGATGAATTAATTCAAATGGCCGGAAATAAAATTGCTCCAAAAATTCCTTTTGTATTTTTGAAAACTCCCATAAATGAGTGTGATCACATAGCAAGTGATGTGGGACCAACCCCATGCTCATGGATTTTTCAAATATTCAAATAGGACCTTGGAATTAATCAAAAACCCTATTTGATTTAAAGTTCAAATAATTTGAATTTTAAAAATGTTCAAACTTTACAAGTGGCTAGCCTATTATATTGTGAAGCCATATAAAAAGTTTCAACATTTTATAAAATGGTTTGCTATTTTATTTAGCAGTACCAAAACAAATAGCAGAAGAAAATAGAAAGAAAAAGGAAAAAGGAAACTCACCTGGCCATTTCGGCCCAACTCATCACCCCCTGGCCCAAGCCCACCTGGACCCCTTGTCGTCTTCCCCCAGCGCGGCAAGCACCTCGCTGGGGGGCATGCCGACGCCGGCGGCAGCTGCTAGCCTGCCTGCCCCCTCCCCAAGCCTTATCTTCTCGCCTGGAGACGCCCAAGCCTATCCTGGATCCATTCCCCCGTCCAGAGCTTCCTCCCCCTCCTCCCGTGCTCGATTTCGTCGCCGCCCGAGGACTCGCCGGAGCGCCCCGCCATAGTTTCCGCGGCCAACGACACCTAGGGATCGAGCAAGAAAGTCCCCCGTGATCCTCTCCATCGTCTACGTCTACTCGCAGGAGCTGGAGCTTCAATTCGTCCCCGAAGAGACGCACGCTTCATTGGATCGCCGCCGGCCGCCGGATCTCAAGTTGATCGATTCGCCGCCGCCGTAACCTCCCCGCCTCCGACGCCTGCTCCAACGTGTTCACCAGCGTTTGGTGAGCCTTTCCCCTCAAGCCGCGGCACCCCTAACCTCCCCTAGCTCGATTCGCCATGAACGCCAGAGTACAGCGCGGCTGTGCTCGTCGTCGGCGAGCAACCGTAAAGCAGACGTCCGCGTCACCTTGTCCTTCGCAACTGCCGTGCTCCTCTATTTCAAACGCGCCTAACCCCGCTCCTTTTAGTGCACCGTAGCGAGTTTTTCCTCGCAGCCATACCACTGTCGTCGCAAAGCTCGTCGCCGGTGAGCCTACAGGGCACCCCAGCCCCTGTTCTTGGTCCCATTCGACGCGCGGCACCAAGAGCTACGTCTCAGTGGTTGCAGCGCTCGATTTGGGCCACGGGAACGCTGTCTCCGCGGACACCGCCGTCCCTGGACGTCGCCGGCGACTAGCCGCCGGCGAGGCTGACGTGTCCGGCGAGATTAACCACTAATCCCCCCCCCCCAGCAGTCGCTGACATGTGGGTCCAGCCCTGCTAATCTCCTCTGTTTAGTTTTAAAACATTTTAAACCAATTTAATTAACACACAATGACACTTACAGGTGGTACCCCCTTGTCAGTGGCCCCCTGACGCTAGCATGAGGTCATGCTGATGCAGTAAATGATTTTGTTTTAAAACAATTCCAGAAATGGCAGAAAATGCTTTAAACTTTGGAAATTCATAACTAATTCATTTTAACTCCAAATTAAACATATAATATATGTAAAATTATCAAAAAATGCAAGGATTCTGAATATGCACTTTGTTTTCATGTTTGACCATTTTAAAATGGGGGAACAGTGAGAACAATGCATATGGATATCTTTTAAATTCAAATTGGAGTTTGAATTTGCAATTCTTTTGCAATACACTCCATTTAAATGGAATTGCCTCAGACATCAGAAGCATGTACATCAAGTTTCAGCCTTCAATCATGTGTTTGTGCATTGTATTTATATTGCTTCCTTATTTGTTGTTTGTCGAGTAGAAGTGGAACCGGAACAGGAGGCTGCCCCCTTCGTTGAAGGCCCTGAACCTGAACCTCGTCAGCAAGGCAAGCAAACCCCCATTGATCATGTCGATAAAATCCCACTTCCCTCTCATGTCTCGCTTATGCATTGTATAGGATGATTACCATGCTACGTTTCTACCGCATAGATGAACCCATTCCTTTGCATGACCTATCATTTGTCACAGTAGTAAGCAAACCACAATCCTAGCAAATGTAGGAGTTGGTTGATATCATGTGGCCCCTGCAATTGTTACTGCTTATTGCATGCTTAGGATGATACAATGTTGATACTGTTATGTGAGTCGGGATGGTAGCAATCATGTTGATGATGGTGGAAATGTGTTGGTGAATCTACCATAATACAAGGTGAACGATGACAGGTTGTGTAGGAGTACACAGTGGGTTGTCTCGTTGAACACCTCCCTAAGTCCGAGTTCTTGTGTGGTGATCCAAGATGAAGAATACAACCACACATTGGGCTCACTGACCCCTCTCAACCTACTAACTCATCCCTTTCGATGTCCAGATGTCGCAGTAGTTCGGAGTTCTGGTAGGTTTGTGCCCTGGCTTCTAAGTGAGAGAACGGCTCAACCGAGACCGGCTTATGCACCACGCACACATCATCTGGGTCCACTTCGGTAAACCGGCCGGGTTCACGATAGTGGTAGCCAACCCAGGTAGGCGGCTTTCTTGGACTAGATCGTCTATGAGGTAACAGTTGTGGTGAGCATCCTCGCTGACACCCCTTGAATGGTGTCGAGATCAAACGCGGTAATTGATGGTCATGTGTGTGTAGCGGTACACCCCTGCAGGGTTAACAAAACTATTCGAATAGCCGCGTCCGCGGTAAGGGACTGCTTGAAAAGCTTAGCTTGATTATTAGACAACTTGAACTGGATACTGATAAAACTTGCCAAGATAAGTGTGAGTGCTATGACATGCTTTCTCGTGGGGAAGTCGACGAAGGCACCATAGTGGTGTAATTGGTTGGAGACATGTAGTGGACTCGTGTACGCTTCTTACCTCAAGTCTGGTACTCGTAGTTCAGGACTAGCCAAGTCAAAGCCGGCACTTCTGCTTATGAACCCCACCTCCCTTTACCTTGATACATGTGCATGAGTAGTATAGCTCCTACATAAGTCTTGTTGAGTACGACTTTGTACTCACGTTTTCTTATTCTATGTTTTAGATGAACCCACTGACCCCGAAGGTGGATTCTTCCTTGAGCTCGACGACTGAAAACCAAGATAGTGTAGTCCCAGTGAGCAGACTGGTTCCCTCGTGGAGGGCTTTGTGTTTAAATAAGGCTTCTTAAGCCATTTGTTAAGTTTGTCTGTACTCAGACCTACTCTGCTTCTGTTGAATGTTGTAATGTTGGATCACATGCTTGTGATCTCTGTGTGCACTCGGTGAGAGTTATCAATAAAATGTATACTTTGTAGAGAATTGTAATGATACCTGTTGTTCATACAAGGCATGTGTGATGCGTGTATGTTGATAACATGCATGTCTTTGTATGGGTTTTCGAGACCTTAGTTGTGATCTAGCTGGCGGTCTTTTATACACCTAGTGGCCCTTAGATGTGCGCAGCTTGGGGCATCGCAATGCGATTGCTCGAGACTCTGTCTCATGCACACTTTGTTGTATGATCGAGCCCGCCCTAGACCCCGACTAAGTGATCGGGCTGGAGTAAGTCTATGTAAGAGCTATGAGATAGTCGATAGTATGGTTGAGTATACTTGTCTGTGAATATGGGAGTTCATCACCCATATCATTTAGACTTGTGTGCGGACGATGAGGACCCATCTCAGTTGATCATCCGGCCTGGATGGGATACCCCTCACGTACGATGCTTTTTGAGAACGTTCTGTGCTTGGCCATGTCTGCTTAGACAAGTGGGTACGGTTCTCGGCTCTCCATATGACTATGTCGTAGCGGGACTTGCATACACTAACCCCGGGTCCCGACATCTTCCATACTGATCGAGGGATCAACATCTTGCGCAGGGTGCTGACGAAGATTATGTTCATGCTGCTGCCTCCGTCCATGAAGATTCTGTCCATGTCGTACCCTCCGATTTGGGCGTCGAGTACCAAGGGCGTGTGCCCCGGCCTTGGGACTGCAGGCGGGTGACCGCTCTGGGAGAACGTGATGCAGGTTTCTGCGTCGTGTAGCTGGTAGACTTTGACTGCGTTTAGGTTCTCGGTTGCTCTGGCCTGCAGGGTGTAGGCGTCCTGTTGGGCTTGCGATTGCTTGCCTTCTTGGATCGTGTACACCTGTCCGTGATTGGGCGACTCCTCGGTTCGTCGGGCGCGCTTGGCTTCTTGCTGTTTTTCCTCCTTGAGGCTGTCGGCGAGTTCGTTGAACAGGCGGCAGTCTCCCAGAGTGTGGCTCGATCTGATGTTTCCACAGTTGTCTTCGAAGCAGTGGATCGTGCAGGGTCCTTCTAGCTGTTCCCTGACCGTGAGCTTGCTGGATCCGGCGTGCCGCTTCCCCCTTGAGATTCGGAAGAACAGCGCGTGGTCCGCTGGGTGCTCGTGAGCTCACGGGTCGACTTCGATCCGTTCACTTAGGTTCTGGTTCCTTATTAGATTGGCGAATTCGTCTGGCCTTTGATCTGGGTCGTAGTATTCGCCGGTCCGAGTCTCAGAGTCGCTATCCTGGCGGGCGGCGGCTGTCCGCACGGCGGCGGGTCATCGAGTGGTCGGCGATCGCGTGGCTGTATAATTCTACTCGTCGGGTGAGGTCTCTTCGTAGAATCCTCACGCCTGTCTTCTGAGCTATTGATTTCTTCCTCGTTGGCGATGGTCTTGGCGGTCGCTGATCTCGAGCTCGGAGTCAGTGTCTTGTTGAGCGGCGGAGATATTCGCCGTGATCTTGAATTCCTCGGGTGGATTGCTTTCTGGTTCTTTCTCTTGATTTGCGGCTTGCTGAAGACGGAACCATCGAGATCGTAATTCCAACCTATGTAGTTCCCACAGACGGCGCCAATTGACGGGGATGTACCCCGGCAAATCCCATGGTCAGGGACCCTGGGTTAGTCATGAGAGGCACAGGTTGGACGATAGCTCGTCGGCTAACAGTAGGATACGTTCCTGCTCGATGTTATTGATCGGAGATGGAGATTACAGGGGATCCAAGGCTAGTGCGCACAAGGCTAGGGTTACAGATTGTGTATTGCTTGATCTCGACATCTCCCCTCCTAGCCCTTATATACTAGGCTAGGTCTCGGGGAGTCCGTCCTAGATTACAGATGAGGTTTCCTAACCATGATCTTGTTCCGTACAGCAAGTTTGCACCTTCCTTGTGACTCGCGGACTCATACGTCGGTGCCACTAGTGGGCCAAGGCTGGGCCTAGGCGGCATCTTTGTGGGCCTTCTGTCTTCGGGTACACTGGGTAGGCTCATCCATAGGAGTCGTGGGGTCACCCCCTCGTCAGGCGGCGACGACGAACTCTCGGGTGCGGCGAGATTCCGGTGAGGGAGACCGTGAGGGAGAGCGGGGAGACGGGGAACTGGTGCGGGGTGTCGTGGCGTGTTCCGTGGCATGCTTAGAGGCCAGGGGAGGGCCTAGAACCTCGCCAGCGTCACGGTGGCGTCAGCTGCGTGCTCTCTTCTCGACAGCGAGCATCTTGAGGAAGAGGACAAGAGAGGAGGAGGTGGGCCTGGGCCGTGGTGCGTCTAGTTGGGCCGAATGCCAGGTAAGCCCTTTTGTTTATTTCTTTTCTTTTTCTTTTCTAACATTTGTTTACTCTGCTAAAAAAATAACAGAGCATTTTATAAAATGCCCCAAATTTTTATATGGCCTCACAATATATATAGCTAGCCACTTATAAAGTTTGGGAATTTTCAAAATTCAACTAATTTGAACTTTAATTCAAATAGGGGTTTAATTTAATTTCCAAGCCCTTTTCGGAATTTTTGAGAAATCTTGGTGCATGCAGTGGGACCCACTTCACTTTATATGTGATCATGCATATTTATAAGACTTTTCAAAAATAACAGAGGAATTTTTGGAAGAAATTTTTGTCTGGCCATTTAATTAAATTCTCTAGGGCTTTTCTTTTCCCCATTTTTGAATTTCTTTTGAAATTTTCACATGATGCAAAGGGGCACTCAAACCCTAGCACTTACCCAAGTTGGGGTAACGACAGCTCTCTTCAATCTCTCTCGGGAATATTCTCAGAGCATCCACCCGCAAATGGAGGAGGGGGCGGCGTATTTATAGTTGGCGATCCCGAGGTGCGAAATGACTGATTTGACCTGAAGCAACAGCTTGACGCGTGTCCACAACGGTCGGATTTGTCATTAATGCGCAAATTTACTTGTGGAACAAGTAAAGCTGACTCACGGACTTAGTTCTGCTTCGGAAGCCAAAGAACGAAGTCTTTGCTACCGAAACTTAACTTAGTGCACATGACATTTCTTCACTCTGGCCTCTCACTTGGTTTAGATTTGATCTGATCATTTTCTCAATAACTTCGGTGTCCACAAACTAAAACCCCTCTTGATAGTACGGTTTGTCCTATGACTCAAAGAACATAAAAAGAACTACACAAAAACATCTAAGTCTTGCGCCGTCTTCTTCATTTCCTTCGATGAGTTGGGCTTCAAGACAACATCATTTTTGGGGGTCATCCTCCGTGATTAAGCTTCGCTCAAGGGGTAATTCTTCGATAACTTGAAAACCTTCCTTGAAGCTTTATCACCAAGCTTGTCCTTCAGGAACCTAATTAACTGTTTATACCAGAAAACATTATTAGTTCCTCTACTGTCTTGTCCAACAATATCCAAAACACATGGGGACAAAACTTTGCTCTTACACAACGAGTACAGAGAGTTTGTCAATCTCTCCGGCCTTGTTGTTTACAAAGGGTCAAACGCAAGGGTAGATAGTAGTGCTAAATGCAAAGAAAAGTAAAACAGGAAGTAAATTGAGGGTGTAAACAGTGGTGGAAATATGGGCCGGGGTCCCATGAAGTTCACTAGTGATGTCTCTCTCCCAAAAGACGATAAACGGCTATGCAAGGTGAACAAATTACAGCTTGGCAATTGACAAGATTAAAAACGCACCGCAATGCTAACTATGCTACAAAACAAAGGAAGAGGCTCAAAAGCATGGGCAGTACGCCAAGACAAGTAGACCGAAATCCATCTGCATCTACTCACTAATCATCCACCTTAAGATATCTATCTAGAACACCTCGCTAGTATTAAATTGCGAGCCTCACCCAAAGTGTAAACCCAAAGAAACAAACAACTGCATTAAAAGTACTTTGCGTAAAGTAAACAATCCTTGCACCCGCAAGTACAAGCTCCATTGTTTTCCCCTGGTGGAAATAGCACATCCCCTAGACTCATGTTTCTGTCACTCAAGCTAGTCATTGGGGGGCATGAACCCACAATCATGCATAACGATCCCTCTTGGAGTTACTACCTACTACTTGGCCAAAGCAATAAACATCAATGGAGAACATGCAAGAATTACTCAAGAACATAAATATAAAAGGAGAAGAACCAAATATATCACAATCTGAACATAATCTCATAATCCATCAGATCCCAGCAAACTCAACATAGCAACAACAGGAAAATTACATATGTGCCTTGATCATGTAGGGCAGCTCACAAGGTCTAAACATCGAAGAACAAAGGTGGAGAGAAGACATCACATAGCTACTGATCATGGACCCATTGTCCAAGGTGGACTACTCACGGCTCATCTGGGAAGCGTCCATGGTGGTGGAGAAGCTCTCGGAGGTCAATCCTCCCTCCGACAAGGTGTCGGGACAGGGTCTCCAGGCAGCCCCGATCTTGGAAGCGCGGCGACGGCAGAACAGAGGGAGATTACGAAAAGGGTTTTGTCCTCGAGGGTTTCGGTACGAGAGGTAAATATAGGCGAAGGGGGGCAGCCAGGGTGGACCAGGGGGTCTAGGCGGCCCCCCGGCGCGGCCTAGGGTGGGGCCGCGCTGATACGTCCCAAACGTATCTATAATTTCTGCTTGCTCCATGCATGTTTTGGATGTTATTGCTATGTGTTTACTACACTTTAATATCTTTTTATAACATATTTTGGAACTAACCTATTAATGGTTGCAAGAGTGCACAAGTTCTTGTTTTTTTACTTTATGTGTAGGAATTACTTGGATAAAGGAAAAATCACAAAAAGAAGCCTTGTAGGAGTTGGACTCTAACTCTCCTGAAATCTGTCCCCACCAGACAGGTTTTAAAGATTGCCTCGGGAACGCTCGAATACGGCAAAGTTGTAGGGAATTTTTCCCGGTGGATCTAGACATAAAATTCGGCCCAATCGGAGTTCAGATGATCCTGGGGCCCCGAAATACCGAAGACGTAATCTGCATGACGGGAATCCGAGAGAGGAAAATCTAGGTCAAAGGGCACCACGAAAATTTCCTCCCCCTTGGCAGCCGTCTCGAGGGGGAGATCAATCTCCACAGCAGCACCATATCCAAGGAAGAAGAAGGGGGCCAAGGTCCGCTGCCCCCAAGGGTCGTGGCCGCTGCCGTGGCCGTGGGAGTCGTCGTCGCCGTCGTCGTCGTCGCCGCCGCTGTCTCCTTCATCTCCTCCGGGCTGCACCTCTCCATCAACAACTCTCTCTCTCTCTCTCACCATGTCCATGTGTGAGTAGTTCCCCTCGGGGCTAAGGTTTCTACCAGTAGCTATGTGGTCAATTCTATCTCCCATGATGTGATCTTCGTTGTGATCATAGGCTATGTTAATTTAGGGTGATCCCATGATATTTCCCCTTCCTCTATGTATTGGATTGATGTACTCACTTGATCTTATCTAGTACAATCCCCGAGATCAAGGTGATAGCGGTCTATTGGACATGGATTAGAAGAATATTTTCATGAGTGATTTCCTCTTTTGTGTGTTGATTGAAGATTGAGAGTCTCTTGGTGCTTGTCTTTGACTATTCTTGAGATATGTTGTGGTGATTGTGGTACTCTCTTTGGATGGCCGCGGTGACATTGGGAAATCCATAGATTGAGAACTACGAACTCTGAGGTGTGCTTTTGTAGCCCAACATAATTCTCGTCCTCTCTTGACCACAAAGGAATGACCTCCGAGTACGTCTCCATTGCATGTTTTATGGGAAATATCATGTGATTAGACTATGTTAATGTTGTTGGGAGTTGCCACTAGTGAAAGTATGAAGCCTAGGCCTTGTTTACACCATGGCAATACCGTTTGTGCTCACGTTACCACTTGTTTGCTTGCTGCACTTTTTATTATAGATTTATATTACTTTATTTTGCCACACCTATCACCCATATTTTACCATCTCTTCGCCGAACTACTGCACCTATACAACTCTTAGTTGTATTAGGTGTGTTGGGGACACAAGAGACTTCTTGTATCTTAATTGCAGGGTTGCTTGAGAGAGACCATCTTCAACCTCTACTTCCCTGAGTTCGATAAACCTTAGGTCATCCACTTGAGGGAAATTGTTGTTGTTTCTACAAACCTCTGCGCTTGGAGGCCCAACATAGTCTACAAGAATAGAAACGTGCGTAGACATCAAGCTATTTCTGGCGCCGTTGCCAGGGAGGTAAGCATTGAAGGTATATCTTTAGATCTTGCAATTAAATCGTTTCGTTTCTTGTTTTTATTTCACTAGTTATGCTGATGGAAAACTGCACTCTTAGTTTGATGTTTGGGGAAGGCCGCTTTACCACGCCCGTGGTAGAGAAGTCTCCTCCACCTACTGAATGTATCCCGTTCAAAATACCACTTGGGATAGTTGAAATAATTATTAATGATTGTTATGATGGGACAGTCAATCCTAGTATTCATTTGTTGAAACTTACAGAACTTTGTGAGTTATTTAAGATTTCAGGTTTGACAAGAGGTGAATTCATGAAGAAATTATTTGCCTTGACACTGAAAGGAAAAGCATTGGACTGGTATAGGCTACTAGATTATTCTCACCTACGGGGTTGGGAAGAGATCCAGTCTCTCTTTTACTCCAAGTTTTATCCTCTTCATGAAGCTTATGAGAATAGGAATTATGTTTATAATTTCTATCCTCATGACGGAGAGAGCATAGCTCAAGCTTGGGGGAGACTGAAAACTTTCATGCTAAAATGTCCTAACCATGGGCTCCCCAAAGATATAATTATTACTAATTTTTATGCGAGGCTCTCTCGACGGGATAAAGACTTGCTCGATGCTTCATCTATGGGTTCTTTCACAAATGAAAAGATTGATACTAAATGGTAACTCCTTGAAAGAACTCAACTCAATACTGAAGATTGGGAGATCGACAAAGGTAAAGAGTCAGGTATAAATTATGAGTATGATTGCATTAAGTCCTTTGCTGAAACTGCAAGTTTTAATAAGTTTAGTGCTACGTTTGGGCTTGATTATCAACTCCTTTTTGATTACCTCAAATCTTTTGCTTCACATCTTAATATGCCTAAGGAGAATTAGATCAAGTATCATGAACCTTTTAAAGAGATTTGCAAAGAAAATGAAATTGTTATGATGATTGCAACATGCATGATCCAATTCCTGAAAATGAAGTTTTATATAAACATGTTAATTTTTGTGGAGTGGATAGACTTGTGAAAGGCCTATGATTGAAGAAGAGAAGTATTGTAAGCAACATAAGCATGAAAGAACAATCACTTGGGTCAAAGATTTAAGTGAAATTGCTAGAGAATTGTGTGACCTTTATCCTTTTACTTGTGAACTTTGCTGCATAGAGGGTCACTTCAATTGTCAATGCATGCACTTTCAAAACATAACTGTGAACCAGTTGTGTGATAACATGATCACTTCTGATCTTTATGACGAACTTATGTTATTTTTTATGTGTGAAGAGTTATCAGAAAAGACTTCTTGGCTAGATGTTAATGCCTTAGGAATTAGCAACACTTTGCAAAATTGCCATCTCTATTGTGTTGTTAATTGCCATGAAAATGATTACATAAGTAAGATTAGACAGAAGGGAACTTTACCAAAGTATAAAAATGTCTCTTATATCTCTACTAATAAAAAGGAGAGTTTCTCCCAAGTTTCCCCTATTGTTTCTAATGATAAACCAGGATATCTGGAGAAACATCATCTCCAACCACTCCCTCCTAAGGTGAAGAAGAAGAAAAAGAAGAGGAGGAGGAAGAGGAGCAAGAAGGAAGAAGAATGGGTATCAACCTGGTTTGAGCATATCCCTCGCATCAGTTTTTATCCTAACGGACAGATATTTTTGGAGGACGGTGAGCTTGATTGCATTCATTATTATTCGGATGTTAAGTCCGTAGGCACTATTGAAGATGATTTTGATTATGATATGCATGTTACTTTTTGTGATTGGGAAAACGATGATAATGCTACTTATGATCTTGAAAATCTTTTTGGTACCAACTCTGAGAGTGATGATATGGAAAGCTCTAAGCTTGGGGATGATAGGATTGCAAGTCCTTTACCTATTAGTGATGTGGTAATTGATAATTCTTTTGCTAGTAAGAATAAATACAACATGTTTACAAATATAGTTGCTAGCAATGATAATGCTCTTCTCTACTATGATGATGGTATAACTCCTATCTATAGTGATTATAAAGGTACCTATGACATAAGGAGAAATTATCCTTATGAAACTTGCATAATCATGGAGGGAATTACTCCCTTGTTGAAAACCATCTTCCTAATACACAATTAATCTATAGTGTTCAAGTTGTTTATGATAGTCCTACTCCCACTATTACCAATGAGAAAGATTATGTTTATGTGGAGAGTAAGAGTACCCTTTTGCATGTGGATCATGGTAGCAATGCTTTATGTGATGCTTATATTGTTGAGTTTATTCATGATCCTACTGAAAATCATTATGAGAGGGGAACATATTCTTATACATATTTCAATAATATCAAGTTCCCTCTCTTTATGATGAAAATTTTGAAGTTGCACTTGTTTTGCCTTCCTATGCTTATTGCTTTGTGCTTCAATGAATTATTCTATTGCAATATTCCAATGCATAGGAAGCATGTTAGACTTAAATATGTTTGGTATTTGCTTCTTGATACTCTTTTTTGTTCTTCAACTCTTATTCCTATGAGAGCATCATTAAAATCTTAAGCCTATCTTTATGGCTATAAAGAAAGAGCTCTAGGGAGACAACCCTTGTTATCTTTAGTTTGAGTTTTTACTTTCAGTTTTTACTGGTCTTGATTATTATTACTACTGTAGCAACATCATTGTATCTTTATTTTCAAGCTTTGTGCCAAGTTATAGCCTCATATGACAAGGGAAGTGAAAGTTGTGACATGCTGTCCAGAAAACAGATTTTGTCCTCGTGACGGGAAAATTCAGGTCAAATCACAAGTTCATATTTTGAGCTAAAATTTTTACACAACGTGCTCTATATAATCACGGAACTTTCGCATGTTCTGACTTTTTTGATTTGAGTTGCAGAAGTACCCCTAAAAAATTATTTACTACCTGTCGTTATGTTTTTCACAGATTCTGCCACGTTTTGTCTCTCCTAACTTTTCCAAACCTTAAGCTTGATTTTCATTTTCAAAAACCTTTTTAAAATCTTGAGAAACAGTAGCTCTTCAAGAATATCTTTGTATACAGTAGGGAAAAATTATTTATTAAGGGTACTAACCTCTCTAATCAACTTATGATGAGTTATGTATGAAGGGAGTTTTCAAGTGTGTGATGGAAGATAATGAAAGAAGATTCGGGAGTGTCAAGTGCTCAAGCTTGGGGATGCCCCCATGCATCCCCAACAAATATTCAAGGGGACTCAAGCGTCTAAGCTTGGGGATGCCCCCGTGCATCCCCTTCTCCATCAACAATCATCAGTTCGTCCTTCGTCTCACTATATTTTTACCACTTCATGCGTTATGTGCTATGCTTGGAGTGTCTCGCTCTTAGGTTTCATTTTTGGTTTTCTTTAGCTTTGCTTGCTGTTCATAACAAGTTATACCCCGTCTTACTTTGTGTGGGAGAGAAACACGCTCCACTTCAAAAATCTAGAACACATCATAGGATTTTTCATGCCTATCATTTTGTTGTTGTGTGTTCTTTATCCTTTCGTAGCTACTGCCATGTTTAGTTTTAGTTTTAGTTTGTATTTAGCAAGAGCCTTGGCTTTTGTTTAGTTTGTTGCTGGAACTCTCTTTAGTTTTCATGTTTATCTTGTCAAGAGAGTTGGTTGTTGCACTGAGTTGTGTCTTGTTTGAGAGTAGGTAATTGAGGTTGCTATTCAATTTTAGTAGTAACTTGCAATAGTTTTGAGGTATTGATGTGAGTAATGTTTGAACTTTTGGTGTCAAGAGCTCTAGCCTATTAGTGATAGGTGTCGTATTTTGGGCAATCCGTGTTTATTTTAAAAAACCTACAAAACTAGTTGAGAACTCTAGCTACTAGATGGATCGCTAATATTTGGAGGGATCGGATATTAGAGTACACTCACGTACCATGAGTCGAGGATACGCAAGGATAACCAAACCCCCATACACTCCTCCTCGGGGTACTTGTCTCTTTGTGAACCTCCTTATTAGATTGAGAGTTACCGATAATAAGTGAATGAGTTCTTCGGACTAATGTAACTATTGAAAGTTGACACTTCCACCTCCTCATATTTGCTAGCCTCTCATGTGCCGTGCATTGCCTTCTTCTCACTCCGAGAGTTGGCGTCCACCTTCGCCGGTACATCCAAACTCTTGGCATGATACGCTCTGTCATCATAAACCTCCTTATATCCTTCCTCAAAACAGCCACCATACCTACCTATCAAGGCATTTCCATAGCCTTTCCGAGATATATTGCCATGAAACATCCAGCTCTTCATGTCATACATGTTCCTGCTACACTGGCAGCGGCATACATTGCATACATCATGATAGCTACATCTTCTTTATGATTTGAGTGCCTTGTAAAGTGTGAAAGATCTTCTATACCCTCTTGTAAATTAGAGTGTTGCCCTTAAGTGAGGAAAAGATCCCAAAGTGGACAAAATAAAAGATCCCAAAGAGGACAAATGAGAGTTAAATAGAAAGAGCCATTGAGGCCACCAAAAAAGACAAAAAATAGAAAAAAGAGAAAAGAAATAAAAAGAGAGAAAGGGGCAACATTACTAATCTTTTGAAAGATCCACACTAGTACCCCCTCTTATCCTTGTACTCCATAGAAATGATCATGCATATAGCTATGTGGGGACCTTCACACTATAGAACTTGGCTTGCATATTCCAAGGATGAGCCTCCTCAAAAGAGCTCTAGGTCTTCATGAGCGAGCAAATTAGATGCACCCCCACTAGTTCCTTTGGATAGTTTTTCAGCTCATATGTGCATCCGTTGCATGGCAATCCCTACTCCTCACATCATATCTATCATTTGGCCCTCTCGCCTATGATTGTCCTCATTGATGTGAGCCTTTCTCACCCTTTTTGTCTTCCTCCTCCACCATATTTTTCTCTTTGCCATCTTAAGTGTCAACTCTCGTGCTTACGCTCATCCATTGCATGAGTGCTCAAAATATCAATGTCGGGACCCGGGGTTAGCGTATGCAAGCCTCGCTACAACACAATCATATGGAGAGCCGAGAATCGTACCCACTTGTCTAAGCAGACAAGGCCAAGCACAGAACGTTCTCGGAAAGCATCGAATGTGAGGGGCATCCCATCCAGGTCGGATGATCAACTGAAATGGGTCCTCATCGTCCGCACACAAGTCTAAATGATATGGGTGATGAACTCCCATACTCATAGACAAGTCGCCTCAACCATACTATCGATTGTATTATAACCCTTACATAGACTTACTCCAGCCCGATCACTTAGTCGGGGTCTAGGGCGGGCTCGGTCATACATCAAAGTGTGCACGAGACAGAGTCTCGAACAATCGCATCGCGATGCCCCAAGCTGCGCACATCTAAGGGCCACTTGTTGTATAAAAGACCGCCAGCCAGATCACAACTAAGGTCTCGAAAACCCATACTAAGACATGCATGTTATAAACATACAAGCAGCACACATGTCTAGTATGAACAGCAGGTATCATTGCAATTCTCTACAAAGTATACAACTTTATTAATAACTCTTACAGAGTGCACACAGAGATCACAAGCATGTGATCCAACATTACAACAGACAAGCGGAAGCAAAGTAGTTCTGAGTACAGACAAGTTTAACAAATGGCTTAGAGAAGCCTTATCTAAAAACAAGCCCTCCACGAGGGAACCAGTCGTCTGACTGGGACTACACTAGCTTGGTCTTGGTCTGAGTCTTCATTCTTCGAGCTTCGGGTAGAAGCCACCATCGGGGTCGGTGGGTTCATCTAAAACATAGATTAAGCAAACGTGAGTACAAAATCGTACTCAGCAAGACTTACATAGGAACTATACTACTCATGCACATGTATCAAGGTAAAGGGAGGTGGGGTTTCACATGCAGAAGTGCCAGCTTTGACTTGGCTAATCCTGAACTACGAGTACCAGACTTGAGGTAAGAAGCGTACACGACTCCACTACATCTCTTCAACGAATTACACCACTATGGTTACTTCCTCGACTTCCCCACGAGAAGCACACCATAGCACTCACGCTTATCTTGGTGTGTTTTAGAAGTATCCAGTTCAAGTTGTTTAATAATCAAGCTAAGCTTTCCAAGCAGTCCATAACCGCGGACGCGGCTATTCGAATAGTTTTGTTAACCCTGCAGGGGTGTACCGCTACACACACGTGCCATCAGTTACCGCCTTTTGCGTGTCACCGTTCAAGAGATGACGGCGAGGATGCCACCACAACTGTTACCTCATAGCCGATCTAGTCCAAGAAAGCCGCCTACCTGGGTGGGCTACCACTATCGTGAACCCGGCCGGTTTACTGAAGTGGACCCAGATGATGTGTGCGTGGTGCGTAAGCCGGTCTCGGGTGAGCCGTTCTCTCACTTAGCAGCCAGGCCACAGACCTACCAGAACTCCGAACTATTGCGACATCTGGACATCGAAAGGGATGAGTTAATAGGTTGAGAGGGGTCAGTGAGCCCAATGTGTGGTTGTACTCTTCATCTTGGATCACCACACAAGAACTCGGACTTAGGGCGGTGTTCAACGAGACAACCCACTGTATACTCCTACACAGCCTCTCATCGTTCACCTTGTATTAGGGTAGATTCACCAACACTTTTCTACCATCAACACCATGTTTATCATCATCCCGACTCACATCATAAGCAACCTCATGGTACCACTAAGCATGCAATAAGCAGTAACAGTTGCAGGGGTCACATGATATCAACCAACTCCTACATCTGCTAGGATTGTGGTTTGCTTACTACTGTGACAAGATGATAGGTCATGCAAAGGATATGGGTTCAACTATGCGATAGAAACGTTATCATGGTGATCATCCTAAACAATGCATAAGCGAGACATGAGAGGGAAGTGGGATTTTATCGACATGATCAATGGGGGTTTGCTTGCCTTGCTGACGAGGTTTCGATAACGGTGTCTTCAACGAAGGGGGTGGCCTCCGATTCCGGCTCCACTTCTATCAGCAACATGACAATCATAGGATCAACATAATGTACAATGCACAATCACATGAATAAGATTGTAATGGTGATGTTCATGGTACTGATGTGTTGAGCATTCCATTTAAAAGGAGTATATTGCATTTGAAATGCAAATTCAAACTCCATTTGATTTATCGATGAATTTCAAATGCATTTGAATGCATGAAAGTTCATCTGAAAAGGTTGATCATGATGTGATGTGGTATAGTTGAGATAAAGCTTCTGATGTGTGGATGAATCCATCTAAATTAAATGTGTTGCAAAATCATTTGCAAATTCACTCCAAATTTGAATTTGAAAAGGATCCATATGCATGTTTGCTACTGTTCACCCATTTTAAAATGGTCAAACATAGAAACAAGTTGCATATTCATAATCCTTGTATTTTTCTGATAATTTTAGACATATTATTTGCTATATTTGGAGTTAGGATGAATTAATTATGAATTTCCAAAGTTTATTGCATTTTCTGGAATTTCTCTGATTTATTATTTAATTGGAAAATAACTTATTGCGTAGGCATGACGTCACAGTGACGTGGGGGGGCAGACAGGTGGGGCCTCTTTGTCAGTGTCACTGGTTAATTAATCCAGTGGATTAATTTAACAGGGGGGTTAGTGGACTTGGGCCCACGTGTCAGTGTCACCAAGGCGATTAGTGGTGGGGGTTAGAGCTAACTAACCCGGCCACGCCGGCGGTTAGCCGCCGGTGACCACGGCTACGGCGGAGGGGTTGCCGGAGGGGCTTCCCGGCTGCCATTTAGAGCGCCAGGGGCACGGGGATGAAGCCCTTGAAGAGCCGCATCACATGCGCTAAGAAAGGGTCGCCGGGGAGGCCGCGTTCGTCGTCGGCTCCAACTTTGGCGGCGGCCGGAGCCACGGGCACGGCGACGCGTCGACACAGAGCGCGGGACGACACGGGCATGGGATCCTTGCACTCCTGGAGACTCCAGGAACCTCACAGACAACAAAAGGAGGATAGAGGGGCACGGAGATGAGCTCTACGTCGGCCATGGCGGCGGTCATCGTCGGCACTCATGGCTGTGCTAGCTACGAGACGCAATCCGAGGCAAAAACATGGGGCTTTGGAGCGCCTTCTCACCAGGAGCTTAATGGAGTCGATGAAGATCTCGGGGAGGACGTGGTGGCGACGGATTCAACGGCGAGCTCCCGCGGCTCCGGCGAGATGGAGAAGACGATGGCGGCGGATACAGTGGCTACGTGATCGATTACTTGTGCACGGAGACGAACACGAGCACGGCGCGCGTCCTGGACATCTTGGGGAAGCTCGAGGGGGCCGGTGGCCACGCGGTTGCGGCGGCGCGCTCCGCTGACTTCACTGCCGGCGGCGATTCGGCGCGAGAGAGAGAGGATTTGCAACCGGAGAGAGAGGGGAAGAGTGTGGGGGCTCCTAGAGTGCGTCGTGGCGCGAGGGGAGAGCCCGAGAGGGTCTAGGGGAGGCGTTCCCCTCGTCGGCGTCGGCATGGCGGCCACCGAGCTGCTTGCCGACGCGCGGGGAAGACGACAAGCGAGCCGGCGGGCCTGGGCCGTGGGGGAAACTAGTTGGGCCCCAGGCCTGGTAGGGTGGGCTGGGATTCCTTTTTTTTCTTTTTCTTCTTTTTGCTTTCTGTTTTCTGATTTTCTTTGCTTTGTCTTGCTCCAAACAAAAATGTTGAGCATTTTTATTAAATGCCCAAATATTTTTACAAATACTAGGTGACCAGTAGCTAGCCACATATAAAATTTGAGCATTTTTGAAATTCAATATATTTTGAATTTAATTTCAAATAGGGTCAATTTTAATTTCCAGGGCACCTTTTGAATTTTTGAATATTCCATGGGCATGGGAAAATACCCAAACCACTTTTAAAATGATCAGCATCATTTATAGGAATTTTCCAAATATTCAAATGATTTTTGGAAAAAGATTTTTATCTGGCCATTTAAATTAAATTCTCAGGGCTTTTCTTTTCCCCAATTTTGATTTTCTTTTTGGATTTTTCACATGATGCAAAGGAAACTCAACCCTAGCACTTACCTAAATTTGGGTTGTGACAACTCGCCCCCACTCAAAAGAATCTCGTCCCGAGATTCAGAAGTCTGCGGGAGGGAAGAGGGGTACTCGGCACGGAGACGGTCTTCTCTTTCCCACGTAGCTTCGCTCTCAGAGTGGTGCGACCATTGCACTTTCAGAAACTTGATCTTCTTTCGGCGAGTGACACGCTCTGCTGAATCAAGAACACGAACAGGGTATTCTCGATAAGAAAGGTCATCTTGTAGATCAAGCGTTTCATGGTCGACTTCGCGGATGGGGTCCTTGAAGCAACGCCTGAGTTGTGACACATGGAATACATCATGTACTCGGGAAAGGTGCGGGGGTAGTTCAAGTTGGTAGGCAACTTCTCCACGTTTAGCAAGAATGCGGAAAGGTTCGATGTAACGTGGGGCCAACTTTCCTTTGATACCGAATCGTTGGGTTCCCTTCAGAGGAGTAACCCGAAGGTAAGCCTTCTCATCCAGATTGTAGCTTTCCTTCCTATGATGACGATCATAGTAGCTTTTCTGACGAGACTGGGCTGCTTTCAATTGATCACGAACAATGCGAACTTGCTCTTCTGCTTCCTTGATCATATCCGGTCCAAAGAATTGTCTTTCACCGGTTTCTGACCAGTTTAAGGGTGTTCGACATCGTCGTCCATATAGGAGTTCAAAAGGAGCCATGTTCAGACTAGATTGAAAACTATTGTTATAAGCAAACTCGGCGAATGGAAGAGACTTCTCCCAATTCTTTCCGAATGAGATAACACAAGCTCTGAGCATGTCTTCCAAAATTTGGTTAACCCTTTCGACTTGACCACTAGACTGAGGATGAAAAGCTGTACTAAAGGAGAGATGAGTTCCCATAGCACGCTGGAAGCTTCCCCAAAATCTAGAGGTGAAAAGGCTACCGCGATCAGAATTGATTTCCAAAGGAACACCGTGAAGGGATACAATTCTAGAGACGTACAAGTCCGCTAACTGACTAGCAGTTATAGACTCGCGAACCGGAAGGAAGTGAGCAACTTTGGAAAGCCTATCTATGACAACGAAGATGGCATTGTTTCCTTTCTGGGTTTTTGGAAAGCCGGTTATGAAATCCATACCGACTTTGTCCCATTTCCACTCGGGAATAGACAAAGGTTGAAGTGTACCAGCAGGTCTTTGATGTTCTGCCTTAATGCGACGACAAACATCACATTTGGCAACAAATTGAGCAATGTCTCTCTTCATCCTAGTCCACCAAAATCTCTGGCGTAGATCTCGGTACATTTTTGTGCTACCGGGGTGAATCGAGAGGGGTGTGTCATGGGATTCCTTCAGGATGAGTTGCCTTAGTTCCCTATTCTTGGGTACTACCAAACGATTCAAAGAATACCGTTCCCTTTCTATCTGTGGAGAAACATTTAGCAACTCCGCTAGCAATGTTCTCCTTGATTCGGCGAACACCTCGTGCACGCCTTTGGGCAACTATAATTTGATCCTCAAGAGTTGGTTTCGCCACCAAGGTAGAAAGATAGCCATGAGGAACAATCTCAAGATTGAGCTTGCGAAAGTCCTCATGAAGAAGTGGTTGATACTGTTGTAACATGAGGTTGTTACAATACGACTTACGACTTAGTGCATCAGCCATGACATTGGCTTTGCCTGGGGTGTAAGAAATTCCTACGTCGTAATCTTTTATCAACTCAATCCAGCGTCTTTGCCTGAGATTAAGATCTGGCTGGGTGAAAATATATTTGAGGCTTTGGTGGTCGGAATAGATCTCACAACGATTACCAAGGAGGTAATGTCGCCAAGTTGTTAGGGCATGAACTACGGCAGTGAGTTCAAGGTCATGGGTAGGATAGTTCTCTTCATGTGGCCGCAACTGGCGTGAAGCATAAGCTACCACATGTTGATCTTGCAGAAGTATGCATCTTAACCCTTGCCGTGATGCGTCACAATAGATTTCGAAATCCTTTTTAGTGTCTGGAGGTGCAAGTACAGGTGCAGAAGTCAATCTTCTTTTTAGCTCTTGAAAGCTTTCCTCGCACTTGGGAGTCCATAGGAATTTCTTATCTTTCTTGAGGAGTTCAGTTAGAGGCTTTGCAACTTTAGAAAAGTTCTCGACGAAGCGACGGCAATAGCTGGCTAGGCCAAGAAAACTCCTAACTTGCTTCACCGATTCAGGTGGAGTCCAGTCAAGGACGGCCTGAACTCTCTCGGGATTCACAGCAGTGCCTTTTGCAGAAATCACGTGGCCTAAGTAGGTCACTTCTGGTAGCTAAAATTCACATTTGGAGAATTTAGCATACAGGCGATGCTCTCTAAGTTTCATCAATACCAGCCTTAGGTGTTCGGCATGTTCTTCTTCGTTCTTCGAGTATATAAGGATGTCACCGAGGTAAACCACGACGAACAGGTCCAAATACTCCATGAAGATCGAGTTCATCATGCGTGAAAAAGTGGCGGGGGCATTGGTTAAACCAAAGGACATGACGGTGTACTCGTAAAGACCATAACGAGTAGTAAAATCCGTTTTGGGAATGTCCTCGTTTCGGATTTTTATTTGATGATAACCTAATCTCAAATCCATCTTGGAGAAGACAGAGGATCCTGCAAGTTGATCATAAAGATCATTGATCCTGGGCAGTGGGTATTTGTTCTTTTTCGTCGCTAAAATTTAGCGGGCGATAGTCTACGCACATCCTTTCTGTTCCATCTTTCTTCGTTACGAACAGAACGGGGCAACCCCATGGCGATGAGCTAGGGCGGATGAAGCCTTTTTCCAACAAAGCTTCCAGTTGGGTTTTAAGCTCAGCTAACTCACGTGGGGCCATTTTGTATGGGCGTCTAGAAATTGGTGCGGTTCCTAGGGAAAGATCCACTATGAACTTTACACATCTGTCGGGTGGCTAGGTTTAAAGAGTTGGATTACTGGATGGTTTTCCTAGAGGATGACCAAGGTTTACTAGGGGCTACAACAGATATGTCAGAGTAACAAAGTACCCCAACACGATAGTTAGTGTGGTTCTTCTGGCTAGAAGACATCTAAAGTGGAAGGAAGAGCTGCAATTGAATCACTTAGGTTTCTAGAAGAAAACCTACATCAGCACTATAGAACTGTCGGGCATGCCACCTAGAAAAACTTCTGGAAGGACAACCGAAAGGGGAGAAGGATTCTTTGCAATTGCATCAGATTATGAAGAAACCTGGAATGACTCGGACAGCATAACGGCTGTAATTGCAAGAAAAAAAAATTCTTTCAATGTAGATACAGCACTTACATAATACGATGTAAGAAATCAGCATTACAAAAATGCTAGGAACACCGGACACAACTTTCCTACGGCTATAAGGAAGCAAACAACGAGATGTTCTAATCAGACAGAGGAGAGCCTAGTCCTATCTTCCCGTAGAATAAGATGAGGGTGACTCAGAACTCAGAATGAAGGGGGTAAGGAGAAAAAAGAAGCCTTACATTATTCCCTTATATACCCAGAGTAACTATATAACTATAGCAAGCTAGACTCAACTTCGGCCAAGGCTACTAGTCCTACAGCCAGTCCTGCTCTGATACCAAGTCTGTCGGGACCCGGGGTTAGCGTATGCAAACCTCGCTACAACACAATCATATGGAGAGCCGAGAACCGTACCCACTTGTCTAAGCAGACAAGGCCAAGCACAGAACGTTCTCGGAAAGCATCGAACGTGAGGGGCATCCCATCCAGGCCGGATGATCAACTGAAATGGGTCCTCATCGTCCGCACACAAGTCTAAATGATATGGGTGATGAACTCCCATACTCATAGACAAGTCGCCTCAACCATACTATCGATTGTATTATAACCCTTACATAGACTTACTCCAGCCCGATCACTTAGTCGGGGTCTAGGGCAGGCTCGATCATACATCAAAGTGTGCACGAGACAGAGTCTCGAACAATCGCATCGCGATGCCCCAAGCTGCGCACATCTAAGGGCCACTTGGTGTATAAAAGACCGCCAGCCAGATCACAACTAAGGTCTCGAAAACCCATACTAAGACATGCATGTTATAAACATACACGCAGCACACATGTCTAGTATGAACAGCAGGTATCATTGAATTCTCTACAAAGTATACAACTTTATTAATAACTCTTACAGAGTGCACACAGAGATCACAAGCATGTGATCCAACATTACAACAGACAAGCGGAAGCAAAGTAGGTCTTAGTACAGACAAGTTTAACAAATGGCTTAGAGAAGCCTTATCTAAAAACAAGCCCTCCACGAGGGAACCAGTCGTCTGACTGGGACTACACTAGCTTGGTCTTGGTCTGAGTCTTCATTCTTCGAGCTTCGTGTAGAAGCCACCATCGGGGTCGGTGGGTTCATCTAAAACATAGATTAAGCAAACGTGAGTACAAAATCGTACTCAGCAAGACTTACATAGGAACTATACTACTCATGCACATGTATCAAGGTAAAGGGAGGTGGGGTTTCACTTGCAGAAGTGCCAGCTTTGACTTGGCTAATCCTGAACTACGAGTACCAGACTTGAGGTAAGAAGCGTACACGAGTCCACTACATCTCTTCAACCAATTACACCACTATGGTTACTTCCTCGACTTCCCCACGAGAAGCACACCATAGCACTCACGCTTATCTTGGTGTCTTTTATAAGTATCCAGTTCAAGTTGTCTAATAATCAAGCTAAGCTTTCCAAGCAGTCCATAACCGCGGACGTGGCTATTCGAATAGTTTTGTTAACCCTGCAGGGGTGTACCGCTACACACACGTGCCATCAGTTACCGCCTTTTGCGTGTCACCGTTCAAGAGATGACGGCGAGGATGCCACCACAACTGTTACCTCATAGCCGATCTAGTCCAAGAAAGCCGCCTACCTGGGTGGGCTACCACTATCGTGAACCCGGCCGGTTTACCGAAGTGGACCCAGATGATGTGTGCGTGGTGCGTAAGCCGGTCTCGGGTGAGCCGTTCTCTCACTTAGCAGCCAGGCCACAGACCTACCAGAACTCCGAACTATTGCGACATCTAGACATCGAAAGAGATGAGTTAATAGGTTGAGAGGGGTCAGTGAGCCCAATGTGTGGTTGTACTCTTCATCTTGGATCACCACACAAGAACTCGGACTTAGGGCGGTGTTCAACGAGACAACCCACTGTATACTCCTACACAGCCTCTCATCGTTCACCTTGTATTAGGGTAGATTCACCAACACTTTTCTACCATCAACACCATGTTTATTATCATCCCGACTCACATCATAAGCAACCTCGTGGTACCACTAAGCATGCAATAAGCAGTAACAGTTGCAGGGGTCACATGATATCAACCAACTCCTACATCTGCTAGGATTGTGGTTTGCTTACTACTGTGACAAGATGATAGGTCATGCAAAGGATATGGGTTCAACTATGCGATAGAAACGTTATCATGGTGATCATCCTAAACAATGCATAAGCGAGACATGAGAGGGAAGTGGGATTTTATCGACATGATCAATGGGGGTTTGCTTGCCTTGCTGACGAGGTTTCGATAACGGTGTCTTCAACGAAGGGGGTGGCCTCCGATTCCGGCTCCACTTCTATCAGCAACATGACAATCATAGGATCAACATAATGTACAATGCACAATCACATGAATAAGATTGTAATGGTGATGTTCATGGTACTGATGTGTTGAGCATTCCATTTAAAAGGAGTATATTGCATTTGAAATGCAAATTCAAACTCCATTTGATTTATCGATGAATTTCAAATGCATTTGAATGCATGAAAGTTCATCTGAAAAGGTTGATCATGATGTGATGTGGTATAGTTGAGATAAAGCTTCTGATGTGTGGATGAATCCATCTAAATTAAATGTGTTGCAAAATCATTTGCAAATTCACTCCAAATTTGAATTTGAAAAGGATCCATATGCATGTTTGCTACTGTTCACCCATTTTAAAATGGTCAAACATAGAAACAAGTTGCATATTCATAATCCTTGTATTTTTCTGATAATTTTAGACATATTATTTGCTATATTTGGAGTTAGGATGAATTAATTATGAATTTCCAAAGTTTATTGCATTTTCTGGAATTTCTCTGATTTATTATTTAATTGGAAAATAACTTATTGCGTAGGCATGACGTCACAGTGACGTGGGGGGGCAGACAGGTGGGGCCTCTCTGTCAGTGTCACTGGTTAATTAATCCAGTGGATTAATTTAACAGGGGGGTTAGTGGACTTGGGCCCACGTGTCAGTGTCACCAGGGCGATTAGTGGTGGGGGTTAGAGCTAACTAACCCGTCCACGCCGGCGGTTAGCCGCCGGTGACCACGGCTACGGCGGAGGGGTTGCCGGAGGGGCTTCCCGGCTGCCATTTAGAGCGCCAGGGGCACGGGGATGAAGCCCTTGAAGAGCCGCATCACATGCGCTAAGAAAGGGTCGCCGGGGAGGCCGCGTTCGTCGTCGGCTCCAACTTTGGCGGCGGCCGGAGCCACGGGCACGGCGACGCGTCGACACAGAGCGCGGGACGACACGGGCATGGGATCCTTGCACTCCTGGAGACTCCAGGAACCTCACAGACAACAAAAGGAGGACAGAGGGGCACGGAGATGAGCTCTACGTCGGCCATGGCGGCGGTCATCGTCGGCTCTCATGGTTGTGCTAGCTACGAGACGCAATCCGAGGCAAAAACATGGGGCTTTGGAGCGCCTTCTCACCAGGATCTTGATGGAGTCGATGAAGATCTCGGGGAGGACGTGGTGGCGACGGATTCAACGGCGAGCTCCCGCGGCTCCGGCGAGATGGCGAAGACGATGGCGGCGGATACAGTGGCTACGTGATCGATTACTTGTGCACGGAGACGAACACGAGCACGGCGCGCGTCCTGGACATCTTGGGGAAGTTCGAGGGGGCCGGTGGCCACGCGGTTGCGGCGGCGCGCTCCGCTGACTTCACTGCCGGCGGCGATTCGGCGCGAGAGAGGGGATTTGCAACCGGAGAGAGAGGGGAAGAGTGTTGGGGCTCCTAGAGTGCGTCGTGGCGCGAGGGGAGAGCCCGAGAGGGTCTAGGGGATGCGTTCCCCTCGTCGGCGTCGGCATGGCAGCCACCGAGCTGCTTGCCGACGCGCGGGGAAGACGACAAGCGAGCAGGCGGGCCTGGGCCGTGGGGGAAACTAGTTGGGCCCCAGGCCTGGTAGGGTGGGCTGGGATTCCTTTTTTTTCCTTTTCTTCTTTTTGCTTTCTGTTTTCTGATTTTCTTTGCTTTGTCTTGCTCCAAACAAAAATGCTGAGAATTTTTATTAAATGCCCAAATATTTTTACAAATACTAGGTGACCAGTAGCTAGCCACATATAAAATTTGAGCATTTTTGAAATTCAATATATTTTGAATTTAATTTCAAATAGTGTCAATTTTAATTTCTAGGGCACCTTTTGAATTTTTGAATATTCGATGGGCATGGGAAAATACCCAAACCACTTTTAAAATGATCAACATCATTTATAGGAATTTTCCAAATATTCAAATGATTTTTGGAAAAAGATTTTTATCTGGCCATTTAATTAAATTCTCAGGGCTTTTCTTTTCCCCAATTTTGATTTTCTTTTTGGATTTTTCACATGATGCAAAGGAAACTCAACCCTAGCACTGCCTAAATTTGGGTTGTGACAATCAAATAGGAGTGAATCAAATTGACTTGTACCTGGCTAGTGGTCTGGGGACGAGTCAAGATAAGATTCCAAAGAAGACCAAGTGTGAAACTTTAGTAGATTGAGTTCTCAACACAAAAATATATTTTTCTCGTATTCCCTATCCCTTTTTGCACGCAAACACCATTTGGAGACATTCGAGTCACGGACAGCGAGAGCTCTTGCACATAATGTTCTTTTGTTACTTGTTTCAATGCTAATATAGACTCTTCATGTTATGACTTGAATTGAATCACATATCTTGATTGCTTTACTTTCAAAGTTCTTATATGGTCGCTAGCATGTCACCACAGAAATTATGCTTGTTATCATTTACCTATTCGAGGACGAGCAGGAATTAATCTTGGGGATGTTGATACGTCCCAAACGTATCTATAATTTCTGCTTGCTCCATGCATGTTTTGGATGTTATTGCTATGTGTTTACTACACTTTAATATCTTTTTATAACATATTTTGGAACTAACCTATTAATGGTTGCAAGAGTGCACAAGTTCTTTTTTTTACTTTATGTGTAGCAATTACTTGGATAAAAGAAAAATCACAAAAAGAAGCCTTGTAGGAGTTGGACTCTAACTCTCCCAAAATCTGTCCCCACCAGACAGGTTTTAAAGATCGCATCGGAAACGCTCGAAGACGGCCTCAAATGGAAAAACTTAAAACTACAAAGTTGTAGGAAAAAATTTCCGGTGGATCTAGACATAAAATTCGGCCCAATCGGAGTTCGGATGCTCCCTGGAGCCCCGAAATACCGAAGACGTAATCTAGATGACGGAAATCCGAGAGAGAAAACCTAGGTCAAAGGGCACCACGAAATTTCCTCCCCCTTGGCAGCCGTCTTGAGTGGGAGATCAATCTCCACAGCACCACCATCTCCAAGGAAGAATAAGGGGCCCAAGGGCCGTGGGCGTCGTCGTCGCCGCCGCCATCTCCTTCATCTCCTCTGGGCTGCACCTCTCCATCAACAACTCTCTCTCTCACCATGTCCATGTGTGAGTAGTTCCCCTCGGGGCTAAGGTTTCTACCAGTAGCTATGTGGTCGATTCTCTCTTCCATGATGTGATCTTCGTTGTGATCATAGGCTATGTTAATCTAGGGTGATCCCATGATATTTCCCCTTCCTCTATGTATTGGATTGATGTACTCACTTGATCTTATCTAGTATAATCCCCGAGATCAAGGTGACAGCGGTCTATTGGACATGGATTAGAAGAATATTTTCATGAGTGATTTCCTCTTTTGTGTGTTGATTGAAGATTGAGAGTCTCTTGGTGCTTGTCTTTGACTATTCTTGATATATGTTGTGGTGATTGTGGTACTCTCTTTGGATGGCCGCAGTGACATTGGGAAATCCATAGATTGAGAACTACGAACTCTGAGGTGTGCTTTTGTAGCCCTACATAATTCTCGTCCTCTCTTGACCAAAAAGGAATGACCTCCGAGTACGTCTCCATTGCATGTTTTATGGGAAATATCATGTGATTAAACTATGTTAATGTTGTTGGGAGTTGCCACTAGTGAAAGTATGAAGCCTAGGCCTTTTTTACACCATGGCAATACCGTTTGTGCTCACGTTTACCACTTGTTTGTTTGCTGCACTTTTTATTACAGATTTATATTACTTTGTTTTGCCACACCTATCACCCATATTTTACCATCTCTTCGCCGAACTAGTGCACCTATAGAACTCCTAGTTGTATTAGGTGTGTTGGGACACAAGAGACTTCTTGTATCTTAATTGCAGGGTTGCTTGAGAGAGACCATCTTCAACCTCTACTTCCCTGAGTTCGATAAACCTTAGGTCATCCACTTGAGGGAAATTGTTGCTGTCCTACAAACCTCTGCGCTTGGAGGCCCAACATAGTCTACAAGAAATAGAAGTGTGCGTAGAAATCATGCGCCCCCTGGCCGCCTGGGCGCCAGGTGGGGCCCCCCTCCCCCCCCCCCCTCTTCGGGCATCTGGAAGCTTCCGTATCGCTGATTTTTAATATATTTTTCCCGGATTTTTTTGGGCACTTTAAGTAATGAGAAAACCCGAAATACAAAAACAGCAGAAAAGAGAAACTGGCACTGGGGTGCACTGAGTTAATAGGTTAGTCCAAATATGATCAAAAGTGTATGAAAGTGCATCAAAAGCATAGCTATATCACCCAAAACATGCATGGAACAAGCAGAAATTATAGATACATTTGGGACGTATCAGTGGTGGACAAGGACCGTTACTGATATCAGCATGGTCGGCAACAACTCTGGCACTAATGTTGTGCCGGTGACTACTAACGCACCCGCCGTATTGGTGACTCCGGCAGCCATCACCGCGGCGGCGGCGGCGGATGTGATGGTGACTCCTCCAGCCATGATCGAGAAAATGGGGCATAATAATGCACCCGCCGGTAGCCAAAATAGGGCGGCCGACACCACGGGAGGCAGCGGGTACTCCTTCTCTTGCATGCCCGCCGTCGTCGGCGGGGTCTCTTCATTGGCCGAGCTCGACGCCCTCAAGGTAACTATAAGCGTCTGCAGCTCAAATGGTGACTTCATCTCCTTACCTTTTATTACTAGCACCTCTTTGATGCCCTACATGCATATATGTCTTTCGCATGACGACACTCCATGCACTCTACTACAAGTCATGGACGGCGAGTTGAAGGATGTTGCCAAAGGTAAAATCCTTCAACCACAAAACCGAATGATTCAAAATATACCGATGGCACCGGACATGCATAGGGTTGAAATCTCTCTGGTGATTTCGGGCTACGAGAGAGTTGAACCTCCCATTCAACCCCCTGATTCGATGAGGAGGAGAGGGAAGTCCTTGATGATTGTTACAGACAAATATGCCTATGGCCGAAGAACCAAATGTGTTTGATGACGGAGGGGGGCACCACACCACGGACAACACCGGTAGTCGTCGTGCTGGCGCCACGTGATCCCATCGGCGCACAGTAAGAAGAGCCGAACGAAGACGATTATATTGATGATGTCCAAGTCAACCAGTTCATCAACACTTCGTTTGGTGATGGTGACTTCCTCATGGCTCCCGTTGAAGAAACCTACCAGCATGACGGGGAGGCTCGCGATCCAGCTGATCCCGCGGAGAAACCCACTTGCGTCGCGCGTCTCTTAACTTCTTCTTAGGAGATATCTCCAGCAGCTTGCGCCCTCACGGAGCCTTAAGAAGATGCCACCAAGAGATCTATTCTCATCCTGACCAAACTCCGTAAGATGGCCACTGAGCAGATAACGGGCGGTGACTTCCCGAAACCGACCGAAAAGAAGAAGGGATGGAAAATAAAGAAGGGTGTTTCAAGCAGCCTACCTCCGATGCCGATCCGGGCTCAGGACGGGCCACCAAGACCCAAGGATCTCTCGTGGAAAATCCATGTGGCAGGTAGGCCGATGCTACCTAAAGATATGCTCGATCTTGCAACTTCGGATATGCAACACGTGCATAACAGTATTATCACATTAGAGCGGATGCTTCTTCGATAAAAGCGTCCCTCGTACCCGGTTTTCATGTCCAAGGTGACACTTAACATGGGCTTCATCACCACAGTCCCCGCGGATATGATAATCATGCGGTTTTCTAAAATCTTAAATTTGTTTCATCTGATGCGGCTAGAACATAGCCTTATCCGCCTGTTCTCGCTCAACATGTGTATGAGTATCAAGAGAGATCAGACCTCGAGCGTCATGATATTTTACCCCTTCTACATGCGTGAAAGCGTCTTGATGGACGGCGGGAACGCGTCTCTCATGGCGGGGTACATAAAAGACTTCATGCTAGAGAATGAGAGCAAAGATTTCTTTCTCACGATCTACTCTCCCAAGTCATTCGCTCGCCACCGTAGCATATGCTTTCTTAGCTTTCCATTGTTCTCTTCCAACATTCATGTTGAATTGTTTTAATTACGCGGTGAGGATCAAGACGGCGTGCTCATTTGCTTTTCGCTGAAACACTCGTATGCCATGTATATTGACTCAGGGAGTGTGAAGAAGAAAGATTATAAGTATATCATGACAGTTTTGGATGATGCTCTCGCTGGCTACAAAGAAGCGGGAGGCAAGATCGCGAAGCACAAGTTCAGCAAGCATCAGCCTGGCGTGAGCGTGTTCAACCATGTAACACAGTTCCCGTACGTCAAGCAGTCGACTCGCAGTGTGAGGGATGCCTACTACGCCCTCCATCACATGCGGGCGATTGTACAGGACCAGCACAACCTTACGCTGCCAAGTCATCTCAAACGGTGGGTCGAACAAAGGGCGACAATTAGCGATGCAAATATTAGGCAAGAGTTCTTTCACATTCAGGGGAGATGGCGACTATCATCTTTCGTGAAGTCCAAGTGAGGGGGTCCATCTTCCACTCTAACATTGTACCGTCCAATGGGGAGATAGAAGCCCGCCTAAAGGCCTTGTGTGACACAAGGCCTTTCATGACGAAAGAAGGCGTCCGCCCATTCCCTTATCTGAGTCAGAAGTGATGACAATGAAAGTCCACATAATCATTGTTGTGCACCCACTCCAGCATTGTTTCATGCTTAGCGTTGTTAGTTCTGAACACTATTGATGACTTGTGTTGTAAATAACTTTATCTCTATCATACAAACACTTTTCTATCTTTGTATAAACGTCTTATGCAACATTTTGGCTATGCTACTAGTTTACTTGATGAGTTCTTATTGAAGTTGTGTTTTGTGTATCTTTCTATATGCTTTAACGATAAATGTTGTCATTGCCATTTTCATTGACACTCACTTGTTTGCTGCAACAGATCGATCAAAATGATCATAAATATCAAGATAAAGTGAAGAAAATATTAATCGAAGATTAGTTTTAGGGTTTCCTTTTATTTCCCTTGTAACTTTCCTTATATTAGATACTTGACATTGTAATGCTTTCTGTAATTCTATAATGCTTTCATTTATGTGATTCCATTTCTGTAATGTTTTCTGTTATTCTGTAATTCTTTTTGTTTTTTGTAAATTATTATTTTTGTTTTCTATATGCCTTCAGTGGCGCCTTTTTTATATAGTTAGTGGCACACCTGGAATGCGCCACCCCTAAGGGCTTAGGGGTGGCACATTTCAGAATGCGCCACGCCTAAGAGTCCTTATTGATGGCTTGTCCTTAGTGGCGCACCCATAGTGCGCCACTAAAGGCAAAAAAGGGTGTCACTAAAAGCATGTTTCCTAGTAGTGCCTACATGTCGGTCACACACCCCCATCCCATTTCCTTACATTCTCTCCAAAAGCTCCCGCCCTCCCGACCATGGTGGCCGAGCCAAATCCCAGCGCCCCCACCGCTCCCACGACCATCGCCTGTCCCATGATGCTGAAGCCGAAGAAACCCAAGAAGGAGCTCAGGCCGGAGGAGACGACACGACTTAGGGCGGAGGATTCAACGAAAAGGGCCGACCGGCGCAAGGACGCCACCGAAAGGGTTGCCGCGGTGGCCATGGCCAAAAAAGCCAAGGAGGCCTAAGTGGAGGCGGACAAGGAGGCCATCGCGGCGAAAGTGGCGGCGCATGCGCTGTACATGGCGGGATACTTTCGTGACTCCGCCATCGTGGCCACGAGCGGCACAAGCTCGTTCCACCGCCAGTTTCCTGGTGCCTCATAACCTTTTCGACGGAATGCTGGTGCCTGCAGAGGCCATGGTCGACGCCTCGACGGTGCCTACGGTTTCAGGCGCTACACCGAGCTGCTCATGGAAAAACTCATCTTTCCACGCGCCCATCGACTCCGTCGAGGCCCAAAGCCAGGACGATCGTGGCGTCACCCAAGATGGCACTGTACATGATGAGGAGATGGGCGCCAACGAGGATTTCTTCGTCAAAGACGATGGTGTCATGCATGGCCTCAGCGCTGAAGATCAATGGTACGAGGTGGAGACCGAAGATGGTTTGAATATTGATGCCGAGCCTTTAACGTTTATGGATGAGGTCTCCCAACAAGCAAGATCACACAAAAAGAGGGGCCAAAGCATTCACACGAAGGGATTCATCCGAAATGGAAGATGAACTTTTTGCCATGGTTGGGCAGAAATTGGCCAAGACCACAAGATCGGCGTCGAGCAAAGAGGATCGTTGTTTTGGCAATGAATTTATGTCTACCACAAGCGCAAGATGTTCCCTCCGTACAAGATGGAGAAAAACCGAACGGAGGAATCCCTCAAGAAGAGACGGGGAATGATTTAACAAGAGTGCAACAAAATTTGCGCTACCCTCGGAACCATCAAAAATCGTACCGTGAGTAGCCTAGGAGTCACGAACAATGTATGGTCATCTTCTACATTCCTTCCATTTATTGTTGCCATGCCATTGTCGCACCCATGGCCTCTGCTGCGCCTATTTCCACTACCATGGGTGTGGCCATTACATTTAAATTTTGCCATGCCACTGCCGCGCCCACGCCCACTGGCATTGCATTTTTTATTGTGGCCGCGACCATTGCATTTTATTGTGGCCATGATCATTACATATGTTTTTTTATGATAATTGTGTATATGCTTTTCAAACTTTGGAGTTGTTCAAAGTTCAACGTGCGAATAAGTCATTCACCCTCATCCATTGTTGGAATATCATTGCCACGTTGTCAAAGTTTAGGGAGCAATACGCCGCCCAAAAGAAGAATGGAGAACTAATGGCCGTAGTTGAAAATCATGAGGGTGAGAAAAGGCCAAGGGGCAGGAAAAGTCGACAACAACCGTGAAGCGACTACACTTACCTTGCAAGAAACCTTGAAAGGTTTAGTCACGAGCAATGAGACGAGGGAAGAAAAGGAGCGCCAAGAGAAGGATAAGCAAATGAAAGCATACCTCGAGATTCAAAAGAACAAACTTGAGATCAAGGATAAGCAAGTGAAGCTTGCGGTTATGGTAAAACAAATGAAGATCATAAAGGTGGACTTGAACACCATTTCTTCAAAGAAGCGCCCATGGTTGAAGAAGATGCAAAATGAGATGCACGCTTTGAATGAATGATCAACGACGACCATGTGTGGTGTTGGACAATTTTTTGTATGCTCACATGCGTTGCCAGATGGTCTTGTGGCGCAAACTGTATATTTTCTGGTTGTGAAATGGAGCGCGCGTTAGCGCTGGCATGGCCATTGGCACGATTTTTTTAATGCGGACAAAATACATCCGCGTTGAACGATGCGTTTAAAAAAACGTAAACTCTGTGCGTTGACGCAAACGGATAGAAATCAAACAATCCGGAGGTCAGTTCGCGTTAGCGGGTTGAAGTTGCCCTTACTCAATCTTACATTCTTAAGAAGTTGCTCCCCACTACTACCAATTCTCTCAACATGCACACACTCCACCTCATCATGCATGCCACATCACCCTCTACTAGCATATTTCTCTCAACATTCAAGCATGCCACTTCATCATCCAACATGCATGAGAAAGACCCATCTTAATATGTCACTAACACAACAACAACAAAGCCTGTCAGTCCCAAACAAGTTGGGGTAGGCTAGAGCTGAAACCCAAAAGATATCGTAACCAAATCACGATTCTGGCACGTGGATAGCTAACTTCCACGCACCCCTGTCCAGAGCTAGATCTTTGTTGATAGCCCAGTCCTTCAGGTCTCTCTTCACAGACTCCTCCCAAGTCAAGTTTGGCCTCCCCCGACCTTTCCTGACATTATCAGCACGCCTTAACCGCCCGATATGCACAGGCGCTTCAGAAGGCCTACGTTGGATATGCCCAAACCATCTCATGCGATGTTGGACAAGCTTCTCTTCAATTGGTGCCACCCCAACTCTCTCCCGTATAACATCATTCCGGATCCGATCCTTCCTTGTGTGGCCACATGCCCATCTCAACATGCGCATCTCTGCCACACCTAGTTGTTGGACATGTCGCCTTTTAGTTGGCCAACATTCAGCACCATACAACATCGCAGGTCGAATCGCCGTTCTATAGAACTTGCCTTTTAGCTTTTGTGGCACTCTCTTATCACAGAGAACACCAGAAGCTTGGCGCCACTTTAGCCATCCAACTTTGATTCGATGGCTAACGTCTTCATCAATATCACCATCCTTCTGCAACATTGACCCCAAATATCGAAAGGTGTCCTTCTGAGGTACCACTTGCCCCTCAAGGCTAACTTCCTCCTCTTCCCCATGGTTAGTAGTACTAAAACCGCACCTCATGTACTCAGTTTTAGTTCTACTAAGCCTAAAACCTTTCGATTCCAAAGTCTGTCTCCACAGCTCCAGCTTCCTATTAACCCCCGCCCGACTATCGTCGACTAGCACCACATCGTCTGCAAAGAGCATACACCATGGGATGTCCCCTTGTATATCCCGTGTGACCTCATCCATCACCAATGTGAAAAGATAAGGGCTCAAAGCTAACCCCTGGTGCAGTCCTATTTTGATTGGGAAGTCATCAGTGTCGCCATCGCTTGTTCGCACACTTGTCACAACATTGTCGTACATATCCTTGATGAGGGTAATGTACTTTGTCGGGACTTTGTGTGTTTTTCCAACGCCCACCACATGACATTCCGCGGTATCTTATCGTAGGCCTTCTCCAAGTCAATGAACACCATATGCAGGTCCTTCTTTTGCTCCTTGTATCTCTCCATAAGTTGTCGTACCAAGAAAATGGCTTCCATGGTCGACCTCCCAGGCATGAAACCAAATTGATTTTTGGTCACACGTGTCATTCCTCTTACACGGTGCTCAATGACTCTCTCCCATAGCTTCATTGTATGGCTCATTAGCTTAATCCCGCGGTAATTAGTACAACTCTGAACATCCCCTTCGTTCTTGAAGATTGGTACTAATATACTCCGCCTCCATTCTTCAGGCATCTTGTTTGACCGAAAAATGAGGTTGAAAAGCTTGGTTAGCCATACTATCACTTTGTCTCCAAGGCCTCTCCACACCTCGATGGGGATACAGTCGGGGCCCATCGCCTTGCCTCCTTTCATCCTTTTTAAAGCCTCCTTGACCTCGGCCTCCTGGATTCGCCGCACAAAACGTCTGTTCATCTCATCAAAGGAGTCATCCAGCTCAATGGTAGAGCTCCCATTCTCCTCATTGAACAACTTGTCGAAGTATTGCCTCCATCTATGCCTGATGTCTTCGTCCTTCACCAGAAGTTGATCTGCTTTGTCCTTGATGCATCTCACCTGATCGACATCCCTCGTCTTCCTCTCTCGGATCTTGGCCATCTTATAGATGTCCCTTTCACCTTGCTTCGTGTTTAAACGCTGGTAGAGGTCCTCATACGCCCGCCCCTAGCTTCGCTCACAGCTCGCTTCGCTGTCTTCTTCGCCACCTTGTACTTCTCTATGTTGTCCGCACTCCTATCAAGGTATAGGCGTTGGTGTTGGGGTTCGCAGCAGAAAACACAATTTTTTTCTAACTAGCGTTCCCTTAACCCAAGATCTAGCTAGCCGTATTACCGTAACAGATAGTAGTGCGGAAATAACATACCTCGGGGTGTAGTCCGTTGCGCGGGAAACGTTCCCGCAAACGTGGTTGCTGTAGCCGATCAAGTTTCACAGCCCCCTGGCTGTGTTGAGCACCCGGATGGGTGTAGTGCCACACGTGCAGCACCTCGTAGTACTCGCACACGTACGAGACTCGATGACGACCTCCGTTCTCCGATCCAGCGGAGGGGGCGGAAGCAGACCTCCGGACGGAGCTTCGGCAGCACGACGGCCTCCGATTCTAGCAGAGAGGTCTCAATTCCACTACAGGCTCACACTAGGGAGCCCACCATGGAAGAGACCAGAGAGGGGAGGAGACCGGAGAAAACCGATCTCAATTCGGAGTTATATTTATTTTCTCACGAATTTCTGTGTCTTAACTATGTGCACCCTGCCCATCTATATATAGGCTGGGGAAGGGAGTCAACCCACCTCCCCTAGCAATGTGGGACTAAACCCTTTGCTAGGGGGTGGCCGGCCAAGGGGGGAGAGGGGGCGCACCCCTCATGGGCCCTAGGGCCCATGGCGCCTCCCCCCCTTTTTCTTTTCTTTTTCTTTTCCCTTTAATTCCTTAATGGGCCTTTTTCTCCACTAAGGCCCATAGCACATATTAATTAGAAATAAAATGATTTTAATTATTAATTCAATTAATTAATAACTAAAACATATTATTTCATCTCCCGGTGCTCCGGAAACACTTCCGGCTCACTCCGAACTTGTTTCGGTTCAATACGGTACTCCTCCGATATTGTCTCCCTTATTCTCTGGTTGCTCCGATGGTTCCGAAAAGGTCTCCGATTTCATCGAGCCCTTAAGTGTGTTACCCTACGGTCCGAGAACACTCCAGTCATGACCGAGAAGAGGCAACAGTCAATGATCATCAGCGGGACCTGGATGCCCATAATGACCCCTGTGCATTCCGGATATCAATATCGATTGGACCTTACGCCGTATAGCATTCCCTTTGTCAGCGATACTGGATTGTTCCGAGATTCGATCAATGACATCCTATGTCTGGTTCAACCTCGTTCCGAACTAATCCTTATTCACTCGTTCCCGTGATATTCATCCCCGTGACCTAGTCACACGCTGCGCAGCTTCATGGATGGAATCTCACCGAGTGGGCCCCGAGTATCTATCCATTATATGGATTGACAAATCCCGCTCTTGTAAACAATACTCCTCAACGTATCTCCACGGAATACCTAAGATACAACCGTTATGACCCGCATATTTCAGTCAGGTGGTGGGATGTAAGTCAAAGCATCCGGGAAGATAGTGATTATGCACGTACTCACGGTCAAAGGAACGGTCTACCATGTTCTGTAATTACAACACTGAACCTTCACAAGATTTGATCATGTTGTAATGCTTACTTTGGGTAATGTTCATCACGTCACTTAGCCAGTGAGGTGACCTCATAGTCAAGAGACTTAATTGTCCATGATCGCGAAACCACGATCATCATGTTGACCATGAACTAGTTATCGATGTAGAGGCTAACTAGGAACTCTGGGTGTTTCTATACCACACCTGCATCATTGTTTCACTGATGCAGTTCTAGCACGGTATGAAACTGGTTATGAACTTGCTTAGATATATTGGAATAATCATATATTATTTGCCTCTAGAGCATATATCCAACAGTCTCCCACTTGCACTAGAGTGCTAATAATCTAGCCGCATTTTTCCGATCATAAACATCTTATCACATAAGTGTTTCATTGATCATGCACGCTCATGGAAGAGGGTTCGTCAACGAACTGCACCAATTCAGATTCGTATGTTTCCTTTGCAACTGGTATAGGTCAAAAGCTCTTTTGACATACCACTCATTATCATATAATGGTTGGATATAAGTTTCGCGGGAGAGTGAGACTATTATTTCACAGTATCCTCCAATGATCTCTTGGTTCAGGCTTTAAGAAGACTCATCCATAGTCATATATACTGAGAAATACACTCAGCTAGAAGTCCAATACTTCTAACGCTAAACTTTTATCCATACGTCTACTTTCTTAAGTAGTATTATGTTTGTAGTACCGTGAATTTTGCTCACATTTCTTTCATGTCTTTGGTGATGTCTCTAATTCCATATAGACCCATAATATGGCTTGCAATTGTAATCTTGCATTACATTCAAGTCTATTATCATTTCTATATTTTAGAGAATAGTCCTCAGTGTGCCTCTCATATACTAAATGCATGGACTTTATTCAGATTCTGTGTTTTACTCCTAAAGCACATCGGAATCTGTTCTTCTCCAAGAACTTTTGAGTCATTCTGTTGTTGGATTCACAACGCATGTTATATGGTAGAATCATATGTCAAGAACATATAAGATCACATGTCCAGTACATGGTGCATCTCTATTCTTCCATCAAGACATTGCTTGTGATATTTGGATTTCATCCATTATATAATTTCTAGCCACAAGAACCTGTTTCTTGTCTAGAAGATTATTCCAACCTTCACTTCGTTTCATTATCCGTATCTTAATCTACTCATATAGATTTCAACGTGTAACGTGTTGGTATTTCACATAAAAGAAGATTCTTGCAATCTTGTATTTTATTTGCCTTATGCTCTATATATATCATAATGCACATATGTATATGAGACGATTCTCTATACACACAATCAATGCATATCCATATATATACATATGAGATCATTCTTCACACATATCAATGCATATATGTTTGAGACAATGATCATGCTCCCACTCAAATATATCCATCTTATACTCATATCTTTGTGGTTCAGCTTTCATCAAGTCATTTTATTGTTCACTATGTCTCACATAATGACAAAGCTTCCAAAGCTCCCACTCAGAAAATGCCCTCTGCATTCCAAGTTTCAGGGAAGTCTTCAAAGCTCCCACTCAATTTCATGAAACTGCAGGCCCACTCAATATTTTGGTCATCACAAAATCACTTGATCAAATCAAGTTTGAGGGTTCCTGTCTTGAGGTACTATAGTCCATCCTTTTAACGAAGTAACCTTCGTCTTGCCCATTACAATTCCCTTTCAAATCCAAATTTGACTGAGATGCAATTTCAGGCTATGGTCCATCGTAGTGTAAATGAAATATTTTATTGCTTAAAGCATTCCTACGTTTCCGTAGTCAATCACCATTGAACTTTGGTCATAACCAAATAATGCTTTATGTCCATTACATTATTCTCAATAACTCTCCAGTTTGTCGAGAATATGAAATAACCGATTTATTTCACAGGACGTGAGCCATCCTTAATGTAATTCAATATTATTCATTTCTCCTCGTGTTCTAGGCTACCATCATTCCTTTGTGTCTTCAAGCAATATTGTTCCCTATTGTTTTATTAAGAAGACTCATGATTATTGTTCTGTACAGAACGTATTCATGACAACCTTCTAAATTCAACAATGGCTTCAACTCATATACCAAGATCAATCATCTTTGGCATATCCTTCCTTATGCAGTGTCATTACAGCGGAACATGCTTCCGTTGCAATACTCTGATATTCTGAAGGTAAGGTCCAATACCCCGGTCAAAGTTTTCATTATCTCCCATTGGATTCATGTCGAGAGACTTTTCTCGTATTACCAATTAAGCAACACAAATTTTGCTATTCGGGGAGAATATGTAATTTCAATTGCTCGTAGTTCTATTACAAAGAAATTCTTTCTTTTAAGAAACCTTATAACACCATCAGTTATGGAGCTATCATGTCTCGTTAAAAACCAGGATGGTTTCCTATTCATGAAGTGGGTGTTTTAACTTAATGAATTAAACAACTTATTCGACAATAACTATAGTACTAGGGGAAAGAACGTTTAGACCATACTACGGTTTAGTATGACTACGAATGGTTTAAGTAGTCCAGCACTTTCAACTTCCATCGTAGTTTGTGGTACAACTTCCACAAGTCTCCCATTATGTCAATATCAATACTTTTCACTCCGGATCGTAGCGTAGTGATATGTATCCTTGTATTCTCACTTCTTACTGTGATTCCCGAATCTCAGTTTTATGATCTCAATTGAATACAACTTTCAATTAATCATATGAAGTTTTTAATGATAACTCACATGCCCATTCTACATCATTTATGTATAATGATTGGCACAAGTTCTACTTGCTAGAACCTTGTCATGATCATATTTATTGCAGAGGTTCATAGATCGTCTATCTAATCCATCTCATGCAATCAAGTTATGATTCTTCATTTGATAATGAACTCACAAGTTAATAGATCATACATTTAATGAATTCATCAGTTATGAAGTCACCTCATGCAATCAGATCTTTGACTTGTTATAATCAAGACAACTTTATCATTAAACATTGAATATTTCTTGACAATAATAGTAGTATTATAAATGCTTTCTATCATATCATAAATCAAGACGTAATCAAAGTATAAGCACACTTTTATTCATAGAGATGGAACAACTGACTTGTCTCATTACATGAATAACTTTGTCTCGCGAGATGCAAGACACACAACTAAGTGCTCATACTATAATGATTACATAAGATTTATCTAATACTCTAAGTATCTCCTATGATAGATGTCTCGGTGGAATCCATGCTGGCCATCAACTGACTTGATATCCATCAATCCTCGATTTCACCTCTTCCCGTCCATGCAACAGCAGGTCCTGTTTTCATAAAACAGAATAAGTATCAAATACTCATTTACTGCATCTGTTGTATAAGGGAGTAAACATTTATAAAGTATATCAATTATATACCTTCTCCATCGATGACTTCTGCATCCTCGAAAGGAGCAATGTCCGTGGTCAAGAGATCAGTCATGAAGTTCTGGAGACTCATATTAGCTCCTCTTCCGACATAGCTATGAACATAATCACCATAACTCGGAGGGAGTGAGTGCAATAACGTATTTATTGCAAACTCTTCCGTGGTGCTTTCGTTCATTGTCCAATATTCATAGTCCTCCACTAGGGTCAGGTACATCTCATGCATCCTGTCTAAGTGATCATCAAGGCTTGTGCGTTCTTCCATCTTTGTAGATAGAAACTTGCTTTCTAACTCAAATCTGGCAATTCTGAACTCACGTACGAACATTGTCTTTAGCGTGTCCATCATGTCATATGGGCCAGTGTCCTGTAACTGTATGCCCAACTCCTCTGACATGCTGAAGAACATGACATTCCTGACTACGGAGCATTTCTGTCGGCGAGCATAATGATCAAGTATCTCTTGATCGCCAACATCATCGTCCGGATGTTCTTCCACATGCATTTCTATTGTAAACAAGATGTCTGCTCTCTTGAGCGACGTCCTAAGGCGTGAATACCAATCAGCAAAGTTTGACCCATTTTCTCTAAGTCTTTCACCTTCCATGAAGAAAGATAGTTCACGTTGCTCTAGTGCAATCATTTTCTACAAACATAATTGCAAGGAACACAATTAAGACTAGTTCACAACAAATGAGTTCATATAATCATATGAGCTCGCACTAAAACATTTCATCCCTAGGAAGTTTTAGTGATTACATGATCCAGATTCACTGCCCGACCTCGAATATCACACGGCCGACGGGTCAGTTTCAAAGGTAGACAACAACTTGTGCGATCACATTATCTTATATATACTGTGACTCATGCTCGATCTTTCGATCTCTAGTATTCCGAGGCCATATCTGCATATGCTAGGCTCGCCAAATTAACCTCCATGTTATATGCTGCTCAGCAAGGCCATATTTTCATATGCCAGGCTTGCCGAACCCAACCTCATGCGAACTCCATTGAATATGTAGGACAACTCCGGTATGTACGGAGCATCAAGCCATATGGGAGAACCTTCCAGGTGGTGCACACTTCGGTAGAATACTTGTGTTTGGCTTTGTTAAGGGATCATCTTATCACATGCTACCGTCGTGTATCTTATACTAGCAAGTTTTAAGATGTCTGGGCTATGGCAACACTAAGTCTACAGTGTCTCCATTTTAGTTTGTTTTATGATGACGATTACTACTTATTAGTAACACATAGCAAAAGCTATCACTACATCACAAACAAACAAACGATAGCCCCCACTTTGCAATACAAGGTTTAGACGATCTAGTTGTATATTGCAAGTTTTACGTGGCTGCTAGGGCTTTCATAGTTAAACAGGTTTTAACCTACGAGTCAACCACAACGTCAACCATACGATTGTCTCTATTACACCCCGCACGTGGCCCTCCGTTGCAAATGCCACATCCGCTAAAGTAGAGAGACAGACACCCCCCTAGCCACTTTATACGGTACAAGCCGCATGTCAAGCGTGGAACCAGTCTCGCGTAAGAGTACGCGTAAAGTCGGTCGGGGGCCGCTTCATCAAACAATGCCGCAGATATGAACAAGTGCACATGAGAGGGTAACAATCATACAATCAACGCCCACATCCCCGATGTGTTCTATCCGTACAGTAATACTAAGCATAGACCTAGCTCATGATACCACTGTTGGGGTTCGCAGCAGAAAACACAATTTTTTTCTAACTAGCGTTCCCTTAACCCAAGATCTAGCTAGCCGTATTACCGTAACAGATAGTAGTGCGGAAATAACATACCTCGGGGTGTAGTCCGTTGCGCGGGAAACGTTCCCGCAAACGTGGTTGATGTAGCCGATCAAGTTTCACAGCCCCCTGGCTGTGTTGAGCACCCGGATGGGTGTAGTTCCACACGTGCAGCACCTCGTAGTACTCGCACACGTACGAGACTCGATGAAGACCTCCGTTCTCCGATCCAACGGAGGGGGCGGAAGCAGACCTCCGGACGGAGCTTCGGCAGCACGACGGCCTCCGATTCTAGCAGAGAGGTCTCAATTCCACTACAGGCTCACACTAGGGAGCCCACCATGGAAGAGACCAGAGAGGGGAGGAGACCGGAGAAAACCGATCTCAATTCGGAGTTATATTTATTTTCTCACGAATTTCTGTGTCTTAACTATGTGCACCCTGCCCATCTATATATAGGCTGGGGAAGGGAGTCAACCCACCTCCCCTAGCAATGTGGGACTAAACCCTTTGCTAGGGGGTGGCCGGCCAAGGGGGGAGAGGGGGCGCACCCCTCATGGGCCCTAGGGCCCATGGCGCCTCCCCCCCTTTTTCTTTTCTTTTTCTTTTCCCTTTAATTCCTTAATGGACTTTTTTCTCCACTAAGGCCCATAGCACATATTAATTAGAAATAAAATGATTTTAATTATTAATTCAATTAATTAATAACTAAAACATATTATTTCATCTCCCGGTGCTCCGGAAACACTTCCGGCTCACTCCGAACTTGTTTCGGTTCAATACGGTACTCCTCCGATATTGTCTCCCTTATTCTCTGGTTGCTCCGATGGTTCCGAAAAGGTCTCCGATTTCATCGAGCCCTTAAGTGTGTTACCCTACGGTCCGAGAACACTCCAGTCATGACCGAGCAGAGGCAACATTCAATGATCATCAGCGGGACCTGGATGCCCATAATGACCCCTGTGCATTCCGGATATCAATACCGATTGGACCTTACGCCGTATAGCATTCCCTTTGTCAGCGATACTGGATTGTTCCGAGATTCGATCAATGACATCCTATGTCTGGTTCAACCTCGTTCCGAACTAATCCTTATTCACTCGTTCCCGTGATATTCATCCCCGTGACCTAGTCACACGCTGCGCAGCTTCATGAATGGAATCTCACCGAGTGGGCCCCGAGTATCTATCCATTATATGGATTGACAAATCCCGCTCTTGTAAACAATACTCCTCAACGTATCTCCACGGAATACCTAAGATACAACCGTTATGACCCGCATATTTCAGTCAGGTGGTGGGATGTAAGTCAAAGCATCCGGGAAGATAGTGATTATGCACGTACTCACGGTCAAAGGAACGGTCTACCACGTTCTGTAATTACAACACTGAACCTTCACAAGATTTGATCATGCTGTAATGCTTACTTTGGGTAATGTTCATCACGTCACTTAGCCAGTGAGGTGACCTCATAGTCAAGAGACTTAATTGTCCATGATCGCGAAACCACGATCATCATGTTGACCATGAACTAGTTATCGATGTAGAGGCTAACTAGGAACTCTGGGTGTTTCTATACCACACCTGCATCATTGTTTCACTGATGCAGTTCTAGCACGGTATGAAACTGGTTATGAACTTGCTTAGATATATTGGAATAATCATATATTATTTGCCTCTAAAGCATATATCCAACAGTTGGAAACAGACTTTCTTCTCCTTAATAGCCTTCTGGACATCCTCGTTCCACCACCAGGTATCTTTAGCTTCGACTCTACTACCCTTGGTTACCCTAAACTCATCTGAAGCTATCCTTCGGACGCAGGTCACCATCTTCATCCACATATTGTTTGCATCACCTCCTTCCTCCCAAGGGCCCTCCTTCATGACCCTCTCCTTGAAAGCCTGAGCCGCCTCCCCCTTCAGCTTCCACCACTTCGTTCTAGCGACTTTGGTGCGCTTATCCCGCTGGACACGAATTCGAAAGCGGAAGTCAGCCACCACAAGCTTATGTTGAGCGACAACACTCTCCCCAGGTATCACCTTACAATCTAGGCAAGCATGCCTATCTTCTCTTCTTGAGAGGATGAAATCAATCTGGCTAGAGTGTTGTCCGCTAGTAAAAGTCACTAGATGAGATTCTCTCTTTCTAAAGAGGGTGTTAGCTACGATCATGTCGTAGGCTAAAGCGAAGCTTAAGACATCATCTCCCTCTTGATTAATATGTCACTATGCATAATAAAAACCCACATGCAACATGCATGCATGGGAGTTTTTATTTTATTATGATATTTATATTAAATTCATATATTAGTTCAAAAGTTATTATTTCAAATATACATGCATTATTTAACCAAACATTTTTACTGAAATATTTTGCAAAAAAGTTTCGTAACAACGTGCGGGGCATCATCTAGTTTCATATAGCTTTACAATACTGTACTAGCTTGCTAGATTGAATATGACGTCACATGAAGAATGCGGTAAGCCGCACTTCCTATTAACCGATCGATATCCCCAACCACCATCATCACGCCCTTAACGGGTTCTGCCCACGCTCCTGTCCAATTTCCCCAATCGCGCCCCTATTCTCCCCTCCTCCAATCCAAATCGCCACCTCCCACCAGGCCACCACCAATCCGTCTCCTCAAATGGCTGCGCCCCACTCGGCGGCGGGGCCAAGGAGTCCGGCCGCGTAGCGATCGGACCGTAGTGTTTCGGTGGTGCGCGTGGGGTTGCCTTATCGGAGTTCGTGGGTGTTGAGTATCGGGTTCGGTTCCGGCGATCGCCGGCGGTCTGATGGACGCCGACGGGCGCCTCCGGCGCGCGCTCGCCGCCTTCGGGGGCGGAGACGTGTGGGACCTTGTTGATACCGCGATTGCTACGGCGGCGCCAGCAGACCTCCGCGCGCGCCGTGACGGCATCGTGGAGCGGCTCTACTCCGGGACGCGCTGCCGCAGCTGCGACGTCCCCGAGCATCCACCGCGTCAGCCTGCCGAAGCGGCGTCTCCGGCCTGGCAGGAGGACGAGGAGGAGGCCGACGTGGATGTCCTCGGCCAGGATGAGGAGACCGATGAGGGCGCCGGGTTGGAGAGCAAGATCCTGGCGATCAGGGACTTCTTGGAGGACCCCGACCAGGTCCTTAGAAAAGATCCCATTTTTACCGGCTTGGATTCAGTACGATTTTGCTCGGGAAAGCTCACTTTCTTATGTACCTTTGTATGCTTTCGTCACAGTCGGAGGAGGAGCTGGTGAGCCTTCTGCAGAACCTGGCAGACATGGACATGACCTACAAGGCTCTCCAGGTGATCTTACCTTTTCTGTCCTATGAACTTTTGTGTGCCTCTACAGGCAGATTGGGTAAATCAGACCCCCCCCCCCCCCCCACCCCAAACGTCCGCAGGCTGGTCCTCAGACGGCGCGGTTCCTCATTTGTCCTCTTGGACGACCACACCTCTCATTCAGATCCTCAAATCCATGCAGCAATTCAACAATGCAATAAAGCAAAATAAACAACACATGAAAAAAGGAATACGATAATTCATAGATAAGCAATACAAGAATGAATCATTTGACGCGCGTTGATCTCCTTCTTCTGCACCTTAAACCACTTATTGCCTTCGGATCCAAGAGGGAAGTGTCGGTCAACATGACCCTCGAATCGTTCATGTCCCAAGCCAGCTGTAACCTCTCGCCTTAAACCATTCTTGCCTTTCGGATCCAAGAGGGAAGTGTCGGTCAACATGACCCTCAAATCGTTCATGTCCCAAGCCAGCTGTATGTTGGCGCAAACCGAGCCGCCAGACCACGGTGATCACCGGAGACAAGGTGGGGTGGCGAGAGGAGGACGATACAGAGATTTTTGGCGCACAAACACCTCGGTGTGCGAGCGCTGTTTTCTCTTTTCTTGAACACAACTCGACTCGGCAAGCCGTTACAACAACCCCCCACACGGGTTTTATACCCAGCCCAGCATGGGCACGATGCCCACGCCCCTTCTTGCACGAGCTCGCGATCCGCCCGCTCTGGCCGCGCCCACGACGTGCGCACCTCCGCACCAGATGCGGCGAGCCCGCCGCGATCGTCTTGCTCTCCTGGACCAGGTCGCCAACGGCCTGCACCTACACACACATGCACGGGCACCCCCATGCCTCACGCCTACGCACACACACACACACCCCACGGCCGTGGTTCCTTGCGCCGGAAGTGCCCGCGCTCCCCGCAGTTGTGACAACGGCCGCGCCGCTTTCCACCGCCGCCTGATGTAGTGCTGCTGCCGCCGTCATTGTGGTTGATCCTGCCACCGAGTAGGCACCGCCGCGCCGCCCACTTTGCGACAGTGAGGAGCAGCTGCTTGCCGTCGCGCCAACTCGCGGATTGCGCTCGCCGCCTTGTCCGCTCCTCGAAGGCCTTCAGAGCCCGAGCGCCTCCTCGAAGGCCATGGCGTCAACGTCACATAACTGCTCGATGCCGGCGACCGCTGCGTACAGCTGGTCCGGCAAGGTGTCGAGTAGTTTCTTCACCATGGCCGCATCGTCGAGAGTCGCTCCTAGACCGATGCATCTTGCTGCCATGCCGCTGATTTTTCCAGCGTAGATGTCCATCTCGTCGCCGTCGTCCATCTGCAAGCGGTAGAACTCGCCACGCAGCGTCGATAGCCTGGCCGCCCGCACCCAATCAGCGCTGACGAAGCACACCTTGAGGGTGCCCCATACCTCTTTCGCCGTGGTCTTCGTCGCCACCTGCATCAGCACGTCTTCAGACAGCGCCCCGATCAGAATTGCCCTTACCGTCTTGCTCTTGCCGGCATCGACCTCCGCGCCCTCCTCCAGAGCCACCGCACACCACAACCGCTGGCATCAAGGTTCAGCTCAACCTTGATGGCCCAGGACGTGTAGTTCTTCGGCGTCAATGGAGGGACCTGCAGCGAGAATGAGCTACCACCTCCGCCGTGCGGAACGAGCGCCATGGTCGCCGGCGCTCACCTCCGTAACCTGCGCTCTGATACCAAATGTTGGCGCATACCGAGCTGTTGGACCACGGTGATCACCGAAGACAGTTGGGGTGGCGAGAGGAGGACGGCACAGAGATTTCCGGCGCACAAACACCTCGTCGTGCGAGTGCCATTTTCTCTTTTCTTGAACACAACTCGACTCGGCAAGCCATTACAACGACCCCCCCCACACGGGTTTTATACTCAGCCCAGCATGGGGCACTATGTCCACGCCCCTGCGTGCACGAGCTCACGATCCGCCCGCTCTGGCCGCGCCCACGACGTGCGCACCTCCGCACCAGATGCGGCCAGCCCGCCGCGATCGTCTCGCTCTCTCGGACCAGGTCGCCAACGGCCTACACCTGCACACACACGCGTGCACGGACACCCCCGTGCTCCACGCCTAAGCGCGCGCGCACACACCACGGTCGCGGTGCGGCTCGCACCAGCCACGCCCCGCACGTCCCGCGTGCGCACCCGACACTCCCAACGCGCTTAGTCGCCGTGGCTTATTTGCAACAACCCAGGATCTCAATAGAAATGATAGACTACTCATATCAACAAGGTGCACCTTCTTTTTCGGGATGTTCACGCCCCTGCCTGCACGAGCTCACGATCCGCCCGCTCTGGCCGCGCCCACGACATGCGCACCTCCGCACCAGATGCGGCAAGCCCGCCGCGATCGTCTCGCTCTCTCGGACCAGGTCGCCAACGGCCTACACCTGCACACACACACGCGTGCACGGACACCCCCGTGCTCCACGCCTAAGCACACACACACACACACACCACGGTCGCGGTGCGGCTCGCACCAGCCACGCCCCGCACGTTCCGCGTGCGCACCCGACACTCCCAACGCGCCTAGTCGCCGTGGCTTATTTGTAACAACCCAGGACTCAATAGGAATGATAGACTACTCATATCAACAAGGTGCACCTTCTTTTTTGGGAGCCCATCAGGAAAGAACTATCAGGTTAAGCGTGCTTGGCTTGGAGTAGTCTTGGGATGGGTGACCGACCGGGTGCACATGAGTGAAGACAAAGTGTGCAGAAAAGACTAGTGTTGGTTTGTGAGGACAGTCTAGATCTCAGGCGCACCGACCATGGAATCGGTGGTTAACCGTAAGGGTGAAAGTAGTTAGGATAATTTCCGACCGAATCCGTTTTCGAATCCGTTTTTATAGGATACGGTAACAGATTTTGTACATCCGATAGAAATCCGATCCGAACCCGAATCCGATTGGTAAGATACGGTATAGGATATGGTATTGTAAATATTCGACATATAGGATAATCCGTTTTTACTAGCCGGATAATCCAAACTTTTAATTTCCGAATCCGATTGATGGACTAAGTTTTAAGTATTAAAGAGAAGTATGTAAATGTTATCTTTGCTTATGGAACATGACATATGCTTGTTAGTGATTTATTTGTATTATTTCTATACTATCTAGTGCTTTATGTGTTCTTAAAGTGTAAACGTATTTATATTTGCTCATTTTTTATGTATGATTCTAGGTTAACTCGTTTATATATTCCTCATATATAAATATGGTAAATGTCCGTTTCCGATCCGATGCTTTTTCGTTACCGTATCGCTTCCGAATCCGCCTAATCCGGTATTCGAATCCGCATAATCCGGTATTCGAATCCGCATCCGTTCCGCTTCGTGGGCGCCAGGAACGGGTATAAGTCAAATCGAGGGAGTTCACTTTTGGCGGGATTGGATCTTCATCTGTAACAGCTGCCGGCTAGGACTTCACTTTTGGTGCCCCCACATTCATCGCCGACAAGACCGGACAACTCTACAACAGCCCGACACCCACCCCCTCCTCTCCATACACTTCGGGACTCTGGAGTTCGTTGTCGACCACTACGGCGATACACGGCTCCATTTCCCAGAAAGCATCGGAACACATTTCACTGCACCCGGAATCGACGGCAAAAATAGGGCTCGAATAGCGCATCACGACAAAGTGGTCGTCCATTAGCATCATATGCCTCTGTGCCCTATTCCAATTCAACACTCGGTGTCCCTTGGTTGTTCCCTTGAAATTGAGAACATGCTCCTCTACTCGTTCCGCATCATCAAGAACCGCCTTCATCGCCGTTTCATCCTCATGTTCGTCCGAATTCATCGTGTTTGCTTCAAAGTAAGAAAAAAAAAGTCAAATTCTTGGCTATGGCATTTGGCTAAGCACTTGATAGGTGGTGTCTGCCATGGACGACATCTTGAAGGGCGGAGGCTACCTTCACAACAACCGGACAAGGGGGAGAAGGGGGGTGTGAGCAAAGTGGGGCGGGCGCCCGTGTTGAGTGGCGGCATTCCGGCAAGGCCAAGGCGCTGACCTGGGTGGGTTAGCAGCGGCGTCCCGACGATGCGGATACTAAGCATGAGGTGAGGGACGTACTAAGAAAAAGGGCTCCAGTGGGTTTTTTGGGTGGACCGGGGGTCTCAGACCCCTACGTGATGGAGGTTCGGACGGCCGCAGCCCCCCCTTCTTTTTGCTTCCGGTTTGTGGGATTTCAGATATCCGGACGCACTTGGTGCACAACGTTGGATGCCCAAAAGTGTGCAGGGACCTCCTGATTTGGGCATTTGTGGGTGATTTGATGAATCGTGTTGGAGTTGCTGCCCTTACGAAAGGAAGGGTTAGTTTGTTGGTTTCTTGCTTCCGGAAGCAGCTTAACTACTAGGAGTGAAAACCTTTGTGTTTCTGCTTGTGCAGGAAACGGATATCGGCCGGCATGTGAATGGCCTGCGCAAGCACCCTTCGGGCAATGTCCGTCAGTTAGTGAAGCTGCTCGTCAGGTGAAGAACAACAAACTAGAGTATAATTCTAAATTTATGTCATATAATGCTAAGTTAGAAGTGCCTTCCAATTGTGTTTTGGTTTTTGTTTATTTTGTGCTATGATCGGCTGTGAAGGAAATGGAAGGAGATAGTGGATGGCTGGGTGCGGCTACACAACTGCGGTGGTGATGGTGGAAGCTCAATCCTAAGTAAGGCATTGTGCTCAATTTGAAAGTTTTTTGGATTTATTTTGTTTTCCCAGTGATAACTACAATTGATGATTCATGTTGGCAGCTGATGGTGACTCTCCTGAGAAGACCCAAGGCAAAAGCTACCAAAATGCTCAGGTAGCCTATTCTTCCACAATCCAAACATGTCGTTCCACACTAATGGAGACTGGTGTTTTGGTTCTTGCGTAGGAATGATGAAAAATAAGCTCACAACAAACTTAGGAAGGGTAGAATTATGCAGAGACAGATTCTTCTATTTGGTGGGTAGAATTATGCCACAATTATTCCTAACCCATTTTTTCTGCTAGTTTATGAAACAAACCACAACTTTGCTACATAGGTAACCACACTTTCCTAGGGCCTTAGGAAGGGTGCAAAAAGGGCTAACTGAAGCATGAAAGTGCTCATTTGATCGTCATGTTTTGATTTAACCTGTCCTTCATCTACAACTTTTAAGGTGGTTAACTTTGTTAACGTTGTGCCATTGCAGGTCTCGGACTTTAAGTATACGCCCAGCCCACCACAGAGGCACAGTGAGCCCCCGCCCCCAAATCTGTTCTTTAGAGTTTATACGGGGAGGTCTTTTGAAGACTTAATAATTTTGTTTCATTGTTTGGAATTAAGATGGTTCGGGTTCAGAGTGGTCTAGGAATAACAGTGGGCTCGAGTCAACACAGGAGAGGCGAAGAGCAAGCCCTGCTCCCACGTATCATCATGCGAAGCAGAACAATGGAAATAATTATTCAACTAGTTCATCATCTGCTCCAGCTGTAAGCCTAACCAGATCATCCTTTGAATTTTTTTAATCAGCTCATCAGTCATTGTATAGAGACCGTGCACTTGATTTTGTTCAGAGTAGTACTAGTGGAAGAAACGTTCCCCGTCAGCCCCCCTCCCACCCCGATAAAACTATTTGAGTACTGGAGCGTGTCAACCAGCATGGACCAAAGATATTGCCATTTATTAAAACTTCAAAATAAAGCTGCATCCATTAATCAGATCTTATTATGCAAAGTAGTCGGAAACAAGTAGCAACTTGTTTTTGACCTGTAGTGAACCATAGATCTCGTTCAGATCAGGCCCGATTGGATCGAAGCCTTCATTTCCAAGCCAGATCGCCAGCGACCCCCCAGTTGGATTGGACTGTTCGTGCCCTTCCAACAGGACCCCCTTAATGCTGCCGCTCCACTTGCAAGGCTGCAAGTCGTCTCCCCCAACTCCCCCAACACGCAGCTGCCGCCGGGAGCTGCTCTCGTTCGGCTCGCTCCAGGATGCCAACCTCTTCGTCCAGGAACTCGCAACTGCTGCTGCGGCATGGCCCCGTCTAGATCAAGGCACCAACCACCGCCTTTCCCAACCAACCTGTGCGCTGGTCGCCGCCGCCCGTCTTCTAGGCTGTGTCGTCTGCCGCTATTCCTGCCTAATTGCCGTGCATGGGCGTGCCCTCCCATCCAAGCTCCTCCACCGATGCGTGCGTGCCCCACTGGTGCTCCTCTGTTCAGGTGTATTGCCTATGCTGCTGGCTCCATGAGGCCGGTGGGATGCCTGCTGCCCGTCACCACCGTGTGCTCCTTCTGCTGTCTGCTCTCCTGCTGCGGTGTACGTTGTTTGCCTGGATGCTTGCTGTTCACATGTTGGTTCTTCCCTGCAGCTGCTTGTTGTGCCTGCTGCTAGTGGTTATCTGCTCCACATGTGGTTCTTCTCTATTTTAGCTGGTGCAGCTGCTTGATGTTGCGGCCTTCTTTGCTATCCTGTGCTACTGCAGTTCCGCTACCTCCTGCCTTATGAGCTCTTTAGCTTTAACTCTTTCAAAAATAAAATAAAACCAGTTACAATTGTCTTTGGTTGGTCGTTTCTTGACTTTATCTCGCACATGCACCTTCCTTTGGTGTTTTTCGCTAGTTGTTGTTTTTCGCTGCTATTTGTCGGCATCTAATCTGCACGGCTTTCTTCGCAGCTTCTTCCGCAAACACGATGTCTCCTGCATCCTTGTCTCGTGTGTGCTTTATAGCTTCTAGCTTTATATGTTCCACTGCATCAGCAAATCTGTTGCTCTCTTTTTTACTTGTTCCTTATGTCATGCGAGTCCATCGTACCTTTGTCCGTAAGACTTTTGTGGCCCTTCTCCTTTTTATAGGATTTTTCATGGCCTTCTTTTTCATTGTCGATCTACACTCATTCTCTTGCCTTGAGCTTCTTTCCTCGCTGGTTTTCTTGGGCTATGATTTTGTGCACAATGCTTTATTCTTTGATGTGCCATCTTCTTTTAACAACCCATCTTCTTTTGATACTTCTCTTGTATCTTCTATTGAAGCTGTGTCTTGCTTTGATGCGCCATCTTTTTCGTTATCTCTTTTGGCTTGACTCGGCAGGTTTTGAAGACTGCTACGACGACACTCACAAGACGCGGATTTTGGATTATCAATTTTTTGTGTTACACTTCTTCAAATGCTATGCTATTGCATACGCTTTGCATTTGAGGGGGTGTTGTTGTTAGGAGTATTAGTATAGGTTTAGGAGTCCTTATTAGGCCATGCCTATTTTCCTTGTATACTAAGTCTTGTGTAATACATATTAGTTTACGGAGGGAGTATATATATATGCTCTTTGGGCTATGTAATAGAGATAAGTTACATCATAACACAAACCAGATGATATGGTACCCATGAAATTAAAGGTTTTTCTTTTCTTATTTCTTGCTAAACAGTACCAACAGTCCTACACACCCAGTTTGATATTCGCAAATATGCTTTGCAGAGGGCGTTAAGGGAGCAGAAGGATAACCATTTGGATGAGAAGCTGGATTCAGCAAGAAAGAGGCTTCAAGAAAATTACCAGGAAGCACAAAATGGTAATAATTTCATTGATATACCTAGTTGTATTTTTCTATTCAATTTGCCATGAACATAGCGGTTGAAAGGTTAATATAAATTTCATGTGATTGTCTTATGAGTGTAATGGCACGATGTGTATACGCCCCCCCCCCCCCCCCCCCCTTTCATTCTGAGTCATTTTTGCAGCGAAAAAACAGAGGACGATGCAAGTGCTGGATATCCACGACTTACCAAAGCCGAAAAATAGAAACACCTTCATTCGGAAGGGTGGTGGAGGTGGCCTCCCTGGCCGTCGGTGACCTGGTGAACATGCAAATTCTTAGTCACGACAAGGTTCAAAATGGAAAATAAAATGGGTACGAAAGGTCTACGTTTTTTCTTTTGGTTTAGTACGGTTGCACTGGTTATCTCGTCCACTGAAATATTGTCCAGAACATCAGGCTATATGCTTTTGGTTCTCTCAAAGAAGATAATGACTACGATTATTCTTCATCCAAATTACTTGATGTGAATTTGAATTTTGTATCTAGGTATATCTGTATCTAGACAAATCCGTGTCAAGTAATTTGGGATGTAAAGAGTATATATTACTACACATTTCTGATGTATGTTGGTTCTTTCTTTTTTGACAGTACTGTTGAATGTTTCTGGCAGTTTTGAAAAATTGCTGTTGTATTGATGTTCATCCATTTTATCATGGAAAATCTACAGAACCGACTGTTGTGTTCCTGTGCGACGGCCACCTGCTCACTATTCCACAATGATTGTTGTGTATCACATTCCTTTTAATTAGCTTTTACTCCCTCCGTCCTTTGAAGAGTGTACTTTCAACTTTCTTGAAGAATTAAATTATTTTAAACTTTGACCAAGTTTAAAAAAATATATAACAATAATTATGAAACTAAATAGATATATAATAAAAATATACTTCATAATGAATCTAATGATACTAATTTGGTGGTATAAATATTGATATAATTTTATATAATCATGATCAAAGTTTAAATTTTTTGACTTTTTAATAAAGTTGAAAGTACACTCTTCAAAGGACGGAGAGAGTACATGTGTAAGGAGAGCAGCTGCTGTACTTCTCCAATAGTACTGTTCATTTGCCTTTTCATTTTCCTAAATTCTTCCTGTGATTGATCTGCCTAAATAGATTTTATGATTTTATTTCATACCAAAGAAAATAAGTATTTATTGACATACCAATGAAAATTTATATCTATATTTATACATACTAATAAATGAAGGTGCGTTTTTTCCTTTTTTTCGTTCGTCGCTGATGTCATATACATTTTGCCCGTATGTTGCTCATGTCATCAGTTTGCACAGAATATCAGAAAATTAATTGCCCCAATCAGGTTTCAAACCCGGGACCCGCTACCAGCCCGCCTAGCAACAATTCATGTAGAGATTTTTTTTGAGCACACTTCACGTAGAGATGGACACAAACGTACTATATAACCAATGAGCCGATGATTATAGGCTTTTTGGGCCGGCCCAGCAACGCTGCATAGTCGCCAAACAAACTAAATAATCATCTTAAAAATAAAAGAACTAGATGATGTCTTGCGCGTTTCTGTGGAAACTTTTAATAAATAATTTAACGCTTTAAAACATGATAAAAAAATATAAAACTTAGCACAATATTATTACTAAATAATTTTTGAAAGAAATATTGTTTAGCGTAAAAAACTAAGAATATTTGATAAAAAACTAAAAATGAGTGTGATTTTTGTTTTATTAATTTATATCTTTAGAATATACTAGGAGAATGATATGAAATGAAAACAACATTGAGTGAAGATATCACCCTACTAAATCTAAAACAATGATAGCAATTACATATGTGCATTTATAAAAAAAATTGCATAAAAAATAAGATGTGAGCTAACTCATAATTTTATTTTCTATTTAAAAAGGTTGATTCTAAATAGTGAGGCTTAATGCATAATTTTTTTAATTGTTTGTGATATAAATTGTCGCATAGAAAATAAGATGCAAATTAACTCATAATTTGATTCTCTATTTAATAAGTCGCTTCTAAATAATGAGGCTTAGTTTATAAAAAAAGTTTATAATTATTTGTGATAGGTTTCCTTGTGAATGCGGATTTAATGAAGCATGTGCATGAAAAGTTAGTGGAAAAGAAATAGACCTATTTGATGAGGTGGCTAGCTTGCATGTTAAGATAAATAGGTTAGTGTGGATGAACTATTTAGGTATTATAGATTATAGATGTGTTAATGTTGATAATTAAGTGGCAGGCGAGTAAATTACGGGAAAAAACTAACGCATGTTGCATGGAAGACACACCCGCATCCAATTCGTGAAAACTAAAACGGAATTATGACTCTAGATGGTTTAAGGCGATAAAATAAATAAGCGCTGATATGTTCTCGGGAGCCCATGTTCTAGGTTGCCAGGATTGTGGATTTCAGCAATTAAGAAAATTCTGTGTCTTGGAGCCGTATTAAAGGAAGGGTGGATACTAGGATTGTGAAATGAACAAGGGATATTACAGAAATGCGATATACATCCAAGAATGGATGGGACGGTTGTCGCCCCCCGTTGCATGAATTTAACACGACAGTGAGCTTCGCTTCCACTAGAAATACTTAAGGGATATGCATCCAAAACAGGGGTGCCCGCATTGTTGACCATTACATTTTGGAGGATAATTTTAATGCATTATACCAGTACCCACTCAGTTGTTTTTATGGGTCGTGGGATCAAATGTCATCGCCCTAATCCGTCCACAACCGTCAACCCATGCGCCTTCCTGATTTCCCTTGCGGTCGACAGCTGAAAGGGCATGTGCCCTTATGTTTGGTTTTGGTAATTGATGACAATCTTTATGGACTAATGGTTTCCTTGAGTTATACTTTAAGGTTTGTCCATAGGCAACGCTTGAAGATCATATGGTGGCTTCAAGGTTGTAAGATGAAGATTACGTGTTGACCAAGGTGTTCTTCATGGAGCTATCCAAAGATTGGTCAAGTAGATGTGTGCAAGGTCAAGAGGAGCATCACGAAGATATCGTATGCTTGGAGCTTGCCAACCATTTTGGTGATAATGGTCATGTGAAGATGTGCCTAAAAGAGGCTCACCCATAATGGAGTATGGGGGAGCCATCTACAAGTCTTCATCGAGCCGGAGGAATCAAGGAAGATGTTCCAACTTGAGGCGGGCATGATCGTCATCATCAAGCTCAAGTGGATTATGCGCAAGACAAAGGTGTGACTAGATAGGTGTCTAGTTTACCGGTCTCTTGGTAGTAGTTAGGAGACCGTGTTATAGGCTAGGCCGAGTCGTTCGTGGAGAGCTCAAACCTTTTGCATCCTTGGCATCATCTTTATTGGTTCTTGTTTGGCTTTTCTCCGTGTGATTTTTGGAGCTTGTGGTCTTCTTCATGACAAGCTCTTGTTCATCGAAAACGGATTTCATATGCGTCTTCTCGTATGTTTTTCGATGCGGGAGATTTGCCGGTTATTCTTGGTTAGAGGTTTCACACCTCTTTGTGTTTGGCATTTTTCCCTTGCCACTTTGAAATATTTCTAGTCGTGATTAGGCAACTCTGTTCGTTATCTTTCCATCAAGCTTGAGTTTGCCTTAATCGGAGTTCATTTGCAGAAGTTGTGGCAGTTCAGGGTTTGCCTGTTTTATTTGGAGTTCATCTGTTGAGTGGCCTGGGCTCCCTGGTTCTGCCAGGGTGGTAGTACCGCTCTTGGAGCGGTAGTACCGTGGGCGAGTACCGCACTCACTACCGTAAGTCCACTGGACTTTGCGGTAGTGGGCACGGTACTGGCCTTCGGTAGTACCGTGGGGCGGTAGTACCGCTTCCAATGCGGTAGTACCGTGCCACGGTAGTACCACGGTAAAGTACCGCACTCACTACCGTAAGTCCACTGGACTTTGCGGTAGTGGGCACGGCACTGGGCTTCGGTAGTACCGTGGGGCGGTAGTACCGTTCTCGGTGCGGTAGTACCGCACCACGGTAGTACCGCTCTCCGAGCGGTAGTACCGTGGTTGGTGGGCTGCCAACGGTTCCCAAAGGCTGGATTCGTGGGAGACTATAAAAGGGGGTCGTCTTCTTCCTTTGTCACCACCGGTTTTGTGCAAGTTCTTCCCCCCATTGTTGAACTCTTTGAGCTTGCTTACTCCCTTTCCCTCCCATGATTCTTGCTCCTTTTTGAGGGAAAAGAGAGAGGAGGTCTAGATCCACATTCTCCACCAAGCCATCTCTCCTCTAAGTGAGGGGAACCTTGTGGATCTAGATCTTGGAGTTCTTGGTGTTCTCCTTGTTCTTCCTCTCATATTCCTCCATAGATTTTGTTGCTTCAGTGGGATTTGAGAGTTGGGGACTTGAGCACCTCGTGTGCTCTTGCCATTGCATTTGGTGCATCGGTTTGAGTTCTCTCCGAGGATTCGTTGTAGTAAGTGAAGTTGAGAAGATAGTTACTCGTGAGTGCATTGGCACTCTAGAGCTTGTTCTCTTGAGTGCATTGGCACTCTAGAGCTTGTTCCTCTTGGGTGCGTTGGCCCCTAGAGGCTTGTTTGTGCGGAGCTCAATCATTGTGGTGGAAAGCTTCGGGACGCTACGGGAGCCTCCAATTCGGTTGTGGAGATTGCCCCGAGCATTTGTACGGGTTCGGTGATCGCCCCCAAGGGTTTCCATTTGTACGGGTTCGGTGACCGCCCTCAAGTGTCCTAATAGTGGAATCACGGCATCTTGCATTGGTAAGAGCGTGAGGACAAATAGGGTGGCCCTCGTTGGCTTCGTGTGAGCATTGTGCTCCTCACCCTCTCCAAACGGAGACGTACTTCTCGCAAGAGAAGGAACTTCGGTAACAAATCCTTGTCTCCATCGGCTCCACTTGCGGTTATCTCTACCTTTACTTTGAGCAAGCTTATTACATTGTTTATCTTGTGCTTGCTCATATTATTGTACATTGCTTGTCCCATAGGTTGTTCTTCTAGTCAACCTATTTACTTGTGCACCTACTTTGTGATAGCCTTAGTGATCTTGTTATATATCTTGCTATCACATAGTTGTTTATCTTTCTTAGTATAAGTTGTTGGTGCACATAGTTGAGCCTAGCTTATTTAGGTTTCTTGCTTGGCAAATTAAACGTTAAGTTTTATTCCGCATTTGTTCAAGCCGAAACCGTAATTGTTTTTAAGCGCCTATTCACCCCCCTCTAGGCGACATCCACGTCCTTTCAATTGGCATCAGAGCCTCGTCTCTCCTTATAGGGCTTCACCGCCTTTAGAGTAAAGATGCCGACTAGGGGATTAGGATTCATTGACACTCTTAGTTTCGATGGCACAAACTATGTTGCTTGGAAAATTCGCATGCTTAAATATTTTTGGGGCATTGACCCGTGTATGAAGCGAATTGTAGATATGGGTTTTTCTCCTCCAAAGGTACTCAAAACCTATCCTTGGTGGATGAGAAAAACTCTTATCTCAATGCTCAAGCTTCTAATGTGCTTGTTGATGCTTTGAGTAATGTAGACATATTTCAACTCATGCCGTTTCGGGATGCTCATGAGTTGTGGACAAAGCTTCAAGATAAATATGGTGTGTCCAAGATTTGTGGGGATGATTGTTCTCCCTCCACCTCCGGTCGCGATGCATTCTCAACTTCTTCTACTTCACCAACATGTGGTTTTCCACAAGGTAATGAAATGGTGAGTAGTGCGAGTCATTGCAATGATGATAGTGAACTTATTATTGATAACCCTTTATCACTATCTTATCGCAATGCCTCCTTGTTGGACCTCAACACTTCGAGCACCACAAATGTCTTATATGCTTGTGTTGATAGTCCTTGCATATCATGTAGAAATCACTTGAATAAATGTCATGATGATATGCTTGCTATATCTTGTTTCCATGATAAGAATGCCTCTATTCCCTCTAGTTATTGTACTAACAATGTAGAGGGAAACCAACGGTCCATGGAACAAGATGTGGTCTTGAATGGTGCCTCAAGAGATCCTACATCATCATCTCGTATTACTCATTTTTGCCTTATGGCAAAGGAGTTAAAGGTATCTCCTACTTTGACCCCCATATCTAGTGATGGTGATGATGTAGATAATGTTGAAGAGGATGATAATATTGTTTCCTTAAAAATTAAGGGAGAAATGATTTTTAAAGCTCTTCATAAGAATAAAATTGCTTGCTCCAACTTCATGGAAATCATGTCTATTGCCATTGAGGGCAAGAAATACATTGAGGAGTTGGAATCTCATATCGAGGAGAATGAGGCCACATTGAGAAAATGGAAAGTCATGAGCGTGATTACGCTAATGAAATTGCGGATCTATCTCAAGCTCTTGTGTGTGAAGAAACCACCAAGGAATCTCTTGAGGAGACTTTTACTTTAGAGTTATCTAAAGTAAAGGAATCTCTTGATAGAACCCTTGAGGTGGCTAATTCTATCAAAACTAAACATAATAAGCTTGAGGTTGCGCATGCTAAACTCCTTGAGGATTTTGAGCACCTCGGAAATGGCTCACGGGTCATTAAGGGTGAGCTCATCAAACTCACCGAGTCGCATGCTCAACTAAAAGCTTCATATTTGAAAGAGCTTGCCATGTCATATTCTCCTTCCATTATTCTTGATGATGCTTGTGCTACTAACTCTATTTATTGTGAAGCATCCATCCTAAAGGAGAATGTTGAGCTAAAGGCTCAACTTGAGTTGCTAACTAGCAAGTATGGGAAATTGGAAGAAAGTCATGAAAAGCTCTCAAGCTCTCATGAGGATCTTCTAGTATCCCATAATGTGCTAAAGTTAGCTCATGAGGCTAAGGTTTCTAAATTAGTTCCTCATGTGGACATTAGCACTACTTCTACTCAATATGCTATATTGCCTTGTGCTAGTCCTTGTAATTCATCCACTCATAATTTTGCTACATCATGTGATGAATTACTTTCCTTGCCTTGTTGCTCTAACAATGCTTCTACTTCCTCTAGTACTTGTATTGTTACTAACCATGTAGAGGAAATCAAAGAGCTCAAGGCCCAAGTCACTTATTTGAAGAAAGACTTGGGAAAGGGTCATGAAGGGAAGTCTACACTTGACAAGGTTTTGTGTGGACAAAAATCCCCCAATGACAAGGGTGGACTTGGATTCAACTCCAACAATAAGAAGTCCATGTTTAACAAGAAGAAGGGCCAATCTCAAGTCAAGAATTCGACCAAGATTATTTGTTTCAAGTGCAATGTTGAAGGGCACCATGTTAGATCTTGCCCTTTGAAGAAGAAGCCCATTAGTGACAAGCAACTAGGGAAGAGGCCTCAAGTTCAACCGCAAGGTGAAGTGAAGCCACTTCCCAAGAAGACTCAAGTAAATGATCTTCATGTTGAGCAATCAACCATGAAGAAAGGAAAGAGTATATGTTGCTACTTATGTCGCGAGAAGGGTCATCTTGCTTCTTCATGCACGAATGGTACCTTATCCAACCCTATTCTAGTTGATGATTTTTATTCTCTTCGGAAGGATAAGGTTGGCAATGTGGTTGCCAAATTTGTTGGCACTCAAAGTGGTGACAAGAAAAGCACCATTTGGGTTGCCAAGCCTATTGTGACTAACCTCTTAGGACCCAACTTGGTTGGGGACCAACAAGCTCCAACTTGATCAATAGGTGGTGTTGGAGGGCATTGGAGACTTGGCTACATTATGAAGAATTAAGGGGCCTTCATTAAATCACATTATCTCAAGCCAAGTCATTTGGATTATCTTGTGTCTATCTTATATCCAATGTGCCTCCTTACGGTAACTTGTACTTAAATTGTTTACATTGAAAGTTACTTGCCCCTTTGCATGTTTTGGTTTTGTACCTTGCATGTGTTTGTATATGTTGTGTTTCCAATCTACATATCTTGAGTAATCAATTTGGTGAATATTGGTTTGCACATCATGTATGTGTGAGTGTTGTATTGAGCCTATTTTTCATCTTGTTTGCATATTAGTTGGCTCTTGTGAGAAATTAATGGATCATCCCATTTTGGGGGAGTGATGTGCCTTGTGCACTTTACGATCCTAAAATGTGTATACATGAGGAATACCACCTAGTATTGATATTATAAGATTATCTAGTCACTATGTGGTATGTCGTTCTCATGAGAAATTAAAATTCTAAAATATCCATTAATTATCTCTTGTTGGTATTTGTTTGCCTCTAGTTGTAAATTTTGGGATATCACGTTATGGGGGAGTAATATGCTTTGTGTATATTACTCGTCTATAAAACGTGTACATTTGGGGGTTTTGCCACTTAGAGTTGATATTGTAAATTATCTAGTTTCTAGGTGGCATGTTTGCTCCTCAAGTTCCAATTTGCTTAAATTGACTTCATTTCTAATCTTATGGATCTTGAGTGTGTGAGATTTTCTTGATACGGTTTCCCTCCAATATGCACTTGTATTTTCTACGAGGGAACCGTTTGCTCCAAGTTTTCCTAATCATTGCTTGCGTGATTGGATGCATACTTGAAGCTATCAAGAATCTCTTTGTAAGCATTGTGATCAATTCTTATCTTTTGCCACGTGCTTATGGTTGTTGTTGTGAAGATGATAATATATATTAACGATATCTACCACCCGGAAGTAATTCCATATACCTCTTGTTCTTAACAATTGGTACTCTTATATGTGGTAGAAATTATTGATCATCTTTACATTGGCTTGTTTATAATTGACTTATTACTTGCCAAGGTTTTATTGTGGTTTTAACTCTCTTTGTCTTCCTATCCACTTGTGGATCATGTGTTTTCGTGATCTTGTCTAGTGTTTCTCTAGATATAGTGAAAGTGATGATCTCATCATGTGCATTTTGTATTCAAATGGAAATTCTATATCATGCACATCTTTTGGGGGAGCTAGCATCTTATGATCCATATCAAGTGTGTGTTTTGGAAGGCATATTCTATGTGGTTCTTTGTGTCATCATAAATTTTTGAGGGCATAGTTAGTTTGGAATTGTGCTTTCCTTTTGAGAGTTTGATACCTCTTGTCTTTGATATCTTTTATTTTTGGTATCATGCTCTCTATCAATTGGTGTGTCAACTGATACCCCATTCCTTGATGAATCTTTTATTTGGTATAATCCGAGTGACAAGTTTATGTTGAAATCTTATTTTCAATTGGAATCTTATTTTGGAATCTAATGGTCACTTGGTATCCTTTTCAATTGTTTCCCTATTCAATCATGTGTTGATTGGGTTGGGATTCAATTGGTATTTCTTCACATTTGTTGGTGAATGTAGCAATTGACCATGTGTTAATTTCTACTTGTCTCCTATCATGTGTTGATTTGGACCTTTGATATAATTTGGACAACCTTATGTTGTGTCACCCTTTGGTGTGCCATCTTGGTTTACTTGATGTTTTGTCCAAATTGTATTCACTTTTGGTTCTTGAAAGTCTTGTGCATGCATATTTTCTATGTGTTGTTCCGATGCATGATTTCTTTCTTTGATCCTATATATAGGTTAAAATCCATCCACTTCTTTATTGGCTAATATGTGCATGGAATTCATCTTCATGTCCATATGCACTTATTCCCGTGGAGTTTGTCTTATGTATGTTTGTTCCTCTAACTCTTGGGTCCCAATGAGTTTGGGTACCATTTTGTGTGTTAATGTTGATGTAGGAACTTTGGAGATGCATTGGAGGATCGTCTCATTTGAGGAAGGTGGTGTCACCATGTGCCTTTTGGAGTCATGTTAGGACGATCATTGTAGACTTTATCTACTACATCATTCCCATGCTATCTCGGTAACAAGTATCTACCTCATGCATACTTTTCTTGCTTCCAACCTTGTGTAGGTTGCATCATGGCATGATATTCCTCATTTGCAATTGTTGCGGCTCGTGATTTGTTCTAGAATTGCAAGATATATTATTGGTTGTGATACTTGCTTTGTTGTTCAAAGAATCTCAACTATCTCTTGATACCTTGTTGCTAGTTGTGATGACTTTGATGGTTGTTTGTGTGGATTTCATCCTTATACTATAAGATAATATTAAGCCATTGGCTATGCTTTCAAGCAAAGATCTTATTCGTATATTTATGACTTCCATTTGGATATCGTGTTCTCTCCTTTCGTAACTATCTCGGGTGTACATGCTTCTTTGTGGATATAATCTACCTAGAATCTTATACACTTGAGAGAAGTTACACTTTTAGTGGATATCCTTGGTCTTTCATGTCCAACTTTTATTTTCAATGTTAAATTCTTCGGTGGTTACATGAAAGAGTGTGTGTTTGAGTGCGTGTCTTAACTCTATTCTTATTGGTGCACTCTTTTGGTGGTGAAGATTGTTGTCCTCATGCTTGTCTTGATGAGCCTATAATTTTCTATCTTCACCATGGGGTTGTCACAAGCCTTGATTTTACTTTGCACTTTACTTAAGCTTGTGAACCCATTTGTTGTTTGTGTGTGTGACCTTCTTAACTTATGTTGGAAGGACATGTCTAGCATCTTGAGTCTCATTTCTTCAAGACTATGTTGATGCTTAAATAGTCATCCTTATACTAGTCATATCAAGTTCTTCGCCATGACTCACACACATCTTGTTGGTTGAGCCTATTCCTATGATTATCTCTTTTGCTATTTTCTCAACCATTGGTTTGGTGCAAGTTCTAGACTTTGTCTCATATCTTTGCACACTTGCACTTGTGTTGTGTTTCTATCGATTTTGGGGGAGTGATGATCCAATTTTTGTGAACTTTGTATTATAATACAAAGATTCTAAATAGTGCACAAATCTCGGGGAACTTCTCTATTTTCTTTATAACACTCCTATGCTCAAATCATAATATCTTATAATCTTTTGGCATGTTGGATCGTTTGATTGCTTGCTTTGTTTTATGCCTTTGTGCCATATCATATTTTTGCAATCTTTGGATCCTCTATATAGTTTGTTTCTCCTCCCATCGTATATCGTTGGATATGTGTATTTTATTACACTCATTTCTTGAGAAATACACCCTTTTGGGAGGAACACATTCTATATCGGCCTTCTAAGTTTTTTCGCCCATTTTGGCAATCGATGCCAAAGGGGGAGAAGAGTTTAGAGGGTTTTGTGTGAGGAGGTTCATGCTTTGGTTTTGTTCTTAAGCATTTGCCCTTGTTTGAGGAGGTTCATGCTTTGGTTTTGTTCTTAAGCATTTGCCCTCTTACTCATGCATACTTGCTTTGCATGATTAGCATAATTCATCATATAAACCCTCTTAATGTGTTTGTCATCAATTACCAAAATGGGGGAGATTGAAAGGGCATGTGCTCTTATGTTTGGTTTTGGTAATTGATGACAATCTTTATGGACTAATGGTTTCCTTGAGTTATACTTTAAGGTTTTTCCATAGGCAACGCTTGAAGATCATATGGTGGATTCAAGGTTGTAAGATGAAGATTACGTGTTGACCAAGGTGTTCTTCATGGAGCTATCCAAAGATTGGTCAAGTAGATTTGTGCAAGGTCAAGAGGAGCATCACGAAGATATCGTATGCTTGGAGCTTGCCGACCATTTTGGTGATAATGGTCATGTGAAGATGTGCCTAAAAGAGGCTCACCCATAATGGAGTATGGGGGAGCCATCTACAAGTCTTCATCGAGCCGGAGGAATCAAGGAAGATGTTCCAACTTGAGGCGGGCATGATCGTCATCATCAAGCTCAAGTGGATTATGCGCAAGACAAAGGTGTGACTAGATAGGTGTCTAGTTTACCGGTCTCTTGGTAGTAGTTAGGAGACCGTGTTATAGGCTAGGCCGAGTCGTTCGTGGAGAGCTCAAACCTTTTGCATCCTTGGCATCATCTTTATTGGTTCTTGTTTGGCTTTTCTCCGTGTGATTTTTGGAGCTTGTGGTCTTCTTCATGACAAGCTCTTGTTCATCGAAAACGGATTTCATATGCGTCTTCTCGTATGTTTTTCGATGCGGGAGATTTGCCGGTTATTCTTGGTTAGAGGTTTCACACCTCTTTGTGTTTGGCATTTTTCCCTTGCCACTTTGAAATATTTCTAGTCGTGATTAGGCAACTCTGTTCGTTATCTTTCCATCAAGCTTGAGTTTGCCTTAATCGGAGTTCATTTGCAGAAGTTGTGGCAGTTCAGGGTTTGCCTGTTTTATTTGGAGTTCATCTGTTGAGTGGCCTGGGCTCCCTGGTTCTGCCAGGGTGGTAGTACCGCTCTTGGAGCGGTAGTACCGTGGGCGAGTACCGCACTCACTACCGTAAGTCCACTGGACTTTGCGGTAGTGGGCACGGTACTGGCCTTCGGTAGTACCGTGGGGCGGTAGTACCGCTTCCAATGCGGTAGTACCGTGCCACGGTAGTACCGCGGTAAAGTACCGCACTCACTACCGTAAGTCCACTGGACTTTGCGGTAGTGGGCACGGCACTGGGCTTCGGTAGTACCGTGGGGCGGTAGTACCGTTCTCGGTGCGGTAGTATCTTGCTATCACATATATTTTTATCTTGCTTAGTATAAGTTGTTGGTGCACATAGCTGAGCCTAGCTTATTTAGGTTTCTTGCTTGGCAAATTAAACGTTAAGTTTTATTCCGCATTTGTTCAAGCCGAAACCGTAATTGTTTTTAAGCGCCTATTCACCCCCCCTCTAGGCGACATCCACGTCCTTTCAGCAGCGCTATCTCAACCATCTTGCACTCCCCTCGACCTTCCACCCACCACCTTGCTAGCCATTGCCCCGTCCATTTCTCTATGTCCTACGACCTTCACTTGCCGACGATGAAGAATTTTCTTATTCGATGAACCGCACCCCGACACCCTAAGATAGACACAGGGGCTTAAAATATAAAAAACTATGAAACTTTTTAATATTAAAAATATTTGAATGTGCAATGCACGTGCAAGATTTGAAGATGTTTGTATATTCGTGATGCTCATGCTGAAAATAAAAATAAATAGCGACGAAGAGTGCATTTTTATAACATTTAACTTCTTCTTAAGGAAGCACAACTGCATAGGACATTGTGCTTGCATATATATAATATTTTCCCGTTGCAACGTACGGGCATATGTGCTAGTCTATACCTACTAATAAAAGACAAATAATTTCTCCAGATTATTCATCCGTTGTGGTGTTTTTACAAAGAAACTCCTTTTTACTCTAATTAACCTGTAGTACATTTTCAAGTGGCAGAAAAAACGAATCATACACTGGCTGGGCTTCCTAGCTTGCATGTACAACATTCCCTTGGCTGGCTGGATGGGCCCGATACTTGCCCATGTATTTGTCGCTCATTTGAGAGCTTCAGCATCGTAGTAGATCACTCTGCAATATGGGCCTTCAATCGACCTTTGATTAGTACCGGAAAAATATATATATGTGTGAATTTTTTAAAATTCCAAAGTTTAAACTTTGGAGTTTCAAATAATTCTCAAAAAACACACGGATGTAATGTATGTATGTACAATTTTATAATAAAAAAACATGAATGCAAGCTGCACAAAATATATATGTGTGTAGGCCATTTTAGAGATGAAGGATGATTTTTTAAAATTCCAAAATTTAAACTTTGGTGTTTCACATAATTCTGAAAAAACACAAGGATGTAATGTATGTGTGTATAATTTTCATGATAAAAAAAAATCATAAACTGCAAGATGCACAAAAAATTAAACCATGGATTTTGAGAAATGAAAAATATGTATATGTTGAAAGGCACATATTTTACTTTTTGTGCTACTCTCATTTTAATGTATTTTTTTTTCAGATTTTTGGGAATTTTCAAAATCCAGTGTCCAAGAAGCTTGTTAGTTCATCCCAAATGACATCCCAAAACATTATGATAAATACGATTAGTTTGATGCACTAAAATACCTCAAGGGATTTAAGTGGCAACTATTTAGGGGTTTTTATGATGCTATTCTTTTCAAATAAATTCTCTTGCAATTATTCATAGAGGAAAAATCTCGCATATGTGATATGTGATAAGGACCTTCTAAATTTTGTGTCTTTTTCCATCTCCCGAGATTGCACTGAAATAGTGACACCCCAAGACTTAATCACTTAATAGATTTGTTATTTTCAGTTTCTCTATTATTGCTTCAAATTTTTTCCTTCAATTTGAAATAGTACATGTCAAGATTTTATAACCTACTTTTGATACTCACTAGAAATTCAGTTCCATTGCTCAAAATAAAATAAAATATAAATTTTGTTCATTTTGTATAGAGAATTACGATTAAATTTAAGTGCACATAAAAAAATCCCGTGGCAACGCACGGGAAAATGTCCTAGTATCATTTGATAAGTGAATAAAAAGTGGACGTTTAAATTGATGGAATAAAGCAGAGATAGAAGGAGCTTTTGTTTTCAAAATCCAAGGGATCTAGCGGAGGTCAATGGGTGACGTATCAATGTAGGGAATTGATACAGTGCACCGACGCACTCAAGCACGCCCGTGCGGCGGCTGGACATGCAAATGCATATTACATCATGCTGACATCATCACGAGGGTTTCGAAACAATATCCCATATTGATAAGGTTCGACGAATTTTTTTCGGCATCGTTAGTTGCTAGATTAGGTCACCCTAGTTTTTATTTTTTACCGTGAACTATTGCCACAAAGTTTGTATGTAGTTATCGGGGAATAGTTTTGTACACTAAAACTTACGATACAACTCGATAAATGACATGACAACTCAAAATGATAAAACTAGCAAAAACAATCAACATCATGACAATTAGATGTAAAAAATACGATAACCGAACATAAATAAATCGGTAACCAGTCGTTCAAGCACAATAAGTCATTATGATATTTTTGGTATAAACAACATGATAAGTATGGATGCTTTTTTAGGTGATTCTAAAGAGAAACACATACAAATACCATAAAACAAGTTTTCATTATGTATATTAGTGTGAAGTGATTTGACAACCAAGATGGTATAATCTGACAACTATATGAATAATTATCAGGTAAGTAAGTAACAGAAATGTGGCAAGTACTGATAAAGAAAAAATTGTCAAAACATGTTGACATGGGATCTAGTTTCGAAGATCTCTTCGCGAGAAATCTAATGGTATGAACGGATTATTAATTGAGTGGTTTCGAAGATAATTTTTTTTAAATTTTAAAACACAAAAACTAGTACTTTCTTTCACTTTGCATGCACGAGAAAGAACAACTATCAGTCGCCGCACGGGAAGGGATCTTTGCGACGCCGCTGTGTAGTCTGGTCCATCAATGTATGATCTTCAACTCCTCTTTAATACTTCCTTTATTCACTAATATAAAACATTTTGGCGGTTGAGTTTGAACTGTCAAAACATCTTACATTCATGAGTACAGATTAATGAGTAGAGATATTAGTAAAGATATAGGCTTTATGAAATAATTGGCTCTAGGTAGAATTTAAATAACAAGTGCTATAAAATAATAAGACAATTAACTTTTAGAACAATTAAAAAGCTTATATGAGATGATTGAGTAGAATTAAATTGATAAGCAAAACAAAATACCTTGGCAACTAGGTGTTAGAATAATGGACAAGCTTTTTATGAGACAATCTGGCAGTTGGGTAAAATTAAACTGATAAGTATGAGACAACATGACAAGTCGAATTAAATTGATAAACTGTAAGGCCCAATATGCGGTACTGTTCCAGATCTAGACGTTTCCATCCAGATCCGGGGACGAAGCACATATCGGTCCCACCGCGACATATGACGAAGTCATATGCCCCGGATTTCCAACATGATATCACAACATTACAGATACAAGGATACAACATCTCATACAATCGGCATACAACTGCCTTAATACAATACAACAGCGGAAGATATATGTCTGGGTACAGACTACAAGCAAATGCCTAGTGGCAAAGAGAAAAACATCGATCCCATAACCACATGGGTCCAGGCCCTCCGCCGGGATCCGCCTAACTAGTCTTCGTCGAGTCTCCACGTGAAACGTCGATCACCATACCTGTTGTCGGTCAAGAACCCTGAAAAGAGTTTGGGGGTAGTATCATGAGTACAGAGGTACTCAACATCCAACTGTAGTGGTCATCTGACCCAGCAAGGACTTCATCACTCGTCATTCTAGGACAACTAGTAGTTTACGGTAAGGAAGGGGTAAGTGGTGAGGTTGCTGCCGCACTAGCATTTATGAAGTGGCTAACGATCTAAAGAGTAAGATAAGAAGCCAAGCATTCGATGAGGAATCACCTCCAAAAGTCTTGCTATCAACTACTTACGCAAGCATAACACCTATCCTGTCCTTGTCCTCCTCTTCGCATCCCGACGAAGAAGAAGCAGTCAAGGCACACACACACGTTGATCAAGTTGTATTAAGATTATCTCAGTTGTTGTTGTCTATGAACAAGGAGTAGGTCTCAAGTCGTCCATAACCGTGGACACGGCTTCTCGAAAAGATTTAACCCTGCAGGGGTGTACCAACTGCCCATTACGAGGCTCCGCACGCACGTCCATCACTCTCAGTTGCTACCCATCACAGGCAACCATTTTATGATTTAGTTCCAAGAGATCCGAAACGACAGGTCCCTCTAACTAACAACGAACAAATCCGGGTGGCCCCCGGTGAGTCGACATCCAACTCAAAAGCCGGCCGCGCTCTCGAATCGGTCTCTACCGTCTGTCTCGGGTTTGGATAGCCGGTTAATCACACATGGGACACCGGGTCCTCAGCCGGACAAAGTGGGCCACTAAGGGAACTAAGTCCTCACTGGTCCAGGTTGGTTTGTAAACAACTGGCGTACGACCAGCACACACGCGGTTTCAAATGGTAAATCAGCTTGGGCCACCACTAGAATTTCTTGAAGCTAGGTATGTAAGAAAAGGGGACCCCATAAAATCCCACACGCGGTTAGGCACGCTCAGTCTTAAAACCAATACCCGGAACTCGGATCCTAGGTGACTCGAATGGAACAAACGTCGGCGCGGGATAGCCTAGACCTTCCATCCTTCGTCGAATATAGTCAACATTATAATAATCATATCATCAACAACAATATAATAATGTGATATCCCAAACCCAGGAGTAACAGGGTAACATCGTAGCATCCTAAGCATGCATACTAAGCAGGGGCTGAGCAACGAGCAATAGTAACATAGCAGTACAAGGTTTGCTGGGAAGGGACATGGCTGTATCGGTTTGAAAGAGGCTGTAAACATGTGGTAGGATCAAACATCGAACCTAACCTAGACTAGCATGTAAACCGCTGGTTGAAATAGAATGGATCATAAGTAATGTATAGTCCTTGCCTGTTGATAAGTCGGGTTCCGAAGGTGTAGTCGATCGCAAGCTCGCATCGTCTCCGAGAGGTACCCGCGGAAGCACACAAGAAGGAAACACTGGAAAGCAATAAACGGTGCACCACTATTACTACGGAGCAAACACGAGCAAGCATCAACAAGAAGTAACACGAGACATCGCACCTACCGTCGAGAGCGGTTACTAACAATTTTAAATGGAGTACTCGTCACACACGACGAATACCGCACGTTTACGGTGGTTCAAGTTGCTTAGCTACAGGTGATCAATCAACGGTTATTAACATGGCAACTCAAGCAAGCATGGCATATCACACAAACATGTCAAGAGGTGAAGCACAAAGTAAACTATCTATGCTAGTCAATTTAAGTGAGGCACAACCTAAACATGACATACACTAAGTGCCGCACGATAATTAAAGGATTTGGTACTGTTCTGTCCTAAACCACATTTTAAGTTGGTTAACAGCAGAAAACAACAGCACAAACACAAAGTACACGAAAAACTAATCAAGTTACATATAAAGAACACTCCAAACGGAGTTACGGTTAAAAAGATACAAGCAAGACAAGCTATGCACACATGCTGTAAAAACAGGGGTAAATCTATATGCAAAAGTGCAGCAACATGACATAGCAATACATGGGATGAAAGTAGACATGATGCTTAACAATATGAAATTGGAATCACTCAATTCCGATAAACGGTTGCGAAGCAATCGTCGACCGAAGTTGCAACAAAATAACAGTTTTCAGCAACAGCAGCACATTAACATCAGGATAGCTACTTTGGAGCAAGACATAATCATGATGCAGCAAGAAATTATGGCATGTGAATGCATGGAACTGAAGTATAAACAATGCTTAACAGGATGCAAAAGGAATCAATCAATTCCGACGTACTGTTGCGAAGCAACCGTCGCCCGAAGTTGCAATAAAATAATAACAGCAGCAGATAATAGCAATTTGTAGCAGTTTAACGGCCTGATGCCCTGTTCAGCACACAATTACACAATCAAGATGAGCTCAAATGCAAATGCTCACATAAGATGAATTAAAGTACACGCAATTCTGAGCAACTTTCGTTTTGGGGGCACGTTCATCGGAGCTACGGTTTAAGCGTTATTAATGGTGCAAAACAGATCACGACAGCAATTTTCAGGGACTTAGAAAAAATTACAGGGGCTAAGGAAAAAAAAACAGAGACAATAAAAAAAATAAAAAAAAAAATAAAAAAGGGGGGGGGGGGGCGCCTGGCTCACCCATGGGCCGAGGCCCACTGGCCTGGAGGCGGCCTGGCGCTCGGCTGCTGGGGCCTGCTTGGGCTGCGGTTCCTGCCTGGACCTGGGCTGGCCCATCTGGCTGGGCCTGCTGGGAGGGCGCCGGCGTGCCCCCGAGCGTGCAGCCAGGCGGCGGCGCTCCTGGTGCCACCGGCCAGCGAGGTGGCACAGGAGGCGGGGCCTCGAGGTGGCGCTGGGAGGAGGGGATCTGGAGGCGGGCGAGGTGGATCCGCAGGCGGCGGAGGTCGGGTCGTGGCCTGGCGGCGGCGAGGGAGCCCGAACTCGGGACCTCCCGATCCATGGCGGCCGGCCTCCTGGTGGCGGCGGTGGCGGGCATCTGCAGGGGAAGGGAGGAGGTCAGGGGCAAGGGGGAAGAGGAGGTCGCGCGCGGGGAAGAGGAGAGGAAGGGAGAGGGAGGAGGAGATGGCCGACGGTGGCTCCGGCGGGAGACGACGGCGGCTCCACGGGTATGGAGAGAGAGAGGAGAGAGGAGAGAGGAGAGGGGTTGACGTGGCGCAACCGGGCGCGTCCGATCGTGCGATCCAACGGCCCGAAAATTCTGGGATCTGGGAGGCAAACTGGGCAAAGTGGAGGGGGGTGGCTGCAAATTTTGTGCTAGGGAAACCCTAGAAATGGGTGGGAGTGTGGTGGTCTTTATATAGCCCCGGTGGCTGGCAGTTTGCAAAAACATCACCGGTTTTTCTCTCTCGCGCGCGGTGCTCACGTTTCTGAGCGCCGGGGGTCCGCAGTACCTCCGATTCGGGTAAAACTTCTAACTGCGCGATCAGCGCGTCGAGCCGGAGGCGTTCACCTCGCGCTGGAACCGTTCCGAAAACACTTTCCGGCGCGCTATAAAAATATCCCGTTTAATTATTAAACGGGGTTTTTCGTTCCGTTGGCTGCGGCTGGTCTCGTGCGGTTTTCACGACGGTGATCGGGTGAAACCCGGTGTCGCAATGGTCGAGTGTCAGGGTGGCAAGGGTCGGTCTCCGTCCGATACGAGATAAGAGAGGGAAAAATAATTGCCGATCGATAAATCGGGGATGCAAACACCGCAAACAAATCAGACAATCAAACAATTCACACCGAATTTTTTTTTAAATTTTTGTGAAAACTGGGCTGTTACATAAACACAACATTTTTTTTGTGACAATTGAATTTTATAAGCAAATTTAATCTTTACAAGGCAAGATGACAACTAGATAGATTTAAAGTGACAAGAGGATCGAAACATTGTGGCAATCAGATTTTGAAGCATTGAGAAGCTATGTATAACACTATATAAAAATGGAAATTACGTTAATTTTTGTTAGGCAAGTAAGTGGTTCATAATATGACAAGTGAGTGAAATAATGTGGCAAGTACAAGCGAAAAAAGAGAGTTGTTGAAATATTTCAGCACGGGATTTAGTTTCGAAGAACTAGTTGTGATAGTCAGCGATGAAAACCTACCATTGATTGAATTAACAATTTTAAGGACTTTGATTTAGAGAGAATTTTGATGATGTCATTGCATGCAGTGGCGAAACCAGCCTTCACAATCTGTGGGGTCATTGCTATTATTCTAATCTTTTTCTTCATATGTACAGTAAATGAACAGTGTTTTTAGGTTGTTTTTTTAAAAACCCGTGGGGTCAGCTGATCCCACAGGATACACATAGAATCGCCACTGATTGCATGCATGCATGATGAAAATGATGGGATTGGCGAAGGATGTTTTCATGTTCCTTTTATTTTCTGTGACGAAGGAGTCCACATGCATGTGTCAAATATGGTGGAACGTTTTACTTGTTTGGAGGCGATGAGATCATGTTACCTAGCAGGGGTTTATCCCCGAGATGCATATATGCGTGAGCTTATAGAAAAATAGATATTCTAGAAAGAGATAAATAAAGATTACAACAAATCGTAACTCTCTAACAACCTAAATAGCCGCATGCGAAACAATAAATCTAAACGTGACAAAGACCACAACGTGGTGAACATTATGTTTAACACTCGCCTTTAATCACAACTGCAGAAATTGACATTACATTTGAACTGTTCTATATCTCTTGTTGGCAATGCTTTTGTGAAGCCATCTGCAAGCTGATCCTTGAAAGAAATAAACCTGATTTTCAGTTATTTATCAGAAACACTTTCTTCAACAAAATAATAATCTATCTCAATATGCTTCATTCTAGCACGAAACACGAGATTGATAGATAAATAAGTCGCACCAAGATTATCACACTAAAGAACTGGATTCCGAGCTTGTTGCACTCCAAATTCTTTAGGTATGGATTGAACCCAAATAACTTCAGTTGTCACATTAGGTAATGCTTTGTATTCTACTTCAGTACTTGACTTGGACACTGTAGTTTATTTCTTTGCACAGTTTGGTCCATAAAAGATTACAAATCCACATGTTGACCTTCAGTCATCTAAGCAGCCAGCCCAATCTGCATTAGTGAGGGCACTAACAAGGGTGGAGGATGATTTGTTGAGCGTTAGGCCAAAATTCATTATGTTCTTGATATACCTCAAGATACGCTTGGTGGATGTCCAATGAGCTCAGTGGGTGCATCAAGAAATTAACACACTTTGTTAACTGCAAAAGAAATGGCAAGTCATGCATTGAAGTGCACCAACTATGCTCTTATAAGTAGTGCTATCCTTCATATTCAGTAGTTCTCCTTCTGCCAAGGATAGTCATTCTGAGCTTGATAATGAAGTTGGTGAAGGTTTGCATCCCTGCATGCATACTCTATTCAAAAGGTCAGTTGCATATTTTGCCATGTCCAAGTTTATTTACTTCAATTCCTAGAAAGTAATGCAAATCACCTAAATCCTGAAGAGCAACTTTTGATCTCAAGTCCATGAATAACTCTGTTACTGCTCCATTTGTGTAAGTGAGAAAAGAGTAGAATTTGTGCCAAGGGACACTTACAACAGAGTAACCTGTGACTCTCCACCATTTTATCGCAGGCCCCTTAAAATAGGGTTCAGTTTTATGCTCCAATGGTGTTCTAGAAGCTGCAAAGTACTGCTCCAAATTCTAAATCCATGCATCAACATCTTCTCCCTCAAATTCAATCATGTTCATCTTGGAAGCATTAACACTCGGGGTTGGTCTTCTGTCTATCTGATTATACTGCCCCATTCTTCCATGATAATGGTCCATTCCCTCCTCTTCCATGTATGGATCACCTTGCCAGTGCTGGTGGTGTTGTGCAGCTGCATGCCCAAAGTTTGGGTGCATGTATGGAATTTTCGGGGTCCCATCCAAGTTTAATTCTTGTCCTGTTTGATCACTGAGGATAGCAGATCCAACATGAATAGGTGTTGATTTTTCAGGTGCTACTTGTCGAAGAACCAATTTTCTTGGTCGACCTGCTGCTTGTGGAGCTAGAGGGGTTACTTGAGTTATCTTGTTTTGCACGCTGCCCTATACTGATTGCTCACCTTGTTCTTCTTCCTCAGGTGGATTTGGTTTAGTGCGCTGAATGGTGATCAGATTCGTGTTCACAATATCCTGGAATTCCTCAAAGTCATGACGACCTTACTCCTAATTTTGTTGCAGGTTTTGACATTCAAGATTAGGGACTCAAGTTCCAACTCTGTTGTGACCATCGAGTCTTGCGCGAGAGTCATCATGTGCACGCCACACCTTGTGACCGAACACATGGTTGGGAAGGTGGGAATTCTTGGTGCACCTAAGTTTTCAATCTACCGTTGCCGATCACCGCCAATTGCACCTCCTTCCTCCTCAGATGTACAATCGATCGCGTTTCTTGGGATTTTACCCTGAAGGAAGGTGGTCCAGCTTCCAATTACACTCGAACATGTGCCACTCCGCCCGCCACCCTGCAGTTCACAGCCACCGGAATTCGAGGTCTCGATGGGATTTTACAAGAGATCCCAACCCCCAAGCAACTCCAAATCCAAACGCCTCTGACTAGACTATGAATTACTGAACTAGAAGCAAGAACGCAAGGAATTCACGGTCGAATCACTTAGGAAATCTGAGAATAATTGTCACAAAATGGAACAATGCATACAACTCGCCATAGGCGGTTAGGGTTTATACCCAACAAAACATAAGATAAGATCGACAACAAGGAAGGGGGTTGGCTTTATAGCCAGTAAATCGCGGGAGCAGGTAAGAAAGTGGTGAGGTTGTCGCTGGCTTGTCGGAAGATGAACATCGACAATTCACTCGCTAGTAGCCACTAGATTCTTCATCAACGACTGAGATAGCTTCTCCATAGCCGAACCGGTATTGAAGAGGTGAACCATAGGATGAGCGATGGATGATCAGAAAATAATCCAAAAACTAGGAACTGAAGTGCTCTGCACAATAAACTCAAGTTTAATAGGCGGATGGATTTGGTGGCTAGGGGCGGTACTTCCGGAGTAACTCGACACCGACCCGAGAGGCAGCTAGGTATGGATTTTTCTCCTGTCTATCGAACATATTTGATATAAATTTAAGGATCAAAAATAATTTTTTCTTCATTATAAATGAGCACTATCGACCATAATTTTGGAAGAGCTTTGTTCTACGGTCTTGAAGTCAAATATCGTTCATGCATGGTTAATGTCGAATCTCCAAGTCTCGAAGCTTTCGATATCCATCTGGTGCCGAAAACAAAAGCTGCCAACGAAAGAAGTCAAGAACGCACGTTGATTGATCATTTTGTAGCGCGAGAATGAAAGAAAGAGAGAGAGAGTACACACACGTTTGATTAACCAGGTCGTGCTCTCCATTACCTGATGGAAAATCATTGCCCTTGATACCGAAAGCTCTTTCTTTTTTAGCATCAAACTGAGAGCTGCTTGAGTTAGTAGATGAATAACACACGCCAAGGGACACTGGCATGATCCATTCATCGTGCGTAGCATGTCGCAACCACGTGCAGTAACTTTTGTGTCTGTATGACCAAGTAATTTTTTTAAAAGGAGGATAATCCTCGCTTTTGCATCAGAATAATGAATACGGCCACATATTATTAAAATTGCAGAATTCAGCAATCGAACAACCTTGACCAGGAAATAAAGCAAAAAATAAACTCAGAGGCCGTATACCTCGCGACAGTAACTTCTTCAGATAGTCACCAACCCTATGATACAAACACATCAAAAAATAAAAAATACACAATTCCTAAGCTACACCTTTAAGAAGAAATCGTCGCTCGTGCGCCGATGATGGCGAGTCCACCACAAGATTGAACTTCGAATTCTCATCCCCAAAGCTAAACTTCAAACCACCACCTTCAGCAAGGACACGACGCAAGCGCGCGTCGATATAACCCAATCAGAGATCTTGTGTTTCCACCAAATTGCATAAACTCATCGTTGAAGACGCCTGTACCATCTCCCCTTATCCGTCTATCGACACCACGATAGCCGGATTCCTCTGGAGAAGACAACAGAAGACAAAGACGTCTCATACCGTCTGCCTTCCGCTACTATCGCACCACCTTCGATCCAGCAAGAACATGCTAAACATGCCACCTCCGCCAGAGCCATCGTGCATCACCTGCCGAAAGCAGACATGACTTGACGTCTCCACATAAGACGTCGTGCGTACATCCGCCAGTAGCACATCCACCGGTGGCTTCACCTGTCGGCGACAAGTATTGTTCGACAACTCTGAGAGAGGCACCCGTGTCACCTGCCGAGCCACATCGAACCCAATCTGTTGTTGGAGGGAACGTCCCATACCGTCATGCCGCCGTCTCGAGATCCAGACTCCAAGTCGCCCTCACGACCCGGAGTCCGCCACTGTTGATGGAGAGGGGTCGCAACCCCGATTCTGGGCACTACAGGGAGCAACCACCATCGCGCCAACTGCTATCGTTGCCCATACAACGGTAACAACCATCGTGAGCATCCAGCGCCGTCGACGTCGGAGGAAGCTCCGACCGCCACGCGCGTCCTGCGATGACCCCGGGAACGGGATCCCAAGATCCGCCGCCAACAGTGCTGCCACCAGCACCCTCCACCTGGCCATCCTCCCCGGCGGAGGGGACGACGCAACCACCATAGTTGAATCTGGGCCATACGTGTCCGTTGCCATCGCCAGGCTTAGATCTAGGCTGACCGCTGCCGCCGCCACCGCCATCGGCCACGTCCAACCCCACTACCATCCTCAAGCCATGCCCAACCGATAACCATGCCGCGCCCAACCGAACTCCACCCGCGCCGCAAACGACGCCGCCGTCGGGAGCCGTCGTGCCGCCGCGGGTCGAGGCAGCCACACCCCACGAATCCGGCGCCCTCGCCGTTGTTCGATCCTGGAAAGGAGGAACATTCCTCCGTCACCGCTGGCCAACTCACGGGCTTAGCCCGGCGCCAACCCTAGGCGGCAACGGAGGGGATGGGGAGGGCGGATTTGAAGGCGCTAGAAGCCAAGGCCAGGGCCCCTCGGCCGCCCGCGCGGGGGGCGACAGAGGAGAGAGGAGGGGGAGGAGGCGCGCGGTGGAGAGGGCGTTGACGGCGGCGGCAGTGCTAGGTATTCTGAGAGGAGTCGCGTGAGGAGAGGTGTCACGTTAATATAACGAACGCCGCAGATGTCCGTGGATAAGAAAGATATGTTCACCGATGCTGATGCGAAGAAAGATATGTTCACCGATGTTGATGCGAAAGCCGGTCATTCAACCCTAATCGCATCCATCTATCGATGGTTTAACAAAAAACCGGTAAATTCTCATAAACTTCAGACGGTTTCATTCATCGCACTAAATTTTATTAAAAAAATTGGGTATAATTTACATAACGATATGTCGTCCTTTGAACTAGTTTAATACTTAAGTAAAAATAAAATAAAAACTAAATTGGATTCCATATTCGCCGCCACGCCGTCGTCTTCCACCTTCATCTCCTCTGGCTGCTCCTCGTCATCCTCCAAGCCATCGAAGACGGCGTCGATCCTCGCCCGTTTCCAGAGAAGGAGGCGGTGGTTGGCTTACACTTCGAGATCCAACAAAATGGTGTTGAGGATCACCTTTTGTTTCGCCGCGGCGGGATTTACCAAGAAGATCACCTCAATGGCGCGCCTGTCATGTATCTCCCGACAGAGCCGCCGATGACGCGTCGTAGTAATTTCCTCCTTCTCCTTGCCATCATCCTCCTCCCTCTCCTTCTGGTATGCATCCTCCTCCTCCTCCTCCATGCGTCGGGACTCTTCCTGCTCCACCAGGAGCTCCACTCGTCTTGAAGGATTGAGCATATTCTATGTGGTTATCTTAGAGAGGACCATGGATATCATAGTGGTGTGTATGAGATTGAGCATGAAAGAATTTTGGTATGGATAAAATGGCTACAGAGGCTCTCCGCACCGCTTTAAAATGTGGAGGGTAGCCGACTTCAATGCCGCCGAGGTAGGCTTCTCGACCGACGGGTCCACATTGAGGCGGTGCTGTTGATGGTACGAGATATGATAACAGCTTCTCTCCCCTTTGTTGGTTACCCCAAGTGGATGGTTGAGATGTAGATAGCGTCAAATTTCCCTTGGTGAAGATACCAAGGTTGAGACCGACCAGTAGGACTCCAAGGTCGACAAGTAGATGGTGAAGTGAACAATGTCGCCGTTCACAACCGAGGTTGCTTACTTTACCTGGACCTGCACACACAACAAGTAACTTTGCTCCCAACGAAGTTCAGAGAGGTTGTCAATCTCTCCAGCCTTTTTGTTTACAAAGGATCAAACGCAAGGGATAATGATAGTGGTAATGATAGCAACTGAAAGTAAATGCGATAAATAAAGTGGAGGTGTAAACAATAGTGGAAATATGGAACGGGGTCCCATGATGTTCACTAGTGATGTCTCTCTCCCAAAAGACAATGAAACAACTAAGTTGGGTGAAGAAATTACAGCTGGAAAATTGACAGAATTATAAACGCACCGTGATGTTAATTATGCTACTTGAAAGTAAGAGGCTCAAAAGTATGGGCAGTACGCCAAGACAAGTAGACCAAAATCCATCCGCATCTACTCACTAATCATCCACCTTGAGATATCTATCCAGAACATCTCGCTGGTATTAAGTTGTGAGCCCCACCCAAAGTGTAAACTCAAAGCAACAAACCAGTGAATTAACAATCTATGCTTAAGGTAAACAATCGTTGCAACCACGGTTACAAGCACCGTTGTTTTCTCCCTGGTGGCAACAACACATCCCCTAGTCGCATGTTTCTGTCACTCAAGCTAGACATCGGGGGGCATGAACCCACAACCATGCATAACGCTCCCTGTTTGAGTTACTATCTACTACTTGGCCAAAGCAATAAAAAGTAATGGAAAACATGCAAGAATTACTCAAGAACAAAATATAAAAGTTAAACCAAATATATAACTCATCAAGATCTGGACATAATCTCATAATCCATCGGATCCTAGCAAACACAACATAGCAAAAGCAAGAAAATTACATATGTGCCTTAATCATGTAGGGCAGCTCACAAGGACTAAACATTGAAGAACAAGATTGGAGAGAAGACATCACATAGCTACTGGTCATGGACCCATGGTCCAAGGGGGAATACTCACAGCACATCCGGGAAGCGTCCATGGGGATGGAGAAGCTCCCGGTGGTCCTTCTTCCCTCCGACAGGGTGCCGGGGAGGAGTCTTCTGGTGCTCCCGATCTTGGAAGCGCGGCGGTGGAACAAAGAGGTATTTTGCGATACGGGGTTCTCCTCGAGCGTTTTGGAGCACTGAAAATTGGGGTAAAATAACTGCAACTGACGAGGATCGACCTCGGCAAATCCCATGGTCAGGGACCCTGGGTTAGATCGTAGAGAGGATGAGCAGGTTGGCGATACTCGTCGGCTAACAGGAGATAGTACTTCCTGCTCGATTGTATTATTGGGGAGGTGATTACAGTGGCGGTCGAGGCGAGTTCGCTCAAGACCGGAGATGTTGATTGAAGATTGGATGCTCTGAGTCGTCACCCCTCCCAGCCTTTATATACTAGGCTGGGTCTCTTGGAGTCCGACTCAGGTTACAGGGACAATTGCCTAATCTAGCTTTGCCTTGGACGCCAAGTCTTGACCTCCATGTTGGCCGCGGACTCCTACGTGGGTGCCTTGAGTGGGACAGTCATGGTCCTGTCGAGGCTTCCAGCGGGCCTTCTGTCTTCATATGCACCAGGTATCCTCACTCGCAGGAGTCGTGGGGTCACCCCCTCGTTAGTAGCCCCCGAGTGCCCGGGCGACTCGAATCCGTCATTGATTGCCTTCACATGCGCAACGTGGCTGCGAGTCGTTGGATTTTAGCCATAAAAATGTTCATTTGAGGGATGATAAGCTGAAAGGGCCCAAGGTAGTCGACTGGTCGAGCCTTGGTGAATTGCGATAGTGGCAAATACCTCAGTAGCCCAATCAAGCCCGTGTCCCTTGACACAAACTTGGAAATGACTGGTGTCTAGCGAAGTCCATGCCGCTGCAGGCCTTACATGATCAATGCCGACGGTCTCAGCAAACAGCCTTAACGCGTCCGTTATCAGCTCATCTTTCATCATGCAAGTGCATGGAAAACATCGGGAGTGAAGTCGCGCTGTGGCAACTCTCGGCCCGGCCAACTGCGCAGCGGGGTCTTACCTACGCGCTAAGCTAGCGCGACATCTGGGGTGCAGTGTGTCGCCACCCAGGCATCATTTTTTATAGAGGCGCAGAGCCTAATTAGAGATGCACCCACTTGGAATAAACAGATCATGTGGACTATTAGTAGACACCCGCAGAGCTTTTGTGAGCTCAGGCGAGGAGCCGATAAGAGATGCACCCACTCGGATGATCGTCGAGTGCATGAGCAGATTGTCCTCCTGGGTATTAGTCAAATCTTGCGAGTAGCCACTCGAATGCTTCGTTATCTTCTGGGTGAGGGAGCACCTGAACTCTGTAGGTGTATCGCTTTTTGTTAGTGCGAGTGATCACTCGAGCATATCTTTGCCTTCTGGGTGAGGGAGCACCCGAACTCTGTGGATGTATTTGTTCTTGATATGGGGGAATAGTCACCCACATCCTCAAAGTTTGGACCTTGCTCTGTTTTTAGCAAAGGCAAGGCGCTCCCGATGGGAGGGATCTTTTTGGAACAAAGACAAATTTTTTGGCACAAAGAGACAGGGAGTCTTTATCGAGCTTGATTTTACCAGTTGTTTTTATCTTGAATCAGCCTTCTTGGATTGCTGCGAGGATAAGCATCGTAATAATGATTTTGGTGACCGCTTGGTTTCTGAACTGTCACATCTCCTGACCAGCCATAATGATAACTTGGACGCTGTGCTGCAATCCTGCGCTGCTGCTGCCCGTTGGGTTTTCGAGGCGTGTATGGGAAACACGCGAGATTTGATGCGTCCGTTATTGAATAGTGCTGGATGTGAAGAGGCATCTTGTCTTGGAATTCGTAGCGCCAAGCGCATTGGTCTTGAATTAATGATAGTGCCGTCTAGGTTTCTACGTGTTTTCCTTTCTTTCCCCTAGTCTGTGCTATAAATACCTGTTGTTATTTTCCTGAGCTCGGCATCTGTTCTTCTCCCATCTTTTCCTTCGCCTTCTTCATGATATGGCGCCCAAGCGTGGTGGCAGCGTAATTGCTGTTAGCTCTTCTGGCGGCGTGGTTGGCCGAGGTCATGGCCGACGCGACCGTGGTGGCCGCACGCCTCGTTCTTCGTGTGGTGGACGTTGTGGAGCTACGACAACGCCTCCCTCTTCTTACGTGGATGAGGGTGTTTGGCGCTATGACTTTCTTCTGCGTGTTCTTAGCCGGACCGCTACTCGGCTCCCTCTTCTGTCTTCATTTGACTCCATTGTTTCTGAGCTCAATTTGAGGGGTCTGAGGCTCCAGCTTCAAGGGTGTGCTCGATCTCCCTCAAGGGTGGAGCTGGAGGTTGATAATTCGTCCTTGATTTTCTTTGGATCTGGCTGGAGGTCATTTTCCCGACGGCTGAATTTGTGTGATGGAGATAGCCTTTGCTGTCATTTTGATGGCGAAGTTACTCTCATCATCCGTGCGTTTGATGCCGGCGGCAATCGTCTGGGCCTGTACTGGGAGGACTCGAGCAGTACTGGTTTTGGGGAGTCAAATGGCGCTTCGGCTTCAACTTCTTCTTCTGTCGACTCCTCGACTGGTGGTGCTTGCTCTTCTAGTTCCAGGGAGAACTCGGACGTCAAGCCACCAGCCGAGTGGGTGCACCGGTAGGCAAGATCACCAGGCTCAGGAAGGTGGCGAGTTGCTCTTCGCAGGCTTAGTTCTTACTTTGTCTGTGATGATGCTCGTCAAGATGTGGACCAAAGTGCCAATTATCTCAGCATGTGTGCACATGTAGAAGTCATAATTCTTGGTGGTGTTTGGTCTTGTGGTCCTCCGATGTGTAGTAGGGCTTTTATCTTTTGGTACTGAGCCTTGAATCACTCTGACATGTAATTTGTGCTGCCTTCGGGTCTTTTGTAATGGAAATTGTGTTCGAGTGCCTTTGTAATGGAAACTGCCTTCGGGTCCTTGTTTAATGAAAACTTTCTTCGAGTGCCTTTGTAATGGAAACTGCCTTCGGGTCCTTCTTTAATGAAAACTGTCTTCGAGTGCCTTTGTAATGGAAACTTCCTGCGGGTCCTCGTTTAATGAAAACTATCTTCGAGTGCCTTGCAGTACTATCGGGTGCGCGGCAGCTCTCCCGATGGGAGTAGTACCCGAGGCGACGTTCGACTTGTAGAGTCGGACGAAGACTTTGAGCTTTATTCGTCCGTGCTGGCTCTTCTTGCGGTTGCACTGTTGTTCCGAATTTTCATCAGGTGCGCGGCAGCGCTCCCGATGGGAGTATCCCCCGAGTCTTTAGGTGATCACTTGTGATCGGGTGAAGACTTAAAAAACAATTGCTCTGTCCGATGTCTTCTTTATCCTTATCTTTGGGAAATAGATTGTGCTGATGCGAAAACTTTGAGTGGGGTTTATTTTTACAATGATGCGGGCGAAGTAATGTCTTTCGAGGTGAAGTCTTTGCTCGAGCCCCCGAGTGCTGTAGGTGTCGTCGTGTAAATGAAATAGCGTCTCTCGGGGGGAGTCTGCGCTCGAGCCCCCGAGTGCTTTAAGTGTTGTCGCGTAAGCGAAATTGTGTCTCTCAGGGGGAGTCTGCGCTTGATCCCCCCGAGTGCTTCAAGAGTCGTCGCGTAAGAGAAATAGCGTCTCTCGAGGGTGTCTGCGCTCGAGCCCCCGAGTGCTTTTCAGTGTCGTTGCGTAAGCGAAATAGCGTCTCTCGGGGGGAGTTTGCGCTCGAGCCCCCGAGTGCTTTAAATAGTATTATTTGGGCAACACCTCATTTATTGCTTCGAGTTTTTACACGAGTTGCCGATCGGTGCTAATGCTTATACTGCTTTGCTGGTCGAGAGTGCCTATGGGTAGTCTATGGGTAGAACAGGCGCATGTTTGCCATGTTCCACGGATTTCCCACGTCTTCGTCGGTCTTCGGGTTCTTCAGCCTGTATGCTCCTCCTCCTATGACCTCCGAGACTATGAAGGGTCCTTCCCACTGCGGGGCAAGCTTGTGGACTTTTTCTTGTATTAGTCGCAGGACAAGATCTCCTTTGCGGAAAGTTATTTTCCGCAGGCGGCTGCTTTGGTACGTGCGTAGTTTATCTTGGTATCCTTCCGACCTTGCTATAGCTGTGACCCTTGCTTCGTCTGCGATGTATTTATCATCCTGGAGTGCTTCTTCTGCCTCTTCCTCTTCGTATCCCGAGATTCGGGGATCTCCGAACATTAGGTTGCGTGGCAGCACATCTTCCGCCCCGTATACCATGAAAAAAGGTGTGTACTGGGTTGAGGCATTGGGGGTGGTGCGCAAGCTCCATAGGATTGCGGGGAGTTCTTCTACCCAGTTGCCTGCTGCCTGTTTGAGTGGTGCGAGGAGCAGCTTTTTTATTCCTCCACACACTAAGCCATTTGTTTTTCCACTTGGCCGTTGGACTGTGGGTGCGCGACCGATGCGTAGTTGATCTTGATTCCCTATTCTTGGCAGAAGTTTTGAAATTCTGTTGCTGTGAAGTTTGTACCGTTATCTGTGATGATGTTATGTGGTACGCCGAATCGGAAGATGATGGACGTAATGAAGTTAACTACCGTGAGGGTTGTTGAGCTGGTGATTGGTACTGCCTCAATCCACTTGGTGAACTGATCCAATGCTACTAGGAGATGTGTTCGACCTCCTTTTGAGAATTTCTTGAGTGGGCCTACCATGTCTAGTCCCCATGTGGCGAAAGGCCAGGATAGTGGTATGGTTTTGAGTTCTAATGCTGGAGCGTGTGGCCTGCTGGCGAATTTTTGACAGGCGATGCAGCGTCGCTCGATGTCTTCCGTGTTTCCCATTGCGGATGGCCAGTAGAACCCTGCTCGAAAATCTTTGGTCACGAGTGTGCGACTGCTCGTGTGGTGCCCGCAAGTGCCTTCGTGGATCTCGAGCAACAGGGCCTTGCCGACTTCTTCCTCGATGCACTTTGGGAGTACCTGAGAAATGCTGCGCTTGTAGAGCTGTCCGTTGATTACTGTGAACGCTTTAGATCGCCGACTGATGCGTCGGGCTTCCGTAGTGTCTTGCGGCAAAGTGCCTTGTATTAGGAATCTGAGGAACAATTGTGTCCAAGCTGGGTCTTCGGGTGCAGCTGGCTCTGCCTCCTCGATTGCGTTGTTTCCTTCTTCATCAACGGTTGGGTTCGCTACTGCCACTTGCGCTGGTTCACTTGTGTTGTCATCCTCTGTGGTTGCTTCTGGCACGAGTTCTTTGGTTTTGATTGATCTCCGGCTGATACTCTTGAGGAAAACTCCTGGGGGAACTGGTTGTCGAGTTGATCCAATGTTTGCGAGCTCGTCTGCTTCTGTGTTGTTTGCTCTGGTGACGTAGTTTAGCTCGCAACCGTCGAATTCTCCTTCCAGAGTGTTGTAGAGCTTCTGGTATGCTAACATGTTTTCTGCGACTGCTTCACAATCCCTCATTGTTTGCTGGACGACGAGGTTGGAGTCGCCGTAGATTACGAGACGAGTGGAGCCGCAAGCTTTTGCCATGCGCATGCCATGGAGTAGTGCCTCATATTCTGCTTCGTTGTTTGATGCCTTGCTGAAGTTGATCTGGAGCACGTATATGAGTTTATCTCCTTTAGGCGAGATTAACACGACACCTGCTCCGGCTCCTTGATGTCTTTTTGATCCATCAAAGAACATCGTCCATGAGTTGGAGAGGTCTGGAGGGCCAGGTGTTTGCACCTCCATCCACTCGACCAGAAAGTCTGGGAGTATTTGGGCTTTGATTGCCGTTGGATGCTTGAACTGCAGGTCGCGGGGGATTAGCTCGATGTTCCACTCGGCGACTCGACCCGTTGCTTCAGGGTTGTTAAGGATATCGGCGAGTGGTGCGCTTCTCACAACTTTGATGAGGTGATCGTCGAAGTAATGTGTTACTTTCCTTGAAGTCATGATGATGGCATATACGAGCTTCTGGTAGTGCAGGTACCGCTGCTGAGATTTTGTGAGGACCTCGCTGAGGTAGTAGATTGGCCTTTGTATGCTCTGGGCTTTGCCTTCTTCCGTGTGCTAGAAGACGAGCGTTGTGCTGACTACGCTGCTACGTGTCGCTATGTAGAGGTAGAGAGGTTCTTGTTCCTTGGGCACCGCCAGGACTGGTGGGGTCGAGAGGGTCTTTTTTAGGTTAGTGAATGCGTTCCGGGCTTCTTCAATCCACTCGAATTTCTCTCCTTTTCTGAGCAACTGGTAGAATGGTAGAGTCCTTTCTCCCAGCCTGCTGATGAAGTGGCTCAGTGTTGCGAGTCTTCCTGTGAGTTTCTGTACCCCTTTGATGTTCACCGGCTCTTGCATCCTGGCGAGTGGTTGGAATTTTTCCGGGTTGGCTTCGACTCCTCGGGCAGAGACCATGTATCCGAGAAGTTTTCCGGCTGGGACGCAGAACACGCACTTTTTTGGGTTGAGCTTGATTCTGTATCTGTTGAGTGTAGCAAAGGTTTCGCAGAGGTTGTCGAGTAGCGTGTTCGCACTGTAAGTTTTGATGACGATGTCGTCGATGTAGACTTGGACGTTTATGCCGATTTGGTCTCTTAAGCATGCTTGCATCATCCGCTGGTATGTGGCTCTAGCGTTTTCAGTCCGAAGGGCATTGTCCTGTAGCAGAATACGCTGTAGGGTGTGATGAATGAGGTGTGCTCTTCGTCTTCTTCCTTCATCCTGATTTGGTTGTATCCTGAGTAGGCATCGAGGAAATACAGGAGGTTGCACCTTGCGGTAGAGTCGATTATCTGGTCTATCCTTGGCAGAGGGAAGTGATCCTTTGGGCAATGTTTGTTGACGGCCCTGTAGTCAACACACATGCGTTGTACGTCGGTGTCCTTTTTAGGCACTAAGACTGGGTTTGTGACCCAGGTGGCCTTCTTCGTTTCCCGAATGAATTGTGCATCGAGTAGTCGATTGACTTCTTCTCCAATGTCTCTAAGCTTGGGTTCGGAAAATCTGCGCAACGCCTGCTTCACTGGTTTGGTGTTTGGATGTATACATAGTGCGTGTTCTGCGAACTCTCGTGGTATTCCGGGCATGTCGGCCGGGCACCAGGCGAAAATTTTACACTCCTCGCAGAGGAAGACCATATGGGAAATTGCTTCATCTTCAGGGAGATGAGCGTATATTCGTACCGTCTTGTCCAGGTCCGTTGGGTGCACCTGATGGGTGACTGTGTCGCTGTCGACGCTGAAGTCGCGAGTGAAATCTTTTGATTCGCTTCTGCTTGCCAGTGGGAAAATGCTCTTGTCTGTCACCATGGCTATCTCTTCGAGCTACTGCTGAGCTCCGAACGTGTCGGAGTCTTCATGAAAGTCTCGGTTGCATTGGTATGATTTGATAAAACTCTCGTTGACCGAGATGACCCCTAATGGTCCTGGGATCTTGAGCTTGAGGTACGCGTAGTGCGGGACCGCCATAAATTGCGTGATGCGGGCCGCCCGAGTATGGCGTGGTATTGGTACCACCATTCGAGTACTTCGAACTCAAGGACTTTTCCTGCGAAGTTTCCCTTACCGCCGAAGACGACATCGAGCTCGATTGTTCCGAGGGAGGAGGCTGCTTCACCTGGAACTATGCCGTAGAGTGTAACGCCTGACTTCTTCCAGACTGATCGTGGAATCAGTATCTTGCGCAAAGTGCTGGTGAAGATTATGTTTAAACTGCTGCCCCCATCCATGAAAACTTTTTCCATGTCATAACCTCCGATTTCAGCTTCGAGGACCAATGGTGCGTGCCCTGGCCTTGGAATTGCGGGTGGGTCATCGCTTTGTGAGAAAGTAATGTTGGTCTCTGCGCCGTACAGATGGTAGGTTTCTTCTGTTTTTAGGTCCTCGGTTGCTCGAGTTTGTAGGGTGTGGGCGTCCTGTTTTGCTTTTGAGGGTCGTCCTTCTTGGATCATGAAGAACCGTCCATGAGACGAAGGGTATTGCTCTTATGCATTGGGTGCTGGCGGCTGTGCGGTTCCTCGAGCCCGTTTGGCTTCGCGTTCCTTCTCTTACTTGAGGCTGTTGGAGAGTTCGGTGAACAAACGACAACCTCTCAGGGTGTGGCCTGCTCTAAGGCGCCCCCAGTCGTCTTCGAAACAATGGATTGTGGAGGGTCCATCCAGCTGTTCTTTGGCCGTGAGCTTGATGGATCTGGCGTGTCTTCTTCTTCTTGCGATGAGGAACGACTACGAGTTGTCTTCCGAACGGGAGTGGAACCTTGGGTCGAGCTCAATTCCGTCGTTGATCGAGTGGTTCTGAAACATCTTGGCGAACTCATCTGGTCTTCGATCTGGGTCGAAGTACTCGCCGGACTGAGTTTCGGAGTAGCCGTGATGTCCCGCGACGGGTGCCCGGGTGGTGGAGGGTGTTCGAGTGGTGGGAAAAGCTGCTGGGACACGTTACGTCTCCTCGAGTGAGATTTATATGCAGACTTCTTGTACTTGCTCAGGCATCCTGGCTGGCTTCATGGTCGCGGCTTGCGCTTTCCTTCAGGATCGTCGAGTTCTTTTTCGCCGATCACTACTTTGGTAGTGGCCAAGAGATCGAAATTGGCCTAGTTGCTGGCCTAGCGATCTTGGTGGTGCGATGCAGAGATCTGCGATGAACTTGAGTTCTTCGAGTGGATAGGATCTTGCTCGAGTCCTTGAGTTGTGACTTGCTGATGACGGGACCACCGAGATCGTGATTCCAACCTGCGTAGTCCCCACGGTCAGCGCAAATTGACGAGGATCGACCTCGGCAAATCCCATGGTCAGGGACCCTGGGTTAGATCGTAGAGAGGATGAGCAGGTTGGCGATACTTGTCGGCTAACAGGAGATAGTACTTACTGCTCGATTGTATTATGCGGGAGGTGATTACAGTGGCGTTCGAGGCGAGTTCGCTCAATACCAGAGGTGTTGATTGAAGATTGGATGCCCTGAGCCGTCACCCCTCCTAGCCTTTATATACTAGGATGGGTCTCGGGGGAATCCGTCTCAGGTTACAGGGACCATTGCCTAATCTAGATTTTCCTTGGACGCCAAGTCTTGACCTCCATGTTGGTCGCGGACTCCTACGTCGGTGCCTTGAGTGGGCCAGTCATGGGCCCGTCGAGGCTTCCAGCGGGCCTTCTGTCTTCATATGCACCAGGTATCCTCACACGCAGGAGTCCTGGGGTCACCCCCTCGTCACCAACTAAAAGACATCGGCAGACAGAAACTGGCACTGGGTGCACTGAGTTAGTAGGTTAGTCCAAATATGTGTAAAATGATATAAAAGTGTAGCAAAACATGTAGCAATGTCACATAAAAGTGCATGGAACAAGCAGAAATTATAGATACGTTTGGGACGTATGAACATCCCCAAGCTTAATTCCTGCTCGTCCTTGAGTAGGTAAATGATAACACAGATATTTTCTGTGGTGACATGCTAACACACATATAAGAACTTTAAAGTAAATCAAGTAAGATGTGCAATTCAAGTCAAGATAATAATAAGCAAGAGTCTTAGTATTAATACTAGCAAAGCATGAACATAAAGGTGCAAGAGCTCTTGCTGTCCATGACTCGAATGTCTCCAAATGGTGTTGGCGTGCAAGCTATGGAAGATGGGATTAGAGAATATATATATATATATATTTATATATAGTTTAATTGATAACTCAATCTACTAAAGTTTCACACTTGGTCTCCTTCGGGATCTTATTTTGACTCATCCGCAGACCACTAGTCGGGTACAAGTCAAACTGATCCTCTCCCTTTCGATTTTGAGCACTCATGCAATGGATGAGCACGAGCAAGATACGTTGGCACTTAGGATGGAAAAGATAGAAATGATGGGGGAGGAAGACCAAAAGGGTGTGAAAGGCTCACATCAATGAGGACAATCGTAGGCGAGAGAAGGCCAAATGATAAATATGATGTGAGGAGTAGGGATTGCCATGCAACGGATGCACATATGAGCTAAGGTAAGCTCTCCAATGGAACTAGTGGGGGTGCATCCAACTTGCTTGCTCATGAAGACCTAGAGCTCATTTGAGGAGGATCATCCTTGTAATATGCAAGCCAAGTTCTATAGTTATGCATGAATGATAATCTCTATGGAGTACAAGTGTAGAAATGGAGTACGAGTGTGGATCTTTCAAAAGGAATAGTAGTGTTGCCCCATTCTCTCTTTTTATTTCTTTTTTTCTATATTTTTTGTATTTTTGTGGACTCATTGGATCTTTCTATTTATCTCTCATTTGTCCTATTTGGGATCTTTTAATTTGTCCTCTTTGGGATCTTTTCCTCATTTAAGGGCAACACTCTATATTTTACAAGAATATAGAAGATCTTCACACTTTACAAGAAGTACTCAACATAAAGAAATATGAAAACTATCATAATGCATGCAAATGTATGGCTCTGCCAGTGTAGCAGGATATGCAATGATATTAGCGCATCCTGTAGCAATAATAAGGGAAAATCCCAACTATCATGCGGCTCCTCGATCAAGAAAAAGCATGTATGACATGAAGATCAAGTCATGAGATGGTGGATGTTGCATGGCAATGTATCTTGGAAAGGCTATGGAAATGCCTTGATAGGTAAAGTATGGTGGCTGTTTTGAGGTAGATATAAGGAGGTTTATGATGATAGAGCGTATCGTGCCAAGGGTTTGGACGCACTGCCGAAGTATGCGCCAACTCGCAAGGTGAGAAAGGGAAATGCACGGTACCGAAGAGGCTAGAAAAATATGGGAAGATGGAAGTGCCAACAATCGAATACTCGCATTAGTCCAAAGAACTCATGCACTTTTTATCGATAACTCTCTATCTAATTAGGAGGTTCACAAAGAGACGAGTACCCCGAGGAGGAGTGTATGGGGATTGGTTATCCTTGCGCATCCTTGACCCATGGTACGTGAGGGTACTCTATATATTCCAACCCCTCCAGAGGTTACCGATCCATCTAGTAGCTAGAGTTCTCAACTAAATTCTGTAGTTTTTGAAAATAAGCACGGATTGCCCAAAATACGACACCTATATCTAATAGTCTCAAGCTCTTGGCACCCTAATGTCCAAACATTACTCAACTCAATACCTCAAAACTATTGCATGTTACTACTACACTTGTAATAGCAACCTTAATTACGTACTCATGCAAGACACACAACTCAGTGCAACAAGAAAAATCTCTAAACAAGATAAGCATGAAAACTCAAGAGAGTTCCTAGAACAACATAAATAAAAGATCTTAAAAAGATAAGAATGAAAACTAAGAGCTAAGCATGACAGCAGCTATGAAAATATAAAGAACACACACAAAAAGAAAGATAAGCATGCAAGCCTATGTTGTGTTCTACGGTGGAGTGGAGCGTGTTTCTCTCCCAAAAATTAAGGATAGGATCCAACTTGTTATGAACAGCAACTAAAACAAACTAAAAAGTAAAGAGCGGGATGCTCCAAGTTTCGCACATAACATATGAAGTGATAAAAATATAGTATGGAGAAGGACGAAATGATGATTGTTGATGGAGAAGGGGATGCACGGGGGCATCCCCAAGCTTAGATGCTTGAGTCTCCTTAGATATTTCTTGGGTATGCATGGGGGCATCCCCAAGCTTGAGCGCTTGACACTCCCGACTCTTCTTTCATCATCTCCCTTCGCATACTTGAAAACTCCCTTCATACGAAACTCGTCATAAGTGATTAGAGTGGTTAGTACCCATGATAAAATAATTTTCTCCACTGGAATAAATATATTCTTGAAGAGCTACTGTTTCTCAAGATTGCCAAAAAGTTTTTGCAAAGAAAAAGCAAGCTTAAGGTTTGCAAAACGATGAAAACGCAAAACGTGGCAGAATCTGTGAAAAAAAGACCAGCGGGTAGTAAATAATTTTTTCGGGGTACTTGTGCAACTCAAATAAAAAAACTCAGAACATATGCACGAAAGCTGATTGTATAGAGCACACTGTCAAAAAAATTAGATCAAAAAGATGATCTGGTGATTTATGTCCAATTTTTCCGTCAAGGGGACAGAATTTGTTTCTCGACAGCATGTCACAACTTTTGAACTTTCTTGCAATCGGAGGCTAAAACTTGGCACAAAGCTTGAAAATAAAGATACAATGATGTTTCTACATTAGTAACAAGCATCAAGACCACTAAAACTGAAAGTAAAAACATCTTGGGTTTCCTCCCAACAAGCGCTTTCTTTTATGCCTTTTAGCTAGGCATGATACAAAGAAGAGAAATCAAAAGTCAATATAGTTATCGAAGTTATAAAGACCTTCAAATGGTTCCTCAACAAGTTCATCCTTATTTCTTTTAGGAAAATGATACGTACCTTTCACCTTTCCGCGTAAGCGTATGTGTCCTTTACCTATATCAATGAAGCCTTTAACAGCTCGGAGGATATCCCTTCCAAGCACTATGTTTCCTTGGTTTGTCTCCATGATGAAGAAATCAACCGTTGCACTCCTTTTACAGAATTTAACTTGGTCATCTTTTACCTTTCCCTGGATCTCAGAAATATCTCCATTAGCATGTTCATGATAAGATGACAAATTGTCTGTGTTTGAGAGTTTTAAAGAATCATAAATAACTTTTGGCATTGTAGAAACCATGGATCCAATATCACAATAAGCAAGGAAGTCTTGGTTAGAGATGCTAATTCTAACAAAAGGCTCCCAGTCATTGTCTATCTCCAAAATATCTTTCTTATTGGGCTTGGATTTCTCTACTTTCCTCAAGTCTAGAGCATCCATTCTTTTTTCAATAGTAGAAAGTCTATCTATAACAGTATCGAAACTACGATCATAAACAAAGTAACTAGATAGACCATGGATAATATCAAGAGCTCTAGCTTCATCACGCTCTAAGAAATCTCCTTCAGCTATAATATCAAGAGAGTGTTTGCACCATTTAAAAAGACCATGGTAAAAATTTCTAAGCACAATTTTTATAGGTATCCAAGGCATAATTATTCTATGTGCATCAGAAATTCTAGCCCATGCCTTCTTCATATTTTCTCCATCCCTTTGATGGAAATCTAGAACCTTCGATTCCCTCAATGCACCAAGTCCTAACATGCTTTACTAAACAGGAAGGACTACTAAAAGAAAGGTAACTAATTTTTTGTGGTTTTTGATAAAGGACACTAAGATAAAAACTGAAAGGTAAACTAACAAGACTAAAAACCAAAGATAAAAGATAGTGTGCAAATCCCTTATCTTGAAGATTGGAGTCCCCGACAACGGCGCCAGAAATTTGCTTGATGGTACGATATATGATAACGGCTTCTCGCCCTTCGTTGGTTACCCCAAGTGGAAGGTTGAGATGTAGATAGCGGCAAATTTCCCTTGGTGAAGATACCAAGGTTGAGATCGACCAGAAGGACTCCAAGGTTGACAAGTAGGTGGTAAAGTGAACAATGGCGCCGTTCACAACCGAGGTTGCTTACTTTACCTGGACCTGCACACACAACAAGTAACTTTGCTCCCAATGAAGTTCAAAGAGGTTGTCAATCTCTCTGGCCTTGTTGTTTACAAAGGATCAAACGCAAGGGATAATGATAGTGGTAATGATAGCAACTGAAAGTAAATGCGATAAATAAAGTGGAGGTGTAAACAATGGTGGAAATATGGACAGGGGTCCCATGATGTTCACTACTGATGTCTCTCTCTCAAAAGACGATAAACCATCTAAGCTGGGTGAACAAACTACTGTTGGGCAATTGACAGAATTATAAACACACCGCAATGCTAATTATGCTACTTGAAAGTAAGAGGCTTAAAAGTATGTGCAATACTCCAAGAAAAGTAGACTGAAATCCATCTGCATCTACTCACTAATCATCCACCTTAAGATATCTATCCAGAACATCTTGTTGGTATTAAGTTGTGAGCCCCACCCAAAGTGTAAACTCAAAGCAACAAACAATTGCATGAACCATCTATGCGTAAGGTAAACAATCCTTGCAACCGCAGTTACAAGCACCATTGTTTTCTCCCTGGTGGAAACATCACATTACCTAGTCTCATGTTTCCGTCACTCAAGCTAGACATCAGGGGGCATGAACCCACAATCATGCATAACGCTCCCTCTTGGAGTTACTATCTACTAGTTGGCCAAAGCAATAAAACGTAATGGAGACCATGCAAGAATTACTCAAGAACAAAATATAAAAGGTAAACCAAATATATAACTCATCACGATCTGAACATAATCTCATAATCCATCGGATCCCAGCAAACACAACATACCAACAGCAAGAAAATTACATAGGTGCCTTAATCATGTAGGGCAACTCACAAGGAATATACATTGAAGAACAAGATTGGAGAGAAGACATCTACGTCCCAAACGTATCTATAATTTCTGCTTGCTCAATGCATGTTTTGTGTGATATTGCTATGTTTTATATACACTTTCATACATTTTTGATCATATTTGGACTAACCTATTAACTCAGTGCACCCCAGTGCCAGATCCTGTTTTCTGCCGTTTTTCTATTTCAGGTTTCCCCCGTATTAAAATGCTCCAAATTTCTGGGAAAATACAATAAAAAATCAGTGCTTCGGAAGCTTCGGGAATCACCGAGGAGGGGCCAGAGGGGACCCACCAGGGCCCCAGGCACCCTCCCGATGCGGTCAGGAGTGGGGCCTCGCCAGGGGGACACCTGGACACTTGGTGGCCCCCCTGACTGCCCCCTTCGCCTATTTATTCTACGTCACAGGAAACCTCCGAAAAAGAAACCTTTTTCGCGATCTCGCCTCTGTTCCGCCGCCGCCGCGCTTCCAAGATCGGGTGCGCCAGCAGACCTTTTCCCGACACCCTGCCGGAGGGAGGATTCACCTCTGGGAGCTTCTCGTCCACCATGGACGCTTACCGGATGATCCGTGAGTAGTCCACCTTGGACCATGGGTCCATGATCAGTAGCTATGTGATGTTCTCCTCCCCTATTTGTTCTTCATGGATTAGACCTTGTGAGCTGCCCTACATCATCAAGGCACATATGTAATTCTTTCTGTTGTTGCTATGCTGAGTTTGCTGGGATCTGATGGATTATGAGATTATGTTCATATTTTGATTGAGAAACACGCTCCACTCCAATCTAGAACACATCATAGGATTTTTCATGCTTATCTTTCTGTTGTTGTGTGTTCTTTATCTTTTCGTAGCTACTGCCATGTTTAGTTTTAGTTTTAGTTTGTCTTTAGCAAGAGCCTTGGCTTTTGTTTAGTTTGTTGCTAGAACTCCCTTTGGTTTTCATGTTTATCTTGTTAAGAGAGTTGACTGTTGCACTGAGTTGTGTCTTGTCTTGAAAGTAGGTAATTGATGTTGCTATTTAATTTTAGTAGTAACTTGCAATAGTTTTGAGGTATTGTTGTGAGCAATGTTTGGACTTTTGGTGTCAAGAGCTCTAGCCTATTAGTGATAGGTGTCGTATTTTGGGCAATCCGTGTTTATTTTTAAAACCTAAAAAACTAGTTGAGAACTCTAGCTACTAGATGGATCACTAATCTTTTGAGGGATCCGATATTAAACTACACTAAAGTACCATGAGTCATGGATGCACAAGCATAACTAAACCCCCGTACACTCCTCCTCAGGGTACTTGTCTCTTTGTGAGCCTCCTCATTAGATTGAGAGTTACCGATAATAAGTGCATGAGTTCTTCAGACTAATGTAAGTATTGAAAGTTGACACTTCCACCTCCTCATATTTGCTAGCCTCTTCCGTACCATGCATTTCCCTTTTCTCATTCCGAGAATTGGCATCCACCTTCGCCGGTACATCCAAACCCTTGGCATGATAAACTCTGTTATCATAAACCTCCTTATATCTTTCCTCAAAATAGCCAGCATACCTACCTATCAAGGCATTTCCATAACCTTTCCGAGATATATTGCCATGCAACATCCACCTCTTCATGAGTTGATATTCATGTCATACATGTTCCTGCTACACTGGAAGAGGCATACATTGCATACATCATGATAGCTACATCTTATTTATGATGAGTACCTTGTAAAGTGTGAAGATCTTCTATACCTTCTTGTAAAATAGAGTGTTGCCCTTAAGTGAGGAAAAGATCCCAAAGTGGAAAAAATAAAAGATCCCAAAGAGGACAAATGAGAGTTAAATATAAAGAGCCATTGAGGCCACCAAAAAATAAAATAAAATATAAAAAAGATAAAAAGGCAATAAAAAGAGAGAAAGGGGCAACACTACTATCCTTTTGAAAAGATCCAAACTAGTACTCTCTCCTATCCTTGTACTCCATAGAGATGATCATTTATGCATATATCTATGTGGGGACCTTCACACTATAGAACTTGGCTTGCATATTCCACCGATGAGCCTCCACAAAAGAGCTCTAGGTCTTCATGAGCGAGCAAGTTGGATGCACCCCCACTAGTTCCTTCAGAGAGATTTTCTTAGCTCATATGTGCATCCGTTGCATGGACATCCCTACTCCTCACATCATATCTATCATTTGGCCTTCTCGCCTATGATTCTCCTCATTGATGTGAGCCTTTCTCACCCTTTTTGTCTTCATCCTCCACTATATTTCTCTCTTTGCCATACAAAGTGTCAACTCTCATGCTTACGCTCATCCATTGCATGAGTGCTCAAAATATCGAAAAGGAGTGGAACAAATTGACTTGTACTTGGCTAGTGGTCTGGGGACGAGTCAAGATAAGATTCCAAAGAAGACCAAGTGTGAAACTTTAGTAGATTTCTCAACAAAAATATTTTTTTCTCGTATTCCCATATCCCCCTTCTTGCACACACACACCATTTGGAGACATTCGAGTCACGAACAGCGAGAGATCTTGCACCTAATGTTCTTTCGTTGCTTGTTTCAATGCTAATATAGACTCTTGCATGTTATGACTTGAATTGAATCACATACCTTGATTGCTTTACTTTTCAAAGTTCTTATATGGTTGCTAGCATGTCACCACAGAAATTATGCTTGTTATCATTTACCTACTCGAGGACGAGCAGGAATTAAGCTTGGGGATATTGATACGTCCCAAACGTATCTATAATTTCTGCTTGCTCCATTCATGTTTTGTGTGATATTTCTATGATCTAGATACACTTTCATACACTTTTGATCATACTTGGAGTAACTTATTAACTCAGTGCACGACAGTGCCAATTCCTGTTTTCTGTTTTTTTATTCCAGGTTTCCCGGATGTGCCGTGAGTAGTTTCCCTTGGACCATGGGTCCGTGATCAGTAGCTATGTGATGTTCTCCTCCCCTCTTTGTTCTTCATGGTTTAGTCCTCGTGAGGTGCCCTACATGATCGAGGCACATATGTAATTTTCTGTTGTTGCTATGCTGAATTTGCTGGGATCTGATGGATTATGAGATTATGTTCTGATTGTGATTGAGTAATATATTTGGTTCTTATCTTTTATATTTTTGTTCCTAAGTAATTCTTGCATGTTCTCCGTTGCTGTTTATTGCTTTGGCCAAGTAGTAGGTAGTGACTCCAAGAGGTAACGTTATGCTCGATTGTGGGTTCATGCCCCCCGATGAAACGCTTGAGTGCAAACATGAGTCTAGGGGATGTGCTGTTGCCACAAGGGGGAAAACAACGGTGCTTGTAACCGCGGTTGCAAGGATTGCTTACTTTACGCTAAGTGCTTTTTAATGTAGTTGTCTGTTGCTTTTGCTTTACACTTTAGGTGGGGCTCGCAACTTAATACCAGCGAGATGTTCTGGATAGATATCTCAAGGCGGATGATTAGTAGTAGATGTAGTTGGATTTCGCTCTACTTATTTTGGCGTAACGCCCATGCTTTTGAGCCTCGTCCTTTCTTTGTACCATAGTTAGCATTGCAGTGCGTTTTTAATCATGTCAATTGCCCAGCTGTAAGTTGTTTACCTCGCATAGCAGTTTTATCTTCTTTTGGGAGAGAGACATCACTAATGAACATCACATTACCCCGGTCCATATTCTCATCATTGTTTACACGCTCATTTATTTTTTGCTTTTACTTTCTAGCTGCCATCACCATTATCATTATCCCTTGCGTTTGATCCTTTGTAAACAAAAAGACCGGAGAGATTGACAACCTCTCTGAACTTCGTTGGGAGCAAAGTTATTTGTTTCTGTGTGCAGGTCCAAGAGAAGTAAGTGATTTTCTTCAGGCGGCGCATCACTTGCCGAACCACCTACTTATTATTATCGGAGTCCTACTGGTTTGAACTCAACCTCGGTATATTCACTGAGTGACAGAAACATGATAAAATTATCCAATTGAGAAGTAACATTATGAATTTTAAGCAATTGGATAATGAACACGTTGCCCAAGCTTGGGAACGTATGAAATCTGTTGTTAAGGAATGCCCTGCACATGGTTTGACTACCTGGATGGTTATCCTGACTTTTTATGCAGGCTTGAACTTTACCTCGCGGAAGCTGTTAGATTCAGCCGCGGGAGGAACCTTTATGTCAACTACACTTGGTGCTGCCACATAACTTCTCGATGAGATGATGACCAACTATTCCCAATGGCACACCGAACGCGCTCCAACAGGTAGGAAGGTAAACTCTGTCGAGGAGATTACCTCCGTAAATGAAAAAGTTGACTTTATTACGTCTACTTACCAAGCAACCCTCTATTGATCCTCATGATGTTCCTTTAAATTCTTTGGTTGCTCAGGAACAAGTAGATGTGAAATTTATTGCTAGAAACAACTTCAACAACAATGCTTATAGGGGCAACTTTGCTAGTAATCCTAGACCATTTCCATCCAACTATGGGAACAACAACACCTATCTTAGCAACAAGAACCCCACTCCTGAACTAGAAAATATGCTTAGAGACTTTATCACTACCCAAAAAGACTTCAACAAGAATGTAGAAGAGAAATTAGCTAAGTTAGATAATCTCTCTTTGAAGGTAGATAGCCTAGCCCTTGATGTTGAGATGCTAAAAATTAGAACCTCTCCCCTTGAGGAGAGGAAGGCCACTCCTATTAATGCTATCCAGTTACAAATTAATAAAAATATTAGGATGATGGCTAAACTTAAAGAAAGATGGGCTAGAGAGAAAGAGGAAGATGATAGAATTAAGAGCATTCCTACAAATAACACAGTTGCTACTATCCAAATTGTTGAGGACACCCAAACTATTAGCACCAAATGCACTCCTAGTCCCATTGGACCTATTAACGGTGATGCTAATACCTCAACCGTGGAAGAAGAAACTCCTATGAACATAGAGGGTTTCAAACAAGTGAGCCTAGATGACACTACTACCACCTTTGATAGTAGTGATGTTGATTTTGATAGTTGCACCCTCTTAGAAGTTATTAGCTTGTTACACAAAATGTCTAGAGACCCCCACACTAGCACACTTAATCTTGCCTTCACGGAGCATATCACAAATGCTCTCATCAAAGCTAGGGAGGAGAAGCTTAGGATAGAAGCCTCCATACCTAGGAAGCTAGATGATGGTTGGTACCCTATGATAAAAATTAAATTGAATAACTTCTCTTGCTATGCTTTATGTGACGTTGGAGTTAGTACCTCCGTCATGCCCAAAAGAATGTATGACATGTTTGAATTGAAACCTTTTGATTCTTGTTTTTTTGTGCTCGTCTCGTTGATTCTTCCGTAAAGAAACCTTTGGGGAAGATCGACGATGTTATTATCATTGTCAATGACAATTATGTTCCCGTTGATTTTATTATTATGGATATAGAGTGTGAACCTCTATGTCCAATTATTTTGGGATGTCCTTTTCTTCACACCGTTGGTGCTGTTATTGACATGAAAGAGGGGAATATCAAATTTCAATTCCCTCTCAAAAAGGGGATGGAACACTTCCCTAGAAATAAAATAAAGTTACCTTTTAGTCCATTACACGGGCTAGCTATTCTCTTTCTCTTGATAAAACTTGATCTTTTGCCTTATGCCTAGCTTAAAGGCGTAAAATAAAGCGCTTGTTTTGAGGCAACCCAAGATGTTGTTACTTCTGTTCTTAGTGGTCTTGATGATTGTTACTACTGTAGCAACATCATTGTATCTTTATTTTCAAGCTTTGTGCCAAGTTATAGCCTCTTATGATAAGGGAAGCAAAAGTTGTGACATGATGTCCAGAAAACAGATTATGTCTTCTTGACGAAAAAAAGGGGAAAAAATCACCTGTTCATATTTTGAGCTGAAACTTTTACACAACATGCTCTATAAAATTTTGAAACTTTCGTATGTTCTAAGTTTTTTTATTTGAGTTGCAGAAGTGCCCCGAAAAAATTCTCTACTACATGCTGTTCTTTTTTTCACAGATTCTGCCACGTTTTGCCTTTCCTTACTTTTGCAAACCTTAAGCTTGCTTTTTTGTGCAAAAACTTTTTGGAAATCTTGAGAAACAGTAGCTCTTCAAGAATATCTTTAGATCCAGTGGGGAAAAATTATTTTATTAAGGGTACTAACCTCTATCATCAGCTTATGATGAGTTATGTATGAAGGGAGTTTTCAATTGTGCGAGGGAAGATGATGAAAGAAGATCCGGGAGTGTCAAGCGCTCAAGCTTGGGGATGCCCCCATGCATCCCCAATAAATATTCAAGGAGACTAAGGCGTCTAAGCTTGGGGATGCTGATGGAAAGAGAGTGTTAATACTCTTCAAGCCTCGTTGGTTACCCCAAGTGCAGAGTGAGATATAGTGCAGCGACAAGTTTTCCCTTGGCAAAGATACCAAGGTTTGTCTCCTGTAGGACTCTGAAGGATACAAGAAGGTGGTAAAGTGAACAATGGCGCCGAGGTTGCTAGCTTCACCTGGACCTGCACACAGATACAAATAACTTTGCTCCCAGCGAGTACAGAGGAGTTGTCAATACCTCCGGCCTTGCTGTTTACAAAGGATCAACGCAGGAGATAATAATAGTGGCAACTGAAAGTAAAGACTGAAAGTAATAAGGGTGTAAACAGTGATATGAAGATGGACCGGGGTCCCGTGATTTTCACTAGTGATGTCTCTCTCCCAAAAGACGATAAAAGTGCCAGCGAGGTACAGAAATTACAGTTGGGCAATTGACACGATTATGAAGGCACCGCAATGCTAACTATGCTGCAAAGAAAGGAAGGGCTCAAAAGCAATGGGCAGTACGCCAAGGTAATTATACCGAAATCCATCTGCATCTACTACGAATCATCCACCTTGAGATATCTATCCAGAACATCTCGCTGGTATTAAGTTGCGAACCCACCCAAAGTGTAAACTCAAAGCAACAGACAACTGCATTAAAAGAACTATGCGTAAAGTAAACAATCCTTGCACCCGCAGGTACAAGCACCGTTGTTTTATCCCTGGTGGCAACAGCACATCCCCTAGTCTCATGTTTCTGTCACTCAAGCTAGACATCAAGGGGCGGAACCCACAATCGAGCATAACGCTCTCTCTTGGAGTTGCAAATAAAATACTTGGCCAAAGCAAATACCGCAACGGAGAAGATGCAAAAATTTACTCAAGAACAAAATATAAAATAGAAGAACCAAATATATTACTCATCACAATCTGAACATAGTCTCATAATCCATCAGATCCCAACAAACTCAGCATAGCAACAGCAGAAATTACATAGATGCCTCGATCATGTGAGGCAGCTCACGAGGACTCGAAAGTGGAAGCACAAAAGGGGGAGAGATAGATCACATTGCTATTGGTCACGGACCCATGGTCTAAGGGAAACTACTCACGGTACATACGGGAGGCGTCCATGGCTATGGAGGGTCTCCCGGAGGGGGTAGCTTCTCCCGGCAGGGTGTCGAAGAAGCTTCTCCAGGCATCCCGATCTAGAAACGGCGGCGGCGGAGGAACAGAGGCGATATCGCGAAAAAGGAGTCTCTCTTAGGGCTTTCCCCCCTGAGGGGTAAATATAGGCGAAGAGGGGCGTCGAGGGGACCCACGAGGCAGTCAGGAGGGTGCCTGGCGCGGCCCCACCCGCGCCACCTGCCCTCTTGGCTGCCTGGTGGTGGCCCCCCTTCCCTCTTTTGGTGATTCCGGAAGCTTCTGTTGCGCTGATTTTTTATATATTTTTCCTGGAATATTTGGAGCACTTTTAATGGCCGGAAAACCTGAAATACAAAAACAGCAGAAAACAGAAACTGGCAACTGGGTGCACTGAGTTAATAGGTTAGTCCAAATAGGTTCAAAAGTGTATGAAAGTTCAAGAAAAACATGGCAAAGTCACACAAAACATGCATGGAACAAGAAGAATTATAGATACGTTTGGGACGTATCAACATCCCCAAGCTTAATTCCTGCTCGTCCTCGAGTAGGTAAATGATAACAAGCATAATTTCTGTGGTGACATGCCACACAACCATAAAAGGACTTTTAAGTAAAGCAATCAAAGCATGCAATTCAATTCAAGTCTTAACAAGCAAGAACCTATATTAGCATTGGCACAAGCAACAAAAGAACAAAAGGTGCAAGAGCTCTCGCTGTCTGTGACTGGAATGTCTCTAGATGGTGTTTGCGTGCAAGAAAGGGGATAGGGAATACGAGAAAAAAATAGTTGTTGAGAACCACTATCTACTAAAGTTTCACACTTAGTCTCCTTTGGATTCTTATCTGGACTCGTCCCCTGACCACTAGCCAGGTACAAGTCAAACTGATCCACTCCCTTTCGATATTGTGAGCACTCATGCAATGGATGAGCGTGAGCAAGAAAGTTGACACCTAAAACGCGAAATAGAAAGAAGGTGGAGGAGGAAGACAAAAAGGTGTGAAAGGCTCACATCAATGAGGACAATCATAGGCGAGAGAAGGCCATATGATAGATATGATGTGAGGAGTAGGGATTGCCATACAACGGATGCACATGTGAGCTAAAAGCTCTCCAAGGGAACTAGTGGGGGTGCATCTAACTTGCTTGCTTAAGAAGACCTAGAGCTCGTTTGAGGAGGCTCATCATTGGAATATACAAGCGAAGTTCTATAGTGTGAAGGGTCCCCACATAGCTATATGCATGATGATGATCTCTATGGAGTACAAGGGATAGGAGATGAAGTACTAGTGTGGATCTCTCAAAAGGAAGAGTAGTATGCCCCCTTCTCTCTTTTTTATTTATTTTTTCTTTTTTCTCTCTTTTTTTAGTGGCCTCAATGGCTCTTTCTATTTCTCTCATTTGTCCTCTTTGGGATCTTTTGATTTTGTCCTCTTTGGGACCTTTTCCTCACTTTAGGGGAAATAATCTATATTTTACAAGAATATAGGAGATCTTTGACACTTTACAAAGGTACTCACATAAAGAAAATGTAACTATCATGATGCAAATGTATGCTTCTGCCAGGATAGCAGGATATGCAATGATACTAGCGCGTCATGTAGCAATGATTAGAGCAAGGCCCAACTAGCATGCGGCTCATCGATCAAGCAAGTAGCATGTATGACATGAAGATCAAGTCATGAGAAGGTGGATGTTGCATGGCAATGTATCTCGGAAAGGCTATGAAAATGCCTTGTAGGTAGGTATGGTGGCTGTTTTGAGGAAAGATATAAGGAGGTTTATGATGACAGAGTGTATCATGCCAAGGGTTTGGATGCACCGGCGAAGTATGCGCCAACTCTCGAGGTGAGAAAGGGCAATGCACGGTACCGAAGAGGCTAGAAAAAGTATAGGTGGGTGGAAGTGTCAACTTTCGAATACTCACATTAGTCCGAAGAACTCATGCACTTATTATCGGTAACTCTCAATCTAATCAGGAGGTTCACGTAACGCCCCGGTCACACCCACCGGTTCCAGGCGTACGCCTGGCGGGATCTAGACTGTCCCCACAGACCAACACTAGTCTTTCCTACGCACTTTGTCCTCACTCATGCGCACCCGCGAACAACTTCCCGGTCGGTCACCCATCCTCAAATCGCTCCAAGCCAAGCACGCTTAACTTTGGAGTTCTTTGGATCTGGGCTCCCAGAAAAGAAGGTGCACCTTGTTGATATGAGTAGTCTATCATTCCTATTAAGCCAGGATGTAAAGAGACAGGTACCCCGAGGAGGAGTGTATGGTGGTTTGGTTATCCTTGCACATCCTCGACTCATGGTACGTGAGTGTACTCTAATATTCGAACCCTCCAGAGGTTAGTGATCCATCTAGTAGCTAGAGTTCTCAACATGATTTTTTTGGTTTTCTAAACACACACGGATTTCCCAAAATACGACATCTATCACTAATAGGCAAGAGCTCTTGACACCATAGGTTCAAACATTACTCTAGTCAATACCTCAAAACTATTGCAAGTTACTACTACAAAGAGAATAGCAACTTTAACTACCTACTTTCAGTCAAGACACAGAACTCAGTGCAATAGGAAAACTCTCTAACAAGATAAAACATGCAACCTATAGAAAGTTCAACCTAAGACAAAAGAAAAGCTCTAGAAAAAAACTAAAGCACTACAACTAAACAGAGCAGCAGCTAAGAAAAGAAAAAGAACAACTCACAGCTAAAAGAATAAGCATGCAAATCCTATGAGGATTTCTAGTTCAAGCGGAGCGTGAATCTCTCCCACACAAATGAGTAAGTTGGAGTCTAACTTGTTACTACAGCAAACAAAGCAAAAGAAAACTAAAAATAAAACCTAAGAGAGAGACGCTCCAAGAATAGCACATAACGCATGAAGTGATAAAAATATAGTGTAACGAGAGACGAACTGATAATTGTTGATGAAGAAGGGGATGCACGGGGGCATCCCCAAGCTTAGACGCTTGAGTCTCCTTGAATATTTATTGAGGGTGCACATGGGCATCCCCAAGCTTGAGCGTTTGACCCTCCTGAATCTTCTTTCATCATCCTCCATCGCGCACTTGAAAACTCCCTTCATACATAACTCATTGTAGGCTGATTAGAGAGGTTAGTACCCTAATAAAATAATTTTCCTCTACTGCAAATAAAGATTTCCAGGAAGATCTACTGTTTCCCAAGATTTCCAAAAGGTTTTTGCAAAGAAAAAGCAAGCTTAAGGTTTGCAAAAGTGAAGAGAGACAAAACGTGGCAGAATCTGTGAAAAACAGAACAGAAGATAGAAAAGAATTTTTTAGAGGTACTTCTGGAACTCAAATCAAAAAACTCAGAACATACGGAAGTTTCGTAATTGTATAGAGCATGCTGTGTAAAAAATTCAGCTCAAAAAGACGAACTGGGAGTTTTCTCTGATTTTTCTAGTCACGAGGACATAATCTGTTTTCTGGACAACATGTCACAACTTTTACTTCCCTTGCCGTATGAGGCTCAACTTGGCACAAAGCTTGAAAAGTAAAGATACAATGATGTTGCTACAGTAGTAACAATCATCAAGACCACTAAGAACAGAACAAAAGCAAAAAGAAAAACCTAAATTCGTTGCGGGCTGCCTCCCGAAAGCGCTTCTTTAGAGCCATTAGCTAGGCTTAAAGCAGAAGATCAAGTCTTTTCAAGAGAATAACTAGCCCGTGTGACGGACTCAAAAGGTAACTTAATATTTTTCGTAGGGAAATGTTCCATCCCTTTCTTGAGATGGAACTGGAATTTTATGGTTCCCTCTTTCATGTCAATGATAGCACCAACTATGCGAAGAAAAGGACGTCCCAAAATAATTGGACAAGAAGGTTCACATTCAATGTCCATAATAGTAAAATCAACGGGAACATAATTGTCATTAACAATGATAAGAATATCGTCGATCTTCCCCAAAGGTTTCTTTACGGAATAATCAACAAGACGAACACCAAAAGAACAAGGATCAAAAGGTTTCAATTCAAGCATATCATACATTCTTTTGGGCATAACAGAGGTACTTGCTCCAACATCACAAAGAGCATAACAAGAGAAGTTATTCAATTTAATTTTTATCATAGGATCCCAACCATCTTATAGGTTCCTAGGTTTGGAGGATTCTAGTCTAAGCTTCTCCTCCCTAACTTTGATTAGAGCATTGGTGATATGCTCTGTGAAGGCAAGATTGAGTGTGCTAGCGTGGGGGTCTCTAGACATCTTGTGTAGGAAACCAATAACTTCAGGTAAAATGCAGTTGTCAAAGTCTAGGTCACTACTATCTATCAAGGAGGTAGTGATATCATTTAGGTTCACTTGTTTGAAAGCCTCTATGTTCATAGAGGTTTCTTCATCTATGGTTGAGGTGGTAGCATCACCATTGATAGGTCCAGTGGGACTAGGGGTGTGATGGGTGCTAACAGTTTGGAAATCCTCAACTAATTGGATAGTAGCTACTGTGTGGTAGGTAGGAAGGCTCTTAAATCTCTCTTCTTCCTCCTTTTCTCTAGCCCATCTCTCTTTGAGTTTAGCCATCATCCTAATATTTCATTGATTTGTAACTTGATAGCATTAATAGGAGTGACCTTACTCTCCTCAAGGGGAGAGGTTCTAATTTTTAACAACTCAACATCAAGGGCTAAGTTGTCTACCTTCAAACAAAGATTATCTAATTTAGCTAGTTTTTCTTCCACATTCTTGTTGAAGGCTTTTTGGGTAGTGATAAAGTCTCTAAGCATACTCTCTAGTTCAGAGGTGGAGTTTCTGGTGGTAGGATAAGTGTTGTTCCCATAGTTGTTGGATGGGAAAGGTCTAGGATTATTTTTACCAAAGTTACTCCTATAAGCATTATTGTTGAAGTTGTTTCTAGAGACAAAATTGACATCTACTTGCTCCTGAGCAACCAAAGAATTTAAAGGAACATCTTGAGGATCAATAGAGGGTTGCTTGGTAAGTAGAGACATGATAAGGTCAACCTTTTCATTTAAAAACGAGATCTCCTCGACAGAGTTTACCTTCTTACCGGTTGAAGATCTCTCGGTGTGCCATTGTGAGTAGTTCAACATCATCTCATCAAGTAGCTTTGTGGCAGCACCAAGCGTGGTTGACATAAAAGTTCCTCCCGCGGCCGAATCTAACAGGTTCCGCGAGGTGAAGTTCAAGCCTGCATAAAAAGTCTGGATAACCATCCAGGTAGTCAGTCCATGTGTGGGGCAGTTCTTGACAAGCGTCTTCATACGCTCCCAAGCCTGGGCAACGTGTTCATTATCCAATTGCCTGAAATTCATAATGTTACTCCGCAATTGAATAATTTTAGCAGGGGGATAGTACTTCCCTATAAAAGCATCTTTGCATTTACTCCAAGAATCAATACTGTTCTTGGGAAAAGATTGTAGCCACTCCTTGGCTCTTCCTCTCAAAGAGAAAGGAAAAAGCATCAGCTTGATGATGTCTCCATCCACTTCCTTGTACTTCTGCATGTCGCAGGCTCGATAAAGTTGTTTAGGTGCAAGGCAGCATCTTCTCCTGCTCCTGGGAATTGATCTTTCATGACAAGGTTAAGCAGAGCAGGTTTAATCTCATAAGAAGGTGCTGAAGTGGCAGGTGGAGCAATAGGAGTGCAGATAAAGTCACTGTTGTTGTGACCGGTGAAGTCACACAACTTAGTGTTTTCATTGGAACCCATAGTAGAAGAAGGTATTTTTGGTATTTTTGATTAAGGACACAAAAGTAAAAACTGAAAGGTAAACTAACAAGACTAAAAAGCAAAGATAAAAGATAGTGTGCAACTCCCATATCTTGTAGACTGGAGTCCCCGGAAACGGCGCCAGAAAACTTGCTGATGGCAAGAGAGTGTTAATACTCTTCAAGCCTTGTTGGTTACCCCAAGTGCAGAGTGAGATATAGTGCATCGGGAAGTTTTCCCTTGGCAAAAATACCAAGGTTTGTCTCCCGCAGGACTCCGAAGGATACAAGAAGGTGGTAAAGTGAACAATGGCGCCGAGGTTGCTAGCTTCACCTGGACCTGCACACAGATACAAATAACTTTGCTCCCAACGAGTACAGAGGAGTTGTCAATTCCTCTGGCCTTGCTGTTTACAAAGGATCAACGCAAGAGATAATAATAGTGGCAACTGAAAGTAAAGACTGAAAGTAATAAGGGTGTAAACAGTGATAGGAAGATGGACTGGGGTCCCGTGATTTTCACTAGTGATGTCTCTCTCCCAAAAGACGATAAAAGTGCTAGCGAGGTAAACAAATCACAGTTGGGAAATTCACAGGATTATGAAGGCACCGCAATGCTAACTATGCTGCAAAGAAAGGAAGGGCTCAAAAGCAATGGGCAGCACGCCAAAGTAAGTAGACCGAAATCCATCTGCATCTACTACGAATCATCCACCTTGAGATATCTATCCAGAACATCTCGCTGGTATTAAGTTGCGAATCCCACCCAAAGTGTAAACTCAAAGCAACAGACAACTGCATTAAAAGAACTATGCGTAAAGTAAACAATCCTTGCACCCGCAGGTACAAGCACCGTTGTTTTATCCCTGGTGGAAACAACACATCCCCTAGTCTCATGTTTCTGTCACTCAAGCTAGACATCAAGGGGCTGAACCCACAATCGAGCATAACGCTCTCTCTTGGAGTTGAAAATAAAATACTTGTCCAAAGCAAATAAAGCAACGGAGAACATGCAAGAATTTACTCAAGAACAAAATATAAATTAGAAGAACCAAATATATTACTCATCACAATCTGAACATAGTCTCATAATCCATCAGATCCCAACAAACTCAGCATAGCAACATCAGAAATTACATAGATGCCTCGATCATGTGAGGCATCTCACGAGGACTCGAAAGTGGAAGCACAAAAGGGGGAGAGATAGATCACATAGCTACTGGTCACGGACCCATGGTCCAAGGGAAACTACTCACGGTACATACAGGAGGCATCCATGGCTATGGAGGGTCTCCCGGAGGGGGTAGCTTCTCCCGGCAGGGTGCCGGAGCAGCTTCTCCAGGCAGCCCCGATCTAGAAACGGCGGCGGCGGCGGAACAAAGGCGAGATCGCGAAAAAGGAGTCCCTCTTAGGGTTTTCCACACCGAGGGGTAAATATAGGCGAAGGGGGGCGTCGAGGGGACCCACGAGGCAGTCAGGAGGGTTCCTGGCGCGGCCCAGGGTGGGGCCGCGCCACTTGCCCTCCTGGATGCCTGGTGGTGGCCCCCCTTCCCTCTTTTGGTGATTCCGGAAGCTTCTGTTGCACTGATTTTTATATATTTTTCAAGGAATTTTTGGAGCACTATTAATGGTCGGAAAACCTGAAATACAAAAACATCAGAAAACATAAACTGGCAACTGGGTGCACTGAGTTAATAGGTTAGTCCAAATAGGTTCAAAAGTGTATGAAAGTTCAAGCAAAACATGGCAAAGTCACACAAAACATGCATGGAACAAGAAGAAATTACAGATACGTTTGGGAGGTATCAGATGCCCCTGTGCATCCCCTTCTCCATCCACAATCATCAGTTCGTCCTTCGCCTCACTATATTTTATCACTTCATGCGTTATGTGCTATGCTTGGAGCGTCTCTCTCTTAGGTTTACTTTTTAGTTTTCTTTAGCTTTGCTTGCTCTTCATAAGAAGTTAGACCCCAGCTTACTTTGTGTGGAAGAGAAACACGCTCCACTCCAATCTAGAACACATCATAGGATTTTTCATGCTTATCTTTCTGCTGTTGTGTGTTCTTTGTCTTTTCGTAGCTACTGCCATGTTTAGTTTGTCTTTAGCAAGAGCCTCGGCTTTTGTTTAGTTTGTTGCTGGAACTCTCTTTAGTTTTCATGTTTATCTTGTTAAGAGAGTTGGCTGTTGCACTGAGTTGTGTCTTGTCTTGAAAGTAGGTAATTGAGGTTGCTATTTAATTTTAGTAGTAACTTGCAATAGTTTTGAGGTATTGTTGTGAGTAATGTTTGGAATTTTGGTGTCAAGAGATCTAGCCTATTAGTGATAGGTGTCGTATTTTGGGCAATCCGTGTTTATTTTCAAAACCATAAAACTAGTTGACAACTGTAGCTACTAGATGGATCATTAATCTTTTGAGGGATCCGATATTAGAGTACACTCACGTACCACGAGTCGAGGATGCGCAAGGATAACCAAACCCCCATACACTCCTCCGCCGGGTACTTGTCTCTTTGTGAACCTCCTCATTAGATTGAGAGTTACCGATAATAAGTGCATGAGTTCTTCGAACTAATGTAAGTATTGAAAGTTGACACTTCCACCTCCTCATCTTTGCTAGCCTCTTCCGTACCGTGCATTGCCCTCTTCTCACTCCGAGAGTTGGCGTCCACTTTCGCCGGTACATCCAGACCCTTGGCATGATACGCTCTGTCATCAGAAACCTCCTTATATCTTTCCTCAAAACAGCCACCATACCTACCTATCAAGGCATTTCCATAGCCTTTACGAGATATATTGCCATGCAACATCCACATCTTCATGACTTGATCTTCATGTCATACATGTTCCTGCTACACTGGTAGAGGCATACATTGCATACATCATGATAGCTACATCTTCTTTATGATGAGTACCTTGTAAAGTGTGAAGATCTTCTATACCTTCTTGTACAATAGAGTGTTTCCCTTAAGTGAGGAAAAGATCCCATAGTGGAAAAAATAAAAGATCCCAAAGAGGAAAAATGAGAGTTAAATATAAATAGCCATTGAGTCCACCAAAAAAATACACAAAAATACAAAAAAGACAAAAATGAAATAAAAAGAGAGAAATGGGCAACACTACTATCCTTTTGAAATGATCCACACTAGTACTCTCTCCTATCCTTGTACTCAATAGAGATGATAATTTATGCATATAGCTATGTGGGGACCTTGACATTATAGAACTTGGCTTGCATATTCCAAGGATGAGCCTCCACAAAAGAGCTCTAGGTCTTCATGAGCGAGCAAGTTGGATGCATGTAAGGCCCCCGATGCGGTGCTAACTCGAGTTAGTCGCTTTCGCGTCCCGCTCAAGTTAGTAGCGCATAAAGAGCCACCGACTCACGACACTCGCACTCGTGTCGCTGCCGGATTCTCAACAACAAGTATAAGAACGAAGAACTTTAACTAAGACACAAATGTATATAGTCCAAGGCATACATCGCAGTTGGATAAATTATTACATCATCTCAGAGGTCCGTGGACCCAACAGTACATCATGCGACAAGCGGAAGACAATCACGACCGAGTACGGTCAAAAGCCAAATTGCCCTAGAGAGGGCTGCACATAACGATTCCACCCACGAATCGTCGAAACCCAACTGTAGGATCTACTGAACGAGGTCCATCTCATCGTCATCCTCTTGGGGCACCTCCACGAAGTATCGTCCAGAGCTCGGGTCAAGAAAGTACTCCACTGCAGCGGCCGATCAGGCAAAACAATAAAAGCACAAAAGTAAAACGGGGTGAAATTATATCTTTGCAGGGTAACTAACTTCCTACGGTAAGACAAAGTGAAGGTAAAGGTTGCAGCCGCACTAGCATATATGGTGGCTATCGTTCTATTAGAGTATGGATAAGATCCAAGAATACACGTGACATCGCATCATAAGTCTGCTATCCACCTACTTACGTCAAACATAACACAACCTGGATCTTCTCTCGGTCCCCTTGGACGAAGAAAAGCAACCAAGGCACTCACACGGTAGGAAAATTTTAATTAAGATTCAAATTGATGTTATTCTATGAACAAGGAGTAGGTCTCAAGTCGTCCATAACCGCGGACACGGCTTTTCGAAAAGATTTAACCCTGTAGGGGTGTACCAACTTCCCATCATAGGCTTCGCATGTACGCCCGGTTTCCACTTGGCTAGGTAAGCGCCTGAAACTCCGGTACGTCAGAGTCCCTCTAACTAACAACACACAATTCCGGGTGGCCCCCGGGGAATCGACATCCAATCCAAAAGCCGTCCAAGCTCTCGAATCGGCCTCTTCCGTATGGCTAAGGTCGGGTTTAGTCTCACCTATAGATCAGGGGACTTCCCTAGCTCACCAGTGTGGACCAACCAGAGGAACTATGTCTCCGTTGGTCCGGGTTGTTTCGAAAACAGCTGGGGTACCAACCAAGCACACACACGTTTGCAAATAGTAAATCAGCTCGGGCCACCACTAGAACTGTATGAAGCTAGGCAGGTAAGACAAGGGGACCCCATAGAATCCCACACGCGATTAGGCACGCTCGTCAAGAAACACAATACCCGGAACTCGAGACCTAGGTGACTCAAATGGAACAAAACACCTGGTGGGAACAGCCTGGTCTCCCATCTTTCGTCAAGTATAATTTAACATCATTTAATAATAAATATCAACCAACTTCTTCAAATAACATGATATCCCAAACCAAAATCAATAGGGTAAGCAGCAAGTTTTCCTACACATACTAAGGAAAGGCTGAGCAGCGGTAACTTAGCAATACAATGGTTTGCTGGGATGTGGGGATCATGGCTGTTTGGTTTTGAACGTGGCATAAACAAGTGGATAGGATCAAACAAACGTTCTAGGATATAGCTAAGAAGGTAGGCAGAAAGGTATCAAGTAATGGTATGAATCTTCCCCTTGCCTGGGTAATCGGTCGTCGAAGCAGGCGCAGCAGGGTCCTCGGGCTCAGTGTCGGAAATCTCCACGTAAGTCTCCTCGGCGGTCTCAGGTGCTAACGTAAGGTACCGGCAAGGAAGGCACACAAGTAAGTAACAGGTACAATGCACAGGCAAGGATGATATGAGCAAGTTTAATTTGACATGCTGTGACCCTATCTAGTCAATTTAAATGAAGGTGGTGACGACACGTCAACAACTTCATATGCAATTTATTTACGTGAAGATGGCTTTGGTCCTAGCCCTATTTTAGGTGTAAGTAGCATGTCAACATGGCATGATCAACAATGCATAAAACATAAATAAAACAACGCGAAAGGTAATCATCGATTCCGGAGACGGAGTAGTGTCGGTGAATTTGACACAACGAAGGTGCAACAATAGTTGGAACCAGCCACATTGCATACGACAACATGTTAGGGGCTGACTTGGAGGAAGATGATTGGAGAATGACATGAAACAAAACTTGAGATGAACAGGTGACCAACATTCACAAGCACTGAAGATGAAATGAGACAAGCAGGGAAAAATAGATTGATCCTGCTGGAGGTGGTCACACCTTGTCCACATGAGTTGCACAAAACTTCATGAGGACATCACCATTGCAATCCTTGCAGAAAACTACCCCAAAACCATATATAATATGGCACCATTTGAATTTGCAAACACAGTTGCAAATTCAACTGGAGTTCAGGGGGCTGAGTGCAAATTTGCACTACATGCATTTGAAAAAGGTTCAAATGGCTAAACCATTATCAGCATGCAACTCCTGGTGAAAAACTACCCAAGATTCATATATGGCATGGCCAATCTTGAATTTGGGCAAACTTGACAAAATCAAAGAAAGAACAGGGGCTGATTTGAAAAATGGCCATACTCCAATTTTTAGAGGGGCCAAATGAAAAAATGGACCTCACCATGCTGGTCAGTAGCTCAAGCTACCCCAAAACCATATATGGAATGCCCCTAATTGCAAAAGATGTTCAAATCAGATTTGAATTTGAATTCAAATTCAAATTTGAATTAAACCAGAAAAGAAATGGAAAAAGAAAAGAAGAAAAAGAAAAGAGAGGGCCCAGACCCTCTTGGGCTGGCTTCGGCCAAATGGCCCAACCCCTCTCTGTCCCCGGCCCAAGTGAGTTAAGCCCACGCGGGAGAGACGAAATAAAAGAAAAAAAGAGAAAAGGGCCGACCCCATAGTGGACTAGGCCCATGGCCACTTCATTTCTTCGGCCCAGGTGACAGAGCCTCCCCTGTTCTTTTGAACCCAGCGACAGCGCGCTCTGAAGAACAAAACACCCCCTTTCTGAACCCGACACGGGCTCAAACTCCGGCGAGGCTCCCCTTGCGCTCTGGTCGTCTTCCGGCGAACCTTGCCGCGGAAAAGCAAGAGGGGACCTTCCTCTACACCTTGCCTCACTGCTCTGCTCCTGAATCCCTCTCTGCTCGACGGTAGCAACGAAGAAACAGAGGGGTGGAGACCTGTTCTTGGAGTTCAGAACGTGCGCCACATCCGCCGACTTTCTGACGAGACTAGCGTCGTGCACAGATCGACACAGGCCACGCCAAGATGCGCACACGCGAGGGGGAACATCCAGCTTCAATCCCACGCATCGGATCTGAACCCTAACTCCACGACGGCGACGGAATCTTCAACTGAACTCACGGCGGCGCACTTCAACTGACAGCGCAACTTCAAACAACGACGATGCAGCTCACGCTATGCACAAAAGGTGAGGCCTTGCGCGGCATACGCGTGCTCTGCGCGACCCCAGAGTGCGTGCACTGCAGACCCCGACGCGACACGGCACGGGCAGCACAGAATTGACACCGGCGACGAGCTCAAGCGGACAGAGACACGGCCCTACGGTGAAAAGCTATGCGCGCGGGAGACAGAGGAGAAGGGGTGGTCTGCAGCTCACCTAGGGTTGGCTGTGGACGCCCTTGAGCTGCCATGGAAGACGATGGCGAGCAGGCCGTCGTCGGCGAAGAAGACGTCGCCGCGGCGGGCCTCTTCGTCGAGAGCTTGGTGGAGGCTTCCTGCACGGTCCTGCACGGCGGGAAGGGGATGGATGAGGTCTCGCACGCCCCTGGACGAGCACAAGGTGAAGGAGTTGGAGCGGGGTCGGCGGAATTGCTCACCGGAGCGGCTTCTCGGCGGGAACAGGGGAGCCCCTGCTCTCGCGACGGCGCCGCGGGGAAAGATGACTGCGAGGGAGCAGGGCTAGGGTTTCTGCGGGGGTGCGGCGGCCTAAATACCCCTCCTCTCCGGCCACGGTGGAAAGCTCTGGACGACGTGGCCGGAGCTGTGAGAGGGACTCGCCGGCGGGGACCTGGCCACGGTGGAAAGGCGCCCTGTCCCAGCCGTTGGATCTATCCAACGGTGAGGAGAGGCCCCTGCGTACCCCTTCGCGGCTGGGCTTCAGTCCAGGACGCCAGGAAAGGCCAGACGGGCCGGGCCTGCAGCAGGAAGCCGGAGGAAAAAAAGAGAAAACGTCTGCTGCCGAATCTTTTCCATTTAGAAATAAACAGAAAGGAATAAGAGTTTTCCAGGATTAATTACAAGGGCTAAAAATGCATAAAAAAATTAAACTGCTCCTTGTAATATTCCTCAATTTCCAAAAATGGTTTGGGCATTTTTGGCAACAACAAAAGTGTGAGCTCATTTTTGATTTCAAAACCACTTTGAACTAGAGCCCATATTATTGATGATGGCAAAAATGAATTGAGGTTTTTGAAACCCTTGCAATAGCAATTGAAATGGCTAGGCCAAGTTTGGGGTCAAGGAGAGCATGCATGCAACAATGAAAATTCTTTCAACACCCGTCTTAACCCACTTTGGATGCAAACTCAAACAACCCAAATGGGCTCCAATCCCAATGCAAATTTGAATCACCACATGAAATTATAATGTTTAGCATCATGCCAAGTTACAAAGTCAACAGACAAAGTACAATCTCATGGTGTTTTCAATTTATTGCATATGGGCTGTTACAATGCACCCCCACTAGTTCCTTCGGAGAGCTTTTCTTAGCTCATATGTGCATCCGTTGCATGGCAATCCCTACTCCTCACATTATATCTATCATTTTGCCTTCTCGCCTATGATTGTCCTCATTGATGTGAGCCTTTCTCACCCTTTTTGTCTTCCTCCTCCACCATATTTCTCTCTTTGCCATCCAAAGTGTCATCTCTCGTGCTTATGCTCATCCATTGCATGAGTGCTCAATATATCGAAAATGAGTGGATCAAATTGACGTGTACCTGGCTACTGGTCTGGGGACGAGTCAAGATAAGATTCCAATGAAGACCATGTGTGAAACTTTAGTAGATTGAGTTCTCAACAAAAGTACTTTTTTTATCGTATTCCCATATCCCCCTTCTTGCACGCAAACACCATTTGGAGACATTCGAGTCACGAACAACGAGAGCTCTAGCACCTAATGTTCTTTCGTTGGTTGTTTCAATGCTAATATAGACTCTTGCATGTTATGACTTGAATTGAATCACATACCTTGATTGCTTTACTTTTCAAAGTTCTTATATGGTTGCTAGCATGTCACCACAGAAATTATGCTTGTTATCAATTACCTACTCGAGGAAGAGCAGGAATTAAGCTTGGGGATGTTGATACATCCCAAACGTATCTATAATTTCTGCTTGCTCCATGCATGTTTTGTGTGATATTGCTAAGATCTAGACACACTTTCATACACTTCTAATCATATTTGGACTAACTTATTAACTCAGTGCACCACAGTGCCAATTCCTATTTTCTGCTGTTTTTCTATTTCAGGTTTCCCCCATATTAAAAGTGCTAGAAAAATTCTGGAAAATCAGATAAAGAATCAGCGTACGGGAACCTTCCGGAATCACCTGGGTGGGGCCAGAGGGCCACCACCAGGGACCCAGGCGGCCAGCTGGCGCGGCCTAGGGTCTGGCCGCACCGGGGGGGGGGGGGGTGGGGCGCCTGGACCCCTAGTGGCCCCCTGGCTTGCCCCCTTCGCCTATTTATTCTCCTTCATGGTAAACTCCCGAAGACAGAACCCTATTTTCGCAATCTCGTCTCTGTTTCGCCGCTGCCACGCTTCCAAGATCGGGAGCACAGTCAGGACCCTTCCCGGCACCCTGCCGGAGGGAGGATCGACCTCCGGGAGCTTCTCCTCCACCATGGACGCTTCCCGGATGTGTCGTGAGTATTTTCTTTTGGACCATGTCGGTGACCAGTAGCTATTTGATGTTCTCCTCCCCTCTTTGTTCTTCATGGTTTAGACCTCGTGAGCTTCCCTACATGATCGAGGCACATATGTAATTCTTCTGCTGTTGCTATGCTCAGTTTGATGGGATCTGATGGATTATGAGATTATGTTCAGATCGTGATAGAGTAATATATTTGGTTTTTATCTCTTATATTTTCGTTCCTAAGTAATTCTTGCATGTTCTCCGTTGCTGTTTATTGCTTTCGCCAAGTGGTAGGTAGTAACTCCAAGAGGGAACGTTATGCTCGATTGTGGGTACATGCCCCCTAATGACACGCTTGAGTGACAGAAACATGAGTCTAGGGGATGTGCTGTGGCCACAAGGGGGAAAACAACGGTGCTTGTAACCGCGGTTGCAAGGATTGTTTACTTTACGCAAATTTCTTTTTCATGCACTTGTCTGTTGCTTTGGGTTTACACTTTGGGTGGGGCTCGCAACTTAATACTAGCGAGATGTTCTGGATAGATATCTCAAGGTGGATGATTAGTAGTAGATGCAGATGGATTTCGGTCTACTTATTTTGGCGTACTGCCCATGCTTATGAGCCTCTTCCTTTCTTTTGTAGCATAGTTAGCATTGTGGTGCGTTTATAATCCTGTCAATTGCCCATCAGTAATTTGTTTACCTCGCATAGCAGTTTTATCGTCTTTTGGGAGAGAGACTTCACTAGTGAACATCACGGGACCCCGGTCCATATTCTCATCATTGTTTACAAGCTATTTCCTTTTTCAGTATTTACTTTCAGTTGCTATCATTATTATTATCCCTTGTGTGTTTAGCCCTTTGTAAACAACGAGACTAGAGAGATTGACAACCTCTCTGAACTTTGTTGGGAGCAAAGTTAATTGTATTGTGTGCAGGTCCGCGTCAGGTGCGCCACTGACACCTACTTATCATTGCCGGAGTCCTATGGGAGACAAACCCTATCCTCTACATAGGGGAAATTTGTTGCTATCCTACATCTCACCTTCCACTTGGGGTAACCAACGAAGGGCGAGAAGCCATTACCACTACCACGCCATCAAGCAAATTTCTGGCGCCGTTGCTGGGGACTCCGAGTGTTAAGATAGGGGAGTTGCCCACTATCTTTTACCTTTACTTTCTAGTCTTGTTAGTTTACCTTTCTGTTTTTATCTTTGTGTCTTATATCGAAAATTACAAAAAAATCTGCCACACTTGCTGCTACTATGGGTTCCTCTGAAAACACCAAGTTGTGTGACTTCACTAGTCACAACAACAAAGACTTTATCTGCACTCCTATTGCCACACCTGCCACTTTAGCTACCTCTTATGAAATTAAACCTGCTTTACTGAACCTTGTTATGAGAGAACAATTCTCTGGTGCCGGAGATGATGCTTCTTTACACTTGAATAATTTTGTTGGATTATGTGATATGCAAAAGCATAAATAATTAGAAGGTGATGTTGTTAAGCTCAAGCTCTTTCCTCTCTCTTTGAGGGACGAAGCTAAAATCTGGTTTCAATCTTTGCCTAGGAATAGCATAGATTCTTGGGATAAGTGCAAAGATGCTTTTATTGGGAAGTATTACCCACCTGCAAAAATTATCCAATTGAGGAGTAACATTATGAATTTTACGCAATTGGTTAATGAACACGTTGCCCAAGCTTGGGAACGTAAGAAATCTCTTGTTAAGAAATGCCCTACACATGGTTTGACTACCTGGATGGTTATCCTGACTTTTTATGCAGGCTTGAACTTTACCTCGCGGAAACTGTTAGATTCGGCTGCAGGAGGAACCTTTATGTCAACTACACTCGGTGCTTCCACAAAACTCTTCGATGAGATGATGACCAACTATTCCCAATGTCACACCAAACGCGCTCCAAAAGGTAGGAAGGTAAATTATGTCGAGGAAATTACCTCCCTAAATGATAAAGTTGATTTAATTATGTCTCTACTTACCAAGCAACCCTCTATTGATCCTCATGATGTTCCTTTAAATTCTTTGGTTGCTCAGGAACAAGTAGATGTGAACTTCATTGTTAGAAACAACTTTAATAATAATGCTTATAGGGGCAACTTTGCTAGTAATCCTAGACCGTTTCCATCCACTTATGGGAACAACAACACTTACCCTAGCAACAAGAACCCCACTTCTGAATTAGAAAACATGCTTAGAGACTTTATCAGAATGCCAAAAAGCCTTCAACAAGAATGTGGAAGAAAAGCTAGCTAAATTAGATAATCTTTGTTTGAAGGTAGACAGCTTAGCCCTTGATGTTGAGATGTTAAAAATTAGAACCTCTCCCCTTGAGGAGAGCAAGGCCACTCCTATTAATGCTATCCAATTACAAATCAATGAAAATATTAGGATGATGGCTAAACTTAAAGAAAGATGGGCTAGCAAAAAAGAGGAAGAGGATAGAATTAAGAGCCTTCCTACACGCCACACAGTTGCCACTATCCAAATTGTTGAGGAAACCGAAACTATTAGCACCCAATGCACTCCTGGTCCCATTGGACCTATTAATAGTGATGCTAATACCTCAACCGTAGAAGAAGAAACTCCTATGAACATAGAGGGTTTCAAAAAAGTGAGCTTAGATGACACTACTACCACCTTTGATAGTAGTGATATTGATTTTGATAGTTGCACTCTCTCAGAAGTTATTAGCTTATTACACAAAATGTCTAGAGACACCCACACTAGCACACTTAATCTTGCCTTCACGGAGCATATAACAAATGCTCTCATCAAATCTAGGGAGGAGAAGTTTAGGATAGAAGCCTCCATACCTAGGAAGCTAGATGATGGTTGGGACCCTATGATCAAAATTAAATTAAATAACTTCTCTTGCTATGCTTTATGTGACGTTGGAGCTAGTACCTCCGTCATTCACAAAAGAATGTATGATATGTTTGAATTGAAACCTTTTGATTCTTGTTCTTTTGGTGTTTGTCTTGTCGTTTCTTCCGTAAAGAAACCTTTGGGGAAGATCGACGATGTACTTATCATTGTCAATGACAACTATGTTCCCATTGATTTTATTATTATGGATATAGAGTGTGAACCTTTATGTCCAATTATTTTGGGACGTCCTTTTCTCCGCACCGTTGGTGCTATCATTGACATGAAAGAGGGGACTATAAAATTTCAATTACGTCTCAAAGTTACCTTTTGAGTCCGTTACACGGGCTAGCTATTCTCTTTCTCTTGATAAAACTTGATTTTTCTTTTGCCGTATGCCTAGCTTAAAGGCGTAAAAGAAAGCGCTTGTTGGGAGGCAACCCAAGATGTTTTTACTTCTATTTTTAGTGGTCTTGATGATTGTTACTACTGTAGAAACGTCATTGTATCTTTATTTTCAAGCTTTGTGCCAAGTTATAGCCTCATATGACAAGGGAAGTGAAAGTTGTGACATGATGTCCAGAAAACAGATTCTGTCCTTGTGACGGAAAAAATCAGATCAAATCACCAGTTCATCTTTCTGAGCTGAATGTTTTACACAACATGCTCTACACAATCACGAAACTTTCGTATCTTCTGAGTTTTTTTATTTGAGTTGCATAAGTACCCCTACAAAATTCTTTAGTACCTGTTGTTCTGTTTTTCACAGGTTCTGCCACGTTTTGTCAATCCTAACTTTTGCAAATCTTAAGCTCGCTTTTTCTTTGCAAAAACTGTTGGAAATCTTGAGAAATAGTAGCTCTCCAAGAATATCTTTATATCCAGTGGGGAAAAATTATTTATTAAGGGTACTAACCTCTCTAATCAGCTTATGATGAGTTATGTATGAAGGGAGTTTTCAAGTGTGCGATGGAAGATGATGAAAGAATATTCGGGAGTGTCAAGCGCTCAATCTTGGGGATGCCCCCATGTATCCCCAACAAATATTCAATGAGACTCAAGCGTCTAAGCTTGGGGATGCCCCCGTGCATCCCCTTCTCCGTCAACAATCATCAGTTCGTCCTTCGTCTCACTATATTTTTATCACTTCATGCTTATGTGCTATGCTTGGAGCGTCTCGCTCTTAGGTTTTCCTTTTTAGTTTTCTTTAGATTTGCTTGCTGTTCATAACAAGTTAGACCATGTATTACTTTGTGTGGGAGAGAAACACGCTCCAATTTCAAAATTTAGAACACATCATAGGATTCTTCATGCCTATATTTTTGCTGTTGTGTGTTCTTTATCTTTTCGTAGCTACTGCCATGTTTAGTTTTAGTAAGTTTGTCTTTAGCAAGAGCCTTGGATTTTTCTTAGTTTGGTTCTGGAACTCTCTTTAGTTTTCAAGTTTATCTTGTTAAGAGAGTTGGTTGTTGCACTGAGTTGTGTCTTGTTTTGAGAGTAGGTAATTGAGGTTGCTATTTAATTTTAGTAGTAACTTGCAATAGTTTTGAGGTATTGATGTGAGTAATGTTTGAACTTCTGGTGTCAAGAGCTCTAGCCTATTAGTGCTAGGTGTCGTATTTTGGGCAATCCGTGTTTATTTTCAAAACCTACAAAACTAGTTCAGAACTCTAGCTATAGATGGATCGCTAATCTTTGGTGGGATTGAATATTAGAGTACACTCACGTACCATGGGTCGAGGATGCACAACGATAACCAAACCCCCATACACTCCTCCTCGGGGTACTTGTATCTTTGTGAACCTCCTTATTAGATTGAGAGTTACCGATAATAAGTGCATGAGTTCTTCGGACTAAAGTAAGTATTTAAAGTTGACACTTCCACCTCCTCATATTTGCTAGCCTTTCCTGTGCCGTGCATTGCCTCCTTCTTACTCCGGGAGTTGGCGTCCACCTTCGCCGTTACATCCAAACCCTTGGCATGATACGCTCTGTCATCATAAACCTCCTTATATCTTTCCTCAAAACAACCACCATACCTACCTATCAAGGCATTTCCATAGCCTTTCCGAGATATATTGCCATGCAACATCCACCTCTTCATGACTTGATCTTCATGTCATACATGTTCCTTCTACACTGGCAGCGGCATACATTGCATACATCATGATAGCTACATCTTCTTTATGATTTGAGTACCTTGTAAAGTGTGAAAGATCTTCTATACCCTCTTGTAAAAATTAGAGTGTTGCCCTTAAGTGAGTAAAAGATCCCAAAGTGGAATAAATAAAAGATCCCAAAGAGGACAAATGAGAGTTAAATAGAAAAAGCCATTGAGGCCACCAAAAAAATACAATAAAAGAAAAAAAGATAAAAATAAATAAAAAGAGAGAAAGGGGAAACACTACTATCCTTTTGAAAGATCCACACTAGTACTCCCTCTTATCCTTGTACTCCATAGAGATCATTCATGCATATCGCTATGTGGGGACCTTCACACTATAGAACTTGGCTTGCATATTCCAAGGATGAGCCTCCTCAAAAGAACTCTAGGTCTTCATGGGCGAGCAAGTTAGATGCATCCCCACTAGTTCCATTGGAGATCTTTTCATCTCATATGTGCATCCATTGCATGGCAATCCCTACTCCTCACATCATATCTATCATTTTGCCTTCTCGCCTATGATTGTCCTCATTGATGTGAGCCTTTCTCACCCTTTTTGTCTTCCTCCTCCACAATATTCTCTCTTTGCCATCCTAAGTGTCAACTCTCGTGCTTACGCTGATCCATAGCATGAGTGCTCAAAATATCGAAAGGGAGTGGATCAAATTGACTTGTACCTGGCTAATGGTCTGGGGACGAGTCAAGATATGATTCCAATGGAGACCAAGTGTGAAACTTTAGTATATTGAGTTCTCAACAAAAATACTTTTTCTTCTCGTATTCCCTATCCCCCTTCTTGCACGCAAACACCATTTGGATATATTCGAGTCACGGACAACGAGAGCTCTTGCACCTAGTGTTCTTTTGTTGCTTGTTTCAATGCTAATATAGACTCTTGCATGTTATGACTTGAATTGAATCACATACCTTGATTGCTTTACTTTTCAAAGTTCTTATATGGTTGCTAGCATGTCACCACAGAATTGATGCCTGATATCATTTACCTACTCGAGGACGAGCAGGAATTAAGCTAGGGTATGTTGATACATCTCAAACGTATCGATAATTTCTTCTCGTTCCATGCATGTTTTGTGTGATATTGCTATGATCTAGATACACTTTCATACACTTTTGATCATATTTGGACTAACCTACTAACTCAGTGCACCCCAGTGTCAGTTCCTGTTTTCTGCTGTGTTTTTATTTCAGTTTTCCCCCGTATAAAAAGTACTCCAAAAATCCGGCAAAAATAAGAAAAAAAAATCAGCGTGTCGGAAGCTTCCCGAAGCCCGAAGGAGGGTCAGGGAGCCACCACCAGGCGCCCAGGCGGCCACCTGGCGCGGCCAGGGGGGCGCCTGGACCCCTGGTGGCCCCCCTGGCAACCCCCTTTGCCTATTTCTTCTCCGTCACGGGAAACTCCCGAAGATAGAATCCTATTTTCGCAATCTCGCCTCTGTTCCGCCACCGCTATCGGGGGGATGGACCAAGCCCATAGACCCGGCATTAAGAATCTCCGGGCCGACTTACATATGGAGGCCCATAAAGAAGACCCGATGAGGAGTCTGACGTGCCAAGTGTGAAGATTGAAGCCCTAGAAGGAATTCGACTTACCTTGTATAGCACGTAGAAAACTTGTAAAGTAGAATAGAACTCCACATCGTGTAGGAGTCGGACTCTAGGAATCCCGGGACCCGGCGCCTTTATAAGCCGTGGACCACGGGAGCCAGAGCCAGAACTTACATCAAGCCAGGTTTAGACAACTCGCTCCAGAGCCTAGATCTCCACGAGACTAAGCCGGCGAAACATCATTACTGTAATCGATACGATGGACTCTTCCTATTGAGGAGTCGATCCCCTTATAGTCAAAAAGCAGGAATAGATCTTTACCGCACCGTCGGGGCCGAACCTGGGTAACTCGCCGAGTCCTGTTCCTATGTCGACTCTCTCCTTGAAATCACCTCGCAACAAAGGTCCCATGATAAGTCCGACTCTACGGACATCTGCCGTGAATTTCCCACGACAGTTGTCGCCCACCGTGGGGCCTGCGCTCGCAGGTGTTGAGATTCTAAGGGGAGCTCTGCAAGGGATGGAAGGATTCGTGACCGGGCGAATCACCAGGAGCCGGCGCGGAAAGCTCTGCATCGACGACTCAACTTGGGGGCCTGATGCCGATTCCGTCGAATCCGGTTATCGGGTCTCGATCGGAGCTATTCACATCTTCATCGGGAGAACGGACGGATCTGAGCCAGAGCCGGATCCTGAAGTTCCCCTGGAAACCTCGAGTCGGCGACATGCCGGCTCAAGGCACACCTTTGTTGGGTTCATCACTGGATCTCCGGAGCCGGCGTGCTCTGTCGAGCCTCTGACACCCAACACCACGGGAGAAACATCTGACGCTGACTCACACCCCAGTGAAACAAGCTTCTCAGATACTGTCTCTATCCGATCCGCCGGGAGCAACAGACTCGGCGCGGGAATGACTGAGTACAACCCCGACTTTCCACAGTATGAGCCTCCATATTGCGTGACAGTGTTCATGGCAGGCACCGAAGAGCAGGGAAGCCAGCCGGCTCAAGGTGCAACACAGAACCGAAATGTGGAGACGACTCACAACACGGCCCCTAACCAAGATAGGGAACAACCAGAAGTTCTTACAGGAGCAGAAGTCCTCTCAGATGCACTAAATGCCTTGGATGAAGCCTTAGCTGCGCCAATAGCACCTGAAAACCAGCAAGCTTGGAGAACTAGGGTCAACGGGCTCAAGGCCCAGGTGATGAGCATACGAAGAGAAATTAACTCCCAGAATGCGCAGATGGTGGAAAGGGAAACAGAGCTCACCCAAGAATCCAGGCGCTTGCGACACGAGTCGGAATTGATAGAAGCACAGAGACTGAGTCTCGCCAACGCACGCCCTGCAGGGCCCACGAGCCGGATCCCTGCTGACCTCCCGTCCCAGAGGCTATTCTAGGACACGAATCAGTCGACTCCCCCAGGGTACACGCCACCAAGGCAACATGTCCCCTCGACGCGGCAGGAACGGTTCCATACACCCCCGGATCACTACAACAACCCCATGGCCAATGTGGTGGCAGCGACACGGTACCTCGATAGCGTGCCTATACATGGAGACACCCCGGTAGACCAGGCCACTCTAGGGGCGATCGACCTGCTCAAAACCGCAATCACACAGCAAGCCCAGTACTCACAGGGATTTCAGTACCTACACGAGACCCCATACCGTAGTGTGAGCCGGCAAGCGGATTCACCAGCTCTGGCCGGCTCGAGCAGTCATCGCCAGCATCGCGCCCCGCCACCAGACCCGCCGGGGACGATAAGGATCCAAGACATGCCATCTAAACTCTACCCCGAATGCCGGATAGGGCAGATGGTCCAACTTCCACCCCAAGATCAAGACGCCGAGTTCATCAGCAGATCCGTGGGCAATCGATGCCTGGTGCCGGCTCTCCGTAATACACGCCTACCATCGGACTTTAAAGGCCCACGTAAGATCGCAAACTATACAACTGACATGGACCCGGTATTTTGGATCGAAAGTTATGACCTAGCCATGGACATGATGCAAGCCAGCGAAGGAGTGTGTGCCCGTTATCTCACAATGATGTTGGAAGGGCCGGCTCGCACATGGTTCAAAAATCTCCCGGAGAATTCCGTCACCTCCTGGACGGATCTCAAGGAAAAATTCATCCAGAACTTCCAAGGCACATGTCGGCGAGCTACCACGATCGTTGAACTGGAGCATTGTGTCCAGAAGGAAGGAGAGTCGACCCTGAGCTGGGCGCGACGGGTTGCAGAAATAATGGACTCTTCGGACATTATTACAGCCCAAACAACCGTCATCGTCTTGGAAAGGAAATGCAAGTTCGAGCCCTTGGTCCACAAACTTGGCCGACTCAAGAGGATGGTCAAAGATATAGGAGAGCTCATGAACGCAGTCATCAAATACGCCGAGTCTAACAAAACCAAGGATGCTGAACCTCAGCAGGATAAAGCCGGCCAGAACAAGAATGGTGCCAAAACATCCCAGAATCAGAATCAGCAAACCAAGCGACGACTTGACCAGACTACTTCTTACTTGGTAGCCAACACAAGTGTCGGCTCCCAAAGACAGAAGCAGGGGGGCAACAACTACCGCAGGCCGGAAGGAAACTTTCGCCCGAACAACTATGAAGCAACTATGAAGGGTCCTTGCCCGACCCATAGTAAACTCGGTCGCCCAGCCAATCACACCTGGGAAGAATGCTACTTCATGAAGGAATTTGCACGACGTGGAAACCAGGGACCTCCCGGGTCAGGTGGGGGAGCCGGCCAGAGCGGCAACAACCAGAATCCTTGTTACCAAGGAGCCGGCGCAACACCTCAACACCAAGGACCCGGAGGAGGAGCCCAACAAAATCAGTCCGGGCTCGCTGGATTCCAAGCAAACCCGAAACAACTCCACGACCGTGCAACATATCATGTTTTCACCACCAGAAGTTGCAGGAGGGATAGGAAGCTACAACGGAGAGCCGCTATGGCTGTGACCACAGAGACGGCTTGGCCCAGATGGCTCAATTGGTCAGAACAACCAATCACTTGGACAAGAGATGATCACCCCCAGTGGTAGAAAACCCAGGGACCCTGGCTCTGGTAGTCTCTCAAAAAATTGGTGGATACACACTTGACAAAGTACTCATGGACGGAGGAAGCAGCATCAACATCCTCTATTATGAAACCTTTCGCAGGATGGGCTGACCCAAAAACAGCTGCAACCCTCCAACACCGTTTTCCACGGAATAGTCCCTGGCAAGTCGGCACGCCCGATAGGCAAAATCTACCTGGAGACAACTTTTGGAAACGCCGAGAATTTCCGCTACGAGCTCATACCCTTTGAAGTGGTAAAACCCGAGAGCCCATATCACGCCATTTTAGGCAGACCGGCTTATGCCAAATTCATGGCTCGGCCATGTTACGTCGACCTGAAACTAAAAATGCCGGGTCCCAATGGCCCAATCACCGTCGATGGAAGTCGGTCCAGGGCAGTGGAATGTGATGAGCAGCACGTCAAGTTTGCCGAGTCGACGCGCGCCAAAGAGGACTTGTCAGCATACCAAGAAAAGGTAGACCCGACAGATCCCACGATCCTGAAGAAACCGACTCCCGACAACAACCCTAAGTTCCAACCGGCTCAGGATACAAAGAAAGTCGACTTTGTCCCTGGTGACTCCTCCCAGAAGTTCATCATTGGGATAGAGCTATCTGACAAATAGGAAACCCTCTGATATGCCAGGCGTCCCGAGGGAACTCGTTGAGCACCACCTAAATATATATCCAAAACTGAAGCCGGTCAAGCAATTCCATCGTCGCTTCAATGACGAGAGGAGAAACGTTACTGGGGAAGAGATAGCCCGACTCCTCGCCGCCGGATTCATCATGGAAGTCTTTTATCCAAAATGGCTCGCAAACCCGGTCCTCGTTTTGAAAAAGAATAGGACCTGGCGCATGTGCATTGACTACACGGATTTAAACAAAGCCTGCCCGAAGGATCCCTTCACGCTGCCTCGTATTGACCAGATCATAGACTCGACTGCGGGATGTGAGATCCTATGTTTCCTTGACGCCTATTCTGGCTATCACCAGATCAAGATGGCCCTTGAGGACCAAGAGAAGACGGCTTTCATCACCCCTTTCGGGATCTACTATTACACTTCCATGCCCTTCGGCCTTAAGAATGCGGGAGCCACATATCAGCGAACAGTGCAGAGTTGCCTCAAAGAGCAGATTGGGCGCAACGTGCATGCTTATGTGGATGATATAGTGATCAAGTCCCATTTGGCCGACTCACTCATCAGTGACTTGACGGAAACCTTCAAAAATCTGCGCAAATACCAGATGAAGCTAAACCCGGCTAAGTGCACCTTTGGGGTACCTGCAGGTAAACTCCTTGGATACATAGTATCAGAGAGAGGTATCGAGGCAAACCCAGAGAAAATCAACGCTATCATGACTCTTCAGAAGCCAGCCTCAGTAAAGGGAGTTCAACGACTCACAGGGTGTGTAGCCGCTTTGAGCCGGTTCATAAGCCGACTTGGTGAAAAGGCAATCCCCCTATATCGACTCCTGAGGAAATCAGAAACGTTTGTCCGGGATGACGAAGCCCGTCAGGCCCTAGAGTCACTGAAGAAACAATTATCCCAGGCTCCAATACTGGCAACTCCTAAGCCTAAAGAACCTATGTTACTTTACATCGCAGCCAACAATCGAGCGGTCAGCGCCGTGGTTGTTATCGAACGTATGGAAGCCGGCAAGGAACACCCTCTGCAAAGACCAGTTTATTACATCAGTGAGGTTTTAACTTTATCAAAGCAACGCTATCCTCACTAGCAGAAATTGGTTCTTGGGGTATTCATGGCAAGTCGAAAACTTAAACATTACTTCCGGGAGCACCCCATAACTGTGGCCAGCTCAGCACCACTTGAAGATATCATCCAAAACCGGGAAGCAATGGGAAGGATTGCAAAGTGGGCCATAGAGTCGGGGGCTTATCACATCAAATACAAGCCGCGAACGGCCATTAAGTCCCAAGCGCTAGCCGACTTCATCAATGACTGGACAGAAATCCAAACAACGCCGGAGAAGCCAGTCACCAAATATTGGACGATGCACTTCGATGGAAGCCGGAAGCTTCAAGGGTCAGGGGACGGCGTGGTTCTTACCTCACCTAAAGGGGAGAAATTCTGCTATGTTCTACAGCTATAGTTCACTTGTACCAACAATGCATCAGAATATGAAGCCTTGCTTCATGGACTGCGGCTCGCTCGTGAGATGAACATAAGTTCGATCCAATGCTATGGCGACTCTGATCTCGTTTCTCAACAAGTGTCATGAAAATGGGACTCCAAAAATCCCATAATGGCAGCTTATCGATGAGAGGTGCAAAGACAAGCCGGATTTTTTGTTGGATACCAGGTGGATCACGTGGACCGAAGGGAAAACGAAGCAGCAGATGCCCTCTCCCGACTCGGCTCTCAGCGAAAGCCGGTCCCTCCAAACGTATTCCTGGATTTCCTAACAAATCCGTCTGTACAACCACCAACAGAGGAAGACATAGCAGAGCCGGACCCAGATTCGGCTCTGGTCGCTGCAATACATGCTACACCCTCATGGGAAGGACCGTTTGTGGTCAGCAAAAACCTGTACAACGGATCCTACTACCTAGTGGATATACGAGAGAAAGCGAACACGCGCACAAGCATGGAGGAGACTCCCAGGCCGTGGAACATCACACAACTCCGTCCATATTACACTTGAGTAGAAACAGGAACATTACTGTACGCTTCATCAAGTCGACATACGTCGCACTGGCTTTCGCCACAATATATATTTATAAGCCGACATTGGTCGTGTCGGCTTTCGCCATCAAAATATACATAAGTCGACTTTTGTCACGCTGGCTCTCGCCACATACAACTAAGTCAACTTAAGTCGGAAACGGCTACTGCCATACCAAACTCTACTTTACTTTTTGTTTCATGGCATTTAAATTTTTTGCATCATACATTTGCATACATTGCATTATTATATATCAAAGACCTGGGGGCTTGATCTACCCCTTTATTGGTACTGAGCATGTATATTGCTTATTCAGGGGAATCGGGGAGTTCGATGACAATCATTGACTCTTTATCCGATAACTCGGCATATATATGTAAAAATAATTGTGTATAAGCTTATTCAAGGGCAGTAGGGGGCTCAATATCACTCATCGACTCTTATCTGAAGAAATCCCGGCATATACATGAAATGGAAAAACACGCCTTGGCCTGTATAGGTTATGCTCATATGATCTAAATACGCGAAACCCGGCTAGAAACTCTCAAGAAGAAGTTTTAAAGAAAACGGAAAAACGCTGATCAATGTCAGACGGCATACAGAGGAGTTCCGACTCATGGATAACCCAAAATTCTTCTCAAACAAAGAGAAGATGAGGAAAAGATGAATCCAGAGTCGACTTCTATATGAGCCTTTATATTTTCTTTTTTCATACATTAGCATCATTACATACTCTTTTCATTTTTTCCAAAAAATTATATCTTGAGCATTGACCTGTGTGACTCAGTATGACACAAAAGATGTTCATACTGACTCATGGGGACTATAGCTCAAAAAATTCTCTATGACTCAGTATGACACAAAAAATGCTCATACTGACTCATGGGGACTATAATTCTTTCATTATATCTTCTGCATATATAAAGTCGACCTCAGTCGCGACGGCTCTCGCCACATATAAAGCCGACCTCGGTCGCAATGGCTCTCGCCACATATAAATCCGACCTCGGTCGCAACGGCTTTCGCCACATATAAAGCCGGCCTCGGTCGCAACGGCTCTCGCCACATATAAAGTCGACCAGGCAAATTACAAGATAGACCTATGTGACTTGGCACTGCACACAGATGCACACACCACCTCATGGGGACTACACTTCAAGGTTTCTTCTCAAAGAAGACTCGGTACATCACCCAGCTGAATATACCGACTCTTGGGGAGTAACACTTCAAAAAAAATATGCAAGAAATTATAAGTCCCAGGTTGTTGCAGGAAAGACAACCCGACACTTGGGGGCTACACTACTTTGAAGTATCATAAACACAAAGTATTTTTTGATGACCCGGTACGGCATATAAACATGACCATACCATCTCATGGCGGTTACAAGTCGATCTGTCCTATGAGTCGATTACCGGACACTATATTCTTCTGAATCGACTCAGGGGGCTACAGATACTTACACTATCATAAGTGGTCGTCTCTCATATACTCCGAGAAATTTTTTCAAGTCAGGAATAAAAACCGACTCATAAACTCATGGACTCAACAAAAGTTCATATATTTCATTCATCAAACCAACTGGATTTTACACCAAAGGAAGTAACCTTACAAGAAAAAGGAAAACTCGGCAAACTACTAAAAGGGAGAAAAACCTACAGCTTCAGGCATCTTCTTCAGAGTCGACCTCCTCCTTTGTTCAAACATCTTCTTCACTAAGGAGCTCTTCATCGCTGGAGTTCTCCACACAACAGCAGGCTCGGTCTCCATCCGAGTCAAAGATCCTAGCTGACAAAGTGTCTTCACCATCAAACTTGAAGATAATGGTGTCTCCTCGAGAAATATTCCTGGAGCGAAGAAAAGTTTTCCAACCTTTCTCAAAAAACATGGTGCCTTGGTTAGAAAAATTAACTTTCACCCAGACAGGCCCATGAGGACATCCATCAGATCGGAGCCAAAAACTCGAAGGCGATGAGTCAAACACCAGTTGCGAAAAAGACTCAGGAAGTTTGATCCAGCGACGAATCATCCGGATATGAACCAAGAATTCATTCCTCTCAGGAGAAGAAGGGGGAGATTCAGAAGGAGAGGAAGCATGAACACTTCTTCCCCTACCTCTGCCACGACCACGACCTCTACCACGACCGCGACCTCGAGTACTTGCACGAGGATCAGGATCATTGGAGGCCAAAGGCGAAGAGGTCTCTAGCTTAGGATCCATGAAGAAAGTAGGAAGAAGAACAAGAGGAGAGGATGCGGTTGAAAGATCAAGCTATTCAAGGGATATTTATAATAGATTCACGAAGAGGGTCCATTAATGCCACAATAAACAAGAGATAATGTAAGGCCTGATATGCGATACTGTTCTAGATCTAGATGTTTCCATCCAGATCCGGGGACGAAGCACATATCGGTCCCACCGCGACATATGACGAAGTCATATGCCCCGGATTTCTAACATGATATCACAACATTACAGATACAAGGATACAAAATCTCATAGAATCGACATACAACTGCCTTAAATACAATACATCAGCGGAAGGTATATGTCTGAGTACAGACTACAATCAAATGCCTACTGGAAAAGAGAAAAACATTGATCCCCATAACCACACGGGTCCAGGCCCTCCGCCAGGATCCGCCTAACTATTCGTCGTCGAGCCTCCACATGAAACGTCGATCACCATACCTTTTGTCGATCAGGAACCCTGAAAAGAGTTTTGGGGTAGTATCATGAGTACAGAAGTACTCAACATCCAACTGTTGTGGTCATCTGACCTAGCAAGGACTTCATCACTCGTCATTCTAGGACAACTAGTAGTTTACGGTAAGGATGGGGTAAGTGTTGAGGTTGCTGCCGCACTAGCATTTATGAAGTGGCTAACGATCTAGAGAGTAAGATAAGAGGCGAAGCATTCGATGAGGAATCGCCTCCAACAAGTCTTTCTATCAACTACTACGCAAACATAACACCTATCCTATCCTTGTCCTCCTCTTCGCATCCCGACGAAGAAGAAGCAGTCAAGGCACACACACGTTGATCAAGTTATATTAAGATTATCTCAGTTGTTGTTGTCTATGAACAAGGAGTAGGTCTCAAGTCGTCCATAACCGTGGACACGGCTTCTCGAAAAGATTTAACCCTGCAGGGGTGTACCAACTGCCCATTACAAGGCTCCGCACGCACGCCCATCTCTCTCAGTTTCTACCCATCACAGTCAACCATTTTATGATTTAGTTCCAAGAGATCCGAAACGACAGGTCCCTCTAACTAACAACGAACAAATCCGGGTGGCCCCCGGGGAGTCGACACCCAATCCAAAAGCCGGCCACGGTCTCGGATCAGACTCTTCCATATGGCTAAGGTCGGGGTTAGCCTCACCTATATAACAGGGGACTTCCCTAGCTCACCAGTGTGGACCAACAAAGGAACTCTGTCTCTGCTTGGCCGAGTTGTTTTAAATCCACTGGCTGCAGACCAGTTATGCATGCGGGTTTCAAATGGTAAATCATCTTGGGCCACCACTAGAAATGTTTGAAGCTAGGTAGGTAAGAAGAGGGGACCCCAGAGTATCCCACCCGCGGTTAGGCACGCTCAGTCTTAAAACCAATACCCGGAACTCGGGTCCTAGGTGACTGGAATGGAACAAAGCGTCGGGGCGGGATAGCCTAGACCTTCCATCCTTCGTCGAATATAGTCAACATTATAATAATCATATCATCAACAACAATATAATAATGTGATTGCCCAAACCAAGGATTAACAGGGTAACATCGTAGCATCCTAAGCATGCATACTAAGCAGGGGCTGAGCAACGAGCAATAGTAACATAGCAGTACAAGGTTTGCTGGGAGGGGACATGGCTGTATCGGTTTGAAAGAGGCTATAAACATGTGGTAGGATCAAACATCGAACCTATCCTAGACTAGCATGCAAACCGCTGGTTGAAATAGAATGGATCATAAGTAATGTATAGTCCTTGCCTGTTGATAAGTAGGGTTCCGAAGGTGTAGCTGATCGCACGCTCGCATCGTCTCCGAAGGTACCCGTGGAAGCACACAAGACGGTAAACACTGGAAATCAATCAACGAGCAAGCGTCTATTACTACGAAGCAAACACAAGCACGCATCAACAAGAAGGAAACACGAGACATCGCACCTACCATCGAGAGCGGTGACTAACAGGTTAAGTGGAGTACTCGTCACACACGACGATACCACACATTTAGAAAGGTTCAAGTTGTTTATCTACACAAGGTGAGCAAAGATTATTAACATGGCATATCACTCAAGCATGGCATATCACACAAACATGGCAAGAGGTGAAGCATAAATAAACTACCTAAGCTAGTCAATTTAAGTGGGGTGAAATCCTAGACATGGCAAACTATTGCGGACCCCACGATAAAAATGGAATTTGGTACTGTTCTGCCCTAAACATAATTTAATTATTTTTATTAGCAAGCAAGAGCAGCATAAACACAATCTACATGCAATTCTAGTCAAGTTTCACATAAAGAACATTTTAATCGGAGCACCGGTTAAAAAGTTATTAAATAAACAATTTACAGTGGCAAGTTTGTAATTAGCAAGTAAACATCATGTAAACAAAGTCAAACATAACAAAGAAGCACATTTTAAGAATCTACACGAAATTCTAAGCAATTTACATGTAGAACGCGTCATGATCCGAGCTACCGTTAAAAATATATTCGCATCGCAAAAAAACTATAAAATCTGCCATTTTTATTAAAAGAAAAGAGCCACTAGTGCTCCTGGGCCGAATCTGAAGCTACTGGGCCTAAAGAGGGGGGCGTTTCTTAACTAACTGTCGCCCACAGGCGCTATAAATCTACTGGGCTGGCCCAACTACAAAAAAAAGGGGCAGCTCACCTCGCGGGCCTGGCCCATGCAGGGGTGGGCGACGAATAGCCTCTCGTCGCTCGGGGCGAGAGGAAGCAGACGGCTGAGGCGCGCGGGCTCGGCCGGTTGGAGGTGTTGGAGTTGGGCCGCGCTGGTTACTGCGTCGCAGGTCGGCCAACAACAGCGGTCAACGGGCGGTCGGGGCCGTGCTCCCGACTCCGGCACGGGCTGGGGGCGGCCGTCGCACCGGCGGGCAGGGGCGGCGCAAGGCGGTGCTAGGAGGTTGGAGAGACAGCGAATCCAAGCGCGTCGTCGTGCGTGGTGGCGCGGAGGCCACCGGATCCGGCCGTAGTGCGGCGCCGGCGGGGTTGGTGACTGGCTGGCAGTTTGCAAAATATCCCTGGTTTTTCTGTCGCGCGCGCGGTGTCTACGTTTCTGACCGTCGGGGGTCCGCAGGACCTCTGATTCGGGTAAAACCTTGAACTGCGCGATCAGTGCGTCGAGCCGACGACGTTCACCTCGCGCTGGAACCGTTCTGAGAACAATTTCTGTGTCGGGACCCGGAATATGCGTATGTAATTCCAGCCACGATGCAATCACATGGAGAGCCGAGAGCCGTACCCACTTGTCTAAGCAGACAAGGCCAAGCACAGAACACTTCCGGAAAGCATCGAACGTGCGGGACATCCCATCCAGGCCGGATGATCAACTGAGATGGGTCCTTATCGTCCGCTCACAAGTCTAAATGCTTATGGGTGGTGAATCCCATACTCATAGGCAAGTCGCCTCAACCATGTTATCGATTGAATCCTAACTCTTACATAGACTTACTCCAGCCCGATCACTTAGTCGGGGTCTAGGGCGGGCTCGATCATACAACAAAGTGTGCACGTGACAGAGTCACGAGCAATCGCATCGCGATGCCCCAAGCTGCGCACATCTAAGGGCCACTTGGTGTATAAAAGACCGCCAGCCAGATCACAACTAAGGTCTCGGAAACCCATACTAAGACATGCATGTTATAAACATACACGCAGCACACATGCCTAGTATGAACAACATGTATCATCACATAGCTCTACAAAGTGTATCTGTATTGACTAACACATAGAGCATACAAAGATCACATGTCTGCGATCATCATTACATCATACAACGGAAGCAAATTAGGTCTGAGTACAGACAAGTTTAACAAATGGCTTAGAGAAGCCTTGTTCAACATACATGCCCTTCCACGAGGGACCAGACTGCTGTCTGGAACTATACTAGCTTAGTCAACGTCGGGCTTCAGGAAGGTGTCTCCTTCGGGGTCTGGGTTTCCATCTAAAACATAGAATAAGCAAACGTGAGTACAAAGTCGTACTCAGCAAGACTTACATCAGATCTATACTACTCATGCTCAAGTATCAAGGTAAAGGGAGGTGGGGTTTCATCATGCAGAAGTGGCAGCTTTGACTTGGCTAGTCCTGTAGTACGAGTACCAGACTTGAGGTAAGAAGCGTACACGAGTCCACTACCAAGTCTCCAACCAATACACCACTATGGATACTTCCTCGACTTCCCTACGAGGAGCACACCATAGCACTCACGCTTATCTTGCGAGTTTTAGAAGTATCCATTCAAGTTGTCTAATAATCAGGTACAACTTTCCAAATAGTCCATTGTCGGGACTCGGGGTTTGCGTATGTAATTCCTGCTACAACTCAATCATATGAAGAGCCGAGAGTCGTACCCACTTGTCTAAGCAGACAAGGCCAAGCACAGAACACTCTCGGAAAGCATCAAACGTGAGGGGCATCCCATACAGGCCGGATGATCAACTGAGATGGGTCCTCATCACCCGCTCACAAGTCTAAATGATTATGGGTGGTGAAATCCCATACTCATAGACAAGTCGCCTCAACCATACTATCGTTTGAATGATACCACTTACATAAACAGACTCCAGCCTGATCTCTTAGTCGGGGTCTCGGGCGGGCTCAATCATACAACAAAGTGTGCCACGTGACAGAGTCACGAGCAATCGAATCGCGATGCCCCAAGCTGCGCACATCTAAGGGCCACTTGGTGTATAAAAGACCGTCGGCAAGAACTCAACTAAGCTATCGAATCCCACACTAAGACATGCACGTTATAATCATACACGCAACATACATGTCTAGTGTAAACATCCGGTAACACAACATGAACTCTACAAACTCATAGTTTTATTGCATCTGCTATACAGAGCAGATATAGTAGTGTTACAAGCAGAGATCACATAACTGTGACCCAACATTACGTCATACAACAACGGAAGCAAATTATGTCTTAGTAAAGACGAGGTTAAAAAATGGCATAAGAAGCCTTTAAGAAAACACAACGACCCTCCAGAGGGACCAGGCTGCTGTCTGGGACTACATTACTTCGTCGGCGTCGAGCTTGAGGGGGAGGCCACCATCTGGGTCAGTGGTCTCGTCTCTAAAACATAGAATAAGCAAACGTGAGTACAAAGTCGTACTCAGCAAGACTTACGTCAGAACTATACTACTCATGCTCAGGTATCAAGGTAAAGGCAAGTGGGGTCGTAATGCAGAAAGATTTGACTTGGCTATCCTGTACTACGACTACATAGAGTTGAGATGAGAGGCGCACATGAGGTCATCTAATCTTGATCACCACATCAATACACAACCATGGATCCTTCCTCGACTTCCCCACGAGGAAGCAACCCAAAGCACTCACACTTATCTTGAGATTTTTATAGTATCCATTTGAGTTGTCTAATAATCAAGTAAAGATCTCCAAGTAGTCCACAACCGCGGACACGACTATTCGAATAGTTCATTAACCCTGCAGGGGTGTACTTCTTCACATACGTAGCTACCACTTACCGCCTAGAACTCGTCACCTTCAAGTGGTGTCGGCGAGGATAGTACCACGACACTTACCTCATGGCTCCAACTCTAGTCCAGGGGATCGCCTATCTGAGTATGTACCCCAATCGGGAATCCGGCCGGGGTTTCCGTTCAGGACCCAGACGATGTATGGACGGTCGGACAAGCCCACCTGAACGGATGGTGCTGCGCTTGCCTAAAACCGTGCTACGTTATGAAATCAAATAGAAGAACAATTAACCCATGCGAATCCTGGACCATAGTCGGGGTGAGTTAGTAGGTCGAGAGGGGTCAATGAGCCCAACATGTGATAGTAATCTGTGTCTTGGATCACAACACAAGAACTCGGGGCCTAGGGCAGTGTAAATGAGACAACCCACTGTGTACTCCTACATAGCCTCTCATTGTTCACTTATATTATGGTGACTTCATCAACACGTTACCACCTTGTTGCATGTGTTCACTACCATCCCGATACATCACCAGATGGATCAACTTCATTGCAAACAACTCTAGCATGGCATAGCATAACATGGATGAAGGGCCACATGATGAACACAAACAATCTTCTATCTGCTAGGTTGAGGTCTGATTAATACTGTGGCAGAAATGATAGGTCATGCAAAGGATGGGTTCAAATAGTGGTAGAACGGTAACATGTGAATCACCTAATCATGCATAAGAGAACAAGAGGGAAACTGGATTTTTATAGATATGATCAAAGGGGGTTTGCTTGCCTTATTGTCGGGACTCGGGGTGCCACTCTTCGGAGAAAACAGGAACTACGTCTAGCGATGGATCTATCGAGAAGAAACAAACACCGAGACAACAAAGTATAAAATTGCAATGCTCAAACAAGAAATGAATCATGGCATGGTACTGATGTGATCTAGGTTCAATTTGTCACATGTTAATTGAAGTTGATTTGAATAAGAAGTTCAAATTAAAACTCCAACTGTTGTTCAAATTAGCCAAAGTTGCATTTTCTAATGTTTGGTCTTTGTAAACTATGTTGTCATGTGTATGATATGCCTCTGATGTTCATGTGATAAGGTTGGCATTGCAAAGATTTAAACATTTATTTTGAATTATTCCAAATAACCCAATTAGCTAAATGCTACTGGTCCATCATCATAGATGTGTTTTTCATCTATGAAAATATGATATTTCGAATCCTTGCATTTTTTCTGCTGATTTTTCATATATTATTTATTTGATTTGGAGTTATGGTTTAAAAGTTATTGAATTTCAAAGATTTAGCAATTTTCTGGATTTTTAATAAACAGAGAAATTGATTATTGCGTCAGTATGACGTAGGGCTGATGTCAGGGGGGCTGACATGTGGGCCACCACTGTCAGTGACTCTGTGTTAAATTCCGTTTTAATTAATTTGACAGGGGATTAAGGGGGACGTGGCCCCACCTGTCATTGGCTAAAGAGGGGGATTAGGAGTGGGGGGTTAGCGCTAATGGCCAAACCGGCCGGCGGCTAGCCGGCGACAGCCACGGGGCACGGCGGCGCCCACGTAGCAGGCGGATCCGGCCACGGGGAGGCACGGGGAGACCACCAGAACGCTCCTCGTGCACGTCCGCGTCTTCTGGTGCCCACAGGGAGGCATGGGGGGCGCTGTAGCCTTGCCGACGTCGAGCTCGGGCGGCGGCCGTGCTCGGGCTCGACGGAGCGGGTGACAGAGAACGCTAGAGCGAGCGGGGTTAGTGGGGAATTGAGCGCATGCTCACCCTGAGCGCAGAGGTGGGGTCGGGGAGGCCGGAGGAAGCGGAGCGGCGGCGAATTTAACAGCGAAGACCCGGCGGCCGCAACGGAGGACGGCGACTCGGGCGTCGCGTAGGAGGCGTCCGGAGACGATTGGCTCGGCGGGGAGGAACCTGACGACGAGGCGGAGCTCCTGGACAGCTTTTCTCGGCGAGGGGGGCACGGTGGCCATGTGTGCGCGAGACGGCGGCCGGCGGCGAGCTTCGGGCACGCGTGAAAATGGCGAGAAAAGGAGGGGAACGACCTAGGAGAGGAGGGGGAAAGGAGTAGCGCGTGCGTGGCATCTCCACGGCGAGGAGATAGGGCTCGGGGGCAAGCAGGAGGTGGCAGCGGCGCCGGCATGGTCGCCACGCAGCGGCCTGCCTGCCTAGCGCGGGGAAGAAGACACCCTTCCCCCTAGGCTGGGCCACCTCGGTTAGTTGGGCCCAGGTAAGATGGCTCTGCCCTTTTTCTTTCTTTTTTTTCTTTTTATTGCTTTATGTTTTATTTGTTTTGCCTAGGAAAAAATACCAAAGCATTTTTATAAAAACCCCAAATATTTTATTTGGACTTATGTGACATATAGCTAGTCACTCCCAAGATTTGAAGATTTTTGAAATTCAAATAGCATTTAAATTTAATTTCCAAGCCTCTAATTGAATTTTTGAAAAATCCATGAGCATGGGTTTGACTCCAAATCATTTTTAAAATGATCACACTCATTTATAGGACTTTTCAAAATTGTTTGGAGGATTTTTGGAAAAACTTTTTATCTGGCCTTTTTTTTAAATTCATTTTGAGGCTTTTCCAAATCCCCAATTATTAAATAGGAAAATTAAACATGATGCCTTAATTCTATAAATAAAAAGCACATACCAAAAGTAGGGTTGTGACAACTCGCCCCCACTCAAAAGAATCTCGTCCCGAGATTCAGAAGTTGTCGGGAAGAGGGTGGGGTATTCAACTTGAAGATGATCTTCTTGTTCCCAGGTGGCTTCTTTTTCAGAATGGTTGGACCATTGCACCTTGAGGAACTTGATCTTTTGACGTCGGGTGGTGCGCTCAGCTTCATCGAGGATACGGACAGGGTACTCTTGATATGACAGGTTTTCTTGGAGATCAAGCGTTTCGTGGTCTACTTCGCGGATGGGGTCCTTGAAGCAACGCCTGAGTTGAGATACATGGAAGACATCGTGAACCTGAGAAAGATGCGGCGGTAGTTCAAGCTGGTAGGCAACTTCTCCACATTTAGCTAGAATGCGAAAGGGGCCTATGTAACGTGGGGCCAATTTGCCTTTGATACCGAAGCGATGGGTTCCCTTCAGAGGAGTAACCCGGAGGTAAGCTTTCTCGTTCAGCTCGTAGCTTTCTGGCCTATGATTACAATCATAGTAGCTTTTCTGACGAGACTGGGATGTTTTCAATTGCTCACGAACAATGTGAACCTTCTCTTCTGCTTCCTGGATCATATCCGGTCCAAAGAATTGTCTTTCACCGGCTTCTGACTAGTTCAATGGTGTTCAACATTTTCGTCCATAGAGAAATTCAAAGGGTGCCATGCCCAAGCTAGATTGGAAGCTATTGTTATAAGCAAACTCGGCGAATGGAAGAGATTTCTCCCAACTCTTTCCGAATGACATAACACAGGCTCTGAGCATGTCTTCGAGAACTTGATTGATTCTTTCTACTTGACCACTTGACTGGGGATGAAAGGCGGTGCTAAAGGAGAGATGGGTTCCCATAGCATTTTGAAATTTTTCCCAAAATCGAGAGGTGAAAAGACTTCCACGGTCTGAATTGATTTCCAAAGGAACACCATGGAGAGAGACGATCCGAGAGACATATAAATCCGCTAACTGGCTAGCAGTTATACCCTCGCGAACAGGAAGAAAATGAGTAACTTTGGAAAGACGGTCAATGACCACGAAGATGGCATTGTTTCCCTTTTGAGATTTTGGAAAGCCAGTGATGAAATCCATACTTACTTTATCCCATTTCCACTCAGGAATGGCTAAAGGTCGAAGAGTACCAGCAGGTCTTTCATGCTCTGCTTTCACACAACGACAAACATCGCACTCAGCAACATATCGAGCGATTTCTCGCTTCATCCTAGTCCACCAAAATCTCTGGTGTAGATCTTGATACATCTTAGTACTACCAGGATGAATCGAGAGAGGGGTGTCATGGGCTTCCTTAAGGACCTTCTGCCTTAGATTCCTATTCTTCGGAACTACCATCCTATTCTCGAAGTACACAGTACCCTCATTGTCTAGGGTAAAACATTTGGCCTTACCGCTAGCAATGTTTTGTTTGATATATCGGATACCTCGAGCACGTTGTTGAACAACTTTGATTTGATCCTCAAGGTTTGGTTTCACTATCAAGGTGGAAAGGAATCCATGAGGAACAATATCGAGATTAAGCTTTCGAAATTCCTCATAGAGAAGTGGTTGATACTGTTGTAACATGAGGTTGTTACAATACAACTTACGACTTAGTGCATCAGCCATGACATTGTCTTTGCCTGGGGTGTAAGAGATACTTAAGTCATAATCTTTTATCAACTCTATCCACCGTCTTTTCCTGAGGTTAAGATCTGGCTGGGTGAATATGTATTTGAGGCTTTGGTGAATGGTATAGATTTCACAACGATTACCAAGGAGGTAATGTCGCCAAGTCTTCAAGGCATGAACTACGGCAGCGAGTTCAAGATCATGGGTAGGATAGTTATCTTGATGTGGACGCAACTGGTGTGAAGCATATTCTACCACATGTCAATCTTGAATAAGTATGCATCCTAACCCTTGCCGTGAAGCATCACAATAGATTTCGAGATCCCTTTTGGTGTCTGGAGGCGCAAGTACGGGTGCAGAAGTCAATCTTCTTTTAATCTCTTGAAAGCTTTCCTCACACTTGGGGGTCCATTCGAATTTCTTATCTTTCTTGAGGAGTTCAGTTAGAGGCTTTGCAATTTTGGAGAAGTTCTCAACGAAGCGGCGACAATAGCTTGCTAGGCCAAGAAAACTCCTAACTTGCTTAACCGATTCAGGTGGAGTCCAGTCAAGGATGGCCTGAACTCTCTCTGGATTCACAGCAATGCCTTTTGCAGAAATCACGTGGCCTAGGTAGGTCACTTCTGGAAGCCAGAATTCACATTTGGAAAACTTAGCATAAAGGCGATGCTCTCTAAGTTTCATCAATACCAGCCTAAGATGCTCAGCATGTTCTTCTTCATTCTTCGAGTATATAAGGATATCATCGAGGTAAACCACAACGAACTTGTCCAAATACTCCATGAAGATCGAATTCATTAAGCGTGAAAAAGTGGGTGGGGCATTGGTTAAACCGAAGGACATGACGGTGTACTCGTAAAGACCATAACGAGTAGTGAAAGCCGTTTTGGGAATGTCCTTGTTTCTGATTTTGATTTGATGATAACCTAATCTCAAATCCATTTTTGAGAAGACAGAGGATCCAGCAAGTTGATCATAAAGATCATTGATCCTGGGAAGTGGGTACTTGTTCTTTATCGTCGCTAGGTTTAGCGGACGATAGTCTACGCACATCCTTTCTGTTTCATCTTTCTTCGTTACGAATAGAACGGGGCAACCCCATGGCGATGAGCTAGGGCGGATGAAGCCTTTTGCCAACGAAGCTTCAAGTTGGATTTTAAGCTCAGCTAACTCATGTGGGGCCATTCTATATGGGCGTCTAGAAATTGGGGCGGTTCCTGGGATAAGATCTACAATGAATTCTCCACATCTGTCAGGGGGCATTCCTGGCAGCTCTTCTGGAAAGACATCCGGAAGGTCACAAACTATCAGAATATCTTCAAGGTTAGGAAGGGGATGTTCATTCAACGAATAAAGCTGGGTTTCTAAACCTTGAGATGCGAAATGGACTATCTTGCTGGAAGGATGAGTGAGTTGAACCGATTTAGTGGCACAATCAATCTTGGCACGGTGTTTTGACAACCAATCCATACCTAAGATGATATCGATATCTGAAGATTTGAGGGCTATGAGAGAAGAAAGGAATACAACATCCTCAACAACAATTTCATTTTCATGACTTACCCTACTGGTACGCCACGTGGATCCTGGAGTTTTAATCATGAAAGGGGTAGGCAACTCCTCAAATGAAATGTCATGCAGGAGTGCGAACTTTTTAGACAAAAAGGAATGAGAGGCTCCAGAATCAAATTGAACAGAAGAAGGTTTGGAGTTAACAGGAAGTGTACCAAGTACAACCTTAGTATCCTCTTGGGCTCCTTTGATGGTGGCATGGTTCACACGTTCGTATTCAACAATACAGGACATGGCTTTGGAAGGCTTTGGTGGCTTAGCTTTGGCTTTATGTTCTGGACGAGGAGGAACATTCTCATGCAATGAACACTGCCGTGCAATTTGGCCAGGATTACCACACTTGTAGCACACTCGGGTGTTAGGTTGTGGAGTTTGGATGGCATGCTCTCTACTATCTTTCTGGGTTTTATTGTTTTGTGGAAATGGTCTTGGAATCAAGTGTGAAGGAAGGGCACTAGTTGGGATCCAAATTCGACGTTTCTGAGAACCCGAACTAGAAGAGGAAGCAAGATCACGATCACACTTGCGAGACTCTTCAAAGACCTCATTTCCATGCTTAGCTCTGAATGATCTATTGACCAAATCCTCGAAGTTGACAAATTCAAGGAGATTGAGATCATGATGAAGGACATGGTTAAGTCCCTTGCGGAACCTTGCCTGCTTCTTGGCATCGGTTGATATCTTCTCAGGGGCATAACGAGAAAGACGATTAAACTCAGTCCTGTACTGATGAATAGTCATATTTCCCTGAGATAGGTTGCATAACTCTTCCCTCTTTCTTTCCATCAGCTCATCCAGAATTTGGTACCCTTGGAAGGCATCACGGAACTCCTGCCAAGTCACTACGAGACCATCAGGCTGCACTGCAACAAAACTTTCCCACCATTCACCAGCAGCACCTTCGAGGAAGTATGCCGCGAACATCACACCATCATCTGGGGAAACATGCGCCGTCTCAAGCTTACGCTCGATGGAACAGAGCCAATCATCGGCATCAAGGGGCTCAGATGAACATCGGAAAACCGGCGGGTTAAAAAGGATAAAATCCTGGATGGATATTACCGCATCTCGTTGAAGAGAAGTATTCTTCTCAATGAGCTCCAAAAGGCGTGTTTGATCACGTCGATTTCGCTCAGCCTCCATCATGATTTCCGCTGCAGAAGGCGGTGAAGGAGGATCATCATCACCACTTTGATTACCGTGACCAGATTCAACACATCTAGTTCCACCTGACATTCTGTGTGATAAAAATCAACAATCAGAGTAGGATTTATGATGGAATCAAAGTAAAGATGACATAACTTAAGAGCGGACAAGATTGTAATGCAAAAGCATTGGAATCACTGGAAACACGGGACAAATCGGACATCATAACGGCTATACCGGGGTGAAAAAATGAATCAATCTGCAAGAATGATCAGAACCTTCTCAAAAGGCTTGATGGAATGGTGACTCTAGACAACCAAAACATTCCTACAGCTAATGAGAAGAAAACAACGCGATGTTCTAGTATAGACATAGATGAGCCTAGTCCTATCTTCCCGTAGAAAAGTTGAGGGTGACTCAGAACTCAGATCGATGAGGGTAAGGAGAAAAATGAAGTCTTACGTTGTTCCCTTATACCCAAAGTAACTATATAACTATAGAATGCTAGACTCGACTTCGACCAAGGTTTAGTAATCCTACAGGCAGTCCTGCTCTGATACCAAGTCTGTCGGGACCCAGGGTTTGCGTATGTAATTCCTGCTACAACTCAATCATATGAAGAGCCGAGAGTCGTACCCACTTGTCTAAGCAGACAAGGCCAAGCACAAAACACTCTCGGAAAGCATCGAACGTGAGGGGCATCCCATCCAGGCCGGATGATCAACTGAGATGGGTCCTCATCGCCCACTCACAAGTCTAAATGATTATGGGTGGTGAAATCCCATACTCATAGACAAGTCGCCTCAACCATATTATCGATTGAATGATAACACTTACATAAACATACTCCAGCCCGATCTCTTAGTCGGGGTCTCGGGCGGGCTCAATCATACAACAAAGTGTGCCACTTGACAGAGTCACGAGCAATCGCATCACGATGCCCCAAGCTGCGCACATCTAAGGGCCACTTGGTGTATAAAAGACCACCGGCAATAACTCAACTAAGCTATCGAATCCCACACTAAGACATGCACGTTATAATCATACACGCAACATACATGTCTAGTGTAAACAGCAGGTAACACAACATGAACTCTACAAACTCATAGTTTTATTGCATCTGCTATACAGAGCAGATATAGTAGTGTTACAAGCAGAGATCACATAACTGTGACCCAACATTACATCATACAACAACGGAAGAAAATTATGTCTTAGTAAAGACAAGGTTAACAAATGGCTTAAGAAGCCTTTAAGAAAACACAATGACCCTCCAGAGGGACCAGGCTACTCACTACAAGAAATATGCTAACTTGTGACCCTACATATTGGTCACTGAAAGGTCACTGTTCTTCATTTGTGACCTTTCTGTGACCAAAATCAATTGGTCAAAAGCTGAGGGTCGCAAAGCGGACAATGTGACCTTTTTTTTCTGAAATGGTCATAGATGATTGTGACCAAACCAAAGGTCGTAGATGTTGTGACCAATTGGTTTGGTCATTGGCTTATTGGCCAGGCCACGTCAGATCCAACGTGGCAAGCTGATGTGGCAAAATCAACCCGATCCAATTGAGCCAATTATATGGGCCTAGCACAACAATTCAACCCATTTAATTTACTTTTTCCTTTCAATTTTGATCAGTCAGATGGGCCAAGCCCAATATTTCAGCCTTTTTATTTCCTGAGATGTGGCCTTTTTGGCTCAGTGGCTATAGTTTTCTATTTTTCACTCCACTAGTCTAGTGGGTCCCAATTGTCAGGTTCTGGTAAGTGGGTCCCAATTGTTAGGTTCAGATAAGTGGGACCCAATTGTCATGGCCATATTCTTCAGATTTTTTTTCAGTAAATAAAACAAATATTTAAATAGCACAGGTAGAAAATAGAATTAATATCTCAAATAGAGCAAATCGCCAAACTTGGCACATTACAACCAAAGATTGTTCACGTCAGATATCCAACCACTATAAACTAAACTAACTAAAACTAAACTAGATATCAATTATAACTAGCTCCAATGTGCTAGAACTATCTTTCTTCCAAATTCATTCTGTAGCTCGCGAAACATAAACGAAATCCCAGATTACAGTTGTGTTGCTGACGATCCCGACTCCGCCTCTGTTGCTGCATGAGCCTACCTCCATTGGTGAGCCTCTGTTGCTGTTCAAAACGAATTCAATTACAATTTGGTGGAGTAGTTGAAAAAACATGCAAACGAAATTTTGCAAACACATAGCAGGAATAGAACAAGGGCTAGATCCCATACATGATTAATAGTAGATGATAATTAGTTATGCTTTTATACAAACTGAACTAACTATACATCATAGAACAATCAAGTAGAATTATATAGAGTAGAGTATTAATAGTAACTTATGATGATCATAAATACGATTTAACAGTGCAGCATGAACCAACAGCAGAACTAGTTACATCCTAACACATCCTGAAGCATAGCATAGGATTAAAACGGCAGAAATTCTACAAAATAGAAGTTCCAGTGACTAAACCCGAGCACAATAATGCTAGAACCTAAGCCAATGCACAAAGTTCTCAGAAAATAAAAGTAGCACAATTACAAGTGATAGGAACATGTAAATACAGGTCAAATTGAGCACATTGTGTCTTACAGTGCACAGTTTTTGAATTCAAACCACAGTTGCACAAATATCATAAAACAGTAAGTAAATCAGAGCACAACCACCAAATCCATCATGGCAACAAGCTAGGAGTCCCACAACAACTATCCATCAAGCCGAAGTCACAACCACCATGATCAGTACACAGAGAGGAGAAGGTGAGCTCACCGGGCACGGTTGTAGTCGTGGCCGAGTCCAACCTACCTCGGTTGCGGCAAGGCACGTCATGTAGTCGTTCTAGCAAGATGTTGTTCACCTGCGCCCAAAAGAAACATCAAGACCACCGCCAGCCGTGGTTTATTGGTCAGTCAGCTGCCACCGTCCAGATCTACAAGCTCTCACACCAATGATACAGACTTAGAGAACATCGCCTAATAAACTAACATCCTATTCTGGCAATTGTTGTTTGTGTGATTCTTCAAGAATTGAATATAATTCCATTTTTAACAGTTAAAATCTTCACAACAACAAGTTATTACATGCTGAATTTTAAAAGCTATTATTAAGAAGCAAGATAAATAACAAAGGAATATAAAGGTTGCAGGGTTCTAATATGAAATGACTGACGGTGATATAACTTCATTAATGTAAATAATTGAGAGTTTGGCATACACACAACTCTAATTACTAAAGTATAAAATCATAAGGCACATTGTGCCAAAAAAACTATTAGCATTACAATTTAAAGTTCTATCACATGTTGCAGCCACTATTGAATTACTATGATAACTATAAAGCCTCCAAGGGCAAATAAACAAGCTACAATCATTTTGGAATCTACACATCAAGTCATAGCGCGTGCAATGCAGCGTATATGGCCTAAAATAAAAACATTAAATGACCCCAGTGATGTCAAAAGCTTAAGGAACAGAGTCCAGTTTCGATTCAGAACTCGTAAACCATCGAGGAAGGCCACTACTTTCATTCAAAAGAAAACAACAGTTGTTCCATGATTCAGATACCTGCAGTATTCCACGGATCACCTAAGAGAGAGGGAGCTACTAACAGACTTTAGAACACACACAAACCACATTACTGCTGCACGAATTGCTGATATAAGATGACCTAGACATGCAGGGATACATGCCAATTATAGAAACCAAACAATACTGGAAGTCCAGAACTTAAGGTGTACGTATGCAGACCTTGAGCTCAGCTAAGACCTCAGGGGAGGTCCTCCCAGACTCGCATATCACGAAGACGAACCCAATCTTTTCCCTGTACTTGGCATTCCGCTCTGACAGTTCCTGCAACAAACAGTTTGAAGAAACCAGCCGAATTGAGTCCATAGATCAAATCAGATCAATCACATCATAAATGCAAGGAAGGAGCGCGGCATTTTAATGACCTGAGCGGTGGAGTCAGTGGCTGTCAACATCGCGGCTGAGTGCTCCTCCTTGCTCCATCTGCAGTGACTGACGAGATGAGTGACAACAAGAAGCGAAGTAACAGCTGAAGTAGAAGTGGAAGGAAACAGACTTGGAGACGGTGGGGGAGGTGGTGCCGGTGGCCGGGTGGGCGGAGAAGGCCTCCATCCATGGCATATGAGAGCAAGGAGATGGGGCGGACCGGGATCTGGATGGCGTTGGGGTACTGGTGGAGCTGCGTTCTCCATGGCATGGCATTGAGGCAAGTGAGGAAGAAACCTTCCAATCCATGGCGTCCTGGTGTACCAGATTGCTGGATCTGAGAGGGAGAGGGGACGTGGTGAGGAAGAGAGGGAGGATGTGACGAGAGGAGTGGAGGACTCACCCGAGTCACCGGAGTAACGCCGGCGGCGTGGCAAACGAAACCCTAATGGATGAGGAGGGTCACGCATAGCCATAGGAAGACGCGCCCATCGGATCTGGTCAGAGGAGATGGAGGAGCACATCTAGGGGATCACGTGGGGGTGTTGGGAGCTGCTAGAGGCCGCCGGAAAGGGCCGTCATCGGTGGTTGTGGCGGCGAGGAGTGGTGCGACGGAGAGGGGGAGACGAGCGAGAGAGGAGCTCGCGATGTGTGTGCCTGGGTGGATCAGATGAGAGGACGAGAGGTGAGAGGGTGGGGGGGAGAGGGCTACCGTTGGATCCGGCAAATCCGACAGTGTCTGATGCATGATCCGTGTGACATGCTCATGCACCAATCAGAACGCAACATAGTGTTAAATTCATTTTTATTTTTTAAAATGCTTAAAACTGAGTTTTTTTGTGAAGCACCTACGACAAAAATGTTGAAATTTTTGAAAATTCCATTTAAAAAAATACTAGACCATGTTATATGTACAAAATACCAAGTGGTTGCCTTTAAAATGTTATCCATCCACCTCTTTTGAAAATGACAAATTCCTGCCAATTCAGCTGAAAGCAGGTCAAATTTGAACTACAGGTGCCTCATAGTTTGCTCATGATTTTTAGCAAAAATAATTTTTAGGTACTCAAGTAGCTATTTCATCAGAGATACACAATTATTTTTAGAAGATTCAACTCCTAGCTACGAACGGTCATGACCCCCGTTGTGACCGTATTTTGAAATCGGCGTACAAAATTCAAAAAATAAATAAAACAATGAGAAACCTTCGCGTTGTGTCATTATATGTGTCCTAGTATCCATAAAAATATAAACTTGGAATACGGAAATTATCTTAGAAAAGTGTTCTCATGAATGAGCTATCTTCTACGAAGATTCTTGGCTTTCGATCCAAATGACGTATGTTATGGCCACATCCAGGTTATAGTTTGTTCAAATGAACTCATATTGCGCACAAGCGTGCATCATGGAACCACGAACAATGTTGACAAAGAAAGTTTTATTTTTACTTGCACAAAAAACCATTTTTCATTTTTCGAGTGCGAAAAATTGTTTTTTTGTGAAGGACCTACCACAAATATGTTGAAACTTTTCAAAAAAAAACATTAAAAAAATACTAGACCATGTTATATGTAAAAAATACCAAGTGGTTGCCTCTAAAAAGTTTTCCATCCACCTCTTTTGAAAAAGAAAAGTTTCTGCCAATTCAGCTGAAAGCGGGTCAAATTTGAACTAAAGGTGCCTCATAGTTTGCTCATATTTTTTACAAAAAATCATTTCTAGGTACACAAGTAGTCATTAGATCATAGAACCACCAAGAGTTTTGCAAGATTCCACCCCTAGCTATCATCGGTCATGCCCCCCTCAATCGTTTTGACCGCATTTTGAAACCGGCTTAAACAATTAAAAGAAAATCAAAAAAATGTAAAACCTTCACGTTGCATCCTAATTTATGTCCTAGTAACCATACAAACCAACAAACTTGGAATAATGCAAATATCTTCAAAAAGTGTTCTCAAAATGAGCTATCGAGTATGAAGGTTCGTAGCTTTCAAGCCAAATGACCGATGTTAGTGCTAGTTTCAAAGGGTAGTTTTCTATAATGATCTCATTTTGTGCAAATGGGTGCATATTGGAATGGGCAACAAGTTTGTCAAAGGAAGTTTTCATTTTCGTTGTACGAAAAAACCATTTTTCATTTTCCGAGTGTCAAAAGTAGGGTTGTTTTGTGAAGAACCTAGCAAATATTTGGTGTGAATTTGAACCACTCCATTTTTGTAAAATACCAGACCATATTTTATTAACAATTGGCAAAAGGTTTCCATGTAAAATGTTTCTTATACATCTCCTGAAAAAGACAAATTTGCGCAGATTCAGCTGGAACGGGGTCAAATTTGAACTACATGTGCTTGATAATTTGCTCTTTATTTTTTCAAAAAATCATTTCTAGGTAAACAAGTAGTCATTAAATCATATAACCACCAAGAGTTTTGCAAGATTCCACCCCTAGCTATCACCGGTCATGCCCCCCTCCCCCGTTTTGACCGCATTTTGAAACCGGCTTAAACAATTAAAAAAAATCAAAAAAATGTAAAACCTTCGCGTTGCATCCTAATTTATGTCCTAGTAACCATACAAACCAACAAACTTGGAATAAGTCAAATATCTTATAAAAGTGTTCTCAAAATGAGCTATCGAGTATGAAGGTTCGTAGCTTTCAAGCCAAATGACCGATGTTAGTGCTAGTTTCAAAGGATAGTTTTATGTAATGATCTCATTTTGTGCAAATGGGTGCATATCGGAATGGGCAACAAGTTTGTCAAAGGAAGTTTTCATTTTCGTTGTACGAAAAAACCATTTTTCATTTTCCGAGTGCCAAAAGTAGGGTTGTTTTGTGAAGAACCTAGCAAATATTTGGTGTGAATTTGAACCACTCCATTTTTGTAAAATACCAGACCATATTTTATTAACAATTGACAAAGGGTTTCCATTTTTGTACGAAAAAACCATTTTTCATTTTCCGAGTGCCAAAAGTAGGATTGTTTTGAAAGAGAAAAGGATTAATCTCGGCCTGACCCCACTTGTCATTGGGCCCCATCGGCCCCACCTGCCATTGGACATAATCCACTCCAGCGTGGATCTCTCCCCCTCACTTCCCTCTTCTATCGCGAGCCAGCGGCTCGATCCCCTTTTCGCCTCCTTGCTCACTGGACGATTCCGGCCGCGCCCGGCTACTCTGGCGTTCATGGTGGTGACCGATAGCTTCGGTGCGCGACGCTGCACACGTTGGTACCCTTAGATTTGTGTTTCGCCGCCTCCTGTGGATGCCCCCTCGATTCTCCATTCTAGGGTTTCCATGGTGTGCGGCTAGGGTCTCCCCGGCGTGCTCCGGTGGCTCTCCCCGGCCATCTCCGACCTCCTGGTGCCGCCTCCTTCGTCGTGCCGATACTGGTGGCCGTGGCGTCGGCGGGACGGCGCGGTGGCGCAACCCTGTCGCCCATGCCGCCGTGCGGTGCCGTGGTCGTGCTTTCCTTCCTCTCGGGTGGTTCCTTGCCGGAGGGACGACGTGGCAGCGCAACCCCAGCGCTGCTGATTCTGGCATCGGCTACAACCCCGCGTCGGTGAGCTCTGCTTCCTCCCCCTTGCTCTGTCCAGTGCCATGGCTAGGGTTCCTGTGCAGTTTACTTAGGAATTTTCCTTGTGCAGTTCAATTGAATGGTGGCCTATGGTACTTTGTTACGAATTCAAATGATTGTGGCCTCTCAACTTGTGATATGTGCAGAATTACTCTATAATTTGGCAAGGGTTTGGACTGGGTTACCGTGTCCTCATTTGTTTTTCCATATGCATGCTCATGGCCACTGCAATTGCACCTGGCTTGCTCAAATATTCATTAGCTGGCCTGGGGTTCATACTGTGGCCTTATATGACTATGTTCTTTGTTATTTGTGTGCTCAGTTTGGCCCTTATGTTCTGGTTATGCTCACTATCATGAACTGGCATGGTTATTTACATGGGTTACAACGTTCTTACCTATCTAATATATGATATGTGGTTGTGTGATCATTTCTGGTTGGCTCCTATGCAGAAATTCTCTCTGTTTTCTCCTTGCTAGTTGTTGTCTCCTCCTCCTTGATCCTGAGCCATTGAGTGAATAGGTGGCTAATTGGCAGGGAACTTGTGTCATTTCGGCTAGCTGGTGCATCCTGATCCTATGTAGATATTCCTGGCTCTTATTGGACAGTTGTCCTTTGTGAAGTTATACTCCTTTAACTTGAACTGGATTTAAACTGAAAGTTCAAGTATTTTGCAATTGTGTCTCAATGGGGTTAGTGCTATGTTGATCTTGCCTTGAATTCAAAAGCTGGAAAGATTCCATTCTCCACTTTTGGTTTGCTGGTTGGTGTTTACTGTTCCATTGGCTTTTATGTGTACTGTTCATTGATCTTGTATTTGATTTCATGGTGCTTAGCTAATATAGCTAAGTACTAATCACTAGCCCCTAATATATATGCATTTCCCTAAGGGGAATGCTACATGTTAATCTCCCAAAACATTTCCCTTGTCTTTTCTTATATGCAGGTTGAAGATCCAAGATGGAGATCAAAGAATGTAGTTAGGTCTAGTTTAGGATTTATTTAATGTAATTTTCATTTTCTTTGTAATAAGAATTGTAATACAATTCTTTTTGTAATAAGAATTCTATTTGTTTCATTTCCCAAATTCAATTGTAATTGAATATTTAATTATTAATAAAGTGTATTCTTTTCTTCAATCTTGGCCTTTATTATTTATTGTCTATCCATTAATATTTATAATTATGCATTTAAACTATTTTTAATTGGATGTGGGTCCCATATGTTAGTGGCAGGTTTAAACATAAGTGGATTGATAAATGGACATGACACATAAGCAAAACTGCCGACGTGGCCGCCTCATCATTTCAACGCATCACAAATTAGCAAGTGTGATCATTCATATTGGTTGTAATCAGCTAAAAATAAGCTCGTACACCACTGGTGTCTGCTTTATGACCATTTGGTATATGAAAATTACGACCTTTTTATCAGAATGGTCGTTGTATTTTCGGGTTTGGACCCTCCAAAATAGCTTACGACCAGTTGGTTTGAAATGGTCGTAGATTTATGACTATTTTTTCCAAGGTCACTGACAGAAGTTCACAAGTTAGCATATTTCTTGTAGTGGCTGTTTGGGACTACATTACTTCGTCGGCGTCGAGCTTGAGGGGGAGGCCACCATCTGGGTCAGTGGTCTCGTCTCTAAAACATAGAATAAACAAACATGAGTACAAAGTCGTACTCAGCAAGACTTACGTCAGAACTATACTACTCATGCTCAGGTATCAAGGTAAAGGCAAGTGGGGTTGTAATGCAGAAAGCTTTGACTTGGCTATCCTGTACTACGACTACATAGAGTTGAGATGAGAGGCGCACACGAGTCCATCTAATCTTGATCACCACATATTACACAACCATGGATCCTTCCTCGACTTCCCCACGAGGAAGCAACCCAAAGCACTCACACTTATCTTGAGATTTTTATAGTATCCATTTGAGTTGTCTAATAATAAAGTAAAGATCTCCAAGTAGTCCATAACCGCGGACACGGCTATTCGAATAGTTCATTAACCCTGCAGGGGTGTACTTCTTCACATACGTAGCTACCACTTACCGCCTAGAACTCGTCACCTTCAAGCGGTGTCGGCGAGGATAGTTGTCGGGACCCGGGGTTAGCGTATGCAAGTCCAGCTAAGACATAGTCATATGGAGAGCCGAGAACCGTACCCACTTTTCTAAGTAGACAAGGCCAAGCACAGAACGTTCTCGGAAAGCATCGTACGTGAGGGGCATCCCATCCAGGCCGGATGATCAACTGAGATGGGTCCTCATCGTCCGCACACAAGTCTAATAATATGGGTAGTGAACTCCCATATTCAAAGACAAGTCGCCTCAACCATACTATCGACTATCTCATAACTCTTACATAGACATACTCCAGCCCGATCACTTAGTCGGGGTCTAGGGAGGGCTCGATCATACCACAAAGTGTGCACGAGACGGAGTCTCGAACAATCGCATCGCGATGCCCCAAGCTGCGCACATCTAAGGGCCACTTGGTGTATGAAAGACCGCCAGCCAGAACACAACTAAGGTCTCGAAAACCCATACAAAGACATGCATGTTATAAACATACACACAACACACATGCCTTGTATGAACAGAAGGTACCATTGCAATTCTCTACAAAGTGTACAATTTTATTGATAACTCTTATAGAGTGCAAACAGAGATCACAAACATGTGATCCAACATTACAACACAAACGGAAGCAAATTATGTCTGAGTACAGACAAGTTTAACAAATGGCTTAAGAAGCCTTATTTAAACACAAGCCCTCCACGAGGGAACTAGTCGTCTGACTGGGACTAGACTAGCTTGATCTTCAGTCGTCCAGCTCGATGAAGAAGCCACCTTCGGGGTCAGTGGTCTCATCTAAAACATAGATTAAGAAAACGTGAGTACAAAGTCGTACTCAGCAAGACTTACATAGGAACTATACTACTTATGCACATGTATCAAGGTAAAGGGAGGTGGGGTTCACTTGCAGAAGTGCCAGCTTTGACTTGGCTAATCCTGAACTACGAGTACCAGATTTTGAGGTAAGAAGCGTACACGAGTCCACTAATTTCTCCAACCAATTACACCACTATGGTGCCTTCCTCGACTTCCCCACGAGAAAGCACGCCATAGCACTCACACTTATCTTGGTGTGTTTTAGAAGTATCCAGTTCAAGTTGTCTAATAATCAAGCTAAGCTTTCCAAGCAGTCCATAACCATGGACGCGGCTATTCGAATAGTTTTGTTAACCCTGCAGGGGTGTACCGCTACACACACATGATCATCATTTACCGCCTTTGATCTTGACACCATTCAAGGGGTGCCAGCGAGGATGCTCACCACAACTGTTACCTCATAGCCGATCTAGTCCGAGAAAGCCGCCTACTTGGGTTGGCTACCACTATCGTGAACCCGGCCGGTTTACCGAAGTGGACCCAAGTGATGTGTGTGTGGTGCATAAGCCGGTCTCGGATGAGCCGTTCTCTCACTTAGCATCCAGGCCACAAGCCTACCAGAACTCCGAACTATTGCGACATCTGGACATCGAAAGGGATGAGTTAGTAAGCTGAGAGGGGTCTGTGAGCCCAATGTGTGGTTGTACTCTTCATCTTGGATCACCACACAAGAACTCGGACTTAGGGCGGTGTTCAACGAGACAACCCACCGTGTACTCCTACACAGCCTCTCATCGTTCACCTTGTATTAGGGTCGATTCACCAACACTTTTCTACCATCATCATCATGATCACTACCATCCCGACTCACATCACAGTAACATCATGGTATCATACTAAGCATGCAATAAGCGATAAAAATTGCAGGGGCCACATGATATCAAACAACTCCTACATTTGCTAGGATTGTGGTTTGCTTACTACTGTGACAAAATGATAGGTCATGCAAAGGAATGGGTTCATCTATGCGGTAGAAACGTAGCATGATGATCATCCTAAACAATGCATAAGCGAGACATGAGAGGGAAGTGGGATTTTATCAACATGATCAATGGGGGTTTGCTTGCCTTGCTGACGAGGTTCGGGTTCTGGGTCTTCAGCGAAGGGGGCAGCCTCCTGCTCCGGTTCCACCTCTACTCGACAAACAACAAGCAAAGTAGCAAAGTAAATACAATGCACAATCACATGATGGAAGTTTGAATCTTGATGTATATGCTTTGATGTGTGAGGCAATTCCATTTAAATGGAGTATATTGCAAATTGAATTGCAAATTCAAACTCCAATTTGAATTCAAACTTAGTCAAGTTATATGTGACATGGTTTGATCAGTTTGAATCATCTTCAAATGTGTATGATATGCCTCTGATGTGTGGTTGAAATGTAGCATAATTCCATGGTCCAAGTTGCAAAAGCATTTGATTTGAATTTGAATTAATTTCAAATAAACCAAATGACATATGCTACTGGTCCCATTTTAAAATCAACTCAAACATAGTTGAAAGTTGCATATTTGGAAAGATAATTTTCTCCTGATCATTTTTCATATATTATTTGTCCAATTTGGAGTTAATATGAATTTTCTATGAATTTCCAAAGTTTGGGGTATTTTCTGGAATTTCTGGAATTTCTTTAATTCAATTTGATTTTCTGGAAATTCATTTAATCAACTTATTGCGCCAGGCCGACGTCAGGGGGGGCTGACAAGGGGGTCCCACCTGTCAGTGGCTGGGTTAATTAACCCGGCTGGTTAAATTAATCGAGTGGTTTAATTAAGCCACTGGGCCCACTGGTCAGTGACCTAGGGTCACTTAACCCAGGTGGGGTTAAGCCCTGATCAAGGCCACGTCGGCGGGCTGCCGGCGGCTAAACGTCGGCGACCTTCCAGCATGGCGGCATCCGCACGGGATGGCGTTCCCGTGGTCCAAATCGCGCGCTTCGACCACTGAGACGAAGCTCTCGGTGTCGCGCGACGATGGAGACCGAAAGGGAAGCCTGGGAGGCTCTGTACGCACGACGGCGTCGAGCTTTGCGGCGGCGGTGCTACTGGCTGGAGGACGAACTCGCTACGGAGCACCATTTGAGCCGGTGATGCTCGCAATCGACGCAGAGGAGCAAGGAGAAGACGGTGCACATGCCCCCGAGCTCGTTTGCTTTACTGGTGATCGACTACGACGACCGTGGCGGCGAGGGACTTCGGATTCCATGGCGGATCGACAAGGAGACAACGATAAGGGGCGGGGAGAGAGGGGTTTGGACCGCCTGCTCACCAGGAACTCGACGGAGGTGGCGGCTTGAGTTAGGAGGGATCGACGGCGACGAAATCGACAAAGGCGTCCTTCGGGTCCGGCGACGGCTCGAGCTCGATTCCGGCGGCTAGGAGGGCTCCGTGTTCGATTCGCTACACTGGGAGACGTAGTCGACGACGACGAGGAGGATGGACACGGCGATGGCGCTCGACAAGCTCGCTGGCCACGCAGGTGTGGCGGCACACTACGACGTTCTTCACGGGTGTCGACGAATCGGGCGAGGGAGACGGGGAGAGAGCTCGTGGAGAGGGGGAATGGATCGGGGAAGCTTCTGGGCGTCTCCAGACGTGAAGAGGTGGCGAGGGGGAAGCAGGAGGTGGCCAGGGGCTCATCGGCGGCCTCGGCATGCCGGGCACGCAGTTGCCTGGCTGCCTGAGGAAGACAACAGGGGAGGGGAGGTGGGCTGGGCCGGCTGGGGAACTAGTTGGGCCTCTTTGAGGTAAGCCCTTTTTCTTTTTCTTTCTGTTTTCACTTCTGAAATTTGTTCTGTTTAGCTAAATAAAATAGCTAAACATTTTATTAAATGCTAAAAACTTTTATATGGCCTCATAATAAAATAGACTAGCCACTTATAAAGTTTCAACATTTTTAAAATTCAAATAATTTGAATTTTAAATCAAATAGGGGTATTTCTTTAAATCCAAGGCACTGTTTGAATATTTGAAAAATCTATGAGCATGGGGTGGGTCCCACATCACTTGATATGTGATCACACTCATTTATAAGACTTTTCAAAAATCTAACATGAATTTTTGGAGAAGATTTTTATCTGGCCTTTTGAATTAATTCATCTAGCAGGGGGGGGGTTCCTTCTCCCACTTTGCTTTTGAATTGATTTCAAAGATTTCTTTTGAAATTTTGACATGATGCAAGAGTACTTTGATCCTAGCACATTACCTAACAGAGGGTTCTGACAATAGTACCACGACACTTACCTCACGGCTCCAACTCTAGTCCAGGGGATCGCCTATCTCAGTATGTACCCCAATCGGGAATCCCGCCGGGGTTTCCGTTCAGGACCCAGACGATGTATGGACGGTCCGACAAGCCCACCTCGACGGATGGTGCTGCGCTTGACTAAAACCATGCTACGTTATGAAATCAAATAGAAGAAAAATTAACCCATGCGAATCCTGGACCATAGTCGGGTGAGTTAATAGGTCGAGAGGGGTCAATGAGCCCAACATGTGGTAGTAATCTGTGTCTTGGATCACAACACAAGAACTCGGGGCCTAGGGCAGTGTAAATGAGACAACCCACTGTGTACTCCTACACAGCCTCTCATTGTTCACTTATATTAGGGTGACTTCGTCAACACGTTACCAACTTGTTGCATGTGTTCACTACCATCCCGATACATCACCAGATGGATCAACTTCATTGCAAACAACTCTGGCATGGCATAGCATAACATGGATGAAGGGCCACATGATGACAACAAACAATCTTGTATCTGCTAGGTTGAGGTTTTCTTAATACTGTGGCAGCAATGATAGGTCATGCAAAGGATGGGTTCAAATAGCGGTAGAACGGTAAGATGTGAATCACCTAATCATGCGTAAGAGAACAAGAGGGAAACTGGGCTTTTATAGATATGATCAAAGGGGGTTTGCTTGCCTTATTGTCGGGACTCGGGGTGCCACTCTTCGGAGAAAACAGGAACTACGTCCAGTGATGGATCTATCGAGAAGAAACAAACACCGAGACAACAAAGTATAAACATCACATTGCAATGCTCAAACAAGAAATGAATCATGGCATGGTACTGATGTGATCTAGGTTCAATTTGTCACATGTTAGTTGAAGTTGATTTGAATAAGAAATTCAAATTCGAACTCCAAATGTTGTTCAAATTAGCCAAAGTTGCATTTGCTAATGTTTGGTATTTGTAAACTATGTTGTCATGTGTATGATATGCCTCTGATGTTCATGTGATAAGGTTGGCATTGCAAATATTTAATTTGAAATGAATTAAACATTTATTTTGAATTATTCCAAATAACCCAAATAGCTAAATTCTACTGGTCCATCATCATAGATGTGTTTTTCATCTATGAAAATATGATATTTGTAATCCTTGCATTTTTATGATGATTTTTCATATATTATTAATTTGATTTGGAGTTATGGTTTAAAAGTTATTGAATTTCAAAGATTTAGCAATTTTCTGGATTTTTAATAAACAGAGAAATTGATTATTGCGTCAGCATGACGGAGGGCTGATGTCAGGGGGGCTGACATGTGGGCCACCACTGTCAGTGACTCTGTGTTAAATTCCGTTTTAATTAATTTGACAAGGGATTAAGGGGGACATGGCCCCACCCGTCATTGGCTAAAGAAGGGGATTAGGAGGGGGGGTGGTTAGCGCTAATGACCAACCCAGCCGGCGGTAGCCACGGGACACGGCGGCGCCCACGCAGCAGGCGGATCCGGCCACGGGGAGGCACGGGGAGACCACCAGAACGCTCCTCGTGCACGTCCGTGTCTTCTGGTGCCCACGGGGAGGCATGGGGGGCGCCGTAGCCTTGCCGGCGTCGAGCTCGGGCGGCGGCCGTGCTCGGGCTCGACGGAGTGGGTGATAGAGAACGCTAGAGCGAGCGGGGTTAGGGGGAAATTGAGCGCATGCTCACCCTGAGCGTAGAGGCGGGGTCGCGGAGGCCGGAGGAAGCGGAGCGGCGGAGAATTTGACGGCGAAGACCCGGCGGCCGCAGCGGAGGACGACGACCTGGGCGTCGTGTAGGAGGCGTCCGGAGACGATTGGCTCGGCGGAGCTCCTGGACAGCTTTTCTCGGCGAGGGGGGCACGGTGGCCACATGTGCGCGAGACGGCGGCCGGTGGCGAGCTTCGCGCACGCATGAAAATGGCGAGAAAAGGAGGGGAACGACCTGGGAGAGGAGGGGGGAAGGAGTAGCGTGTGCATGGCATCTCCACGGCGAGGAGATAGGGCTCGGGGACAAGCAGGAGGTGGCAGCGGCGTCGGCATGGTCGCCACGCAGCGGCCTGCCTTCCTGGCGCGGGGAAGAAGACACCCTTGCCCCTACGCTGGGCCACCTCGGCTAGTTGGTCCCAGGTAAGTGGGCTCTGCCCTTTTTCTTTCTTTTATTTCTTTTTGTTGCTTTCTGTTTTATTTGTTTTGCCTAGGAAAAAAATACCAAAGCATTTTTATAAAACCCCCAAATATTTTATTTGGACTTATGTGACATATAGCTAGTCACTCCCAAGATTTGAAGATTTTTGAAATTCAAAACATTTGAATTTCAATTCAAATAGCATTTAAATTTAATTTCCAAGCCTCTAATTGAATTTTTGAAAAATCCATGAGCATGGGTTTGACTCCAAATCATTTTTAAAATGATCACACTCATTTATAGGACTTTTCAAAATCGTTTGGAGGATTTTTGGAAAAACTTTTTATCTGGACTTTTTTTAATTCATTTTGACGCTTTTCCAAATCCCCAATTATTAAATAGGAAAATTAAACATGATGCGTTAATTCTATAAATAAAAAGCACATACCAAAACTAGGGTTGTGACATCCATGACCGCGGACGCGACTGTTCAGAATAGTTTTGTTAACCTTGCAAGGGTGTAAACTACACACACACATGACCATCAGTTACCGCCAGGTCTCGTCACCAATCAAGGGGTGCCGGCGAGGATGTTCACCACGACACTTCGCTCACAACCGGTCTATTCCAGGACTCGACTATCTGAGTTAGATCCCGCTCGAGAGCCCGGCCGGATCAACGATACGGACTCAGAGAATGTAAGCAACCGGGACGCCATCCGAGAAGATGGTTTCACTGTCTCACAGATCCACCCACATATCTATATGATGTAACATTTCATCCATTCTTTTCTATGCATATGCCAAATGGAAAGCCCGAACTAATGTGACTCCTGGACGTCAACACGGATCAAGGTACTAGGCCGAGAGGGGTCAGTGAGCCCAATGTGTGGTTGTACTCTTTGTCTTGGATTACCATACAAGAACTCGGGCTTAAGGCGGTGTTCAACGAGACAACCCACTGTGTACTCCTACACAGCCTCTCATCATTCACCTTGTATTAGGGTGGATTCACCAACACAGTTTCACCTTCATCAACACCATGTTCACTATCATCCCGACTCACATAAAAAGTATCCTCATTGTAAAATCTAAGGATGAAATAAGCAGTAACAGTTGCAGGGGCAACATGATATCAATAAACTCCTATGTCATCTAGGATTGTAGTTTGCTTACTACTGTGATAAGATGATAGGTCATGCATCGGATATTGGTTCAACTATGCGGTGGAATCGATAACAAGGTGATCATCCTAATCAATGCATATGCGAGACTGAGAGAGAAGTGGGATTTTATAGACATGATCAATGGGGTTTGCTTGCCTTGCTGATGATACACTTGTTTATCGAACTTCTGCTTCAGGGGGTGATCACCGTCTCGGAAACACTGTTACCGGCACAATCATAAAAAAAGGGGGGGCATCATTGAATGTAAATGCACAAGCACATGATGTAGTTGTGACATGATGTAAAGAGCACTGATGTGTTGAAGATTCAATTTAATTGAAGTGTATTGCAATTGAATTGCAAATTCAAACTCCAAATTCCATTCCAAATTAAGCCATATGCACATTTGCCACTGTTCACCCATTTTAAAATGGTCTAACATGAAAACAAGTTGTATATTCTTAATCCTTGCAATTTTCTGATATTTTTTCATATATTATATTTTTAATTTGGAGTTAATATGAATTTTCTATGATTTATTGAAGTTTTAATCAATTTCTGGATTTTCTGGAATTATTTTTAATCTGGACAGGGGCTTTATTGCATGAGCATGAGGTCATGCTGACGTGGGGGGGGGGGGCTCTGACCAGTGGGGTCCTCTTGTCAGTGGCACAGAGGTTAATCCTCTCTGTTTATTTAACATAGAGGGTTATTAGGGGGCCTGGCCCCACTTGTCATTGGCTAAAGGGGTAATTAGGGGGTGAGGGTTAGATTAACTAACCACGCCAAGTCGGCTCGCCGTCGGCTCGTCGCCGGTGGCAACAGAGCACGGCGGTGTCCTCCTGGACGGCAGTACAGTGCACCAGATAGGGTGCCACGACCACCTCGATAGCCCGCATCCGCGCGCGTCTTCCTGAGCTTCGCAGCGTCACCGCGGAGGCCGCGTTCCTCGTCGGATCCAACCTTGGCGGAGGCCGGAGCCACGGGCACGGCGACACGTCGACACCGAGCGCGGGACGACACGGGCGTGGTCACGTTGAACTCCTGGAGACTCTAGGAACCTCACAGACAACAAAAGGAGGACAAAGGGGCACGGAGATGAGCTCTACGATGGGCATGGCGGCGATCCTCGTCGGCTCTCATGGCGGTGCTAGCTACGAGACGCAATCCGGGGCAAAAACATGGGGCTTTGGTGCGCCTTCTCACCAGGAGCTTGATGGAGTCGACGAAGAGCTCGGGGAGGACGTGGGGCGGAGGAATTCGACGGTGAAGGGTTGCGGATCCGGCGAGATGTCGAGGACGATGGCGGTGGCTAGAAGGCCTCCGGGCTTGCAATCCGCGGCGAGGTGAGGTTGTCGTCTACGGGGACCACGATGGACGCGTTGGCTTGATCCTTTGACGGCGTTGGCCACGCAGTGGCGCGGCGGCGCTCTCCGGCAGTGCTCGGGCTCAAGCGACAACGACGAAGGAAGGAAGGAAGAGGCTGGCCAAGGGCGGGGGGAATGGATACGGGGGGTCTGGGGCGTCCTCATGGCGCGCTTAGAGGCCAGGGGAGGGCCCTAGACGTCTCTCGACGTCGAGGTGGCGACGGCGTGCTCCCAGCTCGCCACCGAGCAGGTTGGAGAAGACGACAAGGGGAAAAGCTGGGCTGGGCCGGCTGGTGTTTGAGTTGGGCCGAAATCCCAGGTAAGGCCCCCTTTCCTTTTTCTCTTATGTTTTCTTTTTCTTTCATTTGTTTGCTCTGATAAATTAATACCAAAGTATTTTCATAAATTCCCAAACTTTTTATATGGCTTTATGTAACATACTACTAGCCACTCCCAAGTTTTGGGGATTTTTGAAATTCAAACTATTTGAATTTCAATTCAAATTGGGGTTTTATTTAATTTCCAAGCCCTTTTAGAAATTTTTGAAAAATCTTGGTGCATGAAGTGGGACCCACTTCACTTTATATGTGATCATGCATATTTGTAAGACTTTTCAAAAATACTAGAGGAATTTTTGGAAGAAATTTTTGTCTGGCCATTTAATTAAATTCTCTAGGGCTTTTCTTTTCCCCATTTTTGAATTTCTTTTGAAATTTTCACATGATGCAAAGGAGCAATCAAACCCTAGCACTTACCCAAGTTAGGGTTCTGACAACTCACCCCCACTCAAAAGAATCTCGTCCCGAGATTCAGAAGTCGTCGGGAGGAAGGTGGGGTACTCGGCACGGAGGCGGTCTTCTCTTTCCCATGTAGCTTCTTTCTCGGAGTGGTGTGACCATTGCACTTTGAGAAATTTGATCTTCTGACGACGAGTGACACGCTCTGCTGAATCAAGAATACGAACATGGTACTCTCGATAAGAAAGGTCATCTTGGAGATCAAGCGTTTCATGGTCGACTTCGCGGATGGGGTCCTTGAAGCAACGACTGAGTTGTGACACATGGAATACATCATGTACTCAGGAAAGGTGCGGGGGTAGTTCAAGTTGGTAGGCAACTTCCCCACGTTTAGCAATAATGCAGAAAGGTCCAATGTAACGTGGGGCCAAATTTCCTTTGATACTGAATCGTTGGATTCCCTTCAGAGGTGTAACCCGAAGATAAGCCTTCTCATCTAGATTGTAGCTTTCTTGCCTATGATGACAATCATAGTAGCTTTTCTGACGAGACTGGGCTGCTTTCAATTGATCACGAACAATGCGAACTTGCTCTTCTGCTTCCATGATCATATCCGGTCCAAAGAATTGTCGTTCACCGGTTTCTGACCAGTTAAGGGGTGTTCGACATTGTCGTCCATAGAGGAGTTCAAAAGGATCCATGTTCAGACTAGATTGGAAACTATTGTTATAAGAAAATTCGGTGAATGGAAGAGATTTCTCCCAATTCTTTCCGAAAGATATAACACAAGCTCTGAGCATGTCTTCAAGAATTTGGTTAACCCTTTCATCTTGACCGCTAGACTGAGGATGGAAAGTTGTGCTAAAGGAGAGATGAGTTCCCAGAGCATTCTGGAAACTTCCCCAGAATCTAGAGGTGAAAAGGCTACCACGATCAGAATTGATTTCCAAAGGAACACCATGAAGAGACACAATTCTAGAGACATACAAGTCCGCTAACTGACTAGCAGTTATAGACTCGCGCACTGGAAGGAAGTGAGCAACTTTTGAAAGTCGGTCAATGACAACGAAGATGGCATCATTTCCTTTCTGGGTTTTTGGAAAGCCGATGATGAAGTCCATACCGACTTTGTCCCATTTCCACTCGGGAATAGGAAAAGGTTGTAGAGTACCAGCAGGTCTTTGGTGTTCGGCCTTAATGAGACGACAAACATCACATTCGGCAACATATCGAGCAATGTCTCTCATCATCCTAGTCCACCAAAATCTCTGGCGTAGATCTCGGTACATTTTTGTGCTATCGGGATGAATTGAGAGGGGTGTGTCATGGGCTTCTTTAAGTACGAGTTGCCTTAGATCCCTATTCTTAGGTACTACCAAACGATTTTCAAAGAATACAGTTCCTTTGCTATCTGTGGAGAAACATTTAGCAACTCCGCTAGCAATGTTCTCCTTGATCCGGCGAACACCTCGTGCACGCCTTTGGGCAACTATGATTTGATCCTCAAGGGTTGGTTTCGTCACCAAGGTAGAAAGAAAACCATGAGGAACTAGCTCAAGATTTAGCTTGCGAAATTCCTCATGAAGAAGTGGTTGATACTGTTCTAACATGAGGTTGTTACAATACGACTTACGACTTAGTGCATCAGCCATGACATTGGATTTTCCTGGGGTGTAAGATATTCCTAAGTCATAATCTTTTATCAACTCTATCCAACGTCTTTGCCTGAGATTAAGATCTGGCTGGGTGAATATGTATTTGAGGCTTTGGTGGTCGGAATAGATCTCACCACGATTACCGAGGAGGTAATGTCGCCAAGTTGTCAGGGCATGAACTACGGCAGCGAGTTCAAGATCATGGGTAGGATAGTTCTCTTCGTGTGGACGCAACTGGCGTGAAGCATAAGCTACCACATGTCTATCTTGCATAAGTATGCATCCTAACCCTTGCCGTGATGCGTCACAAAAGATCTCGAAATCCATTTTGGTGTCTGGAGGCGCAAGTACGGTTGCAGAAGTCAATCTTCTTTTCAGCTCTTGAAAGCTTTCCTCGCACTTGGGGGTCCATTCGAATTTCTTATCTTTCTTGAGGAGTTTTACTAGATGCTTTGCAACTTTAGAAAATTTCTCGACGAAGCGGCGGAAATAGCTTGCTAAGCCAAGAAAACTCCTAACTTGCTTAACGGATTCAGGTGGAGTCCAGTCAAGGATGACCTGAACTCTCTCGGGATTGACAGCAATGCCTTTCGCAGAAATCACGTGGCCTAAGTAGGTCACGTCTGGTAGCCAAAATTCACACTTAGAGAACTTGGCATAAAGACGATGCTCTCGAAGTTTCATCAATATCAGCCTAAGATGCTCGGCATGTTCTTCTTCGTTCTTCGAGTATATAAGTATGTCATCGAGCTAAACCACGACGAACTTGTCCAAATACTCCATGAAGATCGAGTTCATGATGCGTGAAAAAGTAGCAGGGGCATTGGTTAAACCAAAGGACATGACAGTAAACTCGTAAAGACCATAACGAGTAGTGAAAGCCGTTTTTGGAATGTCCTCGTTTCTGATTTTGATTTGATGATGGCCTAATCTCAAATCGATCTTGGAGAAGACAGAGGATCCTGCAAGTTGATCATAAAGATCATTGATCCTGGGCAGTGGGTACTTGTTCTTTATCGTCGCCAGATTTAGCGGGCGATAGTCTACACACATCCTTTCTGTTCCATCTTTCTTCGTTATGAACATAATGGGGAAACCCCATGGCGATGAGCTAGGGCGGATGAAGCCTTTTTCCAACAAAGCTTCAAGTTGGATTTTAAGCTCAGCTAACTCACGTGGGGCCATTTTGTATGGGCGTCTAGAAATTGGGGCGGTTCCTGTGGCAAGATCTCCGATGAATTCTACACATCTGTCAGGAGGCATTCCTGGCAGTTCTTCAGGAAAGACATCCGGGAAGTCACGAACCATCGGAATATCTTCAAGGTCGGGAAGGGGATGCACATTCAAAGTATGCATCTGGATCCTAGAACTGGGTGAAGTGTAGTCAATGGTCTGGCCTGAAGGATGGGTAAGTTTAACTGACTTGGCTTTACAATCAAGGAAAGCATTTTGTCTTGATAACCAATCCATTCCTAGGATGACATCAATGTCTGAAGACTTGAGGGCTATAAGCGAAGCAAGGAATACTAAACCCTCAATTGCAATTTGATTGCCATGGCTTACTCTATTAGTTTGCCACTTTGAACCAAGAGTTTGAATTATCATTGGAGAAAACATTTCTTCAAAGGGGAACTCATGCCGAAGTGCATAACTCTCCGACATGAATGAATGAGATGCTCCTGGATCGAAAAGAACGAAGGCGGGAACCTGATTGACTGGGAGTGTGCCAAGGATGACGTCAGAAGTGAGATTTGGTTCACATATCCACTACTTGTGGCTGATAGCTTTGCTGGGATGGTTTTGGTGGGGGATTTCTTTGAAGGCTTATGACTAGGTCGACGGCGTGCCACAAACACTATATGGCATTGTCGGAAGTAATGGCCTGGCAGACCACACGTGAAACACATCCTGCCTGAATTGCTGGGAGCAGGAGTACTTGATTGCACACCATCATTCTGGGGTGGAATAATGTGTGGAGGTGGATGGCATATATTGGATCGTGGCCTCTGAAGAAGGTTTGGAGGTATGGCACTAGTTGGAATCCATATTCGGCATTTCTGAGGGGCTGAACTTGAAGAAGGAGCAAGCTCAAGAGCATGCTTGCGAGACTCCTCAAAAATTTCATTGCCATGCTCAGCTTTGAAGGATCTGTTGACTAATTCCTCAAAGGTGGAAAATTCGATGAGGTTGAGATCATGACGGAGGATGGGGCTAAGTCCCTTGCGGAACCTTGCCTGCTTGGCATCGGTGGTGATCTCATCTTGGGCATATCGAGCAAGACGGTTGAACTCTCTCACATACTCATGCATGGACATCTCTCCTTGAGTCAGATTGCAGAACTCTTCCTTCTTGCGCTCCATCAACTCATCCAGAATGTGGTACCCTCGAAAGGCAACCATAACTCCTGCCAAGTCACTGCGTGACCATCTGGCTGCATAGCAACATAGATCTCCCACCATTGAAGAGCAGCACCTTCCAGGAAGTATACCGCGAAAATAACTCGGTCATCGGGAGGAACATGTGCAGTATCAAGCTTACGGTCAATGGAACGGAGCCAATCATCAGCTTCAAGGGGATCAGAAGAACATCGGAATACCGGTGGCTTGAGGAGAGTGAAATCATGAATGCTGACAACCACATTACGCCGACGAGCGGTATTCTGCTCGATGAGCTCCAAAAGGCGTGTTTGATCACGTCGGTTCCGCTCAGCTTCCATCATGATTTCCGCCGCATAAGGCGGTGGTGGAGGTTCATCATCATTTCTATTCCGAACACGGTCTCGATTCTGACGAACAACACTACGAGTTCCACCTGCCATCCTGTGTGATAAAAATCAACAATCAGAACAGGTCTTACGATGGAAACAAAGATAAGAGGACATGACTAGGCGAAAAAGATTGTAATGCAACAGCAATGACTACAAAAGGACCACGGGATAACTCGGGTAGCATAATGGCTACACCAGGATGAAAAATGAGACAAACTTGGAGAGATTGGATAGAACTTCTTCAAGGAACTCAACAACACGAAGATTATGGACAACCACAACTGTCCTATGGCTACAAGGAAGCAAACAACAAGATGTTCTACTCAGACATAGATGATCCTAGTCCTATCTTCCCGTAGAACAAGATGAGGGTGACTCAGAACTCAGATCGATGAGGGTAAGGAGTAAAAGAAGCCTTACGTTGTTCCCTTTATACCCAAGTAACTATATAACTATAGAATGCTAGACTCGATTTCGACCAAGGGTTGAATAATCCTACAGACAGTCCTTCTCTGATACCAAGTCTGTCGGGACCCGAAATATGCGTATGTAATTCCAGTCATGTGGCAATCACATGGAGAGCCGAGAGCCGTACCCACTTGTCTAAGCAGACAAGGCCAAGCACAGAACACTCTCGGAAAGCATCGAACGTGAGGGACATCCCTTCCAGGCCGGATGATCAACTGAGATGGGTCCTCATCGTCCTCTCACAAGTCTAAATGCTTATGGGTGGTGAATCCCATACTCATAGACAAGTTGCCTCAACCATGTTATCGATTGAATCCTAACTCTTACATAGAATTACTCCAGCCCGATCACTTAGTCGGTGTCTAGGGCGGGCTCGATCATAAAACAAAGTGTGCACGTGACAGAGTCACGAGAAATCGCATCGCGATGCCCCAAGCTGCGCACATCTAAGGGCCACTTGGTGTATAAAAGACCGCCAGCCAGATCACAACTAAGGTCTCGAAAACCCATACTAAGACATGCATGTTATAAACATACACGCAGCACACATGCCTAGTATGAACAGCAGGTATCATCACATAACTCTACAAAGTGTATCTTTATTGACTTACACATAGAGCATACGAAGATCACATGTCTGTGATCATCATTACATCATACAACGGAAGAAAATTAGGTCTGAGTACAGACAAGTTTAACAAATGGCTTAGAGAAGCCTTGTTCAACATACATGCCCTTCCACGAGGGACCAAACTGCTGTTTGGAACTATACTAGCTTAGTCAACGTCGAGCTTCAGGAAGATGTCTCCTTCGGGGTCTTGGTTTCCATCTAAAACATAGAATAAGCAAACGTGAGTACAAAGTCGTACTCAGCAAGACTTACATCAGATCTATACTACTCATGCTCAAGTATCAAGGTAAAGGGAGGTGGGGTTTCATCATGCAGAAGTGCCAGCTTTGACTTGGCTAGTCCTGTACTACGAGTACCAGACTTGAGGTAAGAAGCGTACACAAGTCCACTACCAAGTCTCCAACCAATACACCACTATGGATCCTTCCTCGACTTCCCCACGAGGAGCACACCATAGCACTCACGCTTATCTTGCGAGTTTTAGAAGTATCCGTTCAAGTTGTCTAATAATCAGGTACAACTTTCCAAGTAGTCCATGACCGCGGACGCGGCTATTCAGAATAGTTTTGTTAACCTTGCAAGGGTGTAAACTACACACACATGACCATCAGTTACCGCCAGTTTTCGTCACCAATCAAGGGGTGCCGGCGAGGATGTTCACCACGACACTTCTGTCACAACCGGTCTATTCCAGGAGTCGACTATCTGAGGTAGATCCCGCACGAGAGCCCGGCCGGATCAACGATACGGACTCAGACAATGTAGGCAATCGAGACGCCATCCGAGAAGATGGTTTCAGTGTCTCACAGATCCACCCACATATCTATATGATGCAACCTTTCATCCATTATTTTCTATGCATATGCCAAATGGAAAGCCCGAACTAATGTGACTCCTGGACGTCAACACGGATCAAGGTACTAGGCCGAGAGGGGTCAGTGAGCCCAATTTGTGGTTGTACTCTTTGTCTTGTATTACCATACAAGAACTCGGGCTTAAGGCGGTGTTCAACAAGACAACCCACTGTGTACTCCTACACAGCCTCTCATCGTTCGCCTTGTATTAGGTTGGATTCACCAACACAGTTTCACCATCATCAACACCATGTTCACTATCATCCCGACTCACATCAAAAGTATCCTCATTGTGAACTCTAAGAATGCAATAAGCAGTAACAGTTGCAGCGGCCACATGATATCAATCAACTCCTATGTCAGCTAGGATTGTGGTTTACTTACTACTGTGACAAGATGATAGGTCATGCATCGGATATGGGTTCAACTATGCGGTAGAATCGATAACAAGGTGATCATCCTAATCAATGCATAAGCGAGACTGAGAGGGAAGTGGGATTTTATAGACATGATCAATGGGGTTTTCTTGCCTTGCTGACGATACACTGGTTTATCGAACTTCTGCTTCAGGGGGTGATCACCGCCTCGGAAGCACTATTACCGGCACAATCATAACCAAAATGGGGGGGGGCAACATTGAATGTAAATGCCCAAGCACATGATGTAGTTGTGACATGATGGAAAGAGCACTGATGTGTTGAAGATTCAATTTAATTGAAGTGTATTGCAATTGAATTGCAAATTCAGACTCCAAATTCCATTCCAAATTAAGCCATATGCACATTTGCTACTGTTCACCCATTTTAAAATGGTCAAACATGAAAACAAATTTCATATTCTTAATCCTTGCATTTTTCTGATAAATTTTCATATATTATATGTTTAATTTGGAGTTAATATGATTTTTTGTATGATTTATTGAAGTTTTAATCAATTTCTGGATTTTCTGGAATTATTTATAATCTGGACAGGGGCTTTACTGCGTCAGCATGAGGTCATGCTGACGTGGGGGGGCCTCTGACCAGTGGGGTCCTCTTGTCAGTGGCACAGAGGTTAATCCTCTCTGTTTATTTAACAGAGAGGGTTATTAGGGGGCCTGGCCCCACTTGTCATTGGCTAAAGGGGTAATTAGGGGGTGGGGGTTAGATTAACTAACCACGCCACGTCGGCTCGCCGCCGGCTCGTCGCCGGTGGCAACAGAGCATGGCGGTGTTCTCCTGGACGGTGGTGCAGTCCACCAGAAAGGGTGCCACGACCACCATTCGGTAGCCCGCATCCGCGCGCGTCTTCCTGAGCTTCGCAGCGTCACCGGGGAAGCCGCGTTCCTCGTCGGCTCCAACATTGGCGGCCGCCGGAGCCACGGGCACGGCGACGCGTCGACACAGAGCGCGGGACGACACGGGCATGGTCACATTGAACTTCTGGAGACTCCAAGAACCTCACAGACAACAAAAGGAGGACAAAGGGGCATGGAGATGAGCTCTACGATGGGCATGGCGGCGATCATCGTCGGCTCTCATGGCGGTGCTAGCTACGAGACGCAATCCGGGGCAAAAACATGGGGCTTTGGTGCGCCTTCTCACCAGGAGCTTGATGGAGTCGACGAAGAGCTCGGGGAGGACGTGGGGCAGTGGAATTCGACGGTGAAGGGTTGCGGATCCGGCGAGATGTCGAGGACGATGGAGGTGGCTACAAGGCCTCTGGGCTGGCAATCCGCGGCGAGGTGAGGTAGTCGTCTACGGGGACCACGATGGATGCCTTGGCTTGATACTTTGACGGCGTTGGCCACGCAGGGGCGCGGCGGCGCTCTGCAGCAGTGCTCGGGCTCACGCGAGAACGACGAAGGAAGGAAGGAAGGAAGAGTCTGGCCAAGGGGGGGAATGGATGCGGGGGGTCTGGTGCGTCCTCGTGGCGCTTAGAGGTCAGGGGAGGGCCCTAGATTTCTCTCGACGTCAAGGTGGCGACGGCGTGCTCCCAGCTCGCCACCGAGCTGGTTGGAGAAGACGACAAGGGGAAAAGCTGGGCTGGGCCGGCTGGTGTTTGAGTTGGGCCGAAATCCCAGGTAAGGCCCCCTTTCCTTTTTCTCTTCTGTTTTCTTTTTCTTTCATTTGTTTGCTCTGATAAATAAATACCAAAGTATTTTCATAAATGCCCAAACTTCTTATATGGCTTTATGTAACATACTACTAGCCACTCCCAAGTTTTGGGGATTTTTGAAATTCAAACTATTTGAATTTCAATTCAAATTGGGGTTTTATTTAATTTCCAAGCCCTTTTAGGAATTTTTGAAAAATCCTGGTGCATGCAGTGGGACCCACTTCACTTTATATGTGATCATGCATATTTGTAAGACTTTTCAAAAATACCAGAGGAATTTTTGGAAGAAATTTTTGTCTGGCCATTTAATTAAATTCTCTAGGTCTTTTCTTTTCCCCATTTTTGAATTTCCTTTGAAATTTTCACATGATGCAAAGGAGCAATCAAACCCTAGCACTTACCCAAGTTGGGGTTCTGACATTCTGGAGCGCTATAAAAATAACCCGTTTAATTATTAAACGGGGTTTTCGTTCCGTTGGTTGCGGCTGGTCTTGTGCGGTTTTCGCGACGGTGATCGGGTGAAACCCGGTGTCGCAAAGGTCGAGTGTCAGGGTGGCAAGGGTCGGTGTCCGTCCGGTACGAGATAAGAGAGGGAAAATAATCGCCGATCGATAAATTAGGGATGCAAACACAGCAAACAAATCAGACAAAACAATTCACACCAAAAACATATTTTTTAACTTTTATGAAATCTGGGCTGTTACAATACAACACCACCAACAAGGGATCTTTTCCCGAAATCCAGGATGATCCGGGGGAGAGGGGAAGGGGGAAAGAAGAGAGTCGACGATCTTCAACACCACCAACAAGGGACTCTGCTCCATGTCGAACGACGAACTTCTAGCGAGAAGCTTTCCGCAGGGAGACGACATCGTCGAAAATACGAAACTGTCGGTGTCAAGAGCTGGAACGACAACGATAACCGGATCAAAGGATAGTGTTTTCGGTGCAAGTCGTGAAAACACCGTCAAAAGGATGGATGGAAATGGATGACCCAGATGATACCCAAAATCGGAGAAGCTAAAGGTACTACAGGAATTCCCACCTGAGCTCGGAATCAGGACAATACGCTGCAAGAAAGGCATTGTAACAATTTTGATACTCCACACACTCGATATCCTAGAGTTTGAACGGGATAAGTCAAGAATTAAAACACTTACGACACTTTTCCTGACCAGAGCAAAGATAAGGAGTAAAAGATTCCTACTCTCTGATAACTAACTTAGTACTACAAAATAGTTTTTGTCTAGACTCGACTTTGGCTAGAAAAGGGATCCTACAGTCGGTAAGGCTCTGATACCAAGTTGTAAGGCCCGATATGCGGTACTGTTCCAGATCTAGATGTTTCCATCTAGATCCGGGGACGAAGCACATATCGGTCCCACCGCGACATATGACGAAGTCATATGCCCCGGATTTCCATCATGATATCACAACATTACAAATACAAGGATACAACATCTCATACAATCGGCATACAACTGCCTTAAATACAATACATCAGCGGAAGGTATATGTCCGAGTATAGACTACAATCAAATGCTTACTGGCAAAGAGAAAAACATAGATACCCATAACCACACGGGTCCAGGTCCTCCGTCGGGATCCGCCTAACTAGTCGTCGTCGAGCCTCCACATGAAACGTCGATCACCATACCTGTTGTCGATCAGGAACCTTGAAAAGAGTTTGGGGGTAGTATCATGAGTACAGAAGTACTCAGCATCCAACTGTAGTGGTCATCTGACCCAGCAAGGACTTCATCACTCGTCATTCTAGGGCAACTAGTAGTTTACGGTAAGGATGGGGTAAGTGGTGAGGTTGCTGCCGCACTAGCATTTATGAAGTGGCTAACGATCTAGAGAGTAAGATAAGAAGCCAAGCATTCGACGAGGAATCGCCTCCAACAAGTCTTGCTATCAACTACTATGCAAACATAACACCTATCCTATCCTTGTCCTCCTCTTCGCATCCCCACGAAGAAGAAGCAGTCAAGGCACACACACGTTGATCAAGTTATATTAAGATTATCTCAGTTGTTGTTGTCTATGAACAAGGAGTAGGTCTCAAGTCGTCCATAACCGTGGACACGGCTTCTCGAAAAGATTTAACCCTGCAGGGGTGTACCAACTGCCCATTACAAGGCTCCGCACGCACGCCCATCTCTCTCAGTTGCTACCTATCACAGGCAACCATTTTATGATTTAGTTCCGAGAGATCTGAAACGACAGGTCCCTCTAACTAACAACGAACAAATCTGGGTGGCCCCCGGGGAGTCGACACCCAATCCAAAAGCCGGCCACGCTCTCGGATCGTACTCTTCTGTATGGCTAAGGTCGGGGTTAGCCTCACCTATATAATAGGGGACTTCCTTAGCTCACCAGTGTGGACCAACAAAGGAATTCTGTCTCTGCTGTCCCGAGTTGTTTTAAATCCACTGGTTGCAGACCAGTTATGCATGCGGGTTTCAAATGGTAAATCAGCTTGGGCCACCACTAGAAATGTTTGAAGCTAGGTAGGTAAGAAGAGGGGACCCCATAGTATCCCACACACGGTTAGGCACGCTCAGTCTTAAAACCAATACCCGGAACTCGGGTCCTAGGTGACTCGAATGGAACAAAGCGTCGGGGCGGGATAGACTAGACCTTCCATCCTTCGTCGAATATAGTCAACATTATAATAATCATATCATCGACAACAATATAATAATGTGATAGCCCAAACCAAGGAGTAACAGGGTAACATCGTAGCATCCTAAGCATGCATACTAAGCAGGGGTTGAGCAACGAGCAATAGTAACATAGCAGTATAAGGTTTGCTGGGAGGGGACATGGCTGTATCGGTTTGAAAGAGGATATAAACATGTGGTAGGATCAAACATCGAACCTATCCTAGACTAGCATGCAAACCGCTGGTTGAAATAAAATGGATCATAAGTAATGTATAGTCCTTGCATGTTGATAAGTCGGGTTCCGAAGGTGTAGCTGATCGCACGCTCGCATCGTCTCCGAAGGTACCCGTGGAAGCACACAAGACGGTAAACACTGGAAATCAATCAACGAGCAAGCATATATTACTACGAAGAAAACACGAGCAAGCATCAACAAGAAGGCAACACGAGACATCGCACCTACCGTCGAGAGCGGTGACTAACAGGTTAAGTGGATTACTCATCACACACGACGATACCGCACATTTAGAAAGGTTCAAGTTGTTTAGCTACACAAGGTGAGCAAAGATTATTAACATGGCATATCACTCAAGCATGGCATAACACACAAACATGGCAAGAGGTGAAGCATAAATAAACTACCTAAGCTAGTCAATTTAAGTGGGGTGAAATCCTAGACATGGCAAACTATTGCGGACCCCACGATAAAAATGGAATTTGGTACTGTTCTTCCCTAAACATAATTTTCTTATTTTATTATCAAGAAAGAGCAGCATAAACACAATCTACATGCAATTCTAGTCAAGTTTCACATAAAGAACATTTTAATCGGAGCAACGGTTAAAAAGTTATTAAATATACAATTTACATTGGCAAGTTTGTAATTAGCAAGTAAACAGCATGTAAACAAAGTCAACCATAACAAAGAAGAACATTTTAAGAATCTACACGAAATTCTAAGAAATTTGCATGTAGAACGCGTCACGATCCGAGCTACCGTTAAAAAGATATTCACATCGCAAAAAAACTATAAAATCTGCCATTTTTATTAAAAGAAAAGAGCCACTAGTGCTCCTGGGCCGAATCTGAAGCTAATGGGCCTAAATAGGGGGGCACTGCTTAACTAACTGTCGCCCACAGGCGATATATAGCTACTGAGCTGGCCCAAATACAAACAAAAAAAACAAAAAAGGGGCAGCTCACCTCGCGGGCCTAGCCCATGCAGGGGTGGGCGACGAATAGCCTCTTGTCGCTCGGGCCGAGAGGAAGCAGACGGCTGAGGCTCGCGGGCTGGACCGGTTGGAGGTGCTGGAGTTGGGCCGTGCTGGTTACTGCGTCGCAGGCCGGCCCACAACAGCGGTCAACGGGCGGTCGGGGTTGTGCTCCCGACTCCGGCATGGGCTGGCGGCGGCCGTCGCACCGGCGGGCAGGGGCGGCGCAAGGCGACGCTAGGAGGTTGGAGGGACGGCGAATCCAGGCGCGTCGTCGTGCGTGCATTGTAGTGCGGCACCGGCGGGGTTGGTGACGGCCGTGGTGAGCTCGCCGAGCTTGGCCATGGCGGCGGCGGCTCCTGGAGCTGCGAGGAAGAGAGGAGGGGTGAGGGCGTGGAGAGGAGAGAGGGAGGCGCGACGGCGGCTCACCGGGGAGGAGGGCACGTCGGCGCGGCTGTTCGTTGGCGGCCGGAGGCGCGACGGCTCGGGTGGCTCGGCCGGATGGGCTTCGGCGGGCCTGGCGGCGCGGCTCCAGGGCCCTGCGGGGACTGTTCCAGTGGGAGTCTGACTGGGCGACGTGGAGGTCTCCGGAGCTGTTGATCTCCGGATCCGACGGCTCTGGATGGCCAGAGGCTAGGGTTTCGCAGATCTGGGGTTGTGGGTCAAATTTTGAGCAAAGTGGAGGGGGGTGGCTGCAATATTAGCTAGGGGAAACCCTAGAAAGGGGGTGGGAGAGTGGTGGTCTTTATATAGCCCAGGTGGCTGGCAGTTTGCAAAAACATCTCTGGTTTTTCTGTCGCGCGTGCGGTGTCTACGTTTCTGACCGCCGGGGGTCCGCAGGACCTCCGATTAAGGTAAAACCTCGAACTGCGCGATCAGTGCGTCGAGCCGGCGGCGTTCACCTCGCACTGGAACCGTTTTGAGAACAATTTCTGGCGCGCTATAAAAATAACCCGTTTAATTATTAAACGGGTTTTCGTTCCGTTGGCTGCGGCTGGTCTCGTGCGGTTTTCGTGATGGTGATCGGGTGAAACCCGGTGTTGCAAAGGTCGAGTGTCAGGGTGGCAAGGGTCGGTCTCCGTCCGGTACGAGATAAGAGAGGGAAAATAATCGCCGATCGATAAATCGGGGATGCAAACCCAACAAACAAATCAGACAATCAAACAATTCACACCGAAAACAAATTTTTTAATTTTTATGAAATCTGGGCTGTTACAGATAACTACCCATGGTAGATGGCAATTATGAAAAGACTCCTCGATACCCACTTCAAACATCAATGCCTTTAACCGGCGTTTCGGGCAGTGTGGTCATAAAAACTAAAAACGAATCTTTGACCAAAAGGACGAAGAAGAAATTTTCAAGAAAAAAGGAAACGGGAAGCTAAAAAGGATTAGATAATTCGATGAAGAGCCGACTCCATGGAGATCAAAGAATTGAAGTAAGATTGAAGAAAGATGACTTAGATTCCTACTCAATGTCAACCATAAGGTCGTCCCTTGATCCACGAAGAGCCGGAAGCAATGAAGAAGACAGGAAGAAGATTGTTGTGAAGACTGAAGCATCACAACAATCCTGGGGGCTAATGTCGGGGGGATGGACCAAGCCCATAGACCCGGCATTAAGAATCTTCGGGATGACTTACATATGGAGGCCCATAAAGAAGACCCGACGAGGAGTCTGACGTGCCAAGCGTGAAGATTGAAGCCCTAGAAGGAATTCGACTTACCTTGTATAGCACGTAGAAAACTTATAAAGTAGAATAGAACACCACATCGTGTAGGAATCGGACTCTAGGAATACCGGGACCCGACGCATTTATAAGCCGCGGAGCACGGGAGCCAGAGCCGGAACTTACATCAATCCCGGTTTAGGAAACTCGCTCCAGAGCCTAGATCTCCACGAGACTAAGCCGACGAAACATCATCACTGTAATCGATACGATCGACTCTTCCTATTGAGGAGTCGATCCCCCTATAGTCAAAAAGCAGGAGTAGGTCTTTACCGCACCGTCGGGGCTGAACCTGGGTAACTCGCCGAGTCCTGTTCCTATGTCGACTCTCTCCTCGAAATCGCCTCGCAGCAAAGGTCCCACGATAAGTCCGACTCTACGGACATCTGCCGTGAATTTCCTACGACAGCCTCCACGCTTCCAAGATCGGGAGCACCGTCAGGACCCTTCCCGGCACCCTACCGGAGGGAGGATCGACCTCCGGGAGCTTCTCCTCCACCATGGACGCTTTCGGAATCACCTGGGTGGGGACAGAGGGCCACCACCTGGGACCCAGGCGGCCACCTGGCGCGGCCTAGGGTCTGGCCGCGCCAGGGGGGTGCGCCTGTACCCCTGGTGCCCCCCTGGATGCCCCTTCGCCTATTTATTCTCCGTGTCGTGAAACCCCCGAGGACAGAAACCTTTTTCGCGATCTCTCCTATGTGCCGCCGCCCCCACGCTTCCAAGATCGGGAGCGGCAGCAGACCTCTTCCTGTCACCCTGCCGGAGGGAGGATTGACCTCCGGGAGCTTCCCCTCCACCATGGACACTTCCAAGATGTGCCGTGAGTAGTTTCCTTTGGACCATGGGTCCGTGATCAGTAGCGATTTGATGTTCTCCTCCCCTCTTTGCTCTTCATGGTTTAGTCCTCGTGAGCTGCCCTACATGATCGAGGCACATATGTAATTTTCTGTTGTTTCTATGCTGAGTTTGCTGGGATCTGATGGATTATGAGATTCTGTTCAGACTGTGATTGAGTAATATATTTGGTTCTTATCTCTTATATTTTTGTTCCTAAGTAATTCTTGCATGTTCTCCATTGTTGTTTATTGCTTTAGCCAAGTAGTAGGTAGTGACTCCAAGAGGGAACGTTATGCTCGATTGTGGGTTCATGCCCCCCGATGACACTCTTGAGTGACAGAAACATGAGTCTAGGGGATGTTTTGTGGCCACAAGGGGGGAAACAATGGTGCTTGTAACCACGGTTGCAAGGATTGTTTACTTTACGCAAGGTTCTTTTAATGCAGTTGTCTGTTGCTTTGGGTTTACACTTTGGCTAGGGCTCGCAAGTTAATACCAGCGAGATGTTCTGGATAGATATCTCAAGGTGGATGATTAGTACTAGATGCAGATGGATTTTGTTCTACTTATTTTGGCATACTGCCCATGCTTATGAGTCTCTTCTTTTATTTTGTAGAATAGTTAGCATTGCGGTGCGTTTATAATCTTGTCAATTGCCCATCTGTAATTTGTTTACCTCGCACAGAAGTTTTATCGTCTTTTGGGAGAGAGACATCACTAGTGAACATCACGGGACCCCGGTCCATATTCTCATCATTGTTTACAAGCTATTTTATTTTTTGGTATTTACTTTCAGTTGCTGTCATTATCATTATCCCTTGTGTGTTTGGCCCTTTGTAAACAACAAGACCGGAGAGATTGACAACCTCTCTGAACTTCGTTGGGAGCAAAGTTAATTGTATTGTGTGTAGGTACGCATCAGGTGCGCCGCTGACACCTACTTATCATTGCCAGAGTCCTACGGGAGACATACCCTATCCTCTACATAGGCGAAAATTGTTGTTATCCTACATCTCACCTTCCACATGGGGTAACCAACGAAGGGCGAGAAGCCATTACCACTTCCACACCATCAACAACCTCTCTAAACTTCTTTGGGAGCAAAGGTATTTGTTTCTGTGTGCGGGTCCAGGAGAAGCAAGTGATTTTCTTCAGACGGCACATCACTTGCCGAACCACATACTTATCATTATCGGAGTCCTACTGTATTGAACTCAACCTCGGTATCTTCACTGAGGTAAATTTGCTGCTATCCTACATCTCACCTTCCACTTGGGGTAACCAACGAAGGGCGAGATACCATTATCATCATCTCGCACATCAAGCGGCAACAAGCTTGACATAGCAAAAGGATTTATCATAATCATAGCATAAGTTTCTAACATAAGTATCAGGTTGATTCATTATTTTCCATATAAATATCCCTTTTTCAGACAAGCGGTATTCCTTATTATATTTTTGTTGATCCTTAGTGAATCCACCTTGCCAATAAGATCTAGTTTAAAAATTTTAACCATTGTAAGCAAACAGAGTAATAAGCAAAAGTGTACTTATCAAGTGAAATTATAAGTAAAGCTATGATCCTCGGCAACGGCGCCACAAAATAGTCTTGACAACCCTCAAGTGTAGGGGATCGCAACAGTCTTCGCGGGTAGGTATAACCCAATTTATTGATTCGACATAAGGGGAGCCAAAGAATACTTATATGACTTAGCAGTTGAGTTGTCAATTCAACCACATCTGAAAAAGCACTAGACAAGATATTTAGTAGAAATGGTGTGTTGACGGGTGTAGCCTTTAAGACTTCCCCAATCACCAACACCACAAAGTAGTAGCAGTAGTAATGAGAGCAATAGTAACAACGAAGGCAATGAAGATGAAAGATGGACCAGGGTTCAAGGTTTCACTAGTGGTAACTCTCCAAGAAAAAAGACAAGTGTTGGGTGAACAAATTACAGTTGGGAAATTGACAAAATTGCACTAACAATAGCCAAAGAACAAAGTAGAGAATCCTAATCTAAGAACTAAACATAGGAGTGTGTTTTGTATGTAGTTGTATGTGCTTGAAATAAGAACTTGCACAACATCTTTTGTCCTACCATCCCTCTACAAACGGGGCCAAAAGGAACTTATGGAGATGAAGGTGCTCCCGTCAAAGAGCACCGGAACAAAGAATTAACACACTATGAACACATGTAATCCTCAAATTATAGCCCATCCCCTTTGGTGTCCCAAGCTGTCACCATTGAGATCGCCGGTTCTGGACTATAACAGGTGCATACAACCGTAGATAAGATCTAGAACAACAATTATAATAATGCAACCATAGAGTGTTCAGATCTGTAATCATGCTACTCGTGTACTAGTAGCAAGCATTAAGAACAACAAATTGCAGCAACAATAATTCATAAACTCCTTAGGACTGAACAAGGTAACAATTCATCGGATCCCAACAAACACAACACTAATTACATCATATGGATCTCAATCATGTAGGGCAGCTCATGAGAACTTTGTATTGAAGATCTAGGTGGAGAAGATACCACAAAACTACTGCCAAGAACCCGTAGTCCAAGGAAGAACTACTCACGATCCATCATGGGGTGAAGAAGAGTTGATAGAGATGGCCCCGGGGGCCAAGGCCCTCTCCGGCAAGGTGCCGGAGCAGGATCCTGGTGACCCCCAAAGCTAGGTTTCGCTGGAGGCAGAGATCGGGAGCTCTTCTTGAAAAGACGTATGGATATCTCGGGTTTTCGCGTCGGGGGAAATAAATAGGGACAAAGGGGAGACCGAGGGGGGGTGCCAGGTCACCCAGGAGGCCACCCGGCGTGGGTTCCCCTTGGCCGCACCCAGAGGGCGCCTGGAGATCTGGGGCCACCACCCCCCCCCCCCCCGACTTCATTCTTCGGCTGGAGGACTCTTCTGATGTAAAAGATTTTTGGTAATTTTTTGGGAATTTTCTGAGCAACTTAATTTTTGGACTTCTTCTGCATTGCAAAGACAAAACAGACAGAAACTGGCACTGGGCTCTATATTAGTAGGTTAGTCCAATAAATGATTCAAAAGCATGGAAAAAAGATATACCAATGACACAAAAAGAGCATGGAACAAGCAAAAATTATGGATACGTTTGAGACGTATCAGACCCCGAAAAATATGTGCAACGATTCTTCTGGTACCGGGAATGGGTAACCCAGATGTCCGAATAGCTACCCGGATAATTCGGGCGATGCCTGGATGTCCTGCTAGTAATTCGTATGATCCAGCTTCAGCCCGAGACCTTGCTGGAATTCTTGTTGTATTGAATCGGATGTCCAGATATCTATTCGGATGATCCATCCAAAGCCCGGACAATCTGGGTCGGAAGCTGGACAATCCGGCTAAGCCCAGAAACCTTGTTGTGAATATATGGCAGGGAACTTGAGGGGACGCAGCGACAACTCGTTGCTCGATCTGTGGATAAGCACACATACTCGGGGAAGATCTTCCTAGGAACGTGCGGAGAGCATGCAAACGACTGATTAGGTCGACCGTGTGATACAAATGGAGCGATCGTGGGCGGACAAATGATCAATCTGATCATGCGCGACATGGAGGAGGCTCCACTCGGCGTGAGTAGAACGGCTGAAGGCGGGTTGGCGGAGAAGCTTAGCGGACAACCCAGCGCCAATGTGAGAGCAGCCGAGCTGAGCGGCCAATGCAACACCGACGTGAGGAGTAAGATGGGAGGCGGGCTAATGGAGAGGCTGAGAGGCCAACGCAGCACCTGTCGTGGTCATACCAAAGGTATACCCCAAGGCAAAGGAAACCAAGGGGTACCCTCAAGCCCTCAGGTTTCCAACACACCTAACAAAATAAGTAACGTTAGTATGGAATACAGACGCTTTATCTCAACTCCCAATATATCCCCGAATAACATATTACTCGGAAGACAGAAACCACCTCCGAGTAGTTGGCCACTCGGAGAGAAAACAATTTCCGAGTGGTTCGTTACTCGGAGAGGATGAACGACGGGCTATTCGTTACTCGGAAGATAAGAACGTGGGCGTTCCTCCTCCTTTATTAGCAGTAATGAGTAGACCGTTTCTTGTATTTAGTACGCATTTAAACCTGTAATTAAAGACCCATTAAGCTGAGGCATTAAGGGCCGGAGGCGCACTCTATATAAGCCTTCCCCCCTCCTCCTGTACGGGCACGCGCAACACCATTCTTCTCAACCTTTAAGAAAAGAACACCCCAGTCAGTCTGGGACAGGACTAAGGTCTTTATCTCTATGGAGAGGCCTAACCTGTATAATTTCCTTTGCGTCAACCACTCTACGTACAGATTCATTTAGCTCCTTCCATACCCCCTCTCTATCGTCAGGATTATATCCCCGACAGTTGGCGCCCACCGTGGGGCTGAGTTGATCAGCAATCGTAGTGATGGCAGTTTCTTCATCCTCTTCGTCGGTTCGCGGCTCCGAGCTCATCGTCGGAGAGGTTTTTCGTTTCGGATCATTGGCCTTCGTTGCTGATGATTCTGCCTGGCTGGCGGATTCACCGCTCTAGGCGCAACTGCTACCTTCAAGAGGCAGCGTCCACTTCCGAGCTGACGAGTCGGGGGCTCTGCGCCTCCAACTGTCGGCCCATTGTCAAGCACCAACAACTTTATCAGTCCGCCATAAGAATATGCACTCGGGCCGCCCGCGTGCTCATCATTGCGGCAAACAAGTCAAGGTGCAGCAGGTGGCAGTCATCGACTCGGTGGAGTCAGCCTAGAAGGCCCTGGATGAATTGATTGCAAGAGAAGGCTCCTCAGCATCTCTTTTGCATCTGTTCAACTCGGTCGAAGAGGAGGGCATGGCAGCATTAGACCCCGAGTCGGATGAGGAACATGAGGGCAGCAGCGGCGCTCCAGTCGCAGTTGCAAAAGTGTGCATGGAGGAAACTCCACCCCTCAACCATCACCAGTTCGGGATAGTCACGCCCGAGATGTAGCTAACAGCCCATCCAGGGCTGATGGACAAGAGCCAGCTTGGCGTGTATCCGTTTTCCGAAGGTTAGAACTCGGAGAAGCAAGTCGGCAGCCCCGACCCCTTACTCAAGAGGAGCAAGCAGAAGCAGAGGCGGTCGATCGAATGTTAAACACGCCTATCGATACAAGTACTCCGGAAGGTCAAAGTATGGAGGCGGACAGGTTAACCAACTTGGCCGAGCGGGAACGTCTGGACGAGCTAGAGAGCACCCTGGAATGTCAGGCCCGGGAGATCGCTCGACTCAGGCAAAGCAGAGCAAGTCGGCAACTGCGAGGCCAAGGTCGAGAACCTTTCCGAGCTATGGGGACCCCAGTGGAAAATCTCATAGCGGCGACTCGGATTGCAAACTCTCTGCAGCCCAGTGGATCGGCAGCAAAGGGAATTCAACATCTGGCATTTTTATTGCAAGATGTAGTAGACCAAAACGCCGCTGTCAGTCAATCACAGCAGCGGATCCATTCCCAAGTTCCTCCTGTAAGAACGTCACAGTCGGTGCATACGCCTTATGGAGAAATAGGAACAATTCTCCTCGGCACAGAAACGAGCCCCAAGGAGATCGCCGCCAAGATCAACATCGGCATGAAGAGCACCGAAGAGCAGATGACTATGAATCTCGCAGGTCCGGTCGAGCTTCTCCTTGGAGAGAAGAGTTCCCTCGGCGCCGAGGCGGCCGTCATATAGATGTTGAAGATGACGCCCGAAGCCATCTGGTATAGAGCCAAGTTGATCGTGCTAGATTCCATTGGCATGATCAGGCTCGTCCCTCAATGGATACAGGGCCAGTTTGTTTCAGTGAGAGAATTCGGTCTACCCCTATTCCTCACTTTAGGATAGCTCAAGGGGTGGATAAATACTGAGGTGATGCCAAACCCCAGACTTGGTTAGATGACTACAGAATAGCCGTGCAAATCGGAGGGGGAGGGGATGAGATAGATATGATGCACTTGCCCTTAATGCTAGAAGGCTCAGCTCGGGCATGGTTAAATCAGCTCCCGCCCAGTAGCATTTGGATTTGGGAAGACCTCGAGAGGGTTTTTATCAAGAACTTTGAAGGGACCTACAAGAGGCATCGAGGACTAACCGAGCTACAGTTATGTGTGCAAGGAAACACCGAATCTACTCGGGATTATATCCAAAGATGGATCACACTTCACAACTCGATAGAGGGAGTCTCCTAGTTTCAGGCCATCCATGCCTTCAAACAAGGGGTCAAGTACAGAGAGCTGAGTCTCAAGTTGGGAAGAACACCCCTTGTTACCTCACTCGGAAGATTGATGGAAATAGCAAATAAGTATGCCAATGGTGAAGAGGAGATTCGGCAGAAGACCCACCAGCACAGAGGAGGCAATAGCTCGGCGCCCAACCCAAAGCTGAAGACTGGAGGCAACAACAAATGGAAAGCAGAAGATTCCCCAACAGATGCAGAGTTAGTCGCGGCAGCAAATGCCTCAGGGATTTATGGCAAAGGTCAGGCACGAAAGGAGTGGCAGCCACGCCAGAAAAAACCGTCAAACGACGACGAAGTCCTGGATCAGCCTTGCCCTCTTCACACAACCCGAGATGTTGAGGGAAAGTTGGTTCTTACAAAGCACACAGCTCGGCAGTGTCACCTGATCAGAAGAGCAGCCCAGAATGCGAAGACGGGACCTCAGCAAGATAAAGATACTGGCAAAAAGAAGGAAGCAAGCCCAGATCTGGACAGTGAAGGCTTCCCAAGAGAAGACGGAGTGTTGGTCATCTTTGCAGGTCGGGAGTAGAAGAGAGTGGAAAAGATAAGGTTCAGAGAAGTCAATTCGGCATCCGGAAGTTCTGAGTTACATGAAGTGGGCTGACACTCCGATCACTTTTGACCAGTCGGATCATCCTCCTCACATCCCTCACCCAGGAAGGCATGCTCTGATCGTTTGTCGGGACCCGGGGTTAGCCTATGCAAGACTCGCTACAACACAATCATATGGAGAGCCGAGAACCGTACCCACTTGTCTAAGCAGACAAGGCCAAGCACAGAATGTTCTTGGAAAGCATCGTACGTGAGGGTCATCCCACCCAGGCCGGATGATCAACTGAGATAGGTCCTCATCGTCCACACACAAGTCTAAATGATATGGGTGATGAACTCCCATATTCACAGACAAGTCGCATCAACCATACTATCGACTATCTCATAGCTCTTACATAGACTTACTCCAGCCCGATCACTTAGTCGGGGTCTAGGGCGGGCTCGATCATACAACGAAATGTGCACGAGACAGAGTCTCAAGCAATCGCATCGCGATGCCCCAAGCTGCGCACATCTAAGGGCCACTTGGTGTATAAAAGACCGCCAGCCAGATCACAACTAAGGTCTCGAAAACCCATACAAAGACATGCATGTTATCAACATACACGCAGCACACATGCCTTGTATGAACAGCAGGTATCATTGCAATTCTCTACAAAGTATACATTTTATTGATAAATCTTACAGAGTGCACACAGAGATCACAAGTATGTGATCCAACATTACATCAAACATGCGGAAGAAAAATAGGTCTGAGTACAGACAAGTTTAACAAATGGCTTAAGAAGCCTTAATTAAACACAAAGCCCTCCACGAGGGAACCAGTCTGCTGACTGGGACTACACTAGCTTGGTCTTCAGTCGTTGAGCTCGAGGAAGAATCCACATGTATTATGTAAAGAGAGGTGGGGTTCAATTGCAGAAGTGCCAGCTTTGACTTGGCTAATTCTGAACTACGAGTACCAGACTTGAGGTAAGAAGCGTACACGAGTCCACTACAATCTCCAACCAATTACACCACTATGGTGCCTTCCTCGACTTCCCCACGAGAAAGCACGCCATAGCACTCACGCTTATCTTGACAAGTTTTATAAGTATCCAATTCACGTTGTCTAATAATCAAGCTAAGCTTTCCAAGCAGTCCTTAACCGCGGACGCGGCTATTTGAGTAGTTTTATTAACCCTGCAGGGGTGTACCGCTACACACACACGCGCATCAGTTACCGCCTGGGAGTGGGACCCTTCAAGCGGGTACCGGCGAGGATGTTGCCACGACACTTCGCCCACAACTCCGTTCTAGTCCAGAGAGTCGCCTATCTGAGGGGGATCCGTATGGAAGTCCGGCCGAGGTTCCAGTACAGCCTCAAACGATGTGTGCAGGGTCCCAAGCCGGTCTTGAAAAGCCGTTCATCCACTTCGCAGACCGTGCCACAGCCCTACCAGAACTCCGAACTACTGCGACTTCTGGGGTTCGAACGGGGTGAGGTACTAGGTCGAGAGGGGTCAGTGAGCCCAATGTGTGGTTGTTCTCTTCTTCTTGGATCACCACACAAGAACTCGGACTTAAGGCAGTATTCAACGAGACAACCCACTGTGTACTCCTACACAGCCACTCATCGTTCACCTTGTGTTAGGGTAGATTCACCAACACATTTCCACCAACATCAACATGATCACTATCATCCCGACTCACAAAAGAGTAACCTCATTGTAACTCTAAGCATGCAATAAGCAGTAACAGTTGCAGGGGTCACGTGATATCAACCAACTCCTACATTTGCTAGGATTGTGGTTTGCTTACTACTGTGAGAAAAAGATAGGTCATGCAAAGGATTGGGTTCAACTATGCGGTAGAAACGATAACAAGGTGATCATACTATTTCATGCATAAGCGAGACTAAGAGGGAAATTGGTTTTTATCGACATGATCAATGGGGGTTTGCTTGCCTTGCTGACGAGGTTCAGTTACGGTGACAGTCTTCAACGAAGGGGGTGGCCTCCGGTTCCGTCTCCACTTCTATCCAGACAAACAAAGCATAAAGTAGCAATCAATATGAATGCAATGCTCAAGCACATGATCAAATGTTATAACATGGTGTAAGGTTGTTGATGTGTTTCCAATTCCAATTAAATGGACTGTATTGCATTTGAGTTGCAAATTCAAACTCCATATGATTTATCGATGAATTTCAAATGCATTTGAATCCATGAATGTCCATTTGAAAAGGTTGAGCATGAAGTGATGTTGTAAAGGTGAGGTAAAGTTTCTGATGTGTGGATGAAATCATTTAAAAAAAGTGTGTTGCAAAGTCATTTGCAAATTCACTCCAAATTTGAATTCAAATTAAAGCCATATGGATGTTTGCCACTGTTCACCCAATTTAAATTGGTCAAACATGAAAACAAAGTCCATATTCACATTACTTGCATTTTTCTGATAATTTTAGACATATTATTTGTCCAATTTGGAGTTAATATGAATTTTCTATGAATTTTTGAAGTTTAATGCATTTTCTGGAATTTTCTGAAATTAGATAAATTGATTTAACCAATTATGGTGTCATGCTGACGCAAGGCTGAGGTGGGGGGGTTGCTGACAGGTGTGGTCACCATGTCAGTGGCTAGGGGGGTTAATCCCCTTTGTTTAAATTAACCCGCGGGTTAATTAGGCTGCCTGGGCCCACTGTCAGTGGCCTAGGGAGGATTAGGAGGGGGATTAGCTCGGAGGTTAGGCCTAACAGGCCGGCGGCTTGACGCCGGCGGCTCTGTACGCGGCGGCGCTGCGTCGGAAACACGTTCCCAGGCACCAATCCCTGCGCCAAGGGCACCAGAAGATGGCCTGTGACGAGCCGCATCGCCTGCGCTACTCGGGCGTCGTCGGGAGGCTCCAGGCGACGTTGGCTTCAACTATGGCCGCGGCCGGAGCTTCGGCTTCGAGCAACTCTTGCAAATCGGCCACGGGATGATGCGAACTTGCGCGCATTGGGTGGCTATCGTCTCCAAGAGTACCGCGGACAAGTTGGGGAGGAAGGAGACGCTCTGGAGCGCGCGCTTGGCTGTCCACGGTGGCGACGGAGCTCGGCTCCCATGGAGGATCGAGGTAGGGGACGAATGGGAAGGGGGAAACAGCGGGATTTGAAGCGTAATCTCACCCTGGTTGCAACGGACGTGGCGGCGGGGTCGGGGATGCTTTACCGGCGACATAATCGACGATCTTGTGCGGCGGCCGTCGACGGAGATGATGAAAGGGGGCGGCGGCTACAGGGCTCTCGGGCTCGATTCCTTCTGCACAGCGATGTAGTCGACGTCGGGGGGCTCGGCGGACAGCTTCCTTCTGCTTGCGGAGCTCACTGGCCGCGCGGGTGCGGAGTCATGGCGACGGCGGCGCTCAGTATCATCGGGGTTCGCGAGAGAGAGAGGGCGAGAGCGCGTGCAGAGGGGGGAATGGAGGTGTGGCTCTCAGGAGCGTCTCCAGATGCGCGTACAAGGGTCGGGAAGGGGCAGGTGGCGACTGGGGAGAGCAAGGCGTGCTCGGCTGTCTCGGTGGCATTCCACCGAGCAGCTTGGAGGCGCGGGGAGGAAGACGACGGGGGGAGGGCCAGCTGGGCCGGCTATTGGGCCTCGCCTAGGGCGTCAGGTAAGCCTTTTGCTCTTTTCTCTTTTTCTTTCTTTTTTAATTCTGTTATTTGTTGTGCCTTACTAAATAAAATAGCTAGGCATTTTATTAAATGCTGAAACTTTTTTACATGGCCTCATAAAATATTAGGCTAGCCACTTATAAAGTTTGGCACTTTTTAAAATTCAAAACATTTGAATTTTAAATCTAATAGGGGTTTTTGAATTAATCCAAGGTCTTATTTGAATATTTGAAAAATCCATGAGCATGGGGTTGGTCCTACATCACTTGAAATGTGATCACACTCATTTATAAGACTTTTCAAAAATCCAACATCAATTTTTGGAGAAGATTTATTTCTGGCCTTTTGAATTAATTCATCTGGGGGGGTTACTTCTCCCATTTTGCATTTGAATTTGATTTCAATTGATTTCTTTTGAAAATTTTAACATGATGCAAAGTGACTTGCTAAACCTAGCACATACCTAAATTGGGGTTGTGACAACTCGCCCCCACTCAAAAGAATCTCGTCCCGAGATTTAGAAGTCATCAGGAGGAAGGAGAGGTACTCGGCACGGAGGCGGTCTTCTCTTTCCCACGTAGCTTCTTTCTCAGAGTGGTGAGACCATTGCACTTTCACAAACTTAATCTTCTGACGACGAGTGACACGCTCTGCTGAATCAAGAATACGAACGGGGTACTCTCGATAAGAAAGGCCATCTTGGAGATCATGCGTTTCATGGTCGACTTCGCGGATGGGGTCCTTGAAGCAACGCCTGAGTTGTGACACATGGAATAGATCATGTACTCGGGAAAGGTGCGGGGGTAGTTCAAGTTGGTAGGAAACTTCTCCACGTTTAGCAAGAATGCGGAAAGGTCCGATGTAACGTGGGGCCAACTTGCCTTTGATACCGAATCGTTGGGTTCCCTTCAGAGGAGTAACCCGAAGGTAAACCTTCTCATCCAGATTGTAGCTCTCTTTCCTATGATGACGATCATAGTAGCTTTTCTGACGAGACTGGGCGGCTTTCAATCGATCACGAACAATGCGAACTTGCTCTTCTGCTTCCTTGATCATATCCGGTCCAAAGAGTTGTCTTTCACCGGTTTCTGACCAGTTAAGGGGTGTTCGACATCGTCGTCCATAAAGGAGTTCAAAAGGAGCCATGTTCAGACTAGATTGGAAACTGTTGTTATAAGAAAATTCGGCAAATGGAAGAGACTTCTCCCAATTCTTTCCGAATGATATAACACAAGCTCTGAGCAAGTCTTCGAGAATTTGGTTAACCCTTTCAACTTGACCGCTAGACTGAGGATGGAAAGCTGTACTAAAGGAGAGATGAGTTCCCATAGAATTCTGAAAGCTTCCCCAAAATCTAGAGGTGAAAAGGCTACCACGATCAGAATTGATTTCCAATGGAACACCGTGAAGAGACACAATTCTAGAGACATACAAGTCCGCTAACTGGCTAGGTAATTTGAATTCCAATATTTTGAATTCCAAAAATCTTCAAATCTTGGGAATGGCTAGTACTATGTCACATATGTCCAAGATAAATATTTGAGGATTTTATAAAATGCCTAGGTAATTATTTTACCACAGCAAAACAAAAGTCAGAAGAATTAAACAGAAAAGATATTTTAGAAGAGGAAAGAGGCCCACCTACCTGGCCCAACTCACCTAGGCCGGCCCAGCCTAGCTGGCCTCACTGTCGTCTTCCTCGTTTGCCAGAAGGAGGGACGGCCGAGCCGTGCGCCTCGCATGGCCGCCACCTCCTGCTTCTGGCCACGGAGCTACTCCTCCGTCCTCATCTCTTCGCCAGGAGAAGCGGCTGGAAGCCCTCCTCCATTCCCCTTCCTCTGGTTCCCTCTTCCCATCCTCCCTCGCCGTTTCCCCGCTCCGCCCGTGAGCTCGCCGGAGCACAGTCGTGCATCCGCGCGGCCATCAATCTCAAAAGCCCCGACAAGTTGGTCCAGTGAGCGCACAACGTCGTCTTCGTCTTCGAGAGGAAGATCTCAAGCCCCCTTGACTTCAAGCCACCGGAATCGTCAACAAGCCGCCGCCGGCTCCGCAACCGTCCCAGGCGAAATTCGTCGCCTCCTCGTCACTACGTCCCCTCCGGCTGCTCCGTCGAACTCCTGGTGAGAAGAGGAACGGAAGCCCTATGTTTTTTCCATGGATTGTTTCTCCTAGCCTCAGCCTCCATTTGAGCCGAGCACGTCCGCCGCCATGGCTGGACTAGAGCTCGCCCTGTGCGTCGTTCTTCCACCCCGAGGTGTCCATACAGCTCCTGGAGCCCCCAGGAGTCCAACGAGCCACCCAGCGCTCAAAATCGTGCACTCTAACCACCTTCCCGTCGACGCCATGCCACGGCCGCCGCGCAAGTCGACCCCGGCGTCAACTCCGGCCACCCCGGTGACGCCCGTGTGGTGTACGTGATGCGGGTGGGCACGAGAAGCACTTCTGTGCCCTCGAATTGGCAAGCCGTGGCCGGAACCACTGTCCCCGTGAGCGCCGCCGTCTTGGTGGTTGCCGGCGTTTAAACGCCGGTGGACGCCGACGTGGCCTGTCTTAGGGGGCTAACCCCCCTCCTAATTGACCCCATGGGTCAATGACAGGTGGGGCCAGCCCCCTCTAATTTAAATCAAATTTTAATTAAAACGGGGTTAACCCCCTGTGACACTGACAGTGGTGGCCCACAGGTCATCCCCCCCCCCTGGCGTCACCCCCACGTCATGCTGACACAATAAATAGAAAAGCAATTTAATTAATTCAGAAAATTCCAGAAAATAGATTAAACTTTGAAATTCAATAACTTCTTAATCCTAACTCCAAATTGGACAAATAATATGTCTAAAATTATCAGAAAAATACAAGGATTATGAATATGCAATTTTTTTTTCATGTTTGACCATTTTAAAATGGGTGAACAGTAGCAAACGTGCATATGGATCCTTTTCAAATTCAAATTTGGAGTGAATTTGCAAATAATTTTGCAACACCCTTAATTCCAATGGATTCATCCACACATCAGAGATATTACTTCAACTATACCACATCACATCATGATCAAACTTTTCAAATGAACTTTCATGCATTCAAATGCATTTGAAATTCATCGATAAATCAAATGGAGTTTGAATTTGCATTTCAAATGCAATATACTCCTTTTAAATGGAATGTTCAACACATCAGTACCTTGAACATCACCATTGCGATCTTATTCATGTGATTGTGCATTGTACATTATGTTGATCCTATGATTGTCATGTTGCTGATAGAAGTGGAGCCGGAATCCGAGATCACCCCCTTCGTTGAAGACCCCGTGACTGAACCTCGTCAGCAAGGCAAGCAAACCCCCATTGATCATGTCGATAAAATCCCACTTCCCTCTCATGTCTCGCTTATGCATTGTTTAGGATGATCACCATGATAACGTTTCTACTTCATAGTTGAACCCATATCCTTTGCATGGCCTATCATCTTGTCACAGTAGTAAGGAAACCACAATCCTAGCAGATGTAGGAGTTGGTTGATATCATGTGGCCCCTGCAATTGTTACTGCTTATTGCATGCTTAGTGATATAACGAGGTTGCTTTTGATGTGAGTCGGGATGATGATAAACATGGTGTTGATGAAAGTGAAATGTGTTGGTGAATCTACCCTAATACAAGGTGAACGATGAGAGGCTGTGTAGGAGTACACAGTGGGTTGTCTCGTTGAACACCGCCTTAAGTCCGAGTTCTTGTGTGGTGATCCAAGAAGAAGAGTACAACCACACATTGGGCTCACTGACCCCTCTCATCCTAGTACCTCACCGCGTTCGAACCCCTAGAGTCGCAGTAGTTCGGAGTTCTGGTAGGGCTGTGGCACGGTCTGCGAAGTGGATGAACGGCTTTTCAAGACCGGCTTGGGACCCTGCACACATCGTTTGAGGCTGTACTGGAACCTCGGCCGGACTTCCATACGGATCCCCCTCAGATAGGCGACTCTCTGGACTAGAACGGAGCTGTGGGCGAAGTGTTGTGGTGGAATCCGCGCTGTCATCTCTTGAAAGGTGACATGCAAAAGGCGGTAACTGATGACACGTGTGTGTAGCGGTACACCCCTGCAGGGTTAACAAAACTATTCGAATAGCCCCGTCCGCGGTTAAGGACTGCTTGGAAAGCTTAGCTTGATTATTAGACAACTTGAACTGGATACTTCTAAAACACACCAAGATAAGCGTGAGTGATATGGTGTGCTTCTCGTGGGGAAGTCGAGGAAGTAACCATAGTGGTGTATTGGTTGCACAGATGTAGTGGACTCGTGTACGCTTCTTACCTCAAGTCTGGTACTCGTAGTTCAGGACTAGCCAAGTCAAAGCTGGCATTTCTGCAAGTGAAACCCCACCTCCCTTTACCTTGATACATATGCATGAGTAGTATAGCTCCGATGTAAGTCTTGCTGAGTACGATTTTGTACTCACGTTTGCTTAATCTATGTTTTAGATGAACCCACCGACCCCGATGGTGGCTTCTAACCGAAGCTCGAAGATTGAAGACTCTGACCAAGACCAAGCTAGTGTAGTCCCAGTCAGACGACTGGTTCCCTCGTGGAGGGCTTGTTTTTAGATAAGGCTTCTCTAAGCCATTTGTTAAACTTGTCTGTACTCAGACCTACTTTGCTTCCGCTTGTTTGTTGTAATGTTGGATCACATGCTTGTGATCTCTGTGTGCACTCTGTAAGAGTTATCAATAAAGTATATATACTTTGTAGAGAATTGCAATGATACCTACTGTTCATACAAGGCATGTGTGCTGCGTGTATGTTTATAACATGCATGTCTTAGTATGGGTTTTCGAGACCTTAGTTGTGATCTGGCTGGCGGTCTTTTATACACCAAGTGGCCCTTAGATGTGCGCAGCTTGGGGCATGGCGTTGCGATTGTTCGAGACTCTGTCTCGTGCACACTTTGATGTATGATCGAGCCCGCCCTAGACCCCGACTAAGTGATCGGGCTGGAGTAAGTCTATGTAAGGGTTATAATACAATCGATAGTATGGTTGAGGCGACTTGTCTATGATTATGGGAGTTCACCACCCATATCATTTAGACTTGTGTGCGGACGATGAGGACCCATTTCAGTTGATCATCCGGCCTGAATGGGATGCCCCTCACGTTCGATGCTTTCCGAGAACGTTTTGTGCTTGGCCTTGTCTTCTTAGACAAGTGGGTACGGTTCTCGGCTCTCCATATGATTGTGTTGTAGCGAGGCTTGCATACGCTAACCCCGGGTCCCGACAGTCAATGACAACGAAGATGGCATCATTTCTTTTCTGGGTTTTTGGAAAGCCGGTGATGAAGTCCATACCGACATTGTCCCATTTCCACTCTGGAATAGGCAAAGGTTGAAGTGTACCAGCAGGTCTTTGGTGTTCTGCCTTAATGCGACGACAAGCATCACATTCGGCAACAAATCGAGCAATGTCTCTCTTCATCCTAGTCCACCAAAATCTCTGGCGTAGATCTCGGTACATTTTTGTGCTACCGGGATGAATGGAGAGGGGTGTATCATGGGCTTCTTTGAGGATGAGTTGCCTTAGTTCCCTATTCTTAGGTACTACCAAATGATTTCCAAAGAATACCGTTCCTTTACTATCTGTGGAGAAACATTTAGCAACTCCGCTAGTAATGTTCTCCTTGAGCCGGCGAACACCTCGTGCACGCCTTTGGGCAACTATGATTTGATCCTCAAGTGTTGGTTTCGCCACCAAGTTGAAAAGAGATCCACGAGGAACAATCTCGAGATTGGGCTATCGAAATTCCTCATGAAGAAGTGGTTGATACTGTTGTAACATGAGGTTGTTTCAATACGACTTACGACTTAGTGCATCAGCCATGACATTGGCTTTGCCTGGGGTGTAAGAAATTCCTAAGTCATAATCTTTTATCAACTCTATCCAACGTCTTTGCCTGAGGTTAAGATCTGGCTGGGTGAATATATATTTGAGGCTTTGGTGGTCGGAATAGATCTCACAACGATTACCAAGGAGGTAATGTCACCAAGTTGTCAGGGTATGAACTAGGGCAGCGAGTTCAAGATCATGGGTAGGATAGTTCTCTTCATGTGGACGCAACTGGCGTGAAGCACAAGCTACCACATGTCTATCTTGCATAAGTATGCATCCTAACCCTTGCCGTGAGGCATGGCAAAATATCTCGAAATCCTTTTTGGTGTCTGGAGGTGAAAGTACGGGTGCAGAAGTCAATCTTATTTTTAGCTCTTGAAAGATGTCCTCGCACTTGGGATTCCATTGGAATTTCTTATATTTCTTCAGGAGTTCAGTTAGAGGCTTTGCAACTTTAGAAAAGTTCTCAACGAAGCGACGGCAATAGCTGGCTAGGCCAAGAAAACTTCTAACTTGCTTAACCGATTCAGGTGGAGTCCAGTCAAGGACGGCCTGAACTCTCTCGGGATTCAAAACAATGCCTTTTGCAGAAATCACGTGGCCTAAGTAGGTCACTTCTCGTAGCCAATATTCACACTTGGAGAATTTAGCATACAGGCGATGCTCTCTAAGTTTCATCAATACCATCCTTAGATGTTCGGCATGTTCTTCTTCATTCGTCGAGTAGATGAGAATGTCATCGAGATAAACCACAACAAATTTATCTAAGTACTCCATGAAGATCGCCTTCATCATGCGCGAGAAAGTGGCGGGGGCATTGGTTAAACCGAAGGACATGACAGTCTACTCGTAAAGGCCATAACGAGTAGTGAAAGCCGTTTTGGGAATGTCCTCGTTTCGGATTTTGATTTGATGATAACCTAATCTCAAATCCATCTTGGAGAAGACAGAGGATCCTGCAAGTTGATCATAAATATCATTGATCCTGGGCAGTGGGTACTTGTTCTTTATCTTCGCTAGATTTAGCGGGCGAAAGTCTACGCATATCCTTTCTGTTCCATCTTTCTTCGTTACGAATAGAATGGGGCAACCCCATGGCGATGAGCTAGGGCGGATGAAGCCTTTTGGCAACAAAGCTTCAAGTTGGATTTTAAGCTCAGCTAACTCACGTGGGGCCATTTTGTATGGGCGTCTAGAAATTGGGGCGGTTCCTGGCATAAGATCCACTATGAACTCTACACATCTGTCGGGTGGCATGCCCGGCAGCTCTTCAGGAAAGACATCCGGGAAGTCACGAACCACCGGAACATCTTCAAGGTCGGGAAGAGGAAGCACATTCAAAGAATGCATCTGGGTTCTTGTTCTTGGTGAGGAATAATCTATTGTCTGGCCTAATGGATGTGTAAGTCTAACTGACTTGGCTTTACAATCAAGAAAAGCATTTTGTCTTGATAACCAATCCATACCAAGGATGACATCAAAAGTACCATCAGTTTCCTCAGCTGAGATTTGGTTCACACGTCCAAGATTTTCTGAGGTGGATGGCTTGGCAGTGGAAACCTTCGGGGGTGGCTTGGCACGAACATTGGGGTTCCCTTTGGCATGGGGTGGAGCATTCTGATTGACGGGGAACTCACGAGAGTAGTGACCAGGCTGGCCACATCTGAAACAGGCTTCAAAGATGGTGCGGGGAGCTGGGTTGTTTGGTGGAGCTGATGGACGAGACGCCACAAAGGATGGCCTCGGTGGGTTGTTCTGGCGGAACATGCTATTGGGGATCCAGATCTTGCGCTTCTGAGGTCCTGAACTGGATGAACCATCATCTCTAGGGTGCTTGCGGGAATCCTCGGGAGTGATCACATCCTCCGCCTTGATGGCCTTGTTGACAAGGATCTGGAATGTGGCGAAGTCATGAAGATTGAGCTCGCGAGGAAGTCCAGAATTGAGTCCACGGCGGAACCTCTCTTGCTTCTTGGAGTCAGTGGAGACCTCCTCGGGAGCATAGCGGGCAAGACGATTGAACTCCCGACTAAACTCGTCAACGGACCTTCTTCCTTGGGTGAGATTGCAAAACTCCTCTCTCTTGCGGTCCATGAGTCCCTTAGGAATGTGATGCTCGCGAAAAGCGACACAGAACTCATTCCACGAAGTCAACTGTCCAGCTGGACGCATGTTCAGAAAGTTCTCCCACCAAGAGCTAGCTGCACCCTCGAGGTGGTAGGTGGAATAGTTGACTCTGTCACCATCTGCAACATGTCCAGAATGGAGCTTTCTCTCGATGCTGCGAAGCCAGTCATCGGCGTCAATGGGCTAAGTGGAATAGCTGATAACTGGGGGATGAAGCTCGATGAAGTCATTCAACGTTACAAGCTCGCTCCGCTGTTGGGCAGTGTTCCGAGCAATGACCCCCAACAACACATGAGAGTCCCTTCGGTTTCTTTCAACCTCCATGAGAACTTGAGCTATCGTGGGTGACGGTGGAAGATTGCCTTCCTCCGGATCATCCCCACGAGCTTGGGCACGACCAAGGTGGCCACGGGTTCCTTGAGACATCCTGAAGGATAAGATCAATGTCAAACAGAGTTGAATGAGTTTGCAAATGCATCAGATTATGAAGATAACTGGAATGACTCGAACAGCATAACGGCTGTAATTCCAAGAGAGAACAATTTTCTTACAACAAAGAAACAACACTTACATACGATGTAAGAAATCAGGAAGCACAACATCTACAGCAAACTGAACACAACTTTCCTACGGTTACAAGGAAGCAAACAACGAGATGTTCTAGTAATTCATAGATGAGCCTAGTCCTATCTTCCCGTAGAGTAAGATGAGGGTGACTCAGAACTCAGAACGATGAAGGTAAGGAGAAAAAGAAGCCTTACGTTGTTCCCTTATATACCCAGAGTAACTATATAACTATAGCAAGCTAGACTCGACTTCGGCCAAGGCTGATAATCCTACAGTCGGTCCTTCTCTGATACCAAGTCTGTCGGGACCCGGGGTTAGCGTATGCAAGACTCGCTACAACACAATCATATGGAGAGCTGAGAACCATACCCACTTGTCTAAGCAGACAAGGCCAAGCACAGAACGTTCTCGGAAAGCATCGTACGTGAGGGTCATCCCATCCAGGCCGGATGATCAACTGAGATGGGTCCTCATCGTCCGCACACAAGTCTAAATGATATGGGTGATGAACTCTCATATTCACAGACAAGTCGCCTCAACCATACTATCGACTATCTCATAGCTCTTACATAGACTTACTCCAGCCCGATCACTTAGTCGGGGTCTAGGGCGGGCTCAATCATACAACAAAATGTGCACGAGACAGAGTCTCGAGCAATCTCATCACGATGCCCCAAGCTGCGCACATCTAAGGGCCACTTGGTGTATAAAAGACCGCCAGCCAGATCACAACTAAGGTCTCGAAAACCCATAAAAATACATTCATGTTATCAACATACATGCAGCACACATGCCTTGTATGAACAGCATGTATCATTGCAATTCTCTACAAAGTATACATTTTATTGATAACTGAAAGCTCAAGAATGATCAGAGGGGGAGGGGGTGAATGATCACTTCTAAAAATTCTAAGGAACTTAGAAGGAAATCATGCAAACAGCATAGGACTAATGACATCTCGAAGGAAATACAGTATCGAAAGTAATGTAAGGCTCGAAAGGATTGGGAGCGAAGGAAAACATCAAAGGCAAACCGGCTACGAGTAAATACTTGAAGTAAATGCTAGAAGGAAAACGAGCCTCACACAGCGATGTTTGGTAAACCAGTTCACACTCTGCAAAGTGCTACGTCTGGTTGGAGGGACTGGTGATTGAACACCTGGAGCAAAACTCTCTCCGTCCTATTCTCCACTGCAACAAACTCCTCGAGCTTCTCCAGTTTTCACTCGTGGTAGATGATTCAGGACATCTCCGAGACCTTTACAAACTTCCTTCAGCAGTGACAATTACTCTTCGACTGCTTGACAGGCGACGCCTAACCGTCTAGGAGACTTGCAGTTCTCCAAGATAAAAAGATCGGCTAATTTCGACCTAAGTCATAGTGAATTGCTCAACTCAGCTCAGACTTGGGATTTGGTTTTCTCTCGATGAATCTCTCTTGGGATGCTCACAGACTTCTGTCTTAGAATCTTCAGAGGAGCAGCCAGCCCGAAATGGCGGGTAGGTGCGGGGTATTTATAGTTGGCGATCCCGATGGGTAAAATGACTGAAGTGACCCGATGCAACCGCTTGACGCGTGTCCACAACGGTCGGATTCCAATCACTGCGCAACATTACTTGAGGAACAAGTAAGCTGACTCACCGAACGAGTTCTCCCTCGAAGGCACGAAGTGCGATGACTTTGCCTTCGAGCTATTCGCTCGACTCGGTAAGATTTCTCTCGGTAGGCTTTTGAGGGTTTTGGTTGAGCAGAGCAAATTCACTTCGACAAAGATCTCAACTAGCAAACCCCTCTTAATAGTACGGTTTTTCCTACGACTCAAGAAATAAAGAGAAACTAGCAAAAAGACTAAGTCTTCGACCAGCTTGAGCTTTATCCTCGTTGCGCTTTTGCTCGAGAGAAACATCTCCTTCCACGACATTTTTAGGGGTCGACTTCCTTCAAAGGTTTCGGTAGATATCTGCAGCTCTGCTGCAGTGAGTTGTCCTTCGACCTTCTACTTGCAAACTCCATTCTTTCGGAACCTAAGTATTTGTTTATACTCGAAAACAATATTAGTTCCACTTTTACTTTGTCCAACAATGTCCAAAACCTTCGGGGGCAAAACTTGCTCTTACAATCTCCCCCTTTTTGGACAATTGTTGACAAAACAGGCATCGATAAATAATTGAAAAGGTTTTGAGTTTTCAATGATAAACCAGTGCTAAGATCGATGAAATACTCCCCCTTGAAGTATGCACGGAAGATAAGAGTTTCCTGTGAAGTGCATATTTGAAAAGTAGAGTCGAGGGAAAAACATCAATAATCTTAGCGAGTGAAATTGCATTCCAGATAATATCCAATGAGAAATATGCAATCTCCTCGAATGACCTGTGAACTTATATGAAAGATAACTTCCTGCAAAAGTTAAGTATCGCAAGCAGCAGATAGATATCTTACGAAAAGGAGTAGCAGTTCACAGTCCTACTTAGAGTTAGTTACAACCAGATCGAATATGAATCGAAATTTTGTTGAAACTACTCAGAAAACCTCAAAGATCAAAAGTTTATCGAATGAAAAGCAAAGCCCTTAACCCCGTAGGCAAACTAATTTCTTCGATGCCACTACATCTCCCCCTTTTTGTCACAACGTACAAAAAGTCGAGAGAATAGGGTCGAAAGAAATCCCTACTCGCTGTGGCGGCTCCGGCGACGACGAGAGGATTCGGCGAGCGTTGGACCGCGACGAATTGGGCGAGCGCCTGGAGGAGTGATCTTCGTGCGAAAGGAGTGTTGATCTCCAGAAGATTCCAGCTGTGATTCCGGCGGGGTCCGGGGGCTTCGAGGGTGTGGATTGTAAACCCTCGCTGGACGTTGAGGGGCTTCTTCTTGCTCGGAGTCGGAGGAGAAGGTGTCCAAAGTGATGTGATAACAGTCATCAACACTGAGTACATCTCTGTTCTTCGGCAACCGAGGGATATTGGGATCCGGGCGATCTACTCGATCATCATTAGTCCGATTCCTGTTCAGATGGGGAGGATATTCTTCGAACCCGCATCGTTGAAGTTGACCGAGGGAATTGAATTTCCGCAGTCCTTTCCAATCGCGGCGAAGGCATTCACGCAACATCTGATTGTTGTTCATGGTAATATTGCGTAAATGATTAATCTCGTCCATCAACGCTTGCTTCTGAATGAAATCTTGATCGATGTGATGTTGAAGCATTTGCTGGGACCGAAGAGAAACTTCCATGTGATGCACTGGCTTGATGAACTTCGAGCGAATGTTGCGCTCAGTTAAATGGGCGTGGATGCCAGTGTGCTCAGCAAATGGATCGTTGGGACGAGCAACAATCTGCAGTACTTCCCTAACAGGTGGAGTGAAAATCTTCGGGAAAATTGACACGGGGAATGGCACGTCCCGAGAGTAATTGCAGATTGCCATCAGCCATGGAGCATATGGCTTGTGAGAATTGTGGTCATGAGCACAAGATACCAAAGTTCTGAGGAAGTAGTCTTCAAAGTCGAAGGGATGACCATGGACTAACTTCAATAGAGCAAGTTGCACATCATTTGGAATGGGAAAATCATCGTGCACATCGAGCATTGGCATCAAAGTCTTCGATAGAATATAAAACCATTCCTTTGCTTCAAATACCAAGTGTCTTGGCTTCGGCTCAGTGGGGTAGTGATCTCCTACGACATCTGGATCCATAAGCGTAGAGAATTGAGCTGGAGTGGCAGCAGGTAAGTCATGGAGCTTGTGTGGTAATCCTTCGAACCGAGGTGAATTGATGATGGCCAGGAATTGGTCGACAGTCATATGGAATACTTGGCCTTGGATCATGTAATCAAATTTCCACGTCTTCGAGTTCTCGGAATCACCAGTGACATAGAGCGTTGCATAAAATTGCTTGATAAGCTCGGGATTGTAGCCACAATCGAGAGCAAACATCTTGTGAGCATGAAGACCATCAATAGTGTCGGCAACAGTCTCGAAACATGAAGTGGAGTACACCGAAGGCATATCAAGGTATTGATGTTGGAACACTCTAGCCTTGTTGTACAGCACACGAGTATAATAGATAGCTTGTTCTTGGGTCCAAAACCGAAGAGAATATGCACTTCTGGGCTTCTCGTAGGGATTGGTACCGAAGAAAAAAGGTTTGTGTTCGCGTCTTTTGAAGATAGGACCTCCACGAGGAACATCTGAGCGAAACAGAGGTAGCATTTCTCTCGGATGAGCAGAGTGAAGCAGCTCATCAACTGGAAAAACTTCAGCAGCATTATCTGGCATCTGGAATGCAGGTTCAGCAGGTCGAGTGATGGATGATGGAATGTTTACGATATCCTGAGTCGGAATGACTGCATGAGCATTCTCTTCGGGCTGAGATACGACGACATCTCCTTCGTCGGTTTGAGCATTTTGCGCGGCCTCTTCATTTTCCATGGCCTCCAAGTCTTCATCTAGTTGTGCAAAAGCATCAACCATTTCTTCGTTCGAGAAACTTGAAGCGGAGGAGGAAGAATTATCACTTGAACTATCATCTCCAGAACAATTGCCTTCGACAGGGTCCTGTCGAGAAGAAACTGTCGTGATGTCAACATCAGCATCTTCTCCTTCATGTAGAGTCTGGGCAGAAGAATAATCTTTCTGGGCAGGTGAAATGGGGACTTGTATTTCTTGCTCGACCTGAGAAACTTGCTCGGTCTCAGCATGGACTTGGGTTTCGATGACTGGGGTGGTCGATGGAATGACGTGAGGTGGTGATGGTGGGTTTGGAGGTGGTGAGGGTTGACGGGGTGGAGGTGGTGGTGTTTGTTGTCGGGGTGGAGGAGTGGCTTGGTGAGGGGGTGGAGTTGTTTGTCGAGGAGGTGATGGTGTTTTCTTGCGGGTGGGGTTTGGTTCAGTTTCTTGTCGTGCTGTGGCAGCAACGACCTCGGTGGTCTTGGACTTCTTGGTGGTTTTCTCGATTTCTGGCGTCCCACGCACAGAAGTTGGGGCAGCAGACTTTCTCTTTCGAGATTGTCTATGGAACAAGGCATCATTATGCTCTTTGCAAACAGCAGACACAACTTGTTTAACCTTGTCAAACACAGCAGTTAAATTTTCTTTCTGAGCCCTCCTGGAGGCTTCAGCCGAAGCAATCTTGGATCTGAAAAAAGTTCGGGACTCAGCGTCCTCGGTTTCTTCTTGAAGTTGCCTGCTGTAAAACCTCACTTGTTCCTTATCCTTTTTATCCTGGGTGATATAATCTTCCCAGCAAATCATGTATCGAGCAACATGCTCTTGTATTTCAGCAGGAACATCGTCCTCGGCAGTGACTCTGCTCGGAGTGGTAGCCATCTTCCAGAGAATGTGTGAAATATGTGCAGCATCCCATGGAGCATTTGCATTTGATTCTCCTTCGTTAGAGCTCTCTTCATCGGCACGAGGGCCGGAATCAATTGGTGCAATAGGAGCAGGAGCTGGGGCAGTTCGAGGAACTGGAGCAGCTTGCGCCTTCTGTCTAGCCTCCTTGGCTTTCTTTTCAGCTTCCTTGGTGGCCTTGAAAGTAGCAATGGGCTTTGAGGCCACTGCTTTATCCTTCGAGGCACTAGGGGCCTCAACATTCTTCTTCGCAGCACTTGGGGCTACAACCTTTTCCTTCGGGTTTGTAGGTATAGTGCCTTCAGAAATCTGGCGTCGATATTTTTCACTGCTCAAATGGAGAATACCAAGTTGTTGAGCAACCAGAGCCTTTTTATGCTCGGGCTGACTGTGAAAGTTTAGGAGTTTGGAATTAATCAAGTCTTTTGCCTCTTGTTCCTTTTGTTTTGCCAGCCTTTCTTTACGTTGAACAAGAGTTTCTTCATCCTCAGAAACTTGAGCTTGCTTTCCCTTCGTTGTGACCGAAGGTTTTGGTTGGCGAACAGGAACAGGTGGAGCAGAAGAAATGGGCGGATCAGTGACCAAATTTGTCAAGTCAATATTTCCTCGAGGAGCCTGTGGAGCTGGCTCCTGGATCCTAATGCCTTTACTGCTCGGCTTTTTCTTCAGAGGTATGTCCTCGACATCAGCCTCAGTACCAGGGTCTTGATCATCTGAGTTAGCTTCTCCTTCGGAGCTTGCATCAGGAGGAGATACTATTACAACCTTTTTCTGTCGCTTGGCTGACTTCTTGCCACCCTTTGATTTGGCACTAGGGCCAACTTCTACGATACCTTCAGCAGCAGCAGCTTCCTTTCGTGCTTTGGCTTCTTTTCTCTTCTGTGCTCGAGCTTCTCGAGCTTCAACAAGCTCTTTAAAATCATCAGGTGTTTTGAGAGCTGTAGGGTGAGCATCAGCAGTAGGAGGTGGTCGATTATCCTTCGTCCACTTTGGCCTTAACGATTTGACATCAGACCAAGGATTTTTCATAGCAAACAGCCTCTCCCAGCGTGGCATAAGAGACTAGTACTCATACCACCGAAGAGCTTGAAGCCTTCGTATCTCTTGCAGATGATTTTATCTCGTACGTTCATCCTCAGATCCTGAAGGTGTCCTCAAGTTCTTCTCTATGATCAAATCCTCAGATAAACCTTCAGAATTGTTGATGATTCTAGTTCTGCCTCCCACACGCTTGGGTGCTCTAATATTTCCTTCGTTGCCAGACATTTTCCTGCGAAAAAGGAAGGTACGAGGGAATATAGGGAAGTTGTGAACAAGTACCAGCAATTACGAGGAAAAACATCTTGAAAGCAGCAATCATATCGAGAGATTTGTCTTATCGCAAGTTTTCATGAAAGTGCTAGGCTAGATTTTCATCGGGTGGAAATCTAACGAAGAACTTGTATGAATTAATCGCACAAGTATAAGTCTATCGATGCGATACTGAAGGAATTGCCTAAGTGAGAGAATCCGAGTGATTTCTTACCAAGGTCAGATGGGGATTCGACAGAAAATGCTACAAACAGATTTCCCAAGTTTCAAAGATCCAATCGGATCAAACATTCCTAAAAGAAATCACAGAAAATCAACACAGAAACTGGAAACGATGAACAGATGAGATAGAATCGAATCCAGAGCCACACATACCCTAACTTGGTGATGTGAGGCGACTACGGCGACGCAGATGAAGATCTTTGTCGACGGGAACGTCTCCGGCGGCTTCCTTCCGGCAGCTAAGCGGCGAGGGAGTCGACGGCGACGAGGCAGCACGGCGGCGTGCGAGAGAGAGCTTCTGGAGGCGAAGAGACGAAGTCGAAGGAATAGCGATGTCTAAGCCGGTGGGGTGGATCAGTATTTATAAGGGGGGTCTGAACGAGCTGTCAGATCTGATCCAACGGCGCAGATTTCACGTCTCTCCGCATTCAACGGACGGATTTTGTGGCGGTAATCGCGGGAAATCCCAACGAACCGAAAGATAGTTGATCCACGTCCGAGACCAAACTCATCGAACATCGAGTATAAAAGAAGATAAAACTTTGATAGATTTTCCTTCGGAATCAATGACATTCAAAGGGAATCTTGATCGAGTACAATATGTACATGTTCACGAGAGAAAAGCACGGAATAGGTAGAGATAGAATAGAGGGAAAACAGGGTCCGATACTTAGTCAATCCGAGAGAAAAAAAAAACAGCGATAAGACTCGGACTGATAAGTGTATAGGACAACACCAAACGAACAAAAATAAACGAAAAAGAAACACGATAGAAAATTAACGTAAGCAATCAACAATGAAAACTAATGATACATAGTACCGATGGTTATGATCTTACATCACATTGCGTGAGTCTAAGATGTTCAACTCACACCTCAGTGTACAGAACCTCTTTTCATCCAAGGGCTTTGTGAATATATCAGCCAATTGATCTTCGGTGCGAACATGACTGATAATAATATCTTCTCGCTGAACGTGATCTCGAAGAAAATGATGACGAATATCAATATGCTTCGTTCGAGAGTGTTGCACTGGATTATGGGCAATTTTGATAGCACTCTCGTTATCACATAGCAAAGGAATTTTCTTCACAAGAATACCATAATCTTTCAGCGTTTGTTTAAGCCACAGAATCTGAGTGCAGCATGAGCCGGCAGCAATATACTCCGCTTCAGCCGTAGAAATAGACACGCAATTCTGTTTCTTCGAAGCCCAACAGACAAGAGATCTACCAAGAAAATGACATGTGCCCGAGGTAGATTTCCTATCGACTCGATCACCAGCCCAGTCAGAATCAGAATATCCAACAAGATCAAACTGGGCACCCTTGGGATACCAAAGTCCCAAAGTTGGTGTATGAGCAAGATATCGAAGAATTCGCTTGACAGCAATATGATGTGATTCTTTCGGGTTTGCATGAAAACGAGCACACATACAAACTGATAGCATAATGTCAGGTCTAGATGCACAAAGGTAAAGAAGCGAACCGATCATCGAGTGATATTTCTTCTGATCGAAATGTTTGCCCTTCTCGCTGCATCTAGATGGACATTCGTAGGCATAGGAGTCTTGATAGTTTTGCAACTGACAATATCAAACTTCTTCAGGCAATCTCTGAGATACTTCTCTTGAGAGATGAAAGTCCCATTCTTCTGTTGACGGATTTGAAGCCCGAGAAAGAACTTCAATTCACCCATCATAGACATTTCATATTTCTTCGACATCATACGAGCAAATTCTTCGCTAATATCAGGGTTAGTGCAGCCAAAAATAATATCATCGACATAAATTTGACACACAAAAAGATCATTTTTGTATGCTCGAGTAAAAAGAGTCGGATCAGTTGTTCCTGGTTTGAAGCCCTTCTTCAGAAGAAAATCCTTAAGTGTTTCATACCAAGCACGAGGTGCTTGCTTTAACCCATATAGGGCCTTGTGCAGTCTGTACACCTTATCAGGATTCTTCGGGTCTTCAAAACCTGGTGGCTGCATAACATATACTTCTTCTTCGATTTCACCGTTAAGAAATGCACTTTTGACATCCATTTGATATAGCAAAATGCCATTGTAATTGGCAAAAGCAAGCATGACACGAATGGATTCAAGTCGAGCAACTGGAGCATATGTCTCACCGAAATCAATACCTTCGATTTGGGTGTAGCCTTGAGCAACCAGTCGAGCTTTATTCCTTACCACAATGCCATCTTCATCTTGCTTGTTGCGAAAAATCCACTTCGTACCAATGATATTATGCTTCGTGGGATCAGGTCGATCAACAAGGGACCAGACTTTATTTCTCTCGAACTGATTAAGTTCTTCGAGCATTGCAGTCATCCAGTCTGAGTCCTTCATGGCTTCATCAAATTTAGATGGTTCTAGCATGGATACAAACAAAAATTTCCACAGAAGTTAGCTAATCGAGTGCGAGAACGAGTGGTGGGACGACCTGGTAAACGAATCTCTTCGAGAATTGAGTCGACGTTCACTCTTCTTCGAACACGAGGTAAAACTCCTTCATCATCTTGTGGATCCTGTTGATCTTCGGGATCAGCTTGACCTTCGGGATCAGCTTGTCCTTCGGGATCATTTCCTTCGGGTTCAGCTTCTCCTTCGGGTTGGACATTTTCTTCGTTTATACGTTCTCCTTCGACCTGTACATCATTTTCTTTCGGATGTTGATCTCCAGCGCCCCGGGCTATGTGTGGGAACATTGGACCATCATCATCCTTGTTGGCTTGACATGCATTTCCTTCGACAGGTCGAATATCTCCAATAGCCATGTACCTGATAACTTCATCCAAAGGTGGTTCATCCAGGTTAAGAGGTAATTTCTCTTTTTGGGAGCCATTAGTTTCATCAAATCGAACATTTACAGTTTCTACAACTTTGCCAAGATGTGAGTTGTAAACTCTGTAAGTGTGAGAATTTGAACCATAACCTAGGAGAAAACCTTCGTGAGCCTTTGGGGCAAACTTGGAGCTGTGATTCATATCTCTGATATAACATGGAGCACCAAAAACCCTTAGATATGAAACATTTGGCTTTTTACCCGTAATAAGTTCATGTGAGGTTTTCTTCAGAAACTTGTGCAGATAAACCTTGTTGATGATATTGTTGGGAATGTGCCCTAGAGGCAAATAAAATATGTTTTATCGAGCATATTCCATTAGTTCATAATATGTTTGATACTATGCTAGAACTGTATTAAGCGGAAACATTAATATAGGTGTGGTATACAAACAACCAGGTCCCTAGTTAACCCTAGTATACTAGTCCATTGGGCGATTGATGATCAAGGTTTCCTGATCATGAGAAAAACCGTCTGTTGACAATGGAGTCGTATCATTGGATAATGATATGATGGACATACACCCACCAGAAGTGTTGCGATGTGATCAAGTCACATAGTTCGACATTGCGATAACTATAACGTAGTGACCAGATCCTTTGACCGTAATGATCATACGTAATTGTCATCTATGAGGAGACTTTGATTTGTATCCCACCGCCTGACTGAAATATGTTGGCCATAACGGTGCACTTTGGGTATTCCGAAATAGATGGTTGATGAGTATGCAAATAGATCAAAGCGGGATTTGTCAATCCGTGTGACGGATAGGTACTCTGGGCCCACTCGGTGATGTTACATCATAAAGTTTGCAAACGTGTGACTAGGTCACGGAGTTGTAATATCACGGGAACGAGTAAACTTGTTTGTTGAGAACGAGGACGAACTAGGTATAGTGGATACCGATGATCAAACCTCGGACAAGCAAAGTACCACGGGACAAAGGGAACAGGCACACGGTTAACGGATCCAACAGCGATTGAAGTTCATTCGATGGAAGCGCAGGGGCTATCAAGGATTGTAACCAGGTCCAATTGATTAGTCATTGATCAATGAGAGTTGTCTCGATCATGTCTTCTGTTTCCCGGACCGTAGGGTGTTACACTTAAGGGTACTCGACGCAGTAAGGATTGTTTCGGGATCACCGGAGAAATTGGAGAGAACACCGGAATTGTTCCGGTGATGACCGGAATTGTTCCGATGAAGGCCGGAAGTTGTTCTGGGTATTTTGAAAGGTTCAAAATATATTTAATAATGTTTAATATATGTTTTATTATTTAATTATCTGAATTAAATATTAAAATGTATTTAAATATAATTAAAAATGAATTAAAAGGCATATGGGCCTCATAGGGCCCATTAGGGGGAGAGGGAGTCCTCCCCCATGGGCCATGGCGCCATGAGGGGGCCCACCCCCCTTATTGGTGCGGCCAAACCCCCCCCTTGGGATTAGTCCCACCCCGGAAGGGGAAGGGGGGTGTCACCCCTCCTTGGCCTATATAAGGAGGGGTAGGGGTGCCCTTTTAATCATGAATTTTTTTGAGAAAAGTTTCTCATCTCTCTCCCTTCTTTCTCCTTCCTTTGAGCGGACTCCCCTTGTTTGGAGGCTGCTCTGGGTTGGGGATTTCTCCACTATACGCACGCCGTCGTGCTGCTAGAATCGGGATCCGAATCCATCTTCTTTCCGCTGCTCTACTGGTTCGGAGCCCGGAGGGACGTCGGGTATACTGTATGTGTATAATCCCGCGAGGCACTAAACTTGTGGTGCTACTTCATCGTCGTGGCCGGATCGCGAGGTCTTCATCAGCAACGTTCCGACGGGGACGTAATCCCGTCATCGGTCCGCAAGGATCGGGTGGCTACAGGAGTCATCGTGGATCTGCGCGGCATCGGGGATTGCCGGTACGACTACACCAACCACGTTCATGCGGGAACGTTTCCCGCTTAACGGACTACATACTGGTATGTGATCTATTTCTGTCTGTTACTTGCATCAGCATAGCATAGGTCTTGGGATTGGGTATCGTAGGTGAAGGAAAATTTTGTGTTTTCTGCCCCGAACCCCAACAGTGGTATCATGAGCAAGGCTATGCGTAGATGTATTGTACGGATAGAACACATCTAGTATGTGGGCATAAATTCTCAATTGTTACCCTCTCACGTGTACTCATTTAGCATTGCGGCAATGTTTGATGAAGCGGCCCCCGACCGACCTTACGCGTTTACGCGAGACTGGTTCCACGCTTGACATATGGCTTGTACCATATAAAGTGGCTGGGGGGTGTCTGTCTCTCTGCATTAGCGATGCGAAGATGTTTGCAACGGAGGGCCCCGACAGGGGTGTAATAGAGACAATTGCGGGATTGGTGTTGTGGCTTGTTTTCGCAGGATAGAAAGCGGTTCTTTTCTCGAAACCCCTAGCAGCCACGTAAAACTTGCAAAAGATAAAGTAGAAAGGTGTTTTCAACTTTAATTTGCATGTCGGGGGGAATCATAGCATGTATGATTTATACTGTTGCATCCTGTTTTGCTAATATGTTAGATATACGACGGTAGCATAATAGGATGATCCCTCACCAATCCAACAAAGTGTCCTTCCTTAGTGAAGCACCATCTGGAAAGTTCTTCATTATGGAGGCATCACGTGTCACACGGGTGTCAAACATTTTTAATTTCACAAGAGATGGGTGGAGCAAGCCTAGCATGTCCAGAAACATGGCCTTGCATACGCAGCATATACTCACTAAGGTTATTGTGGCGAGCCTGGCATGTGCAGACATGGCCTCGGGACACAAGAGACCGAAAGGTCGAGCATGAGTCACATAGATGATGTGATTGGCATGATGGCCTACCTTGAACAACATACTGATGGTCGTGTCACACGGGGGAGGTATGTTCTTCAAGGATCGTGTAATCACTTAGAACAAACTATGAGGGATGTTTGTCTGAGTGGGAGTTCCAGAATTGTTTTTGAAACATGAACTCCATATTATGAACTTAATCTTCATGTCTTTGCAAATATCATTGTAGATAACGTCATACCAATGTTTAGAACTATGGCTCTTTTAGTATGATAGAACTTAAGGTAAAAGGGTCTTACTTCATTGATGTGTACCAACACCATTAGAGACATACTCGTTAGTAATGACTTGTTAAACATAATACGAAGAACTGCTAGGAGATACACCTGATAACTCCGTATTCAAGGAAGATGATGATGAGTATCGTACTCACCGTCACTTATGAATGACTGTCCAATACACCATACTTCATTCTATGAGTCTGAATTGTGAATGCATGTTAACCAACACGTATGACGTGCTAGGTGAACTTGAAAGCACTTGGTCACAAATCAGAGAAATGGAATATGAGTATATGGACGGGGTTTCTTTCAACTATGGTGGAAGGAACAACCTGCTGAGAAAGTCACTTGGAAAATGTATAAGATACATGGAACACCTTGTGTATAACTTGGACTACTGAATGACTGGTTACTTTGCGATAACTAGGGAGTTACATCCGCTTCCTCCCAGTTACAAAGACCATGTCTGGACTATGTCATGAAGGAGAATCGTTCACCTGTCATGAGGTCATGGTTAAAGTTAAGAACTTTAAGAGTAGAACCAATGCAGGAATGGTCATTGACGGAGAAGGTATATTTGATATACGAGTTATAAATGTTTTTCCCACGAAACACTAATTGCGGTGGATTAAGTATTCGATGCTTGAACTTACTGCTTGAGAGTGGCTTGGGAGGGATGAGGTGACAATGTGTGCTGATGGCAATCAAGATAGTTGATGGTCGACAACACTCTCCCTCTACATCTATCAATTGATTAATATATGAATACATTTTATGATCGTTTGAATGAGGACTTTATTAGTGTGTCTTGCATCTCGCGAAGACAATTATTCATATTAGTGAGAAACAAGTCAGTTGTTCTCCTTTTATGAATGATATCTATTATGGTCACATTACGATTATGAATGAGCTATTCTTATATTGATGATAGTTTTTTGATCATTTATAAGAAATATTGTAATGCCAAGAAATATCCAGGCTTAATAATGACACTACAGTTTAAGTCATGAATGGTATGATGATGTCTTAAGATACTTGATCTCTTGACACATACAAACCATGCCTTTGAGGTGAGATGACTAAAATCTCGCATTCTGGTAAAACAGATTGTGTACTGATTGTTGAATATCATACATCGTGATGTATCGTATGTCAGCATGTGGTGAATTTCATTATTTCGTGAACTTCATATGTGGACTTAGATGAATATATGTATTCACTAATGAAACATGAGTCTGAAATAGTTTGATATGATCAAAAGGGATTTCAGAGTAAAGATGGATATTTAAATTAACAAGAAAGACAAGTCTCTACGATTTGATCAAAGTGACAAATGTTTTGAGTTAGTCTTGGGCATAAAGACTTGTGTGAAAGTTGTTCCACAAATTGCAATGTCTTGAGACACTTCAATATGATTGACGTGCGTGAACATTGTGATCATATTCTATCGAAAAGTGTATGGTCTAAGTTATCTCTTACCAAGTTACGTTATTATTGTTTAGAGTTATTAATTTAATATGCAAACACTCACTTCAGCATAGGGAACCATCTGAGTTTGTGGAAACCAACACCATATATGTCATGGTGTATTGTGGTTTCTAGGAAGCTTAATTTATGTAAGATAAATTATCTTTGTAGTGTATCCTTGGACAACTATAGATGCATCTTCCACAACTCGAACCAAAAGGAGCAAAACTTGTATTGCTATGTTTGGTGTTTGTCAAGAATTGTTCTTGATAAATGTGGTAATGGAAGAAAAGTGAAAGTTCAACCAAGGTAATTGACCTTGCCTCCAAATGTCAGAGTAATGCAACGGAATATGTTCTGGAAGCAAGACTCTACAATAAGAGGAGAAACTAATGATAAAGATCATGATGTTTCGATGGGAGCTTTTACTGAGAAAGGTAGGATTCAAGAATATATATGTTTGCCCCTGGTGCAAAATGATATTCATGATTCACTTGTCATGTTAATGAAACAAGACATTCCTATGAACTACAAAGAAGCGATGGTGGACCTAAGTACGAGATATGACTATGAGTCATAAAATCCTATGTTGAGTTACATTTAAGATTGCTTGAATCTTATCAAGTAAGGAGGTTACTTGATATTCACAATAACTTCAGAGTTATGAGGAATAAATGTGAACATCAAAGGGACGTCAAGATTGGTTTGTCACAAAGATTGTTTCTGACAAATTCAATGGGTTGACTACAATGTGTAGCAATGCTTGAAGTCAAAGGGATATTCACTACGATTGATCCAGGATTGTTATCAATACCGTGACTTCCTCAAATCCTGTATTTGAAGAAGTGTTGTAATTGGTACAACCAGAAGGTTTTGGAAAAACATATGGATACTAGTGTCTCGTAAACTGAATTCTCGATTTGATGAATGATCAAAGGATTTTGGACTTAGCCAAAATATCGAGGAAACATGCATTTGCATGAAACTGAGTGGGAGCTGAATAGTTTCCTGAAACTTGATATATGTAGACGACATATTTTGAGTGGGAGCTATGGGAGTATTATCCTAGCCTTATATGTAAATGACATATTTGAGTAGGAGCCATGTGGTTAGTATCCTGAACTTAATATGTGTCTGACATATCTAAGTGGGAGCCATGTGGATGTTATCCTTGTCTTATATGTGGCTGACATATTTGAGTGGGAGCAATATGAGTGTTATCTAAAGACTTAATATGTGCATGACATATTTGAGTGGGAGCATGATAACATTCTCATATATGGATAACATATTACGAATGGTGCAGTTTGTGTTAATGATTATTTGAATCGTTCATAAATGAAGATGAATAAAGTATTAAGCATTGAAGATCTATTAAGATAGATATGTGTTTAATAACATTGAGTCGTAATACTTTCCTGGATAAGATTCTGAAGGAGTTCAGAATGGGACAAGTCAAGAAGTGGTCCTTACTTGTATATCCAAGAGAAGTATTGAGTTAATCTCAGTACAAGAACAATGGTTAATGGTTATTGAAAGAAATGGATGTGTTGGATCCTCTATGCCTTTGTCATAGGTTCTTTCATATAAAACCAGAGTTTTGTACTCGACGTAATGTGACCCAAGTTCTTAGTAGTAAGAACATGTTGTGATATGATTTATGAGTAAATCATTGAACAAAGAGTTAAGTTTATCCTTCAGTGTCTGGAGAGAGCTGAGGATATATGTCAATTTGTAAAGGATAGTGGACTTGACCATAAATGTTATGCTGGTTCAAGTTTTGACACTAACCTAGAAAATTGAGATATCATACTAATAAATGCCTAAGTTGAAAGAAACATGGTTAGACATCAAAGTTGCATACAATGCACTAAGGATTGAATCTACATTGATGTGGCTGCTTTAGAAGTAGCAGGAGTTATATTATGGCTTAAGAAGTTCGACTTCTGATTGAGTGAGTTTCAAGTGTGCATGACTATGGGAAAGTCCGCGTGACCCACCGGATGTCATTGCTATGACACAGCAAACGAAGTCTCACTTCACCGCCAAATATATATACCTCATCATTATAGTGGATAATGAAGGAATGTCAAATTAGGTGACATTATGATTTGCAAAAGGACATACGGTTCTGAATGGTACCCAGACCGTTGATACAACCTCTTCCACGGGCAAGCATGATCAATAAGGAGTTATGATCCAGAGAAAATGCAACTAGTTTATTTGTACTCTAGTGCAAGTGGGAGACTGTTGGGAATGTGCCCTAGAGGCAAATAAAATATGTTTTATCGAGCATATTCCATTAGTTCATAATACGTTTGATACTATGCTAGAACTGTATTAAGCGGAAACATTAATACAGGTGTGGTATACAAACAACCAGGTCCCTAGTTAACCCTAGTATACTAGTCCATTGGGCGATTGATGATCAAGGTTTCCTGATCATGAGACAAAGCGTCTGTTGACAATGGAGTCGTATCATTGGATAATGATATGATGGACATACACCCACCAGAAGTGTTGCGATGTGATCAAGTCACATAGTTCGACATTGCGATAACTATAACGTAGTGACCAGATCCTTTGACCGTAATGATCATACGTAATTGTCATCTATGAGGAGACTTTGATTTTTATCCCACCGCCTGACTGAAATATGCTGGCCATAACGGTGCACTTTGGGTATTCCGAAATAGATGGTTGATGAGTATGCAAATAGATCAAAGCGGGATTTGTCAATCCGTGTGACGGATAGGTACTCTGGGCCCACTCGGTGATGTTACATCATAAAGTTTGCAAACGTGTGACTAGGTCACGGAGTTGTAATATCACGGGAACGAGTAAACTTGTTTGTTGAGAACGAGGACGAACTAGGTATAGTGGATACCGATGATCAAACCTCGGACAAGCAAAGTACCACGGGACAAAGGGAACAGGCACACGGTTAACGGATCCAACAGCGATTGAAGTTCATTCGATGGAAGCGCAGGGGCTATCAAGGATTGTAACCAGGTCCAATTGATTAGTCATTGATCAATGAGAGTTGTCTCGATCATGTCTTCTGTTTCCCGGACCGTAGGGTGTTACACTTAAGGGTACTCGACGCAGTAAGGATTGTTTCGGGATCACCGGAGAAATTGGAGAGAACACCGGAATTGTTCCGGTGATGACCGGAATTGTTCCGATGAAGGCCGGAAGTTGTTCTGGGTATTTTGAAAGGTTCAAAATATATTTAATAATGTTTAATATATGTTTTATTATTTAATTATCTGAATTAAATATTAAAATGTATTTAAATATAATTAAAAATGAATTAAAAGGCATATGGGCCTCATAGGGCCCATTAGGGGGAGAGGGAGTCCTCCCCCATGGGCCATGGCGCCATGAGGGGGCCCACCCCCCTTATTGGTGCGGCCAAACCCCCCCCTTGGGATTAGTCCCACCCCGGAAGGGGAAGGGGGGGTGTCACCCCTCCTTGGCCTATATAAGGAGGGGTAGGGGTGCCCTTTTAATCATGAATTTTTTTGAGAAAAGTTTCTCATCTCTCTCCCTTCTTTCTCCTTCCTTTGAGCGGACTCCCCTTGTTTGGAGGCTGCTCTGGGTTGGGGATTTCTCCACTATACGCATGCCGTCGTGCTGCTGGAATCGGGATCCGAATCCATCTTCTTTCCGCTGCTCTACTGGTTCGGAGCCCGGAGGGACGTCGGGTATACTGTATGTGTATAATCCCGCGAGGCACTACACTTGTGGTGCTACTTCATCGTCGTGGCCGGATCGCGAGGTCTTCATCAACAACGTTCCGACGGGGACGTAATCCCGTCATCGGTCCGCAAGGATCGGGTGGCTACAGGAGTCATCGTGGATCTGCGCGGCATCGGGGATTGCCGGTACGACTACACCAACCACGTTCATGCGGGAACGTTTCCCGCTTAACGGACTACATACTGGTATGTGATCTATTTCTGTCCGTTACTTGCATCAGCATAGCATAGGTCTTGGGATTGGGTATCATAGGTGAAGGAAAATTTTGTGTTTTCTGCCCCGAACCCCAACAGATATGACATGCAGTATTGATTGCTTCGGCCCAGAACCTGATAGGAGTCTTGTATTCAGCAAGCATTGTTCTGGCCATTTCAATAAGTGTTCGATTCTTTCTCTCGACCACACCATTTTGTTGCGGTGTATAATCAGCCGAGAATTCATGAGTAAAGCCATATTCATCAAGAAAATCTTCGATATGAGTGTTTTTGAATTCTGTACCATTGTCACTTCTGATATGCTTGAGATATAATTCGTATTCAGTCTGAGCTCTCTTCGCGAAGGTTTTGAAGATTTCAACAACCTTGCTCTTGTCATCTAGAAAGAAAACCCAAGTATATCGAGAGAAATCATCAACAATAACCAGACCATACTTGTTACCTCCAAGACTAGCATAATTTTGAGGACCGAATAAATCCATATGAAGTAGTTCAAGAGGACGAGCAGTAGTCATTATAGTTTTTGCTGAGTGATGTTTCTTGGCAATCTTTTCTGCTTCACAGGCACTGCATAGACGATCTTTATCAAATTTAACATTATCAATTCCAATGATGTTCTTCTTCGAGATAAGAGTTTGAAGATTTTTCATTCCTGCATGACCAAGTCTTCGGTGCCATAACCAACCAGAAGCGGCTTTGGCCATTAAACATGTGGACACTGCAGGTCCCGAAGAAAAATCAACGATATAAAGATCACCTTTGCGATACCCTTCGAACACGAAGGAATAATCATCCTGTGAAAAGACAACACAACGAGAAGCAGAAAACAGTACAAGCATACCCATATCACAAAGTTTTGAGATGGACATAAGATTATATCCAAGTGATTGAACAAGCATAACCTTATCAATATGCTTATCCTTCGATATAGCAACCTTACCCAAACCAAGAACTTTTCCTTTATTGTTATCACCGAAGGTAATGTATCTCTATGAAGATTCAGTAAGTTTGTCTTCGGTGAACAAATCTTTGTCTCCGGTCATATGATTTGTACATCCACTATCCATGACCCATTCGGATCCACCGGAGACATAGCCCTGCAGAAGAATTAGTTCTTCTTAACCACCCACAAACGAGCAGGTGACTTAGAAGGCATGGAAGAGCTAGATGGGGCAGCAATATTATAGCGAATAGGATTGCATTGTCTATCTGGACCATCAAGCACACCATAAATATAATTCCTCGACGAGGGGTTAGAGTACTGGTGGGTAACGAAAACTTTGGTGTTATTGTTACGATGGCGATAAAAATTTCTATCGACACGATAGTATTCCTTCTGGGGAACATTTCAAGCAGGCACCAAGGGTTCATTTCTATCCTCGAGAGAATAGTAGTGATTCGGTGGTACTGAGGATTTTCCCTGCATAGAATGGTTAGGGGGCAGTTTTTCTACGAGAGATTTCCGAACCCAAATATGTCGCTTATAGAAACCATTCTTCGGAGGAGTACCAACGAATTCAGTCGACACCTTTCCTTCCTGATCTTTGACAAGCTTGTAGTCAGAATCAAGTGATTCATCAACAATGGCTTTATCAATTTTGCAACTGAAACCTGAAAGGTTAGCAATATCAATGGGCTTTTCTTTCGCAAGAACCCAGACAGTTTTAGGATACTGCTCGGGTTCCCAGTAGGTTCCATCAGGATTGATTTTCCTTTCGAAGCCAACTCCTTCGTTTTGTGGATTCCTGTGAAGAAGAGCCTTTCGTAGGATATCACATAGGTACTGGTGTCCCTGCACACTTTTGAACATGCCTGTTTCAAATAAATTTTTCAACCTGAGGAGTTCCTCGGTAATGGTTTCCTCATTCGAGGGGTTAGCATCATCAATAACAATAGGTTGCTTTCCTTTCGATCTCTCAGAAATAGACTCAATTTTACTTCGTTCCAAACAGGTTAAGCAAGGTGAGGTAGATTCATTTTTAGCTTCTGAGCCTTGTTGATCCATGAGCGTGAGATTGACACTTTCCAACTCTTCATTAGCCTCTCTCAGTTTCTCGAGAGCCATTTTCCCTTGAAGGAATTCAAAGGTTAGCTTCTCATTGTCCACTGAGAGAAGATCATGCCGAGAGGAAAGCTCATCATACTTTTCCTTCAGAGCAGCATGCTCATTCGTCAAAGTTTGACCCTTCTCAATCTCATCGATCAACAAAGTCTCAGATTTTTGAATAGTTTCACTTAGAGAATCTAGCTCATCTTGTTGGATAGAAGCAATTTTGGCAAGTTTGGCATAGCTTATCCTAGAGTTACTTTCATAAGCAGATCCATCAGAAGTATCGTAGGAATTCTTTGATGAGGATACCTTAGCCTTGGCCATGAAGCAGTAAGATGGAGATTCATCTTCGCTGCTTTGGTTGGTGAAGAATGAACTTGAAGTCTTGCTCGAAGCAAATGCTAACCCAGCAACACCATCAGATTCTGAACCAGAACCAGAACCAGATCTTGGGTTTGATTCAGCTTCGGAACCGGATGCTTCATCTTCAGAGTTCATCTCTTTACCTAGATAGGCTTTGGCACGGTGAGAATTCTTTCGTCGAGAGGAATGTGATTTCGAGGAAGAACCCTCTCGATGCTTGTGATACTTCTTCTTGTCATCATCAGAACCGTCTTTCTTGTCTTTTCTGGACTTTGAATCATATCTCTTCGACTCATAGTTTTTGCTCGATCTGTGAGACTTGCTCGAAGAATTGCTGTGAGAATGCTTTGATCTATGTTCAATTTCCCAGAGAGGACAATCAGCAATGAAGTGACCTGGCTTCTTGCACTTATAGAAACAGTTATCTTTCGCTGAAGAGTTTCTGGATGATGATCGATGCTGTGATGAATTTCTTGAATGTCTTGAAGAGTAGTTTTTCTTCGGTGAAGAGGAGTTCCTTCTCTGAAAGCGATTGAATCTTCTCATTATCAGTGCCAGATCTTTTCCAATGTTCTCGGGGTCATCTGAGGCACAACCCGATTAAGAACTAGCTTCAGGAGAGGAGTGATGTGAAGCTCTGGCCTTCAGTGCATGAGATTTTCTTCGTGTCCCATTAACATCTCGTTTTTCATCTTCTTCCATCTCGAAGGTATTAAGTCTCTCGAGAATATCAGCAGCAACTAGATCCTTGAAATCAGTCCTTTCCTTAATCATTAGCACAATGTGATCGAAGGAATCATCAAGGGAACGGAGCAAAGTTCTGACAATAATCCGGTTGGTAATGTCTTCGGTACCGAGGGAAATCAGTTCATTTGACAGCGCAGTGAGTCTGCTGTATATGGAGCTAACTTTTTCTCCCTCGTGCCTCTTGAAACGATAGAACTTGCTTCGAAGGGTGTCAATACGAGCATCTTTCTGAGTAGAGACACCTTCACCAATCTTCTCGAGATAGTCCCAAACACCTTTGGCCGAAGGAATATTCTTGACCTCATCATATTTTTCAGGAATCAGATGATTTGTAATGAAAACCCAGACTTCAGCATCTAGCTCTATCTTCTTTGCCTCTTCAGGAGTGATGGCTTTAGTGTCTATGACAGTTACACCATTTTTGACAACATCCCAAGCGGCAGAGTTGATAGCCATGATATTCCTCTTCATTTTGTCCTTCCAATAGGGATAGTCCTTCCCATTGAACATAGGGATTGGTTCCCCCGAGCGAACAGCTGCAAACGACATTCTTGACAACACTCCAGGTTGTTAGACCAAAATACGCAGAGCGTAGGGAGTGCCTAGCTCTGATACCAATTGAAAGCTCAAGAATGATCAGAGGGGGAGGGGGTGAATGATCACTTCTAAAAATTCTAAGGAACTTAGAAGGAAATCATGCAAACAGCATAGGACTAATGACATCTCGAAGGAAATACAGTATCGAAAGTAATGTAAGGCTCGAAAGGATTGGGAGCGAAGGAAAACATCAAAGGCAAACAGGCTACGAGTAAATACTTGAAGTAAATGCTAGAAGGAAAACGAGCCTCACACAGCGATGTTTGGTAAACCAGTTCACACTCTGCAAAGTGCTACGTCTGGTTGGAGGGACTGGTGATTGAACACCTGGAGCAAAACTCTCTCCGTCCTATTCTCCACTGCAACAAACTCCTCGAGCTTCTCCAGTTTTCACTCGTGGTAGATGATTCAGGACATCTCTGAGACCTTTACAAACTTCCTTCAGCAGTGACAATTACTCTTCGACTGCTTGACAGGCGACGCCTAACCGTCTAGGAGACTTGCAGTTCTCCAAGATAAAAAGATCGGCTAATTTCGACCTAAGTCATAGTGAATTGCTCAACTCAACTCAGACTTGGGATTTGGTTTTCTCTCGATGAATCTCTCTTGGGATGCTCACAGACTTCTGTCTTAGAATCTTCAGAGGAGCAGCCAGCCCGAAATGGCGGGTAGGTGCGGGGTATTTATAGTTGGCGATCCCGATGGGTAAAATGACTGAAGTGACCCGATGCAACCGCTTGACGTGTGTCCACAACGGTCGGATTCCAATCACTGCGCAACATTACTTGAGGAACAAGTAAGCTGACTCACCGAACGAGTTCTCCCTCGAAGGCACGAAGTGCGATGACTTTGCCTTCGAGCTATTCGCTCGACTCGGTAAGATTTCTCTCGGTAGGCTTTTGAGGGTTTTGGTTGAGCAGAGCAAATTCACTTCGACAAAGATCTCAACTAGCAAACCCCTCTTAATAGTACGGTTTTTCCTACGACTCAAGAAATAAAGAGAAACTAGCAAAAAGACTAAGTCTTCAACCAGCTTCAGCTTTCTCCTCGTTGCGCTTTTGCTCGAGAGAAACATCTCCTTCCACGACATTTTTAGGGGTCGACTTCCTTCAACGGTTTCGGTAGATATCTGCAGCTCTGCTGCAGTGAGTTGTCCTTCGACCTTCTACTTGAAAACTCCATTCTTTCTGAACCTAAGTATCTGTTTATACTCGAAAACAATATTAGTTCCACTTCTACTTTGTCCAACAATGTCCAAAACCTTCGGGGGCAAAACTTTCTCTTACAATAACTCTTACAGAGTGCACACAGAGATCACAAGTCTGTGATCCAACATTACATCAAACATGCGGAAGCAAAATAGGTCTGAGTACAGACAAGTTTAACAAATGGCTTAAGAAGCCTTAATTAAACACAAAGCCCTCCACGAGGGAACCAGTCTACTGACTGGGACTACAATATCTTGGTCTTCAGTCGTCGAGCTCGAGGAAGAATCCACCTTCGGGGTCAGTGGGTTCATCTAAAACATAGAATAAGCAAACGTGAGTACAAAGTCGTACTCAGCAAGACTTACGTAGGAACTATACTACTCATGCACATGTATCAAGGTAAAGGGAGGTGGGGTTCAATTGCAGAAGTGCCAGCTTTGACTTGGCTAATTCTGAACTACGAGTACCAGACTTGAGGTAAGAAGCGTACACGAGTCCACTACAATCTCCAACCAATTACACCACTATGGTGCCTTCCTCGACTTCCCCACGAGAAAGCACGCCATAGCACTCACGCTTATCTTGACAAGTTTTATAAGTATCCAGTTCACGTTGTCTAATAATCAAGCTAAGCTTTCCAAGCAGTCCTTAACCGCGGACGCGGCTATTCGAATAGTTTTGTTAACCCAGCAGGGGTGTACCGCTACACACACACACAAATCAGTTACCGCCTGGGAGTGGGACCCTTCAAGCGGGTACCGCCGAGGATGTTGCCACGACACTTTGCCCACAGCTCCGTTCTAGTCCAAAGAGTCGCCTATCTGAGGGGGATCCGTATGGAAGTCCGGCCGAGGTTCCAGTACAGCCTCAAACGATGTGTGCAGGGTCCCAAGCCGGTCTTGAAAAGCCGTTCATCCACTTCGCAGACCGTGCCACAGCCCTACCAGAACTCCGAACTACTGCGACTTCTGGGGTTCGAACGGGGTGAGGTACTAGGTCGAGAGGGGTCAGTGAGCCCACTGTGTGGTTGTACTCTTTTCTTGGATCACCACACAAGAACTCGGACTTAAGGCGGTGTTCAACAAGACAACCCACTGTGTACTCCTACACAGCCACTCATCGTTCACCTTGTATTAGGGTAGATTCACCAACACATTTCCACCAACATCAACATGATCACTATCATCCCGACTCAAAAAAGAGTAACCTCATTGTAACTCTAAGCATGCAATAAGCAGTAACAGTTGCAGGGGTCACATGATATCAACCAACTCCTACATTTGCTAGGATTGTGGTTTGCTTACTACTGTGACAAAAAGATAGGTCATGCAAAGGATTGGGTTCAACTATGCGGTAGAAACGATAACAAGGTGATCATACTATTTCATGCATAAGCAAGCCTAAGGGGGAAATGGGTTTTTATCGACATGATCAATGGGGGTTTGCTTGCCTTGCTGACGAGGTTCAGTTACGGTGACAGTCTTCAACGAAGGGGGTGGCCTCCGGTTCCGGCTCCACTCCTATCCGGACAAACAAAGAATGAAGTAGCAATCAATATGAATGCAACGCTCAAGCACATGATCAAATTTTATAACATGGTGTAAGGTTGCTGATGTGTTGCCAATTCCAATTAAATGGAGTGTATTGCATTTGGGTTGCAAATTCAAACTCCATATGATCTATCGATGAATTTCAAATGCATTTGAATCCATGAATGTCCATTTGAAAAGGTTGAGCATGAAGTAATGTTGTAAAGGTGAGGTAAAGTTTCTGATGTGTGGATGAAATCATTTAAAAGAAGTGTGTTGCAAAGTCATTTGCAAATTCACTCCAAATTTGAATTCAAATTAAAGCCACATGGATGTTTTCCACTGTTCACCCAATTTAAATTGGTCAAACATGAAAACAAAGTCCATATTCACATTCCTTGTATTTTCTGATAATTTTAGACATATGATTTGTCCAATTTGGAGTTAATATGATTTTTCTATGAAATTTTGAAGTTTAATGCATTTTCTGGAATTTTCTGAAATTAGATAAATTGATTTAACTAAGTATGGCGTCATGATGACGCAGGGCTAACGTTGGGGGGGGCTGCTGACAGGTGGGGACACCATGTCAGTGGCTAGGGGGGTTCATCCCCTTTGTTTAAATTAACCCGCGGGTTAATTAGGCTGCCTGGGCCCACTGTCAGTGGCCCAGGGGGGATTAGGAGGGGGATTAGCTTTGGTGTTAGGCCTAACAGGCCGGCAGCTTGACGCCGGCGGCTCTGTACGCGGCGGCGCTGCGTCGGAAACACGTTCCCGGGCACCAATCCTTGCGCCAAGGGCACCAGAAGATGGCCCGTGACGAGCCGCATCGCCTGCGCTACTCGAGCGTCGTCAGGGAGGCTCCAAGCGACGTCGACTTCAAACATGGCGGCGGCCGGAGCTTCAGCTTTGAGCAACTCTTACAAATCGGCCACGGGATGATACAAACTTGCGCGCGTTGGGTGGATAGCGTCTCCAGGTGTACCGCGGACAAGCTGGGGAGGAAGGAGACGCTCTGGAGCGCGCGCTTGGTTGTCCACGGCAGCGATGGAGCTCGGCTCCCATGGAGGATCGAGGTAGGGGGCGAATGGGAAGGGGGAAACGGGGGTATTTGAAGCGTAATCTCACCCTGGTTGCAACGGACATGGCGGCGGGGTCGGGGATGCTTTAATGGCGACGTAATCGACGATCTCGTGCAGCGGACGTCAACGGAGACGATGAAAGGGGGTGGCGGCTACAGGGCTCTCAGGCTCGATTCCTTCTACACAGCGACGTAGTCGACGTCGGGGAGCTCGGCGGACAGCTTCCTTCGGCTTGCGGAGCTCACTGGCCGCGCGGGTGCGGAGTCATGGCGACGGCGGCGCTCGGTGTCGTCAGGGTTCGCGAGAGAGAGAGGGCGAGAGCGCGTGCAGAGGGGGGGGAATGGAGGCGTGGCTCTCAGGAGCGTCTCCAGGTGCGCGTAGAAGGGCCGGGAAGGGGCAGGTGGCGACTGGGGAGAGCAAGTCGTGCTCGGCTGTCTCGGTGGCATTCCACCGAGCAGCTTGGAGGCACGGGGAGGAAGACGACAGGGGGCGGGCCAGCTGGGCCGGCTGTTGGGCCTCGCCTAGGGCGTCAGGTAAGCCTTTTGCTCTTTTCTCTTTTTCTTTCTGTTTTAATTATGTTATTTTTTGTGCCTTGCTAAATAAACTATCTAGGCATTTTATTAAATGCTGAAACTTTTTTACATGGCCTCATAAAATATTAGGCTAGCCACTTATAAAGTTTGGCACTTTTTAAAATTCAAAACATTTGAATTTTAAATCAAATAGGGGTTTTTGAATTAATCCAAGGTCCTATTTGAATATTTGAAAAATCCATGAGCATGGGGTTGGTCCCACATCACTTGAAATGTGATCACACTCATTTATAAGACTTTTCAAAAATCCAACATGAATTTTTGGAGAAGATTTATTTCTAGCCTTTTGAATTAATTCATCTGGGGGGGTTCCTTCTCCCATTTTGCATTTGAATTTGATTGCAATTGATTTCTTTTGAAAATTTTAACATGATGAAAAGTGACTTGCTAAACCTAGCACATACCTAAATTGGGGTTGTGACATCGTTGATCCTTTGGTAGAAACAGGGAATGGAAACTTCAGGATCAGAAATGTCCTGATGGACGATGGCAGCGGGATTAATATCCTATATGCAAGAATTCTGAAGAGCATGAACACTCCAATGTACAAGCTCCGCAAAAGCTATCTGGAATTTCATGGGATCATCCCGAGAAAAAAGGCACATTCACTCGGAATGATCTCCCTCAATGTGGTCTTCGGTACTCCGAGTAACTTCCGGAAAGAAAAGATCACCTTTGAGGTGCTGGATTTTTTGAGTGCATACCATGCTCTACTCGGAAGACCAGCTTATGCAAAATTTATGGCCATTCCATGTTAAATCTATTTGAAACCAAAGATGCCTGGCCCACACGGCGTGATCACCATTTTGGGAGATTACAGACAAGCTGAAGAACTGTTACAAAAGGGATCCTTGATAGCCGACCAGCAAATGGCTGAGGTTGAGCTGGCCGAGTACAAGAAAGTTGTTGATTCATCCGAGCTACTGCAACCAAAGAAGACATCTTCGATCGAGTCAGCCGGAGAAACCAAAAGGGTGCAGATACATCCCACTGATAAGGACAAATACACCAATATCGCGACCGACTTGGATCCCCAATAGGTACTCGAGCTCGTCAACTTCCTCCGTGAGAATTGGGATATCTTCGCATGGAAGCCTGCTGATATGCCTGGAGTCCCAAGGGGGTTGGCCGAGCACAAATTACACGGTGATCCAAAAGCAAGGCCAGTGAAGGAGTCCCTTAGGCGTTTCTCTTCCGAGAAAAGGAAGGCCATCGGACAAGAAATAGCTAGATTATTAGCAGCCGGATTCATTAGGGAAATCTTCCACTCCTAGTGGTTAGAAAATCCTGTAATGGTTCCGAAGAAAGATAAAACTTGGAGAAATTGTGTTGATTTCCGCCACATCAATAAAGTTTGTCCAAAAGACCACTTCCCTCTTCCTCGCATTGACCAGATTGTGGATTCCACATCGGGTTGAGAGAGACTATGTTTCCTCGATGCATACTCGGGTTACCATCAAATCCGATTATATGAACGAGATGAGCTTAAAACAGCATTCATAACCCCATTCGGATGTTTTTGTTATGTCACAATGCCATTCAGGCTCAAAAATGCAGGAGCCACGTACCAACGCATGATGCAGAACTACCTGATCTGGCAAATCGGCAGAAATGTTGAGTTCTATGTGGATGATATTGTGACCAAGTCGGTTAAAGGAAGCAGTTTGCTAGCCGACTTAGCTGAAACTTTTCAGAGCCTCTAACGAGGGGGTGACCCCATGACTCCTGCGTATGAGGATACCCGGTGCATATGAAGACAGAGGGCCCGCTGGGAAGCCACGATAGGCCCACGACTAGCCCAACCAAGCACCGACGTAGGAGTCTGCGACAAGTATGGAAAGGCACGACTTGGCGTACAAGGCAAGACTAGAACTAGGAAACTATCTTTATAACCTAGTACGGACTCCCCGAGACCTAGCCTAGTATATAAAGGCTGGGAGGCGAGATGTCCAAACCAATCTAATACACATCTACTCACCTGGTCTTGCGAGAACTCTCCTGGCCTCCTCTGTAATCGCCCTCTCACGCAATAATATCGAGCATGAAGTGCTTCTCCTGTTAGCCGACGAGTATCGTCCAACCTGTGCCTTCTCTATGACTAAACCAGGGTCCCTGACCATGGGATTTGCGGGGGGACGATCCCCGTCAATTGGCGACGTCGGTGGGAACTACACAGGTTGGAATCGCGATCTTGATGGCTTCAACACCAGCAACCATCGAAGCAGCGATCCCGACAACACTCATCGACTCCACGACTCGAGCAGACTCCGATCTGTTCGGGTCCCTCGGCTTCCTGGCTCACCTTCCGGCCTTTCGGCCGGCCTTCGCCAATCTGCGCACCGGTGTCAACCTGACCTTCGGAGCGTACCAGATCTACATCAACCACTGGGGAGTTCTCCGCCTCACGGACAGCACTCGAACACCCGCAGCAATATCCTACACCAGAGACTGAAGCAGCACCCGCCCGCGTGGTGACCGTGCGAGTCAGCCACGACTCCTAACCCGACTACTCCAGTGGTCCATGGAAGAAGCACAACATGCGCGCAAGCAAGACGACAGTCAAGACATTGTCCCAAGTGTTCAAGGCAGACGTCCACGAGCCAACCGCAGACGACAAAGGCCAAGACGACGACCCGAGCAGTCGCCGAGACACTCGCTCGAACAAAAAAAATAGTGATCCCGACAACACCGGCCAGATCACTGTCACACTGGGAGAACCCGGAACCATACCAAATAAAATATACAAAGGAACGGAGCATAGAAATCACAGGAGCAACGAACCAGAAAGAAGCAAGCACCAGATCCCAAGCATGGCGACAGAGGACTATTATGTATAAAAAATCTACCTGTCCAAAGAAGCTATCGCCAGAGTAAGAGACGCGGTAAAACACGGCAAACTACTCCCGGAGAACGCAACACGAGACGAGATTAGAGCATACAACAAGTTGGTGTTGGGAAACGTAGTAGAAAACAAAAAAATTCGTGCCTACGAATCAAGATCCCAAGATCATCCAAGAAAGATGGCATACAAGGTTTAGGCCATTGCTCACCAACGGTTGCAGCGGAAGAAGAGTTGATGAAGCGGGTGGAAGTAGATCTCATGATGCGTCTCACGATCCGTCCCACGATCTATCCCACGAACGAATCCCTCGAGCAATTCCCTCGAACAGATCTCCGAGGAAGAAGAAGAAGAAGTTCCTCGAAGAAGGATCAAAGTTATGATCCCTCTACCGGTATCCACACATCCCGTAGCAGCAGTCCAGCAGCGCTCCGCCGTCTAGAGAAGAACGCCACCGAGAAAACTAGAGGGAGAAAACCCTAACGGATTCCGATCTAGAACAGCATCTAAACCGGGTTCTAATTGTGGAGCAACGGGGTTTAGAGGGAGGGAGGGTGGCGCATAGGCCTTGGGGATCAAGTGTGTTGCGCCCCCCACCCCGTCCCCTCATTATATAGGTGGCCAGGAGGGCCCTTGGCCGAAATAAGGGGGGTGGATTCCTTCCATGACTCCTCCCTTGGTAGGAAAACTTTCCCCTAGGACTCCTTCCTTGTGAGGAGTCCTTCCCACTTTGGAAAGCCTAGTCCTAATAGGACTAGGGCCAAATTTCGGCCAGACCCTATGGGGAGCCTTGCCCCCCAAGTCTAAGGTGCATATGGTCCTGCCCGGAACCTTGTGGAAGCTTCCGGAAGCTTCCAGAAGCTTCCGTAAAAGCTTCCGGAAGCTTCTAGAACCTTCCATGACATTCTATGGTGGGGCGCATATGGTACTGTCCGGAACCTTGTGGAAGCTTCCAGAACCTTCCATGACCTTCCAGGACCCGCCGGGACCATTCTCGGCCATTCCGGGACGTTCCGGGATGGTTTCGGGACATTCCGGAACCTTCTGGAACACTTCCAAGACCTTCCGGGACGATCCGGGTTACGGTCTAGCCTGCCCGATGCCCTGCGTCGGTTCGTCGGTCGTTTTCGGGACGTCCACCGATTAACCGAAACTATTCCGGTTGATCCAGGACTTCCCCAGTACCATTCTCATATGTTCCAGAACCACCTGGGACTATTTCAGAGTGATCCGGACATATCTTTAAATACCCAGAACTTCTTCTGGTGCCCTTATGAACAATTCCATAAATACCCGGAACTACTTCCGGTGCCCGTATGAACTATTCTGTTTTGCTTCCACTAAATCTTCTACCATTTCAGTATTCTAACAGACTAATACTCATTAAGTGTGTGACCCAATAGGTTCGGTATAATGCGAACATGACTCAGAACATCTTCCGGACATAGGTCAACAACCTTTTGTCAATAGCCAATAATCAACAGCGGAGCCATGGACACCCATGTTGACTCCCGCACATACACGAAGAAACTTCGAGTGAACCATTATGTTTAGTCATGAACCATTCCCTTTGCTTCGCGATATATGACAAAGTTAGAGGAGAGAAGTTGGCACCCATGTGTAACAACTTCTTGAACACAAGCCACTCGTTATCCTCTTTGCTCGTTTGTCCCTTTTCTGGTTATCGTATTCCGGTATCCCCGTGAATGAATAACAATGCGTCTGGCCAGACTATAATGGATACCATCATACCGAGTGGGACCGAGGTGAATATCTTCTTCATCGTGAAGGAGAAAATCCCAATCTTGAACTATCACAGTTAGTAGACACACTATCCAATGTACCCAGAACTTATTTTACTACTTCCCAGTAACGGGAAGATTCATCTAAGAACCAAAGCACATCTTCCTGTGTGAAGCAACTTGATACTCTCATGGTCTAAGTAATTACGTATATGATAACATTTCATGATATGACTTATAACGTTGTTACGATGTGATCTCTAAGTATATCATTCAATACTGGGGTCGGTTCAACATCATTGTTCTGCTAACAATATATTCCCATTGCTACTGACATCCTTGTTACGAGAACAATGTCCATTATTAAGAAAACGTAATAATCAGTTAGCACATGAGCTGGTCTTAGAGGCCAAACCAGGAACTCTTGGTGTTTACATTTCCACACATGCAAGTGAGTTTTCTTCTGAATCATATAGTCAGGGTCATTGCAATTATAGCACAAAAATATAAACATTAATTACGAACGTGGAAATCTATATAATAACATTTTATTATTGCCTCTAGGGCATATTTCCAACAGTTGGCGAGTGACGTCACCAAGAAAACAAGACAGCAACGCTTAGAACTAGAGAAGCAAGGAAAAACCGCCATCGACCCAAGGACCAACCGCAGGCCATCTCCCAGAAGCGACTCATCCGACTACGACTCCCCCGTCCGAGCCAGATCCAGATTCAGCAATCTGAAACGCACGGACAAAAATAAGGTAGCCCGCAAGCTAGATGACGACTTCAAGCTAGAAGAGCACGACGACGAGGAAGCACAACTCACGCCAGCCGAAGCCCTTATAACTGCCCAAGAATACCTATCTCGCGCTAAGAAAGGCAAGAAGTGCAGTTTGGATCGCAACACGACAATGGCACTCAAAATAATAAAAGAAGCCATCACCGCCTCGGCCCCCAAAAAAGCAGGCGCGAGACGAGTCCCCTGCGAGTAGACCCCGGACAGGGACCCCAGTTCACCCGACGACGATAGCAGTGACGACTGGTGCAAGCGCCCAGAAAAAAACAAAAACCACGACAACGACAGCAACAGCAACAGACGCAACAGCAATCGGCGAGACGCACGCGACGACATAACACAAAACAAGGTCAACCGCGGAAGGCGAAGGAGAGCAGCCCGCGAAGAATACTCGGATGAACAAGCCTCCGACGAGGACATAGAACCATGCGGAGCACTGTGCTTCACGCGATCCATATGAGAAACAAGGATGTCGAAAGGTTTCAAGCTAAACTCCACAACACACAAGTACGACGGGCTGGAAGAGCCAGAAGCATGGCTCGACGACTACCTGACAGCCGTCAAATTCCAGCGTGGAACCAATATCACAGGAATGCAGTACGTACAAATCATGCTCGAGAGCTCGGCTCGACACTAGCTGAAGAACCTACCGCGAGGATCAATCAGTTCCTGGAAGCAGTTCCGCAGCGCCTTCCTCGAGAACTTCAAGTCCACCTACAAACGACCGGCGTCACTCGAGGAGCTGAGGGCCTGCAAACAAGGATCCATAGAATCCTTGCAAGCATACATCTAGAGATGGACCATACTCAAAAACTCAGCCGAGGACTTATCAGACGAAAGCGCAATCGACGCATTCAGGAGAGGCTTGCAGCGCATCGACTTCAAGGAGCAACTATGGCAGATGAAGGTCCGAACACTCGCGTGACTGCTAGAGCAAGCCAACAACTGGGTAGACGGAGAAGACTCCGTACGGAATAAATCAGAGATCCAGATAGCGCGCTCAGAACGCGACTACGACTACTACACCAGCGACAGAGGATTCTACAGAAGAAGAAAACGCCCGAGGCGTAACTTTTACGACGACAGAGGACCCGATATGGTCGCGGCCGGCTTCCCGGACGACAGAGAAGGCAGACACCGCGGCGACAGAAGAATGCAGCGCAGAGACGACCAAGAAGAAGCACCCCAAGTTCAGAAACAGGATTGGAGAACAAGGTAGCCGTGAGATGATGCTCGAGCATATCGCTCGGCCAAAGAACAGGTCGACGGACCGTGCACACTACACGGGTTCAGAAACGAGCAAGGAGATCTCAGATCAGGACACACCCTCAGAAACTGCAGGCGCTTCATCGACTCTCAGAAGAAAAAAGGTGATCTACAACTGCAACAGCACAGCCTCTCGCAAGCGTAGCAGTCGGGACCATCGCCCACAATGCACCACCAGCACCTGCAATACCAGCAAGGCAAGTAGCAGTAATCCAAGAACGGAGCACGACACCCGAGGAAGAAGAAAAATACTCAGAAGCGCATGGCCGGATCTACATGATACAAGAAGGAAGACCATCAAACAGGCAGCAGAAGCAGGTCACCAGACAAGTTTTTCTCGCAGTCTCCTCGCACCCTGCTGTGCCATAACACTTACGTGGGTCCGAGACTGAAATCACCTTCTCCCAAGAAGACCACCCGCCAGCCATCCCGCGCCCAGGACATGCCGCATTAGTACTCGAAGCAAGAATCGGAAACTACGACATGTCACGATTCTTCATGGACAGCGTAGTGGAATCAACATCATATTCACGAGAACCCTGGAAGAAATGCTCATCCAAAAATCAGCGCTAAAAACTTCAGGCATGACGTTCCATGGAATCGTGCCACGGAAGGCAGTCTACCCCCTCGGAAAAATATGCCTCGAAGTGGTTTTTGGCAGCACGAGAAACTTCCGCAAAGAGACATTGGATTTCGAAGTGGTCAACTGGAAATCATAGTACCATGCCATCCTAGGACGCCCAGCTTTCGCGCGTTTCATGGCAGTCCCACACTACGCCTACCTCAAGATGAAAATGCCAGGTCCGCGAGGAGTGATCACAGTCAGCGACATCTTCGTCAGATCTGACCGCTGCGACAAAGAATTCCACAAGATATCAGAAACCTTCGGAGCACACCAAGCCAGCAGAGCCGCGGCATTAGAAGAAGAAGCCCTACCATAGAAGCAAAGGGAGTAACCAGAGGACCTACAAGGTTTCGCACAACAAGAACCCACACCAGTCCACCACAGCAATCTACAACGCTTAGGGCTACCAATTCATCTATCCAAATAAAAGGGTTGTCTTCAAACAGCCCCCTCGTGTAAGAAACAAAAGGGAAAATATTGAAAATATTCTTCCAAAAATTCTTTTTGCTCATTGGCACTCGGGGGCTCGCCGCAGAAGCCACCCCCCGAGGCGTTCTTCTCTCACGCGACTAAAAAATTGGCACTCAGGGGCTCGCCGCAGCAGCCACCCCCCCCCCCCGAGGCGTTCTTCGCTCACGCGACTAAAAAATTGGCACTCGGGGGCTCTCCGCAGCAGCCACCCCCCCCCCCCCCCGAGGCGTTCTTCTCTCATGCGACTAAAAAATTGGCACTCGGGGGCTCGCCACAGCGGCCACCCCCCGAGGCGTTCCTCGCTCACGCGACTAAAAAATTGGCACTCGGGGGCTCGCCGCATGAAGAGGGGGTGACCCCACGACTCCTAAGGATGAGCCTACCTGGTGTCCATGAAGGCAGAAGGCCCATGAAGATACGGCCCCGGCCCACTGGATGGCACCGACGTAGAAGTCCTCGACTCACAAGGAAGATGCGAAGGCCTGCCGTAAGGAGCGAGCTAGGGTTAGGAAAGTTTACTTGTACACGTAGATGAATCCCCCGAGACCTAGCCCGGTATATAAGGGCTAGGAGGGGCGACGCCAAAGCCATCCAATCTCACCTGCAACCTTAGCCCTGAGCGCTCCAGCCTCGGCTTCCTCTGTAATCGCATCTCCCCAATCAATAATATCGAGCAGGAGCAAGCCTCCTTGTTTACCGACGAGTAATCGTCCAACCTTCGCCTCTCATGACTAACCCAGGGTCCCTGACCATGGGATTTGTCGGGGTTGATCCCCGTCAATTGGCGCCGTCTGTGGGAACTACGCAGGTTGGGATCGCGATCTCGGCGGTCCCATCTTCAGCAAGCCACAACCCAAGGGCAAGAACTGGACCCAGCCCACTCGAAGGATTCAAGATCACGGCGGACATCCTCGCCATCCCATCAAGACCACTCGAGCTGCAGTCGCACCAGGGCCGATACTACGGTAACAGCCAAGTACAGCGCCGGCGCCGAAGGAGTCGACAACCCAGAAGAACGGCGAGGGGTTTTACGAAGGAATCCCACTCGACGAACTGCGACACGCAGCGGAGGACTCGCGAATCTTCCGACAACCCTACACCGCCCGGGCACCCGCCGCACATCAAGACGACAACTATGAGATTGAATCTAACGATCAGCAGAACCACCGCCAAGGCAGAAGGAATCGACGACCCAAAAGACACGCACGGGCATCCGCCGCCAACCAAGACAGCGACTCCGAGAACCTGTTGGCGAGTACTACGACCCAGATCGAAGGCCGGATGAATTCGCCAACCTCATCAGGAACCAAGACATGAGTCGAGGAATTGAAATCGATCCTCGCTTCCACGTGCACCCGGAAGATCACGAGCAGATCTTCAGAATCTCCAGAACGAAAAGGCATGCCGGATCCAGCAAACTCACGGCCAGAGAGCAGCTAGCAAGACCCTGCACGATCCACAACTTCGAGGATGACTGGGGACGCGTCAGGTCAGGGCACACTTTGAGAGACTGCCGCCTGTTGAACGAGCTAGCCGACGACCTCAAGAAGGAAAAGCAGAAAGACGACAGACGCAACCGACGACCCGAGCAATCGCCGACCTCAAACCCGGAAGAACGCCGCAGCCCGTTGCAAGCACAGGTGCTCATGATCCAAGAAGGAAGAGTACCGCAAGCACAACGTGACGCCCAAACCCTGCAGGCCAGAGCATCTGAGAGCATAAACATAGTTGAAATCTACCAATTGCATGACACGGAGACCAGCATCACGTTCTCACAGGACGACCATCCACTCGCAGTCCCAAGACCGGGGCATGCACCCCTAGTGCTCGATGCACAAATCGGAGGATACGACATGGACCGGGTCTTCATGGACGGAGGCAGCAGCATGAACATCATCTTCACCAGCACCCTACAAAAAATGCTGATCCCACGATCAGTGTGGAGAAAATCAAGCACCGAGTTGCATGGGGTAGTCCCAGGAGAAGCAGCCACATCCCTCGGAGTCGTCAAACTCGAAGTCGTCTTCGGCAACCGACGTAACTTCGCAAAACACGTCCTCGAGTTCGAGGTACTCGACTGGCAATCGCAGTATCACGCCATACTGGGACGACCAGCATTCGCGCAACTCATGGTGGTCCCGCACTACGCCTACCTCAAGCTCAAGATGCCAGGATCGGCAGGAGTCCTCATGATCAATGGACGCTTCATCAAATCAGATCAATGTGATCATGACTTCCACAGAATCATTCGGAGCCAAACAAGAACTCAGAGAAATAGCCATGGTGACGGACAAGAGTACCTTCCCATTGGCGAACCAAAGCGAATCCAGGGAGTACGGACGCGACTTCAGCATCGACGGTGACACAGTCACCCACCAAGTACACCCGACGGACCCAGACAAAACAATCCGCGTGTACGCCAACCTACTAGAGGAGCAGGCAACAGCTCTCGTCGCCTTCCTTCGAGACGAATGGGAAATATTCGCCTGGTGCCCAGCCGACATGCCTGGGATACCACGCGAATTCGCGGAACATGCCCTACACATCAATCCAAACACAAGGCCAGTGAAGCAAGCGCTGAGACGATTCTCGGAGCCCAAGCGCAGAGTAATCGGAGAGGAAGTCAACCGGTTACTCGACGCCTAGTTCATCCGAGAAACGAAGAAAGCCACCTGGATAGCCAACCCAGTGTTGGTGCCAAAGAAAGACACGACTGTTATGCGCATGTGTGTCGACTACGGACCAGTCAACAAACATTGCCCGAAGGATCACTTCCCCCTGCCTAGAATCGATCAGATAATCGACTCAAACAGCAGGGTGCGATCTAATCTCCTTTCTTGACGCTTACTCAGGATACAACCAGATCAGAATGAAGGAAGAAGACGAAGAACACACGTCGTTCATCACCCCCTACGGAGTATTCTGCTACAAGACCATGCCCTTCGGGCTCAAAAACGCAGGCGCCACTTACCAACGAATGATGCAGGCCTGCCTGAAGGAGCAAATCGGAAGAAACGTGCAAGTCTACGTGGATGAGATCGTCATCAAGACCTATAAAGCAGCCACACTACTCGACGACCTGCGCGAAACCTTCGCAGCGCTCAACAAATACAGAATCAAACTCAACCCAAAGAAGTGTGCATTCGGCGTACCGGCGGGAAAACTGCTGGGCTACATGGTCTCTGCCCGCGGAATCGAGGCAAATCCCAAGAAAGTCCAAGCCATCACCCGCATGCAAGAACCAACCGACGTCAAAGGAGTACAGCAGCTCACTGGAAAACTCGCAGCTCTCAGCCGCTTCATCAGCAGGCTTGGAGAACGCACGCTGCCTTTCTATCAACTGCTCAGGAAAGGAAAGAAATTCGAGTGGACGGAGGAAGCCCGCCAAGCATTCGCTGACCTGAAAAGGACACTCTCAACTCCACCAATCCTGGCGGTACCCAAGGAACGAGAGAAGCTATACCTCTACGTGGCAGCACGCAGCAGTGTAGTAAGCACGGCACTCGTTGTCGAACGCGCAGAAGAAGGCAAGGTCCAGAGCATTCAGAGACCAATCTACTACCTCAGCATGCTCCTAACCAAATCCCAGCAGCGGTACCCGCACTATCAGAAGCTACTACTAGCCATCATCATGGCTTCAAGAAAGGTGTCGCAATACTTCGACGAGAACCCCTTCACAATCATGAGCAGCGCACCACTCGCTGACATACTGAACAACCCTGGAGCAACCGGGCGGGTCGCTGAGTGGAACATCGAGCTCAGCCCACGAGACCTGCAGTACAAGCACCCAACAGCCATCAAAGCCCAAGTACTCCCAGATTTCCTGGTCGAGTGGACGGAGGTTCAAACACCTGGCCCCCCAGACCTATCAAGCTCATGGACGATGTTCTTCGACGGATCCAAGAGACAGCAAGGAGCTGGGGCAGGAGTTGTAGTCATCTCCCCCAAAGGAACAAAGCTGAAATATGTCCTCCAGATCAACTTCAGTCACGCCTCCAACAACGAAGAAGAATACGAGGCACTCCTCCATGGCATGCGCATGGCCAAAACATGCGGAGCCACTTGCCTCATAATTTACGGGGACTCCAACATCGTCGTCCAGCAGACGATGAGAAAATTCAACGCAATAGCCCACAACATGGCCGCATACCAAAATCTCTACAACGAACTCGAAGGAAATTTCGACAGTTGCGAGATCAACTACATCACCAGGGACAACAACACAGAAGCCGACGAGCTCGCGAATATCGGTTCGACCAGGGCGCCCGTACCACCCGGCGTTTTTCTCGAAAGCATCAACCGAAGGTCCATCAAGGTGCAGGCGTCAACATCTGAAGCAGTCGTGGACGGTGAAGACGCAATAGCGCAGGTGGCAGCAGCAACCCTATCAGAAGGCACAAGCACCAACACATCCGACAACACAGCCCTGATAGAGTTCGAAGGACCCGTCTGGACAAAACCGTTCGTCCGATTCCTAATCGAAATCACGCTACCACAACACGTGGCCGAAGCACGACGCATCAGCCGGCAATCCAAGGCATTTACGGTGATAAACAGACAACTATATAAGCCCAGCATCACCCAGATACTCCAAAAGTGCATTGACGAAGAGGGCGGCAAAGCCCTCTTGCTCGAAATCCAAGAAGGCACCTGCGGACACCACGCAAGCAGTCGAGTGCTCGTGTCCAAAGCATTTCGAGCTGGGTTCTACTGGCCCACAGCAATGTAAAACACAGAGGAAATCGTGCGACTTTGCGTCGCCTGCCAAAAATTCGCCAATAGGCCACACGCTCCCGCATCAGAGCTCAAGACCATACCACTATCCTGGCCATTCTCCACCTGGGGACTCGACATGGTGGGTCCACTAAAGAAACCATCAAAGGGTGGAAGGACACACCTTCTCGTCGCAGTCGACAAGTTCACCAAGTGGATCGAAGCGGTGCCCATCACCAGCTCCACAGCTCTCACGGCTGTCAACTTCATCAAGTCGATTATCTTCAGATTCAAAGTACCACACAACATCATCACGGACAACGGCACGAACTTCACGGCCGCAGAATTTCAGAATTTCTGCGAAGAACTGGGCATCAAAATCAATTACGCATCAGTCACGCACCCACAGTCCAACGGCCAGGTGGAAAAAGCAAACGGCCTTGTATGTGGAGGAATCAAGAAACGACTCCTCGCACCGCTCGAGCAAGCCGCCGGTAACTGGGTAGAAGAACTCCCCGCGGTACTGTGGAGCTTACGAACCACGCCAAACACTGCAACCCAATACACACCCTTCTTCATGGTGTACGGAGCAGAGGCAGTCCTGCCACATGACCTCAAGTTCGGAGCACCCCAGGTCACCGGATACGAGGAAGAAGAAGCAGAAGAAGCATTACAAGACGATAAAGATACGGCTGACGAAGCAAGAGACACAGCCCTGGAAAAATCAGAAGGGTACCAAGACAAACTGCGTACCTACCAAAGCAGTCGACTGCGCACTAGAACCTTCAACAAAGGTGATCTAGTCCTACGACTAATACAAGAGAAGGTCGACAAACTTGCCCCCCAATGGGAAGGACCATTCATAATCTCAGAAGTCATCGGAGGCGGCGCCTACAGGCTGAAGAACCCAAAGACAGACGAGGACGTGGGCAACCCATGGAACGTAGCAAACTTGCGACTATTCTATCCATAGCCCCTATCGGTCGGACATGACTGGCAATTCATGTAAATCGCTTGACCGCAATAAAATAAATGTCTCTCAAATACTGCCATCTCAAAGCACCCGGGGGCTGAAGAGGAAACTCCCCCCCCGAGCAACTGCCATCGCACATGCGATCTTAATCGAAGCACTCGGGGGCTGAAGAGGAAACTCCCCCCCCCCTCCGAGCAACTGCCATCGCACACGCGATCTTAATCGAAGCACTCGGGGGATGAAGAGGAAACTCCCCCCCGAGCAACTTCCATCGCACATGCAATCTTACCCCAAGCACTCGAGGCTGAAGAGGAACCCCCCCCCCCCTCGAGCAACTGCCATCGCACAAGCGATCTTAATCAAAGCACTCGGGGGCTAAAGAGGAAAATCCCCCCCCCCCCGAGAAACTTCCATCGCACATGCGATCTTAGTCGAAGCACTCGGGGGCTGAAGAGGACCCCCCCCCCCCCCCCGAGCAACTGCCATCGCACATGCGATCTTAACCAAAGCACTCGGGGGCTAAAGAAGAAACTCCCCCCCCCCCCGAGCAACTGCCATCACACACGCGATCTTAATCGAAGCACTCGGGGGCTTATGAAGAAAAACCCCCCGAGCAACTCTATCGCCTACGCGATCTTAATCCAAGCACTCGGGGACTTGAGAAGAAAAACCCCCCGAGCAGCGCTATCACCTACGCGACCCCTTCCACGAAGCACTCGGGGCCTCGCGAACAAACCCCACCCGAGAGACGACTATCAACACTCTCATGGCATCCAAGCACTTTTGAAGAAACTTTGGAGGAAGCACAAGTTCACCTAGTCTTCACCCGATCGCCAACGATCACCTAAAGACTCGGGGCCTACTCCCATCGGGAGCGCTACCGCGCACCCGATAAAAAGACAACAAAGGAAACAAATTTCAGCCTACGCCTGACCCTTCGACTCAAGCATAGCCTCGGGGGCTACTCCCATCGGGAGCGATGGAACAAACAGTACCAAGTATAGGATGGACCCGAAGACAGTCCCCAGCATTGAAAAACTCTCAGTTACAAAAGGATTCGAAGACAGCTCCTGATGGTCAAGACACAGCTTTCGGTGGCATAAAAGGCTCAAGCATAAATTCCACTACAAAGGATAAAACACAGTTTCCATCATAGATATCATCTTCAGTACAAAAGGACTTAACTACATTTGGATAGAAGGCAGCTCCTGTTACAAGAAAAAATCACCCAAGGAATTATGACTTCTACATGTGTGCCCATGAGGGGTAATCTACTCTAGTACAAGAGCATCATCACAGACAAAGTAGGAGGCGAAGCAGCAGGTTCATGATGTCAATGACATAACAAAAGGTGAAGCTCGACTTATTTGCAGAACCATTGAAGCCGCTGCTCCACCAGCTTCTTCTCCAGCTCCAACCAAGCTGCCGGCGAAGATGACGCGGCTGCCTCCAGTTCTATAAGGTCGCCTGCCGCACTCGTTTAACCGGTAGCTTGACATCGAGGTCTTCTTCAGAGGCAGAGGAGGAAGCAGTTGAAGACGGCTCACCACCACCGCTAGAAGCGTCCCCGGAAGAAGAAGCAGTCGAAGACGCCGGTGATGGACTTCTCGACTTTGTAGAGTTATCGCTGCTCGACTCCTGCCCATGTGGATCCATGTTGTTGCCACTCGGATCGAAAGCGCGGAAAGTGACAGTACTCTCACCATCAAAGCGACAGCTGAGCATATCACCATCCCGCAAATTCAACCGCCGAGCAAATAAACTCCAACCAGAGCCAAGAAAAATCAAGCGAGAGCTATCAACCTCCAAATCAACATAAGAAGGAGATCGACAGCTCCCTAGAAGGTGCAGAAGCAAGCCATCAAAGCCACGTTCAGAGACAATGGCAGAAAAAGCAGAGGGAAAAAGGATGCGATTGGCACTTTGGCCACGAACACGCAAAATAAAATCGTAGCGCCAGAATCCCTCCTCCAAGGGAGAGGAGGAAGGCACCGGCGCCGCACCATGGCGGCTACCACGGCATGAACGTGGTGTCCAGCCACCACGGCTACGACGACCACGGCCACGGCCAACACCTCGCCTAGGAACAATGAGCGGAAGAAGAGACGAAGAAAGAGGTGAAGCAGCGAGTTGGATAGAAGCGTGGAAGAAAAAGGCCTATTTATAGAACAACTACCATCAAGGCACAAGAGAAGCCAAAACGACAGCAGCAATTAATTCAAAGACCAATCGTCCCAGCCCTCTCGGACTCCAAGATGAAGATGCTCTCTCACGGGACGCACTGTACGCAAGACGCGTCAATTCGTGCGCGTTTCCAACGCGCATCTGGGAAACCCAACCGGCGCCTGCCGCACGTCACAACGACCGTCATTATGACCGGTCCTGAAGATGTGACGGTTCAATGGCAGAGCATCACTGCCAGCCATTAAACAGAGGCATCACTACCCCTCACAAACAGCAAAAGAAAAACAAAAGAGACACCAAGGCTCTGATTTCCATCTTTCAGATCTTTTTCCCCAAGGAAGAAAAACATCTTACTCCCATCGGGAGCGTACATCATAAGAGTCCCGGGTGCTCCCTCACCTAAAGGTTAGCCACGTGCTCGAGTGAACACTCGCACTTATAAGAGTCTCGGGTGCTCCCTCAACCCGACGAAAGACAAACAAACGTTCGCCAAGACCATACGGCGCTAAGAGTTCCGGGTGCTCCCTCACCCGAAGAGCCGAAAAACGGCATTCGAGTGACTACTCGCGAAAAACCCCCGACTTAGCACTCGAAAACAAAGCTCCTCGGATGAATGAGTGAATAGCTCGCTTGATGTTTTGTTCCAAGCGGGTGCAATGCTATAAGGCTCCGCACGTCAAAAACACACTTTCCTGGAACACGATACACTATGCCCAGAAGCCACGCAAGATTAGCGTGTAGGTAAGACCCCGCTGCGAAGTATGGCCGGGCTGGGACTTTCCGAAGAGCGATTTCACTCCCAACCTTTCCCATGCACAGAGCATGATCGATAAGCCGGGTGGACGCGCCTTAGGCTACACACATTACTGGCGGCAAATGAACACCGTAAGACCTGAAGCGGCCGGACTTTTGGTCGACACCAGTGTTCTAAGCTCACGTCGAGGGACGTGGGTTTGATTGGGATACTGTGGTATTTTCCGTAGTGCAATTCACCAAGGCTCGATCCGTCGACTCCTTGGGCCCTTTCAGCTTAGGATCCCTCGAAACAGGTTTTGTCATGGCCACCAGACTGCCAGCGACTCACGGATTAACCGTGCATATCAATGAATGACATAAATGTACTCGAGTCCCTGCGCGACTCTTCGAGTCCCCCAGGCACTCGGGGGCTACTGACGAGGGGGTGACCCCACGACTCCTACAGATGAGCCTACCTGGTGTCCATGAAGGCAGAAGGCCCATGAAGATACGGCCCCGGCCCACTGGATGGCACCGACGTAGAAGTCCTCGACTCACAAGGAAGGTGTGAAGGCCTGCCGTAAGGAGCGAGCTAGGGTTAGGAAAGTTTACCTGTACACGTAGATGAATCCCCCGAGACCTAGCCCGGTATATAAGGGCTAGGAGGGGCGACGCCAAAGCCATCGAATCTCACCTGTAACTTTAGCCCTGAGTGCTCCAGCCTCGGCTTCCTCTGTAATCTCATCTCCCCAATCAATAATATCGAGCAGGAGCAAGCCTCCTTGTTTGCCGACGAGTTATCCAGTCACAATTCAATCATATGAAGAGCCGAGAGCCATACCCACTTGTCTAAGCAGACAAGGCCAAGTACAAGACACTCTCGGAAAGCTCGAACGTGAGGGGCATCCCATCCAGGCCGGATGATCAACTGTGATGGGTCCTCATCGCCCGCTCACAAGTCTAAATGATTATGGGTGGTGAAATCCCATACTCATAGACAAGTCGCCTCAACCATATTATCGATTGAATCCTAACACTTACATAAACAGACTCCAGCCCGATCTCTTAGTCGGGGTCTCGGGCGGGCTCAATCATACAACAAAGTGTGCCACGTGACAAAGTCACGAGCAATCGCATCGCGATGCCCCAAGCTGCGCACATCTAAGGGCCACTTGGTGTATAAAAGACCGCCGGCGAGAACACAACTAAGGTATCGAACCCCACACATGACATGCACGATATAAACATACACGCAGCATGCATGCCAAGTGTATAACAGCAGGTAACATAACATGAACTCTACAAACTCATAGCTTTATTGCATCTGCTAAACAGAGCAGATATAGTAGTGTTACAAGCAGAGATCACATCACTGTGATCCAACATTACATCATACAACAACGGAAGCAAAGTATGTCTTAGTAAAGACAAGGTTAACAAATGGCTTAAGAAGCCTTTAAGAAAACACAACGACCCTCCAGAGGGACCAGGCTGCTGTCTGGGACTACATAACTTCTTCGATGTCGAGCTTGAAGGGGGAGGCCACCATCAGGGTCAGTGGTCTCGACTCTAAAACATAGAATAAGCAAACATGAGTACAAAATCGTACTCAGCAAGACTTACGTCAGAACTAAACTACTCATGCTCAGGTACCAAGGTAAAGGCAGATGGGGTTGTAATGCAGAAAGCTTTGATTTGGCTATCCTGTACTACGACTACATAGAGTTGAGATGAGAGGCGCACACGAGTCCATCTAATCTTGATCACCACATCAATACACAACCATGGATCCTTCCTCGACTTCCCCACGAGAAAGCAACCCAAAGCACTCACACTTATCTTGCGATTTTTAGAGTATCCATTTGAGTTGTCTAATAATCAAGTAAAGATCTCCAAGTAGTCCATAACCGCGGACACGGCTATTCGAATAGTTCATTAACCCTGCAGGGGTGTACTTCTTCACATACGTAGCTACCACTTATCGCCTAGAACTCGTCACCTTCAAGCGGTGTCGGCGAGGATAGTACCACGACACTTACCTCACGGCTCCAACTCTAGTCCAGGGAATCGCCTATCTGAGTTGTACCCCAATCGGGAATCCGGCCGGGGTTTCCGTTTAGGACCCAGGCGATGTATGGAAGGTCCGACAAGCCCACCTCGACGGATGGTACTGCGCTTGCCTAAAACCGTGCTACGTTAGGAAAGCAAATAGAATAAATTTAACCCATGCGAATCCTGGACCTTAGTCGGGGTGAGTTAATAGGTCGAGAGGGGTCAATGAGCCCAACATGTGGTAGTAATCTGTGTCTTGGATCACAACACAAGAACTCGGGGCCTAGGGCAGTGTAAATGAGACAACCCACTGTGTACTCCTACACAGCCTCTCATTGTTCACTTATATTAGGGTGACTTCATCAACACGTTACCACCTTGTTGCATGTATTCACTACCATCTCGATACATCACCCAGATGGATCAACTTCATTGCAAACAACTCTAGCATGGCATAGCATATCATGGATGAAGGGCCACATGATGAGCACAAATAATCTTGTATCTGCTAGGTTGAGGTTTGCTTAATACTGTGGTAGCAATGATAGGTCATGCAAAGGATGGGTTCAACTAGCGGAAGGACGGTAACATGTGAATCACCTAATCATGCATAAGAGAACAAGAGGGAAATTGGGTTTTTATAGATATGATCAAAGGGGGTTTGCTTGCCTTATTGTTGAGACTCGGGGGTGCCACTCTTTAGAGAAAACAGGGACTACGTCCGGCGATGGATCTATCGAGAAGAAGAAAACACCGAGACAACGAAGTATAAACATCACATTGCAATGCACATTCAAGAATGAAACATGGCATGGTACTGATGTGATCTATGTTTAATTTGTCACAATTTAATTGAAGTTGATTTGAATAAGAAATTCAAATTCAAACTCCAAATGTGGTTCAAAATATCCCAAGTTGCATTTGCTAATGTTTGGACATGGTAAACCATGTGTTCATGTGTATGATATGCCTCTGATGTTCATGTGATAAGGTTGGCATTGCAAAGATTTAATTTGAAATGATTTAAACATTTAATTTGAATTATTCCAAATAAGCCACATAGCTAAATGCTACTGGTTCATCATCATAGATGTGTTTAACATCCATGAAAGTATGATATTTGGAATCCTTGCATTTTTCTGATGATTTTTCATATATAAATTATTTGATTTGGAGTTATGGATTAAAAGTTATTGAATTTCAAAGATTTAAGCATTTTCTGGAAATTCTGTTAAATAGAAAAAGGGATTTATTGCGCAAGCATGACATCATGATGACATCACTGGGCGCTGACTGGTCAAACTGACGCCTGGGACCCACCTGTCAATCACTCTGGGATTTAACCCGTTTTAATTAATATTGACAGGGGATTAGGGGTGGCTGGGACCCACCTGTCATTGACCCCTGGGGTCAATTAGAGGGGGATTAGCCAGGCCGGCCGGCGGTTAGCCGCCGGCGACCTCTGGAAGCGGCGGCGTCCTCACGGGAAGACGGCTCCGGCCACGGGGAGGCACGGGGAGGCCACCGGAATGCTCCTCGTGCACTTCCGCGTCTTCTGGTGTCCACGGGGAGGCACGGGGGGCACCGTAGCCTTGCCGGCGTCGAGCACAGGCGGCGACCGGAGTGGAGCTCGGAGGCCACGGCGAAACGGACCGCGAGAGGGTTCGGGGTTTGGGGCAAAACGAGCGCGTGCTCACCCTGAACGTGCCGGAGTGGTCGGGGAGGCCGGAGGAGCTGCTGCGGCGACGAATTCGCCGGAGGAAGGCATGGCGGCCGACGGGGAGTTGGTGAAGGGGGTGGCGTCCTTAGGGGCTCGTCGGCTCGATTGAATGCACGGGGTGACGAAGACGACGGAGAGGAGCACAACGGACACGCTGGCGCGGCGAGGGGTGGCCTCTGGCCACGGTGGCGCACGTCGGCGGCGACGTCGGGCTCTCGGTTTCTCGCGGAATCGCACAGGAGAGAGGGGGAAGAGGGTTCCAGAGGGGGGGAAAGGAAGGAGGAAGAGCGCAAGGGCTCCACGGCGCTAGAAGGCGGCAGGGGAGCAGCCAGGCAGCTGCCTAGCAGCCATGCGGCGGCCGGCGGCGAGCTGCCTGCCTGCCTGGCCTGGGAGGAAGACGACCCTGCCCTTTTGGGCTGGGCCTCCCCTGCTGGGCCAGGTGGGTCAGGTAGGTGGGCTCTGCCCTTTTTTTAATATTTATTTTTATGCTTTCCGTTTAATTTGCTTTGCTCTGAAAAATATCAAAGCATTTTTAAAAATCCCCAAATTTTTATCTTGGACATATGTGACCTAGTACTGGTCACTCCCAAGTTTTGGAGAATTTTGAAATTCAAAACATTTGAATTTCAATTCAAATAGCATTTAAAATTAATTTCCAAGCCTCTGTTTGAATATTTGAAAAATCCAGGAGTATGGGTTTGACTCCAAATCATTTTTTAAATGATCATACTCATTTATAGGACTTTTCTAAATTGTTTGGAGGAATTTTGGAAAAAAAATTATCTGGCCTTTTATTTAAAATTCTTTTTGAGGCTTTTCCAAATCCTCAATTATTAAACCAAGGAATTTAAACATGATGCAATTATTTCTAATAATAAAAGCACATACCAAAACTAGGGTTGTGACAACTCGCCCCCACTCAAAAGAATCTCGTCCCGAGATTCAGAAGTAGTCGGGAAGAGGGTGGGGTACTCGATTCGGAGACGGTCTTTTCGTTCCCAGGTGGCTTCCTTCTCAGAATGATTGGACCACTGCACTTTAAGGAACTTGATCTTCTGACGTCTGGTGGTGCGCTCAGCTTCATCGAGGATACGGACGGGATACTCTCGATAAGGCAGGTTTTCTTGGAGATCAAGCGTTTCGTGGTCTACTTCGCGGATGGGGTCCTTGAAGCAACGCCTGAGTTGAGATACGTGGAAGACATCGTGAACCTGAGAAAGATGCGGCGGTAGTTCAAGTTGGTAGGCAACTTCTCCACGTTTAGCTAGAATGCGAAAGGGGCCTATGTAACGTGGGGCCAATTTGCCTTTGATACCGAAGCGATGGGTTCCCTTCAGAGGAGTAACCCGGAGGTAAGCCTTCTCGTTCAGTTCGTAGCTCTCTGGCCTATGATGACGATCATAATAGCTTTTCTGACGAGACTGGGCTGTTTTCAATTGCTCACGAACAATGCGAACCTTCTCTTCTGCTTCCTGGATCATATCCGGTCCAAAGAATTGTCTTTCACCGGTTTCTGACCAGTTCAATGGCGTTCGACATTTTCGTCCATAGAGAAATTCAAAGGGTGCCATGCCCAAGCTAGATTGGAAGCTGTTGTTATAAGCAAACTCGGCGTATGGAAGAGATTTCTCCCAACTCTTTCCGAATGAGATAACACAGGCTCTGAGCATGTCTTCGAGAATTTGATTGACTCTTTCTACTTGACCACTTGACTGGGGATGAAAGGCGGTGCTAAAGGAGAGATGGGTTCCCATAGCATTTTGAAAACTTTCCCAAAATCGAGAGGTGAAAAGACTTCCACGGTCTGAATTGATTTCCAAAGGAACACCATGGAGAGAAACGATCCGGGAAACATATAAATCCGCTAACTGGCTAGCAGTTATACTCTCACGAACAGGAAGGAAATGAGCAACTTTGGAAAGACGGTCAATGACCACGAAGATGGCATTGTTTCCCTTCTGAGACTTTGGAAAGCCAGTGATGAAATCCATGCTGACTTTATCCCATTTCCACTCAGGAATGGCTAAAGGTTGAAGAGTACCAGCAGGTCTTTGATGCTCTGCTTTCACACGACGACAAACATCGCACTCAGCAACAAATTGAGCGATTTCTCGCTTCATCCTAGTCCACCAAAATCTCTGGCGTAGATCTTGATACATCTTAGTACTACCAGGATGAATCGAGATCGGGGTGTCATGAGCTTCCTTAAGGATTTGCTGCCTTAGATTCCTATTCTTCGGAACTACCCTCCTATTCTCGAAATACACAGTACCTTCATTGTATAGGGTAAAACATTTTGCCTTGCCACTAGCAATGTTCTGTTTGATATGTCGGATACCTCGAGCACGTTGTTGAACAGCTTTCATTTGATCCTCAAGGGTCGGTTTCACAATCAAGGTGGAAAGGAATCCATGAGGAACAATCTCGAGATTCATCTTTCGAAATTCCTCACAGAGAAATGGTTGATACTGTTGTAACATGAGGTTTTTACAATACGACTTATGACTTAGTGCATCAGCCATGACATTGGCTTTGCCTGGGGTGTAAGAGATACTCAAGTCGTAATCTTTTATCAACTCTATCCAGCGTCTTTGCCTGAGGTTAAGATCTGGCTGGGTGAATATGTATTTGAGGCTTTGGTGATCGGTATAGATTTCACAACGATTACCAAGGAGGTAATGTCGCCAAGTCTTCAGGGCATGAACTACGGCAGCGAGTTCAAGATCATGGGTAGGATAGTTTTCTTCATGTGGCCGCAACTGGCGTGAAGCATAAGCTACCACATGTCGATCTTGCATAAGTATGCATCCTAACCCTTGCCGTGAAGCATCACAATAGATTTCGAAATCCCTTTTGGTGTCTGGAGGTGCAAGTACGGGTGCAGAAGTCAATCTTCTTTTTAGCTCTTGAAAGCTTTCCTCGCACTTGGGAGTCCATAGGAATTTCTTATCTTTCTTGAGGAGTTCAGTAAGAGGCTTTTCAACTTTAGAAAAGTTCTCGACGAAGCGGCGACAATAGCTTGCTAGGCCAAGAAAACTCCTAACTTGCTTAACCGATTCAGGTGGAGTCCAATCAAGGACGGCCTGAACTCTCTCGGGATTGACTGCAACACCTTTTGCAGAAATCACGTGGCCTAAGTAGGTCACTTCTGGTAGCCAAAATTCACACTTGGAGAACTTGGCATAAAGGCGATGCTCTCTAAGTTTCATCAATACCATCCTAAGATGTTCTGCGTGCTCTTCTTCGTTCTTCGAGTAGATGAGAATATCATCAAGATAAAGCACAACAAATTTATCTAAGTACTCCATGAAGATCGAATTCATCAAACGCGAAAAAGTGGCTGGGGAATTGGTTAAACCGAAGGACATGACGGTGTACTCATAAAGACCATAACGAGTAGTAAAAGCCGTCTTGGGAATGTCCTCGTTTCTGATTTTGATTTGATGATAACCTAATCTCAAATCCATCTTGGAGAAGACAGAGGATCCAGCAAGTTGATCATAAAGATCATTGATCTTGGGAAGTGGGTACTTGTTCTTTATCGTCGCTAGATTTAGCGGGCGATAGTCTACACACATCCTTTCTGTTCCATCTTTCTTCGTTACGAACAGAACGGGGCAACCCCATGGCGATGAGCTAGGGCGGATGAAGCCTTTTGCCAACGAAGCATCAAGTTGGGTTTTTAGCTCAGCTAACTCATGTGGGGCCATTCTATATGGGCGTCTGGAAATTGGGGCTGTGCCTGGTATAAGATCCACTATGAATTCCACAGACCTGTCGGGTGGCATTCCCGACAGCTCTTCAGGAAAGACATCCGGAAAATCACAAACTATCGGAATATCTTCAAGGTTAGGAAGGGGATGTTCATTCAATGAATACAGCTGGGTTTCTGAACCTTGAGATGTGAAAAGGACTATCTTGCCGGAAGGATGAGTGAGTTGGACTGATTTAGTGGCACAATCAATCTTGGCACGGTGTTTGGATAACCAATCCATACCTAAGATGATATCGATGTCTGAAGATTTGAGGGCTATGAGAGAAGCAAGGAATACTACATCCTCAACAGCAATTTCATTGTCATGACTTACCCTAATGGTACGCCATGTGGATCCTGGAGTTTTAATCATGAAAGGGTTAGGCAACTCCTCAAATGAAATATCATGCAGGAGTGCGAACTTTTCAGACAAAAAGGAATGAGAAGCTCCAGAATCAAATAGAACAGAAGCAGGTTTGGAGTTGACAGGAAGTGTACCGAGTACAACCTTTGTATCCTCTTGGGCATCTTTGATGGTGGCATGGTTCAGACGTCCGTATTCAACAATAGCGGACTTGGATTTGGAAGGCTTTGGTGGCTTAGCTTTGGCTTTATGTTTTGGACGAGGAGGAACCTTCTCTTGCAATGAACATTGTCGTGCAATGTGGCCAGGATTACCACACTTGTAGCACAAACGGGTGTTAGGTTGTGGAGTTTGTATGGCAAGCTCTTTACTATCTTTCTGGGTTTTCTTGCTTTGTGGAGATGGTCTTGGAATCAAGTGTGAAGGAATGGCACTAGTTGGGATCCAAATTCGACGTTTTTGAGAACCTAAGCTAGAAGAGGAAGCAAGATCACGATCACGCTTACGAGACTCTTCAAAGACCTCATTTCCATGCTCATCTCTGAATGATCTATTGACGAAATCCTCGAAGTTGATGAATGCAAGGAGATTGAGATCATGACGAAGGACAGGGCTAAGTCCCTTGCGGAACCTTGCTTGCTTCTTGGCATCGATTGATATCTTCTCAGGGGCATAACGAGAAAGACGATTGAACTCAGTCCTGTACTGATGAACAGTCATATTTCCATGAGACAGGGTGCAGAACTCTTCCCTCTTTCTTTCCATTAGCTCATCCAGAATGTGGTACCCTTGGAAGGCATCACGGAACTCCTGCCAAGTCACTACGTGACCATCAGGCTGCATTGCAACAAAACTTTCCCACCATTCGCCAGCAACACCTTCCAGAAAGTATGCCGCAAACATCACACGATCGTCTGGAGAAACATGCGCCGTCTCAAGCTTACGCTCGATGGAACGGAGCCAATCGTCGGCATCAAGGGGCTCAGATGAACATCGAAATACCGGCGGGTTCAAAAGGATAAAATCCTGGATGGATATTACCGCATCTCGCTGGAGAGAAGTATTCTTCTCAATGAGTTCCAAAAGGCGTGTTCGATCACGTCGATTTCGCTCAGCCTCCATCATGATTTCCGCTGCAGAAGGCGGTGAAGGAGGATCATCATCACCACTTTGATTACTGTGACCAGATTCAACACATCTAGTTCCACCTGACATTCTGTGTGATAAAAATCAACAATCAGAGTAGGATTTATGATGGAATCAAAACAAAGATGATACAATTTAAGAGCGGACAAGATTGTAATGCAAAAGCATTGGAATCACTGGAAACACGGGACAAATCGGACAGCATAACGGCTGTACCGGGGTGGAAAAATGAATCAATCTGCAAGAATGATCAGAACCTTCTCAAAAGGCTTGAAGGAATGGTGACTCTAGACAACCAAAACGATCCTACCGCTATGGAGAGTCAAACAACGAGATGTTCTAGCATAGACATAGAAGAGCCTAGTCCTATCTTCCCGTAGAACAAGATGAGGGTGACTCAGAACTCAGATCGATAAGGGTAAGGAGAAAAATGAAGCCTTACGTTGTTCCCTTATACCCAAAGTAACTATATAACTATAGTGTGCTAGACTCGACTTCGGCCAAGGTTTACTAATCCTACAGGCAGTCCTGCTCTGATACCAAGTCTGTCGGGACCCGGGGTTTGCATATGTAATTCCAGTCACAATTCAATCATATGAAGAGCCGAGAGCCATACCCACTTGTCTAAGCAGACAAGGCCAAGTACAAGACACTCTCGGAAAGCTCGAACGTGAGGGGCATCCCATCCAGGCCGGATGATCAACTGTGATGGGTCCTCATCGCCCGCTCACAAGTCTAAATGATTATGGGTGGTGAAATCCCATACTCATAGACAAGTCGCCTCAACCATATTATCGATTGAATCCTAACACTTACATAAACAGACTCCAGCCCGATCTCTTAATCGCGGTCTCGGGCGGGCTCAATCATACAACAATGTGTGCCACGTGACAAAGTCACGAGCAATCGCATCGCGGTGCCCCAAGCTGCGCACATCTAAGGGCCACTTGGTGTATAAAAGACCGCCGGCAAGAACAAAAATTAAGGTATCGAACCCCACACATGACATGCACGATATAAACATACACGCAGCATGCATGCCAAGTGTATAACAGCAGGTAACATAACATGAACTCTACAAACTCATAGCTTTATTGCATCTGCTAAACAGAGCAGATATAGTAGTGTTACAAGCAGAGATCACATCACTGTGATCCAACATTACATCATACAACAACGGAAGCAAATTATGTCTTAGTAAAGACAAGGTTAACAAATGGCTAAAGAAGCCTTTAAGAAAACACAACGACCCTCCAGAGGGACCAGGCTGCTGTCTGGGACTACATAACTTCGTCGATGTCGAGCTTGAAGGGGGAGGCCACCATCAGGGTCAGTGGTCTCGACTCTAAAACATAGAATAAGCAAACGTGAGTACAAAATCGTACTCAGCAAGACTTACGTCAGAACTAAACTACTCATGCTCAGGTACCAAGGTAAAGGCAGATGGGATTGTAATGCAGAAAGCTTTGTCTTTGCTATCCTGTACTACGACTACATAGAGTTGAGATGAGAGGCGCACACGAGTCCATCTAATCTTGATCACCACATCAATACACAACCATGGATCCTTCCTCGACTTCCCCACGAGGAAGCAACCCAAAGCACTCACACTTATCTTGCGATTTTTAGAGTATCCATTTGAGTTGTCTAATAATCAAGTAAAGATCTCCAAGTAGTCCATAACCGCGGACACGGCTATTCGAATAGTTCATTAACCCTACAGGGGTGTACTTCTTCACATACGTAGCTACCACTTATCGCCTAGAACTCGTCACCTTCAAGCGGTGTCGGCGAGGATAGTACCACGACACTTACCTCACGGCTCCAACTCTAGTCCAGGGAATTGCTTATCTGAGTTGTACCCCAATCGGGAATCCGGCCGGGGTTTCCGTTTAGGACCCAGGCGATGTATGGACGGTCCGACAAGCCCACCTCGACGGATGGTACTGCGCTTGCCTAAAACCGTGCTACGTTAGGAAAGCAAATAGAATAAAGTTAACCCATGCGAATCCTGGACCTTAGTCGGGGTGAGTTAATAGGTCGAGAGGGGTCAATGAGCCCAACATGTGGTAGTAATCTGTGTCTTGGATCACAACACAAGAACTCGGGGCCTAGGGCAGTGTAAACGAGACAACCCACTGTGTACTCCTACACAGCCTCTCATTGTTCACTTATATTAGGGTGACTTCATCAACACGTTACCACCTTGTTGGATGTATTCACTACCATCCCGATACATCACCCAGATGGATCAACTTCATTGCAAACAACTCTAGCATGGCATAGCATATCATGGATGAAGGGCCACATGATGAGCACAAACAATCTTGTATCTGCTAGGTTGAGGTTTGCTTAATACTGTGGTAGCAATGATAGGTCATGCAAAGGATGGGTTCAACTAGCGGAAGGACGGTAACATGTGAATCACCTAATCATGCATAAGAGAACAAGAGGGAAATTGGGTTTTTATAGATATGATCAAAGGGGGTTTGCTTGTCTTATTGTCGAGACTCGGGGGTGCCACTCTTCAGAGAAAACAGGGACTACGTCCGGCGATGGATCTATCGAGAAGAAGAAAACACCGAGACAACGAAGTATAAACATCACATTGCAATGCACATTCAAGAGTGAAACATGGCATGGTACTGATGTGATCTATGTTTAATTTGTAACAATTTAATTGAAGTTTATTCGAATAAGAAATTCAAATTCAAACTCCAAATGTGGTTCAAAATATCCCAAGTTGCATTTGCTAATGTTTGGACATGGTAAACCATGTGGTCATGTGTATGATATGCCTCTGATGTTCATGTGATAAGGTTGGCATTGCAAAGATTTAATTTGAAATGATTTAAACATTTAATTTGAATTATTCCAAATAAGCCATATAGCTAAATGCTACTGGTTCATCATCATAGATGTGTTTAACATCCATGAAAGTATGATATTTGGAATCCTTGCATTTTTCTGATGATTTTTCATATATAAATTATTTGATTTGGAGTTATGGATTAAAAGTTATTGAATTTCAAAGATTTAAGCATTTTCTGGAAATTCTGTTAAATAGAAAAAGGGATTTATTGCGCAAGCATGACATCACTGGGCGCTGACTGGTCAAACTGACGCCTGGGACCCACCTGTCAATCACTCTGGGATTTAACCCGTTTTAATTAATATCGACAGGGGATTAGGGGGGCTGGGACCCACCTGTCATTGACCCCTGGGGTCAATTAGAGGGGGATTAGCCAGGCCGGCCGGCGGTTAGCCGCCGGCGACCTCTGGACGTGGCGGCGTCCTCACGGGAAGACGGCTCCGGCCACGGGGAGGCACGGGGAGGCCACCGGAATGCTCCTCGTACACTTCCGCGTCTTCTGGTGTCCACGGGGAGGCACGGGGGGCACTGTAGCCTTGCCGGCGTCGAGCACAGGCGGCGGCCGGAGTGGAGCTCGGAGGCCACGGCGAAACGGACCGCGAGAGGGTTCGGGGTTTGGGGCAAAACGAGCGCGTGCTCACCCTGAACGTGCCGGAGTGGTCGGGGAGGCCCGAGGAGCTGCTGCGGCGACGAATTCGCCGGAGGAAGGCACGGCGGCCGGCGGGGAGTTGGTGAAGGGGGCGGCGTCCTCAGGGGCTCGTCGGCTCGATTGAACGCACGGGGTGACGAAGACGATGGAGAGGAGCACCACGGACACGCTGGCGCGGCGATCGGTGGCCTCTGGCCACGGTGGCGCACGTCGGCGGCGACGTCGGGCTCTCGGTTTCTCGCGGAATCGCACGGGAGAGAGGGGGAAGAGGGTTCCAGAGGTGGGGAAAGGAAGGAGGAAGAGCGCAAGGGCTCCACGGCGCTAGAAGGCGGCAGGGGAGCAGCCAGGCAGCTGCCTGGCAGCCATGCCGCGGCAGGCGGCGAGCTGCCTGCCTGCCTGGCCTGGGAGGAAGACGACCATGCCCTTTTGTGCTGGGCCTCCCCTGCTGGGCCACGTGGGTCAGGTAGGTGGGCTCTGCCCTTTTTTTAATTTTTCTTTTTATGCTTTCTGTTTAATTTGCTTTGCTCTGAAAAATATCAAAGCATTTTTAAAAATCCCCAAATTTTTATCTTGGACATATGTGACCTAGTACTGGTCACTCCCAAGTTTTGGAGAATTTTGAAATTCAAAACATTTGAATTTCAATTCAAATAGCATTTAAAATTAATTTCCAAGCCTCTGTTTGAATATTTGAAAAATCCAGGAGTATGGGTTTGACTCCAAATCATTTTTAAAATGATCATACTCATTTATAGGACTTTTCAAAGTTGTTTGGAGGAATTTTGGAAAAACTTTTTATCTGGCCTTTTATTTAAAATTCTTTTTGAGGCTTTTCCAAATCCTCAATTATTAAACCAAGGAATTTGAACATGATGCAATTATTTCTAATAATAAAAGCACATACCTAAACTAGGGTTGTGACAACCACCAGGAGGACCTTGATCCACCAGCATAATATCCACCCCCGGCCAATGAGTTTGGACAAAAGCAAAAGCACAGTGAGCCCTTGCATATATCTGGTGATTAACTACACGCCGAAGATCCGCAGGCTGAGAGAACACCCGACAAAGCTTTTCAAGAGAAGACGGGACATGATCCAAAGGGTAAAACTCAGAAAAGATCCTGCCAAACACTTCGCAACTGTACTCAAGAGCTCGCGGTACCCTCTCAACCCGCATCCGCAGAATGGCGAAAACCCAAGCATGCGCCCTATCCATCCAGAAAGGATTGTTCGCCTGCACAACTGGGTCATCCAGCCGCAACAACTCCGATTGCACGGCTTCCTCTTCCTCGCGAGAACGCCTAGCAAGCACTTCGCAAGGAAGAAAAAAATATCAGCCGCAAGCATAAAGGAAAAGAACTCGCGCAGTCGAGCAGTCAAAGAGAGACAACCTCACCCTTCAAAAGATCAGACAACTTTATCATCCAAGCCGCCAAGCTATCCAAGACGGCTTCAGCACGTTCGCGTTTCGAGCGATGGACCGCAACAGCACCTTTCAAGCGAACGATCTCGCGTTCGGCCTCTTTCAGCCTCAAGAAAACAGACTCGTAGGCACCCTCGCGAGCATCCTCCTTCAGCAAATTCCAAGCCCGAGAAACGCCCGGGATGGCCTACCGCAAAGAGAAACAAGTCAAAAGAAACAAGATAACAAGCAACACAAAAATAAAAGAAGGTCCATGAATTAAAAAAAATAAGATCCACCGTCCCGCAGGAGGCACATTACAGCTGAAGTTTTCAACGCAAAAACAAATTCACCCTACTCCTCGGCTGAAGAATTGTTCGCAGCCTCTACGACCAGCTGCAATTGGCGGGCCAGCCGAGTGGCTCGAGCACTCTTCTCGTCCGTATAAGCAGGCAAGCTATCCACCATGGAATCCTCAATGGGAACACCATGCCCAAGAAGAACAACAATAGACGTGGCAAGCCCACTCACCACGTTCTCGCGAACCAAGCCCTCCAGCTGATCACCATCCGGACCGAAGGCAGCAACCAAAGAATCGAGACCCTCAGGACGCTTCTCCTCATCTAGGAACATATGCTCATGAAGAAGCTTCCGGAGAGTTGAAGCCCGAGCACAGACATCTCCAACAGCTAGGGCACCGCTTGAGACAGCATCTATAGAGCCACGGAGAGCGCCCGACCCTATAGCAGCTACCTCCACCGCCCCAATACCTGCAGAACCTGGAAGAAGGGAAAAGACTAAATATCCAGCAATTTCAGAGACAAATAAACCCCAGTAAAAGAAAGACAGTAAGAGTCCACAAACCAGTCAAAGAGCCCGCCAAATCCTGCAGGCGCCCACACTCAGCCTTCTCGACCTGGAGAAACTGCTCCTCCACATGCCGCAACCGCTCGAGCTCGCCATGCTGTGCCTGCAGCTCTTTTTCTTTGGACTCCAGATCGGCCCGAAGCTCAGCAAGCTCCTTCTTTGCAGCCTCTGCCCGCTTGTCAGCACCTTTCTTGCGGCCTGCGGAACGGACACCAATCAGACAAAATCAACTAGCAAAAGAAACAAAGACCAAGAATCAAGATCTCACGTCTCATAGCGGTCAAGCTCCCCTGACCGAGTCATGAGCACGTCGCCACCGATCAGTCTTAGTCAGCACACGTTCACACATCCGGAACAAAGGCTGAATTCAAGAAACTGCACCAGTCAAAGCCTAGGAAAGAAGAAAATCAAGCTCAAGACTACAACCAATCACAAATGATTGCCTGCAGACTCGGGGGGCAACTCCCATTGGGAGCGCTGCCGTGCTCCCAATATTCATAAGATCGACAAAAAGGAAACCCAAGCTAAAGACTACAACCAATCACAAGTGATTGCTTGCAGCCTCGGGGGCTACTATTGCAAAGCTCAGAAATACAAAGTAATCACATACCTTCTCCGCCATGCGATCAAATAACTTCGCTTTATATTCAGCAGAGAGATCCCGCCTCTCCAAGAAGTTCTCCTTAGGGATCACTGGTTTAACATCCGGAGGTAAGTCCCCTTCAGGAGCCGCAGCAGCCGAAGCAGATCCCCCAGACGGAGCAGTCGCAGAAGTCCCCTCCGCGACTACAGTCACAGGGGTCGTCCCCGCGCCTGAAGCCACAGGAGTAGCAGAACCATCCAGCCGATCAGGCGCCGCACCAGAATCAGTCGAAGGAGCACCAACAGCACCAGCACTCGCAGAGGAAGCAGCCGGAGCAGGAGCAGTCCTACAAACAACTAATCTTCAGAACACCAGTCAAAGCAATGAACACCAGAACGACAAAGTGGAAAGTTATACTAACCCAGCAGGCGCAGCGCCCGAACGCAGCAATATCCCGAACTTGCGTTTCTTCGGGGCAGCAGAAGGAGGACACGACATAGCAGGCTGCACGACCATTGGCAAGTCATCACCGTCACCCGCCACATCACGACCACTCGCACTCAAAGGGCGAGTGCGTTTTGTTGGAGATATGCCCTAGAGGCAATCATTTTATGATGTTATCTCCTTATGTATTCATGAGTTATTTGTATTTTCCTTGAACATCATCACTGATATGTATCAATAAGTATGTGACTTGTTTGTGAGACTATATATTCTATGATGATTGTTCTAATGGTCCCTAGTTGATAAGGTTATGCGGACACATATCCTTGACTAGTATATGATTCGATTGATGACTATGTTTCACAAGTCATGAGCATGGAGATGCTACCGATAGTATGAACTTAGTGATGGGATCACTGAGTTGGACAGAGACACACTTTGAGACGCAACGAGATATTGTCATCTGTTAGTATCAATACAATGTATATGCCATGTCCTAGACCTAAGGTCCTCGCATGTTCTCGGGATGAGGAATGACTCACATAGGAACTATCAAACGCTACACCGTAACTGGGTAGTTATAAAGGTAGCTTACGGGTGAGTCATGATACATGCCGCGAGACATGGTTGATCAAAATGGGATTTGCCCCTCGACTTTGGAGAGATATTCTCTGGGACCTCTCGAGTGATAAGCTTCAGAAAGCATGGCCATGCGACATGGGTTAAGTGTTAACCCAGTTCAGGAATCTGTATCACGGTTTCGAGAAGAGAGGTCAAGCTATCACAAGGGTGACAAGTACTCGCCTTGAGCTTGACAACATATATCGTGAGGCAAAAGGAATGTTGCAAATGACACTTTGTAATGGTTCGTCTTATGACTTTACGCATATATGGGAGTCGGCACATTCTACTAGGAACCAAGACCGACTATCGAACCGGATGTGATTCGGGACGTGTCCATGTGTACGTGAACCTATAGGGTCGCGCGCTAAAGGGGAAAGGAGCCCATTCGGATGTGATCCGAATGGATTGTGGATGGAGGGTACGGATTGCCTCAAGGGTTGAGGCCATTCCACTGGCGCCTATACAAAGGCTAGGGCGAAACCCGAAGGGGTACAGGAAAGACCACAACCCTAGCCGCCACTCCACCTCCAGGCCGAGCCGTCGGACCTAGAAGTCCGCCGCCCGGCACTCCTCCTTGTACGTGCACATCCCTTGGAGGCGATGCACCTGCGGCGCTTGGATGAAATGTTCGCGGGATCGGATCGCGGGACTCCGTTCGTGGGATCGGTACGAGGGATCAGTTCGAGGGATTCGAGGAGCAGCCGCCGACGCGCATCGCCAACTCTCCTTCTGCTGCCGTGACTACGCGTCTAGTGGTAAACCCTAATCACGTAGTTCATCTCCAGTAGCAGTGATCTTGGTTGTGCGCGGTAGAAAATTTTGATTTAACGCTAGTGTAGCGTACCGTGTGCCCCAACACGTTTGACACGTAGAGGACTCGAATCCCCAGAGTCATCCGCAACTGATGGTGGACCACCCGTGGACTCGACAGCAACATCACCCGAAGCGCCAGAAGCACCCCCATCACTCGCGACCACAGGACCAGCATCAACCTCACCAGGTTCATCAAGTATATCCGCATCTTCAGGCTGTGGCGGATTGTTCAACAAAGGGGTGTGACCCTACAGATCAAAGCAACATGAGCAATCAGCAGAAATGGGTCAAAATTACAAATAAAAATTCAAGACAAGTACCTGAGGAAGAGGCAATTCGGCAGAGTAAGGACGGACGAGGCTCTCTTCCCCAATACTCGTACACTTTGTGACTTGCTGAACCCGGGTCAAAAGGTCACCATCAGAAAACTCCTCGGGCGACCCGATGCTGAAGCGGCTGCACGCGTCTCCTGACAAACACGGAGATAAGCTGGCCGCCAGTCAATTCTCATCCTTCAAAGCAGCAATCTTTTGCACAAACGGCTCCACAAGAGGCACCTCATGAGAAGACAAAGGATGTGCCCATGAAGACCACTTAACCGCCCGCGCAGCAAGATCGAAAGGGGCAAGACCAAACCGCTGACCCTCAACGCACTGATCCTTCAGATAAAACCAACTCCTCCGCCACGAAAAAACGGAGTCCAGCTTCTCTAGATCAAAATAGGCAGCCTTCTCCTTAATGGAAATACCTACGCCCCCAATGGCATATTCAGAATTTGTCCTCTTCACATTCAAGAGACGTTTCCAGAGGCCCCAATGGGGATAGATCCCCAAAAAACCCTCACAGAGCGTAAGCAGGCAATGTGCAGAATCCCATTGGGAGTCAAGTCATGCAGTTGCAATTGATAGGCACAAAGCAACCCCTGGAGAAAAGGATGAACGGGAAGCGCAAAACCACGAGGGAAGAAGCTCTGAAAGCATACCCGTTCATCTGGACGGGGCGCGGGAACCTCCTCATCCCCAGGAATTCGGGAGGCACCATGCACCACCACGCCGTCCGCCACCAACTCATCCAGATCTGCGGATCCAAAAGCAGACCGCTCCCATCTACCAGTCATCCTCGCCGACTCCTGTGCTGCACTACGAGGACGCTTGGACATGGATCTTAACAAGAAAACCGCATAAAGAGACAGGCAGGAGACAAAGAACGAAGAAGGAAGAAGAAGGAGAGGCAGGAGAACGCAATGGCTGGGTGAAAACCTAAACAAACTAGACCCCCCGGTATTTAACCAGCAGTCGGAGAAAGCAAATCATCACCGCTCGTCTTGGAATCCAGCAGACGCGGCGCGATCCCATGATAGCCAAGATACATGGAAAACTCAACCGGCGCACTAACCATACCACCCACTGCGCGCGAAAAACGAGGGCCATCATCGCGCACCGCGAAATTTTCGGGCAGCAGGCGTCAAGTCACTTCATTTTCACATGACACGGCGACTCAGGCGGGCCAGCAACGTCACATCTCAGCAACGCGTCTCCAGCACGCACCTTCGGTCAGCATCTTGCTCCTCACAAGCTTTTCATATTAATCCAAAAAGTCTTTTACTCCCATTGGGAGTACCTTATTTCGAGTTCGGGTGCTACATCACCCAGAAGGCGAAGACGTGCTCGAGTTACCACTCGCACCAGCAGAAACAACATACTCCCAGAGTTCGGGTGCTCCCTCACCCTGAAGTCAGTAAAGCATTCGAGTGACCACTCGCAAAAGACTCAACAAGTATTCGACCATCTGATCTACTCGCGCACTCGACGACTTTCCGAGTGGGTGCTTTCTTATTTTCCTCGCCTGAGCTCATTACAAACTCCGCGAGTGACTGCTAAATATCTCACTTGATTGTTTATTCCAAGTGGGTGCATCGATAACCAGGCTACATGCCTCTACAAAAAAAATATGCCTGGGCTACGACACAGTGTACCCAGATGCTACGCAAGCTTAGCGTGTAGGTAAGACCCCGCTGCGCATAACGGCCGGGCCTGGACTTTCCGCAGATCGATTTCACTCCCGACCTTTTCCATGCGCTCGCATGATAGAAAGAGCCGAGTGGACGCGCTCAGGCTATTTGCTTATACTGGCAGCAATTGATCCTATAAGACCTGCAGCGGCATGACTTTGCTTGACACCGGTCGTTCCAAGTTCATGTCGAGGGACGTGAGCTTGATTGGGCTACTGCGGTATTTTCCACTAGCGCAATTCACCAAGGCTCGACCAGTCGACTCCTTGGGCCCTTTCATCTTAGCAATCCCTCGAAACAGGTATTGTCATGGCTCAAAACTGCCAGCGACCCGCGGAAATGCCGCGCCTACAATCAATAAAGTGTTGACGAATTCGAGTCCCTGCGCGACTCTTCGAGTCCCCTAGGCACTCGGGGGCTACTGACGAGGGGGTGACCCCATGACTCCTACGTATGAGGATACCCGGTGCATATGAAGACAGAGGGCCCGCTGGGAAGCCACGACAGGCCCACGACTAGCCCAACCAAGCACCGACGTAGGAGTCCGCGACCAGTATGTGACGGGGATGTACCCCGGCAAATCCCATGGTCAGGGACCCTGGGTTAGTCATGAGTGGCACAGGTTGGACGATAAGCTCGTCGGCTAACAGGAGGATACGTTCCTGCTCGATATTATTGATTGGAGATGGCGATTACAGGGAAGCCGAGGCTAGGTTACAGATTGTGTATTGCTTGATCTCGATGTCTCCCCTCCTAGCCCTTATATACTAGGCTACATCTCGGGGAGTCCGTCCTGATTACAGATGAGGTTTCCTAACCATGATCTTGTTCCGTACGGCAAGTTTGCACCTTCCTTATGACTCGCGGACTCCTACGTCGGTGCCACTAGTGGGCCAAGGCTGGGCCCAGGAGGTATCTTTGTGGGCCTTCTGTCTTCTGTTACACTGGGTAGGCTCATCCATAGGAGTCGTGGGGTCACCCCCTCGTCAGTATGGAAAGGCACGACTTGGCGTACAAGGCAAGACTAGAACTAGGAAACTATCTTTGTAACCTAGTACGGACTCCCCGAGACCTAGCCTAGTATATAAAGGCTGGGAGGGGAGACGTCCAGATCAATCCAATACACATCTACTCACCTGGTCTTGCGAGAACTCGCCTAGCCTCCTCTGTAATCGCCCTCTCACGCAATAATATCGAGCAGGAAGTGCTTCTCCTATTCGCCGACGATTATCGTCCTACCTGTGCCTTCTCTATGACTAACCCAGGGTCCCTGACCAAGGGATTTGCCGGGGCCGATCTCCGTCAGCCTCCGAGCCGACAGTATCAAGCTTAACCTTGAGAAGTGTGTTTTTGGTGTGCCAGCCGGGAAGCTACTCGGATTCATGGTCTCCAAGCGTGGGATAGAAGCTAACCCAGAAAAAATCGCAGCAATCCAAAACATGAAGCCACCCAAGAAGCTCTGAGATGTCCAGAAACTAACATGCTGTCTCGCAGCACTCAGTCGATTTATTTCTAGACTGGGAGAGAAAGCGTTGCCTCTTTACCAGCTGATGAAAAAATCACCAAATTTCGTTTGGACTGAAGAGGCTCAAATAGCATTTGAAGAGCTAAAGAAGCAACTGTCAACTCGGCCTGTCCTTGCAGCACCTCAAGAAAAAGAACCGCTCTTACTATACATTGCAGCCACCAGTCGAGTTGCGAGCATAGCTATAGTGGTGGAAAGAGAAGAAGAAGGAAAGTCACAAAAGGTACAAAGACCGGTGTAATTCGTCTCCGAGGTCCTCACACCATCCAAGCAGAGATATCCCCACTATCAGAAGCTGGCAATGGGAATTTACTTGGCATCACAGAAGCTTGCACATTATTTCCAAGATCACTCCATCACAGTGGTATCCGAAGATCCTCTGGCAGAGATCATGACCAACAAATACTCAACGGGCAGAATTGCAAAATGGAGTTTGGATTTGTTGCCCTATGACCTCCATTACCAACCCAAAAAATCAATCAAGTCGCAGGCATTGGTAGATTTCTTGGCCGAGTGGATTGAAGTCCAAAATCCTCCACAGCCAACACCAGAACATTGGACAATGTTTTTTGATGGATCCAAGATGCTGAATGGAGCAGGGGCAGGGGTGGTACTAGTTTCACCAAGGAAGGACGAGATGAGATACGTCCTCCAAATACATTTCCCAGCAACAAATAATGAGGCCGAGTATGAGGCCCTTTTGTACGGCCTGAGAATGGTCATTTCACTCGGAATTAGGAGGCTCATGGTATTCGGAGATTCATACCTGGTGATAAACCAAGTAATGAAGGAATGGGACATTCAAAATCCAGCTATGACAACTTACTGCGTAGCAGTGAGAAAATTGGAGAAAAAATTTGATGGGTTAGAACTCCATCACATCCCAAGGGTTCAAAATCACGCAGCAGACGACCTAGCCAAGTTGGGCTCTACTCGGATTCAGATCCCACCTGGAATTTATTTGGAGCACTTGCACTCCCCAGCAGTCAAGGAGGATCCTTTCCTGGAGGTCGATCCAGACATGATGCCTGACAAAAACATGCCCAACAGGGAAGATATACCTGCAGTAGACGACATGGTATTTGATGTGGAGGTCACTCATTCCCCCCGAGTGGACACTCCCAATCTTAGCTTACCTGCAAAAACAAGAGTTTCCAGATGACGAGATAGAAGCTAAGAAAGTTGTCCGCAAATCGAAGTCTTACTCGGTAATCAATGGAGAGTTGTACAGAAACAGCATCACCCAGCTCCCCCAGCGATGCATCTCCGAGGACGAGGGTCGTTGTATCCTTCAAGACATCCATGTGGGCGACTGTGGCCACCACGCCTCCAGTCGAACACTGGTGGAAAAAGCTTTGTGAGCTGGTTTCTACTGGCCTCAAGCCGTCAGCGATGCTCGGTACAATGTAGATCATTGCGAAGGATGTCAGTTTTAGGCCAATCAACCACACAAACCGGCCTCCGAGCTGAAGACAATCCCTCCAGCCTGGTCATTTGCAGTATGTGGATTGGACATGATTGGACCACTGAGAACAGGCAAATATGGTTTCACCCACATCTTAGTCGCAGTGGACAAGTTCACCAAGTGGATAGAGGAAAAACCCATCAAAACCCTCGACTCTGCCACAGCAGTCAGCTTTATGCAAGGCATTATACATCGTTTTGGCGTGCCACACGACATCATCACCGACAATGGGTCCAATTTCAACTCGGCCGAATTCAAGAAATTCTGTTGGAGTAAGGGCATACAGGTCAATTTCTCCTCAGTTGCACACCCACAATGCAATGGCCAAGTCGAGCGAGCAAATGGGTTAATACTAAAGGGAATCAAACCCCGTCTCCTTCGGGAACTGAAGGAAGCAGCTGGCGCCTGGGTCTATGAACTTCCTTCGGTCTTATGGGGATTGCGAACAACTCCTAGTCGATCCACTCAGTCAACCCCTTTCTTCCTCATTTATGGGTCAGAAGCAGTTCTCCCAAGTGATCTTAAGCACAACGCCCCCCGTGTAAGCCACTACACCGAAGCTAAATCCGAAGCTGCACGACAAGATGGTGTCGATCTCTTGGAAGAGGAGCGGAACCTAGCTCTTACCCGCTCGGCGTTTTATCAGCAAGACCTTCGCCGATATCAAGACCGGCATGTCTGAGCTCTCTCGTTCCAAGAAGGTGACATGGTACTGCGAATCAAGCAAACTTCGGATCACAAATCAGCTCCCCCATGGGAAGGACCATATGTCATCTCCAGGGTACTGCGTAATGGGGCTTATCACTTGTATGATGTAACTAATAATATAGAGGAGCCTCATTCACGGAACGCCCAGTTTTTGCGACGTTTTTACGCATGAGCATGTTCGTAAGACTTCAATAAATTACTGCTCAGCACAAACAGCGTGTCTTGCCCAATCTTTGTATGATTACATTCTTGTTATAAAATCAGGTTTTCATCTGAGCTGTGCGCAGCTCAGACGAGAACTTAGAATTTTTTTCTAAGTGCTCATCAAAACCCAAGAGGTTCGAGAGCGCACAACATCATCTGCATTGAGGATCTGGTTCACAAGATCATCAATGGAAAAAATTTCTAAGCACTCACCAAGTCTCAGGAGACTTGGGGGCTGCTTAATGTTATAAAATCAGGTTTTCATCCGAGCTATGCGCAGCTCGGACGAGAACTTAGAATTTCTTTCTAAGTGCTCATAAAAACCCAAGAAGTTCAAGAGAACATAACATCATCTGCATTGAGGATCTTGTTCACAAGATCATCAATGGAAAAAAATTCTAAGCACTCACCAAGTCTCAGGAGACTTGGGGGCTGCTTAATGTTATAAAATCAGGTTTTCATCCGAGTTGTGCGCAGCTCGGACGAGAACATAGAATTGCTTTCTAAGTGCTCATCAAAACCCAAGAGGTTCGTGAGAGCACAACATCATCTGTATTGAGGATCTTGTTCACAAGATCATCAATGGAAAAAAAATCTAAGCACTCACCAAGTCTCGGGAGACTTGGGGGCTGCTTAATGTTATAAACTCAGGTTTTCATCCGAGCGGTGCGCAGCTCGGACGTGAACTTAGAAATTCTTTCTCAGTGCCCACCAAAACCCAAGAGGTTTGAGAGATCACAACATCATCTGCATTGAGGATCTTGTTCACAAGATCATCAATGGAAAAAAATTCTAAGCACTCACCAAGTATCAGGAGACTTGGGGGCTGCTTAATGTTATAAAATCAGGTTTTCATCCGAGTTGTGCGCAGCTCGGACGAGAACTTAGAAATTATTTCTAAGTGCCCACCCAAAACCCAAGAGGTTTGAGAGAGCACAACATCATCTGTATTGAGGATCTTGTTCACAAGATCATCAATGAAAAAAAATCTAAGCACTCACCAAGTCTCAGGAGACTTGGGGGTTGCTTAATGTTATAAAATTAGGTTTTCATCCGAGTTGTGCACAGCTCGGACGAGAACTTCGAAATTATCAACTGCTAGGAAGTATTAACCTATTCCCCACTAGGAAACAAACGATGAGTTCCTAGGACAGCCACTTCAAAAGCATACATAGATAACACTAAAGAAAAGGCATGCCTAGTACCCAAGTCACAACATCAAATAGCGAAAGTCATTACAGATCCACTCGGCATTCCGAGGAAAATTTAAAATAATTGTTTTTGAGATGCTCCAATCCAACCGAGCTCGCTCATTCTTCGCCTGCTTAGTCTGACTCGCTTGTTACGCCAGTCGACTCCACGAAGAAGTCCAGGCCAGGCATCAATGCAATCCGGCCGGCAGTCTCGGCATATCGAGAAAGGAAGGTGGTGCAGCTCGGACCCTCTTTAGGATCACCACCACCAACCCGCTCAAGATTATGGACTCGCTCCGGAAAATGTTCTTTGGTCAGAGCCAGTGCATAGTTTGCACAGCTCCGTGCCGCAGAACGCTTCCAGTGTGCAAACTGCTGAGGGGCCTCCTGCAGGATGGGCACAACAGTGTCCAGCTTCACTCTACTTCCCTCGCCAGGAGACAACCTGCTCTTCAAGGCTAGAGTAGCGCCCATGACCTCTTCAGCAAATTTCTTTGCCTTGGCACACCTCATGGTTAATAGACCCCGAGCTAAAGCAAATTCCATGGTCACCGGCGTGTAGTTGTCCCTCTTCATCACCTCGGAAAATTTTGCCATTCGGGCTTGCTCGGATTCCGGGTCGGTCCCATACGCTGCACCAACGAGAAAGATGAGTATATGATAGAGAGGCATAAGACCATTCATCCTTCACAAGCGAATCACACAACTCACCAGACAGAGTCTCGCTGAAGATAGCGAACCGCCCCGCACAGTATTCCTCAGCTTCCCTCACCGCCTTCCGAGTAGCCTCCAGCTTGGCTTTGTGTTTCTCTTCATCCTTAGTACGCAGCTCGGACAACTTCTCCAAGTCAGACTCCAGCTTCGCGATGTAAGCCTCGTTCTCCTTCACCGCCTTCTTGTAGTAGTGCAGACTTGTCTCTAAAGCCTTCTTCTCCTTGGCCCTCTTCTCGGCTTGGTCTATCTCTTTCTTCATTTTCGCCACAAAATCATCGCCATCTTTGACCTTTGCATAAAAGCCTTCTGGCCCACTTCTGCAACAGCGTACCAAAAAACAGAGCATATTAACCGGATCAATAGGAGGATACCAACGCTGGGGCTCCAAAGAGGTCTATATCGGGATTTCTCCCCATTGTCCTCAGCGTGTTATTTCTTCAGTTTGTTATGCTCTTCAAGCAGTGTGTCGTACGCACTCTTCGCAGCTGCGTTTTCCTCTTGCAACTTCACAAAGGCCGAACCAAGTTTGCAAGCCTCCTACGAAGAGAAAATAAATACCATATTATAAACAAAAACCTCCTATCAAAGACTCTGAATAACTTCAAGAAGTTACTCGGAGCCTTGGGGGCTACACCCAGTGGGTGCACTAAGAAGTGCTCCCACTGGAAGTTCATCAAAACAAAAACCTCCTATCAAGGACTCTGAATAACTTCAAGTTACTCGGAGCCTTGGGGGCTACACCCAGTGGGTACACTAAGAAGTGCTCCCACTGGAAGTTCATCAAAACAAAAACCTCCTATCAAAAGACTCCGAATAACTTCAAGAAGTTACTCGGAGCCTTGGGGGCTACACCCACTAGGTACACTAAGAAGTGCCCCCAGTGAAAGTTTCAAACCTGCAGAGTAACAACAATTCGGCCAAAAAAGTCACTCCGACACCCACTGGGTAGAAAACTTACATAAGTACTTACGTGCATGTTGGACTTCACCAACTCGGCCTCGGAAGCCAGCTCGCGCAGGCGCAGCTCAAACTGAGTCGCCTTCACCAAGGATTCCTTCAGGCCACCAATGATGGCGCTCTCCACCGGGGCACTGACCGGAATTGACACCAAGGCAGCAGGCCCATCCCCTTGAGCAGTAGCTGGGGCGGCAGGAGTCTCCTTAACAACCTTCTCAGCAGGAGCCTCAGGCGTAGCAGAAGAGGCAGGCAGACCACCGGCAGCAGGGTCACCGGACCCAGATGATACCGCTCCCCCAGGGATAATCACCTCAGGAGGAGTGACCCCAGCAACAGCCGGCTCAGTTACAATTGGAGTTGGACCAGCAGAGGAATCAACATCCATATCTGTGGAGACACAGCAAACAGTCAAAAACAGAAAGACGGCAGTAGTAAAAGCACCAACGGACGTAGCGAGGAATTCTCACCAACAGCTGCAGCATCCTCTAGAATAGTGTCCATGACAGGAAAGTCAGTCACCCCGCAGGTGCTGACATCCTCGAAAATTTGGGCACCCGGATTCTCAACCCCGGGTAGTGACTCAGAACCACTCGGACGAACACTGCAAAACGGAACAGTCAAGAAAAAAGTCTGAGAAATCAATGAAGCACCAAGTCATAAAGAACTAGCGGCATTACTTGTGAACAGTCTTCAAAGTACGCCTCGGGGGAGCAACTTTGGCCGGACCAGCTCCAGTCCCCTTGGCCTTCTCGACAGCGGCACCCTCCGAGGGGTTAGCCCCCCTGCCACCAAGAGTAACAAGCTTCTTCTTCTTCATGGGTGCAACTTTCCCAGAGCTGAGGCCCAAGGATGGAAGTTTTTCGCCGCCCTCTTCACCACTCGGAGTATGGGCCCTCTTACGAGTCCGAGTAAGGCCTTCCCGCGCTGACTCACGGTCCTGGTTATTCTTCATGCGCTGCTGGAACGCCACCTGAACCCGAGCCACCTCGGACTCCAACTCCTCCCCCACCTCAACTCTGACCCCTGCGCCAGCAGTACTGTCTTCATCCTCCTCGGCAGGATGATGCAGAGCCAGAGGAATAGGAGAATGGAACTGGGAAAAATCCTAACAAAAAAGGGGGTCCGATGTAAGGCCCGATATGTGGTACTGTTCCAGATCTAGATGTTTCCATCAATATCCGGGGACGAAGCACATATCGGTCCCACCGCGACATATGACATAGCCATATGCCCCGGATTTCCAACATGATATCACAACATTAGAGATACAAGGATACAACATCTCATACAATCGTCATACAACTGCCTTAAATACAATACATCAGCGGAAGGTACATGTCTGAGTACAGACTACAATCAAATGCCTACTGGAAAAGATAAAAACATCGATCCCCATAACCACACGTGTCCAGGCCCTCCGCTGGGATCCACCTAACTAGTCGTCGTCGAGTCTCCACGTGAAACGTCGATCACCGTACCTGTTGTCGATCAAGAACCCTGAAAAGAGTTTGGGGGTAGTATCATGAGTACAGAGGTACTCAGCATCCAACTGTAGTGGTCATCTGACCCAGCAAGGACTTCATCACTCATCATTCAACTAGTAGTTTACGGTAAGGATGGGGTAAGTGGAGAGGTTGCTGTCGCACTAGCATTTATGAAGTGGCTAACGATCTAGAGAGTAAGGTAAGAATCCAAGCATTCGATGAGGAATCGCCTCCAACAAGTCTGCTATCCACCTACTTACGCAAGCATAACACCTATCCTATCCTTGTCCTCCTCTTCGCATCCCGACGAAGAAGAAGCAGTCAAGGCACACACACGTTGATCAAGTTATTAAATATGATTCAGTTGATGTTATCTATGAACAAGACGTAGGTTCCAAGTCGTCCATAACCATGGACACGGCTTCTCAAAAAGATTTAACCCTGCAGGGGTGTACCAACTGCCCATTACAAGGCTCCGCACGCACGCCCATCTCTCTCAGTTTCTACCCATCACAGGCAGCCATTTTGTGATTTAGTCCCGAGAGATCCAAAACGACAGGTCCCTCTAACTAACAACGAACAAATCCGGGTGGCCCCCGGTGAGTCAACATCCAGCTCAGGAGCCGGCCGCGCTCTCGATCTGGTCTCTACCGTCTATCGCAGGTTTGGATTGCCGGTAATTCTCACATGAGGTCGGGTCCTCAGCCGGACAGGTTGGACCAACAACGAAACTATGTCCCCGCTGGCCTAGGTTGTTTTAAAGAATATCTGCCAGGAGCTACCCGACAGACACACACACGGTTTTTCAAATGGTAAAATCAGCTTGGGCCACCACTAGAAATTTTTGAAGCTAGGTAGGTAAGAAAAGGGGACCCCATAAAATCCCACACGCGGTTAGGCACGCTCAGTCTTAGAACCAATACCCGCAACTCGGATCCTAGGTGACTCAAATGGAACAAAACGTCGGGGCGGGATAGCCTAGACCTTCCATCCTTCGTCGAGTATAGTCAACATTTATAATAATCATATCATCAACAACAATATAATAATGTGATAGCCCAAAACCAAGGAGTAACAGGGTAACATCATATAATCCTAAGCATGCATACTAAGAAGGGGCTGAGCAACGAGCAATAGTAACATAGCAGGACAAGGTTTGCTGGGAGGGGACATGGTTGTATCGGTTTGAAAGAGGTTGTAAACATGTGGTAGGATCAAACATCAAACCTATCCTAGACTATCATGCAAACCGCTGGTTGAAATAGAATGGATCATAAGTAATGTATAGTCCTTGCTTGTTGATAAGTCGGGTTCCGAAGGTGTAGTCGATTGCAAGCTCGCAACATATCCGAGAGGTACCCGCGGAAGCACACAAGACGGTAAACACTGGAAAGCAATCAACGAGCAAGCATCTATTACTACGAAGCAAACACGAGCAAGCATCAACAAGAAGGCAACACGAGACACCGCACCTACCGTCGAGAGCGGTTACTAACAGGTTAAGTGGAGTACTCGTCACACACGACGATACCGCACGTTTACGATCGTTCCAGTTGTTTAGCTATAGGTGATCAACAAAGGTTGTTAACATGGAAAGTCAAGCAAGCATGGCATAGCACACAAACATGACAAGAGGTGAAGCATAATATAAACTATCTATGCTAGTCAATTTAAGTGAGGCACAACCTAAACATGGCATATCACTAAGTGCCTCACGACAATTAAAGGATTTGGTACTGTTCTGTCCTAAACCATATTTTAGGTTGGTTAACAATAGCAAACAATAACATAAACACAAATTACACGAAAAACTAATCAAGTTACATATAAATAACACTCCAAACGGAGTTACGATTAAAAAGATACAAGCAAAACAAGTTTGGAACACAATCTGCCAACATTAGGAAGCACACTTTAGAGCAATGCATAAACAGGATAATGAATGCAAACATGGTCACAATTGATATGCAACTAAAGTAGACATGGCAGGGAACGCATGGAAAAAGGAATCATGCAAATAGGCATCATGAACAACTAATTATAGCCCAAGCAAAATGCAATAAAACATTACTGGTCTGGGACTTAGTGAAAATCAGGAAAACAGGCAGAAACTATTATTTTCATGTTGTATAAACAGGGGTAAGCTATATGAAAAAGTGCAGCAATATGACATAGCAATATATGAGCATGAAGTAGACATGATGGTGATAAGGCACAAACAAAAATCATGGTCATATGCATCACATATCAAAAGATATTAAGCATGCAACATGCCATCGGAAAGTTACAGACTTAGTGAAAAACAGAGGTGGCTGTCAAAAATAGTGGCATAGCAACTTTGGAGCTCAATAACTAGATGACCAGCAAGCATATCATGACAATGCAATACATATAATGGAAGTAGACATGATGCTTAGCAGTATTCAAAAAGAATCAATGAAATAGGCCTCATGGATGTGTCACAATCATCATGCAAACTTGCAATAAAATAATAGTAGCAGCACACTAGCAGAAATTAGTAGCAATTAACAGCCTGATGCCCACTTCAACAGAGATTAACAACATCAAGATTGCCTCAAATTAAAATGCTCACAAAAGATGAATTGAAGTACACACAAAACTAAACAATTTTCCTTTTGGGCGCAACGTCATACGAGCAACAGTTTAATCGTTAATCACAGCACAAAACTGAAACAGCAGCACAAAATCTCCTGACTTAGCAAAAAAAAGGGGTGTTCGGGTTGCTTCTCACCATGGGCCGAATTTCGGCCCATCTGGCCGGCTGGAGACGCTGCAGGCTGGAGGAGGCGAGCGGGCCTGGAAGGAGGAGGTGGGCCTGCTCACTGGCGGGGTCAACGGGGGCCGACGCTCGTTCCCGTCGAGCCAGAGGTCGGCGGCGGCTCGCCGGCGCGCCGGCATGAGGCGAGGGAGGCGGAGTGGCGCGAGACTCTAGGGGCGCGGCGAGGGGGTTGGGGACGAGGCGGCGGCGGCGGTTCCCAGGCGCGGCGGCGTCCGAGGCCGTGGTGGCGAGCTCCTCGAGCTCGGGCCTGGCCACCATGGCGCGCGGGCGGCTGCGGCCCCCCTGCTCGGGCTCCGGTGACCTGCAAGGCGAGGCGGGGAAGGAGGTCATGGGCGAGAGAGGGAAGGCGCAGAGGAGAGGAGAGGAGGTGGTGGCCCGGCTGGCCGGCGACCGTGGAGGGCTCGGGTGCGGCGGCGGCGGTGAGGCGTCGGGCTGGAGGAGAGAGGAGATGGCTAGGGGTGACGTGGCACCACCGTAGCCCTCCGTTCGCGTGATCCAACGGCCGAGAGAGTTTGGGATCTACGTTTTGACGGAAATGGGGTGTTTTTGGGTCAGATCTTGACAAAGTGGAGGGGGTGGCTGCAATTTTGTGGCTAGGTAAACCCTAGAAAGTGGTGGGAGTGTGATGTTCATTATATAGCCCAGGTGGCTGGCAGTTTGCAAAAACATCCCCGGTTTTTCTCTCGTGCGCGCGGTGTTTAAGTTTCTGACCGCTAGGGGTCCGCAGGACCTCCGATTCGGATAAAACCTCGAACTGCGCGATCAGCGAGTCGAGCCGGCGGCGTTCACCTCACGTTGGAACCGTCCTGAGAACACTTTCCTGTGCGCTATAAAAATATCTCATTTACTTATTAAACGGGGTTTTTGTTCTTTTGGCTTCGGCTGGTCTTGTGCCGGTTTTTGCGACGGTGATCGGGTGAAACCCGGCGTCGCAAAGGTCGAGTGTCAGAGTGGCAAGGGTCGGTCTTTGTCCGGTACGAGATAAGAGGGGGGGGAAATAATCACCGATCGATAAATCGGGGATGCAAACACCGCAAACAAATCAGACAATCAAACAATTCACACCGAAAACAAAAAAATTAATTTTTGTGGAATCTGGGCTGTTACAATACAACACCACCAACAAGGGATCTCGTCCCGAGATCCAGGACGATCCGGGGGAGAGGGGAAGGGGGAGAGAAAAGAGTCGACGATCTTCAACACCACCAACAAGGGACTCTACTCCATGTCGACGTCGAACATCTATCGAGATAAATTTACGCAGAGAGACGGCAACGTCGGAAAACAAAACCATCGGGAGAGCAAAAGGAAGAACGATAGTTGAAAGCGACGATCAAGGGAAGCATTCTCACTGAAATCGTGAGGATACTGGGCAAGAGAACGGAATACAATAGACGACCAACATGTTATCCGGAGTCGGAGAAGATAAAGGTACTACCGGATTTCCCAAACCTGAGATCGGAATCGAGACAATACGCTGCAAGCAAGGCATTGTAACTATTCTGAAACTCGACTTGCTCAAGATCCTTGAGTTTGAAGGGGACAAGGCGAGAATAAAACACTTACGACACTGGTCCTGACCAGAGCAAGGGTAAAGAGTAAAAAGATTCCTACTCTCCGACAACTAACTTAGTAACTACAAAATAGTTTTGTCTAGACTTGACTTCGGGCAGAGAAGGGATCCTACGGTCGGTAAGGCTCTAATACCAAGTTGTAAGGCCCGATATGCGGTACTGTTCCAGATCTAGACGTTTCCATCCAGATCCGGGGACGAAGCACATATCGGTCCCACCGTGACATATGACATAGCCATATGCCCCGGATTTCCAACATGATATCACAACATTACAGATACAAGGATACAACATATCATACAATTGGCATACAACTGCCTTAAATACAATACATCAGCGGAAGGTACATGTCTGAGTACAGACTACAATCAAATGCCTACTGGCAAAGAGAAAAACATCGATCCCCATAACCACACGGGTCCAGGCCCTCCGCCGGGATCCACCTAACTAGTCATCGTCGAGTCTCCACGTGAAACGTCGATCACCGTACCTGTTGTCGATCAAGAACCCTGAAAAGAGTTTGAGGGTAGTATCATGAGTACAGAGGTACTCAGCATCCAACTGTAGTGGTCATCTGACCCAGCAAGGACTTCATCACTCGTCATTCTAGGACAACTAGTAGTTTACGGTAAGGATGTGGTAAGTGGAGAGGTTGCTGCCGCACTAGCATTTATGAAGTGGCTAACGATCTAGAGAGTAAGGTAAGAATCCAAGCATTCGATGAGGAATCGCCTCCAACAAGTCTGCTATCCACCTACTTACGCAAGCATAACACCTATCCTATCCTTGTCCTCCTCTTCGCATCCCGACGAAGAAGAATCAGTCAAGGCACACACACGTTGATCAAGTTATTAAATATGATTCAGTTGATGTTATCTATGAACAAGACGTAGGTAACAAGTCGTCCATAACCGTGGACACGGCTTCTCGAAAAGATTTAACCCTGCAGGGGTGTACCAACTTCCCATTACAAGGCTCCGCACGCACGCCCATCTCTCTCAGTTTCTACCCATCACAGACAGCCATTTTATGATTTAGTCCCGAGAGATCCAAAACGACAGGTCCCTCTAACTAACAACAAACAAATCCGGGTGGCCCCCGGTGAGTCGACATTCAGCTCAGGAGCCGGCCGCGCTCTCGATCTGGTCTCTCCCGTCTGTCGCAGGTTTGGATTGCCGGTAATTCTCACATGAGGCCGGGTCCTCAGCCGGACAGGTTGGACCAAAAAGGAAACTATGTCCCCGCTGGCCTAGGTTGTTTTAAAGAATATCTGCCAGGAGCTACCCGACAGACACACACGCGGTTTTTCAAATGGTAAAATCAGCTTGGGCCACCACTAGAAATGTTTGAAGCTAGGTAGGTAAGAAAAGGGGACCCCATAAAATCCCACACGTGGTTAGGCACGCTCAGTCTTAGAACCAATACCCGGAACTCGGATCCTAGGTGACTCAAATGGAACAAAGCGTCGGGCGGGATAGCCTAGACCTTCCATCCTTCGTCGAGTATAGTCTACATTTATAATAATCATATCATCAACAACAATGTAATAATGTGATATCCCAAAACCAAGGAGTAACAGGGTAACATCATAGCATCCTAAGCATGCATACTAAGCAGGGGCTGAGCAACGAGCAATAGTAACATAGCAGTACAAGGTTTGTTGGGAGGGGACATGGCTGTATCGGTTTGAAAGCGGTTGTAAACATGTGGTAGGATCAAACATCAAACCTATCCTAGACTAGCATGCAAACCACTGGTTGAAATAGAATGGATCATAAGTAATGTATAGTCCTTGCGTGTTGATAGGTCGGGTTCCGAAGGTGTAGTCGATCGCAAGCTCGCAACGTCTCCGAGAGGTACCCACGGAAGCACACAAGACGGTAAACACTGGAAAGCAATCAACGAGCAAGCATTCATTACTACGAAGAAAACACGAGCAAGCATCAACAATAAGGCAACACGAGACACCGCACCTACCGTTGAGAGCGGTTACTAACAGGTTAAGTGGAGTACTCGTCACACAGGACGATACCGCACGTTTACGATCGTTCAAGTTGTTTAGATACAGGTGATCAACAAAGGTTGTTAACATGGCAACTCAACAAGCATGGCATAGCACACAAACATGACAAGAGGTGAAGCATAAGATAAACTATCTATGCTAGTCAATTTAAGTGAGGCACAACCTAAACATGGCATATCACTAAGTGCCTCACGACAATTAAAGGATTTGCTATTGTTCTGTCCTAAACCATATTTTAGGTTGGTTAACAACATCAAACAATAGCATAAACACAAAGTACACGAAAAACTAATCAAGTTACATATAAAGAACACTCCAAACGGAGTTACGATTAAAAATATACAAGCAAAACAAGTTTGGAACACAATCTGCCAACATCAGGAAGCACACTTTAGAGCAATGCATAAACAGGATAATGTATGCAAACATGCTCACAATTGATATGCAACTAAAGTAGACATGGCAGGGAAGGCATGGCAAAAAGAATCATGCAAATAGGCATCGTGAACAACTAATTATAGCCCAAGCAAAATGCAATAAAACATTACTGGTCTAGGACTTAGTGAAAATCAGGAAAACAGGCAGAAACTGTTATTTTCATGCTGTATAAACAGGGGTAAGCTATATGCAAAAGTGCAGCAACATGACATAGCAATATATGAGCGTGAAGTAGACATGATGGTGATCAGGTACAAATAAGAATCATGGTCATATGCATCACATATCAAAAGATATTAAGCATGCAACATGGCATCGGAAAGTTACAGACTTAGTGAAAAACAGAGGTGGATGTCAAAAACAGTGGCATAGCAACTTTGGAGCTCAATAACTAGATGACCAGCAAGCATATCATGACAATGCAATACATATAATGGAAGTAGACATGAGGCTTAGCAGTATGCAAAAAAGAATCAATGCAATAGGCCTCATGGATGTGTCACAATCATCATGCAAACTTGCAATAAAATAACAGTAGCAGCACACTAGCAGAAATTATTAGCAATTAACAGCCTGATGCCCACTTCAACAGCGATTAACAACATCAAGATAGCCTCAAATCAAAATGCTCACAAAAGATGAACAGAAGTACACACAAAACTAAACAATTTTCCTTTTGGGCGCAACGTCATACGAGCAACGGTTTAATCATTAATCGCAGCACAAAACTGAAACAGCAGCACAAAATCTCCTGACTTAGCAAAAAAAAGGGGTGTTCGGGTTGCTTCTCACCATGGGCCGAATTTCGGCCCATCTGGCCGGCTGGAGACGCTGCGGGCTGGAGGAGGCGAGCGGGCCTGGCAGGAGGAGGTGGGCCTGCTCACTTGCGGGGTCAACGGGGGCCGGCGCCCGTTCCCGTCGAGCCAGAGGTCGGCGGCGGCTCACCGGCGCACTGGCGTGAGGCGCATGGAGGCAGAGTGGCGCGGGACTCCAGGGGTGCGGCGAGGGGGCGTGGGACGAGGCGGCGGCCGCGGTTCCGAGGCGCGGCGGCGTCCGAGGCCGTGGTGGTGAGCTCCTCGAGCTCGGGCCCGACCACCATGGCGCGCGGGCGGCTGCGGCCCCCCTGCTCGGACTCCGGCGACCTGCAAGGCGAGGCGGGGAAGGAGGTCAGGGGCGAGAGAGGGAAGGCGCAGAGGAGAGGAGAGGAGGTGGTGGACCGGCTGGCCGGCGGCCGTGGAGGGCTCGGGTGCGGCTCCGATGGTGAGGCGTCGGGCTGGAGGAGAGAGGAGATGGCTAGGGGTGACGTGGCACCACCATAGCCCTCCGTTCGCGCGATCCGACGGCCGTGAGAGTTTGGGATCTAGGTTTTGACGAAAATGGGGTGTTTTTGGGTCAGATCTGGACAAACTGGAGGGGGTGGCTGCAATTTTGTGGCTAGGGAAACCCTAGAAAGGGGTGGGAGTGTGATGGTATTTATATAGCCCAGGTGGCTGGCAGTTTGCAAAAACATCCCCGGTTTTTCTCTCGCGCGCGCGGTGCTTACGTTTCTGACCGTCGGGGGTCCGCAGGACCTCCGATTCAAGTAAAACCTCAAACTGCGCGATCAGCGAGTCGAGCCGGCGGTGTTCACCTCGCGTTGGAACCGTCCTGAGAACACTTTCCGGAGCGCTATAAAAATATCTCATTTACTTATTAAACGGGGTTTTTGTTCTGTTGGCTTCGGCTGGTCTTGTGCCGGTTTTTGTGACGGTGATCGGGTGAAACTCGTCGTCGCAAAGGTCGAGTGTCTGAGTGGCAAGGGTCGGTCTTCGTCCGGTATGAGATAAGAGGGGGTAAAAATAATCATCGATCGATAAATCGGGGATGCAAACACTGCAAACAAATCAGACAATCAAACAATTCACACCGATAACAAAAAATTTATTTTTTGTGAAATCTGGGTTGTTACATCCGAGTTAGAAACAAATAGGTGAAGTACATCCCAAGATACATATGATACAAGATGGCATACCAAGGTTGGAGGATTCTCGCTGCTGAGAGGTTTTACTCGGCAAGTCGGCTGCAGACCCTGGGTCACGCTGGTAATTATCTTCATCTCGAGCTCAAATTCATCGAGGGGCATCTCGGTGTTGCTGTAACGGGTGTCATCCTGCAACCTGGAGTACGCCCACATCCCCCTAGCCCTGGCTTGGAGAGGCTGAATCTTCTGAATCACAAAAGTGTCTATCAGGTCCATGGCGTCCAAGCCGTTCTTCTTCAACCTAATGACCTCACGCATCAAGGGGAGCACCTTCTCCTTCTCGGCGTTGGTGAGTCGGGGATTCCAGCCTTGGGAAGAAGTCACCCTCACGTCCGAGTAAGGAGGCAGTGTACGTACTCCCAGTTCCTCGGCCACCTTGCAATAAAACCAACTATTCTGCCAATCTTGACAGAATCTGGCAGACTGGAAGAGAAATACTGAACCCCCTGCTTCCGAGCCAAGAACAAACCGCCGCATAGATGGTTGAACTCCACACCACCACCCTCTCCGGATTTCTTTGCCTTCTGAGGTTTAATGGCGTATATGGTACCGAAAAGATGCCAATGGGGCTCTATGCACAAATAGCCCTGACAGAGGGTGAAGAAGCTAGAAAGGAGGGTGATAGCATTGGGGACGATATGATGCAGTTGAGCGCCCGTAAAAGCCAAGAAATCCAAGAAAAAGGGATGTGGGGCAAGAGAAAACCCGTGATCCACGTGCGAAAGGAGTATAACCCGCTCACCGTCCCGCGGAAGGGGCTCGTCTTCTCCAGGCGCGGGAAGGCGGAAACCCTCGCGGGGGACCAGACTGGCGTCCTGATACCCCAGCAGCATATCCTCCGTCACGATCGACGGGAGCCACTCCCCCGCAGACATGGTCTCAGCGGCGGAGGAGGAATAGCGCGAGTGACAGCCTCCCAGGGTGAAGCACGAGCGGCCAGCGAGAACTCCCCGGCGGCGGAAGCAAGAGCACAGGAGAGAGAGAGAAAGAGAGAGAGAACGAGAGCAGATGCGCGAGAGGAAGATGCCGTGGATCCGTTTCAAGCCGCAGGAGGGATTGGTTTTATAGCTTGGGATGGCAACCGCCACGCGTCAGATCCACGCCCCATTACGGGTGTGCCGGTTGCCTTCCCCATAAAACCGTCCCACTTCCCCATAATCTCTCCCATTTTCGCACGGGCAGTTAATTATTATCCTATAAGACTGCCGCGGGAATCGAGGAGACAGGCCTGACAGTGCGCCTACTTGCCTTGACGAAAATATTCTCTGACAAGACAAGATCTTTTTTCTTTAAAACCGAATCAGATGGCGATTCGAAGCTTGAGACCTCCCCAACTACTCGGAAGGCATGGAACACCACGTCAACTGACAAAACTCTCCGAGTAAGTCATCATTCGGAAGGAATCACTGAGCTCTCAAGGCGACCGACTAAGCTGTCACTCGGAACAACAGCATGGAAACCCACTTGATGCTAGCAACCACGTCCCTGAAGCTTATCGCAAATGGAAAATCTTGCACTCACCAACTACTGAAGTCAGAATCCGAATAGTTGGTTCACTAGTGGCCCGTCTCTGACGAAGAATGCCAGGACACTAGTATGACTCGGCGCAGGGGGTAAAGAATCAATATCCCATGTGGTATGGCCTAGGGCTCGTTTCGATGCCTTAGGATATTGAACTTTACAAATCTGGTTTACATGAAGTTTAAGGCCTTTTACTTCAAGACACGCCTACCGAGGCCTCAGTCCGCCTCTTCCGAGAGACGTTTGAGTGTCACCAGATTTTTCCTTTAACCTGCCCAACCCACGATCGAGGGAAAAGTACAAATATCAAAAAAGCTCTTCCGTGCCTCTTATTGGGTTTAATCTTCGCATACCTCATGAAAACTTGACAAAGATCAACTAACCCAATCGCAAGCACCCGAAAGCGCTTGGGGGCTACTGACGTGGTCATACCAAAGGTATACCCTAAGGAAAAGGAAACCAAGGGGTACCCTCAAGCCCTCGGGTTTCCAACACACCTAACAAAATAAGTAATGTTAGTATGGAATACAGACGCTTTATCTCAACTCCCAATATATCCCCGAATAACATATTACTCGGAAGACAGAAACCACCTCCGAGTAGTTGGCCACTCGGAGAGCAAACAAGATCCGAGTGGTTCGCTACTCGGAGAGGATGAACGACGGGCTATTCGTTGCTCGGAAGATAAGAACGCAACGGACGGGAAGCATTCAAGACCGCAGGCGTTCCTCCTCATTTATTAGCAGTAATGAGTAGACCGTTTCTTGTATTTAGTACTCATTTAAACCTGTAATTAAAGACCCATTAAGCTGGGGCATTAAGGGGCGGAGGCGCACTCTATATAAGCCTTCCCTCCTCCTCCTGTATGGGCACACGCAACACCATTCTTCTCAACCTTTAAGCAAAGAACACCCCAGTCAGTCTGGGACAGGACTAAGGTTTTTATCTCTACGGAGAGGCCTAACCTGTATAATTTCCCCTGCGTTAACCACTCTACGTACATATTCATTTAGATCCTTCCATACCCCCCTCTCTATTGTCAGGATTATATCCCCGACAGCACCGACGCCTGAGTGGCCGAGCGCGAGCGTACAACGTGGCTCCAACGCCCGAGTGGCCATGCCTGAGCTGCGGAGGAGTCCCGATGGAAGAAGGGCGATGACGGCCGACGTAGAGCGATGAATGGACAAGCGCGCGAAGGGCGACCGTTGCGGGTCACGACATGGAGCGAGGATATCGTGGCGGAGAAGAGGTCGAGTAGGCGTGCTATGCCAGACTAGAGGTGCGCGAGGATCGATGACGACATCGGGCACGCAGATCAATCTTAGATCAAAAAATAAAAATAAACACGGATCAAAACGATCGCTGAGAGAGAAAATCTAGATCAAAAGATCAGGAAAAATATTCCCTAAGGCAGCCGATCAATAAGATCGATGGATGAACCTTGGCGGTGCGATCCTCGATGGAGATCGACTTCCACAGGGGCGGATTTAGGATCGAGAGATGGTTGATACCATGTAAGAGGAATATAAAGGAATTGGTGAAATCGCTCATTGTTGTATTTCTTGAGTTCCATAAAAATGAAAATAATGTATATGTTTTGAAGAAAAAAGTCTTCATAAAGATAAAATAAGAAAATATAAATTTTATACTATTAAATACGCATATACAAAAATATATTCTAAGGAGATGTTTCGTGGTACCTTCAGATGAATAAGAGCCTTTCATTTTCGGCCATCCAAAGGCCTAGAAGATTTCATACTAGTGATAAAAGTTTGACAAGTTGAATTTATACTAGTGCCAAAATTTCCACCAGACAGCAGATGGATCGTGGACAAGAGCGTAAATTATCCTGGCCAAAAAAAATTAGGTCAATCAGTCCACACCGCACCGTGGAACTTTCTCCCACTCCCTCTCACTCGCACTGCTACCCTCATGTTCGTCGGCCGCGTGGCTACAACTCGCTCGGCCGCGACTCGGAGGCCGCCTTCGACGTCGCGCTCACTCTCGACCCTGCTGCTGCTGCACCTTCCTGGGGCGGCGCCAAACGTGTATTCGCAGACTTGCTCGGTCGCAAGGATGCGGACGCTTCCGCCGGAGGCGCGAGGGGGGACGACAAGAAGTGAGGCTGCCGGAGCCAGAGCCTAAGCTCCGCCAGTTGCCAAGTACTACATTCTTGAGCCAGAGGCTGAACCAAAGTGGAATGCCAAGAAGTACCAATCTCCTTCGCCTTCACGCTGTAGGTTCTTGGCTATGCTTACTGGGCAGCGGTCCTCCGTACTGGTCTAATGGGCGACAGAGGGATTAATCGCTAGTTTTTCTTAAAAGCAACGTACTAATACAGCTTACTGGGCCGGCTGGGCCTAATTATCTCAACCATTCATATGAATTCATACTACTCACCATATGACACTACTAAAAGGTACCAACGAGTGGGCCTATCTAAAGGCAGTAATGCTGAAACTCGGCTTCTCTAAAAGCTCCGTGGGTCTTGTGATGAGCTTGGTGTCATCGGTCTCCTACTCAGTTTTGTTTAATGGAAAGAAACTCTAGGATTTCACACCTAGCAGAGGGATTCGGCGGGGAGATCCCGTTTCACCCTATTTATTTTTGTTCGCAGCAGAGGGCCTTTCAGGACTCCTAAAATCTAGAGAACCTTCGTCGCATCTAGGTGGGTTGCTTGTGGCTCCATCGGCACCACAGGTCAATCATATCCTCTTTGCTGACGACAGCCTGCTGCTTTTCAAGGCTAATGTACAGGGTGCAACGGACATATCAAACCTACTGGATACTTATTGCCAGGCGTCGGGACAGAGGATAAATACGAGCAAATCCTCGGGTTTTTTCAGTAGGGGCTGCCCGGAAGCAGTGAAGCAGGAAGTCAAAAATGTGCTCAATATCCATACCGAAACACTAAATGAGAGATACCTTGGCCTACCTTCTGATATAGGTTCCTCAAAAACAAGTGCTTTCAAGTTCTTAAAAGATAGGATGTGGGGCAAAGTAAAAGGGTGGATAGAGCGGACTATCTCTTCTGCTAGGAAGGATATACTGATCAAGTCAGTTGCTCAATCGGTGCCGGTGTACTCGATGTCTTGCTTCCGTCTCCCAAGGGGTTTGTGTGAGCACCTCACAAAACTAATCAGGCAATTCTATTGGAGAAGCAAGGAGGGTAAAAGGAAGCCCCACTGGGTTTCATGGCACACGATGACCCAACCGAGGTGTGCTGGTGGGCTAGGTTTTAAAGACCTGGATCTTTTCAACTTGTCTCTTCTTGCCAGACAAGCATGGCACCTTGTAGACAACCCAGGTTCCCTAGCAGCAAGGATGCTAAAAGCCCTATACTACCCGGATTCTGATATAGTCGAGGCACAGCTGGGGAATCATCCTTCACAAATCCGGAGTGGGATTTTGGAAGGGAGAGATGCTCTGTCAAAGGGACTGATTAGGAGAATTGGCGATGGAGCGACCACATGAGTCTGGATGGACAACTGGATCCCAAGAGATTCTTCAATGAAACCGCTAGCTTGTCTGTCTCCCAACCGGCCAGTATTGGTGTCCTCTCTGATCGACGCAAGCCAAGCTTGCTGGAAGGTAGATGTGCTGCGCCAAACTTTCCTCCAGGCGGATGTTAATGAGATCTTGGATATCCCTATATGCACAAACTTGCAGCAAGATTCTTGGTCTTGGAATTTTGAGCGCAATGGATCCTTTTCGGTCAGATCAATGTACAAAGTTTTGTTGAATTTCAAAAACTCAACAAATAACCTGCTTGCATCGAGGGTCTCTGGTTCTAACTCGATAGCGGAGGAAAAGTGCTGGAAAAGACTATGGAAAATGCAGGTGCCGGGTAAAATTTGCACCTTCCTTTGGCGGCTGAGCCACCAGTCGATACCCACCGAAGATGTTCGCCACCATCGAAACATGAGCAATGATGACCTATGCCAATTGTGTGGGGCGGCTGACTCTTGGCGTCACTCTTTGTTAGATTGTCCCATGTCTCGTTGTGTATGGGTGTTGAATGACGAGAGCATCACTGAGAGGGTGGTTGAGACGAGGATGCCAAATGCTAAACTTTGGATCTTTTAGTTGATGGAATCACTGAACCACATGGAGTTCATCAATGTCGCAGTCACACTTTGGGCGATCTGGACGGCGAGGCGCAAGGCGATACATGAAGCTATATTATAAAGCCCACATGCAACACACTCCTTTGTCAAAAGATTCATTGCGGAACTGCAGCAAGTGAGACAAATCAGCACAATGTCCAGAGCTACAGTTGTAAGATCCATACCGCATGTCGGAGCTACGTCAGCACTATCACCTCGGCGACCACTGTCTTCTTTTGGGTGTAAACCTCCGGATGGATTCTTCAAGGTCAAGGTTCAAGCCTTTTTCAATGAGCAGCAACACAGATGTGATGTTGCAGCTATCTGCAGAGATGATGATGGAAGGTTTAGGGGCTCTAGTGCTTTGGTGATAGAAGGTTTGAAAAACAATCTGGCTGTTGAAACTATCGCCTACCGTGAGGGGCTGGCTCTAGCCCAAGACCTGCTGATTACAGATTTCATCATCGCCTCGGGCTCAAAACAAGTGATCACCAATATCCATCAAGGCTCAGCGGGTCTTCATGGCAACATCATCAAGGAAATCTAGTAGAACTTCGTTATTTCATGCTTGCAGTTTAATTTTCGAGTCTAGTTTACTTACTTCGGATGCTCATAAAATTGCAAAATTCTCTAGCGGACTTGATCAGGGTCGCCACGTGTGGCTTACCCAACCTCATGACCCAAATTGTATATCTCTTTGTGCCAATTATGATCAATAAAGCTAGTGGTTTTGCCTAAAAAAACTAAAGGTACCGGCCCCTCAAAAAAAATAGTAAAAGGTACGGTAAAAGAAACCATTCTAAGAGATGGCATGTGCTTGAGCTTTTATGAAAAGTCCACTTGAAGGTGATGGGTTGCCTCGCACCACATAGTCCACAGGAGGAGCAAGGTCTGCGGCACCTCTCATTCACAGCTCGCTAAAACTAGGGGAGAAGCTAAGCAGAGAGAGAGGTGCCGTTTGAAATGGGGAAAAAATTCTGTGGATACGGGCTGACCATTCTCCGGCCATTCTCTCCTCCATTGTCTCTCTACCTCTGCATGCCAACCCAGCCACGCGCGCGGACCACCAACAACAACTAACTATTGACCACTATCTACGACGCGTCCCGCCCCATCGCCTCAATTCTTCCCCTGAGAAATGGACAGCCGCAACCAAGCCCCGCAGAAGTCCAGCAGCTTCTCGTCGGCGACAACCAACAAGTCCCGGGAGGTCGACCGCAACCTCTCCCTCGGCGCCCTCCGCCATGCCGACCACGACCGGAGGTGCTCCGGCGCCACCTGGGACCAGATCAAGGAGGAGTGCGAGGACGACGAGGAGGATCGCATCGGCGACCCGGGGGTGTCCGAGCTGTCCGGGGAGATCGATGCGTTTATCGCGGGGCTGGACGGCCAAGCGCCGGTGAGCCTCCCGGAGGCCATGCTAGAGAGGTTCGCTGCCGCCGTGGAGCTGCAGATCGCGCAGTCGGAGAACTCGCGGGATAAGTGGGCGAACGGCTCGCCGCCGGCATGGCTCGCCGCCATCGTGCGCATCTCGGCCCTCGCGTTCGCGTTCGCCAAGAATACGGAGGCCGCGGGCAAGTACGCCTCCGCCTCGCACCGGGTCAGCGCCGTGCTGCAGCGCGCCATGGCGTTCCTTGAGGATGAGTTCCACGCGCTGCTCGAGCCCAAGCACGACACCTGCAAGTTGATAAGGCGGCCGCCTTCTTTCGAGCAAGGTGGGCACGAGGCCGACCGGTGCGTCCTCCGAGCTCCCGACACCACCTCTGCCGTGGCGGAGCCCAAACCGCCCTACGCTCCGGAGACCGTGGAGCGGCTCCGGTCCATCGCTGACGTCATGATGGCCGCCGGGTACGTGACGGAGTGCACGCAGATGTTGCTGGTATCACGCCGAAACGCGTTCGACGCGTCGCTGCGCGGTCTCGGGTACGAGAAGGCGAGCATCGACGACGTGGTGCGGATGACGTGGGAGGCGCTGGAGACTGAGATCGTGACGTGGATCAAGGCGTTCAGGCACACCATCAACGTGGGCCTCTCCACGGAGCACGACCTGTGCGGCCGCGTCTTCACCGGCCGCCACGCCGGCGTCGGCAGAGGCATCTTCGCCGACCTGGCACGCTGCGTCATGCTCCACATGCTCAGCTTCACGGAGGCCGTGGCCATGACACGCCGTTCCGCCGAGAAGCTCTTCAAGGTGCTCGACATGTACGAGGCCGTCCGCGACTCATCCCCCGTCATCGACGCCTTCCTGTCCGCCTCCGCCGAGGATGAACCCGCCGCCGACAAGAACAGCAACGCCTTGGCTGATCTCAAGGCCGAGATAGCCGCCGCACGTTCCCGGATCGGCGAGTCGGCGGCAAGCATCTTCTGCGAGCTGGAGAGCTCCATCCGCGCGGACGCTGGCAAGCAGCCGGTCCCCGGCGGCGCCGTGCACCCGCTGACCCGCTACGTGATGAACTACCTCAAGTACACGTGCGAATACAACAGCACGCTTGAGCAGGTGTTCCGGGAGCACCGCCGGAAGGACGCCGGCGCCGAGGCGGAGGACGTGAACCCGTTTGCAGCGCAGCTGATGGAGGTGATGGAGCTCCTCCAGGGGAACCTAGAAGGGAAGTCGCGGCTGTACAAGGACCCGTCCCTGAGCAGCATCTTCCTGATGAACAACGGGCGGTACATGCTGCAGAAGATCCGGGGCTCGCCGGAGACGAACGCAATGCTGGGAGAGACGTGGGCGCGGAAGCAGTCGACGAACCTGAGGCAGTACCACAAGAACTACCAGAGGGAGACGTGGAACCGCGTGCTCACCCTGCTCCGCGATGACGGCGTGCTCACGGTGAAGGGCCACGTGAATAAGACGCTGCTCAAGGAGCGGTTCAAGCAGTTCAACTCCGCCATGGACGAGATCCAGAAGACACAGGGGGCGTGGGTGGTGAGCGACGAGCAGCTGCAGTCGGAGCTCCGGGTGTCCATCGCCGCTGTGGTGGTGCCGGCGTACCGGTCGTTCCTCGGCCGGTTCGCGCAGACGTTCAGCGCCGGGAGGCAGGCGGAGAAGTACGTTAAGCTCAGCGCGGAGGATCTGGAGGGGATCATCGACGAGCTCTTCGACGGTAACCCCTCGTCCATGAGTAGGAGGAGGTGAAGAACAGTCCGTTGGTTAAGCATTCTTGAGGAATACCCTTAATTAAGCAACAGCAACTAATCGCGCCAGCGGCATGGATGGATGGAAGGAATGAAGGATTATGAAAAGAGCGGGAAAATTGAAACGGGGGTCTCGAAGGAGCATTTGACCGAGCTAATTCTTGGTTAAGAAATGTATTATTAATCGTTTTATCGTTTCGGTCTTGTGTTTTTTTGCTGGTTAAAGAAAAGAATGTTTCGGTCCAACAGGTGATGTATTTACTTACTGCATTTCTCAGGGCAGATAGAGACTTGTGTACTATATCCATTAATCCATGTATTAATTAATTAATTACCTCATCACATCTTACATTCTTAAGAAGTTGCCCCCACCACTTTCAATTCTCTCAACATGCACACACTCCACCTCATCATGCATGCCACATCACGCTTCACTAGCATATTTCTCTCAACATGCAAGCATGCCACCTCATCATCCAACATGCATGAGAAAGACCCACCTCAATATGTCATTATGCATAATAAAAACTCACATGCAACATGCATGCATGCATGAGAATTTTTATTTTATTATGATATTTATATTAAATCCATATATTATTTTAAAATTTATTATTTCAAATATGCATGCTTCATTCCAAACATTTTCACTGAAATATTTTGTAAAAAAGTTCCGCAACAAGCGTGCGGGTATCATCTAGTTACAACAAAAATACTGTATGTTTCCTCCACTTGCCAATCAAATGTAGTTATTCCATCGTATGTACGTACATGCACATACATAAGCATGCCATATATGCATGGGTCAGCCGTGAATGCACCTTTCTCTAATGTACATACATACACAGCAGCAAGAGCTGCTCAAGGGCCATCGTTCCTGATCTATCTATTTACCGTTTTCATCGCCATTGATGCTTTACTTTTAGCTAACATGTCTATCTAAACGCAAAATGAAGCTCACGGACACCTGTCAACCGCAATGTCGCGAACGTCCAATCCATGAAGCGCTCGAACGGTATTCAAAGTTCTGCAAGGTGACGTCCCAAAGAGGGAACCGGCGATGTCGACGTCGTCGCCCGACCCGACTGCGCCTTAGGATTTCACCCGAAAAACGGGATCCAAGGATGTGCAATGGTGGACTCCACGGCGGTGCCTCCAAGGAGGTGAAACTACTTCCGCCAACACCGTCGACCGGGAGAGCTCGAGAAGCTTTTGCCCGGAGCAACCTAGCACCACTAACACCCTAACGCATAGCACCTCCACTGCTCCGCTCGCCTCTCCTCGAGCCACCGCGCCAAAAGCACTGGAGAGCCACCAAACAGCACATGTCCCCTCCGGTCAGACACGACGAGCCAGACTCGGCTAGATTTAGCATCCTCTCACCACTTCACCACCAGAGGAGCCACCACGACAAGAGCGTCGCCGGCCCGCACGAGGACCACTCCAAAGGGCAGGAAAGAGGCAGATCACGTCAGCCCCTTTTCATCGGAGAGGAGCAGCCGGCCCAAGACCAACAGCTCGCTGACGAAGCCGCCGCAGTTGCCACCCGCGAGGGACACTGCTGGGAAGTTGACGCATCGGAGAAGGGAAACAACGAGATGGAGCCCAAAGGCCCGCGGATGACACATCTGACCAGCCTCGATCCCTCTTGTGACGCAGGGAAAAGGGGATCGAGCCTCCCCCGCCACAAGCTCACGCGGCCAAACAAGAGGAAGATGACCCCGTCGCCGCCGTCCGCCTCCCGAGCTTAGCCCAGAGGCCTCCGAAGACGACAGTGAGGGAAGGGAAGGGCGCGGCTCGACGGCGCGAGCTAGGTTTCCGCTCGTGTCGCCTTAGGCAAGACGATGCGGAAGGCTTTTTGGCGTATGAGAAGATTCATTAAAGGGCACCAACTAAAGCGGGCCATATGAATCGTGCCACATCGGTCAGTCCATGGGAATTGATTTCGTCACGACACAGGTCAAGAACGACATGCAAATAACAGGGTCTGGTTCGCCTTCAGCCTACCATGAAATAAGGCCGATCCTTGAGGCCATGCCTTAAAACCAAGCACGACGCGACCTTTTTAATTGCAGGGATTTTTAAAGAAAGTGTTGTCCTTTTGAAACCGTGTCATTTCGATGAAAGCAACTAGTTACCGTGTATTCCTTGTTGCCTCTCAAAAACGAAAAAAACACATTTTTTTACGAAAGGCACAGTTATGCCTCTCATTGATGTACATTTTTGCTTTCGCGGGAGGCACGGTCGTATCTCTCAGGTAAAACCATGTTTTCTTTTTTTTATGAGGTCGTGCCTCTCATGGAGACACATATTTACTTCCGTGAGAGGCATGATCGACAAAGGCCTAAAACATTTCTTGCCTTAGTCATTTGTACAATAATCATAGAAAAAAAATTGAATGTTTAATTCTGTAGGTAAACCCCTAAATCAGCCAGAACCAGAACTGACGTCAAAGTGTCAAGCACATCAAGTCGTCAAAGCAACCATGACGGCAAATGGAGTAAAACCGGTACGGCGCTGGGCGTAGGGGAAAAACGGCAAGACCACCAGAAACTGATGGGTGGGCGACAACCTGATCATGGAATTGGATGGAACCCAAGCAAAATTCTACTACTTGTACAATGGTTTGCTGGCTGTCAGCATCAGAGCACAGGGTTCTGGCACCGGCTAGACGATTGATAGCCATGGAAGGAAGAACCGGTGAAATGAAGAACATGCGAGGAATCAAATAAAATGAAACCGAAATGGCGTCCACTTCACTGTTTTTTTTAACAGGGGTCCCGAGGGACCTAGAAGCATGCATTGATTGGGGTGGCAAAATACAAGTAGGACCAACAGGAAACAAAAATTACAATCAAGTCTGTAAATTTAGCAGAGAGGACCCTAGATCTAATCTGAAAAAATCCATCGGGTCCAGCTCCAAACTTGCCACTACCGGCGACACTGCAGCCGAGCACCACACCACCAGGGACAAAGCCACTTGGTGAGCAGCACCGAGAGCTTGATGCAACGAAGACGAAAGGCCTCCAAGATGGCACAACGGCCTGGAGGTATCTAGCCTGCACACACCGGACAAAACTTGAGTCCAGCGACGAGGATGGGAGGGGTCGCCTAATGACCATTTTTTACGGAGGCCAACAAAGAACCGCCGTGGATGAACTCCCCGGAGCCACTTCTGCGCTCCCCTGGTGCGGATCCAGCCTCCTGTGGGTGAAAACGAGGAGCAACTTCTTGATCTCGTCTCCATGACGAGGATGCAAGGAGGGGCGCTCACCTTCACCTAGGCCACCAGATCTGCTATAAGCAAGCTTATTGAGGAAGCTTCCTTCATATCCCGCCTCAACCGCCTCCATCCACCACGGATCGAAGCCACTAGAGGAGATCCGAGCTCCACCTGCACCACTTGGGAGGAACAAGACGAAGAAGCCGATACACGCCACGAAGGGCAATCTAAAGACACTATGCACAGGGACTCCGGTACCTCGCCGTTGCCATCTCCGAGCGGCGGCGCCGCCAGGGAGGGTTCGGGGTCGGCCCGGAAGAACCTTGAAGACTCTCAACGTGGAGGGGAGGGGGGAGAGGACGAGAGGAGAGGAGAGGTTGGGGGGTCGGCCCTCAGTCGCAGTGAGAGTGGGAGTGATGTCCACTTCACTGTCAAAATCTGATTAGAGTTGCTCAACCAGGACACCTGAAGAGAATATTCCCAAGTATTTTCTACAGGTTTTATTTATGCCTGCATCAGCGGAAATGCATCCTTCACTTTCTGAGGTCATATCGTACTACCTAGTATAACTCGAAGTCGTAACGGCACACTTATCGTATTCGTGCAGGCATTTTTCTTCAGACTCGTCCCAGAAAATCAGAATCGCGACGCAGCATCATTTCGGTATCACGACTTCACCATCAGCAAAGCAACACAATACTATTCAGTTTTGTATTACTGTTTACCGGATACTACCATGTTAAACTAAGAATGATCCCACCTCTGTGTAATGCTCACAAGTCGGTGTGAAGTTAGTAAAATGAGATGTAGTATGTGAGCTTCCGCTTGTGCTGCTTCTCGAATGCAGCAATCAGGTCATCAATTATTTCCTCCCAATCATCAGCCACTTCTTCAAGCTGGAAAAAGAGATCACACAAGTTAACTTTACGTTTGCTTGACACAACATGTCACGTTTCAAATTTGTAAACCATGTGCAAACTAAGATGAGAAATATGGTAACACGAGCTTGTGAGCAAAATCATGATAAGGCAGTAATAAATATATTCCAATACCGCATTGCAACAATGCAAAGACTGTAAAAGTCCATTTATACCATACTATAGAAATCGATATCATCGCAAAACTGTAACGCACAGAAGCAATGTGGCATAGATCATTAGCAAATTAGGAATAGTGTAAGATAAAAATTTGAAGAGAAGTCCAACACCATCTAAGATGGTTTGGGCATATACAACACAGGCCTCCTGAAGCGCTAGTGCATAGCAGGTGGTTAAAACAAGCTCGTAATGTCAAGACAGGTCAAGGTCAAGGTAGACCAAACTGAACATGGGAGAAGTCCGTGAAGAGAGATCTGAAGGACTGGGATATCACCAAAGATTTAGCTATGGACAGGGTTGTGTGGAAGTTAGCTATCCATGTGCCGAAACCATGACTTGGTTTCGATATCGTATGGGTTTCAACTCTAACTTACCCCAACTTGTTTGGGACTGAAAGGCTTCGTTATTCTTGTTATTGTTGTTGTTGTATAAGAGAGCAACAAGGCAAGTAAGGTATTTACACACTATAAAGTCCAACTCCAACCACATGTTTTCATCGTGAAAAGGATACTTCTGGGGATAATATGTTACTGTTTTTCAAGGAACAGACAGGTGTACAGATTGGTTCTCGGATATACACTTTATGAGGGAAAGGGCTATGTGACTTTATTTCAAAACATCAAAAAACATACCCTTTTTCCAATAGGTATGAGGAATGATGGTGCCGATATGAATATCCAAAGAGAATATCAAAATAGTAGATTGAAGATATTACACTGAAAAGGTCAAATTTCAGCACCTACTTTTCTGTGAACATCACTGTTTGTAAAGCATCGCTAAGCGTCAGAGCACCCTCCAGACTCAAGGCATCCGCCTGATTAGAGCGTCTGAAGCGCCTGCTTAGGCGTCCTGGTTGGCGCTTTAGTACAGAGAAGACGCCTTAGACTTGCCAGGCAGGGGAAAACTAGGCTGGAGGGAACACAAGGGCGGGAAAACTGGGCTCACATGTGAAACAGTTACATGAGGGGAAAGAAAGAGAAAGAATCAAAACCACAGAGTGTGCAAATCTCTATGCTCTCAGCTCTCCTCTCTCCTCTTGGTGTCAGCTAAGCTTCCTCCTCAGAACTGCACCAGCTTCCTCTTCTCCTGCCACAGGTCCTGCCCCTCCTCTCCGGCTGCAGCTCCTCCCCCTTCTCTGGCGCAACCCTCTTCCACTAGATCAGCACCACAATTATAGCTACTTCCCTCTCTTCTCCCCCTTCACCTCTCTCTGCTCTTTCTTCCATTCAGCACCAAAGCTTGTCATGCTTCTCCTGCTCTGTTATGTGTTATGCTATGCACAGCTCCTCTGTTGTTAGGTGCTGCTAAATGGTACTCCCTCTGTAAACTAATATAAGATATTTTAGATAACTAAACTAGTGATCTAAAACATCTTATATTAATTTACGGAGGGAGTATTCTATTCTACTGCCCCTTAGGTTCAAATCTGTCTAAAGCGTCACTTCGCTTTACGCTTTAGCGCTTAAGCAGTGAGGCGCCCCTCAGCGCCTTGCTCCGCTTTACCGTTTTAAAAAGATTGGTGAACATGGGTTCAATATATCAAAACGCAGATACCATAAACATAAAACCCATGATAATACACTAAACAAAATATACTGGTTTATAACAGGTATACAAAATATGATGAATATATCAACATCCGAAGAGAATATAAAAATATTAGAGTGAAGATACCAAACTGAAAAGGCAAGAAATTTAAGCACCTACTACTTTATGAACATGAACTAAGCATATCAATCCACAGATACCAGAAACATAAAGCCCATGGTAATATGGTATAGATCCATGACTGGCTGGATGAATGTGATTTCTGGTATTTCAGACCATTCAATATAAATTTTGTTTCCCCCCTTCGATACAGACCTAGTTATACTTGGAGGTGGTTAATATGCTGATGCCGTCCCAGTAGGAATTAACTGCACTAGATGGAGTAGGGCGAGTCTGCATGCCAAGGTTGGCAGCTGATTTCAGATCAAAGAAAATGAAGCCCCAGAACTTCAGCTTCAAAGGCTGGCCAAATATACTCAGTTCATTATTTCAATTACCACCTTCACCCTAAACCCTACTTGTAACAGCCCGGAAATTTCATCATAATTAAAAAAAATGTGTGTGACGAGTACTCCACTTAACCTGTTAGTAACCGCTCTCGACGATAGATGAGATTCCGTCGTGCGTTGTCTCGTGTTACCTTCTTGATGTTGTTTGCTCGTAATTGTTTCGTAGTAATAAATGTTTGCTCGTTGATTGCATTTCCAGTGTCCTTGTGTGCTTCCGCGGGTACTCTCGGAGACGATGCGAGCTTGCGATCGACTACACCTTCGAAATCGTCTTCTCATCAGATAAGGGGGAGCATATATCATACTTATAACTTTCAGCTCACTTGCGCCTAGGTATAGGATAGAACGATTACTTGATCCTACCACTTCATATTCATGCTTCTCAAATAAACTCAAACGGCCATGTCCTCCACCATCCCAGCAAACCTTGTTCGGCTATGTTACTATTGCTCGCTGCTCAGCCACTGTTTAGTATGCATGCTAGGATGCTATCAACTGTTCTCTGTTGCTCCTTGGATTCGGCTATCACATTATTATATTGTTGTGGATGATATGATTATTATAATGTTGACAATACTCAACGAAGGATGGAAGGTCTAGGTTATCCCGTCCCGACGCTTTGTTCCATTCGAGTCACCTAGGACCCGAGTTTCGGGTATTGTGTCTCTTGACGAGCGTGCCTAACCGCGTGTGGGATTTTATGGGGTACCCTTTTCTTACCTACCTAGATTCAAATAGTTCTAGAGGTGGCCCAAGCTGATTTACCATTTGAAACCGTGTGTGTGCTTGGTTGGGCCCCCAGCAAATTAAAAACAAACCGGACCAGCGGGAACATGGTTTTCCTGTTGGTCCACTTGATCAGCTAGGACCCGAGCCTCAGTGAGTGCACCGGTAATCCGACCTGCGTCAGCCGAAAGAGTCCGATCTGAGAATGCGTACAGCTTTTGGATTGGGTGTCGACCTCCCGGGGGCCACCCGGAATTGTGCGTTGTTAGCTAGAGGGATTATGACGTCCGGTTCTCTCGGAAAACCTCTTCAATGAGTGTCTTTAACGGGCCCGACTGAGAGAGCTTGGCGTGCGTGCGGAGCCTTGTAATGGGCAGTTGGTACACCCCTGCAGTGTTAAATCTTTTCGAGAAACCGTGTCCACGGTTATGGACAACTTGAGACCTACTCCTTGTTCATAGACAACAACCGAGATAATCTTAATAACTTGGTCAACGTGTGAGTGCCTTGACTGCTTCTTCGTCGGGATGCGAAGGGGAGGACAAGGATAGGATAGGTGTTATGTTTGCGTAAGTAGCTGATAGCAAGACTTGTTTGAGGCGATTCCTCATCGACTGCTTGGTTCTCATGTTACTCTAAATAGATCGTTAGCCACTCATATATTGCTAGTGCGGCTGCAATTTCAACCACTACCCGCATCTTATCGTGAGAAGTTAGTTACAAGACTTGTTGATATAGCTCACCCCTTCTTTTCTCTTTTACGCGCGTTATGCAAACGATCTTGGACTTCAGAGGAGCTCGACAATCCTTCTTGACGCCTTCGTGGAGACTCGACGACGACTAGTTAGGCGGATCCCGGCGGAGAGCCTGGACCCGTGTGGTTACGGGAATGATGTGTTTTACCTTTTTCACTAGGCATTTGATTGTAGTCTGTACTCAAACATGTATCTTCCGCTGATGTATTGTATTAAGACAGTTGTATGCTGATTGTATGAGATGTTGTATCCTTGTAACTGTAATGTTGTGATATCATGTTGGAAATACGGGACGTATGACATTGTCATATGTCGCGATGGGACCGATATGTGCTTCGTCCCCGGATCTGGATGAAACATCTAGATCTGGAACAGTACCGCATATCGGGTCTTACAACTTTGTAACAGAGCCTTACCGACCGTAGGATCCCTTTTCTGGCCAAAGTCGAGTCTAGACAAAAATTATTTTGTAGTTACTAAGTTAGTTATCGGAGAGTAGGAATCTTTTTACTCCTTACCCTTGCTCTGGTCATGACAAGTGTCATAAGTGTTTTAACTATCGCCTTATCCCTTCAAACTTTAGGATCTCGAGTGTGTGGAGTTTCGGAACCGTTACAATGCCTTGCTTGCAGCGTATTGTCTCGATTCCGATCTCAGGTTGGGAAATCCTGTAGTACCTTTAGTCTATCCGACTCTGGTTTACATCTTGGTCGTCCGTTGACTTTATTCCTCTTGCCCAGTATCCTCACGATTTGAGTGAGAATGCTTCCCTTGATCATCGCTTTGGACTATTGTTCTTCCTCTTGATCTCCCGATGGTTTCGTTTTTCGACGTTGCCGTCTCTGCGGAAATTTATCTCGAAGGAAGTTCGTCGTCGACATGGAGCCGAGTCCATTGTTGGTGGTGTTGAAGGACGTCGACACTCTTTTCTCTCCCCCGGATCGTCCAGGATCTCAGGACGAGATCCCTTGTTGGTGGTGCTGTATTGTAACAGCCCGGAAATTCCACCCTAATTAAAAAAAATTGTTTGTTGCGTTATTTTGTTGATTGCCTGTATTGTTTGCAGTGTTTGCTTCGCCGAATTATTAATCGGTGAATATCCCCCTCCCCCTATTTCTCGTATCGAATGCGAGACCGCCCTTTTTCCACCACGGCACACGACCTTTGTGACACCGGGTTTCACCCGAGCACCGTCGCAACCGGCACAAGACCAGCCATCGCCATCGGAACAAAAAAAACCCGTTTATTTAATAAACGGATTATTTTATTGGGCACCGGAAAAATGTTCTCGGAACGTTACCAAAGTGAGGTAGGACTGACGGGCTCGCCGCGCTGAGCGCGTGGTTCGAGATTTTATCCGAATTGGAGATCGTATGGACTCCCGGCGATCAAAAACATGGAGCATCGGACGCGCGAGAGAGAGAAAACCCGGGGGCACTTGCGTAAACCTGCCATCAGGCCAGCATATATAAAGACCACCACCCTCTCCTAGCTCTTCTAGGGTTTCCCACTTGTAAAAATTGCAGCCACCCCCCTCCACTTTGCCCAGATCTGCCAAAATATCCCCAAAAACCCGAAACCCTAGCCCCCAGGAGCTCCCAGCCGTCAGATCTTCAGATCTGGGGCTGAGAAGCCTCCACGTCACCCCAATTCCAGCACCAGCCCCCTCCACCGCGAACTGGGCCCCGCAGGGCTCCGGATCCGCCAATGTGGCCCGCCTCAAGCCCGATCTGGGCCGAGCGCCGCCCCACCAGCCGGTTGCCGTGCCGCCGCCGCCGGCCACCTCTCGACACCGGCGAGCGCCGCCGTACCTCGCCACCTCGGGTCTCCTCCCCCTGCGCCTCCTTCCCTTCCTCTCCCTTCTCTACTCATCCCCCTCTCTTCCCTCGCACGCAGGACGGCCGCCGCGCCATGGCTAGGGTGCACGGCCCCCTCGAGCTCGCGCCGCCAGAGACACGCTGCGCCGCCCCGGCCCCGCTGTCGACCGGATCCGGGCCACCGCCGTCGTCCACGCCTGCCCGCGGCCCTCCTCCGCCACGCTGCACTGCCGCCTAGGCCGCTTGCCGAGCCGGCGACCGTCGCCACGGCCATGGCTCGGCCCGAGCATGGAGCCGCCTCCAACCGTCACCGCGACGTGGGCCAGCGTGCCCACATGGGCCCAGCTGCCCACGGCCCAACCGCGCAGCGCCTCCAGCGGCCCAGCACGCCCCTCGGCCCACGCCTCCAACCCGCCCCAAGCGCGCCTCTGTTATCCGCCGCCACCTCGCTAGATAGGCCTCGGCCCGTTTGGGTGAGCCCCTTTCTTTCTCGTCTTTCTTTTTCCTAATTTTGGCTAAGTCCTTTGTAATTGTTGTTGTGATCTGTTTTGCGGTGTAGTTTCCGTAGAAAACCATAGCCCAGATGAATTTGCGTCCAAAATGAAAAGTGCTCAGTTTTGTGTGCTCTAACTTTTTTGCTTTAGTAAACTAATTGATTTGAGGCCATCTAGTTAATGTAAATCACTGTTGAAGTGGGCACCAGATCGTTAACTGTTGCTGCTGTTATTTTATTCAAAGTTTGATTGATGATTGTGTCACATCCATGAGGCATATGCTATTGATTCTTTCTTGTATGTGTTAAGCATCATGTGTACTTCAATTAGATGCATTCCTTTGCCATGTTTACCTGTTGTAGCTATTTTATTTCTTGCTCCAAAGTGTTGACCCTGTTAACATGTGCTTCTTTTTATATAAAGTTGCTACTTTGATGTCTTATAGTTAATGATCCATGCTTCATATGCATTAGCTCCAATGTAATTATTTGATCCTTGTTATGTGTACTTTGATGCCATGCTTTTCTTTGCCATGATACGGTTGTTGATCATATAGTTATTGAGCTCCCAAAGTGCAACTCTGTTGTTTGATGTCACATGCCCTGATTTTCACTAAGTCCCTAGACCAGTAGTATTCTCTTGCTTTTTGCATGGGTTACAATTACTTGTTCCTGATGCTCATATACATGAAACTTTGTTGTCATGCCTACTGCAATTCCATGTCATTTTGATACATGTTTGCATTCAGTAGCTAATTGTTTCATTGCTCTAAAGTATGCTCCCTGATGTTAACATCATGTACCCGTAACTTATGATGCTTGTATCTTTTTAACCGTAACTCCGTTTGGGGTGTTCTTCACATGTAACTTGACTAGAATTTCATGTACTTTGTGTTTATGCTATTGTTTTTTGTTGATAACCAACCTAAAATATGGTTTAGGGCAGAACAGTACCAAATGCTTAAATTTGTCGTGGGGTACTTAGTGAATGTCATGTTTAGAATTTTGCCTCACTTAAATTGACTAGCATAGATAGTTTACTTTGTGTTTCACCTCTTTTCATGTTTGTGTGACATGTCATGCTTGAGTGAGATGCCATGTTAACAACCTTTGATCATGTTGTATAGCTAAACAACTTGAACCATTCTAAATGTGCGGTACCGTTGTGTGTGACGAGTACTCCACTTAACCTGTTAATAACCGCTCTCGACGGTAGATGTGATTCCGTCGTGCGTTGTCTCGTGTTGCCTTCTTGATGTTGCTTGCTCGTGATTGCTACGTAGTAATAGATGCTTGCTCGTTGATTGCATTTCCAGTGTTTCCTTCTTGTGTGCTTCCGCGGGTATTCTCGGAGACGATGCGAGCTTGCGATCGACTACACCTTCGAAATCGTCTTCTCATCAGGTAAGGGGGAGCATATATCATGCTTATAACTTTCAGCTCACTTGCGTCTAGGTATAGGATAGAACGATTGCTTGATCCTACCACTTCATATTCATGCTTCTCAAATAAACCCAAACAGCCATGTCCTCCACCATCCCAGCAAACCTTGTTCGGCTATGTTACTATTGCTCGCTGCTCAGCCACTGCTTAGTATGCATGCTAGGATGCTATCAACTGTTCCCTGTTACTCTTTGGATTGGGCTATCACATTATTATATTGTTGTGGATGATATGATTATTATAATGTTGACTATATTCGACAAAGGATGGAAGGTCTAGGCTATCCCGCCCCGACGCTTTGTTCCATTCGAGTCACCTAGGACCCGAGTTCCGGGTATTGTGTCTCTTGACGAGCGTGCCTAATCGTGTGTGGGATTTTATGGGGTACCCTTTTCTTACCTACCTAGCTTCAAACAGTTCTAAAGGTGGCCCACGCTGATTTACCATTCGAAACCGTGTGTGTGCTTGGTTGGGCCCCCAGCAGATTTTAAAACAAACCGGGCCAGTGGGAACATGGTTTTCCTGTTGGTCCACTTGATCAGCTAGGACCCGGGCCTTAGTGAGGGCACCGGTAATCCGACCTGCGTCAGCCGGAAGAGTCCGATCCGAGAGTGCAGACGGCTTTTGGATTGGGTGTCAACTCCCCAGGGGCCACCCGGAATTGTGTGTTGTTAGATAGAGGGATTATGACGTCCGGTTCTCTCGGAACAACTCTTCAATGAGTGTCTTTAATGGGCACGACTGAGAGAGCTTGGCGTGCGTGCGGAGCCTTGTATGGGCAGTTGGTACACCCCTGCAGGGTTAAATCTTTTCGAGAAGCCGTGTCCACGATTATGGACGACTTGACACCTACTCCTTGTTCATAGACAACAATAACTGAGATAATCTTAATAACTTGATCAACGTGTGAGTGCCTTGACTACTTCTTCTTTGTCGGGATGCGAAGGGGATGACAAGGATAGGATAGGTGTTATGTTTGCGTAAGTAGCTGATAGCAAGACTTGTTGGAGGCGATTCCTCATCGACTGCTTGGTTCTCATCTTACTCTAAATAGATCGTTAGCCACTCATATATTGCTAGTGCGGCTGCAACTTCAACCACTACCCCCATCTTACCGTGAGAAGATAGTTACAAGACTTGTTGATATAGCTCACCCTTCTTTTCTCTTTTACGCACGTTATGCAAACGATCTTGGACTTCAGAGAAGCTCGACAATCCTTCTTCTGGACGCATTCGTGGAGACTCGACGACGACTAGTTAGGCGGATCCTGGCGGAGAGCCTGGACCCGTGTGGTTACGGGAATGGTGTGTTTTACCTTTTGCCACTAGGCATTTGATTGTAGTTTGTACTCAGACACGTATCTTTCGCTGATGTATTTTATTAAGACAGTTGTATGTCGATTGTATGGGATGTTGTATCCTTATAGTTGTAATGTTATGATATCATGTTGAAAATCCGGGACGTATGACATTGTCATATGTCGCGATGGGACCGATATGTGCTTCGTCCCAGGATCTGGATGGAAACATCTAGATCTGGAACAGTACCGCATATCGGGCCTTACACCTTCATTCTTGCATAACTTTTTATTAAACAGTTTCAACCTTCATGCTGCGTGGACTTTTCATCAACAGTGTCAACCTTCATTGTTGCATGGATTCTTTCAACAAGAACAACAAAGCGTTTTAGTGCCAAACAAGTTGGGGTAAGCTAGAGTTGAAATGAATGTGCGTTGAATCCCATAGCTTTCTATCTCTCTTCATGGTATCAGACATCCCCGATCTGACCAACCCTTTCGCTCAGGTCTTCGATTCCGCTGTCGCCATTATGGATGATCACCCAGACTCTCCTCGCTCCTCCCAGGATGATGATGTTGGCGTTCTAAACTCCTACGCCCCTATACCTGCCCTGCAGAACGGCGTTGCTCCCTTCATCACGCATGTTGTCCAAGTGGTAATTTACCAGAACCTTTTTATTCGTTGCTACACTTGGATTGGCTATGCAACTAGGATCTCATAGGATAATTTAAGTGGTCTAGTTATTAAGTACTTGTTCATGAGGACAGAAGAGGATTGAGGATGGAGCTATGAAGTGGAGACCTAAGAGGATGATGTCTGCAATAATATGCCAATTGCCATGGATGATTTGTTTCTATTTAATTTATTTATTCACCTCGCCATCTTGTGGACTTGTATACTTACGCTAAGATTTAGCTGTTCTAGAGCTTCCATCATCACCTGGCTATTTATTTACTCTAAGTAACACTCCTTTCTACAATTTAAGATTTAAAGTAGTACATCGGCCCAATCCAATTTAGCATGTATTGTCCCTAGTGTGTGAGAGCATTAATATTTAGTTCGTCACTATTAGTAGCATTCACACCATTTTTGCAAAACGAATTTTAAAGAAACATAAAGATATATTTTTATTGGTGATTAAAAAATCACCAATAAAAATATATTTTTATTTGGTTACGATATCTTTTGGGTTTCAGCTCTAGCCTACCCCAATTTGTTTGGGACTGACAGGCTTTGTTGTTGTTGTTGTTGTGGTGATTAAAAAATCAATGGAACGAATAACTCTGCACATTGTATATGTTATGCTTTTTGGATACCTTCTGGCACAAATCTAAAGCAAGCTTTGCCCCAATAGCAGCTTCTTCATGGTTATCTTTCACGTCCATATTGATTATCAGCACGCTCTTCAATAACCTCTGCTCACGGTTATTCATATCTGCACACGACCAAATCCCAGCTTCAGTGAATGCCAACAAAACCAAGAAATCCTAAAGGTTTCCATCGATTTGTCCGCGTAGTGATTTGTAGAACAAAATCACGTCCCAGCTCCTGTCAGTTGATTACCTTCAACGACTAAGTCGAAGACCCTCTCCTCAAAGGTGAGTATCATATCAAACACCCCATCGGTGGTGTTATCCTGCCACCTCTGTGGCGCCAGCTTCACCGAGATGTTCCTCTTCAGCATTGGCAGCAGGCCGTTCCTCTTGTATCTGGATGGGTCACCACAAATCCATACTAAGCACAAGAATGCATTGACGAAGTGCAAGTGAAAGATAAAATATCCAGAGTTCGGAACTCAGTGTTCCAGGAAAACACACAAAAAAGCGAGCTGCAACATTTTTTTTCCATGAAAGGATTACTTATCTCTGAATGAGAACTGCACAAGAATCGGCAGGCGCTTCCATCAAAATCGGTGGAGCTAAATCTAATGGTGAGAAAAGGGGATGAAAATATCTAATTTATCTATGTTTCCTCCAAACCACCCTAAATTTCTTATAAACCATCTCAAAAATCCTCGAACACAAGAATAGCCTCCCCGAGCACCAGATCGCCAAAAACTCATGAAGGAAGAGGGAAGAGATTAGAATAGTACGGACAGGTCGGGATCCTTGCGGCGGAGGTCGTCGTAGATGCTGCCGTAAGGGGTGCCGAAGTCGTAGACGTTGGGCTCGTGCATCGACGGGCCCGGGAGCTTGACCTGGGAGCCGGTGCCGTAGGACTGCACGTCAAGCGCAGCGCGGCCCAGCACCGCGTGCGCCTCCATGCTCCTGTTCATATTCGACGAGCAGACCATCGCGAACCTCCACCTCCTCGGCGCCATCATCCTTGGTCCTCCGCCGCTCGAGTGCCCGTTCCTCGCCGCCGGCAGGGTAGCGTCGAGCCGTCGGGCTCTGAGCTCCGCTGTGTCTGCTACTCAATCCTGACGTATGTGTGCGAGTTTACTTCGAGATTCGGGCACGAGATCTGCACTATAGAGGAAGCTTTCTTGGGTTGAGCTGGGCTGGGCTGGGCCGGGTCGGCCATTTTCTTCTTGGATTGAAAGGAGGCTGAACTACTGGAAGGGTGTGAGAGCAACTAATTGGGGGCGTTCGTTCGCTTTGTTTCAAACGAACCGCCACGAAGCGCTCAGAACGCGACACTTGTCGCGCGCGGAGAGCTTTCGCGCGCGCGAAAACCATTTTCCGGTTTTTCCTTTTCGGTTTTCTGGTTTTGCAGACCGGTTTCGTACGTTTTGCAGTTTCACACTCGTAGAATCCACAATTAATGGCGAACCGCGTGCGCTGCGCGTTTTTTAGCCTGCGTTTAGTATTGTTTCTATTTCTTTTTTCCTTTTTAATTTTTTTCCCATTATATTTCTGGGTAATGGAGATTTCTGGGGTAATTACGGTTGAGGCTTACAACACTATCAAACGTTAACTTTCAACTCAATCATATGAGGCACGAAAACATAAATATCAGAGGCACGAGAAACTACATATCGGAGGCACGAGAACATACTTATCGGAGGCACGAGCACTTACATATCGGAGGCACGAGAACTTACTTATCAGAGGCACGAGAAACTACATATCGGAGGCACGAGAACATACTTATCGGAGGCACGAGCAGTTACATATCGGAGGCACGAGAACTTACTTATTAGAGGAACGATAAACTACATATCGGAGGCACGAGAACTTACTTATCAGAGGCACGATATCTTACATATAAAAGGGTGTCTATCCTCCCCCCCCCCACCCTAAACCCTAAGATAGCTGGTGAGGCTCTGATGTCACGGGCTCGTCTCGGCGTCCGTCGTCGCTGCCGCGACGACGTCCGCCTCAACTTCGCGTACGTACACTAAGCACCGTGGTTCACTTCTGTTTCACTTTCATTTTGAAAAGGTATATAAAAGGGTGCCTATCCTTCCTCCCACCCTAAACCCTAAGATAGTTGGTGAGGCTCTGATGTCATGGGCTCGTCTCGGCGTCCGTCGTCGCTGCCGCGACGACGTCCGCCTCGACTTCGCATACGTACACTAAGCACCGTGGTTCACTTCTGTTTCACTTTCATTTTGAAAGGTATATAAAAGGGTGCCTATCCTCCCCCCCCCCACCCTAAACCCTAAGATAGTTGGTGAGGCTTTGATGTCACGGGCTCGTCTCGGCGTCCGTCCTCGCTGCCACGACGACGTCCTCCTCGACTTCGCGTACGTACACTAAGCACCGTGGTTCACTTCTGTTTCATTTTCATTTTGAAAAGGTATATAAAAGGGTGCCTATCCTCCCCCCCCCACCCTAAACCCTAAGATAGCTGGTGAGGCTCTGATGTCACGGGCTCGTCTCGATGTCCGTCGTCGCTGCCGCGACGACGTCCGCCTTGACTTCACGTACGTACACTAAGCACCGTGGTTCACTTATGTTTCCCTTTAATTTTGAAAGGTATATAAAAGGGTGCCTATCCTCCCCTCCCCACCCTAAACCCTAAGATAGCTGGTGAGGCTCTGATGTCACGGGCTCGTCTCGGCGTCGATATTAAGAGGATCCACGATGTGATATTAATCGAAGGCATGTTCTCGTACGAAACTGAGGCACGACTGCATATTGACAGGAGGCACGATGTGATATTAATCGAAGGCATGTTCTCGTTAAAATTGGAGGCACAACTGCATATAAGTTGAAGTCTTGACAAATCGGAGGCACGACGACATGAATAGAGGAGGCACGAGCCCTTATTAACAAGAGGCACGATGATTAATCGAAGGCATGTTCTCGTACGAAACTGAGGCACGGCGGCATATTAATAGTAGGCACGATGTGATATTAATCGAAGGCATGTTCTTGTACAAAACGGAGGCACTATTGGACATATAATCGGAGCGACGGGCGACGATGTTATATTAATCGAAGGCATGTTCTTGTACGAAACTGAGGCACGACTGCATATAAATTGAAGTCTTGAAAAATCGGAGGCACAATGTTAACAGGAGGCACGAGCCGATATTAATAGGAGGCACAATGTTGTTTTAATCGGAAGGCATGTTCCCGTACAAAACTGAGGCACGCCGTCATATTAACAGGAGGCACGATGTGATATTAATCGAAGGCATGTTCTTGTACAAAACTGAGGCACTATTGGACATATAATCGGAGCGACGAGCGAAGGCATGTTCTTGTACAAAACTGAGGCACTATTGGACATATAATCGGAGCGACGAGCGACGATGTGATATTAATCGAAGGCATGTTCTCGTACGAAACTGGGGCACGACTGCATATTGACAGGAGGCACGATGTGATATTAATCGAAGGCATGTTCTCGTTAAAATTGGAGGCACAACTGCAAATAAGTTGAAGTCTTGACAAATCGGAGGCACGACGACATGAATAGAGGAGGCACGAGCCCTTATTAACAAAAGGCACGATGATTAATCGAAGGCATGTTCTCGTACGAAACTGAGGCACGGCGGCATATTAATAGTAGGCACGATGTGATATTAATCGAAGGCATGTTCTTGTACAAAACGGAGGCACTATTGGACATATAATCGGAGCGACGGGCGACGATGTTATATTAATCGAAGGCATGTTCTTGTACGAAACTGAGGCACGACTGCATATAAATTGAAGTCTTGAAAAATCGGAGGCACAATGTTAACAGGAGGCATGAGCCGATATTAATAGGAGGCACAATGTTATTTTAATCGGAAGGCATGTTCCCGTACAAAACTGAGGCACGCCGGCATATTAACAGGAGGCACGATGTGATATTAATCGAAGGCATGTTCTTGTACAAAACTGAGGCACTATTGGACATATAATCGGAGCGACGAGCGAAGGCATGTTCTTGTACAAAACTGAGGCACTATTGGACATATAATCGGAGCGACGAGCGACGATGTGATATTAATCGAAGGCATGTTCTCGTACGAAACTGGGGCACGACTGCATATTGACAGGAGGCACGATGTGATATTAATCGAAGGCGTGTTCTCTACAAATTGGAGGCACGACTGCATATAAATTGAAGTCTTGACAAATCGGAGGCACGACGGCATGAATAGAGGAGGCACGAGCCCTTATTAACAAGAGGCACGATGATTAATCGAAGGCATGTTCTCGTACGAAACTGAGGCACGACGGCATATTAACAAGAGGCACGATGTGATATTAATCGAAGGCATGTTCTCGTATAAATTGGAGGCACGACTGCATATAAATTGAAGTCTTGACAAATCGGAGGCACAATGTTAACAGGAGGCATGAGCCGATATTAACAGGAGGCACAATGTTATTTTAATCGAAGGCATGTTCCCATACAAAACTGAGGCACGACGGCAAATAAAATTGAAGGCTTGAAAAATCTCGGGCACGACGGCATGAATAGACGAGGAACAAACTCATATCAACAGGAGGCACGAGCTCATATAAATCAGAGTCACAAGAACATAAATATACGATGCACAAATTCATATAAACAGGAGGCACGACATCAGAAAGAACTCATATAAACAGGAGGTACAAGAATTTTTCAAAGATACTTTACAGAGTACAGGACCATCTCAATGGTTGTGGTTGAAGAGTTGGCTAATCTCGGAACTTATTTCATTAAGATTAACTCCATTGTCTTCATTGTCCAGTAGCATGTACAAAGTTTTGGCCTTCCATGTATTTACAACAATCTTCAAAAGCAGCAACAAACAATCAAATTTAATGTTACATATACCCAATTCTGTGTGAGAAAAAAAAGGTTTAAGAGGACAACTTACGTCATAATCGTCAATGTCTTCAATCAATTTTTTACCGTTGAAGAGAAATGCAAATCTTAGAACAAAATGTGGTGATTCACCAAATTCTAGTTTTGGCAAATCAGCTACATAATTAATGGTACATTTACCCAATTGACTTGCATCTGGAAAGAAGTGTTTCAATACATGCGTCATCCTAAGCTCCTGGTAACAAGGAATTTCATTTTGTTTTTGTTAGATAATTTAAAGCATAGGTTGACAAACTGAAGCGGAGGTTGACAAACTGAGTTCTTGCATTCATAAATACTTACGATTTTATTTCTATGAGAGTGGTATGCATATCTTCTCGACTCTGCCAATTTTGCAACTTGTTTATTAATATTTTTAGCCGATTGACCATCAAATTGTTGAAAGTATTTATTCATTTGCTTAACTTCTTCTTCAGGAGAGGTTTCTCTTACATCAAGTATGTGCAATATCTTCTCACTTTTGTCCAACACATATAATGTGTACCTGTCTGCCTTCTCGACAGGCATGAATATCTGTGTGGAAAAAAATTAATTAGACATTGTTAGACATGACAGTTTATTGTAAAAAGAATTAGTTTTTTGAAAAAAATGATTTTGTCAACCATGGACATAGGAAGGCTCTCACCATCTTTGCTGTTAAAAGCTTTTCCTGTTGTTCTTTTGTGACATGATCATCAAATTTCTTCATTTTTAATTGTTCTTTGAATTTTGGCATGGTTTGTCTGGGGTTATCGTCTTGAAGATTCAACACCTCCTGGAAAGATTGTATATTAAAAAAAATGATTAAAAAAATTTAAGTGCAAACATGTAAGGCCCGATATGCGCTACTGTTCCAGATCTAGATGTTTCCAACCGGATCCGGGGACGAAGCACATATCGGTCCCACCGCGACATATGACAAAGCCACATGCCCCGGATTTCCAACATGATATCACAACATTACAGATACAAGGATACAACATCTCATACAATCGGCATACAACTGCCTTAAATGCAATACAACAGCGGAAGATAAATGTCTGAGTACAGACTACAATCAAATGCCTACTGGGAAAGAGAAAACATCGATCCCATAACCACACGGGTCCAGGCCCTCTGCCGGGATCCGCCTAACTAGTCGTCGTCGAGTCTTCACATGAAACGTCAATCACCATACCTATTGTCGATCAAGAACTCTGAAAAGAGTTTGGGGTAGTATCATGAGTACAGAGGTACTCAGCATCCAACTGTAGTGGTCATCTGACCCAGCAAGGACTTCATCACTCGTCATTCTAGGACAACTAGTAGTTTACGGTAAGGATGGGGTAAGTGGTGAGGTTGTTGTCGCACTAGCATTTATGAAGTGGCTAACGATCTAGAGAGTAAGATAAGAAGCCAAGCATTCGATGAGGAATCGTCTCCAACAAGTCTTGCTATCAACTACTTACGCAATCATAACACCTATCCTATCCTTGTCCTCCTCTTCGCATCCCGACGAAGAAGAAGCAGTCAAGGCACACACACACGTTGATCAAGTTATATTAAGATTATATCGGTTGTTGTTGTCTATGAACAAGGAGTAGGTCTCAAGTCGTCCATAACCGTGGACACGGCTTCTCGAAAAGATTTAACCCTGCAGGGGTGTACCAACTGCCCATTACGAGGCGTCGCATGCTCGCCCATCTCTCTTAGTTGCTACCCATTATAGGCAACCATTTTATGATTTAGTTCCAAGAGATCCGAAACGACAAGTCCCTCTAACTAACAACGAACAAATCTGGATGGCCCCCGGGGAGTCGACACCCAATCCAAAAGCTGGCCACGCTCTCGGATCGGACTCTTCCGTATGGCCAAGGTCGGGTTTAGTCTCACCTATATAACAGAGGACTTCCCTAGATCACCAGTGTGGACCAACAGAGGAACTCTGTCTCCGCTGGCCCGAGTTGTTTGAAAACTAATGGTAGCTGACCAGCACACACACGGTTTCAAATGGTAAATCAGCTTGGGCCACCTCTAGAAATGTTTGAAGCTAGGTAGGTAAGAAGAGGGGACCCCATAAAACCCCACACGCGATTAGGCACGCTCAGTCTTAAAACCAATACCCAGAACTCGGGTCCTAGTTGACTCGAATGGAACAAAGCGTCGGGGCGGGATAGCCTAGACCTTCCATCCTTCGTCGAATATAGTCAACATTATAATAATCATATCATCAACAGCAATAATAATAATGATAATGTGATATCCCAAACCAAGGAGCAACAGGGTAACTGTGACGCCCTCGATTTACGATCATGTACAGTAATCATACACGCAGGGTAGATGATCGAGATCAAGGTGCCACGGTGAGAATATCACAGCACGACACTAAACACAAAAGGATAAACCAAATATATTACAATGAAGGGGGGTCACACGGACCCGAATACATAAGTCATACAATCATAATATCTGAGTACAGACATAGTTAGTCAAGTTTTGCCTTAAGAAGGCTAGCACAAATAACATCAAAGGTACAGATCGAAAAGGCGAGGCCTCCTGCCTGGGATCCACAGAATTACTCCTAGTCAACGGGAACTCGACGTCGTAGTAGGCTCCTCCTGGAATCTCCTGCTCCTGGGTTCCAACGTCGACTGCAGCGGCCGATCAGGAAAAGCGAAAAGGGAAAATAAAGCAAGGGTGAGTATCTAGCATACCCGCAAGTCTTACGTCCGCTACTAAGCATTTATGCATGTATCAAATGGAAAAGGGAAGCTGTATATAGTGGACTGCATGGTAGAAATCAGAATAAGGGTAAGAAGCTAGGCCTATCGAAGACTAGCATCTTCCGAAGAGTCTTGCAGCATGAGGTAAGAATCAGCCAACAGTTTAATATAACAGTAATGAATGTAACAATGCAGCAGAAGTTGCTGCAGCATTGTATAATAATAAGTTGTAATCATAATTAACAATGCCTCCGAGTTCCCCTCCTCGACATCCCCGCAAGGAAGAAAACCCGGAACCAACAGTTTAATAGTAGTAGTTTGTAGTGATAGGATCTGGCTTCAGCATAAAGCGTCCTGTTACCGTGGACACGGCTATCGATAGATTAATCTTCCCTGCAGGGGTGCACTAGTGTGACACTACACGCTCGGATCTCCAGGGTGGCGTACACCTGGTTAGGGAGCACCCCACCGAGGCTATCCGACACAACGCAGTCCATCCTACGACTCATCAGAGAGGTCCACGCCGGTCTACAACCCTAAGTGCAAGGGGGTCATGGGCCTATCACCCCTCGCTCTCCGGTTCGTTGCGAGGAGGGTGAATTCCAACGCCGCAGCGCGATCCGTCCCTGCCGCAATGCTGAACTGGACGTCTTTCAGAGCTTTCGAACGAGGCTACATTGCGGAGGCGCCCAAACGCGTAATCCCACGTATAGGTAGTGCGTACAAGCCAAAAGGCTACTCAAGTCATCCGCCGAACCCGTTAAGCATTTTATTAATTTTTTGTCGAGACAACCGTTATCGTTGCCCCTTATTGAATGAGTCGCGGACAACGACAGCAGCCAGGACCACCAGTAACGTCGGTCCCTGCCCTGTCGTCCCACTAACTCGTGCGGTTACCAACAAGGTGAACCGTCTCCTTACCTTGTCTCGCGTTTGCTCCGAAAAGCTCGACTTTCATACAACAGGAAATCCTTCGGCCACGAACAGTACCAGGCCCGCCGCACACCGGTGGAATACACCTGACCTGTCGTTCCACTAAGATAACCTGCGCGGGCACCGTTGGGTCACCCGACTCCTTACCTGTAAGGACAACCGTGATTCAGAACCCTAGGACGGCTATACAGAGTCAACAACGAGTGGAGTACGTGGATTACTCCTCGATAGCTCACACTTGATGTGGCTCGGCAGAGCCGGGGTAGGGGCCTGAAGCGGTGTCTGCTTTGAACCGTACCTGTAGCAGTTGTATATATCGTATCCGCGTTCACTCCCATAGTGATCACGGCCCGCTATCTAACCCTAACTAACAATGCGCAGGGCTCACTGCTGAAATATGCATAAGTAATAATAGGCAGCATAGGATAAATGAAAGGTACATCAAGGGGCGACAAAATCAGGCTATGCAATTGAATAGGATTGTAATCGTAGCAGCAGCAGTAACAATGCCTAGTGCAAGAAAGTACGGAAAGGTAGGCGATATCTGGGGAAGAGAATGGCTCTGCTTGCCTGGAAGCTCGACGGTAGGGGCAGGGTCGTCGACGAAGTAGTCGTACCCGGCAGCGGTGTAGTCGGCGGTAGCAGCGGGGTCTACCGGAGATTAAGGGGGGGGGGAAGGAAACAGTAAATACACAGCAATAATATACAAACATATGCATGACATGACAGATGAAAAGTTAACGGTGTTCTAACGCAGTGCAATGCACGATGCTCGGAGCGGGAATTCATTCGGGGATGAACTGCCAGCTACGGGTGATTACCGGACAGGGTGTCCGGAGGGGGGAAGGGTTCATGCCGGAGGTGTCGTGGACATCCGACAAAGATAACGGGGGTGTATACGTGTTAGTTGAACCATTCCGGACAACTTTTGTGTTCGGAATAAATTCATCCGGGTACTTTTTATCGGTACCGGGAATTATCGACATACAGCCCGGAGGGGGGGAATGTCGATGATCGGTGTGTTATGGGGGTGGGGTAGACATACGGATAGCGTATCTGTATTCGTTATATTTTTCTGATCAATTTTGATGTATAAAGTTTTTCGATCCGATATACGGATTAAAATATATTGATTTTATAAGTTTTAAATCATTTAAAAGATTTTCTAGAATTAATTTTTATTAATAAAACAGTAACATTATCCACAACAGTTTGACTGGTCAAACCTGACCAGTGGGTCCCATTGGTCAGCCTGACATGCTAATAAAACATTTTAATTAAATTTAATTACCCACTGGACCCACATGTCATAGCCTGGTCAGTTCAGAAATTGTTTTTATTAATAAAATGCAGTGGGAACCAGGTGTCATACAAACATGTGCTTAATTAATCATTTATAATTTGTTTAAGGGCTTGGGCCCACTTGTAATAGACCCAGGGGTAACTTATTTGATCTCTAACAGTGGCTTAGACTAACAGTGGGGGTTAAGGGTTAATCCCTATGGGTGGGCCCTAGAGGTCAGCGGCACAACCACTGAGGTGAGACCAGCGCGGGCATGCCGGCGACGACCAGCAGAAGCACAGCGAGGTCCTTGCGGTCCACGCCAGCGACCATTTGGCTCGCGGAGGGGCGAAATCGAGCGAGCGTTGTGCCGCGCATCCACTGGTGTACACAGTGGGCGGCGGGGACGAACGGAGCAGCGGTCACCGCGGGCTCCCGCGGCGGCTGGAGCATGGCTTAGCGGGGCGGCGGCCTACGACACAAAAAGCGAGCGCTGGAAAGGGGGGGGACGCGGTGGCTCACATCGGTGCCAGGGAGCTACTCTGGGAGGCCGGGGGTGCAGCTACGGTGGCGGATCGAGGCGGGGGTTGCCGGTGGCCGTCGACGGAGAGGATGAGAACGACGTCGGCTTCAAGGCGTCCGGCTTCGATTGAACGCGCAGGGAGACGTGGACGTCCACGCCAGAGCTCCTGGGCAAGACGGCCGGGCTGGAGGTGGTCGGTGGCCACGGCTAGCACTGCGGTGCGGCGACAGTCGTGGTACGGGCGAGCTGCGGTTGGGGGAAACGACGCGGGGAGAGAGAGGGGAACGGGACGGCTAGGGTTTCCAGGGGCGAAGCACGGGTTGGGGGGGTCTTATCCGCCCGGGGGAGCCATGGATGAGCTCCACGGAGGGGGGGGGGGGTCGCCGGTGGCAGTGGGGATGCCTGCCACGCCCTCCCCTGTACGGAGGTGGAAGAAGGGGGGTGGCTGGGCCAGTCGGGCCGTTTTCGGTGGGGGTTGGGTTAGTTGGGCTGCGGGGGTGGGCCTCTTTCTTTTATCTCCTTTTATTTCTTTTCAGCCTTCTGTTCTTTTCTGTTTATATTTATTTTAGTTGCTTTAGCCTTTTTGTAAAATATGTAGTAGGTTCTATAATTAGTGTAACACCATAATGAGATGCCACAAAAAGTTTGGTAGTTTTTCAAACTCATTTGATATTTTATTTTATTATAAAATGAGTAATTGGCCTGGAATTGCTACTGCTATTATTTATTTGGAATTTTCCATAGCACAATAAATAGCCAAACCCATATGGATTTGGTCCAGTGATTATTTGGGATTTTATAAAAGTGGTTCCAAGATTTTTGGAAAAGATTTATTGTCACCATATTTTTAAATATTCATCAAAAGGCATTTTAGGGTTTGTTTGAGTTTTATTTCAAATGGCTTGGACTTTAGTTGGCCAATGATTATCAAGGTCCATGGTTCATATTTGCTTGCAACAATATCAAAGGAGAATTTGAATTTGAACTGAACCAGTTGATCAAACAAAAGTTTTGAATAGTAGAGATGAACAGTAACCCTGATTACTGATCACTCACAGTGAGGGTGTTACAAATCTCCCCCACTACAAGAATTCTCGTCCCGAGAATTTAGGTGGTAGAGGGGAAAAGATCGTGGTATTCTTCACGTAGACGATCTTCGCGTTCCCAAGTGGCTTCATCTTCAGAATGATTCGACCACTGAACTTTGAGGAACTTGGTTGTCTTGTTGCGGGTTTTGCGTTCAGACTGATCGAGAATGCGGCGTGGATGTTCTTGATATGTCAAGTCCTGTTGCAGCTCGATCATATCATGCTCCACTTCACGAATAGGGTCTTTGAAGCAGCGTCGGAGTTGCGACACGTGGAAGACATCGTGGACTTGGAAGAGGTTTGACGGCAATTCCAATCGGTATGCCACTGGTCCACTCCTGGAAAGGATACGGAACGGGCCAATGTAGCGAGGAGCTAACTTGCCTTTGATCCCGAAACGATGAGTGCCCCTCATGGGAGTGACACGAAGGTAAGCATATTCGCCAGGTTGATAGACCATTTCCTTGTGCTTGCGATCATAGTTGCTCTTCTGACGAGACTGAGCGGCCTTAAGATGTTCACGGATAACGTGGACCTGATCTTCAGCATGTTGAATAATTTCCGGACCAATGAGTGTACGTTCCCCAGTTTCTGACCAATTCAGAGGGGTTCGACACTTACGCCCATAGAGGACTTCAAAGGGTGCCATCTTCAGACTAGCTTGGTAGCTATTGTTGTACGAGAATTCAGCAAACGGAAGAGATTCCTCCCATTTCTTACCGAATGAGATGACACAAGCCCGAAGCATATCTTCGAGCACTTGATTGACTCGTTCAACTTGGCCTTGCGACTGGGGGTGATAAGCGGTGCTGAAGTTTAGGTGAGTACCCATAGCTTCTTGGAAACTATCCCAAAATCTTGAGGTGAAAAGGCTGCCTCGATCTGAACTGATCTCCAATGGAATACCGTGGAGCCACACGATTCTGGAAACATACAAGTCTGCTAACTGACTAGCAGAGATCGTCTCCTTGACTGGCAGAAAGTGGGCAACCTTGGAGAATCGGTCGATGACGACAAAGATAGCATCATGACCCTTCTGTGATCGGGGAAAACCAGTGACGAAGTCCATTTCGATCTTGTCCCATTTCCATCTAGGAATAGAGAGTGGTTGCAGAGTTCCGGTGGGTCTTTGATGTTCTGCCTTGACACGACGGCAAACGTCACATTCAGAGACATACCGGGCAATGTCTTGCTTCATGTTAGGCCACCAGAACTGCGGACGAATGTCTTGGTACATCTTGGTGCTTCCAGGATGAATGGACAGCGGGGTATCGTGAGCCGCTTTCATGACCTTCGGGGTCATATCCAGGTTCTCATGCCTGCCCTTGCTGTGAGTAACCACTAAACGGTTCTGGTAGAACACCGCACCTTCGCTATTAATAGTAAAGGGTGAGGGTCTTCCATTTGCGATATCGCGCTTAATCTTGTGTACGAAATCATCATAAAACTGTATACCCTTGACGGATTTGACGAGATCCGGTTCGATAACTAGGTTATTTACATAACCTTGAGGAACAATCTCGAGGTTCAACTTTTGAAACTCTTCATACAGAGGTGGTTGTTCTAGTTGCACCTCAAGTTCACTACAACAAGCTTTACGGCTCAGGGCATCAGCCATCACATTAGCTTTGCCAGGAGTATAATGAATATCCATGTTGAAATCGGCTATTGTCTCGAGCCATCTCTGTTGGCGGAGGTTCAGGTCGGGCTAAGTAAACAAGTACTTCAGGCTTTGGTGATCGGTGTAGATCACGCAACGATTACCAACGAGGTAATGTCGCCACAGCTTCAATGCATAAATTACTGCTGCCAATTCGAGATCATGCGTTGGCTACTTATCTTCGTGAGAACGCAACTGACGAGAGCCATAAGCAATCACTTTGCGCTCTTGCATTAGGACACAGCCTAATCCTTGACGAGACGCGTCGCAGTATATCACGAAGTCCTTCTTGGTATCAGGGGGAGCAAGCACTGGGGGAGAAGTGAGCTTGTCCTTGAGAGCTTGAAAACTTTCCTGGCATTTGTCTGTCCACTCGAACTTAACGCCTTTGTGAAGCAGATTAGTCAGGGGCTTAGCAATCTTGGAGAAGTTCTCGACGAAACGGCGGCAATAGCTGGCGAGTCCGAGGAAACTTCTGACTTGCTTGACAGTCCTGGGAGGAGTCCAGTCAAGAATAGCCTGAATACGTTCTGGGTTGACGGCAACGCCATCCTTGGAAATCACATGACCAAGGTAAGTCACTTCGGGAAGCCAGAATTCACACTTAGAATACTTAGCATAGAGTTTGTGTTCTCGAAGCTTTTCTAGTATAAGACGAAGGTGTTCAACATGTTCTTCTTCATTCTTGGAGTATACCAAGATATCATCCAGATAAACCACGACGAACTTGTCGAGGTATTCCATGAATATATAGTTCATCAACCGAGAGAAGGTGGCTGGGGCATTGGTCAGGCCAAAAGACATGACGGTGTACTCGTAAGAACCATAACGAGTAATGAAGGCGGTCTTCGGGATGTCCTCTTCGCGGACCCGGATCTGATGGTAACCCAACCTCAAGTCGAGTTTCGAGAACACCGTAGATCCAGCAAGTTGATCATATAGATCATTGATCCGAGGGAGCGGATACTTGTTCTGTATTGTTGCCTGGTTGATAGGTCGGTAATCTTGGACCAAACGGTTCGTTCCATCGCTCTTCTTGACAAAGAGCGAAGGTGTTCCCCAAGAAGAGGAACTTGGACGGATGAAGCCCTTTTGAAGTGCTGTGTCGATCTCCTTCTTCAGTTCAAGGAGGTGGTGAGGCGGCATCTTATAAGGGCGCTTAGCAATAGGGACGGTGCCAGGCTTCAAGTTGATGACGAATTCGACATCTCTGATCGGGGGTATTCCCGGTAGTTCTTCTGGGAAGACGTCGAGAAAATCGCGAACAACTGGAACATTCTCGATCCCTTCAAGAGGTGAGGTATTCAAAGCATTCATGGCATATATCTGGCCTTCGGCATGCTGAGCTCTTCGGGCCGAGTACAAAATCTTTTTGCCAGAAGGGTGCGTGAGTTGAACTGTCTTAGTGGCACAGTGGATACGGGCATCATGTGCCGCCAACCAATCCATACCGAGTATGACATCAATGTTGGACGACTTCAGGACAATAAGAGGAGCAGGGAACAACAGACCCACGATTGCAATGGTGGTATCGGGGCTCATCATGGTGGCACAGCTCTGAGATCCAACAGCATTTACCGCTAAAGGAGTGGCCAAGGGTTTCGTAGCTATACCATGCAACTGAGCAAACGATTGGGACATAAAGGAATGCGATGCCCCGGAATGAAAAAGAACAGAAGCTGGCGTTGAATTGACGAGTAAAGTGCCCATCACTATTTTTGGGGACTCGCGAGCTTCTTCCATCTTGACATGAGTGACCTGAGCACAACTCATAGTACACTGTTTGGTGTTGCGGTTATTGGAATGACGACTTCTACAGCTTCTCTTTCTGCTAACAGGAGGACAAGGTGCGCGGTGACCTGGCTGTCCACACTGGCGGCATAAGCCATCGTTCTGGGGAGGAGCCATAATATTGGGTTGTTCAGTCGGAATCGTTAGCTGTCTCGGAGGCGGAGGCAGACGAGGTGCGGCATAAGACGGCCTCGGCGTTGGAGCAGACCGGTGAAAAACATTGTGCAGGAGACAAACTCGAAGTTTCTGAACGGGCCGACCCGAAGATGGGCCAGCATCTCGAGCACGCTTGAGCGGCTCGTGGTGCTTAGTTAGAGCAGTTTCAAATTGAAAAGCCTTGCTGACAAGGGTCGCCAAGTCCGCACAATCGTGAAGGACAAGTGCGAGCTCTATATCAGGACACAGTCCTTCTCAGAATTTCTCTTGTTTGCGAGCGTCGGTGGCGACGTCTCTCGCAGCATAGCGGGACAACTCAAGGAATTTCCTATGATATTCATCAACAGTCGTCTGGTCCTGACGGATTTTTCGGAACTCCTCCTTCTTCTGGTCCATCAGACCTTGAGGAAGGTGCCATGCACGGAAGGCTAACTGGAATTCTTGCCAAGTGGTTATAGTTCCATCTGGCAACGCAAGCCGGTGGCTTTCCCACCACTGAGCAGCTGGACCCCTCAGATGATACGTCGCAAAGGTGAGGTAACTGGCAGGGGCAACATCAACTGACTCCATCTGAAAAGCAATATCACGGAGCCAATCATCGGCATCCATAGGATTGGCGGAGCTGCGGAAGGTGGACGGACTGAGGCGCACGAACTCCTGCAGTGTTATTGGGGAATTCTGAGTTGAAAGCTGGGTCATTACTCCGGCCATAAACTGACGGTTCAGATCAAACACTTGCAGTACTGCGGCCATATAAGGTGGAGGTGGGGGATCGTCAGCCATCCTGTCTGAACAGCAGGGGTTAGTTCAGACAAAGCGTTTGCAAGGATAAGAAGTCATACATGATGTAGTATGAGCAATAAATGAGAAGTGCAGTAGATACACAATAGTAGTCATATAGACATACATATCTTTGCACACAGTCGGTCAAAATCGGACAGCGTAACGTCGTAGAAATTAAGGAAAAAGGACTCAGTAGGCGGCACGCAGACCGCGGTAAGGATTACACGACGCGACATAGATTCCACTATGTCAATCACGCCGCAAGAAAACTGTTGGCCACAGGAGTTAATGCCAGAGGACACGCGGCCTGCCCAGAATGAGAATGGGATCCGCGGTCTGGGACCTGGGGTATGACTCCTGCGACACGACTCAATCAATGGGGGAAGCACCAAAACGCCGGATGGAATCAAGAGAACGTGATCCTAATGTCAGAGTTTGTAAAACTTACCAGCAAGGATAAGAGAGCAGATTCCCAGAGCATAGATACGAAGAAAAGGATCCTACTACCATAGATATCACACGTAGTGACATCGATGTGGGCCCGTAAGCCAAATATTAAGTTAGCAAAATAGTTTTTCAAAGTCTAGACTCAACTTCGACCAGGTAGTGGTTGGGTGGCTTCCTACAGGCAGTCGGCTCTGATACCAACTTGTGACGCCCTTGATTTACGATCATGTACAGTAATCATACACGCAGGGTACATGATCGAGATCAAGGTGCCACGGTGAGAATATCACAGCACAACACTAAACACAAAAGGATAAACCAAATATATTACAATGAAGGGGGGTCACACGGACCCGAATACATAAGTCATACAATCATAATATCTGAGTACAGACATAGTTAGTCAAGTTTTGCCTTAAGAAGGCTAGCACAAATAACATCAGAGGTACAGATCGAAAAGGCGAGGCCTCCTGCCTGGGATCCACCGAATTACTCCTAGTCAACGGGAACTCGACGTCGTAGTAGGCTCCTCCTGGACTCTCCTGCTCCTGGGCTCCAACGTCGACTGCAGCGGCCGATTAGGAAAAGCGAAACGGGAAAATAAAGCAAGGGTGAGTATCTAGCATACCCGCGAGTCTTACGTCCGCTACTAAGCATTTATGCATGTATCAAATGGAAAAGGGAGGCTGTATATAGTGGACTGCAAGGTAGAAATCAGAATAAGGGTAAGAATCTAGGCCTATCGAAGACTAGCATCTTCCGAAGAGTCTTGCAGCATGAGGTAAGAATCAGCCAACAGTTTAATATAACAGTAATGAATGTAACAATGCAGCAGAAGTTGCTGCAGCATTGTATAATAATAAGTTGTAATCATAATTAACAATGCCTCCGAGTTCCCCTCCTCGACATCCCCGCGAGGAAGAAAACCCGGAACCAACAGTTTAATAGTAGTAGTTTGTAGTGATAGGATCTGGCTTCAGCATAAAGCGTCCTGTTACCGTGGACACGGCTATCGATAGATTAATCTTCCCTGCAGGGGTGCACTAGTGTGACACTACACGCTCGGATCTCCAGGGTGGCGTACACCTGGTTAGGGAGCACCCCACCGAGGCTATCCGACACAACGCAGTCCATCCTACGACTCATCAGAGAGGTCCCCGCCGGTCTACAACCCTAAGTGCAAGGGGGTCATGGGCCTATCACCCCTCGCTCTCCGGTTCGTTGCGAGGAGGGTGAATTCCAACGCCGCAGCGCGATCCGTCCCTGCCGCAATGCTGAACTGGACGTCTTTCAGAGCTTTCGAACGAGGCTACATTGCGGAGGCGCCCAAACGCGTAATCCCACGTATAGGTAGTGCGTACAAGCCAAAAGGCTACTCAAGTCATCCGCCGAACCCGTTAAGCATTTTATTAATTTTTTGTCGAGACAACCGTTATCGTTGCCCCTTATTGAATGAGTCGCGGACAACGACAGCAGCCAGGACCACCAGTAACGTCGGTCCCTGCCCTGTCGTCCCACTAACTCGTGCGGTTACCAACAAGGTGAACCGACTCCTTACCTTGTCTCGCATTTGCTCCGAAAAGCTCGACTTTCATACAACAGGAAATCCTTCAGCCACGAACAGTACCAGGCCCGCCGCACACCGGTGGAATACACCTGACCTGTCGTTCCGCTAAGATAACCTGCGCGGGCACCGTTGGGTCACCCGACTCCTTACCTGTAAGGAGAACCGTGGTTCAGTACCCTAGGACGGCTATACAGAGTCAGCAACGAGTGGAGTACGAGGATTACTCCTCGATAGCACACACTTGATGTGGCTCGGCAGAGCCGTGGTAGGGGCCTGAAGCGGTGTCTGCTTTGAACCGTACCTGTAGCAGTTGTATATATCGTATCCGCGTTCACTCCCATAGTGATCACGGCCCGCTATCTAACCCTAACTAACAATGCGCAGGGCTCACTGCTGAAATATGCATAAGTAATAATAGGCAGCATAGGATAAATGAAAGGTACATCAAGGGGCGACAAAATCAGGCTATGCAATTGAATAGGATTGTAATCGTAGCAGCAGCAGTAACAATGCCTAGTGCAAGAAAGTACGGAAAGGTAGGCGATATCTAGGGAAGAGAATGGCTCTGCTTGCCTGGAAGCTCGACGGTAGGGGCAGGGTCGTCGACGAAGTAGTCGTACCCGGCAGCGGTGTAGTCGGCGGTAGCAGTGGGGTCTACCGGAGATTAAGGGGGGGGGAAGGAAACAGTAAATACACATCAATAATATACAAACATATGCATGACATGACAGATGAAAAGTTAACGGTGTTCTAACGCAGTGCAATGCACGATGCTCGGAGCGGGAATTCATCCGGGGATGAACTGCCAGCTCCGGGTGATTACCGGACAGGGTGTCCGGAGGGGGGAAGGGTTCATGCCGGAGGTGTCGTGGACATCCGACAAAGATAACGGGGGTGTATACGTGTTAGTTGAACCATTCCGGACAACTTTCGTGGTCGGAATAAATTCATCCGTGTACTTTTTATCGGTACCAGGAATTATCGACATACAGCCCGGAGGGGGGAATGTCGATGATCGGTGTGTTAGGGGGGTGGGGTAGACATACGGATAGCGTATCCGTATTCTTTATATTTTTCTGATCAATTTTGATGTATAAAGTTTTTCAATCCGATATACGGATTAAAAGATATTGATTTTGTAAGTTTTAAATCATTTAAAAGATTTTCTAGAATTAATTTTTATTAATAAAACAGTAACATTATCCACAACAGTTTGACTGGTCAAACCTGACCAGTGGGTCCCATTGGTCAGCCTCACATGCTAATAAAACATTTTAATTAAATTTAATTACCCACTGGACCCACATGTCATAGCCTGGTTAGTTCAGAAATTGTTTTTATTAATAAAATGCAGTGGGCCCCAGGTGTCATACAAACATGTGCTTAATTAATCATCTATAATTTGTTTAAGGGCTTGGGCCCACTTGTAATAGACCCGGGGGTAACTTATTTCATCTCTAACAGTGGCTTAGACTAACAGTGGGGGTTAAGGGTTAATCCCTATGGGTGGGCCCCAGAGGTCAGCGGCACAACCACTAAGGTGAGACCAGCGCGGGCATGCCGGCGACGACCAGCAGAAGCACAGCGAGGTCCTTGCGGTCCACGCCGGCGACCATTTGGCTCGCGGAGGGGCGAGATCGAGCGAGCGTTGTGCCGCGCATCCACTGGTGTACATAGTGGGCGGCGGGGACGAACGGAGCAGTGGTCACGGCGGGCTCCCGCGGCGGCCGGAGCACGGCTTAGCGGGGCGGCGGCCTACGGCACAAAAAGCGAGCGCTGGAAGGGGGGGGACGCGGTGGCTCACATCGGTGCCGAGGAGCTACTCTGGGAGGCCGGGGGTGCAGCTACGGTGGCGGATCGAGGCGGGGGTTGCCGGTGGCCGTCGACGGAGAGGATGAGAACGTCGTCGGCTTCAAGGCGTCCGGCTTCGATTGAACGCGCAGGGAGACATGGACGTCCACGCCGGAGCTCCTGGGCAAGACGGCCGGGCTGGAGGTGGTCGGTGGCCACGGCTAGCACTGTGGCGCGGCGACGATCGTGGTACGGGCGAGCTGCGGTTGGGGGAAACGGCGCAGGGAGAGAGAGGGGAACGGGACGGCTAGGGTTTCCAGGGGCGAAGCACGGGTCGGGGGGGGGGTCTTATCCGCCCGGGGGAGCCATGGATGAGCTCCACGGAGGGGGGGGGTCGCCGGTGGCAGTGGGGATGCCTGCCACGCCCTCCCCTGTACGGAGGTGGAAGAAGGGGGGGTGGCTGGGCCAGTCGGGCCGTTTTCGGTGGGGGTTGGGTTAGTTGGGCTGCGGGGGTGGGCCTCTTTCTTTTATCTCCTTTTATTTCTTTTCAGCCTTCAGTTCTTTTCTGTTTATATTTATTTTAGTTGCTTTAGCCTTTTTGTAAAATATGTAGTAGGTTCTATAATTAGTGTAACACCATACTGAGATGCCACAAAAAGTTTGGTAGTTTTTCAAACTCATTTGATATTTTATTTTATTATAAATTGAGTAATTGGCCTGGAATTGCTACTGCTATTATTTATTTGGAATTTTCCATAGCACAATAAATAGCCAAACCCATATGGATTTGGTCCAGTGATTATTTGGGATTTTATAAAAGTGGTTCCAAGATTTTTGGAAAAGATTTATTGTCACCATATTTTTAAATATTCATCAAAAGGCATTTTAGGGTTTCTTTGAATTTTATTTCAAATGGCTTGGACTTTAGTTGGCCAATGATGATCAAGGTCCATGGTTCATATTTGCTTGCAACAATATCAAAGGAGAATTTGAATTTGAACTGAACCAGTTGATCAAACAAAAGTTTTGAACAGTAGAGATGAACAATAACCCTGATTACTGTTCACTCACAGTGAGGGTGTTACAGTAACATCATAGCATCCTAAGCATGCATACTAAGAAGGGGCTGAGCAACGAGCAATAGTAACATAGCAGTACAAGGTTTGCTGGGAAGGGACATGGCTGTATCGGTTTGAAAGAGGCTGTAAACATGTGGTAGGATCAAACATCGAACCAAACCTAGACTAGCATGCAAACTGCTGGTTGAAATAGAATGGATCATAAGTAATGTATAGTCCTTGCCTGTTGATAAGTCGGATTCCGAAGGTGTAGTTGACCGCAAGCTCGCATCGTCTCCGAAGGTACCCGCGGAAGCACACAAGACGGTAAACACTGCAAAGCAATCAACGAGCAAGCATCTATTACTACGAGGCAAACACGAGCAAGCATCAACAAGAAGGCAACACGAGACATCACACCTACCGTCGAGAGCGATTACTAACAGGTTAAGTGGAGTACTCGTCACACACGACGATACCGCATATTTACAAGGGTTCAAGTTGTTTAGCTACAGGTGATCAACAAAGGTTGTTAACATGTCAACTCAAGCAAGCATGGCATAGCACACAAACATTTCAAGAGGTGAAGAACAAAGTAAACTATCTATGCTAGTCAATTTAAGTGAGGCACAACCTAAACATGGCATAACACTAAGTGCCGTACGATGATTAAAACATTTGGTACTGTTCTGTCCTAAACCATATTTTAGGTTGGTTAACAACAGCAAACAATAGCATAAAAACAAAGTACACGAAAAACTAATCAAGTTACATATAAAGAACACCCGAAACGGAGTTACGGTTAAAAAGATACAAGCAAAACAAGTTACGGGTACAATCTGCCAACATTAAGAAGCACACTTTAGAGCAATGCATAAACAGGATAATCAATGCAAACATGCTCACAAATGATATAAAAGTAAACTAGTCATGACAAGGAAGGCATGGCAAAAATAATCATGCAAATAGGCATCATAGATCAAAAGATATTAAGCAAACAACATGGCATCATGACGTTACAGACTTAGAGAAAAACTGAGGTGGCTGTCAAAAACAGCAGCATAGCAACTTTGGAGCTCAATAACTATATGACCAGCAAGCATATCATGACAATGCAATACATATAATGGAAGTAGACATGATGCTTAACAATATGCAATATGAATCACTCCATTCCGATAAACGGTCGCGACACACTCGTCGACCGAAGTTGCAACAAAATATAAAAAGCAGCACACTAACAGCAGGGTAGCTACTTTGGAGCAAGATACAATCATGATGCAGCAAGCAATTATGGCATGTGAATGCATGAAACTGAAGTAGAAACAATGCTTAACGCAACGCAAAAGGAATCACTCAATTCCGACGCGCGGTTGCGAAGCAACCGTCGCCCGAAGTTGCAATAAAATGACAGTTTTCAGACAAATTTAACAGCAGATTGCAATTAACGATCCGATGCCCTGTTTAGCACACAATTACACAATCAAGATGACCTCAAATGCAAAAGCTCACAAAAGATGAATTGAAGTACACGCAATTCTAAGCAACTTTCATTTTGGGGGCATCGTCATACGGGCTACGGTTTAATCTCTATGATCGTCGCAAGATCGAAACAGCAGCAAAACCTCTCTGACTTAGTGAAATTCGCAGGTCCTGGACAAAAACGAAAAAAAACAGAGGGGGGCTTCGGGCCGCATCTCACCCTAGGTGGGCTTCGGCCCATGGCGGCTGAGGCGGCTGGGCCTTGGAGGCAGCCTGGCTGGCGCTAGAGCGGGCCGTGGAAGGTGGCCGGCCCAGCCTGGCGGCGCTGGAGGCTGGCGGCTCCCGTGGCCTCGTCCCGACGTGGGCAGCAGGCGGCGGCGGCCGGTTGCCGGCTCCGGCGAGCACGGGGCAACGATGCAGGTGCGGATCCGGGCGTAGGGGTCGCCAGGGAGGCGGATCCAGATGAGGGGCGGGCGAGGCGGTCGCGAGCTCGAGCGGCTGCACGACCTCGTCGGCCATGGCGGCCGGCGGCGAACCTGGCGGCTCCGGTGACCTGCAGGGCGGAGCAAGGAGGTGAGAGGAGGGAGGAGAAGGGAGAGGAGGCGCGGAGGAAGGAGGGGAGGTGCGGAGACCCGGCTGGCCGGAGGCGGGGCGGCGGTGGCTCCACGGTTGGGGCGCGGTGGAGAGATGGGAGGAGAGAGAGAGGTGGAGGAAGAACGCATCTGGGCCGTCGGATCGTGAGGTCTGACGGTCCAGAGCGCCTGGGGGGCAAATTTCGGGATTTTGGGATCAACTGGGCAGATCTGAGCAAACTCAGGGGGGTGGCTGCAATTTTGTGGCTAGGGAAACCCTAGAAAAGGGGTGGGAGTGTGGTGGTCTTTATATAGCCCAGGTGGCTGGCTGATTGCAAAAACATCCCCGGTTTTTCTCTCGCGCGCGCGGTGTTCACATTTCTGACCGCCGGGGGTCCGCAGTACCTCCGATTCGGGTAAAACTTCGAACTGCGCGATCAGCCCGTCGAGCCGGCGGCGTTCACCTCGCACTGGAACCGTTCCGAAAACATTTTCCGGCGCGCTATAAAAATATCCCGTTTACTTATTAAACGGGGTTTTTCGTTCCGTTGGCTGCGGCTGGTCTCGTGCGGTTTTCGCGACGGTGATCGGGTGAAACCCGGTGTAGCAAAGGTCGAGTGTCAGGGTGGCAAGGGTCGGTCTCCGTCCGATACGAGATAAGAGGGGGGAAAATAATCGCCGATCGATAAATCAGGGATGCAAACACCGCAAACAAATCAGACAATCAAACAATTCACACCGAAAACAAAATTTTTAATTTTTGTGAAAACTGGGCTGTTACAAAACACATGCGCATTTTATAGGAAACATGTGTTTTCTATATTCACCTGTGCAAATAGTGGGCTTAATAATAGTCTCTCACTATCTTTTGATTCTAGGCGCAATTCACAGATTCTTGCTATTGTTGCCAAAATATTCTTGACCCTCACTTTATGCTGCGATGGTTGTCTAGGGCCAAATGCTGCCTTGATGTTTGCTGCTGAGAACTTTCTGGTACCACCCTTTTCCATATATATAATTTGCCTGCATTTTTTTGTGAAGAAGAAAAATAAGTTGTTGTTTTAGCAACACGAAAACATGAATTTGTTGCAAAAAGAAACAACTTACTTTGAGTATTTTTCCTGCCATTCGTTACTCATGATTATTGACATTAGTTGATGCGCTTCGTCGTCGTCGATCTATAGGAAGTAATCGGTTCGTGATGGGTGTTCTACATCCCATTTTACTTCTTTTCTCTGTGTTTCTGCCAAACAATACCAGGTTATTGAAAAACATATCTTACAGAGAAAAAACAACGTAGAACAAAAGTATAAACGAAAATGTACTTATTTACTTACCACTATAAAGTTGTGAAGATTTTTCAGGTTTGAATTCTCTGATTTTTGCGGGCAGGTCGTCAAACTTTATTTTGTTAGTCTGGCCAAACACTACCGCGTAAAGGAACTCAGGCTTCCATTCATCTTCTGCCTTTGTTTTCTGTTATGAAATTTATACATTAAAGGGTCTCTGAAGCTTGAATATTTGTTGAAAGTTGGAAGCAGTAGTGGACTTACATGAAAATGCTCATTGTCCTTGGTCAATGTTTTGTCGTTCCAGTATAATGCAAATTTCACCATATAGTGCTCGCATTGGTTAGGACCTTGTTTAGGCGTTTGAACTCTTTTAGGCCTTGTTGCTAAAACGGTCCAGTCTGGTTCATTGAAATCTATGAGTACCTTTTGTCCGTAATGCTTCTTCATAAGTAGATGGAACCTTCTAATCTGTTGAACAAATGAATGTTTTGTGATGGATGGTGACACTTAAGTAAAATATTTTCAAATTTTTGACACCAAATTCTTGAAGTTGGTGGAAGTAGATACCAATTCCTCAGCATTCTTGTGAAACTTTGCCCAACCTCCCTTCGTTTCTTTGTAAGACAATGAGTCAAATATGTCGAAGGATCTCCTTGTTGGGTCTCCCAGCAGAAAACAATAATTTTTCTAACTAGCGTCGCCCTTAACCCAAGATCTATCTAGTTGTAATGCTGACGGAAAGACTTGCGGAAACATACCTCAGGGTGTAGTCCGTTGCGCGGGAAACGTTCCCGCAAACGTGGTTGATGTAGCCGATCAAGGTTCACAGCCCCTGGCTGTGTTGAGCACCCGGATGTGTGTAGTGCCACACGCATAGCACCTCGTAGTACTCGCACACATACGAGAGACTCGATGACGACCTCCGTTCTCCGATCCAGCGAAGGTGGCGGAAGCAGACCTCCGGAACCAGAGTTGCAGCAGCATGACAGCGTGTGTATAGTGGAGACATCCCCAACCAAGTGCAGACTCTAAACAAGGGGAGTCCGCTCATAGGAGGAAGAAATATGGAGAGAGAGATCTACAGAATTTATCTGTATTATTCTGGAATTTTCTCTGTAGAAAAAGGGCTACCCTCCACATCTATATATAGGGGAAACCGGGGTGCAAATTTACCTCCAAAACCGATGTGGTACTAAAACTAGTACCACATTGTGGCACTTGCGCCACATGCATGGCCGTGGCCTTACTTGGCCGGCCACATGCGCATGTGTGGGCGTGGTGGCCGTGGTGGCACATGGGCCCCATGGCCCATGGCGCCACCCACCCCTTTTTTTCTTTTTCTTTTATTTTTTCTCTCTTCTTTCTATAAAGAAAAAATAAAAAACCAAAAGAATATTATTCCATTAATTATTTAAATTATATTTTAATATTTAATTCATGTAATTAAATAATAAAAAATATCTAAATAACTTTCCGAACAATTCGAAAACCACGAAACCTTTTCCGTCTCCCCTCCGAAACGATTTTGGAGTTCTCATATCTCCGGTAACTCCGATAGTTACGAGAAGGTCTCCGATTTCATCGAGCCCTTAATTGTGTTACCCTACGGTCCGAGAACACTCCAGTCATGACCGAGACAAAGGCTACGACCAATGATCAATAGCGGGACCTGGATGCCCATAATGACCCCTGTGCATTCCGGAAGTAACCGATTGAACCGTACATGTTGTATACCATTCCCTTTTTCATGCGATACTAGATTAGTCCAAGATTCGATCAACTGCATCCAATGCATTAGTTCTATCTTGTTACCAACAAATCTTATTCACTCGTTCCATGATATTCATCCTTGTGACCTAGTCACACGCTGCGCAACTTTATGGATGCAATCTCACCGAGTTGGCCATGAAGTATCTTTCCATTGTATGGATTGACAAATCCCGCTCTTGAATCAACACTCCTCAACATATCCCATCGGATAGCCCAAGATACACCTTTATGGTCACCATGTTTCAGTGTGACGGTTAATGCACTCAAAGCATCCTCAGAAGATAGCAATTATGCGTGATCTCACGGTCAAAGGAACATGCTACTACGTTTTGTAATTACAACACTGAACTTTTACGATTTGATCATGTTGCAATGCTTGCATTGGGTAATGTTCATCACGTCATTCATTCAATGAGGTGACCTTACCGTGAATTGACTTGATTGTCCATGATCATGAAACCATAATCATCAGTTGACGATAAACCAGTCATCATGAGAGGCTGACTAGGAACTCTGGCTGTTTCTATACCACACATGTATCATTGTTTCACTGATACAGTTCCAGCACAGTATGAAACTGGTCATGAAGTTATTTAGATATATTGGAATAATCATATATTATTTTCCTCTAGAGCATATATCCAACAGTCTCCCACTTGCACTAGATAGCAAATAATCTAGTTGCATATTTTCTCAATCATAATCATCTTATCATATAAGTGTTTATTGATCATGCTTGCTCATGGAAGAGGTTTCGTCAACGACATGTACCCGTTCAGATTCGTATGTTCCTTTGCAACAGGTATTGGTCAACTTGCTTGATATACCCTTCATTATCTAATAATGCTTGAATTATAAGTTTGGCGGGAGAGTGAGACTTCTTATTTTACAGTATTCTCTAATGACAAAATGGTTTTAGTCCCTAGGACTCCCATAGTCATGTATACTGAAAAATACACTCAGCCAGAAGTCTAAACTTCTTACGCTAAACTTTATTCAACCTTCTACTTCCTTAAGTAGATATTTATATTTTGTAGAGTTTTGGTTCGTGAAATTATAGCTCACATTTCCTTTCTATTCCTTTTGGTGATATCTCTAATTCATATAGACCCATAATAAGGCTTGCAATCGTAATCCAGTATTACATTCAAGTCTATTATCTTTTCTATCATTTAGAGTATTGTCCTTAGTTTCTCTTCAGATACTGAATTCTTGGACTTTGCTCAGGTTCTGTGTTTTGCCAACCAAGCACATCAGAACCTGTTCTTATTCTAAGAACTTTTGAGTCGTTCTGTTATTGGATTCACAACTTCCGTTTTATGGTAGAATCATATGTCAAAGGTCATATAGGATCACATGTCTTGAGACAAAGTGCATCCCTATTCTTCCATTAAAACATTATTTTGTGAAATTAAGGTTTTACATCCTTTATATAATTCCTATCCACAAGAACCTTTTCTTGTTTAGGATATAATTCCAATACTTTTGATGTTCATTACACGTGTCCTAATCTATCCTTATAGATTTTAGTGTGTGACACATCTTATTAGCCTTAATCTCCATGTATATCAACGTATATATATGAGATTGTTTTAACATATATCATCGTATATATATGAAATTGACATTGTGCTCCCACTCAAATATATCCGACATATATCTGTAACTAAGCTTTTATTAAGTTACTATTCTAATTATGTCAGACATAATAATATTTCCCCCAAAGCTCCCACTCAGAAAATGCTCTCTGCATTCCAAGTTTTCAGGAAGTCTCCAAAGCTCCCACTCAGTTTCATGAAATTGCAGTCCATCTCAATATTTTGATTACTTCAAAATCACTTGATCAAATCAAGGTTGAGAGTTTCTGCCTTGAGGTACTATGGTCCATCTTATCGACACATTCTTTCGTTATGCCAATTGCTACTTCTCTTCAAATTCCACAATTTGAATGTGATGCAATTTCAAGCTATGGTCCCTTCATAGTGTTCGTGAATTAAATACCCATATTGATTTAGCATTACTACGCTTCCGTAGTCAATCATTATTGAATTTAGCCATAACATCTTTTATGTGCCAAATCATGCCTTTATGTGTTGCATCATTCTTAATTACTTCCTGGTTATTCTGAATGTGAAATAACTACTTTATTTCATAGGATGTGAGCCATCCCATATGCAACTCAATATGATTTCATTTCTCCTCGTTTCCTAGGTAACCATCAATCCTTCGTAATTTATGAGCAGTGTCCCTTTTGTTTCACTTAAGAAGACTCATGATTATCGTTCTGTACAGAACGTATTCATGAAATTTTTCTTATTTTTAAACTAAGGCTTTAACTAATATACCATGATCATCATCAATAGCATATTTCCTCTTCTCATGGAGTCATTTCAGCGAAACGTTTTCCGTTGCGTTACTCTGTTATCTGGAGGCAGGGTCAATTACCCTGGTCAAAGAATTCACTTTTCTCCCATTGGTTTATTCCTTGAGAACCATCTTCTCATTCACCAATTTAAGCAATACAAGTTTTGCTATTTGGGAAGGTGTGTTTTACAATTGCTCACAACTCTAATACAAAGAAAGTTATATCATATAAAACTTCTAGAAACTTTCTAACACCATCATCATATGGAGTTATGGCTTCATTAAATTCAGAATGGTTTCCTTATTTCATGAAGTGGGTGTTTTAACTTAATAAATTAAAACAACTTTGTTCATTCAATAGCATTAGCATAAGGGGAATGTATTTAGACCATACTACATTTTAGTATGACTACGAATGGTTCAGGTGCTTGAGCACTTTAAACTTCCATCGTAATTTGTGGCATTATTTCCACAAGTCTCCCATTTATGTCAACTATAATACTCATCACTTTGATCACATCATGGTGATTTGTATTCTTATATCCAACTTCACTGTGATTCCGTAATCTCAGATTTATGATCTTAATTGAATGCCTTGTTCAATTAATCATGTGAAGCATCTTTAATGATTATTCATGCGCTTGGTTAATACATCATTTATGTACAATGTTTGGCGCAAGTTCTACTTTGCTAGAACTCCGTCATTTGTCATCTTGGTTGATAATAAATTCATGAGTTAATAGATCGAGTATCTAATGACTTCATCATTTATGAATTCATCTCATGCATTTAGTATAGTTATGAATTTTCACCTTATTGTTATTCATAATAACTTAATCATTAAACATTGAATATCACTTGACAATTATGGTGTTTTATAAATGCTTCTATCATATTATAAACTGAATTGCAATCATAGTATAAGCACACTTTATTCATCAAACTGGAACAACTGACTTGTCTCAAAACATGAATAACTTCGTCTTGCGAGATGCAGGACATATCACTAAGTGTTCATACTTAATCGATTACAAAAGATTTATCTAATACTCTAAGTATAATTCTATGATAGATGTCTTGGTGAAATCTTGGTGGCCATCAACTGTCTTGGTTGCCATCAATCCTGGATCGCACCTCTTCCCATCCATGCAACGACAGGCCCTGTTTTCATAAAACAGAACAAGTATCAAATACTTATTAAACTGCAAGTGTTGTATAAGGGAACAAACATTTATAACGAGTATATCAAAAATATACCTTCTCCATCAACAATTTCTCCTTCAATGGGTTCAAACTCTAAATATCGGAGGTTGACCATGAACTCAAAGAACGAAAGGCTTTCACCTCTTCCGACATAATCATGGACAAAGTCTGTGTAACTCGGTGGAAGCGAGTGTAGCTCCGTGTTTATAGCAGACTCCTCTGTGGTCCAATAGTCAAAGTCCTCCACGAGTTTCAGATGTATCCCATGCATCTTGGCTACGTGAGTTTTCAGACAAGTGTTCTCTTCCATCTTTGTAGTAAGAAAATCATTTTCTAACTCAAATCTGGCCACTCTGAACTGATGTATAAAAAATGACTTCATAATATCGATTGTGTCAAACGTGTCCATATCCGCATATTGTTCACATAAATCTTGCGGAAAGCTAGTTTCTATGACACTTTTAACCATGGCGTAAGTCCTTCGACGATTATGGTAATCAAGCATTACTTTTTCATCCATGTTTTCTACTGGAGGGTCTCCAATATGCTCTTGAATCACGAACAAGAGGTTTGCTCTCTTGATCACAGTCCTAAGGTATAAGTACCAATCAACGAAATTTGACACATCATCTTTAAGTCTTTCACCACGTAAGAAAGTAACCAATCCATGATACTGATTCATGTCCATTTTAATTTTCTACAAAATATTTGCAAGGAAAACAATTAAGACTAGTTCATAACAATGAGTTCATAATAATCATATTATAGATGAGCTCACACTAAAACAATCATCCCTAAGAAGTTTTAGTTATTACATGATCCAGATTCACTATCCGTCCTCGAATATCACAACGGCCGACGGATTAGTTTCAAATGTAGACAACTAGTTTGTGCGATCACATCCTATATGTGACTCATGCTCGATCTTTCGATCTCTAGTATTCCGAGGCCATATCTGCATATGCTAGGCTCGCCAAATTGACCTTAGTGTTATATGCTGCTTAGCAAGGCAATATCGACATATGCTAGGCTTGCCAGGCCCAACCTCATGCGAACTCTAATGTATGTATGACACCCGATCGTCACGGCCTGCCTATCGTAAAGAGAACCTTCCAGGTGGTGCACACTTTGGTAGAATACTTATGTTTGGAATTTTATAAGGGATCATCTTATTTTATGCTACCGTCATGTATCCTATACTAGCATGTTTTAAGATGTATGATCATGGTGGCACTAAGTCTACAGTGTATCCATTTAAGTTTGTTTCATCATGATGAACGTTTACTACTTTCTAGTAACACATAGCAAAGCTATCACTACATCAAGATCAAGCAAACAACAATAGCCCCCTCTGCAATATAAAGTTAGACGCCTCTATTTTGTATATTGCATGTTTTACGTGCCTTCTAGGGCTTTTCATAGATCAACCGTTTCTACGAACATTGAACCACAACGCTGATTATAGATTGTCTCTATTACACCCCGTACGGGGCCCTCCGTTGCAAATGCCATATCCGCTAAAGTAAGAGAGACAGACATCCCCCAGAGCCACTTTATACGGTAGAAGCCGTATGTCAAGCGTGGAACCAGTCTCGCGTAAGCGTACGCGTAAGGTCGGTCAGGGGACGCTTCATCAAACAATGCCACAGATATAACAAGTACACGTGAGAGGGTAACAATCGTAGAATCAACGCCCACATCCCCGATGTGTTCTATCCGCACAGCAAAACGAAGCATAGATCTAGCTCATGATACCACTGTTGGGTCTCGCAGCAGAAGAAAATATTTTTTTTAACTAGCGTCGCCCTTAACCCAAGATCTATCTAGCTGTAATGCTGTAACGGAAAGACTTGCGGAAACATACCTCGGGGTGTAGTCCGTTGCGCGGGAAACGTTCCCGCAAACGTGGTTGATATAGCCGATCAAGGTTCACAGCCCCCTGGCTGTGTTGAGCACCCGGATGGGTGTAGTGCCACACGCGTAACACCTCGTAGTACTCGCACACAAACGAGACTCGATGACGACCTCCGTTCTCCGATCCAGCGAAGGTGGCGGAAGCAGACCTCCGGAACCAGAGTTGCAGCAGCACGACAGCGTGCGTATAGTGGAGACATCCCCAACCCAGTGCAGACTCCAAACAAGGGGAGTCCGCTCATAGGAGGGAGAAATAGGGAGAGAGAGAGATCTACAGAATTTATCTGTATTTTTTTGGAATTTTCTGTGTAGAAAAATGGCTACCCTCCACATCTATATATAGGGGAAACTGGGGTGCAAATTTACCTCCAAAACCGATGAGGTACTAAAACTAGTACCACATTGTGGCACTTGCGCCACATGCATGGCCGTGGCCTTACTTGGCCGGCCACATGCGCATGTGTGGGCGTGGTGGCCCTTTTGGTGGCCGTGGTGGCACATGGGCCCCATGGCCCATGGCGCCACCGACCCCTTTCTTTTCTTTTCTTTTATTTTTTTTTCTCTTCTTTCTATAAAGAAAAAAAATAAAAAACCAAAAGAATATTATTCCATTAACTTTTTAAATTATATTTTAATATTTAATTCATGTAATTAAATAATAAAACATATCTAAATAACTTTCTGAACAATTCGAAAACCACGGAACCTTTTCCGTCTCACCTCCGAAACGATTTCGGAGTTCTCATATCTCCGGTAACTCCGATAGTTCGGAGAATGTCGCCGATTTCATCGAGCCCTTAAGTGTGTTACCCTACGGTCCGAGAACACTCTAGTCATGACCGAGACAAAGGCTACGACCAATGATCAATAGCCGGACCTGGATGCCCATAATGACCCCTGTGCATTCCGGAAGTAACCGATTGAAACGTACATGTTGTATACCATTCCCTTTGTCATGCGATACTAGATTAGTCCAAGATTCGATCAACTGCATCCAATGCATTAGTTCTATCTTGTTACCGACAAATATTATTCACTCGTTCCGTGATATTCATCCTTGTGACCTAGTCACACGCTGCGCAGCTTTATGGATGCAATCTCACCGAGTTGGCCATGAAGTATCTTTCCATTATATGGATTGACAAATCCCGCTCTTGAATCAACACTCCTCAACATATCCCATTGGATAGCCCAAGATACACCTTTATGGTCACCATGTTTCAGTGTGACAGTTAATGCACTCAAAGCATCCTCAGAAGATAGCAATTATGCGTGATCTCATGGTCAAAGGAACAGGCTACTACGTTCTGTAATTACAACACTGAAATTTTACGATTTGATCATGTTGCAATGCTTGCATTGGGTAATGTTCATCACGTCATTCATTCAATGAGGTGAACTTACTGTCAATTGACCTGATTGTCCATCATCGTGAAACCACAATCATCAGTTGACGATAAACCAGTCATCATGAGAGGCTGACTAGGAACTCTGGTTGTTTCTAGACCACACCTGTATCATTGTTTCACTGATACAGTTCCAGCACAGTATGAACTTGTCATGAACTTATTTAGATATATTGAAATAATCATATATTATTTGCTTCTAGAGCATATATCCAACACTCCTGTATTTGTTCAATACATAGAGTGTGTGATGTTCCTTAGTCCGGTAAGGTATCATGATCTGCGGTGGGGAAAGAGTTGAAAAATTAACGTTATTGTCCAAACAAAATCACGCGTAGTAAAATAAATGATTTGGCTAATAACAAAGAGTTTACCAGTTTTTTCTTTAACCAAAATTTTAAAAGCTTCAAGTGCTTCATCCTCTTTGAATTCCATAATTTTTTCAGTATCGCTTTTCTGGCTGAGGACATGCTGCATGAGCTTGAGATTGAATAGTATACTAGTTAAAGAAATGTCATTGTGTTAAATTAATTTGTATATATTTATTTAAGGATTTTGGTAATACATATGTGAATTATGCATTCAAAATGATTCTATCGTTATTGAATAGTTTCTGCTCCCTCCATTCGTCTATTACAGCATTTGCCATGTTGTTGTCCAATAATGAGTCTAGTCCTGCTCCTACACTTTCGTATAGTTGATGTCCATTAAAGGAATCATTTCCTTTGGAGCTTTGATATAAGATTGTGCTGCAAAGAAAAATGTTTATTAATAAGTCATTTGTTATGTTTTTGTGAAAAAAACAAAAAAACTAACAAAAATAATTTGTGAAAAAGCAAATTCTTAACCTTTTGAATTGTGATTGTCCTTCTTTGCTCATTAGGTACTAGAAGAGGGCTTTAGCTTTGTCATTTGATTGAAAACTCGCGGTGTAAACGATGGTACATCATTTTTTTCATAACTCTTATATGATCGTTTGAATTCCCTCTTTGTTGACAATATGTTCGCCGAGCTGATTTCAAATGCTAAAGCTGAAGCTGGTGAAGGATCTGCTGGTGAAGCATTTGGGGAGCTGCCTTCCCCAAGAAAATATGTCAAATCCTTGCGTCCTGAGGATTTCAGATTTCTTATATACTGTCGGATTGATTTACATTCTCCAGATTCCTGAAGATCTGTGAATTGTTCAATTTCTTCTTTGGAAAGCATACTCCAAATGACTTCATTGACTAAGGTTTCATCAGTTTCATTGCTTCCTTGTTGAATATTTTTGGCTGCTGAACTTGAACTGCTGCACGCTGTTGTTGATAATATTCTCTCATTGTTGTCATCGTTTCGATCACTGGATTCCAAAACATTAGATAACTTCTTCTACATCGGCAACTCATACTGAACAATTTGGAGGCCATGTTCATCTTGTGAGGCCATGCTGATCTTGTGTTGTTTTTCAGTACCATCTCCTGGGAGGCCATGGACGACTGCATGTCGACCTAGCTCTTTACTTGTTTGAACAATGTGTTGTTCTTCACTTGTTATATTTCCCTCTGGGGCCCATCTGGTTCTATTGTAAGCTTATTCTGTGATACAGGGTCAAGCATTTGAGACTCCACATGAACTGGAAGTTCGACGGCTTCTTCCTTGCCTTCGGCTTCCTCAGTCAACTTCTTCTTCTCTGATAGAGGTGCATTGTCACCTGGAAGTTCGACGACTTCTTCCTTGCCTTCGGCTTCCTCCGTCACCTCAGGAAGTTCAGTCACCTCATGAAGTTCCGAGCGTTGCACTTCCTCATTCTTCTCTGTGCCATCTTTCTTATCTTCTTGAGCAACAGTGTGAGCCTCTTCCTGAATATCTTGAGCTTCTTTCATCTCCATCTCCACGTCAGTGCCTTTGCCTTCTTCATCATCTTTCATCTCCTCTTCAGTAGGGTTTTCCACCTCCGCGTTCCGATCTGGTTGCATTGGTTGTTCTTTCCTTTTATGTTGCTCAAGAATGCTTATTTCAATGCTTTGTTGGTCTTGATTGCTTACTTAAATGCTTTGTTGGTCTTGATTACTAGTATCTTCCTTTGGTTCATTATCATCAGCTACCTGTGTTTCCTCTTCATATATTTTCTCTTGTTCTACCTGTGTTTCCTCTTCATATATTTTCTCTTGTTCTACCTGTTGCTGCTTAGACACTGGCAGACCCTCATCTTGGTCCTTGGAAGAAGCCATCTCAGCAGAAGTCTTATCAGAAGATTTTCTCTTGTGAGATTGTTTCTCGACAAGGGAATCATTATTTGCTTTACACATTTCGCAAACTATCTGGCGCACTCGGCTATTCATGCTTGAGACATTTGAAAGAATTATATCACGTGATTCAGCAAGTTCATTCAGACGAGACTCAATCAATTTCCTCGTGTCTTCGTCAGTCTCAGTGGACAGCTTCACTTGGTACCAAGCTTCTTGGTGGCTTTCTATCTTATCTTGGTTGATATAGCCTTTCCACTTTTCCATACATGGCTCAACTTTTTCTTCGATTTCCTTCGGGACAATGTCCGTTGGGGAAACTTCCTTGGGAGTGGTGGCTCTCTTCCAGAGAAACTGAGTGATTTCAACAGCATTCCACTCGACCTCCTTAACAGGACTGGCTCCATTGGAGCCCTCTTCATATTCTCGAGCTTGAACCGTCGCAGGGGGGACGTCTTCTGTGATGGCGGGGGCAGCTTCATATTCCTCTGGGTTTTCTTCTTCCTTGTTGTCTAATCCAATGTCAGGCATCTCAGCGTCCACGGGACCTACTTCAGATTCAGCTGGCTCTTCGTTCTGCTTGTTCTTTGATACAGGGGCAGGCATCTCAGACTCCACGGTAACTAATTCAGATTCAGCTGGCTCTTCATTTCCCTTCTTCTCTGATACATGTGCAGAGTCACCTAGAAGTTGGACGGATTCTTCCTTTCCTTCGGCTTCCTCAGTCACCACAGGAAGTTCCGAGTGTTGCGCTTATTGAGTGTTATCTGTGGCTTCTTTTCCAATGTCAGGCATCTCAGCGTCCACGGGACCTACTTCTGATTCAGCTGGCTCTTCGTTTTGCTTGTTTTCTGATACAGGGGCAGGCATCTCAGACTCCACGGTGACTAATTCAGATTCAGTTGGCTCTTCAATTCCCTTGTTCGCTGATACAGGTGCAGAGTCACCTGGAAGTTGGACGGCTTCTTCCTTGCCTTCGGCTTCCTCAGTCACCTTGGGAAGTTCCGAGCGTTGCACTTGTTGAGTGTTCTCTGTGGCTTATTTCTTCTCTTCTTGAGCAACAGTGTGAGTCTCTTCCTGAATATTTTCTGCTTCTTTCATCTCCATATCCACGTTAGTGCCTTTGCCTTCTTCAGCATCTTTCATCTCCACTTCAGTAGGGTTTTCTTCTTCTTGACTGCTTAACAGGTCAACAATAAATATTTCTTCTTCACTGGTAGGATTTTCCTGTGGAATTGGGCTTTGTGGAAGCTCTATCCTTTCTATATCACAACTTTTCAATTCCCATTTTCATCTCCAATATCCAGATGCTTTTTCAATAGTTCTGTTGGAAATTTTTTAAACGATAGTCATTAGTTCATGTTAGAGTGTAGTACTGTCTGGTAAAAAATATAAGCTTTCTTAAAACTTCTTTTTGTTTAGAAAGATGTACCTTTGTCAAACCGACTGATTAATTCGAGACACACATTGATCTTGAATTTTTGGATTAATGCAAATAGAAGCTTCTTCCTCAACTCACTAACACGGTATCATTCAAAAGCACAGTTTCTCCATCCCCGGAGTAGTGCTTCAAATTCATAAGCATGTACAATGCGCAGTTCAACCTGCATAATAAGAAGAACGAATTGTTATTATCGGTCGGTGTGGAACGCTTGTTTCATACTATTTATTAGAAAACGAGTTCTTACATTTCTCCCTGCTCTGGCACCTTCACAATGACCTTTCCGAGTCAATATTACTTGGTGTCAGATTGAGTTTGGAGCTGATTTGCTTCCAAATCTTCTTCAGTTTGCTTGTTACAGCATGGAAGTATTCCTTTACATTGTCTGCATATGGAGGATTAGAGTCGAGGAGTTCAAATCGCTCTTCTTTAATGTTAACTGTGATGGCAAAGTAGTGACCACTAATTCCCTTTTTTTCATCGGCCCCGTCGACTGTTGGGAAAAATATCGGCAAAGTGAACCAATTTTTTTTTTCAGTTTCCAATCGTTAACAAGTAGCTACGGAGAAATGATTTTTTTAGGCAAAGAGAATTTTATTAGGTGATGTGCCTTGCCGTGTCTATACCATTCAGGTCTTCTCCTTCCTCTACATCCATTAGCCGTTTAAGGCCTTTCTTTATTATTTTTCCACGGCTTCCTCCCCCTTTTCAGTTTTGATACACAATGGATTTTGTGCATCAGTAATGGCCCTTATTGCCCTCTGTTTGTATTGTCATACATATAAGCAAAATAATAATAATTAATACTTCATCGGAAACAAGGTTGATTGACATATTTCTATTTCTATTAATTGTTGAAAAATGTTTTCCATGTGCAAAAGAGGGTTTGAGTTCTTTACTTACCGTGCAAAACATTGGTACTATCTTTCTGTTTGAACCTTTGAATTGTTGCTTCAGAAAATCTACAAATATGTCAATGAATATAGAGTTGCATGCATGTCCAATTGTAAAGGATTGGACTACATATCTCATAGTTGGAGCAAAGTCGGTTGCTGAAATGAAAAACATTTCCCTGCAAAATAAATTCAGAGACAATTAGTTTTACATAAAACAAAAAGCAATTGTATAAAATTGTGTTCTCTCACTCATAATTGTAACATAAAAATAAATATTCAGAAATCAATAGTAACATGAACTTGCCCTTCTTTTTCATTTCTCTGTGTATTTATTACAGAGTCATATAGGCGTTCAATGTCTTTTGTTGTGGCAATGCTATGAATGCTCGATTCCTGCGTCGAACCTGAGAGGGTTTTTAAAATAAACCATATTATTTGATTTATTATAATTTGGTTAAATTGATACAAATTTGTAGAAAATTGGCTTGCCTGGTGTGCTGATAGAAGGTGCTCCCAGTTTGATTTCATGACCTTCTTCTTGTGGTGTTGGCATCACAATGCTATCCTTGTCTGCGGTATCCGTGTGCTTGTCCACTTCTCGAGCTACCTACATTTTCATATAAAAAATCATAGTGAGAAATTGTTTTATCTGTTTTCTATTGAGAAGTTGCTTTTTCCAGTACTTTGATGGTGGCAGGACAGTCTTCTTTTATTGGTACTTGTTCATCATGTTGCTGCTCAGAGGTTTTCAATTACTCATTATCTACACAATCTCGTTGTTCGCTGCCAGCAGGTGATTGTTCTGTTGCAACGATGGAATGGTCTCCTGGCTGCATTGTCCTTTCTTCTCCTCCTTCGTTGGTGCTATCATGTAGCTTGGCATCTTGTGCTTGTAACACCTGATAAACCAACCATTAACAATTTGTCAAATTTCAGAAAATCTATAAGCTTTTCCATGAAATTTTTTGTACTATAAAACTCACCTCAATTTTTTCTGTGCCGCATGTTGCAATGTTCGTCCCTTGTGTTTCTTTCTGGTCTGCTTTTCCTGAGGTTGAGAATTGTGTATCTATAGCCGCTCTATCATCAGGGTCTGCTCCTCCTTTTTCTCTCCTATAACACATATTCTGAAAGACTTTGTGGTTCAAGAACCTTTGCTTCAGGGATTCTGTGTCTTTCAAAAGTATTTGTTTCGTTGATCTATCTACATTTTCCTCCTCCTTGCTGCATTCAGTCTCTGACCTATTCACTATATCTGGCAACTCTTTGGTGAGGTTTATGACATCACTCAGATTTTTGCAAATCAAATTGTATATGTCATCACTGCTTCTCGTTTTGCTGGTGTTGGCCGATGCAACGTGCTGACCTTGCTTCGAAGGTGCTGGTATGATGGGCTTGCGCCTTGTTCCTAGTTTTCTTGCCTTTGGTGGTACGAGTGCCAGGGAGGTTGAACGTGATCCTTGACCTTGCTCTGAAGGTTGTTGCACATTGTTCTTCCGCCTTGTTTGTCGTGTTTGGACCATTTCTACTTGTAGGAGCGCCTTCGAAGTTGAACGTGATGCTTTGTTTTTGCTTGTTGGGTTCAATAAAACCCTGTCGTTGGTTGCTTTCCAAGTCTGCATTGTTTACAACATAGTGAAACTTGTCAGGTTTGAAAGGCTGTTACTATAACAGGGAGTCTAAAATTTGACATAGTGTAGAAGCAAACCTGTAACTTGCCAAATTTGTAGTCATCTGGCGTGTATTTTCCATCAATGATCATGTCTGCTTTACTTATTGCCCTTAGATCAGTCTCAAGCAGATGGTTTACTCGAGGCGTCTCCTTGTTCTTGTTGGTTTTCTGTGCGATTTTTCTCAATATTTTACGGTTCATAGGGACCAACAGTGTGTCAAGGTACATAATCACTGGTGCTTGTGCCAAACCCTCAAGGTGCTTTGTGTTCTTTAGTTTTGGACTATGTCCTTTCCAGATTTTAGCTCCTCTACTAATCTCTTCATAGATGAGCTGGCAGAAATCCATTGTTGCCATATTTTGATAGTCCAAATCGCCTTTAACCATTGAGGCTACTCTGTTAAAGCGAGGACTGCTATCTGCAAGAACAACCTTTTTGAAAAGGATGATGAAGAATATTTTAATTGATAGCTTGTCTGATTCATCGCTGACTTTTGTGGCTTCAACTGCTAGCTTATCCATCAGCCATTTAATTGTCAAACTCTCTTGTTTCGGCGTAGGAATGAACCCAAGCTCTTTGTTCAGATCGTCCGTTGAATGATTATTTTGCAGACTTGGTGCAGAATCTGTGTTTCCGTTTGGGAAGTCAAACAAGAGATGGATGGCATCTTTGGTAATCTGAATCTCTTTTTATTCCCCGAAACTTATGGTCATGTCGTCTGTGTCTAGTTTATCGTACATGTACGACAAGAGTGGTCTGTAGATGCACGAGGATATTTTGAAATTATCTATGTTTCCAAATCCTGCAGTTCTAATTTTTGCTTTATGACGATCTTCATCTAGTAATTCCCATGCTTGAATGACTTGGCTGAATGTTCCTCCTATCTTAATAGCACATTTGCCCGCTTTTGCTATTTCTTCGTCTTTGGCATCGCTTGTTGCTTCCGACTTATTTTCTCTTGTCTTTCTACTCTTAACTTGCTTGGCGCTTGTTTCTGGCTGATTTAAAAAGGAAGGGGGTTCGTCAGACGCAAACACATTTTCAGTAGTAAAACAAGCAAGCAGCAAAAGATGTGCAGGCGAAATGAGCTTTTACCTCATCGTCGTGCTTCCATTCTTCATCTTCTTCGTCATTTTGCAGCCGCTTTAATTTACTTGCCTTCTTCCTCGGCTCTGGTTCTTCTTCTGCTGGTGGCAGAAAAGAAATAGGAAGGGCATCTTCAACACAATGCATTTGCTTTTGCTTTTTAGCTCTTGAGGCTGTGCTTCCTGGCAGCTTCTTCTTTCTAATTTGTGTTGGTTCCAGCGGATTCTGCATGGTGTAAGGTACCTCTGATTCTGACGAAGCAACAACAACGTCTTCTTGCCCTTTGTCAGTCACAGCCAGAGGTGTGGCAACAACATGTCCTCCCTGGACGTTAGTTATTTATGAAAAACCCAATAAACAGGTGTTAAGTACACTTGAAGCTGTTGGAATTATTAGGCTATAGGCCATTTGTTATATCCAATAATTCCTAGGAAAATCCCATAGGCTCATGTGGCAACGTTCGTGAATTAAAAGTAGGAGTTGAAATATTATGTGCTAGCGGAAAACAAAACCGAATGGTTGTGAATGTCTCATTCATCACCCATTGATGACATTAAGTTTTGGTTTCATTGCTCCATTAGTATTGTGGTTTCAATCCTTTAATTCACGCATTGCTTTCTTTCTTACATGCTACGGTTGCTCCATGAGATGGGGAGTTCTCACATTACTGTAAAGATGAAACCTAATGCATTCATCTCCCCATTGATGACATTATTGAGACGGTTTCACTTCCATCTCCTGGATCCTATAAGAGATGCACATCCCGTGCTATAGAAAGTAGCACTAAGTCTCTTTCAAAGTGACTGCCTTTGTGTTCTAAGCTTTGCGCCTCCTACCGCTTTCCCATCTCTCTTCTCGGCGTGCACCGAGAAGGGAGACAGCAGGCCTCCGGAACACCGCCTCCTGCGATCCGGTACGGGAGAGGGGCGATAAGGTTTTTGGGGAGCGCATCTGCGCGACTGCTGGACCTTCACCGTGGCTGCGAGCGACAACGACTTCTTTGCGAACGACGACTTCTTCCCCGACACTGACGGTCTCTTCGAGGAAGACATGTCAACATCCGCTCCGTATGTTACACTATCCTCTCTGATAGGATTAGTACTTGGATTACTGTCTATAGCAATCGATTTAGATGTGATGTCTATTTTCTATAATCTCGGTTGCATGCATAGCTTCAATCATATATTGCTTGCTAGGGTTTTCACTGCTATCATGATTAGTACGTATTACATGTTGTATTTCTGGATTAACATATACGATAAAATGTCTAAATTTTCAACAGAAGCACGTGTCTGCTAACTATTGGAGCACGAGCTCCATCAAATTTGATGATGAAGCAAAGCAGAGTGTGGTACAAAAAACCAATAAACAGAAAATATGCTTGTTATGTACACTTGAAGCACATGTCTACTAAGTATTGGAGCACGAGCTCCATCAAATTTGATGATGAAGCAAAGCAGAGTGTGGTACAAAAAACCAATAAACAGAAAATATGCTTGTTAAGTACACTTGAAGCACATGTCTGCTAACTATTGGAGCACGAGCTCCATCAAATTTGATGATGAAGCAAAGCAGAGTGTGGTACAAAAAACCAATAAACAGAAAATATGCTTGTTAAGTACACATGAAGCACATGTCTGCTAACTATTGGAGCACGAGCTCCATCAGATTTGAAGCACATGTCTCCTCTATTGATTTTTTTTCACTAAGCACATGTTTGCTAACTATTGTTTTTTTCTCGAAAAGAGGATTTTCGAGAAAACAGATTAACTGCGGCGGCTAGGGTTTCTGTTCGAGAAAAGGGGGGGAAATTACTATGAGCCAATATGGTGGGTTTTGATTGGAGAAGTTTTTACCTTGGATTCCTGGTGTGATATTTTTGGAAGCTATTGCGATGTTGTATCGCTCCTCTCTTGCTTGTGATCTCCGCCCGCGGATTTGAGAGCCTAGGTTTTCCGCCGCCAACCGCCGGCGGGAGTAATTTGGTGCGGTCGTGTGGGCACCGTCTGGGCTCCCTTTGTATATCGAAGCGGAGAGCGGTTGCTGAAACGTGGTGCCCCCAACCGACGAATCGACGAAGATTGGTTTGGAGAAGAGAGCTCAAATGGAGAAGAAATCGTGCTCAACGCGAACTCGTACGAGAGATTTCCCGTGCAGTTGGAGAAGAAAGAGAGAACAAGAGTGAGGGAGGGAACTCATCGAACGGTCCCCAATCTTCCGCCGTCCGATTGGGCGTCAAGATTTGCGCCTCGAACGGGGGCGAACGGTCACTCGTTGCCAGCCAGCCTTTTCGTTCGGCCGCAATTTTGCACTCGTTGCGGGCACAAATCAGTTGTCCCTAAGTGCACTAATAATTAGTACATCAGGGAACTTACGAGAGGTTTTTAGTGTTATTTTGAGGCAGTTATGAGTGGCTTCTAAGGATGACGAGTATGTGTGACTATCTTTGAGGCATGACCTCTCAATAATTCTTTGTCGATGAGAGTTTTTCACGGGCACGAGTATGGGTTTATTCGCGGCACGACCTTGTCGGTACTTGATACATATAAGGGGCAGTACTTAGAGGCAGAATTTCTTATACATCGGAGGCACGTACAGTACGTATTTGGAGGCACGATTTTGATATAAATGGGAGATACGTCCAGTAGGGACTTGGAGGCACGACACCTTGTCGTAGTTGAGACAAATGAGGGGCACCATTTGTTATACGGACGGAGGCATGTTCAGTACATATTCGGAACCACGACTTTGATATAAATGGGAGGCACGTATGCTAATGACATGAGGCACGACAACATAGAAACTGGAGGCACGACCGAATAGAAACTGGAGGCACGACCGCATAGAAATTGGGGGCACAAGAAAATATTGATATAGAAATAGAATGATAATTGTAACAAAAATATAGGATAAAACGGGAAATGTAACCATTAACAAGTGGTATTTTCAGGGAGTACAAGCTAATATTTCTGACCATAAATTTCAACACATTAATTAAATTGACTGATCATAAATTTGAAATAAATACTACTTCAAAATTATTGATCAATGACTGATCAGGTTTACAAAAAACGAAATGAAATAATTTATGAAAAAAAATCCACAGCACCGCCCCACATTTTTGCAGTTAACTGTAAGTGCTTCATAGGAATACTTGACTGAACCCAATGATTTGTTAATCCTTCCCTGTCTGGGTCTTGTTCTATCGTTTGCTATGCTAACCTTTGGTTCAATAGTTTTTCAAGAGCTTGTTTTTGTGTATTATAGTTAGAACTCGGCAGCATGTATAAAGATTCTTCTTTCCAGGTCTCTAATTCAATCTACAAAAAATGGCAACAAAAAACTATGGTTAGTTATCAGCATACTTGTGCATCAATGTACAAAAATCTACATCGACAATGCATATTTATGTGTCAATACGTTCAAAAGGAAAACTTCGTCGTAATCATCTATTTCTTGGATTAACTTTTCACCGTTGTAGAGAAATGCAAATCTTAGAACAGCATGTGGTGATTCACCAATTTGTACTTTTGACAAATCTGATACCCAATTTATTTTGTAATTTCCCATGTGTTTGTCTCTCAATTCGTCATCTCCAAAGACTTTTTTTATTACTTCGTTCATCCTAGGCACCTGTAAAAGAATTTCATTTTGTTTAAAACAACTTAAAAATCATGTACAAATGGAATTGAAAATAAATAAATATATAAAACTTACGATTTTATTTCTATGAGAGTGGTAGTCCAACTTTATCTTTTTTGTTTTTTTAACTTTTGTTTATTCTTTTTGCATTCATTTTTTCCTTCTCTTCATTCTCAGGAGGCGTTTCTTTTGGATCAAGGATATGCAGTTTTTTCTGGTATCTGTCCAATACATACAGAGTGTAACGTTTCTCTTTCTCAATGGGAATGAATACCTGTGTGAAAAGAAGAAAAGTTTTCATTGCACATGAGAGTTCAATAATAAGTACCTGCTGAAAGTAGTTTTTTCTAGGTTACACAATTACATCTTGTTTAGACCAAAAAAAGTGCTTATCAGATTTGCTGCTAAAAGCTTGTTCTTTTGTTCTTGCTCGACGTTATGATTAAATACGGTCATAAATGGATACTTAGAAATTTCTTTTATAAAATCTTCAATAGTTTCTTCTTTGTCTTCAATATGCAGTATCGACTGCAAAAAAAGTTTGGGAAAAATTTGTTAGAAAAAACAAATTAATGTCTTTTTGATAGGCCTTCCATGTTCTCTACACTTACATCTACAAAGTATGGGCTTAGTATGAGTTTTTCACTTTATTTTGATTCTGGTTGCTTTTCCCATATATGTCATGTCATGTTTGTCTCCAGCTGATCTTGCACAAAAAGCTCTATCTAGGTCTCTCCCATAAATTTTTCTACTCTTCGCTGATGGTATTTGGCGATATTATGCATATACGAGTTCACTGCAGACGGACACAGAAATTAGAAATTTTGTTATAATGAGCAAACTGCAAACATGAATTTCAGTATGATCTGTGTTCATCACTTTGACGTTATAGTTGTAAACAAATCACTCTGCGTATTTTTTCTTCCATTCATCGCTCATGACTAATTGCATTAGCTTGGATGCATGCTCGTTGTGTTGAAAGTGATGGTCATGTTTTGGGTATGCCCATTTTCGTTTCTCCTTCTGGTTCTTCTTTTTCTCTTCTGCTGAAAAAAATTTATTTAGAAAGATCATTCCCCAGAAATCACTCCCGAACAAAGAAATAAAGAGAAAACAGTATAGTTTATTTACCGTTGCTGGTTGAATAAAAGTTGAAATCTTGCGGCTTGAATTCGTTGATTCTTCTTGGCAGTTTGCTTCCCTTGAGTTCGTTAGTTATACCAAATATCATTGTGTATAGGAACTCTGGCTTCCATTCCTCTTGTCCATCTTTATGCTGTTAGGAATTTCAATCATAAAATTGGAAACTGTCAAGTTTGAATACACGTGGACTTGTTTAGTTTCAGTAGTAGTAGTAAAATTACATTAAAATGCTCATATTCCTTTGTAAATTCTTCACCGTTCCAGTGTAATGCAAGTTTTAGCATGTAGTGTCCGCACTGTTGTATGCATTGTTTCGGAGTAGGAACTCGGACAGGCCTTGCTGCTGCTTTTTTCCAGTCTGGTTCTTCATAGTGTAGGAGTTCCTTTTCTCCGTAATGCTTCTTCATCAGTAGATGCATCCTTGCAATCTGTTGAAAAGATTGGATGCTAGTCAATGGTGAACAAAAGTATTGTATCTGGCTTTGCTTTTGTTTCTAAGCACTTACGAGTTCATCAGCGTGTGCATGATGCTCTGACCAAGAATAACCGCTATTCCTGTAATTAAGTGGGTCTAGTATGTCGAGGGATCCATTGTATTTGTTCAACACGTACAGTGTGTAGTGAGCTTCGCTGTAATGAGGTATCATGATCTGTCGTGCGCAAAGTTGAAATTATTGGATAATAAATTTTTATGGAGACTGAGCAAAAAACTTAATGAAGATGAATGTCGGTGTAAAAAGGTTTTGTTCAATACGGAACTTACCAGCTTTTTCTTTAAAAGGTTTCCTTTCAGCAACTTTTTAAATTCTACAAGTGCTTCCTCCTCGTTGAATTTTTGTAGACCTCCATCACTCACATTGAGATCGAGCGCAAACTGCATGACGGTGTGTGTTGTGTTAGAAAAAAACTATTTTAGGATAAACGACAGTGTGTATTGAGGGGTTAATACATTTGCAAATTCAATATTAAGAACAATTTTATCGCTGCTGAATAGTTCCATTTCCGTCCATTCATCTATGATACCATTCGCGACTGCGCTCTCAACTTCTGCATCTCGTTGTCGTAGTTGGCCTAGTAGTTCCTCTCTATTTAAGATATCCACTCGTTTTGAGCTTGAGAATAAAGTATCGCTGCATAAAATAAAATAAAGGTTTTTAAAAAGGTTTAGTGATTTGGAATACTTGTTTTGGTAAAAAAGCAACTTCTTACTCTCTGCAGTCTCTTTCTCCTTCTTTGCTGATGAGATATTTGTAGAGTCCTTTAGCCTTCTCCATTTGGTTGAATTCTCGAGGCTTAAATGTTGGAAATTTAGCCTTTTCAAATACTCTGCTTGATGGTCTGATTCGCCTCTTTATCGAGATTATGTTTGCTGATCTGATCTCAGACCTCTTCAGAGATAGTTCCATTTGACTTTTCAATGATTCTGGTGATTAAAAAACTGGGCTAATGTCTCTAATCATTTTTTCACTGAGTGTGCTTTCGTCCTTACTGCCTTGCTGGATGTGTATGGATTCTGCTGCACTCAAATGCAACAAAACTTATTTTCCAAATAGTTTCCTGTGTGCTGAATTCTCAATTGACTGAGCTTCCAATCTTCTTTTTTGAAGTCTTTCATCTACCAGTTCGTCTGACGCCTTCTTTCTTTGTTCCATTTGGTGTTGCTTCAACAATTTTTCCGTGATTGTGTCGTGCAAGTCTTCAATGGAACGCGTTGAGGATCTTGGGGAACGATGTTGTACGTCAACAGATATTGATGCCTGTTGATGATTGGTATTTTGTTCCGTCTCTCTTTCCTTCATCTCTTCAGGCATGCTTGGATGTGGATAATCGGATACTGAAAGTAAAACTCCGTCATCTATTAGATCTAGATCAGCAGCTGATCCTGTTACTTCAGGAGCATTTGCCTTTATCTCCGCTGGAGGAGGTGTCGCTGGATTGATGGTGCTATCTGCCTCCTTTTTATTTTCCAGAAAAAATGTTGGAGGTGGCACGTCGGACTTGAAGTTCAGGCCGTTTTCAGTTTTCTCACCCTCCTCAGGAACTGCTTCATATTCCGCTGGGTTTTCTTCTTCCTTGTTGTCTGACCCAGGGGCAGGTGATACGTCCAAAACGTATCTATAATTTCTTCTTGCTCCATGCCTCTTTTGTGTGATATTGCTATGATATTGATGAACTTTCATACACTTTTGATCATATTTGTACTAACTTATTAACTCAGTGCACCCCAGTGCCAGTTCCTGTTTTCTGCTATTTTTCTATTTCAAGTTTCCCCCATATTAAAAGTGCTCCAAAAATTCGGGAAAAATACAATAAAAAATTAGCGCAGAAGAAGCTTCGGGAATCACCGAGGTGGGGACAGAGGGGACCCACCAGGGCCCTAGGCGCCCTCCCGGCGCGCCCTAAGGTGGGGCCGCGCCAGGGGGCCGCCTGTACCCCTGGTGGCCCCCTGGCTGCCCCCTTCGCCTATATCCCTCGTGACATGAAACCCCCGTGACGGGAACCCTTTTTCGCGATCTCTTCTCTGTTCCGCCGCCGCCGCGCTTCCAAGATCGGGAGCACCAGAAGACCTCTTCCCGGCACCCTGCCGGAGGGAGGAACCACCTCCGGAAGCTTCTTCACCACCATGAATGCTTCCCGGATGAACCGTGAGTACTCCACCTTGGACCATGGGTCTATGATCAGTAGCTATGTGATGTTCTCCTCCCCTCTTTGTTCTTCATGGATTAGACCTCGTGAGCTGCCCTACATGATCGAGGCACATATGTAATCTTTCTCCTGTTGCTATGCTGAGTTTGCTGGGATCTGATGGATTATGAGACTATGTTCAGATTGTGTTTGAGTAATATATTTGATTCTACTCTTTTATATTTATGTTCTAGAGTAATTCTTGCATGTTCTCCGTTGCTGTTTATTGCTTTGGCCAAGTAGTAGGTAGTGACTCCAAGAGGGAGCATTATGCACGATTGTGGGTTCATGCCCCCTGATGACTTGCTTGAGTGACAGAAACATGAGTCTAGGGGATGTGCTGTTGCCACAAGGGAGAAAACAACGGTGCTTGTACTTGCGGGTGCAAGGATTGTTTACTTTACGCAAAGTTCTTTAATGCAGTTGTCTGTTGCTTTGAGTTTACACTTTGGGTGGGATTCGCAACTTAATACCAGCGAGATGTTCTGGATAGATATCTCAAGGTGGATGATTAGTAGGTAGATGCAGATGGATTTCGGTCTACTTGTCTTGGCGTACCGCCCATGCTTTTGAGCCTCTTCCTTTCTTTATAGCATAGTTAGCATTGGTTTGCGCACATAATCCTGTCAATTTCCCAGCTGTAATTTGTTTACCTCGCATGGCTATTTTATCGTCTTTTGGGAGAGAGACATCACTAGTGAACATCATAGGACCCCGGTCCATATTTCCAATATTGTTTACACCTTCAATTTACTTTTAGTATGTAATTTTCCGTTGCTACTTCAGATTCAGCTGGCTCTTCATTTTCCTTCTTCTCTGATACAGGGGCAGAGTCACCTGGAAGTTTGACGTCTTCTTCCTTGCCTTCGGCTTCCTCAGTCACCTCAGGAAGTTCTGAGCGTTGCACTTCTTCAGTCTTCTCTGTGCCATCTTTCTTATCTTCTTGAGCAACAGTGTGAGCCTCTTCCTGAATATCTTGAGCTTCTTTCATCTCCATCTCCACGCCAGTGCCTTTTCCTTCTTCAGCATCTTTCATCTCCTCTTCGGTAGGGTTTTCCATCTCCGCGTTCCGATCTGGTTGCATTGGTTGTTCGCTCATTTTGTGTTGCTCAAGAATGCTTATTTCAATGCTGTGTTGGTCTTGATTGCTTACTTCAATAATGCGTCAATCTTGATTGCTAATATCTTCCTTTGGTTCATTATCATCAACTACCTGTGTTTCCTCTTCATATATTTTCTCTTGTTCTACCTGTTGCTGCTTAGACACTGGCAGACCCTCATCTTGGTCCTTGGAAGCGGCCATCTCAGCAGAAGTCTTATCAGAAGATTTCCTCTTGTGAGATTGTTTCTCGACAAGGGAATCATTATGTGCTTTACACATTTCGCAAACTATTTGGCGCACTCGGCTATTCATGCTTGAGACATTTGAAAGAGTTATATCACGTGATACAACAAGTTCATTCAAACGAGACTCAATCAATTTCCTCGTGTCTTCGTCAGTCTCAGTGGACAACTTCACTTGGTACCAAGCTTCTTGGTGACTTTCTATCTTATCTTGGTTGATATAGCCTTTCCACTTTTCCATACATGGCTCAGCTTTTTCTTCGATTTCCTTCGGGACAATGTCCGTTGGGGAAACTTCCTTGGGAGTGGTGTCTCTCTTCCAGAGAAACTGAGTGATTTCAACAGCATTCCACTCGACCTCCTTAACAGGATTGGCTCCATTGGAGCCCTCTTCATATTCTCGAGCTTGAACTGGCGCAGGGGGGACGTCTTCTGTGATGGCGGGGGCAGCTTCATGTTCCGCTGGGTTTTCTTCTTCATTGTTGTCTGATCCAATGTCAGGCATCTCAGCATCCACGGGACCTACTTCAGATTCAGCTGGCTCTTCGTTTTGCTTGTTCTCTGATACAGGGGCAGGCATCTCAGACTCCACGGTAACTAATTCAGATTCAGCTGGCTCTTCATTTCCCTTCTTCTCTGATACATGTGCAGAGTCACCTGGAAGTTGTACGACTTCTTCCTTGCCTTCGGCTTCCTCAGTCACCTTAGGAAGTTCCGGGCGTTGCACTTCTCGAGCTTGAACTGGGCCAGGGGAACGTCTTCGGTGATGGCGGGGGCAGCAGACACATCTTGTGCAATGGGAGCAACGGGGGCAACATGTGGAGTAGGAGCATCTTGCTCGATGGATGGAGCAGAGGCAGCCGAGGGCTTTGATTTCAAAGATTCCTCGGTTTTCTTTTCGAGCTTCTTGGTGACTTTGGGATTTGTGGTTTCTCAACTTTCTTCTTCGCGACACTGGGGGCCGAGATTTTATCGAGAGCAACATACGCGGTAGCAGCTTGCTGTTCTCTTTCGGCAACCTGCTTGAGGCGGTGCTCAATATCATATTTTACAGAGACCAAATAGTGATGCCCATTTCCTTGGCATACTCTGCCTTCTTGTCTTCCGGGTGAGCATAAAACTCATCAACAATGCCTTCTCCTGATATTTTTCTCAAGCCTCTACTTCCTTGGCAAGTCTGTCTTGCCTCTTAGTCAAAGATTCTTTATCTTCGATAACTGTGGATTGCTTAGACACTGGAAGACCCTCATCTTGGTCCTTGGAAGCAGCCATCTGTTGTGCTGTTGCACCAAGTGAAATCTCACGTTGTTCCGCTGTTCCTTCTTCCGCTGATATCTGAAAATTCCAAACATGCTTATTGTGATGCACATTCTATGTATTTTTTAAGAAAAAGAGATGAACAATAGAGTGTAAGAATATGACCTCTTCATTTGTTGCTGCTGCATCATTATTATTTGTTGTTGCTTCTTCTTCTTCTTCTTCTTCTTCTTCTTCTTCTTCTTCTCGGTCTTCGTCCGAGACAGTTGGTGTCGGAAGGTTTCAGTCTTCTAATCCTTATTCTTCTTCTTCTTCATATGCTACATATTCGTCCTCGTCCGAGACAGTTGGTGTCATGAGGATTTTCTCTTCTTCTTGCTTATTTTTTTGTTACAAATAAATCTCTGATAGCTATTGTGTTGTTTGAACTTTTCCGACAAGGATTCTATGTCTTCCAACAATCCTTTTATTATAGTTTTATCTAGATCTTCCTCCTCCCCGGAGTCTCTAGTTTCTACTCTGTTCATTTTTTGCGCTAACTCTTTTGTCAGCTCAACAACCTCATTGAGCTTACATGAAATCATTCGGAATGTTTCTTCTGATATTCTGTCACCGCTTGGCTCTTTTGCAGTGCTTCTCGTTTCGCTGGTGTTGGCCGATCCAACGTGCTGACCTTGCTTCGAAGGTGTTGGTATGATGGGCTTGCGCCTTGTTCCTAGTTTTCTTGCCTTTGGTGGTACGAGTGCCAGCGAGGTTGAACGTGATCCTTGACCTTGCTCTGAAGGTTGTTGCACGTTGTTCTTCAGCCTTGTTTGTCGTGTTTGCACCATTTCTACTTTTAGGACCGCCGTCGAAGTTCAACATGATGCTTTGTTTTTGCTTGTTGGGTTCAAGAAAACCCTGTCGTTGGTTGCTTTCCAAGTCTGCATTGTTTACAACACAGTGAAACTTGTCAGATTTGAAAGGTTGTTACTATAACAGGGAGTCTAAAATTCGACAAAATGTAGAACCAAACCTGTAACTTGCCAAATTTGTAGTCATCTGGCCTGTATTTTCCATCAATGATCATGTCTGCTTTACTTATTGCCCTTAGATCAGTCTCAAGCAGATGGTTTACTCGAGGCGTCTCCTTGTTCTTGTTGGTTTTCTATGCGATTTTTCTCAATGTTTTAGGGTTCATAGGGACCAGCAGTGTGTCAAGGTACATAATCACTGGTGCGAGTGCCAAACCCTCAATGTGCTTTGTGTTCTTTAGTTCTGGACTGTGTTCTTTCCAGTTTTAAGCTCCTCTACTAATCTCTTCAACGATGAGCTGGCAGAAATCTATTTTTGCCATCTTTTGATAGTCCAAATCTCCTTTAACCATTGAGGCTACTCTGTTAAAGTGAGGACTGCTATCTGCAAGAACAACCTTTTTGAAAAGGATGATGAAGAATATTTTAATTTATAGCTTGTCTGATTCATCGCTGACTTTTGTGGCTTCAACTGCTAGCTTGTCCATCAGCCATTTAATTGTCAAACTCTCTTGTTTCGGCGTAGGAATGAACCCAAGCTCTTTGTTTAGATCGTCCTTTGAATGATTATTTTGCGGCCTTGGTGCAGAATCTGTGTTTCCGTTTGGGAAGTCAAACAAGAGATGGATGGCATCTTTGGTAATGTGAATCTCCTTTTCTTCCCCGAAACTTATGGTCATGTCGTCTGTGTCTAGTTTATCGTATAGGTATGACAAGAGTGGTCTATAGATGCACGAGGATATTTTGCAATTATCTATGGTGCCAAATCCTGCAGATCTAATTTTTGCTTTATGACGATCTTCTAGTAATTTCCATGCTTGAAGGACTTTGTTGAATGTTCCTCCTATCTTGATGCCACATCTGCCCACTTTTGCTATTTCTTCGTCTTCGGCAACGCTTGTTGCTTCCGACTTCTTTTCTCTTGTCTTTCTACTCTTAACTTGATTGGCGCTTGTTTTCCGCTGATTTAAATGGAAAGGGGTTTGTGAGACACAAACGCATTTTCAGTAGTAAACCAAGTAAGCAGCAAAAAATGTGCAGGAAAATGAGCTTTTACCTCATCTTCGTGCTTCCATTCTTCATCCTCTTCGTCACGCTGCAGCCGCTTTCATTTTTTTCCCTTCTTCTTAAGCTCTGGTTCTTCCTCTGCTGGTGCCATAACAGAAACAGGCTGTGGATTTTCAATATCATGCTTGTGCTTTTGCCTTTTAGCTCTTTGGATATCAGGAAGTGGTTCTTGGTGTAGCTCTTGTGCCATTGTTTCTGACTGCTTCATGGACTTACTTTGTTTTTCTTTCAATTTCTTCCTCCCTGTGTAAGGAATTATTTCCGGGCTTGGTTCGACAGATGGTTCGATATTCTTATTTCGTTGCCTCGTTTTTTCAATTGGACGAGGAGATATGCTAGCTCTATCTGAATATTGTGTTTTCAATTCTGACAACACTGCTTGAAGATCAAATTGGCCGTTATCTACTCAATTGTTAGCAAACAAAAAAGCCTTGTGATAGAATTCTTGATATTCAAGAAAATGAAAACAAAGTAGTTAAATATCGTAACGATAATTTTTTTAAGCTTCCATCTAAGAAGCGCTAGGCTCTTTGTGCTACTATATGTACAAGTTGCTAACGACTGTAAAAATACACGAATCGAAATTACTTGGGAACATTAAAACATGATTTTCAAGGTAACAGAGTTACTCCGACGGTTAGGGTTTCTGTTCGCAAAAGGGGAGAAAATACTATGTTGACTCAAGAAGGGGGGATCTGGACGCAGAATTTTTTACCCTCGATTGCTTGTGTGGTGGTTGTCGAATCGATCCTGATGATTTGTTGCTGTTGGTTCTGATTTCCGCCCCCGGATTTGAGTCATCCGAAGCCGTTGATTGGCGGCGGGAGGAATTTGGTGCCGTGGGGCACTGTTTGAGGCCAGCGGTTGCTGAAGCGCGGTATCGGGCGTGCAACCGGCGAAATTCATTTCAAATTCTACTGGGGTGTGCTTTGGTTTGGAGAAGAGAGAAGAATCGAAGAGAGCGTGCTCGATGTGAACTTGTTTGAGATTTTCCATGCGGGTGAAGAAGAAAGAATCTTCAGCCTTCCATTAGTGGTACCATCTATAGGTTACTTTGATGCACGACATTCTGGCACTTTCGAGCACGAAGGTGGTATTTACAGGCAATACCAATTAGTGCTTCGGGGCAATGATGAGAGATATTGACGGGGCACGACTACAAGTTATTTTGACGCGCGACATTGCGGCACTTTGGGGCACGACAGGTGGTATTTTTAGGCAATACCAATTAGTGCTTCGGGGCACCGATGAGATATTTTCACGGGGCACGACTATGGGTTCCTTTGGCCCACAACATTGTGTTACTTTGGGGCACGACAGGTGGTATTTTCAGGCAATACCAATTAGTACTTCGGGGCAATTATGAGAGGTTATCACGGGGCACGAGTATGTGTTAGTTTGAAGCACGGCATTGTGGCACTTTGGGGCACGACAGGTGGTATTTTCAGGCAATTATGCCAATTAGTCTGATGAGAGGTTTTCCCGGGGCACGAGTAAGGGTTCCTTTGACGCACGACATTGTGGAACTTTGGGGCAATACCTATTAGTACTATCACAAGCAAGGTCATAAATTTAATAAAGCCATAGTCCTAAAGCTAATGCAAAATATTGTTGTCAATGGAGAAACATAAAAACAAAGAAAGTAGACTGATTTTCGCGTACAAGGGCACAAGTATGGGTTAGTTTGAAGCACGACATTGTGGCACTTTGGGGCACGACAGGTGGTATTTTCAGGCAATTATGCCAATTAGTCTGATGAGAGGTTTTCCCGGGGCATGAGTAAGGGTTCCTTTGACGCACGACATTGTTGCACTTTGGGGCAATACCTATTAGAGCACGGTCAGAAATTTATTAAAGCCACAGTCATAAAGTTAATGCAAAAGATTGTTGTCAATGGAGAAACATAAAAACAAAGAAAGTAGACTGATTTTTTTAATTGTTCAAGGCTCAAGGATTCTCTAGACTGGAAGTAGATACCATAAAAAGGTTAATGTTATTTCTTACACAGCGGCTTACACAAAATATTATACACGTCCGTCCATTAACATCTAACTGTAGCACTGGCTTACACAAGAGATGATACACGTCCATCAACATCTAACTGTAGCACTGGATTTCAGCATCTCCAATCAAATGGTTCCCTCAGAAAACTGAGACTGTCCAAATGCATGTTCTCTAAATCAAAATCTAGGCGCTCACAAGTTCTTCCAATTGTAAGCGTAGCACAATTAGAAGCCCTTTTATCCATCTCAAACTTGATTTCTTGCTTCCTGTAAAACTCAGGCATGCATACTTTGTGGGAGCGGGAAGGGTGGAACTTAAGCCTGATGCTCTGTAATATCTTCGCATTGAGAACAAAGAACTTTACAAATTCAGTGTTATTCTTTGTGACTTCATAGTTCTCCAACGTTAATGTCTTTAAACAAATGTCATGCCCTTTGAGAAACACCTTGTGCTTTCGACTCCAAGTATTTGTTGCAGTTGGCTCATTGTAATAATGTCCCTGAATATTCACGAACATTGAAAATAGAGTTTGTCAAAAGGAGCAAATGGTTAATTATCGTACGCTATCAACGTGCTTGAAATTTGTGTGAAAACATCACCTGAACAAACAAGTTCTCCAGACATGGAAAGAATTTCAACATGCAAATAGCCTCATCTAATTTGAACCACCTCATCATTATGAACAAGGTCTTAACAGAATGCACCACCGAAGATAGGTTGTCTATGGACAAACGCTTCATTGATCACATAACATAATAATATTTTGAAGTGATAGGTATTTGATATGAAACTTGTACGCAACAAAGAATGCAAGTGAAAGTATCGTGGACAGAGACAGTACCTGATTAACAGTAGAACCAAACACAATCTTATGCTCTTCGTAATCACAAAGTCTCCCCAATGTCTTAAGTTTAGGTGCACAGATGATAGTTATTTGCATTATCGATACATAAGGATAATGGAACAAGTTTTCAAGAGAAGGCGCGTTCTCGATGATGAGCTCCCCTTTGTTGGAGTGGATGCCAATGGTTGTAAGGTTACGTGAATTTATTCATACACAGGGGAATTCAAATTCCATGTCTTGAACAAGCATCAAGCATTCCAGTGCAGGACAAGTAGAATGGATAAGGCTAACCAATGAGACTTCTGACATTTGTACTTTCACAAGCGAAAGTCTCTTAACCAATGGTAGTTCAAGCCTTTCCACAAGATTGTCTGGTAGTTTGCACATGGCAAAGCAGGCGGTGTGGAGAGAGGACAATCGCAAGATGGACAACGGTGGTGAGGGTGTAAATGAAGGGCATGTGTGTATTGTTCTGTCGTCGTAGAAATCAAGAACCTGGATGTTGTTCAGTTTTTCGGACTGAAGCCAGGCGTCGAAGAGCCTGGCTCTGCACTTGAGGTAGCACGCTGGGATGCGCAGGCAGTTAATGGGACCACGCTGGGATACGCTAGCATTTCGGAAGGTTGGAATCATTACAACGGAAAACAGAAATTATAGGAATCTCACGACAGTCAAGATTGAGAGGTGCGGCACGCCATAGAGGGCTCCAATGAGATGCGAGCACCTGGGTGCGGATGCCATCCTTTTTGGGAAGACGGGAGATGATCTCACCAAGTACGGCTTCGGGGAGGTTGCTGATGCGGTCGTCTTGAGATCCAGGCTCGTCGTTTATCTCCGAGTTCCCGTGCTCCGGATCTGGATATATAAAAATTGGCTCTCGGTTTGAAGATCTGGCAAAATGACTAGGCTAGAAGATCAAACAAGGTTAATTGGAAGAAAAAATGAGTTATGTGATGATAGAAGAGGCATCATTGTGACGCCGCCGATAAAGCGACTCTCCTCTTCTTCTTCTTGGTGGTTGCGGCGGCCGAGTTCATCTTGTCGGATTCCCGCCGCCTCTGCGTTGAATCTGTCTGGAAGGGGGTGGATCTGGGAAGAGGACTAGGGTTAGTGAGAGTGGGAGACGGAGAACAACAGGGGTAGCGGAGGTCGAGAATGAGGTTGTCTCGTGTCGAGCAGAAGCCGAAAGAGCGCCACGTGTCGAGGTTGTCACGTGTCGAGCAGAAGCAGAAAGTGCCGAGGCACGAATCTCCTTCTGCAGGAGGCACGAACGTGCATCTCGCCGAGGCCCGAATCTTCGTCCGCGGGAGGCAAGAATGCGCATCTAGCAGAGGCACGAATCTGCTTTCGCGAGAGGCACGATAGTGCATCTGATGAGATGTATTCGCGGGGCATGAGTAACGGTTCCTTTGACGCACGAAATTGTGTCACTTTGGGGCACGACAGGTGGTATTTTCAGGCAATATACCAATTAATCTGATGAGGAGGGCATGACTATGGGTTAGGTTGAAGCACAACATTGTGGCACTTTGGGGAAATACCTAATAGTACTTCGGGGCACTTCTGAGAGGTTTTCACGGGGCTCGACTATGGGTTAGTTTGAAGTACGACATTGTGGCAATACCAGTTAGTACATTCGAGGTACATAAAGTTAATCTTTGGGGCGGTCACATCTTTGTGTTAGTTTGGAGCATTTGAGTGTCGACCAAGTGGTAGTTTGGGGCACTCAGTTTAAAAAAGTCAGTCATTCGAAGCACGACCACGTGTACCTTTGGGGCACGATTAACAGGTTCTATAGTCGTCAACCTTTGGGGCACGAACAAGACCATCTAGGGCTTCAGTGGTTCGAGACCAAAATATATGTTTTCATTGTCATATTTTTGTAGATAAATTATATTCATGTGTTGGTTTAGGTGAATGGAAACCACTCCATTTATAAAAGATACAATACAAAGAAAGAAACATAGGAGAAAAACAGAGGCAAACAACAATTAACATAGGATTAGCTTCATTAAAAGGATTCATCATAGTCTGATAAATGCATCAAGAAGCAGAGCTGATGCCTTCCAATAGAAGCAAAGTAAACAAGGTCAAGCGGCTGAACAGTCCGGTGTTACACTGCTTCTTGATAGACTTGTAAGAACAAAATACAGATAGATGCTGCTACTAAGAACGACAAACAGATGCAAGATAAAACGACAGAAGAACTATAATTGTAAAAGCTTTCTTGAGCATATCAGGGTTGATCGATGCTCTCAGTCCTCCTTGCGAAGCTTGCTGAGGCGCAACGACCGACGAACTCCTCCCTCCGGGATCTGCTTCAAAGCTCTTTTTCACTTCTTTTCATTGGACTTTACGCCCGTGTCCTCCTGCGTTGCTGACGCAGAGATCTCCTGCTCAACTGGCGCAGCTGGGATGCGTAGCACCGGCAGAGCGATCACCGGCACTTCGACCTTCTCTGCGAGGTAGTCACGACACATCTTGTCCCGCGGCTGGTACATGACCCAGCGCGCCCGTAGCACAGGATCGGGCGATTGCGTAGCCTCGCGAAACGCCCAGATAAGGAAATCTGTAAGCGGTCCTGGATGATTGGGCATGCGTGCCCTTTCTTCTAGTGTGGCAACCTTCCAAATCGAGCGCGCGTGGTTCACAAGCATAGGTATGCTACTGAACCAGGAGGTAACCTCTGTCGCCTCTGCAAGCTTCTTCTCATCTCCGGCGTAGATCTTCTCCAGACCGGCCTGCCAACCCAGCCCAAACGCCATTATCGTCGAAGAAGATGAAAAGAATGGAGAGAAGTGCAATGGTTGCGGTGGATGAAGAAATGTGGAGAAGGAAAGGAAGTAGTGGTAGCGAAGGAAAGGAGGTAGTGGTGGATGTATTTATTAAATGAGGTTGTCAGAATTCGAGGAGCCGCCTAGAAGCGGAATGGACGCATGGTATGAAGCGGAATGGTCGCATGATGCATTTGACAACCATTAACATGAATTAGCGGCACGACTCAGCACGAGAAAGAGGCACGAGACAACATGATTTAGAGGCACCAAAACTCAAGAGTTTTACTTATTTGAAAAAACCGACCGACTATTTCTTATTTCCTTTTGTCTCCGCTGCTTCACATAATAAAGTACTAGATAGGACGCATGAATCAGAGGCACGATCCTACATGGTTCAGAGGCACGTACCTACATGAAACAGAGGCAAGAAGCCAAATGAATCGGAGGCACGAGTTTTACTTATCTGAAAAATCCGGAGGACTTGTCTCAGCTGTTTCACATAATAAGTACTAGATAGGATGAACGTATACAGATGAACAAGAGGCACGACCCACCGACTGAGATACACGACTTCACATGAATAAGACATGCACGACTTGTGATTCCGAGGCATGTTTTTATCAAATTCCACTGAGATACCATAGTGCAATAACAAGACGAGGCACGAATTCACACACATAAATCGGAAGCATGTTTTTGTACAATTCAGAGGCACGACGAAATAACATTACGAGCCACGACTAGTAACTTAGACGAGGCACGAACTGAGACAACTAAGTGACACGACGACAAATAATTCGGAGATCACGCATTCACTGATATATCATCACATGTTGTCTTTAAATTTAGCCAATCTCCAATTTATCATAACTATAACATTTGACTCACAATCCTTAGCAAATTACACAACCCCGAATCTATCATTATTACATTTATCATGTACGACCTGCAACAAGTGCCCTCAGGCATCAAAAAAATATTTTGGCATCAAAGGAATTACACTGAAGATAACTGCTAATAATCCACCACGATTTTTGAATGTAAGAAGCACCATGCTAGTTCTCCAAAAGATGTTGCTTGAAGAAATCTGCTGAAATCTTCCCTCTTGAACTCAATTTCTCCATCCAAACAAATTTTGTAGGATGCCGGTATGTTCACATATTCATCTATTCCACAATCTTCCATATTAGCTTCAAGGGTTGCACGACCATGACGAGGAATATGAACAAATTCCATCAAACTTGATACCACAATAGATGGAATTTGCTGGATAAAAAAGAAACAAACTAAAAGTAAGATTAAAAAAATGAAATTTACTTATCAGCAACATAAATTTAAAGTCAAACTGACCAACACATGATTCGCAACATCGAGGCCGCTGAATCTGTGCACAAAAGGACGGCACGATATGAAGCTGTCACTGAACAGTTCGTCTATCAGGGAATGAAACTGCCGATAGTTAAGGTAGACTTAGCGAGTGTAAACGCAGCCATCAAGAAGCTCCATATGGGACGGATCAAGATCCATATGCTTAGCAGCTAAAAAAACACACAATAGTCAGACTGGCTATAAATTTGAAAAATAAGAATGGAGTTTTTTACTAAAACAAATAGGTAAGTAACAAATCAGAGTACAAAACCAACTTACCAAACCAAGGATAAGGAATTAATAATTCTTCACCCCGATAAATATCAACACATAGTACCATGCCGTAAAATTGAAGAGTAACCACAACTCTGTCGCCCGGAGAAAGTCCATATTCATAAACTAATTCCTTCCAACCAGGACCATGGATTTCACTCCTCGAACGACCATGAATGAATTCTACCTCATAAGTATTTTCCTGATCAGTCTGTAACGCAAGAACATCTGTTGGAAGCCCCGCCTGAACACACTTTGACTTGCAGAAATTGATGTACCATGCAAGATACTGAGTCATATTACAAGGAACAACCCATAAAACAAAACAAATATCATCCACATTAGCAAGATACAATATGTTGTAAATAACATCACCCCAATATTTCCACCATAATAAAAATAGTGTTCTAAAAAATTGAGGAAAATACCCCACGACTAGAATAGCGATCATCTAACACAATAGTGAACTCAAGAGACCCATCTTCAGCGCGACAGACACTGCGCGGACAACCACAATAATAACAAAAATCCCCAGACATAGCTGCAAAAATTTCTGCAAAAAATTCAAAGATCACATTATGACAACATTAAAAGTTACTGTTTAGCATAGTTGAAAGTTGACACTTGATAGTGTTCTATTCCCCTCCCATTAATCTCCATATCCCACAAATCAAATTGGAAACCAAGCAGTAACATCTAATTAACCAATGTAACATCCCAATTTTCTAAATTCGGATGTTAATAGATCATCATATGCATGTCATGCTGAAGTTTTGCATTATTTGGATTCAATGAATATTTTAAACATTTTTCAACTTAAGACAATTTATTGGAGAGGATATAATATGACTTACCCCCATTTTTGAAATGTTGGAAAATACTCCCTCTGTTCCAAAATAACCGTCTCAACTTTGTACTAGCTCTAGTATAAAGTTGTACTAAGGCTACGACAGTTATTTTGGAACGGAGGGAATAGTTAAAATATTTTCTGGAGACTTTTTAATTTTACTTTGGGGTTATAAATAATTTCTAAAAATATTTTGGGAATTTATTTATGCTCCGGTAAAATTTTAAAATCATTTTTGGAGTTTTTCGGTATTTTTAAATTGCCGGAAAAGTATTTAAAAATAAGTTTCAATTTTTTTATTTTTATTGAATATTTTGGTAATGCCAAAAAATCAATTTTATTATTTTAAAAGTTTTTGTGAAAACAGAAATTAAAAATAATTATCCGTTATTTTTCTAAAATTGTTTTGGGCCTAATGGACCTGTTTTGTTGTTATTACGCTAGCCATTTTCGATTTGGTTTCGGATTAAAAAAAAAATCCGCGGAGCGGGTTATAAAAACCCGCGGACTCGCGGGCTCTAGGGTTTCGACCCGTTCCGCCGCTGCCCTTTTCGCCGCCGGCCGCCTCGGACCGCCGCCGCCGCCGGCCGCCCCGCGCCTTGCCTAGCCGCGCCACCCCGCCACCCCGCGCCGCCGCAGGCAACAGGTCGCCCCGCGCGCCGCGCCGCGCCGCTGGCTGCTGCGCCGCCGCCGTCCGCCGCCGCCCACCGGCTTGAGACCGCGACCAGATCTGGTCAACCGTCGGCCAGGGACCCGATCGTGTTTTTTTGCAAAGTTTTATTTACGAGTAGGTCCTTTTTGCAGATTGGACCACGATGCCACCCCGGTACCGTTTTCGCGGTTACTATTTAACCGTAGCTCGGAATTAAGTGATTCCAGTTGCGTTGCGACCGTGTCAAAAAGTTCTAGCCAGTAGAGGAAGTTTTGCTGAAGTTTGAAGTTTTCAAATTTGAATCCCAAGAAGATTCAAATTTGAGCTTTCAGTAGCCGTATCTTTTAAACGATGCGCCCGTTTGCGCCGTTTCTTTTTGCGTTAGTTTTCTTTTGTCGAGTACTTTAAGTTTACCTTTTGTTAGGCAAGTTTTTCTACTGTTCTTTGTATGTTTATTCTTGTCTGTGCATATTTGTGTTGAATATTTGTTGATTGGTGCTATGTTTGCTCATATAGATTGTCCGGAGTGTGCTGCTTCGTTTTGTGAGGATTGTGACCGTCAGGAGCAGGATCAAGGCAAGTCATACATTGACCATATCACAACATATATTTTTACTTATGCATGTAGCAAATATCACCTTATGCATGTGTAGGAAGTTTTATATTATTATTGCTGCAAACCTGGTAGGGTAGCCACATGATCTCATCCTGTTTGCTTAGACAACCTAGCACGTGCTTGCTATATATATTTGCTATGCTTGTACATGTGGATTGGTTTGAGATTTCATTGAGCTATGTGAGGAATTAATGACTTCACTAGCAAACTCTTAATTAGAATACACCTCTGGAAGGGTAGGGAGTGCTTCCTGGGGTCTTGTGCCTTATCTAAGGGCGAGACCAGGTTGTACCCCTAATGGTTGGTTTTGGTGGTTGACAGTATGTCAGGGTAACTACCATCTGAACGTAAGTGGGCGCCGTCCAGGCTCAAAAAGATCAGACATACTTGGTGACTAGGAGCTTCCATGTACAGCCGCTGGCCATATGGGCTCTAGCTTAGTTGAGTACGATGTTGGAAGCCTCTCCCGTGCAAAGCTAGCAGATGTAGATGAGATAGGTGGTACCGGCTTGCCGTTGGGTGTAGGTGACCTCTTCTGAAAGACTTCGTGTCAATCTTCGAGTTGAGTCCAGCGGGAAAAGTGTACTAACCTCTGCAGAGTAAAAACTAATCATGATTAGTCGTGTCCCCGGTTATGGACATCCTTGAGCTACTAGACATTACTGTTCCTGGAGGATCTTGACATATGAATCACCATAATAATTTGAGTGGACAAGATTTAATAAAGGGTGTGGATTGGAACTGGTGTGCCCAGTTCGATCTTAAGTAGTAAGTTAAACTAAAATTTTGACTAGGTAGATTGGAAAAAATCAGTTTTCTGCAAAACAAAACCATAAGCCTTTCCTTTGACTTACCTTGCATGTAGCGATAGGTTCGTTATATCCTTTTTCGTGTGACTTGCCGTACAAATCAGATGTACTGACCCGTTGTCGGGATGTAACCTTCGGTCTTGCAGGTTTTTCAGACGACCAGTAAGGTGCGTTTAGGGTTGCGGGTCTACACTCAGCATGTTCGCTTGTGGATGTTGATGGGACTCCTCGTTATTTGCTTTTGCTTCCGCTATATTTATGTTGAATAAGCTAGCCTTGAGCTATGACTTGTTATTTATTTTATTCTGGATCATACGTTGTAATAATGATGCACTTGTACTTTGATATACATCTATGATACTGTGTGTGCCAGCGAGTTCTATCCAGGGACTGGCACTTGATCATAGAGACTTCAATTCTATGTGAATTGGGTTGTTACAACCAAGGAAATCGACGGACGAACTAACCACCACAATAATAACAAGGTATATCAAAAGGATCTTCATCGGCAAAACAAACTCCACGCGGAGCACCGCAATGGTAACAATAATCCTCCCTCATTTCTGCAAAAAATTCAAAGAACATATTATGACACCTCTTACTAGTACTGAACCCAATTAAGATTGGTGCAAAGAGGGCAAGACATGCTGGGCTACATCATATGACAAGGTGAAAGGTGCGTATTACAATTATGATATAACAACACAAAGTAATAGTCCGTTAGATCTTATTTCAACGTGTTGATAGGTCGACTTCCTCCTCTGATTATCTTAGCTTAATCAAATCTACGAGCAGCCTCGCCGACATCCCTCATAGTCTAAACGCTCCCGGGACGCGCAAAGCCTCTAAGCGCTCCTTCTTAGATCTATATTGTTACTTTGGTCTTCGCACCGTAAGCATCTTTTGGTCTCGGTGATCGAATCGAATTTGACACAGCGCGAACCGTAATTTTCAGGAAGAGGATGCTTAGAATAACATCGAAAAATCAATTGGGTGTCGGAGATAAAACGGACGAACCATGCATTGATTGAGATGAAAGAGGAGCACAAGAGGAACAAGAAAGCTAAGATGTGCTTGTTCTTAGATTCGTTTAGATCTATATCGTTACTTTCGTATTCGCACCGTAATTTCCAGGAAACACGGGTATATATTAATACAAAGGAAACAAGCCACATCGAAAAATCAATTGGGTGTCGGAGATAAAACGGACAAACCCTGCATCGAGATGGAAGAGGGAGCGCAAGAGGAAGAACAAATCTGGTGTGAATAATGTGAGCCGGAACAAATAAGATTGAGATTGAGATGAAAGACGCAGATCAAGAGACCATTATAACTGACAAGTGGGTCCTACACATGAGACCATTAGGTTGACATTGAGATTGAGGTGTTTGCAACAGTTTTTTGGAAGACCTACATCAGAAGCACGAATCCACAAACCTAAGAGACACGACGTGTTCGTATTCGTGCCTCCGAGAAGCATGGTGTCGTGCCTCCTTATGTCACTAGTACGCCAACACTCTTTTGCAGGGTATCGCTTGCGAAGATAAAACCAGAGGCACGTCTCGGCATTAATTGGAGGCACGACAACACATCATAAAAACGCACGATTTGTGCTTCTGTGAGGTGTTTGCAACAGTGTTTTGGAAGACCTACATCAGAAGCACGAATCCACAAACCTAAGAGAAACGACGTGTTCGTATTCGTGCCTCCGAGGTGCATGGTGTCGTGCCTCCTCATGTCACTAGTACGCCAACACTCTTTTGCAGGGCATCGCTTGCCAAGATAAAACCAGAGGCACGTCTAGGAATTAATAGGAGGCACGACAACACATCATAAAAACGCATGATTTGTGCTTCTGTGAGGTGTTTGATTCGTGATTTGGAATACCTACATAAGAAGCACGAATCCACAAATCTAAGAGCCACGACGTGTTTGTATATGTGCCTCCAAGGTTCATGGTGTCGTGCCTCCTCATGTCACTAGACTTTCAGGGTATCGCTTGCCAAGATAAAACCAGAGGCACGTCTAGGAATTAATAGGAGGCACGACAGCACATCATAAAAACGCACATGGTAACACCACAAAGAGGCATGATTTGTGCTTCTTGTGAGGTGTCTGATTTTTCCATGTCAGGTTTTAACTTAGGTCTCTGAAGACCATTAGCAAGCACGCGTCAACTAAAATAAGAGTCATGACTTGTGTTTGTGTGCGGGTTCATTCGTTTCCAGTATTACTTGAGTACTACATCTGAACAACATTTGTTCTCACGACTCGTAAAAAAATTGACAACTTTAGTACAACTAAACAAGTATTGCTTCTTCAATCTTCACCTATTCAATCTGCTTTCTTCAACTTTCTGCTTTCTTTCTCATCGTCCTTGACTGCTTTTGCTGCATAAGTGTAAAAGAAAATAATCATTAGTCTTTTGCAGTCTTTTATTGAAATAGATTTTTGTTTAAGCCGCCTTTTTACCTTTCAAACTTCTAATCGTACTTTTCACCGGTACCAAACAGTCTCCATTCCTTTATTTCTCTTTTTTTGCTAGATTCTTCACATTCTGAAAGTCGATCCAAGGTCTGTCTGGTTAGAGTGGTATTTGATTGTGCTGTAAGTGGCGGAGAATGGTCTCCGTAAGCTCTTGTTGATGTTGTTGTTTGTGCGTGTGCTGTTTCTTGTCCCGTGCTTGCAGAGAGTTCTACATCTGGTGATATCGGTGCGTAGGTGTTGTGGGCCATTTCAAATATTTCGCCTTCTTCTCCTCCTTCCATTTCCTAGCTTCCTCTTTCAACCTTTTTCTCTCTATTACTGCTGGGTTTAATGAACATATCGTTTGCGTGTGTCCTTTAGTCTTGCAACGGCCGCATGTTGGTAGGGCTTTGCCACCTCTTCCCTTCTTTTTGGAACCGTCTTTCAATCGGTCTCCTCTTCTCGTGCCCTTGGAGAAACTCATTGGATGGTTTTTGAGGGTTATGGTGGCAAGGTTGTTTGTCGTTGGTTCCTCAATTTCTACCTCAACAAGTGCTGCCATCACTTTAATTTTTGTCTCTCGCATGCACTCCATTAGAAAATTGTATGATTTGTCTTTTTTGCAACCATGTGAGCAGAGTTCTGCCATTTCTGTGTAGGCCAGGCTGAACCTCATAGTTTCTTCTTGTTCTCTTTTCATGACGTTTCCTTGACCAGTGGCCATCGATTTCAAGCTCTCTGATAAGTTCCATGTCCATCTAGGGTTGATAAAAGATTTTGGAAGCTGATCCACCATACCAGTTTGATCCATGACTTTAAGCACATGGCAGCACTGTATGCCATCCCTTTGCATCTTATTGCAAGTGCAATTGTACACTTCCTTCTGCTCGTCAACATCAACCCTGAATTCAGATCTTTCGAACTCCTCGCCAGGGTATGGTTTACCATCTTCCGATGGAATCCTTTTCAACTGATACTGTCTTCCTTTAGCAAGATCACTGCACTTGTAGTACATCCTGTTATGTAGCTCTCGCTGGAATTTCCTAAATATTTCATTGGTGTAAATTTTGCTTGCTTCTCTTTCGATTGGGAATCCAGTCTGTATTAAAGGTGTCTTCTCCAGTGTTCTGTACCTCCTCTTGTCCAGCGTGGCAAGGCAATTTTGATGGATTAAATCATAAGCAGCAACAAACTTTGCAATCGTGTCTTTGTGGTACACGTAACATTTCCACATTGAGTTTGTGCTTTCACTCCGTCCCGTTGTTGTTGTGAATGGATAGAAGAAATCCTTGAAGTAGGCTGGTACCCAGAATGCCCTGATCTCCCATAGGGATCTTAAGTGTGTGTTACCTTCTGCATTGTTTCTCAAAATAGCTGCTTCCCATGCTCGTTCAAACTCATCAGGATTTTGTGAGTTTTTGCTTATTAGAGCGAGTTCATTAAAAAAATGGGTATTGCGCAAACACTGTTGCGTTATTTTCCTTCATGTTTTTCCTAATGTGCCACCAACAGAACCTATGCTTGGTGTTTGGAAGTATGTCCTTTATTGCCTTCTTCATCGCCGCGTCCTGATCCGTTATTATGAATTTCGGCTCCTTTCCTCCCATCGCCTCGAAAAATGTGCTTAGGATCCACTTGAATGACCCTATTTTCTCGTCCTTCAGAAGGCCTATCCCGAAGAGGACTGTTGACCCATGGTTGTCAACCCCTATTGTTGGTGCAAATGGTAGGCCATATACATTGGTGGAGAAAGTTGTATCAAAAGATATGTACTCTCCATATAGAATATAGTTCATCTTGCATAGTGAGTCAGTCCAGAAGAGGCTTCGTACTGAATTGTTCTCGCCTGTCTCTTCCACATGGTGGAACCCTAGTCTAATTTTCTGTAGACCTGCAAATAATTTCATAGTGTCCTCAATATCGGTGTTACTTTTTCTAGCCTTTTCATTGCAGGAAATGTTGCTTATGTCAATCGTGTCAAACATAATATGTCGCCTCTCTTTGCCCATCGCAGTGAAGACCTGCATCACCTTCCTTGGTTCTAGCTTTGCTTTCTGCAACACTGATATGAAAAACTTCTCCTGTGGGGTCATCTTCTTGTAGCATCTCATGAACTTGAGCATTCAATCTGATGGGTGAAGCTCGTGATTGTGCTCAAGCCGTACATTGCGAAGGCTCCATGATCCTGTAATTAAATATCTCTTCGCTGTTATCTGCACGGGGCAGCCTGTCCTCATCAAGCAGTTGCTCCTCCTGTGCTCTACTATCCTTCTTGTTGTCCTGTTATCTCCTGACTTTGTGCATTCGAAGACTTGCTTATCGAGCTCATGGTCAATTCCTGAGTTTCTGCTGGTCGATTTCCTGACTGCAAAGCCCACTTTCCTGGCATACGTGTAGAAGAAATTGAATGCCTCATCCCTTGACTGGAAATGCATGCCATCCTCTGGTGTGCGAGCTTATGTCAACTCCTTGATGGACGAGCGCATGTCACCTTTGAACATGTCATCCATATCCTTCTCTTCCTGTGATGGTTGCCCCATGTCAATGTTATCAATAGTATCATCATCGCTCTCACAAACGGCATCATCAGTTTCGACAACACAGGCGATAACATTTTCTTTAGAGCTGCTGCAGCTCTGTTGTTTGTCATATGTGACATCGCTGTTCGTCGATGGTCTCCAGTCCATCACTGATTCTGTTTCCAATCTTACAGCATGTTGTGTTATATTCTCTGCTTCATTGAATTGTGATACTTGTCCAACAAAATCTGTTGCACTGTGGTAGCTGCCGACACAGATTTCTTGCTGTTCTATAGGTTACTTTCCATTCAACATGACCCGGTCTTTCTTTGAACCCGATGTTCTGCCCTCCTTCTCCGTCAAGACCTGTGCACATAGCATACAATAAAATTAGGTATTCACAGGCAAGGGTCATGATTTTTATACTTTCAAACCGCGTCTGTCATCACTGAGTGAACATGTGACAATAAACATTTCCTACTAGTACCACCATTCCCTCCTTACATTCAAGTGAGGACCTCACTGATCACACATACAAAATTTCGACCTCACATTTAGCATGGATCCTGCCTATTATACTATTATTTAACCGACCGTATGACTCACTGATTAATGCTGAGTTCATGGCTGTGTTGTTAGTTTGCTTGGTAAAATTGCGTCCTGTAACAAAACAGAAGATCGTACTTGTGTTGTTACCTCTTTTCTCTGCTCATTCTCATTTAGAGTACATCTTGGTGTCGTCGTCATACGTGTACTGGTCAGTTGGCTTACGATTCTGTATGCCATCAGTGACACTTTGCAGTTCCCTTTCACGTTGACTGCCACGGGTGATATTCGCAAATCTACATTGTCACTACTTTCTCCAGTCTGCCGTTGGAGTTTTTGTCGTTGCAACATGATTTCAGGGCTTGGATTCGCTCGTCGCTTCTTTCTTTGATCGTAAGCCTGTGTGTATGTCAAATATCAGTGAATAATTATATGCTGTCAGAAAAAAGAGAAATATAAATGTTGTTGTGCAGTAAAGTTTCTTACTCCAACTTTTATTGTTGTTTCTGGAATCTTGATTGTTGCGTGTACCGTGCTTGTAGCTTCATCGTGTGCGCTTTCACCATTTTTTTGTTGACCCTGCGATTCTTCATTCACATCGAACCCTCAAGCTATCCGTCCGTCAAACAGTATGCTATCCGCTAAGGTAGAAACCTATGTTTTGAGGCACGAAATTAACAAAGGACATACTTCCAAACACAAGGAACATGTTCTGTTGTTTGACACAAAGTTCTTACCTCCGGTGCATTTGAGGACGTTCGAGCAACAGTTCCTTTTTCAAAGTTCAACCTGTTGCTCCTAATGCTCCTCTTCTGGATAGGACGTTCCTGGATAGCACGTTTGTCAATGTTTCCTCTGCCTGCAACATTGTCTTTCTGCCTTTGTAATTCTCTCTTCTTCAACCATTTACCTACCTTCATCTGTGAATTTACATTGCATGGGAAATAAACTTACTTAGACATTTTTACATTGTTTTCACCACAAATGACAGCAAAAGGCGTTGAACATTACCTTCCTTTCACTTGTATTCGTGCTATCGTTCAATGCAAAGGTGCTCCTGATGTCTTGTGCACTTTCACCTAGTGCGATCCTAAACATCTGCATGAAAAAATTATGTCAACAAACACTTTTTCTATGTATTACGTGTAGTGATTTCTATTACAGGGAGTCAGTGTAAAAAAAATATAGCACTCATTTAAATTACAACTAAGATATTTTGAGAAAATGGCAGGGCACACATCATAAATTTGAATAGGTATTCATAGAATTAAGTTGATCTGAAGATGATATGGCACTGCATAGCATAAAAACAGATGGAAATTTGAACTATGCCCCTACAATACTACCACTTGTCAACTGAAACCATGCGCTCTTGGAGAATGAAAACTATCAAGGATGCGTAAATAAGTTCGGGACAAAGGAGTTACACTAAGCAAGGATTAAAAAGCCCACATGGGGCGTGGGATGATTTGTCCATAACCTTGATTTGCTGAATCTTCCTTGATGATTCCTCACACGGGATCACCTTCGATTTTGTGGGCGATCTAATATTGCGTAGCGATCTATTCTGATAGAATTGAAATTGGACGGGATATAGAGAGATAGAGGCTTCTTTTGTGCGCGATCTAGTTTTGCGGAGCCATCTATTCTGATAGATTTGAAATTGGATGGGAAAAAGAGAGATAGAGGCTGCTTTTGTGCGCGATCTAGTTTTGCGGAGCGATCTATTCTGATAGTTTTGAAATTGGATGGGAAATAGAGAGATAGAGGCTGCTTTTGTTTTTGCGTGCAGGTAAAGACTAAGCTGCCATGCGGAACCGAGATCCGGTGCCTTGCCACATGCAACTCATCGATGAACAGTGCGCTCCCCTTTCGGTCGTTGGATTTAAAAGCAACGACCAACAACCATCCGCAATAAAATATTGTTGCTTGTCTCAGTAATAAATCTTCTACTGTTTATTATTTGTGCGTAAGCGGAGGCACGATCTCATACAAATCGGAAGCACGAACTCATACAAATCGGAGGCACTACTTCATATAAAACGGAGGCACGTCCACGTACAAAACGAAGGCACGACATAATGTAAAACGGAGGCGCGACCTCATACAAAACAGAAGCACGACCTCATACAAAACGGAGGCACGACTTCATAAAAACTGAGGTACGACTTCATATACCGGATCTCGGTACCAACTTTTGGTGGTTTGTTTTTGCGGTGCCTTGAGCCCCCATCTCGGCCATCGGTGGCTCTTAATGACCATCTGACCGTTGCTTCTGAATCCAACAGCTGGGAGGGGGCTTCTGAATGCATCTGACTGTTCATCCGTGACTTGCCTATGGCAAGCCATCTAAGCTTCCATGTGGGTTCAGTTTTCCACTATTTTCGCTTGGCGATTCATACTACTAGCAAAGTCATACTGCTAGAATTCCAGATCCCCCCTCTGGCGACGGCGACGGTGCCAAATCAGAAGGAAATTGGAGATTTGGTCCTCCTTCCTTGTCGACCTTGGTCCTAATTCCCCGCCGTCCATGTGCTCTTGAGGTAATACATGATTCCCCGCCGTTCCATATGTACTACTCGCGTTTCTGCTATTTGCATGGGAGATCAGAGAAGCACTGCGAGTACTGACATCTCGTATTGAGATTTTCCCGCCGAGGTTTATGTGATTTTTATGGGAGGTTTACGGGAGGTACTGATATCTCGCATAAAGTAGGTGTAACAAATTGTAGGTTTTGCCTTTACAAGATGGAACACGAAAATTCCTCAGTTACGAGATATCAGTACCTCGTTTCTGACATCGTTGCGAGTTAAAGAAGATACAACAATACTTGTTAAGTTAGTTGTTCACACTAATGAGTTCTTGTGACGTTTTTATGTAGAGATGCATGAAATGGAGTCCACCCAAAAAATCTCAGGATATCAATCTAAGTCCGTGGATGGAACAGAAGGTGGAAATTTTAGCAAACAAACGGTAAGTCTACTTTTCATATTTTTTGCTTGCGCTCTTTATATGAACAAAAACGATTTAGCTGCCTCTCTCAGTTTGACATGATGTCTTTATTTTCCCCCAATCTCAGCTGGATGAAATTCTTGGAACTAATTTCCACACATCGACTACCTCAGAAGGGAAGTTTTTTCAGATGAGGCATATAATTGAAGCTTACTTAGAAAGCTTTGTGACTGAAGACAAGTTACCCGCAGTAAGTGATTATTTATCTTTCTGTACAACTAAATCTGCTTGTTTGAAATATGTTATTTTCTAGTTTGCAGTGATTCAAAAATACACTTCAATTTTTAGGAACAGCTTACCCTGCCCTTGTTTTGGTTGTAATCATTTTTTGTTTTTTTGTTTTTTTGCAGGCCAAGCAGCAGGCGGCGAGCGTTGTTAAGGACATGTACACAGATATTTTTTCCGTGATACAACCTGTCATTGAAGACAATGTGGAGAAGCTTATTTCCATTGGTAGGGATCTTGCTAGTAACAAAATAAAATGTTCTGACTAAGGTTTGAACTGCAATTTGACGGAAGAAATATGCAACGCAAAATAAAATATTTCAACAAATCCGTCTTTCAGCATTGATTCACGAAAGGGGTGCTCTGCTAGTCAAAATTCCCAGTCCCAGAACAACGCTAGTCAACATTCCCAGTCCCAGTCCCAGTCTCAAGCAGAAATTAGTTGTTCACAGAAGCAATCATTCGTAGTCCCACACTCAGGCATCACAAACTTTGTCAACACTCTGTCAAGTGGAGAAAATTCTGATTCCCACCCAACTATCAAAACTAAGAACTCTGCATATTGTCAAAAGAGTACTCACGCAACGGTGGATGTAATAAAACAAGATGGTGAGACAAGATGTGATAAGCAACCAGAGAAAGCTCAGGAAGATAATACTATTCATGAGAAGGACGTTGACGCTGCTGACAATACCTATGTGAACTCTCCGTCAGACATAAAAAAGGATGTTGCTGCCCAGCATGGAAAGGGGTGCTCTGCTAGTCAACATTCCCAGTCCCAGTCCCAGTCTCAAGAAGAAATTAGTTGTTCACAGAAGCAATCATTCGCAGTCCCACACTCAGGCATCACAGAAGCTGGAGACATCATAGATATTGCTCACGGTAATGGTGCGCTGGATTTTGAGGTAAACGTTTATCGTCAAGGAAAAAGGCTGCCTCCTTTACCTCATGTTGGTAAGACAACACAAGTCTATTTCATACGTTTTTTATAGAACTTCTTTGATATTTAATTTCTATCTGTAATAATATTGTGTTGTCACTGACAAACTTTAACAATAACACATAAAAATATTTAATTATTTTTATGTGTTATTCTTGCAGCTTTAGAAAATCTGTCTGATAATGATTTCGTCTACGTCAACTGGTGTGTCTACTCCGGCAATATTGAACTTAACTACAACCATAAAAAGTCATTTTTGACTTGCCTTTTTCGAGACAACTTCATCCGTGCCGCCCATTTGTCCATGTGCTCACTGCAACAAACACCAAAAACAATATCATGGTTAGTTACACCTTTTTGTTTCTCATTAAAATGAACTTATTAACTGCTTCATGTTAGTTATGCTACTGTCAAACCAATGCATTATATATTACCTTTGCATTTGCATTTTGAAAGTAAACTCTCTTCATAACTTTTGTACTTATAAGTTCAAAACATAAGTTTGTTCTTCCGTCAATAAAACATCATTGGTGATAATTTCAATAATTTCAATAATTGTAATTAATAGTTCGTAAAATGTAAAAAATTAATCTGACCATTTTTTTTTATCTCTGATTGAATTAGAAAATCCCAAACTCTGTCGTATCAAGCTTGAAGAAATGGGTATATGTGCCTACCAACGCTACCGTCACTCTTGAAGTTCCTGATGAAGCTGCCCATGTCATTACTCCTTCATCATACTCCATATGAAAATCAGACGGAAGGATGGTGATTGACAAGAATTATTTCATGGAGTTCCTATCAGCTGCAACCTTTGTTGAAGGAAATGTTGTTCTTATCACCTTCAAGGAACGCAGTGATCATTCCGTGTCCATCATCTTTCAACGCATTATGATCTAGGTTATGCGATATTTCGAGTCCTATTAAGATGTTTGTCGTTCTAGAATTATCTTTGAACTTTCTGTATCCGTCAGTATGGATTATCATTATGTAAGATGACAACTAAACCGACTGTTTAATCCTATATTTTTTGGTCCAATTATCGTTCTACATCAATATTATTATGATTCAAACACATTCTAATAGACCTTTCATATGTTAACATACCGAACATGTTTCCAGTTTATATATGAGTGCCTCAAATTTTTATAGCGTCGTGCCTCTAAACTCTCTATGGAACATGCCTCCAAATTGATACCGAAAGTGACTTTTATTTTTATACCGTCGTGCCTCCAATATCCCTATGGAACGTGCCTCCAAATCGATACGGAACGTGCCTTTAATTTTTATAGCGTCGTGCCTCTAATGTCCCTACAGAACGTGGCTACAAATACATATAGAACGTGCTTCCATTTTTTACCGTCCTGCCTCTAATATCCCTACCGAACGTGCCTACAAATACATACAGAACGTGCTTCCAATTTTTATAGCGTCGTGACTCTAATTTCCCTACCCTACGTGCCTACAAATACATATAGAACGTGCTTCCATTTTTTAACTTCCTGCATCTAATGTCCCTACCGTACATGCCTACAAATACATATAGGACGTGCTTCCATTTTTTACCGTCCTGCCTCTAATATCCCTACCAAAATTGCCTTGAAATTTTATAGTGTCGTGTGCCTCTAAAGTCCCTAACGAAGGTGTCGTGCCTCTAAAGTCCCTAACGAACATGCCTCCAAATCCGTACTAATAGTGCCTTAAATTGTTATATTGTCGTGGCTCTGAAGTACCTAACATAACGAGCCTCCAAGTCCATACTACAAGTGCCTGTAATTTTTATAGTGTCGTGTGCCTCTAAAGTCCCTAACGAACATGCCTCCAAATCCGTACTAATAGTGCCTTCAATTGTTATATTGTCGTGCCTCTGAAGTACCTAACGTAACGAGCCTCCAAGTCCATACTACAAGTGCCTGTAATTTTTATAGTGTCGTGTCTCTAAGTCCATACAATCGGGATTTTATTATGTAGTCTTGCTTCCAACTCATAACGTGTCCCCCATTTATATGAAATGATATCTCTAAGACCCGTCCAGTTCGTCCATCCAATTGTTATAAAGTCATGCTTCCAACTACATACTTGTAATGTTGTCTCTAAGACCCACCCTGTTCGTGCCTCTATGTCCCTGTTCGTGCCTCCAAGTCTTTACCTAACGTGCCTTCAAATCTTATTTGTATGTAGTCGTGCCTCCTATTTATATGTAGTCGTGCCTCCAAGCCACTAATGCACTTGCCTCAGATGTATATCGAATGGAGCCTCCGAGATGACTCAAAGTGCCTCCTATTTGTATGTAATCGTGCCTCCAAGCCACTAATGCACGTGCCTCAGATGTATATCGAATGGAGCCTCCAAGATGCCTCCAAGTGCCTCCTATTTGTATGTAGTCATGCCTATTTTTAGCGAGTTGAAAGTTAACGTTCGATAGTGTTGGAAGCCCCCACCCGTAGTTACCCCAGAAAACTCCATTGCCCAGAAATATAATGGGAAAAAAATAAAAGGAAGAACCGGAAAAAGGAGTAGAAACAATACTAAACAAGGCAGGAGCGTCGCAGGAAAAAAACAACGATGCGAAACACACACAATACCAAATCCTTAAAAGTTCTTGTACCAAATTGCAAATGATCAAACGGGAAAATCGGAAACCGGAAACCCCGCGGGAATGACTCCACGCGCGACAAGTGTCGAACGCGGAGCGACGAGGAAAAGTCGTCCGCACACGCACGTAGCGCCACTTGGCGCGCCCGAACGAGTTAGAAGTGATCATGGCGACGAGTACTCTTAAACTAGTGATTTCGGAAGGGTGTTGCTAAAAAAACTATTAGAAGGGCATAACACGCTTTGTTGCGTCGCTTACGTTTTTTGGATTGCATTCGTTTTTTTATATGCTAATTTCGTGAATTTTATTTTTATGTGGTATTTGGGTGGATTTTTTATCGTGTGGTTGAAGCACAACAACTTCCAATAAATACACATACATGAGCTAAGTTGTTGATCGCATGTGTTATGACTTGGAGTATGTTAGTAGTAAACGTGTTGTAGGAAACATTTTCTTCTTGTCAACCAAAACTCACATCATCCAACCATTTATGAAAGGGGTTCATTTATCGAGTGATATCACCATAAAACCTAAGGCAACACATAGTTGAAATCTTGTATCCAATTTTAATTTAAAGACCTTAATTAAATGAGGAGGCTTCAAAATTAGAAAATCCAATGAAGTTAAAGGTATATGATCCTCGAAACACCAACTAACCGTGTTAGGATCTAGCGTTAAAATAAGAAAAAACAAGTTGTTGTGCATGTCATGGTTGAAAGTTATTGAAATGATATCTATTGCATAAGATAAATGGTTCGATCATAAAATCGATAATTGTCTACTATAACAACATCTCGATTGTAACCTCATGGAAAATTTATTATAGCATGGGCGTACAAAAGCATATTAAATTGATATTATTTTATTTTCGAAAATAACACATATATGTTAATGTGTCCCGTGTGTTGTGCATTTCAACTTAAAGAAATAAAAGATAAAAGAAATTCAATAAAATAATAATAATAATAATAGCAATAATAATAGTTTACATACATAACCAAAGGTATGACCAAATCAAAATTGGCTAGAGTCTCAATTTACTCCCATGACTTTAGAGCTTAGTGATAAAAGAGATAGATGGTAAGTACGAATTGACAAGTCACGTTTTGGGTAAGCATTGTATAAAGGAAAAAAGGGTTAAAATCGACCTGCCGATTTCCATAAGCACGAAGCAAAACGTTGAACGGGAAACTCGCATCCTTGGTTATCAAATTTCCAATCTTTCTGTTTCGACGAAGAAAACAGTTAGGCATCGATAATAAGATTCCGACTATGATTTGAAGAAAAAATAGATTATATAATAACCTATAAATAATATATAGAATCAGGCTATGTAATCAAAAGTGCTCACTCTGAGAAGAAGATCTACAAGGATATGCCCATTTCTCCCTACGAAATAAGTTTGAACCCGAGTGAGTATGGATCATACGCTCATCTTTCCTCTCAATCTACACCTCGTTCCATGAGAGACTGCAAGTCCTCCCTCTTAACATGGATGGATTTGCGTTTCCATCAGAAAGAGGAGGCAATGATCCTCTTGCTTCAATTTCCACATGATCTAGTGATGTATTTTATTTGCGGGCTTCTAACGGATCACAAAGAAATATGATGGGCTCTATCCATGTGGGAAGCTAGTTTATATGTGTACAATGTCACGTAGAATGATGTTGGATATTGCTTTGCACATGCATCCCTGCTTTCCTTGAAAATAAATCAGAATTTACCAGCCTTGTTCTTTCTAGGTCACTCAAACGGTGCAAACTAGAACTGCATCAATTATTCAAGAAACAAATCCATGGAGATAAAAAGGATGGACATACAATACACTGTACATAAAGAGACTGCACTGTGTAATCTATAGAGCATAGATTTTCTTCTATGAACTCAAAAGAACATGCATTTTCTAGTGTGCTTTTACGCGTGCCCCTTCAATCGTGTGCGACATCGTCACATCGCATGTGATAGAGTGGCTTAAGGCATACTCGATTTCATTTCATGTTTTGCTCACCATGTCTACCACTACGCTAATATGGCATGCACGTCACTACAAGGCTCGTGATGCATCGAAGCACGTTGATGTTGCAAGTCTTTCATCGTCTTGTTTATGTTGTAAAACTGAACCACCATGTTGCAATGAAACACTTGCAACTCTATAACACACGTGTTACAAGCATGCAACAAGCTAACAAAACAATGTTGTAACTGACCACGTGACAATGCAAGGATTGCGTTGCAGGCGAGAAGCATATTGTCGATACTGCAAGCCGAACGTCGATCTTTTTGTTGTTGGAAAGTCGACCACCTGGCGTTGAAAATTTGCCTGCCTGTGTTGCAAGTTAGAAGCATGTTGAGGTTGTAAGCCAATCGTCACAATTTTGTTGTTGTTAAAATCCAATCGCATAAACGTTGTAAGGATGATTATATGATGTTGCAAGGTCGATCATACAGCAATATTAGGTCGTCGACCGATGCACCCGAATGTGCGATGATGCAAGGACGATCGATGCACCTGGATAGACAACGCTGCTAGGATGACCATGTGCTACTACAAGGCCAGATGATGCACTCAAATGCGCAAAACTGCAAGAACATGGGTGTGAAATTGCAATCGGGAAGCACTCTGATGTTACAAGTGACCATCACTTTTTCATATTGAAAATCCATATGGTTGTGTTGCAATGCAACCAAACCAAACATGCGATGCTGCAAAGCTAGCTGTCAAATAGAAAAGGCACTATGCGTGAGCGAGGCAGTGGGCCTCCTCCTAGCGCCTAGGTGGCGCTTAAGCGCACTTGATGCAGCCTTGGTGGACATGAAATGTTGGCTATGAGGATGTATTATGGGTGTTACATATGTATCAGTATTGATTTAGAGAATATAGGTGAGTACATAAATAAATACTGCCATTGTAATATGGGGCATTTGAACTATCTATTCAATATGGCATGGTTCCTTGATTGAGTGGACAACCTTTTGCTTGCATTGCGTAGAGTTCCGCTTACACCCTAGAAAGGTGTTTGGTCATTGCCTAGTGTTGGAAATATGCTCTAGAGGCAAATAATAAAGCATGTTTATTAGCATATTTTATTAGTTTGTAATAAGTTTAATACCATGCTATAATTGTATTAAGTGGAAACATTAATACACGTGTGGTATGTAAACAACCAGGTTCCTAGTCACTTCTATTCAACTAGTCCATTGGGCAAATGATGATCATGGTTTCCTGATCATGAGGCATTGTATGTTTGTTGACAATGGGGTCATGTCATTAGGTGAATGATGTGATGGACGTTACCCAATATAAATATTGCAATGTGATCAAGTCACAAAATTCAACATTGTCGTGATTATAAAATATAGTAACCTAATCCTTAGACCGTGAGATCATACTAAATCGCTATATCCGGAGGATGCCTTGATTGCATCCATGGCCACACCATAATAGGGTGACCATACAGATTCTACTCGGGTATTCCAAAGGGATACGTTGAGGCGTATGGATCAATATTGAGATTTGTCCATTCGCGTGAAAGAAAGATACTCTGGGCCCATTCGGTGAGATTACATCCAAATTTACAACACGTGACAAATTCACAAGGATGGAATATCACGGGAACGAGGTAAGTAGCACTTGTCGGTAACGAGACTGAACTAGGTATAACGATACCGACGATCAGATATCGGGCGAGTCAAGTATCGCCATGACAAAGGGAATAGGACTCGACGTTTAAGGTTCAAGCGATAAACTAAATTCGTGGAAGCACAGGGGCCATCATGGACATGCACACCGCCAATTAACTTGCATGGATTTGCACACAAGAACACAAATAACTTTGCTCCCAACGAGTACAAAGAGGTTGTCAATCTCTCCGGTCTTGTAGTTTACAAAGATTAAAACGCAAGAGGTAATAGAAATGCAACTGAAAAGGAAAAGGAAAGAAGTAAATAATAGCGATGTAAACTTATAATGAGTTGGACCGAGGCGTCATAGCACTCACTAGTGATGTATCTATGCCAAAAGACGCTAAAAGCTATGCTGGGTGAACAAATTACAGCTGGGGAATTGATAGAATTATAAATGCACTGCAATGCTAATTATGCTACAGAGAGTGCAAGGTTCAATTGTATGGGCATTAAACAAGACAAGTAGATCGCTTATTCATCAACATCTACTTACTAATCATCCACCTTGAGATATATCCAGAACATCTCGCTGGTATTAAGTTGCGAGCCACAACTAAATGTTATGAACTCAAAGCAACGGACAACTACATTAACACTCTCCGTGTAATCTATGCAATCCTTGTAACACGGACTCACAAGCACCACTATTTTACCCCTAATTACAACAACACATTCCCTAGTCCCATGTTTCTGTCACTCAAGCCGGACATCAGGAGGCATGAACCCATTATCTAGCATAACACTCCCTCTTGGAGGCACAACTTACTACTTGGACAAAGCAACAAACTATAACGGAGAACATGCATGACTACTCAAGACAACAATATAAAAGAGATCAAAATATATTACTTCCACAATTTGAATATAATCTCATAATGCATTGGATCCCAACAAGCACAACATAACAACATAGAAACTATAACATATATGCCTTGATCATGATGGGCAGCTCAGAAGGTTTAAACATTGAAGCGCAAGATTGGAGAGAAGACATCATCTAGCTTGCTGCCATGAACCCTAGGTCCAAGGAGGAACTACTCACGAAGCATCTCTGAGGTAAGCATGGTGGTGGAGGAGCCTCCTGAGTGCAATGCTACCTCCGGCAGGGTGTCGGGACAGGAACTTCTGCTAATCCCGATCTCGGGATCTCGTTGGCGGCGGACGGCGAAAAAGAGTCCTCCTTGAGGGTTTTTAGAACGAGGGTGACGGGGATGGACCTCGGCAAACCCCATGGTCAGGTACCCAATGTTGACTGAAGGGGAAGAAGTGCGTAGTTGGTTATTGATGGCTTCTCGCCCCTCGTTTGTTAGCCCAACTGGAAGGTTAAGAAGTAGACAACAGCAAGTTTCCCTTACACGAAGACTGTAAGGTCTATCGAATCCAGGAGTACTCCAAGTGCTACGAGTAGGTGGTCAAACGAGTGAGGAACCATTTATGATTAGTTACTCACTTGACCTGGGCCTGCACACAAAGAAAATAACTTTGCTCCCAACAAGTTCAGAGAGGTTGTCAATCTCTCCGGTCTTATTGCTTCCAAAGGATCAAAACACAAACATGTATAGTAGTGATGATTGCAACAAAAAGGAAATAAAAGCAGTAAATGATTGAGGTGTAAAAAAGGGTGGAAACATGGACTAGGGTACCATGATGTTCACTAGTGATGTGTCTCTCCCAAAAGAAAATAAATAACTATGTTGGTCGAACAAATTACATCTCGGCAATTGATAGAATTATTAACGCACCGGAATGCTAATTATGCTACAAGAAAGCTAGAGGCTCAATCGTATGGGCAGTACGCCAGGACAAGTAGACCATTTATTCATCAACATCTACTCACTAATCATCCACCTTGAGATATGTAACACCCCGATAATCAGGCAACAGTAATTCAACAGTGATCACCTTGTTAAATGCCTTTTCATCAGGATCATCCTCATTAATTTTTTTTGCATTAGGAAATAATTCCACTCCAAGTATTTTTCAAAAGGCAGGTCGGGATAAAACCTTTGCAAATAATTAGATAGATTTTTCTTGGCATTTTGAAATATCCCAAGTCGATAATAAATAGTGAAACCCATAATGGTTGAATATTAAATTGCCCCTAGGAATTAAATAAAAGTGGAAAATAAAATTAAGCCAAAAATTGTGAAACCAATTTTATTAAATCAGAAATAATCTATATGTCATGATAAAATAGCAATGGGATTTATTATAGTATTTAGATAATTAAAATAAATCAAACAGTAGCCAGACAATACGAATTCATCGTTTAATAATTATGTTAAAATCTAAATGGTTTTTATTAGGCACACAAACTTTGTGAGGCATGGTTTATTGTGTAACAGTAATAATGAGGCAAGTCCCACATTTTACAAAAATCATTTGAAAGCTAAATAAAATAGAAACAGAAAAGAAAACGGAAAAAGGAAACCTAAACAGAAAATGGCTAAGCCTCGCCGTGTGCAACACCAGCCAAGGCCCATCCCACCCCCCTCTCTCCTCTTCTCCCTCCTCCCTGTTCATGCCATGGAGGCCATGGCGCCCACAGGCGACCAGTTCGTCGCCGTCGAGCCAACTCACGCCGCGTCGCTACAGTGTGCCCTCCCGTGGATAAGACCACCCCGAGCCCTCCCTCAAAACCCTAGATATCATTTCTCCCCCTCGCCTTCGTCTTCCTCGCATCACCCGAGCCGCCATAGACGCACACCGGTGAGCTCGCGCGGCCACCATCGTCCCCAAGCCCTGTCGTCGTGTCCATAAGCTCCGCCGTGGTCGTCTCCATCGCCTTGTGCAACCAGCCGCGACCGAAACGTCGAGAATGCCGCGAATCGGGCATGCATCCCCCGCCACGGTCGCCGACGACCTCGCAGGATTGGCGCCGCCCCGAGCCGCTGCCGGCCCCCCTGACCTCGCCTCTGCCCTCCCAGTGAGCTGCTACTTCGATTCCCGCCCTCCCTTGCTTTGTTTCATCACCAGACCCCCCCCCTGCTCGTAGCCACCATGGCCGGAGCTCGTCTCGCCTGTGCATTGGCCGCGCCGTGTACGCCACCGACCTCCCGTGCGTGCCTCCTGCATGCCGCGCCGCGCTGGTCCTACCCACCCCGCCGCGTCGCGCTGGGCCTCCCCACCCCGCCACTGGCGCCACTCGCTCGCTGACGTGCCGCCGTGACATCTCCATGCGCACGGCTGGGAGCCGGCCGACCTTGGCCGCGCTCGCGCGCACACACGCACGGGGCCGCCACCCTTTTTCCCTCGCCGTGGACTCTCGCCGGAAGGCCCCCTCGCCGCCGTGCCTCTGCCTGTCCCCGGCGTGCGTGCAGTTGGCCGTGGGCAACCCCCCCCACTAATCCCCCTCTAACTAATACCCCCCTAGTCACTGACTGCCTGGGCCCACCCCCTTAATTAACAAAAATGGGTTTAGTTTAAATACTAGTTAAGGTAAAAGTCCCTGTGTGACTTACATGTGGGGCCCTGCCCTTGATTATATTAAGTGATTTTTTATAAAATGTGAGTATGACATGTGGACCCCACTGATTTCGTTTAATTAAATAAAATGAATTAATGTCTCTGCCTATGACATGTGGGACCCCCTTGTCAGTGGCACTATTCTGGATAATGTTGTGGATAATGCTAGGGTTAATAATAAAAGAAATTTTAATAAATGATATAAACTCTAGAAAATCATATCTTTTAATCCGTATGTCAGAAGAAAATATTTTATATATGAAACTTGATCAGAAAAATGCCACGAATTTGAATACGCTACCCGTATACCCACCACCCCCTTTAACATACCGAACATCGAACATTTCTCCTCCGGTTCATCTGTCTTTCAAACGAGCGGAGCCGGTAAAACTTTCCGGATGAAAATGTTTTGTATATAAAAGTTGTTCAGAACGAATCAACGAGCACAGATACACTATCCACATGTCTGTCAGATGTCTCTAACACTGTAGACATGGAATCTTCCCCTCCGTATCATCTGTCCGGTAATCAACCTGTACTGACGAGTCATCCCCGGATAAATTTCTGCTTCGAGCAAATCACTGAACACTGCGTTAGAGCCCCATTGCTTTGTATCTTCTATGTCATAAATTTGTATTGCTATTATTGCTGTGTATTTATTGTTTCTCTCCCCCCTTTCATTCTCCGGTAGACCTCCACACTGCCGCCGACGACACCATTGCCGAGTACGACTACTTCGTCGACAACCGTACCCCTACCGTCGAGCTTCTAGGCAAGCATAGCCATTTTCCTTCCCCAGATATCGCCTATCTTTCCGTACATTTCTTGCACTAGGCATTGCTGCTACTGCTACGTTGCAATCCTATTCAATTGCATAGCCTGTTTTTTTGTCGCCCCTTGATGTACCCTCCTTTGTCCTATGCTTCCTTATAAATATATATAATATTCAACAGTGAAACCTGCGCATTGTTAGCTAGGTTTAGAATAGCGGACCGTGATGACTCTGGTGAGTGAATGCGGATTACAAAATATTACAACTGCAACAGGTACGGATCAATGCAGACGCCCTAGGGAACCTACAACGGCGAGACTCTGCCGAGTCGCTTCGAGTTTGACTTATGAGTGGATGGACTTGTATTTCACTCTCGTCGGCTCAGTAGCGTAGCATCACCGGGATGATACGAGGTTTACCTCTTTAGTTCATTCCACTGATGTCTCTGTCGAACCTCTTCAAGTGTACCATCGAGGGTGATTCCTCCTGGTTTCACTTGATGGTAGGCAGTCGAATCAACTGGTGTCCTTAAATGGTAAGGAGTCGGGTGACCCAACGGTGCCCGCGCAGGGATTGTATCGGGACGGCAGGACAAGCGGATACCATCGTGGCCTGGTCCTTGCTCGTTGGCCATGAGGTACCCTGTTGTACGAAAGTCGAGCTCTTCAAAGAGCAAACACGAGACAAGGTAAGGAGACGGTTCACCTTGTTAGTAACCGCACGAGTTGGTGGGACGACAAGGCAGGCGGCCAATGGCTCTGGTTATGGGGGTGGACCTGGCTGCTGTCGTTGTCCGCGACTCACCAGGATAGGGGCAACGCTAACTTTTGTCCCGACAGAAAATAATAAAATGCTTAATGGGTTCGGTGGATGACTTGAGTGGCTTTATGCTTATACGCGCTGCCTACACGTGGGGAAATGAGTTATGGGCTCCCCTACTTCGTAGTCTCGTCCGAGGACTCTTCAGACGTCAGCAGTACCGCGGGCTGATTGCCGGGAAATGGTGTTGTCTTATTTGCTCGCAGGGTGTTGTCTTATTTGGTTGGCTTATGATTCACCAGCCAGTCACGCACTGTGCAGGAGTACGTTCGGGTTGGGGTCCAAGGCCTGGCGTACTTAGGATTTAGACCGGCGGATGACCTCTCTGTTGAGTTTGAAAGATGGGCTATGGAGTGTCGGATAGCCTCGGTGGGGCATTCCCTAACAAGGTGTACGCCACCCTAGAGATCCGAGAGTTGTTGTGTAACAGAAGTGCACCCCTGCAGGGAAGATTAATCTATTCGGATAGCCGTGTCCACGGTAACAGGAAACTTTATGCTGAAGCCAGATCCTACTACTACAAACTATTATTACTAAACTGTTTGGTTCCGGGTTTGCTTCCTCGCAGGGAAGTCGAGGAGGTGATCTCGGAAGCATTGTTAATTATTACTCCCTCCGTCCCATAATGTAGTATCATTTTGAAAACTATGCTAGCTTATAAAATGATACTACATTATGAGACGGAGTGAGTACAACTTACTATTATACAATGCTGCAGCAACTTCTGCTGCATTGTTACTTTATGCTTTATATGAACTGTTGGCTATTCTCTCCTCATGCTGCAAGACTCGTCGGAAGATGCTAGTCTTCGATAGGCCTAGCTTCTTACCCTTATTCTGATTTCTACCCTGTAGTCCACTATATATAGCCTCCCCTTTCCATTTGATACAATGCATAATTGCTTAGTAGCGGACGTAAGACTCGCGGGTATGCTAGATACTCACCTTTGCTTTATTTCCCCCTTTTTTTTGCCTGATCGGCCGCTGCAGTCGACGTTGGAGCCTAGGAGCAGGAGTACCCCGGAGGAGACTACTACGACGTCGAGTTACCAGGAGTAGTTTGGTGGATCCCAGGCAGGAGGCCTCGCCTTTTCGATATGTATCTCTGATGTCATTTGGGCTAGCCTTCTTAAGGCAAAACTTGACTAACTATGTCTGTACTCAGATATTATGGCTTGGATAACTTATGTATTTGGATCCTCGTGATCCCTGGTTTGTAATATTAGATTTATCTTTTTGTGTTTAGTGTTGTCCTATGATATTCTCACCGTGGCACCCTAATCTCAGCCGTGTACCCTGTGTGTATGATTACTATACACGGATTGATTTTGGGGGCGTCACAAGATATATATCCATAACGTCTTGCTGGTATTAAGTTGCGAGCCCCACCCAAATTGTAAACTCAAAGCAACATACAACTGCATTAACAAACTATGCGTAAGGTAAACAATCCTTGCAACCACAGTTACAATCATCATTGTTTTCTCCCTGGTGGCAACAACACATCTGTTGGGTGTAGATAACACCTCCTCGTTGGTTACCCCAAGTGGAAGGTTATGATGTACATAGCAGCAAAATTTCCCTTACACGAGGACTGTAAGGTTTATCGAATCCAGGAGGACTCCAAATTCTACAAGTAGGTGGTCAAACGAGCAAGGCGCCGTTTGAAGATAAGTTACTCACTTGACCTGGACCTGCACACAAAAGCAAATAACTCTTCTCCCAACAACTTCTGAGAGGTTGCCAGTCTCTCCGGTCTTTTTGTTTACAAAGGATCAAACGTACGGCGGAAATAGTGATGGTGATTGCAACTGAAAAAGAAATAAAGCAGTAAATGAGAGGTGTAAACAATGGTGAAAATATGGACCGGGGTCCCATGATGTTCACTAGTGATGTCTCTCTCCCAAAAGACAATAAAATAGCAAAGTTGGGTGAAAAAATTACAGTTGAGCAATTGGCAGAATTATAAACGCACCGCAATGCTAATTATGCCGCCAAGAAAGTTAGAGGCTCAAAAGTATGGGCAGTACGTCAAGACAAGTAGACCGTAATCCAACAACATCTACTCACTAATCATCCACCTTGAGATATCTATCTAGAACATCTCGCTGGTATTAAGTTGCGACCCCCACCCAAAGTGTAAACCCAAAGCAACATACAACTACATTAACAAACTTTGCGTAAGGTAAACAATCCTTGCAACCATGGTTACAAGCACAGTTGTTTTCTCCTTGGTGGTAACAGCACATCCCCTAGTCTCATGTTTCTGTCACTCAAGCTAGACATCGAGGGGCATGAACCCACAATCAAGCATAAATGCTCCCTCTTGGAGTTACTATATACTACTTGGCCAAAGCAATAAAAAGCAACGGAGAACATGCAAGAATTACTCAGGAAAAAAATATAAAAGGAGAAACAAATATATAACTCATCACAATCTGAACATAATCTCATAATCCATCGGATCCCAGCAAACACAACATAGCAACATCAGAAATATTACATAGATTCCTTGATCATGTAGGAAAGCTCAAAAGGGTTAAGAATTGAAGCACAAGATTGGAGAGAAGACATCACATAGCTACTGGTCATGGACCTGTCCCCCCTCTGTCCCTCCTTCGGTACTCTGGAAGCTTCCGTCATGCTGATTTTAATCTTTATTTTTGTTGGAATTTTTTGGGCTCTGTAAATATGGGTAAAAACATGCAATTTGCAGACATCAGCAGACAGAAACTGGCACTGGGTGCACTGAGTTAGTAGGTTAGTCCAAATATGTGTAAAAAGGTATGAAAGTGTAGCAAAACACATAGCAATGTCACCCAAATGAGCATGGAACAATAGAAATTATAGATACGTTTGGAATGTATCATCATCCCCAAGCTTAATTCCTGCTCGTCCTCGAGTAGGTAAATGATAACACACATAATTTCAGTGGTGACATGTTAACACACATATAAGAACTTGAAAGTACAACAAGTAAGATATGCAATTCAAGTCAAGATAATAACAAGCAAGAGTCTATATCTAGTATTGAAAATAGCAAAGTAAGAACATAAAGGTGCAAGAGCTATCATTGTTCGTGACTCGAATGTCTCCAAATGGTGTTTGCGTGCAAGAAGTGGGAGATGGGTTTAGAGCATAAAAATACTATATAGTTTAATTGAGAACTCAATCTACTAAAACTTCACACTTTGTCTCCCTCAGAATCTTATTTTGACTCGTCCCGAAACCACTAGTCAGGCACAAGTCAAACTGATCCTCTCCCTTTCGACTTTGAGCACTCATGCAATGGATGAGCGCGAGCAAACTATTGTTGGCACTTAGGATGGAAAAGAGAAAAATGATGGGTAAGGAAGACAAAAAGGTGTGAAAGGCTCACATCAATGAGGACAATCATAGGCGAGAGAAAACCAAATGAAAGATATGATGTGAGGAGTAGGGATTGCCATGCAACGGATGCACATATGAGCTAAGGTAAAATCTCCAATGGAGCTAGTGGCGGTGCATCCAACTTGCTTTCTCTTGAAGACATAGAGCTCATTTGAGGAGGCTCATCCTTGGAATATGCAAGCCAAGTCCTATAGTGTAAGGATCCCCACATCGTTATGCATGAATGATATGAATATCTCTATGGAGTACAAATATGACAATGGAGTACGAGTGTGGATATTTCAAAAGGAATAGTAGTGTTGCCCCGTTCTATCTTTTTATTTTTTATATATTTTTTCTATTTTTTTCTATTTTTTTGTGGCCTCATTGGCACTTTATATTTATCTCTCATTTTTCCTCTTTGGGATCTTGTAATTTGTCCTCTTTTGGGATATTTTATTTTGTCCTCTTTGGGATATTTTCCTCACTTAAGGGCAACACTCTATATTTTACCAAAATATAAAGAAGGTCTTCACACTTTACAGAAGTACTCAACATAAAGAAAACCGAAAAACTATAATGATGTATGCAAATGTACGCCTTTGCCAGTGTAGCAGGATATGAAATGATACTAGCGCGTCATGTAGCAATTATAAGGGCAAAGCCCAACTAACATTCGCCTCTTCGATCAAGCAAAAGCATGTATGACATGAAGATCAAGTCATGGGATGATGGATGTTGCATGGCAATGTATCTCGGAAAGGCTATGGAAATGCCTTGATAGGTAGGTATGGTGGCTGTTTTGAGGAAGATATAAGGAGGTTTATGATGACAAAGCGTATCATGCCAAGGGTTTGGATGCACCGGCGAAGTTTGCACCAACTCTCAAGATGAGAAGGGGCAATGCACGCTAGTAGTGAGGCTAGCAAAATATGGAAGGTGGAAGTGCCTACAATCGAATACTAGAATTAGTCCGAAGAACTCATTCACTTATTATCGATAACTCTCTATCTAATTAGGAGGTTCAAAAAGAGACAAGTACCCCGAGGAGGAGTGTATGGGGGTTTGGTTATCCTTGCGCATCCTCGCCCCATGGTACGGGAGGGTACACAATATATTCCAACCCCTCTAGAGGTTAGCGATCCATCTAGTAGCTAGAGTTCTCAATTAAGTTTTTGTGGTTTTCGAAAATAAACACAGATTTCCCAAAATACAACACCTATCACTAATAGGCTCAAGCTCTTGGCACCAATAGTCAAAACATTACTCAAATCAATACCTCAAAACTATTGCAAGTTAGTACTACACTTATAATAGCAACCTCAATTACCTACTCATGCAAGACATACAACTCAGTGCAACAAGCCAACTCTCTAAACAAGATAAGCATGAAAACTCAAGAGAGTTCCAAAAGCAACCTAAATAAAAGATCTTTACAAAGAATAAGCATGAAAACTAAGAGCTAACCATGTCAACAACTATGAAAAGATAAAGAACACACAAAAATAATAAGCATGCAAACCTATGTTGTGATCTAGGGTGGAGTGGAGTGTGTTTCTCTCCCAAAAAATGAAGGCTAGGGTCCAACTTGTTATGAACAGCAAGCAAAACTGAAACAAACTAAGAAGTAAAGAGCGAGACGCTCCAAGCATAGCACATAACACAAGAAGAGATAAAAATATAGCATGGAGAAGGACGAACTGATGATTGTCGATGGAGAAGGGGATGCACGGGGGCATCCCTGAGCTTAGACACTTGAGTCTGCTTGGATATTTCTTGGGGGTGTATGGGGGTATTGTCGTGGGGAAGTCACGGCAGATGTCCTCATCGGAGGACTTAACATGAGGCCTTTGCTACGAGGTGGATTCGAGGAGAGAGTCGGCGAAATCATGAAACACAATAGTTTACCTAGGTTTCGGCCCCTCGTAAGGTAAAGACTTACTCCTTCTTTCCTATTATTGGATGTCGACTTCTCGATTACAAGGGTGCGGAATCGCTACCTATGCCTCGTGAGGTTCTAAGTTGAGTTGTCCCTTGACGTCCTGAGGCCCTCAGCTTATATAAATGTCGGTTCCTAGGGTTTACATGAATCCGACTCCTATACGAGATAGAGTCCTAGCTCAATTACAAACAGTTTCCTTGTTCTTCAAGGTAAGATAACTTCCTTCTGAGCCCTTCGGTCTTCACGCTTGGAACGACCCAGCCCATTGCCGGGTCTCCTTCTGGGCCTTCCTTTAATGATTCTTCCTGGTTCACCAATATGCAGGGTTATGGTCCTCAACAATCCCCCTACATTATCCCCCAAGATTGGCGTGATGCTGATGGCTTCTCGCCCCTCGTTGGTTACCCAAAGTGGAAGGTTGAGATGTAGACAACAACAAATTTCCCTCGGTGAAGATACCAAGGTTTGTCTCCAGTAGGACTCCGACAACGACAGGAAGGTGACAACGGAGCCAGCAATTAGGCGGTTGACGTGGACCTGCACACACAACAGATAACTTTGCTCCCAACGAGTACAGAGAGGTTGTCAATCCCTCCGGCCTTGTTGTTTAAAAAGAATCAAACGCATGGGATAATAATGATAGAGATAGCAACGGAAAAGGAAATAAAGCAGAAAATAAATAGAGGGTGTAAACAGTGGTGGAAATATGGACCGGGGTCCCATGATTTTCACTAGTGATAAGCCTAGCAACTGAACTTATAAAGACTAAAGCATTCTTGAGGACACATGGAGAGGTAGTCATGCGCTTTCGCCATATTACGCATTGATAACATGTTTTGTGTTGATAAGTGTTGAGTGGGTGGATCTATGCTAGCACACCTTCTAGACTAAGATAAGTGCACTCTTATGATTAAAAAACTTGAAAGCGTCCGCAAATACAAGGTAGAAATTAAGGCAAAGCCTAACCACAACAATACGATCAAGGATCCATTATTCCCTTGTGCAAAAGTGTGCAAACTGGTGTTCAGGTTTCTGTCACTCCGGCAACCCACCGTAAGCATTCTTTATACACAATGTATTCCCCTAGGTCCTTAATAAGGAGAAGTATTGAGTGTTCGACTCACACAACACCACTAGGAAAATAACAACACAACTTAAATATCAAACAACACATATTACTTCAACATCATATGACTACTAACAACAAGACTTCTCCCATGTCCTCAAGAACTAAAGTAACTACTCACAAGACATAAAAGAGATCATGATCAGAGGTGATAAATAGGTGGTAAACAATCTGGTCATAATGATATTTCTCCAACAAAACTCAATAGCATTCACCACAAAGTAGTAATCAACACCAGTAGAGTAGAGAGGATAGATAGTACGGATTACAACACAAGATAAACTTGTGAGATGAGATTGGATGAAGATGAAGATGGTGCTGATATTGGGGATGATGTTGATGATGATCTCGATGATTCCCATGACGATGGTGATGAAGATGGCGATGATCTCCCCTTTCGGGAGGTGATATCCTCGGTGGAATCTTCCCGCCGGAGATGTCTTTTCTTCTCTGTAAGTTTCCGCCACGGAGCGGCGGCGGAACTCCGTAAAAACTCCTCTTTTTAGGGTTTCCGGATGACGAAGAGTATATAGGCCATAGGGGGGAGCCTGGGGTGGTCCCAGAGCTCCTGGCGCCCTCCCGGTGCGGCCAGGGTGGGGGCCACGCCAGGTGGCCGCCTGGGCACCCTGTGGCCCCCCTCTGCTCCCTCTTTTGCGTGTCTTCGTCAATCCCCCCAAAAACACTCTCCGTAGATTTTCAGGTAATTTGGAGGTGTTCTTCTTCAGCAACTCAGCGTCCACTTTTTACCACTGAATCCTGCGTCTGCTGCTTCGGCACCAAAAAGTTGCAAACTATGTAAAACAAGCCAAAACAACATAAGAACATCATCGTAATGTGAAATATATCAATGAATAAGGACGAATTACGATATAAAATAGTGATGCATTTTGGACGTATCAACTCCCCGAAGCTTAGACCTTGCCTGTCCCCAAGCGAATACTGAGCTCAGTAAACCTGTCCACAAGTTTAGAGAGTGAAGTGTCGATAAATAGAATATGGACAAGAAGCATCATGATTTCATCACCAAACTCAAACATCCTCAACAACAATCTTCAACTCATAGGGCCCTTATGAAAGAGTAATTACAATTATAATCAAGAGTAGGGCTAAGGAAACTCATCAAATCATGGAAAACATGCCCTTTGGTCAAAGAAAAACTAATAGCTTTTACATTTTCTCTTTCTTTTTATATTTTGATGAGATCAATTGAAGCTTTTGAAAGAACATGCTGTTAGGCACAGAGTGAAAATGTTAACACAAAGGAAGATGTTTGCTTCAGCCAGGCTTAACAAACAACTTACTTATCAAATGATAATGTCAACAAGGATGCGGTATGACAGATCTTAATGCAGCTTTATATGAATGAATCCTTGTCACATCAAGTGTCTGCTCTCTTTAAGAATAGAAAGAAGTAGGAATAACTGACTCAACCTAAAACTAAAAGATAGGCCCTGCTCTAGGGAAGTAGGGAAAACTCATGTGCTATCCTTAAGTGAAACAGAATGAAAACAAGTTTCGAGAGGTGCATGATTTGTCAACGAATGCTAATAGATAACTCAATTACTTTTAAAATTGGACAAGTTTTGAGGAACGGCTCCCACACGGGGACGATCACATCCCCGCAATCTCCTTTGTTTATCACTGCCAAAGTTTTCTGATTTCTCATGAACAAAGTGTGAAGGAGGGTTTGTTTTTTGTATTATCTTTATGAGCTGGACGCACTCATGCCAATTCCTCCTCGTATTAGGGGTTTGCAGATAGACATGCAATCCCGGGATAAAACTTGTCCAACTTAAGAAGATCATGAATTAACTACTACTTCCTCATGAGCTAAAACAGGGGCACAAAATAGAAGAGTTTTAACATTTAAGGATAACACATAGATTCTATACTTTAGGAGTGGTAGTGGAATACCACGAATAGGAAGGTATGGTGGACTCATATGGAAGATATTGGTTTCAGGGTATGGATGCACAAGCAGAATTCCGCTTAGTACAGAGGTTTGGCTAGCAAAGGCTTTGAGAGAACAAACAATTGATGATGACTTAGATGCAAAGCAATATAAAGCATAAACATTAAAATAATCATAGCACATCAAGTTGTCTTCCTTGTCAACATAACACTTCAAGCATAATAACATAAAGGTTTTGGCTATGTCGCTACTTTGAGAAAATCATGCTTGTTGTTATGACCAAAGCTATGTTTTCCAAAACTAAATAAAGTTTACAAAGACATACCTGATATAAGGTCAATACTCCCCATAAGAATCATCATAAGGTCGATTGCGTGAAGAGAATACCGAGTGCAGCGAAGGAATCAATAGAATTCTCATTAATATTCCATCATAGAAGACTCCACACTCACGGATACATAACTCTCCCAAAAGGAGTGATAGACCTCAATGCAAACACCTATTTTATAAGATAACTTCCATAGACATGATACAACTCTACTTGACTCTAAAAGACAAAGATAAAGATAAAGATACCGGGCACTCCCCCAAGCCTGGGACAAGCTAAGGGGATGCCATTACCCAAGGAGATTTACTCCTCATTCTTGTTCTTGTTGATCACGTACTCCTTGGCGAAGCGCTTCCAAGGCAGAGGTTCTCCAGTCTCGAAGGACATTCCCGTCTCCAGGATCCTGCACTCAGCACCCAAACCTATGCGTAAGAACTTAAGTTCATACTCACAGTTTTGGTTGTGCAGATCATAGATCTGTGCTTGAAGCTCATAAACTTTTTCTTCTAGTGCGTCCAAACTTGACCACATCTCCTTCATCTCCTTCTTGTGGGAAGCCTCTATTTCGTTCATGATGTCGAAGTTAGCTTCAACACCACGCTCCACCATCTTCTTGAACTTGAAGACCTCATGTTCCATCTCCTTCAGCCGCTCCTCGGTGCTCCCTTCCTTGACTGGTCCCCTCAGATCCTCCTTGTGGAGGACACCATCCTCCACACGAAGTATCTGGGGGTGCTTCTTCACCTCAGCGAGGTAAGGGTTGATGACATTGACGACGAACTTGTCCTTGGGGGAACTTGGGGAAGCCATGGCACCTAGGTCTAGCTGAAAGATTTTTTGGCAGAAACAGATCGAAAAGAAAACACACAAAATCGCGAGATACGTTGCCGGAACAATCTGGGCAAATATATAGCAAAAATTTCTGCACAGAAAGGAAGGTAACAAGCCAAGGTGGGGTCGGAGACGGACTCCTGGGTGCCCAGGCGGCCTCCCGGCGTGGCCAGGGGGTAGGCTGCGCCAGGGGGCGCTTGGCCCCCCTGGAGCTTGTCTCCGGCTCCACTTAGGCCTCAAATTTTCCTAATTTTACAAAAAACTCTTAATATGGGATATTTATGGCGGTTCGCGATGTTTCCTTACCGTAATACATACCTTTCCTTATTCTGCTGGTGTCTGAAATAGGGCTGCAACATGTTCTTCATGAGTTGTTGTGTATACCAAATCCACATCAACATTGACAGGGTCTCCTGCTATGTAATGCTTAAGTCTTTTCCCATTCACAACTTGAGGTTTGGTGCCTTCGAAATTGTTAATCTTGATTGCACCCGAGCGGTAGAATTCTTCAATATGAAATGGCCCTTCCCACCTGGAAAGTAGTTTACCTGGAAAAAACCTGAAACGGGATCTAAACAACAAAACTTTATCACCAACATTAAATTCACGTTTCAGAATCCTCCTATCATGCCACTTCTTTACCTTTTCCTTGAACATTTTAGCGCTCTCGTAAGCTTCACTTCTCCACTCATCTAGAGAAGTCAAGTTCATGAGACGCTTTTCACCAGCTAATTTCGGGTCAGCATTAAGCTCTCTAATAGCCCAGAAAGCTTAGTGTTCTAATTCTAATGGAAGATGGCAAGCCTTGCCATAGACCATCTTATAGGGAGACATGCCCATGGGGTTTTTGTAAGCAGTTCTATACGCCCACAAAGCATCTCCTAACTTATTCGACCAATCCTTTCTATTTCTATTAACTGTTTTCTGTAAGATCAACTTGATCTCTCTATTGGTGAGCTCAACTTTCCCACTAGTTTGAGGGTGGTACGAGGAAGCAATTCTATGATTGACATCGTACTTGGCTAAAGCTTTTCTAAAAGCTCCATGCGTAAAGTGTGAACCCCCGTCAGTCATGAGGTACCTGGGTACTCCAAACCTAGGAAAAATTACATCCTTGAGCATTTTCAAAGATGTCTTGTGATCAGCACTTTCAGTGGGGATTGCCTCTACCCACTTGGTTACATAATCAACAGCAACTAAAATGTTAGTGTACTTGTGCGAGTGAGGAAAAGGACCCATAAAATCAAAACCCCAGCAATCAAAAGTCTCAATCACTAGAGAGTAATTCATAGGCATCTCATTCCTTCTACTAATATTACCAACTCTGACACTTATCACATGATAAGACATAATTTCTAGCATCCTTAAAGAGAGTAGGACAATAAAACCCTGATTGAAGAACCTTATGTGCGGTCCTCTCACCGGCATGATGTCCTCCATATGGAGTATCGTGACATTGTCTGAGAATGTCCTTCTGCTCGTGTTCCGATATGCATCTCCTCACGATCCCATCTGGACCTTCTTTGAAAAGATGTGGGTCATCCCAAAAGTAATGCCTCAAATCATGGAAGAACTTCTTCCTTTGCTGAAATGTTAAACCTGGAGGCAAAAACTTTGCAACGATAAAGTTAGCATAATCTGAAAACCAAGGATCGGAGAGAGATTGTACTTCTACAACAGCTAGCTGTTCGTCTGTAAAACTGTCGTTGACTGGAATGGGATCATGCGGTATATCTTCCATCCTTGAAAGATTATCCGCCACCGGATTATCTTCTCCTTCCTATCAACAATCTTCAAATCAAATTCTTGAAGAAGGAGTACCCATCGGATGAGTCTTGTTTTGGCATCCTTCTTCTCCATAAGATACTAAATGGCAGCATGGTCAGTGTAACAGCCCAGTTTTCACAAAATTTTTAAAAAAATATTTTCTGCGTGAATTCTTTGCCGTGTTTGCATCCCCGATTTATCGATCGGCGATTATTTTTCCCCCTCTTATCTCGTATCGGAAAAAGACCGACCCTTGCCACCCTGACACTTGACCTTTGCGACACCGGGTTTCACCCGAGCACCGTCGCAGCCGGCACACGTCCAGCCATCGCCACCGGAACGCAAACCCCGTTTATTTAATAAACGGATTATTTTATGGGGCGCCGAAAAATGTTTTCGGAATGTCACCACAGTGAGGTACGATCGACGGGCTCGACGCGCTGAACGCGTGGTTCGAGATTTCGTTCGAATCGGAGTCCGTACGGAGTCTCGGCGGTCACGAACGCGATCACTGGACACGCGAGAGGGGTACCGAGGGCGTTTGCGTCAACTGGCCAGCCAACCTGCCTATATAATGACCCCACCTCCCAAACCAGCCAATTAGGGTTTACCCTAATGGAAAATTGCAGCCACCCCCCTCTTTTTGCACAAATTTTGCCCCTAGCCCCTCCTGTCCCGAAACCCTAGCTACTAGATGATCTGAGCCCTCAGATCTGCCCTCCAACGGCCCAGATCTGGCCATCCTCCCCCCAACCGCAGCACCAGCCACTCCGGGCCCCGCAGGGCCCCAACCGCCGCTGCCAGGCCCGCTCAGGCCCGGATCCGCGCCTCTTCCCGTGGACACCGTGCGCCGCCTCGCCTCCGGCCAACTCCGGCGAGCAGCGCGCCGCCCCAGCTCCTTCTCCTCCTTCCCCGCGTCCCTTTCCCTCTCATCTTCCTCCTAACCAGTCTCCCCTCTGTCTTCGAAGGGAACCCGCGCCATGGACGGCCTAGGCCTCGAGCTCGAGCCGCCGGCCGATGCCTCCGGCCGGATTCGCCCAAGTCCGGCGCTGCGTTCCCGGCCGGCCTCGCCTGCCTCCGTCGTCCATGCCCCGCCGGACTTCTTCCCTCGTCGACGGAGGAACAGCAGCCGCCGCTACGTCCCCCGCCCGAGCGGACGAAGCCGCCAGCCAGGAACCGGCGGCTGGGCCCGTCTCCAGCGCCCCACGGCCCAGCCTGGCCGCCTTGGCCCAGGCGCCACAAGGTCCAGCCAACCTCCCAGTCCAGGCCACCTCATGGGACGACCCATGGTGAGATCCAGGCCGCCCCTTTTCTTTTCTTTTTTTTATTTTTATTTTTGTCTCTGTTTTTTTTCTTACCACCCTGTAATTTTGCTAAGTCTTTTATAAATTGCTGCTGATCTGTTTTTGCGGTTAGGATTGCGAGTAAACCGTAGCTCCGATGAACGTGCCCCCAAAACGAATTTTGCTCAGAATTGCGTGTACTTTAATTCATCTTTTGTGAGCATTTGCATTTGAGGCCATCTTGATGGTGAAAATCTGTGTTGAAGTGGGCATCAGGCCGTTAATTGCTATTTTTTCCTGTTAAGTGCTGCTGTTATTATTTTATTGCAACTTTGCATGATGATTGTGACACATCCATGAGGCCTATTGCATTGTTTATTTTTCCTATGTGTTAAGAATCAAGTGTACTTCATTTACATGCTTTAACTTGTCATATTTGGGTGCTCTAGCCATATTAAATCTTGCTCCAAAGTGGTGATCCTGATGTTAATGTGCTGCTGTGCTGAAAACTGTTATTTTGTTGCAACTTCGGTCGACGAGTGTGTCGCGACCGTTTATCGGAATTGAGTGATTCCAATTGCATATTGTTAAGCATCATGTCTACTTTCATTAAATGTATTGAATCTTCATGTTAGCATTCGTGGTCATATTGATTTTTAGCTCCAAATTTGCTATGCTGCTGTTGTTGACAGCCACCTCTGAGTTTCACTAAGTCTGTTACTTTGCGATGCCATGTTGTTTGCTTAATATCTTTTGATCTATGATGCCTATTTGCATGATTCTTTTTGCCATGCCTTACCTGTCATGTCTACTTTAGTTCCATATCATTTTTGAGCATGTTTGCATTGATTATCCTGTTTATTCATTGCTCTAAAGTGTGCTTCGTGATGTTGGCAGATTGTGCCCGTAACTTGTTTTGCTTATATCTTTTTAACCGTAACTCCGTTTGGAGTGTTCTTTATATGTAACTTGATTAGTTTTTCGTGTACTTTGTGTTTATGCTATTGTTTGCTGTTGTTAACCAACCTAAAATATGTTTTAGGGCAGAGCAGTACCAAATGTTTTAATCATCGTGTGACACTTAGTGTTATGCCATGTTTAGGATTGTGCCTCACTTAAATTGTCTAGATCAGATAGTTTATCTATGCTTCAACTCTTGCCATGTTTGTGTGCTATGACATGCTTGCTTGAGTTGCCATGTTAATAACCGTTGGTTGATCACCTGTAGCTAAGCAACTTGAACCCCCGTAAACGTGCGATATTCGTCGTGTGTGATCGATACCCCACTTAACCTGTTAGTAACCGCTCTCGACGGTAGGTGCGATGTCTCGTGTTGCCTTTTTGTTGATGCCTGCTCGTGTTTCCCCGTAGTAATGGAGTGCTTGCTCGTTGATTGCTTTCCAGTGTTTATCGTCTTGTGTGCTTCCGCGGGTACCCTTCGGAGACGATGCGAGCTTGCGATCAACTACACCTTCGGAACCTGACTTATCAACAAGCAAGGACTATACATTAATTATGATCCATTCTATTTCAACCAGCGGTTTGCATGCTAGTCTAGGTTAGGTTCGATGTTTGATCCTACCACATGTTTACAGCCTCTTTTAAACCGATACAGCCATGTCCCCTCCCAGCAAACCATGTACTGCTATGTTACTATTGCTCGTTGCTCAGCCCCTGCTTAGTATGCATGCTTAGGATGCTACAATGTTACTCTGTTACTCCTTGGTTTGGGACATCAAATTATTATGTTGTTGTTGATGATATGATTATTATAATGTTGACTATATTCGACGAAGGATGGAAGGTCTAGGCTATCCCGCCCCGACGCTTTGTTCCATTCGAGTCACCTAGGATCCGAGTTCCGGGTATTGGTTTTAAGACTGAGCGTGCCTAACCGCGTGTGGGATTTTATGGGGTCCGCTCTTCTTACCTATCTAACTTCAAACATTTCTAGTGGTGGCCCAAGCTGGTTTTACCATTTGCAAAACGTGTGTGTGCGAGTGTCGACCTCGCAGATTTTCAAACAACTCGGGCCAGCGGAGACAGAGTTCCTTTGTTGGTCCAAACCTGGAAGCTCGAGGGCTATCCACAGTGTTGGTTTAGTTACCCCGACCTCGTCCAGATGGTAGAGGCGATTCCTCATCGAATTCTTGGCTTCTTACCTTACTCTCTAGATCGTTAGCCACTTCATAAATTCTAGTGCGACAGCAACCTCACCACTTACCCCTTCCTTACCGTAAAGTACTAGTTGTCCTAGAATGATGAGTGATGAAGTCCTTGCTGGGTCAGATGACCACTACAGGGTGATGCTGAGTACCTCTGTACTCATGGTACTACCCCCAAACTCTTTTCAGGGTTCTTGATCGACAACAGGTATGGTGATCGACGTTTCACGTGGAGACTCGACGACGACTAGTTAGGCGGATCCCGGCGGAGGGCCTGGACCCGTGTGGTTATGGGGATCGATGTTTTCTCTTTTCCACTAGGCATTTGACTGTAGTCTGTACTCAGACATATATCTTCCGCTGTTGTATTGTTTTAAGACAGTTGTAGACCGATTGTATGAGATGTTGTATCCTTGTATCTGTAATGTTGTGATATCATGTTGGAAATCCGGGGCATATGACTCCGTCATATGTCGCGGTGGGACCGATATGTGCTTCGTCCCCGGATCTGGATGGAAACATCTAGATATGGAACAGTACCACATATCGGGCCTTACAGTCAGTATGAATGATAACCTTAGAATCAACAATATACTGCCTAAACTTATCACAAGCAAACACTACTGCTAAGAATTCCTTCTCAGTAGTAGCATAATTCTTTTGAGCACTATCAAGGGTTTTGCTAGCATAATATAAAACATTCAATTTCTTATCAACCCTTTGCCCTAAAACAGCTCCAACAACAAAATCACTATCATCACACATAATTTTAAAAGGTAAATTCCAATCAGGTGGTTGTACTATAGGAGTGGTCATTAAAGCTTTCTTAAGAACTTCGAAGGCTTCCTTACAATCTTCATAAAAAACAAAAGGAACATCCTTCTGGAGAAGATTAGTGAGGGGTCTTGAAGTCTTAGAAAAGTCTTTAATAAATCTTCTATAGAAACCAGCATGACCGAGAAAACTACGAATACCTTTGATGTCCCTTGGATAGGGTATCCTTTCAATTGCTTCGATCTTGGCCCTGTCCACCTCAATTACCCTCTCAGAAATATTGTGGCCAAGAAAAATTCCCTCGTTGACCATAAAGTGGCACTTCTCCTAGTTAAGCACCAAATTTTTCTCCTCACATCTCTGCAAAACTTTATTAAGGTTGTGGAGACAATGGTCAAAAGAGGTTCCATAGACGGAGAAATCATCCATGAATACCTCCACAATTTCTTCACAAAAACCGTGAAAGATAGCAGACATACACCTTTGAAAAGTAGCAGGGGCATTACATAAACCAAAAGGCATACGGCTGTAAGTATAAGTACCATAGGGACAAGTAAAAGTGGTGTTCTCTTGATCAGCAGTGTTAACATGAATTTGAGAGAAGCCAGAGTAACCATCAAGATAACAAAAGTGAGTATTTATGGATAACCTTTCAAGCATTTGGTCGATGAACGACAATGGGTAGTGGTCCTTCCTGGTTTCCTTGTTCAATTTCCTGTAATCAATACACATTCTATATCCAATAATAATTCTCTGAGGTATTACTTCATTCTTATCATTAGGAACCACAGTTGTACCTCCTTTCTTTGGAACACAATGAACCGGACTTACCCACTTACTATCAACTATAGGGTAGATAATACCTGTGGCTAGAAGCTTGAGAATCTCAGTCCTTACAACATCCATCATTTTCGGATTCAACTGTCGTTGATGATCAACAACTGGTTTAGTATCAGGCTCAAGGTTGATGATATATTGACAAATGGATGGACTAATCGCCTTAAGGTCATCAAGGATATAGCCAATTGCACCTCGATGTTTGCGAAGTACTTCCAATAGTCGCTTGTGACGCCCCCAAAATCAATCCGTGTACAGTAATCATACACGCAGGGTACACGGCTGAGATTAGGGTGCCACGGTGATAATACCACAGCACAACACTAAACACAAAAGGATAAACAAATATATTACAATATAGGGGGGTCACGCGGACCCGAATACATAAGTCATACAAGCCATAATATCTGAGTACAGACATAGTTAGTCAAGTTTTGCCTTAAGAAGACTAGCACAAATCACATCAGAGATACAGATCGAAAAGGCGAGGCCTCCTGCCTGGGATCCACCGAACTACTCCTGGTCAACGGGGAACTCGACGTCGTAGTAGGCGCCTCCGGGGTACTCCTGCTCCTGGGCTCCAACATCGGCTGCAGCGGCCGATCAGGCAAAACAGTAAAGGAAATAAAGCAGGTGAGTATCTAGTATACCCGCGAGTCTTACGTCCGCTACTAAGCATTATGCATTGTATCAACGGAAAGAAGAGGCTGTATATCATGGACTGTAAGGTAGAAATCCAGAGCAAAGGTAAGAAGCTAGGCCTATCGAAGACTAGCATCTTCCGACGATGTCTTGCAGCATGAGGTAAGGATCAGCCAACATTTTATATAAAGCATAAAGTAACAATGCAGCAGAAGTTGCTGCAGCATTGTATAATAATAAGTTGTAATAATTAACAATGCCTCCGAGTTCACCTCCTCGACATCCCCGCGAGGAAGAAAACTCGGAACCATACAGTTTGATAATAATAGTTTCTAGTGGTAAGATCCAGCTTCAACATAAAGCGTCCTGTTACCGTGGACACGGCTATTCGAATAGATTAATCTTCCCTGCAGGGGTGCACTTGTGTTACGCTACACACACGGATCTCCAGGGTGGCGGGAATCATGTTAGGGAACGCTCCACCGAGGCTATCCGACACTTCATAGCCCATCTTTCAAACTCAACAGAGAGGCCATCCGCTGGTCTAAATCCTAAGTACGCCGGGCCTTGGACCCCAACCCGAACGTACTCCTGCACGGTTTGTGGCTGACCGGTGAAGTTGAAGCAAATCCAAATAAGACATCACCGCGCGAGCAAATAAGACAACACCACTTCTCGGCAATCAGCCCGCAGTACTGCTGACGTCTGAAGAGTCGTCGGACGACACTACGAAGCAGAGGATCCCATAACTCGTAATTCCCACGGGTAGGTAGTGCGTACATGGCATATAGCCAACTCAAGACATTCACTGAACCATTTAGCATTTTAATTAACCTGCGTGACAACCGTTGTTGTTGCCTCGACTTAACTGACCCGCGGACAACGACAGCAGCCAGGACCACCTGTACATCGGTGCCTGCCCCGTCGTCCCACCAAGTCACTGCGGTTACCAACAAGGTGAACCATCTCCTTACCTTGTCTCGCGTGTGCTCCTAGAGGAGATCGACTTTCGTGGCTTGGTAACTCTCGCGGGCAACGATCAGGGGCCAAGCACACCGGTACACTGGTCGTACCCTCCCTGTCGTCCCGTCGCAATACCTCTCGCGGGCACCGTTGGGTCGCCCGACTTCTCACCTGAAGGACAATCGTTGTTCAGGACCCTATGGCGGTAAGAGTAAGTCAGCCTCGAGTGGAGTACAAGGATTACTCCTTGATAGCTCACACTTGAGGTGACTAGGCATAACCCAGATAGGGGCCTTTGGCGGTGTCTGCTTTATACCGTACCTGTGCAGTTATAATATTCGTATCCGCGTTCACTCCCCTGAGTGACCACGGCCCTCTATCTAATCCTAGCTAACAATGCGCAGGGCTCACTGCTGAATAATGTATAATAATAATAGGCAGCATAGGATAAAAGAGGTACATCAAGGGGCGACAAAAACAAGCTATGCAATTGAATAGGATTGTAACGTAGCAGCAGCAGTAAACTTTCCTAGTGCAAGAAATGTACGGAAAGATAGGCAATATCTGGGGAAGAGAATGGCTCTGCTTGCCTGGAAGCTCGACGGTAGTAGTGGGGTCGTCGATGAAGTAGTCGTACTCAGCAACGGTGTAGTCGACGGCAGCAGCGGGGTTTACCGGAGATTAAGGGGGAAGAAACAGTAAATACACCGCAAGCATATACAAGTAGATGCATGACATGACGGATGAAATGTTAGCGGTGTTCTAACGCAGTGCAATGCACGTTGCTCGGAACGAAAATTCATCTGAGGATGAACTACCGGCTCCGGGTGATTATCGGACAAGCTGTCCGGAGGGGGAAGGATCAAGCCAGAGGTGTCGTGGGTACCGGAAAAACATTAGGGGGGGTGTATCCGTGCTAGTTGATCTATTCCGAGAAACATTCGTGTTTGGAATAAATTCATCCGGGCACTCTAACAGTACCGGTCAATTTATCGGACCGCCGGTCCGGAGGGGGACGGTTCGATGTACATTGTGTTAGAGGGGGTGGTAGTCATATAGATAGAGTATTCGTATTCGTTATATTTTTCTGATCAATTTTCATGTATAAAGTTTTTGAATCTGAGTTACGGTTTAAAAGATATTAAATTTCAAAGTTTTAAATCATTTAAATGATTTTCTGGAATTATTTTATTTTTAAAAATCCAACATTATCCACAGGCAGTTGACTGGTCAAACCTGACAGAGGGTCCCACCTGTCAGTGACTTAGTTTTAATAAAATTATTTAATCTATTTATATGACAGTGGGGTCCCACATGTCATTCATAGTAACTTAACCAACAGTTTTTTTAATTAAACAAAAATGCCTGGACCCACCTGTCAGTGACTTGTTAAGCTAATTAACCAATTTTAATTAAGTTTAATTAACTTAACAGAATCAAGGGCGTGGGACCCGCATGTAAGTGACTAGGGTTGCCCAGTCAGCACAGTTGACTGGTCAACCCAGTCAACTGGACCATGGGACCCACAGGCAGTGACCCATGGGGTGTCCCAGGTGTGCCACGTCAGGGGGCAACGACGGCGAGTCGCCGGCGTGCTCCAGACGGCGGAAGGCTATGGGAGGGGCGTCGGAAATGGGCTAGGGGACACCGTTCGTCGCGGGGTTTGATGCATTCGAACTGGAAGATAGCGCTGCGTCGACTGGTAGCCGTGGCAGTGGCGGGGGCAGCCGGAGTCGAGCGCTAGGTCGTCGATGGCGGAACCGACGTCGGGCTCCCATGGCACAATGCAGCACGCGGTGTTTTCGTCCACTCCGAAGCGCGAGATCGAGCCTACGGTCTACCACTAACTCGCGGGTGCCACAGGCGTGCGCTACGGTGCCCTGAGAGCTTGGCCACGCCATCAATGGCGGCGGCCAGAACTCACGCAATTGGGGATAACGGCTACATGCTAGGCGGGCGTCTATGGGGGTTGGGGAAGGTGCGACTGCTCACCGGGGTGTTGTAGCCGAGATAGTGGGCTCAATGGTGACTCGGAGCGGCCGGAATCGGTCGGGGATCTCGCCGGAGCCGAGGTTGAAGACGAAGCAATCGAGCGCGCAGTGGTGGCTCCGGGCACGGGAGCTTCTGCGTGATGGCGAGGACGTCGTCTTCAAGCACTCCGGGCACAGTTGCGGGGGCTAAGGTGGTCAATGGCCACGGTGGTTCGTCGGGGTGGCCATGGCGGCGTCGGGAAGTTTTTCCCCGACGAGTGTGAGATGCTGGGGAAGGGGAAAAGGGGCAGGTGAGATCCACGCATCGTGGGGAGGCGTCCTTATCGCCTCCGGGCTGGCTAGGGGACGGGGGAGCAGGTGGGAGGTGGGGGCGCACGGCCACAGTGGCCATGGCCACGACGTGATCACGCCGGGGGTACGGGAGTAGGTGGGGGAGGGACATGGGAAGGAGAGAGGGGAGTGGGCCGGGGTGGGCCTCGCCTGGGGCGAGGCTTAGGGTTTTGTATTTTATTTTGCTTTTTGTTTTCTGTCTTTTTGTTTTCTGTCTTTTTGTTTGTATTTTAATTTAGTGCCTTTTGCATTTTTGTAAAATGTGTAACCCGACCCATAATTAGTCTTGTATATCATTAGAGTGCTACAAAAAGTTTGGGGTCAAAAGAAATATATTTAGTATTTCTTTTAAATAACCGAATGACAATTGGTGCTGTTTTGGCTGGTGTTTGAATTGTTTGAATTTTTTAGAGGCATAATAAAATACCATAACCACATGGGCATGACCCACTGATTATTTGTGATTTAATAAAAGTGGTTGTATAATTTTTGGGCAAGTTTTATTTGCAACATTATTTTTAATATCAACAAAAAGGCATTTTGGATTTGATTTGATTCAAATTTGAACATGGCACGATTTAGCAACAGTAATTAGTCCACAGTAAAAGTGATTACTGTTACAGACAACTGAGGGTGTTCCAAATCTCCCCCACTACAAGAATTCTCGTCCCGAGAATTTAAGTGGTAGGGAGGAAAAGATCGGGGTATTCATCGCGAAGGCGATCTTCGCGTTCCCAAGTGGCTTCATCTTCAGAATGATTCGAACACTGAACCTTGAGGAACTTGACAGTCTTGTTGCGGGTTCGACGCTCAGACTGGTCGAGAATGCGGCTCGGATGTTCTCGATAAGTCAAGTCTTGCTGTAGCTCAATCATATCATGTTCCACTTCGCGGATAGGATCCTTGAAGCAGCGACGTAGTTGCGACACGTGGAAGACATCATGGACTTGGGAGAGGTTCGGCGGCAATTCCAAACGGTATGCCACGGGTCCACTCCTGGAAAGAATACGGAACGGGCCAATGTAGCGAGGAGCCAACTTGCCCTTGATACCGAAGCGATGAGTGCCCCTCATGGGAGTGAGACGGAGGTAAGCTTATTCACCAGGTTGATACTCCATTTCCCGGTGTTTGCGGTCATAGTTGCTCTTCTGACGAGACTGGGCGGCCTTGAGATTTTCTTGCACAATGCGAACCTGATCTTCAGCTTGTTGGACAAGATCCGGTCCGAAGTAGGGTCGTTCCCCAGTTCCTGACCAATTCAGGGGGGTTCGACATTTACGTCCATATAGAACTTCGAAGGGGGCCATCTTCAAGCTAGCCTGATAGCTATTGTTGTACGAGAATTCCGCGTACGGGAGGGCATCCTCCCATTTCATGCCGAAAGAAAGGACACAAGCGCGAAGCATGTCTTCCAGCACTTGATTAACTCGTTCAACTTGGCCTTGACACTGGGGGTGATAAGCGGAGCTGAGATTCAGATGGGTCCCGAAGGCTTCCATGAAACTCGTCCAGTATCGTGAGGTGAAAATGCTGCCACGGTCCGAACTGATCTCCAGCGGAATACCATGGAGTGACACAATTCGGGAGATATACAAGGCTGCTAGCTGACTAGCAGTGATCGTCTCCTTGACTGGCAGGAAGTGAGCAATCTTGGAGAATCGGTCGATGATGACAAAGATGGCATCGTTACCTTTCTGTGACTTAGGAAAACCAGTGACGAAGTCCATCTCGACTTTGTCCCACTTCCAATCAGGAGGAGGGACTGGTTGCAACCATCCAACAGGTTTTTGATGTCCGGCCTTGACGCGACTGCAAACGTCACATTTGGAAACAAAGCGAGCGATATCTTGCTTCATGTAAGGCCACCAGTACCGTTGACGAAGGTCTTTATACATCTTGGTACTGCCAGGGTGGATTGATAGGGGAGAATTATGGGCTTCTTCCATGATATCCGGACCACAGTTAATGATGGCCGGGCTCACAGGAACTACTAAGCGGCCCTTGAAGTAAACAGTATCACCCTCATTAGCATCAATGGTAAAAGAGGAGGGCTTTCCTTCTGCGATGTCCTGCTTGATCTTCACAATGTCGGGGGCCAGAGATTGTCTACTCTTGATGAGGGCGTCGAGCTTTGACTCGAGAACCAGGTTATTGACGTAACCTTGAGGAACAATCTCGAGATTCAACTTGCGAAACTCTTCATACAGAAGTGGTTGCTGCACCTGAACCTCAAGTTCAGAACAGTAAGCTTTGCGGCTCAAGGCATCAGCCATCACATTAGCCTTGCCCGGGGTATACGAAATATCCATGTTGAAGTCGGCTATTGTCTCGAGCCATCGTTGTTGACGAAGATTCAGGTCTAGCTGAGTAAACAGGTACTTCAGACTTTGGTAGTCGGTGTAGACCTCGCAACGATTACCGAGGAGGTAATGTCGCCATAGCTTCAATGCATAAATTACTGCTGCCAATTCGAGGTCATGTGTTGGATATTTGTCTTCGTGAGCACGCAGCTGATGAGAGCCATAAGAAATCACTTTGCGCTCTTGCATTAGGACACAACCTAATCCTTGACGAGACGCGTCGCAATATATCACGAAGTCCTTCTGAGTATCAGGGGGAGCGAGCACCGGGGGAGAAGTTAGCTTGTCCTTGAGCGCTTGGAAACTTTCTTGACATTTATCTGTCCACTCAAACTTGACGCCTTTGTGAAGCAGATTAGTCAGAGGCCTGGCAATCTTGGAAAAATTCTCGACGAAACGGCGGCAATATCTAGCGAGCCCGAGGAAACTGCGGACTTGCTTGACGGTCTTTGGAGGAGTCCAGTCAAGAATAGCCTGGATACGTTCTGGGGTGACGGCAATGCCATCCTTGGAAATCACATGTCCAAGGTAGGTCACTTCGGGAAGCCAGAACTCACACTTAGAATACTTAGCGTAGAGTTTTTGTTCTCGAAGCTTCTCCAGTATAAGACGAAGATGTTCTGCATGTTCTTCTTCATTCTTGGAATATATCAATATATCATCCAGATAAACCACGACGAACTGGTCGAGGTACTCCATGAAAATATAATTCATCAATCTGGAGAAGGTGGCTGGAGCATTGGTTAAGCCAAAGGACATGACAGTGTACTCGTATGAACCATAGCGATTAATGAAGGCAGTCTTCGGAATGTCGTCATCACGGACTCGGATTTGGTGATAACCCAACCTCAAGTCGAGTTTAGAAAACACCTTGGATCCGGAAAGTTGATCATACAGATCGTTGATCCGGGGAAGTGGGTATTTGTTCTGGATGGTGGCTTGGTTAATGGGCTGATAATCTTGGACCAATCGGTTTGTCCCATCGCTCTTCTTGACAAAGAGCAAAGGTGCTCCCCAAGCTGAGGAACTGGGCGAATGAATCCTTTCTGAAGTGCCTTGTCGATTTCCTCCTTAATTTCAAGGAGTTCATGTGGCGGCATCTTGTAAGGACGCTTGGCAATAGGGGTGGTGCCGGGCTTCAAGTCGATGACAAATTCGACTTCTCTAATTGGGGGTATTCCCGGCAGTTCTTCTGGGAAGACGTCGGGAAAATCGCGAACGACTGGAACGTTCTCGATGCCTTCGAGGGGGGCGGCATTCAAAGCATTCATCATAAATATCTGTGTTTTAGCATTACGGGTAACTCGGGTGGTGTGGTTAACAATCTCGCTGGAGGGGTGAAAAAGTTGGACAGACTTGGTGCCACAATAAAGGGCGGCATCGTGAAATTTCAACCAGTCCATTCCCAGAATGAGGTCTATTGTGGAAGACTTCAGAACGATGGGGGAAGCAAGGAATTCAATCCCTTCAATTTCAACAATGGTTCCGGGCACTATCTTGGTGGTTTGACATTGGCCTATCGGGGTGCGGACAACCATCGGTGGGTTCATCTTTTCTAGAGTGAAGTTATGCGACAATGCAAATGCTTCCGACATGAATGAATGCGATGCTCCTGTATCAAATAAAACGGTAGCATGTACGGAATTAACGAGAAGGGTACCCATCACGGTAGCGGGTTGTTGCTGAGCTTCTTCAACATTGAAGTTGTTAGCATGTCCACGAGCATAAGCGGCAGACCCAGTATTATAGTTGGGGGTCCTGTTGTTGCCACGACCCTTTCCACGACCAGCGGGGTGAACTACCAGTTGCTTCTGTTTCTGGGGGCAGTCTCTGGAAAAATGCCCAGGTTGGCGGCACATGAAGCATAATCCATCCTGAGGACGAAGGGGTGTTGCATTGGGTGGTGCAGGCAGAGCTCTTGGAAACTGCGGTGGCGGAGGCAGACGGGGTGCAGCATAAGATGGCCTTGGAGCAGGGACAGCTGAATGGGTCACACTGGTAGGGAGCTAGATACGACGCTTCTGCGTTGCGCCCGAAGATGAGCCAACGTCACGATAACGCTTCAGAGAGTTCTTGTGCTCCATCTGGGAAGTCTCGATGGTGATAGCCTTGTTCACCATGGTGGCGAAGTTGGCGAAATCATGAATGGCAAGAGCGAGCCTGAGGTCGGGGTTGAGGCCACGACGGAACTTCTGCTGCCTGCGGGCATCAATGGTGATCTCTCCTTCCGCATAGCGAGAGAGGTTGAGGAACTCACGCTAATAGGCTTCAACAGTCATGTCGCCCTGAGTGAGGTTGCGGAATTCTTCCGCCTTACGATCCATGATCCCCTGAGGAATGTAGCGGGCGCGGAAGGCAGACTGAAATTCATCCCAAGTGGTGACTTCTTCAACTGGCAGGGAACGCTTGTGAGTGCTCCACCACTGAGCAGCGGCGCCTTTCAGATGATAAGACGCAAAGTTCACATAGTCGGCTAGATCGACATTAGCAGACTCCAGCTCGCGAGTGATGTCGCGAAGCCAGTCGTCAGCATCCAACGGCTGAACAGTGTTGCGGAACATAGTGGGGTTGAGGCGGGTGAAGTCGTGCAGAGTCACGGTGGCATGTTGATTGTGGTGCCCATTCTGATTCGGCTGGGGGAACTGAGCCATGATATTCTGCATGAACTGACGGTTCATCTCGAACTGCTGCATCATCGCGGCCATGTAATCCGGCGGCGGAGGTGGGTCGTTGGCACCATGACCACGACCACGACCAGCCATCATGCTAGAATTTAACAGGGGTATTTTAGCGATGAAAATTTAACGAGATACCGAAATCAAGCCTGAAGTAAAACGACAACGAAAAGGAGGCGCATATATATATAGGATTAGTCATATAAGACATACACATTCACACACAGAGTCAATCGAAAATCGGGCAGCGTAACGTCGTAGAAATTAAGGAAAAAGGACTCACTAGGCGGCGCGCAGACCGCGGTTAGGATTACACGACGCGACATAGATTCCACTATGTCAATCACGCCGCAAGAAAACTGTTGGCCACAGAAGTTAATGCCAGAGAACGCGCGGCCTGCCCAGAATGAGAATGGGATCCGCGGTCCGGGACCTGGGGTATGACTCCTGCGACACGACTCAATCAATGGGGGGAAGCACCAAAAACGCCGGGTGGAATCAAGAGAACGTGATCCTAATGTCAGATTTTGTAAAACTTACCAGCAAGGATAAGAGAGCAGATTCCCAGAGCATAGGTAAGGAGAAAAGGATCCTAATACCATAGATATCACACGTAGTGACATCGATGTGGGCCCGTAAGCCAAATGTTAAGTTAGCAAAATAGTTTTTCAAAGTCTAGACTCAACTTCGACCAAGTAGTGGTGTGGTGGCTTCCTACAGGAAGTCGGCTCTGATACCAACTTGTGACGCCCCCAAAATCAATCCGTGTATAGTAATCACACACGCAGGGTACACGGCTGAGATTAGGGTGCCACGGTGATAATACCACAGCACAACACTAAACACAAAAGGATAAACAAATATATTACAATATAGGGGGGTCACGCGGACCCGAATACATAATTCATACAAGCCATAATATCTGAGTACAGACATAGTTAGTCAAGTTTTGCCTTAAGAAGGCTAGCACAAATCACATCAGAGATACAGATCGAAAAGGCGAGGCCTCCTGCCTGGGATCCACCGAACTACTCCTGGTCAACGGGGAACTCGACGTCGTAGTAGGCGCCTCCGGGGTACTCCTGCTCCGGGGCTCCAACGTCAGCTGCAGCGGCCGATCATGCAAAACAGTAAAGGAAATAAAGCAGGTGAGTATCTAGTATACCCGCGAGTCTTACGTCCGCTACTAAGCATTATGCATTGTATCAACGGAAATAAGAGGCTGTATATCGTGGACTGTAAGGTAGAAATGCAGAGCAAAGGTAAGAAGCTAGGCCTATCGAAGACTAGCATCTTCCGACGATGTCTTGCAGCATGAGGTAAGGATCAGCCAACAGTTTATATAAAGCATAAAGTAACAATGCAGCAGAATTTGCTGCATCATTGTATAATAATAAGTTGTAATAATTAACAATGCCTCCGAGTTCACCTCCTCGACATCCCCGCGAGGAAGAAAACTCGGAACCATACATTTTGATAATAATAGTTTCTAGTGGTAAGATCCAGCTTCAGCATAAAGCGTCCTGTTACCGTGGACACGGCTATTCGAATAGATTAATCTTCCCTGCAGGGGTGCACTTGTGTTACGCTACACGCACGGATCTCCAGGGTGGCGGGGATCATGTTAGGGAACGCTCCACCAAGGCTATCCGACACTTCATAGCCCATCTTTCAAACTCAACAGAGAGGCCATCCGCCGGTCTAAATCCTAAGTACGCCGGGCCTTGGACCCCAACCCGAACGTACTCCTGCACGGTGCGTGGCTGGCCGGTGAAGTTGAAGCAAATCCAAATAAGACATCACTGCGCGAGACAATAAGACAACACCACTTCCCGGCAATCAGCCCGCAGTACTGCTGACGTCTGAAGAGTCCTCGGACGACACTACGAAGCAGAGGAGCCCATAACTCGTAATTCCCATGGGTAGGTAGTGCGTACATGGCATATAGCCAACTCAAGACATTCACTGAACCATTTAGCATTTTAATTAACGTACGTGACAACCGTTGTCGTTGCCTCGACTTAACTGACCCGCGGACAACGACAGCAGCCAGGACCACCAGTCATTGGTGCCTGCCCCGTCGTCCCACCAAGTCACTGCGGTTACCAACAAGGTGAACCGTCTCCTTACCTTGTCTCGCGTGTGCTCCTAGAGGAGCTCGACTTTCATGGCTTGGTAACTCTCGCGGCCAACGATTAGGGGCCAAGCACACCGGTACACTGGTCGTACCCTCCCTGTCGTCTCGTCGCAATACCTCTCGCGGGCACCGTTGGGTCGCCCGACTTCTCACCTGAAGGACAATCGCTGTTCAGGACCCTATGGCGGTAAGACAAAGTCAACCTCGAGTGGAGTACAAGGATTACTCCTTGATAGCTCACACTTGAGGTGACTAGGCATAACCCAGATAGGGGCCTTTGGCGGTGTCTGCTTTGTACCGTACCTGTGCAGTTATAATATTTGTATCCGCGTTCACTCCCCTGAGTGACCACGGCCCTCTATCTAATCCTAGCTAACAATGCGCAGGGCTCACTGCTGAATAATGTATAATAATAATAGGCAGCATAGGATAAAAGAGGTACATCAAGGGGCGACAAAAACAGGCCATGCAATTGAATAGGATTGTAACATAGAAGCAGCAGTAACAATGCCTAGTGCAAGAAATGTACGGAAAGATAGGCGATATCTGGGGAAGAGAATGGCTCTGCTTGCCTGGAAGCTCGACGGTAGTAGTGGGGTCGTCGACGAAGTAGTCGTACTCAGCAGTGGTGTAGTCGACAGCAGCAGCGGGGTCTACCGGAGATGAAGGGGGGAAGAAACGGTAAATACACAGCAAGCATATAAAAACAGATGCATGACAGGACGGATGAAATGTTAGCGGTGTTCTAACGCAGTGCAATGCACGTTGCTCGGAACGAAAATTCATCTGAGGATGAACTACCGGCTCCGGGTGATTATCGGACAAGGTCTCCGGAGGGGGAAGGATCAAGCCAGAGGTGTCGTGGGTACCAGAAAAACATAAGGGGGATGTATCCGTGCTAGTTGATCTATTCCGAGAAACATTCGTGTTCGGAATAAATTCATCCGGGCACTCTAACAGTACCGGTCAATTTATCGGACCGCCGGTCCGGAGGGGGACGGTTCGATGTACGTTGTGTTAGAGGGGGGTGGTAGTCATACGGATAGCTTATTTGTATTCGTTATATTTTTCTGATCAATTTTCATGTATAAAGTTTTTGAATCTGAGTTACGGTTTAAAAGATATTAAATTTCAAAGTTTTAAATCATTTAAATGATTTTCTGGAATTATTTTATTATTAAAAATCCAACATTATCCACAGGCAGTTGACTGGTCAAACCTGACAGAGGGTCCCACCTGTCAGTGACTTAGTTTTAATAAAATTATTTAATCTATTTATATGACAGTGGGGTCCCACATGTCATTCACAATAACTTAACCAACAGTTTTTTTAATTAAACAAAAATGCTTGGACCCACCTGTCAGTGACTTGTTAAGCTAATTAACCAATTTTAATTAAGTTTAATTAACTTAACAGAATCAAGGGCGTGGGACCCGCATGTAAGTGACTAGGGTTGCCCAGTCAGCACAGTTGATTGGTCAACCCAGTCAACTGGACCATGGGACCCACAGGCAGTGACCCAGAGGGGTGTCCCAGGTGTGCCACGTCAGGGGGCAACGGCGGCGAGTCGCCGGCGTGCTCCAGACAGCGGAAGGCTACGGGAGGGGCGTCGGAAATGGGCTAGGGGACACCGTTCGTCGCGGGGTTTGATGCATTCGAACTGTAAGACAGCGCTGCGTCGACTGGTAGCCGTGGCAGTGGCGGGGGCAGCCGGAGTCGAGCGCTAGGTCGTCGATGGCGGAACCGACGTCGGGCTCCCATGGCAGAATGCAGCACGCGGTGTTTTCGTCCTCTCCGAAGCGCGAGATCGAGCCTACGGTCTACCACTAACTCGCGGGTGCCACAGGCGTGCGCTACGGTGCCCTGAGAGCTCGGCCACGCCATCAATGGCGGCGGCCAGAACTCACGCAATTGGGGATAACGGCTACATGCTAGGCGGGCGTCTATGGGGGTTGGGGAAGGTGCGACTGCTCACCGGGGTGTTGTAGCCGAGATAGTGGGCTCAATGGTGACTCGGAGCGGCCGGAATCGGTCGGGGATCTCGCCGGAGCCGAGGTTGAAGACGAAGCAATCGAGCGCGCAGTGGTGGCTCCGGGCACGGGAGCTTCTGCGTGATGGCGAGGACGTCGTCTTCGAGCACTCCGGGCACGGTTGCGGGGGCTAAGGTGGTCAATGGCCACGGTGGTTCGTCGGGGTGGCCATGGCGGCGTCGGGAAGTTTTTCCCCGACGAGTGTGAGATGCTGGGGAAGGGGAAAAGGGGCAGGTGAGATCCACGCATCGTGGGGAGGCGTCCTTATCGCCTCCGGGCTGGCTAGGGGACGGGGGAGCAGGTGGGAGGTGGGGGCGCACGGCCACCGTGGCCATGGCCACGGCGTGATCACGCCGGGGGTACGGGAGTAGGTGGGGGAGGGACAGGGGAAGGAGAGAGGGGAGTGGGCCGGGGTGGGCCTTGCCTGGGGCGAGGCTTAGGGTTTTGTATTTTCTTTTGCTTTTTGTTTTCTGTCTTTTTTTTTGTATTTTAATTTAGTGCCTTTTGCATTTTTGTAAAATGTGTAACCCGGCCCATAATTAGTCTTGTATATCATTAGAGTGCTACAAAAAGTTTGGGGTCAAAAGAAATATATTTAGTATTTCTTTTAAATAACCGAATGACAATTGGTGCTGTTTTGGCTGGTGTTTGAATTGTTTGAATTTTTTAGAGGCATAATAAAATACCATAACCACATGGGCATGACCCACTGATTATTTGTGATTTAATAAAAGTGGTTGTATAATTTTTGGGCAAGTTTTATTTGCAACATTATTTTTAATATCAACAAAAAGGCATTTTGGATTTGATTTGATTCAAATTTGAACATGGCACGATTTAGCAACAGTAATTAGTCCACAGTAAAAGTGATTACTGTTACAGAAAACTGAGGGTGTTACATCGCTCTTATTCATACCCTGAAAGGTTAGAATTGATAATAACAGGATATACTTTCTTTTCATCTAAATAAGCATATTTTAGCGTATCGGGAAGAGGTTTAAGATCAAACACTGGATCTTCTTTTGGTTTCGATAAAATTCCCAAAGGCTCAACCGGAAGGTTGTGCTTTAGGATAGCAGGTTTTCTTAAGAATATTTCGTCCAGCTCATTTCTCTCCTGCATGCAAATCATTATCGTGGTCCTCCATATATTACTGCAAAGGATCATTAGGAGGAATAACAATGGAAGCAATATCTTCAATAATCTTATCGTTACTAGGCAAATTAGTACCACGAGGCTGCTTAGAGAACTTAGAAAAGTTAAATTGATAAGGCTCACCATTGAATTCAACAGAAACTTTACCTTTCTTGCAATCTATTATAGCTCCACAAGTTCTGAGAAAAGGTCTACCGAAAATAATAGGACAAAAATTATCCCTTACTGAACCAAGTACTAGAAAGTCGGTAGGATATTTTACCTTTCCGCATAAGACTTCAACGTCTCTCACAATTCCGATAGGAGAGATAGTTGCTCTGTTTGCAAGATGAATAGTAACATCAACTTCTTCAAGTTCACAAGGTGAAATCTCACCCATGATCTCTTGATAAAGTGAATACGGGATAGCACTAGGACTCGATCCCAAACCGCATAGCCCATTATAATTGTGATCTCCTATTGTAACAGATACTACTAGAGTACCTGAAATTGGGCCTTTATTCTTGGCTGTGACAAGGTTAGTGGAAACAACACAAAAATTTATATTGGAATGTAAAGCATCATTAGTAACAAGATCCTTAACCAATGCAACTTGAGGATCGACCTTGATCTGGTCCTCAGGCTCATCAATTCTTCTCTCACTTTTATTTATTATGCCTGTCACAAAAGAGTGCTCCCTTATCCTTTCAATGAGATCCCTGTTGGATATGTTCCCTAGAGGCAAATTAATAAAGATATTTGTCACATATCTATTTGTTCATAATACGTTGTATACTATGCGAGAACTGTATTAAGCGGAAACATTAATACACGTGTGGTATATAACAACCTGGTCCCTAGTTAACTCAGGCATACTAGCTCATTGGGCAATCGATGATTAAGGTTTCCTGATCATGAGATATGAACTGTCTATTGACAATGAGGTCATATCATTAGGATCATGATGTGATGGACACTCACCCAACGATAGCATTGCAGTGTGATCAAGTCACATAGTTCAGCATTGCGATGACTTAATAACATAGTGACTCAATCCTTAGACCGTGATGATCATACATAATTGCTATCTATTAGGACGCTTTGAGTACATCAACCGTTACACTGAAACATGGTAACCATAAAGGTGTGTCTTGGGTAATCCGAAGTAGATATGTTGAGGAGTATGAAATAGATCAGAACGGGATTTGTCCATCCGACTGTAGGATAGGTACTCTGGGCCCACTCGGTGATATTGCATCAACAACTAGCTGACGACTAGGTCCCATGAGATGTAATATGCACAGACGAGTAAACATGTTTGTCAGAGATGAGGGAGAACTAGGTATTGGATACCGACGATCATACCTCGGACAAACATAGTAACGCAGCACAAAGGGATCAAGTCATATTGTTAATGGTTCAACGGCGAAGAAGTTTATTCGATGGAAGCGCAGGGGCACATCAAGGATTGTAACTAGATCCCACATGATGGTCATTGGTTAGAGAGTGTCTCGATCATGTCTACTGTTTCCCGAACCGTAGGGTGTCACACTTAAGGGCAATCGATGGATTAAGGACATATTCGGGATCATCGGTGAAATAAGAGAGAACACCAGAATTGTTCCGGGAGGTGCCGGAAGCTGTTCCAGATATTTTGAAAAGTTCAAAATAAAGTTTATTGATGTTTAAATATGTTTTATTATTTAATTGACAAAATTAAATATTAAAAAGGATTTAAATATTAATTAAAAAGGTGGAAAAGGCATATGGGCCTAAAGAGGCCCATGAGGGGGGAAGGGGGTTTCCCCCCTTGGCCCATGGCGCCAAGGGAGGGGCCTTGGCCCCCTCCCTAGCTGCACCCTTCCCCCCCTTTGGGAGTTTAGTCCCACATGGGGGAGGGGAGGAGGTTCCCCCACTCCTTGGCTTATATAAGGAGGGGTAGGGTGCCCTTTTTCATCCATCCAATTGAGTTCTTTCTCTCTCTCTTTCTCCGACCTAGAGCAGACTCCGCTTGTTTGGAGTTTGCACCTAGTTGGTGGTTTCACCATCATCCGAACGCCGTCGCGCTGCCGGAATCGGGATCCGGATCAGTCTTCTTTCCGCTGCTCTTCTGGTTCGGACCCCGGAGGGACATCGGTTGCACCGTACGTGTGTAATCCCGCGAGGCACTACACGTGTGGTGCTACTTCATTGCTGGAGGTTCTTCAACACGACAGGGAGGTCGTAGGATCAGAGTCTACGCCAACCACGTTTGAGGAACGTTTCCCTCTTTCGGTCTTCAAAGGTATGAACACCGATTCCTTCCGTTACATACATCAACATAGCATAGATCTTGGGTTTGGGAATCGTAGTTGGAAAAATTATTGTTTTCTGCCCCGTTCTCTGACAATCCCATCTTTCTTCAACGCTTTTCGTCTGAAATACCCCACTAGAGGAGGCATCCAGCATCTCCTTATCCTGACGAGAAAGTCTAGCATAAAAACTTGTAAGTATAATTTATTTGGGGAGCTCATGAATAGGACATTTGAGAATTAGGGATTTCAATCTCCCGCAAGCTGTCACGAGACCTAAAGTTATAGATATAGTTTCTGTCTCGATGAATTTCATGAAGAGGATAAAACTTGGTATAAAAGAGAGACATAAGCTCTTGCCAATCAAGCAAATGTGAGTTATCGAGAAGCTTATACCAATATGAAGCTTTATCTATAAGCGATACGGAGAAAAAATTCCTCATGACAAACTCCATTGATACACCTGCAAGCTTAAATAGTGAACATAGTTGTGAAAAATATACCAAGTGTTCACCGGGATGTCTGTCTCTTGCAAAACGATTAGCCAAAACAAAATCGATAATACCAGCTGGTATTTTATAAGGCACAATTTCTGTAGGGGGAGGAAAAACCACCAGAGATGTGGGGCGTTTCCCCGTAAGCAACGATCCAATAGCTAGGTTGTCCATATGGACAAAGAGCAGCAACAACAAAATAAAAACAGTGATATAAAAAATTCCTTACCAGCTTCACTTACCAATAGCGCTATGCTCCCCGGCAACGGCGCCAGAAAATGGTACTTGATGACCCACAACTGTAAGGGATCTATTGCAGCGTTTTCGATAAGTAAGAGTGTTGAACCCAACGAGGAGCGAAAGGTATTGATAAGTGATTTTGGACAAGGAATAACTGCAAGTACTGAAAGATAATTTTTTAGGGGTTTTCTGTATAAGCAATAATAAGACAAAGCAAGCAAAGTAAATGGTGCTGAGGAGCAGCAGGTGGCCCAATCCTTTTGAGCAATGGATAAGCCTAGGAACTGAACTTATAAAGACTAAAGTGTTCTTGAGGACACATGGAGAGGTAGTGATGCGCTTTCGCCATATTCCGCATTGATAACATGTTTTGTGTTGATAAGTGTTGAGTGGGTGGATCTATGCTAGCACACCTTCTAGACTAAGATAAGTGCACTCTTATGATTAAACAACTTGCAAGCATCCGCAAATACAAGGTAGAAATTAAGGCAAAGCCTAACCATAACAATATGATCAAGGATCCATTATTCCCTTGTGCAAAAGTTTGCAAACTGGGGTTCAGGTTTCTGTCACTCCGGCAACCCACCGTAAGCATTTTTTATACACAATGTATTCCCCTAGGTCATTAATAAGGCGAAGTATTGAGTGTTCGACTCACACAACACCACTAGGAAAATAACAACACAACTTAAATATCAAACAACACATATTACTTCAACATCATATGACTACTAACAACAAAACTTCTCCCATGTCCTCAAGAACTAAAGTAACAACTCACAAGACGTAAAAGAGATGATGATCAGAGGTGATAAATAGGTGGTAAACAATCTGGTCATAATGATATTTCTCCAACAAAAAACTCAATAGCATTAACCACAAAGTAGTAATCAACACCGGTAGAGTAGAGAGGATAGATAGTACGGATTACAACACAAGATAAACTTGTGAGATGAGATTGGATGAAGATGAAGATAGTGCTGATGTTGGGGATGATGTTGATGATGATCTCGATGATGCCCGTGACGATGGTGATGATCTCCCCTTCCGGGAGGTGATCTCCTCGGCGGAATCTGCCCGCCGGAGTAGTCTTTTCTTCTCTGTAAGTTTCCGCCACGGAGCGGCGGCGGAACTCCGTAAAAACTCCTCTTTTTAGGGTTTACGGATGAAGAAGAGTATATAGGCCAGAGAGGGGAGCCTGGGGTGGCCCCAGGGCCCCAGGCGCCCTCCCGGCGCGGCCAGGATGGGGGCCGCGCCAGGTGGCCACCTGGGCACCCTGTGGCCCCCCTCCGGTCCCTCTTTTGCGTGTCTTCGTCAATCGTCCCAAAAACACTCTCCATAGATTTTCAGGTAATTTGGAGGTATTCTTCTTCAGCAACTCAGCGTCCAGTTTTTACCACTGAATCCTGCGTCTGCTGCTTCGGCACCGGAAAGTTGCAAACTGTGTAAAACAAGCCAAAACAACATAAGAACATCATCGTAATTTGAAATATATCAATGAATAAGGACGAATTATGATATAAAATAGTGATGCATTTTGGACGTATCAGATGCTGGGTTCACGGCGATCTTCCTGGATCTTTTATGTGGATATCAATGCCAACTTTTATGAAAAATCAAGCCGACTCTTGTGATTTACATTGCTGTGTCCTCCAACACCTATGGTAATTTCTCAGATAATTATTTCGAAAAAGAGCCTTCATAGCTTCAACTTCACCGAATAAAATGGCTCTCCTGACAGGACGACTTTCCTTGTTGATCTGTTTTCCAGTCAACAAAAAATCTCTACCACATTAATTGAGACATCTTCAAAATTCTCTTCTCTTTGGTCCGTAGAAGATTGTTTAATACTTGCAATTTTTTCATTCTCAAGAATGCTAGTTAGACGGTTTCTATAACCGACTTATTAACTGAGAGCTAGTTCTTGGGAAGCCAGTCTCTTGATCATATGTAGCCCCCATGGGTAGGTATAGACAATTGTATGTCATGCCGAGTCATAATAGAGATAAATTTACAGCCCCAAGTATCGACTTTAGTGTACTTGATGATGTATATAGAAACCGGCAATCGTTGACAGGTAAAAACCTATAATACTGGTAGATAAAATCTACTGACATATGTATATGCTTGATAACTTAAAATATGCTTATGTATGCAAGAAAAATGTAAAGGATCATATAGAAGTCATTCGTAAGCGTGATTTATACGACATCCTTTGACTATAGGAGTTCGTTAGCCGGATCCTTAATAGGATGCTTCTGATTGACTCACAGACAAGATTTGTCGATCAATTATTTGCATGTAAGTTGAAACTTCTCTGTGATAAGGCATCACATGACTTATTCTAGCGTTCCCTGTAATAGATTCAGTCTCAATGAGCGTCTTATAGAGCCGGCCGATGACTGAACTAGGACGGGTCACTGAGGTCATATGAATGCGAGTTTGCATCAGCTATATAGGCGAAAATAATGCCACAATAAGATAATTTCATATATATGTCGAGTCCTTAGATAAAGATCTAAACTCAAAAGATATCAAGCCCCCAGGTTCCCTTAATAAATTCATATATATTCTTGGTACCAATAAAGGGTTGATCAAGCCCCATGGTCTCCAGATAAATAGATAATGAGATGCAAGAATGTAATGCATAATGAAAGAAAAACTTCAAAAAAGAGGAGGAAGTCGACATGGAATAGTCGACTTTTATCATATTAGTAATGTCTTCAAACGAGTGTACAAGAATATTCCTGATATACTCAAGTATAATAGGGACGGAGCTGAGCAATATTCCACGGACTGGGAGTCTCTTCCTCGGATGTGCGCATGGCTGTCAGCTCTCATATATCAACCAGGTAGTAGGATGTTGGGATACGAGGCAGAAAACAATGAATTTTCCAACCTATGATACCCGAACCCAAGATCTATGCTATGGCGATGTAAAGTAACGGAGGGAATCGGTTTTCATACCTTTGAAGACCGAAAGAGGGAAATGTTCTATGAACGTGGTTGGCGTAGACTCTGAACCTACAACCTCCCTGTTGTGTAGAAGATCACCGGCGACGATGACTTGTGGACACCTCCGGCGATGAAGTAGCACCACAGAATGTAGTGCCTCGAGAAGATTACACACATACAGTGCAACCAATGTTCCCTCCGGGCTCCGAACCAGACGAGCAGTGGAAAGAAGACGGATTTGGATCTAGACTCCGACAGAGCGACGACGTGCTTTGGTGGAGAACTCCCAACCAGGTGAAAACTCCAAACAAGGGGAGTCCGCCCGAGGTAGGATAAAGAGAGAGAGATAACTCGATTGGATGAAGGAAAAAGGGGGGTCTACCCCTCCTTATATAGGCCAAGGAGGGGGGGTGATCCTCCTCCCCTCCCCCATGTGGGACTAAACTCCCAAGGGGGGGAGGTGCGTCGGCCAAGGGGGGTGGGGATGGGCCCCACCCTTGGCGCCAAGCCCAAGGGGGGAACCCACTCGTCCCCTAATGGGCCCCATATGGCCCATTAAGCCTTTTCCACCTTTTTAATTAATTAAGTTATATTTTAATATTTAATTCATATATTTAAGTAATAAAAAATTATTAAACATAATTAAACTTTATTTTGAACATTTCAAAATCCCCAGAACATCTTCCGTTCTCTCCCGGAACTATTCCGGTGTTTCTCTCTATTTCACCGATGATCCTGAATCAATCCTAATTCATCGATTGAACCTTAAGTGTGACACCCTACGGTTCGAGAAACAACAGACATGATCAAGACACTCTTTTCGATCAATGGCTAATCAATTGGACCTAGTTACAATCCTTGATAGTCCCTGCGCTTCCATCGAATGAACTTCGATCGCTTTTGGAAACCGTTAATGATAAGACTTGATCCCTTTGTCTAGCGGTACTTTGTTTGTACAAGGTTTGATCATTGGTATCCTTATTCCAGGTTCACATCTCCTTCTCAACAAACAAGTTTACTCGTCCATGCCTATTACATCTCTTGTGACCTAGTCACTTGCTTACAAGCTATTGATGCAATATCACCGATTGGGACCAGAGTACATGTCCTTCATATGGACTGACAAATCCCGCTTCGATCTATTTGCATACTCATCAACATATATATTTCGGTTGCCCAAAGTACACCTTTATAGCCAGCATATTTCAGTCAGACGATGGATGCAAATCAAATCCCCCTAGTAGATAGAAATTACGTATGATCTATACGGTCTAAGGAGTAAGTCATATGTTACAAAGTCATCGCAATGCCGAACCATGTGACTTGATCACATCGCAATGCTCTATGTGGGTGCGTGTCCATCACATCATTCTCCTAATGATATGACCTCATTGTCAATAGGCAGTTGGGACCTCATGATCAGGAAACCATGATCATCGATTGCCCAATGAGCTAGTACACCTGATTATAACTAGGGACGGGTTTTATAGCACATGTGTATTAGTGTTTTTGAGTAATACAGTTCTAGCATAGTATAAAACGTATTATGAACAAAACAAATATGTGACAAATATCTTTATTAATTTTCCTCTAGGGCACATATCCAACATAGGATCCATTGTATAAATTCTTGCTTACCACAAACAGTCCTTCCCAAGGTGGGGATAACTTGTGCATACCGTCCTTTTTCTGTATTAGGCGGAGCACTAAGTCCCCTTCCTGGAAAGTCCGACTTTTGATGCGACGAATATGATAACATCGCAGGTATTGCTATTAGATAGCTGACTTGGAGGCCACTAAATCTCGTTCTTCATCGAGGACATCCAAAGAGTTCTGTCTTGCTTCCTCATTTTTGGCCTCAACATAAGCGGTGACCCGGGGTGAATCATGACGGATTTCACTTGGGAGAACGACTTCAACTCCATAGACAAGGAAAAATAGCGTATAGCCAGTCGACCTGTTGGGTATAGTCCTGATACTCCAAAGAACAGAGGGTAGTTGCTCAACACAACAACCCGACGTTCTTTGTAAAGGAACGCGAAGTCGGGGTTTGATGCCACGTAGTAATTCATGGTTAGCTGTCTCGGCCGTTCCATTAGACTGGGGGTGAGCCACAGATGTGAGATTAAGTCGAATATGCTCCCTCACACAGAAACGTTGCATGACACCTTCTAACAGGTTACTTCCAATATCAATGATGATGTCGTGGGGGTAACCGAATTTGAAGATGATCTTTTCAAGAATTTGAGCGTTGTTGCCGCATCACATTTACTGACCGGCTCTGTTTCAACCCACTTAGTGAATTTATCCACTTCAACCAGAAGGTGAGTGTTCCCGCATTTGGAATGTTTGAAAGGTCCCAACATATCAAGCACCCAGACTGCGAAAGGCCAAGTGATCGGAATCATACTGTGTTCTTGAGCCGGGACATGATCCTTCCTGGCACGCTGGAAACCATCGCACTTCCTTACTATGCCCTCCACATCTGCGTGAGCCGTGGGCCAATAGAATCCATGACGGTAGGCTTTGGCCACAAGGGAGCGAGAGCCGACATGATGACCACAGTCTTCAGAGTGTATCTTATTCATTATGGATCGCCCTTCTTCTGGCGAAACACATCGCTGGAAAACACGAGTGGGACTAAGCCGGTGTAGTTCGACATCGATAAACACAAAAGAATTGTTGCGTCTGATAATCTATCTGGCCAATACTTCGTCCGTTGGGAGGATACCCCTAGTTTTGTAGTCCAAATATGGCATGATCCATGAGTGAGTGGCATGTATTGCAGCTACCAAGGCCATCTCTGGGTCTGGCACTGCTATGTCTTGCTCCATAGGGGGCCAAATAGATGGGTGCAACCAAACATCAAGGAAGACATTTGGCGGAACCGGCTTTTGTTGTGAACCAAGTCAGGACAGAGCGTCGACTGCCTCATTTTGTCTGTGGTAAACGTGGTGCACTTGATAGCCAATGAAGAATCCGTCTTGCCTTGAAACCTCTCGCTTGTAGGCTGCCATGATGGGGTCTTTGGAATCCCATTTTCTTGATACTTGTGGGGAAACAAGATCAGAGTCGCCGAAACATTTGATCCGTCTTATGTTCATCTCTCGTGCCAACCGTAGGCCATGGAGTAGGGCTTCGTACTCTGCTACGTTATTGGTGCAAGAAAATTGTAGTTGTAAAACGTAGCAGAATTTCCCCCTTAGGGTGAGGAGAGAACCACACCGGCTCCTGGCCCCTGGAGTTGTCGGCTCCCATCGAAGTGCATAATCCAGTATTTGGTAGTCGGCTTGTCCGGGGGTGCTTGGAGTTCTTTCCAATCATTGATAAAGTCGACCAACGCCTGGGACTTGATAGCTGTACGTGGCTCATATTTATGTAACATCCCACTTTTCTAAATTCAGATGTTAATAGATCATCATATGCATGCCATGTTGGATTTTTGCATTATTTGGATTTTCTGAATATTTTTAACATTTTTCAACTTAAGGAAATTTATTGGAGAGGATATAACATGACTTATCCCCATTTTAAATAAAGTTGAAAAGTGTTGAAAATATTTTTGGATGTTCTTAAAATGTGTTATGGGATTTATAAATGACTCAAAATTATTTTTGGGATTTTTATAATGCTCATACGGATTTTATTGCATAACATGTATTTATGAAAATTGCATAATAGCTGAAATAGTAATTTCGGATAAAACAATTATTTTTATTTTATTGTTGTGATATTTTTAAAATTAATATTTTAATATAAAAAAATGTTCTGCTAAGTTGGTTGAACAAATATTTTTTTTTGGAAAAATGGGTTTCCGTTTTGGGCCTTCCAACGGCCTAGTCGGTTATTTTCTGCCGCGTGCGATTTGAGTCCGAGTCGGACTGGTAAAAAACATTTTTTTCCGTGCTATAAAGGCCCAAAAATTTTCCTTTTTCATTTTTTTAGAAACCCTAAATTTTTTTCACCACGGGTTCCGCCGAGTTGCACCGCCGCCGCCGGAACGCCGGCGCTCACTTGAGCGCCGTCGTCGTCTCGCCGGTAAGCCTCGCCGCGCCGCCACCTTGCCACGTCACCACCACGCGGCTCCTCGCACCGCACCGCCGCCGCCTATCACGCCGTCGCCTCTGCCACCTCGTAGCCGTTCAATCTTGCGGCCAACGGCCAAGATCAACCCGATCTGGATCTCAGATCCAGTTTCGGCTTTTTTTAGGGTTTCCGGTTAACCGGCGTTGACCCCGGTTTATCTCCGGTTAACCGCGTATTTTTATTTAGCAAACGCTCGTCGAAAAGTTCACCGGAGTGAACGCCGTTCGTTCCGTAGCTGAGGACCTAGTCGCGATAGAAATGTTATTTTATTTGCGAAGAGGCCCTTTTTCAAAGATTTCACCCTAAAACGGTTTTTGCTATATCTTCTTAACCGTGTATCCGTTTCAGGTGATTCTTTTTTTGTTGAGACCGTAGTGAAGTCTAGTTTACATTATGATACACTTTGCACTGTTACACCTTTTGAATTTGAATTTTGTACAGATTCAAGTTCAAACTTCCGGTGACCGTATCTTTCATACGGTGTATCCGTTTTCGTCGATTCCAGTTGCGTTGGGATCGTGGTGACTTGTAGATATCGTTTCTCTACTGTTTAGTGTTTTTCCTTGCTGTTCATTTGGTTCTTTTATTATTGCATTATTTATGTGTTGAGTGTGATTGCTACATTGTTTGATCGTGTAGACTGTCCGGAGTGCACCGCAACTTTTTGTGAAGAGTGTGATCGTCTGGAACAGGAACAAGGCAATTTACACATTGACCATTTCATACCTATATTTTTCATTATGCATGTAGCAACTATCGCCCTATGCATGTGTAGAAATGCTACTATATACTATTGCTGCAAACCTGGTAGGATAGCCATATGATCTGATCCTCTATTATTTGTCGCCTTAGTTCGTGATTATTATATATTGCTATGCTTGTAGAAGGGGATTGGTTTGAGATTACATTGAGCTATGTGAGGATTTAATAACTTGACTAACAAACCTTAAATAGAATTCACCTCTGTACGGGCAGGGAGTGCTTCCTGGGGGCTCGTACCTTATCTAAGGCGAGACCAGGTGGAACCCAAATGATTGGTATTTGTTGTATAAAGAACGTCATGGTATCTACCCTCTGAACGTAAGTGGGCGCCATCCAGGCTCAAAAGATTCCATGTACAACTGCTGGCCATATGGGCTCTGGCTTAGTTGAGTACGTTGTAGGAAGCCTCTCCCGTGCAAAGCTAGCAGATGTAGATATGATAGGTGTACTAGCTTGCCGTTGGGTGTAGGTGACCTCTTTTGAAAGACTTTGTCTCAATCTTCGGGTTGAGTCCAGTGGGTAAAGTGTACAAACCTCTGCAAAGCATACAAATTAATCTTGATTAGCCGTGTCCCCGGTTATGGACAACTTTGAGCAACTAGGCATTACTGTTATTGGAGGATCTTGACAGATGACTCACCTTAATAAAAACTTGAGTGGGAAACCTTAATAAAGGGTATGGGTTGGAATTGGTGTAGCCCAATTCAACCTTATGTAGTAAGACAAATTAAAATTTGATTTAGTTAGATTAAGGAAAAATCAGCTTTCTGCAAAATAAAACCATAAGCCTTCCTTTGAGTTACCTTGCATGTAGTGATAGGTCTGTTATATCCTTTTTCGTGTGGCTTGCCGTACAAATCAGATGTACTGACCCGTTGTCGGGCTCTAACCTTCGTGTTGCAGGTTTTTCAGACGACCATTAAGGTACGTTAGGGTCGCGGGTCTTCACTCAGCATGTCTCTTGTGGATCTTGATGGGACTCCTTGATATTTACTATTTCCTACTTCCGCTATATTTATAATGAATAAGCTAGGCTTGAGCTATGCAACTTGTTTATTTTATTAGTTCTGGATCATGCGATGTAATAATGATGCACTTGTACTTTGCTATACATCTATTACTTTGTGTGCTAGCGAGTTCGATCCAGGGAAAAGCACTTGAGCACAGAGACTCCAATTCTATGTGAATTGGGTCGTTACACTTGATGTGGTAAGCCCCAAGTTCAATAGCCCACTTAGCAATTCTTCCAGTGGCCTCCCGATTCTGGATGATGTGGGAGAGCGGTGCTGAGCTGACCACTGTGATAGGGTGCTCTTAAAAATAATGTTTAAGCTTCCGTCTTGCCATGAAAATGCCTAGGACTAACTTCTGCTAGTGAGGGTAGCGCTGCTTAGCTGATGTCAAGACTTCACTGACATAGTAGACATGCGGATACGTCCCAAACGTATCTATAATTTCTGCTTGGTCATGCATGTTTTGTGTGACTTTGCCATGTTTTGCTTGAACTTTCATAAACTTTTTTTTATCATATTAGACTAACCTATTAACTCAGTGCACCCAGTTTCCAGTTCCTGTTTTTCTGTTGTTTTTGTATTTCAGGTTTTCTGGCCATTAAAGGTGCCCAATAAATCCCGAAAAAATTATATAAAAATCAGCGTCACGGAAGCTTCCGGAATAACCAAGATATGGTAGGAGAGCCACCACCGGGGGCCCAGGAGGGTCCCTGGCGCGGCCCCACCCTCGTCCGCGCCAGGAGGCCTCCTGGCTTCCTGGTGGCCCCCTCGGTGCCCCCTTCGCCTATATTTACCCCCAGTGACGGAAACCCCTAATATCGATTTGCTATTACCGTTCTCCTCTCTGTTCCGCCGCCACCGCCGTTTCAAGATCGGGGCTACCAGGAGAAGCTGCCCCGACACCCTGCCGGAAGGAGGAATCCCCTCTGGGAGACCATCCATCGCCATTGACGCCTCCCGGATGTGCCGTGAGTAGTCCCCCTTGGACCATGGGTCCGTGACCAGTAGCTATGTGATGTACTCCTCCCCTCTTTGTGCTTCCACTTTCGAGACCTCGTGAGCTGCCTCACATGATCGAGGCACTTTTGTAGTTTTCTATGTTGCTATGCTGAGTTTGCTGGGATCTGATGGATTATGAGATTATGTTCAGATTGTGATGAGTAATATATTTTGTTCTCTTTTATATTTGCGTTCTTTAGTAAATGCTTACATGTTCTATGTTGCCGTATTTTACTTTGGCGAAGTGATTTGTTGCAACTCCAAGAGGGAGCGTTATGCTTGATTGTGGGTTCAACCCTTTGATGTCTAGCTTGAGTGACAGAAACATGAGACTAGGGGATGAGCTGTTGCCACCAGGGACAAAACAACGGTGCTTTTACTTGCGGGTGCAAGGATTGTTTACTTTAAGCATGGTTCTTTTAATGCAGTTGTTTGTTGCTTTGAGTTTACACTTTGGGTGGGATTCGCAACTTAATACCAGCGAGATGTTCTGGATAGATATCTCAAGGTGGATAATTCGTAGTAGATGCAGATGGATTTCGGTCTACTTACCTCGGCGTACTGCCCATTTCTTTTGAGCCTCTTCCTTTCTTTTGTAGCATAGTTAGCATTGCGATGCGTTTATAATCCTGTCAATTGCCCAGCTGTGATTTGTTTACCTTGCTAGCAATTTCATTGTCTTTTGGGAGAGAGACATCACTAGTGAACATCACGGGACCCCGGTCCATATTCACATCATTGTTTACGCTTTCAATTTACTTTCAGTTGCCACTATTATTATCTCTTGCGTTGATCCTTTGTAAATAGCAAAGCCGGAAGAATTGACAACTCCTCTGTACTCGTTGGGAGCAAAGTTATTTGCTGTGTGTGCAGGTCCAGGAGAAGCAAGTGATTCTCAAACGGCGCATCACTTGTCGAACAACCTTCTTGTATCTCTTGTTGTCCTACTGGTTCGATACTCAACCTTAGCATCTTCGCTAAGGGAAATTCTGCTGCTATGCTAAATCTCACCTTCCACTTGGGGTAACCAACGAGGAGCGAGAGAAATATCTTCCTTGCTAGCATCAAGCAATTTATGGCGCCGTTGCCAGGGACTCTAGCCTACAAGATAGGGGAGTTGCACACTATCTTTTATCTTTGCTTTTTAGTCTTGCTAGTTTACCTTTCAGTTTTTTCTTTTGTGTCCCTTAACAAAATACCAAAAATACCTTCTACTACTATGGGTTCCAATGAAAACACTAAGTTGTGTGACTTCACCAGTCACAACAACAGTGACTTTATCTGCACTACTATTGCTCCACCTGCCACTTCAGCACCTTCTTATGAAATTAAACCTGCTTTGCTTAGCTTGTTATTAAAGATAAATTCTCAGGTGCTGGAGAGGATGCTGCCTTGCACTTAAATAATTTTGTTGAGCTTTGTGATATGCAAAAGTACAAGGAAGTAGATGGAGAAATCGTCAAGCTGAAGCTTTTTCCTTTCTCCTTGAGAGGAAGAGCCAAGGAGTGGCTGCAATCCTTACCTAAGAATAGTGTCGATTCTTGGGACAAGTGTAAGGATGCTTTTATTGGGAAGTACTACCCCCCTGCTAGAATTATCCAGTTAAGAAGTAACATTATGAATTTTAGGCAATTGGATAATGAACATGTTTCCCAAGCTTGGGAACGAATGAAATCTCTTGTTAAGAACTTCCCTACACATTGTTTGACTACTTGGATGATTATCCAGACTTTTTATGCAGGCTTAAACTTTACTCGCGGAATCTGCTAGACTCGGCCGCGGGAGGAACTTTTATGTCAACCACACTTGGTGCTGCCACGAAGCTACTTGATGAGATGATGCTGAACAACTCCCAATGGCACACCGAACGATGTCCAACTGGTAAGAAGGTAAATTCTGTCAAGGAGATCTCCTCTCTTAATGAAAAGGTTGACTTAATCATGTCTCCACTTACCAAGCAAGCTCCTATTGATCCTCAGGAAGTTCCTTTAAATTCCTAGGTTGCTCAAGAACAAGTAGATGTGAACTTTATCTCTAGAAAAAACTTCAACAATAATTCTTATAGGAGTAATTTTGGTAGCAACAACCCTAAACCTTTCCCATCCAACAACTATGGGAACAACAACACTTATCCAAGCACCAAAAACTCCACTTCTGAACTAGAGAGTATGCTTAAAGACTTTATCACTACCCAAAAAGCCTTCAACAAGAGTGTAGAAGAGAAATTAGACAAATTATACATCCTCTCTTCGAAGGTAGACAACATAGCCCATGATGTTGAGATGCTTAAAATTAGAACTTCTCCCCCCGAGGAGAGGAAGACCACTCCTATGAATGCTATCCAAGTGCAAATTAACGAAAACATTAGGATGTTGGGCAAACTTAAAGAGAGATGGGCTAGAGAAAAGGAGGAAGAAGAGAGAGTTAAGAGCCTTCCTACATACCACACAGTATCTAGTATCCAAGATGTTGAGGATGTCCAAGCTGTTAGCACCCATCACACCCCTAGTCCCACTGGACCTATCAATGGTGATGCTACCACCTCAACAATAGATGAAGAAACCTCTATGAACATAGAGGCTTTCAAACAAGTGAGCCTAAATGATATCACTACCTCCTTGATAGATAGTAGTGATCTTGACTTTGACAACTGCACCTTACCTGAAGTTATTGGTTTCCTACACAAAATGTCTAGAAACCCCCACACTAGCACACTCAATCTTGCCTTCACAGAGCATATCACCAATGCTCTAATCAAAGTTAGGGAGGAGAAGCTTAGACTAGAAGCCTCAATACCTAGGAAGCTAGAAGATGGTTGGGATCCTATGATAAAAATCAAATTGAATAACTTCTCTTGCTTTGCTCTTTGTGATGTTGGAGCTAGTACCTTCGTTATGCCCAAAAGAATGTAAGACATGCTTGAATTGAAACCTTTTGATCCTTGTTCTTTTGGTGTTCGTCTTGTTGAATCTTTCGTAAAGAAACCTTTGGGGAAGATCGACGATATTCTTATCATTGCCAATGACAATTATGTTCCCGTTGATTTTACTATTATGGACATTGAGTGTGAGTCATCTTGTCCAATTATTTTGGGACGACCTTTTCTTCGCACCGTGGGTACTATTATTGACATGAAAGAGGGGAATATCAAATTCCAATTCCTTCTCAAGAAAGGGATGGAACATTTCCCTAGGAAAAAGATTAAGTTGCATTTTGAGTCCGTCACACAGGCTAGTTAATTTCTTGATAAGACTTGATCTTTTGGTTTAAGCCGAGCTAATGGCTTTAAAGAAGCACTTTCGGGAGGCAGCCCGCAACGAATTTAGGTTTTCCTTTTTGTTTTTCTTCTGTTTTTAGTGGTCTTGATGATTGTTACTACTGTATAAATTTCATTGTATATTTACTTTTCAAGCTTTGCGCTATTTATAGCCTCATAAGACAAGGGAAGTGAAAGTTGTGACATGCTGTCCAGAAAACAGATTCTGTCCTCGTGACGGGAAAAATCATAGAAAAATCCCAGTTCATCTTTTTGATCTGAATTTTTTACACAGCGTGCTCTATAGAATCATGGAACTTTGGTATGTTCTGAGTTTTTTTATTTGAGTTGTAGAAGTATCCCTAAAAAATTCTTTACTACCTGCTGTTCTATTTTTCACAGATTCTGGCACGTTTTGTCTCTCTTTACTTTTGCAAACCTTAAGATTGCTTTTTCTTTGCGAAATATTTTTAGAAATCTTGAGAAACAGTAGATTTTCAAGAATATCTTTATTTTCAGTAGAGGAAAAATTATTTTAATAGGGTACTAACCTCTCTAATCAGTCTACAATGAGTATTTATGAAGGGAGTTTTTAAGTGTGCGATGGAAGATGATGAAAGAAGATCCTGGAGTGTCAAACACTCAAGCTTGGGGATGCCCATGTGCACCCCCAATAAATATTCAAGGAGACTCAAGCGTCTAAGCTTGGGGATGCCCCCGTGCATCCCCTTCTTCATCAACAATTATCAGTTCGTCCCTCGTTGCACTATATTTTTATCACTTCATGCGTTATGTGCTATGCTTGGAGCGTCTCGCTCTTTACTTTTATTAGGTTTGTTTTTGCTTTGTTTGCTGTTCATAACAAGTTAGACCCAGATTTATTTTGTGTGGGAGAGAAACACACTCCGCTTGAACTAGAAATCGTCATAGGATTTGCATGCTTATTCTCTTAGCTGTGACTTGTTCTTTTTCTTTTCTTAGCTGCTGGCCTGTTTAGTTATAGTTCTTTAGTTTTCTTCTAGAGCTTTTGTCTTGTCTTAGGTTGAACTTTATATAGGTTGCATGTTTTATCTTGTTAGAGAGTTTTCCTGTTGCACTGAGTTTTGTGTCTTGACTAGAAAGTAGGTAGTTGAAGTTGCTATTCTCTTTGTAGTAGTAACTTGCAATAGTTTTGAGGTATTGACTGGAGTAATGTTTGAAATTTTGGTGTCAAGAGCTCGAGCCTATTAGTGATAGATGTCATATTTTGGGCAATCCGTGTGATTTTCGAAAACCAAAACCCCTGTTGAGAACTCTAGCTACTAGATGGACCACTAACCTCTAGAGGATTCGAATATTAGAGTACACTCACGTACCATGAGTCGAGGATGCGCAAGGATAACCAAACCCCCATACACTCCTCCTCGGGGGTACTTGTCTCTTTGAGAACCTCCTGATTAGATTGAGAGTTACTGATAATAAGTGCATGAGTTCTTCGTACTAATGTGAGTATTCGAAAATTGACACTTCCACCTTCCCATATTTTTCTAGCCTCCCCTGTGCCGTGCATTGCCTCCTTACTCCGAGAGTTGGCGTCCACCTTCGCCGGTACATCCAAACCCTTGGCACGATATGCTCTGTCATCATAAACCTCCTTATATCTTTCCTCAAAACAGCCACCATACCTACCTATCAAGGCATTTCCATAGCCTTTCGGAGATACATTTCCATGCAACATCCATGTTCTCATGACTTGATCTTCATGTCATACATGCCACTTGCTTGATCGATGAGCCGCATTCTAGTTGGGCCTTTCCCTAATCATTTCTACATGAAGCGCTAGTATCATTGCATATCCTACTACCCTGGCAGAGGCATACATTTGCATCATGATAGTTACATTTTCTTTATGTGAGTACCCTTGTAAAGTGTGAAAGATCTCCTATATTCTTGTAAAATATAGAGTGTTGCCCCTAAAGTGAGGAAAATATCACAAAGAGGAAAAAATCAAAAGATCCCAAAGCTGACAAATGAAATAAATAGAAAGAGCCATTGAGGCCACCAAAAAATACAAAAATAGAAAAAAGAGAAAAAGAAAAATAAATAGAGAGAAGGGGGCACACTACTAATCCTTTTGAGAGATCCACACTAGTACTTCATCCTCCATCCCTTGTACTCCATAGAGATTATCATACATGCATATAGCTATGTGGGGACCCTTCACACTATAGAACTTGGATTGTATATTCCAATGATGAACCTCCTCAAAAGAGCTCTAGGTCTTCTTGAGAAAGCAAGTTAGATGCACCCCCACTAGTTCCCTTGGAGAGCTTTTAGCTCACATGTGCATCCGTTGCATGGCAATCCCTACTCCTCAGATCATATCTATCACATGGCCTTCTCTCTCCTATGATTGTCCTCATTGTTGTGAGCCTTTCACACCTTTTTTGTCTTCCTCCTCCACCTTCTTTCTGTTTTTCCTTTTAGGTGTCAAATTTCTTGCTCACGCTCATCCATTGCATGAGTGCTCAAAATATCGAAAGGGAGTGGATCAAATTGACTTGTAACTGACTAGTGGTCTGGGGACGAGTCCAGATAAGAATCCAAAGGAGACTAATTGTGAAAATTTAGTAGATAGTGGTTCTCAACAACTATTTTTTATCTCGTATTCCCTATCCCCTTTCTTGCACGCAAACACCATCTGGAGACATTCGAGTCACGGACAGCGAGAGCTCTTGCACCTTTTGTTCTTGTGTTACTTGTGTCACTGCTAATATAGACTCTTGCTTGTTAAGACTTGAATTGAATTTCATGCTTTGATTGCTTTACTTAAAAAGTCTTTATATGGTTGTGTGGCATGTCACCACAGAAATTATGCTTGTTATCATTTACCTACTCGAGGATAGCAGGAATTAATCTTGGGGATGTTGATATGTCCCAAACGTATCTATACTTTCTTCTTGCTCCATGCATGTTTTGTGTGACTTTGCCATGTTTTGCTTGAACTTTCATACACTTTTTATCATATTAGGACTAACCTATTAACTCAGTGCACCCAGTTGCCAGTTCCTGTTTTTCTGCTGTTTTTGTATTTCAGGTTTTCCGGCCATTAAAAGTGCCCAATAAATCCCGAAAAAATTATATAAAAAATCAGCGTCACGGAAGCTTCCGGAATAACCAAGATATGGCAGGAGAGCCACCACCGGGGGCCAAGGAGGGTCCCTGTCGCGACCCCACCCTAGGCCGTGCCAGGAGGCCTCATGGCTTCCTGGTGGCCCCCATCGGTGCCCCACTTCGCCTATATTTACCCCCCGTGACGGAAAACCCTAATATCAAAATTCAATTCCCGTTCTCCTCTATGTTCCGCCGCCACTGCCGTTTCAAGATCGGGGCTGCCAGGAGAAGATGCCCCGGCACCCTGCCGGAAGGAGGAATCCCCTCCGGGAGACCATCCATCGCCATGGACGCCTCCCGTATGTGCCGTGAGTAGTCCCCCTTGGACCATGGGTCCGTGACCAGTACCTATGTGATGTACTCCTCCCCTCTTTGTGCTTCCACTTTCGAGACCTCGTGAGCTGCCTCACATGATCGAGGCACTTTTGTAGTTTTCTATGTTGCTATGCTGAGTTTGCTGGGATCTGATGGATTATGAGATTATGTTCAGATTGTGATGAGTAATATATTTTGTTCTCTTTTATATTTGCGTTCTTTAGTAAATGCTTACATGTTCTCTGTTGCCGTATTTTACTTTGGCGAAGTGATTTGTTGCAACTCCAAGAGGGAGCGTTATGCTTGATTGTGGGTTCAACCCTTTGATGTCTAGCTTGAGTGACAGAAACATGAGACTAGGGGATGAGCTGTTGCCACCAGGGACAAAACAACGGTGCTTTTACTTGCGGGTGCAAGGATTGTTTACTTTAAGCATGGTTCTTTTAATGGAGTTGTCTGTTGCTTTGAGTTTACACTTTGGGTGGGATTCACAACTTAATACCAGCGAGATGTTCTGGATAGATATCTCAAGGTGGATAATTCGTAGTAGATGCAGATGGATTTCGGTCTACTTACCTCGGCGTACTGCCCATTTCTTTTGAGCCTCTTCCTTTCTTTTGTAGCATAGTTAGCATTGCGATGCGTTTATAATCCTGTCAATTGCCCAGCTGTGATTTGTTTACCTTGCTAGCAATTTTATCGTCTTTTGGGAGAGAGACATCACTAGTGAACATCACGGGACCCCGGTCCATATTCACATCATTGTTTACGCTTTCAATTTACTTTCAGTTGCCACTATTATTATCTCTTGCGTTGATCCTTTGTAAATAGCAAAGCCGGAAGAATTGACAACTCCTCTGTACTCGTTGGGAGCAAAGTTATTTGCTGTGTGTGCAGGTCCAGGAGAAGCAAGTGATTCTCAAACGGCGCATCACTTGTCGAACAACCTTCTTGTATCTCTTGGAGTCCTACTGGTTCGATACTCAACCTTAGCATCTTCGCTAAGGGAAATTCTGCTGCTACGCTACATCTCACCTTCCACTTGGGGTAACCAACGAGGAGCGAGAGAAATATCTTCCTTGCTAGCATCAAGCAATTTATGGCGCCGTTGCCAGGGACTCTAGCCTACAAGATAGGGGAGTTGCACACTATCTTTTATCTTTGCTTTTTAGTCTTGCTAGTTTACCTTTCAGTTTTTTCTTTTGTGTCCCTTAACAAAATACCAAAAATACCTTCTACTACTATGGGTTCCAATGAAAACACTAAGTTGTGTGACTTCACCAGTCACAACAACAGTGACTTTATCTGCACTCCTATTGCTCCACCTGCCACTTCAGCACCTTCTTATGAAATTGAACCTGCTTTGCTTAGCTTGTTATGAAAGATCAATTCTCAGGTGCTGGAGAGGATGCTGCCTTGCACTTAAATAATTTTGTTGAGCTTTGTGATATGCAAAAGTACAAGGAAGTAGATGGAGAAATCGTCAAGCTGAAGCTTTTTCCTTTCTCCTTGAGAGGAAGAGCCAAGGAGTGGCTGCAATCCTTACCTAAGAATAGTGTCGATTCTTGGGACAAGTGTAAGGATGCTTTTATTGGGAAGTACTACCCCCCTGCTATAATTATCCAGTTAAGAAGTAACATTATGAATTTTAGGCAATTGGATAATGAACATGTTTCCCAAGCTTGGGAACGAATGAAATCTCTTGTTAAGAACTTCCCTACACATTGTTTGACTACTTGGATGATTATCCAGACTTTTTATGCAGGCTTAAACTTTACTCGCGGAATCTGCTAGACTCGGCCGCGGGAGGAACTTTTATGTCAACCACACTTGGTGCTGCCACGAAGCTACTTGATGAGATGATGCTGAAAAACTCTCAATGGCACACCGAACGATGTCCAACTGGTAAGAAGGTAAATTCTGTCGAGGAGATCTCCTCTCTTAATGAAAAGGTTGACTTAATCATGTCTCCACTTACCAAGCAAGCTCCTATTGATCCTCAGGAAGTTCCTTTAAATTCCTTGGTTGCTCAAGAACAAGTAGATGTGAACTTTATCTCTAGAAACAACTTCAACAATAATTCTTATTGGAGTAATTTTGGTAGCAACAACCCTAAACCTTTCCCATCCAACAACTATGGGAACAACAACACTTATCCAAGCACCAAAAACTCCACTTCTGAACTAGAGAGTACGCTTAAAGACTTTATCACTACCCAAAAAGCCTTCAAGAAGAGTGTAGAAGAGAAATTAGACAAATTATACATCCTCTCTTCGAAGGTAGACAACATAGCCCATGATGTTGAGATGCTTAAAATTAGAACTTCTCCCCCCGAGGAGAGGAAGACCACTCCTATGAATGCTATCCAAGTGCAAATTAATGAAAACATTAGGATGTTGGGCAAACTTAAAGAGAGATGGGCTAGAGAAAAGGAGGAACAAGAGAGAGTTAAGAGCCTTCCTACCTACCACACAGTATCTAGTATCCAAGTTGTTGAGGATGTCCAAACTGTTAGCACCCATCACACCCCTAGTCCCACTGGACCTATCAATGGTGATGCTACCACCTCAACAATAGATGAAGAAACCTCTATGAACATAGAGGCTTTCAAACAAGTGAGCCTAAATGATATCACTACCTCCTTGATAGATAGTAGTGATCTTGACTTTGACAACTGCACCTTACCTGAAGTTATTGGTTTCCTACACAAAATGTCTAGAAACCCCCACACTAGCACACTCAATCTTGCCTTCAAAGAGCATATCACCAATGCTCTAATCAAAGTTAGGGAGGAGAAGCTTAGAACTAGAAGCCTCCATACCTAGGAAGCTAGAAGATGGTTGGGATCCTATGATAAAAATCAAATTGAATAACTTCTCTTGCTTTGCTCTTTGTTATGTTGGAGCTAGTACCTTCGTTATGCCCAAAAGAATGTATGACATGCTTGAATTCAAACCTTTTGATCCTTGTTCTTTTGGTGTTCGTCTTGTCGAATCTTTCGTAAAGAAACCTTTGGGGAAGATCGACGATATTCTTATCATTGCCAATGACAATTATGTTCCCGTTGATTTTACTATTATGGACATTGAGTGTGAGCCATCTTGTCCAATTATTTTGGGACGACCTTTTCTTCGCACCGTGGGTACTATTATTGACATGAAAGAGGGGAATATACAATTCCAATTCCTTCTCAAGAAAGGGATGGAACATTTCCCTAGGAAAAAGATTAAGTTGCATTTTGAGTCCGTCACACAGGCTAGTTAATTTCTTGATAAGACTTGATCTTTTGGTTTAAGCCGAGCTAATGGCTTTAAAGAAGCGCTTTTGGGAGGCAGCCCGCAACGAATTTAGGTTTTCCTTTTTGTTTTTCTTCTGTTTTTAGTGGTCTTGATGATTGTTACTACTTTATAAATTTCATTGTATATTTACTTTTCAAGCTTTGCGCTATTTATAGCCTCATAAGACAAGGGAAGTGAAAGTTGTGACATGCTGTCCAGAAAACAGATTCTGTCCTCGTGACGGGAAAAATCGTAGAAAAATCCCAGTTCATCTTTTTGATCTGAATTTTTTACACAGCGTGCTCTATAGAATCATGGAACTTTGGTATGTTCTGAGTTTTTTTTATTTGAGTTGTAGAAGTATCCCTAAAAAATTCTTTACTACCTGCTGTTCTATTTTTCACAGATTCTGGCACGTTTAGTCTCTCTTTACTTTTGCAAACCTTAAGATTGCTTTTTCTTTGCGAAATATTTTTAGAAATCTTGAGAAACAGTAGATCTTCAAGAATATCTTTGCGAAATATTCTTAGGTTGAACTTTATATAGGTTGCATGTTTTATCTTGTTAGAGAGTTTTCCTGTTGCACTGAGTTTTGTGTCTTGACTAGAAAGTAGGTAGTTGAAGTTGCTATTCTCTTTGTAGTAGTAACTTGCAATAGTTTTGAGGTATTGACTGGAGTAATGTTTGAAATTTTGGTGTCAAGATCTCGAGCCTATTAGTGATAGATGCCATATTTTGGGCAATCCGTGTGATTTTCGAAAACCAAAACCCCTGTTGAGAACTCTAGCTACTAGATGGACCACTAACCTCTGGAGGATTCGAATATTAGAGTACACTCACGTACCATGAGTCGAGGATGCGCAAGGATAACCAAACCCCCATACACTCCTCCTCGGGGGTACTTGTCTCTTTGAGAACCTCCTGATTAGATTGAGAGTTACTGATAATAAGTGCATGAGTTCTTCGTACTAATGTGAGTATTCGAAAATTGACACTTCCACCTTCCCATATTTTTCTAGCCTCCCCTGTGCCGTGCATTGCCTCCTTACTCCGAGAGTTGGCGTCCACCTTCGCCGGTGCATCCAAACCCTTGGCACGATATGCTCTGTCATCATAAACCTCCTTATATCTTTCCTCAAAACAGCCACCATACCTACCTATCAAGGCATTTCCATAGCCTTTCGGAGATACATTTCCATGCAACATCCATGTTCTCATGACTTGATCTTCATGTCATACATGCCACTTGCTTGATCGATGAGCCGCATTCTAGTTGGGCCTTTCCCTAATCATTTCTACATGAAGCGCTAGTATCATTGCATATCCTACTACCCTGGCAGAGGCATACATTTGCATCATGATAGTTACATTTTCTTTATGTGAGTACCCTTGTAAAGTGTGAAAGATCTCCTATATTCTTGTAAAATATAGAGTGTTGCCCCTAAAGTGAGGAAAAGATCCCAAAGAGGAAAAAATCAAAAGATCCCAAAGCTGACAAATGAAATAAATAGAAAGAGCCATTGACGCCACCAAAAAATACAAAAATAGAAAAAAGAGAAAAAGAAAAATAAATAGAGAGAAGGGGGCACACTACTATTCCTTTTGAGAGATCCACACTAGTACTTCATCCTCCATCCCTTGTACTCCATAGAGATTATCATACATGCATATAGCTATGTGGGGACCCTTCACACTATAGAACTTGGATTGTATATTCCAATGATGAACCTCCTCAAAAGAGCTCTAGGTCTTCTTGAGAAAGCAAGTTAGATGCACCCCCACTAGTTCCCTTGGAGAGCTTTTAGCTCACATGTGCATCCGTTGCATGGCAATCCCTACTCCTCAGATCATATCTATCACATGGCCTTCTCTCTCCTATGATTGTCCTCATTGTTGTGAGCCTTTCACACCTTTTTTGTCTTCCTCCTCCACCTTCTTTCTGTTTTTCCTTTTAGGTGTCAAATTTCTTGCTCACGCTCATCCATTGCATGAGTGCTCAAAATATCGAAAGGGAGTGGATCAAATTGACTTGTAACTGACTAGTGGTCTGAGGACGAGTCCAGATAAGAATCCAAAGGAGACTAATTGTGAAACTTTAGTAGATAGTGGTTCTCAACAACTATTTTTTTATCTCGTATTCCCTATCCCCTTTCTTGCACGCAAACACCATCTGGAGACATTCGAGTCACGGACAGCGAGAGCTCTTGCACCTTTTGTTCTTGTGTTACTTGTGTCACTGCTAATATAGACTCTTGCTTGTTAAGACTTGAATTGAATTTCATGCTTTGATTGCTTTACTTAAAAAGTCTTTATATGGTTGTGTGGCATGTCACCACAGAAATTATGCTTGTTATCATTTACCTACTCGAGGATAGCAGGAATTAATCTTGGGGATGTTGATATGTCCCAAACGTATCTATACTTTCTTCTTGCTCCATGCATGTTTTGTGTGACTTTGCCATGTTTTGCTTGAACTTTCATACACTTTTTATCATATTAGGACTAACCTATTAACTCAGTGCACCCAGTTGCCAGTTCCTGTTTTTCTGCTGTTTTTGTATTTCAGGTTTTCCGGCCATTAAAAGTGCCCAATAAATCCCGGAAAAATTATATAAAAAATCAGCGTCACGGAAGCTTCCGGAATAACCAAGATATGGCAGGAGAGCCACCACCGGGGGCCAAGGAGGGTCCCTGGCGCGACCCCACCCTAGGCCGTGCCAGGAGGCCTCATGGCTTCCTGGTGGCCCCCATCGGTGCCCCACTTCGCCTATATTTACCCCCCGTGACGGAAAACCCTAATATCAAAATTCAATTCCCGTTCTCCTCTATGTTCCGCCGCCACTGCCGTTTCAAGATCGGGGCTGCCAGGAGAAGATGCCCCGGCACCCTGCCGGAAGGAGGAATCCCCTCCGGGAGACCATCCATCGCCATGGACGCCTCCCGTATGTGCCGTGAGTAGTCCCCCTTGGACCATGGGTCCGTGACCAGTACCTATGTGATGTACTCCTCCCCTCTTTGTGCTTCCACTTTCGAGACCTCGTGAGCTGCCTCACATGATCGAGGCACTTTTGTAGTTTTCTATGTTGCTATGCTGAGTTTGCTGGGATCTGATTGATTATGAGATTATGTTCAGATTGTGATGAGTAATATATTTGGTTCTCTTTTATATTTGTGTTATTTAGTAAATTCTTGCATGTTCTCCGTTGCCGTATTTTACTTCGGCCAAGTGATTTTTTGCAACTCCAAGAGGGAACGTTATGCTTGATTGTGGGTTTAGCCCCTTGATGTCTAGCTTGAGTGACAGAAACATAAGACTAGGGGATGTGCTGTTGCCACCAGGGACAAAACAACGGTGCTTGTACTTGCGGGTGCAAGGATTGTTTACTTTAAGCATGGTTCTTTTAATGGAGTTGTCTGTTGCTTTGAGTTTACACTTTGGGTGGGATTCACAACTTAATACCAGCGAGATGTTCTGGATAGATATCTCAAGGTGGATGATTCGTAGTAGATGCAGATGGATTTCAGTCTACTTACCTTGGCGTACTGCCCATTGCTTTTGAGCCTCTTCCTTTCTTTTGTAGCATAGTTAGCATTGCGGTGCATTTATAATCCTGTCAATTGCCCAGCTGTGATTTGTTTACCTCGCTAGCACTTTTATCGTCTTTTGGGAGAGAGACATCACTAGTGAACATCACGGGACCCCGGTCCATATTCACATCATTGTTTACGCTTTCAATTTAATTTTAGTTCTTACTCTCTTGCATTGATCCTTTGTAAACAGCAAGGCCAGAGGAATTGACAACTCCTTTATACTTGTTGGGAGAAAAGTTATTAGCTGTGTGCAGGTCCAGGAGAAGCAAGTGATTCTCAAACAGCCCATCAGTTATCGAACCACCTTCTTGTATCTCTTGGAGTCCTACTGGTTCGATACTCAACCTTAGCATCTTCCCTAAGGGAAATTCTGCTGCTACGCTACATCTCACCTTCCACTTGGGGTAACCAACGAGGAGCGAGAGAAGTATCTTCCTTGCTAGCATCACATGCCTCTGTCGAAGATGCTCCTTGCCCTCTTCCTTGCATTCGATAACAACTGCAGTACTGACCGCCCGATTGTTAGCCAAAATGTAGAGGAGCATAGGTTTCTTTGACTTGGGAGCTGCCAAAATAGGTGCTTGGGAAAATTGTTTCTTCAATGACTCAAGCGCCTCATCAGCCTCTGCGTCCCAAACAAATTTCTCCGTCTTTCTCAAGAGTCGATATAGCGGAATGGCCTTTTCACCAAGCCGGCTTAGGGAGGAAGCACATCCCTTGATTCGTTGAACCCCTTTGATAGAAACTGGCTTCCGGAGTGTCATGATAGCATTGATTTTTTTCTGAGTTCACCTCTATACCTCTCTCAGACACAATATATCCAAGGATCTTTTGTTGGGAATGTGCCCTAGAGGCAAATAAAATATGTTTATTAGCATAATCCATTGGTTCATAATAAGTTTTATAATGTGCTATAACTGTATTAAGCGGAAACCTTAATGCATGTGTGGTATAAAACAACCAAGTCCCTAGTTAACTCTAGTATACTAGTCCAGTGTCAATCGGATGATCAAGGTTTCCTGATCCTGAGGACATAATAGCCTATTGACAATGGAGTCGTATCATTGGGAGAATGATATGATGGACACACACCCACCAGAAGTGTTGCAATGTGATCGAGTCACATAAGTTCAACATTGCGATTATTATAACATAGTGACCGGATCCTTTGACCGTAATGATCATACGTAATTGCTATCTATTAGGAGGATTTGATTTGCATCCACCGCCTGACTGAAAGATGCTGGCCATAAAGGTGTACTTTGGGCATTCTGAAATAGATATGTCGATGAGTATGCAAATAGATCAAAGCGGGATTTGTCCATCCGAGTGACGGATAGGTACTCTGGGCCCACTCGGTGATGTTTCATCATAAAGTTTGCAAACGTGTGACTAGGTCATGGGGTTTCAAAATCACGGGAACGAGTAAACATGTTACCGAGGATGAACTAGGTATATTGGATACCGACGATCAAACCTCAAACAAGAAAAGTACCGTAGGACAAAGGGAACATGACTCAATGTTAACGGGTCCAACAACGATGAAGTTCATTCGATGGAAGCGTAGGGGCCATCTAGGATTATAACCAGGTCTGACCGATGGTCATTGATCAGAGAGTGTTTGATCATGTCTGCTATTTCTCGGACCATAGGGTGTCACACTCAAGGGTATTCGATGCAATAAGGATCAATTCGGGATCACCGGAGAAATAAGAGAGAACACTTGAATTGTTCCGGTGGAGGCCAGAAATAGTTCTGGGTATTTTGAAAGGTTCAAAATATTATTTAATAATGTTTAAATATGTTTTTTTACTTAATTAACAGAATTAAATACTAAAATATAATTAAAAAGGTAAGAAAAGCCATATGGGCCTAAAGAGGCCCATTAGGGGAAGGAGGAGCCTCCCCCCTTGGGCCATGCACCAAGGGACGGGCCCACTCCCCCTTGGCCGGCGCACCACCCTCGTTGGGGTGGGGGTTAGTCCCACCCAGGGGAGGGAGGGAGGTTGCCTCCCCTCCTTGGGCTATATAAGGAGGGGTAGGGTGCCCTATTTCTTCATGAATTTTTTGAGACAAAAGTTCTCATCTCTCTTCCTCCTTTCTCCTTCCTCGAGTGGACTGCCCTTGTTTGGAGTCCGCACTTGGTTGGGGATTTCTCCACCATACGCATGTTGTCGTGCTGCTGGAATCGGGATCCGAATACATCTTCTTTCCGCTGCTCGCCTGGCTTGGAGCCCGGAGGGAATGTCGGGTACACCGTATGTGTGTAATCCCGCGAGGCGCTACACTTGTGGTGCTACTTCATCGTCGTGGCCGTATCGTGGCGTCTTCACCGACATCGTTCCGACGGGGACGCAATCACGTCATCGGTCTACAAGGACCGGGTGGCTATCGAAGTTATCGTGGATCTGCGCGACATCAGAGATTGCTGGTACGACTACATCAAGCACGTTCACGCGGGAACGTTTCCCGCTTAATGGACTACATACTTGTATGTGAACTATTTCCATCTGTTACATGCATCGCCATAGCATAGGTCTTGGGCTTGGGTCTCGTAGGTTATGAAAAATTATTGTTTTCTGCCCCGAACCGCAACAGTGGTATCAGAGCAAGGATATGCGTGGATGTATTGTACGGATAGAACACATCAAGTATGTCGGCATCAATTCTCCAATTTTTACCTTCTCGCGTGTACTCATTTAGCATTGCGGCAATGTTCTGATGAAGCGGCCCTGATCGACCTTACGCTTTTACGCGAGACTGGTTCCACGCTTGACATATGGCTTGTACCATATAAGTGGCTAGGGGTGTCTGTCTCTCTAACATTAGCTTTGTGAAGACGTTTGCAAGGGATGGCCCCAACAGGGGTGTAATAGAGAAAATTGCGGGATTGGTGTTGTGGCTTGTTTTCGTAGGATAGAAAATGGTTCTTTTCTCGAAACCCCTAGCAGCCACGTAAAACTTGCAAAAGATAAAGTGGATGTCGTTTTAACTTTAATTTGCATGTGGGGCGAATCATAGCATGTATGATTTATTGTTTTACATCCTGTTTTGCTAATATGGTAGATATAACGACGGTATCATAATAGGCAATCTCTCACAATACCAACATTGTGTTCTCCCTTAATGGGCACCGCCTTGAAGGATCTTCCTTATGACTGACACACCAGAAATGGGTGTCATACATAATCAACGGCATTTGCATGAGGTTGGGTTTGGCAAGCCTAGCATATGTAGATATGGCCTTGATAAGCAGCGAACATTAAGGTCTGATTGGCAGGCTTGGCGTATGTAGATGCGGGCTTGGAACATAGAAGATCAAAAGATCGAGCACGATTCACATAACTGATGTGATTGGCGTGATAGCTTACCTTAACCACATACTGATGGCCGTGACGATCGGGGGAGTTATGGAGTTCTAGGATTGTGTAATCACTTAGTAAATTTGAGAGATGTTTACCTAAGTGGGAGTTTTAGAATTAATTAATAATTGAACTACACATATTATGAACTTAATCTTCATGTCTTAGAAAATATCATTGTAGAAAATGTCATATCCAAAATATTTATAACTATGGCTCTTTTAGTGTAATGAAGAACTTAAGGTAAATGGGTCTTACTTCATTGATTGTTAGGAACATTGTTAGAGTTATACTCACTATTAATGACTTGCCAAACATAATACAAACTGCTAGGAGATACACCTCATAACTCTGTATTTAAGGAAGATGGTGATGAGTAACTGTAAGGCCCGATATGCGGTACTATTACAGATCTAGATGTCTCCATCCAGATCCGGGGACGAAGCACATATCGGTCCCACTACGACATATGAAAATGCCATATGGCCCGGATTTCCATCATGATATCACAACATTACAGCTACAAGGATACAACATCTCATACAATCGACATACAACTTCCTTAATACATTACATCAGCGGAATATATGTCTGAGTACAGACTAAAATAAAATGACTAGTGGCAAAGGTAAAACACACAATTCCCACGTCCACACGGGTCCAGGCTCTCCGCCCGGATCCGCATAACTAGTTGTCGTCGAGTCTCTGCGAAGGCGTCCAGAAGAAGGGTCATCAAGCTCCTCTATAGTCCACAATCATTTCCATAACGTACATAAATGAGAGAAGAAGGGGGTGAGCTATATCAGCAAGTCTTGTAACTAACTTCTCACGGTAAGATGGGGGTAGTGGTGAGGTTGCAGCCGCACTAGAAATATATGAGTGGCTAATGTTCTATTTAGAGTAAGATGAGAAGCTATAACAACCCATATTTTGACAAAAATTAAAATTTTTGTTTTCTCGTTGAATTGTTTGATTGTCTGATTTGTTTGCGGTGTTTGGATCCCTGATTTATCGATCGGCGATTATTTTACCCCTCTTATCTGGTACCGGACGGATACCGACCTTTGCCACCTTGACACTCGACCTTTGCAACACCGGGTTACGCCCGATCACCTTCGCAAAAGCCCCCACAAGACCAGCCATCGCCATCGGAACGAAAAACCCCATTTAATAATTAAATGGGTTATTTTATTGAGCGCCAAAAAATGTTCTAGGAACGCTATCGAAGTGAGATACGACTGAAGGGCTCGCCGCACTAAGCGCGTGGTTCGAGATTTCTCCTGAATCGGAGGTCGTATGCACTCCCGGCGGTCAGAAACGTGGAGTATCGGACACGAGGGAGAAAACTCGAGGACTCTTATGTAAACTTGCCAGCCAGGCCACCTATATAAATACCACCACTCCCCCACCCCTATCTAGGGTTTACCCCTTGTAAAAATTGCAGCCACCCCCTCCCACAAACCCAGATTTGCTCCAAATAGCCCCTCTCCCCGAAACCCTAGCTTCCAGTCATTTTTGGCCGTTAGATCTGGTGATCGGAGCGCCCACAAGCCTCCACGTCTGTCGGGACCCGAGGTTAGCATATGCAAGACTCGCTACAACACAATCATATGGAGAGCCAAGAACCGTACCCACTTGTCTAAGAAGACAAGGCCAAGCATAGAACATTCTCGGAAAGCATCGAACGTGAGGGACATCCCATCCAGGCCGGATGATCAACTGAGATGGGTCCTCATCGTCCGCACACAAGTCTAAATGATATGGGTGGTGAACTCCCATACTCATAGACAAGTCGCCTCAACCATACAATCGATTGTATTATAACCCTTACATAGACTTACTCCCGCCCGATCACTTAGTCGGGGTCTAGGGCGGGCTCGATCATACAACAAAGTGTGCCACGTGACAGAGTCACGAGTAATCGTATCGCGATGCCCCAAGCTGCGCACATGTAAGGGCCACTTGGTGTATAAAAGACCGCCATCCAGATCACAACTAAGGTCTCAAAAACCCATACTAAGACATACATGTTATAATCATACACGCAGCACACATGTCTAGTATGAACAACAGGTATCATTGCAATTCTCTACAAAGTATACAACTTTATTGATAACTCTTACAGAGTGCACACAGAGATCACGATACAGTGATCCAACATTACATCAAACATGCGGAAGAAAAGTAGGTCTGAGTACAGACAAGTTTAAAAAATGGCTTAGAGAAGCCTTAACTATAAACAAGCCCTTCCACGAGGGACCATTCGTCTGACTTGGACTACACTAGCTTGATCGGTAGTCGAGCTCCAGGAAGAATCCACCTTCGGGGTCAGTGGGTTCATCTAAAACATAGAATAAGCAAACGTGAGTACAAAGTCGTACTCAGCAAAACTTACGTAGGAACTATACTACTCATGCACATGTATCAAGGTAAAGGGAGGTGGGGTTCATAAGAAGAAGTCCCAGCTTTGACTTGGCTAGTCCTGAACTACGAGTACCAGACTTGAGGTAAGAAGCGTACACGAGTCCACTACATGTATCCAACATATTACACCACTATGGTGCCTTCCTCGACTTCCCCACAAGAAAGCACGCCATAGCACTCGCGCTTATCTTGGCAAGTTTTATAAGTATCCAGTTCAAGTTGTCTAATAATCAAGCTAAGCTTTCCAAGCAGTCCTTAACCGCGGACGCGGCTATTCGAATAGTTTTGTTAACCCTGCAGGGGTGTACCGCTACACACACGTGTCATCAGTTACCTCCTTTTGCGTGTCACCGTTCAAGAGGTGACAACGAGGATGCCACCACAACTGTTAGCTCGTAGCCGATCTATTCCAAGAAAGCCGCCTACCTGGGTTGGCTACCACTATCGTGAACCCGGACTGTTTACCGAAGTGGACCCAGATGATGTGTGCGTGGTGCATAAGCCGGTCTCGGCTGAGCCGTTCTCTCACTTAGCAGCCAGGCCACAAACCTACCAGAACTCCGAACTACTCCGACATCTAGATATCGAAAGGGATGAGTTAATAGGCTGAGATGGGTCAGTGAGCCCAATGTTTGCTTTTACTCTTCATCTTGGATCACCACACAAGAACTCGGACTTAGGGCGGTGTTCAACGAGACAACCCACTGTGTACTCCTACACAACCTCTCATCGTTCACCTTGTATTAGGGTAGATTCACCAACACATTTCCACCATCATCAACATGATTTCTACCATCCCGACTCACTTAATAGTATCAACATTGTATCACTCTAAGCATTCAATAAGCAGTATCAATTGCAGGGGCCACATGATATCAATCAACTCCTACTTTTGCTAGGATTGTGGTTTGCTTACTACTGTGACAAATGATAGGTCATGCAAAGGAATGGGTTCATCTATGCGATAGAAACGTAGCATGGTAATCATCCTAAACAATGCATAATCGAGACTGAGAGGGAAGTGGGATTTTATCGACATGATCAATGGGGGTTTGCTTGCCTTGCTGACGGGGTTCACACACGGTGACTTCAACGAAGGGGGTGGTCTCGGGTTCCGGCTCCACCTCTATTCGACAAACAACACAAACATTGAAACAATAATAAGACAATGCACAAGCACATGATCAATTGTTATAACATGGTGTAAGGGGTGTTGATGTGTTGTCAATTCCAATTAAATGGAGTGTATTGCATTTGAGTTGCAAATTCAAACTCCATTTGATTTATCGATGAATTTCAAATGTATTTGAATCCATGAATGTTCATTTGAAAAGGTTGATCATGAAGTGATGTTATAAAGGTGGGGTAAAGTCTCTTATGTGTGGATGAAACCATTTAAAATAAGTGTGTTGCAAAGTCATTTGCAAATGCACTCTAAATTTAAATTCAAAAGAATGCCATATGCATGTTTGCTACTCTTCACCCATTTTAAAATGGTCAAACATAGAAAAAAGTTTCATATTCACAATCCTTGCATTTTTCTGATAATTTTTGACGTATTATTTTCCCCATTTGGAGTTAAAATGAATTTATTACGATTTTCCAAAGTTTGGGCTATTTTCTGGAATTTCTGGAATATTTTTAATCGATTTAATCATTTATGGCGTCATGCTAACGCAGGGCTGACGTGTGGGGGGGGGGGCTGACGTGTGGGTCCATCTTGTGAGTGAGGGGGTTAGTTTAATCTTCTGTGTAAACTAACTGTAATTAGTTTAGGAGCCTGGGCCCACTAGTCAGTGACCCAGGGGGGTGGTTAGTGCTCGGGTTAGTTTAGGGGTTGGCCCTAATGGCGAGTTCGCCGGAGTTCTCGCCGGTACTTCGCCGGACTTGTGAAAAAAGGCACGGGGGTGGGAGTGGAGACCACGGGGAGGAAGCTGGGGAGGTCGCGCGTCTCGTGGTGCCATTGGGGGTCCAAGGCGAGGCTCTGGAGCGCGTTGACGACGACGGCCGCGGCGTGCCGGCCACTGTCCTCACCGGAATCACGCAAGAGGGCATGGGAGGAGGCGGGGATGGGGGCAAACGAGAGCTCTCCTCACCCCGGTTTGGATGGAGAAGACGGCGGGGTCGGGGGTTTCTCGACGGCGACGAATTTGGAGCTCCTCTTCTCGGCGGCCGGCAGCACGAACTTGGAGCTCACGTCGTCTCCGGTGGCGCCAGGCTTCGATTGAGGGCGGGGATCGAAGGAGTCGGCGGCTCTGGAGCGATTGGACACGGCGGCGCGGCTCCTTGTGGCCGTTGGCCGCGTTGGGGCGTCGCCGTGCTCCGGCTAGGTCACGGGTGCGGCGCTAGAACTCGCCGGAGAGGAAGGAGGAGAGCGTGCGCAAGGGGGAGAAGTGGCCTGGGCGTCTCCAGAAGGTGGCGTGGCGAGGAGATAGCCCTCCAGGGAGGCTAGCAGCTGCCTGGGGCGCCCACGGCGCTCGCCGGCGACCTGCCAGCCTGCCTGTCCAGGGAGGAAGACGCGTGTGCCCTCCCTGGTGGGCTGGGCCAGGCTGAGGTGAGTGGGCCTTCTCCTGGGCGTGAGGTAAGGTGGCCCCTTTTCTTTTTCTTTTTATTTTTTATGCATTTTATTTTACCCTACTAAAAAAATAGCAAAGTATTTTTATAAATGCTCAAAAATTTTATATGGCCTCAAAATAATTATAATTAGCCACTTATAAAGTTTGGACATTTTTAAAATTCAAATAATTTGAATTTTAAATCAAATAGGGGTTTAAATTTAAATCCATGCTCCTGTTTGAATATTTGAAAATCCATGAGCATGGGGTTGGTCCCACATCACTTGATATGTGATCACACTCATTTATGAGACTTTTCAAAAATGCAAAAGGAATTTTTGGAGCAACTTTTATTCTGGCCATTTGAATTAAATTCATCTGGGGGTGTTCTCCTCCCATTTCAATTTCTTTTGGAAATTTTTAACATGATGCAAAGTGACTTGCTAATCCTAGCACATACCTAAACTGGGGTTGTGACAACTCGCCCCCACTCAAAAGAATCTCGTCCCGAGATTCAGAAATCTGCGGGAGGAAGGAGGGGTACTCAGCACGGAGACGGTCTTCTCTTTCCCATGTGGCTTCTCTCTCAGAGTGGTGTGACCATTGCACTTTCAGAAACATAATCTTCTGACGACGAGTGACACGCTCTGCGGAATCAAGAATACGAATGGGGAATTCTCGATAAGAAAGGTCATCTTGGAGATCAAGCGTTTCATGGTCGACTTCGCGGATGGGATCCTTGAAGCAACGCCTGAGTTGTGACACATGGAATACATCATGTACTCGGGAAAGGTGTGGTGGTAGTTCAAGTTGGTAGGCAACTTCTCCATGTTTAGCAAAAATGCAGAAAGGTCCGATGTAACGTGGGGCCAACTTTCCTTTGATATCGAAGCGTTGGGTTCCCTTTATAGGAGTAACCCGAAGGTAAGCCTTCTCATCCAGATTGTAGCTTTCTTGCCTATGATGAAGATCATAGTAGCTTTTCTGACGAGACTGGGCTACTTTCAATTGATCACGAACAATGCGAACTTGCTCTTCTGCTTCCATGATCATATCCGGTCCAAAGAATTGTCTTTCACCGGTTTCTGACCAGTTTAGCGGTGTTCGACATCGTCGACCATATAGGAGTTCAAAAGGAGACATGTTCAGACTAGATTGAAAGCTATTGTTATAAGAAAATTTGGCAAATGGAAGAGACTTCTCCCAATTCTTTTCGAATGAGATAACACAAGCTCTGAGAATGTCTTCAAGAATTTGGTTAACCCTTTTGACTTGACCACTAGACGGAGGATGGAAAGCTGTACTAAAGGAGAGATGAGTTCCCATAGCATTCTGAAAGCTTCCCCAGAATCTAGAGGTGTAAAGGCTACCACGATCTGAATTAATTTCCAAAGGAACACCATGAAGAGACACAATTCTAGAGACATACAATTCCGCTAACTGGCTAGCAGTTATAGACTCGCGAACGGGAAGGAAGTGATCAACTTTGGAAAGTCTATCCACCACAACGAAGATGGCATCATTTCCTTTCTAGGTTTTTGGAAAGCCGGTGATGAAGTCCATACCGACTTTGTCCCATTTCCACTCTGGAATAGGCAAAGGTTGAAGTGTACCAGCAGGTCTTTGATGTTCTGCCTTAATGCGACGACAAACATCACATTCGGCAACAAATCAAGCAATGTCTCTCTTCATCCTAGTCCACCAAAATCTCTGGCGTAGATCTCGGTACATTTTTGTGCTACCGGGATGAATCGAGAGGGGTGTGTCATGGGCTTCCTTGAGGATGAGTTGCCTTAGTTCCCTATTCTTAGGTACTACCAAACGACTTCCAAAGAATACCGTTCCTTTACTATCTGTGGAGAAGCATTTATCAACTCCGCTAGCAATGTTCTCCTTGATCCGGCGAACACCTCGTGCACGCCTTTGGGAAACTATGATTTGATCCTCAAGAGTTGGTTTCGCCACCAAGGTAGAAAGATAGCCATGAGGAACAATATCAAGATTGAGCTTGCGAAATTCCTCATGAAGAAGCGGTTGATAATGTTGTAACATGAGGTTGTTACAATACGACTTACGACTTAGTGCATCAGCCATGACATTGGCTTTGCCTGGGGTGTAAGAAATTCCTACGTCGTAACCTTTTATCAACTCAATCCAGCGTCTTTGCCTGAGATTAAGATCTGGCTGGGTGAAAATATATTGGAGGCTTTGGTGGTCGGAATAGATCTCACAACGATTACCAAGGAGGTAATGTCACCAAGTTGTCAGGGCATGAACTACGGAAGCGAGTTCAAGATCATGGGTAGGATAGTTCTCTTCATGTGGACGCAACTGGCGTGAAGCATAAGCTACCACATTCCTATCTTGCATAAGTATGCATCCTAACCCTTGCCGTGAGGCGTCACAAAAGATCTCGAAATCCTTTTTGGTGTCTGGAGGCGCAAGTACGGGTGCACAAGTCAATCTTCTTTTTATCTCTTGAAAGCTTTCCTCGCACTTGGGAGTCCATTGGAATTTCTTATCTTTCTTGAGGAGTTCAGTTTGAGGCTTTTCAACATTAGAAAAGTTCTCGACGAAGCGGCGGCAATAGCTTGCTAAGACAAGTAGACTCCTAACTTGATTAACCGATTCAGGTGGAGTCCAATCAAGGACGGCCTGAACTCTCTCGGGATTCACAGCAATGCCTTTTTTCAGAAACCACGTGGCCTAAGTAGGTCACTTTTGGTAGCCAAAATTCACACTTGGAGAACTTGGCATAAAGGCGATGCTCTCGGAGTTTCATCAATACCAGCCTGAGATGTTCGGCATGTTCTTCTTCATTCTTCGAGTAGATGAGAATGTCATCAAGATAAAATAGAACAAATTTATCTAGGTACTCCATGAAGATCGAATTCATCATGCGCGAGAAAGTGGCGGGGGCATTGGTCAAACAAAAGGACATGACGATGTACTCGTAAAGACCATAACGAGTAGTAAAAGTCGTGTTGGGAATGTCCTTGTTTCGGATTTTGATTTAATGATAGCCTAATCTCAAATCCATTTTGGAGAAGACAGAGGATCCGGCAAGTTGATCATAAAGATCATTGATCCAAGGCAGTGGGTACTTGTTCTTTATCGTCGCTAAATTTAGCAGGCGATAGTCTACGCACATCCTTTCTGTTCCATCTTTCTTCGTTACGAACAGAACGGGGCAACCCCATGGCGATGAGCTAGGGCGGATGAAGCCTTTTTCCAACAAAGCTTCAAGTTGGATTTTAAGGTCAGCTAACTCACGTGGGGCCATTTTGTATGGGCGTCTGGAAATTGGTGCGGTTCCTGGCATAAGATCCACTATGAACTCTACACATCTGTCGGGTGGCTAGACTTAAAGCGTTGGGTTACTGGATGGTTTTCCTGAGGATGACCATGGCTTACTAGGGGCTACAACAGATATGTCAGAGTAGCAAAGTACCCCAACACGATGGTTAGTGTGGTTATTCTGGCTAGGAAACATCTAAAGTGGGAGGAAGAACTGAAAATGCATCAATATAGGTTTCTAGAAGAAAACCTACAACAAACTCTATGGAACTGTTGGGTATGCCACCTAACAATTCTTCTGGAAAGACATCCGAAATAGATAGAAGGATTTTGCAAATGCATCAGATTATGTAGAAACCTGGGATGACTCGGACATCATAACGGCTGTAATTGTAAGAAAGACAATTTCTTACAACATAGAAACAACACTTACATACGATGTAACAAATCAGGAAGCACAACAACTCTAGCAAACCGAACACAACTTTCCTACGGCTACAAGGAAGCAAACAACGAGATGTTCTAGTAAGACATAGATGAGCCTAGTCCTATCTTCCCGTAGAATAAGATGAGGGTGAATCAGAACTCAGAACGATGAAGGCAAGGAGAAAAAAAGAAGCCTTACGTTGTTCCCTTATATACCCAGAGTAACTATATAACTCTAGCAAGCTAGACTCGACTTCGGCCAAGGCTAATAATCCTACAGTCAGCCTGCTCTGATACCAAGTCTGTCGGGACCCGGGTTAGCGTATGAAAGACTCGCTACAACACAATCATATGGAGAGCCGAGAACCGTACCCACTTGTCTAAGCAGACAAGGCCAAGCACAGAACGTTCTCGGAAAGCATTGAACGTGGGGGACATCCCATCCAGGCCAAATGATCAACTGCGATGGGTCCTCATCGTCCGCACACAAGTCTAAATGATATGGGTGGTGAACTCCCATACTCATAGACAAGTCGCCTCAACCATACTATCGATTGTATTATAAACCTTACATAGACAAACTCTAGCCCGATCACTTAGTCGGGGTCTAGGGCGGGCTCGATCATACAAAAAAGTGTGCCACGTGACAGAGTCACGAGTAATCGCATCGTGATGCCCCAAGCTGCGCACATCTAAGGGCCACTTGGTGTATAAAATACCACCAGCCAGATCACAACTAAGGTCTCGAAAACCCATACTAAGACATGAATGTTATAATCATACACGCAACACACATGTATAGTATGAACAGCAGGTATCATTGAAACTCTCTACAAAGTATACAACTTTATTGATAACTCTTAAAGAGTGCACAAAGAGATCACGAGACTGTGATCCAACATTACATCAAACATGCGGAAGCCAAGTAGGTATGAGTACAGACAACTTTAACAAATGGCTTAGAGAAGCCTTAACTATAAACAAGCCCTTCCACGAGGGACCAGTCGTCTGACTGGGACTACACTAGCTTGATCGGTCGTCGAGCTCCAGGAAGAATCCACCTTCGGGGTCAGTGGGTTCATCTAAAACATAGAATAAGAAAACGTGAGTACAAAGTCGTACTCAGCAAGACTTACGTAGGAACTATACTACTCATGCACATGTATCAAGGTAAAGGTAGGTGGGGTTCATAAGCAGAAGTGCCATCTTTGACTTGGCTAGTCCTGAACTACGAGTACCAGACTTGAGGTAAGAAGCGTACATGAGTCCACTACATGTCTCCAACCAATTACACCACTATGGTGCCTTCCTCGACTTCCCCACGAGAAAGCACGACATAGCACTCACGCATATCTTGGCAAGTTTTATAAGTATCCAGTTCAAGTTGTCTAATAATCAAGCTAAGCTTTCCAAGCAGTCCTTAACCGCGGACGCGGCTATTCGAATAGTTTGTTAACCCTGCAGGGGTGTACCGCTACACACACGTGTCATCAGTTACCGCCTTTTGCGTGTCAGCGTTCAAGAGGTGACAACAAGGATGCCACCACAACTGTTACCTCGTAGCCGATCTAGTCCAAGAAAGCCGCCTACCTGGGTTGGCTACCACTATCATGAACCCGGCCGGTTTACCGAAGTGGACCCAAATGATGTGTGCGTGGTGCATAAGTCGGTCTCGGCTGAGCCGTTCTCTCACTTAGAAGCTAGGCTACAAACCTACCAGAACTCCGAACTACTACGACATCTGGACATCGAAAGGGATGTGTTAATAGGCTGACACTACTAGGGAAATAGCTATACATGGAAAGCTTATTAGTGGCGCATTTTATATGTAATGCGCCACTATGTTGTAAGGGGTAGCGCTGTGGTAAAAAATGCGGCACCCATAAGCTCTTATAGGTGGCACATTTTCCAAAATGTGCCACCCCTAAGAGTGGGCCAGCCCTGGATCCCCTTATACGTGGTGCATTTCGAGAAATGCGCCACCCCTAAGAACCTTATAGGTGGCGCATTTTGGAAATGCGCCACCCCTAAGAGCTGATGGGTGGCGCATTCTGGAAATGCGCCACCCCTAAAGAATTATTAGTGGCGCATCCAGAATGCACCACCCATAAGCTCTTAGGGGTGGCGCATTTCCCATATGCGCCACTACTAAGAAAAAACTGTGCGGGGAAATTCCCAAATACACCCCCCCTGTGGACCGCCTTTTCAATTTGGAAAAAAATAAAAGAAAATGATAGAAATGTAAAAACAATATAAGAAAATAAGTTTCCCAAATGATATGTGGTCTAGTTGTTAAGAAAATTTACAAATATGAATTTCGACTTTATTTGCAAAATCTCTCGAGAATTTTGTAAAATGGACTTAACTTTTGCATACGACCTCCGATGAAAAAGTTTTTTATATGAAAAATCATCTACTCAAAAAGTTATAACCCGTTGAACATTTTTAGAATCCTCAAAAACCTAACAGAAAAAAATTTACGGGCGTTTGAAGATCTGGAGGCGCAAAAAAAGAGAAAAAATTGAATTTTTTTTGAACTTAGTAGTGGCGCATTTTGTATGAAATGCGCTGCTAGTAACATAATTTTTTTAAATTTTTCTTTTAAATATATTTTTTATTTTTTTAAAATTCAAAATAGGCTAGAGGACAAATCGGGAAGTTAAAAAAAGTTGAAATTTTTTAGATAGTAACATTACAAATAAAAAAAGAATAATTTTTTATTTAAAAAAAATCAATTTTTTAAAAAAGTTCAAAATATGCTAATGGTCCCATCGAGAAAGTTTCTAAAAAATGTTGAAAATTTTAGCACACCCATGAACATTAACAAGGTCCTAGACATCAACATGGTTTAATTGGATTTATATGTTACATATATCAATAAGTGCCTGCTAGGTGAGCTGGAGTGAGAGTTGAATAGAACCGAGAAGTTAAGCGTGCTGGGGCTGGTGTAGTGCTAGGATGGGTGACCCTCGGGGAAGTTTGACCACGGAGGTTAGTTTGACCTGAGATTAAGCATAGTGACCGGGCATTAAGCATACTAACCTGAGATTAAGAAAAAATAAAAAAATAAAAATAAAAAAATTGTTTTCCAGATCCAGATTAAGAATTCAAAATTTAAAAAAATTAATAGTGGCACATTTTCAGAATGCGCCACCCCTAAGAGCTTATAGGTGGCGCATACTGAGATGCGCCAGTTAGTGGCGCATCCATAATGCGCCACTAAACAGAAAAAAAAGGACGCCACTAAAAGGGCATTCCCTAGTAGTGTGAGAGGGGTCAGTGAGCCTAATCTGTGGTTGTACTCTTCATCTTGGATAACCACACAAGAACTCGGACCTAGGGCGGTGTTCAACGAGACAACCCACTGTGTACTCCTACACAGCCTCTCATTGTTCACCTTGTATTAGGGTAGATTCACCAACACATTTCCACCATCATCAACATGATTCCTACCATCCCGACTCACATAATAGTATCAACATTGTATCACTCTAAGCATGCAATAAGAAGTAACAATTGCAGGGGCCACATGATATCAATCAACTCCTACATTTGCTAGGATTGTGGTTTGCTTACTACTGTGACAAATGATAGGTCATGCAAAGTAATGGGTTCATCTATGCGGTAGAAACGTAGCATGGTAATCATCCTAAATAATGCATAAGCGAGACTGAGATGGAAGTGGGATTTTATCGACATGATGAATGGGGGTTTGCTTGCCTTGCTGACGGGGTTCACACACGGTGACTTCAACGAAGGGGGTGGTCTCGGGTTCCGGCTCCACCTCTATTCGACAAACAACACAAACATTGAAACAATAATAAGACAATGCACAATCACATGATCAATTGTTATAACATGGTGTAAGGGCTGCTGATGTGTTGCCAATTCCATTTAAATGGAGTGTATTGCATTTGAGTTGCAAATTCAAACTCCATTTGATTTATCGATGAATTTCAAATGTATTTGAATCCATGAATGTTCATTTGAAAAGGTTGATCATGAAATGATGTAATAAAGGTGGGGTAAAGTCTCTGATGTGTGGATGGAACCATTTAAAAGAAGTGTGTTGCAAAGTCATTTGCAAATTCACTCTAAATTTAAATTCAAAAGAATGCCATATGCATGTTTGCTACTGTACACCCATTTTAAAATGGTCAAACATAGAAACAAGTTGCACATTCACAATCCTTGCATTTTTTTTGATAATTTTAGACATATTATTTGCCCCATTTGGAGTTAAAATGAATTTATTATGATTTTCCAAAGTTTGGGCTATTTTCCGGAATTTCAAGAATAATTTTAATCGATTTAATCATTTATGGCGTCATGCTGACGCAGGGCTAACGTGAGGGGGGGGCTGACGTGTGGGTCCAGCTTGTCAGTGAGGGGGGTTAGTTTAATATTCTGTTTAAACTAACTGTAATTAGTTTAGGAGCCTGGGCCCACTAGTCAGTGGCCCATGGGGTGTGGTTAGTGCTCGAGTTAGTTTAGGGGTTGGCCCTAATGGCGAGTTCGCTGGAGTTCTTGTCGGAACTTCGCCGGACTTGCGAAAAAAGGCACGGGGGTGGGACTGGAGACCACGGGGAGGAAGCTGGGGAGGCCGCGCGTCTCGTGGTGCCATTGGGGGTCAGGGACGAGGCTCTAGAGCGCGTTGACGGCGACGGGCGTGGCGTGCCGGCCATTGTCCTCGCCGGAATCACGCAAGAGGGCACGGGAGGAGGCAGGGATGGGGGCAAACGAGAGCTCTGTTCACCCCGGTTTGGATGGAGAAGACGGTGGGGTCGGGGGTCTCTCGACGGCGACGAATTTGGAGATCCTCTTATCGGCGGCCGGCGGAAGGAACTTGGGGCTCGCGTCGTCTCTGGTGGCGCCAGGCTTCGATTGAGGGCGGGGATCGAAGGAGTCGGCGGCTCTGGAGCGATTGGACACGGCGGCGCGGCTCCTTGTGGCTGTTGGCCGCGTCGGGGCGTTGCCGTGCTCCGGCTAGGTCACGGGTGCTGCGCTAGAACTCGACGGAGAGGAAGGAGTAGAGCGTGCGCGAGGGGGAGAAGTGGCTTGTGCGTCTCCAGAAGGTGGCGTGGCAAGGAGATAGCCCTCTAGGGAGGCAGGCAGTTGCCTGGCGCGCCCACGGCGCTCGCCGACGACCTGCCAGCCTACCTGTCCAGGGAGGAAGACGCATGTGCCCTCCCTGGTGGGCTGGGCCAGGCTGAGGTGAGCGGGCCTTTGCCTGGGCGTGAGGTAAGGTGGCCCCTTTTCTTTTTCTTTTTATTTTTTCTGCATTTTGTTTTACCCTGCTAAAAAAATAGCAAAGTATTTTTATAAATGCTCCAAATTTTTATATGGCCTCAAAATAATTATAATTAGCCACTTATAAAGTTTGGACATTTTTAAAATTCAAATAATTTGAACTTTAATTCAAATAGGGGTTTAAATTTAAATCCATGCTCCTGTTGAATATTTGAAAAATCCATGAGCATGGGGTTGGTCCCACATCACTTGATATGTGATCACACTCATTTATGAGACTTTTCAAAAATGCAAAAGGAATTTTTGGAGGAACTTTTATTCTGGCCATTTGAATTAAATTCATCTGGGGGTGTTCTCTTCCCATTTCAATTTCTTTTGGAAATTTTTAACATGATGCAAAGTGACTTCTAATCCTAGCACATACCTAAACTAGGGTTGTGACAACGTCATCTCCCAGCATCCACCAACCAGATCTGGGCCCCGCAGGGCCTGGAGCGCCGCCGAAGGCCCGCTAGGGCCCGGATCACGCCGCCGCCCGTGGAGTTCCCGAGCCGCCGCCGGCAGCCAAGCCGTCGGTCGCCGCCGTGCACCTCCGCTACTGCGCCGCCGCCCGCCGAGCTGCGGTGAGCCCCGCGCTCGCGCCCGTCCTCTCCACCTCCTTCTCCTCTCCCTCACCGTGCTCTCTCCCCTGTCCAGAACGCGTCGCCATGGCGCCCGTCCCGTGGAGGTCCGACGCCGGCGCCGCTGCACATCGTCCCCGCGCCCTATTCCCAGCTAAATCCGGAAGGCCCCAGCCAGCCCAGCCCGCCTCCAGCCACCTCGGCCACCCTGGTCGGCCGGCGCCGCCTTGCCCATCGCCAGCGAAGCCAGCCGCCGCACGTCGGTGTCGTTGCCCGGGCGCACGCTCGATCCAGCAACCGCCGCCACCAGGTGGGCCGACGCACCCACAACGGCCCAGCAGCAGACCGCGCCTCCTCTCGCCGTGAGTGCCTTTGCGCTATCCCTCGCCACGCCCGCGAGTTGGGCCTCGGCCCAGAGGTGAGCGCCCAGCCTTTCCCATTTTTTATTTTTTTCCTGCGCTGTAGTTGGGCCAGCCTAGTTCCAGTTGTTGCCCAGTGCTTCCGATAGCTAATCTGCACCCACTCTGTTTTGTCCCGTTAATTAGATTTCGGCCCGAAAACGTTTACTTATTTTCTGGGCATTTAATATTGCAGATTGTTTTTTTGCGATGGCTATATCTTTTTTGCTCGTAGCTTGGATCGCGACGTGTTATACATGAAAGTTTCTTAGAATTTTGTGTAGATTAATAAATTGTGCTCCTTTTCCATGTTTGACTTTGTTTACATGCTGTTTTACTGCTAATTACAACCCTTGCCACTGTAAACATGCAATAGCCATAACTTTTTAACCGTTGCTCCAAATAAAATGTTCTTTACATGTAACTTGACTAGAATTCTGTGTAGATTATGAATATTCTGCTCTTTCTTGCTAATAAAAATAATAAAATATGGTCAGGGAAAAAAGTACCAAATGCAATAAATATCGTGGGGTCCGTAATAATTGCCATGTATAGGTTTTACCCTCCACTTAAAGTGACTAGATTAGATATTTTATTTATGCTTCACCTCTTGCCATGGTTGTGTGATTTGCTATGCTTGGGGGAGATGTCACATTAACAAACTTTTCTCATGTTGTGTAGCTAAACAACTTGAACCATCCTAAATACTGTGGTATCGTCGTGTGTGACGGATACTTCACTTAACCTGCTAGTAACCGCTCTCGACGATAGATGTGATATAGTCGTGCGTTGTCTCGTGTTGCCTTTTTGTTCATGCTTGCTCGTGATTGCTTCGTAGTAATAGATTCTTACTCGTCGATAGCCTTTCCAGTGTTTCCTTCTTGTGTGCTTCCGCGGGTACTTCGGAGACGATGCGTGCTTGCGATCGGCTACACCTTCGACTTCGTCTTGTCATCAGGTAAGGGGGAGCATATATCATGCTTATAACTTTCAGCTCACTTGCGCCTAGGTGTAGGATAGAACGATTGCTTGATCCTACCACTTCATATTCATGACTCTCAAATAAACCCAAACAGCCATGTCCTCCACATCCCAGCAAACCTTGTTCGGCTATGTTACTATTTCTCGTTGCTCAACCACTGTTTAGTATGCATGCTAGGATGCTATCAATTGTTTATCCTGTTACTCCTTGGATTGGGCTATCACATTATTATATTGTTGTGGATGATATTATTATTATAATGTTGACTATACTCGACGAAGGATGGAAGGTCTAGGCTATCCCGCCCTGACGCTTTGTTCCATTCGAGTCAACTAGGACCCGAGTTCCGGGTATTGTGTCTCTTGATGAGCGTGCCTAACCGCATGAGGGATGCTATGGGGTCCCCTCTTCTTACCTACCTAGCTTCAAACATTTCTAGTGGTGGCCCAAGCTTATTTACCATTTGAAACCGCATGCATAACTGGTCTGCAGCCAGTGGATTTAAAACAAACCGGACCAGTGGGGTGGTATATCCTATTGGTCCACACTTTGCCGGCGAGGGCCCGGGCATGGTTTTTTCCACGGTAACCCAAACCCAGTTGATACGGAAGAGACCAGGACGAGAGCGCGGCCGGCTCCTAAACTGGATGTCGACTCCCCAGGGGTCACCCGGATTTGTGTGTTGTTAGTTAGAGGGACCTGTCGTTTCGGATCTCTCGAGATTAAATCATAAAATGGTTGCCTGTGATGGGTAGCAGCTGAGAGAGATGGGCGTGCGTGCGGACCCTTGTAATGGGCAGTTGGTACACCCCTGCAAGGTTAAATCTTTTTGAGAAGCCGTGTCCACGGTTATGGACGACTTGAGACCTACTCTTTGTTCATAGACAACAACAACTGAGATAATCTTAAGAACTTGATCAACGTGTGTGTGCCTTGATTGCTTCTTCTTCGTCGGGATGCGAAGAGGAGGACAATGATAGGATAGGTGTTTTGTTTGCATAAGTAGCTGATAGCAAGACTTGTTGGAGGCGATTCCTCATCGAATGCTTGGTTCTCATCTTACTCTAAAATAGATCGATAGCCACTCATATATTGCTAGTGCGACTGCAACCTCACCACTACCCCCGTCTTACCGTGAGAAGTTAGGTAAAAGTCTTTTGATATAGCTCACCTCTTTCTTTTCTCTTTTACGCATGTTATGCAACAATCTTGGACTTAAGTGGAGCTCGACGACCCTTCTTCTAGACGCCTTCTCGGAGACTCGACGACGACTAGTTAGGCGGATCCCGGCGGAGATCCTGGACCCATGAGGTTACGGGAATGGTGTGTTTTACCTTTTCCACTAGGCATTTGATTGTAGTTTGTACTCATACATGTATCTTCCGCTGATGTAATGTAATTAAGGCAGTTGTATGCCGATTGTATGAGATGTTGTATCCTTGTAGCTGTAATGTTGTGATATCATGTTGGAAATCTGGGGCATATGGCATTGTCATATGTCGCGGTGGGACCGATATGTGCTTCGTCCCTGGATCTGGTTGGAAACATCTAGATCTGAAACAGTACCGCATATCGAGCCTTACAACTTGGTATCAGAGCCTTACCGACCGTAGGATCCCTTTTCTGGCCAAGGTCGAGTCTAGACAAAAACTATTTTATAATTACTAAGTTAGTTATCGGAGAGTAGGAATCTTTTTACTCCTTACCCTTGCTTTGGCCAGGACAAGTGACGTAAGTGTTTTAATTCTCGCCTTACCCACTTCAAAAATCTAGGATCTCGAGTGTGTGGAGTATCGGAAATGTTACAATGCCTTGGTTGCAGCGTATTGTCTCGATTCCGATCTCAAGTTGGGAACTCCTGTAGTACCTTTAGTTCTTCTGACTCTGGGTTGAAATCTTGCTCGTCTGTTGACTTCAGTCCTCTTGCCCAGTATCCTCACGATTTACACGAGAATGCTTCCTTGATCGTCACTTTGAACTATCATTCTTCCTCTTGATCTCTCGATGGTTTTGTTCTTCGACATCGCCATCTCTCTACAGGAAGTTTCCCGACGGAAGATCATCGTTCGACGTGGAGAAGAGTCCATTGTTGGTGGTGCTGAAGATTGTTGACTCTCTTTTCTCTCCCCCCTCTCCCCCGGACCATCCAGGATCTCGGGACGAGATCCCTTGTTGGTGGTGTTGTATTGTAACAGCCCAGATTTTCACAAAAATGAAAATTTTCGTTTTCTCGCTGAATTATTTGATTGTCTGATTTGTTTGCGGTGTTTGCATCCCCGATTTATCGATCGGTGATTATGTTCCCCATCTTATCTCTTACCGGACGGATACCGACCTTTGCCACCTTGACACTCTACCTTTGTGACACCGGGTTACTCCCGATCACCGTCGTAAAAGCCCGCACAAGACCAACCATCGCCATCGAAACAAAAAACCCCATTTAATAATTAAATGGGTTATTTTATCGAGCATAGAAAAATGTTCTCGGAACGCTATCGAAGTGAGGTACGACTGACGGGCTCGCCGCTGTGAGTGCGTGGTTCGAGATTTCGCCCGAATCAGAGGTCGTATGCACTCCCGGCGGTCAGAAACGTGGAGTATCGGACACGAGGGAGAAAACCCGAGGACTTTTGTGTAACCTTGCCACTCAGACCACCTATATAAAGACCACCACTCCCCCACCCCTTTCTAGGGTTTCCCCCTTGTAAAAATTGCAGCCACCCCCTCCCACAAACCCAGATTTTCTCCAAATAGCCCCTCTCCCCGAAACCCTAGCTTCCAGTCGTTTTCGGCCGTTAGATCTGGCCATCAGAGCGCCCACAAGCCTCCACGTCGTCTCCCAGCGTCCACCAACCTGATCTGGCCATCAGAGCGCCCACAAGCCTCCACGTCGTCTCCCAGCGTCCACCAACCAGATCTGGGCCCCGCCTGGAGCGCCGCCGCAGGACCGCTAGGGCCCGGATCACGCCGCCGCCCGTGGAGTTCCCGAGCCGCCGCCGGTAGCCAAGCCGCCTGTCGCCGCCGTGCACTTCCGCTACCACGCCGCCGCCCGCCGAGCTCCGGTGAGCCCCGCGCTCGCGCTCCTCCTCTCCACCTCCTTCTCCTCTCCCTCACCGTTCTCTCTCCCCTTTCAAGAACGCGCCGCCATGGCGCCCGTCCCGTGGAAGTCTGACGCCGGCGCCGCTACACGTCGTCCACGCGCCTTGTTCCCAGCTAGATCCGGCCGGCCCCAGCCAGCCTCGCCCGCCTCCAGCCACCTCGGCCACCCTAGTCGCCCGGCGCCGCCTTGCCCCTCGCCGGCGAAGCCTGCCGCCGCACGTCGGCGTCGTTGACTCGGGCGCAAGCCCGATCCGGCAACCTCCACCGCCAGGTGGACCGGCGCACCCACCACGGCCCAGCAGCGGACCGCGCCTCCTCTCGCTGTGAGCGCCTTTGGGCTATCCCTCGCCACGCCCGTGAGCTGGGCCTCGGCTCAGAGGTGAGCGCCCAGCCTTTCACATTTTTTTCTTTTTTTCCTGCGATGTAGTTGGGCCGGCCCATTTCCAGTTGTTGACCGGTGCATCCGATAGCTAATCTGCGCCCACTCTGTTTTGGCCCGTTAAGTAGCTTTCGGCCCGAAAACGTTTATTTATTTTCTGGGCATTTAAAATTGCAATTTGTTTTAGTTTTTTTGCGAGGGCTATATCTTTTTTCTCGTAGCGCGGATCGCGACGTGTAATACATGAAAGGGACTTAGAATTTTGAGTAGATTAATAAAATGTGCTCCTTTTCCATATTTGACTTTGTTTACATGCTGTTTTATTGCTAATTACAACCCTTGCCACTGTAAACTTGCAATAGTCATAACTTTTTAACCGTTGCTCCAAATAAAATGTTCTTTACATGTAACTTGACTAGAATTTTGTGTAGATTATGAATATTCTGCTCTTTCTTGCTAATAAAAATATGGTGAGGGAAAAACAGAACCAAATGCAATAAATATCGTGGGTCCGTAATAGTTGCCATGTATAGGTTTATCCCCCACTTAAAGTGACTAGATTAGATAGTTTATTTATGCTTCACCTCTTCCCATGGTTGTGTGATATGCCATGCTTGGGTGAGATGCCATGTTAACAACCTTTGCTCATGTTGTGTGCTTCCACGGGTACTTTGGAGACGATGCGAGCTTGCGATCGGCTACACCTTCGACTTCGTCTTGTCATCAGGTAAGGGGGAGCATATATCATGCTTATAACTTTCAGCTCACTCGCGCCTAGGTGTAGGATAGAAAGATTTCTTGATCCTACCACTTCATATTCAGGCCTCTAAAATAAACCCAAACAGCCATGTCCTCCACATCCCAGCAAACCTTGTTCGTCTATGTTACTATTCCTCGTTTCTCAGCCACTGCTTAGTCTGCATGCTAGGATGCTATCAACTGTTTATCCTGTTACTCCTTGGATTGGGCTATCACATTATTATATTGTTGTGGATGATATGATTATTATAATGTTGGCTATACTCGACGAAGGATGGAAGGTCTAGGCTATCCCGCCCCGCCGCTTTGTTCCATTCGAGTCACCTAGGACCCAAGTTCTGGGTATTGTGTCTCTTGACGAGCGTACCTAACCGCGTGTGGGATTCTATGGGGTCCCCTCTTCTTACCTACCTAGCTTCAAACATTTCTAGTGGTGGCCCAAGCTGATTTACCATTTGAAACCACATGCATAATTGGTCTGCAGCAAGTGGATTTAAAACAAACCGGACCAGTGGGGTGGTATTTCCTGTTGGTCCACACTAGGCCGGCGAGGGCCCGGGCATGGTTTTTTCCACAGTAACCCAAACCCAGTTGATACGGAAGAGACCAGGACAAGAGCGCGGCCGGCTCCTGAACTGGATGTCGACTCCCCGGGGGCCACCCGGATTTGTGCGTTGTTAGTTAGAGGGACCTGTCGTTTCGGATCTCTCGGAACTAAATCATAAAATGGTTGCCTGTGATGGGTAGCAACTGAGAGAGATGGGCGTGCGTGTGGAGCCCTGTAATGGGCAGTTGGTACACCCCTGCAGGGTTAAATCTTTTCGAGAAGCCGTTTCCACGGTTATGGACGACTTGAGACCTACTCCTTGTTCATAGACAACAACAACCGAGATAATCTTAATAACTTGATCAACGTGTGTGTGCCTTGACTGCTTCTTCTTCGTCGGGATGCGAAGAGGAGGACAAGGATAGGATAGGTGTTATGTTTGCGTAAGTAGCTGATAGCAAGACTTGTTGGAGGCAATTCCTCATCGAACGCTTGGTTCTCATCTTACTCTAAAATAGATCGATAGCCACTCATATATTGCTAGTGCGACTGCAACCTCACCACTACCCCCATCTTACCGTTAGAAGTTAGTTACAAGACTTTTGATATAGCTCACCTCTTTCTTTTCTCTTTTACGCATGTTATGCAACGATCTTGGACTTAAGTGGAGCTCGACGACCCTTCTTCTAGACGCCTTCGCGGAGACTTGACGATGACTAGTTAGGCGGATCCCGGCGGAGAGCCTGGACCCGTGTGGTTACGGGAATGGTGTGTTTTACCTTTCCCACTAGGCATTTGATTGTGGTCTGTACTCAAACATGTATCTTCCGCTGATGTAATATAATTAAGGCAGTTGTATGTCGATTGTATGAGATGTTGTATCCTTATAGCTGTAATGTTGTGATATCATGTTGGAAATCCGGGGCATATGGCATTGTCATATGTCGCGATGGGACCGATATGTGCTTCGTGCCTGGATCTGGTTTGAAACATCTAGATCTGGAACAGTAACGCAAATATATCGGGCCTTACAGAAACCAAGCATTCGATGAGGAATCGCCTCCAACAAGTCTTGCTATCAGCTACTTACGCAAACATAACACTTAACCTATCCTTGTCCTCCCCTTCGCATCTCGACGAAGAAAAGAAGTCAAGGCACACACACATTGATCAAGTTACTAAGATTATCTCAACTGTTGTTGTCTATGAACAAGGAGTAGGTCTCAAGTCGTCCATAACCGTGGACACGACTTCTCAAAAAGATTTAACCCTACAGGGGTGTACCAACTGCCCATTATAAGCTCTGCATGTATGCTGGCTCTCTTAGTCGGGCCTGTTAAAGACACTCATTGAAGAATTGTTCCGAGAGATCCGGACGTCATAATCCCTCTAACTAACAACGCACAATTACGGGTAGCCCCCGGTGAGTCGACATCCAGTTCAAGAGCCTACCTCGCTCTCGATCTGGTCTCCACCATCTGCCTCGGGTTTGGATTATCCGTATCTTCTCAACTCAGCCTGTGTCCTCAGTCTGACAGGTCGGACCAACTAGAGAAACCATGTCTCCGCTGGCGCTGGTTGTTTTGAAAACTTCGAGGCCAGTCAACTCGCACACACACATTTCCAAAAGGTAAATCAGCTTGGGCCACCAGAAGAATTGTTTGGAGCTAGGTAGGTAAGAAGAGGGGACCCCATAGAATCCCACACGCGGTTAGGCACGCTCGCCAAGAGACACAATACCCGGAACTCGGGTCCTAGGTGAATCGAATGGAGCAAAGCATCGGGCCGGGATAGCCTGGACCTTCCATCCTTCGTCGAGTATAGTCAACATTATAATAATCACATCATCCACAACAATATAGTAATGTGATAGCCCAATCCAAGGTGTAACAGGATAACAATTGATAGCATCCTAAGCATGCATACTAAGCAGTGGATAAGCAAGCAAGGTACATTGCCAACAATGGTATGCTAGGATGTGGAGGAACATGGATGTTTTGGTTTGATCATGGAGGCATAAATGTGAGGTGGTAGGATCAAGCAATCGTTATATCCTGTACCTAGGCAAAGTGAGATGAAAGTTATAAGCATGATATATGCTCCCCCTTACCTGTTGAGAAGATGGTTTCGAAGGTGTAGTCGATCGAAAACTCACATCGTCTCTAAGAGTACCGCGGGAGCACACAAGAAGGAAACACTGGAAAGGCAATCAACGAACATGCATCTATTACTACGGTGTAACACAAGCACACAATGAACAAACAAGCTAGATCAAGTATGATGCATGTCAAATTAATAGCATGACATAAACATAAGAATAAAGAAGTTTAATGAAGCTCGAGAATCAAGGTGCAATGATCCCGACAATCTTCGTATGCATTAGGTGGGTTCTTAATGAATCCAAAGGATTTTTATGTTGAGTTGTTACGATGCATGATCATGGCATATGCAAAAGACTAGAACATAATATGAGCAAGAATTTCCCACACGCGAGGGTAGACCTCAAGATGGGATTCCACAACTTAAATATATGAAAATGGCATGGTATATATGATGCACCTAATGCAATCTATCTCAAGCAATGAAAGAAAGCGCAAGACTACGATACCGGCAACTACGGTGCCCGAAGCACGCCAACAATGAAAAGAGAAGGAGGATTGCGCCATGTGCATCATCGTGAGGGGCTACGTGCAAAAATTCCACCGTCTCCAATTAAAGCATGCTCATTTGACAAAATGGACAGCACCATGGTGTTCCTCATAATTGTCTGCCCCAAAAACATATATAACATGACATATTTTGGGGCAAGGATGTGCAAGACTCAAGCATTGCAAAACATGGCAGATTTGGTTCAATTCAAAAGGATTTGAATTTAATCCAAAGGAAAAAGAGGAGGGAAACCTTTCTTGGGCTGGTCTCGGCCAGATTGGCCCAAACCCTCATGGGACTACTCTCTAGGCTGAGCCCAACTAGCTTCAAAAACAAAAGAAAAGGAGTGGGTTTTATTGTTCCGGGAAGAACTCGAACCCAGGACCTCACGGTTGGGAAAACGGCGACAACACCACTGGGCTATTGATGCCAACATGACAACTACGATAATGAAGCGGCAAGTTACAGTAACGGCGCTAACTGAAACAGCACCACTGGGCTATTGATGCAACATGCCAACTACGATACTAAAGGAACAAGTTACAATAACGACGCTAACTGAAACGACGGAGAAGGAAACTAATAGAACATAATCTACTAGACGCGGCTATCTCTGAAACAAAACTGAAGAATTCGACAACATCTTCCAACTGACGAAACTGCAAACGTGAGGCGGTCGCTGACGGAGGCAATTGACAACGATGATTGCGTCGGCTGCGCTGCTCTGGCAACTCGACGGCGACGTGCTTTGAGTAGCTGGGACATCCAAGAACCCATTTTGCATAGATGTCGCACGGGTGCCTCAAAGACGATGGCTTTGCCTCGCCAGAAAGTTACTGCAGCACGAGGAAACATGGAGCGCGGCGCTACTGCGAGGAGGCTCACGGGAGGCAGGCGCTGGGCGCGGCCTTGGATATCCAACGTGCGGGTTGGGGCAGAGAGCGCACACGTGCACACGCTATGCTCGGGGTGAGCACGGCCAGGGCACAACGGGCAGGACGAACAGGAGTGACAAGGATCGGCCTCGGCAAATCCTAGGGTTAGGTACCCTAGGTTTCGTGTAGGAGGAAAGAGAGCGTCGTGGCCTGCGTGTTGGTAGGATTTGGATGGTGACAAGTGACACATGGGGCACGATTTACCCAGCTTCAGGCCCCCGGAGGGAAAACCCTACATGCTGCTTGTCTGATCTTGTATTGATGATGATGTACAGTGGTGCCGCGAGGGCTTTGGTGGAGAGAGATCTGTCTAGTCATATGCGTGAGGGGATTGAGTTGTGAGTTTTCTAGAGAGGTGCCCCTTCCTTTCTTTATATAGATATGTAGGTAGGGGTTTACATGAGTCTTAATCAACTACAAATAGGAGTCCTTGTCTTGCGCCTCAAGTCTTGGGCTTCACGTCGGTTTGCGAGTCTTCTAGTGGGCCGCCAGTATTGACACGCACCAGGTACCCTCACGGTGAGGAGTCGCGGGGTCACCCCCTCATCAGTAGCCCCCGAGTGCCTGGGCGACTCGAAGAGTCGCGCAGGGACTCGAATCTGAAGTAGACGCCGTAGTGCGTGTCTCTTTGTCGAGTGAGCACTCGAACCCTTCGCGATCATATCATTTGTTGATGAGCAGTCGAAGTTGCCGTGAGTATGCTCCCGATGGGAGTATTTGGATGAAGCATCGAAATTGCAGTGCGGTTCATCTTCGTATTTCATCGTCGGGTGGAGACAAGTTGCCCAGTCGAGCGGTCGTCGGGTGCGCATCAGCGCTCCCGATGGAGTAGACCCCGAGGCTATGGGAGACTCGTAGATTCAGGCATAGGCTCAAGTTGTTGTTCAGCTAACTCTGTCGTTCTTGTCGGATGCGCGAGTAGAGATCGTCGGGTGCGCATCAGCGCCCACGATGGGAGTAGCCCCCGAGGCTATGTTCGACTGCTTGCAGTCGAGCATAGACTCAAGACTTCTTCATCATCGAGTAATTGTCATGCGAGGAAGTGCTCGACTCGGGTCTTGCGCCGTAGGCGTGACTTGTTGTAGGGACCAGTCGTGGACGAGGAGGTTGGCATCGCCGCGTCACGAGGGCGCCCAGCCCCCGTGCACCTGCTAAGAAGGAGAAAAAAAAGGTGCAACTGTATTAAGGTGTACTTGCAAGATATACAAAACAATTGTAATGTGCATGATTTGCAGACGTTGCACTTTTGTCGAGTGGATGATTGATACATGAGATAACTTCTCGCCCTCGTTGGTTACCCCAAGTGGAAGGTGAGATGTAGCGTAACGGCAAGTTTCCCTCGGTGAAGATACCGAGGTTTTAAGATTGTCTCCCGTAGGACTCCAAGGTCGACAAGTAGGTGGTTCGACAAGTGAGGCGTTGTTTGAAGATAATCACTTGCTTCTCCTGGACCTGCACACACACATATAGCTTTGCTCGCAACGAGTTCAGAGGAGTTGTCAATTCCTCCGGCCTTGTTGTTTACAATGGATAAAACACACAGGATAATAATGATAGATACGAAATAGTAAATACTGAAAGTAAATTGATAGTGTAAACAGTGTGGATATATGGACCAGGGTCCCATGATGTTCACTAGTGATGTCTCTCTCCCAAAAGACGATAAAATAGCCATGAGAGGTAAACAAATTACATGTAGGCAATTGACAGGATTATGTGCGCAAACCAATACTAATTATGCAAAACAGAAAGGAAGAGGCTCAAAAGCACGGGCAGTACGTCAAGATAAGTAGACCAAAATCCATCTGCATCTACCCACTCATCATCCACCTTGAGATATCTATCCAGAATATCTCGCTGGTATTAAGTTGCAAATCCCACCCAAAGTGTAAACTCAAAGAAACGGACAACTGCATTAAAGAACTTTGCGTAAAGTAAACAATTCTTGCACCCGCAAGTACAAGCACCGTTGTTTTCCCCCTTGTGGCAACAACACATCCCCTAGACTCATGTTTCTATCACTCAAGCTAGCCATCGGGCGGCATTAACCCACAATCTTGCATAGCACTCCCTCTTGGAGTCACTACCTACTACTTGGACAAAGCAATAAACAGCAACTGAGAACATGCAAGAGTTACTCAAGAACATAAATATAAAATAAGAGAATCAAGTATATAACTCAATCACAATCTGAACATAATCTCATAATCCATCGGATCCCAGCAAACCCAGCATAGCAACATCATAAAGATTACATATGTGCCTCGATCATGTAGGGCAGCTCACGAGGTCTAATCCATGAAGAACAAAGAGGGGAGGAGAACATCACATAGCTACTGATCATGGACCCATGGTCCAAGGTGGACTACTCACGGTTCATCCGGGAAGCATCCATGGTGGTGGAGAAGCTCCCGGAGGTGATTCCTCCCTCCGGCAGGGTGCCAGGAAGAGGTCTTCTGGTGCTCCCGATCTTGGAAGCGCGGCGGCGGCGGAACATAGGAGAGATCACGAAAAAGGGTTCCGTCCCCGAGGGTTTCTCGTCACGGGGAATAAATAGGCGAAAGGGGGCAGCCAGAGGTGGGCCAGGGGCTCCAGGCGCTCCCCTAGCGCGGCTAGGGGTGGGGCCGCGCCCACTGGCCGCCTGGGGCCCCCCTGGCTCCCCTCTGGCCCCTCTCGGGCTTTTCTCGAAGCTTCCGGTACGCTGATTTTTCCTATATTTTCCCGGAATTTTTCTGGTACTTTTAATAAGGGGGAAACCTGAAATAGAAAAACAGCAGGAAACACGAACTGGCACTGGAGTGCACTGAGTTAATAGGTTAGTCCAAATATGATCAAAAGTGTATGGAAGTTCATCAATATCATAGCAATATCACACAAAAGAGGCATGGAGCAAGCAGAAATTTTAGATACATTTTGGACGTATCAACATCCCGAAGCTTAATTCCTGCTCGTCCTCTAGTAGGTAAATGATAACAAGCATAATTTCTGTGGTGACATGCAAACAATCATATAAGAACTTTGTAAGTAAAGTAATCAAAGCATGCAATTCAATTCAAGTCATAACATGCAAGAGTCTATATCTAGTATTGAAATAAGCAACATAAGAACATAAAGGTGCAAGAGCTCTCGTTGTCCGTGACTCGAATGTCTCCAAATGGTGTTTGCGTGCAAGGAAGGGGATAGGGATATACGAGAAAAATTATTTTTATTGTGGAGAACTCAATCTACTGAAGTGTCACACTTGGTCTTCTTTGGAATCTTATCTTGACTCATCCCCAGACCACTAGCCAGGTACAAGTCAAAATGATCCACTCCTTTTAGATATTTTGAGCACTCATGCAATGGATGAGCGTAAGCAAGAAAATTGACACTTAGGATGGCAAAGAGAGAATATGGTGGAGGAGGAAGACAAAAAGGTGTGAAAGGCTCACATCAATGAGGACAATCATAGGCGAGAGAAAGCCAAATGAGAGATATGATGTGAGGAGTAGGGATTTCCATGCAACGGATGCACATGTGAGCTAAAAGCTCTCCAATGGAACTAGTGGGGGTGCATCCAACATGCTTGCTCAAGAAGACCTAGAGCTCATTTGAGGAGGCTCATCGTTGGAATATACAAGCCAAGTTCTATAGTGTGAAGGTCCCCACATAGTTATATGCATGAATGATAATCTCTATGGAGTACAAGATACAAGATGGAGTACGAGTGTGGATCTTCTCAAAAAGGAATAGTAGTGTGCCCCCTTCTCTCTTTTTATTTCTCTTTTTTTGTTCTTTTTCTATTTTTTTGGTGGCCTCAATGGCCCTTTCTATTTAACTCTCATTTGTCCTCTTTGGGATCTTTTAATTTGTCCTCTTTGGGATCTTTTAATTTGTCCACTTTGGGATCTTTTAATTTGTCCACTTTGGGATCTTTTAATTTTGTCCACTTTGGGATCTTTTTCTCACTTTAGGGGCAACACTCTATATATTACAAAAATTATAGAAGATCTTTCACACTTTACAAAGTACTCGAATCATAAAGAAAATGTAACTATCATGATGTATGCAGATGTATGCCTCTGCCAGTGTAGCAGGATATGCAATGATACTGGTGCGTCATGTAGCAATGATTAGGGAAAGGCCCAACTAGCATGCGGCTCATCGATCAAGCAAGTAGCATGTATGACATGAAAATCAAGTCATGAGTAATGGATGTTGCATGGCAATATATCTCGGAAAGGCTATGAAAATGCCTTGATAGGTAGGTATGGTGGCTGTTTTGAGGAAGGATATAAGGAGGCTTACGATGACAAAGTGTATCGTGCCAAGGGTTTGGATGTACCGGCGAAAGTGGACGCTAACTCTCGGAGTGAGAAGAAAGCAATGCACGACACAGGAGAGGCTAGCAAAATATGGGAAGGTGGAAGTGTCAACTTTCGAATACTCACATTAGTTCGAAGAACTCATGCACTTATTATCGGTAACCCTCAATCTAATAAGGAGGTTCACAAAGATACAAGTACCCCGAGGAGGAGTGTATGGGGGTTTGGTTATCCTTGCGCATCCTCGACTCATGGTACGTGAGTGTACTCTAATATTCGACCCCTCAGAAGAGTAGTGATCCAACTAGTAGTTAGAGTTCTCAACTAATTTGTAGGTTTTTGAAAATAAACACGGATTTCCCGAAATACGACATCTATCACTAATAGGCTAAAGATCTTGACACCAAAAGTCCAAACATTACTCAAGACGACACCTCAAAACTATTCCAAGTTACTACTTCAAAAAGAATAGTAACCTCAATTACCTACTTCAAGTCAAGACACAAAACTCAGTGCAACAGGCAAACTCTCTAAACAAGATAAACATGAAAACTCAAGAGAGTTCCAGAAACAAACTAAACAAAATCTCTTTCAAAAGATAAACATGAAAGCTAAGAGCAAAGCATGACAACAGCTATGGAAAGATAAATAAAAAACACATCAAAGATAAGCAGGAAAAAGTCCTATGTTGTGTTCTATATTTTGGAAGTGGAGCATGTTTCTCTCCCGCACAAAGAAAGATGGGCTCTAACTTGTTATGAACAGAAAGAAAAGCTAAAGAAAACAAAAAACAAAACCTAAGAGCGAGACGCTCCAAGAATAGCACATAACGCATGAAGCGATAAAAATATAGTGAAACGAGAGACGAACTGATAATTGTCGATGGAGAAGGGGATGCACGGGGGCATACCCAAGCTTAGACGCTTGAGTCTCCTTGAATATTTCTTGGGGATGCATGGGGGAATACCCAAGCTTGAACGCTTGACACTTCTTAATCTTCTTTCATTATACTCCCTCGCACACTTGAAAACTCCCTTCATACATAACTCATCATAATCTGATTAGCGAGGTTAGTACCCATAATAAAATAATTTTTTCTCTACTAGAAATAAATATAATCTTGAAGAGCAACTGTTTCTCAAGAGTTCCAAAAGGTTTTTGCAAATAAAAAGCAAGCTTAAGGTTTGCAAAACGAAGAAAAGGCAAAATAGGACAGAATATGTGAAAAACAGACTAGCAGGTAGAAACGATTTTTTTAGGGATACTTCTGCAACTCAAATAAAAAAACTCAGAACATACGAAAGTTTCGTAATTGTATAGAACATGCTGTGTAAAAAATTCAACTAAAAAAGATGAACTGGGATGTTTCTCTGATTTTTGTAGTCACGAGGACAGAATCTGTTTTCTGGACAGCATGTCACAACTTTCACTCCCCTTGTCGTATGCGGCTATAAAAGGCACAAAGCTTGAAAAGTAAAGATACAATGATGTAGCTACAGTAGTAACAATCATCAAGACCACTAAAAACAGAAGAAAAACAAAAATAAATCCTAAATTTGTTGCGGGCTGCCTCCCGAAAGCGCTTCTTTAAAGCCATTAGCTAGGCTTAATGCAAATAGATCAAGTTTTTTCAAGAAAATAACTAGCCCGTGTGACGGACTCAAAAGGCAACTTAATCTTTTTTCTAGGGAAGTGTTCCATCTCTTTCTTGAGAGGGAATTTGTCGGGACCCGGAATATCCGTATGTAATTCCATTCACGATGCAATCACATGGAGAGCCGAGAGCCGTACCCACTTGTCTAAGAAGACAAGGCCAAGCACAGAACACTCTCGGAAAACATCAAACGTGAGGGGCATCCCATCCAGGCCGGATGATCAACTGAGATGGGTCCTCATCGTATGCTCACAAGTCTAAATGCTTATGGGTGGTGAATCCCATACTCATAGACAAGTCGCCTCAACCATGTTATCGATTGAATCCTAACTCTTACATAGACTTACTCCAGCACGATCACTTAGTCGGGGTCTAGGGCAGGCTCGATCATACAACAAAGTGTGCACGTGACAGAGTCACGAGAAATCGCATCGCGATGCCGCAACCTGCGCACATCTAAGGGCCACTTGGTGTATAAAAGACCGCCAGCTAGATCACAACTAAGGTCTCGAAAACCCATACTAAGACATGCATGTTATAAACATACACGCAACACACATGCCTAGTATGAACAGCATGTATCATCACATAACTCTACAAAGTGTATGTTTATTGACTTACACATAGAGCATACAAAGATCACATGTCTGTGATCGTCATTACATCATACAACGGAAGAAAATTAGTTCTGAGTACAGACAAGTTTAACAAATGTCTTAGAGAAGCCTTGTTCAACATACATGCCCTTCCACGAGGGACCAGACTGTTGTCTGGAACTATACTAGCTTAGTCAACATCGAGCTTCAGGAAGGTGACTCCATCGGGGTCTGGGTTTCCATCTAAAACATAGAATAAGCAAATGTGAGTACAAAGTCGTACTCAGCAAGACTTACATCAGAACTATACTACTCATGCTCAAGTTTCCACGTAAAGGGAGGTGGGGTTTCAAAATGCAGAAGTGCCAGCTTTGACTTGGCTAGTCCTGTACTACGAGTACCAGACTTGAGGTAAGAAGCGTACACGAGTCCACTACCAAGTCTCCAACCAATACACCACTATGGATACTTCCTCGACTTCCCCACAAGGAAGCAAACCATAGCACTCACGCTTATCTTGCGAGTTTTAGAATATCCATTAAAGTTGTCTAATAATCAAGCACAACTTTCCAAGTAGTCCCTTACCGCGGACGCGGCTATTCGAATAGTTTTGTTAACCTTGCAGGGGTGTAATTCTACACACATGAAACCATCAGTTACCGCCGGGATCTCGTCACCCTTCAAGCGGGTGTCGGCGTGTCAGAACTCCAACTAGGGTAAGTGCTAGGGTTGCTTGTGCCCTTTTGCATCATGCAAAAATTTCAAAAGAATTTCAACAATGGGGAAAAGAAAAGCCCTAAAGAATTTAAATAAATAGCCAGACAAAAATTTCTTCCAAAAATTCCTCTGGTAATTTTGAAAAGTCTTATAAATATGCATGATCACATATAAAGTAAAGTGGGTCCCACTGCATGCACCAAGATTTTTCAAATATTCCAAATAGGGCTTGGAAATTAAATTTGACCCCTATTTGACTTGAAATTCAAATGTATTGAATTTCAAAAATTCCCAAATCCTAAAAGTGACTAGCTACTGGTCACCTAGTATTTATAAAATTAGTTGGGAATTTTTATAAAATGTTTTGGTATTTATTTATCAGAGCAAACAAATGAAAGAAAAACAAAACAGAAAGAAAATTAGAATAAGAAAAGAGACCTACCTCCCTTACCTCTCGGCCCACCTGGCCCATCTGCCTCAGAAGGCAGCCCAGCCCGCCAGGGGCAGGGTTGTCTTCAACCTCCGCCTTCTGGTAGAGGCGTGGCGGGCATGCCGGCCGAGGCTGCCACCTCCTTCTTGCGCTAGGGCCTCCACGTCGTCTTCTAGGCATCGAGGAGAACCCCCAAGTCTCCTCTCCTCATTCCCCCCTTCTCACTGGCCTTCCTTCTTCCTCCCCGGCGAGAAACCGAGCGGACCCGTAGCCATAGCCGGAGCACGGCCGTGCGCCACCGTGGCCACCGTGCATCCCACGCCGCGCCTTCGTGTCCTTCCTCCTTTCCGCCATTGACTCCATCGAGCTGCAGCTCCAATTGAGGCCAAGGAGGCCCGACGACGACGCCTGCTTCAAGTTTTCGCCGCCGGCCACCGCAAGCTTCGGCGAGCAATTACTCCGCCGCCAGGACCTCCCCAGCCCCGCCGTGCCCCTCATCGTTCTCCCGGTGAGCTCACGCTCATTCCCCACCTCTCCTTTCCTCTCCCCGCTCCCTGTGTCGCCGCCCCGTCGAGGCCAGTGGCCAGCCGCCACGCAAGTCGTCGCCGACGACGCCCCAGTGCCCCCTGGAGACCCCCTGTTAGCACCGCTACACGCGAAAGACCGAGAGGCACCCCCTGGTGCTCTCCCCCTTCTCTCCTGTGGCCGGAAACCCAAGTCCGGCGAGGCGCCGCCGTGAACCGTGGTCACCGGCGGTTAGCCGCCGGCCGATTAGCCCTAATCCCGAACTTAACCCCCCCTAGAGTCTATGACAAGTGGGGCCAGCCCCCTAATCCTCTGTTTAAGTTAAATCTAAACATAATTTAACAGTGGGCCACTGACAGGGTGGACCCACCTGTCATCCCCCTACTGATGTCATGCTTCCATCATGCTGATGCAATAAATCAATTCCACAAATTTAGAAATGAATTTAAGAATTACAGAAAATCCAGAAAAATAGCCAAACTTAAATAAATCATAGAAAATTCATATTAACTCCAGTTTGGACAAATAATATATGAAAAATTATCAGAAAATTACAAGGATTAAGAATATGCAATTTTTTTTGATGTTTGACCGTTTTAAAATGGGTGAACAGTAGCAAACATGCATATGACTTAATTTGAATTTGAATTTGGAGTTTGAATTTGCAAATCCTTTGCAATATACTTCAATTAAAATGAATTTGCCATAAACCAGTACCATATACATCATGGACAACCTTATAATGTGCTTGTGCATTTACTTCCGAAGTTGCCCCCCTTTGTTGATGATTGTTTCCGGTACCAGCTTTTCCGAGACGGTGATCACCCCCAAAGAAGAAGACCACCGTTAAGACCCGTGTATCGTCAGCAAGGCAAGAAAACCCCATTGATCATGTCTATAAAATCCCAATTCCCTCTTAGTCTCGCTTATGCATGTTTAGGAGATCACCTTATATTGATTCTACCGCATAGTTGAACCCATATCCGATGCATGACCTATCATCTTGTCACAGTAGTAAGCAAACCACAATCCTAGCTGACATAGGAGTTGATTGATATCATGTGGCCCCTGCAACTGTTACTTCTTATTGCATGCTTAGTGGTACAATGAGGTTGCTTTTGATGTGAGTCGGGATGATGTTGAACATGGTGTTGATGAAAGTGAAACCGTGTTGGTGAATCCACCCTAATACAAGGTGAACGATGAGAGGCTGTGTAGGAGTACACAGTGGGTTGTCTCGTTGAACACCGTCTTAAGCCCGAGTTCTTGTATGGTAATCCGAGATAAAGAGTACAACCACACATTGGGCTCACTGACCCCTATCGACCTAGTAACTCACCCCAATCCAAGTCCAGGAGTCACACCTAGTTTGGGATTTCCATTCGGCATATGCATAAAAAGATAAAGGAAATGAAATGTGGCATTCATGGTAGGGCTTGTGGAACATGGCTTGTCAAGCGGAGAACCATCCATCGAGGTGGGCTTGTCAGTCGAGCCTACATGGTTTGAGTCCTGGCTGGAAGCTCGGCCGGAACTCCAGTTGGGTTTGGAACTCAGACAGTTGACTCCTTGGACTAGAACGGAGCGGTGGGCGAAGTGTTGTGGTGAACATCCTCGCTGTCACCTCTTGGACGGTGGCGAGACTTGGAGGTAACCGATGGTCATGTGTGTGTAGTTTACACCCTTGCAAGGTTAACAAAACTATTCGAATAGCCGCGTCCGCGGTCATGGACTACTTGGAAAGCTGTGCTTGATTATTAGACAACTTGAATGGATACTTCCAAAACTCACAAGATAAGCGTGAGTGCTATGGTGTGATTCCTCGTGGGGAAGTCGAGGAAGTAACCATAGTGGTGTATTGGTTGGAGACTTGGTAGTGGACCCGTGTACGCTTCTTACCTCAAGTCTGGTACTCGTAGTACAGGACTAGCCAAGTCAAAGCTGGCTTTTCTGCATGTTGAACCCCACCTCCCTTTACCTTGATACTTGAGCATGAGTAGTGTAGTTCTGATGTAAGTCTTGCTGTGTACGATTTTGTACTCACGTTTGCTTATTCTATGTTTTAGATGAGAACCCGGACCCTCGATGGAGTCACCTTCGTGAATCTCGACGTTGACCTTTGTAGCATAGTCCCAGACAGCAGTCTGGTCCCTCGTGGAAGGGCATGTTTGTCGTACAAGGCTTCTCTAAGCCATTTGTTAAGCTTGTCTGTACTCAGACCTAATTTGCTTCCGTTGTATGATGTAATGATGATCACAGACATGTGATCTTTGTATGCTCTATGTGTAAGTCAATAAAGATACACTTTGCAGAGTTATGTGATGATACATGTTGTTCATACTAGGCATGTGTGCTGCGTGTATGTTTATAACATGCATTTCTTAGTATGGGTTTTCGAGACCTTAGTTGTGATCTGGCTGGCGGTCTTTTATACACCAAGTGGCCCTTAGATGTGCGCAGCTTGGGGCATCGCAATGCGATTGCTCGTGACTCTGTCACGTGCACACTTTGTTGTATGGTCGAGCCCGCCCTAGACCCCGACTAAGTGATCGGGCTGGAGTAAGTCTATGTAAGAGTTATGATTCAATCGATAACATGGTTGATGCGACTTGTCTATGAATATGGGATTCACCACCCATAAGCATTTAGACTCGTGAGCGGACGATGAGGACCCATCTCAGTTGATCATCCGGCCTGAATGGGATGCCCCTCACGTTCGATGCTTTCCGAGAGTGTTCTGTGCTTGGCCTTGTCTGCTTAGACAAGTGGGTACGGCTCTCGGCTCTCCATGGGATTGTATCGTGACTGGAATTACATACGCATAACCCGGGTCCCGACACGGCGAGGATAATTTCCACAACTTTTACCTCACAGCCAATCCTAATCCAGGAATCAACCATCTGAGTTGCTCACCGCTTAAGAGTCCGGCCGGGTCAACGATACAGACTCAGATGATGCAGGCGACTGAGACGCAACCTTAGCAGATGGTTTTACTGTCTCACAGGTCCACCCACATATCTAAATGATGCAAACTTCCTTTCATTCTTCTTCTATGCATATGACAAATGGAAAGCCCGAACTAGTGACTCCTGGACTTGAACTGAGGTGAGTTAGTAGGTTGAGCGGGGGTCCATGTGCCCAACATATGGTAGTACTCTTCGTCTTGGATCACCACACAAAAACTCGGGCTTAAGGCGGTGTTCAACGAGACAACCCACTGTGTACTCCTACACAACCTCTCATCGTTCACCTTGTATTAGGGTGGATTCACCAACACAGTTTCACCTTCATCAGTAACATGATCACAACCATCCCGACTCACAGATCAAAGTAACCTCAATGTAACCTCTAAGCATGCAATAATCTGTAATATTTGCAGGGGCCACATGATATCAATCAACTCCTATGTCAGCTAGGATTGTGGTTTGCTTACTACTGTGACAAGATGATAGGTCATGCATTGGATATGGGTTCAACTATGCGGTAGAATCGATAACAAGGTGATCTCCTAATCATGCATAAGCGAGACTGAGAGGGAAGTGGTATTTTATAGACATGATCAATGGGGTTTGCTTGCCTTGCTGACGATACACGGGGTTTACCGAACTTCTTTTTCTTCAGGGGTGATCACCGTCTCGGAATGTCTGTCATCGAAGGCAATCATCAACAAGGGGGGCAACATCAAAATAAAATGCACAAGCACATGATATAGTTTTCCATGATGTATATGGTACTGGTTTGTTGACAATTCAATTTAATTGAAGTGTATTGCAAAGGATTTGGAAATTCAAACTCCAAATTAAAAATCAAATTAAGCCATATGCACATTTGCTACTGTTTCCCCATATTAAAATGGTCAAACATGAAAACAATTTGAATATTCATAATCCTTGCATTTTTCTGATAATTTTTTATATATTATTTATTAAATTTGGAGTTATAGATTAAAAGTTATTGAATTTACAAGTTTTAATGATTTTCTAGATTTTTCTCTGATTTCTCTAATTCTTTTAATTCTTTTCTTTTATTGCATCAGCAAGGCGTCATCATGAAGTCAGGGAGGCTCTGACCTGTGGGTCCACCCTGTAAGCCTCACAGGGGTTAATCCCCTCTCTGTTAATTAAACAGACGGGTTAGGGGGCTGGGGCCCCACCTGTCAGTGGGGTTAGGGGGTAATTATGGGTGGGTTTAGGGTTAATTAACCAGACACGCCGGCGGTTGTCAACCGGTGGCAACAGTGCGCGGCGGCGCTCGCGAGGACGGTGATCCCGGCCACCAAATGGCACGGAATTAGCTCCAGGATGCGTCTCGCGCTCGTGCGCGTCTAGGGGTGCAAGAGGGGGACCTCTAGGAGGCATGTGGCCACGGCGGCGACGACATTGCGCGGCGGCCGGGCACTGAACTCGACGAGATCGACGAGCCGGCATAGAAGAGGAGCACGGGAAGGGCGAGAGCAACCGCAAGGCTCACCTGAGTGCGTAGGCGAGCTCTCCGGGGCGGGGAAGAACTGGCGGAGGAGCAATTCCTCGACAGAGTTCGCGGTAGCCGTCGGTGAGGTGATGATGCTGTCGTCGTCTCCTAAGCTCCCGGGGCTCGATTCACTGCATGGCTCGACGAAGGAGATACTGGCGGAGCTGCTGGACAACTTTCGGTGGCGAGTGGGGCACGGTGGCCGCGTAAAGACACGACGGCGGTGACGTCGGGCTTTCGGTTTCCGCGGGAGCTTGACGGAGAAGACGGTGAGAGAGTCCAGAGGAGGGGGAAACTGGCTTGGGGCTTCTCCAGTGCCTCCACGACGCCGGATAGGGACGAGAGGGCAGCCAGGCAGCTGCCTGACGGCCATGCCGGGCTCGCCGGCGAGCTGCCTGCCTGCCTGGCCAGGGGGTGAAGACGCATGTACCCCTAGCGGGCTGGGCTGGCTAGCTGGGCCTGGTGGGCCAGGTAAGTGGCCTTTGGCCCTTTTATTCCTTTTCTCTTTTTCTTTTGTTTTTCTTTTCTGCAATTTGTTTTATCTTAGCTAAATAAATAACTAGACATTTTATAAAATGTTGTAACTTTTTATATGGTCTCACAATATAATAGTCTAGCCACTTGTAAAGTTTGAACATTTTTAAAATTCAAATAATTTGAACTTTAATTCAAATAGGGGTTTAATTTAATTTCCAAGCCCTGTTTGGAATATTTGAAAAATCTTGGTGCATGCAGTGGGACCCACTTCACTTTATATGTGATCATCCATATTTATAAGTATTTTCAAAAATACCAGAGGAATTTTTGGAAGCAATTTTTATCTGGCCTTTTGAATTAAATTTTCTAGGGCTTTTCTTTTCCCCATTTTTGAATTTCTTTTTGTATTTTCTTCATGATGCAAAGGGGCACTCAAACCCTAGAACTTACCTAAACTTGGGTTGTGACAACTCGCCCCCACTCAAAAGAATCTCATCCCGAGATTCAGAAGTCGTCGGGAGGAAGGTGGGGTACTCGGCACGGAGGCGGTCTTCTCTTTCCCATGTGGCTTCTTTCACGGATTGATGTGACCATTGCACTTTGAGAAACTTGATCTTCTGACGACGAGTGACGACGAGTGTATGTTTCCCATGTGGCTTCTTTCACGGAATGAAGAATACGAACAGGGTACTCTCGATAAGAAAGGTCATCTTGGAGATCAAGCGTTTCATGGTCGACTTCACGGATGGGGTCCTTGAAGCAACGCCTGAGTTGTGACACAAGGAATACATCATGTACCCGGGAAAGGTGCGGGGGTAGTTCAAGTTGGTCGGCAACTTCTCCACGTTTAGCCAGAATGCGGAAAGGTCCAATGTAACGTGGGGCCAACTTGCCTTTGATACTGAATCGTTGGGTTCCCTTCAGAGGAGTAACCCGAAGGTAAGCCTTCTCATCCAGATTGTAGCTTTCTTTCCTATGATGACGATCATAGTAGATTTTATGACGAGACTGTGCGGATTTCAATTGATCACGAACAATGCGAACTTTCTCTTCTGCTTCCTTGATCATATCCGGTCCAAAGAATTGTCTTTCACCGGTTTCTGACTAGTTTAGGGGTGTTCGACATCGTCGTCGATAGAGGAGTTCAAAAGGAGCCATGTTCAGACTAGATTGGAAACTGTTGTTATAAGCAAACTCGGAAAATGGAAGAGACTTCTCCCAATTATTTCCGAATGAGATAACACAAGCTCTGAGCATGTCTTCGATAATTTCGTTAACCCTTTCAACTTGACCGCTATACTGAGGATGGAAAGCTGTGCTAAAGGAGAGATGAGTTCCCATAGCATTCTAAAATCTTCCCCAGAATATAGAGGTGAAAATGCTACCACGATCAGAATTGATTTCCAAAGGAACACCATGAAGAGACACAATTCTAGATACATACAAGTCCGTTAACTTACTAGCAGTTATAGACTCGCGAACTGGAAGGAAGTGAGCAACTTTTGAAAGTCTATCAACGACAACGAAGATGGCATCATTTCCTTTTTGGGTTTTTGGAGAGCCAGTGATGAAGTCCATACCGACTTTGTCCTATTTCCACTCGGGAATAGGAAATGGTTGAAGAGTGCCAGCAGGTCTTTGGTGTTCTTCCTTAATGCGACGAAAAACATCACATTCGGCAACATACTGAGTGTAAGGCCCGATATGCGGTACTGTTCCAGATCTAGATGTTTCCATCCAGATCCGGGGACGAAGCACATATAGGTCCCACCGCGACATATGACGAAGTCATATGCCCCGGATTTCCAACATGATATCAGAACATTACAGATAAAGGGATACAACATCTCATACAATCGGCATACAACTGCCTTAATACAATACAACAGCGGAAGATATACGTCTGAGTACAAACTACAATCAAATGCCTACTGGCAGAGAGAAAAACATCGATCCCATAACCACACGGGTCCAGGCCCTCTGCCGGGATCCTCCTAACTAGTCGTCGTCGAGTCTCCACGTGAAACGTTGATCACCATACCTGTTGTCGATCAAGAACCCTGAAAAGCGTTTGGGGATAGTATCATGAGTACAGAAGTACTCAGCATCCAACTGTAGTGGTCATCTGACCCAGCAAGGACTTCATCACTCGTCATTCTAGGACAACTAGTAGTTTACGGTAAGGAAGGGGTAAGTGGTGAGGTTGCTGCCGCACTAGCATTTATGAAGTAGTTAACGATCTAGAGAGTAAGATAAGAAGCCAAGCATTCGATGAGGAATCGCCTCCAACTAGTCTTGCTATCAACTACTTACGCAATCATAACACCTATCCTATCCTTGTCCTCCTCTTCGCATCCCGACGAAGAAGATGCAGTCAAGGCACACACACACGTTGATCAAGTTATATTAAGATTATCTAAGTTTTAGTTTTCTATGAACAAGGAGTAGATCTCAAGTCGTCCATAACCGTGGACACGGCTTCTCGAAAAGATTTAACCCTGCAGGCGTGTACCAACTTCCCATTACAAGGCTCCGCACGCACACCCATCTCTCTCAGTTGCTACGCATCATAGGCAACCATTTTATGATTTAGTTCCAAGAGATCCAAAATGACAGGTCCCTCTAACTAACAACGAACAAATCCGGGTGGCCCCCGGTGATTCGACATCCAGCTCAGGAGCCGGCCGCGCTCTCGATCTAGTCTCTACCATATGACTCCAGGTTTGGATTGCCGGTTAATCACACATGGGAAGCCGGGTCCTCAGCCGGTCATGATGGGCCAGCAAGGGAACTATGTCCTCACTGGTCCGGGTTGGTTTAAAAACTACTAGTAGACATGACAGGGAAGGCATGGCAAAAATAATCATGCAAATAGGCATCATAGATCAAAAGATATTAAGCATGCAACATGGCATCAGAACGTTACAGACTTAGAGAAAAACATAGGTGGCTGTCAAAAACAGCAGCATAGCAACTTTGGAGCTCAATAACTATATGACCAGCAAGGATAACATGACAATGCAATACATAAAATGGAAGTAGACATGATGCTTAAAAATATGCAATTGGAATCACTCAATTCCGATAAACGGTTGCGACGCAGCACATTAACATCAGGGTCACCACTTTGGAGCAAGATTTAATATAGCTAAATCACCCAAACATGACAAGTTAAAGCATGGAAATGAAGTACACATGATGCTTAACACATAGGAAATAGGCCTCATGGATGTGTCACAATCATCACCCAAAGTTGCAACAAAATAACATCAGCAGCACTTGTCAGAATTTAGCAACAGTTAACAGTTTGTTGCCTACTTCTACACAGATTTGTACCATCAATATGACCTCCAAATAAATAACTTCCTAAAGATTAACTCTAGAGCACACAAAGCACAACCAAACAAAAAAAGAAACACTTCATTACGATCTACGAGTCAACGGGAAATCGCATTACAAAACGGGATCAGCAACACAAAAATCTCCAGACTTAGCAGAAATTAGACTAAGGAAAAGAAATAACAGAGATACAAGGGAAAAAAAGGTCGGCGCGGGCCGGATCACCATGGACCGAGGCCCATCCGGCTGGAGGTGGCCTGGCGCCTGGCTAGGGCCTCAGTGGCTCGCAGGCCGGCGGCCCACCCGACCGAGGCGGCGACGGTTGCCCGATCCAGATCGGATCGGGGCCGTGGTGATGGCTGGCGGCGGCCGGCGTGGCCATCCGGCGAGTGGTGGCTGGCGGCGCAGGGCGAAGTCGAGGGGCGGATCTGGCGACACCGGCCGGATCCCGGCGACGGAGTGCGGCGGCGGCTTCGGTCCTCCACGGCCATGGCTGCCCGGCGCGGTTCCTGCGAGGGAAGAGGAGGCGGGGTGAGAGGGAGGAGAAGAGGAAGGTGCAGGAGGAGAGGGAGGTGCGGGGGCCCTGGCTGGAGCGGCTGCTGGTCGCCGGAGGCGCATGCGGCGGCCGACCGAGGTGGAAGTGGCGGCGCCCACGGTTGAGGAGAGAGAGGAGAGAGAAAGGCTGGAGGTAGGTGAAGAGCTGGGAGAGATCTGGGCCGTCGGATCTCCAGATCGGACGGTCCAGATCTGAGGATGGCTAGGTTTGTGAAAATGGGGCTTTTGGACGAAAATTTGGAACAGATCTCGGGGTGTGGCTGCAATTTTGTGGCTAGGGAAACCCTAGAAAGGGGTGGGAGTGTGGTGGTCTTTATATAGCCCAGGTGGCTGGAAGTTTGCAAAAACATTCCCGGTTTTTCTCTCGCGCGTGCGGTGTTTACTTTTCTGACCGCCGGGGGTCCACAGTACCTCCGATTTGGGGAAAACTTTGAACTGCGCGATCAGCGCATCAAGCCGGCACCGTTCACCTAGCGCTGGAACCGTTCCAAGAACACTTTCCGACGCGCTATAAAAATAACCCGCTTAATTATTAAACGGGGGTTTCGTTCCGTTGGCTGCGGCTGGTCTCGTGTGGTTTTCGCGACGGTGATCGGGTGTCACAACCCCAAGTTAGGTATGTGCTAGGATCAAGTGCTCCTTTGCATCATGTTGAATTTTTCAAAAGAAATTCAAAAATGGGGAAAATAAAAGCCCTAAAGAATTTATTTCAAATGGCCAGATAAAAATCTTTTTCCAAAAATCATTTGAATAGTTGAAAAATTCCTATAAATGATGGTGATCATTTCAAAAGTGGTTTGGGTTCATTCCCACACTCAAGGAATATTCTACAATTCAAACAGTGCTTTGGAAAATTAAAAGAACCCCTATTTGAATTGGGATTCAAATTTATTGAATTTCAAAAATGCCCAAAAGTCATAAGTGGTTTGCTACTGACCACCTAGGGTTTTTAATATTATATGGGCATTTTATTAAATTGCCTAGATATTTATTTCTAAGGCAAAACAAAATAACAGAAAAATTAAAAGAAAAAGGAAACGAAAAGAACCCCCTGGCCAATCTGTCCCAACTGAAGCCCCCAGCCTCCCAGCCCAGCCCACCTGGGGAGGGCACATGCATCTTCCTCCCCAGGACAGGCAGGCAGGAAGCACGCCGGCGACCGCCGTGGGTGTGCTAGGCAGCTACCTGCCTCCCTCTCTCTTCCGCTGGCGACGTGGAGACGCCTGGAAGCCGTCCCCCCCCTTTCCCCCTCTCCCTGGATCCCCCTCTCCCTCTCCCGGCAAGAACCAGCGCAGCCCGAGCCCAGCCGGAGCACGACGACGAGGACCGACGCGGCCACCGGACGAATTAGCATGCGCCGCCGTATCCTTTCGCTCCGCCATCGACGCCCCCTTCGATCCCCGGCATCAATTGGAGCCGAGCGCCAACAGATGAGCCGCCCCCTTCATCGAGTCACCGCCGGCCGCAGAGAGCTCCGACGAGCGATTCCTCCGCCGCCAGGTCCTCCCCGACCCGCCGTGTTCTTCTTCACGCTCGCAGTAAGCTCACGGTGCTTCTACACCTTCCCGTGCCACCTCTCGCGCGGTATTCCACGTGTTCGTCGAGGCCAGTGGCCAGCCACCGCACAAGTCGTCGCCGACGACGCCCCAGTGCCCCTGGAGACCCCCTAATTGCACTGCTCCTTCTCTCCCGTGGCTGGACTCACCACTCCGGCGGGGCGCCGTCGCGTCCAGTGATGCATGCGTTGAGCCACCGGCAGCCCAGGCCATTAGGGCCTTAATCACCTCTTAATCCCCCCCCACAGTGGCTGGCAAGTGGGCCCAAACCCCCCTAACCCCTATGTTTTAATTAACAGAGAGGGGATTATGCCCTGTGTCACTGACATCCCTGGCCCACCAGTCAGTCCCCCCTGATGTCACAATGACATCATGCTGACGCAGTAAAACAATTAAATCAATTCATTTAATTTCAGTAATTCCAGAAAAATCCAGAAAATAGCATAAACTTCAATAAATCATAACTAATTCATTTTAACTCCAAATTGGACAAATAATATGTCTAAAATTATCAGAAAAATACAAGGATTATGAATATGCAACTTTTTTCTATGTTTGACCATTTTAAAATGGGTGAACAGTAGCAAACATGCATATGGATCCTTTTTGAATTCAAATTTGGAGTGAATTTGCAAATGACTTTGCAGCACACTTATTTTAGATGGATTCATCCACACATCAGAGACATTGTTCCAACTATACAACATCACTTCATGATCAACCTTTTCAAATGAACTTTCATGCATTCAAATGCATTTGAAATTCATCGATAAATCAAATGGAGTTTGAATTTGCAACTCAAATGCAATATACTCCTTTTAAATGAAATGCTCAACACATCAGTACCATGAACATCACCATTACAATCTTATTCATGTGATTGTGCATTGTACATTATGTTGATCCTATGATTGTCATGTTGCTGATAGAAGTGGAGCCGGAACCCGAGTTCACCCCCTTCGTTGAAGACCCCGTGACTGATCCTCGTCAGCAAGGCAAGCAAACCCCCATTGATCATGTCGATAAAATCCCATTTCCCTCTTAGTCTACCGCATAGTTGAACCCATATCCTTTGCATGACCTATCATCTTGTCACAGTAGTAAGCAAACCACAATCCTAGCAGATGTAGGAGTTGGTTGATATCATGTGGCCCCTGCAACTGTTACTGCTTATTGCATGCTTAGTGGTACAATGAGGTTGCTTTTGATGTGAGTCGGGATGATGGTAAACATGGTGTTGATGAAAGTGAAAACTGTGTTGGTGAATCTACCCTAATACAATGTGAACGATGAGAGGCTGTGTAGGTGTACATAGTGGGTTGTCTCGTTGAACACCGCCTTAAGTCCGAGTTCTTGTTTGGTGATCCAAGAAGAAGAGTACAACCACACATTGGGCTCACTGACCCCTCTCATCCTAGTACCTCACCCCGTTCGAACCCCAGAAGTCGCAGTAGTTCGGAGTTCTGGTAGGGCTGTGGCACGGTCTGCGAAGTGGATGAACGGCTTTTCAAGACCGTCTTGGGACCCTGCACACATCGTTTGAGGCTGTACTGGAACCTCGGCCGGACTTCCATACGGATCCCCCTTAGATGGGCGACTCTCTGGACTAGAACGGAGCTGTGGGGGAAGTGTTGTGGTGGCATCCTCGCTGTCACCTCTTGAACGGTGACACGCAAAAGGCGGTAACTGATGACACGTGTGTGTAGCGGTACACCCCTACAGGGTTAACAAAACTATTCGAATAGCCGCGTCCGCGGTTAAGGACTGCTTGGAGAGTTGTGCTCGATTATTAGACAACTTGAACTGGATACTTTTAAAACTCGCAAGATAAGCGTGAGTGCTATGGCGTGCTTTCTCGTGGGGAAGTTGAGGAAGGCACCATAGTGGTGTAATTGGTTGGAGATGTAGTGGACTCGTGTACGCTTCTTACCTCAAGTCTGGTACTCGTAGTTCAGGACTAGCCAAGTCAAAGCTGGCACTTCTGCAAGTGAAACCCCACCTTCCTTTTCCCTTGATACATGTGCATGAGTAGTATATTTCCTACGTAAGTCTTGCTGAGTACGACTTTGTACTCACGTTTGCTTATTCTATGTTTTAGATGAACCCACCTACCTGATGGTGGCTTCTACCCGAAGCTCGAAGATTGAAGACTCAGACCAAGACCAAGCTAGTGTAGTCCCAGTCAGACGACTGGTTCCCTCGTGGAGGGCTTGTTTTTAGATAAGGCTTCTCTAAGCCATTTGTTAAACTTGTCTCTACTCAGACCTACTTTGCTTCCGCATGTTTGATGTACTGTTGGATCACAGACTTGTGATCTCCGTGTGCACTCTATAAGAGTTATTAATAAAGATGTATACATTGTAGAGAATTGCAATGATACTTGCTGTTCATACTAGACATGTGTGCTGCGTGTATGTTTATAACATGCATGTCTTAGTATGGGTTTTCGAGACCTTAGTTGTGATCTGGCTGGCGATCTTTTATACACCAAGTGGCCCTTAGATGTGCGCAGCTTGGGGCATCGCGATGCGATTGTTCGAGACTCTATCTCGTGCACATTTTGATGTATGATCGAGCCTGCCCTAGACCCCGACTAAGTGATCGGGCTGGAGTAAGTCTATGTAAGAGTTATGAGATAGTCGATAGTATGGTTGAGGCGACTTGTCTGCGAATATGGGAGTTCATCACCCATATCATTAGACTTGTGTGCGGCCGATGAGGACCCATCTCAGATGATCATCCGGCCTGAATGGGATGCCCCTCACGTACGATGCTTTCCGAGAACGTTCTGTGCTTGGCCTTGTCTTCTTAGACAAGTGGGTACGGTTCTCGGCTCTTCATACGACTATGTCATAGCGGGACTTGCATACGCTAACCCCGGGTCCCGACAGACTTGGTATCAGAGCAGGACTGACTGTAGGATTATCAGGCTTGGCCGAAGTCGAGTCTAGCCTTCTATAGTTATATAGTTACTCTGGGTATATAAGGTAACAACGTAAGGCTTCTTTTTTCTCCTTACCTTCATCGTTCTGAGTTCTGAGTCACCCTCATCTTATTCTACGGGAAGATAGGACTAGGCTCATCTGTGTCTGACTAGAACATCTCGTTGATTGCCTCCTTATAGCCGTAGGATTGTTGTGGATGTCCAGAGTCTTCGTGTTTTGAGTTCCTTGAAGAAGTTCTGTCCAATTTCTTTGAGGTTGTTTCATTTTCCATCCCGGTGTAGCCGTTATGCTGCCGGATTTGTTCCGTGTTTCTTTGAATCATTGCCTTCGCATTATTATCTTTTCCACCTAAATCATATCCTGTTATCCTTGCCTGCATCGTACAACCTGTTTTGATTGTTGATTTTTATCACACAGGATGTCAGGTGGAACTCGTAGTGCTGTTATTCGGAATCGAGACCGTGATCGGAATCGAAATGATGATGAACCTCCACCACCGCCTTCTGGAGCTCATCGAGCAGAATACCGCCCACCATCGTAATGTGGTGGTCAGCATTCAGGACTTCATCTTCCTCAAGCCACCGGTATTCCGATGTTCTTCTGAGCCCCTTGAAGCTGATGATTGGCTCCGTTCCATCGAGCGTAAGCTTGATACAACACATGTTGCTCCCGATGACCGAGTTATTTTCGCGGTATACTTCTTGGAAGGTGCTGCTCTTCAGTGGTGGGAGAACTATGTTGCAATGCAGCCAGATGGTCACGTAGTGACTTGGCAAGAGTTCTGTGTTGCATTTCGAGGGTACCACATCCTGGATGAGTTGATGGAGTGCAAGAAGGAAGAGTTCTGCAATCTAAATCAAGGAGAGATGTCCATTCATGAGTATGTCAGGGAATTCAACCGTCTTTCTCGTTATGCCCAAGATGAGATCACCACCGATGCCAGAAAGCAGGCAAGGTTCCGCAAGGGACTTAGCCCCATCCTTCGTCATGATCTCAACCTCCTTGAGTTTGCCACCTTTGAGGATTTGGTCAACAGATCCTTCAGAGCTGAGCATGGCAATGAAGTTTTTGAGAAGTCTCGCAAGCATGCTCTTGAGCTTACCCCTTCTTCCAGTTCACGCCCTCAGAAGCGCATGATCTGGATTCCTAACAGTTTGATCCACCAAAACAACCCACCGAGGCCATCCCTTGTGCCGCCTCGTCCACCAGATCCACCAAACAACCCAGCCCCCCGCACTATCTTTGGAGCCTGCTTCAGATGTGGCCAGCCTGGTCACTACTCTCGTGAGTGCCCCGTCAATCAGAATGCTCCACCCAATGCCAAAGGAAACCCCACTGTTCATGCCAAACCACCCCCAAAGGTTTCCACTGCCAATCCATCCACCTCAGAAAATCTTGTACGTCTGAACCAAATCTTAGTTGAGGAAACTGATGGTACTTCTGACGTCATTCTTGGTACGCTCCCAGTTAATTTTGTCCCCACTTCTGTTCTTTTCGATCCAGGAGCATCTCACTCATTCATGTCGGAGAGTTATCCACTTCGGCATGATGTATCCTTTGAAGAAATGTTAACCCCTATGATCATTCAAACTCCTGCTTCAAAATGGCAAACTAATAGAGTAAGCCATGGTAAACAAATTGTAATTGAGGGTTTAGTATTCCTTGCTTCTCTTATAGCCCTCAAGTCTTCAGACATTGATGTCATCCTTGGTATGGATTGGTTATCAAGACAACATGCTTTTCTTGATTGTAAAGCGAAGTCAATTAGACTTACACATCCTTCAGGCCAGACCATAGCTTATTCCTCGCCAAGAACAAGAACCCAGGTGCATTCTTTGAATGTGCTTCCCCTTCCCGACCTTGAAGATGTTCCGGTGGTTCGTGACTTCCCGGATGTCTTTCCTGAAGAGCTGCCGGGAATGCCACCCGACAGATGTGTAGAGTTCATTGTAGATCTTGCCCCAGGAACCGCACCAATTTCCAGACGCCCATACAAAATGGCCCCACGTGAGTTAGCTAAGCTTAAAACCCAACTTGAAGCTTTGTTGGAAAAAGGCTTCATCCGCCCTAGCTCATCGCCATGGGGTTGCCCCGTTCTGTTCGTAACGAAGAAAGATGGAACAGAAAGGATGTCCGTAGATTATCGCCCGCTAAATTTAGCGACGATAAAGAACAAGTACCCATTGCCCAGGATCAATGATCTTTATGATCAACTTGCAGGATCCTCTTTCTTCTCCAAGATGGATTTGAGATTAGGTTATCATCAAATCAAAATCCGAAACGAGGACATTCCCAAAACGGCTTTTACTACTCGTTATGGTCTTTACGAGTACACCGTCATGTCCATTGGTTTGACCAATGCCCCCGCCACTTTCTCACGCATGATGAATTCGATCTTCATGGAGTACCTAGATAAATTTGTTGTAGTTTATCTCGATGACATTCTCATCTACTCGAAGAACGAAGAAGAACATGCCGAACACCTAAGGCTGGTATTGATGAAACTTAGAGAGCATCGCCTGTATGCTAAATTCTCCAAGTGTGAATTTTGGCTACCAGAAGTGACCTATTTAGGCCACATGATTTCTGCAAAAGGCATTGTTGTGAATCCCGAGAGAGTTCAAGCCGTCCTTGACTGGACTCCACCTGAATCCGTTAAGCAAGTTAGGAGTTTTCTTGGCTTAGCAAGCTATTGCCGTCGCTTCGTCGAGAACTTTTCTAAAGTTGCAAAGACTCTTACTGAACTCCTCAAGAAAGATAAGAAATTCCTATGGACTACCAAGTGCGAGGAAAGCTTTCAAGAGCTAAAAATAAGATTGACTTCTGCACCCGTACTTGCAACTCCAGACACCAAAAAGGATTTCGAGATCTTTTGTGACGCCTCACGGCAAGGGTTAGGATGCATACTTATGCAAGATAGACATGTGGTAGCTTATGCTTCACGCCAATTGCGTCCACATGAAGAAAACTATCCTACCCATGACCTGGAACTCGCTGCCGTAGTCCATGCCCTAACAACTTGGCGACATTATCTCCTTGGTAATCGTTGTGAGATCTATTCCGACCACCAAAGCCTCAAATACATTTTCACCCAGCCAGCTCTTAATCTCAGGCAAAGACGCTGGATTGAGTTGATAAAAGATTACGACGTAGGAATTCCTTACACCCCAGGAAAAGCCAATGTCATGGATGATGCACTAAGTGGTAAGTCGTATTGTAACAACCTCATGTTACAACAGTATCAACCACATCTTCATGAGGAATTTTGCAAACTCAATCTTGAGATTGTTCCTCGTGGCTATCTTTCTACCTTGGTGGCGAAACCAACCCTTGAGGATCAAATCATAGTTGCCCAAAGGCGTGCACGAGGTGTTCGCCGGATCAAGGAGAACATTGCTAGCGGAGTTGCTAAATGTTTCTCCACAGATAGTAAAGGAACAGTATTCTTTGGAAATCGTTTGGTAGTACCTAAGAATAGGGAACTAAGGCAACTCATCCTCAAGGAAGCCCATGACACACCCCTCTCGATTCATCCCGGTAGCACAAAAATGTACCGAGATCTACGCCTGAGATTTTGGTGGACTAGGATGAGGAGAGACATTGCTCGATTTTTTGCCGAATGTGATGCTTGTCGTGGCATTAAGGCAGAACACCAAAGACCTACTGGTACACTTCAACCTTTTCCTATTCCAGAGTGATAATGGGATAAAGTCGGTATGGACTTCATCACCGGCTTTCCAAAAACCCAGAAAGGAAATGATGCCATCTTCGTTGTCATAGATAGGCTTTCCAAAGTTGCTCACTTCCTTCCAGTTCGCGAGTCTATAACTGCTAGCCAGTTAGCGGACTTGTACGTCTCTAGAATTGTATCCCTTCACGGTGTTCCTTTGGAAATCAATTCTGATCGTGGTAGCCTTTTCACCTCTAGATTTTGGGGAAGCTTCCAACATACTTTGGGAACTCATCTCTCCTTTAGTACAGCTTTCCATCCTCAGTCTAGCGGTCAAGTCAAAAGGGTTAACCAAATTCTTGAAGACATGCTCAGAGCTTGTGTTATCTCATTCGGAAATAATTGGGAGAAGTCTCTTCCAGTCGCCGAATTTGCTTATAAAAATAGTTTTCAATCTAGTCTGAACATGGCTCCTTTTGAACTCCTTTATGGACGACGATGTCGAACACCCCTTAACTAGTCAGAAACCAGTGAAAGACAATTCTTTGGACCGGATATGATCATGGAAGCAGAAGAGCAAGTTCTCATTGTTCGTAATCAATTGAAAGCAGCCCAGTCTCGTCAGAAAAGTTACTATGATCGTCATCATAGGCAAGAGAGCTACAATCTAGACGAGAACGCTTACCTTCGGGTTACTCCTCTGAAGGGTACCCAACGATTCGGTATCAAAGGCAAGTTGGCCCCACGTTACATCGGACCTTTCCGCATTCTAGCTAAACGTGGAGAAGTTGCCTACCAACTTGAACTACCTCCGCACCTTTCCCGAGTACATGATGTATTCCATGTGTCACAACTCAGGCGTTGCTTCAAGGACCCCATCCGCGAAGTCGACCATGAAACGCTTGATCTCCAAGATGACCTTTCTTATCGAGAGTACCCTGTTCATATTCTTGATTCAGTAGAGCGTGTCACTCATCGTCAGAAGATCAAGTTTCTCAAAGTGCAATGGTCACACCACTCCGAGAAACAAGCCACGTGGGAAAGAGAAGACCGTCTCAGTGCCGAGTACCCCTCCTTCCTCCCGCAGACTTCTGAATCTCGGGACGAGATTCTTTTGAGTGAGGGCGAGTTGTCACAACCCCAAGTTAGGTATGTGCTAGGATCAAGTGCTCCTTTGCATCATGTTAAAATTTTCAAAAGAAATTCAAAAATGGGGAAAAGAAAAGCCCTAATGAATTTATTTCAAATGGCCAGATAAAAATATTTTTCCAAAAATCATTTGAATAGTTGAAAAATTCCTATAAATGATGGTGATCATTTAAAAAGTGGTTTGGGTTCATTCCCACACTCAAGGAATTTTCTACAATTCAAACAGTGCTTTGGAAAATTAAAAGAACCCCTATTTGAATTGAGATTCAAATTTATTGAATTTCAAAAATGCCCAAATGTCATAAGTGGTTTGCTACTGACCACCTAGGGTTTTTTAAATTATATGGGCATTTTATTAAATTGCCTAGATATTTATTTCTAAGGCACAACAAAATATCAGAAAAATTAAAAGAAAAAGGAAAGGAAAAGAACCCCCTGGCCAATCTGGCCCAACTGAAGCCCCCCAGCCTCCTAGCCCAGCCCACCTGGGGAGGGCACATGCGTCTTCCTCCCCAGGACAGGCAGGCAGGCAGCACGCCGGCGACCGCCCTGGGCGTGCCAGGCAGCTACCTGCCTCCCTCTCTCTTCCCCTGGCGACGTGGAGGCGCCTGGAAGCCGTCCCCGCCCCCTTTCCCCCTCTCCCTGGATCCCCCTCTCCCTCTCCGGGCAAGAACCAGCGCAGCCCGAGCCCAGCCGGAGCACGACGACGAGGACCGACGCGGCCACCGGACGAATTAGCGTGCGCCGCCGTGTCCTTTCGCTCCGCCATCGACGCCCCCTTCGATCTGCGATATCAATTGGAGCCGAGCGCCAACAGAGGAGCCACCCCCTTCATCGAGTCACCGCCAGCGGCAGAGAGCTCCGACGAGCGATTCCTCCGCCGCCAGGACCTCCCCGACCCCGCCGTGTTCTTCTTCACGCTCGCGGTGAGCTCACGGTGCTTCTGCACCTTCCCGTGCCTCCTCTCGCACCGTATTCGCCGTGTTCATCGAGGCCAGTGGCCAGCCACCGCACAAGTCGTCGCGGACGACGCCCCAGTGCCCTTGGAGACCCCCTAATCGCACTGCTGCACGTGGAAGAGCGAGAGGTACCCCCTGGTGCTCTCCTCCTTCTCTCCCGTGGCTGGATTCACCACTCCGGCGGGGCGCCGCCGCGTCCAGTGACGCCGGCGTTGAGCCGCCGGCAGCCCAGGCCATTAGGGCCTTAATCACCTCTTAACCCCCCCCCCCCCACAGTGGCTGGCAAGTGGGCCCAAAACCCCCCTAACCCCTCTATTCTAATTAACAGAGAGGAGATTAAGTCCTGTGTCACTGACATCCCTAGCCTACCAGCCAGCCCCCCTGATGTCCCAATGACATCATGCTGACGCAGTAAAACGATTAAATCAATTTATTTAATTTCATTAATTCCAGAAATTTCCAGAAAATAGCTTAAACTTCAATAAATCATAACTAATTCATTTTAACTCCAAATTGGACAAATAATATGTCTAAAATTATCATAAAAATACAAGGATTATGAATATGCAACTTGTTTCTATGTTTGACCATTTTAAAATGGGTGAACAGTAGCAAACATGCATATGGATCCTTTTTGAATTCAAATTTGGAGTGAATTTGCAAATGACTTTGCAGCACACTTATTTTAGATGGATTCATCCACACATCAGAGACATTGTTACAACTATACAACATCACTTCATGATCAACCTTTTCAAATGAACTTTCATGCATTCAAATGCATTTGAAATTCATCAATAAATCAAATGGAGTTTGAATTTGCAACTCAAATGCAATATACTCCTATAAAATGAAATGCTCAACACATCAGTACCATGAACATCACCATTACAATCTTATTCATGTGATTGTGAATTGTACATTATGTTGATCCTATGATTGTCATGTTGCTGATAGAAGTGGAGCCAGAACCCGAGTTCACCCCCTTCGTTTAAGACCCCGTGACTGATCCTCGTCAGCAAGGCAAGCAAACACCCATTGATCATGTCGATAAAATCCCATTTCCCTCTGAGTCTCGCTTATGCATGTTTAGGAGATCACCTTGTATCGATTCTACCGCATAGTTGAACCCATATCCTTTGCATGACCTATCATCTTGTCACAGTAGTAAGAAAACTACAATCCTAGCAGATGTAGGAGTTGGTTGATATCATGTCGCCCCTGCAACTGTTACTTCTTATTGCATGCTTAGTGGTACAATGAGGTTGCTTTTGATGTGAGTCGGGATGATGGTAAACATGGTGTTGATGAAAGTGAAAACTATGTTGGTGAATCTACCCTAATACAAGGTTAACGATGAGAGGTTGTGTAGGTGTACACAGTGGGTTGTCTCGTTGAACACCGCCTTAAGTCCGAGTTCTTGTGTGGTGATCCAAGAAGAAGAGTACAACCACACATTGGGCTCACTGACCCCTCTCATCTCAGTACCTCACCCTGTTCGAACCCCAGAAGTCGCAGTAGTTCGGAGTTCTGGTAGGGCTGTGGCACGGTCTGCGAAGTGGATGAACGGCTTTTCAAGACCGGCTTGGGACCCTGCACACATCGTTTGAGGCTGTACTGGAACCTCGGACGGACTTCCATACGGATCCCCCTCAGATGGGCGACTCTCTGGACTAGAACGGAGCTGTGGGGGAAGTGTTGTGGTGGCATCCTCGCTGTCACCTCTTGAACGGTGACACGCAAAAGGCGGTAACTGATGACACGTGTGTGTAGCGGTACACCCCTGTAGGGTTAACAAAACTATTCGAATAGCCGCATCCGCGGTTAAGGACTGCTTGGAGAGCTGTGCTCGATTATTAGACAACTTGAACTGGATACTTTTAAAACTCGCAAGATAAGCGTGAGTGCTATGGCGTGCTTTCTCATGGGGAAGTCGAGGAAGGCACCATAGTAGTGTAATTGGTTGGAGATGTAGTGGACTCGTGTACGCTTCTTACCTCAAGTCTGGTACTCGTAGTTCAGGACTAGCCAAGTCAAAGCTGGCACTTCTGCAAGTGAAACCCCACCTTCCTTTTCCCTTGATACATGTGCATGAGTAGTATATTTCCTACGTAAGTCTTGCTGAGTACGACTTTGTACTCACGTTTGCTTATTCTATGTTTTAGATGAACCCACCTACCTGATGGTGGCTTCTACCCGAAGCTCGAAGATTGAAGACTCAGACCAAGACCAAGCTAGTGTAGTCCCAGTCAGACGACTGGTTTCCTCGTGGAGGGCTTCTTTTTAGATAAGGCTTCTCTAAGCCATTTGTTAAACTTGTCTGTACTCAGACCTACTTTGCTTCCGCATGTTTGATGTACTATTGGATCACAGACTTGTGATCTCTGTGTGCACTTTGTAAGAGTTATTAATAAATATGTATACATGGTAGAGAATTGCAATGATACCTACTGTTCATACTAGACATGTGTGTTGCGTGTATGTTTATAACATGCATGTCTTAGTATGGGTTTTCGAGACCTTAGTTGTGATCTGGCTGGCGGTCCTTTATACACCAAGTGTCCCTTAGATGTGCGCAGCTTGGGGCATCGCGATGCGATTGTTCGAGACTCTGTCTCGTGCACATTTTGATGTATGATCGAGCCCGCCCTAGACCCCGACTAAGTGATCGGGCTGGAGTAAGTCTATGTAAGAGTTATGAGATAGTCGATAGTATGGTTGAGGCGACTTGTCTGCGAATATGGGAGTTCATTACCCATATCATTAGACTTGTGTGCGGACAATGAGGACCCATCTCAGATGATCATCCGGCCTGAATGGGATGCCCCTCACGTACGATGCTTTCCGAGAACGTTCTGTGTTTGGCCTTGTCTGCTTAGACAAGTGGGTACGGTTCTCGTCTCTCCATACGACTATGTCGTAGCGGGACTTTCATACGCTAACCCCGGGTCCCGACATCGGGCGAAACCGAGTGTCGCAAAGGTCGAGTGTCAGGATGGCAAGTGTCGGTCTCCGTCCGATACGAGAGAAGAGGGGGAAAAATAATCGCCGATCGATAAATCGGGGATGCAAACACCGCAAACAAATCAGACAAACAAACAATTCACACCGAAAAAAAAAATTTAATTTTTGTGAAATCTAGGCTGTTACAATAGAACACCACCAACAAGGGATCTCGTCCCAAGATCTAGGACAATCCGGGGGAGAGGGGAAGGGGGAGAGAAAAGAGAGTCGACGATCTTCAACACCACCAATAGGGACTCTTCTCCATGTCGACGTCGAACTTCGGTTGAGATAATTTTCCGCAGAGAGATGGCAACGTCGGAAAACGAAACCATCGGGAGATCAAGAGGAAGAACGACAATTCAAAGCGACGATCACGGGAAGAATTCTCATGTAAATCATGAGGATACTGGACAAGAGGACTGAAGTCAACAAACGACCAAGACGTTTATCCAGAATTAGAAGAACTAAAGGTACTATAGGATTTCCCAAACCTGAGATCGGAATCGAGACAATACGCTGCAAGCAAGGCATTGTAGCAGTTCTGAAACTCCACAATCAGCGAGATCCTAGAGTTTGAAGGGGATAAGACGAGAAATAAAACACTTACGACACTTGTCCTGACCAGAGCAAGGGTAAGGAGGAAAAATAATCCTACTCTCCGATAACTAACTTAGTAACTACAAAATAGTTTATGTCTAGACTCGACTTCGGCCAAAGAAGGGATCCTACGGTCGGTAAGGCTCTGATACCAAGTTGTAAGGCCCTATATGCGGTACTGTTCCAGATCTAGATGTTTCCATCCAGATCCAGGGACGAAGCACATATCGGTCTTACCGCGACATATGACGAATGTCATATGCCCCGGATTTCCAACATGATATCAGAACATTAGATACAGGGATACAACATCTCATACAATCGGCATACAACTGCCTTAATACAATACAACAACGGAAGATATATGTCTGAGTACAGACTACAATCAAATGCCTACTGGTAGAGAGAAAAACATCGATCCCATAACCACACGGGTCCAGGCCCTCCGCCGGGATCCGCCTAACTAGTCGTCGTCGAGTCTCCACGTGAAACGTCGATCCCAATACCTGTTGTCGATCAAGAACCCTGAAAAGAGTTTGGGGGTAGTATCATGAGTACAGAAGTACTCAGCATCCAACTGTAGTGGTCATCTGACCCAGCAAGGACTTCATCACTCGTCATTCTAGGACAACTAGTAGTTTACGGTAAGGAAGGGGTAAGTGGTGAGGTTGCTGCCGCACTAGCATTTATGAAGTAGCTAACGATCTAGAGAGTAAGATAAGAAGCCAAGCATTCGATGAGGAATCGCCTCCAACAAGTCTTGCTATCAACTACTTACGCAATCATAACACCTATCCTATCCTTGTCCTCCTCTACGCATCCCGACGAAGAAGATGCAGTCAAGGCACACACACACGTTGATCAAGTTATATTAAGATTATCTAAGTTTTAGTTTTCTATGAACAAGGAGTAGATCTCAAGTCGTCCATAACCGTGGACACGGCTTCTCGAAAAGATTTAACCCTGCAGGGGTGTACCGACTGCCCATTACAAGGCTCCGCACGAACGCCCATCTCTCTCAGTTGCTACCCATCACAGGCAACCATTTTATGATTTAGTTCCAAGAGATCCGAAATGACAGGTCCCTCTAACTATCAACTAACAAATCCGGGTGGCCCCCGGTGAGTCGATATCCAGCTCAGGAGCCGGCCGCGCTCTCGATCTGGTCTCTACCGTATGACTCCAGGTTTGGATTGCCGGTTAATCACACATGGGAAACCGGGTCCTCATCCGGTCATGATGGGCCAGCAAGGGAACTATGTCCTCACTGGTCCGGGTTGGTTTAAAAACTACTGGCAGCTGACCAGCACACACACGGTTTCAAATGGTAAATCAGCTTGGGCCACCACTAGAAATGTTTGAAGCTAGGTAGGTAAGAAAAGGGGACCCCATAAAATCCCACACGCGGTTAGGCACGCTCAGTCTCAAAACCAATACCCGGAACTCGGATCCTAGGTGACTCGAATGGAACAAAGCATCGGGGGCGGATAGCCTAGACCTTCCATCCTTCGTCAAATATAGTCAACATTATAATAATCATATCATCAACAACAATATAATAATGTGATATCCCAGACCAAGGAGTAACAGGGTAACATCGTAGCATCCTAAGCATGCATACTAAGGAGGGGCTGAGCAACGAGCAATAGTAACATAGCAGTACAAGGTTTGCTGGGAAGGGACATGGCTGTATCGGTTTGAAAGAGGTTGTAAACATGTGGTAGGATCAAACATCGAACCTAACCTAGACTAGCATGCAAACCGCTGGTTGAAATAGAATGGATCATAAGTAATGTATAGTCCTTGCCTGTTGATAAGTCGGCTTCCGAAGGTGTAGTGGATCGCAAGCTCGCATCGTCTCCGAAGATACCCGCGGAAGCACACAAGACGATAAACACTGGAAAGCAATCAACGAGCAAGCATCTATTACTACGAGGCAAACATGGGAAAGCATCAACAAGAAGGCAACACGAGACATCGCACCTACCGTTGAGAGCGGTAACCAACAGGTTAAGTGGAGTACTCGTCACACACGACGAATACCGCACGTTTACGGTGGTTCAAGTTGCTTAGCTACATGTGATCAACAAAGGTTGTTAACATGGCAACACAAGCAAGCATGGCATAGCACACAAACATGGAAAGAGGTGAAGCATAAAGGAAACTATCTATGCTAGTCAATTTAAGTGAGGCACAACCTAAACATTGCATATCACTAAGTGTCTCACGATGATTAAAAGATTTGGTACTGTTCTGTCCTAAACCATATTTTAGGTTGGTTAGCAACAACAAACAATAGAATAAACACAAATTACACGAAAAACTAATCAAGTTACATATAAGGCACACTCCAAACGGAGTTACCGTTAAAAATTTATAAGCAAAACAAGTTACGGGCACAATCTGCCAACATCAGGAAGCACACTTTAGAGCAATGCATAAACAGGATAATCAATGGAAACATGCTCACAAATGATATGGAACTAAAGTAGACATGAAAGGGAAGGCATGGAAAAAATAATCATGCAAATAGTCATCATAGATCAAAAGATATTAAGCATGCAACATGGCATCGGAACGTTACAGACTTAGAGAAAAATAGAGATGGCTGTCAAAAACAGCAGCATAGCAACTTTGGAGCTCAATAACTATATGACCATAAAGCATATCATGACAATGCAATACATATAACGTAAGTAGACATGATGCTTAACAATATGCAATTGGAATCACTCAATTCCGATAAACGGTTGCGACGCAACCGTCACCCGAAGTTGCAACAAATTAATAGTTTTCAGCACAGTAGCACATTAACATCAGGGTCACCACTTTGGAGCAAGATTTAATATAGCTAAAGCACCCAAACATTACAAGTTAAAGCATGGAAATGAAGTACACATGATGCTTAACACATAGGAAAAAGAATCAATGCAATAGGCCTCATGGATGTGTCACAATCATCACCCAAAGTTACAACAAAATAACATCAGCAGCACTTGACAGAATTTAGCAATAGTTAATAGTTTGGTGCCTACTTCACAGATTTGTACCATCATGACCTCAAAATAAATAACTTCCTAAAGATGAACTCTAGAGAACACAAAGCACAACCAAACAAAAAAAGAAAAACTTCATTCCGACCTATGAGTCAACGGGAAATCGCATTACAAAACGGGATCAGCAGCACAAAAATCTCCAGACTTAGCAGAAATTAGACTAAGGAAAAAAATAACAGAGATAAAAGGGAAAAAGGGGGGCGCGGGCCGGCTCACCATGGGCCGAGGCCCATCCCGTGGAGGTGGCTTGGCGCCTAGCTTGGGCCTTAGTGGCTCGGAGGCCGGCGGGCCACCCGACCGAGGTGGCGGCGGTTGCCCGATCCAGATCGGATCGGGGCCGCGGTGATGGCTGGCGGCGGCCGGCGTTGCCATCCGGCGAGGGGGTCCGGCGAGTGGTGGCTGGCGGCGCAGGGCGAAGGGGAGGGGCGGATCCAGCGGCACCGGCCGGATCCCGGCGACGGAGTGCGGCGGCGGCTTCGGTCCTCCACGGCCATGGCTGCCCGGCGCGGTTCCTGCGGGGGAAGAGGAGGCGGGGTGAGAGGGAGGAGAAGAGGAAGGTGTAGGAGGAGAGGGAGGCGCGGGGGCCCTGGCCGGAGCGGCTGCTGGTCGCCGGCGGCGCATGCGGCGGCCGGCCGAGGTGGAGGCGACGGCGCCCACGGTTGAGGAGAGAGAGAGGAGAGAGAAAGGCTGGAGGTAGGTGGAGACCTGGGAGAGATCTGGGCCGTCGGATCTCCAGATCGGATGGTCCAGATCTGAGGATGGCTAGGGTTGCGAAAATGGGGCTTTTGGACGAAAATTTGGACCAGATCTGGGGGTGTGGCTGCAATTTTTGTGGCTAGGGAAACCCTAGAAGGGGGTGGGAGTGTGGTAGTCTTTATATAGCCCAGGTGGCTTGCAGTTTGCAAAAACATCCCCGGTTTTTCTCTCTCGCGCGCGGTGTTTACGTTTCTGACCGCCGGGGGTCCGCAGTACGTCCGATTCGGGTAAAACTTCAAACTGCGCGATCAGCGCATCGAGCCGGCGGCGTTCACCTAGCGCTGGAACCGTTTCGAGAACACTTTCCGGCGCGCTATGAAAATAACCCGCTTAATTATTAAACGGGGTTTTCGTTCCGTTGGCTGCGGTTGGCCTCGTGTGGTTTTCGCGACGGTGATCGGGCGAAACCCGGTGTCGCAAAGGTCGACTGTCAGGGTGGCAAGTGTCGGTCTCCGTCCGGTACGAGATAAGAGGGGGGAAAATAATCGCCGATCGATAAATCGGGGATGCAAACACCGCAAACAAATCAGACAAACAAACAATTCACACCGAAAACAAAATTTTTAATTTTTGTGAAATCTGGGCTGTTACACTGAGCAATTTTTCGCTTCATCCTAGTCCCCCAAAATCTCTGGCGTAGGTCTCGGTACATCTTTGTGCTACCAGGATGAATCGAAAGGGGAGTGTCATGAGCCTCCTTGAGAATTAGCCTTCTAAGATTGTGTTTTCGTGGTACAACTAATCGAGTGCCAAAGAAAACGACACCTTGATCATTATGGAGAAACATTTAGCAACTCCACTAGCAATGCTCTTCTTGATCTCTCGAATACCACTATCATGTTTCTGGGCTGCTACGATTTTATCCTACAGGGTTGGTTTCGCCACCAAGGTAGAAACAAAGCCATGAGGAACCATCTCAAGATTGAGCTTGCGAAATTCCTCATGAAGAAGTGGTTGACACTATTGTAACATGAGGTTGTTACAATACGACTTACGACTTCGTGCATCAGCCATGACATTGGCTTTTCCTGGGGTGTAAGAAATTCCTAAATCCTAATCTTTTATAACTCTATCCAGTGTCTTTGCCTGAGATTAAGATCTGGCTGGGTGAATATGTATTTGAGGCTTTGGTGGTCGGAATAGATCTCGCAACGATTACCAAGGAGGTAATGTCGCAAAGTCTTCAGGGCATGAACTCCGGCAGCGAGTTCAAGATCATGGGTAGGATAGTTCTCTTCATGTGGACGCAACTACCGTGAAGCATAAGCTACCACATGTCTATCTTGCATAAGTATGCATCCTAACCCTTGCCGTGAAGCATCACAATAGATCTCGAAATCCCTTTTTGTGTCTGGAGGTGCAAGTACGGGTGCAGAAGTCAATCTTATTTTTAGCTCTTGAAAGCTTTCCTCGCACTTGGGGGTCCATTGGAATTTCTTATCTTTCTTGAGGAGTTCAGTCAGAGGCTTTGCAACTTTGGAGAAGTTCTCAACGAAGCGGAGACAATAGTTTGCTAAGCCAAGAAAACTCCTAACTTCCTTAACCGATTCAGGTGGAGTCCAGTCAAGGACGGCCTGAACTCTCTCGGGATTGATAGAAATTCCTTTCGCAGAAATCACGTGGGCTAAGTAGGTCACTTCTGGTAGCCAAAATTCGCACTTTGAGAACTTGGCATAAAGGCGATGCTCTCGAAGTTTCATCAATACCAGCCTAAGATGTTCTGCGTGCTCTTCTTCGTTTTTCGAGTAGATGAGAATGTCATCAAGATAAACCACAACAAATTTATCTAGGTACTCCATGAAGATCGAATTCATTAAACGCGAGAATGTGGCAGCGGCATTGGTTAAACCGAAGGACATGACGGTGTACTCGTAAAGACCATATCGGGTAGTGAAAGTCGTCATGGGAATGTCCTCGTTTCAGATTTTGATTTGATGATAGCCTAATCTCAAATCCATCTTGGAGAAGACAGAGGATCCAGCAAGTTGAGCATAAAGATCATTGATCCTGGGCAGTGGGTACTTGTTCTTTATTGTCGCTAGATTTAGTGGGCGATAGTCTACGCACATCCTTTCTGTTCCATCTTTCATCGTTACGAACAGAACGGGGCAACCCCATGGCGATGAGCTAGGGCGGATGAAGCCTTTTGCCAACGAAGCATCAAGTTGGCAAAAGGCTGCCCCGTTCAAATCAACTATGAAATTGGGGCAGTGCCTGGTATAAGATCAACTATGAACTCTACACATCTGTCGGGTGGCATGCCCGACAGCTCTCAGGAAAGACAACCGGGAAGTCACGAACCACCGGAATATCTTCAAGGTCAAGAAGGGGAAGCACATTCAATTTATGCATCTGGATTCTAGAGCTGGGTGATGTGTAGTCAATTGTCTGGCCTGAAGGATGGGTGAGTTTAATTGACTTGGCTTTACATTCAAGGAAAGCATTCTGTCTTGATAACCAATCCATTCCTAGGATGACATCAATGTCTGAAGACTTGAGGGCTATAAGAGAAGCAAGGAATACTAAACCCTCAATTGCAATTTGATTGCCATGGCTTACTCTATTAGTTTGCCACTTTGAACTAGGAGTTTGAATTATCATTGGAGAAAACATTTCTTCAAAAGGGAATTCATGATGAAGTGCATAACTCTCCGACATGAATGAATGAGAAGCTCCTGGATCGAAAAGAACGAAGGCGGGAACATGATTGACTGGGAGTGTACCAAGGATGACGTCAGAAGCAGCAGTGGTTTCCTCAACTGAGATTTGGTTCACACAACCACTACTAGTGGATGAAGGCTTTTCTTGAAAGGTTTTGGTGGTTGATTTCTTTGGAGGCTTGCGTCGAGAATGACGTGGTGTCATCAAAACCTGAGGGTACTGACGGAGGTAATGGCCTGGCAGACCACACTTGAAACACACCCTGCCTGAATTACTGGGAGCAGGATTACTTGATTGCACACCATCATTCCTGGGAGGTACAATGTGTTGAGGTGGATGGAATATATTGGATGGTGGCCTCTGAAGAAGTTTTTGGGGTATGGCACTAGTTGGAATCAATATTCAGCGTTTCTGAGGGGCTAAACTTGAAGAAGGAACAAGCTCACGAGCATGCTTGCGAGACTCTTCGAACACTTCATTGCCATGCTCAGCTCTGAAGGATCTGTTTACTAAATCCTCAAATGTGGCAAATTCAAGGAGGTTGAGATCATGACGAAGGATGGGGCTAAGTTCCTTACGGAACCTTGTTTGCTTTCTGGCATTGGTGGTGATCTCATCTTGGGCATATCGAGCAAGACGGTTGAACTCTCTCACATACTCATGAATGGACATCTCTCCTTGAGTCAAATTGCAGAACTCTTCCTTCTTGCGCTCCATTAACTCATCTAGAAGGTGGTACCCTCGAAAGGCATCATGGAACTCTTGCCAACTCACTACATGACCATCAGGCTGCATCGCAACATAGTTCTCTCACCATTCAGCAGCACCTTCCAGAAAGTATGCCGCGAATATAACTCAATCATTGGGAGCAACATGTGTTGTGTCAAGCTTACGCTCGATGGAACGGAGCCAATAATCAGCTTCAAGGGGATCAGAAGAAAATCGGAATACCGGTGGCTTGAGGAGGATGAAATCCTGAATGCTAACAACCACATTGCGCTGACGAGCGGTATTCTGGTCGATGAGCTCCAAAAGGCGTGTTTGATCACGTCGATTCTGTTCATCTTCCATCATGCTTTCCGCCGCAGAAGGCAGTGGTGGAGGTTCATCATCATTTTGATTCCGAACACGGTCTCGATTCCGACGAACAGCACTACGAGTTCCACCTAACATCCAGTATGATGGAATCGAAGATAAGAGGACATGACTAGGAGGAAAATATTGTAATGCAAAGGCAAAGATTCCTCGAAACACAGAATAAATCGGGTAGCATAACGGCTACACCGGGATGGAAAATGAAACAACCTTGAGGAGGTTGGACAGAACTTCCTCAAGGAACTCAACAACACGATGACTCTGGACAACCACAACAATCCTATGGCTATAAAGAAGCAATCAACAAGATGTTCTAGTAATACATAGATCAGCCTAGTCCTATCTTCCCATGGAAAAAATGAGGGTGACTCAGAACTCAGATGTCAGAACCCTCTGTTAGGTAATGTGCTAGGGTTAGCATTTCACTTTGCATTCATGAAAGAAATCTTGGAAATCAAAATCAAAAGCAAAATGGGAGAAGGAACCCCCCAGATGAATTAATTCAAAAGGCCAGATAAAAATCTTCTCCAAAAATTCATGTTAGAATTTTGAAAAGTCTTATAAATGAGTGTGATCACGTATCAAGTGATGTGGGACCCACCCCATGCTCATAGATTTTTCAAATATTCAAACAGTGCCTTGGATTTAAAGAAATACCCCTATTTGATTTAAAATTCAAATTATTTGAATTTTAAAAATGTTGAAACTTCATAAGTGGCTAGTCTATTTTATTATGAGGCCATATAAAAGTTTTCAGCATTTAATAAAATGTTTAGCTATTTTATTTAGCTAAACAGAACAAATGTCAGAAGTGAAAACAGAAAGAAAAAGAAAAAGGGCTTACCTCAAAGAGCCCAACTAGTTCCCCAGCCGGCCCAGCCCACCTCCCCTCCCCTGTCGTCTTCCTCAGGCAGCCAGGCAACTGCGTGCCCGGCATGCCGAGGCCGCCGACGTGCCTGGCCACCTCCTGCTTCCCCGGTGCCACATCTCCACGCCTGGAGACGCCCAGAAGCTTCCCCACTCCATTCCCCCCCTCCACGAGCTTCCTCCCCGTCTCCCTCGCCCGTTTCGTCGACGTCCGAGAAGAACGCCGGAGCACCGTCGAGCCCCCGCGTAGCCATCGACGCCGAGAAGCCCCAGGACGCTGTCCATCGTCTTCACCGCAGTCGTCTTCGTCTTCGAGCGGAATAGGAGGAGCTGAAGCCCCCTGGAGCTGCCGAATCGCGTCGTCGTCTTCGTCTATGACCGCCACGCGACTTCGTCGATTACTTCGCCATCGAACCACCCCAGCCATCGCCACCACCTCTGTTGAGTTCCTGGTGAGCTCGGGATCAAAACCCCTAACCTCCCCCTCTCGATTGCTTCCTCTAGCCATGACCGCCATGAGAGCCGAAGCTCCTCGCCGCCGGGATCCATGGCGACGACCAACCACTACGCAATCGAGCTCGCTGTGTTGTCCATCACGTTCCCCGTACTCCACTTCTTCGAACCAGCCTAGCCCCGCCTCAATTCGCCCCTCGTAGCGAGTTCGGTCTCAGTGGTCGAAGCGCGCGATTTGGACCACGGGAACGCCATCCCGTGCGGACGCCGCCGTGCTGGAAGGTCGCCGACGTTTAGCCGCCGGCAGGCCCGCCGACGTGGCCATGATTAGGGCTTAACCCCACCTGGGTTAAGTGACCCTAGGTCACTGACCAGTGGGCCCAGTGGCTTAATTAAGCCACTGGATAAATTAACCCAGCGGATTAAATCAACCAGCCACTGACAGGTGGGACCCCCTTGTCAGCCCCCCCCCCCCCTGACGCCAGCTTGAAGTCAGCATGACGCAATAATGATTTTCCAGAAAATCAAATTGAATTAAAGAAATTCCAGAAATTCCAGAAAATACACCAAACTTTGGAAATTCATAGAAAATTCATATTAACTCCAATTTGGACAAATAATATATGAAAAATGATCAGGAGAAAATAAGCTATCTAAAAATACAACTTTCAACTATGTTTGAGTTGATTTATTTGGAATTAATTCAAATTCAAATCAAATGATCTTGCAACTTGGACCATGGAATTATGCTACAATTAAACCACACTTCAGAGGCATATCATACACATTTCCAAAAGGTTCAATATGATCAAACAATGTCACATGCAACTTGACTAAGTTGAATTCAAATATGGAGTTTGAATTTGCAATTCAATTTGCAGTATACTCCATTTAAATGGAATTGCTTCACACATCAAAGCATATACATCAAGTTTCAACCTATCATCATGTGATTGTGCATTGTATTTACTTTGCTACTTTGCTTGTTGTTTGTCGAGTAGAGGTGGAACCGGAGCAGGAGGCTGCCCCCTTCGTTGAAGACCCAGAACCCGAACCTCGTCAGCAAGGCAAGCAAACCCCCATTGATCATGTCGATAAAATCCCACTTCCCTCTCATGTCTCGCTTATGCATTGTTTAGGATGATCACCATGATTCGTTTCTACCGCATAGATGAACCCATTCCTTTGCATGACCTATCATTTTGTCACAGTAGTAAGCAAACCACAATCCTAGCAAATGTAGGAGTTGATTGATATCATGTGGCCCCTGCAAATGTTTACCGCTTATTGCATGCTTAGTATGATACCATGTTGTTACTGTGATGTGAGTCGGGATGGTAGTGATCATGTTGATGTTGGTAGAAAAGTGTTGGTGAATCGACCCTAATACAAGGTGAACGATGAGAGGCTGTGTAGGAGTACACGGTGGGTTGTCTCGTTGAACACCGCCCTAAGTCCGAGTTCTTGTGTGGTGATCCAAGACGAAGAGTACAACCACACATTGGGCTCACTGACCCCTCTCAACCTATTAACTCATCCCTTTCGATGTCCAGATGTCGCAATAGTTCGGAGTTCTGGTAGGCTTGTAGCCTGGATGCTAAGTGAGAGAACAGCTCATCCGAGACCGGCTTATGCACCACGCACACATCACTTGGGTCCACTTCGGTAAACCGGCCGGGTTCACGATAGTGGTAACCAACCCAAGTAGGCGGCTTTCTCGGACTAGATCGGCTATGAGGTAACAGTTGTGGTGAGCATCCTCGCTGGCACCCCTTGAATGGTGTCTAGATCAAAGGCGGTAAATGATGATCATGTGTGTGTAGCGGTACACCCCTGCAGGGTTAACAAAACTATTCGAATAGCCGCGTCCGCGGTTATGGACTGCTTGGAAAGCTTAGCTTGATTATTAGACAACTTGAACTGGATACTTCTAAAACACACCAAGATAAGTGTGAGTGCTATGGCGTGCTTTCTCGTGGGGAAGTCGAGGAAGGCACCATAGTGGTGTAATTGGTTGGAGAAAGTAGTGGACTCGTGTACGCTTCTTACCTCAAAGTCTGGTACTCGTAGTTCAGGATTAGCCAAGTCAAAGCTGGCACTTCTGCAAGTGAACCCCACCTCCCTTTACCTTGATACATGTGCATGAGTAGTATAGCTCCTATGTAAGTCTTGCTGAGTACGACTTTGTACTCACGTTTGCTTAATCTATGTTTTAGATGATACCACCGACCCCGAAGGTGGCTTCTTCATCGAGCTGGACGACTGAAGATCAAGCTAGTCTAGTCCCAGTCAGACGACTGGTTCCCTCGTGGAGGGCTTGTGTTTAAATAAGGCTTCTTAAGCCATTTGTTAAACTTGTCTGTACTCAGACATAATTTTCTTCCACTTGTGTTGTAATGTTGGATCACATGTTTGTGATCTCTGTTTGCACTCTATAAGAGTTAACAATAAAAATGTATACTTTGTAGAGAATTGCAATGGTACCTGCTGTTCATACAAGGCATGTGTGCTGGATGTATGTTTATATCATGCATGTCTTTGTATGGGTTTTCGAGACCTTAGTTGTGTTCTGGCTGGCGGTCTTTCATACACCAAGTGGCCCTTAGATGTGCGCAGCTTGGGGCATCGCGATGCGATTGTTCGAGACTCCGTCTCGTGCACACTTTGTGGTATGATTGAGCCCGCCCTAGACCCCGAGTAAGTGATCGGGCTGGAGTAAGTCTATGTAAGAGCTATGAGATAGTTGATAGTATGGTTGAGGCGATTTGTCTTTGAATATGGGAGTTCACCACCCATATCATTAGACTTGTGTGCGGACGATGAGGACCCATCTCAATTGATCATCCGGCCTGGATGGGATGCCCCTCACGTACGATGCTTTCCGAGAACGTTCTGTGCTTGGCCTTGTCTGCTTAGACAAGTGGGTACGGTTCTCGGCTCTCCATATGACTATGTCTTAGTTGTACTTGCATACGCTAACCCTGGGTCCCGACAGACTTGGTATCAGAGCAGGACTGACTGTAGGACTAGTAGCCTTGGCCGAAGTCGAGTCTAGCATTCTATAGTTATATAGTTACTCTGGGTATATAAGGGAACAACGTAAGACTTCTTTTTTTCTCCTTAACCCCTTCGTTCTGAGTTCTGAGTCACCCTCATCTTATTCTATGGGAAGATAGGACTAGACTCTTCTCTGTCTGACTAGAACATCTCGTTGATTGCTTCCTTATAGCCGTAGGAAAGTTGTGTCCGGTTTCCTAGCATTGTTGTAATGCTGTTTCTTACATCGTATTATGTAAGTGTTGTTTTCATATTGGAAGAAATTGTCATTTCTTACAATTACAGCCGTTATGGTGTCCGAGTCATTCCAGGTTTATCCCATAATCTGATGCATTTGCAAACTCCTTCTTTCTGTTTCAGATGGCAGATCTTCCCCCTCGGCAGATTGTTCGTTTGACCAGGTGCCTCGGTGTGCGTGGCCATCCCGCCACGTTGATCGAGATGATGTCCTACGTGGGATATCGATGGTACCCTGAGTACACCGTCGAGGAGCAGTTCCACGACTTCAACCAGACGCAGTTCCACTGCATTGTCAGGATCTACCCGCACCACGTTGGAGTCACCCAGCCTATCCACTTTGGACATGGCATTGGTATTACCGAGAACATGGCTGTGCAGGATGCTGCATACTCATGTATTACCCTGCTGAGAGAGGAGCACACCATGCTGAGAGAGACCTCATTCCTCTATATCCCTGCTGCACTTCCAGGAGAAGAGGGATATTACACCGGACTCTACTCAGATCACTCTGCAGAGGATCCAGCACTCCAGGTGACTACTAGGTTTGCTAGTGACAGAGATCGTGATGCACGCGCTCTCCGTTTCGAGCTCCACGCCACCCGTGTTCGTGTGTATCGAGCACTGACACTCTTGGCACCCTTTGTGAGCGTGGGATCAGTTGAGTTTGATGCGATCTACCCAGTGAGGACTCAGATGTCTTCTCGAGTTGCTTGGCCCGAGATTGGAGGCATTTTTCCACCCCGTGGTCCTTTGCTTCCACCCTACGCTGGACCTAGGCCCCATCCTTGCCCAAATGGATATCAGGGTCCACAGGCCTCCATGTTTTCCGATGGTCACCTTCAGCTACCGGGATACGCGGGTAACTTTTATGAGGACTACTATGGAGATGGAGATGAGTCAGACCGCCTGTGGTCTTACTTAGTGAGGAGGTAGTGGTATTTTAGTATATTGTACGCAAGGTGTCTAAGTTCCAGAGGCTTAGATAAATAATGTATAGGAAGTCAGAGTGCCTCTGAAGGATGTATCATCTTCATCACGTTTGTATTAGCTTGGTGCTTGTACTAAAACGATGTATGGTTTGTATGACAACTTGTGAATATATGGCTTGTATGCTTTATCACCATGTTGTCAAGATGATTACTTCCTTTGCTCTGTAATCCTTCCAGTACTTCAATACCTTGTTTAGACTCTCCCAATCAACTCTGTTGACTTTGGTTTTTCACCTTCAGGATGTCTCAAGGAACCCGTGGCCAGATTGGTCGTAACCAGGGTCGTGTGAATGACCAGGAGGAAGGCAACCTTCCACCCCCACCCACGATGGCTCAGGTTCTGATGGAGGTCGAGAGGAACCGCCGAGACTCTCACCATCTGTTGGAAGTCATTGCTCGCAACACCACTCAGCAGCGAAATGAGTTGGTGTCCCTGAACGACTTCATCCGACTTCATCCCCCGATTTTTAGTTACTCCACCGAGCCCCTTGATGCCGATGTCTGGCTTCGCAGCATCGAGAGGAAGCTCCAAGCAGGCCATGTTGCAAATGGCGACAAGGTCAGCTATGCCACCTATCCCCTCGAAGTCGCGACAAGCTCTTGGTGGGAGAACTTCATGAATATGCGTCCCATTGGACCACCTACATCTTGGGAGGAATTCTGCACGTCCTTCCGTGAGCACCACATTCCCAAGGGTCTTATGGACCCAAAGCGTGAGGAGTTCTGCAACCTCACTCAAGGCAGAAAGACTGTTGACGAGTTTAGTCGTGAGTTCAACCGACTTGCTCGTTATGCTACCGAAGAAGTCTCCACCGACTCAAAGAAACAAGAGAGGTTCCGTCGTGGCCTCAACTCTGGACTCCGTCGTGAGCTCAACCTTCATGACTTTGCCACCTTCCAGGTCCTTGTCAACAAGGCCATCAAGGCAGAGGACATGAACACCCCCAACGACTTTCGCAAACACCCTAGAGACGATGGTTCATCCAGTTCTGGCTCCCAGAAACGCAAGATCTGGATCCCAAACAGTATGTTCCGCCAGAACAACCCACCGAGGCCATCCTATGTGGCGCCTCGTCCACCAACCCAGTTCCAACCAGCTCCACTAAACAACCCAGCTCCACGCACTATTTTCGGAGCCTGTTACAAGTGTGGTCAGGAAGGCCACTATTCTCGTGAGTGTCCCCAGAACCAGATCCAGAATCAGAATGCTCCACCCCGTGCCGGAGGCAACAACAAAAATGGTCGTGGAAAGCCACCCTAGAAGGTCTACACCTCCAAACCCGCTCCTCCCGCCACTCGTGGACGTGTGAACCAGATTGCCGCCGAAGAGACTGACGACACCACTGACGTCATTCTTGGTACGCTCCCAGTCAATTATGTTCCTACTTCCGTTCTTTTCGACCCAGGAGCATCTCATTCATTCATGTCGGAAAGTTATGCACTTCGTCATGAGTTACCCTTTGTTGAATTGTCCACCCCAATGATTATTCAAACTCCAGGGTCAAGATGGAAAACTAATAGGGTAAGCCATGGTAATCAAATTGCAATTGAGGGTTTAGTATTCCTTGCTTCACTCATAGCCCTCAAGTCTTCAGATATTGATGTCATCCTTGGCATGGATTGGCTATCAAGACAGAATGCCTACCTGGATTGCAAAGGCAAATCCGTGAAACTCACCCACCCTTCAGGCAAAACAGTCAACTATACCTCACCCAGAACAAGAAACCAAGTGCATTCCTTGAATGTACTTCCCCTTCCCGAACTTGAAGATATTCCGGTGGTTCGTGACTTCCCGGATATCTTTCCTGAAGAGCTGCCGGGCATGCCACCCGACAGATGTGTAGAGTTTATAGTGGATCTTGCCCCAGGAACCGCACCAATTTCTAGACGCCCATACAAAATGGCCCCACGTGAGTTAGCTGAGCTTAAAACTCAACTGGAAGCTTTGTTGGAGAAAGGCTTCATCCGCCCTAGCTCATCGCCATGGGGTTGCCCCGTTCTGTTCGTAACGAAGAAAGATGGAACAGTAAGGATGTGCGTAGACTATCACCCGCTAAATTTAGCGACGATAAAGAACAAGTACCCACTTCCCAGGATCAATGATATTTATGATCAACTTGCAGGATCCTCTTTCTTCTCCAAGATGGATTTGAGATTAGGTTATCATCAAATCAAAATCCGAAACGAGGACATTCCCAAAACGGCTTTTACTACTCGTTATGGTCTTTACGAGTATACCGTCATGTCCTTTGGTTTAACCAATGCCCCCGCCACTTTCTCACGCATGATGAATTCGATCTTCATGGAGTACTTAGATAAATTTGTTGTGGTTTATCTCGATGACATTCTCATCTACTCGAAGAACGAAGAAGAACCTGCCGAACACCTAAGGCTGGTATTGAGGAAACTTAGAGATCATCGCCTGTATGCTAAATTATCCAAGTGTGAATTTTGGCTACCAGAAGTGACCTACTTAGGCCACGTGATTTCTGCAAAAGGCATTGCTGTGAATCCCGAGAGAGTTCAGGCCGTCCTAGACTGGACTCCACCTGAATCGGTTAAGGAAGTTAGGAGTTTTCTTGGCCTAGCCAGCTATTGTCGTCGCTTCGTCGAGAACTTTTCTAAAGTTGCAAAGCCTCTAACTGAATTTCTCAAGAAAGGTAAGAAATTCTTATGGACTCCCAAGTGCGAGGAAAGATTTCAAGAGCTAAAAAGAAGATTGAATTCTGCACTAGTACTTGCACCTCCAGACACCAAAAAGGATTTCGAGATCTATGGTGACGCATCACGGCAAGGGTTAGGATGCATACTTCTGCAAGATCAACATGTGGTAGCTTATGCTTCACGCCAGTTGCGGCCACATGAAGAGAACTATCCTACCCATGACCTTGAACTCGCTGCCGTAGTTCATGCCCTAACAACTTGGCGACATTACCTCCTTGGTAACCGTTGAGAGATTTATTCCGACCACCAAAGCCTCAAATACATTTTCACCCAGCGAGATCTTAATCTCAGGCAAAGACGCTGGATTGAGTTGATAAAAGATTACGACGTAGTAATTTCTTACACCCCAGGCAAAGCCAATGTCATGGCTGATGCACTAAGTTGTAAGTCGTATTGTAACAACCTCATGTTACAATAGTATCAAGCACTTCTTCATGAGGACTTTCGCAAGCTCAACGTTGAGATTGTTCCTCATGGCTATCTTTCTACCTTGGTGGAGAAACCAACTCTTGAGTATCAAATCAAAGTTGCCCAAAGGCGTGCACGAGGTGTTCGTCGGATCAAGGAGAACATTGCTAGCGGAGTTGCTAAATGTTTCTCCACAGATAGCAAAGGAACAGTATTCTTTGGAAATCTTTTGGTAGTACCTAAGAATAGGGAACTAAGGCAACTCATCCTCAAGGAAGCCCATGACACACCCCTCTCGATTCATCCCGGTAGCACAAAAATGTACCGAGATCTACGCCAGAGATTTTGGTGGACCAGGATGAAGAGAGACATTGCTCAATTTGTTGCCGAATGTGATGTTTGTCGTCGCATTAAGGCAGAACATCAAAGACCTTCTGGTACACTTCAACCTTTGTCTATTCCCGAGTGGAAATGGGACAAAGTCGGTATGGACTTCATCACCGGCTTTCCAAGAACCCAGAAAGGAAACAATGCCATCTTCGTTGTCATAGATAGGCTTTCCAAAGTTGCTCACTTCCTGCCGGTTCGCGAGTCTATAACTGCTAGCCAGTTAGCGGACTTGTACATCTCTAGAATTGTATCCCTTCACGGTGTTCCTTTGGAAATCAATTCTGATCGTGGTAGCCTTTTCACCTCTAGATTTTGGGGAATCTTTCAGAATTCTATGGGAACTCATCTCTCCTTTAGTACAACTTTCCATCCTCAGTCTAGCGGTCAAGTCGAAAGGGTTAACCAAATTCTTGAAGACATGCTCAGATCTTGTGTTATCTCATTTGGAAAGAATTGGGAGAAGTCTCTTCCATTCGCCGAATTTTCTTATAACAATAGTTTTCAATCTAGTATGAACATGGCTCCTTTTGAACTCCTATATGGACGACGATGTCGAACACCTTTAAACTGGTCAGAAACCGGTGAAAGACAATTCTTTGGACCGGATATGATCAAGGAAGCAGAAGAACAAGTTCGCATTGTTCGTGATCAATTGAAAGCAGCCCAGTCTCGTCAGAAAAGCTACTATGATCGTCATCATAGGCAAGAGAGCTACAATTTGGATGAGAAGGCTTACCTTCGGGTTACTCCTCTGAAGGGAACCCAACGTTTCGGTATCAAAGGCAAGTTGGCCCCACGTTACATCGGACCTTTCCGCATTATTGCTAAACGTGGAGAAGTTGCCTACCAACTTGAATTACCCCCGCACCTTTCCCGAGTACATAATGTATTCCATGTGTCCCAACTCAGGCGTTGCTTCAAGGACCCCATCCGCGAAGTCGACCATGAAACGCTTGATCTCCAAGATGACCTTTCTTATCGAGAATACCCCGTTCGTATTCTTGATTCTGCAGAGCGTGTCACTCGTCGTCAGAAGATTAGGTTTCTGAAAGTGCAATGGTCACACCACTCTGAGAAAGAAGCTACGTGGGAAAGAGAAGACCGTCTCAGTGCCGAGTATCCCACCTTCCGCCCGCAGACTTCTGAATCTTGGGATGAGATTCTGTTGAGTGGGGGCGAGTTGTCAGAACCCTCTGTTATGTAATGTGCTAGGGTTAGCATTTCACTTTGCATTCATGAAAGAAATCTTGGAAATCAAAATCAAAAGCAAAATGGGAGAAGGAACCCCCCAGATGAATTAATTCAAAAGGCCAGATAAAAATCTTCTCCAAAAATTCATGTTAGAATTTTGAAAAGTCTAATAAATGAGTGTGATCACATATCAAGTGATGTGGGACCCACCCCTTGCTCATAGATTTTTCAAATATTCAAACAGTGCCTTGGATTTAAAGAAATACCCCTATTTGATTTAAAATTCAAATTATTTGAATTTTAAAAATGTTGAAACTTTATAAGTGGCTAGTCTATTTTATTATGAGGCCATATAAAAGTTTTCAGCATTTAATAAAATGTTTAGCTATTTTATTTAGCTAAACAGAATACCTGTCAGAAGTGAAAACAGAAAGAAAAAGAAAAAGGGCTTACCTCAAAGAGGCCCAACTAGTTCCCCAGCCGGCCCAACCCACCTCCCCTCCCCTGTCGTCTTCCTCAGGCAGCCAGGCAACTGCGTGCCCGGCATGCCGAGGCCGCCGACGTGCCTGGCCACCTCCTGCTTCCCCGGTGCCACATCTCCAAGCCTCGAGACGCCCAGAAGCTTCCCCACTCCATTCCCCCCCTCCACGAGCTTCCTCCCCGTCTCCCTCGCCCGTTTCGTCGACGCCCGAGAAGAACGCCGGAGCACCGTCGAGCCCCCGCGTAGCCATCGACGCCGAGATTCCCCAGGACCCTGTCCATCATCTTCACCGCAGTCGTCTTCGTCTTCGAGCGGAATAGGAGGAGCTGAAGCCCCCTGGAGCTGCCGAATCGCGTCGTCGTCTTCGTCTACGGCCGCCGCGCGACTTCGTCGATTTCTTCGCCGTCGAACCACCCCAGCCATCGCCACCACCTCTGTTGAGTTCCTGGTGAGCTCGGGATCAAAACCTCTAACCTCCCCCTCTCGATTGCTTCCTCTAGACATGACCGCCATGAGAGCCGAAGCTCCTCGCCGCCGGGATCCATGGCGACGACCAACCACTACGCAATCGAGCTCACCGTGTTGTCCATCACGTTCCCCGTACTCCACTTCTTCGAACCAGCCTAGCCCCACCTCAATTCGCGCCTCGTAGCGAGTTCGGCCTCCAGCCAGTAGCACCGCCGCCGCAAAGCTCGACGCCGTCGTGCGTACAGAGCCTCCTAGGCTTCCCTTTCGGTCTCCATCGTCGCACGACACCGAGAGCTTCGTCTTAGTGGTCGAAGCGCGCGATTTGGGCCACGGGTACGCCATCCCGTGCGGACTCCGCCGTGCTGGAAGGTCGTCGACATTTAGCCGCCGGCAGGCCCGCCGACGTGGCCATGATTAGGGCTTAACCCCACCTTGGTTAAGTGACCCTAGGTCACTGACCAGTGGGCCCAGTGGCTTAATTAAGCCACTGGATAAATTAAACCAGCGGATTAAATCAACCATCCACTGACAGGTGGGACCCCCTTGTCAGCCCCCCCCCTGACGCCAGCTTGAATTCAGCATGACGCAATAATGATTTTCCAGAAAATCAAATTGAATTAAAGAAATTCTAGAAATTCCAGAAAATACCCCAAACTTTGGAAATTCATTGAAAATTCATATTAACTCCAATTTGGACAAATAATATATGAAAAATGATCAGGAGCAAATAAGTTATCCAAAAATCCAACTTTCAACTATGTTTGAGTTGATTTTAAAATGGGACCAGTAGCATATGTCATTTGATTTATTTGGAATTAATTCAAATTCAAATCAAATGATCTTGCAACTTGGACCATGGAATTATGCTACAATTCAACCACACTTCAGAGGCATATCATACACATTTACAAAAGGTTCAATATGATCAAACAATGTCACATGCAACTTGACTAAGTTGAATTCAAATGTGGAGTCTGAATTTGCAATTCAATTTGCAGTATACTCCATTTAAATGGAATTGCTTCACACATCAAAGCATATACATCAAGTTTCAACCTATCATCATGTGATTGTGCATTGTATTTACTTTGCTACTTTGCTTGTTGTTTGTCGAGTAGAGGTGGAACCGGAGCAGGAGGCTGCCCCCTTCGTTGAAGACCCAGAACCCGAACCTCGTCAGCAAGGCAAGCAAACCCCCATTGATCATGTCGATAAAATCCCACTTCCCTCTCATGTCTCGCTTATGAATTGTTTAGGATGATCACCATGATTCGTTTCTACCGCATAGATGAACCCATTCCTTTCCATGACCTATCATTTTGTCACAGTAGTAAGCAAACCACAATCCTAGCAAATGTAGGAGTTGATTGATATCATGTGGCCCCTGCAAATGTTTATCGCTTATTGCATGCTTAGTATGATACCATGTTGTTACTGTGATGTGAGTCGGGATGGTAGTGATCATGTTGATGTTGGTAGAAAAGTGTTGGTGAATCGACCCTAATACAAGGTGAACGATGAGAGGCTGTGTAGGAGTACACGGTGGGTTGTCTCGTTGAACACCGCCCTAAGTCCGAGTTCTTATGTGGTGATCCAAGATGAAGAGTACAACCACACATTGGGCTCACTGACCCCTCTCAACCTATTAACTCATCCCTTTCGATGTCCAGATGTCGCAATAGTTCGGAGTTCTGGTAGGCTTGTGGCCTGGATGCTAAGTGAGAGAACGGCTCATCCGAGACCGGCTTATGCACCACGCACACATCACTTGGGTCCACTTCGGTAAACCGACCGGGTTCACGATAGTGGTAACCAACCCAAGTAGGCGGCTTTCTCGGACTAGATCGGCTATGAGGTAACAGTTGTGGTGAGCATCCTCGCTGGCACCCCTTGAATGGTGTCGAGATCAAAGGCGGTAAATGATGATCATGTGTGTGTAGCGGTACACCCCTGCAGGGTTAACAAAACTATTCGAATAGCCGCGTCCGCGGTTATGGACTGCTTGGAAAGCTTAGCTTGATTATTAGACAACTTGAACTGGATACTTCTAAAACACACCAAGATAAGTGTGAGTTCTATGGCGTGCTTTCTCATGGGGAAGTCGAGGAAGGCACCATAGAGGTGTAATTGGTTGGAGAAAGTAGTGGACTCGTGTACGCTTCTTACCTCAAAGTCTAGTACTCGTAGTTTAGGATTAGCCAAGTCAAAGCTGGCACTTCTGCAAGTGAACCCCACCTCCCTTTACCTTGATACATGTGCATGAGTAGTATAGCTCCTATGTAAGTCTTGCTGAGTACGACTTTGTACTCACGTTTTCTTAATCTATGTTTTAGATGATACCTTCGACCCCGAAGGTGGCCTCTTCATCGAGCTGGACGACTGAAGATCAAGCTAGTCTAGTCCCAGTCAGACGACTGGTTCCCTCGTGGAGCGCTTGTGTTTAAATAAGGCTTCTTAGGCCATTTGTTAAACTTGTCTGTACTCAGACATAATTTGCTTCCGCTTGTGTTGTAATGTTGGATCACATGTTTGTGATCTCTGTTTGCACTCTATAAGAGTTATCAATAAAAATGTATACTTTGTAGAGAATTGCAATGGTACCTGCTGTTCATACAAGGCATGTGTGTTGCATGTATGTTTATATCATGCATGTCTTTGTATGGGTTTTCGAGACCTTAGTTGTGTTCTGGCTGGCGGTCTTTCATACACCAAGTGGCCCTTAGATGTGCGCAGCTTGGGGCATCGCGATACGATTGTTCGAGACTCCGTCTCGTGCACACTTTGTGGTATGATCGAGCTCGCCCTAGACCCTGACTAAGTGATCGGGCTGGAGTAAGTCTATGTAAGAGCTATGAGATAGTTGATAGTATGGTTGAGGCGACTTGTCTTTGAATATGGGAGTTCACCACCCATATCATTAGACTTGTGTGCGGACGATGAGGACCCATCTCAGTTGATCATCCGGCCTGGATGGGATGCCCCTCACGTACGATGCTTTCCGAGAACGTTCTGTGCTTGGCCTTGTCTGCTTAGACAAGTGGGTACGGTTCTCGGCTCTCCATATGACTATGTCTTAGCTGTACTTTCATATGCTAACCCCGGGTCTCGACATCCGATCGATGAGGGTAAGGAGAAAAAGAAGCCTTACGTTGTTCCCATTATACCCAAGTAACTATATAACTATAGAATTCTAGACTCAACTTCGACCAAGGGTTGAAAAATCCTACAGACGGTCCTGCTCTGATACCAAGTCTGTCGGGACCCGTAATATGCGTATGTAATTCCAGTCACGATGCAATCACATGGAGAGCCGAGAGCCATACCCACTTGTCTAAGCAGACAAGGCCAAGCACAGAACACTCTCGGAAAACATCAAACGTGAGGGGCATCCCATCCAGGCCGGATGATCAACTGAGATGGATCCTTATCGTCCGCTCACAAGTCTAAATGCTTATGGGTGGTGAATCCCATACTCATATACAAGTCGCCTCAACCATGTTATCGATTGAATCCTAACTCTTACATAGACTTACTCTACCCCGATCACTTAGTCGGGGTCTAGGGCGGGCTCGATCATACAACAAAGTGTGCACGTGACAGAGACACGAGCAATCGCATCGTGATGCCCCAAGCTGCGCACATCTAAGGGCCACTGGGTGTATAAAAGACCGCCAGCCAGATCAAAACTAAGGTCTCGAAAACCCATACTAAGACATGCATGTTATAAACATACACGCAGCACACATGCCTAGTATGAACAGCAGGTATCATCACATAACTCTACAAAGTGTATCTTTATTGACTTACACATAGAGCATACAAAGATCACATGTCTGTGATCGTCATTACATCATACAACGGAAGAAAATTAGGTCTGAGTACAGACAAGTTTAACAAATGTCTTAGAGAAGCCTTTTTCGACATATATGCCCTTCCACGAGGGACCAGACTGCTGTCTGGAACTATACTAGCTTAGTCAACGTCAAGCTTCAGGAAGGTGACTCCATCGGGGTCTGGGTTTCCATCTAAAACATAGAATAAGCAAACGTGAGTACAAAGTCGTACTCAGCAAGACTTACATCAGAACTATACTACTCATGCTCAAGTTTCAAGGTAAAGGGAGGTGGGGTTTCAACATGCAGAATTGCCAGCTTTGACTTTGCTAGTCCTGTACTACGATTACCAGACTTGAGGTAAGAAGCGTACACGAGTCCACTACCAAGTCTCCAACCAATACACCACTATGGATACTTCCTCGACTTCCCCACAAGGAAGCACACCATAGCAATCATGCTTATCTTGCGAGTTTTAGAAGTATCCATTCAAGTTGTCTAATAATCAAGCACAACTTTCCAAGTAGTCCTTTACCACGGACACGGCTATTCGAATAGTTTTGTTAACCCTGCAGGGGTGTACTGCTACGCACATGAAACCATCAGTTACCGCCGGGATCTTGTCACCCTTCAAGCGGGTGTAGGCGAGGATAATTTCCACAACTTTTACCTCACAGCCAATCCTAATTCAGGAATCAACCATCTGAGTTGCTCACCGCTCAAGAGTCCGGACGGGTCAACGATACGGACTCAGACGATGCAGGCGACCGAGACGCCACCTTATCAGATGGTTTTACTGTCTCACAGGTCCACCCACATATCTAAATGATGCAAACTTCCTTTCATTCTTCTTCTATGCATATGCCAAATGGAAAGCCCAAACTAGTGACTCTTGGACTTGAACTGGGGTGAGTTAGTAGGTTGAGCGGGGGTCCATGTGCCCAACATGTGGTAGTACTCTTCGTCTTGGATCACCGCACAAGAACTCGGGCTTAAGGCGGTGTTCAACGAGACAACCCACAATGTACTCTGACACAGCCTCTCATCGTTGACCTTGTATTAGGGTGGATTCACCAACACAGTTTCACCTTCATCAGTAACATCATCACAACCATCCCGACTCACAGATCAAAGTAACCTCAATGTAACCTCTAAGCATGCAATAAGATGTAACAGTTGCAGGGGCCACATGATATCAATCAACTCCTATGTCAGCTAGGATTGTGGTTTGCTTACTACTATGACAAGATGATAGGTCATGCATTGGATATGGGTTCAACTATGCGGTAGAATCAATAACAAGGTGATCTCATAATCATGCATAAGCGAGACTGAGAGGGAAGTGGGATTTTATAGACATGATCAATGGGGTTTGCTTGCCTTGCTGACGATACACGGGGTTTACCGAAGTTCTTCTTCTTCAGGGGTGATCACCGTCTAGGAACGTCTGTCATCGGAGGCAATCATCAACAACGGGGGCAACATCAAAATAAAATGCACAAGCACATGATATAATTGTCCATGATGTATATGGTACTGGTTTGTTGAAAATTCAATTTAGTTGAAGTGTATTGCAAAGGATTTGCAAATTCAAACTCCAAATTCAAAATCAAATTAATCCATATGCACATTTGCTACTGTTGCCCCATTTTAAAATGGTCAAACATGAAAAAAATTGCATATTCATAATCCTTGCATTTTTCTGATAATTTTTCATATATTATTTATTAAATTTTGAGTTATAGATTAAAAGTTATTGAATTTACAAGTTTTATTGATTTTCTGGATTTTTCTCTGATTTCTCTAATTATTTTAATTCTTTTCTTTTATTGCATCAGCAAGGCGTCATCATGATGTCAGGGAGGCTCTGACCGGTGGGTCCACCCTGTAAGCCTCACATGGGTTAATCCCCTCTCTGTTAATTAAACAGAGGGGTTAGGGGGCTGGGGCCCCACCTGTCAGTGGGGTTAGGGGGTAATTAAGGGTGGGTTTAGGGTTAATTAACTAAATACGCCGGCGGTTAGCCGTCGGTGGCAATAGTGCGCGGCGGTGCTCGCGGGGACGGTGATCCCGGCCACCAAATGGCACGGAATTAGCTCCAGGATGCGTCTCGCGCTCGTGCGCGTCTACTTTGTGGCCACGGCGGCGACGACTTTGTGCGGCGGTCGGGTACTGACCTCGACGAGATCGACGAGGAGGCATCGGGGAGGAGCACGGGAAGGGGGAGAGCAACCGCAAGGCTCACATGAGTGTGTAGGCGAGCTCTACGGGGCGGGGAATAACTGGCGGAGGACCAATTCCTCGCCGGAGTTCGCGGTGGCTGTCGGTGAGGTGATGATGCTGTCGTTGTCTCCTAAGCTGCCGGGGCTCGATTCACTACACGGCTCGACGAAGGCGATACTAGCGGAGCTGTTGGACAGCTTTCGGCGGTGAGTGGGGCACGGTGGCCGCGTAAAGACACGACGACGGCGACGTCGGGCTTTCAATTGCCGCGGGATCTTGACGGGGAAGAGGGTGAGAGAGTCCAGAGGAGGGGGAAACTGTCTTGGGGCTTCTCCTGTGCCTCCACGACGCTGAATAGGGACGAGCGGGCAGCTAGGCAGCTGCCTGTCGGCCATGCCGTGCTCGCCGGCGAGCTGCCTGCCTGCCTAGCCAGGGTTTGAAGATGCATGTACCCCTGGCGGGCTCGGCTGGCTAGCTGGGCCAGGTGGGCCATGTAAGTGGCCTTTGGCCCTTTTATTCCTTTTCTCTTTTTCTTCTGTTTTTCTTTTTTGCAATTTGTTTTATCTTAGCTAAATAAATAGCTAGACATTTTATAAAATTTTGTAACTTTTTATATGGCCTCACAATATAATAGGCTAGCCACTTGTAAAGTTTGAATTTTTTTAAAATTCAAATAATTTGAACTTTAATTCAAATAGGGGATTAATTTAATTTCCAAGCCCTGTTTGGAATATTTGAAAAATCTTGGTGCATGCAGTGGGACCCACTTCACTTTATATGTGATCATGCATATTTATAAGACTTTTCAAAAATACCAGAGGAATTTTTCGAAGCAATTTTTATTTGGCCTTTTGAATTAAATTTTCTAGGGCTTTTCTTTTCCCCATTTTTGAATTTCTTTTTGTATTTTCTTCATGATGCAAAGGGGCACTCAAACCCTAGCACTTACCTAAACTTGGGTTGTGACAGAATTGGAATTTTATAATCCCTTCTTTCATATCAATAACTGCACCAACGGTGCGAAGAAAAGGACGTCCCAAAATAATTGGACAAGAAGGTTCACATTCAATGTCCATAATAGTAAAATCAACGGGAACATAGTTGTCATTGACAATGATAAGAACATCATTTATCTTCCCCAAAGGTTTTTTACGGAATAATTTACGAGAGGAACACCAAAAGAACAAGCATCAACAGGTTTCAACTCAAATATATCATATATTCTTTTGGGCATAACAGAGGTACTAGCTCCAAGATCACATAAAGCAAAGCAAGAAAATTTATTCAACTTAATTTTAATCATAGGATCCCAACCATCTTCCAGCTTTCTAGGTATGGAGGCTTCTAACCTAAGCTTCTCCTCCCTAGCTTTGATGAGAGCATTAGTGATATGCTCCGTGAAGGCAAGATTAAGTGTGCTAGTGTGGGGGTCTCTAGACATCTTGTGAAGGAAACGAATAACTTAAAAAAAAGTGAAATTATCAAAATGAAGGTCACTACTATCAAGTAAAGTGGTAGTGGTGTCCTTTAGGCTCACTTGTTTGCTAGCTTCTATAGTCATAGGAATTTCTTCTTGTACGGTTGAGGTCATAGCATCACCATTAATAGGTCCTATGGGACTAGGGGTGCATTGGGTGCTAAGAGTTTGGATATCCTCAACCACTTGGATAGTAGAAACAATATGGTGTGTAGGAAGGCTCTTAATTCTATCCTCTTCCTCCTTTTCTCTATCCCATCTCTCTTTGAGTTTATCCATCATCCTAATGTTTTCATTAATTTGCAATTGGATAGCATTTATAGGAGTGACTTTCCTCTCCTCAAGGGGAGAAGTTCTAATTTTAAGCAATTCTACTTCATGGGCTAAATTGTCTACCTTTGACGAGAGGGTATCTAGTTTGTCTAGTTTTTCCTCTACACTCTTGTTGAAGGCTTTTTGGGTAGTGATAAAGTCTTTAAGCATACTCTCTAATTCAGAAGTGGAGTTTTTGGTGCTAGGATAAGTGTTGTTGTTCCCATAGTTGTTGGAGGGGAACGGTCTAGGATTGCTACCAAAGTTACTCCTATAAGCATTGTTGTTGAAGTTGTTTCTAGAGATAAAGTTCACATCTAGTTGATCCTGAGCAATCAAAGAATTTAAAGGAACATTTTGAGGATCAATAGGAGATTGCTTGGTAAGTAAAGACATGATCAAGTCAACTTTTTCATTTAGGGAGGAGATCACCTCGACAGAGTTTACCTTCCTACCTGTTGGAGCTCTTTCGGTGTGCCATTGGGAATAGTTGGTCATCATCTCATCGAGTAGTTTTGTGGCAGCACCAATGTAGTTGACATAAAGGTTCCTCCCGCGGCCGAATCTAGCAGGTTCCGCGAGGTAAAGTTCAAGCCCGCATAAAAAGTCTGGATAACCATCCAAGTAGTCAAACCATGTGTAGGGCAATTCTTAACAAGAGATTTCATGTGTCCCAAGCTTGGGCAACGTGTTCATTATCCAATTGTTTAAAATTCATAATAAAGGTCCTCAACTGGATAATCTTAGCAGGGGGTAGTACTTCCCGATAAAATCATCCTTCCATTTATCCCAAGAATCTATGCTATTCTTAGGCAAGGATTGAAACCATATTTTAGCTTCATCCCTCAAGGAGAAAGGAAAAAGCTTAAGTTTAAAAATATCACCATCTACTTCTTTGTACTTTTTCTTATCACAAAGCTCAATAAAATTATTTAAATGCAAAGCAGCATCATCTCTAGCACCAGAGAATTGATCTTTCATAACAAGGTTCAACAAAGAAGGTTTAATCTCATAAGAAGGTGCTGAAGTAGCAGGTGTAGCAATAGGAGTGCAGATAAAGTCACTATTGTTTAGACTAGTGAAGTCACACAACTTAGTGTTCTCAGAGGAACCCATAGCAGCAGCAAGCAAGCTAACTATTTTTTTGATTTTTGATAAAAGACACTAAAACAAAAACTGAAAGGTAAACTAACAAGATTAAAAAGCAAAGATAAAAGTTAGTGTGCAACTCCCCTATCTTGAAGAGTGGAGTCCCTGGCAACGGCGCCAGAAATTTGCTTGATACACGAGATAACTTCTCGCCCTCGTTGGTTACCCCAAGTGGAAGGTGAGATGTAGCGTAACGGCAAGTTTCCCTCGGTGAAGATAACGAGGTTTTAAGATTGTCTCCCATAGGACTCCAAGGTCGACAAGTAGGTGGATCGGCTAGTGAGGCGCCGTTTGAAGATAATCACTTTCTTCTCCTGGACCTGCACACACACAGATAGCTTTGCTCCCAACGAGTTTAGATGAGTTGTCAATTCCTCCGGCCTTGTTGTTTACAAAGGATAAAACGCACAGGATAATAATGATAGATAGTGATAGCTACGAAATAGTAAATATTGAAAGTAAATTTATAGTGTAAACAGTGGTGGATATATGGACCGGGGTCCCATGATGTTCACTAGTGATGTCTCTCTCCCAAAAGACGATAAAATAGCCATGCGAGGTAAACAAATTACAGCTGGGCAATTGACCGGCTTATGTGCGCAACCCAATCCTAATTATGCAAAACAGAAAGGAAGATGCTCAAAATCACGGGCAGTACACCAAGATAAGTAGACCGAAATACATCTGCATCTACCCACTAATCATCCACCTTGAGATATCTATCCAGAACATCTCGCTGGCATTAAGTTGTGAATCCCACCTAAAGTGTAAACTCAAAGCAACGGACAACTGCATTAAAGAACTTTGCGTAAATTAAACAATCCTTGCACCCGCAAGTACAAGCACCGTTGTTTTCCTCCTTGTGGCAACATCACATCCCCTAGACTCATGTTTCTGTCACTGAAGCTAGTCATCGGGGGCATCAATCCACAATCATGCATAACGCTCCCTCTTGGAGTCACTACCTACTACTTGGCCAAAGAAATAAACAGCAACGGAAAACATGCAAGAGTTACTCAAGAACATAAATATAAAAAAAGAGAATCAAATATATAACTCAATCACAATCTGAACATAATCTCATAATCCATCGGATCCCAGCAAACTCAGCATAGCAACAACAGAAAGATTAGATATGTGCCTCGATCATGTAGGGAAGCTCTCGAGGTCTAATCCATGAAGAACAAAGAGGGGAGGAGAACATCACATAGCTACTGATCCTGGACCCATGGTCCAAGGTGGACTACTCACGGTTCATCCGGAAAGCATCCATGGTGGTGGAGAAGCTCCTAGAGGTGATTCCTCCCTCCGGCAGGGTGCCCGGAAGAGGTCTTCTGGTGCTCCCGATGTTGGAAGCGCGGCGGAGGCGGAACAGAGGAGAGATCGCGAAAAAGGGTCCCGTCCCCGAGGGTTTCTCGTCACGGGGAATAAATAGGCGAAAGGGGGAAGCCAGAGGTGGGCCAGAGGCTCCAGGTGCCCCCCTGGCGCGGCCAGGGGTGGGGCCGCGCCCACAGGCCGCCTGGGCCCCCCTGGCTCCCCTCTGGCCCCTCTCGGGCTTTTCTCGAAGCTTCCGGTACGATGATTTCTCCTATATTTTTCCCGGAATTTTTCTGGTACTTTTAATAAGGGGGAAACCTGAAATAGAAATACAACAGAAAACAGGAACTGGCACTGGAGTGCACTGAGTTAATAGGTTAGTCCAAATATGATCAAAAGTGTATGGAAGTTCATCAATATCATAGCAATATCACACAAAAGAGGCATTGAGCAAGCAGAAATTATAGATACGTTTTGGACGTATCAATGATGTAGCAGCATATAGGGTTTATGCATGTCTTTTCATGAGTAGGCCCTCTGGCAGCATACTCTTGCCGGGCAACAGGGACGCGATGCCAGACCTCTTGGACCCGAAGACAAGAGCGGCCTTTTGGTACCCAACCTCACTACTTTGACACACGAGAATAATTAGCATATAAAACTGAGCATGATCCAAAAAATGATTTTGTAGCCCTCAGAAGTTTGTGGGCGACTACGTAGCCGGCATGATAGTTTTGTAGCCCTTAGATGTTTCTGCACGACTGTGTAGCCGGCATGATGTTTTTATATACCTCAGATGTTTCTGCACGACTGCGTAGCTGACATGATGATTTTATAGCCCTCAGATGTTTGTGTGCGACTGCGTAGTCGTCTTTGGCGACTGATCGAGAATGCATATATGTTTTGGAATCATAGAATATAAGAGTGTAAAGAAACTTAGCTGTAGGATTGATACGGCGGAGGGAGTCAAATACGAGCAGTCGATGATGAGCAGTCGACGTGGAGAAACGGAGTCGATGTGATGGCGACTACGACGTTCAGCCCCCGAGTCTGCGAGCCCCCGAGTCCGCGATCCCCCGAGTGTTGAGGCGGCGGAGTTGCGCGGAGAATTCGTCGTGATGAATTTATCCGGCGAGTGAAGAGAGGTCTCGACACGATGATTCCCGTGCGATGGAGCTCGGTACGGGAGAGCCCATACAAGGAGCTCGGCGCAGGATGATTTGTGTGCTTGGAGTCAAAGGTGCGGCGAGTGACCGATAAGGACTCGACGCGTCAGGCGGGATCGACGTGACGAAGTTTCGCGGCGTGTATCCACTCTAGAGCCGATGAAGTTGATGTCGTTGTTGATGTCGAAAAAACTCCAGCCCCCGGGCATCGAGTGCGCGTCGCGATTCGTCCGCTCCGTGCGGTATCCGTACATTGTTCATTCGGTGATGTCGTTGTTTCGGCGCGAGTCGATGTATAAACCTTGGCTAGTCATCGATGGCATTTCGAGTTGGAGTAGAAGCGTTGTGGGTCAAAATTGAACCCGAATTCACGATTGGAAATTCACGATCTCGCGTAGATCCAAAAACGCGTTGTAGTGCAAGAGCCGCTGACGGAGATCTAACCGTTGGAATTTTCTGAAATTGTTTGTGTTGATGGGGGATTAAAACCCGCATCTTTTCACCGGAGGGATCTTCAAGTTGATGTCCGAGCTAATGTCAGGAATATTTGTGCTGGAGTCGCGCGGAGTTCAGTCAGATTTATAGAGTGCTTTAGTGTGGGAGTCGCCGACAGAGATCTAGCCGTTGGAATGTGCTGAAATTTTCACAGATTGTCGAAAATTGGATTTTTCATCTTTGCTGTGAAGGGGTCGTCGAGATGAGCTCCGAGTTGCCGTCGCGAGTGCCCGCAACACAGGCGTTTTTCTGTCCTGTAGGCTGCGTGTGAGCGCATTTGTTGATGTCGATCTTCGAGTGATGCGCTCGAAAATTTTCTTGTTTTCTCCATGTGCTTGATGTAGATCTTGATGTATTTGTTGAAGAAGCCGAGATTTCAATGAACCCAAATTGAATCGGGTCCTTCCGAAGTCGATGAATCGTCGATTGTCGATGTAGATTGGATCCGCCGAATCCGTTATTCCAACGCACATGTCTTTCCCACAGACGGTGCCAATTGACGAAGATCGGCCTTGGCAAATCCTAGGGTTAGGTACCCTAGGTTTCGTGTAGGAGGAAAGAGAGCGACGTGGCCTGCGCGTTGGTAGGATTCAGACGGTGAAAAGTGACACATGGGGCACGATTTACCCAGCTTCAGGCCCCCGGAGGGAAAACCCTACATGTTGCTTGTCTGATCTTGTATTGGTAATGATGTACAGTGGTTCCGCATGGGCTTTGGTGGAGAGAGATCTCTCTAGTCCTATGCGTGGGGGGATTGAGTTGTGAGTTGTCTAGAGAGGTGCCCCTGCCTTGCTTTATATAGGTAGTCAGGTTTACATGAGTCCTAATCAACTACAAGTAGGAATCCTTGTCTTGCGCCTCAAGTCTTGGGCTTCACGTCGGTTTGCGAGTCTTCTAGTGGGCCGCCAGTCTTGACACGCACCAGGTACCCTCACGGTGAGGAGTCGCGGGGAAAACAGGAGGAACACACCGCAGCTACGACGATCACTGTCACGGATACCTGGAGCTATCGCCTAACGTGTGCGTCTACGGCAAGGAGAAAAGGGGGCCGGGAAGAAAGCCGCTCACAGAGAGGAGCTCAAGGTCAGCGATCTCAGGTTGGGGAGGCGGCGGCTTGATGATGAAGAAGAGGAGGCTGACGGGCTGCATGAGAAGAAGAAGATGGCACCGAGGAGAACCAAGGCACACAGGCCTCGGCTCCTTGCTCCTAGAGGCGCTGCGAAGATCAAGGAAGATGGTCATGTCGTTGAGGAAGACGATCGGAGGCCACGGTGGAAGACGAAATCAAGGCCATCCTCCTGTCCATGGCGGCTGCAAGAGAAAGAAAAGAGGGGGAAGGAGAGGGAGATGGCGGCGGGAAGTGGGAAAACCTAGAGGGGGAGAAGAGGGGCTAGCTGGGGAGGCTATAAGGAGGGGGCAGGTGAGGCTGCATGTGGTGGCCACACCGACCACCTCCTCTATTTTTCCATGGTTGTGAGAGGGATGGAGAGGGGGACCTCACGTGAGGGGGAAAGGTGGCAACTCGGGCTGGGCTAGGGTTTTTTTGGGCTCGAGCCGGGCCAAGAGAAAAAAGAGAAGAGAAAAGAGTTGGACCCAAGTGACACCGATTCGCCCTCTCCACTTATTCTTTTTTACAAAAGACAACAGGGATAAAGCAAGAAATAAAATATACAATGTAGGCTAAAATCATATAAAAATATGATCACAGACCCTCATGATTTATAAGATTTATAGGAAATGATTCGAGTAAAAATGTTTAAGTAATAAAAATGGCATTTAAATTAATATAAAGCCATTTAAATTACTACCCACTTTTTCTGAAAAGGAAAAAATCTTGGAAGTTAGGCAGGGACTAAATCATGGCAAACATGATTATTTGCAGGATATTTCAATGAGATGATCAACATGATGACTTGGGGAAAAATGGCAAACGAACCAAAGAAAGAAAAGAAAAGAAAAAAAATCCTTTTACATGATCAGAAAAATTCTTGGCCATTTTTTTGTCACATGGATTATTGCAAAGATTAAATGTGCAAATTTTCATCCCCAATGGGAAAAATAAAAATGAAAAAATTTCTGGATTTTGTCAGTTTTGTGTTGTTACAACTCGCCACCACCAACAAAGGATCTCGTCCCGAGATCCGGCATAACCCCCGGGGGGGGGGGGGGGAGGGACCAAGATGTTGCAAAAAGGAAGATCGAATGAACGGAGAAACTTCCCGACACCACCAACAAAAACTTTGATCATCGTGACAACGATGTTTGATCCGTCAGGGTCCAACCTGACTGGAGATGCCTACATCGGAGAAGATACTTCCATTGGTGCGGGAAACTGATCGAGAGCAAGCTCGGATTCAATGAGGGGATATCACAACAAAACTGGTTCCACTCGAGGAAAGAAACAGAAATAAGATTACCTAGGTGCTACTGGTTTCCGAAATAAGATTACCTAGGTGCTACTGGTTGCTACAAAGCACGAGAATCTGAATCAAAACAATACCATACCAGAATTTCTACAATAACATCATTCAGGAAGGTGCGAAAACCTGAACAAAGAAACGGGGCAGAGGAGGATCCACGCATAGTGCCGACTACAGCAGACAAAGGGGGACAACCGAAGCGGGAGGTTCAGAATCCATTAGTTGGACAATAATCACGCAACCCGGTTCGTTGTTTCACGTGGGCCGCATATGTCGATGTAGAGCGATAAGCCCATGAGCCATGCTCAGCCAGTTCGAAGTACGCCGACCAACCCGCTGCTGATAAAGTATGGGTCCGACTGAAATCTCCTAAACGAGAACCAAGATTAGGTTTTGAAGTAGATAAGTTGAAGGAGAAAATCATTACGTCACACTTCCTTACCAGAGGGAGGGATAAGGAGTAAAAAGAATCCTAATCTCCGATAACTAACTTAGTAACCAAAAAATAGTTTTTCTCTAGACTCTACTTCGGCCAGTAAAGGGATCCTACGGTCGGTAAGGCTCTGATACCAAGTTGTAAGGCCCGATATGCGGTACTGTTACTAATCTAGATGTTTCCATTCAGATCTGGGGACGAAGCACATATCGGTCCCACCGCGACATATGACAATGCCATAAGCCCCGGATTTCCAACATGATATCACAACATTACAGCTACAAGGATACAACATCTCATACAATCGGCATACAACTGCCTTAATACATTGCATCACCAGAAGATATATGTCCGAGTACAGACTACAATCAAATGCCTAGTGGAAAAGGTAAAACACACAATTCCCACGTCAACACGGGTCCAGGCTCTCCATCGGGATCCGCCAAACTAGTCGTCGTCGAGTCTCTTCGAAGGCGTACAGAAGAAGGGTCATCGATCTCCTTTGTAGTCCACAATCATTTGCATAACGTACATAAATGAGAAAAGAAGGGGGTAAGCTATATCAACAAGTCTTTTAACTAACTTCTCACGGTAAGATGGGGGGTAGTGGTGAGGTTGTAGCCGCACTAGAAATATATGAGTGGCTAACGTTCTATTTAGAGTAAGATGAGAAGCCAAGCATTCGATGAGGAATCTCCTCCAACAAGTCTTGCTATCAGCTACTTACGCAAACATAACACTTAACCTATCCTTGTCCTCCCCTTCGCATCCCAACGAAGAAGAAGCAGTCAAGGCACACACAAATTGATCAAGTTATTAAGATTGTCTCAATTGTTTTTGTGTATGAACAAGTAGTAGGTCTCAAGTCGTCCATAACCATGGAAACGGCTTCTCGAAAATATTTAACCCTGCAGGGGTGCACCAACTGCCCGTTATAAGCTTCGCGCGTACGCCGTCTCTCTCAGTCAGGCCCGTTAAATACACTCATTGAAGAGTTGTTCCGAGAGATCCGGACGTCATAATCCCTCTAACTAACAACGCACAATTCTTGGTGGCCCCTGGTGAGTCGACATCCAGTTCAGGAGCCGGCTGCGCTCTGTAAGGCCTGATATGCGGTACTGTTCCAGATCTAGATGTTTCCATCCAGATCCGGGGACGAAGCACATATAGGTCCCACCGCGACATATGACGAAGTCATATGCCCCGGATTTCCTCTCGCGCGCGCGGTGTTTACGTTTCTGACCGCCGGGGGTCTGCGGGACCTCCGATTCGGGTAAAACTTCGAACTGCGCGATCAGCGCGTCGAGCTGGAAGCGTTCACCTCGCGTTGGAACCGTACCAAGAACACTTTCCGACGTGCTATAAAAATATCCCGTTTAATTATTAAACGGGGTTTTTCGTTCCGTTGGATGTGGCTGGTCTCACGCGGTTTTCGCGACGGTGATCGAGTGAAACCCGGTGTCGCAAGGTCGAGTGTCAGGGTCGCAAGGGTCGGTCTCCGTCCGGTACGAGATAAGAGGGGGAAAAATAATCGCCGATCGATAGAACGGGGATGCAAACACCGCAAACAAATCAGACAATCAAACAATTCACACCGAAAACAAAATTTTGATTTTTTGTGAAATATGGGCTGTTACAATACAACACCACCAACAAGGGATCTCGCCCCGAGATCCTGGACGATCCGGGGGAGAGGAGGGGAGAGAAAAGAGAGACGACAATCTTCAACACCACCAACAAGGGACTCTGCTCCATGTCGACGTCGAACTTCCGTTGAGAAAACTTTCCGCAGAGAGATGGCAACGTCGGAAAACGAAACCATCGGGAGATCAAGAGGAAGAATGATAGTTGAAAGCGACGATCAAGAGAAGCATTCTCACTGAAACCGTGAGGATACTAGGCAAGAGGAATGGGGTCAACAAATGATCAAGATGTTTACCCAGAGTCGGAAGAACTAAAGGTACTACAAGATTTCCCAACCTGAAATCGGCATCGAGACAATACGCTGCAAGCAAGGCATTGTAACGGTTCTGAAACTCCACACTCTCGAGATCCTAAAGTTTGAAATGGATAAGACGAGAATAAAACACTTACGACACTTGTCCTGACCAGAGCAAGGGTAAGGAGTAAAAAGATTCCTACTCTCCGACAACTAACTTAGTAACTACAAAATAGTTTTGTCTAGACTCGACTTCGGCCAGAAAAGGGATCCTACGATCGGTAAGGCTCTGATACCAAGTTGTAAGGCCGATATGCGTTACTGTTCCAGATCTAGATGTTTCCATCCAGATCCGGGGACGAAGAACATATCGGTCCCACCGCGACATATGACGAAGTCATATGCCCCAGATTTCCTCTCGCGCGCGCGGTCTTTACTTTTCTGACCGCCGGGGGTCCGCGGGACCTCCGATTCGGGTAAAACTTCGAACTACGCGATCAGCGGGTCGAGCCTGCAGCGTTCACCTCACGCTGGAACCGTTCCGAGAACACTTTCCGACGCACTATAAAAATATCCCGTTTAATTATTAAACAGGGTTTTTCGTTCCGTTGGCTGTGGCTGGTCTCAGGCGGTTTTCGCGACGGTGATCGGGTGAAACCCGGTGTCGCAAGGTCGAGTGTCAGGGTGGCAAGGGTCGGTCTCCGTCCGGTATGAGATAAGAGGGGGAAAATGATCGCCGATCAATAGAGCAGGGATGCAAAGACCGCAAACAAATCAGACAATCAAACAATTCACACCGAAAACAAAAATTTTAATTTTTGTGAAATCTGGGCTGTTACACGCTCTCGATCTGGTCTCTACCATGTGCCTCGGGTTTGGATTATCCGTATCTGCTCAACTGAACCTGGGTCCTCGGCCGGACAGGTTGGACCAACTAGAGAAACCATGTCTCCGCTGGCCCAGGTTGTTTTGAAAACAGTGAGGCCGGTCAACTCGCACACACACGTTTGCAAATGGTAAATCAACTTGTGCCACCACTAGAATTGTTTGGAGCTAGGTAGGTAAGAAGAGGGGACCCCATAGAATCGCCCACGCGGTTAGGCACGCTCATCAAGAGACACAATACTCGGAACTCGGGTCCTAGGTGACTCGAATGGAACAAAGCATCGGGGCGGGATAGCCTGGACCTTCCATCCTTCGTCGAGTATAGTCAACATTATAATACTCATATCATCCACAACAATATAATAATGTGATAGCCCAATCCAAGGTGTAACAGGATAACAATTGATAACATCCTAATCATGCATACTAAGTAGTGGTTAATCAAGCAAGGTACATAGCCAAACAATGGTTTGCTGGGATGTGGAGGAACATGGATGTTTGGGTTTGATCATGGAGGCATAAATGTGAGGTGGTAGGATCAAGCAATCGTTATATCCTATACCTAGGCAAAGTGAGCTGAAAGTTATAATCATGATATATGCTCCCCCTTACCTATTGAGAAGATGGTTTCGAAGGTGTAGTCGATCAAAATCTCGCATCGTCTCCGAGAGTACCCGCGGGAGCACACAAGAAGGAAACACTGGAAAGGCAATCAACGAACATGCATCTATTAGTACAGTGCAACACAAGCACACAATGAACAAACAAGAAAGATCAAATATGATGCATGTCAAATTAATAGCATGGCATAAACATAAGAATAAACAAATTTAATGAAGCTTGGCAATCAAGGTGCAATGATCCCGACAATCTTCTGTCAGAACCCCAACTAGAGTAAGTGCTAGGGTTGTTTGATCCCTTTGCATCATGTGAAGAAATTCAAAAGAAAATTCAAAAATAGGGAAAAGAAAGCCCTGAGAAATTAATTCAAATGGCCAGATAAGAATATTTTTCCAAAAATAATTTGAATACTTGGAAAATTCCTAGAATTGTTGCTGATCATTGCAAAAATGGTTTGGGTTCATTCCCATGCCCAAGGAATTTTCTAAAATTCAAAATGTGCTCTGGAAATTAAATTTGACCCTTATTTGAATTGAAATTCAAATATATTGAATTTCAAAAATGTCCAAATTCTATATGTGGCTAACTACTGGTCACCTAGGATTTATAAAATTATTGGGACATTAATTAAAAATGCCTAGCTAATTTAATTAGTGGGGCCAACCTATTTACAGAAAAATAAAAAGAAAACGAAATCTACAGGGGGCCAGAGAGGCATCCAGCCCAACTAATTCCACCCCGGCCCACTTGGCCTCGGCCCAACCCACCTAACCCCCGTTGTCGTCTACCCGACGTGGCAAGCATCTCGGTGGCTGCCATGCCCACGCCGGCGAGGTGGTCGAGCCTTCTAGGCCTCCTCGAAGCCCCTCCTCGCGCCACGCACCTGCCAGAGGCCCGCTTGACCTCTCCCTCTCTCGTAGCTCACCCAACCCCTCTCTTCCGCCGTGCCCGCAACACAGTAGAGGACTCGCATCGCCGCCGACAGTGAACAACCGCGGCCAACGACAACTAGAAGCCCCCGCACCTTGTCCTAGCTTCTCTTAATCGTCCTCCACGTTGTCGAGAAAGAGATCCGGCGCAAATTTCAACTCCATACGACGCATTTGTATTTGACGGCTCGCCGAAGCCGACGGCCGTTTCCGTCGATTGCCTCCTCCACGAGCTGCCTCCGGCCTCCTCGACTGCTCAGTTGAGCTTCTGGTGAGCTCCTCTCCAAAACGCCCCATCTGGCGCTCCTTTTGTTTCCCTCTGGCCGCCGTTCCCCTGAGCCGACCTCCGGCCGCCGCTGCTGTCGTTGAAGCCGAGCTCCAACGTGCCCCGTGAAGCCCCGATGGATTGCATGGATGCGCATGGGCACGGGCTACGCTCCAGTACAAGCTATGCCCCACCCCGTGCCCTAAAACTACTTCCGGCGAGAAGTCCGGCGGGGTACAGAGGACGCCGGCGAGCTCCTCCATTAGGGGGCTAATCCCCGTGTTAGTTAACCCTTGGGTCACTTGTTGGGGTTCGCAGCAGAAAACACAAATTTTTCCTAACTGGCGTTCCCTTAACCCAAGATCTAGCTAGCCGTATTACCGTAACAGACAGTAGTGCGGAAATAACATACCTCGGGATGTAGTCCGTTGCGCGGGAAACGTTCCCGCAAACGTGGTTGATGTAGCCGATCAAGTTTCACAGCCCCCTGGCTGTGTTGAGCACCCGGATGGGTGTAGTGCCACACGTGCAGCACCTCGTAGTACTCGCACACGTACGAGACTCGATGACGACCTCCGTTCTCCGATCTAGCGGAGGGGGCGGAAGCAGACCTCCGGACGGAGCTTCGGCAGCACGACGGCCTCCGATTCTAGCAAAGAGGTCTCAAATCCACTACAGGCTCACACTAGGGAGCCCACCATGGAAGAGACCAGAGAGGGGAGGAGACCGGAGAAAACCGATCTCAATTCGGAGTTATATTTATTTTCTCACGAATTTCTGTGTATTAACTATGTGCACCCTGCCTGTCTTTATATAGGTTGGGGAAGGGAGTCAACCCACCTCCCCTAGCAATGTGGGACTAAACCCTTTGCTAGGGGGTGGCCGGCCAAGGGGAGAGAGGGGGCGCACCCCTCATGGGCCCTAGGGCCCATGGCGCCTCCCCCCCTTTTTTTCTTTTCTTTTTTCTTTTCCCTTTAATTCCTTAATGGGCCTTTTTCTCCACTAAGGCCCATAGCACATATTAATTAGAAATAAAATGATTTTAATTATTAATTCAATTAATTAATAACTAAAACATATTATTCCATCTCCCGGTGCTCCGGAAACACTTCCGGCTCACTCCGAACTTGTTTCGGTTCAATACGGTACTCCTCCGATATTGTCTCCCTTATTCTCTGGTTGCTCCGATGGTTCCGAAAAGGTCTCCGATTTCATCGAGCCCTTAAGTGTGTTACCCTACGGTCCGAGAACACTCCAGTCATGACCGAGCAGAGGCAACAGTCAATGATCATCAGCGGGACCTGGATGCCCATAATGACCCCTGTGCATTCCGGATATCAATACCGATTGGACCTTACGCCGTATAGCATTCCCTTTGTCAGCGATACTGGATTGTTCCGAGATTCGATCAATGACATCCTATGTCTGGTTCAACCTCGTTCCGAACTAATCCTTATTCACTCGTTCCCGTGATATTCATCCCCGTGACCTAGTCACACGCTGCGCAGCTTCATGGATGGAATCTCACCGAGTGGGCCCCGAGTATCTATCGATTATATGGATTGACAAATCCCGCTCTTGTAAACAATACTCCTCAACGTATCTCCACGGTATACCTAAGATACAACCGTTATGACCCGCATATTTCAGTCAGGTGGTGGGATGTAAGTCAAAGCATCCGGGAAGATAGTGATTATGCACGTACTCACGGTCAAAGGAACGGTCTACCATGTTCTGTAATTACAACACTGAACCTTCACAAGATTTGATCATGCTGTAATGCTTACTTTGGGTAATGTTCATCACGTCACTTAGCCAGTGAGGTGACCTCATAGTCAAGAGACTTAATTGTCCATGATCGCGAAACCACGATCATCATGTTGACCATGAACTAGTTATCGATGTAGAGGCTAACTAGGAACTCTGGGTGTTTCTATACCACACCTGCATCATCGTTTCACTGATGCAGTTCTAGCACGGTATGAAACTGGTTATGAACTTGCTTAGATATATTGGAATAATCATATATTATTTGCCTCTAGAGCATATATCCAACAGTCTCCCACTTGCACTAGAGTGCTAATAATCTAGCCGCATTTTTCCGATCATAAACATCTTATCACATAAGTGTTTCATTGATCATGCACGCTCATGGAAGAGGGTTCGTGAACGAACTGCACCAATTCAGATTCGTATGTTTCTTTTGCAACTGGTATAGGTGAAAAGCTTTTTTGACATACCACTCATTATCATATAATGGTTGGATATAAGTTTCGCGGGAGAGTGAGACTGTTATTTCACAGTATCCTCCAATGATCTCTTGGTTCAGTCTTTAAGAAGACTCATCCATAGTCATATATACTGAGAAATACACTCAGACAGAAGTCCAATACTTCTAACGCTAAACTTTTATCCATACGTCTACTTTCTTAAGTAGTATTATGTTTGTAGTACCGTGAATTTTTCTCACATTTCTTTCATGTCTTTGGTGATGTCTCTAATTCCATATAGACCCATAATATGGCTTGCAATTGTAATCTTGCATTACACTCAAGTCTATTATCATTTCTATATTTTAGAGAATAGTCCTCAGTATGCCTCTCATATACTGAATGCATGGACTTTATTCAGATTCTGTGTTTTACTCCTAAAGCACATCGGAATCTGTTCTTCTCCAAGAACTTTTGAGTCATTCTGTTGTTGGATTCACAACGCATGTTATATGGTAGAATCATATGTCAAGAACATATAAGATCACATGTCCAGTACATGGTGCATCTCTATTCTTCCATCAAGACATTGCTTGTGATATTTGGATTTCATCCATTATATAATTTCTTGCCACAAGAACCTGTTTCTTGTCTAGAAGATTATTCCAACCTTCACTTCGTTTCATTATCCGTATCTTAATCTACTCATATAGATTTCAACGTGTAATGTGTTGGTATTTCACATAAAAGAAGATTCTTGCAATCTTGTATTTTATTTGCCTTATGCTCTATATATATCATAATGCACATATGTATATGAGACGATTCTCTATATACACAATCAATGCATATCCATATATATACATATGAGATCATTCTTCACACATATCAATGCATATATGTTTGAGACAATGATCATGCTCCCACTCAAATATATCCAAATTATACTCATATATTTGTGGTTCAGCTTTCATCAAGTCATTTTATTGTTCACTATGTCTCACATAATGACAAAGCTTCCAAAGCTCCCACTCAGAAAATGCCCTCTGCATTCCAAGTTTCAGGGAAGTCTTCAAAGCTCCCACTCAGTTTCATGAAACTGTAGGCCCACTCAATATTTTGGTCATCACAAAATCACTTGATCAAATCAAGTTTGAGGGTTCCTGTCTTGAGGTACTATAGTCCATCCTTTTAACGAAGTAACCTTCGTCTTGCCCATTACAATTCCCTTTCAAATCCAAATTTGACTGAGATGCAATTTCAGGCTATGGTCCATCGTAGTGTAAATGAAATATTTTATTGCTTAAAGCATTCCTACGTTTCCGTAGTCAATCACCATTGAACTTTGGTCATAACCAAATAATGCTTTATGTCCATTACATTATTCTCAATAACTCTCCAGTTTGTCGAGAATATGAAATAACCGATTTATTTCACAGGACGTGAGCCATCCTTAATGTAATTCAATATTTTTCATTTCTCCTCGTGTTCTAGGTTACCATCATTCCTTTGTGTCTTCAAGCAATATTATTCCCTATTGTTTTATTAAGAAGACTCATGATTATTGTTCTGTACAGAACGTATTCATGACAACCTTCTAAATTCAACAATGGCTTCAACTCATATACCATGATCAATCATCTTTGGCATATCCTTCCTTATGCAGTGTCATTACAGCGGAACATGCTTCCGTTGCAATACTCTGATATTCTGAAGGCAAGGTCCAATACCTCGGTCAAAGTTTCCATTATCTCCCATTGGATCTGTGTTGAGATACTTTTCTCGTATTACCAATTAAGCAACACAAATTTTGCTATTCGGGGAGAATATGTAATTTCAATTGCTCGTAGTTCTATTACAAAGAAATTCTTTCTTTTAAGAAACCTTATAACACCATCAGTTATGGAGCTATCTTGTCTCGTTAAAACCAGGATGGTTTCCTATTCATGAAGTGGGTGTTTTAACTTAATGAATTAAACAACTTATTCGACAATAACTATAGTGCTAGGGGAAAGAACGTTTAGACCATACTACGGTTTAGTATGACTACGAATGGTTTAAGTAGTCTAGCACTTTCAACTTCCATCGTAGTTTGTGGTACAACTTCCACAAGTCTCCCATTATGTCAATATCAATACTTTTCACTCCGGATCGTAGCGTAGTGGTATGTCTCCTTGTATTCTCACTTCTTACTGTGATTCCCGAATCTAAATTTTATGATCTCAATTGAATACAACTTTGAATTAATCATATGAAGTTTTTAATGATAACTCACATGCCCATTCTACATCATTTATGTATAATGATTGGCACAAGTTCTACTTGCTAGAACCTTGTCATGATCATATTTATTGCAGAGGTTCATAGATCGTGTATCTAATCCATCTCATGCAATCAAGTTATGATTCTTCATTCGATAATGAACTCACAAGTTAATAGATCATACATTTAATGAATTCATCAGTTATGAAGTCACCTCATGCAATCAGATCTTTGACTTGTTATAATCAAGACAACTTTATCATTAAACATTGAATATTTCTTGACAATAATAGTAGTATTATAAATGCTTTCTATCATATCATAAATCAAGACGTAATCAAAGTATAAGCACACTTTTATTCATAGAGATGGAACAACTGACTTGTCTCATTACATGAATAACTTTGTCTCGCGAGATGCAAGACACACAACTAAGTGTTCATACTATAATGATTACATAAGATTTATCTAATACTCTAAGTATCTCCTATGATAGATGTCTCGGTGGAATCCATGCTGGCCATCAACTGACTTGATATCCATCAATCCTCGATTTCACCTCTTCCCGTCCATGCAACAGCAGGTCCTGTTTTCATAAAACAGAATAAGTATCAAATACTCATTTACTGCATCTGTTGTATAAGGGAGTAAACATTTATAAAGTATATCAAGTATATACCTTCTCCATCGACAACTTCTCCTTCAATGGGTTCGACCTCCAGGTACTGGAGTCTATCCATGAAGTCAGAGAACTCGAGGCTTTCACCTCTGCCGACATAGCCATGGACATGGTCTGTATAGCTCGGTGGAAGCGAGTGTAACACCGTGTATATCGCAGACTCATGTGTGGTCTCATAGTCAAAATCATCTACGAGGCTCAGATGTATCTCATGCATCTTGGTCAAGTGTGCCTTCCGGCAAGAGCCTTCTTCCAGCTTTGTAGAGAGAAACTCACTTTCTAACTCAAATCTGGCAACTCTAAACTGATGCGAGTTTGATGACTTCAGCTCATCGATCATATCGTATGTATCCAAATCAGCATACTCCTCATGCAAAGGTTGCGGAATGCTGGTTTCTATGATACCCTTGGCTATGGCATATGTCCTACGACGATAATGATAATCAATCGCCGCTTGTGCATCCATGTCGTTTTCTGGAGGGTTTCCCACGTGCCTTTTAGTTAAGAATGAAAGGTTGATTCTCTTGAGCACGGCTCTAAGGCGTAAGTACCAACTAATGAAGTTTGACCCATTTTCTCTAAGTCTTTCACCTTCCATGAAGAAAGATAGTTCACGTTGCTCTAGTGCATTCATTTTCTACAAACATAATTGCAAGGAACACAATTAAGACTAGTTCACAACAAATGAGTTCATATAATCATATGAGCTCGCACTAAAACATTTCATCCCTAGGAAGTTTTAGTGATTACATGATCCAGATTCACTGCCCGACCTCGAATATCACACGGCCGACGGGTCAGTTTCAAAGGTAGACAACAACTTGTGCGATCACATTATCTTATATATACTGTGACTCATGCTCGATCTTTCGATCTCTAGTATTCCGAGGCCATATCTGCATATGCTAGGCTCGCCAAATTAACCTCCATGTTATATGCTACTCAGCAAGGCCATATTTTCATATGCTAGGCTTGCCGAACCCAACCTCATGCGAACTCCATTGAATATGTAGGACAACTCCAGTATGTACGGAGCATCAAGCCATATGGGAGAACCTTCCAGGTGGTGCACACTTCGGTAGAATACTTGTGTTTGGCTTTGTTAAGGGATCATCTTATCACATGCTACCGTCGTGTATCTTATACTAGCAAGTTTTAAGATGTCTGGGCTATGGCAACACTAAGTCTACAGTGTCTCCATTTTAGTTTGTTTTATGATGACGATTACTACTTATTAGTAACTCATAGCAAAGCTATCACTACATCACAAACAAACAAACGATAGCCCCCACTTTGCAATACAAGGTTTAGACGATCTAGTTGTATATTGCAAGTTTTACGTGGCTGCTAGGGCTTTCATAGTTAAACAGGTTTTAACCTACGAGTCCACCACAACGTCAACCATACGATTGTCTCTATTACTCCCCGCACGGGGCCCTCCGTTGCAAATGCCACATCCGCTAAAGTAGAGAGACAGACACCCCCTAGCCACTTTATACGGTACAAGCCACATGTCAAGCGTGGAACCAGTCTCGCGTAAGAGTACGCGTAAAGTCGGTCGGGGGCCGCTTCATCAAACAATGCCGCAGATATGAACAAGTGCACATGAGAGGGTAACAATCATACAATCAACGCCCACATCCCCGATGTGTTCTATCCGTACAGTAATACTAAGCATAGACCTAGCTCATGATACCACTGTTGGGGTTCGCAGCAGAAAACACAAATTTTTCCTAACTGGCGTTCCCTTAACCCAAGATCTAGCTAGCCGTATTACCGTAACAGACAGTAGTGCGGAAATAACATACCTCGGGATGTAGTCCGTTGCGCGGGAAACGTTCCCGCAAACGTGGTTGATGTAGCCGATCAAGTTTCACAGCCCCTTGGCTGTGTTGAGCACCCGGATGGGTGTAGTGCCACACGTGTAGCACCTCGTAGTACTCGCACACGTACGAGACTCGATGACGACCTCCGTTCTCCGATCCAGCGGAGGGGGCGGAAGCAGACCTCCGGACGGAGCTTCGGCAGCACGACGGCCTCCGATTCTAGCAGAGAGGTCTCAATTCCACTACAGGCTCACACTAGGGAGCCCACCATGGAAGAGACCAGAGAGGGGAGGAGACCGGAGAAAACCGATCTCAATTCGGAGTTATATTTATTTTCTCACGAATTTATGTGTATTAATTATGTGCACCCTGCCTGTCTTTATATAGGCTGAGGAAGGGAGTCAACCCACCTCCCCTAGCAATGTGGGACTAAACCCTTTGCTAGGGGCTGGCCGGCCAAGGGCAGAGAGGGGGCGCACCCCTCATGGGCCCTAGGGCCCATGGCGCCTCCCCCCCCCCCCCCTTTTTTCTTTTCTTTTTTCTTTTCCCTTTAATTCCTTAATGGGCCTTTTTCTCCACTAAGGCCCATAGCACATATTAATTAGAAATAAAATGATTTTAATTATTAATTCAATTAATTAATAACTAAAACATATTATTCCATCTCCCGGTGCTCCGGAAACACTTCCGGCTCACTCCGAACTTGTTTCGGTTCAATACGGTACTCCTCCGATATTGTCTCCCTTATTCTCTGGTTGCTCCGATGGTTCCGAAAAGGTCTCCGATTTCATCGAGCCCTTAAGTGTGTTACCCTACGGTCCGAGAACACTCCAGTCATGACCGAGCAGAGGCAACAGTCAATGATCATCAGCGGGACCTGGATGCCCATAATGACCCCTGTGCATTCCGGATATCAATACCGATTGGACCTTACGCTGTATAGCATTCCCTTTGTCAGCGATACTGGATTGTTCCGAGATTCGATCAATGACATCCTATGTCTGGTTCAACCTCGTTCCGAACTAATCCTTATTCACTCGTTCCCGTGATATTCATCCCCGTGACCTAGTCACACGCTGCGCAGCTTCATGGATGGAATCTCACCGAGTGGGCCCCGAGTATCTATCCATTATATGGATTGACAAATCCCGCTCTTGTAAACAATACTCCTCAACGTATCTCCACGGAATACCTAAGATACAACCGTTATGACCCGCATATTTCAGTCAGGTGGTGGGATGTAAGTCAAAGCATCCGGGAAGATAGTGATTATGCACGTACTCACGGTCAAAGTAACGGTCTACCACGTTCTGTAATTACAACACTGAACCTTCACAAGATTTGATCATGCTGTAATGCTTACTTTGGGTAATGTTCATCACGTCACTTAGCCAGTGAGGTGACCTCATAGTCAAGAGACTTAATTGTCCATGATCGCGAAACCACGATCATCATGTTGACCATGAACTAGTTATCGATGTAGAGGCTAACTAGGAACTCTGGGTGTTTCTATACCACACCTGCATCATTGTTTCACTGATGCAGTTCTAGCACGGTATGAAACTGGTTATGAACTTGCTTAGATATATTGGAATAATCATATATTATTTGCCTCTAGAGCATATATCCAACATCACTGACCCTGCTGACGCCATGCTGATGCAGTGCTGATGCAGTAAATAGAAAAGAATTTAAAGAAATTCCAGAAATTCCAGAAAATAGCCAAAACTTCAATAAATCATAGAAAATTCAAATTAACTCCAAATTAAACATATAATATATGAAAAATTATCAGAAAAATGCAAGGATTAATAATATGCAATTTGTTTTCATGTTTGACCATTTTAAAATGGGGAAACAGTAGCAAATGTGCATATGGCTTAATTTGAATTCAAATTTGAAGTTTGAATTTGCAATTAAGATGAATATGCTACACATCAGTACCATGTACATCATGTTTTCACAACTTATCATGTGTTTCAGCATCGCAATTACATTTATTCCTTGATTGCTTTGTTTGCTCGATAGAAGTGGAACCGGAACCGGAGGCCACCCCCTTCGTTGAAGACACCGTGTGTGAACCTCGTCAGCAAGGCAAGAAAACCCCATTGATCATGTCTATAAAATCTCAATTCCCTCTCAGTCTCGCTTATGCATGTTTAGGAGATCACCTTGTATCGATTCTACCGCATAGTTGAACCCATATCCGATGCATGACCTATCATCTTGTCACAGTAGTAAGCAAACCACAATCCTAGGTGACATAGGAGTTGATTGATATCATGTGGCCCCTGCAACTGTTAATGCTTATTGCATGCTTAGTGGTACAATGAGGTTGCTTTTGATGTGAGTCGGGATGGTAGTGAACATGGTGTTGATGAAAGTTAAACTGTGTTGGTGAATCCACCTAATACAAGGTGAACGATGAGAGGCTGTGTAGGAGTACACAGTGGGTTGTCTCGTTGAACACCGCCTTAAGCACTGAGTTCTTGTATGGTAATCCAAGACAAAGAGTACAACCACACATTGGGCTCACTGACCCCTCTCGGCCTAGTACCTTGATCCGTGTCGACGTCCAGGAGTCACATTAGTTCGGGCTTTCCATTTGGCATCTGCATAGAAAAAGAATGAAGGAATGGTAGCATCATATAGATATGTGGGTGCACCTGTGAAGCAGGAAAACCATCTGCCAGAGGTGGCGTCTCGGTCACTTACATTGTTTGAGTCCGTTTCGTTGATCAGGCTGGGCTCTCAAGCGGAGGCAACTCAGATAGTCGACTCCTGGAATAGACCGGTTGTGAGCGAAGTGTCGTGGTGAACATCCTCGCTGTCACCTCTTGAACGGTGGCGAGACCTTGCGGTAACCAATGGTCATGTGTGTGTACCTTACACCCTCGCAAGGTTAACAAAACTATTCGAATAGCCGCGTCCGCGGTTATGGACTACTTGGAACCTGTACCTAATTATTAGACAACTTGAATGGATACTTCTAAAACTCGCAAGATAAGCGTGAGTGCTATGGTGTGCTCCTCGTGGGGAAGTTGAGGAAGTAACCATAGTGGTGTATTGGTTGGAGACTTGGATAGTGGACTCGTGTACGCTTCTTACCTCAAGTCTGGTACTCGTAGTACAGGACTAGCCAAGTCAAAGCTGGCACTTCTGCATGTTGAACCCCACCTCCTTTACCTTGATACTTGAGCATGAGTAGTATAGATCTGAAGTAAGTCTTGCTGAGTACGACTTTGTACTCACGTTTCTTATTCTATGTTTTAGATGAGAAACCGGACCCTAATGGAGTCACCGACCTGAAGCTCGACGTTGACCTTGGTAGCATAGTTCCAGACAGCAGTCTGGTCCCTCGTGGAAGGGCATGTTTGTTGTACAAGGCTTCTCTAAGCCATTTGTTAAACTTGTCTGTACTCAGACCTAATTTGCTTCCGTTGTATGATGTAATGTTGATCACAGACATGTGATCTTTGTATACTCTATGTGTAAGTCAATAAAGAAGTACTTTGTAGAGTTATGTGATGATACCTGCTGTTCATACTAGGCATGTGTGCTGCGTGTATGTTTATAACATGCATGTATTAGTATGGGTTTTCGAGACCTGAGTTGTGATCTGGCTGGCGGTCTTTTATACACCAAGTGGTCGTTAGATGTGTGCAGCTTGGGGCATCGCGATGCGATTGTTCATGACTCTGTCACGTGCACACTTTGTTGTATGATCGAGCCCGCCCTAGACCCCGACTAAGTGATCGGGCTGGAGTAAGTCTGTTTAAGAGTTAGGATTCAATCGATAACATGGTTGAGGCGACTTGTCTATGAGTATGGGATTCACCACCCATAAGCATCTAGACTTGTGAGCGGACGATGAGGACCCATCTCAGATGATCATCCGGCCTGAATGGGATGCCCCTCGCGTTCGATGCTTATCGAGAATCTTTTGTGCTTGGCCTTGTCTGCTTAGACAAGTGGGTACGGTTCTCGGCTCTCCATGTGATTGTATCGTGACTGGAATTACATACGCTAACCTCGGGTCCCGACAGACTTGGTATCAGAGCAGGACTGTCTGTAGGATTATTCAACCCTTGGTCGAAGTCGAGTCTAGCACTCTATAGTTATATAGTTAATCTGGGTATAAGGGAACAACGTAAGACTTCTTTTTCTCCTTATCCTCATCGATCTAAGTTCTGGGTCACCCTTACCTTTTCTATAGGATGATAGGACTAGGCTCATCTATGTCTGACTAGAACATCTCGTTGTTTGCCTCCTTGTAGCCGTAGGATTGTTGTGGTTGTCCAGAGTCTTCGAGTTTTTGAGTTCCTTGAGGAAGTTCTTTTCAATCTCCTCGAGGTTGTCTTGTTTTCCATCCCGGTGTAGCCGTTATGCTGCCGGAATTATTCCGAGTTTCTGTGGATCATTGCCTTCGCATTATAATCTTTTCCATCTTCTTCATGTCCTTCTTGTCTTTGATTCCATCATACAACCTGTTCTGATTGTTGATTTTTATCACCCAGGATGTCAGGTGGAACTCGTAGTGCTGTTCATCGGAATCGAGACCGTGTTCGGAATCGAAATGATGATGAACCTCTACCACCGCCTTCTACGGCGGAAATCATGATGGAAGCTGAGAAGAATCGACGTGATCAAACACGCCTTCTGGAGCTCATCGAGCAGAATACCGCCCATCATCGCAATGTGGTTGTGAGCATTCAGGACTTCATCCTCCTCAAGCCACTGGTATTCCGATGTTCTTCTGAGACCCTTGAAGCTGATGATTGGCTCCGTTCCATCGAGCGTAAGCTTGATACTGCACATGTTTCTCCCGATGACCGAGTTATTTTCGCGGTATACTTCCTGGAAGGTGCTGCTATTCAATGGTGGGAGAACTATGTTGCTATGCAGCCAGATAGTCACGTAGTGACTTGGCAGGAGTTCTGTGTTGCCTTTCGAGGGTACCACATTCTGGATGAGTTGATGGAGCGCAAGAAGGAAGAGTTCTGCAATCTGACTCAAGGAGAGATGTCCATACATGAGTACGTGAGAGAGTTCAACCGTCTTGCTCGGTATGCCCAAGATGAGATCACCACCGATGACAGAAAGCAGGCAAGGTTCCGTAAGGGACTTAGCCCCATCCTTCGTCATGATCTCAACCTCCTTGAATTTGCCACCTTTGAGGATTTAGTCAACAGATCCTTTAGAGCTGAGCATGGCAATGAAGTGTTCGAAGAGTCTCGCAAGCATGCTCTTGAGCTTGCTCCTTCTTCAAGTTCAGCCCCTCAGAAACGCCGAATTTGGATTCCAACCAGAGCCATACCTCAAAACTTTCTGCAGAGACCAACCTCCAATATATGCCATCCAACCCAACACATTATTCCACCCCGGAATGATGGTGCGCAGCCAAGTAATCCCACTCCTAGGAGTTATGGCAGGGTATGCTTTAAGTGTGGTCTTCCAGGCCATTACTATCGTCAATGCCCTCAGGTCTTGATGGCACCACGTCATTCTCGACCCAAGCCTCCAAAGAAATCAACCACCAAAGCCTTTCTAGCAAAGCCTTCATCCACTAGTAGTGTTTGTGTGAACCAAATCTCAGCTGAGGAAACCACTGCTGCTTCTGACGTCATTCTTGGCACACTCCCAGTCAATCATGTTCCCGCCTCCGTTCTTTTCGATCCTGGAGCTTCTCATTCATTCATGTCGGAGAGTTATGCACTTCATCATGAATTCCCTTTTGAAGAAATGTTTTCTCCAATGATCATTCAAACTCCTGGTTCAAAGTGGCAAACTAATAGAGTAAGCCATGGCAATCAAATTGCAATTGAGGGTTTAGTATTCCTTGCTTCTCTTATAGCCCTCAAGTCTTCATACATTGATGTCATCCTAGGAATGGATTGGTTATCAAGGCAGAATGCTTTCCTTGATTGTAAAGCCAAATCAGTTAAACTCACCCATTCTTCAGGCCAGACCATTGACTACACATCACCCAGCTCTAGAATCCAGATACATACTTTGAATGTGCTTCCCCTTCCTCACCTTGAAGAGGTTCCGGTGGTTCGTGTCTTCCCGGATGTCTTTCCTGAAGAGCTGCCGGGAATGCCACCCGACAGATGTGTAGAATTCATAGTGGATCTTATACCAGGCACAGCCCCAATTTCTAGACGTACATATAGAATGGCCCCAGATGACCTAGCTGAGCTAAAAACCCAACTTGATGCTTCATTGGCAAAAGGCTTCATCCTCCCTAGCTCATCGCCATGGGGTTGCCCCGTTCTGTTCGTAACGAAGAAAGATGGAACAGAAAGGATGTGCGTAGACTATCGCCCGCTAAATTTAGCGACGATAAAGAACAAGTACCCACTGCCCAGGATCAATGATCTTTATGATCAACTTGCAGGATCCTCTGTCTTCTCCAAGATGTATTTGAGATTAGGCTATCATCAAATCAAAATCCGAAACGAGGACATTCCGAAAACGGATTTCACTACTCGTTATGGTCTTTACGAGTATACCGTCATGTCCTTCAGTTTAACCAATGCCCCCGCCACATTCTCGCGCTTAATGAATTCGATCTTCATGTAGTACCTAGATAAATTTGTTGTGGTTTATCTTGATGACATTCTCATCTACTCGAAGAACGAAGAAGAGCAAGCAGAACATCTTAGGTTGGTATTGATGAAACTTAGAGAGCACCGCCTCTATGCTAAATTCTCCAAGTGTGAATTTTGGCTACCAGAAGTGACCTACTTAGGCCACGTGACTTCTGCGAAAGGTGTTGCAGTCAATCCCGAGAGATTTCAGGCCGTCCTTGATTGGACTCCACCTGAATCGGTTAAGCAAATTAGGAGTTTTCTTGGCTTAGCAAGCTATTGCCGCCGCTTCATCGAGAACTTTTCTAAAGTTGCAAAGCCTCTAACTGAACTCCTCAAGAAAGATAAGAAATTCCAATGGACCCCCAAGTGCGAGGAACGCTTTCAAGAGCTAAAAATAAGATTGACTTATGCACCCGTACTTGCACCTCCATACACCAAAAGGGATTTCGAGATCTATTGTGATGCTTCACGGCAAGGGTTAGGATGCATACTTATGCAAGATCAACATGTGGTAGCTTATGCTTCACGCCAGTTGCATCCACGTGAAGAGAACTATCCTACCCATGATCTTGAACTCGCTGCCGTAGTTCATGCCCTGAAGACTTGGCGACATTACCTCCTTGGTAATCGTTGTGAGATATATTCCGATCACCAAAGCCTCAAATACATATTCACCCAGCCAGATCTTAATCTCAGGCAAAGACGCTGGATAGAGTTGATAAAAGATTATGACTTAGGAATTTCTTACACCCCAGGCAAAGCCAATGTCATGGCTGATGCACTATGTCATAAGTCGTATTGTAACAACCTCATGTTACAACAGTATCAACCACTTCTTCATGAGGAATTTCGAAAGCTTAATCTCGAGATTGTTCCTCGTGGATCTCTTTTCAACTTGGTGCTGAAACCAACCCTTGAGGATCAAATCAGAGTTGCGCAAAGGCCTGCACGAGGTGTTCGCCGGATCAAGGAGAACATTGCTAGCGGAGTTGCTAAATGTTTCTCCACAGATAGCAAGGGAACGGTATTCTTTGGAAATCATTTGGTAGTACCTAAGAATAGGGAACTAAGGCAACTCATCCTCAAAGAAGCCCATGACACACCCCTCTCGATTCATCCCGGTAGCACAAAAATGTACCGAGATCTACGCCAGAGATTTTTGTGGACTAGGATGAAGAGGGACATTGCTCGATTTGTTGCTGAATGTGATGTTTGTCGTCGCATTAAGGCAGATCACCAAAGACCTGCTGGTACACTTCAACCTTTGCCTATTCCCCAGTGGAAATGGGACAAAGTCGGTATGGACTTCATCACCGGCTTTCCAAAAACCCAGAAAGGAAATGATGCCATCTTCGTTGTCATTGACCGACTTTCCAAAGTTGCTCACTTCCTTCCCGTTCGCGAGTCTATAACTGCTAGTTAGTTGGAGGACTTGTACGTCTCTATAATTGTGTCTCTTCACGGTGTTCCTTTGGTAATCAATTCTGATCGTGGTAGCCTTTTCACCTCTAGATTTTGGGCAAGCTTTCAGAATGCTATGGGAACTCATCTCTCCTTTAGTACAGCTTTCCATCCTCAGTCTAGCGGTCAAGTTGAAAGGGTTAATCAAATCTTGGAAGACATGCTCAGAGCTTGTGTTATCTCATTCGGGAAGAATTGGGAGAAATCTCTTCCATTTTCCGAATTTTCTTATAACAACAGTTTCCAATCTAGTCTGAACATGGCTCCTTTTGAACTCCTATATGGACGACGATGTCGAACACCCCTAAACTGGTCAGAAACCGGTGAAAGACAATTCTTTGGACCGGATATTATCAAGGAAGAAGAAGAGCAAGTTCCCTTTGTTCATGATCGATTGAAAGCCGCTCAGTCTCGTCAGAAAAGCTACTATGATCGTCATCATAGGCAAGAGAGCTACAATCTGGATGGGAAGGCTTACCTTCGGGTTACTCCTCTGAAGGGAACCCAAAGATTCGGTATCAAAGGCAAGTTGGCCCCATGTTACATCGGACCTTTCGCATTCTTGCTAAACGTGGAGAAGTTTCCTACCAACTTGAACTACCCCCTCATCTTTTCCGATTACACGATGTATTCCATGTGTCACAACTCAGGCGTTTCTTCAAGGACCCCATCTGCGAAGTCGACCATGAAATGCTTGATCTCCAAGATGACCTTTCTTATCGAGAGTACCCTGTTCGTATTCTTGATTTAGCAGAGCGTGTCACTCGTCGTAAGAAGATCAAGTTCCTCAAAGTGCAATGGTCACATCACTCCGAGAAAGAAGCAACATGGGAAAGAGAAGACCGCCTCCGTGCTGAGTACCCCACCTTCCTCCCGACGACTTCTGAATCTCGGGACGAGATTCTTTTGAGTGGGGGCGAGTTGTCAGAACCCCAACTAGGGTAAGTGCTAGGGTTGTTTGATCCCTTTGCATCATGTGAAGAAATTCAAAAGAAAATTCGAAAATAGGGAAAAGAAAGCCCTGAGAAATTAATTCAAATGGCCAGATAAGAATATTTTTCCTAAAATCATTTCAATACTTGGAAAATTCCTAGAATTGTTGCTGATCATTGCAAAAATGGTTTGGGTTCATTCCCATGCCCAAGGAATTTTCTAAAATTCAAAATATGCTCTGGAAATTAAATTTGACCCGTATTTGAATTGAAATTCAAATATATTGAATTTAAAAAATGTCCAAATTCTATATGTGGCTAACTACTGGTCACCTAGGATTTATAAAATTATTTGGACATTTATTAAAAATGCCTAGATAATTTAATTAGTGGGGCCAACCTATTTACAGAATAATAAAAAGAAAAGGAAATCTACAGGGGGCCTGAGAGGCATCCAGCCCAACTAATTCCCCCCCGGCCCACTTGGCCTCGGCCCAACCCACCTAACCCCCGTTGCCGTCTACCTTGCGTGGCAAGCAGCTCGGTGGCTGCCATGCCCACGCCGGCGAGGTGGCCGAGCCTTCTAGGCCTCCTCGAAGCCCCTCCTCGCGCCACGCAGCTGCCAGAGGCCCGCATGACCTCTCCCTCTCTCGTAGCTCACCCAACCTCTCTCTTCCGTCGTGCCCGCAACACAGCAGAGGGCTCGCATCGCCGCCGACAGTGAACAACCGCGGCCAACGGCAACTAGAAGCCCCCGCACCTTGTCCTAGCTCCTCTTAAGCCCTCCACGTAGTCGAGCAAGAGATCCGGCGCCAATTTCAACTCCAGAAGACGCATTTGTCTTCGACGGCTCGCCGAAGCCGACGGCCGTTTCCGTCGATTGCCTCCTCCACGAGCTGCCCCCGGCCTCCTCGACTGCTCAGTTGAGCTTCTGGTGAGCTCCTCTCCAAAACGCCCCATCTGGCGCTCCTTTTGTTTCCCTGTGGCCGCCGTTCCCCTGAGCCCACCTCCGGCCGCCGCTGCTGTCGTTGAAGCCGAGCTCCAGCGCGCCCCGTGAAGCTCCGATGGATTGGATGGATGCGCACGGGCACGGGCTACGCTCCAGTACCAGCTATGCCCCACCCCGTGCCCTAAAAATACTTCCAGCGAGAAGTCCGGCGGGGTACAGAGGACGCCGGCGAGCTCCTCCATTAGGGGGCTAATCCCCCTGTTAGTTGACCCTTGGGTCACTGACTGGTGGGCCCTGCCCCCCCCTAATGACCCATATTAGTTAAAACTAAACCGGGTTTAAACCCACTGCCACTGACACCCCGGCCCCATTGGTCAGCCCCCCTGCTGACGCCATGCTGATGCAGTGCTGATGCAGTAAATAGAAAAGAATTTAAAGAAATTCCAGAAATTCCAGAAAATAGCCAAAACTTCAATAAATCATAGATAATTCAAATTAACTCCAAATTAAACATATAATATATGAAAAATTATCAGAAAAATGCAAGGGTTAAGAATATGCAATTTGTTTTCATGTTTGACCATTTTAAAATGGGGCAACAGTAGCAAATGTGCATATGGCTTAATTTGAATTCAAATTTGAAGTTTGAATTTTCAATTCTTTTGCAATATACTTCAATTAAGATGAATATGCTACACATCAGTACCATGTACGTCATCTTTTCACAACTTATCATGTGTTTGAGCATCGCAATTATATTTATTCCTTGATTGCTTTTTTTGCTCGATAGAAGTGGAACCGGAACCGGAGGCCACCCCCTTCGTTGAAGACACCGTATGTGAACCTCGTCAGCAAGGCAAGCAAACCCCATTGATCATGTCTATAAAATCCCAATTCCCTCTCAGTCTCGCTTATGCATGTTTAGGAGATCACCTTGTATCGATTCTACCGCATAGTTGAACCCATATCCGATGCATGACCTATCATCTTGTCACAGTAGTAAGCAAACCACAATCCTAGCTGACATAGGAGTTGATTGATATCATGTGGCCCCTGCAACTGTTGAACACCGCCTTAAGCACCGACTTCTTGTATGGTAATCCAAGACAAATAGTACAACCACACATTGGGCTCACTGACCCCTCTCGGCCTAGTACCTTGATCCGTGTCGACGTCCAGGAGTCACATTAGTTCGGGTTTTCCATTTGGCATCTGCATAGAAAAAGAATGAAGGAATGGTAGCATTATATAGATATGTGGGTGCACCTTTGAGGAAGGAAAATCATCTGCCAGAGGTGGCGTCTCGGTCACTTACATTGTTTGAGTCCGTTTCGTTGATCCGGCCGGGCTCTCGAGCGGAGGCAACTCAGATAGTCGACTCCTGGAATAGACCGGTTGTGAGCGAAGTGTCGTGGTGAACATCCTTGCTGTCACCTCTTGAACAGTGGCGAGACCTGGCGGTAACCGATGGTCATGTGTGTGTAGCTTACACCCTTGCAAGGTTAACAAAACTATTCGAATAGCCGCGTCCGCGGTTATGGACTACTTGGAACCTGTACCTGATTATTAGACAACTTGAATGGATACTTCTAAAACTCGCAAGATAAGCGTGAGTGCTATGGTGTGCTCCTCGTGGGGAAGTCCAGGAAGTGACCATAGTGGTGTATTGGTTGGAGACTTGGATAGTGGACTCGTGTACGCTTCTTACCTCAAGTCTGGTACTCGTAGTACAGGACTAGCCAAGTCAAAGCTGGCACTTCTGCATGTTGAACCCCACCTCCTTTACCTTGATACTTGAGCATGAGTAGTATAGATCTGATGTAAGTCTTGCTGAGTACGACTTTGTACTCACGTTTGCTTATTCTATGTTTTAGATGAGAAACTGGACCCCGATGGAGTCACCGACCTGAAGCTCGACGTTGGCCTTGGTAGCATAGTTCCAGACAGCTGTCTGGTCCCTCATGGAAGGGCATGTTTGTTGTACAAGGCTTCTCTAAGCCATTTGTTAAACTTGTCTGTACTCAGACCTAATTTTCTTCCGTTGTATGATGTAATGTTGATCACAGACATGTGATCTTTGTATACTCTATATGTAAGTCAATAAAGAAGTACTTTGTAGAGTTATGTGATGATACCTGCTGTTCATACTAGGCATGTGTGCTGCGTGTATGTTTATAACATGCATGTCTTAGTATGGGTTTTCGAGACCTTAGTTGTGATCTGGCTGGCGGTCTTTTATACACCAAGTGGCCCTTAGATGTGCGCAGCTTGGGGCATCGCGATGCGATTGTTCGTGACTTTGTTGTATGATCGAGCCCGCCCTAGACCCCGACTAACTGATCGGGCTGGAGTAAGTCTGTGTAAGAGTTAGGATTCAATCGATAACATGGTTGAGGCGACTTGTCTATGAGTATGGGATTCACCACCCATAAGCATCTAGACTTGTGAGCGGACGATGAGGACCCATCTCAGATGATCATCCGGCCTGAATGGGATGCCCCTCACGTTCGATGCTTACCGAGAACGTTCTGTGCTTGGCCTTGTCTGCTTAGACAAGTGGGTACGGTTCTCGGCTCTTCATGTGATTGTATCGTGACTGGAATTACATACGCTAACCCCGGGTCCCGGCATCTTCGTATGTGTAAGAGCAAGTTTTGCCCCCGAAGGTTTTGGAGATTGTTGGACAAAGCAGTAGAGGAACTAATATTGTTTTCGAGTATAAATAGATAATTAGGTTCCGAAAGAATGGATTTTGCAAGTATAAGCTCGAAGGACAACTCACTGCAGCGAAGCTGCATTTCCTTACCGAATCCTTTAAAGGAAGACAACCCCTAAAAATGAAGATGCTCTTGAGTAAAAGCGCAACGAGGAGAAAGCTGAAGCTGGATGAAGACTTGGTCTTTTTACTAGTTTCTCTTTTCTTTTTGAGTCGTAGGACAAACCGTATTATCAAGAGGAGTTTGCTAGTTGAGATCTTAGTCGAAGTGAATTTGCTCTGCTCAACATAAACCCACAAAAAGCAAACCGAGAGAAATCTTGCTGAGTCGAGTAATAGCTCGAAGGCAAAGTCATCGCACTTCGTGCCTTCGACAAAGAACTCGCTCGGTAATTCAGCTTACTTGCTCCTCAAGGAAAGTTGTGCAGTGATTTAAAATCTGACCGTTGTGGACACGCGTCAAGAAGTTGCATCGGGTCACTTCAGTCATCTCACCCATCGGGATCGCCACCTATAAATACCCCACACCTACCCGCCATTTGCGGTTGGTTGCTCCACTGAATATTCTGAGACAGAAGAGCTGTGAGCATCCCGAGAAAGATTTTGATAACAAACCAAAACCCAAGTCAAAACAGAGTTGAGCAATTCACAGAGACTTAGGTTGCGATTAGCCGATCTTTTTATCTTGGAGTACTGCAAGTCTCCTAGACGGTTAGGCGTCGCCTGTCAAGCAGTCAAAGAGTAATTGTCACTGCTGAAGAAAGTCTGTAAAGGTTTCAGAGATGTCCTGAATCATCTACCCCGAGTGAAAACTTGACAAGCTCAAGGAGTTTGTTGCAGTGGAGAATAGGATGGAGAGAGTTTTTCTCCAAGTATTCAATCACTAGTCCCTCCAACCAGACGTAGTACTATGCAGAGTGTGAACTAGTTTACCAAACATCGCCGTGTCAGGCTCGTTTTCTTTCTCGTATTTACCTTCTGTATTTACTCGTCTACCTGTTTGCTTTCGACGTTTCCCCTCGCCCCCAATCCTTTCTATCCATGCATGACTTTCGTTACTGTAATTCCTTCGAGATTCTATTAGTACTTCGCAGTTTGCATGAATTCCTTCTAAGTTCCGTAGAATTTTTAGAAGTGATCATTCACCCCCTCCCCATCTGATCATTCTTGAGCTTTAAATTGGTATCAGAGCTAGGCACTCCCTACGCTTTGCGTATTTTGGTCTAACCACCTTGAGTGTTGTCAAGAATGTCGTTTGCAGTTGTTCGCTCGGGCGAACGGATTCCTATGTACAATGGGAAGGACTATCCTTATTGGAAGGACAAAATGAAGAGGAACATCATGGCCATCAATTCCTCCGCTTGGGAAATTTTCAAGAATGGAGTTCCAGTCAAGGACAAGGCTACCATCACCCCTGCTGAGGCAAAGAACATAGCTCTTGATTATGAAGTCTGGGTATTCATCACGAACCATCTGACTCCAGAAAAATATCATGAGTTCAAGAATATTCCTACGGCCAAAGGTGTCTGTAACTATCTCGAGAAGATTGGTAAAGGTGTCTCTACTCGGAAAGATGCTCATATTGACACACTTCAAAGAAAATTCTACCAATCAAGAGGCACGAGGGAGAAAAAGTTAACTCCAACTACTGCAGACTCACCACATTATCAAATGAGCTCATTTCCCTCGGTGTTGAAGATATCACTAGTCACATTATTGTTAGGACTTTGCTTCTTTCTCTTGATGATTCCTTCGATCACATTGTGCTCATGATCAAGGAAAGGACTAATTTCAGAAATCTTGTCGCCGCTGATATTCTCGAGAGACTTAACACCTTTGAAATGGAAGAAGAAGAAAAATGTGATGTCAATGGAACTCGAAGAAAGTCCCAAGATGACGAGGGGGTGACCCCAAGACTCCTACGGATAGGCCTACCCGGTGTCCCTGAAGATAGAAGGCCCATGAAGACTCGCCTGGACCCGCCTTGGCCCGCTAATTGGCACCGACGTAGGAGTCTGCGACTCACAAGGAAAGTGTGAAGACCTGTCGTACGGAGCAAGCTAGGGTTAGGAAATCTTACCTGTAAACGTAGATGAACTCCCCGAGACCTAGCCCAGTATATAAGGGCTAGGAGGGGCGACGCCAAAGGCATCCAATATCATCTGTAACCCTAGCCTTGAGCGCTCCAGCCTCGGCATCCACTGTAATCACATCTCCCTCATCAATAATATCGAGCAGGAACGTGTCCTCCTGTTTGCAGACGAGCTATCGTCCAACCTGTGCCTCTCATGACTAACCCAGGGTCCCTGACCATGGGAATTGCCGGGGTTGATCCACGTCAATTGACGTCGTCTGTGCGAAATACATAGGTTGGGATCACGATCTCGGCGGTCCCGTCTTCAGCAAGCCACAACTCAAGGGCAAGGACCAGATCTAGCCCACTCGAAGGGTTCAAGATCACGGCGAACATCTCTGCCACCCCATCAAGATCGCTCGGGCTACATCTGTGCCAGGACCGATACTACGGTAACGGCCAAGTGCAGCGTCAGCAGCAAAGGAATCGACGACCCAGAAGAACGACGAGAGGCCTCAACGAAGGAATTCCACTCGACGAACCGCGACGCACAGCGGAGGACTCGAAAATCTTTCGACAACCCACCGCAGCCCGGGCACCCGCCGCACATCAAGACGATGACTACGAGATCGAAACCAGCGATCAGCAGAACCATCGCCAAGGAAGAAGGAATCGACGACCCAAAAGGCGCGCACGGGAGATCTACGGCGAGGCCCCACTGAACGAGCCACGTCACGCAGCCTTGCAACCTACGGCCACTCGACGACACGCCGTCGCACGAGCACCTGCCCCCAGCCAGGACAGCGACTCCGAGACACCGGTGGGCGCGTACTATGACCCAGATCAAAGGCCAGATGAATTCGCCAACCTCATCAAGAACCAATATATGAGTCGAGGAATCGAAACCGACCCTCGCGTCCACAAACACCCGGAGGATCACAAGCAAATCTTCAGAATCTCAAGAAGGAAGAGACACGCCGGATCTAGCAAACTCACAGTTAGAGAGCAGCTAGAAGGACCATGCACGATCCACCGCTTCGAGGATGACTGGGGACGCGTCAGGTCAGGTCACACCTTGGGAGACTGCCTCCTGTTCAACGAGCTAGCCGACGACCTCAAGAAGGAGAAGCAGAAAGGAGACAAGCGCAACCGGCGACCCGAACAATCGCCGCCCTCAAGCCTGGAAGGACGTCATAGCCCGCTGCAAGGACAGGTGCTCATGATCCAAGAGGGAAGGGTGCCGCAAGCACAACGCGACGCCTACACCCTGCAAGCTAGAGCAGCCGAGAGCATAAATATAGTCAAAGTCTACCAGCTACATGATGCGGAGACCAGCATCATGTTCTCACAGGACGACCATCCACCCGCAGTCCCAAGACCGGGGCACGCGCCCCTGGTGCTCGATGCACAAATCGGAGGGTACAACATCGATAGGGTCTTCATGGACGGAGGCAACAACATGAATATCATCTTCGCCAGCACCCTGCAAAAGATGTTGATCCCACGATCAGTATGGAAGAAATCGAGCATCGTGTTACACGGGGTAGTCCCAGGAGAGACCGCCACATCCCTCGGAGTCGTCGAACTTGAAGTTGTCTTCGGAAACCGACGCAACTTCGCAAAGCACATCATCGAGTTCGAAGTACTCGAATGGCAATCGCAGTATCACGCCATATTGGGACGGATCATGGCGGTTCCACACTACGCCTACCTCAAGCTCAAGATGCCAGGATCCACGGGAGTCCTCACGATCAACAGAAGCTTCATCAAATCAGATCAATGTGACCGTGATTTTCACAAAATCTCTGACACATTCGGAGCCGAACAAGAACTCAGAGAAATAGCCATGGTGACGGACAAGAGTACCTTCCCATTGGTGAGCCGAAGCAAATCTAAGGAGTACGAACACGACTTCAGCATCGACAGCGACACAGTCACTCACCAAATGCACCTGACGGACCCGGACAAAACAGTCCGCGTGTACACCCACCTACCAGAGGAGCAGGCGAAGGCTCTCGTCACTTTCCTTCGAGATGAGTGGGAAATATTCTCCTGGTGCCCAACCGACATGCCTGGAATACCACGCGAATTTGCGGAGCACGCCCTACACATCAAGCAAAACACGAAGCCGGTGAAGCAAGCTCTGAGACGATTCTCAGAGCCCAAGCGCAGAGCAATCGGAGAGGAAGTCAACCGGTTACTCGACGCCCAGTTCATCCGAGAAACAAAGAAATCCACCTGGATAGCCAACCCAGTGCTGGTGCCCAAGAAAGACACGAACGTGTTGTGCATGTGTGTCGACTACAGACCAGTCAACAAGCATTGCCCGAAGGACCACTTCCACCTGCCTAGAATCGATCAGATAATCGACTCGACAGAAGGGTGCGGTCTACTCTCCTTTCTTGATGCCTACTCAGGATACAACCAGATCAGGATGAAGGAAGAAGACGAAGAGCACACATCGTTCATCACCCCCTATGGCGTATTCTGCTACAGGACCATGCCCTTCGGGCTCAAGAACGCAGGTGCCACATACCAGCGAATGATGCAGGCCTGCCTGAAAGAGAAAATCGGAATAAATGTGCAAGTCTATGTGGACGACATCGTCATCAAGACCTACAAAGCAGCCACACTACTCGACGACCCGCGCGAAATCTTCGCAGCGCTCAACAAATACATAATCAAACTCAACCCAAAGAAGTGCACATTCGGCGTACTGGCGGGGAAGCTACTCGGCTATATGGTCTCTGCCCGAGGAATCGAGGAAAACCCTGAAAAAGTCGAAGCCATCGCCAGAATGCAAGAACCAACCGACGTCAAAGGAGTACAACAGCTCACTGGAAGACTCGCAGCCCTAAGCCGCTTCATCAGTAGGCTGGGAGAACACACGCTGCCTTTCTATCAGCTTCTCAGGAAAGGAAAGAAATTAGAGTGGACGGAGGAAGCCCGCCAAGCATTCGCGGACCTGAAAAAGACACTCTCGACCCCACCAATCCTGGCGGTACCCAAGGAACGAGAGAAGCTATACCTCTACGTGGCAGCACGCAACAGTGTAGTAAGCACATCGCTCGTTGTCGAACGCACAGAAGAAGGCAAGGTCTAGAGCATCCAAAGACCAATCTACTACCTCAGCATGCTCTTGACCAAATCCCAGCAGCGGTACCCTTATTATCAGAAGCTACTACTGGCCGTCATCATGACCTCAAGAAAGGTGTCCCACTACTTCGACGAGCACCCTATCACAATCGTGAGCAGCGCACCACTCGCTGACATACTCAACAACCCTGGAGCGACTGGACGAGTCGCCGAGTGGAACATTGAGCTCAGCCCATGGGACCTCCAGTTCAAGAACCCAACAGCCATCAAATCCCAAGTACTCCAAGATTTCCTGGTCGAGTGGACGGAGGTTCAGACACCAGGCCCCCCAGACTTGTCAAATTCATTGTCAATGTTCTTCGATGAGTCCAAGAGACAACAAGGAGCCGGGGCAGGAGTTGTGCTCATCTCCCCTAAAGGAACAAAGCTAAAATATGTCCTCCAGATCAACTTCAGTCACGCCTCCAACAACGAAGCAGAATACGAGGCACTCCTCCATGGCATGCGCATGGCCAAAACGTGTGGAGCAACTCGCCTCATAATCTACGGGGACTCCAATCTCGTCGTCCAGCAGACGATGAGAAACTGCGATGCAATAGCCGACAACATGGCGGCCTACCATAAGCTCTACCACAAAGTCGAAGGAAGTTTTGATTGTTGCGAGCTCAACTACATCACCAGGGCCAACAATACAAAAGCTGACGATCTCGCGAACATTGGTTCGACCCGAGGACCAATACCACCCGGCATTTTTCTCGAAAGCATCAGGCAGAGATCCATCAAGGTACAAGCAGCAACACCTGAAGCAGTCGTGGACGGCGAGGACGCAACACACCTGGCGCAGGTGGCAACAGCAAGCCCATCAGAAGGCACAAGCACCAGCACACCCGACAGCACAGCTCCGACAGAGCTCGAAGGACATGTCTGGGAAAAACCGTTCCTCCGATTCCTAATCGAAGATACACTACCGCAAGACGTGGCCGAAGCACGACGCATCAGCCGACGATCCAAGGCGTTCACGGTGATCAACAAACAACTATACAAGCGCAGCATCACCCATATACTCCAAAGGTGCATTGACGAAGAGGACGGCAAAGCCCTACTGCTCGAAATCCACGAAGGCACCTGCGGGAACCTTCGAGCAGTCGAGTACTCGTGTCCAAAGCATTCCGAGATTGGTTCTATTGGCCCACAGCCATGAAAAACGCAAAGGAAATCGTGCGACGTTGCGTCGCCTGCCAGAAATTCGCCAACAGGCCACACGCCCCCGCCTCAGAGCTCAAGACCATACCACTATCCTGGCCGTTCGCCACCTAGGGACTCGACATGGTGGCCCCACTCAAGAAATCATCAAAGGGCGGAAGGACACACCTGCTCGTCGCAGTCGACAAGTTTACTAAATGGATCGAAGCAGTGCCCATCACTAGCTCCAAAGCCCTCATGGCTGTCAACTTCATCAAATCGATCATCTTCAGGTTCGGAGTGCCACACAACATCATCACGGACAACGGCACGAACTTCACAGCCGCAGAATTCCAGAACCTTTGCGAAGAACTGGGCATCAAAATCAATTATGCATCAGTCGCGCACCCGCAGTCCAACGGCCAAGTGGAAAAAGCAAACGATCTTGTATGCTGGGGAATCAATAAGCGGCTCCTCACACCACTCGAGTAAGCCGCCGGCAACTGGGTAGAAGAACTCCCCGCGGTACTATTGAGCCTACGAACTACACCAAACACCGCGACCTAGTACACACCCTTCTTCATGGTGTACGGGGCAGAGGCAGTACTACCACATGACCTCATGTTCGGAGCACCTCGGGTCACCGGGTACGAAGAAGAAGAAGCAGAAGAAGCATTACAAGATGACAAAGATACAGCTGACGAAGCAAGAGATACAACCCTGGAAAAATCAGAGGGGTACCAGGACAAGCTACGCACCTACCAAAGCAGACACTTGCGCACTAGAACCTTCAACAAAGGTGACCTAGTCCTACGGCTGATACAAGAGAAGGTCCATAAACTTGCCCCTCAATGGGAAGGACCATTTATAGTTTCCGAAGTCATTGGAGGTGGCGCCTACAGGCTGAAGAACCCGAAGACAGACGAGGACGTGGGTAACCCATGGAACGTAGCAAACTTGCGACTGTTCTATCCATAGTCCCCATCGGTCAGACATGACTGGCAACTCATGTAGCCGCTCGACCGCAATAAAATAAATGTTGCCCAAATACTGCCATCTGAAAGCACTCGGGGTCTCGAGCAGACACTCCCCCTCTGAGAGACGCTATCATCGCCTACGCGATCTTAACCAAAGCACTCGGGGGCTTAAGCATAAAATCCCCCCGAGAGACGCTATCGCCACTCAAGCGATCTTAACCAAAGCACTCGGGGGCTTAAGCATAAAATCCCCCCGAGAGACGCTATCGCCACTTAAGAGATCTTAACCAAAGCACTCGGGGGCTTAAGCATAAAATCCCCCCGAGAGACGCTATCGCCACTCAAGCGATCTTAACCAAAGCACTTGGGGGCTTAAGCATAAAATCCCCCCGAGAGACGCTATCGCCACTTAAGCGATCTTCACCAAAGCACTCGGGGGCTTAAGCACAAAATCCCCCCGAGAGACGCTATCATCGCTTACGCGATCTTAACCAAAGCACTCGGGGGTTTAAGCACACAATCCCCCCGAGAAACGCTATCGCCACCTACGCGAGCTCACCTTAAGAACTCGGGGGCTCAGGCATAAGCATTCCCCAAGACACGCTACGGTCCTAGTCAAAAACACCAAGCTCGCAATCTTCAAGTCTTCACCCGGACGACAAACAACCAAGACTCTGGGACTACTCTAGAGTTAAACCGCGAGGAAATACGCAAAGTTTTAAGCCTACGTTTGAGTCTACAACTCAAGCGTAGCCTCGGGGGCTACTCCCATCGGGAGCGCTGCCGCGCACCCGATAGAACACACTAGAAAGTTAAAGTCAGTGCATCACGGGAGGAACTGAAGACATTTCACGCTATCAGATGGAGTCAAAGACATTCTGCGCTATCAGAAGGAGTCGAAGACAGTTCATCACAGGAGTCGAAAACACAGTTCATTGCAAGATCTCAACCACAACTTGAATTCAACCATAAAGGTATAAAAGGACTCAACTACATTTGGATAGAAGGCAGCTCCTGTTACAAGAGGGGATTACCCAAGGAATTAAGACTTTTACATGTGTGCTCATGAGGGGTAATCGACTCTAGTACAAGGGCATCACCAAAGAAAAAGGAAAAAAGGAAGCTAGCAGAGGATGTCAATGACATAAAAAAAGGGTGAAGCTCAACTTATTTGTCGATGCTCCACCAGCTTCTTCTCCTTCTCCACCAGCTTCTTCTACGAGTTGCCGGCGAAGAGGAGGCCACCTCCAGTTCTACAAGGTCGCTTGGCACGCCCGCTTTATCGACGGCTTGACGTCGATGTCCTCTTCGGAGCTGATGGGGACGGCATCACCACCTGAGGAGTCTCCAGAAGACGGAGCTATAGAAGATGCAGGTGTAGGACTCCTCGACCTTGTGGAGCTTTCGCTGCTCGACTCCTGCCAATGCGGATCCATGTTGTTGCCCCTCGGGTCGAACGCACGGACAGTGACAGTGCTTTCGCCGTCAAAACGACAGCTAAGCATATCGCCATCTCGCAAATTCAACCGTTGAGCAAACAAAACTCCAACCAGAGCCAAGAAAAATCAAGCGGGAGCTATCAAACTCCAAGTCAACATAAGAAGGAGATCGACAGCTCCCTTGAAGATGCAGAAGCAAGCCATCTAAGCCACGTTCAGAGACAATGGCGGAAAAAGCAGAGGAAAGAAGAACGCGATTGGCGCTTTGGCCACGAACGCGTAAAAGAAATTCATAGCGCCATAATCCCTCCTCCAAGGGAGAGGAGAAAGGCATTGGCGCCGTACCATGGCGACCACCACGGCATGAGCGTGGTGTACGGCCACCAAGGCCACGACGAACACGGCCACGACCAACACCTCTCCTAGGAGCCATGAGAAGAGAAGAAGGAAGAGGCAAAGTAGCAAGATGGATAGAGGCGAAACGCTATGGAAGAGAAAGGCTTATTTATATAACAAAAAACCACCAGCACAAGGAAGCCAAGACGACAGCAGCAATTAATTCAAACACCAAACGTCGCAGACGTCTCAGATTCCAAGACCAAGATGCTTTCCCACGGGACGCACTGTGCGTGAGACTTGTCAATTCACGCGCGTTTCCAACGCGCATATCGGAAACTCAACCAGCGCCTGCCGCACGCCACAGCGGATGAAGACGTGACGGTTCACTGGCGGAGCATCCCTGACAGCCATCAAACAGAGGCATCGTGTCGGGACCCGGGGTTAGCGTATGCAAGTACAGTTAAGACATAGTCATATGGAGAGCCGAGAACCGCACCCACTTGTCTAAGCAGACAAGGCCAAGCACTGAACATTCTCGGAAAGCATCGTACGTGAGGGGCATCCCATCCAGGCCGGATGATCAACTGAGATGGGTCCTCATCGTCCGCACACAAGTCAAATGATATGGGTGGTGAACTCCCATATTCAAAGACAAGTCGCCTCAACCATACTACCGACTATCTCAAAACTCTTACATAGACTTAATCCAGCCCGATCACTTAGTCGGGGTCTAGGGCGGGCTCGATCATACCACAAAGTGTGCACGAGAAAGTCGCCTACTTGGGTTGGTTACCACAATCGTGAACCCAGCCGGTTTACCGAAGTGGACCCAAGCGATGTGTGCGTGGTGCATAAGCCGGTCTCGGGTGAGCCGTTCTCTCACTTAGCATCCAGGCCACAAGCCTACCAGAACTCCGAACTACTGCGACATCTGGACATCGAAAGGGATGAGTTAATAGGTTGAGAGGGGTCAGTGAGCCCAATGTGTGGTTGTACTCTTCATCTTGGATCACCACACAAGAACTCGGACTTAGGGCGGTGTTCAACGAGACAACCCACCGTGTACTCCTACACAGCCTCTCATCGTTCACCTTGTTTTAGGGCCGATTCACCAACACTTTTCTACCATCATCAACATGATCATTACCATCCCGACTCACATCACAGTAACAACATGGTATCATACTAAGCATGCAATAAGCGGTGACATTTGCAGGGGCCACATGATATCAAACAACTCCTACAGTTGCTAGGATTGTGGTTTGCTTACTACTGTGACAAAATGATAGGTCATGCAAAGGAATGGGTTCATCTATGCGGTAGAATCGTAACATGGTGATCATCCTATACAATGCATAAGCGAGACATGAGAGGGAAGTGGGATTTTATCGACATGATCAATGGGGTTTAGCTTGCCTTGCTGACGAGGTTCGGGTTCTGGATCTTCAGCGAAGGGGGTGACCTCTTGCTCCGGTTCCACCTCTACTCGAAAAACAAAGCACGAAGTAGCAATCAATATGAATGCAATGCTCAAGCACATGATTGAATGTTAAAGCTTGAAGTATAAGTTTTGATGTGTGAGGCAATTCTATTTAAGTGGAATATATTGCATTTAAAATGCAAATTCAAACTCCACATTAGAATTCAACATTAACGAAGTTATATGTGATATAGTTTGATCATTTTGAATCATCTTCAAATGTGTATGATATGCCTCTGATGTGTAAGTGAAATGTAGCATGTTGCCATGGTTCAAGTTGCAAAAATATTTGAATTGAATTTGATTTAATTCCATTTAAATCAAATAGCAAATGCTACTGATCACATTTTAAATTCAACTCAAACAGAGTTGAAAGTTGCATATTTGGAAAGATAATTTTCTCCTGATCATTTTTCATATATTATTTGTCCAATTTGGAGTTAATATGAATTTTCTATGAATTTCCAAAGTTTGGGGTATTTTCTGGATTTTCTGGAATTCTTTTAATTCAAAAAATATCTGGAAATTCCTTTATTGCGTCACTGTGGTGTCATGCTGGCGTCAGGGGGGGTTGACCCGAGTCAAACTGACAAGGGGCCCCACCTGTCATCCACAGTGGGGGTTAATCCCTTGCTTAAAATGAACCCGAGGGGTTAATTTGTGGCTGGCCCCACTTGTCAGCCACTGGGTTAGGTTTAAACGGGTCATTAGGGGGGGCTAATGGTGGCTCGCCGGGGAGACGCCGGAATCCTGCCGGAGACTCGCCGGAGTTGGGTTCTAGGGCGCGGGGAGGGACCTGGAGGGCATGGACTTGCTCCTTGGGGTCGTCCGCATCGAGTGGTGTCATCAGGGGGCCACGGGGATCACCGGAACATCATCGGCGACGAGCGGCGGCGGAAGTCGGGCACTGGACTCGTCGGGTTCTTCATTTTGTGCACGGATTTGGAAACCGAGAGTATAGAAACGAAGCTGGGGTGTGTGCGGAACTAGTGGAGCCATCCAGGGTTCAAACGGGTGCTTTGGTGCATGTCCTCGACGACGAGCGGCGGCGTTTGGTCTCGGACCTCGTCGAAATAATGCAAACGGGCACGGGAGGATGCGTGGATGGAGGCAAAAGAACGGAAAGCTCACCCTGATCGCGATGAAGGGCTCGGGGAGGCCGGGGAGTGCTTGGCGTGGACGAATTTGAGGTTGGACTCGTCGGCGGCCGGCGGCGATTCCTTAAAGCTGGCGTCACTTGGAGTGCTCCTGGGCTTCGATTGATCTGGGGGAAAGACGAAGTCGTCGACGCTGGTTCGATTGGACATGGTGGAGGAGCTTGAGGACTTCTTTCGCCGCGTTGGGGCTCGTCGGTGCACCGGCTCGTTCACGGCTGCTTCGCGGGTTTCGCACGGGAGAGAGGAGGAAGAGGGTTCCAGGGGGGGAAAGAAGTGGATGAGCACGGGGGGTTCTCCACGACGCTAGAAGGCGGCCGGGGAGCAGCCAGGCAGCTGCCTGGCAGCCATGCCGCGGCCGGCGGCGAGCTGCCTGCCTGCCTGGCCTGTGGAGAAGACGACCCTGCCCCTTTGGGCTGGGCCGCCTCTGCTGGGCCAGGTGGGCCAGGTAAGTGGCTTTCAGCCTTTTTCTTTTTCTTTCTTTTTCTTCTTTTTGTTTTATTTGTTTTGGCTCTGATAAAAATACCAAACCATTTTATTAAATTCTGAAAACTTTTATGTGGCCTCATAATAATATAGACTAGCCACTCATAAACTTTCAACATTTTTAAAATTCAAATGATTTGAATTTTAAATCAAAAAGGGGTATTTCTTTAATTCCAAGGTACTGTTTGAAAATTTGAAAAATCTATGAGCATGGGGGGGTCCCACATCACTTGATATGTGATCATACTCATTTATAAGACTTTTCAAAACTCTAACATGAATTTTTGGAAAAGATTTTTATCTGGCCTTTTGAATTAATTCATCTGGGGGGTGTTCCTTCTCCCATTTTGATTTTGAATTTGATTTCCAAGATTTCTTTTTGAAATTTTGACATGATGCAAAGGCACTAGCTAACCCTAGCACATACCTAACAGAGGGTTCTGACAACTCGCCCCCACTCAAAAGAATCTCGTCCCGAGATTCAGAAGTCTGCGGGAGGAAGGAGGGGTACTCGGTAAGGAGACGGTCTTCTCTTTCCCACGTAGCTTCTCTTTCAGAGTGGTGTGACCATTGCACTTTCAGAAACCTAATCTTCTGACGACGAGTGACACGCTCTGCGGAATCAAGAATACGAACGGGGTATTCTCGATAAGAAAGGTCATCTTGGAGATCAAGCGTTTCATGGTCGACTTCGCGGATGGGGTCCTTGAAGCAACGCCTGAGTTGGGATACATGGAATACATCGTGTACTCGGGAAAGGTGCGGAGGTAGTTCAAGTTGGTAGGCAACTTCTCCATGTTTAGCAATAATGCGGAAAGGTCCGATGTAACGTGGGGCCAACTTGCCTTTGATACCGAAACGTTGGGTTCCCTTCAGAGGAGTAACCCGAAGGTAAGCCTTCTCATCCAGATTGTAGCTTTCTTGCCTATGATGACGATCATAGCAGCTTTTCTGACGAGACTGGGCTGCTTTCAATTGATCACGAACAATGCAAACTTGCTCTTCTGCTTCCTTGATCATGTCCGGTCCAAAGAATTGTCTTTCACCGGTTTCAGACCAGTTTTGTGGTGTTCAACATCGTCGTCCATAAAGGAGTTCAAAAGGAGCCATGTTCAGACTAGATTGAAAACTATTGTTATAAGCAAATTCGGCATATGGAAGAGAATTCTCCCAATTCTTTCCGAATGAGATAACACAAGCTCTGAGCATGTCTTCAACAATTTGGTTAATCCTTTCGACTTGACCGCTAGACTGAGGATGGAAAGCCGTACTAAAGGAGAGATGAGTTCCCAAAGCACGTTGGAAGCTTCCCCAAAATCTAGAGGTGAAAAGGTTACCGCGATCAGAATTGATTTCCAAAGGAACTCCATGAAGGGATACAATTCTGGAGATGTACAAGTCCGCTAACTGACTAGCAGTTATAGACTCGCGAACCGGAAGGAAGTGAGCAACTTTGGAAAGCCTATCTATGACAACGAAGATGGCATTGTTTCCTTTCTGGGTTCTTGGAAAGCCTGTGATGAAGTCCATACCGACTTTGTCCCATTTCCACTCGGGAATAGACAAAGGTTGAAGTGTACCAGCAGGTCTTTGATGTTCTGCCTTAATGCGACGACAAATATCACATTCGGCAACAAATTGAGCAATGTCTCTCTTCATCCTAGTCCACCAAAATCTCTGGCGTAGATCTCACTACATTTTCGTGCTACCGGGATGAATTGAGAGGGGTGTGTCATGGGCTTCTTTGAGGATGAGTTGCCTTAGTTCCTTATTCTTAGGTACTACCAATCGATTTTCAAAGAATACCGTTCCTTTGCTATCTGTGGAGAAACATTTAGCAACTCCGCTAGCAATGTTCTCCTTGATCCGGCGAACACCTCGTGCACGCCTTTGGGCAACTATGATTTGATCCTCAAGAGTTGGTTTCGCCACCAAGGTTGAAAGATAGCCATGAGGAACAATTTCAAGGTTGAGCTTGCGAAAGTCCTCATGAAGAAGTGGTTGATACTGCTGCAACATGAGGTTGTTACAGTACGACTTATGACTTAGTGCATCAGCCATGACATTGGCTTTGCCTGGGGTGTAAGAAATTGCTACGTCGTAATCTTTTATCAACTCAATCTAGCGTCTTTGCCTGAGATTAAGATCTGGCTGGGTGAAAATATATTTGAGGCTTTGGTGGTCGGAATAGATCTCACAACGATTACCAAGGAGGTAATGTCGCCAAGTTGTTAGAGCATGAACTACGGCAGCGAGTTCAAGGTCATGGGTAGGATAGTTCTCTTCATGTGGCCGCAACTGGCGTGAAGCATAAGCTACCACATGTCGATCTTGCAGAAGTATGCATCCTAACCCTTGTCGTGATGCATCACAATAGATCTCGAAATCCCTTTTGGTGTCTGGAGGTGCAAGTACGGGTGCGGAAGTCAATCTTCTTTTTAGCTCTTGAAAGCTTTCCTCGCACTTGGGAGTCCATTGGAATTTCTTATCTTTCTTGAGGAGTTCAGTTAGAGACTTTGCAACTTTAGAAAAGTTCTCGACGAAGCGACGGCAATATCTGGCTAGGCCAAGAAAACTCCTAACTTGCTTAACCGATTCAGGTGGAGTCCAGTCAAGGACGGCCTGAACTATCTTGGGATTCACAGCAATGCCTTTTGCAGAAATTACGTGGCCTAAGTAGGTCACTTCTGGTAGCCAGAATTCACACTTGGAGAATTTAGCGTACAGGCGATGCTCTCTAAGTTTCATCAATACCAGCCTTAAGTGTTCGGCATGATCTCCTTCGTTCTTCGAGTAGATGAGAATATCATCAAGATAAACCACAACAAATTTATCTAGGTACTCCATGAAGATCGAATTCATCAAGCGTGAGAATGTGGCGGGGGCATTGGTTGAACCAAAGGACATGACGGTGTACTCGTAAAGACCATAACGAGTAGTAAAATCCGTTTTGGGAATGTCGTCGTTTCGGATTCTGATCTGATGATAACCTAATCTTAAATCCATCTTGGAGAAGACGGAGGATCCTGCAAGTTGATCATAAAGATCATTGATCCTGGGCAGTGGGTATTTGTTCTTTATCGTTGCTAAATTTAGCGGGCGATAGTCTACGCACATCCTTTCTGTTCCATCTTTCTTCTTTACGAACAGAACGGGGCAACCCCATGGCGATGAGCTAGGGCGGATGAAGACTTTTGCCAACGAAGCATCAAGTTGGGTTTTTAGCTCAGCTAACTCATGTGGGGCCATTTTATAAGGGCGTTTGGAAATTGGTGCGGTTCCTGGAACAAGATCCACTATAAATTCTACACATCTGTCGGGTGGCATGCCCGACAGCTCTTCAGGAAAGACATCCGGGAAGTCACGAACCACCGGAATATCTTCAAGTTCGGGAAGGGGGAGTACATTCAAAGAATGCACTTGGGTTCTTGTTCTGGGTGAGGTATAGTTGATGGTTTTGCCCGAAGGGTGGGTGAGTTTCACGGATTTGCCTTTGCAATCCAGATAGGCATTTTGTCTTGATAGCCAATCCATGCCAAGGATGACATCAATGTCTGAAGACTTGAAGGCTATGAGTGAAGCAAGGAATACTAAACCCTCAATTGCAATTTGATTACCATGGCTCACTCTATTAGTTTGCCATCTTGACCCTGGAGTTTGAATAATCATCGGGGTGGACAATTCAACAAAGGGTAACTCATGACGAAGTGCATAACTTTCCGACATGAATGAATGAGATGCTCCTGGGTCGAAAAGAACGGAAGTAGGAACAAAATTGACTGGGAGCGTACCAAGAATGACGTCAGTGGTGTCGTCAGTCTCTTCAGCGGCAACCTGGTTCAGACGTCCACGAGTGGCGGGAGGAGCGGGTTTGGCTGTGTAGACCTTCTGGGGTGGCTTGCCACGACCATTGTTGTTGTTGTTGCTACCTCCGGCACGTGGTGGAGCATTCTGGTGCTGGATCTGGTTCTGGGGGCACTCGCGAGAGTAGTGGCCTGCCTGACCACACTTGTAGCAAGCTCCGAAAACAGTGCGTGGAGCTGGGTGGTTTGGTGGAGCTGGGTGGAACTGGGTGGGTGGACGAGGCGCCACATAGGATGGCCTCGGTGGGTTGTTCTGGCGGAACATGCTGTTTGGGATCCAGATCTTGCGTTTCTGGGAACCAGAGCTGGATGATCCATCATCTCTAGGGTGTTTGCGGAAATCGTTGGGGGTGTTCATGTCCTCTGCCTTGATGGCCTTGTTGACAAGGACCTGGAAGGTGGCAAAGTCATGAAGGTTGAGCTCACGACGGAGTCCACTGTTGAGGCCACGACGGAACCTCTCTTGTTTCTTGGAGTCGGTGGAGACTTCTTCAGTGGCATAACGAGCAAGTCGGTTGAACTCACGACTAAACTCGTCCACGGTTCTTCTGCCTTGAGTGAGGTTGCAGAATTCCTCACGTTTGCGGTCCATAAGACCCTTGGGGATGTGGTGCTCGCGGAAGGACGTACAGAATTCCTCCCAAGATGCTGGTGGTCCAACGGGACGCATATTCAGAAAATTCTCCCACCAAGAGCTTGTTGCACCTTCAAGGTGATAGGTGGCATAATTGACCTTGTCGCCATCTGCAACATGGCCTGCTTGGAGCTTCCTCTCGATGCTGCGGAGCCAGTCATCGGCGTCAAGGGGCTCGGTGGAGTAACTGAAAACCGGGGGATGAAGCCGGATGAAGTCGTTCAGGGACACCAGCTCATTGCGCTGTTGAGTGGTGTTGCGTGCAATGACTTCCAGCAGGTGGTGAGAGTCACGGCGGTTCCTCTCGACCTCCATCAGAACTTGGGCCATCGTGGGTGGGGGTGGAAGGTTGCCTTCCTCCTGGTCGTTCCCACGACCTTGGTTACGACCAATCTGGCCACGTGTTCCTTGAGACATCCTGAAGGTGAAAAATCCAAAGTCAAACAGAGTTGATTTCAAGAGTCTAATCAAGGTATTGAAGTACTGGAAGGATTACAGAGCAAAGGAAGTAATCATCTTGACAACATGGTGATAAAAGCATACAAGCCATATATTCACAAGCTGTCATACAAACCATACATCGTTTTAGTACAAGCACTAAGCTAATACAAACATGATGAAGATGATACATCCTTCAGAGGCACTCTGACTTCCTATACATTATTTATCTAAGCCTCTGCAACTTAGACACCTTGCTTACAATATACTAGGATACTACTACATCCTCACTAAGTAAGACCACAGGCGGTCTCACTCATCTCCATCTCCATAGTAATCCTCATAAAAGTTACCCGCGTATCCCGGTAGCTGGAGGTGACCATCGGAAAACACGGAGGCTTGTGGACCCTGATATCCATTTGGGCAAGGATGGGGCCTAGGTCAAGTGTAGGGTGGAAGCAAAGGACCACGAGGTGGAAAAATTCCTCCAATCTCGGGCCAAGCAACTCGAGAAGGCATCTGAGTCCGCACTGGATAGATCGCATCGTACTCCACTGATCCCACGCTCACAAAGGGTGCCAAGAGCGTCAGTGCCCGATACAGACGAACACGAGTAGCGTGGAGCTCAAAACGGAGAGCGCATGCATCACGATCTCTGTCACTAGCAAACCTAGCAGTCACCTGGAGTGCTGGATCCTCTGCAGAGTGATCTGAGTAGAGTCCGGTGTAATATCCCTCTTCTCCTGGAAGTGCAGCAGGGATATAGAGGAATGAAGTCTCTCTCAGTAGGGTGTGCTCCTCTCTCAGCAGTGTGATACATGAGTATGCAGCATCCTGCACAGCCATGTTCTCGGTAACGCCGATGCCATGTCCAAAGTGGATAGGCTGGGTGACTCCAACGTGGTGCGGGTAGATCCGGACAATGCAGTGGAACTGCGTCTGGTTGAAGTCGTGGAACTGCTCCTCGATGGTATACTCAGGGTACCATCGATATCCCACATAGGACATCATCTCGATCAACGTGGCGGGATGGCCACGCACACCGAGGCACCTGGTCAAACGAACAATCTGCCGAGGGGGAAGATCTGCCATCTGAAACAGAAAGGAGTTTTCAAATGCATCATATTATGAGATAAACCTGGAATGACTCGGACAGCATAACGGCTGTAATTGTAAGAAATGACAATTTCTTTCAATCATGAAAAACAGCACTTACATAATACGATGTAAGAAATCAGCATTATAACAATGCTAGGAAAACCTGACACAACTTTCCTACGGCTATAAGGAAGCAATCAACGAGATGTGCTAAATAGACAGAGGAGAGCCTAGTCCTATCTTCCCGTAGAACAAGATGAGGGTGACTCAGAACTCAGAACGAAGGGGGTAAGGAGAAAAAAAAAAGCCTTACGGTGTTCCCTTATATACCCAGAGTAACTATATAACTATAGCAAGCTAGACTCAACTTCGGCCAAGGCTACTAGTCGTACAGTCAGTCCTGCTCTGATACCAAGTCTGTCGGGACCCGGGGTTAGCGTATGCAAGTACAGTTAAGACATAGTCATATGGAGAGACGAGAACCGCACCCACTTGTCTAAGCAGACAAGGCCAAGCACTGAACATTCTCGGAAAGCATCGTACGTGAGGGGCATCCCATCCAGGCCGGATGATCAACTGAGATGGGTCTTCATCGTCCGCACACAAGTCAAATGATATGGGTGGTGAACTCCCATATTCAAAGACAAGTCGCCTCAACCATACTACCGACTATCTCAAAACTCTTACATAGACTTACTCCAGCCCGATCACTTAGTCGGGGTCTAGGGCGGGCTCGATCATACCACAAAGTGTGCACGAGACGGAGTCTCGAGCAATCGCATCGCGATGCCCCAAGCTGCGCACATCTAAGGGCCACTTGGTGTATGAAAGACCGCCAGCCAGAACACAACTAAGGTCTCGAAAACCCATACAAAGACATGCATGTTATAAACATACACGCAGCACACATGCCTTGTATGAACAGCAGGTACCATTGCAATTCTCTACAAAGTGTACATTTTATTTATAACTCTTATAGAGTACACACAGAGATCACAAACATGTGATCCAACATTACAACATAAAGCGGAATCAAATTATGTCTGAGTACAGACAAGTTTAACAAATTGGCTTAAGAAGCCTTATTCAACATAAAGCCCTCCACGAGGGAACCAGTCTGCTGACTGGGACTAGACTAGCTTAACTTCAGTCGTCCAGCTCGATGAAGAAGCCACCTTCGGGGTCAGTGGCGTCATCTAAAACATAGATTAACCAAACGTGAGTACAAAGGCGTACTCAGCAAGACTTACATAGGAGCTATACTACTCATGCACAGGTATCAAGGTAAAGGGAGGTGGGGTTCACTTGCAGAAATGCCAGCTTTGACTTGGATAATCCTGAACTACGAGTACCAGACTTTCAGGTAAGAAGCGTACACGAGTCCACTACTTTCTCCAACCAATACACCACTATGGTGCCTTCCTCGACTTCCCCACGAGAAAGCACGCCATAGCACTCACACTTATCTTGGTGTGTTTTAGAAGTATCCGGTTCAAGTTATCTAATAATCAAGCTAAGCTTTCCAAGTAGTCCATAACCGCGGACGCGGCTATTCGAATAGTTTTGATAACCTTGCAAGGGTGTACCGCTACACACACATGACCATCATTTACCGCCTTTGATCTCGACACCATTCAAGGGGTGCCAGCGAGGATGCTCACCACAACTGTTACCTCATAGCCGATCTAGTCCGAGAAAGTCGCCTACTTGGGTTGGTTACCACAATCGTGAACCCGGCCGGTTTACCGAAGTGGACCCAAGCGATGTGTGCGTGGTGCATAAGCCGGTCTCGGGTGAGCCGTTCTCTCACTTAGCATCCAGGCCACAAGCCTACCAGAACTCCGAACTACTGCGACATCTAGACATCGAAAGGGATGAGTTAATAGGTTGAGAGGGGTCAGTGAGCCCAATGTGTGGTTGTACTCTTCATCTTGGATCACCACACAAGAACTCGGACTTAGGGCGGTGTTCAACGAGACAACCCACCGTGTACTCCTACACAGCCTCTCATCGTTCACCTTGTTTTAGGGCCGATTCACCAACACTTTTCTACCATCATCAACATGATCATTACCATCCCGACTCACATCACAGTAACAACATGGTATCTTACTAAGCATGCAATAAGCGGTGACATTTGCAGGGGCCACATGATATCAAACAACTCCTACAGTTGCTAGGATTGTGGTTTGCTTACTACTGTGACAAAAGGATAGGTCATGCAAAGGAATGGGTTCATCTATGCGGTAGAATCGTAACATGGTGATCATCCTATACAATGCATAAGCGAGACATGAGAGGGAAGTGGGATTTTATCGACATGATCAATGGGGTTTTGCTTGCCTTGCTGACGAGGTTCGGGTTCTGGATCTTCAGCGATGGGGGTGACCTCTTGCTCCGATTCCACCTCTACTCGACAAACAAAGCACGAAGTAGCAATCAATATGAATGCAATGCTCAAGCACATGATTGAATGTTAAAGCTTGAAGTATAAGTTTTGATGTGTGAGGCAATTCTATTTAAGTGGAATATATTGCATTTAAAATAGAAATTCAAACTCCACATTTGAATTCAACATTAACCAAGTTATATGTGATATAGTTTGATCATTTTGAATCATCTTCAAATGTGTATGATATGCCTCTGATGTGTAAGTGAAATGTAGCATGTTGCCATGGTTCAAGTTGCAAAAATATTTGAATTGAATTTGATTTAATTCCATTTAAATCAAATAGCAAATGCTACTGATCACATTTTAAATTCAACTCAAACAGAGTTGAAAGTTGCATATTTGGAAAGATAATTTTCTCCTGATCATTTTCATATATTATTTGTCCAATTTGGAGTTAATATGAATTTTCTATGAATTTCCAAAGTTTGGGGTATTTTCTGGATTTTCTGGAATTCTTTTAATTCAAAAAATCTCTGGAAAAATTCCTTTATTGCGTCACAGTGGTGTCATGCTGGCGTCAGGGGGGGTTGACCCGAGACAAACTGACAAGGGGCCCCACCTGTCATCCAAAGTGGGGGTTAATCCCCTGCTTAAAATTAACCCGAGGGGTTAATTTGTGGCTGGCCCCACTTGTCAGCCACTGGGTTAGGTTTAAAAGGGTCATTAGGGGGGGGCTAATGGTGGCTCGCCGGGGAGACGCTGGAATCCTGCCGGAGACTCGCCGGAGTTGGGTTCTAGGGCGCGGGGAGGGACCTGGAGGGCATGGACTTGCTCCTTGGGGTCGTCCGCATCGAGTGGTGTCATCAGGGGGCCACGGGGATCACCGGAACATCATCGGCGACGAGCGGCGGCGGAAGTCGGGCACTGGACTCGTCGGGTTCTTCATTTTGTGCACGGATTTGGAAACCGAGAGTATAGAAACGAAGCTGGGGTGTGTGCGGAACTAGTGGAGCCATCCAGGGTTCAAACGGGTGCTTTGGTGCATGTCCTCGACGACGAGCGGCGGCGTTTGGTCTCGGACCTCGTCGAAATCATGCAAACGGGCACGGGAGGATGCGTGGATGGAGGCAAAAGAACAGCAAGCTCACCCTGATCGCGATGAAGGGCTCGGGGAGGCCGGGGAGTGCTTGGCGTGGACGAATTTGAGGTTGGACTCATCGGCGGCCGGCGGCGATTCCTTAAAGCTGGCGTCACTTGGAGTGCTCCTGGGCTTCGATTGATCTGGGGGAAAGACGAAGTCGTCGACGCTGGTTCGATTGGACACGGTGGAGGAGCTTGAGGACTTCTGTCGCCGCTTTGGGGCTCGTCGGTGCACCGGCTCGGTCACGGCTGCTTCGCGGGTTTCGCACGGGAGAGAGGAGGAAGAGGGTTCCAGGGGGGGGGGAAAAGAAGTGGATGAGCACGGGGGGTTCTCCACGACGCTAGAAGGCGGCCGGGCAGCAGCCAGGCAGCTGCCTGGCAGCCATGCCGCGGCCGGCGGCGAGCTGCCTGCCTGCCTGGCCTGTGGAGAAGACGACCCTGCCCCTTTGGGCTGGGCCGCCTCTGCTGGGCCAGGTGGGCCAGGTAAGTGGCTTTCAGCCTTTTTCTTTCTTTTTCTGCTTTCTGTTTTATTTGTTTTGGCTCTGATAAAAATACCAAACCATTTTATTAAATGCTGAAAACTTTTATGTGGCCTCATAATAATATAGACTAGCCACTCATAAACTTTCAACATTTTTAAAATTCAAATGATTTGAATTTTAAATCAAAAAGGGGTATTTCTTTAATTCCAAGGTACTGTTTGAAAATTTGAAAAATCTATGAGCATGGGGGGGTCCGACATCACTTGATATGTGATCATACTCATTTATAAGACTTTTCAAAACTCTAACATGAATTTTTGGAAAAGATTTTTATCTGGCCTTTTGAATTAATTCATCTGGGGGGTGTTCCTTCTGCCATTTTGATTTTGAATTTGATTTCCAAGATTTCTTTTTGAAATTTTGACATGATGCAAAGGCACTAGCTAACCCTAGCACATACCTAACAGAGGGTTCTGACACATCGTTATCCTAACAAGCGGCGAAGAATACCAACAAACATCAAGAATGATTTCTTAAACACATTTTTCAAATATATTGAAACTCCCATCGGGAGCGTACCCACTCAAAACCGAGCCTCATGTGAGCAGCCGCCTAAAAGTCAGCAATGTGCTCGAGTGACCACTCGCACTCATAAGAGTCTCGGGTGCTCCCTCAACCCGACACAAGACAAACATGCATTCGCCAAGATCATACGGTGCTAAGAGTCTCAGGTGCTCCCTCACCTCAAGAGCCGAAAACGGCATTCGAGTGACCACTCGCGAAGAACCCCTCGCCGGGGCACTCGAAACAAGCTCCGCGGGTGAATAAATGAACAGCTCGCTTGATGTTTTGTTCCAAGCGGGTGCAATACTATTAGGCTCCGCGCCTAAAAAATACACATTCCTGGAACACGACACACTGTGCCCAGATGCCATGCAAGATTAGCGTGTAGTTAAGACCCCGCTGCGAAGTTCGGTCGGGCTGGGACTTGACGAAGAGCGATTTCACTCCCAACCTTTTACATGCACTGCGCATGATAGAAAAAGCCGGGCGGACGCGCCTTAGGCTATGCACATTACTGGCGGCAAATGAACACCGTAAGACCTGAAGCGGCAGGACTTTTGCTCGACACCAGTGTTCCAAGATCACGTCGAGGGACGTGGGTTTGATTGGGCTACTGCGGTATTTGCCACTAGCGCAATTCACTAAGGCTCGACCAGTCGATTCCTTGGGCCCTTTCAACTTAGCATCCCTCGAAACAGGTTTTGTCATGGCCACCAGACTGCCAGCGACCCGCGGTTGTACCGCGCATACAAACTACTCGAGTCCATGTGCGACTCTTTGAGTCCCCCAGGCACTCGGGAGCTACTGACGAGGGGGTGACCCCACGACTCCTACGGATAGGCCTACCCGGTGTCCCTGAAGATAGAAGGCCCATGAAGACCCGCCTTGGCCCGCTAATTGGCACCGACGTAGGAGTCTGCGAATCACAAGAAAAGTGCGAAGACTTGTCGTACAGATCAAGCTAGGGTAAGGAAAGCTTACCTGTAAACGTAGATGAACTCCCCGAGACCTAGCCCAGTATATAAGGGCTAGGAGGGGCGACGCCAAAGGCGTCCAGTATCATCTGTAACCGTAGCCTTGAACGCTCCAGCCTCGGCATCCACTATAATCACATCTCCCTCATCAATAATATCGAGCAGGAACGTGTCCTCCTGTTTGCCGACGAGCTATCGTCCAACCTGTGCCTCTCATGACTAACCCAGGGTCCCTAACCATGGGAATTTCCGGGGTTGATCCCCGTCACATGCTCTCAAGGCCAAAGCCTCACATCGCTCCTCGCCTGAAGCTAGTTCTGAATCTGGAGGTGCCTAAGATGACCCCGAGAATATTGGAAACTATATGGCACTGATAATGAAAAGATTCAAGTTCTTCCAGAAAAGGAATTCCTCTTCACTTAAAAAAATGTAAGGCCCGATATGTGGTACTGTTCCAAATCTAGATGTTGCCATCCATATCCGGGGACGAAGCACATATCAATCCCACCACGACATATGACAATGCCATATGCCCCGCATTTCCAACATGATATCACAACATTACAACTACATGGATACAACATCTCATACAATCGGCATACAACTGCCTTAATACAATACATCAGCGGAAGATACCTGCCTGAGTACAGACTACCTTCAAATGCCTAGTGGCAAAGGTAAAACACACCATCCCCGTAACCACACGGGTCCAGGCTCTCCGCCGGGATCCACCTAACTAGTCGTCGTCGAGTCTCCACGAAGGCGTCTAGAAGAAGATTCGAGGTAGTAATCAACTGCAGCGGCCGATCAGGAAAAACATAAAAGGGAAAAGAAAAGAAAGGGCTGAGAATATATCAAAAGTCTTGTAACTAACTTCTCACGGGTAAGAAGGGGGTAGTAGTGAGGTTGCAGACGCACTAGCAATATATGAGTGGCTACCGGCCTATTTTAGAGTAAGATGAGAACCAAGCATTCGATGAGGAACCACCTCCAACAAAGCTTTCTATCAACTACTTACGCAAACATAAAATCTATCCTATCCTTGTCCTCCTCTTCGCATCTCGATGAAGAAGAAGCAGTCAAGGCACACACACGTTGATCAAGTTATTAAATATTATTCAGTTGATGTTATCTATGAACCAGACGTAGGTTCCAAGTCGTCCATAACCGTGGACACGGCTTCTCGAAAAGATTTATCCCTGCAGGGGTGTACCAACTTCCCATTACAAGGCTCCGCACGCATGCCCATCTCCCTCAGTTTCTACCCATCACAAGCAGCCATTTTATGATTTAGTCCCGAGAGATCCGAAACGACAGGTCCCTCTAGCTAACAATGAAAAAATCCAGGTGGCCCCCGGTCGCGCTCTCGAATATGCCTCTACGGTCCGGACGAGGTCGGGTTAGCTACCCAAACTATGTGGGAAGCCCCCTAGCTTCCTGGGGTGGACCAACAAGAGAAACCATGTCTCAGCTGGCCCAAGTTATTTTATAGGATATCTGCTAGGAGTGACCTGACAGACATATATGCATGTTTTCAAATGGTAAATCAGCTTGGGCCACCACTAGAAATGTTTGAAGCTAGGTAGATAAGAAAAGGGTACCCCATAAAATCCCACACGCGGTTAGGCACGCTCAGTCTTAAAACCAATACCCGGAACTCGGATCCTAGGTGACTCGAATGGAATAAAGCGTCGGGGCGGGATAGCCTAGACCTTCCATCCTTCGTCGAATATAGTCAACAATATAATAATCATATCATCTACAAAAATATAGTAATGTGATAGCCCAATCCAAGGAGTAACAGAAGGTAACAGTTGATAACATCCTAAATATGCATACTAAGCAGTGGCTGAGCAGCGAGCAATAGTAACAAAGCCGAAAAAGGTTTGCTGGGATGTGGAGGACATGGCTGTTTGGGTTATTTGACAGGCATGAATATAAAGTGGTAGGATCAATCAATCGTTCTATCCTACACCTAGGCGCGCGTGAGCTGAAAGTTATAAGCATGATATATGCTCGCCCTTACCTGATGAGAAGACGAACCGAAGGTGAAGTCGATCGCAAGCTCGCATCATCTCCGAGAGCTACCCGCAGAAGCACACAAGAAGGAAACACTGGAAAAGGCAATCGACGAGAAAACATCTATTACTATGAAGCAATCACAAGCAAGCACCAACAAGAAGGCAACACGATACAACGCACTACCGTCGAGAGCGGTTACTAACAGTTTAAGTGGAGTACTTTTCACACACGACGATACCGCACATTTAGAATGGTTCAAGTTGTTTAGCTACACAAGATGGGCAAAGGTTGTTAACATGGAATTTCACTCAAGCATGGCATATCACACAAACATTAGAAGAGGTGAAGCATAAGATAAACTATCTATGCTAGTCATTTTAAGTGAGGCAACACTCTAAACATGGCATACACTAAGTGCCCCAGGACAATTAAAGGATTTGTTACTGTTCTGCCCTAAACCATATTTTAGGTTGGTTAACAACAACAAACAATATCTTAAACACAAATTACACGAAAAACTAATCAAGTTACAAGTAAAGAACACTCCCAACGGAGTTACGGTTAAAAAGATACAAGCAAAACAAGTTTGGAACACCATCTGCCAACATTAGGAAGCACACTTTAGAGCAATGCATAAACAGGATAATGTATGCAAACATGCTCACAAATGATATGCAACTAAAGTAGACATGGCAGGCATGGCATGGCACAAGGAATCATGAAAATTGGCATCATGGTTCACTAGTTATAAGCAACACAAAAAGCTATAAAACATTACTGGTCAAGGACTTAGTGAAAATCAGGAAAACAGGGCAGAAACTGTTATTACCATGCCGTATAAACAGGGGTAAAACTATATGCAAAAGTGCAGCAACATGACATAGCAATATATGAGCATGGAGTAGGCATGATTGTGATCAGGTAGAAACAAGAATCATGGTCATAGGCATCACAGATCAAAAGATATTAAGCATGCCACATGGCATCAGAATGTTACAGACTTAGTGAAAAACAGAGGTGGCTGTCCAAAACTGCGGGATAGCAACTTTGGAGCAGAATATAACTATGACCAGGAATGCAAACATGACAATGCAATACATATAGTGGAAGTAGACATGTTGCTTAACAGTATGCAACAAGAATTAATAGCATAGGCCTCATGGATGTGTCACAATCATCAATCAAACTTGCAATAAAATAATAACAACAACACTTCACAGGAAGTAGCAGCAGTTAACAGTCTGTTGCCCACTTCAACACAAATTAACAACATCAAGATGGCCTCAAATAAAAATGCTCACAAAAGATGAAATGAAGTACACACAAAACTAAACAATTTTCCTTTTGGGCGCAACATCATCTGAGCTACCGTTTAATCGTTAATCGCAGCACAAAATTGAATCAGCAGCAGATTACACAGGGACTTCGCCAAAATAACAGGGAAATACGAAATGGAAAAAAAGTTGACCTCACGGGCCAAGGCCCATCTGGCCAGAATGGGCGCGGGAGGGGCGCCTGGCTCGGCCGTTGGGGCTGGCTGGGCCGGCCGGGTCTGGGGCGACCCACTTGGCGGTGGCTGGCTAGTTCGTCCCTCCTTGGTAGGTCAACCAGGGCGGCTCCGACGGCCGGCTGCGGCGCATGCCGCGAGCCTGCGCGGCGGTGCGAGGAGGAAGGGCCGGGGCGCAGCGGGTGGTGGTGGCCGGATCCAGACGGAGGGGCGACGACGGTGGCCTAGGGAGCGGGTGGCACGAGCTCGGGTTTCGGCCGAGCTGCGGCCACATCGGTGGGACCTGCGGGAGAAGAAGAGGTAAGGGAGGAGAAGAGAGGGCGAGGAGAGGGAGCGGGGCAGTCTGGCCTAGTGCCATCGGCGCTCTCGCCGGCGTTGGCCGGTTGCCGAAGGCGGCCGGTGACGGGCGGAGCGGAAGACCTCCACGGCTGGCGGCGGCGCGGTTGGAGCGACGAGGAGAGAGGAGACTGGGGAGCATATGGGTCGTTGGATCGGCCGATCCGATGGTCCAGATCGCCTGGGATTGATTTTTCAGATCTGATGGGCTAGGGTTGCAAAAATTGAGGCTATTTTGAGGGGGTGGCTGCAATTTTGGCTGAGGGGAAACCCTAGAAAGGGGTGGGAGAGTGGTGGTCTTTATATAGACCAGGTGGCTGGCAGTTTTCAAAAACATCCCTGGTTTTTCTTTCGCACGCGCGGTGTTTACGTTCCTGACCGCCGGGGGTTCCCAGGACCTCCGGTTCGGGTAAAACTTTGAACTACGCGATCTGCGCATCGAGCCGGCGGCGTTCACCTCGCGCTGCAACCGTTTCGAGAACACTTTCCGGCGCGCTATAAAAATATCCCGTTTACTTATTAAACGGGGTTTTTCGTTCCGTTGGCTGCGGCTAGTCTGGTGCGGGTTTTCACGACAGTGATCGGGTGAAACCCGGTGTCGCAAAGGTCGAGTGTCAGGGTGGCAAGGGTCGGTTTCCGTCCGGTACGAGATAAGAGGGGGAAAATAATTGCCGATCGATAAATCGGGTATGCAAACACTACAAACAAATCAGACAATCAAACAATTCACACCGAAAACAAAAATTTTAATTTTTATGAAATCTAGGTTGTTACAATACAACACCACCAACAAGGGATCTCGTCCCGAGATCCTAGACGATCGAGGGGGGGGTGGGAGAGAAAAGCGAGTCGACAATCTTCAACACCACCAACAAGGGGCTCTGCTCCGTGTCGAACGAAGATCTTCCGTCGAGATAAATTTCCGCAGAGAGATGGCACAGTCGGAGAACGAAACTATCGAGAGATCAAGAGGAAGAACGATAGTCCAAAGTGACGATCTAGGGAAGCATTCTCACTCAAATCGTGTGGATACTAGGCAAGAGGAAAGAAGTCAATAGACGACCAAAATGTTTACCCAGAGTCGGAACAACTAAAGGTACTACAGGATTTCCCACACCTGAGATCGGAATCGAGACAATACGCTGCGAGCAAGGCATTGTAACAATTTCGATACTCCACACTCTCGAGATCCTAAAGTTTGAAGGGGATAAGGCGAGAGTAAAACACTTACGACACTTGTCCTGACCAGAGCAAGGGTAAAGAGGAAAAAGAATCCTACTCTCTGATATCTAACTTAGTAACTACAAAATAGTTTTTGTCTAGACTCAACTTCGGCCAGAAAAGGGATCCTACGGTCGGTAAGGCTCTGATACCAAGTTTTCAGGCCCGATATGCAGTACTGCTCCAGATCTAGATGTTTCCATCCAGATCCGGGGATGAAGCACATATCGTTCCCACCGCGACATATGACAATGCCATATGCCCTGCATTTCCAACATGATATCACAACATTACAACTACATGGATTCAACATCTCATACAATCGGCATACAACTTCCTTAATACAATACATCAGAGGAAGATACCTGTCTAAGTACAGACTACATTCAAATTCCTAGTGGCAAAGGTAAAACACACTATCTCGTAACCACACGGGTCCAGGCTCTCCGCCGGGATCCACCTAACTAGTCGTCGTCGAGTCTCCACAAAGGCGTCCAGAAGAAGAGACAAGGTAGTAATCAACTGCAGCGGCCTATCAGGCAAAACATAAAAGGGAAAAGAAAAGAAAGGGGTGAGAATATATCAAAAGTCTTGTAACTAACTTCTCACGGTAAGAAGGGGGTAGTAGTGAGGTTGCAGACGCACTAGCAATATATGAGTGGCTAATGGTCTATTTTAGAGTAAGATGAGAACCAAGCATTCGATGAGGAACCGCCTCCAACAAGTCTTTCTATCAACTACTTACGCAAACATAACACCTATCCTATGCTTGTCCTCCCCTTCGAATCCCGACGAAGAAGAAGCAGTCAAGGCACACACACATTGATCAAGTTATTAAATATGATTCAGTTGATGTTATCTATGAACCAGATGTAGGTTCCAAATCATCCATAACCGTGGACACGGCTTCTCGAAAAGATTTAACCCTGCAGGGGTGTACCAACTTCCCATTACAAGGCTCCGCACGCACGCCCATCTCTCTCAGTTTCTACCCATCACAGGCAGCCATTTTATGATTTAGTCCCTGGAGATCCGAAACGACAGGTCCCTCTAGCTAACAACGAACAAATCCGGGTGGCCCCTGGTGAGTCGACATGCAACTCAAAAGCCGGCCGCACTCTCGAATTGGCCTCTACCGTCTAGACGAGGTCGGGTTAGCTACCCAAACTATGTGGGCAGCCCCCTAGCTTCATGGGGTGGACCAACAAGAGAAACCATGTCTCAGCTGGCCCAAGTTATTTTAAAGTATCTACTAGGAGCGACCCGACAGACATATATGCATGTTTTCAAATGGTAAATCAACTTGGGACACCACTAGAATGGAACAAAGCGTCGGGGCGGGATAGCCTAGACCTTCCATCCTTCGTCGAATATAGTCAACATTATAATAATCATATCATCCACAACAATATAATAATGTGATAGCCCAATCCAAGGTAACAGAACGTAACAGTTGATGACATCCTAAGCATGCATACTAAGAAGTGGCTGAGCAGCGAGCAATAGTAACATAGCCGAACAAGGTTTGCTGGGATGTGGAGGACATGGCTGTTTGGGTTATTTGAGAGGCATGAATATAAAGTGGTAGGATCAAGCAATTGTTCTATCCTACACCTAGGAGCGAGTGAGCTAAAAGTTATAAGCATGATATATGCTCCCCCTTACCTGATGAGAAGACGAACCGAAGGTGAAGTCGATCACAAGTTTGCATCGTCTCCGAGAGGTACCCGCGGAAGAACACAAGAAGGAAATACTGGAAAAGGCAATCGACGAGCAAACATCTATTACTACAAAGAAATCACGAGCAAGCACCAACAAGAAGGCAACACGAGACAACGCACTACCGTCGAGAGCGGTTACTGACAGGTTAAGTGGAGTACTAATCACACATGACAATACCGCACATTTAGAATTGTTCAAGTTGTTTAGCTACACAAGATGGGAAAAGGTTGTTAACATGGCATCTCACTCAAGCATGGCATATCACACAAACATTACAAGAGGTGAAGCATAAGATAAACTATCTATGCTAGTCATTTTATGTGAGGCAACACCCTAAACATGGCATACACTAAGTGCCCCACGATAATTAAAGGATTTGGAACTGTTCTGCCCTAAACCATATTTTAGGTTGGTTCACAACAACAAACAATAGCATAAACAAAAAGTACACGAAAAACTAATCAAGTTACATGTCAAGAACACTCCAAACGGAGTTACGGTTAAAAAGATACAAGCAAAACAAGTTTGGAACACCATCTTCCAACATTAGGAAGCACACTTTAGAGCAATGCATATGTCACAACCCAAGTTTAGGTATGTGCTAGGGTTAGCTTGGACTTTGAATCATGTGAAAATTTTCAAAAGAAATTGAAATGGGAAAAAGAAAAGCACTAATTGAATGTAATTCAAATGGCGAGACAAAAATTTCTTCCAAAAATTCCTCTATTATTTTTGAAAAGTCTTATAAATATGCATGATCACATATAAAGTGAAGTGGGTCCCACTGCATGCACCAAGATTTTTCAAAAATTCCAAATAGGGCTTGGAAATTATTTAATACCCCAATTTGAATTGAAATTCAAATTATTTGAATTTCAAAAATCTTCAAAACTTGCGAGTGGCTAGTTATATGCCATGTAAGTCCAAATTAACATTTTGGGGATTTTATAAAATGCTCTGGTATTTATTTTTACCACAGCAAAACAAATGCCAGAAGAAAAATAGAAAAAGCAAACCGAGCCCACTTACCTGGGCCTCGGGCCCAACTTACCTTCCACGTCCCAGCCCACCCGGCGCCCTTGTCGTCTTCCCCGGGCACGAGCACACAGTTGCGTGCCCGGCATGCCATGGACGCCAAGGCCACTCAGCTTCTCCCCTAGCCCTATACTCTCGCCACGACGATGCACAGAACCCTGCAAGCCTTTCCCTCCTCTCGCCTCTCTCTGCCTCGCCTTCATTGGCCGAAATCTCGCGCCACCCGAGCGCACCGAAGAGCACCGCCACGCGCTGCCGTGGCCAACGACCTCTTTTGCTGGTGCGCGCGCTTTTGCTGCGTCTTCTGGTGGTTGCGGCGCCCCTAACCATGCCCTGGGTCGCCATCCAGGGGCACGCCGCCACGGTTGGCACCGGAAACCTCAACGCCGACGAGGCCAACGTGGCAGGTGGTTAAGGGGTTAATCCCCCCCCCCCCCCGCCCTAATTAACCCCTAGGGCCATTGCCAGGTGGGACCCCTGGCCCCCTAACCCCTCTGTTAATTTAACAGAGAGGGATTAGCCCCCTGTGAAACTGACCACAGGGCCCCACCAGTTAGCCCCCCCACTTGACGTCATGATGACGCAATGCTGACTCAGTAAATAGAAATATATTAAAAGAATTACAAAAAAGACAAAAAATACATTAAACTTTGAAAATTCATAGAATATTCATTATAACTCAAAATCTAACATATAATATATGAAAAATTATCAGAAAAATGAAAGGATTATGAATATGCAAGTTTTTTTTATGTTTGACCATTTTAAAATGGGTAAAAAGTGACAAAGATGAATCTGGCATAATTTGAAATTGAATTTGGAGTTTGAATTTGCAAATTATTTGCAATACACTTCAATTAAATTGAATGTGGCACAAACCAGTACCCTATACTTCATGTCACAACAATATTATGTGTTTGTGCATTAAATTTCGAAGTTTCCCCTTTTGTTGATGATTGCCTCCGATAACAGACTTTCCGAGACGGTGATCTCCCTCGAAGAAGAAGAAGTCCGTTAAACCCGTGTATCGTCAGCAAGGAAAGCAAAACCCATTGATCATGTCTATAAAATCTCACTTCCCTCTCAGTCTCGCTTATGCATGTTTAGGAGATCACCGAGATACGTTCTTCCGCATAGTTGAACCCATTCCTATGGATGACCTATCATTTTGTCACCGTATTAAGCAAACCACAATCCTAGCATATATAGGAGTTGAATGAGGAGCATGTGGCCCCTACAACTGTTACTTCTTATTGTTGCTTAGTGGATCAATGACGTGACTTTGATTGTGAGTCGGGATGGAAGTTCATATTGTTGCTGATGTTAACGTGTTGGTGAATCCACCCTAAAAAAAGCTGAACGATGAGAGGCTGTGTAGGAGTACACAGTGGGTTGTCTCGTTGAACACTGCCCTAGGCCCCTAGTTCCTGTTTTGTGATCCAAGAAAAAGAGTATGACCACATGTAGGGTTTATGGGAGCCCCGTTTGGCCTCTTTACTTACCCGATCCAGTCCAGGAGTCACACTAGATTAGGGCTTTTCATTAGGCATGTGCATAGAAAAATAATGAAGAAAAGGTTGCATCATATAGATATGTGGGTGGACCCGTGAGGCAGTAAAACCATCTGACAGAGGCGGCGTCTCGGTCCCTTGAATTATCTAAGTCCGTTTCGTTGAACCGGCCGGACTCTCGAGCGGTGTCAAACTCAGGTAGTCGACTCCTGGATTAGAGAAGGTGATGTGAGGGTAGTGCCTTGGTGTCCATCCACGTCCGCCACCCGCTTGAAGGTGATGACACGCGTGTGAAGATGGACACCCCTGTAGGGTAATGAACTATTCAAATAGTCATGTCCGCGGTTATGGACTACTGGGAGACCTCTACTTGATCATTAGACAACTTGAATGCATACTTATAAAACTCCCAAGATAAGCGTGAGTGCTATGGTGGTCTTACTCGTGGGGAAGTCGAGGAAGTAACCATAGTGGTGTATTGTTTGGAGACTTGGTAGCGGACTCGTGTACGCTTCTTACCTCAAGTCCGGTACTCGTAGTTCAGGACTAGCCAAGTCAAAGATGGCACTTCTGCATGTTGAACCCCACCTCCTTTACCTTGAAACTTGAGCATGAGTAGTATAGTCTGATGTAAGTCTTGCTGAATACGACTTTGTACTCACGTTTGCTTATTTATGTTTTTAGATGAGAACCCGGACCCCCGATGGAGTCACCGACGTGAAGCTCGACGTTGAACTTTGTAGTATATTTCCAGACAACAGTCTGTTCCCTCGTGGAAGGGCATGTTTGTTGTACAAGGCTTCTCTAATCCATTTGTTAATCTTGTCCGTACTCAGACCTAATTTTCTTCCGTTGTACGATGTAATGTTGATCACAGCCATGTGATCTTTGTATGCTCTATGTGTAATTCAATTAAGAAGTACTTTGTAGAGTTATGTGATGACACCTGCTGTTCATAATAGACATGTGTGCTGCGTGTATGTTTATAACATGCATGTCTTGGTATGGGTTTTTGAGACCTTAGTTGTGATCTGGTTGGCGGTCTTTTATACACCAAGTGGCCCTTAGATGTGCACAGCTTGGCGCATCGCGATGCGATTGCTCGTGACTCTGTCACGTGCATACTTTGTTGTATGATCGAGCCCTCCCTAGACCCCGACTAAGTGATCGGGTTGGAGTCTGTTTATGTAAGAGTTAGGATTCAATTGATAATATGGTTAAGGCGACTTGTCTATGAGTATGTGATTTCACCACCCATAAGCATTTAGACTTGTGAGCGGATGATGAGGACCCATCTCAGTTGATCATCCGGCCTGGATGGGATGCCCCTAACGTTCGATGCTTTCCAGGAGTGATCTGTGCTTGGCCTTGTCTGCTTAGGCAAGTGGGTACGGCTCTCGGCTCTCCATATGATGGCATAGTGACTGGCATTACATATGCAAACTCCAGGTCCCGACGGACTTGGTATCAGAGCAAGACTGTCTATAGGATTGTCAAACCCTTGGTCGAAGTCGAGTCTAGCATTCTATAGTTATATAGTTCCTTGGGTATAAGGGAACAACGTAAGGCTTCTTTTTTTCCTTACCCTCATCGATATGAGTTCTGAGTCACCTCATATTTTCTACGGGAAGATAGGACTAGGCTCATCTATGTATTACTAGGACATCTCGTTGATTGCTTTTTTGTAGCCGTAGGAATGTCGTGGTCATCCTGTTGTTGAGTTCCTAGAGGAAGTTCTGTCCAACCGCCTCAAGGTTGTTTCATTTTCCATTCCGGTGTAGCCGTTATGCTGCCCGAATTATCTCGTGTTTCTACGAATCATTGCCTTTGCATTATAGTCTTCTCCGCCTTAAATCATGTCCTCTTATCTTTGATTCCATCGTACAACCTGTTCTGATTGTTGATTTTTATCACACAGGATGTCAGGTGGAACTCATAGTGTTGTTCGTCGCAATCAAGACCGTGATCGGAATCGAAGTAATGATGAACCTCGCCAACCGCATTATGCGTCGGAAATCCTGATGGAAGCTGAGCGGAATCGACGTGATCAAACACGCCTTTTGGAGCTCATCGAGGAGAATACCGCTCGTCAGCGCAATGTGGTTGTCAGCATTCAGGACTTCATCCTCCTCAAACCACCGGTATTCCGATGTCCTTCTGAGCCCCTTGAAGCCGATGATTGGCTCCGTTCCATCGAGCGTAAGCTTGACACGACACATGTTGCTCCCTATGATCGAGTTATATTCGCGGCATACTTTCTGGAAGATACTGCTGCTTGATGGTGGGAAAACTATGTTGCAATGCATCCTGATGGTCACATAGTGAAATGGCAGCAATTTTGTGATGCCGTCCGAGGGTACCACATTCTGGATGGGATGATGGAAAGAAAGAAGGAAGAGTTCTACAACCTGACTCAAGGAGAGATGTCGATTCATGATTATGTGACGGAGTTCAACCGTCTTGCTTGTTATGCCCAAGATGAGATCACAAACGTTACCAGAAAGCACGCAAGGTTCCGCAAGGGACTTAGCCCCATCCTTCGTCATGATCTCAACCTCCTTGAATTTGCTACATTTGAGGATTTAGTCAACGGATCCTTTAGGGCTGAGCATGGCAATGAAGTGTTCGAAGAGTCTCGCAAGCATGCTCTTGACCTTGCTCCTTCTTCATGTTCGGCCCCTCAGAAACGCCGAATATGGATCCCAACTAGTGTCATACCTCAAAACTTTCTTCAGAGGCCACCATCCAATATATGTCATCCACCTCAACACATTGTTCCTCCCAGGAATGATGGTGTGCAATCAAGTAATCCTGCTCACAGCAATTCAGGCAGGGTGAGTTTCAAGTGTGGTCTGTTAGGCCATTAATTTCGTCAATGCCCTCAGGTCTTGATGACACCACGTCATTCTTGACATAGGCCTCCACAGAAATCAACCACCATAACCTTTCCAGCAAAACTTTCAGTCACAGGTAGTGGATATGTGAATCACATCTCAGTTGAGGAAACCATTGCTACTTCTGACGTCATCCTTGGTACACTCCCAGTCAATCATGTTCCCGCCTCCGTTCTTTTTTTTCCAGGAGCTTATCATTCATTCATGTCGGAGAGTTATGCACTTCGGCATGAATTCCCTTTTTAAGAAATGTTTTCTCCAATGATAATTCAAACTCCTGGTTCAAAGTGGAAAACTAATAGAGTAAGCCATGGCAATCAAATTGCAATTGAGGGTTTAGTATTCCTTACTTCTCTTATATCCCTCTAGTCTTCAGACATTGATGTCATCCTAGGCATGGATTGGTTATCAAGACAGAATGCTGTCCTTGATTGTAAAGCCAAGTCAGTTAAACTCACCCATCCTTCAGGCCAGACAATTGACTACACATCACCCAGCTCTAGAATCCAGATGCATACTTTGAATGTGCTTCCCCTTCCTGAACTTGAAGATATTCCGGTGGTTCGTGACTTCCCGGATGTCTTTGTTGAAGAGCTACCGGGCATGCCACCCGGAAGATGTGTAGAATTCATAGTGGATCTTATACCAGGCACAACCCCAATTTCCAGACGCCCATAAAGAATGGCCCCACATGAGTTAGCTGAGCTAAAAACCCTACTTGATGCTTCGTTGGCAAAAGGATTCATCCGCCCTAGCTCACGGCCATGGGGTTGCCCCGTTCTGTTCGTAACGAAGAAAGATGGAACAGAAAGGATGTGCATAGACTATCTCCCGCTAAATCTAGCGACGATAAAGAAGAAGTACCCACTGCCCAGGATCAATGATCTTTATGATCAACTTGCTGGATCCTCTGTCTTCTCCAAGATGGATTTGAGATTAGGCTATCATCAAATCAAAATCCGAAACGAGGACATTCCCAAGAGGACTTTCACTACTCGATATGGTCTTTACGAGTACACCGTCATGTCCTTCGGTTTAACCAATGCCCTCGCCACATTCTCGCTCTTGATGAATTCGATCTTCATGGAGTACTTGGATTAATTTGTTTTAGTTTATCTGGATGAAATTCTCATCTACTCAAAGAACGAAGAAGAGCACGCAGAACATCTTAGGTTTGTACTGATGAAACTTCGAGAGCATCGCCTTTATGCCAAGTTCTCTAAGTGCGAATTTTGGCTACCAGAAGTGACCTACTTAGGCCACGTGATTTCTGCGAAAGGTATTGCTGTCAATCCCAAGAGAGTTCAGGCCGTCCTTGACTGGACTCCACCTGAAACGGTTAAGCAAGTCAGGAGTTTTCTCGGCCTATCAAGCTATTTCCGCCGCTTCGTTGAGAACTTCTCCCAAGTTGCAAAGCCTCTAACTGAACTCCTCAAGAAAGATAAGAAGTTCGAATGGACCCCCAAGTGCGAGGAAAGCTTTCAAGAGCTAAAAACAAGATTGACTTCTGCACCCGTACTTGCACCTCCAGACACCAAAAGGGATTTCGATATCTACTATGACGCTTCACGGCAAGGGTTAGGATGCATACTTATGCAAGATTGACATGTGGTAGCTTATGATTCACGGCAACTGCGTCCACATGAAGAGAACTATCCAACCCATGATCTTGAACTCGCTGTAGTAGTTCATGCCCTGAAGACATGGCGACATTACCTCCTTGGTAATCACTTCAAGATCTATTCTGATCACCAAAGCCTCCAATACATATTCACCCAGGCATATCTTAATCTCAGGCAAAGACGCTGGATAGAGTAGATGAAAGATTACGACGTAGGAATCTCATATACCCTAGGCAAGGCCAATGTCTTGGCTGATGCACTAAGTCGTAAGTCGTATTGTAACAACCTCATGTTACAACAGTATCAACCACTTCTTCATGAGGAATTTTGCAAGCTCAATCTTGATATTGTTCCTCATGGCTTCCTTTCTACCTTGGTGGCAAAACCAACCCTTGAGGATCAAATCATAGCCGCCTAGAAACAAGATAGTGGTGTTCGAGAGATCAAGGAGAACATTGTTAGCGGAGTTGCTAAATGTTTCTCTGCAAATGATCAAGGAACGATATTCTTTGAAAATCGTTTAGTAGTTCCTGAGATTAAGGACCTAAGGCAGCTGATCCTTAAGGAGGCTCATGACACACCCCTCTCGATTCATCCCGGTAGCACAAAAATGTACCGTGATCTACGCCAGAGATTTGTGTGGACCCGGATGAAGAGAGACATTGCTCAATTTGTTACCGAATGTGATGTTTGTCGTCGCATTAAGGAAGAACATCAAAGACCTGCTGGTACTCTTCAACCATTGTCTATTCCCGAGTGGAAATGGGACAAAGTTGGTATGGAATTCATCACCGGCTTTCCAAAAACCCAAAAAGGAAATGATTCCATCTTCGTTGTCATTGACCGACTTTCCAAAGTTGCTCCTTTCCTTCCTGTTCGCGAGTCTATTACTGCGAGTCAGTTAGCGGACTTGTATGTCTCTAGAATCGTGTCTCTTCACGGTGTTCCTTTGGAAATAAATTTTGATCGTGGTAGCCTTTTCACCTCTTTTCAAAATGCTATGGGAAATCATCTCTCCTTTATTACAGCTTGCCATCCTCAGTCTAGCGGTCAAGTTGAAAGGGTTAATCATATTCTCAAAGACATGCTCAGAGCTTGTGTTATCTCTTTCGGAAAGAATTGAGAGAAATCTCTTCCATTTGCCGAATTTTCTTATAACAATAGTTTTCAATCCAGTCTGAACATTGCTCCTTTTGAACTCCTCTATGGACGAAGATGTCGCACACCCCTAAACTGGTCAGAAACTGGTGAAAGACAATTTTTTGGACCGGATATGATCAAGGAAGCGGAAGATAAAGTTCGCATCATTCGTGATCAATTGAAACCCGCTCAGTCTCGTCACAAAAGCTACTATGATTGTCATCATAGGGAAGAAAGCTACAATCTGGATGAAAAGGCTTACCTCCGAGTTACTCCTCTGAAGGGAACCCAACGCTTCGGTATCAAAGCCAAGTTGGCCCCACGTTACATCGGACCTTTTCGCATTATTGCTAAACGTGGAGAAGTTGCCTACCAACTTGATCTACCCCCGCACCTTTCCCGAGTACATGATGTATTCCATGTGTCACAACTCAGGCATTGCTTCAAAGACCCCATCCGCGAAGTCGAGCATGAAACGCTTGATCTCTAAGATGACCATTCCTATCGAGAGTACCCCGTTCATATTCTTGATTCCGCAGAGCGTGTCACACGTCGGCAGAAGATCAAGTTTCTCAAAGTGCAATGGTCACATCACTCCGAGAAAGAAGCAACATGGGAAAGAAAAGACCGCCTCCGTGCCGAGTACCCCACCTTCCTCCCGACGACTTCTGAATCTCGGGACGAGATTCTTTTGAGTGGGGGCGAGTTGTCACAACCCAAGTTTAGGTATGTGCTAGGGTTATCTTGGACTTTGCATCATGTGAAAAAATTCAAAAGAAATTGAAATGGGAAAAAGAAAAGCACTAATTGAATGTAATTCAAATGGCCAGACAAAAATTTCTTCCAAAAATTCCTCTGTTATTTTTGAAAAGTCTTATAAATATGCATAATCACATATAAAGTGAAGTGGGTCCCACTGCATGCACCAAGATTTTTCAAAAATTCCAAATAGGGCTTGGAAATTAATTAATACCCCAATTTGAATTGAAATTAAAATTATTTGAATTTCAAAAATCTTCAAAACTTGGGAGTGGCTAGTTATATGCCATGTAAGTCCAAATTAACATTTTGGGGATTTTATAAAATGCTCTGGTATTTAGTTTTACCACAGCAAAACAAATGCCAGAAGAAAAACTGAAGAAAAATAGAAAAAGGAAACCGAGCCCACTTACCTGGGCCTCGGGCCCAACTTACCTTCCATGGCCCAGCCCACCCGGCGCCCTTGTCGTCTTCCCCGGGCACGAGCACACAGCTGCGTGCCCGGCATGCCATGGCCGCCAAGGCCACGCAGCTGCTCCCCTAGCCCTATCCCCTCGCCACGACGACACCCAGAGCCCCGCAAGCCTTTCCCACCTCTTGCCTCTCTCTGCCACGCCTTCATTGGCCGAAATCTCGCGCCACCCGAGCGCACCGGAGAGCGCCACCGCGCGCTGCCGTGGCCAACGGCCTCTTCTCGCCGCACCGTAGTGCCCCTCAAGCTCGCCGTCGTCCTCTTCGTCTCCTACTCGAAGGAATCGAGCGTGGAAGCAACGTAGACGGCGCCCCCTTCGCCGTGTCAACGCCGGCCGCCGTGGAGATCGACGTCGATTGCATCGCCGTGCAGCCGTCTCCGACCTCTCCGTTCCCTCCGCTAGAATCAGGGTGAGCGCGCGCCTGTTTTTCCCTGGCCCGAGCTCAATTCCGTGCCCCGTAGCCGATTCTCCATCGAGCCCGACTCTGGCAGCCGCTCCAGTCACTCGCCGCCATCGTCCTAGCCCACGCCAGTGGCACCCGCATTGCCAGGGAGGTGCGCACGCGTGTGCTGCGTCTTCTTGTGCCGCCATCACGGTTGGCACCGGCTACCTCAACGCCGGCGAGGCCAATGTGGCAGGTGGTTAAGGGGTTAATCCCCCCCTAATTAACCCATAGGGCCACTGCCAGGTGGGCCCCCTGGCCCCCTAACCCCTCTGTTAATTTAACAGAGAGGGATTAGCCCCCTGTGACACTGACCACAGGGCCCCACCAGTCAGCTCCCCCTTGACGTCATGATGACGCAATGCGGACTCAGTAAATATAAATTGATTAAAAGAATTACAAAAAGACAAAAAATACATTAAACTTTGAAAATTCATAGAATATTCGTTATAACTACAAATTTAACATATAATATATGATAAATTATCAGAAAAATGCAAGGGTTATGAATATGCAACTTGTTTTTATGTTTGACCATTTTAAAATGGGTGAACGGTGACAAAGATGCATCTGGCATAATTTGAATTGAATTTGGAGTTTGAATTTGCAAATTCTTTGCAATACATTTCAATTAAATTGAATGTGCCACAAACCAGTACCCTATACTTCATGTCACAACAATATCATGTGATTGTGCATTTACTTTCGAAGTTGCCCCCTTTTTGATGATTGCCTCCGATAACACACTTTCCGAGACGGTGATCACCCCCGAAGAAGAAGTCCGTTAAACCTGTGTATCCTCAGCAAGGCAAGAAACCCCATTGATTATGTCTGTAAAATCCCACTTCCCTCTGAGTCTCTCTTATGCATGTTTAGGAGATCACCGAGATACGTTCTTCCGCATAATTGAACCCATTCCGATGCATGACCTATCATTTTGTCACCGTATTAAGCAAACAACAATCCTAGCAGATATAGGAGTTGAATCATGAGCATGTGGTCCCTACAATTTTTACTGCTTATTGCTGCTTAGTGGTTCAATGAGGTTACTTTGATTGTTAGTCGGGATGGAAGTTCATATTGTTGCTGATGTTAACGTGTTGTGGAATCCACCCTAAACAAAGCTGAACGATGAGAGGCTATGTAGGAGTACACAGTGGGTTGTCTCGTTGAACACTGCCCTAGTCCCCGAATTCCTGTTTTGTGATCCAAGACAAAGAGTATGACCACATGTAGGGTTTATGGGAGCCCCGTTTGGCCTCTTTACTAGCCCGATCCAGTCTAGGAGTCACACTAGATTCGGGCTTTCCATTTGGCATGTGCATAGAAAAAGAATGAAGAAATGGTTGCATCATATAGATATGTGGGTTGACCTGTGAGGCAGTAAAACCATCTGACCAATGTGGCGTCTTGGTCCCTTGCATTACCTGATTTCGTTTCATTGAACCGACCGGACTCTTGAGCGGTGTCAATTTCAGGTAGTCGACTCCTTGATTAGAGAAGGTGATGTGAGGGTAGTGCCTTGGTGTCCATCCACGTCCGCCAGTCGCTTGAAGGGTGAAAAGAACAAGGCGATAAGTGATGACACGCGTATGAAGATGTACACCCCTGCAGGGTAATGAACTATTCGAATAGCCATGTCCGCGGTTATGGACTACTTGGAGACCTCTACTTGATCATTAGACAACTTGAATGGGTACTTATAAAACTCGCAAGATAAGCGTGAGTGCTATGGTGGGCTTCCTCGTGGTAAAGTCGAGGAAGTAACCATAGTGGTGTATTTTTTGGAGACTTGGTAGTGGACTCGTGTACGCTTCTTACCTCAAGTCTGGTACTCGTAGTTCAGGACTAGCCAAGTCAAAGATGGCACTTCTGCATGTTGAATCCCACCTCCTTTACCTTGAAACTTGAGCATGAGTAGTATAGTCTGATGTAAGTCTTGCTGAGTACGACTTTGTACTCACGTTTGCTTATTTACGTTTTTAGATGAGAACCCGGACCCCTGATGGAGTCACCGACCTGAAGCTCGACGTTGACCTTTGTAGTATAGTTCCAGACAGCAGTCTGGTCCCTCATGGAAGGGCATGTTTGTTGTACAAGGCTTCTCTAAGCCATTTTTTAATCTTGTCTGTACTCAGACCTAATTTTCTTCCGTTGTACGATGTAATGTTGATCACAGCCATGTGATCTTTGTATGCTCTATGTGAAAGTCAATAAAGAAGTACTTTGTAGAGTTATGTGATGATACCTGCTGTTCATACTAGACATGTGTGCTACATGTATGTTTATAACATGCATGTCTTGGTATGGGTTTTGGAGACCTTAGTTGCGATCTGTCTGGCGGTCTTTTATACACCAAGTGGCCCTTAGATGTGCGCAACTTGGGGCATTGCGATGCGATTTCTCGTGACTCTGTCACGTGCACACTTTGTTGTATGATCGAGCCCGCCCTAGACCCCGACTAAGTGATCGGGATGGAGTCTATTTATGTAAGAGTTAGGATTGAATCGATAATATGGTTGACGCGACTTGTCTGTGAGTATGGAATTTCACCACCCATAAGCATTTATACTTGTGAGCGGATGATGAAAACCCATCTCAGTTGATCATCCGGCCTGGATGGGATGCCCCTCACGTTCGATGCATTCCGAGAGTGATCTGTGCTTCGCCTTGTTTGCTTAGACAAGTGGGTACGGCTCTCGGCTCTCCATATGATTGCATCATGACTGGAATTACATATGCAAACCCCAGGTCCCGACGGCATAAACAGGATAATATATGCAAACATGCTCTCAAATGATATGCAACTAAAGTAGACATGGCAGGCATGGCATGGCACACGGAATCATGCAAATAGGCATAATGGTTCACTAGTTATAAGAAACACAAAAAGCTATAAAACATTACTGGTTAAGGACTTAGTGAAAATCAGGAAAACAGGGAAGAAACTGTTATTATCATGTTGTATAAACAGGGGTAAAGCTATATGCAAAAGTGCAGCAACATGACATAGAAATATATGAGCATGGGGTAGGCATGATGTTGATCAGGTACAAACAAGAATCATGGTCATAGGCATCACAGATCAAAAGATATTAAGCATGCAACATGGCATCGGAAAGTTACAGACAGTGAAAAATAGAGGTGGCTGTCAAAAACAGCAGAATAGCAACTTTGGAGCTGAATATAACTATGACCAGGAATGCAAGCATGACAATGCAATACATATAGTGGAAGTAGACATGATGCTTAACAATATGCAACAAGAATTAATAGCATAGGCCTCATGGATGTGTCACAATCATCAATCAAACTTGCAATAAAATAATAGCAGCAACACTTAACAGGAAGTAGCAGCAGTTAACAGTTTGATGCCCACTTCAACACAGATTAACAACATCGAGATATCCTCAAATCAAAATTCTCACAAAATATGAACTGAAGTACACACAAAACTAAACAATTTTCCTTTTGCGCGCAACATCATCTGAGCTACCGTTTAATCGTTAATCGTAGCACAAAATTGAATCAGCAGCAGAGTACAAAGGGACTTCGCCAAAATAACAGGGAAATACGAAAAAGAAAAAAAGTTAGACCTCACGGGCCAATGCCCATTTGGCCGGAACAGGCGCGGGAGGGGCGGCTGGGCTGCTGGCGCCTGGCTGGGGAGGCCCACGAGGCGATGGCCGGCTGGCTCGTCCCTCCTAGGCGAGGCCGACCAGGGCGGCTCGGGCGGCCGGTTGTGGCGCACACCCGCGAGCCTGCGCGGCGGCGCGAGGAGGCAGGGCCGGGGCGCAGCGGATCCAGGCGGAGGGGCGATAGCGGCGGCCTCGGGCGCGAGCTCGGGCTCAGGCCGAGCTGCGGCCACAACAGAGGGACCTGTGGGAGAAGAAGAGGTAAGGGAGGAGAAGAGAGGGAGTGGGGCGGCCTGGCCTGGTGCCGGCAGCGCTCTCGCCGGCGTCGGGCGGTTGCTGGAGGTGGCCGGTGACGGGCGGCGCGGAAGACCTCCACGGCTGGCGGCGGCGCGGTTGGAGCGACGAGGAGAGAGGAGGCTGGGGCGCATCTGGGCCGTTGGATCGGCCGTTTCGACGGTCCAGATCGCCTGGGATTGACATTTCAGATCTGATGGGCTAGGGTTGGGAAAATTGAGGCTATTGTGAGGGGGTGGATGCAATTTTGGCTTAGGGGAAACCCTAGAAAGGGGTGGGAGAGTGGTGGTCTTTTTATAGCCCAGGTGGCTGGCAGTTTGCAAAAACATCCCCGATTTTTCTCTCGCGCGCGCGGTGTTTACGTTCCTGACCGCCGGGGGTCCGCAGGACCTCCGATTCGGGTAAAACTTCGAACTGCGCAATCAGCGCATCGAGCCGGCGGCGTTCACCTCGCGCTAGGACCGATTCAAGAAAACTTTCCGGCGCGCTATAAAAATATCCCGTTTATTAAACGGGGTTTTTCGTTCCGTTGGCTGCGGCTAGTCTGGTGAGGGTTTTCGCGAGAGTGATCGGGTGAAACCCGGTGTCGCAAAGGTCGAGTGTCAGGGTGGCAAGGGTCGGTCTCCGTCCGGTACGAGATAAGAGGGGGTAAATAATCGCCGATCGATAAATCGGGGATGCGAACACCGCAAACAAATCAGACAATCAAATAATTCACACCGAAAACAAAATTTTTATTTTTTATGAAATCCGGGCTGTTACAAAAAACTACTCTTCCAGGCATTCAAGCAATTCATCACAACATCGATCATCATCCAGAAACTCTTCAGCGAAAGATAACTGTTTTCACATGTGCAAGAAGCCAGGTCACTTCATTGCTGATTGTCCTCTCTGGGAAATTGAACATAGATCAAATCATTCTCACAGAAACTCGTCAAGCAAGTTTCATAGATCGAGAAAAAACTATGAGTCAAAGAGATATGATTCAAAGTCCAGAAAAGACAAGAAAGATGATTCTGATGATGACTAGAAGAAGAAGTACCAAAAGAATCGAGACAGTTCTTCCTCGAAATCACATTCCTCTCGACGCAAGAATTATCACCATGCCAAGGCCTATCTGGGTAAAGAGATGAACTCTGAAGATGAAGCCTCTGGGATTGAAGCTGAATCAAACTCAAGATCTGGTTCTGGTTCTGAGTTTGATGGTGTTGCTGGTCTATCATTTGCTTCGAACAAGGCATCGAGTTCATTCTTCACCAACCAAAGCAGTGAAGATGAAACTCCAGCTTACTGCTTTATGGCCAAGGAAAAGGTATCCTCTTCTAACAATTCATATGATACTTCTGATGGATCTGCTTATGAAAGTCACTCTAGGATAAGCTATGCCAAACTTGCTAAAATTTCTTCTATCCAACAAGATGAACTTGATTCTCTGAGTGAAACTATTCAAAAATCTGAGACCTTGTTGATCGATGAGATTGAGAAAGGTCAAACTTTGACAAATGAGCATGCTGCTCTGAAGTAAAAGTATGATGAACTTTCCTCTCGGCATGATATTCTCTAAGTGGACTACGAGAAGCTAACCTATGAATTCATGCAAAGGAAAATGGCTCTCGAGAAACTGAGAGAGGCTCATGAAGAATTGGAGAATGTCAATCTCACTCTCATTGTTCAACAGGGCTCAGAATCTAAAAATAAATCTACTTCACCTTGCTTAATTTGTTTGGAACAAAGTAAAACTAAGTCTATTTCTAAGCAATCGAAAGGAAAGGAACCTATTGTCATTGATGATACTAACCCCTCGGTCGAGGAAAACTCTTCTGTTACCGAGGAACTCCTCAGGTTGAAAGATTTATTTGATACAAGTATGTTCAAAAGTGTTTAGGGACACCAGTACCTATGTGATATCCTAAAGAAGGCCCTTCTTCATACTCTGATGGAACCTACTGGGAGCTCGAGCAGTATCCTAAAACTTTTCTGGGTTCTTGCGAAAGAAAAGCCCATTGATATTCCTAACCTTTCAGGTTTCAACTGCAAAATTGATAAGGCTATTGTTGATGAATCATTTGATTCTTACTACAAGCTTATCAAAGATCAGGAAGGAAAAATTTCTACTAAATTCGTTGGTACTCCTCCAAAGAATGTTTCTATAAGAGAGAGATTTGGGTTCACAAATCTCTCGTAGAAAAACTGCCCCTAACCATTCTATGCAGGGAAAATCTACCGTACCATCGAGACACTAATATTCTCTCGAGCATAGAAATGAACCTCTGGTGCCTGCATCAAATGTTCCCCATAAGGAATACTATCGAGTAGATAGAAATGTTTATCGTCATCGTGATAATAACGACAAAATTGCTTTTACCTACCAGTACTCTAACCCCTCTCCGAGGAATTAGGTTTATGGTGTGCTTGATGGCCCCCCTCGCCAATATGATCTTGTTCGGTATAATACCGCTGCTTCATCTAGCACTTCCAGGCCATCTCAGTCACCTGATCGTTTGTGTGTGGTTGCACTAATCATATGACCGGGGACAAAGATTTGTTCACCTAAGAAAAACTTACTGAATCTTCTTAGAGATATATTACCTTCGGTGACAACAACAAAGGAAAAGTACTTGGTTTTGGTAAGGTTTCTATATCGAAGGATAAGCATATTGAAAAAGTTATTCTTGTTCAATATCTAGGATATAATCTTATGTCTATCTATAACTTTGTGATATGGGTATGCTTGTATTGTTCTCTGCTTCTCGATGTGTTGTGTTTTCACATGATGATTATTCCTTCGTGTTTGAAGGATATCGCAAAGGTGATCTTTATATTGTTGATTTCTCTTTGGGACATGTTGTGTCCAGATGCTTAATGGCTAAAGCCACATCTGGTTGGTTATGGCATAGAAGACTTCGTCATGAAGGGATGGAAAATCTTCAAACTCTCATCTCGAAGAAAAATATCGTTGGTATTAAAAATGTGAAATTCGATAATGATCGTCTATGCAGTTCTTGTGAAGCAGGAAAGATTGCCAAGAAACATCATTCAGAAAAGACTATTATGAGTACTACTCGTCCTCTTGAATTGCTTTATATGGATTTATTTGGTCCTCGAAATTATACTAGCCTTGCAGGTAACAAGTATGGTCTAGTTATTGTTGATGATTTATCTCGATATACTTGGGTTTTCTTTCTAGATGAAAAGAGCAAAGTAGTCAAAATCTTCAAAACTTTCTCTAAGAGAGAACAGACCGAATATGAATTATCTCTCAAGCATATCAGAACTGATAATGGTACAAAATTAAAAAATACTCATATCGAAGAATTTCTAGATGAATATGGCTTTACACATGAATTCTCGGCTGCTTATACACCACAATAAAAGGGTGTGGTTGAGAGAAAGAACCGAACTCTTATTGAAATGGCCAGAACAATGCTTGCTGAATACAAGACTCCTATCAGGTTCTGGGCCGAAGCAATTAACACTGCATGTCATATCAGCAACAAGGTTTATCTGCACAAATTTCTGAAGAAAACTTCACATGAGCTTATCACTGGAAAAAACCAAATGTATCATATCTCAGGGTTTTTGGTGCTCCATGTTACAACAGAGATATGAATCTCACTCCAAGTTTTCCCCAAAGGCACACGAAGGTTTTCTCTTAGGTTATGGTTCAAATTCTCACACTTACAGAGTATACAACTCTTATCTTGGAAAAGTTTTAGAAACTATAAATGTTTGATTTGATGAAACTAACGGCTCTCAAAAGGAGCAATTACCTCTTAACCTAGATGAACCACCTTTGGATGAAGTGATCAGGTACATGGAAATTGGAGATATTTGTCCTGTCGAAGGAAATACTCGTCAAGTCAACAAGGATGGTGATGATCCAATGTTCCCACACATAGCTCGGGGCACTAGAGATCAACATCTGGAAGACAACAAAGTATAGGACGAAGGAGAATGCTTGCACGAAGAAAATGCTCAACCCGAAGAACAAGCTGAACCCGAAGGAAATGCTGATCCCGAATGACAAACTAATCCCGAAGGCCAAGCTGATTCCGAAGTAGAACAGGAGCCACAAGCAAATGAAGTTGCACTATCTCAAGTTCAAAGAAGGGTGGACGTCGATTCAATGCTCGAAGAGATTCTTCAACCAGGTCGTCCCACCACTTGCTCTCGTACTCGTTTAGCTAACTTCTTGGAAATTTCTCGTTTGTATCTATGCTAGAACCGTCAAAATTTGATGAAGCCATGAAGGACTCAGACTAGATGACTGCAATGCTCAAAGAACATAATAAGTTCGAGAGAAATAAAGTCTGGTCCCTTGTTGAAAGACCTGGTCCCAAGAAGCATAATATCATTGGTACAAAGTGGATTTTTTGCAACAAGCAAGATGAAAATGGTATTGTGGTAAGGAATAAAGCTCGACTAGTTGCACAAGGTTACAACCAAATCGAAGGTATTGATTTCGGTGAGACTTATGCTCTAGTTGCCCGACTTGAATCCATTCGTGGCATGCTTGCTATTGAAAATTACAATGGTATATTGCCATATCAAATGGATGTCAAAAGTGCATTTCTTAACGGTGAAATCAAGGAAGAAGTGTATGTTATGCATCCACCAGGTTTTGAAGACCCGAAGAATCCAGATATGGTGTAGAGGTTGCACAAGGCCCTCTATGGGTTAAAGCAAGCACCTCGAGCTTGGTATGAAACGATCAAAGATTTTCTTCTGATGAAGGGCATCAAACCAGGAACAACTGACCCGACTCTTTTCACTCGTGCTTACAAAAATGATCTTTTTGTGTGTCAAATTTACGTCGATGATATTTTCTTTGGCTGTACTAACCCTGATATTAGCAAAGATTTTGCTCGAATGATGTCGAAGAAATATGAAATATCAATGATGGGTGAATTGAAGTTCTTTCTCGGACTTCAAATCCGTCAAAAGGAGAATGGGACATTTATCTCTCAAGAGAAGTATCTCAGAGATTTCTTGAATAAGTTTGATCTTGTCAATTGCAAAACTATCAAGACGCTAATGCCTACAAACGTGCACCTAGATGCAGATGAGAAGGGCAAACCTTTCGAACAGATGAAATATCGCTCGATGATTGGTTCGCTTCTTTACCTCTGTGCATCTAGACCTGACATTATGCTATCAGTTTGTATGTGTGTCCATTTTCAGGCAACACCTAAAGAATCACATCATATTGCTGTCAAGCGAATTCTTCGATATCTTGCTCACACACCTACCTTGGGACTTTGGTATCCCAAAGGTGCCCAGTTTGATCTCGTTGGATATTCTGATTCTGACTGGGCTGGTGATCGTGTCGACCGGAAATCTACCTCAGCACATGCCATTTTCTCGGTAGATCTCTTGTTTGTTTGGCTTCGAAGAAACAAAATCGTGTATCAATTTCTACGGCTAAAGACGAGTATATTGCTGCTTGTTCTGTTGAACTTTTATCTAGTTTATTACTCGACGTTTATCTAGTTTATTACTAAAGATGAGTTTATTACTCGATTAGATTACCTTCGAATGTCATTAATTATAAAGGAGTATTTGTTGAACTTTTATCTAGTTTATTACTCGACGTTTGATGAGTTTGTTCTCGGACGATGAGAAACTTTCTTTCGGTTCGTTGGGATTTTTCCGCGTTTACCGCCACAAAATCCGTCCGTTGAATTCAGAGAGACGCGAGATCTGCGCCGTTTGATCAGATTTGCAGTTATGTCAGACCCCCCCCTTATAAATAATGATCCACCCCACAGGCACAACCCTCCCACTTCCTCGACTTCGTCTCTTCTTCCTCACCCCAAGCTCTTGCCCGCCGCCGTGCCCCTCTCGCCACCGCCAACGACCTAGTCGCTTCACTGCCGGAAGGACGCCGTCGGAGGACTTCCCGTCGACGAGCATCATCATCCGTGCCACCGTAGATCTCACGAATCACCAAGTTAGGGTATGTGCGAGGTTAGACTCGAATCCACTCCGATCCGTTTTTCGAGTTAGGCAAATCTCTCAAATTCATATCGAGGGATTTTCACTTTGAATGTTTGATTCATACAAGTTCTCTGTTAGACTTGCACTCGATGGAAATCTAGCTCAGCACTCATATGAAAATTTGTCTCAAAGATAAATCTCTCTATATGTTTGCTGCGCTCAAAATGATTTTCTTCAAAAATGTTTTGGTACATGTTCATATCTCGTGTTTTTCCCTCGTACCTATCTTTTTCGCAGGAAAATGTCTGAGAATGCTGGTAACATCAGGGAATCCAAGCGTGCAGGAGGCCAGACAAAAATCACAAAAAACTCTGAAGGCCTGTCTGAGGACATGATCATTGAGAAAAATCTAAGAACACCTGAAGGATCTGTTGAAGATGCTTGATCGAGAGAAAATAGGCTGCAAGAAATTCGAAGACTTCAAGCCCTTCGTTGGCATGAGTGCAAGGCAATTATCCCTCGTTGGGAAAGAGTGTTTGCTCTGAAGAACCCCTGGTTGGATGTGAAATCCTTGAGGCCCAAGTGGACCCGAGAAAACAGACCTCCTCCAGATAATGCTCATCCATCCACCTTGAAGCCCCCAGCAGATTTTCAAGATCTAGTTGTTGCTCGAGCTGAATGAGCAGAAAAGATAAAGGAAGAAAAGGCCAGGAAAGCTGCTGGTGGTGCTGCTGCGGGAAACGGAGAAGTTACCGTAGATGTTGGTCCCAGTACCTAGTCGAAGGTTGGCCAGAAATCTTCCAAGCTCCAGAAAAAGGTCTTTTTTATTTCACCACCGAAGCAACTTCTGACGAAGAAGAAGCCAGTACCGAGCAATAAGATCCAGGTACTGAGGCATATGTTGAGGATGTTCCACCTCCCGCACCGAAAAAGAAACCAGACCATAAGGGCATAAGGATCCAGGAGTCTTCTGCCGCGGCTCCTCGAGCAACAATTGACACCACAAACTTGGTCATGGATCCACCACTTGAATCTTCTCCCCCTCGTCCATTAAAACCCTCGGCCAAGTCCAAGGGAAAGAAAGCGGTTGTGGCTGAAGATGATGAAACACTGCTCAAGAGGAGGAAATACTGTCCAAGCAACAAGAACTTGAGGCCAAGGAATTGGAGAAGTCTAAGCTGTTAAATTTTCACAGTTAGCCCAAGGCAAAGAAATCTTTAGTTGCCAAGCAATTGGGAATACTTCATCTGGTTTCTGACAAGTACAAACTCCATCTTGAGACAAACACTTCCCCCAGTGCACCGGAAGAAAAGATCGAGGCCCCTAGCGCCACCGAGAAAGTTGTGACTCCCAGCGTCACGAAAAAGAAAGTTGCAGCCGCTAGTGATGCGAACAAGAATGCTGAGACTGCTGGAGCCTCGAAGGAGAAAGCTGCGGCCCCAAGTGTTGTAACAAAACAAGTAGTTGCTGCCAAGGCCACCAAGGAGGCTGAAAAGAAAGCCAAGGAGGCCAGGCAGAAGCCACATGCAGCTCAATTCCCTCGTGCTGCTCTTGCACCCGCCGCCCCTGCTGCACCTGATGCATTTGGCCCTCGAGCAGATGAAGAAAGCTCCAACGAAGGAGATTCGTCTAACAAGACTGCATGGGATGCAGTGAAAATTACTGATATTCTTTGGCGGATGGCCACCACACCCAGAAAAGTGACACTCGAGGACGTTGTTCCCGAGGAAATTCAAGAACGAGTGGCTCGATACATGTTTCGATGGGATGGATATCTTGCCCAAGACCGCAAGGACCACGAGAAAGAAATCTTCTATACAAATCAGCTCCGAGAAGAAGCTGAGGACATGGAATCCCGAAAGTTTTTCAAGACCAAGCTTGTAACACTCGTTGAATCGAGGAGAGCTCAGAAAGAAAACATATCTGCTGTCCGTGACAAGGTCAGACAGGTTGTGACTGACATGTGCAGAGGTCACAATGCTGCCCTCGCCGAGCGACAATATCGAAAGAGAAAGTCCACCGAGAAGAGTGGTGCCCCATCCTCTGGGTGTGGGATGCCAGAGATGTCGAAGAATAAGAAGAAAATTATCGAAGTCGATGCTACAACAGCACGAGAAGAAACTTCCCCTCTTGCCAAACAACCCACTCCACCCCGAGCACAAACTCCTCCATCTCGCCAAACAACTCCACCACCTTGCCAACCTACTCCACAAAAATATCCATCGCCACCACCCACCCCTTCACCACCCCGACAAGCTATTCCCTCTACCACCCCAGCTGCTGAGCCCCAAGCCCCTGTTGAGACCGAGAAGAATGCTCCGGTCGAGCAAGAAGTTCATGTCGATGAGTTGCTGCATTCAGCTCACCCAAGAGAAATGCTGCCCCTGTTCCGCCCAGCTGTTCCTCTTGGAGGCCCTATTTTTAGGCGGCGTGAACACAAGCCATTTTTCTTCGGTCCCAATCCCTACGAGCAACCAAGAAACGCTTATTCTCTTCGGTTTTGGACCCAAGAACAGACACTCTATTACACTCGTGTGCTATACAACAAGGCGAGAATTTTCCAACATCAGTATCTTGATTTTCCTTCGGTGTATGTCACCACATGTTTCGAGAATGTTTCCAAAACTATTGATGGACTTCATGCTCACAGGATGTTTTCTCTCGACAATGGTTACAATCCTGAGCTCATCAAACAGTTATATGCCACTTTATATGCCACAGGCAATCCCGAAGATTCGAGGACGTGGAAATTTGAATTCATGATTCAAGGCCAAGTTTTTCACATGACCGTCGATGAATTTCTGGAAGTGATCAATTTGCCTCATTTCGAAGGATTACCTCACAAGCTGCATGATCTGCCAGCCCCAACTCCTGCTGAATTTTCTACACTGATGAATCCGGATGTCGTAGGAGATCACTACCCCGCTGAGCCGAAGCCAAAGCACTTAGTCTTCGAAGCCAAATCTTGGTTCTATATTTTGTCGAAGACTTTGATGTCAATTCTAGATGTTCATGATGACTTCACCATTCCCAATGATGTGCAACTCGCACTGATGAAGCTCGTCAATGGTCATGCCTTCGATTTTGAGGACTATTTCATTCGTATGATGGTCTCGTGTGCTGATTATCACAATGCTCACAAGCCATATGCACCTTGGCTCATGGCTATATGCAATTACTCTCGGGACGTGCCATTCCCCGTGTCCATCTACCCGAAGATTTCCACTCCATCAGTCAGAGAAGTCCTGCAGATTGTTGCTCGGCCCAATGACCATTTTGCTGAACACACTAGCATAAGGGCACACATGATTGAACTTAATATTCGCTCGAAGTTCATCAAGCCAGTGCATCACATGGAAGTTTCCCTTAGCTCTCAGCAGATGTTTCAGCACTACATCAACCAAGATCTCGTGTAAAAACAGAAGATGGTGACTGAGATCAACCACCTACGCAACATCACCATGAATAAAAATCAACTTCTTTGTGAAAGTCTTCGGAGGAAATGGAAAGGACTGCGCAAGTTCAATTCTCTCGGTCAGCTGCAGCGTTGTGGATTCGAAGAATTTCCTCTGCATCTGCAAAGGCAATGGAAAAATGATGATCGCGTTGATCGACCAAATTCAACCATACGTCTGCTATCGAAGGACAGTGATGTCCTCAGCGTTGATGATTATTTTCACATCACTCTAGACGAAGTCTCCTCTGACTCCGACCCTGACGAAGAACCAAGACGCACAGCGAGAGTTTACTCGCCTCTACCTCGAAGCCCCAAGACCCCTCCAGAATCCCAGTTGGACTCTTCTGATGACCAGCACTCTTTCAGGATGAAGATTACCCCTCGTGGCGGTCGCCCCATCCGAAGTCCTCTTGCGCTCGCTGAATCTTTTCGACGTCGTCCGCGGCGCTCCAGCGAGTAGGAATTCTTTCGGCCCTATTCTCTAACTTTTTGTTCGTTGTGACAAAAAGGGGGATATGTAGTGGCATCGAAGAAATAGTTTGCTAACGGGGTTAAGGGCTTTGCCTTTTGGTCGTTGAACTTTGAGTTTCCGAGTGGTTTCAACAAACATTTGATTCTTATTCGACCTGGTTGTAACTAACTCTAAGTAGGTATGTGAACTACTACCTTTATCGCAAGATATCTATCTGCCTTTCTTGCGATACATAATCTTTTGAAGGAATTTATTTATCACATAAGTTCACAAGTTAATAGAGGAGATTGCATATTTTCTTTCGGACATTATTTGGACTGCAATCTTGCTCGCTAAGATTATGATGTTTTTCCTCAACTCAACTATTGTCAAATGTGCACTTCTCTGGAAATTTACATCTTCCGTGCATACATCAAGGGGGAGTATACCATCGATCTTAGCTCTGGTTTATCATCGAAAACTCAAAACGTTTTTAATTATTTATCGATGCCTGTTTTGTCAACAATCGTCCAAAAAGGGGGAGATTGTAAGAGCAAGTTTTGACCCCAAAGGTTTTGGAGGTTGTCGGACAAAGCAGTAGAGGAAATAATATTGTTTTCGAGTATAAACAGATACTTAGGTTCCGAAAGAATGGAGTTTGCAAGTAGAAGGTCGAAGGAAAACTCACTGCAGCGAAGCTGCAGTTCCTTACCGAAGCCTTTGAAGGATGACGACCCCTAAAAATGAAGATTCTCTCGAGTAAAAGCGCACCGAGGAGAATGCTGAAGCTAGTCAAAGACTTAGTCTCTTTACTAGTTTCTCTTTGCTTTTTGAGTTGTAGGAAAAACTGTACTATCAAGAGGGGTTTGCTAGTTGAGATCTTAGTCGAAGTGAATTTTCTCTACTCAACATGAACCCACAAAAAGCCTACCGAGAGAAATCTTGCTGAGTCGAGTAATTGCTCGAAGGCAAAGTCATCGCACTTCGTGCCTTCGAGAAAGAACTTGTTCGATAAGTCAGCTTACTTTCTCCGCAAGAAAAATTGCGCAGTGATTGAAAATCAGACAGTTGTGGACACGCGTCAAGCGGTTGCATCGGGTCACTTTAGTCATTTCATCCATTGGGATCGCTACTTATAAATACCCCACACCTACCCGCCATTTGCGGTTGGCTGCTCCACTGAATATTCTGAGACAGAAGAGTTGTGAGCATCCCGAGAAAGATTTCGAGAGAAAACCAAAACCCAAGTCAAAACTGGGTTGAGCAATTCACAGAGACTTAGGTTGAGATTAGCCGATCTTTTTATCTTGGAGAACTGCAAGTCTCCTAGACGGTTAGGTGTCGCCTGTCAAGCAATCGAAGAGTAATTGTCACTGCTGAAGGAAGTCTGTAAAGGTTTCGGAGATTTCCTGAATCATCTACCCTGAGTGAAAAATGGACAAGCTCAAGGATTTTGTTGCAGTGGAGAATAGGATGGAGAGAGTTTTTCTCCAGGTGTTCAATCAACAGTCCTTCCAACCAGACGTAGCACTTTGTAGAGTGTGAATTGGTTTACCAAACATCGCGGTGTGAGGCTCATTTTCTTTCTCGTATTTACATTATGTATTTACTCGTCTTCCTGTTTGCTTTCCATGTTTCCCCTTGTCCCCAATTCTTTCGATCCATGCATGACTTTCGGTACTGTAATTCCTTCGAGATTCTATTAGTCCTTCGCAGTTTGCATGAATTCCTTCTAAGTTCCGTACAATTTTTAGAAGTGATCATTCACCCCCTCCCCCTTTGATAATTCTTGAGCTTTCAGTATGCATTAGGTGGGTGCTTAATGAATCTAGAGGATTTTTATGTTGTATTTGTTACGATGCATGATCATGGGATATTCAAAAGACTAGAACATAATATGAGCAAGAATTGCCCACACGCGAGGGTAGACCTCAAGATGGGATTCCACAACTTAAATATATGCAAATGGCATGGAATATATGATGCACCTAATGCAATCTATCTCAAGCAAAGAAATAAAGCGCAAGACTACGATGTCGGCAACTACGATGCCCGAAGCATGCCAACAATGAAAAGAAAAGGAGGATTGTGCCATGTGCATCATCGTGAGGGGATACGTGGAAAATTACGCCATCACCAATTAAATCATGCTCATTTGAAAAAATGGAGAGCACCATGGTGTTCCTCATAATTTTCTGCTCCAAAAACATATATAACATGTCATATTTTGGGGCAAGGATGCACAAGACTCAAGCATTGCAAAACATGGCAGATTTGGTACAATTCAAAAGGATTTGAATTTGATCGAAAGGAAAAAGAGGAGGGAAACCTCTCTTGGGATGGTCTCGGCCAGATTGGCCCAAACCATCGCAGGACTGCTCTCTCTATCGAGCGCCCACGACTGAGAGATAGCAACTGGGCTGAGCCCAACTAGCTGCCAAAACAAAAGAAAAGTGGTGGGTTTTATTGTTCCAGGGGGAACTTGAACCCAGGACCTCACGGTTGGAACCACGGCGACCACACCACTGGCCTATTGACGCCAACGTGAAAACTACGATACTGAAGTAGCAAGTTACAGTAACGGCGCTAACTGAAACGGCACGCGATGCAGAAAACAGGGATAAAAGGGGTGCGCTAGAGGGGATTTGATCCCACGCGCTCGTGGACGCAACCACGGCGTCCAAGCCACTACGCTACTGCTGCTAGTTATGACGGAGAAGGAAACTAATATAACATAAGAGCATCTCCAACAGGAGCTCTAAACAGCCTCCGCGCGCTTAAAAATGGCCATATAGCGCAGAGCAAAACCGAGCGCTTCGGGCAGACGCGTTATACGAGCGCGCGTTGTAAAATGACCTCAGCACGCTGGCCTCCGCGCTTTGTATTTGGGGCGCCAGATAGTGCGCACTGAGCAAATCTGAGCTACTGTGGGTGGGACCGCTGGATTGGGCGCCCAGGTTTTTGTGCATATGAAAAACCTCTTCGTCGCTCCCGTGCACTAAAACACTATTTTGACGCTGCATAATTTTTTTAGCGCGCCAGCGCGGGGCGCGTCTGTTGGAGATGCTCTAAGCTAATTGACGCGGCTATCTCTGAAACAAAACTGAAGAATTCGACAACAGCTTCCAACTGACGAAACTAAAAACGTGCGGTGGTCGCTGACGGAGGAAAACGACAGTGACGATTGGTCGGCTGTGCTGTTCCGGTGACTCGACGAAGACATGCTTTGAGTAGTTGGGACATCCAAGAACCCATTTTTGCATAGATATCGCATGGGTGCCTCAAAGACGACGGCTTTGCCTCGCCGGAAAGTCACTGCAGCACAAGGAAACATGGAGCGCGGCGCTACTGCGAGGAGGCTCACGGGAGGCAGGCGCTGGGCTCGACCTTAGCTCTCCAATGCGCGGGCTGGGGCAGAGAGCGCACACGTGCGCACGCTATGCTCGGGGTGAGCACGGCCAGGGCACGACGGGTAGGACGAACAAGAGAAAATCATGCTATGGACAACACAGAGGAAAACAGGGGGGAACACACGGCAACTACTACGATCACGGTCACGGCTACCTACAGCTATCGCCTAATGCGCGCGTCTAAGACAAGGAGAAAAGGGGGCGGGAAGAATGCAGCTCACAGGGAGGAGCTCGAGGTCGACGATCTTGGGTTGGGGAGGCGGAGACTTGATGATGAAGCAGAGGAGGCTGACGGGCTGCAGGAGAGGAAGAAGATGCCACCGAGGAGAACCAAGGCACACATGCCTTGGCTCCTTGCTCCTGGAGGCGCTGCGAAGATCGGGGAAGATTGCCATGTCGTCGAGGAAGACGATCGGAGGCCGCGGTCAAAGACGAAATCAAGGCCATCCTCCTGTCCATGGCGGCTGTAGGAGAAAGAAAAGAGGGGGAAGGAGAGGGAGATGGCGGTGGGAAGAGGAAAAACCTAGAGGGGGGGAAGAGGGGCTAGCTCGGGAGGCTATAAGGAGGGGAAGGTGAGGCTGCAGGTGGTGGCCATGCCGGCCACCTCCTCTGTTTTTTCATGGATGTGAGAGGAATGGAGAGGGTCCTCACGTGAGGTGGAAAGGTGGCAACTCGGGCTGGGCTAGGGGGTTTTTGGGCTCGAGCTGGGCCAAGAGAAAAAAGAGAACAAAAAAGAGTTGGACCCAAGTGACACCGATTTGCCCTCTTCACTTATTCTTTTTACAAAAGATAACAGAGAGAAAGCAAGAAATAAAATATACAATGAAGGCTAAAATCATATAAAAATATGATCACATACCCTCATGATCTATAGGATTTTTACAAAATGATTCGGGTCAAAATATTTAAGTAATAAAAATTGGAATTTAAATTAATATAAAGCCATTTAAATTACAACCCACTTTTTCTGAAAAGGAAAAAATCTTGGAAGTTAGGCAGAGGCTAAATCATGGCAAACATGATTATTTGCAGGATATTTCAATGAGATGATCAACATGAAGACTTGGGGAAAATGGCAAATGAACCAAAGAAAGAAAAGAAAAGAAAAGGAAAGGAAAAAAATCCTTTTACATGATCAAAAAAATGCTTGGCCATTTTTCTGTCACATGGATTATTGCAAAGATGAAATGTGCAAAATTTCAACCCCAATGGGAAAAATAAAAATGCAAATTTTTCTGGATTTTGTCAGTTTTGGGTTGTTACAGTATCGTACTCAACGTCATTTATGAATGACTGTCCAATACACCATACTTCATTCTATGAAATCTAAATTGCAAGTGCGTGTTAAACGACATCAACATATATGACGTGGTAGATGAACTTGAAACACTTCGTCGCAAATCAGAATAATGAAGAATGGGTAAATGGACGGGGTTTCTTTCAACTAAGGTGGAAGGAACAACCTGCTGAGAAGATCACATGGAAAATGTATAAGAGAAGACGTTTGATTGTTACCAACACTGTTAGAGTTATACTCATTAGTAATGACTTCCTAAACATAATACGAACTTCTAGGAGATACACCTGATAAATACGTAATTCAGGAAGATGATGATGAGTATCGTACTCACCGTCATTTATGAATGACTGTCCAATACACCATACTTCATTTGTGAAATCTGAATTGCAAGTGCGTGTTAAACGACATCAACACATATGACATGGTAGATGAACTTGAAACACTTCGTCGCAAATCAGAGTAATGAAGAATGGGTAAAAGGACGAGGTTTCTTTCAACTAAGGTGGAAGGAACAACCTCCTGAGAAGATCACATGGAAAATGTATAAGATACATGAACACCTTCTGTACAACTTGGACTACTGAATGACTGGTCACTTTGCGAAAACTGGGAAGTGGCATCCGCTTCCTCCCAGCTACAAAGACCGTGTCTAGACTATGTCACGTAGGAGAATCGTTCACCTGTCATGAGGTCATGGTTAAAGTTGTGAACTTTAAAGGTAGAACCAATGAAGAAATAGTCATTGACAGAGAAGGTATATTTGATATACGGGTAATAAATGTCTTTCCCCACAAAACACTAATTGCGGTTAATTAAGTATTTGATGATTGAACTTACTGCTTATATAGTGTCTTGGAAGGGATGAGGTGACAATGTGTCCATACGGCAATCACGATAGTTGACGGTCGAAAACACTCTCCCTCTACATCTATCATTTGATTATTATATGAATAAATTTATGATAGTTAGAATGTTAACCTTATTAGTGTGTCTTGCATCTCGCGAAGACAATTATTCATATTAATGAGAAACAAGTCAGTTGTTATCCTTTTATGAATTATATATTTTATGGTCACATTACGGTTATGAATGAGTTGTTCTTATATGATGATAGTAGTTTGATTATTTATAAAAAATATTGTAGTGCCAAGAATTATCCAAACATAATAATGACACTACCGTTTAAGTCATGATTGGTTTGATGAAGTTTTGAGATACTTGATCTCTTGGCACATGCAAAACATGCCTCTTGAGGTGAGATGACTGAAACCTTGAATTTTGGTAAAACTGAGTGTGCAATGATTGTTGAATATCATACATAAATGATGTATCATATTTCGGCAAGTAGTGAATTTCATTATTTTGTGAACTTCAAATGTGGACTTAGATGAATATGTGTATTCACTAATCTAACATGAGTCTGAAATAATTTGATCTGATCAAAGGGATTTCAGAATGAAGGCGGGTATTAAATTAACAAGAAAAACCAGTCTCTACGATTTGATCAAAGTGATGAATGTTTTGAGTTAGTCTTGGACCATAAAGACTTGTGAAAGTTGTTCCACAAATTGTGATGTTTTTAGACACTTCAATATTGTTGATTTTCCTAAACATTATAATTGTACTCTATTGAATAGTGTATGGTCTAAGTTATCTCTTACTGAGTTACGTTATTATTATTGTTTAGAGTTATTAATTTAAAACTCTCATTTCCGCATAGGGAACCATCTGAGTTCGTGGAAACCAACACTATATATGATATGGCGTGTCGTGGTTTCTAGGAAGCCTGATTTATACGATAAATTATCTTTGTAGTGTATCCTTAGACAACTATGGATGCATCTTCCACAACTAGAACCAAAAGAACAAAACTTGTATTGCTAAGTGTTTTGGTGCTTGTGAAGAAATATTCTTGATGGATGTTTTAATGAAAGAAAAGTGAAAGTTCAACCTAGGTAATTGACCTTGCCTCCAGATGTCAGAGTAGCGCAACGAAATTCATTCCAGAAGAAAAGTTCTACAATTATATTAGAAACTGATGATAATGATCATGATGTTTCGGTTAATGCTTTTACCAAAAGAAGTAGGATTCAAGAATACAAATTTGCCCTGTTGCAAAATTATATTCTTAATTCACTTGTCAAGTTAATGGAACAAGACATAACTACGAACTATGAAGAAGCGATGGTGGACCTAAGTATGATATATGACTATGAGTCATGAAATCCTATATTGAGTTACATTTAAGATTACTTGAATCTTATCAAGTAAGGGGTTACTTGATATTCTCAATAACTTGAAAGTTATAATGAATAAATGTGAACGTCAAAGAAGACATCAAGATTGATTTGTTTCTGAAAAATTCAGTAGGTTGACTACAATGTGCAGCGATGCTTGAGTCAATGGGATATTGACTATGATTGATCCAAAATGTTATCAACACTGTGACTTCCTCAAATCCTGCATTTGAAGAAGTGTTGTAATTAATTTAACAAAAAGGTTTTGGAAATTGTATGGATACTAGTGTCTCGTAACCTGAATTTTCGATTTGATTGATGATCAAAGGATTTTGGATTTAGCCAAAATATCGAGGAAACATGTATTTGCATGAGACTGAGTGGGATCTGAATAGTTTCCTAAACTTGATATATGGACGACATATTTTGAGTGGGAGCTATGGGAGTATCATCCTAGTCTTATATGTAACTGACGTATTTGAGTAGGAGCCATGTGGTTGTTATCCTGAACTTAATATGTGTCTAACATATCTGAGTGGGAGCTATGTGGATGTTATCCTTACCTTATATGTGATACATATTTGAGTGGGAACTATGTGAGTGTTATCCTAAACTTAATATGTGCATGACATATTTGAGTGGGAGTGTGACAACAGTCTCATATATGGATAACCTATTGTAAATGGTGTAGATGGTATTAATGATTATTTGAATCTTTCATAAATGAAGATGAATAAGTATTAAACATCAAAATCTATCAAGATAGATTAATGCGTTTAATAACATTGAGTTAGAATACTTTCCTGGATAAGATTCTGAAGGAGTTTAGAATGGGACAAGTCAAGAAGGTAGTTTTTACTTGTATATCCAAAATAAGTATCGAGTTATTCTCAGTACAAGAATAATGGTTAAATAAGAAGAAAGAAATGGATGTGTTACATCCTCTATGCCTCTATCATAGGTTCTTTCATATAAAACCAGAGCTATGTACTCGACGTAATGTGACCCATGTTCTTAGCAAGAAGAACATGTTGCGATATGATTTATGAGTAAATCATTGAACAAAGAGTTAAGTTTATCCTTCAGTGTATGGAGAGAACCGAGGATACATCTCTAATTTGTAAATGATAGTGAACTTGACCATAAATTTTATGCTGGTCTAAGTTCTGATACTAACCTAGAAAATTGAGATATCATACTAATGAATGCCTAAGTGGAAAGAAACATGGTTAGACATCAAAGTTTCATACAATGCACTAAGATTAAAATCTACAATGATAAGGCTGCTTTAGAAGTGGCAAGTGTTATAATTTGGCTTAAGAAGTTCGACTTCTGACTGAGTGAGTTTTCAGTGTGCATGACTAAGTAAAGATCCGCGTGAGCCAACGGACGTCATTGCTGAAACACAACGAACGCAGTCTCACTCCATCGTCAAATATATATACCTCATCATTATAATGGATAATGAAGTAATGACAAACTAGGTGACATTAATGATTTGCAAAATACATATGGATCTGAATGGTACAGACCGTTGATACAACCTTTTCCACATGCAAGCATGATCAACAGAAAAATACATGATATGGAGTTACGGTCCACAAAAAATGCAACTAGATTATTTGTACTCTAGTGCAAGTGGGAGACTGTTGGGAATGTGCCCTAGAGGCAAATAAAATATGTTTATTAGCTATTCCATTAGTTCATAATAAGTTTTATACTTTGCTATAACTGTATTAAGCGGAAACCTTAATGCACGAGGACAAATAATCAGGTCCCTAGTTAACTCTAGTATACTAGTCCAGTGTCAATCGGATGATCATGGTTTCCTGAGCATGAGGACATAATAGCCTATTGACAATGGGGTCATATCATTGGGAGAATGATATGATGGACATTTCGAAATAGATATGTTGATGAGTATGCAAATAGATCAAAGCGGGATTTGTCCATCCGAGTGAAGGATAGGTACTCTGGGCCCACTCGATGATGTTGCATCATAAAGTTTGCAAACGTGTGACTAGGTCACGGGGTTGCAATATCATAGGAACGAGTAAACATGTTTGTCAGTAACGAGGATGAACTAGGTATATTGGATACCGACGATCAAACCTCGGACAAGCAAATTACCGTAGGACAAAGGGAACATGACTCAACATTAACGGATCCAACAATGATGAAGTTCATTCTTTGGAAGCGTAGGGGCCATCTAGGATTGTAACCAGGTCCGACTGATGGTCATTGATCTGAGAGTGTCTGAACATGTCTGTTGTTTCCCGGACCGTAGGGTGTCACACTTAAGGGTATTCGATGCAATAAGGATTGATTCAGGATCACCGGAGAAATAAGAGAGAACACCGTAATATTTCCGGTGGAGGCCAGAAATGGTTCTGGTTATTTTGAAAGGGTCAAAATATTATATAATAATGTATAAATATGTTTTATTATTTAATTAATAGAATTAAATATGAAAATATAATTAAAAAGGGAAGAAAAGCCATATGGGCCTAAAGAGGCCCATTAGGGGAAGGAGAAGCCTCCCCCCTTGGGCCATGCGCCAAGGGAGGGGCCCACTCCCCCTTGGCCGGCGCACCACCCTCCTTGGGGGGGTTTAGTCCCACCCCGGGGAGGGTGGGAGGTTGCCTCCCCTCCTTGTCCTATATAAGGAGGGTGCCCTTTTTCTTCATGAATTTTTTGAGACAAAAGTTCTCATCTCTCTTCCTCCTTTCTCCTTCCACGAGTGGAATCCCATTGTTTGGAGTCTGCACTTGGTTGGGGATTTCTCCACCATACGCACGTCGTCGTGCTGCTGAAATCGGGATTCGAATCCATCTTCTTTCCACTGCTCACCTGGTTCGGAACCCGGAGGGAACATTGGGTACACCGTATGTGTGTAGTCCCGCGAGGCGCTACACTTGTGGTGCTACTTCATCATGGTGGCCGTATCGCGGCGTCTTCACCGACAACATTCCGACGGAGACGCAATCCCTTCATTGGTATACAAGACCGGGTGGCTGTCGGAGTCATCTTGGATCTGCGCGGCATCGAGGATTGCCGGTACGACTATATTAACCATGTTCACGCGGGAACATTTCCCGCTTAACCGACTACATACGGGTATGTGAACTATTTTTGTCCGTTACTTTCATCGCCATAGCGTAGGTCTTGGGCTTGGGTCTCGTAAGTTATGAAAAATTATTGTTTTCTGCCCTGAACCCCAACAACTTTCACGCGGGGACTCCAAAAGTACACTTATCCAGTTTTAGATTCATCTAGTAGGTACGCAGATTTTTGAAAGTTTCCTGTAGGTCGTTGATCAATGAGTCAGCCAACTCGGTCTTTATTACTATGTCATCCACATAAGCATGCACATTGCACCCAATTTGTTCCTTGAGACAATTCTGCACCGTTCGTTGATAAGTAGATCATGTGTTCTTCAAGCCGAATGGCATAGAAGTGTAGCAGAAAGCGCCAAAGGGGGTGATGAATGACGTCTTCTCCCGATCGTCAATGGCCATCTTAATTTGATGATATCCAGAGTAAGCATCGAGAAAACATAAGAGTTCACATCCTGCAGTTGAATGCGAGGTAGAGCGAAAGGATCCTTTGGGCAAGCCTTATTCAGGTCGGTGTAGATGCACATACGCCAAGTCCTGTTCTTTTTCAAAACGAGGACCGGGTTTTCCAACCATTCAGGATGAAAAACTTCAACAATGAACCCAGCAACCAGGAGTCGGGCTATCTCTTCTCTGATAGCGTCTCTTCTTTCATCATTGAAACGGCGGAGGAATTTCTTTACCGGCTTCAGGTTTGGATCTATTTTAAGGTCGTGCTCAGCGAGTTCCCTTGGGACACCTCTCATGTCAAAAGGTTTCCATGCAAAGATGTCTCGATTCTCATGGAGGAACTCGATGAGCGCGCTTTCCTATTTATCAGACAATCCCGTCCCAATGATGAAATGTTGTGAAGAGTCATCGGGTACGAAGTCGACTTTCTTAGTATCCTGAGCCGGCGGGAACTTTGGATTGGAGTCAAGAGTCGGCTTTTTCAAAATCGTTGGATCTGCCGGGTCTACTTTCTCCTGGTATGTCGACAAATCCTCTTTAGGACAAGCCGACTCGACATATTTGACATGCTCTTCCTCGCACTCAATTCCCATGAAACGACTTCCCTCAACCGTGATTGACCTGTTCGGACCCGACATTTTGAGCTTCAGATAGATGTAGCATGGGAGGGCCATGAATCGAGCATAGGTCGGCCTTCCCAAGATGGCGTGATAAGGGCTCTTGAGTTTGACCACTTCGAAAGATATGATTTCTGAGCGAAAGTTCTCAGAATTTCCGAAGGCCGTCTCAAGATATATCCATGGAAAACAGTGTTGGAGGGTTGCAGCTGTTTATGAGTCAGGCCCATCCTCCGAAAGGTCTCATAGTAAAGGATGTTGATGCTGCTTCCTCCGTCCATGAGTACCTTGTCTAGTGTGTACCCTCCAATTTTTGGTGCCACTATGACAGCTAAAGCCCCCGGGTTATCTAACATCATGGGTGTTCAGCCCTTGTTCAGGTTATTGGTTGCTTAGACCAATTGAGTCATCTGGGGCAAGCCGGTGTTGTGGCCACGGATAGAGAAGCTCGCTGCTGGAGTTTTCTTATCTCTCCGACAACTGCTGGTGGTGAAAACATGGTATGCTCCATGGTCACTTAGTTGCTTTAGGTTTGCTTGGAGTCCAGCAAGCCCTGTTTGCATTTGTTTCCCTCCTCCGGTTCCTTGATGTTGAGGTCCTATGCCATCTCCTTGGTGATCGGGTTGTTAGTTGCCATTATTATAACCGGCTCCTCCTCCGGATCCGGGGGGTCCTTGGTGTCCTCCACTATTGCCTCCTCGATGCTTGAACTCCTTCATGAAGAAACAACCTCCCAGGAGTGATTGGCTGGACGATCGGGTTTACTATGTCTTGGGCATGGACCTTTGATGGCTTGTTCGTAATTGTTTGGACGGAAGCTCTCCTCTGGCTTCCGATAGTTGCCTTCCATCTTCTTCCTTTGGAAACCGACGTTCGTGTTGGCGACCAAATAAGAAGCATTCTGATCAAATTGGCGATTGTTCTGCTGATTTTGGTTTCCACCGCTTTGCTGTCCTTTGCTCCCGTTCTTCTTCCCCTGGTCGGCTTTGTCCTCATCGGAGTCGCCGTCTTTAATCTTGTCAGACTCGGCGTATTTAGTACGACGATCGAGTTTATGGATTAGAGGCTCAAATTTGCAGTTCTTCTATAGGACCAAGACGACGATCTGGACAGTGATGCTGTCCGAAGAGTGGATTAGCTTGGTGACTCATCATGCCCAGTGATGAGCCGACTCCCCTTTCTTCTGAACACAGTGCTCCAGATCGACGATTGTGGTGGCACGTGATGTGCGAGAGATGATAATGGCTTCTCTCCCTTCCTTGGTTACCCCAAGTGGAAGGTGAGATGTACGATATCATAAAATTTCCCCTAACGTAGAGGATAGGGTTTGACTCCCGTAGGACTCCGAAAGCAACAAGTAGGTGACAACGACGCTAGAAATTAGGCGGTTGACGTGGACCTGCACACAGACACAAATAACTTTTCTCCCAACGAAGTTCAGAGAGGTTGGCAATCTCTCTGGCCTTGTTGTTTACAAGGATCAAACGCAAGGGATAAAGGATAATAGTAACTGCAGCTGAAAATTAAAAGAAGGATATATATTGAGCGTGTAAACAGCGATGAGAATATGGACTGGGGTCCCATGATGTTCACTAGTGATGTCTCTCTCCCAAAGGATGATAAAACTGCTATGCGAGGTAAACAAATCACAGATGGGCAATTGATAGGATTAAAAATGCACCGCAATGCTAACTATGCTACGAAGAAAGGAAGAGGCTCAAAAGCATGGGCGGTATGCCAGAATAATTAGACCAAAATCCAATTGCATCTAATACTAATCATCCACCTTGAGATATCTATCCAGAACATCTCGCTGGTATTAAGTTGCGAGCCCCACCCAAAGTGTAAACCAAAAGCAACAGACAACTGCATTAAAGGAACTTTGCGTAAAGTAAGCAATCCTTGCAACCACGGTTACAAGCACCGTTGTTTTCCCCCTTGTGGCAACATCACATCCCCTAGACTCATGTTTCTGTCACTCAAGCTAGTCATCAGGGGGCATGAACCCACAATCGAGCATAATGTTCCCTCTTGGAGTAACTACCTACTACTTGGCCAAAGCAATAAACAACAACGGAGAACATGCAATAATTACTCAAGAACAAAAATATAAAAGATAAGAACCAAATATATTACTCTATCACAAACTGAACATAGTCTCATAATCCATCAGATCCCAGCAAACTCAGCATAGCAACAGCAGAAATAATTACATATGTGCCTTGATCCTGTAGGGCAGCTCACAAGGTCTAATCCATGAAGAACAAAGAGGGGAGGAGAAAATCACATAGTTGTTGATCATAGGCCCATGCTCCAAGGTAGACTACTCACGGATCATCCGGGAAGCATCCATGGTGGAGGAGAATCTCCCGGAGGTCAATCCTCCCTCCGGCAGGGTGCCGGGAAGAGGTCTGCTAGCGCTCCGGATCTTGGAAGCGCGGCGGCGGCGGAACAGAGGCAAGATCGCAAAAAAGGGTTCTTTCTTCGGAGGTTTCCCTTCATGGAGAATATATAGGCGAAGGGGGCAGCCAGGGGGGCCACCAGGGGTCCAGGCGGCCCCCTGGCACGACCCCACCCTAGGGCGCGCCAGGAGGGCGCCTGGGCACCTAGTGGTGGCCCTCTGGCCCCACTTTGGCTCTTCCGGAAGCTTTCTATACGCTGATTTTTATTATATTTTCTGGAATTTTTGGAGCAATTTTAATATAGGGGAAACCTGAAATAGAAAAACTACAGAAAATACGAACTGGCACTGGGTGCACTGAGTTAATCGGTTAGTCCAAATATGATCAAAAGTGTTTGAGAGTGTATCTAAATCATAGCAATATCACACAAAACATGCATGGAGCAAGCAGAAATTATAGATACATTTGGGACGTATCAGCGTGTCGGCATGTACCTTGGAAATTTTTGATGAACTTCTCTTTCAACTCCGACCAAGAATGAATGGAGTTTTCGGGAAGATTTTTGAGCCAAGTGTGAGATGGCCCTTCCATCATCCTTGTAATGTATCTGGCACAAACCCCGTCACTGACTTGTAGCATATCTATTGCTAGATCGTAGCTTTTGATCCATGTTGTTGGGTCCATATCTGCCATGTAATTTGGGATCTTGCGAGGTCCCTTGAAGTCCGGTGGTAGAAGGGTACTCTGCTAAGCCGGGACCAAACATAAATTTTCAATTGAGCGGCTAAAAAATCCCGTGTCTTCTTCCTGAGGTGGGTGTTGGACTGCAGACTCCCGGTTACATTCAGGGACAGTGGTAACGGGCTGGCTAGCGAGTCTGGTCGTTCGTTGAGGCTCTAGACACGGTTGTATTCTCTGTTGACGATGCCTGCTAGAGTTTGCAGGAGCTGGTGATTCTGCTTGCCGACTGACATTTTGATAAGGAGACCCTTGTAGATACGAGAAGCCTTGTGAGTATTGTGCCTGTTGGGCGACTGCAGTTTTAAGCATCACCACTGCTTCTCGCGTGGCGAAGTCCGCGGCGGTGCTTCTGTGAATGGGGATGTTGGTCAGATAATGCGTTGGCGCCAAGACGTTCTCCATGGGGTTGTTGTAGTGGCTAGGCGGCGTATGGAACCTAGCCGACTCTCGTGGAGGTGTGAACCCTGGCGGAGTAGTTGCCTGTTGCAGACTATGAAAAAGCGCTTGCCTAGCCATACCTGGCGGAATCCAACTCGCGTGTGTGCCTTGGCAGGTGGCGGAGCGGTTAGCTATCCGAGCATTCAACTGCACGGACTCTTCCCGTACACGCCTGGCTTCTTGCGCAAGCCGGTCTTCTTCCTCCGCCATCTTTTCCTTCTCTATCTGGATTTTCCCGCATATTCTGGATACCTGCTTCTCGAGCTCGTCAATATCTGCCTTCCGTGACTCCTGATTTTCCGCAGTGATTGGGGTGGAATGCACCATACATAAGGCGTTCACGGCTGCCATGAGTTCCTTCGTTCCGGTCAGAGTTGTCTCTTCCACGTGGGTCGTTGACGCTCCGGCCAGGTTCACGACCATGCTGGTTGTTGTATTCTGTTTTTCCTATGGTATTTGAGTGCCTGCCATATACACGGTGGAGCAGAGCGGCGTCTGAAAGTAGGGGAAATCTGGATCGTACTCATCTAGTCCGGGGCCGAGCTTATCACTCCCGACGGAGCGGATTGACCCGGTATCTGTGTATTTTCCTTCGTTGGGGTACGAGTCTGCGTCAGAGAGTTCCGCCGAACCATCATGCACTAAAGTCTCGACAGAGCGCGCCGGCTCTGGAGATCCTTTGGCGAATCCGACAAAGACGTGCCTGGAGCCGGTGTTTAGCCGGCTTGCAACCTCAGTAGGAACATCACGATCTGGTTCCGGCTCAGATCCGTCCAATCTGCCGATGAAGAGGTGGATGGAGCCGACTGGGACCCGATAACCCGACTTGACGGAATCGGCCTCGGGACCCCAGGCGGTGTTGTTGATGTAGAGTTTCCCCGGCCGGCTCTTGGTGATCCGGTCGATGGTGAAACCTTCCATGCCTCGCAGAGCTCACTCCAGGATGACGACGCCTGCGTGCGCATGCCCCATTGTGGGCGGCAACTGTCATGGGGAAGTCACGGCAGATGTCCTCATGGGAGGACTTAACGCGGGGCCTTTGCTAAGTGGTGGATTCGAGGAGAGAGTCGGCGAAGTCATGAAACACAAGGGTTTACCCAGGTTTCGACCCGTCGTAAGGTAAATACCTACTCCTGCTTTTCTATTATTGGATGTCGACTTCTCGATTACAAGGGTGCGGAATCACTACCTATGCCTCGATAGGTTCTAAGTTGAGTTGTCCCTTGACGTCTTGAGGCCCTCGGCTTATATAAATGTCGGGTCCTAGGGTTTACATGAATCCGACTCCTATACAAGATAGAGTCCTAGCTCAATTACAAAAAGCTTCATTGTTCTTCAAGGTAAGATAACTTCCTTCTAAGCCCTTCGGTCTTCACGCTTGGCATAACCCGACCCATTGCCGGGTCTCCTTCTGGGCCTTCCTTTAATGATTCGGCCTGGTTGATCACCAATATGCTGGGTTATGGTCCTCAACCATCCCCCTGCTAGGCATCCCCAAGATTGAGATTTTAACACTCCCGGATCTTCTTTCATCATCTTCCTTCGCATACTTGAAAACTCCCTTCATACGAAACAGATCATAAGCTAATTAGAGTGGTTAGTACCCATAAATAAATATATTTTTCCACTGGAAATAAATATTTTCATGAAGAGCTACTTTTTCTCAAGGTTGCCAAAAAGTTTTTGCAAAGAAAAAGCAAGCTTAAGATTTGCAAAACGGTGAAAATGCAAAACGTGACAGAATCTGTTAAAAACAAACCAGCAAGTAGTAAATAATTATTTTGGGGTACTTCTGCAACTCAAATCAAAAAACTCAGAACACACGCCAGAAAACTAATTGTATAGAACATACTGTCAAAATAATTCAGATCAAAAATATGATATGGTGATTTATGATGAATTTTTCGGTCAACCAGTCAGAATCTGTTTCTGGACAGCTTGTCACAAGTTTTGAACTTTCTTGCAATCAGAGGCTAAAACTTGGCACAAATCTTGAAAATAAATATACAATGATGTTGCTACAATAGTAACAAACATCAATACCACTAAAACTGAAAGTACAAACATTTTGGGTTGCGTCCCAATAAGCGCTTTCTTTTATTCCTTTTAGCTAGGCATGAAGATTATAAAAGGTGCTCTCATAAGAATAAGAATTTGAAGAAAAAGAGAGCATCAAGAAGAAAATACGAAACACATTTAAGCCTAACCCACTTCCTATGAATGGGAAACTTGTAAAGAAATAAATCATGAAAGCACAAAGTGGCAAGCATAGGAAGGTGGAACAAGAACGACTTGAAAACTTTCAATAAAAAGAGAGGTGTTTTACTAACATGGAAGTTCCTACAACCAAACTTTCCTCTCTCAAAATAATTTTCAGTAGCATCATGAAAAACATCAAGAATATAACTATCACATAAAGCATGTTGTTCATGACCTACAAGCACATGTGTATAGTTTTCAACACGGTTTTTAGGATCATAAGATAAATGCATCCCATCAAATTGAGACTTAATAAGAGCAAAATTCTTCGGAATATGATTTGGAGAATTCAAAAGGATAATAGGAAAATCAAGTGTGGGTGCAATAGCAACAATTTCATGCTTAACATAAAGAACTATAGTAAGTTCATCTCTGTAAGCATCATCCATAGGGGCATCAAGGCCATCAACAAAGCAAGTATCAAGTTCTTCGGAAAGGGATATTTCAAGTGATTCCTCGGAATCATAGGATTCCTCATCATAGCAACCATTGGCCTCTTCTTTGTCAGAATTTTTTTTTTAAAATACTCAATATAATTATTGCAAACATAATTCTCAAAGCAATATTGAAGCACTGCAAAAATTTCGGACTTGTGAATAGTATCATAATACTTTTCAATCAAAGCAGCAATTTCATAAGCACCCTTGAAGGCAACAACTTGTTCAATCTTTTCAATATCAAAGTAATCATAAACACCTTTAGCATAAGAAGATATGATCTCATTTTCATTAAACTCACATTGGAAGGGAAGGTGTTTGCGATATTTTCTACAACAACAAGTAAAATCATAAATGTAGCACAAACACTCATCATAGCAATAAGAAGTATATATTTGATCCAATAAGTGTTTCCCTTTCTGAGATAAGCGGTGTCATGAATAATGACCATGCTCATCCAATGATTTTCCCTCAACCAAGTCGGTTGGGTTTCTAGCGCGAGCACAAATTGATCGAAGACGATCCAACTGGAGCATGTCCATCCTACCATATTTGGTGGTTCCACGCCCATGGTAAAGATAACATTAGTAGGCAGAGAAAGACAAAGACAAAAGGTAGCAACTATTTTTTTGGTTTTTCATATAAGACACAAAAGAAAAAAACTAGAGAGTAAACTAACAAGACTAAAAATAAAAGGTAACAGATAGTGTGCAACTCCCCTATCTTGAACATTGGAGTCCCTGGCAACGGCGCCAGAAAATATGCTTGATGGGTGTAGATAACACCTCCTCGTTGGTTACCCCAAGTGGAAGGTTATGATGTAGATAGCAAAAAATTTCCATTAGACAAGGACTATAAGGTTTATCGAATCCAGGAGAACTCCGAATTCTGCAAGTAGGTGGTCAAATGAGCAAGGCGCCGTTTGAAGACAAGTTATTCACTTGACATGGACCTGCACACAAAAGCAAATAACTTTGCTCCCAACGAGTTCAGAGAGGTTGTCAATCTCTCCGGTCTTGTTGTTTACAAAGGATCAAACGTACGGTGGAAATAGTGATGGTGTTTGCAACTGAAAAGGAAATAAAGAAGTAAATGGCTTGAGGTGTAAACAATGGTGGAAATATGGACTGGGGTCCCATGATGTTTAACTAGTGATGTATCTCTCCCAAAAGATGATAAAAATAAGAAAGTAGGGTGAAAAAAATATAAACGCACCGCAATGCTAATTATGCAGCAAGAAAGTTAGAGGCTCAAAAGTATGGGAAGTACACCACGACAAGTAGACCGTAATCCAACATCATCTACTCAGTAATCATCCACATTGAGATATCTATCCAGAACATCTCTCTGGTATTAATTTGCGAGCGCCACCAAAATTGTAAACCCAAAGACACAGAAAACTGCACTAACAAACTTAGTGTAAGGTAAACAATCCTTACAACCGCGGTTACAAGCACCGTTGTTTTCTCCCTGGTGGTAACAGCACATCCCCTAGTCTCATGTTTATGTCACTCAAGCTAGAGATCAGGGGGCATGAACCCACAATCAAGCATAAACGCTCCATGTTGGAGTTACTATCTACTACTTAGCCAAAGCAATAAAAATCAACGGAGAACACGCAACAATTACTCAAGAAAAAATATAAAAAGAGAACCAAATATATTACTCACCACAATATAAACATAATCTCATAATCCATTGGATCCCAGCAAACACAGCATAGGAACAACAGGAAAATTACATAGATGCCTTGATCATGTAGGGAAGCTCACAAGGGCTAAGAATTGAAGCAATAGATTGGAGAGAAGACATCATATAGCTACTGGTCATGGACCCATGGTCCAATGGGGACTACTCACGACACATCCGGGAAGTGCTCATGGTGGTGGAGAAGCTCCCGAAGGTTAATCCTCCCTCCGGCAGGGTGCCGGGAAGAGGTCTTCTGGTGCTCCCGATCTTGGAACCGAGGCGTCGGCAGAACAGAGGTGAAAATCGCAATGCGGAGTTCCTCTTGAGGGTTTCTGGAACGTGAATTAAATATAGGCCGAAGGGGAGCACCAGAGGAGGTGGCCCCCGCACAGGCGCTCTCCTGGCGCGGGAAGGGTTGGGGCTGCGCCACCTTGCCGCCTGGTGGGGCCTGGCCCCTTTCTAGCCCTCCTTCGGTACTATGGAAGCTTCCGTCACGCTGATTTTATAGATATTTTTGTTGCAATTTTTTTGGATCTGTAAATATGGGTAAAAACCTGAAATTCACGGACATCAGAAGACAGAACCTGGCACTGGGTGCACTGAGTTAGTAGGTTAGTCGAAATATGTGTAAAAAGGTATGAAAGTGTAGCAAAACACATAGCAATGTCACCCAAATGAGCATGAACAAGCAGAAATTATAAATACATTTGGGACGTATCAACACCCCCTAGTCTCATGTTTATGTCACTCAAGCTAGACATCGAGGGGCATGAACCCAAAATCATGCATAAGGCTCCCTCTTGGAGTTCCAATCTACTACTTGGACAAAGCAATAAATAGCACCGGAGAACATGCAAGAATATTACAGAACTAAAACATAAAAGGTAAACCAAATATATTACTCATCACAATCTGAACATAATCTCTTAATCTATCGGACACCAGCAAACACATCATAGCAACAAAAGAACTAATACAAACATGCTTTGATCATGTAGGGCATCTCACAAGAACTAAGTATTGAGGCACAAGATTGGAGAGAAAACATCACAAAACTATTGGTCATGGACCCATGGTCCAAGGTGGACTACTCATGACATATCCGGGAAGCGCTCATGGTGGTGGAGAAACTCCCAGAGATCAATCCTCCATGCGGCAGGGTGCCAGGACAGGCTCTTCTGGCGATCCTGATCTCCGGATCGCGGCGGCGACGGAACAGTGGTGAAAATCTCCTAACGGAGGCCCTCCCGAGAGTTTTCGGAACGAGGGGTAAATATAGGTCGAAGGAGGGCACCGGGGGAGGCCTGGCCCCACCGGGTGGGTCCCTAGCGCGGCCTCCCTTGGCCGCGCCAGGTGGCCGCTTGGGAGGGGGACCACCCCCCCTCCGGCTCTCCATCGGGCTTCCGGAAGCTTTGGAAATGCTGTTTTTTATTTTTTCTGGATTTTTCCGAGCACTTTAAATATTGGTAAAATAACTGACATGCATGGACAACAACAGAAAAAAATTGGCACTGGGGAACTGAGTTAGTAGGTTAGTCCAGATATGTTGAAAAAGGTATGAAAGTGTAGCAAAACATGTAGCAAACTCACCCATATAAGCATGGAACAAGCAGAAATTATAGATACGTTTGGGACATATCAACATCCCCAAGCTTAATTCCTGCTCGTCCTCGAGCAGGTAAATGATAACAAAAATATTTTTTGTGTTGACAGGCTACCAACACATATATGAACTTCAAAGTACAACAAGTAAGATATGCAATTCAAGTCAAGTCAATAACAAGCAAGAGTCTATATCTAGTATTCAAATTAGCAAAGTAAGAACATAAAAGTGCAAGAGCTCTCGCTGTGCGTGACTCGAATGTCTCCAAATGGTGTTTGCGTGAAATAAGTGGGAGATGGGTTTAGAGCATAAAAATGCTAGATAGTTTAACTGAGAACTCAATCTACTAAAACTTCACACTTGGTCTCCTTCGGAATCTCATTGTGACTCGTCCCCATACCACTAGTCAGGCACAAGTCAAACTAATCCTCTCCCTTTCGACTTTGAGCACTCATCAATGAATGAGCGCAAGCAAGATATGTTGGCACTTAGGATGGTGATACGTCCCAAACGTATCTATAATTTCTGCTTGCTCCATCCATGATTTGTGTGACTTTGCCATGTTTTGCTTGAACTTTCATACACTTTTGATCATATTTGGACTAACCTATTAACTCAGTGCACCCAGTTGCGAGTTCCTGTTTTCTTCTATTTTTGTATTTCGGGTTTTTCCAATAAAGTGCCCAATAAATCCCGGACAAATTATATAAAAAATCAGCGTCTCGAAAGATTCCGGAATAACCAAGACATGGCAGGAGGGCCACCACCAGGGGCCTAGGAGGGTGCCCAGCGCGGGTCCACCCTAGGCCGCGCCACCTGCCCTCCTGGCTGCACTGTGCCCCCCCCCCTTGGACCCCTCCTTTGGCCTATATTTAGCCCCCGCGGAGGAAATCCCTAATATCGAAGTACTTTTTCCAGAAGCAATTCCGATCTCCGCCGCCATCGCCGATAAGCTTCGGGGGACCAGAATTCCTGTGTCGGCACCCTGCAGGGACGGGGAAGTGCCCCCGTATTCATCTCCATCGACGTTGCTTCCTCCCTCCATGAAGCAGGAGTAGTTCTCCCTCGGGGCTGAGCTTTCTACCAGTAGCTATGTGTTCTTATCTCTCTCCCATGATGTGATCTTCGTTGTGATCATAGGCTATATTAATCTAGGGTGATCCCATGATATTTCCCCTTCCTCTATGTATTGGATTGATGTACTCACTTGATCTTATCTAGTATAATCCCTGAGACCATGGTGACAGCGGTCTATTGGACATGGGTTAGAAGAATATTTTCATGAGTGATTTCCTATTTTGTGTGTTGATTTAAGATTGAGAGTCTCTTGGTGCTTGTCTTTGACTATCCTTTAGATATGTTGTGGTGATTGTGGACTCTCTTTGGATGGCCGCGGTGACATTGGGAAATCCATAGATTGAGAATTACTAACTCTGAGGTGTGATTTTGTAGCCCTACATAATTCTCGTCCTCTCTTGACCACAAAGGAATGACCTCCGAGTGCGTCCCCATTGCATGTTTTATGGGAAGTATCATGTGATTAGACTATGTTAATGTTGTTGAGAGTTGCCACTAGTGAAAGTATGAAGCCTACGCCTTGTTTCCACCATTGTTACACTGTTTGTGCTCACTTTTGTCACATGTTTGCTTCCTGCACTTTTTATTACAGATTTATATTACCTTGCTTTGCCACACCTATCACTCATATTTACCATCTCTTCGCCGAACTAGTGCACCTTTACAACTCCTAGTTGTATTAGGTGTGTTGGGGACACAAGAGACTTCTTGTATCTTAATTGCAGGGTTGCTTGAGAGAGACCATCTTCAACCTCTACTTCCCTGAGTTCGATAAACTTTAGGTCATCCACTTGAGGGAAATTGCTGCTGTCCTACAAACCTCTACACTTGGAGGCCCAACATAGTCTACAAGAATATAAGCGTGCGTAGAAATCAAGCTATTTCTGGCGTCGTTGCCGGGGAGGTAAGGCTTGAAGGTATATCATTAGATCTTGCAATTAAATCTTTTTGTTTCTTGTTTTTATTTTCACTAGTTATGCTTATGGAAAACTGCACTCTTAGTTCGCTGTTTGGGGAAGGCCACTTTACCACGCCCGTGGTAGAGAAGTCTCCTCCACCTACTGAATGTATCCCATTCAAAATACCACTTGGGATAGTTGAAATAATTATTAATGATTGTTATGATGGGATAGTCAATGCTAGTATTCATTTGTTGAAACTTAAAGAACTTTTTGAGTTATTTAAGATTTCAGGTTTGACAAGATGTGAAGTCATGAAGAAATTATTTGCCTTGTCACTGACAGGAAAAGCATTGGAATGGTATAGGCTACTAGACGATTCTCACCTACGAGATTGGGAAGAGATCCAGTCTCTCTTTTACTCCAAGTTTTATCCTCTTCATGAAGTTCATGAGAATAGAAATTATGTTTATAATTTCTATCCTCATGACGGAGAGACCATAACTCAAGCTTGGGGGAGATCGAAAACTTTAATGCTAAAATGTCCTAACCATGGGCTCCCAAATATATAATTATTACTAATTTTTATGCGAGGCTTTCTCGACATGATAAAGACTTGCTCAATGCTTCCTCTATGGGTTCTTTCACAAACGAAAAGATTGATGCTAAATGGGAACTCCTTGAAAGAATTCAACGCGATACTGAAGATTGGGAGATCGACAAAGGTAAAGAGTCAGGTATAAATTATGAGTATGATTGCATTAAGTCCTTTGTTGAAACTGCAAGTTTTAATAAGTTTAGTGCTAAGTTTGGGCTTGATTCTCAACTCCTTTTTGATTTCCTCAAATCTTTTGCTTCACATCTTAATATGCCTAAGGAGATTTGGATCAAGAATCATGAACCTTTTAAAGAGATTTGCAAAGAAAATGAAATTGTTGATGATGATTGCAACATGCATGATCCAATTCCTGAAAATGAAGTTTTATATAAGCATGTTAATTTTTGTGGAGTGGATAGACCTTGTGAAAGTCGTATGATTGAAGAAGAGCAGTATTGTAAGAAACATAAGCATGAAAGAACAATCACTTGGGTCAAAGATTTAAATGAAATTGCTAGAGAATTGTGTGACCTTTATCCTTTTACTTGTGAACTTTGCTGTATAGAGGGTCACTTTAATTTTCAATGCATGAACTTTCAAAGCATAACTGTTAATCAGTTGTGTGATAACATGATCACTTCTGATCTTTATGATGAACTGATGTTATTTTTGATGTGTGAAGAGTTATCAGAAAAGACTTCTTTGCTAGATGTTAATGCCTTAGGAATTAGCAACGCTTTGCAAAATTGCAATCTCTATTGTGTTGTTAATTGCCATGAAAATGATTACATAAGTAAGAATAGAAAGGAGGGAACTTTATGTGACATCCCAAAATTCTAAATTTTGGAATGTTATAATTATTAAATAATTATGATTGTCTTGCTTGATTTGTGTGTAATTGATCTGAGTGAGATAGACTAGGATCTGAAGCTTTTGAAGTTTAAATGAATATTAAAAATGAGAGGGAATAAAATGACTTTCCCTAATATTCATTTTTTGTTCTTTTACATTTATTATTTAAAGAAAATCCAACAAATAAAAATAGAGAGAAGGTAATATGACTCCTTCAACAAATAAAATAAAATTGGGAAAATGTTTCGAATAAAAGTTTTCATTTTTTATTTTATTGGATCTTATTTTGAATACTTTTATTTTTTTTTAAATAAATAAATAAAGGAAGATAACATGACTTCTTCAATTTCGTTGAAAATGATTTAAAACCTTGCTTTGGTTTTATTTGAATTTATTGAATGAAGTTTTATTATTATAATTCTATTTTGTATAAATAATTTATTGAAAATATTATTTACGTTTTTCTAAGATTTTAGAATTTTATTTCGTATTTTTCCGACTTATATTTTATTTTATAAAACTCTTTGAAGTTTTAGAAAAGTACGTATATATATATGTATATAAACATAATTACGTTTTACGTATTACGTATTTTTATTATTTTAAAAAATAAGATGATATTTTTTGGGGCTACTTTTATTATATTAAAATTACTTTTATACTTATTTTATTTTTATTTTATTTTATTTAAAAAAACTGCAAACTAAAACCTAGCTAAACCCTATATTCTAGATACTTTGCAACCCACTTTTGAACTCAATCATGATATGTTTTGCAAAAACTTTTATTTGGTTTTTCTTTTGAAGTTTGAAAATAAAATAAAATGGTTTGCCTTCTTTTGGATTGTTGATTTATTGTGTGCAACCTTGTTTGCTTGGTTACGATAGATTTCTCGGAGTGTGACGAGTAGAATTGTCGGAATTGTGAGCGCGAATAACTTCATCAAGATTTAAGGCAAGTCATATCTTTTGACCATACTCCCTATTACCTATGTTTTCAATGCATTAGTTCTTCTTTCTTTAGATTGCATGTTAGGTTATGCTATGTTATTACACCCAGTAGTTCATTGAGGTAGGTCTGATCCTTACATCTTTGTCACCATCGTATAATAGGATATTGCTATGCTAAGTAGACGTGGATTGGGAAGTGAATCATTATGAGGTATGAGTAATAAAGTAGTAATTAGGACCAAGATAAAGTTAATGAACTACCTGGGTGGGATGGTTGCGAGCATCCTGGGGGTGGCCAGTGATGACTGCGGAAAGCCACCCAGGCTCAAAGGGACTGTTTGTATTGACATACCTAGAAGCTTACGTGTGCAGCCACAAGCTACTATGGGCTCTGGCTTGGTTGATCAGTTGTAGGGGCTCTTACTAGGTAGCACTACGAAAGTAGTTGTGAGTAGGTGGGATGGGTGATACCGGAGTAAGGGAAACTCTTCTGAAAGACCATGTCTCGATCTTCCAGTTGTCATACATCATGCAGTGTGACGAACTACAAAGGAGGCGATCGAGTCTTGTGGGGAAAAGTGCACAAACCTCTGCAGAGTGTAAAACTAATCGATTAGCCGTGTCCCCAGTTATGGACAATTTCATCAACTAGTTGTGGAAATATTGATTTGTCTCATCATCTTTAATTAATTTATTGGGTTAATCACTTTGGGATAGATTGAGTGGGGGTTCCCATCTCAATCGTATGCTATTGTAGAACTTAGTTATTATTATTCTATAGGGAAAATTAGCTTTTTTGCAAAAATAAATGTAGAAGCTCCACCAGCCAAATTGCATGTATTGTAGGAAATTTTACTTCTTTCTGGGATATGATTTGCCGTACATTCAAATGTACTCACCCGTTGTCGGGCTGTAACGTTCGGTGTTGCAGGATTATATACGACGAGTAAGTGAAACGATATAGGGTCGTGAAGTCTACACTCAACTTTGTCGTTGGCATTGATGGGACTCCACTTATATATTGATTGTTCTGCTGTGTATTCTAGCCCAAGGGATGTAAGGTAATAAATACCATGTATTTACGTTAATTTATGACATGTGATACTATGGTATTTCATCGAATACTGTGTGTGCTAGCATACTGATCCAGGGATAGCACAGAAGCACAGTAGACTTGGTTCCCTTCGGGACCGGGTCGTTACAAGATGGTATCAGAGCATATGTTGACTGTAGGTCGTGACCCTAGAAACTGGAAAGCCATAGGAAATTCTATTGCTAAAAATATTATTTTGAAAAAAAATCCATTACTTCTCATCTTTTCTGAGTTTTATCAAACACTCCCTCTTACCCCAAACAAGTTAGACTATACCCGTGCCACTTGACTACGTGGAAGGATCATCTTACGCTACATCGAGAAGGACAGGTTATTGGATTCATGATCAACTCAGTGTAAACAGGATTATACCGTGCATTGGAAGAATGGAAGTTACCAACTACAAGTATCAAAGATTTTCAAGACTCGAAGATTTATTTTTGAAGACTTTCAATATCCCAAGACTACCCATGACCTTTAAAGGACTAAACCCCTGTTATATGCTCACGTTAGATGCGGTGATTTGTGTGTTATTTTTTTGTGTTGTTCTACCCTCCCCTCCAAACTTATCCCCTAAAGTCAAAACCCTTGGAACCAATAGATGGTGTATGGAGATGAACTCATCTTTTCCAGAGCGATGACTCAGTTGGAGACCGAACAATGGATTCAGAACATGGAGGATCACATGAAGGAAAACAGTGTTGGAAGAAACGATATGGTGCAATATGCTCTTCAGTACTTTGCAAAAGGTGCTGCTACTTGGTGGAGAATGTACCAATCTATCAATGGATGGCGAGGAGAAATCACTTGGGAGGAATTCAAACTGACTCTACTAAGATCTCGTCTTGTCACCCGAACAAGGAAGGTTAGTATAAACGATCTGAAGAAACCATGCGCATTCAAGATCTATGGAGAAATAGGACACACCCACGAGGAACCTCAGGATGAATGCCCTTATTGTGAAGAAAGTCACCTAGCTGAAGAATGTCCCACTAGGCAGGTTACCTGATTCTTGTATGAAGGAACTACCCATTACCCCGCCCAGTGTAACTTATACCCCATGGTACAGAAAGTGATCCAACAACATAAGGAAGGGATGAAGGAAGCTCTTACTAAACAGATAGAAGCACTCATGATGAAGGAAGATGTTAAAGACCCTCTTGAAGAAACATCAACCCCAGTTTGCATCAAGTCATGCTATTCATGTGGAGAAGAAGGACATATTTCAAAAAACTGCAGAAAGAAGGGGGACGAGTATCTGGGTAAATTCCCGAAAATAGAAGTGGAGTATGACCAACAAGAAATAGAAGATTGGAGTAACATAGAAAGGTTGAGGAAAGAAACACAAGGTTTCATGAAGTGTCATGTGTTGGTATTGTAGCAAGGATGGACGTTATGCACCTGGTTGACCTTGTAAAGACTACGGCGATGGCGCAAGAAGAAAAACCCATACCAAGAAGAAAAGGATGACTCAAGACTCACATGATAAGCCTTACACCTCGGAGAACACCGCTTATGTTAAAGACATCAAGAATATAGAGGATATGAAAGCATCCCAGAAATCCAAGGATAGAGATGAGGAAAGCAATATGTATACCCAGAAGAGCCCAATTTCTGCAAAGAAGGATCGGAGTCAAGTCATTTGTTTTAGGTGCAGAGAAGCAGGGCACTACTCTACCAAATGCCCCGAAAGGAAGACAAAGCCTCAAGGAGCTTAAGTAATCACAATGAGACCCCAAGACTGGAAATGAGTAAGTTGTTTTGCTGCAAAGAGGAAGACCACTTTATCCAAGAATATCGCAATGGACAGAAGTCTTATGCTAAGATAGTAGCTGCGAAGCATGCAATAAGAGTAGGAGGAAATGTTATGTTAATTAGAAACGTCGGATGGAGATGTGTAATTCTATGAGATTGCAATGATCAATTTGAGATTCAATAGAGCCAGTATGTGCCTTCGGCCTGGAAACAACCACATGTGTGAATTAGATGTTTATGAGTAGTAACACTACAAGTAAGTAGAAGTGATTCAGAAGCTAATGAAGAGACCCTAGATTTTCATTTTAAGGGTGGTAGTATTTTGTATTATTACCCGAAGAATGATCGAAGTGTAAACTACATCGGACCTCATAATGGAGTTTGTCAAGTAAGTGATGAGTCCGTTTGAAGATGTGATAGTTTGCATTAAGATATTAAGGAAGGAGTATAGTCGGATTTTAAGAAGCAAGACTTATGTTTGAGATGGAGAATGTTTGCAACCCAAGGAGGATTTAAGATTTGCAATAGATGAGGTGGGCCATAACCCCCAAGCTGCAGGATCGGATAAAGAATTAAACACGCTCTCGCGAAAAGAGGGACCATGGAGGAAGCTACGACTTTTCCCACCGAGAATCTTATAGGAGTATACGTAAAACCTGAGAGTTGTGAAGAAACGATAGTTGTTTTGTTTGTCATGCAGAAACCATGGAATTACCTGAAATCAGTTCGTGGAGAAGTTAATTCTGCAGTGCTTGTGAGGATGCCCGAGTGTTAGAATGCGAGATTCGCTAAACCATATACAAGATAATGATTTGGGTGCGGAATGGATTGGCCACCATAACGATTACTCTTATTATTTGCTTTGTTATGTGGGATGGTAAATCTAGAGTGACTTACCTATAATAGAGAGAGACGACGACGCTAAGCCAAAACTTTAGAATGGTACCATGTTGTGACCCCTGTACATTGCAACTCTCGCGAGTCATAATTAATACGGTGAGAATAAGCCAAGACCTGTTTTCTGCAGGAAACCCTCTTGTTGACCACCATGAGAGTACCAATATTTGTTAATATTGGCGTTCGACCGGTCATTCATGAAGATACAGTATATGGAAGACCGATTATTTGGATAAAGGATTCAATACCTCAAGAAGTAGGGGTATATGTAAATAAGGAAGTCATCAGAGGAGCGATATTCTTGAAGACCTGGGAATTTTCTTTTAAGGGTGGTAGCACCCTGGACCGTCGGAGGTTCAGTGCATTTTGAAGACAAAAGACCCCAAACCTAACCTTTTCTTTCTAGCCTCCTCGAATCTCGAGGACGAGATTCATTTTAAGGGTGGTAGATTTGTAACATCCCAAAATTCTAAATTTTGGAATGTTATAATTATTAAATAATTATGATTGTCTTGCTTGATTTGTGTGTAATTGATCTGAGTGAGATAGACTAGAATCTGAAGCTTTTGAAGTTTAAATGAATTTTAAAAATGAGAGGGAATAAAATGACTTTCCCTAATATTCATTTTTTGTTCTTTTACATTTATTATTTAAAGCAAATCCAACAAATAAAAATAGAGAGAAGGTAATATGACTCCTTCAACAAATAAAATAAAATTGGGAAAATGTTTCAAATAAAAGTTTTCATTTTTTATTTTATTGGATCTTATTTTGAATACTTTTATTTTTAAATAAAAATAATTAAATAAGGGAAGATAACATGACTTCTTCAATTTCGTTGAAAATGATTTAAAACCTTGCTTTGGTTTTATTTGAATTTATTGAATGAAGTTTTTTTATTATTATTCTATTTTTTATAAATAATTTATTGAAAATATTATTTACGTTTTTCTAAGATTTTAGAATTTTATTTCGTATTTTTCCGACTTATATTTTATTTTATAAAACTCTTTGAAGTTTTAGAAAAGTACGTATATATATGCATATAAACATAATTACGTTTTACGTATTACGTATTTTTATTATTTTTAAAAAATAAGATGTTATTTTTTGGGCTACTTTTATTATATTAAAATTACTTTTATATTTATTTTATTTTTATTTTATTTTATTTAAAAAAAAACTGGACAGGCCGGCTAGCAGCTGGCGCGCGCCAGGCCAGCGGGCCGAACGGCCGAAGCGGCCAGCGGCCAGTGGCCGACCAAGTGGCCAGCGTGGCCCATCACGTGCGCTCAAGCGTGTTCGTGTTCCTCCAGGACACCTAGTCCAGAGAACACTCGGCCATGGCGCCGGCCACCCGTGGGCGTCTAGGACTTCGATTCGTTTACCTATTGCCCAAGAAAATTTGCCCCTTAAATACCCCACGTTCCTCTCCGCCGATGCCCCACAAAATTTCGCCCCAAACCGCCCCAAATCGAGCTAATTTCGAGGTAGATCTCGACGAAAAATTTCGACTTTGCCGGTGGATCCCGTCGCCGGTGAGCCTCCCCTTGTCCCCAAATTTTGCATACCGACTTCTTTCTTCGTTGTGCATCTAATGGACATCTTTTCCCCCTTCTATTCTTGCGCAAGATTGATCCCTAAATTGTACGCGCACCGCGGGAGTTCATCGGAGTGCGCTCGGTTCACCGCGTTGCCACGCCCGTACGGACGACGTTGGAGATCATCACCATCACCGTTGTGATCTTCTAATCAAGCCCTACATCCTAGACGTCCTTGTTGACACCGATGATCGCCGGAATTGTCGTCTTCGTCGCGTCAAATCTACACGCCGTGGTTAGTAAAAACGTCGTAACTTTTTATCCGGTGCTCCGTTTTAGACGAAACAGTGGCAAAATCGTTGTTTTGAAACCCTCTACATATTAGGTACTGTAGATCCAAGTTTTCAGAAAAAATATTTTTGCGTTTGATAAAAAAAAAATCTAAATCCTATGTAGATTCGTTCGTGTAATATCTTTTTGACCGTATATCCGTTTTGCGTGATTCCAAAGCCCACGGTTTTATTTTGAAATCTTCTATCCATTAAAACCCTAAAATTTTATTTTTGATTTTCGAAAATATTCAGATCTGACCAGATTCAAAATCAAGTTTCTTTTGATCGTATCTTTTGTTTTACAACTCGGATTTGATTGATTCTTTTTGCAAACTAAAACCCTAGATAAACCCTATATTCTAGATACTTTGCAACCCACTTTTGAACTTAATCATGATCTGTTTTGCAAAAACTTTTATTTGGTTTTCTTTTGAAGTTTCAAAATAAAATAAAATGGTTTGCCTTCTTTTGGATTGTTGATTTATTGTGTGCAACCTTGTTTGCTTGGTTACGATAGATTTTTCGGAGTGTGACGAGTAGAATTGTCGGAATTGTGAGCGCGAATAACTTCATCAAGATTTAAGTCAAGTCATATCTTTTGACCATACTCCCTATTACCTATGTTTTCAATGCATTAGTTCTTCTTTCTTTAGATTGCATGATAGGTTATGCTATGTTATTACACCCAGTAGTTCATTGAGGTAGGTCTGATCCTTACATCTTTGTCACCATCGTATAATAGGATATTGCTATGCTAAGTAGACGTGGATTGGGAAGTGAATCATTATGAGGTATGAGTGATAAAGTAGTAATTAGGACCAAGATAAAGTTAATGAACTACCTGGGTGGGATGGTTGCGAGCATCCTGGGGGTGGCCAGTGATGACTGCGGAAAGCCACCCAGGCTCAAAGGGACTGTTTGTATTGACATACCTAGAAGCTTACGTGTGCAGCCACAAGCTACTATGGGCTCTGGCTTGGTTGATCAGTTGTAGGGGATCTTACTAGGTAGCACTACGAAAGTAGTTGTGAGTAGGTGGGATGGGTGATACCGGAGTAAGGGAAACTCTTCTGAAAGACCATGTCTCGATCTTCCAGTTGTCATACATCATGCAGTGTGACGAACTACAAAGGAGGCGATCGAGTCTTGTGGGGAAAAGTGCACAAACCTCTGCAGAGTGTAAAACTAATCGATTAGCCGTGTCCCCGGTTATGGACAATTTCAGCAACTAGTTGTGGAAATATTGATTTGTCTCATCATCTTTAATTAATTTATTGGGTTAATCACTTTGGGATAGATTGAGTGGGGGTTCCCATCTCAATCGTATGCTATGGTAGAACTTAGTTATTATTATTCTATAGGGAAAATTAGCTTTTTTGCAAAAATAAATGTAGAAGCTCCACCAGCCAAATTGCATGTATTGTAGGAATTTACTTCTTTCTGGGATATGATTTGCCGTACATTCAAATGTACTCACCCGTTGTCGGGCTGTAACGTTCGGTGTTGCAGGATTATATACGACGAGTAAGTGAAACGATATAGGGTCGTGAAGTCTACACTCAACTTTGCCGTTGGCGTTGATGGGACTCCACTTATATATTGATTGTTCTGCTGTGTATTCTAGCCCAAGGGTTGTAAGGTAATAAATACCATGTATTTACGTTAATTTATGACATGTGATACTATGGTATTTCATCGAGTACTGTGTGTGCTAGCATACTGATCCAGGGATAGCACAGAAGCACAGTAGACTTGGTTCCCTTCGGGACCGGGTCGTTACACTTTACCAAAGTATACAAATGTCTCTTATATCTCTAATAATAAAAAGAAGAGTTTCTCCCAAGTTTCCCCTATTGTTTCTAATGATAAACCAGGATATGTGGAGAAACATCATCTCCAACCACTCCCTCCTAAGGTGAATAAGAAGAAAAAGAAGAGGAGGAGGAAGAGGGGCAAGAAGGAAGAAGAATGGGTATCAACCTGGCCTGAGCATATTCCTCGCATCAATTTTTATCCTAACGGACATAAATTTTTGGAGGACGGTGAGCTCGATTGCATTCATTATTATCCTGATGTTAAGTCCATAGGCACTATTGAAGATGATCTTGATTATGATATGCATGTTACTTTTTTTGATTGGGAAAATGATGATAATGCTACTTATGATCTTGAGAATATTTTTGGTACCAACTCTGAGAGTGATGATACGGAAAGCTCTAAGCATGGGGATGATAGGATTGCATGTCCTTTACCCATTAGTGATGTGGTAATTGATAATTCTTTTGCTAGTAAGAACAAAGACATCATGTTTACAAATATAGTTGCTAGCAAATATAATGCTCTTCTCTACTCTGATGATGTTATAAATCCTATCTATAGTGATTATAAAGGTACCTATGACATAAGGATAAATTATCCTTATGAAACTTGTCATAATCATGGAGGGAATTACTCCCTTGTTGAACACCATCTTCCTAATACACAATTAATCTATAGTGTTCAAGTTGTTTATGATAGTCCTACTCCCACTATTACCAATGAGAAAGATTATGTTTATGTGGAGAGTAAGAGGACCCTTTTGCATGTGGATCATGGTAACAATTCTTTATGTGATGCTTATATTGTTGAGTTTATTCATGATCATACTGGAAATTATTATGATAATGGAACATATGCTTATAGATATTCCAATAATATCAAGTTCCCTCTCTTTATGTTGAAGGTTTTGAAGTTGCAATTATTTTGGCTTCCTATGATATTATCTTTATGATTCAATGAATTATTTCTCTATAAGATCCCTTTGCATAGGAAGCATGTTAGACTTAAATGTGTTTGATATTTGCTTCTTGATGCTCTCTTTTGTTCTTCAACTCTTATTCCTACGAGAGCATCATTAAAATCTTAAGCCTATCTTTATGGCTATAAAGAAAGAGCTCTAGGGAGACAACCCTTGTTACCTTTCTTTTGAGTTTTTACTTTTAGTTTTTAGTGGTCTTTGATGAGGACATCCATACTACCAACACATCTCCAGTTCGTCATGAAGAACAAGTTGATTCAACAAAGAAGAAGGATGATGAAATCAGAATTGGACCTATTACAAGAGCTCGTGCAAAGTTGATAGAACAACAGGTGAACTCGCTCTTAATAGATTCTGATATGTTATGTAATGAGAACTTTATACTTCCTAAATCTTTGTATGTTTGCATAATCAGGTATCATGACGAAGAAGAGGATCCAGAAGGAGGAGAAGATGACGTAAGCTCCAACTTTTGGACTTCCGACATCGGAGGCCAGGAGCTACGACGCCGCGATGACCTCGAGTTACAGAAGGGTTACGGAACTCCGATGAGTTTCGGACATCCGACACGACGGACGTCCGACATGGAACAGACGTCCGACACGGAGATCTTCGCGACGGCTCCCGAGTACAGTACCGATCCGGAAGTCCGACACGATTCGGACGTCCGACGCATCGGACGTCCGAAACCCATCGGATGTCCGAAACTGCCTGCGCGCAGATCTGACGGGCTTCGGCCTTGTATCCGAGTTTGACACCCCCTAGCTTATAAATACCGGACCCCCTACGAGATTTAGGGTTAGACCATGTTTAGATAAACTCTAGTTCTTGAGAATAGCTCCAAGCTTTCATCTTGAATCATATACTTCAATTCGTATCGATCTGAAGTGTTGCTACTGCAAGTTTTGTGTGATATGTTGTTCCACTGAGAATTAGTAGATTGCAAATTACCGTCTCGTGGTCGACGGCTACGGTGCGCAAGTGTGTGAATTTGTGAATATCCAAAGGGTAGAGAGTTGTCGCATTGGCAACATGGATCTAGCGAGGAGAGTTCATCGGCTACATACAAGTTATCTATCATCGCCCCCATATTAACCGTCCGCTTACTGAGAAGATCGGGCCACCCCATATCATCTTGGTATCAGATTTCCAATGTTTCCTCGGTAAGCATCCACCAAATCCATCTATTAGATCGTTTTTGTTTTCGTCCTATCCAGAAAAAGCCATACAAAAATATTAGTGTTTCTAGTCTTGCCATAACTTAGATTGCATCGGAGTCATTGTTTTAGTTTGTTGTTTCGTGTGTTCCTCCAGAAAAGCAGTACTGTAGCAATTTCGTCCAGTTTGGAATAGTGTCAGAAAAGATTCAAAAAAAAGAGAGAAAAAGAGAAAAGATTCAAAAAAAAAGAGAACGAAGCGTGATCAAAAAGAGTTATCCAAGAGTGCAAAGAGATATACAAGTGCTCGAAAGGACATATCATAGTGGTGATCTTTTGAGAGGCATGTCTTCTTTTTGTCTCCACTGTGTGAGTTTTTCCTTAGGTTTGTATCACACGATCAGCACTAGGACTTGACTTCGGTGTAGTTAGGGTGCCATACCTATAGCTCCACCACATATATCCTGCTTTGTCGTGTGTTCACTCTTGTACACGGGTATTCACGTCATCACATCCGTGCACTAGTCCTCCATCCGAACGGGTACGCATTACTATTCACTTTGGAACGGTAAGATTCACCTTTTCTTGTCAGTTTTGAGTGAGTTGTGAGTTTCCACCAAAAGATTTTGATTTAGTGCACTAACCTACTAATCATGTCTCAAAGTGGTTTTGATGTGATGTAGAAACAGGATAAGGATGCGTCAGTTACATGGGAGGCATATGAAGGTCTCCGTGATCACTTGACTAGGATGTTTGCTAAATCTGCTGATGCGATTGATACAAATGTTCAAGCGGTCCAACTAAAAGTGGACGCGACTAAAGCTGTAGTCACCACTATGCAACAACAACTTGCTGCTATACAGCAGAGCCTACAACAAATGACATCATCTGTCACGGGCATACAGGCAGCTATTGTACAACGCCAACCTGACGCTCAGGAAGATGGTAGTGTCCATGGCGACAATGCTGATTTGAGGGGCAATCAAGGCCGTGGGCATGCTCAAGGGCCGGTTCGCCAACCGCCACTTGGTTTTGGTGCGCGTCGTCTACCCATTCAGGAAGAAGATGTTTTGAGCAAGCCCAAGTTTAACATCCCCAAATTTGAAGGTTCCACGGACGTGGAAGAGTACCTCACATGGGAGCTTAAGATGGAAAAATTATGGCGTTTGCATGATTATTCGGAGGACAAGAAGATCAAGATTTCTTCTTCCGAGTTTGACGGTTATGCCTTGCGTTGGTGGGAGAGTGTGTTGACCGAGATACAAGAAACTGGTGGGCAGCCTATTCGTACATGGCGTGACATGAAGGCGACTATGAAAGCTCGGTTTGTTCCCACAAATTACTTACGGACAGTTTTTGATAAATTGAAAAAATTGAAGCAAGGTACTAGGTCCGTTGATGCATACTATATGGAGATGGAGATGTTGCTCCAACGTGCGCGAGTTCGCGAAGAGGTTGAGATGACTATGCAACGTTTTCTCCATGGGCTGAAATTTAACGTCAAGAGTATTGTGCGACATCACCAATACTATAATATGAATGATCTATTGCATCTTGAAAGGGAGGCTGAATCACAGCTTGCAAAAGAGGCACAACTGAAGGTCAAATACACCTCATCTAGCAGATTTTCTCCAAGGACAGAGTCTGCCGCGCCTATGGAGAACTCTGGTGCCAACACTCGGGCTTCTTCTTCACTTTCCAAGGCAGCCTCCAATGGTTCTATGGCCAAGAAGCCAGCGGCTCCTGCCACTAGTGCAGGCTCCAACATGTCTACAGCTCACAATCGCGAGATGACTTGTCATTCTTGCGGTAATCCGGGTCACTTTAAGAGAGATTTCCCGAACCGAAAGGTCATGTTCATTAATGAAGAAACCGGCGAGTATGAAACCGGTGATGATGAAGACCCCGACGCATGCAATGACGAGGGATACAATAGTGAAGAGGGCATGGATGCTTTTCCTTCACATGCTCCTACTATTATTGTGTCACAGCGTGTTCTTACTGTGCAGTCCAAATCTGAGTCTCAGCGCTGCAATTTGTTCCAAACCAAAGCATTAGTTGGCCCCAACAAAGCTTGCAAAGTTATCATTGATGGAGGTAGCTGCCGCAACCTCGCAAGCAAGGACTTATGTGCCAAGCTCAATCTGAAATATTTACCTCACGCGAATCCTTATTATGTCCAATGTTTGAGTGACAGTGGTGAGATGAAGGTGAATCACATGGTGCGCGTAAATTTTGAGATAGGCCCATAAAAGGATTCCATTCATTTTGATGTGGTGCCTATGAAAGTTTGCCATCTCTTATTGGGTCGGCCATGGTTATATGATCGCCATGTGCAACACAATGGCCGAGCCAATACATATCATTTGGAGTTCAAGGGCAAGAAATTTAATCTCCATCCTATGTCCCCACAGCAAATTGTGAATGAGTCTCGTCAAGATAGAGGTGAATGTAGAACCAACACGAGAGAACAATGTAATAGCTGTGAGTGATAATATAACGAAAACTGCGAGAGAGACTAGTTTGCTTATATTAGCCACCAAAGAAGACATGAGAGAATTTAGTGAGGATCCTGCAGCCATGCCACTTGTGCTTATGTACAAAGGCGAGGTTTTGTTTTCTAATGATAATCATCCTCTTTATTCTAGTGTGTCTACTGTTTTGCAGGATTATGATGATGTGTTTTCGGCGGAGGTTCCAGCAGGATTACAACCCTTGCGTGGTATTGAGCACCAAATTGATCTTATTCCGGGTGCTACTCTTCCCAACCGGGCACCATACAGGACCAATCCCCAAGAGATGAAGGAAATTCAGCAACAAGTACAAGCGCTTCTGGATAAAGGGTATATTCGTGTCAGTCTTAGCCCTTGTGTTGTTCCTGTTATTTTGGCTCCTAAGAAAGATGGTACATGGCGTATGTGCGCAGATTGTAGAGCTATAAATAATATCACTATTCGATATCGCCATCCTATTCCACGTTTAGAGGATATGCTTGATGAATTGAGTGGTGCTGCTATTTTCTCTAAAATTGATTTGCGTAGTGGATACCATCAAATTAGGATGAAAGAAGGGGATGAATGGAAAACTTCTTTCAAAACTAAGTTCGGATTATATGAGTGGTTAGTTATGCCTGTTGGTCTTACTAATGCTCCTAGTACTTTCATGAGATTAATGAACCATGTTTTGAGAGAGTTTATTGGACATTTTGTGGTTGTGTATTTTGATGATATACTTATTTACAGCCGCAATGAAGTTGAACATGCTGATCATATTAGACAAGTTTTGCAAGTGTTGCGTGATGCTAAATTTTATGCTAATCTTGAGAAGTGCACATTTGCAAAAGATAAGGTCATATTTTTGGGATATGTTGTATCTAAGCATGGGGTAGAAGTAGATTCTTCTAAAATTCAAACAATTCAAAATTGGCCTACTCCCATGAATGTTAGTCAAGTACGAAGTTTTCACGGTCTTGCTGGTTTTTATCGACGTTTTGTGAAAGACTTTAGTACTATTGCTGCACCGTTGAATGAATTGACTAAGAAAGGTGTGCCTTTTGTTTGGGGTGTTGCCCAAGACCCTGCATTTGATGAGTTGAAATGTTTGCTTACTTCTGCACCATTACTTGCATTACCAGATTTTACTAAGCAATTTGAAGTTGAATGTGATGCTAGTGGTATAGGCATTGGTGGTGTTTTGATGCAAGAAGGTAGACCTATAGCTTATTTTAGTGAGAAGCTTTCTGGTGCCAGATTGAACTACCCTGTTTATGATAAAGAATTGTATGCACTTGTTCGCGTTCCTTAGGTTTGGCAACATTATTTGTGGCCAAAAGAATTTATCATACATTCTGATCATGAAGCTTTGAAATACTTGAAGGCGCAATCTAACTTTCATAGGCGCTTAGCTAAGTGGGTTGAGTTCATTGAGTCTTTTCCCTACATCATAAAATATTGGAAAGGGAAAGATAATGTTGTTGTTGATGCTCTCTCTAGGAAGAACATGTTATTGACACATCTTGATGTTAAAATTCCTGGTTTAGAGAGTTTGTGTGATTTATATGAAACTGATCATGATTTTTATGAACCATATCGTTTGTGTTTGCTTCGAACTGTATGGGATAACTTCCACATCCATGATAGCTTTTCGTTTCGAGCTAACAAACTTTGCGTTCCAGAATCTTCTGTGCATTTGCTATTGTTGCAGGAATCACATGCAGGAGGATTGATGGGTCACTTTGGACGTGAGAAGACATTACTCATGCTTGCTGATAATTTTTATTGGCCCAGGATGAGGCGTGATGTGGACAGGTTTGTTCGACGCTGCATTGTATGCAACACATCCAAGTCCAAGCTAAAGCCTCATGGTTTGTATACTCCACTATCAGCTCCTACCACACCTTGGGAAGATATTAGTATGGATTTTGTGTTAGGATTGCCACGCACTAAAAATGGTCATGATAGTATATTTGTGGTAGTGGATAGATTTTCTAAGATGGCACATTTTATTGCATGCCATAAGAGCGACGATGCGTCGCATGTTGCTAACCTGTTTTTCAGGGAGATGTACGCTTGCATGGAGTGCCCAAGACAATTGTTTCTGACAGTGATGTGAAGTTTGTGAGCTACTTCTGGAAGACACTTTGGGGAAAGTTGGGGACAAAGTTGATGTTTAGCACTACATGTCATCCCCAGACTGATGGTCAAACAGAGGTGGTCAATAGAACATTGTCACAATTATTGCGAGCTATGATAAAGAAAAATCTGCGCGAGTGGGAGGAGTGTTTGCCACATGTAGAATTTGCTTATAACAGGGCAGTACACACTACTACTCATCTTTGTCCTTTTGAAGTGGTATATGGTTTCAAGCCTATTACACCTCTTGATTTGCTGCCTCTTCCATTGCAGGAACGAGTTAATTTGGAGGCATCCAAACGAGCAGATTATGTGAAGAAGATCCATGAGAATACTCGAGAGGCTATTGAGAAGCAAGGCAAGAATGTTGCTGCTGCAAGGAACCAGTCACGGAAGCAAGTTCTATTTCATCCTAGAGATCTGGTTTGGGTGCATTTGCGCAAGGATAGATTTCCAGGGATGAGGGATTCCAAGTTGAAGCCACGTGGTGCTGGTCCTTACAAGGTGTTAGCCAAGATCAATGACAATGCATACTCGATTGATATTCCCATTGCCGAGTTTGGTGGCGCTAGCAACAGTTTCAACGTTGCTGATTTATCACCATACATGGGAGATGACCTTGGAGCGTCGAGGTCGACGCCTTTTGAAGGGGGGGGGGGGGCAGATGATGAGGACATCCCTACTACCAACACATCCCCAGTTCGTCATGAAGAACAAGTTGATTCAACAAAGAAGAAGGATGATGAAATCAGAATTGGACATATTACAAGAGCTCGTGCAAAGTTGATAGAACAACAGGTGAACTCGCTCTTAATAGATTCTGATATGTTATGTAATGAGAAATTTATACTGCCTAAATCTTTGTACGTTTGCATAATCAGGTATCATGACGAAGAAGAGGATCCAGAAGGAAGAGAAGATGACGGAAGCTCCAACTTTCGGACGTCCGACACTTTTCGGACGTCCGACATCGGAGGCCAGAAGCTACGACGCCGCGATGACCTCGAGTTACAGAAGGGTTACGGAACTCCGATGAGTTTCGGATGTCCGACATGGAACAGACGTCCGACACGGAGATCTTCGCGACGGCTCCCGAGTACAGTACCGATCCGGAAGTCCAACACGATTCGGACGTCCGACGCATCGGACGTCCGAAACTGCCTGTGCGCAGATCTGACGGGCTTTGGCCTTGTATCCGAGTTTGACACCCCCTAGCTTATAAATACCGGACCCCCTGCGAGTTTTAGGGTTAGACCACGTTTAGATAAACCCTAGTTCTTGAGAATAGCTCCAAGCTTTCATCTTGAATCATATACTTCAATTTGTATCTATCTGAAGTGTTGCTACTGCAAGTTTTGTGTGATCTGTTGTTCCACTGGGAATTAGTAGATTGCAAATTACCGTCTCGTGGTCGACGGCTACGTTGCGCAAGTGTGTGAAGTTGTGAATATACAAAGGGTAGAGAGATTTCGCATTGGCAACAGGGATCTAGCGAGGAGAGTTCATCGGCTACATACAAGTTATCTATCATCGCCCCCATATTAACCGTCCGCTTACTGAGAAGATCGGGCCACCCCATATCAGTCTTGATGATTGTTACTACTGTAGCAACATCATTGTATCTTTCTTTTTCAAGATTTGTGCCAAGTCTAGGCTCCGATTGCAAGAAAGTTCAAAAGTCGTGACATGCTGTCCAGAAAACAGATTATGTCCTCTGACGGGAAAAATCATAATAAATCACCAGTTCATATTTTTGGGCTGAGTTTTTTACACAGCGTGACCTATACAATCATGTGATGGCAAGAGAGTGTCAATACTCTTCAAGCCCTCGTTGATTACCCCAAGTGCAGGGTGGGATATAGTGCAGCGGCAAGTTTTCCCTTGGCAAAGATACCAAGGTTTGTCTCCTGTAGGACTCCGAAGGATACAAGAAGGTGGTAAGGTGAGCAATGGCGCCGAGGTTGCTAACTTCACCTGGACCTGCACACAGATACAGATAGCTTTGATCCCAACGATTACAGAGGAGTTGTCAATTCCTCCGGCCTTGCTATTTACAAAGGATAAAACGCACGGGATAATGATAGTGATAGCAACTGAAAAATAAAGACTTAAAGTAAATTGAGGGTGTAAACAATGATATGAAGATGGACCAAGGTCACGTGATTTTCACTAGTGATTTCTCTCTCCAAAAAGACGATAAAAGTGCTAGCGAGGTAAACAAATCACAGTTGGGTAATTGACAGGATTATGAAGGCACCGCAATGCTAACTATGCTGCAAAGAAAGGAAGGGTTCAAAAGAAATGGGCAGTACGCCAAGGTAAGTAGACCGAAATCCATCTGCATCTACTATGAACCATCCACCTTGAGATATCTATCCAGAACATCTCGCTGGTATTAAGTTGTGAATCCCACCCAAAGTGTAAATCCAAAGCAACAGACAACTGCATTAAAAGAACTTTGCGTAAAGTAAACAATCCTTGCATCCGCGGATACAAGCACCGTTGTTTTATCCCTGGTGGCAACAGCACATTCCCTAGTCTCATGTTTCTGTCACTCAAGCTAGACATCAAGGGGCTGAACCCACAATCAAGCATAACGCTCCCTCTTGGAGTTGCAACAAATCACTTGGCCAAAGTAAAATACGGCAACGGAGAATATGAAAGAATTTACTCAAGAACAAAATATAAAATAGAAGAACCAAATATAGTACTCATCACAATCTGAACATTGTCTCATAATCCATCAGATCCCAACAAACTCAGCATAGCAACGGCAGAAAATTACAAAGGTGCCTCGATCATGTGAGGCAGCTCATGAGGTCTTGAAAGTGGAGGCACAAAGAGGGGAGAGATAGATCACATAGCTACTGGTCACGGACCCATGGTCCAAGGAAAACTACTCACGGTACATACGGGAGGCGTCCATGGCTATGGATGGTGTCCCGGAGGGGGTAGCTTCTCCCGGCAGGGTGCCGGAGCAGCTTCTCCAGGCAGCCTCGATCTAGAAACGGCGGTGGCGGCGGTACAGAGGCGAGATCGCGAAAAAGGAGTTCCTCCCCAGGGTTTCCGTCACGGGGGGTAAATATAGACAAAGGGGGGCACCGAGAGGGCCCACAGGGCAGTCAGGAGGGTCCCTGGAGCGGCTTAGGGTGGGGCCGCGCCAGGTGCCCTCCTGGCTTCCTGGTGGTGGCCCTCCTCCGCTTCTTTGGTGTTTCCAGAAGCTTCCGTGACGCTGATTTTTTATATGATTTTCCGGATTTTTTGGAGCACTTTTAATGGCCGGAAAACCTGAAATACAAATACAACAGAAAACAGCAACTGGCAGCTGGGTGCACTGGGTTAATAGATTAGTCCCAATATGCTCAAAAGTGTATGAAAGTTCAAGAAAATCGTGGCAAAGTCACACAAAAGATGCATGGAGCAAGAAGAAATTATAGATACGTTTGGGACGTATCATCATGGAACTTTCGTATGTTCTGAGTTTTTTGATTTCAGTTGCATAAGTTCCCCTAAAAAATTATTTACTACCTGCTGTTCTATTTTTCACAGATTCTTCCACGTTTTGTCTCTCCTAACTTTTGCAAACCTTAAGCTTGCTTTTTATTTGCAAAAACCTGTTGGAAATCTTGAGAAACAGTAGCTCTTCAAGAATATATTTATATCCAGTGGGGAAAAACTATTTATTAAGGGTACTAACAACTCTAATCAGCTTATGATGAGTTCTGTATTAAGGGAGTTTTCGAGTGTGCGATGGAAGATGATGAAAGAAGATTCGGGAGTGTCAAGCGCTCAAGCTTGGGGATGCCCCCATGCATCCCCAATAAATATTCAAGGAGACTCAAGCGTCTAAGCTTGGGGATGCCCCCAGTGCATCCCCTTCTCCATCAACAATCATCAGTTCATCCTTCGTCTCACTATATTTTCATCACTTCATGCGTTATGTGCTATGATTGGAGCGTCTCACTCTTAGGTTTAATTTTTAGTTTTCTTCAGATTTTCTTGCTGGTCATAAAAAGTTAGATCCCGTCTTACATTGTGTGAGAGAGAAACACGCTCCACTTTCAAAATCTAGAACACATCATAGGATTCTTCATGCCTATCTTTTTTCTGTTGTGTGTTCTTTATCTTTTCGTAGCTACTACCATGTCTAGTTTTAGTCTTAGTTTGTCTTTAGCAAGAGCCTTGCCTTTTGTTTAGTTTGTTGTTGGATCTCTCTTTAGTTTTCATGTTTATCTTGTTAAGAGAGTTGTTTGTTGCACTAAGTTATGTCTTGTCTTGAGAGTAGGTAATTGAGGTTGCTATTTTATTTTAGTAGTAACTTGCAATAGTTTGGAGATATTGATGTGAGTAATGTTTGAACTTTTTGTGTCAAGAGCTCTAGCCTATTAGTGATAGGTGTCGTATTTTGGGCAATCCGTGTTTATTTTCAAAAACTTACAAAACTAGTTGAGAACTCTAGCTACTAGATGGATCGCTAATCTTTGGAGGGATCGAATATTAGAGTACACTCACGTACCATGAGTCGAGGATGCGCAAGGATAACCAAACCCCCATACACTCCTCCTCGGGGTACTTGTTTCTTTGTGAACCTCCTTATTAGATTGAGAGTTACCGATAATAACTGCATGAGTTCTTCAGATTAATGTAAGTACTGAAAGTTGACACTTCCACCTCCTCAGATTTGCTAGCCTCTCCCGTGCCGTGCATTGCCTTCTTCTCACTCCGAGAGTTGGCGTCCACCTTCGCCGGTACTTCCAAACCCTTGGCATGATACGCTCTCTCATCATAAACCTCCTTATATCTTTGCTCAAAATAACCACCATACCTACCTATCAAGGTATTTCCATAGCCTTTCCGAGATATATTGCCATGCAACATCCACCTATTCATGATTTGATCTTCATGTCATACATGTTCCTACTACACTGGCAGCGGCATACATTTCATACATCATGATAGCTACATCTTCTTTCCTCTTATCCTTGTACTCCATAGAGATGATCATTCATGCATATAGCTATGTGGGGACCTTCACACTATAGAACTTGGCTTGCATATTCCAAGGATGAGCCTCCTCAAAAGAGCTCTAGGTCTTCATGAGCGAGCAAGTTGGATGCACCCCCACTAGTTCCATTGGAGAGCTTTCTAGCTCATATGTGCATCCGTTGCATGGCAGTCCCTACTCCTCACATCATATCTATCATTTGGGCTTCTCGCCTATGATTGTCCTCATTGATGTGAGCCTTTCTCACCTTTTTTTCTTCCTCCGCCACCATATTCTTTCTTTGCCATCCTAAGTGTTAACTCTCGTGCTTACGATCATTCATTGCATGAGTGCTCAAAATATCAAAAAGGAGTGGATCAAATTGACTTGTACCTGGCTAGTGGTCTGGGGACGAGTCAAGATAAGATTCCAAATAAGACCAAGTGTGAAACTTTAGTAGATTGAGTTATCAACAAAAATAATTTTTCTTCTCGTATGCCCTATCCCCTTTCTTTCACGCAAACACCATCTGGAGATATTCGAGTCACGGACAGCGAGAGCTCTTGCACCCTTTGGTTGCTAGCATGTCACCACTGAAATTATTCTTGTTATTATTTCCCTACTCGAGGACGAGAAGGAATTAAGCTTGGGGCTGTTGATACGTCCCAAATGTATCTATAATTTATGCTTGCTCCATGCATGATTTGTGTGACTTTGCCATGTTTTGCTTGAACTTTCAACCACTTTTGATCATATTTGGACTAACCTATTAACTCAGTGCACCCAGTTGCCAGTTCCTATTTTCTGTTGTTTTTGTATTTCGGGTTTTTCCAATAATTAAATTGCCCAATAAATCCCGGAAAAAATATATAAAAAATCAGCGTCCCTGAAGCTTCCGGAATAACCAAGACATGGAAGGAGGGCCACCACCAGGGGCCCAGGAGGGTGCCCGGCGCGGGTCCACCCTAGGCCGCGCCACCTGCCCTCCTGGCTGCCCTGTGGCCCTCCTGGCCCCCTCCTTTGGCCTATATTTAGCCCCTGCGGAGGAAATCCCTAATATCGAAGTACTTTTTCCAGAAGCAATTCCGATCTCCGCCTCCATCGCCGACAAGCTTCGGGGGACCAGAATTCCTGTGTCGGCACCCTGCTGGGACGGGGAAGTTCCCCCGGATTCATCTTCATCGATGTTGCTTCCTCCCTCCATGAAGCGGGAGTAGTTTTCCCTCGGGGCTGAGGTTTCTACCAGTAGCTATGTGTTCTTCTCTCTCTCCCATGATGTGATCTTCGTTGTGATCATAGGCTATGTTAATTGTCGGGACCCGGGGTTAGCGTATGCAAGACTCGCTACAACACAATCATATGGAGAGCCGAGAACCGTACCCACTTTTCTAAGCAGACAAGGCCAAGCACAGAACATTCTCGGAGAGCATCGAACGTGAGGGGCATCCCATCCAGGCCGGATGATCAACTGAGATGGGTCCTCATCGTCCTCACACAAGTCTAAATGATATGGGTGGTGAACTCCCATACTCATAGACAAGTCTCCTCAACCATACTATCAATTGTATTATAACCCTTGCATAGACTTACTCCAGCCCGATCACTTAGTCGGGGTCTAGGCCGGGCTTGATCATACATCAAAGTGTGCACGAGACAGAGTCTCGGGAAATCGGTGCCCCAAGCTACGCACATCCAAGGGCCACTTGGTGTATAAAAGAATGCCAGCCAGATCACAACTAAGGTCTCGAAAACCCATACTAAGACATGCATGTTATAATCATACACGCAGCACACATGTCTAGTATGAACAGCAGGTATCATTGCAATTCTCTACAAAGTATACAACTTTATTGATAACTCTTACAGAGTGCACACAGAGATCACGAGACCGTGATCCAACATTACAACAAGCATGCGGAAGCAAATTATGTCTGGGTATAGACAAGTTTAACAAATGGCTTAAGAAGCCTTATTTAAACACAAGCACTCCACGAGGGAACCAGTCTGCTGACTGGGACTACACTAGCTTGGTCTTCAGTCGTCGAGCTCGAGGAAGAATCCTCCTTCGGGGTCAGTGGGTTCATCTAAAACATAGAATAAGCAAACGTGAGTACAAAGTCGTACTCAGCAAGACTTACGTAGGAGCTATATTACTCATGCACATGTATCAAGGTAAAAGGGGGTGGGGTTCATAAGCAGAAGTGCCAGCTTTGACTTGGCTAGTCCTGAACTACGAGTACCAGACTTGAGGTAAGAAGTGTACACGAGTCCACTACATGTCTCCAACCAATTACACCACTATGGTGCCTTCCTCAACTTCCCCACGAGAAAGCACGCCATAGCACTCACGCTTATCTTGGCAAGTTTTATAAGTATCCAGTTCAAGTTGTCTAATAATCAAGCTAAGCTTTCCAAGTAGTCCCTTACCACGGACGCGGCTATTCGAATAGTTTTGTTAACCCTGCAGGGGTGTACCGCTACACACACATGATCATCAGTTACCGCCTTTGTACTCGACACCGTTCAAGAAGTGTCGGCGAGGATGCTCACTACAACTGTTACCTCATAGCCGATCTAGTCCAAGAAAGCCGCCTACCTGGGTTGGCTACCACTATCGTGAACCTGGCCGATTTACCGAAGTGGACCCAGATGATGTGTGCGTGGTGCATAAGCCGGTCTCGGCTGAGCCGTTCTCTCACTTAGCAGCCAGGCCACAAACCTACCAGAACTCCGAACTACTGCGACATCTGGACATCGAAAGGGGTGAGTTAGTAGGTTGAGAGGGGTCAGTGAGCCCAATGTGTGGTTGTACTCTTCATCTTGGATCACCACACAAGAACTCGGACTTAGGGCCGTGTTCAACGAGACAACTCACTGTGTACTCCTACACAACCTCTCATCGTTCACCTTGTATTAGGGTATATTCACCAACACATTCCCACCATCATCAACATGATTTCTACCATCCCGACTCACATAACAGTATCATCATTGTAATACTCTAAGCATGCAATAAGCAGTAACAATTGCAGGGGCCACATGATATCAACCAACTCCTACATTTTCTAGGATTTTGGTTTGCTTACTACTGTGACAAAAGATAGGTCATGCAAAGGAATGGGTTCATCTATGCGGTAGAAACGTAGCATGGTAATCATCCTAAACAATGCATAAGCGAGACTGAGAGGGAAGTGGGATTTTTTCGACATGATCAATGGGGGTTTGCTTGCCTTGCTGATGAGGTTCAGTATCAGGGTCTTCAACGAAGGGGGCAGCCTCCTGTTCCGTTTCCACTTCGATCGACAAACAACAATCAAGGGGGGCAACATAAGTACAATGCACAAACACATGGTTGAAGGTTGAAACTTGATGTACATGCTTCTGATGTGTGAGGGAATTCCATTTAAAAGGAGTGTATTGCAAATGAATTACAAATTCAAACTCCAATTTGAAATAAAATGAATTCCATATGCATGTTTGCTTCTGTTCCCCCATTTTAAAATGGCCAAACATGAAAACAAAGTGCATATTCAGAATCCTTGCATTTTTCTGATAATTTTACATATATTATATGTTTAATTTGGAGTTAAAATGAATTAGTTATGAATTTCCAAAGTTTAATTCATTTTCTGGATTTTCTTGATTTGATTTAATTAGAAAAGCTTTTACTGCATCAGCATGAGGTCATGCTGACGTCAGGGGGTCACTGACCACTGGGACCCACATGTCAGTGTCTCACTGTGTTAATTAAAATGATTTAATTTGAATTAATCTAACAGGGGATTAGCAGGGGGGCTGGCCCACATGTCTGTGGCTATGGCAAGTGGGGCCAGGGGGATTAAGCGCTGGGGGTTAAGCTCTAATGGAGTTGCTCGTCGCCGGCGAGTACCGTGCCTCGCCGGAGTTGCTCGGGGCGGCGATTTAGGGCACGGGAGGCCAAGGGGAGGGCACTGGCGTGTTCACCGTCGTCGTCCGAGTCGAATGGACCTGGCCAGAGCTTCAGTAGATCACCGGAGCAACATCGACGTCGAGGATGGCGGCGGCAGAGGCTAGGTCTGCATCGGGTTCGCTCTCCAGAGCGCCATTTTGACCACGGCCTAGCGCGTTGGAAAGCTGAGACGCAGAGGAGGCTGATGCGCACATGGGCTGAGACGAAGGGGCACTACGGCGACCTCGGCATCAGCCATGGCGGCAGCAAGCTCCGGCTCCCATGGCGGAATCGGCTAGGGGGGATTGAGGAGCTGCGAGGTTGGGGGTTCTGCTCACCAGGAGGTGGGTAACACGATGGAGTAGGCGACGAGCTCGGGGAGGTCACGGTGGCGCCGGAATTCGAGGTCGACTCGCGGCGGCCGGAGATGAAGGCGATGAAGAGGGTGTCGGCTACACGGCGTCCCGGTTCGATTCCTTCTGCAACTAGACGAAGTCGACGGTGGCGGAGGCGATGGACACCTTGGCGCGGCTCGTGGACAACGTTGGCCACGCGGGCTTCAAACCATGGCGATGGCGGCGTTCTGTTCTTCGCAGGGCTCAGCGAGAGAGAGGAGGATAGGCACTTGGGAGGGGGGAATGGACGCACGGCGTCTCCAGCGTCTCTGTGGCGTGGCTAGAACGCGCGAGAGGGGCAGGAGGAGGCTGGGGAGGCGTCGACGTGCGCGGCTAGCTCGGTGGCATTCCACCGAGCAGCTTGGGAGCGCGGGGTCGGGGAAGAAGACCCCTGTGCCCCTGGTGGGCTGGCTGGGCCGGCTGCTGGGCCTCGCCTAGGGCGCCAGGTAAGGTTTTTTCCTTTATCTGTCTGTTTAATCTTTCCTTTCTGTTTTTCTTTTTCTGTAATTTGTGTTGCCTGTTAAATAAAATAGTTAGGCATTTTTATAAATGCTCAAAATTTATATTTGGACTTACATGACCAGTAGCTAGTCATTCCCAACTTTTGAACATTTTTGAAATTCCAAATATCTGAATTCAAATTCAAAAAGGGGTATTTGATTAATTCCAAGGTCATGTTTGAATATTTGAAAAATTCATGAGCATGGGGTTGGTCCCACATCACTAGATATGTGATCACACTCATTTATAAGAATTTTCAAAAATGCAAAAGGAATTTTTGGAGCAACTTTTATTCTGGCCATTTGAATTAATTTCATCTGGGGGGTGTTCTCTCTCCCATTTGGAATTTGAATTTGATTTCTTTGATGAATGCAAGTGAGCCTTTGATACTAGCACATACCTAACTTGGGGTTGTGACAACTCGCCCCCACTCAAAAGAATCTCGTCCCAAGATTCAGAAGTCTGCGGGAGGAAGGAGGGGTACTCGGCACTGAGACGGTCTTCTCTTTCCCACGTGGCTTCTCTCTCAGAGTGGTGTGACCATTGCACTTTCATAAACTTAATCTTCTGACGACGATTGACACGCTCTGCTGAGTCAAGAATACGAACGGGGTATTCTCGATAAGAAAGGTCATCTTGGAGATCAAGTGTTTCATGGTCGACTTCGCGGATGGGGTCCTTGAAGAAACGCCTGAGTTGTGACACATGGAATACATCATGTACTCGGGAAAGGTGCGGGCGTAGTTCAAGTTGGTAGGAAACTTCTCCACATTTAGCAAGAATGCGGAAAGGTCCGATGTAACGTGGGGCCAACTTGCATTTGATACTGACTCGTTGGGTTCCCTTCAGAGGAGTAACCCGAAGGTAAGCCTTCTCATCCAGATTGTAGCTCTTTTTCCTATGATGACGATCATAGTAGCTTTTCTGACGAGACTGGGCTTCTTTCAATTGATCACGAACAATGCGAACTTGCTCTTCTGCTTCCTTGATCATATCCGGTCCAAAGAGTTGTCTTTCACCGGTTTCTGACTAGTTTAAAGGTGTTCGACATCGTCGTCCATATAGGAGTTCAAAAGGAGCCATGTTCAGACTAGATTGGAAACTATTGTTATAAGCAAATTCGGCGAATGGAAGAGACTTCTCCCAATTCTTTCCGAATGAGATAACACAAGCTCTGAGCATGTCTTCAAGAATTTGGTTAACCCTTTCGACTTGACCGCTAGACTGAGGATGGAAAGCTGTACTAAAGGAGACATGAGTTCCCACAGCATTCTGAAAGCTTCCCCAAAATCTAGAGGTGAAAAGGCTACCACGATCAGAATTGATTTCCAAAGGAACACCGTGAAGAGACTCAATTCTAGAGACATATAAGTCCGCTAACTGGCTAGCAGTTATAGACTCGCGAACGGGCAGGAAGTGTGCAACTTTGGAAAGTCTATCCACCACAACGAAGATGGCATTATTTCCTTTATGGGTTTTTGGAAAGCCGGTGATGAAATCCATACTTACTTTGTCCCATTTCCACTCTGGAATAGGCAAAGGTTGAAGTGTACCAGCAGGTATTTGATGTTCTGCCTTAATGCGACGACAAACATCACATTCGGCAACAAATCGAGCAATGTCTCTCTTCATCCTAGTCCACCAAAATATCTGGCGTAGATCTCGGTACTTTTTTGTGCTACCGTGATGAATCGAGAGGGGTGTGTCATGGGTTTCTTTGAGGATGAGTTGCCTTAGTTCCCTTTTCTTAGGTACTACCAAACGATTTCCAAAGAATACCATTCCTTTACTATCTGTGGAGAAACATTTAGCAACTCCTCTAGCAATGTTCTCCTTGATCCGGCGAACACCTCGTGCACGCCTTTGGGCAACTATGATTTGATCCTCAAGGGTTGCTTTCGCCACCAAGTTGAAAAGAGATCCACGAGGAACATTCTCGAGATTGAGCTTTCGAAATTCCTCATGAAGAAGTGGTTGACACTGTTGTAACATAAGGTTGTTACAATACGACTTACGACTTAGTGCATCAGCCATGACATTGGCTTTGCCTGGGGTGTAAGATATTCCTACGTCGTAATCTTTTATCAACTCAATCCAGCGTCTTTGCCTGAGATTAAGATCTAGCTGGGTGAAAATGTATTTGAGGCTTTGGTGGTCAGAAAAGATCTCACAACGATTACCAAGGAGGTAATGTCGCCAAGTTTTCAGGGCATGAACTACGGCAGCGAGTTCAAGATCATGGGTAGGATAGTTCTCTTCATGTGGACGCAACTGGCGTGAAGCATAAGCTACCACATGTCTATCTTGCATAAGTATGCATCCTAACCCTTGCCATGAGGCATCACAAAAGATCTCGAAATCCTTTTTGGTGTCTGGAGGCGCAATTACGGGTGCGGAAGTCAATCTTATTTTTAGCTCTTGAAAGCTTTCCTCCCACTTGGGAGTCCATTGGAATTTCTTATCTTTCTTGAGGAGTTCAGTTAGAGGCTTTGCAACTTTAAAAAAGTTCTCGACGAAGCGGCGACAATAGCTTGCTAAGCCAAGAAAACTCCTAACATGCTTAACCGATTCAGGTGGAGTCCAGTCAAGGACGGCCTGAACTCTCTCGGGATTCATAGAAATGCCTTTTGCAGAAATCATGTGGCCTAAGTAGGTCACTTCTGGTAGCCAAAATTCACACTTGGAGAACTTAGCATACAGGTGATGCTCTCGGAGTTTCATCAATACAAGCCTGAGATGTTCGGCATGTTCTTCTTCGTTCTTCGAGTAGATGAGAATGTCATCAAGATAAACTACAACAAATTTATCTAGGTACTCCATGAAGATCGAATTCATCATGCGCGAGAAAGTGGCGGGGGCATTGGTTAAACCAAAGGACATAACGGTGTACTCGTAAAGACCATAACGAGTAGTGAAAGCCGTTTTTGGAATGTCCTCGTTTCGGATTTTGATTTGATGATAACCTAATCTCAAATCCATCTTGGAGAAAACATAGGATCTAGCAAGTTGATCATAAAGATCATTGATCCTGGGAAGTGGGTACTTGTTCTTTATCGTCTCTAGATTTAGCGGGCGATAGTCTACGCACATCCTTTATGTTCCATCTTTCTTCGTTACGAACAGAACGGGGAAACCCCATGGCGATGAGCTAGGGCGGATGAAGCCTTTTGCAAACAAAGCTTCAAGTTGGATTTTAAGCTCAGCTAACTCACGTGGGGCCATTTTGTATGGGCGTTTGGAAATTGGTGCGGTTCCTGGCATAAGATCCACTATGAACTCTACACAATGGAGCTGCTCGTCGCCGGCGACTACTGTGCCTCGCCGGAGTTGCTCTGGACGGCGATTTAGGGCACGGGAGGCCAAGGGGAGGGCACCGGCGTGTTCACCGTCGTCGTCCGCGTCGAATGGACCTGGCCAGAGCTTCAGGAGGTCACCGTAGCAACGTCGACGTCGAGGATGGCAGCGGCAGAGGCTAGGGCTTCGTCGGGTTCGCGCTCCAGAGCACCATTTTGACCGCGGCCTAGCGTGTTGGAAAGCTGAGACGCAGAGGAGGCTGATGCGCACATGGGCTGAGACGAAGGGGCACTACGGCGACCTCGGCATCAGCCATGGCGGCAGCAAGCTCCGGCTCCCATGGCGTAATCGGCTAGGGGGGATTGAGGAGCTGCGATGTTGGCGGTTCTTCTCACCAGGAGGTGGGGAACACGATGGAGTAGGCAACGAGCTCGGGGAGGACACGGTGGCGCCAAAACTCGAGGTCGACTCGCGGCGGCCGGAGATGAAGGCGATGAAGAGGGCGTCGGCTACACGGCGTCTCGGTTCGATTCCTTCTGCAACTAGACGAAGTCGACGGTGGCGGAGGCGATGGACACCTTGGCGCGGCTCGTGGAAGATGTTGGCCACGCGGGCTTCAAACCATGGCGACGGCGGCATTCTGTTCTTCGCAGGGCTCAGCGAGAGAGAGGAGGATTGGCACTGGGGAGGGGGGGAATGGACGCACGGCGTCTCCAGCGTCTCCGTGGCGTGGCTAGAAGGCGCGGGAGGGGCAGCTAGAGGCTGGGGAGGCGTCGACGTGTGTGGCTAGCTCGATGTCATTCCACTGAGCAGCTTGGGAGCGCGGGGTCGGGGAAGAAGACCCCTGTGCCCCTGGTGGGCTGGCTGGGTCGGCTGCTGGGCCTCGCCTAGGGCGACAGGGAAGGTTTTTTCCTTTATCTGTCTGTTTAATCTTTCCTTTCTGTTTTTCTTTTTCTGTAATTTGTGTTTCCTATTAAATAAAATAGTTAGGCATTTTTATAAATTCTCAAAATTTATATTTGGACTTACATGACCAGCTTTTGAACATTTTTGAAATTCCAAATATTTGAATTCAAATTCAAATAGGGGTATTTGATTAATTCCAAGGTCCTGTTTGAATATTTGAAAAATTCATGAGCATGGGGTTGGTCCCACATCACTTGATATGTGATCACACTCATTTATAAGACTTTTCAAAAATGCAAAAGGAATTTTTGGAGCAACTTTTATTCTGGCCATTTGAATTAATTTCATCTGGCGGGTGTTCTCTCTCCCATATGGAATTTGAATTTGATTTCTTTGATGAATTCAAGTGAGCCTTTGATCCTAGCACATACCTAACTTGGGGTTGTGACATTAATCTAGGGTGATCCCATGATATTTCCCCTTCCTCTATGTATTGGATTGATGTACTCACTTGATCTTATCTAGTATAATCCTCGAGACCATGGTGACAGCGTTCTATTGGACATGAGTTAGAAGAATATTTTCATGAGTGATTTCCTATTTTGTGTGTTGATTTAAGATTGAGAGTCTCTTGTTGCTTGTCTTTGACTATCCTTGAGATATGTTTTGGTGATTGTGGTACTCTCTTTGGATGGCCGCGGTGACATTGGGAAATTCATAGATTGAGAACTACGAACTCTGAGGTGTGCTTTTGTAGCCCTTCATAATTCTCGTCCTCTCTTGACCACAAAGGAATGACCTCCGAGTGCATCCCCATTGCATGTTTTATGGGAAATATCATGTGATTAGACTATGTTAATGTTATTGAGAGTTGGCACTAGTGAAAGTATGAAGGCTAGGCCTTGTTTCCACCATTGTTACACCGTTTGTGCTCACTTTTGCCATATGTTTGCTTGCTGCACTTTTTATTACATATTTATATTACCTTGCTTTGCCACACCTATCACTCGTATTTTACCATCTCTTCGCCGAACTAGTGCACCTATACAACTCCTAGTTATATTAGGTGTGTTGGGGACACAAGAGACTTCTTGTATCTTAATTGCAGGGTTGCTTCCGAGAGACCATCTTCAACCTCTACTTCCCTGAATTCAATAAACCTTAGGTCATCAACATGAGGGAAACTATTGTTGTCCTACAAACCTCTGCGCTTGGAGGACCAACATAGTCTACAAGAATAGAAGCGTGCGTAGAAATCAGATGGCAACTAGAATAATGATGGGGAAGGAAGACAAAAAGTTGTGAAAGAATCATATCAATGAGGCCAATCATAGGCGAGAGAAAGCCAAATGATAGATATGATGTGAGGAGTAAAGATTGCCATGGAACGGATGCACATGTGAGCTATGGGATGCTCTCCAATGGAACTAGTGGGGGTGCATCCAACTTGCTTGCTCAAGAAGACCTAGAGTTCATTTGAGGAAGCCCATCATTGGAATATACAAGCCAAGTTCCATAGTGTAAGGATCCCCAAATAGTTATGCATGAATGATATGAAAATCTCTATGGAGTACAAGTATTACTTTAGAGTAAGAGTGTGGATCTTTCAAAAAGAATAGTAGTGTTGCCCCCTTATCTATTTTTATTTCTTTTTTTCTTTCTTTGTCTAATTTTTTGTATTTTTGTGGCCTCATTGGCTCTTTCTATTTATCTCTCATTTGTCCTCTTTGGGATCTTTTAATTTGTCCTCTTTGGGATCTTTTCCTCACTTAAGGGCAACACTCTATATTTTACTAGGATATATAAGATCTCACACTTTATAAGAAGTACTCAACATAAAGAAAACTGAAAACTATCATGATTAATGCAAATGTATGGCTATGCCAGTGTAGCGGGATGTGCTATGATACTAGCACGTCATGTAGCATATATAAGGGCAAGACCCAGATAGCATGCGGCTCCTCGATCAAGCAAAATCATGTATGAAATGAAGATCAAGTCATGAGATGATGGATGTTGCATGACAATGTATCTCGGAAAGGCTATGGAAATGCCTTGATAGGTAGGTATGGTGGCTGTTTTGAGGAAGGATATAATGAGTTTATGATGACAAAGTGTATCATGCCAAGGGTTTGGATGCACCGGCGAAGTTTACACCAACTCTCAAGATGAGAAAGGGCAATGCACAGTACCGAAGAGGCTAGCAAAATATGGATGGTGGAAGTGCCAACAATCGAATACTCACATTAGTCAAAGGAACTCATTCACTTATTATCGGTAACTCTCTATCTAATCAGGAGGTTCACAAAGAGACAAGTACCCCGAGGAGGAGTTTATGGGGGTTTGGTTATCCTTGCGTATCCTCGACCTATGGTACGTGAGGGTACTCTATATATTACAACCCCTCCAGAGGTTAGCGATCCATCTAGTAGCTAGAGTTCTCAACTAATTTTTTTGTAGTTTTCGAAAATAGACATGGATTTCCCAAAATACAACACCTATCTCTAATAGGCTTGAGCTCTTGACACCAAAAGTCGAAAATTACTCAAATCAATACCTCAAAACAATTGCAAGTTACTACTATACTTATAATAGCAACCTCAATTACCTACTCAAGTCAAGACACAAAACTCAATGCAACAGACCAACTCTCTAAACAAGATAACCATGAAAAATCAAGAGAGTTCCAAAAGCAACAGCCTAAATAAAATATCTTAAAAAGATAAGCATGAAAACAAGAGCTAATCATGATAGTAGCTACGAAAAGATAAATAAGATACAATCAAAGATAACCATGAAAACTATGTTGTGTTCTAGGGTGAAGTGGAGTGTGTTTCTCTCCCAAACAATGTAGGCTAGGGTCCAACTTGTTATGAACAGAAAACAAATCTAAATAAACTAGAAAGTTAATCCAAGACGCTCCAAGTATAGCACATAACATATGAAGTGAGAAAAATATAACATGGAGAAGGATGAACTGATGATTGTTGATGGATAAGGGGATGCACGGGGGCATCCCCAAGCTTAGATGCTTGAGTCTCCTTGGATATTTCATGGGGTGCACAGGGGCATCCCAAGCTTGAGCTTTTGACACTCCCGGATGTTCGTTCATCATCTTCCTTCGCACACTTGAAAACTCCCTTCATACGAAACTCATCATAAGCTGATTAGAGTGGTTAGTACCCATAATCAAATAATTTTACTCTACTATAAATAAAGATTTTCATGATCTTTCTCATGATTTCCAAAAAAAATTGCAAAGAAAATTCAAGATTAAGATTTGCAAAACGGTGAAAATGCAAAACGTGGCAGAATCTGTGAAAAACATACAAGCAGGTAGTAAATAATTTTTTATGGGCACTTCTACAACTCAAATCAAAAAACTCAGAACAGATGGCAGAAATTCAATTGTATAGAGCCTACTTTCAAAATAAATTCATATAAAAATATGATCTGGTGATTTTTGAGAATTTTTTCAATGGACCAAAAGTTTATGTTTTATGGACAGCATGTCACAACTTTTGTTTGTTCTCGCAATTGGAGGCTAAAACTTGGCACAAAGATTGAAAATAAAGATACAATGATGTTGCTATAGTAGTAACAAGCATTAAGACCACTAAAAACTGAAATTAAAAAAAAAATTTGGTTGCCTCCCAATAAGCGCTTTGTTTTATGCCTTTGAGCTAGGCATGAAGCAGGAAGAAGAATCAAGGTTCAAAGAAGTCATTATTAATAGGATCATCAAAATTTTCAACTTGCTCTTCAATGAGCTCATTCTTCTTTTTCCTAGGGAAGAGATACGTACCTTTGGCTTTCCCACAAAATCGCATTTGTTCTTTACCTATGTCAATGAAGCCTTTCATGGCTCGAAGAAACTCTCTTCCGAGCATTATGTTTTCTTGGTTGGTTGACTCCATGATGAAGAAGTTGACTATTGAATTTCTTTTGGCAAAGAGAACTTGGACATCTTTGATCTCTCCCTGGATCTTATAATCATTTCCATTAGTATGTTCATGATAGGAAGGAAAATTAACCATGCCAGCAAATTTTTAAGAATCATAACCAAATTTTGGCATTGTAGAAACCATGGATCCAATATCACAATAAGCAAGGAAGTCTTGGTTAGAGATGCTAATTCTAACAAAAGGCTCGCAATCATCATCTATTTCTCAATATCTTCTCTGATGGGTTTAGGTTTCTCTACTTCCTTCAAGTCTAAACCATCTACATTTTTCTCAATGGCAGCAAGTCTATCTATGATAACATCAATTCCATGATCATAAACAAAGTAACTAGATAGACCGTCTACAAAATCGAGAGCTTTAGCTTTGGCACATCTAAGAAAATTTCCTCCAACTCGCAAATCTAGAGAGCATTTACACCACTTACAGATCCCATGATAGAAAGTGTTAATCAAGATACTCATAGATTTCTCAGGAGTAACTTTCTTGTAAATACCAAAAAGCCTATCCCAAGCCTTCTTCAGGTTCTGACCATTCTCCTGTCTAAAATTTCTAAAATCAACATCCGAAGGAGCACTATAGATAGCAAAGATTGACATCCTGACTAAACAGAAAAAGCAACTAGATGCAAAGTAACTTTTTTTGTGGTTTTTGATATAAGACCCAAAAGAAAAACTAAAAAGTAATCTAACAAGACTAAAAAGAAAAGGTAAAAGATAGTGTGCAACTCCTGTATCTTGTAGACTGGAGTCCCCGGCAACAGCGCCAGAAATTAGCTTCATGGCTTCTCTCCCCTCGTTGGTTACCCCAAGTGGAAGGTTAATAACTAGACAACAACAAGTTTCCCTTACACAAAGACTATAAGGTTTAGCGAATCTAGGAGCGTGTACTGTGTCGAGGTGTTGGGCGTGGTGCGCAGGCTCTATACTACGGCTGGTAGTTCTTCGACCCAAGAACCAACGATATATTTTAGTGGTGCATAGAGCTGTTTCTTGAGGCCTCCACAAACAAGACCGTTGGCCTTTTCGACCTGTACATTAAAATATGGATGTGCCACTGATACGTCTCAAACGTATCTACTTTTCCAAACACTTTTGCTATTGTTTTGGCTTCATTCTTGCATGATTTGGACGAAACTAACCCGGACTGACGCTGTTTTCAGCAGAGCTGCCAGTGTTGTTTTCTTTTGTGTAGGTTTTTGGATATTTAGGTACGCTGGAAAAATCCACAAAAATTATATAAAAAATCAGTGTTCCCGAAGCTTCGATGAGGCCAAAGGGGGGCCACAGAGCATCCAGGGGGCACCCAGAAGGGTGCATGGCGCGGCCCAGTCCCTGGCCTCGCCACCTGCCCGCTTGGGTGGGTCCCACACCCCCTGGTGCCCTACCCCGGCCCTATTTATTCCCTCCGCGAGGAAAATCTGAAACAGAAGTCGCTTTTCCAATCTACGTCGCGGAGCCGCCGCCAACCTCTGTTCTTCTCCGGGAGAGCTAATCTGGAGGCTGTTTTGTCCTCTGGTGAAGGGAAATCATCGCCATCTTCATCACCATCACCCCTCCATGACTTCTTCTCTCATGTGTGAGTAATTACCTGCTGTAGGGAAAGGGGATGGTAGGGATTGTATGGGTTAGATCATGTAATAGTTTATCATATTGTTGGGGGCATGTGGCCTATCATCTACTTGGTGTTTATCATCTCTGTTATAGCTTGTTGCTCTTAATACTTGCCAATTTGGGACCGAGTGCCATGATTTCAGATCTGGTCACTCTTTTTCTTCTTGAGTTTGATGTGTTCTTGATCCTATCTATGAGTTGTATGCACCTATTATGGTCTGGAACCGGCGATCCCAATGGTAACAGCTTGGGACACCAAAGGGGATGGACAATAATTTGAGGATTCCGTGTATCCATGAAGTGTTAATGCTTTGTTCCAGTGCTCTTTGACAGGAGTACCTTAATCTCCCTAAGTTCCTTTTGGCCCCGTTCGTACCGGGAGGGTAGGACAAAAGATGTTGTGCAAAGTTCTTATTGCAAGCACGTACAACTACCTTGGGATACATGCTTGATGTTTGATATTTCCTAGATGATCCTTTCTTTTCTGTGAGCCTTGCCCGTGTTAGAATCTATTACATGTTTGTTCTCATCCAAGCAGCGCCCAACCATCCATCTTCCTAGCCTATAGTGTTTCTTTCCGCTGGTTACTAGTTGTTTACTTTCGCTGTTTTACTTTTGTTGTTTCACCACCACTATCACCACTATTATCACCCACAATACCACTACCATATTACCGTTGCTACTAATACTTTTGTGCAAGCAAGTGTTTATTTCAGGTGCGGTTGTACTGACAACTCAATTGTCAAAGCTTGTACATATTCTTTGTGTCCCCAAGTGTCGAATCAATAAATTGGGTTATCTTGCCCGCGAAGACTATCTCGATCCCCTACTGTTGAGGGTTATCAAGTACTGTTTTTTGGCGCCGTTGCCGAGGACCATAGCTTTATTTACAGGTCTACTTGAAGTATTTTTCCTGCTGGACGTTATTCACTATGGGTAAGAAAGGAGACCCCAAGGTTCCGATCTTACCATCCCGTACAAGATGAGGTACTACTCTTGGCACTAGTGCTAAACTTGATTCACCTTCGGTTATGAGTAAGTTTGATTCACCTCAGTTACATGCTACTTCTGCTGAGTCTGGTAATATGTCAGACACTTTTGATGATGCTTCTACTACCTTTGAAACTACTGGTTCACTTGGTTCTTTTATTGAAGAACAGATTGCTGCTGCTGCCCGATTCTCGGGAGTTGAAATTTGTGTTACCAAAACCCCTATTGGAAAAAATCATGATCTTACTGTCCTTAAGGAGAAACTCCTTGAGGACGATTATGTTATACTTGATGATGATTTGTGCAGGGAGCTTAATGAATGTGCTGATTCCGACCCTGCTAATATAAAGAAGTTGCAAGAAAAGCACTCCTTGAAGAACAAGTTTACTCCTGATCCTACTTTTTCTACGTCTCCTATATGCATCACTGATCCTAATTATGATTTCTCTGTTGACCTTTCACTTATATCCACAGTTGATGCTGATCCCTTTTATGGCAGAGAAAATGATGACGGTATAGAGCACCTGACCAAACTCAATGAGTTCCGTAGCTTGATTACTACTGATGAAAGGATCCGGAACTTTTATGTGACCAAGCTTCTTCCTTTTTCCTTTAAAGGAGATGCTAGAGCATGGTACTATTCACTACCATGTGGTTCCATTCGAAGTACTCAAGATATGCTACCATGTGGTTCACTACTTTCATATGCAACATGCTGCTTTACAAAGAATTTATAACTTTAAACAGTTGCAGGATGAGCATCTCCCTAAAGCTTGGGGGAGATTTTGCAGTTTGCTGAAGGCTAGACCGGGACATGAGATCCCTAAGAATGAATTACTTGATATATTTTATAATGGTCTAACCGATAAATCTAAATCCTATCAAGATAGTTGTGCTGGTGTGTTTTCAGGCAAAGAACATCGAACGATGCAGAAGAATTGATGGGCAAGATTGCCAAAAACCACGAAGATTGGTCCGTCCCTGACACACCTCCACCACGAAAGAAGAGGGGCATGCTTGTCCTAAGCCCCGAAGATATGCAAGAAGCAAAGAAGTCTATAAAAGAGAAAGGTATTAAAGCTAAAGACGTGAAGAATCTACCTCCAATTGAGAAGCTGTTTGAGCCTACCACTCACCCACCTATGGTAGAGGTACACTCTCTTTTAGATTTCAATGCAAGTGACATTCCAAAATGTAAGCCTCCTGACCAATGTTTAGATGAGCTTGATAATTTTATTATGAAGCAAAGTCACTTCAATGAAAAGATACAAGGTCGGTTGCATGATAATACTCTTGCTATCAAAAAAATTCTTGATGTTCTAGGAAGAACAGTTAATGATGTTAAATGTCTTGTGAAGCATTTTCATATGGTTCAAACTCAGCTTGAACAAATTTCTAATGTGCAAAATATTTGCTTGCTAACAAAACCAAACAGGACTATTTACATGCTTATGGTATAAAGACCTAGAAAATTATAGAAAGTTCACAATAAAATTTTCCAGGTAAAAAGCCATCGGGGAGCACCTGGGGCTGACCAGGGGGGTCCACCCCTGGCCCAGGAGGCCAGGTGGCGCGGCCCAGCCCCTGGCCGCGCCACACACCCTCCTGGGGCCCACAGGCACCCCCTGCTGGCATCTCTTCTTCCACTCTCTCTCTTTCTTCCCAAAAACTCGTGTTCTTGCTCTGGTTTCGTGTTCTTGCTGTTCTTGAGCACGGAACTTCGATCTCCCTCTACAGCCACTCGTTTGAGCTGAAATTTGGAACAAATAATTCTTGGAATGTGACTCCCTCACCGCTCCAATTAGTTTTCTTGTTGGTGGCTTCATTAGTGAGTATTTAATAGTTCTTGGTGCTATTTAGTTGAGCTTAAATGTATGTGTAGAATTTTATTTTCCAAGTTTTGTTGCTAGTTTGAGACTTGGTAAAGTAGGTAGAATGTTTTGCTCAAACTAGTTTTGCTTAAACCTCCGTTTTTGTGATTTTTCAAAACTTTCAGAAATGGATAGGCTAGGAAGGTGGCTTGGGAAGAAACCTGAGCGCTCTAGCCGTGTTACGCGGTCCACAGCTTCACCTTAGGCTACGAGGGTGAGCTACAACGAAGAAATTGTACCCTTGGAGCTATTGGGTGCATCACCCGCAAAGGCCATGGCATTTCCATGCAGAGATTTCATGGAGGATGCCGGCATACAGGAGGAGTTGGACGGCCTGTGTGCCAGAGCAGGTTTGACACGGCTTGTGACGAGCCGTGTGCCACAGTATGAAACGCTCACTGCTATATTTATTAACAGTTTCAGATTCTATCCTGAAAGTGATTCTGTTGTATTTCAGATTTATGAAAGGTTACTAACAATGCCTATGAGTACCTTTTGTGAAGCTTTAGGTCTGCCCGACAGAGGAGAGAAGAGGAGGAAAAATTATCAAACTGCTACACTAAAGACCCTTCTTGACTCGTTGTGCAACACTGAAGTGAGGAACACTAACCGTCAGAAGATCTCCAATATTTTGTTTCCTCATCTCAGGTATTTCGCGTATTATATTGCTAGAGAGGTGTTGGCTCGAGACAACACGAGCAACACTTCTTCGTCTGATACTTCTACCATGGCGAATTCCCTCTCAGGGAATCACGAGTATCATGTGGGCACACTGATTGCTAGACGCCTTGCTGCTAATAGCAACAAGGGGGATCTCTTTGGTGGCGTCTATGCCACACTTCTTTTGTAGTTTCTCGAAGGAGAACCGCGCCCAGATGATACAGTTTTGCCTTTTGTTAGTCTTGATTTAGTTTCCATGAAGAGGCATTTCTTTGTTACTTGGGCCTCTGACCGATATGCACTTGATTATATATTGCGGTTTGAGGGCGATGTGGAACGCATCATCCGTCTACCTGCACCACTTGTGTTTGATTTTTCTCGCAGGAATGGATATCGCGTTTCAGATACCCAGTTTGATGAGATCATGGGAGATACCAGTTTCACGACCCCACGGAGGGGGTTGCGCCAGATGAGGAGGAGCGCATGGTGTATCCACCCGTCCAGGAGGAGACCGCCGCCCGATGGGACGGAGGGTCTTCCTCTGGTTGGGATGAGGGACCTTCCTCATGTGAGGATCCGAGGACTTCAGTGTACGCACCGGAGGGCTCATACAACCCTTGGACTTACCATTAACCCGGAGCAGGAGGCTCCTCGGGACCGCAATAGACGAGCCCAACCTAGGCCAAAATCCTAAGCTTGGGGGAGTACATACTCTCCTCCCCATCCATTGTATCTTCCGTTTTGTTCGCTTTGATATTTTTGAAGTCTTTGCATGTTCTTATATGTTCTTTTATTTTGCAAAAACAACAAAAATATTTCTCTTTTCTTTTTCTTTAATTTTAGCCTTTGAAAAACCCCAAAAATATTTTCTTTCTCTCTTTAGTTTGCTTTATTTTCTGAGTTCAGCCCGAGTCCGTGATGGCATTCGATTATATATTTCCTACGTTCGATTGTGCAAGTGACAAGGCAGTAATGACAAGGATCGACGGAAGGGATGCAACAAGGAAAGCTGGTATGCACTCTTTTTGTTTCTGCTTTTGTACATATGCCTGTACTTATGCTTAGAGACCAGCTTTTAACGACATAGTGCTATGTTTACAATGATTTCCCAGTGGTTCATGCTTTCTTTGTGGTTAGTCTCAAATAGCTAGAGTTCATCTTGTGTTGCTTGAATTGATTGACATGCATTGCATTGTTCATGGTTTGGCATATTGAAGTGGTATTTCCCTTCGGAGAATTATTGGATCGACTTGGCACATGTTCACGCATGTTAAGACTAAAAAGTTTGTTCTGCCTTGATGACCTTTTTATTTCAGAATAGCTATATCACTTTCATGCCCGATTCAGTGTTACTTTGTTGCTCTGCATGATTATGACAATTATTTCTCTCTAGTTGGTCGCTTCCCAGTCTTTTGCTAGCCTTCACTCGCACCAAGCGAAATTCTACTTGTGCATCCAAACTCCTTTTCAAACTAGTTGTTCCATTTGAGTCCACCATACCTACCTATATGTGGTATTTACCGGCCACTCCTAACTTAGAATTTCCTGTACCATCTCGAAATTTATTCAAAAAGCTTCCATTTTTGCAACCGTACAATCTCATGGTGCGGTGAGGGAAAATCAGTATCTACCATGCCAAAAATATTTTGACGGAAGTTTTAACTAGTCAATGAAAAATATATGAGAGTTACACCTCCCCCATACTTGATGATGGAATGAAATGGACCAAATGCTGCTTATGATAGATGGAACAATACCCTCCTTCCATACTTGAGGCAACATAAAAGGTTCCGTAGACCATCAAAGGATTTATGGATAAGGGAACAAGTGTAAGAAAAAGGCATTAATATGGTTGGCATCGGAGATATTGAGAGGCCTTTACCGTTCACCGTTGACCGGAAAGTTGCACTTCTCAAAAAGAGTGTTATCTCTGTTTTCAAAACTAAGAGCTCTGGTACATGTTTAGTCTTTGCTTCCTTTCACGGGTTTTCAAACTTGTAATCAAAATCCACGGTTCGAGAGTCTCACCTTCTTTCTTCAAAGCACCAACTATTGAGAGCACAATTTTCATTCTTAGTGTAACATGCATTGGCCCAAAGTACTAAATTCTCTAATGCGAGATACCACTCCAGTATGTTCATGCTATGTGCATTGTGATCTTGAATTGATTTTCAGCAGCATATTATTTACTTTTGTTTGTTTGTGACTGATCACATGAAATAAGGATTGCTTCGTGCATTGTCTTTGTAGCATGGTGTCAAAACTTGCTAAACTCTTACGTAGTACGTGCTTATATACATCTAATGTAGCAAAAGAGTTTGTCAAAGTTTTCTTTGTCGCATCTAGTTCGTTGAACTGAATTGCTTGAGGACAAGCAATAGCTAAGCTTGGGGGAGTTGATACGTCTCAAACGTATCTACTTTTCCAAACACTTTTGCTATTGTTTTGGCTTCATTCTTGCATGATTTGGACGAAACTAACCCAGACTGACGTTGTTTTCAGCAGAGCTGCCAGTGTTGTTTTCTTTTGTGTAGGTTTTTGGATATTTAGGTACGCTGGAAAAATCCACAAAAATTATATAAAAAACAGCGTTCCCAAAGCTTCGACAAGGCCAAAGGGGGGCCACAGAGCATCCAGGGGGCACCCAGAAGGGTGCATGGCGCGGCCTAGCCCCTGGTCGCGCCACCTGCCCTCCTGGGTGGGTCCCACACCCCCTGGTGCCCTATCTCAACCATATTTATTCCCTTGGCGAGGAAACTCCGAAACAAAAGTCGCTTTTCCAAGCTACGTCGCGGAGCTGCCGCCAACCTCTGTTCTTCTCTGGGAGAGCTAATCTGGAGGCTGTTTTGGCCTCCGGTGAGGGGAAATCATCGCCATCGTCATCACCATCACCTCTCCATCACCCCTCCATGACTTCTTCTCTCATGTGTGAGTAATTCCCTGTTGTAGGCAAAGGGGATGGTAGGTATTGGATGAGTTAGATCATGTAACAGTTTATCAGATTGTTGGGGGCATGTTGCCTATCATCTACTTGGTGTTTATCATCGCTGTTACAACTTGTTGCTCTTAATTCTTGCCACTTTGGGCCCAAGTGCCATGATTTCAGATCTGATCACCCTTTTGTTTCTTGAGTTTGAGGTGTTCTTGATCCTATCTATGAGTTGTATGCACCTATTATGGTCCGGAACCAGCGATCCCAATGGTGACAGCTTGGGACACCAAAGGGGTTGGATAGTAATTTGAGGATTCCGTGTATCCATGAAGTGTTAATTCTTTGTTCCAGTGCTCTTTGACGGGAGTACCTTAATCTCCCTAAGTTCCTTTTGGCCCCGTTCGTACCGGGAGGGTAGGACAAAAGATGTTGTGCAAAGTTCTTATTGCAAGCACGTACAACTACCTTGGTATACATGCTTGATGTTTGATATTTTCCTAGATGATCCTTTCTTTTCTGTGAGCCTTGCCCGTGTTAGAATCTATTACATGTTTGTTCTCATCCAAGCATCGCCCAACCATCCATCTTCCTAGCCTATAGTGTTTCTTTCCGCTGGTTACTATTTGTTTACTTTCGCTGTTTTACTTTTGTTGTTTCACCACCACTATCACCACTATTATCACCCACACTACCACTACCATATTACCGTTGCTACTAATACTTTTGTGCAATCAAGTGTTTATTTCAGGTGCGGTTGAACTGACAACTCAATTGTCAAAGCCAGTACATATTCTTTGTGTCCCCAAGTGTCGAATTAACAAACTAGTTCCATTGTCGGTGATGATGTTGTGTGGGACTCCGAAGAGGAAGATGATGGACTTGATGAAGTTTACGAAGGTTGTGGCAGTCAAGTTGGTGATGGGAAATACTTTGATCCACTTGGTGTACTTGTCTATTACTATGAGGAGGTGAGTGCGACAACCCTTGGAGGATTTCCTCAGAGGACCAACCATGTCGAGCCCCCATGTGGAAAAAGGACGCACAATAGCTATCGTTTGAGCTCCGATGATGGTGTGTGTGGACTGCTGGCGAATTTTTGGCATGCTATGCAGCATCGGACATTATCTTCTGCACCCCGCATGGCAGCGGGCCAGTAGAATCCTGCTCGAAAAGCTTTGGCGACCAAAGTTCGGTTGCTGGCGTGGTGCCTGCATAAACCCTCATGAATATCGAGGAGTACAGCTTTGCCATATTCTTGATCGAAACACCTTTGGAGCACCTGAGAGATGCTATGTTTGTAGATTTCTTCGTTTATGATGGTAAAGGTCTTCGAGCGGCGGATGATGCGCTGAGCTTCCGTGATGTCTTGTGGGAGGCGGTTGTGTATCATGTAGTTGAGGAAGGGTCGCGTCCATACTAGTTTGTCGGCTGGCGCTGGTTATGGTTCTGCTTCAGTGGCGGCGGGTTGTTTTGTATCCGCTGAGGTGGCGACTACCACTTGTTTTGGAAGTGGAGAGTGCTTCTTGTTATTCAGGAGAGATGATCTCATCCTTTGATGTCGAGTGTGAAGGGTCGTGTGGTTTTGCGGGTTTGATGGAGAGCTGACAGATGATCTCAAGGAAAACACCCGGGGGTACCGGTCCTCGGTTGGATCCGATGTTTGCGAGTTCGTCGGCTTCTGTGTTGTTGGCGCGTGACACGTGATTGAGCTCACATCCATTGAAATCTCCTTCGAGGATGTTCTAGAGTTTCTGATATGCTAGCATATTGTCTGGGACTTCTTCACAATCTTTCATTCATAAATGACTAGTCGTGTGGCTCCGCATGATTTTGCCATGCGCATGCCGTGGAGGAGTGCCTCGTATTCTGCTTCGTTGTTCGATGCCTTCTTGAAGTTGATCTTTAGGACATATTTGAGCTTGTTTCCCTTTGTAAGAGTAGTACGACGCCAGATCCGGATCCTTGGTATCTCTTTGAGCCTTCAAAGAACATTGTCCACGAGTTAGAAAGGTCGGGAGGGCCAGTGGTTTGGACTTCCATCCACTCGCGGACGAAATCGGGGAGGACTTGGGCTTTGATTTCTGTTGGGTGCTTGAAGTTGTAACGCCCCGGCCACACCAACCGGTTCCCGGCGTACGCCTGGCGGGATCTAGACTGTCCCCACAGACCAACACTAGTCTTTCCTACGCACTTTGTCCTCACTCGTGCGCACCCGGGAACAACTTCCCGATCGGTCACCCATCCTCAAATCGCTCCAAGCCAAGCACGCTTAACTTTGGAGTTCTTTGGATCCGGGCTCCCGGAAAAGAAGGTGCACCTTGTTGATATGAGTAGTCTATCATTTCTATTAAGCCAGGATGTCACAGAAGTTGAGGTCCCTAGGGCTGAGCTTGATCTTCCACTTGGCGACTCGTCCAGTGGTGTCGGGGTTGTTGAGGATGTCCGCTAGTGGTGCACTATTAACCACCATTATCGGGTGCTCGTCGAAGTAATGTGAGACCTTGCGGGAGGTCATAAAGATTGGATAGACGAGTTTGTGATAGTGTGGGTACCGCTGCTGGGCACTCGTGAGGACTTCGATGAGGTAGTAGATTGGCCATTGGACGTCGTGGGCCTTTCCTTCTTCGGAGCGCTCGACAATGAGTACCGTGCTTACTACGCTGCTGCGTGCAGCGATGTAGAGGTAGAGTGGTTCGTGCTCCTTTGGTACTGCGAGTATTGGGAGAGTCGACAAGGTCTGCTTGAGGTCAGAGAACACTTTGCAGGATTCGTCTGTCCATGAAAATTTTCCACCTTTCTTCAACAGATGGTAAAAGGGGAGGGTTCTGTCACCTAGCCTACAAATGAAGCGATTGAGAGCCGCTCGACGACCCGTGAGATGATGCACGCCCCGTATATTGACTGATTCTTTCATGGTTGTGAGCGCTTGGACTTTCTTCTGATTTGCCTCAATTCCTTGGGTGGACACCATGTACACGAGGAGTTTGCCTGCTGGTATGCCGAAGACACATTTCTTTGGGTTTAGTATGATGCGATAGTGGTTGTGTGCAGTGAATTTTTCGCGTAGGTCCTCGAGGAGGGTCTGAGCTTGGTATGTTTCCCACCTATGTCCTCGACATACACTTGGACGTTGTGCCCGATCTGATCTTTCAGGCATGCTCGCACCATACGTTGATATGTGGCACCCACATTCTTCAGCCCGAAGGGCATTGTCATGTAGCAATGCCGAAGGGGGTGATGAACGACGTGTGTTCTTGGTCTTCCTATTTCATCTGTATATGATTCTCGCCCGAGTAGGTGTCGAGGAAGGTGAGTAGGTTGCATCCTGCTATCGAGTCGATAATCTTGTCGATTCGGGGCAGGGGGAAGTTATCCTTTGGGAAGTGCTTGTGTTGGCCCGTAGTCAACGCACATGCGGAGTACAGGGGTGTCCTTTTTGGGGAACAACACTGGTTTTGCAACCCAAGTGGCTTTCTTTGTTTCACAGATGAATTTGGCGTTGAGTACTCTGTTAACTTCTTCTCTCATGGCTCTGCGTTTTGGCTCAGAGAAACGACGTAAAGATTGCTTGACTGGTTTAGTATTGGGGAAAATTTTGTGGGAGTGCTCGGCAAACTCCATGGGGACTCCTGTCATGTCGGCTGGGCACCATGCGAAGATTTCCCATTGCTCGCGGAGGAACTCGACGAGCGCGTTTTCTTGTTCTGCGAGCAGGTTGGTAGACACTCAAACTTCCTTGGATGGGTCGGTTGGGTGCACCTGGTGGGTTATCGTGTCGCTGTCGATGCTGAAGTCTCGAGTGATTTCTTTAATCTTGCTTCGACTAGCCACTGGGAAAAGGCTTTTGTCGGTTATCATTGCAATTTCTGCTAGTTCTTGCTATGCTCCAAAGGTCTCAGAAATCTTGTGAAATTCCTTGTCGCACAGGTCAGACTTGATGAAGCTTCCATTGATTGTGATGAATCCCCTAGGTCCTGGCATCTTGAGCTTGAGGTGCGCGTAGTGGGGGACAACCATGAATCGAGTGAATACGGGTCGACCGAGGATTCTGTGATATTGCGACTGCCAATCCACCACTTTGAAGTCAAGATTATCCTTCCTGAAGTTGCCTTCGTCTCCGAAAACTACGCAGAGGTTGATCATTCCAAAGGGGAGGATTGCTTTCCCAGGAACGATGCCATGGAAGGTGGTATCGGATGTCTTCAGTGCGGAGGTTGGGATGAACATCTCTCGCATCGTCTTGGTGCAGATTATTTTGATGCTGCTTCCCCGGTCCATGAACACTTGCGACATATCGTAGTTGCCAATTCGAGCTTCGAGGACCAAGGTTGTGTGTCCTAGTTTGGGTACAGCTTGCGGATGATCTTCTTGGAAGAACGTGATGTCAGTTTCTGAACCCTAGAGGTAGTAGGGTAATGTTGTGTGTGAGGTGATTGCCAAGTAGACTTGAAGGGTGTCCTGTTCCTGTTGCTTGCTGGATATGGGCACCCTTCTTGAATCATGTATACCCGTTCGTAGGTGGGTGGATATCTTTCTTCGTCGTCAGGTGTTCGAGGGAGAGGTGGTATTGGTGGAGCCGAGGGTGGGTTATGCTTAAGCTTCCTAGTGGTGGTGTTTGCAGATGGTTGGTATCTGATATGAGCGCCCCTATTGTGTTCTTCACAGAGTTGGTTTAAACGTCTGTAACTTCTCAGAGTATGGCATGATCTGAGTTTCCAATTGTCGTCGTTGAAACAATTGAACAGGTAGGGTCCGTCGATCTATTCTCCGATTGGGCATGCTGATTGGGTCTTGTCGCGGGGTCGACACGGTCACCGTCTCCATTTTTGGTTGCGTGGCGAGTCGCCGTGGGTGTTTCGGCGAGGTGGGAAATTTTTGTGGCGACGTCTGTCTTCTCTGGTTTTAGGGGAGACAGCCACGACCATCTTGATCCCTTCGTTATCATGGGAGTTGCGCCTGGTTTTATTTTCCCTGTGTTCGAGGACGCTAATGTCGTCGTGGTAGTCGTTGCAGTCGCGGGTGTTGATGAAGGTTGTCGTGCAGCGGGTGGCGTGGTCGACGTTGGAGATCACCACGCAGGCCGGTGCCCTGATCAGGGAGAATTTGACATTGATCTTGTCCGATGCTAATGTCGTGCTTCATGTTGATCTTGGCCTTGCAGGTGGTGATCGGGCTCGATCCATGGCGCGGAGAGCGCGCCATCAGTTGACGTAGGTCCGAAAACCCCCAAAGGTCTTATATGTGCCCGTGTGCCGATCTAAGGAGATCAACTACAGCATCGGAAGGTTCACGGTGAAACCGTCGGACCCAAACAGACCGGTCTCTGGTCGAGTCGCTGGTATGTCGAGTGTGGATGGTGGAGTCGCCGAGTTGTCGCTTGTTGATGACGGGACCGTCGAGACCGTGAATTCAACTCACGTCTTTCCCATAGACGGCGCCAATTGACGAGGATGGACCTCGAAAAATCCCATGGTTAGGTGCCCTGGGTTGATTGAAGGGAAGGAGTTTGTAGTTGGTGATCTCGTCGACTAACAGGAGCAAAGGATTTACCCAGGTTCAGGGCCCTCGATCGGTAAAACCCTTACTTCCTGCTCGATTACATATGGAAAAAATTGTTTACAATGATGGATTTGGCGAGATTGTTCAAGCCGAGAGGTGTTGCTAAATGTATTGTGATGCCCCTAGATGTCCCCTCTCCCAGCCTTTATATACTAGGCTAGGTCTCGAGGGTCCGTCTAGGGTTACAGGAGATTTTCTATTCTACGCTGCCTTGTACGCCAAGTCTTGGACTCCATATTGGTCTTGGACTCCAAGTCGGTTTAGTCGATGATGATTCGGGTGGGGCCATCGGGCTGATGTTGGGCCCTCCAAGGCTTCTAGTGGGCCACCAATGTTGACACACACCGGGTATCCTCACGGAGGGGAGTCGTCGGGGCATTCCCTCTTTAGAGGGGTAAATATAGGTGAAAGAGGGGCACTAGAGCGTGGCCCACCTGACCAGGCGGCCAATGGGCGCGACCAGTCCTTGGCCAAGCCAGGTGGCCGCCTGTCCAGGGGTGGCTCCCCTCTGAGGCCCTTCAGTCTTCTGGAGTCTTCCGACAAATAAGAATTTATGGAATTTTTCTAGATATTTGCGGGAGTATTGATTTTTCACCTTTTTCAGCAATGCAGGGACAAACATAGGCATAAATTTGCACTGGGCACTAGGTTAATAGGTTATTCCCAAATATGTTGCAAATGGTATGAAAGTGCATTAAAACATGTAGTAAAGTCATCAAAACAAGCATGAAACAAGCAAAAATTATAAATACGTTTGGGACGTATCAACGTCGCAATGTATTGCTTTGGAATACATGAACCTTTATGATCACCCTGTTATAGTGTGATGGTTGATACAATCTTACGGTATCATTGCAATACTTTAGTTGGGTGTGTGTGTTCATCACATCATTCTCCTCATGACATGACTCCATTGTCAATGGAAATAAATGTCCATGATCAGGAAACATTGATCATCAGTGGACCAATGAACTAGATGACTAGAGCTCACTAGGGACCTGGTTGTTTACATACTGCACTTGTATTAATGTTTCCGCTTAATATAGTTATAGCATAGTATAAAACTTATTATGAACTAATAGAGACATGGCAATAAAACATCTTTATTATATGCCTCTATGGCATATCTCCAACAGCCTCCCACTTGCACTAGATTACATCCAGCAAGAATCTAACACCTATCATGTTTTGGTGTCAATCATTCTTGGCTTGTGGAAGAGGGTTTTTTAACGGGTCTTCAGTATTCATATATGTATGTTTTTGCAAATGTTAACGTGACCATCCCTGACGTAGTCCCTCGTCACATGGTAACGTCAGAAAATGTGCTTAGTTGTGGAGTGAGTACTTGTTCCCTTGCATTAGAAATGGAACCTGTATTATCGCAATAAATGCTAATATGGACATGACTACTAGGGAACACTCCCATTTTGATGAAAAACTTCTTTAGCCAGAATGCTTCTTTCGACGCTTCGCATGAGGCCATGTACTCTGACTCCATTCAAGATTGAGCGATTATCATTTGCTTTGCGCTCCTCCAGCTAGTCATGCCTCCGTTCAACATAAATATGTATCCTGACTGGGATTTTGAGTTGTCAGGATCATAACCGAAGCTTGCATCAATCTAACCCTTTATGGTAAATTCTTCTTCGCATCCTCCATAGACGCTAAACATATCCTTTGTTCTTTTCAAGTTCCTGAGGATATTCTTAACTTCTATCGAATGTTCCCTTCCAGAATTGCTTCAGAATCTATTAGTAACACTAATCGCCATGCCACATGAGGTTGAGTGCTCAGGATGGGATACATGATAGAACCTATGGCTGAAGAATAGGGAACAGTGGACACATCCTCCTTATCTTTAGTCATCGCTGGACATTGAGTGACACTCAATTGACTACCTCTTATCACAGGCAAGAACCCTTTCTTGGCCTGGTCCATTTTGAACCACCTCAAAACTTTCTCAAGGTAAGTACTCTGACTTAATGCTATTAGGTGATTCGATCTATCTCTATAGATTTTAATGCCTAATATATATAATTAGCTTCACCTAAGTCCTTCATCAAAAATTGACTATTCAAATATTCTTTCATGCTTTCTAGAAGTTTCACATCATTCCGTGTTAATAACATGTCATCCACGTATAGTACTAGGAATGCTAATGAGCTCCCACTTGATTTCTTGTAAATGCAGGACTCTTCGGCATTTCGGAAAAATCCAAAACCTTTGATCACCTCATCAAAGCGAAGATTCCAGCTCCTAGATGCTTGCTTCAGTCCATAAATGGATCGTTGAAGCTTGCATAACTTCCCGGCATCCATAGGATCTACAAAACCTTCCGGTTGTACCATGTACAACTCTTCCTCAATGTTGTCATTCAGCAACACAGTTTTGACATGCATCTGCCATGTCACAAAACCAAAATAGGCAGGAAATTGCTAGTAACATTCGGATAGACTTAAGCATCACTAGGGTCAGAAAGTCTCATCGTACTCAACTCCTTGATTTGGTCAAAAACCTTTTGCGACAAGTTGATCTTTAGAGACGGATACATTTCCATCAGCGTTTGTCTTTTTCTTAAAGATCCATTTGTTCTCGACGACCTTGCGGTCTTTGGGAATATCCACCAAAGTCCATACTTTGCTGGTATACATGGATCCTATCTCTGATTTCATGGCTTCAATCCATTTCTCGGACTCAAGGACTTCTATTGCTTCCTTGTAGTTCGTAGGTTCGTCATGTTCATCCAACATGACCACATTCACAAGGTTACCATAAAACTCTACGGCATTACTTACCCTTGTAGACATGTGTGATAGAGTAGGTTCCTCAGTGTGAGTGTCGTGATCATTATCAATTTCTTTTGCTCCCACTGTGGAGGACGAATCCGGAACATTTCTCGTTGTTGTGCCCTATATTTGGAGTCAAGGTTCGACAATCCCATCTAGCTCTATTTTCCTTCCACTAACACCTTTAGCGAGAAATTCTTTCTCGAGAAAGTGTCCATTCTTCGCGACAAACGATTTGCCCTTAGCTTTGTTGTAGAAGGTGTATCCAATAGTTTCCTTTGGATACCCTACAGAGATGCTTTTATCCGCCTTTGGTTCAAGTTTGTCAGTTTGTAGTTTCTTAACATAATCCTCTGGAAAGATAACTTTGGTTTCTTTCCATTCCATATCTCATATGGTGTTGTCTCTACGGACTTGGATGTTGCCCTATTTAAAATGAAACCGGCAGTTTCTAATGCATATCCCCAAAATGATACTTGTAAGTTGGTGTGAGAGATCATTGACCACACACTGTCCAATAGAGTATGGTATGCCATTCAAACACACCATTACGTTGAGGTGTTCCAGCCGGTGTAAGTTGTCATACTATGCCACAAGTCTTCAGATACATGCCACACTCATAACGCAAATCCTCGCTGATGGGTTTAGATAACACCTCCTCGTTGGTTACCCCAAGTGGAAGGTTATGATGTAGATGCAACAAATTTCCCTCAGTGAAGATACCGATGTTATCAATCCAGTAGGATTCCAGAGACGACAAGTAGGTGGCAACGGCGTAAAAAATATGCCGCGTAAGTTGACGGCTGCCGCGGACCTGCACACAAGACACATATATCTTTGCTCCTAATGACTACAGAGAGGTTTTCAATCTCTCCGGCCTTGCTGTTTACAAAGGGTCAAACGCGAAAGGGAAATAGTAATGGTGCAAGTGAAGGAAAAGTAAAACAGTAAATAAAAGTAGTGTAAACTATGATGCGAATATGGACTGGGGTACCATGATGCTCACTAGTAGTGTCTCTCTCCCAAAAAACAATAAAAAATTATGCTGGGTAAAAAATTACATCTAGGCAATTCACAGAATTATTAACGCACCGCAATGGTAATTATGCTACAAGAAGGTAAAAGGCTCAATCGTATGGGCATTACACCAAGAAAAGTAGATTTTTTATTCATCAACATCTACTCACTAATCATCCACCTTGAGATATCTATCCAGAACATCTCGCTGGTATTAAGTTGCGAGCCACAACTAATGTTGTGAACTCAAAGCAACGGACAGGTGCCTTAACATCTATGTGTAATGTAAGCAATCCTTATGACACGCAGTCATAAGCATCGTTGTTTTATCCCTAATGGCAGCAACACATTCCCTAGTCTCATGTTTCCGTCACTCAAGCTAGACATCAAGAGGCATGAACCCATCAACTAGCATAATGCTCCCTATTGGAGTTACAATCTAATATTTGGCCTGGATAATAAACGGTAATGGAGAACATCTAGGAATACTCAAGAACATAAATATAAAGGAAACCAAATATATTAATCTCACAATCTAAACATAATTTCATAATACATCGAATCGCAGCAAACACAACATAACATATAAGGAATCATAACATAAGTGCCTTGATCATGATAGGCAGCTCACAAGGTCTAAACTTTGAAGCACAAAATTGGAGAGAAGACATCTACTAGTTACTAATCATGGACCCTTGGTCCAAGGGGGACTACTCACGACGCATCCCAAAGGCGATCATGGTGATGGAGGGGCCTCTGGAGATCAATCCTCCCTCCGGTAGGGTGCCGGGACAGGACCTTCTGCTGATCCCAATCTCAGAATCGCGTCGTCGCCTGAATAGTAGGGTATATTGCGATCAGAAGTCCTCTCTAAGGGTTTTCTGAGTACGAGGTAAATATAGGCCAATGAGGGGCACCGGGGGCGGCCCCACCCGTCCAGGCGGCCGGAGGGTGCGCCCCCCTAGGGCGCGCCATGGGGCCACCCCCTTCAGGATTCTTCTGGTATAAGAATTTTGGGAATTTTTCTGGATTTTTCTGAGCACTTTGCTTTTTCAGTTTTTTCCTGCATTGCACAGACAAAAATAGACTGAAACTGGCACCGGGCACTAGATTAGTAGGTTACTCACAAATATGTTTGTAAATGATATGAAAGTGCATCAAAACATGTAGCAATATCACCAAAAGAGGCATGGAGCAAACAAATATTATAGATACATTTGGGAGCTATCAATTGCCTCCTCGATCAGATCGAATGTGCTTGATTTTCTTATTGAGATGAATTTCAACCTCATTCTGAAATTCATTGAATTTTTCAAAGGTTTCAGACTTGTGTTTCATAAAGTAAATATAACCATACATACTTAAATCATCTATAAAGGTCACAAATTATCAAAATCTATTGTCTGTGGTGACGCTCATTGGTCCACAGACATCAGTATGTATGATTCCAAATAAGTCTGTCGCATGTTCCACTATTCCAGAAAATGGAGTCTTGGTCATTTTTCCAATAAGGAATGGTTCAAATGTGTCACGAGTTTCAAAAACTAGTGACTCCAAAAGTCCATCAGAATGGTATTTCACCATGTGTTTTATGCCAATGTGACCGAGACGGCAAAGCCACATAAACGTGGTATTCTCATCACTTTGTTTAAATATCTTTGCATCAAAGTTACACTCAAGATTAAGCAAGAATGAACCATCTCTTTCCGGTGCATGAACATAAAATACATTATTCTTATAACCAAACAAACTATTGTTTCAGACTTAAACAAATAATCATCCCGCCACAAGCAAGACCCACCCACGATGTTCATACTCAATGCGGATACATAGTAGCATTTATTCAAGTATAAAATTAATCCTAAAGGAAGATTAAGATGAAGAGTGCTGACAGCGACCAGATCAACCTTGCAGTCGTTGCCGAAGCACATCGTCACTTAATTCCTCGCCAATCATTGCTTATTCTACAGCCCGTGTTGGGAATTACAAACGTGAGCAACCGAAATGGTATCAAATACCCAGGCATTACTACGAGTACTTGTAAGAAAAACATCAATAACATATATATCTGGAATATCTTCTCGCTAGAACCCGCGATGGCTCTCTCCCACCTCCATGTCGCCGCCTCTAAACCCTAGCCTTTCCACTCAAGATCCTCGGTGATTGGGCCTCTTCATCAACCTTTGGCTCCGATCATCGTCTTCGGCGTCTCCTCCTCTTTGCATACATAGCCATCTCATGGCAGTCTATGTAGCCCTCCAGATGGGTTTGGATCTGGCTCCCGGCGTGGAGTTCGCTGAGGAGGTTCGACGCACTAGTTTCTCCTCGGTCCATCTGAATCAGCACTCTGGCCACTTCACAATGGTGGTTGCTTTTGGATGTACCTCTTTCAAGTTGACTGAGGATTCGGCGGCGGTAGCACTGGAATCTACCACTGGTGGCCGATGTGATGCACTTAAAGTGTCCATTCTACGTGATCGGGTGTTCAGCTTCACGGTAGCGAATAAAAAGGTTGGATTCCTACTCACTGGTCGACGTAAATTTGTCTCTCCTCAGTTTATTTGCTACTTTTATCTTTGGAACTACGGAGGACGTCAATGGACATATGAGTTCAAGCTATGGTAGAAGCAATGCAATGAAGAATGGACTCTTATTAGTCCGTCTAAAAAACGGGTTCAAGCGGGTTTGAATGCTCTACGTTCATTTCCTAAGAAATCCGCGATGAAGGTTGGACCACCTAAGGGTAAATCTTTACGTTTTTTCACCATCATTGATTATGACGCATGCAAGAGCTACAATTTTCGGGTGCAACCTGAGGTACGTAAAGAGATCGTTCAAGCGGGCTATGAGTTGCTCCACGATGAGTGTCCACCTCCCTCGCCACCGCTGGCGGTGCACTGGACGACGGCGGCGCCGATAATCCAATTTGGGACAGTTCCACTTTCCATGGGGAGGATTTCCAATCCCGAATCTTCCGGATCAGATAATGTGCAACGAAATTTGTTGCCTTCCTTGGAGCGATGTGTTGTACCGGTTTTGGAGGAAAAAACTGCAACAAATCTGGAAAAATCTCAACAGGAGCAGCTGCTAGATTCGGTCACGAGGGATGCCTCTTCAATGCAACCTCCGGACGCATTTGAAGCCATGGTGGATGACATGGTGGCCCGGATCATGACATGTACTATCTGCAAAGTGCAGGGCCACTTGTCATCGGCGTGTCCCTCTACTAAGGTGTGCATGGCGTGCAACCGTGTGGGCCACCGCCGAAGGGACTGCAATTTGATTGCACGTCAGGAGGGTCGCGTCTGGATACCTGTTTCCACGCAGCTTCACTTGAGTCCACACCGGTTCATATTGGGACCTGCGCCCCTTCTCCTTGCCTTGTCGATTCGCACTCCTCCAACGAGAAAACCCCCGTCGCCTCTTGCTCTCCGCCGCCCAGCTTCGAATCGCCGCTGCCTAGATCGAAGAGTACGCCAATGGTTGTATACAAGGTCGACCCCCACCGCTTCCTCCCGGCCGGACACGTCATCGTCGATGGCGGACCGACTCGCCTCCCTCGCACCTTCGTCACGGCGGGAAGAAGACCAGACAGGCGCCATGAAGAATATGTCGTAGCTGAGGTAATGCCGCCGCCCCTGCCTGCCCAGATGGGTCAAGTTCACGAGGAGGTGGCTGACTTTCTCCAAGCTCGAGGAGTTATGGTGCGCTCAGTACAGCCATGGTTCCTGGGGGTTGGCTTGTTTCAGTTGCGGGATGTTGCGGTAAGATACCCGCTTACTCAGCATGCCCCCTTCGATCTTGGGGATGACAGATTCGTCTGGTTCTTCAATCACGACCAGGGCGAGGGATTCCGTGGTGCAGATGATTTCCGCACTGGATGGATTATGCTCATAGGGGTGCCGCTTGACTACCGCAACACCCAGAATCTGACTGAAGCCATTAATACTTTTGGGAAGTTCCATTCTTGGAACTCTGAGGATCCCTATCTGGTGCGTTCGATGATTCATGCTTCTTTCCCCTCTACTGCACTTGTACCACGGGACATTGTATTTGGCGATTATGCGGAATGGGGTGGTAATAGAGTTAACTGTACTGCGGCGTGCTATGTGCTGGGAGCATACTGGGAAAATCAAATGCCGCCAGATGAGGATCAGATGCCCCTCAATGGCAACCCTCACCCCTTCCCGGGACAGTTCCAGCCGGACAATATTCCTTGGGTGCTTCCCCTTTTTCCTGAGATTGGTTGGAATGATGTTCCTGCACCTCCGCCTGAGAATCACCAAGATGATCATAATGAGGCCCCTGGCTGGGGGCAGGTTGTATGGGGGGACGATGCCCCAAATGATGAGATACAGCAGGAGCAACCAGGGGTACCGGATCAGGACCAACAGTCCATGGTGCTTGATCACCCCGATCTTTCTGAATCCGTGGAGCAGCCCATGCTAGAAGTTATTCATATCCCTGACGATGTGGAACAGGCTCATGCACCGGTTCAGGAGGGGCCCAACCTTGCTCTGGTTGTTTATTAGCCACCACCAATCCCGCAGCAGCAGATATTTGTTGGAATGATCAACATTGTGGCGGGCCCTCCTTGTGACGCCCCCAAAATCAGACCGTGTATAGTAATCATACACACAGGGTACACGACTGAGATTAGGGTGCCACGGTGATAATATCACAGCACAACACTAAACACAAAAGGATAAACAAATATATTACAATAGAGGGGGTCACACGGACCCGAATATATAAGTCATACAAGCCATAAAGATCTGAGTACAGACATAGTTAGTCAAGTTTTGCCTTAAGAAGGCTAGCACAATTCACATCAGAGATACAGAACGAAAAAGGCGAGGCCTCCTGCCTGGGATCCACAGTACTACTCCTGGTCAACGGGGAACTCGACGTCGTAGTAGGCGCCTCCGGGGTACTCCTGCTCCTGAGCTCCAACGTCGGCTGCAGCGGCCGATCAGGCAAAACAGTAAAGGAAATAAAGCAGGTGAGTATCTAGTATACCCGCGAGTCTTACGTCCGCTACTAAGCATTATGCATTTTATCAACGGAATGAAGAGGCTGTATATAGTGGACTGAAGACAGAAAATCAGAGCAAGGGTAAGAAGCTAGGCCTATCGAAGACTAGCAACTTCCGACGGTGTCTTGCAGCATGAGATAAGAATCAGCCAACAGTTTATATAAAACAGTAAAGTAACAATGAAGCAGAAGTTGCTGCAACATTGAATAATAATAAGTTGTAATAATTAACAATGCCTCCGAGTTCACCTCCTCGACCTCCCCGCGAGGAAAAGAACCCGGAACCATACAGTTTAATAATAGTTTCTAGTGGTAAGATCCAGCTTCAGCATAAAGCGTCCTGTTACCGTGGACACGGCTATCGATAGATCAATCTTCCCTGCAGGGGTGCACTTGTGTTACGCTACACGCACGGATCTCCAGGGTGGCGGGAACCTTGTCAGGGAACGCTCCACCGAGGCTATCCGACACTTCATAGCCCATCTTTCAAACTCAACAGAGAGGTCATCCGCCGGACTATATCCTATGTACGCGGGGCTTTGGACCCTAACCCCGACGTACTCCTGCACGGTGCGTGACTGGCCGGTGAAGTTAAATCAAAGCAAATACAAATCACACGCCGCGGCAAATAAGACAACACCACTTCCCGGCAATCAGCCCGCGGTACTGCTGACGTCTGAAGAGTCCTCGGACGACACTAAGAAGCGGAGGAGCCCATAACTCGTAGTTCCCACGGGTAGGTAGTGCGTACATGGCATATAGCCAACTCAAGACATTCACTGAACCATTTAGCATTTTAATTAACCTACGCGACAACCGTTATCGTTGCCTCGACTTAACCGACCCGCGGACAACGACAGCAGTCGGGACCACCAGTACATCGGTGCCTGCCCTGTCGTCCCACCAAGTCACTGCGGTTACCAACAAGGTGAACCGTCTCCTTACCTTGTCTCGTGTGTGCTCCTGGAGGAGCTCGACTTTCGTGGGTGGGTAACTCTCGCGGCCAACGATCAGGGGCCAAGCACACCGGTACACTGGTCGTGCCCTCCCTGTCGTCCCGTCGCAATACCTCTCGCGGGCACCGTTGGGTCGCCCGACTTCTTACCTGAAGGACAACCGTTACACAAGACCCTATGGCGGTAAGACAAAGTCAGCCTCGAGTGGAGTACAAAGATTACTCCTTGATAGCTCACACTTGAGGTGACTAGGCATAACCCAGGTAGGGCCTGAGGCGGTGTCTGCATTGTACCGTACCTGTGCAGTTATAATAATTGTATCCGCGTTCACTCCCCCGAGTGATCACGGCCCTCTATCTAATCCTAGCCAACAATGCGCAGGGCTCACTGCTGAATAATGCATAATAAGAATAATAGGCAGCATAGGATAAAGGAAGGCACATCAAGGGGCGACAAAAATCAGGCTATGCAATTGAATAGGATTGTAAACGTAGCAGCAGCAGTAACAATGCCTAGTGCAAGAAATGTACGGAAAGATAGGCGATATCTGGGGAAGAGAATGGCTCTGCTTGCCTGCAAGCTCGACGGTAGTAGTAGGGTCGTCGACGACGTAGTCGTACTCAGCAGCGGTGTAGTCGACGGCAGCAGCGGGGTCTACCGAAGATTAAGGGGGGGAAGGAAACAGTAAATACACAGCAATAATATACAAACAGATGCATGACAAGACAGATGAAAATGTTAACGGTATTCTAACGCAGTGCAATGCACATTGATCGGAGCGGAAATTCATCTGAGGATGAACTACCGGCTCCGGGTGATTACCGGACAGGGTGTCCGGAGGGGGAAAGATCAAGCCGGAGGTGTCGTGGTTACCGGAACAACATAAGGGGGGTGTATCCGTGCTAGTTGAACCATTCCGGACAACTTTCGTGTTCGGAATAAATTCATCCGGGCACTCTAACAGTACCGGACAATTTATCGGACAGACGGTCCGGAGGGGGAATGTTCGATGTTCATGGTGTTAGAGGGGTGTGGTAGAATACGGATAGTGTATTCGTATTCGTTGTATTTTTCTGATCAACTTTCATGTATAAAGTTTTTAAATCCGAGTTACGGTTTAAAAGTTATTGAATTTCAAAGTTTTAAATCAATTTAAATGATTTTCTGGATTTTCTTTTATTATTTATTGAAACATTATCCAAAACATTATCTACAACATTATCCAGAACAGTGCTGACATGTGGGACCCACATGTCATCCTCTGTTATTATCAAACATTTAATTAAATTAGAAAATACCCCTGGACCCACATGTCAGTGACTCAATTTTAATTATTTGATTAATCTAAATCATTAAGTTTTATTAATCCAGGGGGACCCACCTGTCAGTGACTGGGGTTGCCCAGTCAGCACAGTTGACTGGTCAACCCAGTCAACTGGTCCACGAGGACCCACTGGCAGTGACCCAGGGGGGTTGCCCCAGGGGTGCCACGTCAGGGGGCGCCGGCGGCTAGTCGCCGGCGAGCCCAGCACGGCGGAGGCCACGGGAGGGCGTCGGGATTCGGCTAGGGGGCACCGTTCGCCTCGGGGCTTGGTGCATTCGAACCGGAAGACGACGGCGAGTGCACTGGTGGTGGTGGTGTGGTCGGGGGGGTCACCGGAATGACGCCGGCGACGACGAAGGCGGGGACCCGTACGGTGGCGACGTCGAGGACGGCGAATCCGCTCACGGGGTGAGGCGTGGCTATGCGCGTTCGGTAGCTGGCGTCCAGGGAAATGAAATGACGCGAGTAGGGCGTCAAATGCAAGCTCTACGCCGCGGTTGGGCGCTCGCCGGCGGCGAGGTTGCTCTGCCCTAATGGCGCGCACGGCTATGGGACACGGGAACCTCAACGGCGACATGGGGATGGTGAAGGAGCTCACCAGAAACGTAACGGTGCAGAGAGCGGCCTCGGTGGCGTCGGGGTGGCGCCGGATTTCCTCCGCGACGCCGCGGCGGCCGGAGTTGGGGGAGATGACCGTGTGCTCGCCGTAACGGCTCCGAGCTCGATTCCTTGCGCTCGGTGACGAAGGCGACGGCGAGACACACGTTGGACAAGGTGGTGAGGCGGCTCGAGGTCAGCGGCCGCGGTGGTGCGCGGTCATGGCGACGGCGGGCTCGGGGGAAATTTTCCAGACGATGGCGAGAGGAGGAGGAGAGGAATGGGGTGGGGGAGTTGTCCAGGGTGTCGGCCGGGGTGGTCTTAGCGTGTCCATGGCGGGAGGGAGCAGGTGAGGGAGGGGAGGGCTCCAGGGGCGCCCGTTGCCACGGCGGCGCCACGGCGGCGCCACGGCGTCGAGCAGGTGGCCGACAGGACGGGGGCAGGTGGGAGGTGGAAGACGGGCCGGGGTGGGCTGGGCCAAGGTGGGCCTCGCCCCAGGCGAGTTTTAAAGTTTTTTCCATTTTCTGGTTTTTGTTTACTGTCCTGTTGTTTGTATTTAATTTAGTGCCTTTTGCATTTTTGTAAAATGGGTTAGGTGTTCCAATATTAGTATAACATTATTTGTCAGTGCCACAAAAGTTTTTGCAGCAAAATAAAATCATTTGATATTTATTTTAAATATTGAATGCCCAAAGTAAGGGTTTTAACCTACTGTTTGAATTGTTTGGAATTTTCTGCAACTCCAAAAATTACCAAAGTTGTTCCAACATGATTATAATGATTTTAGGCAATTTACAAAAATAGTTCCATGATTTTTGGAACAACTTTATTTCAGCACCTTTGTTTTAATTTTTATTTAAAGTAGTTCCAACTAGGGTTTGATTTCATGATGAGCTAGATGCATTGGGCTTTGGGGATTTGATCCCCAACCAGCATGGTTTGAAAAGTTTGATTAAGGATAGGGGATAACAGTGATTAACAAACAGTGATAGTCAACAGTGATGATGATTACTGTTACAGGCATCTGAGGGTGTTACACTCCTCTTCCTTCGGAGATGATCTGGAGCAGAGCCTGAGATAAGTTTCATGCAGATCCCCAAGCCGCTCTCATTTGTTCCTGTACTGCCTCTGATTTGCTCTAAGCATTCTTGGGCGATGGATTTTGATGAGGACACCATGGAGTCTTCCATCTCATACATTGAGGAGGAGGATAACCTGGTGGCACGTTCTTTTGCTCCTGCTCTGCCTCTAGAGGAGGTGCCACAGGTCACATGTTTTACCAGCCCTCCTCTGCAAAAATCTGCAGCAACTTGACGCAAGAAGAAGAGCACTCCGGTGGTAGAAACCTCTGTTCGACGCTGCACCAGAAGCACTATCAAGAGGGATGGGTTCAAGGCGGGAAACTTTGCTGAACTCCCAATGGACCCTAAAAAGAAAAATCCCAAGACCAAGTCCATTAAATTGGTGCTTCAGGAGCCTGTGGAAGACCCAGCCCAAGGCCCAACACAAGAGGAGATGCCATCTGTGCCACCAACGCCTGTCAGGGTCATACAAGCCATTGGGGCAGATCTTCAAATTGATCCATCTCTGCTATCTCAAGAGAAGCTTATGGCAACCTCTTCTTCTGATGCGACCACCGGCAAGGATGCAAATGTTTAATGCATCTTTCTATCTTTGGGTTTGGCAAGCCTCTAAATTGGCTAGTTGTTATGAAACTTTGGGGCAATACTTTTTTGGGCGTATCCCCTGTTATTGGTTTGGGTTGTTAGCTGTAATGTTTACAGATAATCTTATTTACTACTACTGGGTTCTCTATGGATAGTACAACTACTCGAAAATGGAAAGTTCTTTGTTGGAATGTTCGAGGTCTCAATTCTGAAGATCGACAAAGATCAGTTAGAGCGAAAGTCGAGGAAAGCCAGTGTGCCATCATCTGCTTGCAGGAAACTAAATGTGCCACAATTGATCAAAATTTTATTCAGGCGCTTTGTCCTCGGCGTTTTGATCAATTTGCTTTCGTTCCATCAAGGGGAGCCTCTGGGGGTATTCTCACAATTTGGAACTCTAGCATGTTTGAGGGGTTGTTAGTGGAGTCTCAGTACTTTGCTCTGGTGATTAATTTCACTTCCAAGCATAATGCTGAGACCTAGACATTGGTCAATGTTTATGGTCCTTGTGAGCAACATAGCAGGGATATTTTTGTGGACTGGCTTTATCACCTATCTATTCCTTTTGATGCTAACTGGATGCTTCTTGGTGATTTCAACTTCATCAGATCAATGGAGAATAGGAATCTGCCTGGAGGGGACATGAATGACATGTTCATCTTTAATGAAATCATTGGTCATCTTGGGCTTCTTGAGCTTCCTTTAAAAGGTAGAAGGTTCACTTGGTCTAATATGCAGGATAATCCACTCTTGGAACAACTTGATTGGTTTTTTACCTCCTCCAATTGGATTACATGCTATCCCTCATCTGAAGTGTTTCCTTTGGCTAAAACTGCTTCTGATCATGTGCCCTGTGTGGTTGTAATCAGCACATCCATTCCTAAGGCCAATATTTTCAGATTTGAGAATTACTGGGTGGAAATGACTGGTTTTATGGACTGTGTGAAAAACTCCTGGGAGATTCCATCCTCTAAAAGCCATTCTGTGTCCATTATAGTGGACAAATTCAAAAGGCTCGGGAAGGCTTTGGAGCAATGTCAAAGGGGACTCTCCTCCCTTAAAATGTTGGTTTCCAAATGCAATAGAGTGATATTCATTTTGGATTGTTTGGAGGACATTACACCACTATATGTTCCTGAAGCCAATTTTAGGAAGATTGTGAAAGTGCATCTAGAGAAGCTTCTATTCTGGCAACACTTGTACTGGAAAAAAAGATGTACTCAAAGATATGTGAAAGTGGGTGAGGAAAAATCTAAATTCTTCCAAGCAATGGCTTCAGAAAGGCACAGGAGGAATTCCATTGCATCTTTGAATTTGTCTGATGGAACTGTCTATGATCAACATGATACAATTGCTGTCACTTTCTGGTCTGCTTTCAAGAACAGGATGGGGGTGGCCAAAGGCATTGTGAGGAGCTGTGATCTGCATGCCTTATTGTCTCAGGTGGAGGATTTGGATTCCCTTGTGGATCCTGTTGGTAAAAAGGAGATGGATGACACTGTGAACTCCATTCCTACTGATAAATCACCTGGGCCTGATGGCTTCAATGGTAAATTCCTTAAAACCTGTTGGCCTATCATTTGCAAGGATTTTTATAACTTGGCTGCTGAGTTTCACAATGGCACTGCCCACTTGAAGGGTCTCAATGGTTCTTACATCACCCTAATTCCTAAGAAAGCTAGTCCTAAAACTGTGAATGATTTCAGACCTATTTCTCTCACTAGTGTTGGTATTAAGTTCCTCACTAAGATGGCTGCAAATAGATTGCAAAAGGATATTAGAAAGTGCATTCAAAAAAATCAGTATGGCTTTATCAAGGACAGATCTATTCAGGACTGCATTGCTTGGACTCTGGAATATCTGCATCAGTGCCACCAGTCTAAGAGACCACTTCTGCTGCTCAAGATTGACTTTGAAAAGGCTTTTGATTCCATTGAGCACTCTGCTATCCTTGAGATTCTCAAATATAAAGGGTTTCCCCTGAAATGGAGGATTTGGGTGCAGCAGCTGTTTGAGAGTGGGTCCTCATCTGTCCTGCTTAATGGAATTCCTGGGAGACAGTTTAAATGCAAAAGAGGAGTTAGGCAGGGTGATCCTTTGTCACCCCTACTTTTTGTCCTTGCTGCTGATTTGTTGCAATCAGTGATCAATGATCTTCTCCAAAAGGGACTCCTCAGCCTACCCATTCCTTGCCATGACACTGATTTCCCTGTAGTGCAATATGCTGATGATACCATCTTGGTGCTGCCTGCTGATGTCCAACAAGTTTTGTTGTTGAAAGAGGCTCTACAGAGTTTTTCTGAGACAACTGGCTTAGAGATCAACTACAAAAAATCATCAATGATCCCCATTAACATTGATGAGGTTACTCTCTCCCAATTGGCTGCTGCTTTTGGGTGTCAAATGGGGAAATTGCCCTTCACTTACCTGGGTCTTCCAGTTGGCACCACTAGACCTAAAATGGTGGATCTGCTTCCTCTGGTTGACTGCATGGAGAGAAGACTTACTTCTAGCTCTTTCTTTCTTTCTCAGGGAGAAAAATTACAATTATTGAACTCAGTCATCTCCTCTTTGCCCATATATTTCCTTTGCTCTCTGCATATACCCATTGGTATTATTAAACAACTTGAAAGGATACAGAGACAGTGCATGTGGAGGAAATATGGTCAAGACTCTGGTAAATCTTTGGATGCTTGGGAGTTGGTTTGCAGACCCAAAAACAAAGGGGGAAGTGGTATCTTAAATTTGCAGCTGCAGAATCAGGCACTGCTTATGAAACATCTGAAGAAATTTTATAACAAAGAGGAGGTGCCCTGGGTGGCTCTCATCTGGAATTCATACTACCATCAAAGATTACCCCATGCAACTAAACTTTGTGGTTCTTTTTGGTGGAGGGATGTAGCCAAATACATGGATAGTTTTGTGGCTGTTTCCAAGATCCAGATTGGCCCTGGGGATTTTGTTTTGTTGTGGAAGAATCAATGGATAGAACAAATAAATAGATCACTAGCTAATAAATTTGCTAGATTGTTCTCCTATGCTAAAGATCCTCTGATTTCTGTCCAAGAGGTTTTGGGTACAACTGAGCTCACTGAACTGTTCAATCTGCCACTTTCTGCTCAGGCATATGAGGAGCTCATGGAGCTAACCTTGATACTTCAAAATCACACTTCACAGTTGGCTTCAGATTGCTGGACCTGGAGGCATAGTTCTAAGGATCCATACACTACAAAGAAACTTTATACCATGGTTCATGCTCCTATTCAATCCAACCATCTGCTCAATTGGATCTGGAAATCTTGTTGCATCCTCAAAACTAAGTTTTTGCATGGCTAGTGATTATGGATCGTCTAAACACCAAGGACATGATCATCAGAAGGCACTGGAACATTGAGGATGGGCCAGAATGTGTGTTATGCCCCACTCAACACCTGGAGACCGATCATTTGTTCTTCCAATGTAACTTCAGTGCTAGGATATGGACATATCTTCAAATTGACTGGTCTTTGGGGACTGATATGGTGCAGGTAGCAACAAAAGCTAGAGAGGCTTTTCAGAAACCTTTCTTTGCTGAGGTTGTGTTCACTGCCTGGTGGAATATCTGGATGGTCAGGAATGCCAAATGCTTCAAACATGAGAGGCCATCCTTTGCAAAGTGGAAAATGGGCTTCATCCATGACCTCACTTTGCTTAGTTACAGGATCAAATCTAGGTTTAAAGATGAACTACTTAGATGGATTGACTTTCTGCCCCCTTGAGGGCACTTTTTTTTTAAGCTTTGTTGTAAATTCTGTAAATATTGTGTGGCATTAATAAAATGCTGGGGGTGTTCTACCCTTCAGTTTTAAAGCTTCAAAAAACAACATATATATCTGACATACCTTTATCTCTTCCGGCTACCTTGACGACCTTCTTTGTCGGCGAGATTGGTCTGAAGTACACCCCCAAAATCTTAGTTCAAACACGGGGGGCTTAGCTTCACATTCTTGAAGACGATGATGGCGAAGATGGTCAGATCAGCGAAAAAGTTAGTCATGCAACACAGCGGGGACACAAGGAGCTACCCAGGTTCAGGCCACCATCAAGGTGTAAATCCCTACTCGTGCATATCTGGGATTGCTCTGATGGAGATGAACATTGACGAGGGAATACCCCCACAATTCCCCTCCGTGAGGGTACCCGGTGCTTTTCAAGACCGGTAGCCCACCAGAAGTCTCGGAAGACCCAACATCAGCCAGCTGGGCCTACCTGAGGCATTATCGACTAAACCGAATTGGAGTCCAAGACTTGGTTTACAAGACAGCATAGAATAGGAAATCTCCTGTAACCATATACGGTTTCCTTGGGACCTATCCTAGTATATCAAGGCTGGGAGAGGGGGTGTCTAGGGACATTGCAAGACATTTAGCAACACCTCATGGCTTGAGCAATCTCGTCGGATTCACCGTTGTAAACACCTCCTTCATATAATACATCGACCAGGAAGTAGGGTTTTTACTGATCGAGGGCCCTAAACCTGGGTAAATCCTTGTTCCTCTTAGCCAACGAGATCACCAACTATGCACTCTTTTCCCCTTCAATCAACCCAGGGTACCTAACCATGGGATTTGCCAAGGTCCATCCTCGTCAATTGGCACCGTCTGTGGAAAAGACGAGGGTTGGATTCACGATCCTGGCGGTCCCATCATCAGCAATCGACAATTCGGCGCTCCATCATCAGCACTCGACGTATCGGCGGCTTGGGCAGATATTGATCTGTTCGGGTCCCTCGACTTCACTGCGCACCTTACGATCGTGTAGTCGATCTCGTCAGATCAGCGTGCAGGCGCAAAATCGACTTTTGGAGGTTTTCAGACATACACCAATCGACGGGGCGTGAAGCGAACCCTGATCACCACCCGCAAGGCCAAGATCGACACCAACCATGACACCAGCATCAACCAAGGTCGACATCAAATTTTCCCATATGAAGGCACCCGCCCACGTGGCGACACCTGACATCGACCACGACACCTGTCGCAAGATAACCTTCATCAACAACCACAAATATGGAAATCATGCGATAACATCAGACGCCACAACCATAGGAGAAAACCCAGGCTCGACTCCCACGACAACCAGGGAATCGAGATGGTCACTATTGACATCCCTACCGGTAGGCGCTGTAAGGACAACTACCTGAATCCATAAAGCATCCACGAGAACTCACCACTCAAATGGAAACAACGGCAGCGCTGATGCCACAAAGACACAAGTGCAACACGCCCGATCCAAGATCAGCTGGATGGACCTTTACTGTTCCACTGCTTCAAAGACGACGAAGGGAAATACAGATCAGGACATAACCTAAGAAGCTGCAGACGTTTCAACCAACTCTCCGAAGCATGCAGCAGAGACGCGCACCAGGCACTCCAGCCACCCGCAGATATTACCCCTAGAGAACCCTACCATGATGCACCCTCGCTTTCACAATGCTTGAGGGCCATGGCACAACAACACCACCAAACACTTGACAACGAAGAAAGCTACTCGCCAACCTACGGACGGGGTATGCATGATTGATGGCACTGAAGTAGTTCTCCTCGTTGGCTACCCCAAGTGGAAGGTTGAGAAGTAGACGGATGTAAATTTCCGTCGGTGAAGATACCAATGTATGTCTCCCGTAGGACTCCAAGAGCAACAAGTAGGTGGTGAAGTAAGTGACGCGCCGTCTGAATGGAAATCACTTTCTTAACCTGGACCTGCACACGACACAAGTAACTTTGCTCCTAACGAGTTCAGAGAGGTTGTCAATCTCTCAACGCTCCTAACGACACGGTGGAAATAGAGATGGTGATTGGAACGAAAAGAAAATAAAGCAGTAAATAGTGGAGGTGCAAAAAATGGTGGAAATATGGACCGGAGTCCTATGATGTTCAATAGTGATGTCTCTCTCCCAAAAGATGACAAAACAACTAAGCTGGGTGAACAAATTACAGCTGGGAAATTGACAGAATTATAAACGCACCGCAATGCTAATTATGCTACAAGAAAGTTAGAGGCTCAATCATATGGGCAGTACGCCAAAACAAGTAGACCATTTATTCATCAGCATCTACTCACTAATCATCCACCTTGAGATATCTATCCAGAACATCTCGCTAGTATTAAGTTGCGAGCCCCACCCAAAGTGTAAACCCAAAGCAACAAACAACTGCATTAACAAACTTTGTGTAAGGTAAACAATCCTTGCAACCGCGATTACAAGCACCGTTGTTTTCTCCCTGGTGGGAACAGCACATCCCCTAGTCTCTTGTTTCTGTCACTCAAGCTAGACATCGGGGGGCATGAACCCACAATCAAGCATAACGCTTGTAAGACCCGATATGCGGTACTGTTTCAGATCTGGACATTTCCTTCCAGATCCAAGGACGAAGCACATATCGGACCCACCGCGACATATGACGAAGCCATATATATCGGAGTTCAACATGATATCACAACATTACAGCTACAAGGATACAACATCTCATACAATCGGCATACAACTGCCTTAATACAACACATCAGCGGAAGATATATGTCTGAGTACATACTACAATTAAATATCTAGTGGCAAAGAGAAAATCATCAATCCCCATAACCACACGGGCCCAGGCTCTCCACTGGGATCTGCCTAACTAGTCGTTGTCGAGTCTCCGCGAAGGCGTCCAGAGAAGGGTCGTCGAGCTCCTTTGTACCTCAAGATCGTTTGTATAACATGCATAAAAGAGAGAAGAAAGGGGTGAGCTATATCAACAAATCAGATAACTAACTTCTCACGGTAAGATGGGGTAGTGGTTGAGGTTGCAGCTGCACTAGAAATATATGAAGTAGCTAACGATCTATTTAGAGTAAGATGAGAACCAAGCATTCGATGAGGAATCGCCTCCAACAAGTCTTGCTATCAGCTACTTATGCAAACATAACACCTATCCTATCCTTGTCCTCCCCTTCGCATCCCGACGAATAAGAATCAGTCAAGGCACGCACACGTTGATCAAATTATTAATATTATCTCAGTTCTTGTTGTCTATGAACAAGGAGTAGGTGTCAAGTCATCCATAACCATGGACACGGCTTCTCGAAAAGATTTAACCCTACAGGGGTGTACCAACTTCCCATTATAAGCTCCGCATGTACGCCGTCTCTCAGTCGGGCCCGTTAAAGACACTCATTGAAGAGTTGTTCCGAGAGATCCGGATGTCATAATCCCTCAACTAACAACGAACAAATCCGGGTGGCCCCCGGGGAGTCGACACCCAATCCAAAAGACGGCCGCGCTCTTGGATCAGACTCTACCGTCTCAACTGGGTTTGGCTTATCATGGCATATTCCATGCCTGGGCCCTCGCCGGCCAAGTGTGGACCAACAGGATATACCATCTGGCCCGTTTTGTTTTGAAATCCACTGGCTGCAGACCAGTTACGCACACGGTTTTAAAATGGTAAATCAGATTGGGCCACCACTAGAAATGTTTGGAGCTAGGTAGGTAAGAAGAGGGGACCCCATAGAACCCCACACTCGGTTAGACACGCTCGTCAAGATACACAATACCCGGAACTCGGATCCTAGGTGACTCGAATGGAACAAAGCATCGAGGCGGGATAGCCTGGACCTCCCATCCTTCATCTAATATAGTCAACATTATAATAATCACATCATCCACAATAATATAATAGTGTGATAACCCAATCCAAGGAGTAAGAGGGGAACATAAGTAGCATCCTAAGCATGCATACTAAGCAGTGGTTAAGCAAGCAAGGTACATGGCTAAACAAAGGTTTGCTAGGATGGGGAGAACATGGATGTTTGGGTTTATTTGCGAGGCATAAATATGAAGTGGTAGGATCAAGCAATCGTTCTATCCTATACCTAGGCACAAGTGATCTGAAAGTTATAAGCAAGATATATGCTCCCCCTTACCTGTTGAGAAGACGAAGCCGAAGGTGTAGTCGATCGCAAACTCGCAACGTCTCTGAGAGTAACCGCGGGAGCACACAAGAAGGAAAAAGTGGAAATGCATTCGACGTGCAAGCATCTATTACTACGAACCAATCACGAGCAAGCAACATCAAGAAGGCAACATGAGATAACACACTATGGGTCGCATCTATCGTTGAGAGCGGTAACTAACAGGTTAAGTGGAGTATCAGTCACACACGACTATACCGCACGTTTATCATAGTTCAAGTTGTTTAGCTACACAATATGAATAGAGGTTGTTAACATGGTATCTCACACAACCATGGCATATCACACAAGCATGGAAAGAGGTGAAGCATAAAGTAAACTATCTATGCTAGTCAATTTAAGTGAGGCAAAATCCTAAACATGGCATATCACTAAGTACCCCACGACAAATTAATAATTTGTTAATGTTATTCCCTAAACCATATTTTATTATTTATATTAGCAAGCAAGAGCAGCATATTCACAATCTAGACGAAATTCTAGTAAAGTTGCACATAAGGAGCAGTTTTTATCGGAGCACGGTTAAAACTTACGGCCTATTACAATTTAAATATAAGTAAAACAACATGTAGACAAGTTCAAACATGGCAAGGAGCACATTTTATGAAACTACACGCAAAACGGAGGAACTTTCATGTACAAAGCGTCTCCATCCGACTAACGGTGAAAAAGATACAAGCTTCGCCAAATTGCAATATAACCTGCCGAAATAGATATAGAAAAGGTGCTAAACTGCTACTGGGCCGAACCAGGGGTCTACTTGGCCTATGCATGCGGGCACGGGATAAAAAAATACCGCACAGGACTAAGAATTACATCGGGCTGAGCCCGTCTGCGCAAGAAAAAAATAGAAGGGGGCTCTCACCTCTGTGCCGAGGCCCAGGGCAGCGATGGGCGGAGGATAGTGGCAGCGCTCTCGGGGCGTTGGTGAGCTGCTGTGGGCCGGATGAAGTTGGGCCAAGGCGAGAGCACGCTGGGCTGTTCGGTCGAGGTGGGGTGCTGGGTGCGCCGGCCCAGCTCGCGTGCAGCGGCAGTTGTCCAGATCGGGTCGATCCCAAGAAGGGGGTCCATGGCGGTTGCGTGGTTCCTCGCCGGTGTTGGTGCGGGGCGGCCGGAAACGGACACGGGAGGCGCGGAGACGGTGCAGCAGTGCAGATCCACGCAGGGGCTCGCCAGATCTAGCCACGGGGTCAACAACGGCGAGGTGCAAAGCAGCGGCGCGAGCTCCTTGGCGCGTCCTTGGCGGTGGCGTGCAATGCATAAGAGAAGAGGGATTAGAGAAGGGAACCGGGGAGAGAGAGAGACGGAGAAGGGAGGGGTGGCTTACGGTTGCAGGGACACGGCGGCTTGCCGGAGCGAGGGGCGCGGCGGTGCTACTTGGGGGCGATGGCTCGTGCGCTGGATCGTTAGCGCTGGGGCTCGGGCTGCAACAGGGTAGGGTGTCCAGGCGTCCTCGGGCGTTGGATCTGTCGATCCAATGGTACAGATCAAGGGAAGCTGCTCTCCAGATCTGGAGTTGGTGGCTAGCTAGTGGTGGCACTTCAAGTGGCGGCGGGGGAGAGGGTGTCCACGGAAATTGAGGGAGACTAGCAAGGGTTTGCCCAAAATGGCTAGGGTAGCCTCCTATATAGAGCAGTTGGGTGTTCGGGAGGGGTTTCGGGCCACGAAATGGTATGTTTTGGGTCTGATTTTCAGGTGGGCTAGGATTAGCAGCTGAGAGGGAAAATAGGTGGTCGGATAACAGCGCACGTGGTATTTTATAAATAAGCCCCTAGAGATATACCGGCTACTATGCCTGGCACCTCCGATCGTTCACCTACCATACGAAGTTGGAATCGTCTGAAATTTGAAACACAGCGTCGCCACACTGTACCGACAACGTCTACAACGTTACGCGCCCAAAGAGATTATAACAGTATCCACACGATAAAATAACTCATTTAAGTATAAATGGGATTTTTCGCACCGATGGTGACGGCTGGTCTTGTGCCGGTGGTTGCGACGGTGCTCGGGTGAAACCCGGTGTCGCAAAAGGGCCGTGTAGCATTTGGGAAAAAGGTTTGGTTATGCATGCCGGTACGAGAAGAGGGAAAAATATTCACCAACTAAAAAATTGGCGAAGCAAATACTAGAAACAATTCTAACAATCAACAAAATAATATAGCAAACAAAATTTTTAATTAGGGAGGAATTTCCGGGTTGGTACAACGCTCCCTCTTAGAGTTACTATCTACTACTTGGCCAAAGAAATAAAAAGCAACGGAGAACATGCAAGAATTACTCAAGAACAAATATATAAAAGGAGAACCAAATATATAACTCATCACGATCTGAACATAATCTTATAATCCATCGGATCCCAGCAAACACAGCATAGCAACAGCAGAAAGATTACATAGATGCCTTGATCATCAAGGGAAGCTCACAAGGGCTAAGAATTGAAGCACAAGATTTGAGAGAAGACATCACATCCGGCAAGCACTCATGGTGGTGGAGAAGCTCCCGGAGATCAACCCTCCCTCCGGTAAGGTTCCGGGACGAGGTCCACTAGCGATCCCGATCTCGGGATTGCCGTAGCGGAAGAATAGTGGTGAATTTCACGATGTGGGGTCTTTTTTCAGGGTTTCTGTATCGAGGAGTAAATATAGGCCGAAGGGGGCCAGAGGGGAGGCTGTCGGGGGGATGGACTAAGCCCAATCCCGGCATTAAATCTATGGGCCGACTCACCTATGGAAGGCCCACAAGAGAAGACCCGGCCACGGGCCGGCTGCGCTAAGGAAAGAAGATTGAAGCCATAGAAGGAATTAGACTTACCTTGTATAGAACATAGCATATTTGTAAAGTAGAATAGGACTCCACCTCGTGACGGAGTCGGACTCGCGGAATCTCGGGACTAATACGCGAGAGAGGATTGCTTCTCGCCCTTCGTTGGTTACGCCAAGTGGAAGGTCGGATGCAGCGTAGCAGCATGTTTCCCTCGGTGAAGATACCGAGGTTGAGTATCGACCAGTAGGACTCCGGCGATGATAAGTAGGTGTCAGCGGCGCACCTGAGGCGGACCTGCACACAACACAATTAACTTTGCTCCCAACGAAGTTCAGAGAGGTTGTAAATCTCTCTGGTCTTGTTGTTTACAAAGGATAAAAAACACAGGATAATGATAATGATAGCAACTGAAAGTAAAAAAGCAAGAAAGTAAATGAGCGTGTAAATAGTAATGAGAATATGGACCGGGGTCCCGTGATGTTCACTAGTGATGTCTCTCTCCCAAAAGACGACAAGACTGCTATGCGAGGTAAACAAATTACAGAAAGGCAATTGACAGGATTATAAACGCACCACAATGCTAACTATGCTACAAAAGAAAGGAAGAGGATCAGAAGCATGGGAAGTACGCCAAAATAAGTAGACCGAAATCCATCTGCATCAACTACTAATCATCCACCTTGAGATATCTATCCAGAACATCTCGCTGGTATTAAGTTGTGAGCCCCACCCAAAGTGTAAACCCAAAGCAACAGACAACTGCATTAAAAGAACTTTGCGTAAAGTAAACAATCCTTGTAACCCCGGTTACAAGCACCGTTGTTTTCCCCCTTGTGGCCACAGCACATCCCCTAGACTCATGTTTCTGTCACTCAAGCTTATCATCAGGGGGCATGTACCCACTGACGGGGATCAACCCCGGCAAATCCCATGGTTAGGGACCCTGGGTTAGTCATAGAGATAGGCACAGGTTGGACGATACTCGTCGGATAACAGGAGAAGCACTTCCTGCTCGATATTATTGCTTGAGGGGGCGATTACAATGGATGCCAAGGCAAGTTCTCGCAAGGCTAGATGAGTAGATGCGTATTGAGTTGTCTCGGACGGCGGACAAGCGACACATGGGGCACGATTTACCCAGCTTCAGGCCCCCGGAGGGAAAACCCTTCATGCTGCTTGTCTGATCTTGTATTGATGATGATGTACAGAGGTGCCGTGAGGGCTTTGGTGGAGAGAGATCTGTCTAGTCCTATGCGTGGGGATTGAGAGCTTGTGACCTATTTTCTAGAGAGGTGCCCCTGCCTCGCTTTATATAGATAGCCAGGTAGGGGTTTACAAGAGTCCTAGTCGACTACAAGTAGGAGTCCTTGTCTTGCGCCTCAAGTCTTCGGCTTCACGTCTTATTCCATCATGTCGGTATCCACAAGTGGGCCTCTGGTGGGCCGCCAGCCATGACACGCACCAGGTACCCTCACGTAGAGGAGTCGTGGGGTCACCCCCTTGTCAGTAGCCCCCGAGTGCCTGGGGGACTCGAAGAGTCGCGCAGGGACTCGAATCTGTAGTAGCCGCCGTAGTGTGTGTCGATCATTTGCTGATGAGCAGTCGAAGATGTCGTGAATATGCTCCCGATGGGAGTATTTGGATGAAGCATCGAAATTGCGGTCGAGTTCGTCGTCTTGTAGGTTGTGCGAGAAGCATTCGTCGGGTGCGCGTGAGCGCTCCCGATGGGAGTATCCCCCGAGGCTATGTGCGACTCGTAGAGTCAGACATAGGCTCAAGTTGTTGTAAAGCTAACCCCTTCGTTCTTGTCAGCTGCGCGAGTATTGCTCGTCGGGTGCGCGAGAGCGCTCCCGATGGGAGTAGCCCCCGAGGCTATGTTCGACTGCTTGCAGTCGAGCATAGACTCAAGAATTCTTCGTCGTCGAGTAATTGTCATCCGAGGAAGTGCTCAACTCGGGTCTTGCGCCGTAGGCGTGGGTTGTTGTAGAGACCGGTCATGGACGAGGAGGTTGGCCTCAACGCGTCACGAGAGCGCCTAGCCCCCGAGCACCTGCTGAGAAGGAGAAAAAGGTGCAGTTGTATTAATATATACTTGCGCGATATATAAAATAATTATAAGGTACGTGATTTGCAGACGTTGCACTTTTGTCGAGAGGATAATGTAACAGCATATAAAGTTTATGCGTGTCTTTTCATGAGTAGGCCCTCCAGCAGCATACTCTTGCCGGGTAACAGGGACGCTATGCAAGACTTGTTGAACCCGGAGAAAAGAGCGGCCTTTTAGTACCCAGCCTCACTACTTTGACGAACGTGAATAAACAACATATAAAACTGAGCATGATCCAAAGTATAGTTTTGAAGCCCTCGAGATGGTTCTGCACGACTGCGTAGTCGGCAGGATGGTTTTTTAGCCCTCAGATGTTTCTGCACGACTGTGTAGCCGGCAAGAGGATTTTTTTAGCCCTCAGATATTTCTGCACGACTTTGTAGCCGACAGGATGATTTTTTAGCCCTCAGATGTTTGTGTGCAATTGCGTAGTCGTCTTTGGTGACTGATCGAGAATGTATAAAGGTTTTGGAATCATAACATATAAGAGTGTAAGAAAACTTAGCTATAGGATCGATGCGGCGGAGGATGTCGAAGATGATCAGTCGAGTAGTCAACGATGAGCGGTCGACGAGGCGAGAATGGAGTGGATGTGACGGCGACTGCGACATTCAGCCCCCGAGTCCGCGAGCCCCCGAGTGTTGAGGTGACGGAGTTGCGCAGTGAAGTCATCGTGATGAATTTGTGCGGTGAGCGACGAGAGGACTCGACATGGCGATTCCTGCGCGATGGAGCTCGGTACGGGAGAGCCCATACAAAGGAGCTCAGCGCAGGATGATTTGTGTGCTTGGAGTCGATGGTGCGGCGAGTGACCGAGAAGAACTCGACGCGTCGGGCGGGATCATTTGATTGCTCGTTGTGTCATGTCGTTGTAGCGGCGCGAGTCGATGTAGAAACCTTGGCGAGTCATCCATGGCATGTCGAGTTGGAGTAGAAGCCTTGTGGGTCAAGATTGAACCCGAATTCGCGATTGGAAATTCGCGATCTTGCGTAGATCCAAAATTGCGTTGCAGTGCGAGAGCCGCTGACAGAGATCTAACCGTTGGAATTTTCTGAAATTTTTTGTGCTGATGACGGATTGAATCATGCATGCTTTCACCGGAGGGATCTTCAAGTTGATGTAAGAGCCAATGTCAGGAATTTTTGTGCTGGAGTCGCGCGGAATTAAGTCATATTCCGAGAGTGCTTCAGTGCACGGGTTGCCGAGGGAGATCCAGCCGTTGGAATTTGCTGAAATTTTCACATATTTTCGAAATTGGATTCCGCATCTTTCCACCGAAGGGATCGTCGAGATGAGCTCCGAGTCGCCGTCGCGAGTGCCCGCAACACAGGCGTTTTTTTGTCCTGTAGGCTGCGCGTGAGCGCTTTTGTTGATGTCGATCTTCGAGTGGCGCGCTTGAAAATTTTCTTGTTTTCTCTGTGAGCTTGATGTAGATCTTGATGTAGTTGTTGAAGAATCCCTTGAGTTGTGACTTGCTGGAGTCGGGGCCGCCGAGATCGTGATTCCAACCTGTGTAGTTCCCACAGACGGCCCCAATTGACGAGGATCAACCCCGACAAATCCCATGGTCAGGGACCCTGGGTTAGTCATAGAGATAGGCACAGGTTGGACGATACTCGTCGGCTAACAGGAGAAGCACTTCCTGCTCGATATTATTGCTTGAGGGGGCGATTACAATGGAGGCCAAGGCAAGTTCTCGCAAGGCTAGATGAGTAGATGTGTATTGAGTTGTCTCGGACGGCAGACAAGCGACACATGCGGCACGATTTATCCAGCTTCAGGCCCCCGGAGGGAAAACCCTACATGCTTCTTGTCTAATCTTGTATTGATGATGATGTACAGAGGTGCCGTGAGGGCTTTGGTGGAGAGTGATCTGTCTAGTCCTATGCGTGGGGATTGAGAGCTTGTGACCTATTGTCTAGAGAGGTGCCCCTGCCTCGCTTTATATAGATAGCCAGGTAGGGGTTTAAAAGAGTCCTAGTCGACTACAAGTAGGAGTCCTTGTCTTGCGCCTCAAGTCTTCGGCTTCACGTCTTATTCCATCATGTCGGTGTCCATGAGTGGGCCTCTGGTGGGCCGCCATCCATGACATGCACCAGGTACCCTCACGTAGAGGAGTCGTGGGGTCACCCCCTCGTCACCCACAATCGAGCATAACGTTCCCTCTTGGAGTCACTACCTACCACTTGGCCAAAGCAATAAATAGCAACGGAGAACATGCAAAAATTACTTCGAAACAAAAATACAAAATATAAGAACCAATTATATTACTCTATCACAATATGAACATAATCTAATAATCCATCAGATCTCATCAAACTCAGCATAGCAAAAGCAGAAAGAATTACATATGTGCCTCGATCATGTAGGGAAGCTCACGAGGTCTAAACAATGAAGAACAAAGAGGGGAGGAGAACATCACATAGCTACTGATCACGGACCCATGTTCCAAGGTAGACTACTCATGGGACATCCGGGAAGCGTCCATGGTGGAGGAGAAGCTCCCGGAGGTCGATCCTCCCTCCGGCAGGGTACCGGGAAGGGTCCTGACGGTGCTCCCGATCTTGGAAGCACGGCGGCGGCGGAACAGAAGAGAATTTGCAAAATAGGGTTTTGTCTTTGGAGTTTCCCTGTGACGGAGAATAAATAGGTGAAGGGGGCAGCCAAGGGGTCCAGGCGCCCCCTAGCGCGGCCAGGCCCATGGCTGCGCCAGGTGGCCGCCTGGGCCCCTAGTGGTGGCCCTCTGGCCCCACTTGGGTGCTTCTGGAAGACTCCTTTGCGCTTTTTTTTTATCCGATTTTCCCGAATTTTTGGAGCATTTGTAATATGGGGAAACCTGGAATAGGAAAACAGCAAAAAATAGGAACTGGCACTGGGGTGCACTGAGTTAGTAGGTTAGTCCAAATATGATCAAAAGTGTATGAAAGTGTATCTAGATCATAACAATATCACACAAAACATGCATGGAGCGAGCAGAAATTATCGATACGTTTGAGACGCATCAGGGGCCCGGTGCCTTTATAAGCCGAGGTCCATGGGATCCAGGGTCAGAGAAGAATCTCAATATAAGATAGGACTAGACACTTGTCAGCGTAACCTAGATCTCATCGAGACTAAGTTTACGAGCCAACTCTCTTGTAATTGATGAGCCGACTCTTCTTTCGAGAGTCGAAACCCATAATAATAAGAAGCAGGAGTAGGCTTTTACTTCGAGACAAAGAGGGGTAGAAACCTGGGTAAATCGCTGAGTCTCTTGTCCATGTCGACTCTCTCCACGAAATCGCCTCGCAGCAAACATCCCATGTCAAGTTTGACTCTTCGGACATCTGCCGTAACTTTCCCACGACATTTGGCGCCCACCGTGGGGCCTGCGCTCGTAGGCGTTGAGAATCTGGAGGGTGCTCTGCACGGCATGAAGGGATTCGTCGCTGGACGGATCACCAGAAGCCGACGCGGGAAGCTCTGTATCGACGACTCAACTTGGGGCCCTGAAGCCGATTCCCGCGAATCAGGATATCGGGTCTCGATTGGGTCTATCCACATCTTCATCGACAGGACGGACGGATCTGAGCCAGAGCCGGATCCGGAAGTTCCCATCGAAACTTCAAGTCGGCGACACGCCGGCTCCAAAAGCACTTTCGTCGGATTCATTGGTGAGACCCCAGAGTCGGAGCACTCTGTCGAGTACCCAATCTACGACGCCTCGGAAGAACTGACTGAGGCGGAATCTTAACCAAGTGACGGAAACTTCTCAGATGAGGGGTCCATCCGATCCGTGGGGAACAACAGACTCAGCACTGTTGCGCCAGAGTATAACCCAAATTACCCTCACTTTGAAGCTCCATATTGTGCCATGGTGTTCATGGCCGACATTGGAGGACTGGATAGTCAGCCGGCCCAACACCAAGGAACAGAGTCATCGGCCGCTGCGGTTCCTAATGCAAATAGGGAGCCGGCAGCCCGCTCGACAGAACAAGTTCCCACTGGGGCCGAAGCCCTCGCAGATGCCCTAGCTGCCCTTGATGAGGCTTTAGCCGTTACAGTAACAACGAAGAATCAGGAGGCGTGGAGGACAAGCGGTAACGGACTCAAGACACGGGTGGCAAGCCTACGGAGGGAAGTCAACACCGAGAAAGAGTAGATGGCTGAGAGGGAAGATCGGCTCGTCCAGGAAGTCGCGCGCCTCTGAGGAGAGTCGGATCTGATAGATGCTCAGCGATTGAGTCTCGCTCATACGCGCCCACATGGATACACGATTAGGTTCCCCCTTGGTTACCAAGGACGAGCGCTTTTCCAGAGCCCTGACAAGTCGACTCCCCCAGGATTCACGCCTTCCAGACAGTCGGCTCCCTCACCGCACCAAGATCGTTTCCATACACCTCCCCACCACTTCAACAATCCCATGGCTAACGTCATGGAAGAGACCCGTTACCTCACCAACGCGCCAATTCATGGAGACACTCCAGCAGATCACGCCGCCCGCGAGGCTTTTGACTTACTCAAGACTGTGATCACACAGCAGGGCCAATACTCACAAGGGGTCCCATACATACATGGAAGTGTGAGCCGGCAAGCGGAGACACCGGCTCCGGCAGCCTCGGGGAGCCAGCGCCACCACATAGTCGCTCTAAGCCCGCAGGCGCCACTAAGAATTATGGACCTAACGGCTCCGAATACCAACCAACATGTAGAGCCGGCATCCTAGTTTCCCCCACAAGAACTAAACACCGAGTTCGTCAGCAGATCCATAGGTAATCGATGTCTAGTGTCGGCCTAGAGGAATACACACCTGCCCCCAGATTTCAAAGGGCCGCTCAAAATACCAAACTACACGGCGTATATGGACCCTGCGGCTTGGATCACAAGCTATGATCTCGCCATGGACATGCTGCAAGTCGGCGAAGAGCTTTGTGCCCGATACTTCACAATGATGTTGGAAGGGCCGTCTCGCACATGGTTCAAAAATCTCCCAGAGAATTCCATCACCTCTTGGGCGGATCTCAGAGAGAAGTTCATAAAAAAATTCCAAGGTACCTGCTGGCGAGCCACAACAATAGTCGAGTTGGAGCACTGCGTCCAGAAAGAAGGAGAGTCGGCCCTAAGCTGGGAACGACGAGTCACAGACATAATCCATTCCTCGGACAATATTACTGCACAGACAGTAGTGATCGTCCTGGAAAGAAACTGCAAATTCGAGCCTCTAGTACACAAGCTTGACCGACTCAACAGGACGGTCAGTAACATAGGAGAGCTATGAACGCGGTCATTAAGTATGCCGAGTCGAACAAAACCAAGGATTCTGATCCGGAAGAGGAAAAAGCCGCCCACAAGAAAAAGAACAACAGCGAGGGATCTCAGAGCCAGGGCCAACAGACCAAGCGCCGACTCGATCAGAATACTTCCGACTTGGTAGCCAACAAGAATGTCAACTCCCAAAGGTAGAAGCAGGGGGGAAACAACTACCGCAAGCCGGAACAAAGTTTTCAACCCCCGGTTACCTTCGAAGAAGCCGTGAAAAGACCTTGCCCGATGCACAGCAAACCCGGCCGTCCATCCAGCCACACTTGGGAAGACTGCAACTTCATGAAAGAGTTTACACGTCGTGGAGGGTTAGGGCCCCCCTGGGTCAGGTAGCGGAGCTGGTCAGAACAACAATAACCAAAACCTAAATTTTGGCCACCAGGGAGCCGGCGCAGCACCGCAATACCATGAACCCCAGGGAGGAGGACAGCTGAACCAATCGAGACTTGCCGGATTCCAATCGAACCCAAAGCAACTCCAAGACCACTCAACTTATCATGTCTTCACCACCAGTACCTGTCGGAGGGACAGGAAGTTGCATCAGAGAGCCGCCATGTCCGTGGCCACGGAACCGTTTTGTCCCAGGTGGCTTAACTGGTCTGAACAACCGATCACTTGGACGAGGGATGACCACCCACCAGTAGTAGAAAACCCGGGTTCTCTAGCCCTGTTAGTTTCTCCACCAATCGGGTGCTACACACTCGACAAGGTACTCATGGACGGAGGAAGCTGTATCAACATCCTCTACTACGAGACCTTCCGAAGGATGGGATTGACTCACAAACAGCTGCAAACCTCCAAAACCGTGTTCCACGGAATAGTCCCAGGGAAGTCGGCACGCCCAATAGGAAAAATCTACCTGGAGACAGCTTTTGGAACTACTGAGAACTTTCGCTCTAAAATCATACCCTATGAGGTGGTGAAGCTCGAGAGCCCATATCATGCCATCCTAGGCAGACCGGCTTACGCCAGGTTCAAGGCTCGCCTGTGCTACGTTTACCTGAAGCTAAAGATGTCGGGTCCCTTTGGCCAAATTACGGTAGACGGGAGCCGGTCCAGAGCTACGGAATGTGACGAGCAACACGTCAAATTTGACGACTTGGCATGCGCAAAGGAGGACCTGTCTGCATACTAGGAGAAGGTAGATCCAACCGACTCTACCATCTTGAAGAAACCGACTCCTGACAACAACCCCAAGTTCCAACCGGCTCAGGACACGTAGAAAGTCGACTTTTTACCTGGTGACGCTTCCAAGCAGTTCATCATTAGGACAGAGCTATCTGATAAATAGGAAAGCGCGCTCATCGAGTTCCTCCGTGAGAATCGGGACATTTTTGCATGGAAACCTTCTGACATGCCAGGTGTCCCGAGGGAACTCGCTGAGCAACACCTAAATATCGATCCTAGACTGAAGCCGGTCAAACAATTCCTTCGACGTTTCAACGATGAAAGGAGGAACGCCATTGGGGAAGAAATAGCCCGGCTCCTTGCCGCCGAGTGCATCATGGAAGTTTTCTATCCGGAGTGGCATGAAAACCCGGTCCTCGTCCTGAAGAAGAACGGGACTTGGCGTCTGTGCATTGACTACACCGACTTAAACAAGGTCTGCCCAAAGGATCCCTTTGCACTACCTTGCGTTGATCAAATCATCGACTCCACTGCGGGAAGCGAGCTTCTGTGATTTCTCGATGCCTACTCTGGTTATCAACGGATTAAGATGCCTCTAGAAGACCAGGAGAAAACAGCCTTTATTACTCCTTTCGGGATATACTCTACACTTCTATGCCTTTCGGCTTGAAGAATGCAGGGACTACATACCAGCGAACGGTGCAGAACTGCCTCAAGGAGAAAAGTGGGCGCAATGTGCACGCTTGCGTGGATGACATAGTCATCAAGTCTCAGGTCTCCGACTCACTCATCAGTGACCTCCGAGAAACCTTCAAGAATCTGCGCAAGTACCATATGAAGCTAAACCGGGCCAAGTGCACCTTTGGGGTCCCTGCAGGAAACTCCTCGGATACATAGTGTCCAAGAGAGGAATTGAGGCAAACCCAGAAAAAATCAACGCTATTATGGCTCTCCAGAAGCTGGCCTCGGTGAAAGGAGTCCAACGCCTCACTGGGTGTGTAGCTGCACTAAGTCGGTTCATAAGCCGTCTTGGAGAAAAAATGATCCCTCTATACCGTCTCCTACGAAAATCGGAGAAATTTTTTTGGGGCGATGAAGCTGATCAAGCTCTGGAAGCTTTGAAGAAACAATTGTCCCAGGCTCCAGTCCTGGCGGCTCCCAAGCCAAAAGAGTCGATGCTACTCTATATTTCTTCCAACAACCGAGCGGTCAACGTTGTGGTTTTGGTTGAACGTATGGAAGCCAGTAAAGAGCAGCCTTTGCATAGGTCAGTCTATTACATTAGTGAGGTACTGACGTCATCAAAGCAACGCTACCCTCACTAGCAGAAGCTGGTCCTTGGTGTATTCATGGCGAGTCGGAAGCTCAAGCATTACTTCCAGGAGCATCACATAACTGTAGTCAGCTCAGCACCACTTGCAGATATCATCCAAAACCGTGAAGCCAGCGGAAGGATTGCAAAGTGGGCTATTGAGTTGGGGGCTTATCACATCAAGTACGAACCACGCACGGCCATCAAATCTCAGGCGCTCGTCGACTTCATCAACGACTGGACAGAGATCCAAGCACCCCCAGAAAAGCCGGTTACGAAATACTGGACAATGCACTTTGATGGGAGTCGGCAGCTCCAAGGTTCGGGAGCCGGCGTGGTCCTCACTTCTCCCAAAGGAGAACAATTTTTCTATGTCTTGCAGCTACAGTTCACTTGCACCAACAACGCAGCAGAATATGAGGCCCTATTCCATGGTCTGCGGCTGGCTCGCGAGATGAACATAAGCCGAATCCGATGCTATGGTGACTCTGACATTGTTTCTCAACAAGTGTCGGGAAGGCGGAACTCCAAAGATGCCACAATGGCAGCCTATCGGCGGGAGGTAAAAAAACAAGCAGGTTTCTTTGTTGGGTACCAAGTAGACTCCCAGGAGCGCAAGCTAAACGAAGCCGCAGATGCTTTATCCCGTCTCGGCTCTCAACGAAAGTCGGTTCCACAAAATGTGTTCCTTGACGTCCTAACAAAGTTGTTTGTGAAAATACCAACAGCGCAAGACATAGCAGAGCCGGATCCAGAACCGGCTCTGGTGGCCGCAATACATGCTACCCCCTTATGGGTTGTGCCTTATTTGGATTACAAGACCCACGGAATCTTACCCTCTGATGAGGTAGATGTAAGGCCCCCGATGCGGTGCTAACTTGAGTTAGTCGCTTTCGCGTCCCGCTCAAGTTAGTAGCGCATAAAAGGCCACCGACTCACGACACTCGCACTCGTGTCGCTGCCGGATTCTCGACAACAGATATAAGAACAATGAACTTTATACTAAGACATAAATATATAGAGTCCAGGGCATACATCGCCACTGGTATTATTACATCATCTCAGAGGTCCATAGACCCAACAGTACATCATGCAAAAAGCGGAAGATAATCACGATCGAGTGCGGTCAAAATTCAAATTACCCTAGCGAGGGCTGCACATAAATAGTCCACCCACGGATCGTCGGAACCAAACTATAGGATCTACTGAACGAAGTCATCCTCATCGTCGTCCTCCGGGGGCACCTCCACGAAGTATCTTCCAGTGCTCGGGTCGAGGTAGTAGTCAACTGCAGCGGCCGATCAGGAAAAACAGTAAAAGCACAAAGGAAAACAGGGGTGAGATTATATCATTACAGGATAATTAACTCCCTACGGTAAGACAAGATAAAGGTAAAGGTTGCAGCCGCACTAGCAAATATGGTGGCTATCGTTCTATTAGAGTAGAGGTAAGATCCAAGAATACACGTGACATCGTGTCATAAGTCCACTATTCACCTACTTACGTCAAACATAACACAACCTGGATCTTCTCTCGGTCCCCCTGGACGAAGAAAAACAACCAAGGCACTCACACGGTAGGCAAGTTTTAATTATGAATCAAATTGATGTTATTCTATGAACAAGGAGTAGGTCTCAAGTCGTCCATAACCGCGGCCACGGTTTTTCGAAAAGATTTAACCCTGCAGGGGTGTACCAACTGCCCATCATAGGCTTCGCATGTACGCCCGGTTTCCACTTGGCTAGATAAGCACCTGAAACTCCAGAACGTCAGAGTCCCTCTAACTAACAACGCACAATTCCGGGTGGCCCCCGGTGAGTCGACACCCAACTCAAAAGCCGGCCGCGCTCTCGAATTGGTCTCTACCGTATGACTCCAGGTTTGGATTGCCGGTTAAATCTCATATGAGACCGGGTCCTCAGCCGGTCAAGGTGGGCCAGCCAAGAAACAAGTCCTCCTGGCCCAAGGTGGTTTGTAAACAACTGGGGTACCACCAGCATACACACGTTGCAAATATTAAATCAGCTCGGGCCACCACTAAAACTGTATGAAGCTAGGTAGGTAAGACAAGGGGACCCCATAGAATCCCACACACGATTAGGCACGCTCGTCATGAAACACAATACCCGGAACTCGGGACCTAGGTGACTCAAATGGAAAAAAAACACCAGGCGGGAACAGCCTGGTCTCCCATCATTCGTCAAGTATACAATTAACATCATAATAATAATAAATATCAACCAACTTCTTTAAATAACATGATATCCCAAACCATAGCATAGGGTAAGCAGCAAGTTTTCCTACTCATACTAAGCAATGGCTGAGCAGCGGTAACTTAGCAATACAATGTTTTGCTGGGATGTGGGGATCATGGTTGTTTGGTTTTTGAATGTGGCATGAGAAAGTGGATAGGATCAAACAAACGTTCTAGACTACAGCTAGGCTGTTAGGCAGAAAGGTATCAAGTAATGGTATAAATCTTCCCCTTGCCTGGGTAATCGGTCGACGGAGCAGACGTAGCAGGGTCCTCGGGCTCGGTGTCGGAAACCTCCACGTAAGTCTCCTCGACAGTCTCAGGTGCTAACGTAAAGTGCCGGCAAGGAAAAGGCACACAAGTAAGCAAGGGTTGCAATGCACAGGCAAAGATGGTATGATCAAGTTTAATATACATGATGTGACCCTATCTAGTCAGTTTTAAATGAAGGTGGTGACGACACGTCAACTTCATATGCATTTATTTACATTGAATGGCTTTGGTCTTAGCCCTAATATTGGTGTAAATAACATGGCAACATGACATGATCAACAACGCAATTAACAGAAAAAAAAAATACAACGTGAAAAGTAAAATATCGATTCCGGAGACGGAGAGATGTCGATGAACTTGACATCGGAAAGGTGCAACAAAAGGAAGGAACCCAACCACATGGCATATGACAATATGATAGGGGCTGGTTTTTGATGCAAAGATTTGAAGATGACATGAAAAGGGACTTGGAATGAAAAGATGATCAAGATTCAACATGCACTGAAGATGAAAGAATACAAGGCAAAGAAAACAGGTTGATATGGCTAGGTGTTTCACACCATGTCCACATGAGTTGCACAAAACATCACATGGACATCACCATTGGAATCCCTGCATTTTTCTACCCCAAAACCATATAAGGTATGGCTCCATTTGAATTTGCAAAGAACAGTTGCAAATTCAAATGAATTCAAGGGCCTGAGTGCAAAGTTGCACTACTTGCATTTCAGGAAAAATTCAAATGGAAAAACCACTTTCACCATGTTGATCCTTGGGAAAACTACCCAAAAGTCATATATGGATTGCCACATTTGAGCTTTGGGAAGTGGTTGCAAAAACAAAAGAAAAGACGGGCCTATTTGCATAATTGCCACCATCACAAAATTTGAGGGGGCAAATTGTAAAATGGTCATCACCACTGTGTTCAGTGGGTTGAACTACCCCAAAAACATATATGGGGTGCCCAAACTTGAGTTGGAGTTCAAAAACAGATTTGAATTTGAAAACAAATTCAAATTTGAATTTAAACAGAAAAGAAAAAAAAACAAAAAGGAAAAAGAAAATGGCACAGGCCACATGGGCTGCCTCGGGCGCCAGGGCCCATCTCTCCTTCTCCTCTCCACGGCCCAGCTCGTCTGAGACAGAAAAAGAAAAAAAACTAAAAAAGGAAAAAGGCCGCGCTCTCAAATCCTGGCCCAAGGCCACTTCTCCTCCTCCAGGCCCAGGGCGACAGCCCCTTCTCTGAAACTCGCGCGACACTGACGAAACACGGCGCTGTCTGAACCCGACACGGCGAGCTCTTCCGGCGACGCTCACCTTGCGCTCCGGCCACCTCCTCGCGAACTGCCATGGGGAAGCTCGAGAGGGCACTCTCCTCTACGCCTGGATGCAAGGCACGACCACCCTCAACCTCTCTGCTCGCCGGAATCTTCAAAGATTCAGAGGTGCGGCGGCAAGTTCAGAAGATGCAGACACACGCGATTTCCGGCGAACTCTCGGCGAGCCTAGCGCGATGTACAGCTCGTCTCCGGCCGAACTCCGGTGTTCTACACGTAGCTGGGACACCCCTCTACGCAAACGCACCGCGGATCCGACCTCAACCTCACAGACGGCGACGCGAGGGACACCTGAACACGGCGGCGCCATGGACTGCACCTGCAGTTCTTCAGCAGAGATGCGTCGCAGCTGCTGTGGTGGCCAAGGCGGCACCTTTGCAGCCATATGCACGCTCTGGACGCGGCCACGACGGGCGCAAGCATTCCCGAGCAGCGCCATGGGCACGGCGTGCACGGGGCGCTCGCAACGGCGACTACCGGCGGGGAAAAACTACGGTGCTACGCTGCGACACGAGCTAGACGAGCTACGCGACTCTGGGCACTCCGATGCTCACCTTGGGGGTGATGTGGTCGTGCTCGAGGCGCATGTCGACAAGGAAGGAGACGACGGCGACGAGGAAGAAGACGCGGCCGTGGCGGAGGTCGTCGTCGCGGGACCGCGGCGGGGCTCCTGCAACCACAGCGGCGTCGGGGAAGGGACAAGAAGGGCTGCAGGAAGGCGAGTGCGAAGGCGTGGTCGACGACATGGATCAACGGCGGCGCAATCAAAGAAATTGGTCGGCGGCCATGGCGGAACAGGGGAGGGAACAGAAGACGAACCCGGCGGCGGCGAGGGGAAACGGTTGGAGGAATGGAACCCTAGGGGGCTCCTGCGGCTCTGGGGGCGGCTTATATGGAGGGGGCGGCCTCCAGCCACGTCGGCAGGCGTCGACGTCGATGCCCTCCCGCCGGTGTGAGAGAAGAGTGGGAGGGGACCTCTCCACGATGGAAAGGCGATGCGTCCCCTCCCTCGGATCCTGATCGGGCGGCTAGGACTCGTCCTGCATACCGCTTCGCTGGCGGAGGCCCAGGTGGGTTGAGGGCAAGGGGAGGCCCAGATGGGCCGGCCTGCTGGACTGCCTCCAGAGAAAAGAATAAAAGAAGGTTTTTTCCATTAAAAATTAACAGAAATTACCAAGAGTTTTTGTGGCCAATCCACAAAAGGGAAAAACATATAAAAATATGTTTTGGAAACCTTGGAATATTCTCCATTTTCTAAAATTGGTTTGACCAATTTTGGAGCAACTAAAATGTGGGTCCATTTTGGAAATCCAAATCACATTGAACTGTGGCCCACATTTTTTAAGTTGGCAAAAATGTTGCAAGGTTTTTAAAAGGCTTGGGGAAGGCAAGGAATTGGCTAGGCCAAGCTTGGGATCAAGGAGAGCATGCATGCAACATTAAAAATCTTCAAACACCCTTCTTGAACCATTTTGGATGCAAACTCAAACAAACCAAATGGGCTCCAATCCCAATGCAAATTTAAATCACCACATGAAATGTCAAACTCTAGCATCATGCCAAGTTACAAAGTCATCAGACAAAGTACAATATCATGTTGATTTTACACACCTTTCTTCCTAGTCTATGGAGCAGAAGCCGTTCTCTCAAGTGACATCTGTCACGACTCGCCAAGGGTCAAAGCTTATCTGGAAGCCGACAACGAAAGAGCGAGGCAAGACGCCTTGGATGTTCTTGATGAAAAACGAGAACTAGCAACAGCTCAATCAGCTATCTACCAACAAGATCTACGACGATATCATAGCCGTCGCATCAGAAGTCGGACTTTCTAGTAAGGTGACTTGGTGCTCCGCCTCATCCATAAGAAAGACGGAATCCACAAGTTGTCCTCTCCATGGGAAGGACCGTTTGTGGTCAGTAAGAACCTGTATAATGGATCCTACTACCTGGTTGATATACGCGAGAAGGCAAAGTCACGCACATCGATGGAGGAGACCCCCAGGCCGTGGAACATCACACAACTCCGTCCATTTTATACTTAGGAAGCACAGGAACACTATTATACAAAGTCGACACTCGTCGCACCGGCTTTCGCCATATATATATATATATATATATATATATATATATATATAAGCCGACATTTGTCTCACCGGCTATCACCGCATAATAAAGTCGATTTACATCGCAACCGACTTTCATCACAGTCAAATTAATAAAGTCGATCTTAATCGCATCTAGGCCATCATCATAATTAACATATAAAGTCGACTTTCGTCGCAAACAGGCTATCGCCATAAAATTGATTCTATCGCACAAGGCTTTCGCCACATCTCAAAGTCGACTTCGTCGCACCGGCTCTCGCCACACTTATGCATAAAATCAACTTTCATATTGCATAGTCTGTAACATCCTAGATTTCTATCAAACCCGACGATGCTACCACACTAGCATAATTCCATAAGTTTTAGAAACAAATCAAAATTTCGACAAAGCTTCCTTTGTTTTATGGACATCCACGACATGTAGTTTAGACAGAATATCTAATCATCAACTTAAGATCACAATTTAGCTACTCCTACTACATTAGGAAATAAAGATTCAAGCCACCAAAGGCTCACACTAAATAATTTTGAAAGCCACAAATAGGTAAGATATTATTAGGAAAGTACTAGGATAATTAGAGAACATTCCACTATGCATTGTTTAGAACTATGTGATCAAGTGATGTGGTAAGCGTGCTACACACATACCTGAAAACCAAATGAAAACACAAGGATGAGTACAAAAATACTCAGCAAGTACAATTGGAACCATAACAACAACGACGAAGATTTAACGAGGAAAGGTTACTGATAACTCATGAACAACATGAAGTCTAAAACTAAATATCTGAATATGTCGCCAGGACTAGCCAACGAGCTAACAGTTCTCACCGATCTCATATCGGAACTGTCGCTCGAGACAGTCACTCACGGGACCGACACGGAGAACTTAGCCATAATATTTGAATTTAACGAGTGAACATCCAATGGTCATTAAATCTTTTCAAAACAAAATCCTCTCAGAACCAACGGTGAGAAATGAGCACTACGGATTATTCACACATGACGTGGACTTGTCATGCTGTGAAAGTTCTCACCGACCTTGCTCTAGCACAACGGATTAGTCCACATGCGACAGAATTCACTGACCGAAACGGAATAGTGCATGTGGGACAGTTCTCACTGCACCGGGCTAACAAATATCCAATTCACGAAGCTCCAGTTCACAACGGAACCAAATCACTCGAACAACAATCGACAAAATAACAAACCCAACAATGGGCAACCGGAAACAACGAAAATCCAGGAGTTTTGAAAAGGAACAACGAAGAGCGACGTACACCATACCAAGAGGGAATGAACAACAGTGAAGCAACCCAACGGTGGGCAAACCGTACAACAAGGTCAAGATGCACTTGCCTTAACCTTGATGATTCAATGAAGAACCAGCTTTGACAACAGAAACTTCACCTGTGAAGCAAAGCTACACTTAGGAACTAGTCCACACTGACCACAAATCCATTATATGACTTCCTAAGTATTTCCCTCATGCAAAACATAAATAACTAGTTCCCACTTTATTGAAACTTTGACAGTTTTGCTGAGATGCTCGTTGTTCTGTTCTTAACATTTAAACTGGTTAATTAAATTCAGCAAGTAAACACTTCTAGGATATCTACAAAATATTTTCTACAACTTAATCAAAGCGACCAGGAAGAAAACTATCTCTAAATTGGTCTAACCCAAACAAATAGATTTCCACGCAACCTCGCTTTCTAAACAGTGGCACTGTTTTGGCGTTAACTCACAAACTACAACTCAAATTTGAATAGAACTTGCACCACTAGAAAGATAGAGAAAAGAGCTACAACTTTTATTTTAGGGGTAAACTGAAATTACGCATTAGATTAGGCCCATAATTTTTGAATGAATCTCACTGATTAAATCTACTAAGTAGCAATCTATGCAACTGAATACACTTTAATCTAATATCAACACCAGCCAGTATATGCTATAGGATAAAAGAAACATAAATTGCAGCTGCATAGTGTAGTTACAATTTATCTAGTGGAATTTGGCATTAGAAACCAAACCGTAACTTGCATAATCAATCTCTTTCAAGTAGCTACTTGTCTAACCAAAATTGTCTCCTTACTTAACTCATAGGAAATTTGAACTAGCACTTCTCCCCAACGTACATCCTAGTGAAAAAAACATAAGTACTTGCTTATACTGATGGAATGAAAATGCCTATAGGCACACAAATCCTAGCAGAAAATAGTAATAATCCCATGACGCTAATCTTTTTAATCAAAGAAATTGTATTACTTCCAATCTTCTAAATGGCATGGGCTACTCACATAGTGGATGATGCAAGTGTAATCAGCAATATTGGGTGTACAACAAGGAGGCAGATCGGCAACTGGGCAACTAGCATGGTTGGAACGAAAACATTAGCCGGAGATCCAGTACACACTAGTACATCTATCAGCATGGATGAGCGGGACGCTGTGTACCTGGACTCCTGGTGACAGACCACCAGCGGACCAGCAACAACGGGCAGAGGTGATAGTGCCAAGCTTGATCAAGGTGAGATGTCTACTCGCAGTGAAACGTCACGGAAGCCGACGGTAGTGGATTGACGAACGACAATCAATCAAGAGAAGGTCTCTAGCGTGAGATGATATTCGACACAGCTGGGCGTCACTCCGGCAACGGATCCGTCGACGACGCCCGCAGTCCGCTCGAAACCTAGGCGGCGGCAGCGATGACCAAGGATTGGGGAACGCCTGGATAAAACAGGCGGTTAGGGCTGGTCAGAGGGGTATTTTTATTCCCTCTTTTTTTTCCTTTTCTAGACTAAATAGGTTAGCTTTTCTCTCTCAAAATAAATTAAAGTCTAGAATTAACCGGCTCGCCAAGTACACATATGAACTCAGTTTCGGACAAACGTTTATTTTTTGACGATCTACTCGATGAGACGAAGGCAACCACGGTCTCGGATTCTTCACTATTTGTACAACTCAAAAGGTCAAACATTTAGTCAACTTTCATATTGAATCGTCGAATCGAGTGTTTGAAGAATCCGGGATATTACATTCTACCCACCTTCAATAGAATTCGACCTTGAATTTTTCATGCTTAAGTTTTTTTTAACAAAGCAAGATATTTCGATTTGAATTCAAGCCTACACGACTCGGCTCTTCAATAATCTACAAAGGTTAAAGGTATACGAGAGGTTTTCTGCTCCACCATAACAAGAACTAATAGTTAGAGTACTTGCTTTGGGGGCCAATCCATTCCACACTCAAACTACTAAATTTGCATGTGGATAGGTAAATCTCACAACCTCGCACTCGAACATCCTCTCACCCATTACAAAAGGGTCTCACGAGCATGGCGCAAGGTTCGGGGTTGAACCCATTACTTATACTATTTCTCACAATCTTCCAAAAATCCTCATGGTTACACACAGTCTTCTCACTTAGGATGGAAACACATGGAAAAGGATCTAAACAATGAAGGTGTTACCACTATGATACTTAGCAATGGGGGAAAAGTCCACGAATAAGTATCAAGGAACGGAACTGTCCGATAAAGAATGGGTTTAGGCTAATGGTAAAGGCGAAGAACATTGAAGTGCAATACTGAAAAGATTTCATCATCATCAAACAAAAACAAGCTAGATGATGACTGTAGTAGACTAGACGAGACATATGAAATGAAGGGAAAAGATGGATGCCATATGGAAGTTGTGGCTTAAGACATAGATAGTGCAAAATACTTCATGTATTTATTGGTTCAAGTTTATCCTAGAAGATTATTGTTAAGGTTGTCCACAACCCAATCAATATGTTTAATATCCTGATCTTTGATTGGTCCTGCTTTGGTATGAAGGTCAATGTTTTGTATCTATGAGTATCTAAATCCATAGTTTCAAAAATAAATCTTATCATTATTCACAACTTTAAGGGATTGCTCAAGTAACCATAAATAATTGAAGCAAGGCAATGCAAACCTCCCAGGTCAATGGCATGCCCATGTGCGCAATGTATGAAAATAAGAACTCATAAATAAAATGTAACAGAAGCATGAATACAATGCATGACCCAAACACATCGTATAGTGCACCAGTGTGTCAAGTTTTAAGTTATTTGATCCTAAGGCAAGATTATTTGACAAGCCTAGAATTGTTTTAAGTTCTAAACATAGTACTTCAGAGATCTAAAGCCTAGGCTCTAATACCAACTGTGACATCCCAGATTTCTATCAAACCCGATGATGCTACCACACTAGCATAATTCCATAAGTTTTAGAAACAAATCAAAATTTCGGCAGAGCTTCCTTTGTTTTACGGACATCCACGACATGCAGTTTAGACAGAATATCTAATCATCAACTTAAGATCACAATTTAGCTACTCCTACTACATTAGGAAATAAAGATTCAAGCCACCAAAGGCTCACACTAAATAATTTTGAAAGCCACAGATAGGTAAGTTATTATTAGGAAAGTACTAGGATAATTACAGAACATTCCACTATGCATTGTTTAGAACTATGTGATCAAGTGATGTGGTAAGCGTGCTACACCCATACCTGAAAACCAAATGAAAACGCAAGGATGAGTACAAAAATACTCAGCAAGTACAATTGGAACCATAAGAACAACGACGAAGATTTAACGAGGAAAGGTTACTGATAACTCATGAACAACATGAAGTCTGAAACTGAATATCTGAATATGTCGCCCGGAGTAGTCAACGAGCTAACAGTTCTCACCGATCTCATATCGGAATAGTCGCTCGAGACAGTCACTCACGGGACCAACACGGAGAACTTAGCCATAATATTTGAATTTAACGAGTGAACATCCAATGGTCATCAAATCTTTGCAAAACGAAATCCTCTCAGAACCAACAGTGAGAAATGAGCACTACGGATTATTCACACATGACGTGGACTTGTCATGCTGTGAAAGTTCTCACCGACCTTGCTCTAGCACAACGGATTAGTCCACATGCGACAGAATTCACCGACCGAAACAGAATAGTGCATGTGGGACAGTTCTCACCGCACCGTGCTAACAAATATCCAATTCACGAAGCTCCAGTTCACAACGGAACCAAATCACTCGAACAACAATCGACAAAATAACAAACCCAACAATGGGCAACCTTCGGAAACAGCGAAAATCCAGGAGTTTTGAAAACGAACAACGAAGAGCGACATACACCATACCAAGAGGGAATGAACAACAGTGAAGCAAACCAACGGCGGGTAAACCATACAACAAGGTCATGATGCACTTGCCTTAACCTTGATGATTCAACGAAGAACCAGCTTTGACAACAGAAACTTCACCTGTGAAGCAAAGCTACACTTAGGAACTAGTCCACACTGACCACAAATCCATTATATGACTTCCTAAGTATTTCCCTCATGCAAAACATAAATAACTAGTTCCCACTTTATTGAAACTTTGACAGTTTTGCTGAGATGCTCGTTGTTCTGTTCTTAACATTCAAACTGGTTAATTAAATTCAGCAAGTAAACACTTCTAGGATGTCTACAACTTAATCAAAGTGACCAGGAAGAAACTATCTCTAAATTGGTCAAACCCAAACAAATAGATTTCCACGCAACCTCGCGATTTCTAAACAGTGGCACTGTTTTGGCGTTAACTTATAAACTACAACTCAAATTTGAATAGAACTTGCACCACTAGATAGATAGAGAAAAGAGCTACAACTTTTATTTTAGGGGTAAACTGAAATTACGCATTAGATTAGGCCCAGAATTTTTGAATGAATCTCACTGATTAAATCTACTAACTAGCAATCTATGCAACTGAATACACTTTAATCTAATATCAACACCAGCCAATATCTGCTATAGGATAAAAAGAAACATAAATTTCAGCTGCATAGTGTAGTTACAATTTATCTAGTGGAATTTGGCATTAGAAACCAAACTGTAACTTGCATAATCAATCTCTTTCAAGTAGCTACTTGTCTAACCAAAATTGTCTCCTTACTTAACTCATAGGAAATTTGCACTAGCACTTCTGCCCAACGTACATCCTAGTGAAAAAACATAAGTACTTTCTTATACTGATGGAATGAAAATGCCTATAGGCACACAAGTCCTAGCAGAAAATAATAATAATCCCATGACGCTAATCTTCTTTTTAATCAAAGAAATTGTATTACTTCCAATCTTCTAAATGGCATGGGCTACTCACATAGAGGATGATGCAAGTGTAATCAGCAATGTTGGGTGTACAACAAGGAGGCAGATCGGCAACTGGGCAACTAGCATGGTTGGAATGAAAACATTAGCCGGAGATCCAGTACACACTAGTACATCTATCAGCATGGATGAGCGAAACGCTGTGTACCTGGACTCCTGGTGACAGACCACCAGCGGACCAGCAACAACGGGCAGAGGCGATAGTGCCATGCTTGACCACGGTGAGATGGCTGCTCGCAGTGAATCGTCACGGAAGCCGACGTTAGTGGATTGGCGAACGACAATCAATCAAGAGCAGGTCTCTAGCGTGAGATGATATTCGGCACAGCTGGGCGTCACTCCGGCTACGGATCCGTCGACGACGCCCGCAGTCCACTCGAAACCTAGGCGGCGGCAGCGATGACCAAGGATTGGGGTACGCCTGGATAAAACAGGCGGTTAGAGCATCTCCAATACGTTCGGCCCCCCAAGCCGATTTTTGGCCTTATTTTAGCGCGGCATGGGGGCGCTCGGTGTAACACCCTCATTGTCAGTGAACAATAATCACTGTTGCTAAAACTGGCCTTGATCAAAAAAATTCTTTTGTTCATCTTCAGATCTTGGTGGGGGTATTGAAACCAATGTACCCATCATGCCCTGACCAAACTCTGTTGTTGATCATGTTCAATATCATGATGGTTGATAATAATAACCATGTGCCAAGTGTGCCTTGATCATCATCATGCAAATTAAGCCAAACCCTAAACCCTTTTGAATTAATATTTAAAAACTAGTGGCATATAAAAGTTCAACCAAAAATTGTGCAAAAACTTTTGTTAAATCCAAAATATTAAGTGGATCACTTCCATATGAGCATTGGAATTTATTGAGCTCTAAAATAAATCAAACAAATATAAACAGTAGCCAAAAACCCCTTTTCATCAATTGAATAATTAAAACAAATGTTATATGATTTTATTTGTGGCCAAATATTTTTGTGGCATTGATACATGGTATAACACTAATTATGGGGCTTATAACATAATTTGCAAAATTATAAAACAACAAAAAGAAACGCAAAAGAGAAAAGAACAGAAAAGAAATTGCAAAAAGAATAAAACAAAAAGGAGCCCACCCCCTGTTCCCCTTGGGCCCAGCCCAACTAAACCTCCCCCCAAGTCAGCCCACCCCGGCCTTTCCCCAACCTCCCGCTACAGTAGGGTTGGCCGTGGCGTGGCGTGCATCGGCGCCAGACACGGCGATGGCCAACGCCGTGGAGGCCATCGGGCGACTCCCCGGCGACGTTAAAGACCCCGAGCCGTCCTCCCCGCTCTCGCGAACCCTAGGCCACCAATTCCCCCTCTCGCGCCTCTCTCTCTCTCTCTGCCCGTGCTCGCCGCGGCGGGACCGTCGCCGCCGTCGTGCATCGTCGCGGCCAGAGGCCACCACAGAGCGTGCAAGCTTGTCAAGCCTCCTCGCCGCGCTCCTCCTCGTCTTCCCTCGCAGACCGTCGTCGCCGAGACGTCGTGCCCTCCACGAATCGTCCGTCCCCTCCCGCCACGGTCACAACCTCGCCGCCAACGAATTCGACGCCCTCAGCGCCTCCCCGAGCCCGCTGCCACCTCGACGTCCTCCGCGGTGAGCTGCTGAGTCGAACGCCCCTCTTCCCCCCTCGTTTAGCCGCCCGGGGCGCCGTGCCCGTGAGCTCCATGCACCGGCCGCCGCCTTGCTTCGCGCCACCGACGTTCTAGCCCTCCCCGGCGACCACCTCGTGCCGCAGCAGATGCGCGACGTCCACCTCGTTCCATCCCCCCAGCCGCGCCCCAAATGGCTCACCGGAGCGAGCACACGACCTCGGCGGCGTGCCCTGTCCGTCGCCGGCGTCAATGCCGTGGACGCCCTGGGGTTAACCCCTCCCCCCACTGACATGCGGGCCCGCCCGTTTTGTATTAGCGCTAATGACCCATTAGGCCTAAGACCCCCACTGTTAACTTGTCTGTTAAGTAAATACCCCCTGCTGCCTATTACATATGGGGCCACCCCTTTAATTAACTACTGGATTATTTAAAATTGTTTAATTAAAACATTAGTTAAGCTAGAGCCTATGACAACTGGGTCCCACTTGTAAGTATTTAAAGAAAATGAATTTATAATAATATATGTGTATGACATGTGGGCCCTAGACCTATTTAAATTGATTAAATATTTTTATTATCACTGTGAGGCTGACCAGTGGGACCCACTGGTCAGGTGTGACGCCCCCAAAATCAGACCGTGTACAGTAATCATACACGCAAGGTACACGATCGAGATCAGGGACTCACGGTGAGATATCACAACACAACTCTACAAATAAAATAATACAAGCTGTATAACACAAGCCAGGGGCCACGAGGGCTCGAATACAACAGCTCGAGAGCACAAAGTTAGCGGATGCAATAATATCTGAGTACAGACACAAGAATGAAAGGTTGCCTTAAGAAGGCTAGCACGAAAACAATAACGATCGAAAAGGCGAGGCCTCCTGCCTGGGAACCTCCAAACTACTCCTAGTCAAAGGGGAATTCGACGTCGTAGAAGGCATCGGGGGTATTCACGTTGCGGTGGTCGGCATCGGGGAACTCCTGCTCCTGGACTCCAATGCTCCAACCTCGACTGCAGCGGCCGATCAGGCAGAACGAAAAGGGGAAATAAAGCAAGGGTGAGTATCTAGCATACCCGCGAGTCTTACGCCCGCTACTAAGCATTTATGCATTTGTATCAAATGGAAAGGGAGGCTGTATATAGTGGATTGCAATGTAGAAATCAGAATAAGGATGAGAAGCTAGGCCTATCGAAGACTAGCATCTTTCGACGAGTCTTGAAGCACAAGAAGAGAATAGCCAACAGTTCAATAACATGAATGTAATAACAATGTAGCAGAAGTTGTTGCAGCAATGTATAATAATAAGTTGTAATTATTAATAACTATCTGAAAGTGCAATATGTCGACCAGAGGGGGGGTGAATGGGAGATTTTAAAATTTCTCGAGGAATTTCTAGTTCCTCAGGACTGAGGCAATACGAAATTGAGGAAGTTGAAACCTGAGGAAGAACACACGAAGTGCAATAGCAATGACGTGAATGTAAAAACAACCTATTGCACAGCTAAGGTAAGATTGAGGCACGAACTGAAGAAACAGTGCAAAGTGAACTCAGAAAGTAAAGCATCAGGATAAGTCATCAGTGCATAAACATAATAACTGAGGTTGAAGAAATAGCACCGGGACACTGAAGACGAAGACTTGATGAACCAGTTCGAGTTGCTGTGACAACTCTACGTCTGGTTGGAGAGGCTGAGATTGAACTCAGAAGACATAGTCTTCACCTTATTCTCCTTGAACTAGAGTCCTCAGACTCCGTCCAATAACTCATGTGAGTCTTCAAGGTAGACTCCCGAAACCTTCACAGACTCAGTCACTCCGGGAAGTCACAATTGCATCTTGACTTCCTCAGACTGAAGACTTCTACACCAGCTGGAAGATCACAGTCTTCAAGAGTAAAAAGCTTCGGATCACTTGAACCGACTTCCTCAATGCTCAACTACTCAGGCTGGTGGTTTTCCTCACTTAGGTTCTTCAATGTCCTCAGAGGTGGGTTGCTCTCAAATGACAAGTGTCAGTTTTTCTCTCGGAGCAGCCAACCCACAAATGGGGCTGGGGGTGGCTATTTATAGCCGCGGAGCAACCCGAGGTGAAAGGACATAAATGCCCATGCACGCAATTACTCTCGTGCCCTCGGATATAACCGTTGCTAGACATGTTCTAGCCTCTCACCACGCAACACGTGGCACGGTCAAACTATTCTCTCTCTTCACATTCTTCAGAAGAATCGCACTGGCGATCTTCCGACTCCTGAACTGAAGTTAGTTACCTCAGTGTCCTGAAGAACAACGTCTCAAACACCCGAGGACGGAACTTTTACTGCAGGAGATTTCAGGATTTCTAATTGAGCACTTCCTCAGAAATACAGAACTCATTTTCCTCAACCCCTTTGAAGAAGGACTCAGAGATGATTCCATAAGAAGGCTTCTGTCACCAGTCATGTGATTTGTGCATCCACTGTCCATCACCCATTCAGTCTTTCCCTGCAAAGGAATTAGTATCTCATACAACAAGTTATGAGCCAGTCTCAGTTTGAGGAATTTATGGTTCCTCAGAATTAATTCCTCAGGATGTTCCTCAGGATTGATTCAATGAAACCAAACAATATAAATATCATTCAACTGACTCAATTGATGTTGTCCTGGGCATATGATCTGCAAAATTTATGATTGCCTCAGGACATGTCCCTGCACAGATGATTAGTTCTTCTTTACCACCCACATCTTAATGGGTGGTTTTGAGGTACATGAGGACTGATGAGGGCGATGAGACCTAATGGGACGTGGGATGGTGGTATCAGGATAAACAAATGAATAAGCATTCTTATCAGGGGCTTCCCTGTGAACAAAATGGTTAGCAGATACATGATTATAACCATTTCCATTTGCGGTATCGTCCTCAGATGGTAACCTCGGCTCGTTTGCATCTGCATTCACAGCAAGGTTAGTGATGAGGTCCTTCTGAACCCAAATCTGCTTGACTGGAGGGCCGGTCCTGCAGTTAGTTCCGATGAATCTGGCAAATACCTCACCATTAACATCCTTAAACAGTTTATAGTTTGAGTCAAAAGACTCAATCACCACATCTGAAGAAACAACATCATAACCAGATAAAGTATAGGGATCAGGAGGAGGCATCTTTGCCCGAACCCACGTGGTCTCAGGATATTGTTCAGGTTTCCAGTAAGACCATCAGGGTTGAGTTTACGAGTGAATGTGACACCTTCTTTCCTCAGGTTCCTATTGAGGATCTTTTTTTGAGGACGTCACAGAGAATCTGATGTCCTTTCAGACTCTTGAACATGCCGGTTTCCAGTAGACTCTTCAACCTAGCATTTTCTTGAAAAATGTCTATGGTATCCTCAGATGAGGGGTTAGGTACCACAGAGGCAACAAAAATAACAGAGTCCGAAGACATTGAGGAACTAGGCACAGAGATGATACGGTCATGTTCAATGCATTTTAAACAGGGAGGATTTAATCCTTCTTGTGGCATGATGATCTGTTGGGAGAGGAGTGAATCATTTTCTTTCCTCAGATCGTCATGAGACATCCTCACGCGTTCAAGTTCTTGCTTCCTCATGAGGAACTCATGAGCCAGCTTCTCATGATCGGTAAGGAGTGCCTCATGACGATTGAACAAGTCATCAAACTTTGACTGAAGAATTTTTGATTCATCAGTCAACTTTTGAGTCTTCGTCATTTCCTCAACCAACATATCATCACTCTTGTTTAGTGAGATCTGGATCTTTTCAAGTGCATGTTGTTGTTTAGATGCAAGTTTAGCCAGTTTAACATAGTTTTCATCAGGTTCTTCATCAGAGGGACCATCCGATGATGAGTAAGTAGATACCTTGGAGGACTTGGCCATGAAGCAGAAGGTAGGGGTTGTGTCTTCAGCTTCATCATCGACATGTGATGAATCAGATTCCTCAGTGCTGAAGATTGACTTGGAGACAAGCGACGTGGCAAGGGCCAGTCCAGCCACACCCTCAGTTTCTTCAGTTTCTTCTTCAGCATCAGGGTCGGAACCAGATTCTTCAGAGTCCAATTCTTTTCCGAGATATGCGCGAGCTTTGCGGGAGTTGCTATTTCTGTATCCAGCAGGCTTTGAGGATCTTGAGGATTTCTTCTTAGTCTTTTCATCAGAACTGTCATCTTTCCCTTTCTTCTTCTTCTTCTTCTTCAGTCTAGCTTCCTTTTTCCCATAGAGGACACTCAACGATGTAATGCCCAGGTTTCTTGCACTTGTGGCAGACTCTCTTTCTTGTTTTGACAGAGTCGTCATCTTTGCTTTTTCTTGAGGAAGATCTTGAAGAATTTCCGAAGCGATTCTTCTTCGTGAATCTTTGGAACTTTCTGGTGAGGAGAGCAAGTTCCCGACTGAGGGTTTGAGGATCATCAGTATCAGCCTCAGATACCTCATCAGAGGATACTCTTCGAGCTCTAGCTTTTAGCGCGCGGACTTTAGGCGTGGAGTTGTACATGTCTCATTTTTCAGAGAGCTTCAGTTCATGAGCATTGAGGCGCTCGAGAATGTCAGCCGGATCTAGAGTCTTGAAGTCAGGCCTTTCTTGAATCATTAGTGATAGGAACTCAAATGAGTCATCCAGTGACCTCAGTAGTTTCTTCACCACCTCATGATCTGTGATATCAGCGGCACCCAGTGCTTGAAGTTCATTGGATATGTCAGTGAGTCTATCAAAGGTTTGTTGCACGTGCTCGTTGTCCAGCCTCTTGAACCTGTTGAAGAGACTGTGGAGTGTATCAACTCGTGAGTCTCGTTGAGCTGAGACTCCTTCATTTACTTTTGACAGTCTAGTCCATATCTTCTTTGCTGTATCCAGACCACTGATACGGTTGAACTGAGCCTTGTTGAGATGACCACCTATAATGCTTCGAGCTTTTGCATCAAGCTGCCCGTTTTTCTTGACAACTTCAGGAGCAGTCATAAAATTTGCTTCAGGAATGCCTTGATCAACAATATCCCACAGATCCTTGTCAATGGCTTCAAGATGCATCCTCATCTTGTTCTTCCAATAGGGGTAGTCTGTCCCGTCGAAGATGGGGCATTTTGAGGCAACGTTCATTGTACCTGAGGTCGACATAACTAAAACTCCAGGTGGTTAAACCGAATCACACAGAACAAGGGAGTACCTTGCTCTGATACCAATTGAAAGTGCAATATGTCGACCAGAGGGGGGGTGAATGGGAGATTTTAAAATTTCTCGAGGAATTTCTAGTTCCTCAGGACTGAGGCAATACGAAATTGAGGAAGTTGAAACCTGAGGAAGAACACACGAAGTGCAATAGCAATGACGTGAATTTAAAAACAACCTATTGCACAGCTAAGGTAAGATTGAGGCACGAACTAAAGAAACAGTGCAAAGTGAACTCAGAAAGTAAAGCATCAGGATAAGTCATCATTGTATAAACATAATAACTGAGGTTGAAGAAATAGCACCGGGACACTGAAGACGAAGACTTGATGAACCAGTTCGAGTTGCTGTGACAACTCTACGTCTGGTTGGAGAGGCTGAGATTGAACTCAGAAGACATAGTCTTCACCTTATTCTCCTTGAACTAGAGTCCTCAGACTCCGTCCAATAACTCAGGTGAGTCTTCAAGGTAGACTCCCGAAACCTTCACAGACTCAGTCACTCCGGGAAGTCACAATTGCATCTTGACTTCCTCAGACTGAAGACTTCTACACCAGCTGGAAGATCACAGTCTTCAAGAGTAAAAAGCTTCGGATCACTCGAACCGACTTCCTCAGAAATGCTCAACTACTCAGGCTGGTGGTTTTCCTCACTTAGGTTCTTCAATGTCCTCAGAGGTGGGTTGCTCTCAAATGACAAGTGTCAGTTCTTCTCTCGGAGCAGCCAACCCACAAATGGGGCTGGGGGTGGCTATTTATAGCCGCGGAGCAACCCGAGGTGAAAGGACATAAATGCCCATGCACGCAATTACTCTCGTGCCCTCGGATATGACCGTTGCTAGACATGTTCTAGACTCTCACCACGCAACACGTGGCACGGTCAAACTATTCTCTCTCTTCACATTCTTCAGAAGAATCCCACTGGCGATTTTCCGACTCCTCAACTGAAGTTAGTTACCTCAGTGTCCTGAAGAACAACATCTCAGACACCCTAGGACTGAACTTCTACTACAGGAGATTTCCTCAGGGTTTTTTCTTCAGGATTTCTAATTGAGCACTTCCTCAGAAATACAGAACTCATTTTCCTCAACCCCTCCAACAGTGCGGTGTTTTCCTACGACTCAAGAAGTATGAAAAGTCTTAGCGAAGACTACGCTTCAACTTCGTCTTCAGCACGAACGTCATGAGGATCGTCCTCATCTTCAGCTTCAACCGAACGCTTCAGGATCCTGATTCCTCAGGATTTCGCGCAACTTCATTCTTCAGGAAACACACCGATTTCTCCAATGTTCCTCAACATTTGGGGGGTCGACAACGGTGGTTAACCTCATCCTCAGGGACTGTTTTCCTGTGTATACTCACAAACACATCAGTCCCTCAACCGTTTTGTCATCAAATACTCCAAAACCTCAAAGAGGGCACTAGATGCACTTACAATCTCCCCCTTTTTGGTGATTTGATGACAATCAGGTTAAAGCTTCAACGGGATAAAATAAATATTTTTGAGGAAAGACTAAACGAAAACAGTTCATTGTTTCCGGATATAGAGATGCTCCCCCTAAGGATATGCATGTTTTGAAGACTTGATATAATTTTTGAAAAACATGAGGAGCTCCCCCTATATCCCGGTTTGTTTGAAACAGTGCATTATATGAATTAATTTGAGGAATAGCACTGAGTAATGTGGTTACTGAGGAATAACATGAGTAATAGGTAAACTTGAAGAATAGCTTGAGGTAACTTAAGAGTATCAAAAACCACACAAAATATCAGTGTACAACACATTAAAAAAATGATCAGAAGAACGAGAGTTGTAACTGAGGAACCCATAATGACCCGCTTGAAGACAACTAAATTTCTCCCCCTTTGTCATTAAATGAACAAAAAGGAGAGACTACTGCTAACGTCCCAAAGAAGTGCCTCAGGGTTGATCATCAGGACGGAGGCACGCCGTGGCAGTGTGAGGACAAGCCGCAGTGTCTTCAACTTCTTCAGGAGAGAATTCTTGCGCTGAAGAAAAGGAGTCCATCGCCAGAGGTGGAGTCTTGCTTTTGGTGAACTGACGAGGAGGCCGAATCTCAGGAAGTGGAGGCTGTCTGAGATTAAGCTTGGCGAGGTCTTCATGAGTGATCACCTCAGACATCAGAGCATCAAGTCGCTGATACGTATGATGAGCATACTGATGAACCTTCTTCTGAGTGGTATGCATCTGTGCCATATAGCTGAGGATGTCACCAATCTGACGCTTTGTCCAGTCATGATTCCTATCCACTTTCTGATGGAAACTGATGAGGAGCTCGCAATCAGTCATCAGGCGAGCTTGAGTGGTTTCCTCAGTCGAGGCATGGGTGCGCTCCTCATGAGTGGTTCGAGACTGAGGTTGACGAATATTGCCACCGAGCGAGTCCTGAGGAAGTACAGCTTCATAAAACGGTGCTTTGCCCTTGGCATTAGCGTCAATAGTGTGCTGAAGCACTTCAACCGGAGGAACGTACGGGCGATGATTAGCCCGATAAGCCTGAAAGTCGAGGCCAGTCTTGATGTAGATAAGCTTCATAATCCATGGAGCATATGGCTTCAGAATGTGAGGATTCTGAGCTGCATCCACAAGCGTCCCGAAGAAGAAGTCTGAGACATTAATTGGAGCTGACATGCAGAGGCTATATAGGATGTTCTTCATGATGCCCACGACTTCCTCAGCAGATGATTCATATCCCTTGATGGGGCAGAAGGACTTGGCCAAAATTCTGTATAAGGTGCTGGGCAGATACTGAAGCTCTGAAACGAGGAACTGTGTTCGAGGTGGAGCTTCAGGAGCTTGCGGCTTCATCAGCATATTCATCAGGTCATCCCTAAGAAGTGGAGCAACATATGTGCTTGGAACTGAGGCTTCAGAAGGAGGAAGCTGAAGAATGTTCACAATCTCAGGTACTGAGGCAGTGTAATGTTGATGCTGAGTCATCCATTCAAGTACCCATGTATTGATGTCTTTGGGGTCCCCTGAGACATATATGTGGCATAGAACTGAAGCACAAGTTCTTCATTCCAGTGGATGCACTCGGAGCAGAACTGAAGCAGCTTGGCATGATGCAAGTCCTGCAGCGCATTGTTGAAGCAAGGGATGGCCTCCATATCCAAATGAGGAATATGTTTATGAGGAAAAACCTTTTGAGCCATGAAGAGGACTGAGGCATAGTAATTTTTATGAGTAGCCATCCAGAACCTCAGGAGCTTGCTGGGTGGAGGTGAATGGTATGGATTCTGAATCCCAGCCTGAACGAATCTCATGGCGTTGAATAAGGCATCCGTGTTGAAGTTGGGACGAGCATCAGCTTCAAGATTTCTATAGAATGACTTCTTCTTCTTCGGACATAGAGAGATGGCTGGGGCATTCTCCTGACGAGTTGGTGATGCTGAGGCAGAGTGTGGCTGAGGTGGAGAAGCTTGGTCTTCAGCATGTGACTCAGGTACAACCTTTGGGGAAGTAGCAGTTGCTGAGGGCGAGGTGACTTGGCGATCCTCAGTGCGAACAGGTGCAGCCTCAGTATCAACATTGGTGTTGTGCTCGGCTTCAGCTTCAGCAGCGGGAGGATCCGTCTTAGGATCAACAGTTGTGGTCGCCGCATCATCAGTATCAGCAGCAAAAGTGGTGGGTGCACTTGTGGCTTCAGGTTCATCAACATCAGACACTGAGGACGATGCACCAACCGATTCTTCAGACTGCCGAGAAGTATCAGGAAGCACCTCGGTCACGGTGGGGGAGTGAGGCTCTGGGGAAAATATTGTATGAGTGGGGGAGTTTGTCAGCCCGTAGTCCTCATCATGGACACGAGGAGTACCATGATCCATAATGTCAACATCCATGTCTTCAATCTCAGTGATAAATGGTGGCGGTGGGCACTGAGGATTTGTAACAATGGGTGTTGCTACAGTGGGTGGAGTGAAGACGATTAAGCTGCGCTGAGGATTTGGAGGTGGAGTTGAGGCAGCAGTGATGAGGACAGAGGCATCAGCGGCCTTGGATGCTGGAGGATCTAAGGAGAGTGGTGTAGCATCAATGGGGTCCTCAACAGTGGGCTTCTTCGCGGCAGGTGGAGTTGAAGGTTGGGCTTCGGGCAGGCGCTTGAGGCCTTTGGCAGAGGCAGCAGGGGGTACTGAGGAAGCAGGCTGTTGAAGCTTCAGCAATTTTTCCATCTGCTGAGACATCCGTTCCTTGGATTTTCCAATATAAGCACGGTTGGCGGCACACTCAGTATTGAGGCGTTGAACTTCATGTGACGCCCCCAAAATCAGACCGTGTACAGTAATCATACACACAGGGTACACGACTGAGATTAGGGTGCCACGATGATAATATCACAGCACAACACTAAACACAAAAGGATAAACAAATATATTACAATAGAGGGGGTCACGCGGACCCGAATATATAAGTCATACAAACCATAATATCTGAGTACAGACATAGTTAGTCAAGTTTTGCCTTAAGAAGGCTAGCACAAATCACATCAGAGATACAGAACGAAAAGGCGAGGCCTCCTGCCTGGGATCCACAGTACTACTCCTGGTCAACGGGGAACTCGACATCGTAGTAGGCGCCTCCGGGGTACTCCTGCTCCTGGGCTCCAACGTCGGCTGCAGCGGCCGATCAGGCAAAACAGTAAAGGAAATAAAGCAGGTGAGTATCTAGTATACCCGCGAGTCTTACGTCCGCTACTAAGCATTATGCATGATATCAACGGAATGAAGAGGCTGTATATAGTGGACTGAAGTCAGAAGTTCAGAGCAAGGGTAAGAAGCTAGGCCTATCGAAGACTAGCATCTTCCGACGGTGTCTTGCAGCATGAGGTAGGAATCAGCCAACAGTTGATATAAAGCAGTAAAGTAACAATGAAGCAGAAGTTGCTGCAACATTGAATAATAATAAGTTGTAATAATTAACAATGCCTCCGAGATCACCTCCTCGACATCCCCGCGAGGAAAAGAACTCGGAACCATACAGTTTAATAATAGTTTCTAGTGGTAAGATCCAGCTTCAGCATAAAGCGTCCTGTTACCGTGGACACGGCTATCGATAGATCAATCTTCCCTGCAGGGGTGCACTTGTGTTACGCTACACGCATGGATCTCCAGGGTGGCGGGAACCTTGTTAGGGAACGCTCCACCGAGGCTATCCGACACTTCATAGCCCATCTTTCAAACTCAACAGAGAGGTCATCCGCCGGTCTAAATCCTAAGTATGCCGGGCCTTGGACCCCAACCCAAACGTACTCCTGCACGGTGCGTGGCTGGCCGGTGAAGTTAAATCAAAGCAAATACAAATCACACTGCCGCGGCAAATAAGACAACACCACTTCCCGGCAATCAGCCCGCGGTACTGCTGACGTCTGAAGAGTCCTCGGACGACACTAAGAAGCGGAGGAGCCCATAACTCATAGTTCCCACGGGTAGGTAGTGCATACATGGCATATAGCCAACTTAAGACATGCACTGAACCATTTAGCATTTTAATTAACCTGCGAGACAATCGTTATCGTTGCCTCGACTTAACCGACCCGCGGTCAACGACAGCAGCCAGGACCACCAGTACATCGGTGCCTGCCCCGTCGTCCCACCAAGTCACTGCGGTTACCAACAAGGTGAACCGTCTCCTTACCTTGTCTCGTGTGTGCTCCCGAAGGAGCTCGTCTTTCGGGGTTTGGTAACTCTCGCGGCCAACGATCAGGGGCCAAGCACACCGGTACACTGGTCGTGCCCTCCCTGTCGTCCCGTCGCAATACCTCTCGCGAGCACCGTTGGGTCGCCCGACTTCTTACCTGAAGGACAACCGCTGTCAAGGACCCTATGGTGGTAAGACAAAGTCAGCCTCGAGTGGAGTACAAAGATTACTCCTTGATAGCTCACACTTGAGGTGACTAGGCATAACCCAGATAGGGCCTGAGGCGGTGTCTGCATTGTACCGTACCTGTGACGTTATAATATTAATATCCGCGTTCACTCCCCTGAGTGATCGCGGCCCTCTATCTAATCCTAGCTAACAATGCGCAGGGTTCACTGCTGAATAATGCATAAGTAATAATAGGCAGCATAGGATTAAAGGAAGGTATATCAAGGGGCGACAAAAACAGGCTATGCAATTGAATAGGATTGTAATCGTAGCAGCAGCAGTAACAATGCCTAGTGCAAGAAATGTACGGAAAGATAGGCGGTATCTAGGGAAGAGAATGGCTCTGCTTGCCTGCAAGCTCGACGGTAGTAGTAGGGTCGTCGACGACGTAGTCGTACTCAGCAGCGGTGTAGTCGACGGCAGCAGCGGGGTCTATCGGAGATTTAAAGGGGGGGAGAAACAGTAAATACACAGCAAGCATATACAAACAGATGCATGACATGATAAATGAAATGTTAACGGTGTTCTAACGCAGTGTAATGCACGTTGCTCGGAACGGAAATTCACCTGAGGATGAACTACCGGCTCCGGGTAATTATCGGACAGGGTGTCCGGAGGGGAAGGATAAAGCCGGAGGTGTCGTAGTTACCGGAACAACATAAGGGGGGTGTATCCGTGCTATTTGAACCATTCCGGACAACTTTCGTGTTCGGAATAAATTCATCCGGGCACTCTAACAGTACCGGACCATTTATCGGACAGTCGGTCCAGAGGGGGAATGTTCGATGTTCGTTGTGTTAGAGGGGTGTGGTAGACATACGGATAGCGTATTTGTATTCGTTATATTTTTCTGATCAATTTTTATGTATAAAGTTTTTGAATCCGAGTTACGGTTTAAAAGTTATTGAATTTCAAAGTTTAAATCAATTTAAATGATTTTCTGGATTTCTTTTATTATTTATTAAACATTATCCAGAACAGTGCTGACATGTGGGACCCACATGTCAGCCTCTGCCATTTATAAATCATTTAATTAAATCAGAAAATGCCTCTGGACCCACATGTCATAGGCTCATTTTAACAATTACATATTAATTAAACTAAAATTTCAGTGGGGCCCAACAATCATACACACAGAGGCATAATCAACTGTTTAATTATTTATTTTAAGCCCAGGGCCCACATGTAATAGACACATAGCACTAACAGGGGGGGGGGGTTATTCCAAATCTGTTAATTAGGAGGGGGTTAGGGGGTTGGGGCCCTCTGGTCAGAGGGGTTAGCCCCCGGTTAGCCACCCACGGGCACGGCGTGCACGCCGGCGGCGAGGCCCATGGCCGTGAGGCCGTTCCGGCGAGGGGAAGCGAGGGTGTGTGGCCAGGGAGGCACGTGGGGCGTAGGCAGTGGATCTCGGGCGTGGCCGAACGCGAGGCAGAGCGCGGCCAAGGCGCGCTCGTGGCCATGGCGGGCGGCAGTGGCTGCCGGAGTGCGGTCCGATGGGGAGGGCGACACAGCACACAACAGCGGGTGTGGCGAGAGAGGACCCGAGGAGAGGCTCACCGCAAGCAGTAGGGTGTGGCAATGGGCTCGAGGAGGCTCTGGTGGCGACGAAATTGGCGGGGAAGACTACGGCGGCCGGCGGGAGTTGCAGGCGCGATTCGCGGCGTCTGAGGCGGCTCGGCGTCGGAAGATTGCTTGGTTTGACGAGGACGAAGGCTTGGCAGCTCCAGGACATCACGGCTGGGCCGGAGATGGCCGTTGGCCGCGCAGGCATGGCGACGCGCGCCGACAGCGGAGCTCGGACGGGGCGGGGAAGAAGAGGGAGGGCACGAGGGGGAGGAATGGAGGATGGGCGAGGAGGTAGGTGCCTCAGGCGCCCTTATCTCCAGAGAGGAGGGGGAGCAGGTGGAGTGGGGGAAGAGGGAGCAGGTGAGGGGGGGGCCATGGCGTCCTGCCATGGCGACTGTGCGGAGGCGGGGTGTGGAACAGGGGAGTGGTTGGGGTGGGGGAGAGAGAAGAGAGGAGGGGGGCTGGGCCCGGGTGGGCCTCGCCCCCGGCGTAGTTTAGGGTTTTTCCTTTTTTTCTTTTTTTTTTCTTTCCTTACTTTTATATATTTTAAATATTTTTGTATTTTTATAGAATATGTAATAGGTTCCATGATTAGTGTTATGCCCCATATTAGTGCTACAAAAAGTTTGGGGCATTTATAAACTCATTTGCATTTTGTTTTATTTTAAAAGATATTAAATGGTATTATTTTGCTACTGTTTTATTTGTTTAGCATTTTTAAACATGGTAATAAAATCCCATATCACTATTAATGTAGCCTACAGATTATTAGGCATTTTATAAAATTGGTTCCATAATTTTTAGTTCATTTAAAATTCCCACTTGTTTATTTAATTTACCATAGCCATTTAATAATACCCAAACATTTATTTTATTTCATATTACTATACCATTTTAATAAAACAACCACTGCTATATTATCATGGCTTAAGATTTCTAGGCATTTTATGAATAGATTCCATTATTTTGGTTCAACTAAGATTTCCATTTTAAAGTTTATGGCAATTTGGATAATCCAACCTTATGGGTTTCATGATTACCATTGACTTGAGATTATGCAAATGACTAAGGTGATTTTGGTTTAACCATGATCAAATGATGGACAGGAATCCACAAGTCTTGGAGAGAATTTATAATTTACCCAATTTAATATAAATTATCTGGGTTGGAAAGTGACAGAGCTATGATCAAAGGTGATCATGGCTTGATCATCAACAGTGATGAGCCTTAAACAGTGGAATCACTGTAGTGATTACTGTACTGGATTTGAGGGTGCTACAAATCTCCACCACTACAAAGAATTCTCGTCCCAAGAATTAAAAGTAGTGTAAGGGGTAGAGTTTCGGTTTCGCCTTCTAACAAATCTTCTGGTTCTGGTTGTCCTACTCGAAGAAATTAATCCTTCACGTTGAGGCCTTCATCTCTTTGCATCGGTGCATCTCGATGGATTTTCATCCTTTCCTCGGGGCTACATCGCACTCACGAACAGGTTAAGAGGTAAAGCTTAAGGGGGGTCGGATCGATACAAGATCCATCATATGGGGTTGTTCAAGGGTATGGGGTACAAAGTCCTTCCGAGTTTAACGTCAGGGAAGTACATCGTGAGAAGTTTCGAGCGGTTAGGCACGTATTCGATGCCGATGACGGAAGATGGGAAAGGGGCCCCGATCATCAGACACAAGCACTGAGTCTGATATCGGACGGAATATCGCAAGGTCGATGACAAGAGTCAGGTTTCGGTCCTGTGGAACTGTGGGTTTTGGGCCCACATGGAACCAGGGTGGTGACATTCAATGCGATCGAGTTGGAAGGTATGACGGAGATCAACTTGTAAACTATGTCGGCAACAACATCAGTGACAAGGGCGAGGGACGAAGAGAACCATTTTCCTGCTCGTTAAGACGAGGCGGGCCAATTGGCAAAGTTCTCGTCCATCGGTGGTCACCGAAAAGTCATCAACAATCGTAACTAGCTGTACAGACAATGTAGCACACCGAAGTGTTTACATAAGCAGGGAATTATCACTGCCCAGATAATTTATATTAAAAGGAAGATTAAACAGACCAATGGAAAGGAAAATGTGATGATACACAAGTATCAGGTGTATATCTTTCCCAAGGAAAGCAGAACACAATATACACGACCAAGTTTGTATTGGCAGGGAGTCAAAGGATGTTGTCGACGATAACAAAAATCATCGAGGGTCAGGGATGGTATTTCACACGGTGAATCCAATTGACACATGGAAGAAGCCATGTAAGACTATTCGGATAATAATCCACCAAAGGTCGGGTGGTTCGCAAAGAATCTGGTGTGAGTATCGACACTCAACCGGAAGGAGAAAAGATGGCAAAGGCATCGGGTGATAGAAGCATCGAAATAATTTGATGCTTAAGTACAAGGGAATTATGACTTTCAGATCGGGAGGTGGATGCAATTATCCACACGGACTTATCGGTTGCATGGGATTGCAAAGGCGATGAACACGTAGGATCTCGGGAATTGATCAGAGAGTAATCGTCGAATTCTTCAGGTGGATCAGGCGATCATCGAGAATGCAGAGCTCTCCGGGAGGAAGGAGGTACGTGAACCTAAGTCAGAGTTATTAAAACTTTACCAGCAAGGATAAGAGAGCAGAGTCCCAGAGCATAGGTACGGAGAAAAGGATCCTAATACCAAAGATATCACACGTAGTGACATCGATGTGGGCCCGTCAGCCAAACATTAAGTTAGCAAAATAGTTTTGCAAATACTAGACTCGACTTCGACCAAGGAGTGGTTAGGGGCTTCCTACAGGCAGTCGGCTCTAATACCAACTTGTGACGCCCCCAAAATCAGACCGTGTACAGTAATCATACACACAGGGTACACGACTGAGATTAGGGTGCCACGATGATAATATCACAGCACAACACTAAACACAAAAGGATAAACAAATATATTACAATAGAGGGGGTCACGCGGACCCGAATATATAAGTCATACAAACCATAATATCTGAGTACAGACATAGTTAGTCAAGTTTTGCCTTAAGAAGGCTAGCACAAATCACATCAGAGATACAGAACGAAAAGGCGAGGCCTCCTGCCTGGGATCCACAGTACTACTCCTGGTCAACGGGGAACTCGACATCGTAGTAGGCGCCTCCGGGGTACTCCTGCTCCTGGGCTCCAACGTCGGCTGCAGCGGCCGATCAGGCAAAACAGTAAAGGAAATAAAGCAGGTGAGTATCTAGTATACCCGCGAGTCTTACGTCCGCTACTAAGCATTATGCATGATATCAACGGAATGAAGAGGCTGTATATAGTGGACTGAAGTCAGAAGTTCAGAGCAAGGGTAAGAAGCTAGGCCTATCGAAGACTAGCATCTTCCGACGGTGTCTTGCAGCATGAGGTAGGAATCAGCCAACAGTTGATATAAAGCAGTAAAGTAACAATGAAGCAGAAGTTGCTGCAACATTGAATAATAATAAGTTGTAATAATTAACAATGCCTCCGAGATCACCTCCTCGACATCCCCGCGAGGAAAAGAACTCGGAACCATACAGTTTAATAATAGTTTCTAGTGGTAAGATCCAGCTTCAGCATAAAGCGTCCTGTTACCGTGGACACGGCTATCGATAGATCAATCTTCCCTGCAGGGGTGCACTTGTGTTACGCTACACGCACGGATCTCCAGGGTGGCGGGAACCTTGTTAGGGAACGCTCCATCGAGGCTATCCGACACTTCATAGCCCATCTTTCAAACTCAACAGAGAGGTCATCCGCCGGTCTAAATCCTAAGTACGCCGGGCCTTGGACCCCAACCCAAACGTACTCCTGCACGGTGCGTGGCTGGCCGGTGAAGTTAAATCAAAGCAAATACAAATCACACTGCCCCGGCAAATAAGACAACACCACTTCCCGGCAATCAGCCCGCGGTACTGCTGACGTCTGAAGAGTCCTCGGACGACACTAAGAAGCGGAGGAGCCCATAACTCATAGTTCCCACGGGTAGGTAGTGCGTACATGGCATATAGCCAACTCAAGACATGCACTGAACCATTTAGCATTTTAATTAACCTGCGAGACAACCGTTATCGTTGCCTCGACTTAACCGACCCGCGGTCAACGACAGCAGCCAGGACCACCAGTACATCGGTGCCTGCCCCGTCGTCCCACCAAGTCACTGCGGTTACCAACAAGGTGAACCGTCTCCTTACCTTGTCTCGCGTGTGCTCCCGAAGGAGCTCGTCTTTCGGGGTTTGGTAACTCTCGCGGCCAACGATCAGGGGCCAAGCACACCGGTACACTGGTCGTGCCCTCCCTGTCGTCCCGTCGCAATACCTCTCGCGAGCACCGTTGGGTCGCCCGACTTCTTACCTGAAGGACAACCGCTGTCAAGGACCCTATGGTGGTAAGACAAAGTCAGCCTCGAGTGGAGTACAAAGATTACTCCTTGATAGCTCACACTTGAGGTGACTAGGCATAACCCAGATAGGGCCTGAGGCGGTGTCTGCATTGTACCGTACCTGTGCAGTTATAATATTAATATCCGCGTTCACTCCCCTGAGTGATCGCGGCCCTCTATCTAATCCTAGCTAACAATGCGCAGGGTTCACTGCTGAATAATGCATAAGTAATAATAGGCAGCATAGGATTAAAGGAAGGTACATCAAGGGGCGACAAAAGCAGGCTATGCAATTGAATAGGATTGTAATCGTAGCAGCAGCAGTAACAATGCCTAGTGCAAGAAATGTACGGAAAGATAGGCGGTATCTAGGGAAGAGAATGGCTCTGCTTGCCTGCAAGCTCGACGGTAGTAGTAGGGTCGTCGACGACGTAGTCGTACTCAGCAGCGGTGTAGTCGACGGCAGCAGCGGGGTCTATCGGAGATTTAAAGGGGGGGAGAAACAGTAAATACACAGCAAGCATATACAAACAGATGCATGACATGATAAATGAAATGTTAACGGTGTTCTAACGCAGTGTAATGCACGTTGCTCGGAACGGAAATTCACCTGAGGATGAACTACCGGCTCCGGGTGATTATCGGACAGGGTGTCCGGAGGGGAAGGATCAAGCCGGAGGTGTCGTAGTTACCGGAACAACATAAGGGGGGTGTATCCGTGCTATTTGAACCATTCCGGACAACTTTCGTGTTCGGAATAAATTCATCCGGGCACTCTAACAGTACCGGACCATTTATCGGACAGTCGGTCCGGAGGGGGAATGTTCGATGTTCGTTGTGTTAGAGGGGTGTGGTAGACATACGGATAGCGTATTTGTATTCGTTATTATTTTTTTTGATCAATTTTTATGTATAAAGTTTTTGAATCCGAGTTACGGTTTAAAAGTGATTGAATTTCAAAGTTTAAATCAATTTAAATGATTTTCTGGATTTCTTTTATTATTTATTAAACATTATCCAGAACAGTGCTGACATGTGGGACCCACATGTCAGCCTCTGTCATTTATAAATCATTTAATTAAATCAGAAAATGCCTCTGGACCCACATGTCATAGGCTCATTTTAACAATTACATATTAATTAAACTAAAATTTCAGTGGGGCCCAACAGTCATACACACAGAGGCATAATCAACTGTTTAATTATTTATTTTAAGCCCAGGGCCCACATGTAATAGACACATAGCACTAACAGGGGGGGGGGGTTATTCCAAATCTGTTAATTAGGAGGGGGTTAGGGGGTTGGGGCCCTCTGGTCAGAGGGGTTAGCCCCCGGTTAGCCACCCACGGGCACGGCGTGCACGCCGGCGGCGAGGCCCATGGCCGTGAGGCCGTTCTGGCGAGGGGAAGCGAGGGTGTGTGGCCAGGGAGGCACGTGGGGCGTAGGCAGTGGATCTCGGGCGTGGCCGAACGCGAGGCAGAGCGCGGCCAAGGCGCGCTCGTGGCCATGGCGGGCGGCAGTGGCTGCCGGAGTGCGGTCCGATGGGGAGGGCGACACAGTACACAACAGCGGGTGTGGCGAGAGAGGACCCGAGGAGAGGCTCACCGCAAGCAGTAGGGTGTGGCAATGGGCTCGAGGAGGCTCTGGTGGCGACGAAATTGGCGGGGAAGACAACGGCGGCCGGCGGGAGTTGCAGGCGCGATTCGCGGCGTCTGAGGCGGCTCGGCGTCGGAAGATTGCTTGGTTTGACGAGGACGAAGGCTTGGCAGCTCCAGGACATCACGGCTGGGCCGGAGATGGCCGTTGGCCGCGCAGGCATGGCGACGCGCGCCGACAGCGGAGCTCGGACGGGGCGGGGAAGAAGAGGGAGGGCACGAGGGGGAGGAATGGAGGATGGGCGAGGAGGTAGGTGCCTCGGGCGCCCTTATCTCCAGAGAGGAGGGGGAGCAGGTGGAGTGGGGGAAGAGGGAGCAGGTGAGGGGGGGGGCATGGCGTCCTGCCATGGCGACTGTGCGGAGGCGGGGTGTGGAACAGGGGAGTGGTTGGGGTGGGGGAGAGAGAAGAGAGGAGGGGGGCTGGGCCCGGGTGGGCCTCGCCCCCGGCGTAGTTTAGGGTTTTTCCTTTTTTTTTCTTTTTTTTCTTTCCTTACTGTTTATATATTTTAAATATTTTTGTATTTTTATAGAATATGCAATAGGTTCCATGATTAGTGTTATGCCCCATATTAGTGGTACAAAAAGTTTGGGGCATTTATAAACTCATTTGCATTTTGTTTTATTTTAAAAGATATTAAATGGTATTATTTTGCTACTGTTTTATTTGTTTAGCATTTTTAAACATGGTAATAAAATCCCATATCACTATTAATGTAGCCTACAGATTATTAGGCATTTTATAAAATTGGTTCCATAATTTTTAGTTCATTTAAAATTCCCACTTGTTTATTTAATTTACCATAGCCATTTAATAATACCCAAACATTTATTTTATTTCATATTACTATACCATTTTAATAAAACAACCACTGCTATATTATCATGGCTTAAGATTTCTAGGCATTTTATGAATAGATTCCATTATTTTGGTTCAACTAAGATTTCCATTTTAAAGTTTATGGCAATTTGGATAATCCAACCTTATGGGTTTCATGATTACCATTGACTTGAGATTATGCAAATGACTAAGGTGATTTTGGTTTAACCATGATCAAATGATGGACAGGAATCCACAAGTCTTGGAGAGAATTTATAATTTACCCAATTTAATATAAATTATCTGGGTTGGAAAGTGACAGAGCTATGATCAAAGGTGATCATGGCTTGATCATCAACAGTGATGAGCCTTAAACAGTGGAATCACTGTAGTGATTACTGTACTGGAATTGAGGGTGTTACACTTCACATTGATGCTCGATAAACTCTTGAGGAGTAACAGCAGCGATAGGTTTCTTTTTGAAGTCATTGAGGACTTTCTTCAGTTTGGCCTTCAACTGTTTCTGAAGATCACGTTGATGAATCTCATTGATTTGGAACTGTTGAACATAGACCTTGATGTCTTTAGGGATGTCCAAATCATCAAGAGGAGTGTCAGGCTTGACAGACCAAATTTCAATGTACTCCAAGATCTTCTTGGGATCAAGGAGAAGCGGGATTTCTGAACCCGTTGCTTCAGCTTTGCGTCTGGCTGCAGCACGCACATATTCAATCTTATCTGCTTCAGTGGCGACAAAACCGGCCAAATCCTCAAATTCATCTTCATCATCAGAGGTTTAAGGAGTATGATGAATGGCGCCACGCATAGCAGTTTTCTTGGGTGAGGGTCTGGGGCCACGTTGAAGAACAGTTTTGGTCTTCAGCTGAGATTGAGGCATTGTGGTTGAGGCCTTAGGAGCATTACCAGATTCATCAGTGCGAATCCTTGAGGACGGGGGCAGCACCATCCGTGCGTTGGCATGAGGAACCAGTAACTTGAGGCTTAACTGAGGACTTCTAGGAGGGCTTGATGCCAGGAGCCTTTTTGCGGTGCTGAGGTGGAGGTTGTGGCTTGGGTTGAGACTGAGCCTGAGGTGGGATCTGAATTGAGGCAGTCAAATCACGGACCAGATTCTTGACTCGGCTGCCACTGCGCTTGAGGTATTGTTGTTAGGCATCAGGAAAATCATCAGGGGTGCGCATTGTTGTGGGATCAGGAGTGACTCCCGGTGCAGGTGGAGGGCGAGCCTTGATGCCCAAAGTCTTCAGCGGCGGATTGACAACAAACATTTCCTCATGCTGAGGATTAAGCCATTGATATGCCACCCAACGCTTGGCCCATTCCCTCGTGATCTTCTGGACCCTTTTCTTACGATCATCAGCGGTTTCACGTTCGGGAGTCTTCAGCTTCTCATAGAGCTCAGGAGGCAGGTATTTAGCAGTATCAGTGAGCTTACGTCGAGGAGCCATTTTCTTCAGTGGTGGAGACTGAGGAATGGTACGTTCAAGCTGAGCTGCAAATGAAGTGAGACTATGAGAACCATACGATTCCTCAGCAGACATGTACCTATGACAGAATTAAGTTGCGAGGGAAGTGGGGTACGGTTATATGCGTTCATGAGGAATAGGCTGAGGAAAGAAAATGCATGAGGCATATGTATAGGTCTCAGAAAACCAGCAGTACAGTTGAGGATTGAATGGTTTGAGGACATAGCCGTACCGAGGAAAAGAAAACTGAGGAATAAGCATACCAGAACTGAGGCGAATGCTGAGGAACCACGAGTCAGTTCTTCCCCGGCGACGGCAAACTCCTGCGACGTTAGCACGAGAGCTTGAGGAGCTCAAGGGCGGCGGCGCGAGAGTGAGAGAAGAGGTGGGGGAAAAATGACCGGGGGGTAGAGGGCTATTTATAGAGGGGTGAAAGCTGAGGGGTTGCGAAATTTGTGGACCAGATTGCCCCTGATTGTTGGGATCCTCAGTGGATATCATAATGGTGGATAAGCATGACTTGCGGTAAAATCGCAACAAATTGAAGAAAATCGTAACTGATAATCCTCAATTTTAGGAACTTGCTCAGGCTGAGGATGAAGACTAATGGTCTCAGGCTGAGGAATACATGATTTCCAAACGAACGCATATGAGATAGACAGAATGGATAAGTGAGCACAGAGGGACGGGTCCGATCAAGTTCACCTAGATGAAGAAGCAAAAGCTGAAGAACAATAACTATAGGTGAACGCTGTTGAGGACAAACACGGTAATCATCAACAATGAAGACTTCAACTGAGGAAGCTGAGGAACAACATATCCTGAGGAATTTGGGCGGTGGCGCTACCCACCTTATAGGGAATGAGACACTTGATACCATAAAATTGTCGTATGGATCTTGAGTGAATTCCACGTTAATTTCTTCACACTTAGCAAGGTAGTTCCTCATGATTTGAGGAGTACGACGCATCGTGTGTTGTACATCAGGATTCTTCAATATTGTTTAAGTGTTAGGATGTGTGTCCATTCACTGGACGTTTGAGGAATCTAAGATATTTAGCTCACACCTCAGAGTGCTAAATCGCTTCTCATCCAAAGGCTTAGTGAATATATCAGCAAGTTGGTCTTCAGTCTTCACGTGGCTGATGACGATGTCTTCCTTCAATACATGATCCCGAAGAAAGTGATACCGAATCTCAATGTGCTTCGTCCTCGAGTGCTGTACTGGGTTCTGAGAGATCTTAATGGCGCTCTCATTGTCACATAGTAGTGGTACTTTCTTTAGGTTGATGCCGTAGTCCTTCATAGTTTGCTTCATCCAAAGAAGCTGTGAGCAACTAGCACCAGCAACAATGTATTCAGCTTCAGCAGTGGAGAGAGAGACACAGTTCTGCTTCTTCGATGACCAGCATACCAGAGAACGTCCGAGGAAATGACATGTTCCTGAGGTAGACTTCCGATCCACTCGATCTCCAGCATAATCTGAATCTGAGTACCCAACGAGATCCAGCTGTGTGCCTTTTGGATACCATAAGCCTAGCGACGGGGTGTGAGCCAAATATCGAAGAATTCGTTTCACCGCTTGGTGATGCGATTCCTTAGGTGCCGCTTGGAATCGGGCACACATGCAAACCCTCAACATTATATCAGGCCTAGATGCACATAAATATAGCAGAGAACCTATCATGGAGCGGTATACCTTCTGATCGTAGTCCTTGCCATTTTCATCAGGACCAAGCTGTCCATATGTAGGCATCGGTGTCTTGATACCCTTGCAGTCTTGCATCCCGAATTTCTTCAGGCACTCCTTGAGGTACTTCTCCTGAGAGATGAAGATGCCGTTGCGTTGTTGACAAATTTGGAGCCCTAAGAAGAACTTCAGTTCTCCCATCATGGACATCTGATACTGTTCACTCATCAAGAATGCAAATTCTTCACTGTATTTCTTGTTAGTGCAACCAAATATTATGTCATCAACATAAATTTGACATATGAATAATGCATCATCATATCGTTTTGTGAAAAGAGTTGGATCGAGGGAACCAGATTTGAAGCCCTTGCTGATGAGGAAGTCCCTTAGTGTGTCATACCAAGCCCGAGGGGCTTGCTTCAGTCCATAGAGGGCTTTCTTCAATCTGTACACCATATCAGGTTTCTTTGCGTCTTCAAAACCTGGGGGTTGAGCAACATATACTTCTTCCTCGATATTACCATTGAGGAAAGCACTTTTCACATCCATTTGATATAACTTGATATTATGATGGTTAGCGAATGCAAGCATAATACGAATGGACTCAAGTCTAGCAACAGGAGCGAAGGTTTCACCGAAGTCGATCCCCTCGACTTATGTATATCCTTGAGCTACGAGACGAGCTTTGTTTCTGATGACTTGTCCATCTTCATCGAGTTTGTTGCGGTAGATCCACTTCGTGCCGATGCCATTGTGAATTCGAGGATCAAGACGTTTGACTAATTCCCAAACATCATTTAGTTTGAACTGAAGAAGTTCGTCTTGCATTTCCTGAATCCATTCCGCTTCTTGGAATGCCTCGGTGACTTTGGTGGGATCTGAAATTAATACAAACGAGAAAGGCCCACAAAAGTTAGCTATACGATTAGCTCTTGCACGAGTAAGAGGACCTGGTAGGTTGACGTCAGCGAGGATTCTGTCCACTTGAACTTCATTCGCCACGCGAGGAAGTCGAGGAGGACGATCTTGAGGCGCATCTTCGTCACTGCTGTCAGATTCACTTGCATCTGCTTCAGGTGCTTCAGGAGCTTCCGGAGTATCAGGAGCCTCAGGATCAGGATCGTCATCAGGATTATTTGCATCAGAATTTGGATGTTCTTCAGGAGCAGGAGGTATGTGTGTTTCTTCAGGATGATCCACATGAATGATATCACCAGCACCCATCTTCTTGATCTGTTCTTCAGGTGGTGCTTCATCTAAATCATGTGACAGGTGCTCTCTTTGGGAGCCGTCAGATTCATAAAATCGCACGTCTATAGTTTCAACAATTTTATAATGACTAATATTGAAGACTCTGTAGGTGTGCGAGTTGATACCATAGCCAAGCATGAAACCCTCACATGCTTTGGGTGCAAATTTGGACTGGTGATGAGGATCACGAATCCAGCAAGGTGCACCGAATACTTTGAAGTAACTTACATTGGGTTTCTAGCCGACCATTAACTCGTATGATGTTTTATTGAAGAACTTGTGAAGATACACTCGATTGACGATGTGGCATGCAGTGCTGATTGCTTCAGCCCACCACTTGAGTGGAGTATTGTACTCAGCCAGCATCGTGCGAGCCATCTCGATGAGGGTTCGGTTCTTCCTCTCAACAAGTCCATTTTGCTGAGGAGTGTAAGGTGCAGAGAATTCATGAGTGATTCCCAAGTCATCGAGGAATTCTTCCACACCGAAGTTCTTGAACTCAGTGCCGTTGTCGCTTCGAATGTGCTTGATCTTCAGGTTCTAGTTGTTCATGACTCGCTGGGCGAAGCGCTTGAGGATTGCTGGGGTTTCTGACTTATAGAGAAGAAAATGCACCCAAGTGTATCGTGAGAAGTCATCAACAATAACAAGACCATACATATTACCTCCAAAGCTTTAATACTTTGGAGGACCGAATAGATCCATGTGAAGAAATTCCAGAGGTCTTGTAGTAGTCATGATGGTCTTCGCTGGATGTTTGGCCTTGGTCATCTTTCCAGCCTCGCACGCACCACATAGCCGGTCCTTTGAGAATTTGATTTCCTCAATCCCGAGGACATGTTTCTTCAGCACCAGTTTCTAGAGATTCCTCATTCCGGCGTGGCCGAGTCTTCGATGCCATAGCCAGCATTCTGAAGATCGAGCCATGAGGCATGTAGCAACCTGAGGACCTTCAGAGAAATCTACAATATATAGATCACCTTTCCTAACTCCACTGAAGACAATGGAGTTATCACTAACCATATAGACAATACAACCATATTTTTCGAAGACAACAACGAGATCAAGATCACATAGCATAGAGACAGACATTCAGTTGTATCCAAGAGATTCAACAAGCATGACTTTGTCAATGTGTTGATCTCATGAGATGGCCACTCTGCCGAGACCCAATACCTTACTTTTACCTTTATCGGCGAAGGTGATGGTTTTCTTTGAAGAAGGACTCAGAGATGATTCCATAAGAAGGCTTCTGTCACCAGTCATGTGATTTGCGCATCCACTGTCCATCACCCATTCAGTCTTTCCCTGCAAAGGAATTAGTATCTCATACAACAAGTTATGAGCCAGTCTCAGTTTGAGGAATTTATGGTTCCTCAGAATTAATTCCTCAGGATGTTCCTCAGGATTGATTCAATGAAACCAAACAATATAAATATCATTCAACTGACTCAATTGATGTTGTCCTGGGCATATGATCTGCAAAATTTATGATTGCCTTAGGACATGTCCTTGCACAGATGATTAGTTCTTCTTTACCACCCACATCTGATGACCCTCAACTTAGAGGGATCTATTGCAGTGTTTTCGATAAGTAAGAGTGTCGAACCCAACGAAGAGCAGAAGGTAGTAGCAAGTGACTTTGGTAAGGAGATAACTGCAAGCACTGAAAGATAACTTTTTAGGGGTTTTCTTGGTATAAGCGACAGGATAGTAAAAACGAGCAAAGTAAAAGATACTGGATAGTAAATAGTGGCCCAATCCTTTCTTAGCAAAGGAGAGGCTTAGCAACTGAACTTATAAAAGCTAAAGTGTTCTTGAGGACACACGGGAGAGGTAGTCATGTGCTTTCGCCATATTCTGCATCGGTACTATGTGCTGTGTTGATAAGTGTTGAGTGGGTGGATCTATGCTAGTACACCCTCTAGACTAAGATAAGTGTACTCTTATGATTAAACACCTTGCAAGAATCCGCAAATACAAGATAGTATTTAAGGCAAAAGCCTAACCATAGATTTACGATCGGTGATCCATTGTTCCCTTGTGCAAAAGTGTGCGAACTGGGGTTTAGGTTTCTGTCACTCTGGCAACCCACCGTAAGCATTCTTTATACACAATGCATTCTCCTAGGTCCTTGATAAGGCGAAGTGCTGAGTGTTCGACTCACACAACACCACTTGGAAAATAACAACACAACTTAAATATTAACCAACACATATTACTTCAACATCATATGACTACTAACAACTAGACTTCTCCCATGTCCTCAAGAACTAAAGTAACTACTCACAAGACATAAAAGAGATCATGATCAGTGGGGATAAATAGATGATAAACAATCTGAACACAATAATATTTCTCCAACAAAACTCAATAGCATTCACCACAAAGTAGTAATCAACACCGGTAGAGTAGAGAGGATAGATAGTACGGATTACAACACGAGTTGCAATTGTGAGACAAGATTGGATGGAGGTGGAGATGGTGCTGATGATGGGGATGATGTTGATGATGATCTCGATGATGCCCGTGACGATGGTGATGACGATGGCGACAATCTCCCCTTCCGGGAGGTGATCTCCCCGGCGAAATCTGCCCGCCAGAGATGGCTTTTCTTCTCTGTAGGTTTCCGCCACGGAGCGGCGGAGGAACTCCGGAAACTCTCTCTCTTTTAGTGTTTTTGGACGACGAGGAGTATATAGGCCAAAGGGGGGAGCCGGGAGTGGCCCCGGGGGTCCAGGCGCCCTCCCGGCGCGGCCAGGGGTGGGGCCGCGCCAGGTGGCCGCCTGGGCACCCTGTGGCCCCCTCTGGTCGCTCTTTTGCGTGTCTTCGTGATCCTGCTGGAAAACAACCTCCGTCGATTTTCAAGTAATTTGGAGGTGTTCTTATTCATTAACTCAGCGTCCACTTTTTACCGTTGAATCCCGCGTCTGCTGCTTCGGCACCGGAAAGTTGCAAACTATGTAAAATAAGCCAAAACAACATAAGAATATCATCATATCGTGAAATATATCAATGAATAAGAAAGAATTACTATATAAAATAGTGATGCATTTTGGACGTATCAACTCCCCCAAGCTTAGACCTCGCTTGTCCCCAAGCGAATACCGAGCTCGATAAACCTATCCACAAGTTTAGAGAGTGAAGTGTCGATAAATAAAATACGGACAAGAAGCATCAAGGTTTCTCCATCAAACTCAAGCATCTTCAACAGCAACCTCAACTCATAAGGCTCTCATGAGAAATTAATAATAATTATAATCAAAAGTAGGGCTGAGGAAACTCATCAAATTATGGCAAACATAACCTTGGTCAAAGGACAACTACAAACAATTTGAAGCTTTTGAAATGACATGTTAATAGTCATGAAGTGCAAATGCTAACACGAAGGAAGATGCTCGCTAGGCAAAAGCTTTCGCAAACAACTTACTTATCAAAAGATAATGTCAACAAGGATATGGCATGGCAAAACTTAATGCAGCTCTATATGGATGAATCCTCATCAACATCAAATGTTTGTTCTCTTAGGGAAAAGAAGGAAGTGGGAAAACTGACTCAACATGAAAGTGGAAGAAAGGCCTTGTTAAGGGCAAGCAGGGAAAACTCATGTGCTATCCTTAAATCAAACAGAATAAAAATAGATTTTGGGGCGGTGCATAGTTTGTCAACGAATGCTAATAGATAGCTCAATTACTTCTCAAGATGGACAAGTTTCGAGGAGAGGCTCCCAAGTGAGGACGATCACATCCCCTTAATCTCCTTTGTTTATCACTGCCAAAGTTTCTGATTTCTCATAGACCAAGAGTGAAGGAGGGTTTGTTTGTTATATTATCTTTCGAGCTGGGCACACCCATGCCAGTTCCTCCTCGTATTATGGGTTTGCAGATTAGACATGCAATCCCGGGATAAAACTTGTCCAACTTAAGAAGATCATGAATTACCTACTACTTCCTCATGAGCTAAACAAGAGGCACAAAACAGAAGATTTTGAACATTTAAGGATAACACATAAATTCTATACTTATAGGAGTGGTAGGGGAATACCACGAATAGGAAGGTATGGTGGACTCACATGGAAGGTAATGGTTTCAGGGTATGGATGCACAAGCAGAAATCTACTTGGCAAAGAGTTTGGCTAGCAAAGGCTTTGAGAGAACAGACAGTTGATGCTAATTTAGATGCAACATATAAGGCATAAACATTAAGGTAAGCATAACACATCAAGTTGTCTTCCTTGTCAACATAACCCTTCAAGCATAATAACATAAAGGTTTTGGCTATGTCGCTACTTGAGAAAACATGTATGTTGTCAAGACCAAAGCTATGTTTGCCAAAATTAAATAAAGTTTTCAAAGCCATACCTGATATAAGGTCAATACTCCCCATAAGAATCGTCATATGATGTCGATTGCGTGAAGAGAATACCGAGTGCAGCGAAGGAACCAATAGAATTCTCAGTAATATTCCAATATAGACGACTCCACACTCACGAATACAATCTCTCCCCAGACGGAGTGATAGACCTCAATGCAAACACCTATTTCATATAATAAACTCCCTAGACATGATACAACTCTACTTGACTCTAAAAGACTAAGATAAAGATAAAGATACCGGGCACTCCCCCAAGCTTGGAACAAGCTGAGGGGATGCCATTACCCGAGGAGATTTACTCCTCATTCTTGTTCTTCTCAGTCAGGTACTCCTTGGCGAAGCGCTTCCATGGTAGCTCCTCTCCAGTCTCGAAGGACATTCCCGTCTCCAGGATTCTGCACTCAGCACCTAAACCCATGCGTAGAAACTTTAGTTCATACTCACAGTTCTGGTTGTGCAGATCATAGATTTGTGCTTGGAGCTGGTAAACTTTTTCTTCTAGTGCGGACAGACTTGACCACATTTCCTTCATCTCTTTCTTATGGGAAGCCTCGATCTCGTTCCTGATGTCGAAGTTGGCTTCAACACCACGCTCCACCATCTTCTTGAACTTGAAGACCTCATGTTCCATCTCCTTCAGCCGCTCCTCGGTGCTCCCCTCCACGATTGGTCCCTTCAGATCTTCCTTGTGGAGAACACCGTCCTCCACACGAAGGATCTGGGGGTGCTTGTTCACCTCAGCGAGGTAAGGGTTGATGACGTTGACGACGAACTTGTCCTTGGGGGAACTTGGGGAAGCCATGGCACCTAGGTCTAGCTAAAAGATCTCTTGGCAGAAACAGATTGAAGAGAAAACACACGAAATCGCGAGATACGTTGCCAGAACGATCCGGGTGAATATATAGCAAAAATTTCTGCAACAAAAGGAAGGTAACGAGCCAAAGTGGGGTCGAAGACGGACTCCTGGGTGCCCAGGCGGCCTCCCGGCGCGGCCAGGAGGTAGGGAGCGCTAGGGGGGCGCCTGGGCCCCCTGGAGCTCCTCTCCGGCTCCGCTTAGGCCTCGAATTTTCCTAATTTTTCAAAAACTCATAATATGGAACTTTTATGGCGGTTCGCGATGTTTCCTTACTGTAATACATACCTTCTCTTATTCTGCTTCTGTCGGTGTCTGAAACAGGGCTGCAACATGTTCTTCATGAGTTGTTGTGCGTATTATATTTACATCAACATTGACGGGATCTCCCGCCATGTAATGCTTGAGTCTTTGCCCATTCACAACTTGAGGTTTGGTGCCTTCAAAATTGTTAATCTTAATTGCACCAGACCGGTAGACTTCTTCGATATGAAATGGCCCTTCCCACCTGGAAAGTAGTTTACCTGGAGAAAACCTGAAACGGGATCTAAACAATAAAACTTTATCACCAACATTAAATTCACGTTTCAGAATCCTCCTGTCATGCCACTTCTTTACCTTTTCCTTGAACATTTTAGCGCTCTCGTAAGCTTCACTTCTCCACTCATCTAGAGAAGTCAAGTTCATGAGACGCTTTTCACCAGCTAACTTTGGGTCAGCATTAAGCTCTCTAACAGCCCAGAAAGCTTTGTGTTCTAACTCTAATGGCAAATGGCAAGCCTTGCCATAGACCATTTTATAGGGAGACATGCCCATGGGGTTTTTGTAAGCAGTTCTATACGCCCACAAAGCATCTCCTAACTTATTTGACCAGTCCTTCCTATTTCTGTTAACTGTCTTTTGCAAGATCAACTTGATCTCTCTATTGGTGAGCTCAACTTGCCCACTAGTTTGAGGATGGCACGGTGACGCAATTCTATGATTGACATCGTACTTGGCTAAAGCTTTTATAAAAGCTCCATGCGTGAAGTGTGATCCTCCATCAGTCATGAGATACCTAGGTACACCAAACCTAGGGAAAATTACATCTTTGAGCATTTTCAAAGATGTTTTGTGATCAACACTTTTAGTGGGGATTGCTTCAACCCACTTGGTTACATAATCAACAACAACTAATATGTGAGTGTACTTGTGCGAAGAAGGAAAAGGACCCATAAAATCAAAACCCCAGCAATCAAAATGCTCAATCACTAGTGAGTAATTCATAGGCATCTCATTCCTCCTACTAATATTACCAACTCTCTGACATTTATCACAGGCTAAAACATAATTTCTAGCATCTTTAAAGAGAGTAGGCCAATAAAAACCTGATTGGAGTACCTTATGTGCAGTCCTCTCACCGGTGTGATGTCCTCCGTAGGGACTATCGTGACATTGCTTGAGAATGTCCTTCTGCTCGTGCTCCGGTATGCATCTTCTCACGATCCCGTCCGGACCTTCTTTGAAAAGATGCGGGTCATCCCAAAAGTAATGCCTCAAATCATGGAAGAACTTCTTCCTTTGCTGAAATGTTAAACCTGGAGGCAAATACTTTGCAACGATAAAATTAGCATAATCTACAAACCAAGGATCGGAAAGAGACTGTACTTTAACAACGGCAAGTTGTTCGTCTGAAAAACTGTCGTTGACTGGGATGGGATCATGCGGTATATCTTCCATCCTTGAAAGATTGTCCTCTATAGGGTTGTCTGCTCCTTTTCTATCAACAATCTGCAAATCAAATTCTTGAAGAAGGAGTACCCATCTGATGAGCCTTGGTTTGACATCCTTCTTCGTCATAAGATACTTAATGGCAGCATGGTCAGTATGAATAATAACTTTAGAGTCAACAATATACTGCCTAAACTTATCACAAGCAAACACTACTGCTAAGAATTCCTTCTCGGTAGTAGCATAATTCTTTTGAGCACTATCAAGGGTCTTACTAGCATAATAAATAACATTCAACTTTTTATCAACCCTTTGTCCTAAAACAGCTCCAACAGCAAAATCACTAGCATCACACATAATTTTGAAGGGCAAACTCCAGTCAGGCGGTTGTACTATAGGAGCGGTTATTAAAGCTTTCTTAAGAACTTCGAAAGCCTCCTTACAATCTTCATCAAATACAAAAGGAACATCCTTCTAGAGAAGATTAGTGAGGGGTCTCGAGGTCTTAGAAAAGTCTTTAATAAATCTTCTATAGAAACCAGCATGACCGAGAAAACTACGAATACCTTTAATGTCCCTTGGATAGGGCATCTTTTCGATAGCTTCAATCTTCGCCTTGTCCACTTCAATTCCCCTCTCGGAAATCTTGTGGCCAAGCACGATCCCTTCGTTAACCATTAAGTGGCACTTTTCCCAGTTTAGAACTAAGTTTGTATCCTCGCATCTCTGCAAAACATAAGGACAAGTGAAAGTGGTCTTCTCTTGATCGGCAGTGTTAACATGAATTTGAGAGAAGCCAAAGTACCCGTCAAGATAGCAAAAGTGGGTGTTTTTCGACAGCCTCTCAAGCATCTGATCAATAAAGGGCAGCGGGTAGTGGTCCTTCCTGGTTGCCTTGTTCAACTTCCTGTAATCAATACACATTCTATATCCAATAATAATTCTCTGAGGTATTAGTTCATTCTTATCATTAGGGACTACCGTTGTCCCTCCTTTCTTAGGAACACAATGAACTGGACTTACCCACTTACTATCGGCTATAGGGTAGATAATACCTGCAGCTAGAAGCTTGAGGATTTCGGTCCTCACAACATCCATCATCTTTGGGTTCAATCGTCGTTGATGGTCAACAACAGGTTTAGCATCAGGCTCGAGGTTGATAGTATGTTGACAGATAGATGGACTAATTCCCTTAAGGTCATCAAGGGTATAGCCAATTGCACCACAGTGTTTACGAAGTACTTCCAATAATCGCTCTTCTTCATATCCTGAAAGGTTAGAGTTGATAATAACAGGATATACTTTCTTTTCATCTAAATAAGCATACCTGAGCGTATCGGGAAGAGGTTTGAGATCAAACACCGGGTCTTCTTTTGGTTTGGCTAGAATTCCCAAAGGTTCAACCGGAAGGTTGTGCTTCAGGATAGCAGGTTGTCTAAAGAAGATTTCATCAATTTCATTTCTTTCCTGCATATGAGTATCATTCTCGTGGTCCTCCATGTATTGCTGCAAAGGATCATTAGGGGGAATAGCAATAGAAGCAATACTTTCAATAATTTTATCATCACTAGGTAATTCAGTACCAAGAGGCTGTTTGGAAATCTTAGAAAAGTTAAATTCATATGGCTCACCATGGAATTCAACAGAAACTTTACCTTTCTTGCAATCTATAATAGCTCCACAGGTTCTGAGAAAAGGTCTACCAAAAATAATAGGACAAAAACTATCTTGTACTGAACCAAGTACAAGAAAGTCGGTAGGATACTTTACCTTTCCACATAGGACTTCAACATCTCTCACAATCCCAATAGGAGAGATAGTAGCTTTGTTTGCAAGATGAATAGTAACATCAATCTCTTCAAGTTCACAGGGTGAAATCTCACTCATGATCTCTTGATAAAGCGAATAAGGAATCGCGCTAGCACTTGATCCTAGGTCGCATAGCCCGTAATAATTGTGATCTCCTATTTTAACATATACAACTGGTGTACCTGAAATTGGGCTTTTATTCTTGGCTGTGACAATGTTAGTTGAAACAGCACAAAAATTTATAATAGAATCTGAAACATCATTAGTAACTAAATCTTTAACCATAGCAACTTGAGGATCGACTCTGATCTGGTTCTCAAGTTCGCCTGTTCTTTTCTCACTTTTATTTATGATGCCTGTCACAAAAGAGTGCTCCCTTATTCTTGAAGGAAAATGGGGCTGTTCATATATAACTGCAGGCAAAACAGGATTAGCAACGTGAATATCAATAGGTACTTCCTTGAAAGGCTTATGGTACTGATCCTTCTTCATCTTAGAAGAATCAATATGAGAGGCAAAGTTCTTACAAAAATCAATCATTAGATGGGAATCCAGACCAATCTTAGAGCAAAAGGTATTAAAATAATCAGTTTTCACATAGCTCTCAATATAATCATGCTCAAAATTTATAGCAGGTTCAATACCTTTATCGATTTCCCAATCTTCAGTATTCTTCTGGATCCTTTCGATGAGATCCCATCTTTCTTCAACGCTCTTTGTCTGAAATACCCCGCTAGAGGAGGTATCCAGCCTTTCCTTATCTTGACGAGAAAGCATGGCATAAAAATTTGTAAGTATAATATCTTTGGGAGCTTATGGATAGGACATTTGAACATTAGGGATTTAAGCCTCCCCCAAGCTTGAGCGATGCTCTCTCCGTTGCGAGACCTAAAGTTATAGATGTAATTCCTGTCTCGATAAACTTCATGAAGAGGGTAAAATTTTGTATAAAAGAGAGACATAAGCTCTTCCCAATTAAGAGAATGTGAGTTATCGAGGAGCTTATACCAATCTGAAGCTTTGTCTGTAAGCGATACGGAGAATAATTTCTTCATAACGAACTCCAGTGACACACCTGCAAGCTTGAATAATGAACATAGTTGTGATAAATATAGCAAGTGTTCACCTGGATGTCTGTCTCCTGCATAGCGATTAGCTAGGACATAATCGATAATACCAGATGGTATCTTATAAGGCACAATTTCAGCAGGGTCAGGAGTAACTACCTTAGTTGTGGGGCGACTCCCCAAGAACAACGATCCAATAGTAGGGGTGTCCATAAGGACAAAAGCAGCAACAGCAAAACTAAAACAGAAATATAGAACTTCCTTACCGGCTTCACTTACTAATAGCGCTACACTCCCCGGCAACGGCGCCAGAAAATGTAGCTTGATGACCCTCAACGTAGAGGGATCTATTGCATTGTTTTCGATAAGTAAGAGTGTCGAACCCAATGAGGAGCAGAAGGTAGTAGCAAGTGACTTTGGTAAGGAGATAACTGCAAGCACTGCAAGATAACATTTTAGGGGTTTTCTTGGTATAAGCGACAGGATAGTAAAAATGAGCAAAGTAAAAGATACTGGATAGTAAAGAGTGGCCAAATCCTTTCTTAGCAAAGGAGAGGCTTAGCAACTGAACTTATAAAAGCTAAAATGTTCTTGAGGACACACGGGAGAGGTAGTCATGTGCTTTCGCCATATTCTGCATCGGTACCATGTGCTGTGTTGATAAGTTTTGAGTGGGTGGATCTATGCTAGTACACCCTCTAGACTAAGATAAGTGTACTCTTATGATTAAACACCTTGCAATAATCCGCAAATACAAGATAGTATTTAAGGCAAAAGCCTAACCATAGCAATACGATCGGTGATCCATTGTTCCCTTGTGCAAAAGTGTGCGAACTGGGGTTTAGGTTTCTATCACTCCGGCAACCCACTGTAAGCATTCTTTATACACAATGCATTCCCCTAGGTCCTTGATAAGGCGAAGTGTTGAGTGTTCGACTCACACAACACCACTAGGAAAATAACAACACAACTTAAATATTAACCAACACATATTACTTCAACATCATATGACTACTAACAACTAGACTTCTCCCATGTCCTTAAGAACTAAAGTAACTACTCACAAGACACCCCTATTTGAATTGGAATTCAAATGTTTTGAATTTAAAAAATGCCTCGGTGGGTTGTTCTGGCGGAACATACTATTTGGGATCCAGATCTTGCGCTTCTGGGAGCCAGAACTGGATGAACCATCGTATCTAGGGTGTTTGCGGAAATCGTTGGGGGTGTTCATGTCCTCTGCCTTGATGGCCTTGTTGACAAGGACCTGGAATGTGGCAAAGTCATGTAGGTTGAGCTCACGACGGAGTCCAGAGTTGTGGCCACGACGGAACCTCTCTTGCTTCTTTGCGTCGGTGGAGACTTCTTCGGTAGCATAACGAGCCAGTCGGTTGAACTCACGACTAAACTCGTCAACGGTCCTTCTGCCTTGGGTGAGGTTGCAGAACTCCTCACGCTTGCGGTCCATAAGACCCTTGGGAATGTGGTGCTCACGAAAGGAAGTGCAGAATTCATCCCAAGATGCAGGCGGTCCAACAGGACGCATGTTTAGAAAGTTCTCCCACCAAGAGCTAGCTGCGCCTTCGAGGTGATAGGTGGCATAGCTGACCTTGTCGCCATCTGCAACATGGCCAGCTTGGAGCTTCCTCTCGATGCTGCGAAGCCAGTCATCGGCGTCAAGGGGCTCGGTGGAGTAACTGAAAACCGGGGGATGAAGCCGGATGAAGTCGTTCAGGGACACCAGCTCATTGCGCTGCTGAGTGGTGTTGCGAGCAATGACTTCCAGCAGGTGGTGAGAGTCTCGGCGGTTCCTCTCAACCTCCATCAGAACCTGAGCCATCGTGGGTGGGGGTGGAAGGTTGCCTTCCTCCTGGTCGTTTCCACGACCTTGGTTACGACCAATCTGGCCACGGGTTCCTTGAGACATCCTGAAGGTGAAAAACCAAAGTCAAACAGAGTTGATTGAAGGATCTAATCAAGGTATTGATGTACTGGAAGGATTACAGAGCAAAGGAAGTAATCATCTTGACAACATGGTGATAAAAGCATACAAGCCATATATTCACAAGCTGTCATACAAACCATACATCGTTTTAGTAAAAGCACCAAGCTAATACAAACGTGATGAAGATGATACATCCTTCAGAGGCACTCTGACTTCCTATACATTATTTATCTAAGCCTCTGGAACTTAGACACCTTGCTTACAATACACTAAGATACTACTACATCCTCACTAAGTAAGACCACAGGCGGTCTCACTCATCTCCATCTCCATAGTAGTCCTCATAAAAGTTACCCGCGTATCCCGGTAGTTGGAGGTGACCATTGGAAAACACGGAGGCCTGTGGACCCTGATATCCATTTGGGCAAGGATGGGGCCTAGGTCCAGCGTAGGGTGGAAGCAAAGGACCACGGGGTGGAAAAATGCCTCCAATCTCGGGCCAAGCAACTCGAGAAGGCATCTGAGTCCTCACTGGGTAGATAGCATCATGCTCAACTGATCCCACGCTCACAAAGGGTGCCAAGAGTGTCAGTGCTCGATACAGACGAACACGGGTGGCGTGGAGCTCAAAACGGAGAGCGCGTGCATCACGATCTCGATCACTAGCAAACCTAGCAGTCACCTGAAGTGCTGGATCCTTTGCAGAGTGATCTGAGTAGAGTCCGGTGTAATATCCCTCTTCTCCCGGAAGTGCAGCAGGGATATAGCGGAATGAGGTCTCTCTCAGCATGGTGTGCTCCTCTCTCAGTAGTGTCATACATGAGTATGCAGCATCCTGCACAGCCATGTTCTCGGTAATGCCAATGCCATGTCCAAAATGGATAGGCTGAGTGACTCCGACGTGGTGCGGATAGATCCGGACAATGCAGTGGAATTGCGTCTGGTTGAAGTCGTGGAACTGCTCCTCGACGGTGTACTCAGGGTACCATCGATATCCCATGTAGGACATCATCTCGATCAACGTGGCGGGATGGCGACGCACACCGAGGCACCTGGTCAAACGAACAATCTGCCGAGGGGGAAGATCTGCCATCTGAAACAGAAAGAAGGAGTTTGCAAATGCATCAGATTATGAGATAAACCTGGAATGACTCGGACAGCATAACGGCTGTAATTGTAAGAAATGACAATTTCTTCCAATATGAAAACAGCACTTACATAATACGATGTAAGAAACAGCATTACAACAATGCTAGGAAACCGGACACAACTTTCCTACGGCTATAAGGAAGCAATCAACGAAATGTTCTAGTCAGACAGAGAAGAGCCTAGTCCTATCTTCCCGTAGAATAAGATGAGGGTGACTCAGAACTCAGAACGAAGGGGTAAGGAGAAAAAGAAAGCCTTACGTTGTTCCCTTATATACCCAGAGTAACTATATAACTATAGCAAGCTAGACTCAACTTCGGCCAAGGCTACTAGTCCTACAGTCAGTCCTGCTCTGATACCAAGTCTGTCGGGACCCGGGGTTAGCGTATGCAAGTCCAGTTAAGACATAGTCATATGGAGAGCCGAGAACCGTACCCACTTGTCTAAGCAGACAAGGCCAAGCACAGAACGTTCTCGGAGAGCATCGTATGTGAGGGGCATCCCATCCAGGCCGGATGATCAACTGAGATGGGTCCTCATCGTCCGCACACAAGTCTAATGATATGGGTGGTGAACTCCCATATTCAAAGACAAGTCGCCTCAACCATACTATCGACTATCTCATAACTCTTACATAGACTTACTCCAGCCCGATCACTTAGTCGGGGTCTAGGGCGGGCTCGATCATACCAGAAAGTGTGCACGAGACGGAGTCTCGAACAATCGCATCGCGATGCCCCAAGCTGCGCACATCTAAGGGCCACTTGGTGTATGAAAGACCGCCAGCCAGATCACAACTAAGGTCTCGAAAACCCATACAAACACATGTATGTTATAAACATACACGCAGCACACATGCCTTGTATGAACAGTAGGTATCATTGCAATTCTCTACAAAGTATACAATTTTATTGATAACTCTAATAGAGTGCACACAGAGATCAAAAACATGTGATCCAACATTACAACACAAACGGAAGCAAATTATGTCTGAATACAGACAAGTTTAACAAATGGCTTAAGAAGCCTTATTTAAACACAAGCCCTCCACGAGGGAACCAGTCGTCTGACTGGGACTAGACTAGTTGGTCTTCAGTCGTCCAGCTCGATGAAGAAGCCACCTTCGGGGTCAGTGGTCTCATCTAAAACATAGATTAAGCAAACGTGAGTACAAAGTCGTACTCAGCAAGACTTACATAGGAGCTATACTACTCATGCACATGTATCAAGGTAAAGGGAGGTGGGGTTTCACTTGCAGAAATGCCAGCTTTGACTTGGCTAGTCCTGAAGTACGAGTACCAGACTTTGAGGTAAGAAGCGTACACGAGTCCACTACTTACTCCAACCAATTACACCACTATGGTGCCTTCCTCGACTTCCCCTCGAGAAAGCACGCCATAACACTCACACTTACTTGGTGTGTTTTAGAAGTATCCAGTTTAAGTTATCTAATAATCAAGCTAAGCTTTCCAAGCAGTCCATAACCGCGGACGCGGCTATTCGAATAGTTTTGTTAACCCTGCAGGGGTGTACCGCTACACACACATGATCATCGGTTACCGCCTTTGTACTCGACACCGTTCAAGAAGTGTCGGCGAGGATGCTCACCACAACTGTTACCTCATAGCCGATCTAGTCCAAGAAAGCCGCCTACTTGGGTTGGCTACCACTATCGTGAACCCGGCCGGTTTACCGAAGTGGACCCAAGTGATGTGTGCGTGGTGCATAAGCCGGTCTCGGATGAGCCGTTCTCTCACTTAGCATCCAGGCCACAGACCTACCAGAACTCCGAACTATTGCGACATCTGCACATCGAAAGGGATGAGTTAGTAAGTTGAGAGGGGTCAGTGAGCCCAATGTGTGGTTGTACTCTTCATCTTGGATCACCACACAAGAACTCGGACTTAGGGCGGTGTTCAACGAGACAACCCACCGTGTACTCCTACACAGCCTCTCATCGTTCACCTTGTATTAGGGTCGATTCACCAACACTTTTCTACCATCATCATCATGATCACTACCATCCCGACTCACATAACAGTATCATCAAGGTATCACTCTAAGCATGCAATAAGCAGCAACAATTGCAGGGGCCACATGATATCAATCTACTCCTACATTTGCTAGGATTGTGGTTTTTCCTACTACTGTGACAAATGATAGGTCATGTAAAGGAATGGGTTCATCTATGCGGTAGAAACGTAGCATGGTAATCATCCTATACAATGCATAAGCGAGACATGAGAGGGAAGTGGGATTTTATCGACATGATCAATGGGGGTTTGCTTGCCTTGCTGACGAGGTTCGGGTTCTGGATCTTCAGCGAAGGGGGCAGCCTCCAGCTCCGGTTCCACCTCTACTCGACAAACAACAAACAAGGTAGCAAAGTAAATACAATGCACAATCACATGATGGAAGGTTGAAACTTGATGTATATGCTTTGATGTGTGAAGCAATTCCATTTAAATGGAGTATATTGCAAATTGAATTGCAAATTCAAACTCCAAGTTGAATTCAAACTTATCCAAGTTACATGTGACATTGCTTGATCATTTTAAAACTTTTGGAAATGTGTATGGTATGCCTCTGAAGTGTGGTTGAAATATAGCATAATTCCATGGTCCAAGTTGCAAAAGCATTTGAATTGAATTTGAATAAATTCCAAATAATCCAAATGACATATGCTACTGGTCCCATTTTAAAATCAACTCAAACATAGTTGAAAGTTGCATTTTTGGATAGCTTGTTTTCTCCTGATCATTTTTCATATATTATTTGTCTAATTTGGAGTTAATATGAATTTTCTATGAATTTCCAAAGTTTGGGGTATTTTCTGGAATTTCTTTAATTCAAATTACTCTGGAAATTCAGTTAATCGATTTATTGCGCCAGGCTGACGTCAGGGGGGGGGGCTGACATGTGGGGTCACTCTGTCAGTGACTGGGTTAATTAACCCGGCTGGTTAATTTAACCAGTGGCTTAATTAAGCCACTGGGCCCACTGGTCAGTGACCCAGGGTGGGGTTAGGAGGTGGATTAGCGAGGGGGTTAGACTAACCCACCGGCGGCTAAACGCCGGCGACCTGGCCACGGCGGCGCTCACGGATCCACGGCTCCCGGCCACCATTCGATGTGCTGAGACCACGGGAACGCAGCCCGTGCTCTCGCGCGTCGTCTGGTGCACGCGGGTGACCTTGGGGGTGACCAAATCGACGACGGCGAGCTCACCGGCGGCAACAGAAACGCGGCGAGGACGCAAACATCACTGTGGTGCACCAACTTGAGCGTGGCTTAGTGCGTTCGACGCGTAGAAACAAGGTGAAGATGAGGAACAACTCGGTGCAGGCAGAGGAGCACGGGAGCTAGCTCGAGCTCATCCATGGCGGAGGCCGTGCTCGGCTTCCATGGCGGATCCGGTTAGAGGAAGAAAACGAGGGTGTAGCTAGAGGGGTTTTGAGCTGTGGCTCACCAGGAACTCAACGGAGTTGGTGGCGAGGACGAAGGTGGCTTGCTGGAGACGCAATTGACGATGGCGCACGGCGACCGTAGACGAAGACGACGACTCAATTCGGCGGCTCCAAGAAGTTTGAGCTTGATTCCCTCGGCACGGAGACGCAGTCGACGGTGACGAAGACGAAGGACACAACGGCGTGGCTTGGGAACGACGGTGGCTACGCGGGCTTCAAACCATGGCGACGGCGGCGCTCGGGTCGTCGTCGAACTCGGCGAGAGAGAGAGGGGGAGAGGCTCTGGAGGTGGGGAATGGACGCACGGCGTCTCCAGCGTCTCCGTGGCGTCGCTAGAAGGCGCGGGAGGGGCAGGTGGCGTCTGGAGAGGCGGCAACATGCACGGCTAGCTCGGTGGCATTCCACCGAGCAGCTTGGAGGCGCGGGATCGGGGAAGAAGACCCCTGTGCCCTTTTGGGCCGGCTGGGCTGCGGGAGAGGTAAGTCGGGCCGAGGTGGCCCAGGTAAGTGGGCCACTTTCCTGTTTTTCTTTTTCTTTCTGTTTTCTCTTCTGACCTTTGTTCTGTTTAGCTAAATAAAATAGCTAAACATTTTAATAAATGCTCATAATTTTTATGTGGCCTCATAAAACAATATACTAGCCACTCATAAATTTTGAACATTTTTAAAATTCAAAAGATTTCAATTTTAAATCAAATAGGGGTATTTGATTAATTCCAAGGCATTGTTTGAATATTTGAAAAATCTATGAGCATGGGGTGGGTCCCACATCACTTGATATGTGATCACACTCATTTATAAGACTTTTCAAAAATCTAACATGAATTTTTGGAGAAGATTTTTATCTGGCCTTTTGAATTAATTCATCTCGGGGGGTTCCTTCTCCCATTTTTCTTTTGATTTTGATTTCAAATATTTCTTTTGAAAATTTAACATGATGCAAGAGTACTGGCTAACCCTAGCACATTACCTAACAGAGGGTTCTGACACTTTACTTCATGCTTTTGAAAATATTTCTTTAAATTTTCATCGCTGAAATACCCCTGTTAAATTCTAGCAGGATGACTGGTCGTGGTGGTCGTGGTCGTGGTCGTGGTGCCAACGACCCACCTCCGCCGCCGGATTACATGGACGTGATGATGCAGCAGTTCGAGCTGAACCATCAGTTCATGCAGAATGTCATGGCTCAGTTCCCCCAGCCGAATCAGAATGGGCACCACCATCAGCACGCCACCGTGACTCTGCACGACTTCACCCGCCTCAACCCCACTATGTTCCGCAACACTGTTCAGCCGTTGGATGCTGATGACTGGATTCGCGACATCACTCACGAGCTGGAGTCTGCTAATGTCGATCCAGTCGACTATGTGAACTTTGCATCCTATCACCTGAAAGGCGCCGCTGCTCAGTGGTGGAGCACCCACAAGCGCTCACTGCCAGTCGGAGAATTCATCACTTGGGATGAATTTCAGTCTGCCTTTCGCGCCCGCTACATTCCTCAGGGGATCATGGATCATAAGGCGGAAGAATTCCGCAACCTCACTCAGGGCGACATGACTGTTGAAGCCTATCAGCGCGAGTTCCTCAACCTCTCTCGCTATGCGGAAGAAGGGATCACCACTGATGCTCGCAGGCAGCAGAAGTTCTGTCATGGCCTCAATCCAGACCTCAGGCTCGCTCTTGCCGTTCATGATTTCGCCAACTTCGCCACCATGGTGAACAAGGCTATCACCGTCGAGACTACCCAGATGGAGCACAAGAACTCTCTGAAGCGTTATCGTGACGTTGGCTCATCTTCGGGCGCAACGCAGAAGCGTCGTATCTGGCTCCCTACCAGTGTGACCCATTCAGCTGCCCCTGCTCCAAGGCCGTCTTATGCTGCACCCCGTCTGCCTCCGCCACCGCAGATGCCAAGAGCTCTGCCTACACCACCCAATGCTACACCCATTCGTCCTCAGGATAGACTATGCTTCATGTGCCGCCAACATGGGCATTTTTCCAGAGAGTGCCCCCAGAAACAGAAGCAACTGGTAGTTCACCCCGCTGGCCGCGGAAATGGTCGTGGCAACAACAGGACCCCCAACTATAATACTGGGTCTGCTGCTTATGCTCGTGGACATGCTAACAACATCAATGTTGAAGAAGCTCAGCAACAACCCGCTACCGTGATGGGTACCCTTCTCGTTAATTCCGTACCTGCTACTGTTTTATTTGATATAGGAGCATCACATTCATTCATGTCAGAAGCATTTGCATTTTCGCATAACTTCAAGTACGAAACGATGAAACCACCGATGGTTGTTCGCACCCCGATAGGCCAATGCCGAACCACCATGCTAGTGCAAAGTACCACCATTGAAATCGAAGGAATTGAATTCTTTGCTTCGCCCATCCTCCTGAAGTCTTCCACCATAGACCTCATTCTGGGAATGGAATGGTTGAAATTTCACGATGCTGCACTCTATTGTGGCACCAAGTCTGTCCAACTTTTTCACCCCTCCGGCGAGATTGTTAACCAAACCACCCGAGTTACCCGTAATGCTGAAACACAGATATTTATGATGAATGCTTTGAATGTCGCCCCCTCGAAGGCATCGAGAACGTTCCAGTCGTTCGCGATTTTCCCAACGTCTTCCCAAAAGAACTGCCGGGAATACCCCCGATCAGAGAAGTCGAATTTGTCATCGACTTGAAGCCCGGCACCACCCTGATTGCCAAGCGTCCTTACAAGATGCCGCCACATGAACTCCTTGAACTTAAGGAGGAAATCGACAAGGCACTTCAGAAAGGATTCATTCGCCCTAGTTCCTCAGCTTGGGGAGCACCTTCGCTTTTTGTCAAGAAGAGCGATGGGACAAACCGATTGGTCCAAGATTATCGGCCCATTAACCAAGCCACCATCCAGAACAAATACCCACTTCCCCGGATCAACGATCTGTATGATCAACTTGCCGGATCCAAGGTGTTTTCTAAACTCGACTTGAGGTTGGGTTATCACCAAATCCGAGTCCGTGATGAGGACATTCCGAAGACTGCCTTCATTACTCGCTATGGTTCATACGAGTACACCGTCATGTCCTTTGGCTTAACCAATGCTCCAGCCACCTTCTCCAGATTGATGAATTATATTTTCATGGAGTACCTCGACAAGTTCGTCATGGTTTATCTGGATGATATATTGATATATTCCAAGAATGAAGAAGAACATGCTGAACATCTTCGTCTTATACTGGAGAAGCTTCGAGAACACAAAATCTACGCTAAGTATTCTAAGTGTGAGTTCTGGCTTCCCGAAGTAACCTACCTTGGACATGTGATTTCCAAGGATGGCATTGCAGTTTATTCGGGCTCGCTAGCTATTGCCGCCGTTTCGTCGAGAATTTTTCCAAGATTGCCAGGCCTCTGACTAATCTGCTTCACAAAGGCGTCAAGTTCGAGTGGACAGATAAATGTCAAGAAAGTTTCCAAGCGCTCAAAGACAAGCTAACTTCTCCCCCGGTGCTCGCTCCCCCTGATACTCAGAAGGACTTCGTGATATATTGCGACACGTCTCGTCAAGGATTAGGCTGTGTCCTAATTCAAGAGCGCAAAGTGATTGCTTATGGCTTTCGTCAGTTGCGGTCTCACGAAGATAATTATCCAACGCATGATCTCGAATTGGCAGCAGTAATTTATGCATTGAAGCTGTGGCGACATTACCTCGTTGGTAATCGTTGCGAGATCTACACCGATCACCAAAGCTTGTGTGCTTGTTTACTCAGCCAGACCTGAATCTCCGCCAACAAAGATGGCTCGAGACAATAGCCGATTTCAACATGGATATTCATTACACCCCAGGCAAAGCTAATGTGATGGCCGATGCTTTGAGCCGTAAAGCTTACTGTAGTGAACTTGAGGTTCAACTAGAACAACCACCTCTGTATGAAGAGTTTCAAAAGCTGAACCTCGAGATTGTTCCTCAAGGTTATGCAAATAACCTGGTTATCGAACCGGATATTGTCAAATCCGTCAAGGGTATACAGTTTTATGATGATTTTGTACACAAGATTAAGCGCGATATCGTCAATGGGAGACCCTCACCCTTCACTGTCGATAGAAAAGGTGCGGCGTTCTACCAGAACCGTTTAGTGGTTACTCACAGCAAGGGCAGGCATGATAACCTGGATATGACCCCGAAGGTCATGAAAGCGGCTCACGATACCCCGTTGTCCATTCATCCTGGATGCACCAAGATGTACCAAGACATTCGTCAGCAATTCTGGTGGCCTAACATGAAGCAAGACATTGCCCGATATGTTTCTGAATGTGACATTTGCCGTCGCGTCAAGGGTGAACATCAAAAACCCGCTGGAACTCTACAACCACCTGAAATTCCTGTATGGAAGTGGGACAAAGTTCAGATGGACTTCGTCACCGGTTTTCCCCGATCACAGAAAGGTAACGATGCTATCTTTGTCGTCATCGACCGGTTCTCGAAGGTTGCTCACTTTATACCAGTCAAGGAGAAGATCACGGCTGCTCAGTTAGCGGAATTGTATATCACCCAAATCGTGTCGCTCCATGGTATTCCGTTGGAGATCAGTTCAGATCGTGGCAGCCTTTTCACCTCAAGATATTGGCGGAGTTTCCAAGAAGCTTTGGGGACTATTCTGCATCTCAGCACCGCTTATCACCCCCAGTCACAAGGCCAAGTTGAACGAGTCAATCAAGTGCTAGAAGACATGCTTCGATCTTGCGTTATTTCCTTCGGTGAGAAATGGTAGGAATCTCTTCCGTTAGTCGAGTTCTCGTATAACAATAGCTACCACGCTAGTCTGAAGATGGCACCCTATGAAGTTCTCTATGGGCGTAAGTGTCGTACCCCTCTGAGTTGGTTAGAAACTGGGGAACGTGCACTCATTGGCCCGGATATTATTCAGCAAGCTGAAGATCAAGTTCACGTCATCCGTGAACATTTGAAGGCCGCTCAGTCCCGCCAGAAGAGCAACTATGACCGCAAACACCGGGAAATGGAGTATCAACCTGGTGAATACGCTTACCTCCGTGTCACTCCCATGAGGGGCACTCATCGCTTCGGTATCAAGGGCAAATTGGCTCCTCGCTACATTGTCCCGTTCCGTATCCTTTCCAGGAGTGGACCCGTGGCATACAGGTTGGAATTGCCGCCGAACCTCTCCCAAGTCCACGATGTCTTCCACGTGTCGCAACTCCGTCGCTACTTCAAGGACCCTATCCGCGAAGTGGAGCATGATATGATCGAGCTGCAACAAGACTTGACTTATCGAGAACATCCGAGACGCATTCTCGATCAGTCTGAACGTCGAACCCGCAACAAGACCGTCAAGTTCCTCAAGGTTCAGTGGTCGAATCATTCTGAAGATGAAGCCACTTGGGAATGCGAAGATCGCCTTCGCGATGAATACCCCGATCTTTTACTCGCTACCACTTAAATTCTGGGACGAGAATTCTTGTGGTGGGGGAGATTTGTAACACCCTCAGTTGTCTGTAACAGTAATCATTTTGCTAATGACTATTACTGTTCCCAATCACTGTTGCTAATCATGCCATGATCAAATTTGAATCAAATCAAATCCAAAATTCCTTTTTGTTGATATTAAAAAAATAATGTTGCAAATAAAACTTGTCCAAAAATTATACAACCACTTTTCTTTAATCACAAATAATCAGTGGGTCATGCCCATGTCGTTATGGTATTTTATTATGGCTCTGGAAAATTAAAAACAATTCAAACAGTGGGCTAAAACCCCCATGTTGGGCATTTAATATTTAAAAGAATTATCCAATGAATTTTAAAATGCACCAAATTTGTTGTGTCACCTACATGTGACATACATATAATTTAGAGACCACTGGATCATTCTACAAAAATGCTAAACAATTAAAACAATTTCGAAAAAAGAAAAGAACAGAAAAGAAAAACAACAAAAATAAAAAACATCTAAAACTCGCCTAAGGCGACGGCCCACCCGGCCCATCCCTCCTTCTCCCACCTGCTCCCCTCCCATCACCACCGGCCCCGACGCCGTGGCGCCACCGCCGTGGCCAGGGGCCCTGCCGGCCGCCCCCACCTCCACTGTGGCCGGAAAGACGATAAGCACGCCCCAGCCACCCCCCAGGACGAGATCCCGTCCTAGTTCCCCTCCTCCTCACCTCTCTCTCGCCCGAGCAAATCACCCGAGACCACCGGCGCCGCCGCTGCGAGTAACCGTGGCCGGAGAGCCCCTGACCCGAGCCACCATGTCCTAGCCGCTCCCTGTTGTCGCCCTCGCCACCCTGCAGAAGAAGAGGTGCCCAGAGCCCCCACACCCGATGAATCGCGGTCGTCTTCAACCTCGGGTCCGCCGGCGTGCGGCTCCGATTACGGAAGCTCCGAGTCGTCCCCGAGCCCGCTATCTGCACCGTCGCGCTCCTGGTGAGCTAGTGCTCCCTCCCCAAACCCCCTTGGACGCCCGCGTAGCCCGTAGACGCCGCCCCCTTTTTACTCACTCCGGCCGCCGCGCGCACTCGCCGCCGGCGAGGCCACGGTGACCGTTTGGTCCCGGACGTATCACCGTCGTGATCCCCACGCGCTGTGGTTCCCGTTGGGGCGCTTTGCGCGCGCTTAGGACACCTGTAGCGTCGATTCCGTCGAGGTCCGTGGCACAGCCGCCGCCTTCATCGTCGTCGGCGTCACTCCGGTGACCCCCCCGGCCAAACCACCGCCACCAAACGACTCCCCGTCGTCTTCCGGTTCGAACGCACCAAACCGCACCCCCTTCCGTGGCCTGAATCAACGGCGCGTTCTACCTCGCCGCCGGCGAGCCTCCGGCGAGCTCACCGGAGTCGCTGACCGGTGGGTCCTCCCGGTCAGGTTTTCTGTTAGTGGCTAATGAGCCACTGACAGCCGGGCCCAACCCCCTGCTAATTGTCTCTGTTAAGACAAATGGAAAAATAAAAATTAGTTCAATATGTCTCACTGACATGTGGGCCCTTGACATTTAAATTAAACTAAACTGGTTTAATTAGCACCTGAGTCACTGACCACTGGGTCCCCTGTCATTTTTATTTGTAAAAATAATTTATTAGAAAATCCAGAGACTGACATGTGGGCCAGTGCCTATTTTATTTTTATTAAAATGTTTTATAAATAAACAGAGGCTGGCATGTGGGCCCCACATATCAGGCACTGTTGTGGATAATGTTGGAATTTAATAATAAAATAAATTCAGAAAATCATTTAAATTGATTTAAACTTTGAAATTCAATATCTTTTAAACCGTAACTCAGATTCAAAAATATATACATGAAAATTGATCAGAAAAATATAACGAATACAGTTACGCTATCCGTATGTCTATCACACCCCTATAACACAACGAACATCGAGTCGTCCCCCTCTGGACCGACTGTCCGATAAATTGTCCGGTACTGCTAAAGTACCCGGATGAATTTATTTCGAACACGAAAGTTGTCCGGAATAGATTAACTAACCCGGATACACCACCCACACATGTGTCGGATGTCCACGACACCTCCGGCATGATATCTCCCCCCTCCGGACACCCTGTCCGGTAATCACCCGGAGCTGACAGTTCATCCCCGGATGAATTCCTGCTCCGGGCAACGTGAATTGCACTGCGTTAGAACACCGTTAGCATTGCATCTGTCATGACATGCATCTTTTTGTATATGCTTGCTGTGTATTTACTGTTTCTTCCCCCCCCCCTTAATCTCCGGTAGACCCCGATGTTGTCGTCGACTACACCGCTGCTGAGTACGACTACTTCGTCGACGACCCTACCCCTACCGTCGAGCTTCTAGGCAAGCAGAGTCATTCTCTTCCCCAGATATCGCCTATCATTCCGTACTTTTCTTGCACTAGGCATTGTTACTGTTGCTGCTACGATTACAATCCTATTCAATTGCATAGCCTGTTTTTGTCGCCCCTTGATGTACCTCCTGTATCCTGTGCTGCCTATTATTATTATGCATTATTCAGCAGTGAGCCCTGCGCATTGTTAGCTAGGATTAGATAGCGGGCCGTGATCACTCAGGGGAGTATCGTGGATACAATTATTATAACTGCACAGGTACGGTACAATGCAGACACCGCCTCAGGCCCCTACCTCGGCTCTGCCGAGCCACCACCAAGTGTGAGCTATCAAGGAGAAATCCTTGTACTCCACTCGTTGCTGACTCTGTATAGCCGCTCTAGGTACCTGAATAACGGTTGTCCTTCAGGTAAGAAGTCGGGCGACCCAACGGTGCCCGCGAGTGGTATTGCGACGGGACGACAGGGAGGGTACGACCAGTGTACCGGTGTGCTTGGCCCCTGATCGTTTGTCGCGAGAGTTACCAAACCACGAAAGTCGAGCTCCCCCAGGAGCACACGCGAGACAAGGTAAGGAGACGGTTCACCTTGTTGGTAACCGCAGAGACTTGGTGGGACGACAGGGCAGGCACCGATGTACTGGTGGTCCTGGCTGCTGTCGTTGTCCGCGGGTCAGTTAAGTCGAGGCAACGATAATGGTTGTCCCACACGTTAATAAAATGACTAATGGTTCAGTGAATGTCTTGAGTTGGCTATATGCCATGTACGCACTACCTACCCGTGGGAATTACGAGTTATGGGTTCCTCTGCTTCGTAGTGTCGTCCGAGGACTCTTCAGACGTCAGCAGTACCGTGGCCTACGCCGGGAAGTGGTGTTGTCTTATTTGCCGCGGTAGTGTGATTTGTATTTGCTTTGATTTAACTTCATCGGCCAGCCTCGCACCGTGCAGGAGTACGTCGGGGTTAGGTTCCAAAGCCCCGCGTACATAGGATATAGTCTGGCGGATGACCTCTCTGTTGAGTTTGAAAGATGGGCTACGGAGTGTCGGATAGCCTCGGTGGAGCGTTCCCTAACCAGGTGCCCGCCACCCTGGAGATCCGTGCGTGTAGTGTAACACAAGTGCACCCCTGCAGGGAAGATTAATCTATTCGAATAGCCGTGTCCACGGTAACAGGACGCTTTCTGCTGAAGCTGGATCTTAACACTACAAACTATTACTATTAAACTGTATGGTTCCGGGTTTGCTTCCTCGCAGGGGAGTCGAGGAGTGAACTCGGAGGCATTGCTAATTATTACAACTTACTACTATACAATGCTGCAGCAACTTCTGCTGCATTGTTACTTTATGCTTTATATAAACTGTTGGTTGTTTCTCTTCTCATGCTACAAGACACGTCAGAAGATGCTAGTCTTCGATAGGCCTAGCTTCTTACCCTTATTCTGATTTCTATCTTGCAGTCCACTATATACAGCTTCTTCTTTCCGTTGATACAATTGCATAATGCTTAGTAGCGGACGTAAGACTCGCGGATATGCTAGATACTCACCTTTGCTTTATTTCCCCTTTTTCGCTTTGCCTGATCGGCCGCTGCAATCGACGTTGGAGCCCAGGAGCAGGAGTACCCCGGAGGCGACTACTACGACGTCGAGTTCCCCGTCAACAAGGAGTAGTTCGGTGGATCCCAGGCAGGAGGCCTCGCCTTTTCGATATGTACCTCTGATGTCATTTGTGCTAGCCTTCTTAAGGCAAAACTTGACTAACTATGTCTGTACTCAGATATTATGGCTTGTATGACTTATGTATTCGGATCCTCGTGATCCCTGGTATTGTAACATATTTGTTTATCCTTTTGTGTTTAGTGTTGTGCTGTGATATTCTCACCGTGGCACCCTAATCTCAGCCGTGTACCCTGCGTGTATGATTGCTGTACACGTGTTGATTTTGGGGGCGTCACAGTCTCCGTCTAGCCGCGCGTCGAATCGAAGCCAGGGGCTCTTGCTGCGACGCCAGGTTCAAGATTCCACCGCCGGCCGCCTTCGACTCCGGCGAGCAATTCGCCTGCTCCGAGCCCCCTCAAGCCTCGTCGTGCCCGCCGTTGAGTTCTAGAGAGCTCTGCGATCCTTTTCCCCCTTTCCTTCCTTCCTCCCGAGCCGTGCAGCACCATCTTCGCCAAGGTCAGTGACCGGCAGCCGCCTCCGTCGTGGTAGCCATGGCCACAGGCCTCCTCGAGGTCCTCCTGGTGCTCCACTAGATGCGCAAGGCGACGAGGCACACGCCCGTGCCCTCAGTTCCCCTCCCCGTGGCCTGAATCCCAAGTCCAGCGCAGCGCCGCCGTGTCCAGAGGCCACCGGCGTCAAGCCGGCCATTAGGCCCCCCCTAACCCGCATGCTAATCAGCCCCCACGCCACTGACAGATGGGCCCCAGGCCAACTAATTAACCCAGATTGAGTTAACAAAAATAATTAACCCCCCCCCCCAGCCACTGACAGCTTGGCCCCACCGGTCAGTTGGACCGGTCAACACAGATGACGTCAGCATGACGTGTTGCCTGCGCAATAATTCCTTTTCCAAATTTTAAAATATTCCAGAAATCCCAGAAAATTGCATAAACTTTGAAATTCAATAACTTTTTAATCCTAACTCCAAATTGGACATATAATATGTCTAAAATTATCAGAAAAATGCAAGGATTATGAATATGCAACTTGTTTCTATGTTTGACCATTTTAAAATGGGTGAACAATAGCAAACATGCATATGGCATAATTTTAATTTGAATTTGAAGTTTGAATTTGCAATTCAATTGCAATACACTTCATTTAACTTGAATCTTCAACACATTAGTGCTATATACTTCATATCACAACCTTAACATGTGCTTGTGCATTTACATTCAATGTTGCCCCCCCTTTTGTTGATGTTTGTGCCGGTAACAGTGCCTCCGAGACGGTGATCACCCCCGAAGGAGAAGAAGTTTGGTAAACCCCGTGTATCGTCAGCAAGGCAAGAAAACCCCATTGATCATATCTATAAAATCCCACTTACCTCTTAGTCTCGCTTATCCATGTTTAGGAGATCACCGAGACACGTTCTTTTGCATAGTTGAACCCATTCCGATGCATGACCTATCTTTTTGTCACCGTATTAAGCAATCCACAATCCTAGAAGATATAGGAGTTGAATGATGAGCATGTGGCCCCTACAACTGTTACTGCTTATTGCTGCTTAGTGGTACAATGAGGTTACTTTGAGTGTGAATCGGGATGGATGATCACAGTGATGATGATAATAACGTGTTGGTAAATCTACCCTAATACAAGGTGATCGATGAGAGGCTGTGTAGGAGTACACAGTGGGTTGTCTCGTTGAACACCGCCTTAAGCACCGAGTTCTTGTATGGTAATCCAAGACAAAGAGTACAACCACACATTGGGCTCACTTGCCCCTCTCGGCCTAGTACCTTGATCCATGTTGACGTCCAGGAGTCACATTAGTTCGGGCTTTCCTTTTGGCATGTGCATAGAAAAAGAATGAAGGAATGGTCGCATCATATAGATATGTGGGTGCACCTGTGAGGCAGAAAAACCATCTGCCAAAGGTGGCGTCTCGGTCACTTGCATTGTTTGAGTCCATTTCGTTGATCCGGCCGGGCTCTCGAGCGGAGGCAACTCAGATAGTCGACTCCTGGAATAGACCGGTTGTGAGCGAAGTGTCGTGGTGAACATCCTCGCTGTCACCTCTTGAACGGTGGCGAGCAAAAGGCGGTAACCGATGGTCATGTGTGTGTAGTTTACACCCTTGCAAGGTTAACAAAACTATTCGAATAGCCGCGTCCGCGGTTAAGGACTACTTGGAACCTGTACCTGATTATTAGAAAACTTGAATGGATACTTGTAAAACTCGCAAGATAAGCGTGAGTGCTATGGTGTGCTCCTCGTGGGGAAGTCGAGGAAGTAACCATAGTGGTGTATTGGTTGGAGACTTGGTAGTGGACTCATGTACGCTTCTTACCTAAAGTCTGTTATTCGTAGTTCAGGACTAGCCAAGTCAAAGCTGGCACTTCTGCATGATGAAACCCCACCTCCCTTTACCTTGAAACTTGAGCATGAGTAGTTTAGTTCTGATGTAAGTCTTGCTGAGTACGACTTTGTACTCACGTTTGCTTATTCTATGTTTTAGATGGAAACCCAGACCCCCGATGGAGTCACCTTCCTGAAGCTCGACGTTGACTAAGCTAGTATAGTTCCAGACAGCAGTCTGGTCCCTCGTGGAACGGCATGTATGTTGAACAAGGCTTCTCTAAGCCATTTGTTAAACTTGTCTGTACTCAGACCTAATTTGCTTCCGTTGTATGATGAAATGTTGATCACAGACATGTGATCTTTGTATACTCTATGTGTAAGTCAATAAAGAAGTACTTTGTAGAGTTATGTGATGATACCTGTTGTTCATACTAGGCATGTGTGTTGTGTGTATGTTTATAACATGCATGTCTTAGTATGGGTTTTCGAGACCTTAGTTGTGATCTGTCTGGCGGTCTTTTATACACCAAGTGGCCCTTAGATGTGCGCAGCTTGGGGCATCGCGATGCGATTGCTCGTGACTCTATCACGTGCACACTTTGTTGTATGATCGAGCCCTCCCTAGACCCCGACTAAGTGATCGGGTTGGAGTAAGTCTGTGTAAGAGTTAGGATTCAATCGATAACATGGTTGAGGCGACTTGTCTATGAATATGGGATTCACCACCCATAAGCATTTAGAATCGTGAGCGGACGATGAGGACCCATCTCAGTTGATCATCCGGCCTGAATGGGATGCCCCTCACGTTCAATGCTTTCCGAGAGTGTTCTGTTCTTGGCCTTGTCTGCTTAGACAAGTGGGTACGGCTCTCGGCTCTCCATGTGATTATATCGTGACTGGAATTACATACACCTATTCCGGGTCCCGACACACGGACTCGAACTGAATTCTGAAAAGAAAGCAAACTAAAGAGAAAAAGGAAATCTTTTTGGGTTTTTTCTAAGGTTTAGCGAAAGGAAAAGAAAAGAGAAATCTTTTTGTTGTTTTTGCAAAATAAAAGTACAAAGAAGAATGGGCAAAAACTTTGAAAAATATCAAAGAAAATAAAATAAAAACGGATAATACAATGGAAAGGTGAGAAGGGCACGTACTCCCATAAGCTTAGGATTTTGGCCTAAGTTGGTAGCAGCTACTGCCCCCAGGAGCCTCCTGCTCCGGGGTAATGGTAAGTCCAGGAGTCGTATGAGCCCTCCGGTGCGTACACCGAAGTCCTCGGGTCCTCCCATGAGGAAGGTCCTGCGCTCCAAGCAGAAGAAGACCCCTCTCCATGCTCGGTGAAGGTTTATCCCTGGAAAGGTGGGAACTCACCATGATCCTCCTCATCGGGTACAACCCCCTCCATGGGGTTATGCGGCTGGTAATGAGCCATGAACTCATCGAACTGAATATCGTTGAAGGACCATCCGTTCCTGCGAGTGTTATCAAACAAAAGTGGTGCAGGTAGACGGATCTCACTAGTAATTGTCTTTTCAAACCTCAAAATATAATCAAGGTTACCAAACTGGGAAGTCATGGTAACAAACTTATGCCTGTTCATAGCAGCAAGATCGAGACTTGCGTATGGAAAGGGAACATCATCAGGATGCGGGGTGCGCTCAAGAGACTCAAGGATGAGTATGGTGTAAACACCACCATATAAGTCGCCTTTGTTACTGTCCGTAACAAGGCTCCGAGCAATTAATGCACCCACATTATAATCGTTCTTATCAGAGAGGGCGTTCGCATAAATGGCGAAATCTGGTGCAGAACCACTGCTTGTGTTGTCACGAGCCAGCACCCCTCTAGCAACAAAATACGCAAAATACCTGAGGTGTGGAAACAGAATGCTGGAAATCTTCGTACGCCGAATGTCAGTCTCCTCCTGGTAACAAAGGGAGTTGAAGAGGGTCCTCAACTAGGAAGGCTGAGAGGTCATCTTTGCTATCTGACCAACGTTCGACACACCTATTATATCACAAAATTGTGCCAAAGACATAGTTATGAGGTCATTATAAAATTTGAACTCGACGGTTCCAGCATCATGGTTATAACGGAAACTGTTAACAAAGCGGGAGGTAAGATCCTTGTATTGTACCACACGGCATAATGCTAGCCGTGTCAAACCTGCATTGGAGCAAAGGCCATAAAATTCCTCCTTAATTCCTGCAGCTGTAAGAAAATCATCGCACAGATACATCATTGCGCATGCTGGATTTGCGTCTTCCAACAACTCCAGGGGCACATGATCTTCATTGTAGCTCACCCTAACTGCTGAGGGCGAAGCTGCAGCTCTAGTGACTCGATCGGAGCGCTTGGGCTTCTTCTTCCCAAGCCACCCCTTTGCTTTTCCTAGCAAACTCATTTCAGGGAGTATTTACTCAAAATCTTGGCTCTAATGGTTGGCTGTAGAGAGAGATCGAAAATCGCCTCCAAGAACATCAAGAACGCAATAAGAAGTGCATAACTCGTGTTTTTGGAGAGAGAGGAAGGAGGAGGAAGAAGACTTACCTGGAGGTGGGACCTGTGGTCCCTAGGCGCCCTGTGGGCGCGGCCAGGGGGTTGGCTGCGCCAGCTGGCCCCCCTGGTCTTCCCCAGGTGCCTCTGGTTCATTCCCGGCATGGAAATTTTTAATATATTTTTTCTGGAATTTTTCTGAAGACTTCACTTTTGAAAAATTTCCGGAGTTCAAAAAGTTGCGAAACTTTCTGAAAACTTGAAGCAGTGATTAGAATTGTGAAGCTTCAAAAACATATAAACTTGGTAGAGCAAGGAGAATAAAAGGTAAGGCAAATGAAAACATAACAAGCTCCACTTTTTACTATATAAAACATGCCCACTAGCAAGGTTGATCAAGTCTTACCAACGAACCGGCGATATATAGAACAAAAAGTCTCACCTCTTATGAAGTGATCATTGCACCTTTACATTAATGGACATTGTCCCCACCATGATGGTTTTGAATTTGTGGTGCACTTGTAGAGGACAATCCCATTCTCCAATCTTCACGGTCTCGATATTCTCTATTGAGTTAAGGCCATGCCTTTTGTCGATCTTCTTTGGAAAATACACCGTGTGTTCTTTATCGTCTACATTGAAGGTGACCTTTCCTTTATTGCAATCGATAGTGGCACATGCGGTGTTAATAAACGGTCTACCAAGAATAATGGACCTGCTCCCATCCTCGGGCATGTCAAGCACAACAAAATCAGTAAGAATTAAACAATTAGCAACTTCAACTGGAACATCCTCACAAATACCTATCGGGACGGCTGTTGATTTGTCAGCCATCTGAATAGAGATATCTGTAGGGATTAGCTTATCTAAACATAACCTTTTGTAAAGAGAAAAAGGCATAACACGCACTCCTGCTCCGGGATCACATAAGGCAGTCTTGACATAATTATTTTTTATAGAGTAAGGAATGGTGGGTATACCTCGATCACCAAGCTTCTCAGGGATCTTGCCACTGAAAGAGTATTTAGCAAGCATAGTAGATATTTGCTCATTAGGAACTTTTCTTTTATTAGTAACAATATCTTTCATGTATTTGGAATAAGGAGGTAACTTGATAGCATCAGTCAAAGGAATTTGCAGAAAAAGTGGTTTCATCCATTCACAAATTTTATTATAATGCTCTTCTTCCTTAGATTTGAGAGACTTACCTGGAAAGGGCATGGGTTTTTGTACCCACGGTTCTCTTTCCTTCCCATGTCTTCTTGCTATGAAGTCTTCTCTTGTGTACTTCTTGCGTTTATCGGGTGTTCTTCTTCTCGCACCTCAGGAGGATCATTCTTCTCCTTATCATTTTCTTCGGGCTCAGCACCGTCTTCAGTTTCAGCATCGGAGGTGAATATCCTGTTGGGATCAACAACAGGTTCTTCACTTGTAATAGGATCATTGGAGTTGTTAGCTTCCTTGTGTTTCTTCTTCTTCTTTTTCTTCTTAGGAGAGCTAACAATCTCGTCTTCCACTTGCACTTGAGAATCTTGCTCGATCCTCTTCGGATGCCCCTCAGGATAGAGTGGGTCATGGGTGTGTGTTCCACCCCTTGTTTTGATGCCATAAGCTTGCATATCCTGTTTGGCATTGTTAGCAAGCAAATCTTTTTGCACATTAGAAATTTATTCAAGCTGAGTTTGAACCATATGGAAATGCTTAACATGACATTTAACATCATTAACTGTTCTTTCAAGAACACCAAGTAAAGTTTTGATAGCAAGAGAATTATCATGTAACTGACTTTGTATCCTCCTATTAAAATCGTCTTGCTTAATAATAAAATTATCAAGCTCATCTAAACATTGGTCGGGAGGCTTACCTTTAGGGTTGTCACTTTCAGTAAAGTCTAATAGAGAGTGTACCTCTACCAAGGGAGGGTGAGTAGTAGGCTCACACAACTTCTCGATGGGAGGTAGATTCTTCACGTCTTCGGCTTTGATGCCCTTCTCCTTAATAGACTTAGTTGCTTCTTGCATATCTTCGGGGCTCAGAACAAGCATGAACCTCTTCTTTGGTGGTGGAGGTGGTTCAGGGATGGACCAATCTTCATGGTTCTTGGCAATCTTGCCCATTAATTCTTCAGCATCGGCCGGCGTTCTTTCCCTGAAAACACAACCAGCACAACTATCCAGATAGGACCTGGATTCATCGGTTAGACCAGCATAAAATATATCAAGCAACTCATTCTTTGGGACTTCATGTCCCGATCTAGCCTTGATTAAGTCACAATACCTCCCCCAAGCTTTAGGGAGGTGCTCATCCTGCAACTGTTTAACGTTATAGATTCTTTGCAAAGCAGCATGTTGCATATGAGCAGGAAAATATTTATCAACGGAAAATTGAACTAAGACTTGAGGACTCTCAATGGAACCATAGGGTAGTGCATCATACCAAGATTTAGCGTCTCCCTTCAAAGAAACAGGAAAAATCTTGGCCACATAGAAGTTTCGTATCTTCTCATCAGTAGTAACTAGGTCACCTAACCCAGCAAGTTTGGTCAGGTATGCTATAGCATCATCATTTTCTCTTCCATAAAAAGGTCAGCCTCGACTGTAGATATAAGTGAAAGATCAACAGAGAAATCATAATCAGGATCAATGATGCATATAGGAGCTGTGGAAAATTTAGGATCAGGAATATTCTTGTTCTTCATGGAGTGATTTTTGAGCAACTCCTTAACAGCTCCAGGGTCAGAGTCGGCACACTCTCTGAGTTCCCTGCAAAAATCATCAACAAGAGTAATATAATCATCATCAAGGATCCTCTCCTTGAGTTCATCTAAATCTGGGTAACCAAAGGTTTTGCAAGTAGGAATATAGGTAACAGGAGTCTCGGTCTCGGATTTCGCTGCAACCTTAGCAGAATGAGTTTCAATATAATGACCAAGAAAATTATCATCATCAAGAGTAGTGGAAGCATCATCAAGGATTCTCTCCTTGAGTTCATCCAGGTCTGGGTAACCAAAGGTTTTGCAAGTAGGAATATAGGTAGCAGGTATATCAGTCTCGGGCTCTGCTGCAGCTTTAGCAGTCTCAGTTTCAATATAGTGACCAAGAAAATTATCATCATCAAGAGTAGTGGAAGCATCATCAAAAGTATCGGGCATAGTAACAGTCTCAGTAGAAGTAGCATGTGGTGGTAGTGGTGAAGCGAACTTACTTATAACGGAAGGTGAATCAAGCGTAGCACTGGTACTCAGAACGGCACCTTTTCTTGTAGTGTATGGTAGGATCGGAACCTTGGGGTCTCCTTTCTTACCCATAGCGGACGAAGTGTGGCAGGCAGGATACTTCAAGTAGACTTGTAAATATTGCTATGGTCCCCGGCATTGGCGCCAGAAAACAGTACTTGATGACCCTCAACTGTAGGGGATCGATTGTAGTGTTCTCGCGGGTAAGTTAACCCAATTTATTGATTCGACACAAGGGGACACAAAGAGTATTTATAAGCTTTGACAGTTGAGTTGCCAATTCAACCGCACCTGAAATATGCTTGCTTGCAACAAACTATTAATAGCAACTATGATATGATAGTGATAATGATAACGGCAAAAGTAAACTAGTAGTAACCAGCAGGATTAAAACACTGTAGGCTAGGGAGATGGATGGTTGGGCTGCATGAATAAGAACTAACATGTAATAAATTCTAAAAAGGGGCAAGGCACACAAAAAAGTAATGATCATCTAGGCAAATATCAAACATTAGGCATGTATCCCGTAGGTACTTGTGCATGCTTGCAATAAGAACTTGCACAACATCTTCTGTCCTACCATCCCGCTATGAACGGGGCCAAAAGGAACTTCTGGAGATTAAGGTGCTCCTGTCAAAGAGCACCGGAACAAAGCAATAAACTCAATGGATACATGGAATCCTCAAATTATGGACCATCCCCTTTGGTGTCCCAAGCTGTCACCTTTGGGATCGCTGGTTCCGGACCATAATAGGTGCATAAAACATAAGTGGTTCAGATCTGAAAACATGGCACTCGGGCCCAAAGTGACAAGCATTAAGAACAACAAGTTGTAGCAAAGATGATAAACACCAAAGTAGATGATAGACAACATGCCCCCAACAATCTGACAAACTATTACATGATCAATCTCATCCAATCCCTACCATCCCCTTTGCCTACAGCAGGGAATTACTCACACATGTGAAGAGAAGTCATGGAGGAAGGATGGAGGGGTGATGGTGATGGCGATGGCGACAATCTCCCCTCTCCGGAGGCCAAATCAGCCTCCAGATTAGCCTTCCCGAGGAAGAACAGAGTGTTGGGAAACGTAGTAGAAAACAAAAAAATTCGGCCTACGAATCAAGAACCCAAGATCATCCATGAAGATTGCATCCAAGGTTTTAGGTCATGGCTCACCAACCGATGTAGCGGAAGTAGAGTTGGTGAAGACCGTCGGTGCAGATCCCCGCAGCTAGGAATTTCAATGACCTCCCAACCGCGAGGATATCGATCCCTCGAACCGTCCCGCGATCTAGTCCCACGGACAAGTCCCACGAATAATCTTCTCGAAGAAGGGTCGAAGGCACGACCCCTCCATTAGTATCCACACATCCCGTAGCAGCAATCCAGCAGCGCTCCGCCGTCCAGAGATGAACGCCACCGAGAAAACTAGAGGGAGAAAACCCTAATGGATTCCGATCTAGAACAGTCTCTAAACCGGGGTCTAATTGTGGAGCAACGGGGTTTAGAGGAGGGAGGGTGGCGCATAGGCCTTGGGGACAAGTTGTGTGTCGCCCCCCACCCCTCCCCCACATTATATAGGTGGCCAAGAGGCCCTTGGGGCGCAATAAGGGGGGTGGGGAGTCCAACTTGGACTCCCAAACCTCCCAAACCTTCCCACCGGAAACCTGCCATATTGGAGAGTTGGACTTCCCACCTGGAGGGGAATTCCTTCCCCTTGGTGCGCCCCCACCCCTTGGCCGGCCAGGGAAGCCTAGGTGGCTTGCCCCCCAAGGCTAGGGGCGTGGGGTAGTGGGTGGTACTGCCCGGAAACTTTCGTAACCTTCCAGAAGCTTCCAGGACCTTCCAAGACCTTCCGGGACCTTCGGGGATCGTTTCGGGACATTTCGGAACCTTCTGGAGCACTTCCAGGACGTTTCGGGACCGTTCTCGGACGTTCCGGAGCCATCTGGATAGTTTCCAAGACCATCCGAGTTACAGTTTAAGCCACCCGATGACCGCGAAGGTTGTCGGGACGCTCAACGATTATCCAGAAACTATTCCGGTTGATCCAGGACTTCCCTAGTACCATTCTCATATCTTCCGGAACCACATGGGACTACTCCAGAGTGATCCGGACATATCCTTAAATACCCAAAACTATTTCTGGTGCCCTTATGAACTATTTCATAAATATCCGGAACTACTTCCGGTACCCGTATGAACTATTCTGCTTTGCTTTCACTAAACCTTCTACCATTCCAGCATTCTAACAGACTACTGCTCGTTAAGTGTGTGACCCAATAGGTTCGGTATAATGCGTACATGACCCAGAACAACTTCCGGACATAGGTCAACAGCCTTTTGTCAATAGCCAATAATCAACAGCGGAGCCATGGACACCCATGTTGACTCCCGCACATACACGAAGAAACTTCGAGTGAACCATTATGTTTATTCATGCACCATTCCCTTTGCTTCGCGATATATGACAAAGTTAGAGGAGAGAAGTTTGGCACCCATGTGTAACAACTTTTGAACACAAGCCACTCGTTATCCTCTTTGCTCGTTTGTCCCTTTTCTCGTTATCGTATTCCGGTATCCCCGTGACTGAATCACAATGCGTCTTGCCAGAATATAATGGATACCGTCATACCGAGTGGGCCCGAAGTGAATATCTTCTTCATCGTGAAGGAGCAAATCCCATTCTTGAACTATCACAGTCACTAGCCACACCATCTGACATACCCAGAACTTATTTTACTGCTTCCCATTTACGGGAGGATTCATCTAAGAACCAAAGCATGTCTTCCTGTGTGAAGCAACTCGATACTCTCATGGTCTAAGGAATTGCGTATATGATAACATTTCATGATATGACTTATAACGTAGTTACGATGTGATCTCTAAGTATATCATTCAATACTGGGGTCGGTTCAACATCATTGTTCTGCTAACAATATGTTCCCATTGCTACTGACATCCTTGTTACAAGAACAATGTCCATGATTAAGAAAACGTAATCATCAGTTAGCACATGAGCTGGTTTTAGAGGCTAAACCAGGAACTCTTGGTGTTTACATTTCCACACATGCAAATGAGTTTTCTTCTGAATCTCATAGTCAGGGTCATTGCAATTATAGCACAGAAATATAAACATTAATTACGAACGTGGAAATATATATAATAACATTTTATTATTGCCTCTAGGGCATATTTCCAACAGTCTCCCACTTACACTAGAGTCAATAATATTATCAGTGCTTGAGCACTTTACACCTATGGCATACGGTGTAATACATGCTTCATTTGTGGTATAGACTTCATCTACGAATCTGACGTTTCAGGCCCGTTTGTATCTTGCATATCTTTGCGTTTTCACGCTATCATAAAATTCACTAATTTTATCAATTTAGCTTTGTATATGTTTGAATCATTTGGCAGGACCTTGGTTCCTCAGAATAAGTCATGAAATCATTCATCAATGTTCCATGAGCTTCAAGCATCTAGGAAACCATGCCATGTTCATAAATGAATTTATGATTCAAAATACCCTCCTTGTTACTTCTTTAAGCAACAATATACTTAGCCTCTATTATAGAATTCGCCACAGTATCGAACTTGACATAGTTCCTCCATACTGTGCCACCCTTACGTGTGAAACACATAATCCCAATTAAAATCAAAAATCGATCGGAGTAAGTATGAAGACTGAATTGGTGTAACTGTTTACATCAAAATTCCGCTGGTGTAACTTGTTACAACGAGCTCTTCATTATCTCCATTTTCCGAGAAACATATCTTATCTATCATAAGTTTAACTTTTCACTGTTTGTCCAATGATCAACATATTGATCACTTTGGTATCTTGCTCATAACCTTTTGGAGCACTGGACATATCTGGTCGTTTTACATATTATGGTGTACATGATTAATCCAAACACACGGGTGAGTGGAATTCAATTCACGTGTTTTTGCTTATCTGTGTTCATCAACACCGATTTCTGCAAACAACTTTTCACCACGACTTCGGCAAGAACATGTTTCTTGGCATTTCATACTAAACTACTTTAGTATCATGTCAATATGTAGTGTTGGCTTTAGCATGATCAGGCACTTACTATCTTCATAGATCACTATGCTCAATACTAATGCTATATCAGCCCAAGTTCTTCAACTGAAAACTATTTCCAATGAAGTCCTTATTCGTGTCAAGAAATTTATATAATTTCCAATCAACAATATGTCATCTACATAAGATTTTAGAAATATCATTCAGCTCCCACTTACTTTCTTGAACATTCAAGCATCTTCGTTATTCCTGATGAAAACTAACTCTTTTTGCAATTTCATCACAACAAAAATTCCAACTCCATTATGCTAGCTTCAGTCCATCAGTGGATATCCAAGGCTTGCATCTATTTTAGCATCTTTTGAATCGACAAAACATTCCGGTCGTATGACGTATACGTCCTTTGTTATATTTCCGTGTAGAACTTTGTTTTGACGTTCATTCTACCATATCCTATAAATGAGATATGTAGTAATTGCTAGTATAACCCGAACTGACTAAAGCATTTCTACGGTCGACACTATTTCGCCGTAGTCAACTTTTGAACTTGCTAGAAAACAATTTTCCAACGAGTTGAGCTTTATGGATAAAAAAAATTCATCCGAATCAATTATAGATCCATATATATATTCTTCATACTTTTAGTCTTTCGGAGGGTCTACCAAGTTCAAAACTTGACTTACTTCCATGCATACTATCTCAGATTATTTGGCATTTAGCCAAATCCCGGAGTCAGGGCCCATCAACGCTTCTTTGTATATCACAGGTTTATCGTTGTCGAACAACAATATCTCGTTTACATAAAAATGTTTGTACGAGTTTTGTCTAACCTGTGTGGTTCAGCTGCGCACTTCTCTGAAGATTCAACAATCTTTGCCAAGTTTCACTTTCCTCCCACTCACTCTTTTGTAAGAAACTATTTTTCTTCAAAACACACCGTTCTTAACAACAAATAGTTTTGTTTTTGTGTAGTGATAGAGGAATACCAAAACTTTTGGCATAACCTTAACAAAGTAGCACTTATCTGATTTGGGGTTTTGAGTATGTCAAACATATGCCTCATATACCCAAATTTTAAGAAAAGACAACATGGTTTTAACAGTCTATACCACATCTAATATGGTGTCATTTCAACAGATTTGATGATGCTCTTTTCAGTGTAAAAGCCGTAGTCACTAACGCATAACTTTAATAAATATAATGGCAAATTGATAAACGTCATATTTGATCTTACCGTGTCATACATGGATTGATTACATCTCTCGAACACTTTACTCATAGTGGTGTTCCAGGAGACGCAAGTTATGACACTTCTTCACAACTCATCAGACGTTCGCTAAACTTGTAACTCAAATATTACTTTCTACAATCTAATTTGCAGAAGCTTTATTTTCTCATTACAATGAATTTCTATTTCACTCTAAAATTCCTTGAACGTTTCAAAGATTTCAGACGTATGTCTCTATTGAACAGATATCCACATATCTACTTCGACTCATGAGTGAAGATAGGGAATCCACTGCACACAACTACACTTATTGGACTACACACATCATCATGTATGATTACCAATGGTTTAGTTGCCCATTCATGTATGACCTATCAACGGTGTTTTAGTCACATTACTTCGAGACAAAGATCGCAAGCGTCAAGTGATTCATAATCATATGACTCGAAAGTCCATCACTTATGGAAATTCTTCATGCATGTTATGTCACTTGTGATAAACGGCAGTGCCACATCTATGTGGTATTTCTGTCAGTCTTGCGACGTTTAGCGTCAGTGTTATGGATGTTTAGTATTATTATCAAGATTCATAACATACAACCTATTCATAATGGAAGTATGGCCTTTACGTTATTCATAGCTTTGAACAACTCTCTTGCAAAAAACATGATTCAAAATGATGTTTTGCAACAAGGCTAAAGTGTAGTAACAATTTACTCATCTCTAAAATGAATTATAAAGATAATCATAGAGTCAACACACGGTATAGTAAACCTTTTACCGTGTTCCCGAGCGTGTCAAAACTCATCATTAGCTAGTCAAAAAAGGCCATAGTATTTCTTGCATCGAGTTGCAACAATATGCAATCGATGTGATATTCCGGTGATCAACAGTTTAATGACAATATACATAATCCACAATTAACTGCTTAATCATGATTCCCAAGAATTACATCTCTTGACCAACAATGAATTCATCTATAACTCCGTATGACTTTCGTTTCTGAGCTGGTTATTCCAGTCTTCTTTCGTTTTTCCTTTATACGTATCATAGTTCTATTTCCAATGTCACTCCTACTCACAAAAGATCACACATGATCAAGGGTGGCGCAGGCCATGGACTTTCCGGCGTGTAAGTCTTACTAACACCCCATGGAACTTCCTTTCCCTTAATCCTCATCATCATATGATCAGTGTTCTTATGGATCCCACACTTATCAGTTTCGTTAGAGCATAATGAACATTTTCACTAATGCTTACAATCAGACATTGTACTATATATCTTATATCCTACATCAATTGTCTTATCACTGGAAACAATTTTTCAGTTCCATGAATATAACATAACTATCCCAAACGTTTCGAAGTTCGGGTTTCATGGTGATTACGACAATACACTTAGTTGTGGTGGAATTCTATCCTTTTGGATTATGGACGTAAGTCACATCATCCATAGCATTAGCGGGAGAGCATCAAAAATTTGCGATAGGACAAGCTCCTTCTCGACACTATTGAGGATAGTCCTCACAATACGGTACCAATCGTAAAGTTTTTACCAGATAATACAGTTAATCAAAATCAATTGGAAAGGTGGTAACGCGAGCCATTATTCTACAACGATAATGCAAATACTAAGACTTTGTTCATAGATCATCACCTTCGCATCGTAGATCATCACCTTGCATCTATCTTGTAACACCCTCAGATGCCTGTAACAGTAATCATCATCACTGTTGACTATCACTGATTGTTAATCACTGTTATCCCCTGTCCTTAATCAAACTTTGCTTCTGCTCTTTCCAAACCATGCTGGTTGGTAATCAAAACACAAAGCCCAATGCATTTTGCTCATCATGAAACCAAACCCTAGTTGAAACTACCTCAAATGGAAATTAAAACAAAAGTGCTCAAATAAAGTTGTTCCAAAAATCATGGAACTATTTTTGTAAATTGCCTAAAATCATTACAATCATGTGGGACCAACTTTGGTAATTTTTGGAGTTGCAGAAAATTGTAAACAATTCAAACAGTAGGTTAAAACCCCTACTTTGGGCATTTAATATCTAAAAGAAATATCCAATGAATTTATTTTGCTGCAAAACTTTTTGTGGCACCTCAGTAATATATAAACCTAATTTACAAACACCAATAATATTTTTCAAAAATGCTAGGGTTAACAAATCAATTTCAGAAAGGAATTTGGATAAGCAGAAGATAGGAAATTGGAAAATCGTTATATCTCGCCTGGGGCGAAGCCCACCTCAGCCCAGCCCAACCCCCCACGGTTGTCTTCTTCCCCAACCACTCCCCCACCTGCTCCCGTTCGGCGCCCGTCGTGGACGCGCCGCTGCCAGCCCGGCCCCGCCCTCCAACTGCTCCCTGTCGCCGCTGTCGCGATAAGGTCGAAGCCCCCGACCCCCTGGACACGCCCCCCACTCCATTCCCCTTCTCCTCTTCTCTCACGCTTCGGGGAAAGTTTTCCCGAGCGCCGCCGTCGCCATTGCCGTGGCCAAGCGCGGCCAACGCGCTCACGCCGCCTCACCGCGCTGTCCAGGAGCCGCGTCGTCGACGTCTTCGTCAAGTCCCGCGAGGAATCGAGCCCTACTCCACCACGTCGAGCTCTACCTCATCGTCTTCGTCTTCGGCTCCGGCGGGATCCGCGACGAATTCCGGCCACCACAAGCCCGCGTCGAGCCCGCTGCCACCTCCGTTGTGCTCCTGGTGAGCTTCCCGTTCGTCGCCAACTGCCCGCTGACGCCCGCTAGGTCTCCGTGCAGAAACCCCCTTTCGCTTTGCTCCGGCCGTCGCCATTGTTGGCGTTACCGTGCTCCCAAGCCGTTCTAGCGCACGCCCTTGGCCCCATCATACTCCTGGGAACCCGTAGGTTCCCTCCCACCCGATAGAGCGCTCGATTTCGCCCCGTGTCGTGATCCGCCATTAGAGCCCGAGACCCCCTCCGCCATTGTTGAGCCCGAGCTCGCTCCGGCCACTTCCAGCCCCCGCCACCGCAACCAAACGCCGCCCCGTCGTCTCCCCGTTCGATTGGGACTAACCACAAAACCCCCCGTGCCCTGTGGCGTCGTCGCCGTCAACCTCGTCGCCGGCGAGCCGCCGGTGCGGTTCCGGTGAGGCTGCCAGGTGGGACCCCGGTGTCAGCCAGTTGCTTAGGGGTTAATCTCACCCCTAATGGGCCACTGACAGTGGACCCCCCCGGCTAATTACCCTGTTAGGTTAACTGAGTAGATTAACAGAAAATAAACCCCCCTTAGGCACTGACTTGTGGGTCCCCTAGCCATTTAGTTTAATTAAACATGTTTAATCAGCTCTGGAGTCTATGACACCTCGGCCCCACCTGTCATTTTGTTTATTAAAAGGTTTATTAAATATCCAGAGACTTACATGTGGGTCCAGAGGCATTTTCTAATTTAATTAAATGTTTTATAAATAACAGGGGCTGACATGTGGGTCCCACATGTCAGCACTGTTCTGGATAATGTTTTGGATAATGTTTAATAAATAATAAAATAAAATCCAGAAAATCATTTAAATTGATTTAAACTTGGAAATTCAATAACTTTTAAACCGTAACTCGGATTCAAAAACTTTATACATAAAAATTGATCAGAAAAATATAACGAATACGAATACGCTATCTGTATGTCTACCACACCCCTCTAACACAACGAACATCGAACATTCCCCCTCCGGACCGTATGTCCGATAAATTGTCCGGTACTGTTAGAGTGCCCGGATGAATTTATTCCGAACACGAAAGTTGTCCGGAATGGTTCAAATAGCACGGACACACCCCCCTTATGTTGTTCCGGTAACCACGACACCTCCGGCTTGATCCTTCCCCTGCGAACACCCTGTCCGGTAAACACCCGGAGCCGGTAGTTCATCCTCAGATGAATTTCCGCTCTGAGCAATGTGCATTGCACTGCGTTAGAACACCGATAACATTTCATCTATCATGTCATGCATATGTTTGTATATTATTGCTGTGTATTTACTGTTTCCTCCCCCCCCTTTAATCTTCGGTAGACCCCGCTGCTGCTGTTGACTACACCGCTGCTGAGTACGACTACGTCGTCGACGACCCTACTACTACCGTCGAGCTTGCAGGCAAGCAGAGCCATTCTCTTCCCCAGATATCGCCTATCTTTCCGTACATTTCTTGCACTAGGCATTGTTACTGCTGCTGCTACGTTTACAATCCTATTCAACTGCATAGCCTGTATTTTTGTCGCCCCTTGATGTGCCTTCCTTTATCCTATGCTGCCTATTATTATTATGCATTATTCAGCAGTGAGCCCTGCGCATTGTTAGCTAGGATTAGATAGAGGGTCGTGATCACTCAGGGGAGTGAACGCGGATACAATATTTATAACTGCACAGGTACGGTACAATGCAGACACCGCCTCAGGCCCTACCTGGGTTATGCCTAGTCACCTCAAGTGTGAGCTATCAAGGAGTAATTCTTTGTACTCCACTCGAGGCTGACTTTGTCTTACCGCCATAGGGTCGTGACAACGATTGTCCTAAAGGTAAGAAGTCGGGCGACCCAACGGTGCCCGCGAGAGGTATTGCGACGGGACGACCGGGAGGGCACGACCAGTGTACCGGTGTGCTTGGCCCCTGGTCGTTGGCCGCGAGAGTTACCAAACCACGAAAGTCGAGCTCCTCCAGGAGCACACGCGAGACAAGGTAAGGAGACGGTTCACCTCGTTGGTAACCGCAGTGACTTGGTGGGGCGACAGGGCAGGCACCGATGTACTGGTGGTCCTGGCTGCTGTCGTTGTCCGCGGGTCGGTTAAGTCGAGGCAACGATAACGGTTGTCACGCAGATTAATTAAAATACTAAATGGTTCAGTGAATGTCTTGAGTTGGCTATATGCCATGTACGCACTACCTACCCGTGGGAACTACGAGTTATGGGCTCCTCTGCTTCTTAGTGTCGTCCGAGGACTCTTCAGACGTCAGCAGTACCGCAGGCTGATTGCCGGGAAGTGGTGTTGTCTTATTTTCCGCGGCAGTGTGATTTGTAATTGCTTTGATTTAACTTCACCGGCCAGCCACGCACCGTGCAGGAGTACGTTTGGGTTGGGGTCCAAGGCCCGGCGTACTTAGGATTTAGACCGGCGGATGACCTCTCTGTTGAGTTTGAAAGATGGGCTATGAAGTGTCGGATAGCCTCGGTGGAGCGTTCCCTAACAAGGTTCCCGCCACCCTGGAGATCCGTGCGTGTAGCGTAACACAAGTGCACCCCTGCAGGGAAGATTGATCTATCGATAGCCGTGTCCACGGTAACAGGACGCTTTATGCTGAAGCTGGATCTTACCACTAGAAACTATTATTAACCGGTATGGTTCCGAGTTCTTTTCCTCGCGGGGATGTCGAGGAGGTGATCTCGAAGGCATTGTTAATTATTACAACTTATTATTATTCAATGTTGCAGCAACTTCTGCTTCATTGTTACTTTACTGCTTTATATCAACTGTTGGCTGATCCCTACCTCATGCTGCAAGACACCGTCGGAAGATGCTAGTCTTCGATAGGCCTAGCTTCTTACCCTTGCTCTGAACTTCTGTCTTCAGTCCACTATATACAGCCTCTTCATTCCGTTGATATCATGCATAATGCTTAGTAGCGGACGTAAGACTCGCGGGTATACTAGATACTCACCTGCTTTATTTCCTTTACTGTTTTGCCTGATCGGCCGCTGCAGCCGACGTTGGAGCCCAGGAGCAGGAGTACCCCGGAGGCGCCTACTACGATGTCGAGTTCCCCGTTGACCAGGAGTAGTACTGTGGATCCCAGGCAGGAGGCCTCGCCTTTTCGTTCTGTATCTCTGATGTGATTTGTGCTAGCCTTCTTAAGGCAAAACTTGACTAACTATGTCTGTACTCAGATATTATGGTTTGTATGACTTATATATTCGGGTCCGCGTGACCCCCTCTATTGTAATATATTTTCTTATCCTTTTGTATTTAGTGTTGTGCTGTGATATTATAATCGTGGCACCCTAATCTCAGTCGTGTACCCTGTGTGTATGATTACTGTACACGGTCTGATTTTGGGGGCGTCACAAGTTGGTATCAGAGCCGACTACCTGTAGGAAGACACCCCACCATTACCTGGTCGAAGTTGAGTCTTGACTTTGAAAAACTATTTTGCTAACTTAATATTTGGCTTACGGGCCCACATCGATGTCACTATGTGTGATATCTATGGCATTAGGATCCTTTTCTCCTTACCTATGTTCTGGGAATCCGCTCTCTTATCCTTGCTGGTAAGTTTTACAAAATCTGACATTAGGATCACGTTCTCTTGATTCCATCCGGCGTTTTTATGGTGCATCCCCCATTGATCGAGTCGTGTTGCAGGAGTCGTACGCCAGATCCCAGACCGCGGATCCCATTCTCATTCTGGGCAGGCCGCGCGTTCTCTGGCATCAACTGCTGTGGCCAACAGTTTTCTTGCGGCGTGATTGACATAGTGGAATCTATGTCGCGTCGTGTAATCCTAACCGCGGTCTGCGCGCCGCCTAGCGAGTCTTTTTCCTTAATTTCTACGACGTTACGCTGCCCGATTTTCGATTGACTCTGTGTGCAAATGTGTATGTCATATGTGACTACTCCTGCATATATCTACGCCTTCTTTTCGTTGGCGTTTGATTCAGGCTTAATTTCGGTATCTCGTTAAATTTTCATCGCTGAAATACCCCTGTTAAATTCTAGCAGGATGGCTGGTCGTGGTCGTGGTCGTGCTGCCAACGACCCACCTCCGCCGCCGGATTACATGGCCGCGATCATGCAGCAGTTCGAGATGAATCGTCAGTTCATGCAGAATATCATGGCTCAGTTCCCCCAGCCGAATCAGAATGGGCACCACCATCAGCATGCCACCGTGACTCTGCATGACTTCACCCGCCTCAACCCCACTATGTTCCGCAACACTGTTCAGCCGCTGGATGCTGATGACTGGCTTCGCGACATCACTCACGAGCTGGAGTCTGCTAATGTCGATCCAGCCGACTATGTGAACTTTGCGTCTTACCATCTGAAAGGCGCCGCTTCTCAGTGGTGGAACACCCACAAGCGTCCACTGCCAGTCGGAGAAGTCATCACTTGGGATGAATTTCAGTCTGCCTTCCGCGCCCGCTATATTCCTCAGGGGATCATGGATCGTAAGGCGGAAGAATTCCGCAACCTCACTCAGGGCGACATGACTGTTGAAGCCTATCAGCGCGAGTTCCTTAACCTCTCTCGCTATGCGGAAGAAGAGATCGCCACTGATGCTCGCAGGCAGCAGAAGTTCCGTCGTGGCCTCAACCCTGAACTCAGGCTCGCTCTTGCCGTTCATGAATTCGCCAACTTCGCCACCATGGTGAACAAGGCTATCACCGTCGAGACTGCCCAGATGGAGCACAAGAACTCTCTGAAGCGTTATCGTGACGTTGGCTCATCTTCGGGCGCAACGCAGAAGCGTCGTATCTGGCTCCCTACCAGTGTGACCCACGCAGCTGTCCCTGCTCCAAGGCCGTCTTATGCTGCACCCCGTCTGCCTCCTCCATCACAGATGCCAAGAGCTCTGCCTGCACCACCCAATGCTACACCCCTTCGTCCTCAGGATGGATTATGCTTCACGTGCCGCCAACCAGGGCATTTTTCCAGGGAGTGCCCCCTGAAACAGAAGCAACTGGTAGTTCACCCCGCTGGCCGTGGAAATGGTCGTGGCAACAACCGGACCCCCTACTATAATACTGGGTCTGCTGCTTATGCCCGTGGACATGCTAACAACGTCAATGTTGAAGAAGCTCAGCAACAACCCGCTACCGTGATGGGTACCCTTCTCGTTAATTCCGTACCTGCTACTGTTTTATTTGATACAGGAGCATCGCATTCATTCATGTCGGAAGCATTCGCATTGTCGCATAACTTCACGCTAGAAAAGATGAACCCACCGATGGTTGTCCGCACCCCAATAGGCCAATGTCAAACCACCAAGATAGTGCCCGGAACCATCATTGAAATTGAAGGGATTGAATTCCTTGTTTCCCCCATCGTTCTAAAGACTTCCACCATAGACCTAATTCTGGGCATGGATTGGTTGAAATTTCACGATGCCGCACTGTATTGTGGCACCAGCTCTGTCCGACTTTTACACCCCTCCGGCGAGATTGTTACCCACACCACCAGAGTAACCCGTAATGCTGAAACACAGATATTTATGATGAATGCTTTGAATGCCGCCCCCCTTGAAGGCATTGAGACCGTTCCAGTCGTTCGCGATTTTCCCGACGTCTTCCCAGAAGAACTGCCGGGAATACCCCCGATCAGAGAAGTTGAATTCGTCATCGACTTGAAGCCAGGCACTGTCCCTATTGCCAAGCGCCCTTACAAGATGCCGCCACATGAACTCCTTGAACTTAAGGAGGAAATCGACAAGGCACTTCAGAAAGGATTCATTCGCCCCAGTTCCTCAGCTTGGGGAGCACCTTCGCTCTTTGTCAAGAAGAGCGATGGGACAAACCGATTGGTCCAAGATTATCGGCCCATTAACCAAGCCACCATCCAGAATAAATACCCACTTCCCCGGATCAACGATCTGTATGATCAACTTGCCGGATCCAAGGTGTTTTCTAAACTCGACTTGAGGTTGGGTTATCACCAAATCCGAGTCCGTGATGAGGACATTCCGAAGACTGCCTTCATTACTCGTTATGGTTCATACGAGTACACTGTCATGTCCTTTGGCTTAACCAATTCTCCAGCCACCTTCTCCAGATTGATGAATTATATTTTCATGGAGTACCTCGACCAGTTCGTCGTGGTTTATCTGGATGATATCTTGATATATTCCAAGAATGAAGAAGAACATGCTGAACATCTTCGTCTTATACTGGAGAAGCTTCGAGAACACAAACTCTACGCTAAGTTTTCTAAGTGTGAATTCTGGCTTCCCGAAGTAACCTACCTTGGACATGTGATTTCCAAGGATGGCATTGCCGTCACCCCAGAACGTATCCAGGCTATTCTTGACTGGACTCCTCCCAAGACCGTCAAGCAAGTCCGCAGTTTCCTCGGACTCGCTAGCTATTGCCGCCGTTTCGTCGAGAATTTTTCCAAGATAGCCAGGCCGCTGACTAATCTGCTTCACAAAGGCGTCAAGTTTGAGTGGACAGATAAATGTCAAGAAAGTTTTCAAGCCCTCAAGGACAAGCTAACTTCTCCCCCGGTGCTCGCTCCCCCTGATACCCAGAAGGACTTCGTGATATATCGCGACGCGTCTCGTCAAGGATTAGGCTGTGTCCTATTGCAAGAGCGCAAAGTGATTGCTTATGGCTCTCGTCAGTTGCGTGCTCACGAAGACAAATATCCAACACACGATCTCGAATTGCCAGCAGTAATTTATGCATTGAAGCTGTGGCAACATTACCTCGTTGGTAATCGTTGCGAGATCTACACCGACCACCAAAGCCTGAAGTACTTGTTTACTCAGCCCGACCTGAATCTCCGCCAACAAAGATGGCTCGAGACAATAGCCGATTTTAACATGGATATTCATTACACCCCTGGCAAGGCTAATGTGATGGCCGATGCCTTGAGCCGCAAAGCTTATTGTTCTGAACTGGAGGTTCAGGTGCAGCAACCCCTTCTGTATGAAGACTTTCAAAAGTTGAACCTCGAGATTGTTCCTCAAGGTTGTGCAAATAACCTGGTCATTGAACCGGATCTCGTCAAATCCGTCAAGTGTATACAGTTCTATGATGATTTCGTACACAAGATTAAGCGCGATATCGCCAAGGGGAGAACCTCACCCTTCACCCTTGATAGTAATGGTGCGGCGTTTTACCAGAACCGATTAGTGGTTACTCACAGCAAGGGCAGGCATGAGAACCTGGATATGACTCCGAAGGTCATGAAAGCGGCTCACGATACCCCATTGTCCATTCATCCTGGAAGCACCAAGATGTACCAAGACATCCGTCAACAATTCTGGTGGCCTAACATGAAGCAAGACATTGCCCGATATGTTTCTGAATGTGACGTTTGTCGTCGCGTCAAGGGGGAACATCAAAAACCCTCTGGAACTCTACAACCACCTGAAATCCCTGTATGGAAGTGGGACAAGGTTCAGATGGACTTCGTCACCGGTTTTCCCCGATCACAGAAAGGTAACGATGCTATCTTTGTCGTCATCGACCGTTTCTCCAAGGTTGCTCACTTTATACCAGTCAAGGAGAAGATCACGGCGGCTCAGTTAGCGGAATTATATATCGCCCAGATCGTGTCGCTCCACGGTATTCCGTTGGAGATTAGTTCAGATCGTCGCAGCCTTTTCACCTCAAGATATTGGCGGAGTTTCCAAGAAGCTCTGGGGACTACTCTGCACCTCAGCACCGCTTATCACCCCCAGTCACAGGGCCAAGTCGAACGCGTCAATCAAGTACTTGAAGATATGCTTCGACCTTGTGTCATCTCCTTCGGCAAGAAATGGGAGGAATCTCTTCCATTTGCTGAATTCTCGTACAACAATAGCTATCACGCTAGTCTGAAGATGGCACCCTATGAAGTTCTCTATGGACGTAAGTGTCGGACCCCTCTGAGTTGGTCAGAAACTGGGGAACGTGCACTCATTGGACCGGATATTATTCAGCAAGCTGAAGACCAAGTTCACGTCATCCGTGAACATTTGAAGGCCGCTCAGTCCCGCCAGAAGAGCAACTATGACCGCAAACACCGTGAAATGGAGTATCAACCTGGTGAATACGCTTACCTTCGTGTCACTCCCATGAGGGGCACTCATCGCTTCGGTATCAAGGGCAAGTTGGCTCCTCGCTACATTGGCCCGTTCCGTATCCTTTCCAGGAGTGGACCCGTGGCATACCGGTTGGAATTGCCGCCGAACCTCTCCCAAGTCCACGATATCTTCCACGTGTCGCAACTCCGTCGCTGCTTCAAGGATCCTATCCGCGAAGTGGAGCATGATATGATCGAGCTGCAACAAGACTTGACTTATCGAGAACATCCGAGCCGCATTCTCGATCAGTCTGAACGCCGAACCCGCAACAAGACCGTCAAGTTCCTCAAGGTTCAGTGGTCGAATCATTCTGAAGACGAAGCCACTTGGGAACGCGAAGTTCGCCTTCGCGATGAATACCCCGATCTTTTCCTCGCTACAACTTAAATTCTCGGGACGAGAATTCTTATAGTGGGGGAGATTTGTAACACCCTCAGATGCCTGTAACAGTAATCATCATCACTGTTGACTATCACTGATTGTTAATCACTGTTATCCCCTGTCCTTAATCAAACTTTGCTTCTGCTCTTTCCAAACCATGCTGGTTGGTAATCAAAACACAAAGCCCAATGCATTTTGCTCATCATGAAACCAAACCCTAGTTGAAACTACCTCAAATGGAAATTAAAACAAAAGTGCTCAAATAAAGTTGTTCCAAAAATCATGGAACTATTTTTGTAAATTGCCTAAAATCATTACAATCATGTGGGACCAACTTTGGTAATTTTTGGAGTTGCAGAAAATTTTAAACAATTCAAACAGTAGGTTAAAACCCTTACTTTGGGCATTTAATATCTAAAAGAAATATCCAATGAATTTATTTTGCTGCAAAACTTTTTGTGGCACCTCAGTAATATATAAACCTAATTTACAAACACCAATAATATTTTTCAAAAATGCTAGGGTTAACAAATCAATTTCAGAAAGGAATTTGGATAAGCAGAAGATAGGAAATTGGAAAATCGTTATATCTCGCCTGGGGCGAAGCCCACCTCAGCCCAGCCCAACCCCCCACGGTTGTCTTCTTCCCCAACCACTCCCCCACCTGCTCCCGTTCGGCGCCCGTCGTGGACGCGCCGCTGCCAACCCGGCCCCGCCCTCCAACTGCTCCCTGTCGCCGCTGTCGCGATAAGGTCGAAGCCCCCGACCCCCTGGACACGCCCCCCACTCCATTCCCCTTCTCCTCTTCTCTCACGCTTCGGGGAAAGTTTTCCCGAGCGCCGCCGTCGCCATTGCCGTGGCCAAGCGCGGCCAACGCGCTCACGCCGCCTCGCCGCGCTGTCCAGGAGCCGCGTCGTCGACGTCTTCGTCAAGTCCCGCGAGGAATCGAGCCCTAGTCCACCACGTCGAGCTCTACCTCATCGTCTTCGTCTTCGGCTCCGGCGGGATCCGCGACGAATTCCGGCCACCACAAGCCCGCGTCGAGCCCGCTGCCACCTCCGTCATGCTCCTGGTGAGCTTCCCGTTCGTCGCCAACTGCCCGCTGACGCCCGCTAGGTCTCCGTGCAGAAACCCCCTTTCGCTTTGCTCCGGCCGTCGCCATTGTTGGCGTTACCGTGCTCCCAAGCCGTTCTAGCGCACGCCCTTGGCCCCATCATACTCCTGGCAACCCGTAGGTTCCCTCCCACCCGATAGAGCGCTCGATTTCGCCCCGTGTCGTGATCCTCCATTAGAGCCCGAGACCCCCTCCGCCATTGTTGAGCCCGAGCTCGCTCCGGCCACTTCCAGCCCCCGCCACCGCAACCAAACGCCGCCCCGTCGTCTCCCCGTTCGATTGGGACTAACCACGAAACCCCCCGTGCCCTGTGGCGTCGTCGCCGTCAACCTCGTCGCCGGCGAGCCGCCGGTGCGGTTCCGGTGAGGCTGCCAGGTGGGACCCCGGTGTCAGCCAGTTGCTTAGGGGTTAATCTCACCCCTAATGGGCCACTGACAGTGGACCCCCCCCGGCTAATTACCCTGTTAGGTTAACTGAGTAGATTAACAGAAAATAAACCCCCCTTAGGCACTGACTTGTGGGTCCCCTAGCCATTTAGTTTAATTAAACATGTTTAATCAGCTCTGGAGTCTATGACACCTCGGCCCCACCTGTCATTTTGTTTATTAAAAGGTTTATTAACAATCCAGAGACTTACATGTGGGTCCAGAGGCATTTTCTAATTTAATTAAATGTTTTATAAATAACAGGGGCTGACATGTGGGTCCCACATGTCAGCACTGTTCTGGATAATGTTGTGGATAATGTTTTGGATAATGTTTAATAAATAATAAAAGAAAATCCAGAAAATCATTTAAATTGATTTAAACTTGGAAATTCAATAACTTTTACACCGTAACTCGGATTCAAAAACTTTATACATAAAAATTGATCAGAAAATTATAACGAATACGAATACGCTATCTGTATGTCTACCACACCCCTCTAACACAACGAACATCGAACATTCCCCCTCCGGACCGTATGTCCGATAAATTGTCCGGTACTGTTAGAGTGCCCGGATGAATTTATTCCGAACACGAAAGTTGTCCGGAATGGTTCAAATAGCACGGATACACCCCCCTTATGTTGTTCCGGTAACCACGACACCTCCGGCTTGATCCTTCCCCTGCGAACACCCTGTCCGGTAAACACCCGAAGCCGGTAGTTCATCCTCAAATGAATTTCCGCTCTGAGCAATGTGCATTGCACTGCGTTAGAACACCGATAACATTTCATCTATCATGTCATGCATATGTTTGTATATTATTGCTGTGTATTTACTGTTTCCTCCCCCCCCCTTTAATCTTCGGTAGACCCCGCTGCTGCTGTCGACTACACCGCTGCTGAGTACGACTACGTCGTCGACGACCCTACTACTACCGTCGAGCTTGCAGGCAAGCAGAGCCATTCTCTTCCCCAGATATCGCCTATCTTTCCGTACATTTCTTGCACTACGCATTGTTACTGCTGCTGCTACGTTTACAATCCTATTCAACTGCATAGCCTGTATTTTTGTCGGCCCTTGATGTGCCTTCCTTTATCCTATGCTGCCTATTATTATTATGCATTATTCAGCAGTGAGCCCTGCGCATTGTTAGCTAGGATTAGATAGAGGTCCGTGATCACTCAGGGGAGTGAACACGGATACAATATTTATAACTGCACAGGTACGGTACAATGCAGACACCGCCTCAGGCCCTACCTGGGTTATGCCTAGTCACCTCAAGTGTGAGCTATCAAGGAGTAATTCTTTGTACTCCACTCGAGGCTGACTTTGTCTTACCGCCATAGGGTCGTGACAACGGTTGTCCTAAAGGTAAGAAGTCGGGCGACCCAACGGTGCCCGCGAGAGGTATTGCGACGGGACGACCGGGAGGGCACGACCAGTGTACCGGTGTGCTTGGCCCCTGGTCGTTGGCCGCGAGAGTTACCAAACCACGAAAGTCGAGCTCCTCCAGGAGCACACGCGAGACAAGGTCAGGAGACGGTTCACCTCGTTGGTAACCGCAGTGACTTGGTGAGGCGACAGGGCAGGCACCGATGTACTGGTGGTCCTGGCTGCTGTCGTTGTCCGCGGGTCGGTTAAGTCGAGGCAACGATAACGGTTGTCACGCAGATTAATTAAAATACTAAATGGTTCAGTGAATGTCTTGAGTTGGCTATATGCCATGTACGCACTACCTACCCGTGGGAACTACGAGTTATGGGCTCCTCTGCTTCTTAGTGTCGTCCGAGGACTCTTCAGACGTCAGCAGTACCGCGGGCTGATTGCCGGGAAGTGGTGTTGTCTTATTTGCCGCGGCAGTGTGATTTGTAATTGCTTTGATTTAACTTCACCGGCCAGCCACGCACCGTGCAGGAGTACGTTTGGGTTGGGGTCCAAGGCCCGGCGTACTTAGGATTTAGACCGGCGGATGACCTCTCTGTTGAGTTTGAAAGATGGGCTATGAAGTGTCGGATAGCCTCGGTGGAGCGTTCCCTAACAAGGTTCCCGCCACCCTGGAGATCCGTGCGTGTAGCGTAACACAAGTGCACCCCTGCAGGGAAGATTGATCTATCGATAGCCGTGTCCACGGTAACAGGACGCTTTATGCTGAAGCTGGATCTTACCACTAGAAACTATTATTAACCGGTATGGTTCCGAGTTCTTTTCCTCGCGGGGATGTAGAGGAGGTGATCTCGGAGGCATTGTTAATTATTACAACTTATTATTATTCAATGTTGCAGCAACTTCTGCTTCATTGTTACTTTACTGCTTTATATCAACTGTTGGCTGATCCCTACCTCATGCTGCAAGACACCGTCGGAAGATGCTAGTCTTCGATAGGCCTAGCTTCTTACCCTTGCTCTGAACTTCTGTCTTCAGTCCACTATATACAGCCTCTTCATTCCGTTGATATCATGCATAATGCTTAGTAGCGGACGTAAGACTCGCGGGTATACTAGATACTCACCTGCTTTATTTCCTTTACTGTTTTGCCTGATCGGCCGCTGCAGCCGACGTTGGAGCCCAGGAGCAGGAGTACCCCGGAGGCGCCTACTACGATGTCGAGTTCCCCGTTGACCAGGAGTAGTACTGTGGATCCCAGGCAGGAGGCCTCGCCTTTTCGTTCTGTATCTCTGATGTGATTTGTGCTAGCCTTCTTAAGGCAAAACTTGACTAACTATGTCTGTACTCAGATATTATGGTTTGTATGACTTATATATTCGGGTCCGCGTGACCCCCTCTATTGTAATATATTTGCTTATCCTTTTGTATTTAGTGTTGTGCTGTGATATTATAATCGTGGCACCCTAATCTCAGTCGTGTACCCTGTGTGTATGATTACTGTACACGGTCTGATTTTGGGGGCGTCACATATCTATTGCTTTGCCTCGAGCTAATAAACAGTTCTGGCACGCGGGCCATAATTAAGTGACAATCATATGACTCCAGTCATCATGCCGTACCACGACACGCAAGTCGCGAATAAATATTACATCATATAGCATCTCATACAAACACATTGCAAATCTTGAAGGCTATACCACATCACATGCATACTCTGCAAAAACAAGTTAGATCGCTATCTACACGGGTTGTTGCAAATTTTATCGTGGTTGATTAGCAGGTTACATGCAAACGTTGTTCCCTAAACAAATCAAACACGATACTTCAATGTTGCTAGTTTAACGTTCGGGGTGCGTGTAGCAACTAATGCCACAAGCCAAACTTCGTTCAACGCGTGACCCCCGTGTGGATTTGAGTTCATAAAATCCACAAGCCCCTCCATGTTAAATCTTCTATTGAGAGATTAAGATGAGATCCAAGGAGTTTGATGTAGACCATGATCAAGGCAACCAGCATACTGAAAGCAGCATAGAGGGATCGATGGAAAACTCAATCCTTGTAGCAAAACCTCACCTTGCCATCAAGCATAGAAAAATCACATGACAGGGAAGCAACAAGAAAATCAATGCCTCATATCAACATATGATCTACCTAAACATGCATCTAATCAAGGATCGCTCTGATACCACTGTTGGGAAACGTAGTAGAAAACAAAAAAATTCGGCCTACGAATCAAGAACCCAAGATCATCCATGAAGATTGCATCCAAGGTTTTAGGTCATGGCTCACCAACCGATGTAGCGGAAGTAGAGTTGGTGAAGACCGTCGGTGCAGATCCCCGCAGCTAGGAATTTCAATGACCTCCCAACCGCGAGGATATCGATCCCTCGAACCGTCCCGCGATCTAGTCCCACGGACAAGTCCCACGAATAATCTCCTCGAAGAAGGGTCGAAGGAACGACCCCTCCATTAGTATCCACACATCCCGTAGCAGCAATCCAGCAGCGCTCCGCCGTCCAGAGATGAACGCCACCGAGACAACTAGAGGGAGAAAACCCTAACGGATTCCGATCTAGAACAGCGTCTAAACCGGGGTCTAATTGTGGAGCAACGGGGTTTAGAGGAGGGAGGGTGGCGCATAGGCCTTGGGGACAAGTTGTGTGTCGCCCCCCACCCCTCCCCCACATTATATAGGTGGCCAAGAGGCCCTTGGGCGCAATAAGGGGGGTGGGGAGTCCAACTTGGACTCCCAAACCTCCCAAACCTTCCCACCGGAAACCTGCCATATTGGAGAGTTGGACTTCCCACCTGGAGGGGAATTCCTTCCCCTTGGTGCGCCCCCACCCCTTGGCCGGCCAGGGCAGCCTAGGTGGCTTTCCCCCCAAGGCTAGGGGCGTGGGGTAGTGGGTGGTACTGCCCGGAAACTTCCGGAACCTTCCAGAAGCTTCCAGGACCTTCCAAGACCTTCCGGGACCTTCGGGGATCGTTTCGGGACATTCCGGAACCTTCTGGAGCACTTCCAGGACCTTCCGGGACCGTTCTCGGACGTTCCGGAGCCATCCGGATAGTTTCCAAGACCATCCGATTTATAGTTTAAGCCACCCGATGACCGCGAAGGTTGTCGGGACGCCCAGCGATTATCCAGAAACTATTCCGGTTGATCCAGGACTTCCCCAGTACCATTCTCATATCTTCCGGAACCACCTGGGACTACTCCAGAGTGATCCGGACATATCCTTAAATACCCAAAACTATTTCTGGTGCCCTAATGAACTATTTCATAAATATCCGAAACTACTTCCGGTACCCGTATGAACTATTCTGCTTTGCTTTCACTAAACCTTCTACCATTCCAGCATTCTAACAGACTACTGCTCGTTAAGTGTGTGACCCAATAGGTTTGGTATAATGCGGACATGACTCAGAACAACTTCCGGACATAGGTCAACAACCTTTTGTCAATAGCCAATAATCAACAGCGGAGCCATGGACACCCATGTTGACTCCCGCACATACACGAAGAAACTTCGAGTGAACCATTATGTTTATTCATGTACCATTCCCTTTGCTTCGCGATATATGACAAAGTTAGAGGAGAGAAGTTTGGTACCCATGTGTAACAACTTTTGAACACAAGCCACTCGTTATCCTCTTTGCTCGTTTGTCCCTTTTCTCGTTATCGTATTCCGGTATCCCCGTGACTGAATCACAATGCGTTTGGCTGGACTATAATGGATACCGTCATACCGAGTGGGCCCGAAGTGAATATCTTCTTCATCGTGAAGGAGCAAATCCCATTCTTGAACTATCACAGTCACTAGCCACACCATCTGACATACCCAGAACTTATTTTACTACTTCCCATTTACGAGAGGATTCATCTAAGAACCAAAGCATGTCTTCCAGTGTGAAGCAACTCGATACTCTCATGGTCTAAGGAATTACGTATATGATAACATTTCATGATATGACTTATAACGTAGTTACGATGTGATCTCTGAGTATATCATTCAATACTGGGGTCGGTTCAACATCATTGTTCTGCTAACAATATGTTCCCATTTCTACTGACATCCTTGTTACAAGAACAATGTCCATGATTAAGAAAACGTAATCATCAGTTAGCACATGAGCTGGTTTTAGAGGCTAAACCAGGAACTCTTGGTGTTTACATTTCCACACATGCAAATGAGTTTTCTTCTGAATCTCATAGTCAGCGTCATTGCAATTATAGCACAGAAATATAAACATTAATTACGAACGTGGAAATATATATAATAACATTTTATTATTGCCTCTAGGGCATATTTCCAACACAGAGGTTGGCGGCGGCTCCGCGACGGGTTCTGGAAAAAAGACTTTTGTTTCGGAGTTTCCCCGTCACGGGAATAAAAAGGAGACGAAGTAGGGCACCAGGGGAGGGGGCAGTCGCCCAGGCGGCCAAAGGGCGCGACCCCACCCCTGGAGGTGCCCACAGGGCGCCTGGGCCCCCCTGGCTGCCCTCTGGACCCCCCTTCTGGCTTCGGGCTCCTTCGGGTGCATGGATTTTCTAGTATTTTTCTAGGAATTTTCTGTGATGACCAAAAATCCATTTTCCTGCGCACAATAAAACCATACAGGCAGCTCTGCTGAAAACAGCGTCAGTCCGGGTTAGTTTAGCTCAAATCATGCAAGAATGAGGGCAAAACAATAGCAAAAGTGTTTGCACAAGTAGATACGTTTGAGACGTATCAATGAGTGGACTGATGCACACACCAACTGAACCAGTCTTCCGAGTTGCACCATCGGGCGCGGCACTATTCACTTTTGAGTTAACTGCAATTCGGCTTGTATCCGCTTCCAAATTGGCTGCAACTCAGATATGATAAGAAGAAAAGGGGCCAGGCCGCCCTCTTTTCCTTTCCGCACCAAGCCTTCTTGTAAAATCGGGTGTATAGCTCAGTTGGTAGAGCATTGGGCTTTTAACCTGTTGCCAATTTACAAGTCGTGAGCATCTTTCCCCGATCCTCCATCTGCTTTCCCTTTGTCGAGTGCTTGTGCACACTTGCGCACCCAAGTGAGCCTAGGGCCAGCATTGTCTCGGCCATCCACCTTGTGCACCGGTGACCAATCCCTCTGACTCATATCTTCATTGGACCGAGTCCTTTTCCCATGTTGTTCTTGATATATAGGACTCGGATGATTCCATCCTTGTTGAAAGTAACTCGGTGGAGCCAAAGGAAGGGTGCTCAAGGGTTAAAACCCCATGGAGGAAAGTGCGGAGGCATAGGAGGTGGGCATGCCCAATAAGTCGGTTGCATTGGAAAACCTGGTTGTTGCTCATATGGATTCCTTCCCCAATGATCATTATTAGGCCTAGGAGGAGATCTTGGACGTTTAAATCCTCCAAGACGATTGAACGCATTGTTGGTTCTATGTGAACTGTATTTTTCCAACAACATGCTAACCGTCGGCTTTGTTCTTGGAGCTTGCCTTTTCTTGCCATTGACCTTCCATACTCCCACCTCTGGATCTTTGACTTGATCATTCTTGGTGCAGCATTGTCCTCAACTACATTCTTCTCCTTCGCCGACTCGGCTGGATCTGACCGAATTAGCATTTTCTTGTTTTGAAACTCGATCATGTTGACAAGAAAAGGATCACTATCGAGCTTCATTCTGGAGTCTTCTGTAAATGGCAATCGTCCTTCACTAATGGCCGATTGTACCTGTCGACGAAACACATTACAATCATTAGTAGTATGAGAAAAAGAATTATGCCACTTGCAATATGCTTTTCTACCCAATTCTTCAGGCGATGGAATTACATGTCCTGCCGTCAACCTAATATGTTTTCCCTGCAATAACATGTCAAAAATCCTATGAAATTTGCTAATATCAAAGGTATACTTGACCTCACCTTTCCTAGCAGGTGTAGGCTTCAAGTCAGGACACACAAAAGGTTTTGACTTTGGCGCTTGGATCCACTCAGCCACACATATTTCCATGTCATCATCACTAGCCGAGTCACTATCATATTCTACAATGTTAATCGTAGGAGTAACTTTGTCTTCCCCCTGTTATCCCTAAACCGAGTAGCTTGCTTAATATCTCTAACTCAGTTTTCTTGTGCCAAAGCTTTTTGCAACACTTGATTAACATCTAGAAACTCTTGCCCATCTAACTTATCCTTGATGTGAGCGAGTAAACCAGAAAAGGCAAGATCAGCCAAGTCCTTTTTGGCTATAGTTAAACTAAAGCATCGGTTTTTTTGTCTCTAAATCTTCTAACATAGTCATGAACCGATTCATTATACTTCTGTCTAACCATAATCAAGTCGGAAAGCCGAAGCTCAGTTTCACCACTATAAAAATACTCATGAAATTTCTGCTCCAATTGTACCCATGTTGTAATAGAGTTAGGAGTAAGTGATAAAAACCAAGTAAATGCAACACCGGACAATGATATGAGAAACATTTTAACTCTATAAATATCCGATGTGCCAAATTCACTAGTTTGCATTAAAAATTGCCCTACATGTTCTAAAGTTGATCTACCATCTGTTGGGAATGTGCCCTAGAGGCAAATAAAATATGTTTTATCGAGCATATTCCATTAGTTCATAATACATTTGATACTATGCTAGAACTGTATTAAGAGGAAACATTAATACAGGTGTGGCATACAAACAACCAGGTCCCTAGTTAACCCTATTATACTAGTCCATTGGGCGATTGATGATCAAGGTTTCCTGATCATGAGACAATGGCGTCTGTTGACAATGGAGTCGTATCATTGGATAATGATATGATGGACATACACCCACCAGAAGTGTTGCGATGTGATCAAGTCACATAGTTCGACATTGCGATAACTATAACGTAGTGACCAGATCCTTTGACCGTAATGATCATACGTAATTGTCATCTATGAGGAGACTTTGATTTGTATCCCACCGCCTGACTGAAATATGCTGGCCATAACGGTGCACTTTGGGTATTCCGAAATAGATGGTTGATGAGTATGCAAATAGATCAAAGCGGGATTTGTCAATCCGTGTGACGGATAGGTACTCTGGGCCCACTCGGTGATATTGCATCATAAAGTTTGCAAACATGTGACTAGGTCACGGAGTTGTAATATCACGGGAACGAGTAAACTTGTTTGTTGAGAACGAGGACGAACTAGGCATAGTGGATACCGATGATCAAACCTCGGACAAGCAAAGTACCACGGGACAAAGGGAATAGGCACACGGTTAACGGATCCAACAGCGATTGAAGTTCATTCGATGGAAGCGCAGGGGCTATCAAGGATTGTAACCAGGTCCAATTGATTAGTCATTGATCAATGAGAATTGTCTCGATCATGTCTGCTGTTTCCCGGACCGTAGGGTGTTACACTTAAGGGTACTCGACGCAGTAAGGATTGATTCGGGATCACCGGAGAAATTGGAGAGAACACAGGAATTGTTCCGGTGATGACCGGAATTGTTCCGATGAAGGCCGGAAGTTGTTTCGGGTATTTTGAAAGGTTCAAAATATATTTAATAATGTTTAATATATTTTTTATTATTTAATTATCTGAATTAAATATTAAAATGTATTTAAATATAATTAAAAATGAATTAAAAGGCATATGGGCCTCATAGGGCCCATTAGGGGGAGAGGGAGTCTTCCCCCATGGGCCATGGCGCCATGAGGGGGCCCACCCCCCTTATTTGGTGCGCCACCCCCCTCCCTTGGGATTAGTCCCACATGGGAAGTTGAGGGGAGGTGGCACCCCTCCTTGACCTATATAAGGAGGGGTAGGGGTGCCCTTTTAATCATGAATTTTTTGAGAAAAGTTTCTCTTCTCTCTCCCTTCTTTCTCCTTCCTTTGAGTGGACTCCCCTTGTTTGGAGGCTGCTCTGGGTTGGGGATTTCTCCACTATACGCACGCCGTCGTGCTGCTGGAATCGGGATCCGAATCCATCTTCTTTCCGCTGCTCTACTGGTTCGGAGCCCAGAGGGACGTCGGGTATACTGTATGTGTATAATCCCGCGAGGCACTACACTTGTGGTGCTACTTCATCGTCGTGGTCGTATCGCGAGGTCTTCATCAGCAACGTTCCGACGGGGACGTAATCCCGTCATCGGTCCGCAAGGATCGGGTGGCTACAGGAGTCATCGTGGATCTGCGCGGCATCGGGGATTGCCGGTACGACTACACCAACCACGTTCATGCGGGAACGTTTCCCGCTTAACGGACTACATACTGGTATGTGATCTATTTCTGTCCGTTACTTGCATCAGCATAGCATAGGTCTTGGGATTGGGTATCGTAGGTCAAGGAAAAATTTGTGTTTTCTGCCGCGAACCCCAACAGTGGTATCAGAGCAAGGCTATGCGTAGATGTATTGTACGGATAGAACACATCTAGTATGTGGGCATAAATTCTCAATTGTTACCCTCTCACGTGTACTCATTTAGCATTGCGGCAATGTTTGATGAAGCGGCCCCCGACCGACCTTACGCGTTTGCGCGAGACTGGTTCCACGCTTGACATATGGCTTGTACCATATAAAGTGGCTGGGGGGGTGTCTGTCTCTCTGCATTAGCGATGCGAAGATGTTTGCAACGGAGGGCCCCGACAGGGGTGTAATAGAGACAATTGCGGGATTGGTGTTGTGGCTTGTTTTCGCAGGATAGAAAGCAGTTCTTTTCTCGAAACCCCTAGCAGCCACGTAAAACTTGCAAAAGATAAAGTAGAAAGGCGTTTTCAACTTTAATTTGCATGTCGGGGGGAATCATAGCTTGTATGATTTATGTTGCATCCTGTTTTGCTAATATGTTAGATATACGACGGTAGCATAATAGGATGATCCCTCACTAATCCAACAAAGTGTCCTTCCCTAGTGAAGCACCATCTGGAAAGTTCTTCATTATGGAGGCATCACATGTCACACGGGTGTCAAACATTTTTACGTTCACAAGAGATGGGTGGAGCAAGCCTAGCATGTCCAGAAACATGGCCTTGCATACGCAGCATATACTCACTAAGGTTATTGTGGCGAGCCTGGCATGTGCAGACATGGCCTCGGGACACAAGAGACCGAAAGGTCGAGCATGAGTCACATAGATGATGTGATTGGCATGATGGCCTACCTTGAACAACATACTGATGGTCGTGTCACACGGGGGAGGTATGTTCTTCAAGGATCGTGTAATCACTTAGAACAAACTATGAGGGATGTTTGTCTGAGTGGGAGTTCCAGAATTGTTTTTGAAACTTGAACTCCATATTATGAACTTAATCTTCATGTCTTTGCAAATATCATTGTAGATAACGACATACCAATGTTTAGAACTATGGCTCTTTTAGTATGATAGAACTTAAGGTAAATGGGTCTTACTTCATTGATGTGTACCAACACCATTAGAGACATACTCGTTAGTAATGACTTGTTAAACATAATACGAAGAACTGCTAGGAGATACACCTGATAACTCCGTATTCAAGGAAGATGATGATGAGTATCGTACTCACCGTCACTTATGAATGATTGTCCAATACACCATACTTCATTCTATGAGTATGAATTGTGAATGCATGTTAACCAACACGTATGACGTGCTAGGTGAACTTGAAAGCACTTGGTCACAAATCAGAGAAATGGAATATGAGTATATGGACGGGGTTTTCTTTCAACTATGGTGGAAGGAACAACCTGCTGAGAAAGTCACTTGGAAAATGTATAAGATACATGGAACACCTTGTGTATAACTTGGACTACTGAATGACTGGTTACTTTGCGATAACTAGGGAGTTACATCCGCTTCCTCCTAGTTACAAAGACCATGTCTGGACTATGTCATGAAGGAGAATCGTTCACCTGTCATGAGGTCATGGTTAAAGTTAAGAACTTTAAGAGTAGAACCAATGTAGGAATGGTCATTGACGGAGAAGGTATATTTGATATACGAGTTATAAATGTCTTTCCCACGAAACACTAATTGCGGTTGATTAAGTATTCGATGCTTGAACTTACTGCTTGAGAGTGGCTTGGAAGGGATGAGGTGACAATGTGTGCTGACGGCAATCAAGATAGTTGATGGTCGACAACACTCTCCCTCTACATCTATCAATTGATTAATATATGAATAAATTTTATGATCGTTTGAATGAGGACTTTTATTACTGTGTCTTGCATCTCGCGAAGACAATTATTCATATTAGTGAGAAACAAGTCAGTTGTTCTCCTTTTATGAATGATATCTATTATGGTCACATTACGATTATGAGTGAGTTATTCTTATATTGATGATAGTTGTTTGATCATTTATAAGAAATATTGTAATGCCAAGAAATATCCAGGCTTAATAATGACATTACAGTTTAAGTCATGAATGGTATGATGATGTCTTAAGATACTTGATCTCTTGACACATACAAACCATGCCTATTAGGTGAGATGACTAAAACCTCGCATTCTGGTAAAACGGAATGTGTACTGATTGTTGAGTATCATACATTGTGATGTATCGTATGTCAGCATGTAGTGAATTTCATTATTTCGTGAACTTCGTATGTGGACTTAGATGAATATTTGTATTCACTAATGAAACATGAGTCTGAAATAATTTGATATGATCAAAAGGGATTTCAGAGTAAAGATGGATATTAAATTAACAAGAAAGACAAGTCTCTACGATTTGATCAAAGTGACAAATGTTTTGAGTTAGTCTTGGGCATAAAGACTTGTGTGAAAGTTGTTCCACAAATTGCAATGTCTTGAGACACTTCAATATGATTGACGTGCCTGAACATTGTGATCATATTCTATGAAAAAGTGTATGGTCTAAGTTATCTCTTACCAAGTTACGTTATTATTGTTTAGAGTTATTAATTTAATATGCGAACACTCACTTCAGCATAGGGAACCATCTGAGTTCGTGGAAACCAACACTATATATGTCATGGTGTGTTGTGGTTTCTAGGAAGCTTGATTTATGTAAGATAAATTATCTTTGTAGTGTATCCTTAGACAACTATGGATGCATCTTCCACAACTAGAACCAAAAGGAGCAAAACTTGTATTGCTATGTTTGGTGTTTGTCAAGAATTGTTCTTGATAAATGTGGTAATGGAAGAAAAGTGAAAGTTCAACCAAGGTAATTGACCTTGCCTCCAAATGTCAGAGTAGTGCAACGGAATATGTTCCGGAAGCAAGGCTCTACAATAAGAGGAGAAACTAATGATAAAGATCATGATGTTTTGAAGGGAGCTTTTACTAAGAAAGGTAGGATTCAAGAATATATATATTTGCCCTTGGTGCAAAATGATATTCATGATTCACCTGTCATGTTAATGGAACAAGACATTCCTACGAACTACAAAGAAGCGATGGTGGACCTAAGTACGAGATATGACTATGAGTCATGAAATCCTATGTTGAGTTACATTTAAGATTGCTTGAATCTTATCAAGTAAGGAGGTCACTTGATATTCACAATAACTTCAGAGTTATAAGGAATAAATGTCAACATCAAAGGGACGTCAAGATTGGTTTGTCACAAAGATTGTTTCTGACAAATTCAATGGGTTGACTACAATATGTAGCAATGCTTGAGTCAAAGGGATATTCACTACGATTGATCCAGAATTGTTATCAATACCGTGACTTCCTCAAATCCTGTATTTGAAGAAGTGTTGTAATTGGTACAACAAGAAGGTTTTGGAAAAACATATGGATACTAGTTTCTCATAAACTGAATTCTCGATTTGATGAATGATCAAAGGATTTTGGACTTAGCCAAAATATCGAGGAAACATGCATTTGCATGAAACTGAGTGGGAGCTGAATAGTTTCCTGAAACTTGATATATGTAGACGACATATTTTGAGTGGGAGCTATGGGAGTATTATCCTAGCCTTATATGTAAATGACATATTTGAGTAGGAGCCATGTGGTTAGTATCCTGAACTTAATATGTGTCTGACATATCTAAAGTGGGAGCCATGTGGATGTTATCCTTGTCTTATATGTGGCTGACATATTTGAGTGGGAGCAATATGAGTGTTATCCTATAACTTAATATGTGCATGACATATTTGAGTGGGAGCATGATAACATTCTCATATATGGATAACATATTATGAATGGTGCAGTTTGTGTTAATGATTATTTGAATCGTTCATAAATGAAGATGAATAAGTATTAAGCATTGAAAATCTATTAAGATAGATATGTGTTTAATAACATTGAGTCGTAATACTTTCCTGGATAAGATTCTGAAGGAGTTCAGAATGGGACAAGTCAAGAAGTGGTCCTTACTTGTATATCCAAGAGAAGTGTTGAGTTAATCTCAGTACAAGAACAATGGTTAATGGTTAATGAAAGAAATGGATGTGCTGGATCCTCTATGCCTTTGTCATAGGTTCTTTCATATAAAACCAGAGTTATGTACTCGACGTAATGTGACCCAAGTTCTTAGTAGTAAGAACATGTTGTGATATGATTTATGAGTAAATCATTGAACAAAGAGTTAAGTTTATCCTTCAGTGTCTGGAGAGAACTGAGGATACATCTCAAATTTGTAAAGGATAGTGGACTTGACCATAAATGTTATGCTGGTTCAAGTTTGACACTAACCTAGAAAATTGAGATATCATACTAATGAAAGCCTAAGTTGAAAGAAACATGGTTAGACATCAAAGCTGCATACAATGCACTAAGGATTGAATCTACATTGATGTGGCTGCTTTAGAAGTAGCAGGAGTTATATTATGGCTTAAGAAGTTCGACTTCTGATTGAGTGAGTTTCAAGTGTGCATGACTATGGGAAAGTCCGCGTGACCCACCGGATGTCATTGCTGTGACACAGCAAACGAAGTCTCATTTCACCGCCAAATATATATACCTCATCATTATAGTGGATAATGAAGGAATGTCAAATTAGGTGACATTATGATTTGCAAAAGGACATACGGTTCTGAATGGTACCCAGACCGTTGATACAACCTCTTCCACGGGCAAGCATGATCAATAAGGAGTTATGATCCAGAGAAAATGCAACTAGTTTATTTGTACTCTAGTGCAAGTGGGAGACTGTTGGGAATGTGCCCTAGAGGCAAATAAAATATGTTTTATCAAGCATATTCCATTAGTTCATAATACGTTTGATACTATGCTAGAACTGTATTAAGCGGAAACATTAATACAGGTGTGGTATACAAACAACCAGGTCCCTAGTTAACCCTAGTATACTAGTCCATTGGGCGATTGATGATCAAGGTTTCCTGATCATGAGACAATGGCGTCTGTTGACAATGGAGTCGTATCATTGGATAATGATATGATGGACATACACCCACCAGAAGTGTTGCGATGTGATCAAGTCACATAGTTCGACATTGCGATAACTATAACGTAGTGACCAGATCCTTTGACCGTAATGATCATACGTAATTGTCATCTATGAGGAGACTTTGATTTGTATCCCACCGCCTGACTGAAATATGCTGGCCATAACGGTGCACTTTGGGTATTCCGAAATAGATGGTTGATGAGTATGCAAATAGATCAAAGCGGGATTTGTCAATCCGTGTGGCGGATAGGTACTCTGGGCCCACTCGGTGATATTGCATCATAAAGTTTGCAAACATGTGACTAGGTCATGGAGTTGTAATATCACGGGAACGAGTAAACTTGTTTGTTGAGAACGAGGACGAACTAGGTATAGTGGATACCGATGATCAAACCTCGGACAAGCAAAGTACCACGGGACAAAGGGAACAGGCACACGGTTAACGGATCCAACAGCGATTGAAGTTCATTCGATGGAAGCGCAGGGGCTATCAAGGATTGTAACCAGGTCCAATTGATTAGTCATTGATCAATGAGAATTGTCTCGATCATGTCTGCTGTTTCCCGGACCGAAGGGTGTTACACTTAAGGGTACTCGACGCAGTAAGGATTGATTCGGGATCACCGGAGAAATTGGAGAGAACACCGGAATTGTTCCGATGATGACCGAAATTGTTCCGATGAAGGCCGGAAGTTGTTCCGGGTATTTTGAAAGGTTCAAAATATATTTAATAATGTTTAATATATGTTTTATTATTTAATTATCTGAATTAAATATTAAAATGTATTTAAATATAATTAAAAATGAATTAAAAGGCATATGGGCCTCATAGGGCCCATTAGGGGGAGAGGGAGTCTTCCCCCATGGGCCATGGCGCCATGAGGGGGCCCACCCCCCTTATTTGGTGCGCCACCCCCCTCCCTTGGGATTAGTCCCACATGGGAAGTTGAGGGGAGGTGGCACCCCTCCTTGACCTATATAAGGAGGGGTAGGGGTGCCCTTTTAATCATGAATTTTTTGAGAAAAGTTTCTCTTCTCTCTCCCTTCTTTCTCCTTCCTTTGAGTGGACTCCCCTTGTTTGGAGGCTGCTCTGGGTTGGGGATTTCTCCACTATACGCACGCCGTCGTGCTGCTGGAATCGGGATCCGAATCCATCTTCTTTCCGCTGCTCTACTGGTTCGGAGCCCGGAGGGACGTCGGGTATACTGTATGTGTATAATCCCGCGAGGCACTACACTTGTGGTGCTACTTCATCGTCGTGGTCGTATCGCGAGGTCTTCATCAGCAACGTTCCGACGGGGACGTAATCCCGTCATCGGTCCACAAGGATCGGGTGGCTACAGGAGTCATCGTGGATCTGCGCGGCATCGGGGATTGCCGGTACGACTACACCAACCACGTTCATGCAGGAACGTTTCCCGCTTAACGGACTACATACTGGTATGTGATCTATTTCTGTCCGTTACTTGCATCAGCATAGCATAGGTCTTGGGATTGGGTATCGTAGGTCAAGGAAAAATTTGTGTTTTCTGCCGCGAACTCCAACACCATCTTCCCCTGTAAACTTGACAAAATCTGGAATTCTAACTCCACGAGGATATGGTATAGAATCAAATGACTCGGGGTATGGTTTTTGATATGCTCGTGTTGTACCCTTAAGTACTAAACCATACTCTCTAAGTATCTCAGCAAGTTGATCCTTCATACTAGGCGGTGTAGAATTTATTTGTGGAGGAGATGGGATAGCAACACGTGATAAGTTTTCCGGCAAAGAGATTTGAGAATGTATAGTTTGCAACGAAAAACCATTAGAATTACTGAATTGGTTGTAACTTGGTTGCACAGTGGTACCGAGCGGTGGGTAACTCGGTTGTACAGTAGTACCGAGTGGTTGGTAACTCGGTTGAGGGGTTATCCCGAGTTGTGTATTACTCGGTTGAGCATCTATACCGAGTTGCGTGTGACTCGATTGAGCATTGTAAGCTACTGTCTAATAATAGGGTTGCTGCAAATTAGGTTTTAAGACAGCACTTCGGTTATAATTTGGTGGAACCGAAGTAGCAGCAGTAGAATGAGCAACACTAGTAACAAAAGTGTTAGCCGAACTACCAACAGAGTTTTGGCCACTATGACTATTACTTGTAGCAATATATGGTTGGATAGCACTAGTTGATGCATTAGGCACATGAAAATTACTAGGAATATGTTGTGTTCCGAGTTGGTTGTCACTCGGTACATGCTGAGGCACACCAATTCCATAATTTTTACTAAGTTGCACTCTAAATTCTTCAAGTTTAAGAGTCATGTTTTTAGCAATTGCATGCATGGAATTTGTCATCTCATTACCATATTTGCTAGCCACAGAAGTATCAATTAGATGAGCAAGTTCTTCGGTGGATTCAATTACCTCGGTGTCGAGTGGTTTAGATGCACTCGGCATGACACTTGGTGCAGCCAGCTTCTTGACCACGTTGTTAAGCGTCTTCGTCCAGCCAGCCATGCCTTCTTCTGTTCTTCAAGCGCAAGCTCCATCTCCAGTCGCAGCTCCTCGGAGAGATCTTTGAGTTCAACAGGGATGATGTTGTCGGAGTCGATGTCGCTGCCGTTCTTGAGATCAGAGTTCATGGCGCCCGAGTTGTTGTTGCCCTTGTCGCCGAGTAGATTGGAATCACTCAACGTCCTTCGTTTCCAAGTTAGATCTAACTTGGCCTCGTCCCCAGCGGAGTCGCCAATTTGTGTTGACGAAGAAATTGTCCTAGATCATCACACCGCACAATTATTTCGAGTAAGGGAGTCGCCACTTCGTTTTTCGTTACGAAGAATGGATGATTTGCGAGCAAACCAACAAAGTGATCTTCAATTTCGGAGAAGAAACGGATGCTTTACGAGCAAAACACCAAAGAATAGCTAGAAGTAGACGAAAAGTAAAGTACTTGGAAAAATAGATGTATTTGATGTATGTCGATTGATTCCTATTTTCCAATTGTCCAGGTCCCTTTATATAATAGGGCACACAGGTCATGGCATATAGTATCACAACTCGGACGCTTTCCATACAAGGCACGAGACTTGACGCGCACGCACACTTACCCGGTTACAATGATGAAACTAGCCCAAGTCGATTTCTCTTTCCTTTACCGAGCTACGCTTCACGTCTCCACGAGTTCTTCCGAGTTACACTTCCTTCCGAGTAGCGCCTTGCGTCTTCGCGTCCTCTCCCGACTTGTACTTTGATACGCCCCAAACGTATCTATAATTTCTGCTTGCTCCATGCATGTTTTGTGTGATATTGCTATGATCTAGATACACTTTCATACACTTTTCATCATATTTGGACTAACTTATTAACTCAGTGCACCACAGTGCCAGTTCCTGTTTTCTGCTGTTTTTCTATTTCAGGTTTCCCCCATATTAAAAATGCTCCAAAAATTAGGGAAAATCAAATAAAAAATCAGCGTACCGGAAGCTTCTGGAATCACCCGAAAGGGGCCAGAGGGGACCCACCAGGACCCCAGGGGGCCTCCCAGTGCGCCCTAGGGTGGGGCCGCGCCAGGGGGGCACCTGGCCCCCTGGTAACCCCCTGGCTCCCCCCTTTCGCCTATATATTCTCAGTGTCGCGATCTCGCCTTTGTTCCGCCACCGCCGCGCTTCCAAGATCGGGAGCGCTAGCAGACCTCTTCTCGGCACCCTGCCAGAGGGAGGATTGACCTCCGGGAGCTTCCCCTCCACCATGGACGCTTCCCGGATGTGCCGTGAGTAGTTTCCCTTGGACCATGGGTCTGTGATCAATAGCTATGTGATGTTCTCCTCCCCTCTTTTTTCTTCATGGTTTAGACCTCGTGAGCTGCCCTACATGATCGAGGCACATATGTAATTTTCTGCTCTTGCTATGTTGAGTTTGCTGGGATCTGATGAATTATGAGACTATGTTCAGTTTGTGATTGAGTAATATATTTGTTTCTTATCTCTTATATTTTTGTTCCTAAGTAATTCTTGCATGTTCTCCGTTGTTGTTTATTGCTTTGTCCAAGTAGCAGGTAGTGACTCCAAGAGGGAACAGTATGCTCGACTGTGGGTTCATGCCCCCCGATGCCATGCTTGAGTGACAAAAACATGAGTCTAGGGGATGTGTTGTTGCCACAAGGGGGAAAACAACGGTGTTTGTAACCGCGGTTGCAAGGATTGTTTAGTTTACGCAAGGTGCTTTTTAATGCAGTTGTATGTTGCTTTGGGTTTACACTTTGGGTGGGGCTCGCAACTTAATACAAGCGAGATGTTTTGGATAGATATCTCAAGGTGGATGATTAGTAGTAGATGCAGTTGGATTTCGGTCTACTTATTTTGGCGTACCGCCCATGCTTTTGAGCCTCGTCCTTTCTTTGTAGCATATTTAGCATTGCGGTGCATTTTTAATCATGTCAATTGTCCGGCTATAATTTGTTTACCTCGCATAGCAGTTTTATCGTCTTTTGGGAGAGAGACATCACTAGTGAACATCACGGGACCCCGGTCCATATTCTCATCACTGTTTACACGCTCTTTTATATTCTTGCTTTTACTTTCTAGTTGCTATCACCATTATCATTATCCATAGCGTTTGATCCTTTGTAAACAACAAGGCCGGAGAGATTGACAACCTCTTTGTACTCGTTGGGAGCAAAGTTATTTGTGTTGTGTGGAGGTCCACGTTAGTTGCGCCGCTGACACCTACTATTCATCTCCGGAGTCCTACTGGAGACAAACCTTGGTATCTTCACCGAGGGAAATTTGCCGCTATCCTACATCCCACCTTCCACTTGGGGTAACCAACGAGGAGGGAGTATCAAGAAAATTTCTGGAGATGTTGCCGGGGAGTCCGAGTGCTAAGATAGGGGAGTTGCACACTATCTTTTACCTTTGCTTTTTAGTCTTGTTAGTTTACTTTCCAGTTTTTACCTTTGCTTATTATTCTTTATGGGAAAAAATGAGAGAGCTTTATGAGCTCTACCTTGAATTAGGACATGAAGTGTTTGAAGAGAAAATCAAAAAGCCTATGGAGCTTTATTATTTGCATAACACTCCTGTTAGTAGCAATGTCATTAGTATGTCTTCTCTGAATAATTTTGATGCTAATGATATGCAAAGTTATAAGCTTGGGGATGCTACGTTTGATGAGGGTGATATTTCTATCCCCCCAAGTTTTGATGAGGAAATTTATTTTGATGATACTTTGACTCCTATCTATGATAATTATTGTTATGACACTTATGCTATAAAGAATAAATTTTTACAAGTGTATCATGATAAGAATGATTCATGTGATAGCTATTTTGTTGAGTTTGCTCCCACTACTATTGATGATTTTGCTTATAAGGGGGGTAATAAGTTTTCTATGCTTATGGATCATGATAAGAATTTTTTATGTGATACTTATATTGTTCAGTTTATTCATGATGCCACTGAAAATTACTATGAGAAAGGGAGACATGGCTTCACATATCTCAATAATTTTTGGAGTTGTTCTTGTCCTACCTTCTTATGCTTTTTACTATGTGCTTCATTGATTTAGTTGGTTACAAGATCCTTACGCATAGGAAGTGGGTTAGGCTTAAATGTGTTTCATATTTTCTTCTTGATGCTCTCTTTTGCTTCAAATCCTTATTCTTATGAGAGCACCTTTTAAAATCTTTATGCCTAGCTTAAAGGCGTAAAGGAAAGCGCTTGTTGCGAGGCAACCCAAGATGCTTTTACTTCTGTTTTTAGTGGTCTTGATGATTGTTACTGCTGTAGCAACATCATTGTATCTTTATTTTCAAGCTTTGTGCCAAATTTAGCCTCATATGATAAGGGAAGAAAAAGTTGTGACATGTTGTCCAGAAAACAGATTATGTCTTCTTGACGGAAAAAATTGAAACAAATCACCAGTTCATATTTTTGAGCTGAACTATTTACACAGCATGCTCTATACAATTTTGAAACTTTTGTATGTTCTGAGTTTTTTGCTTTGAGTTGCAAAAGTACCCCCAAAAAATTTATTTACTACCTGTTGTTCTGTTTTTCAAAAATTCTGCCACGTTTTGCCTTTCCTTACTTTTGCAAACCTTAATCTTGCTTTTTCTTTGCAAAAACTTTTTGGTAATCTTGAGAAACAGTAGCTCTTCAAGAATATCTTTATTTCCAGTGGAGAAAAGTTATTTTATTAAAGGTACTAACCTCTCTAATCAGGTTATGATGAGTTATGTATGAAGGGAGTTTTCAATTGTCCGAGGGAAGATGATGAAAGAAGATCCAGGAGTGTCAAACGCTCAAGCTTGGGGATGCCCCCATGCATCCCCAATAAATATTCAAGGAGACTCAAGTTTCTAAGCTTGGGGATGCCCCCGTGCATCCCCTTCTCCATCAACAATCATCAGTTCGTCCTTCGTCTCACTATATTTTTATCACTTCATGCGTTATGAGCTATGCTTGGAGTGTCTCGCTCTTAGGTTTGCTTTTTTAGTTTTCTTTAGCTTTTCTTGCTGTTCATAAAAAGTTAGACCCCGGCTTACTTTGTGTGAGAGAGAGACACGCTCCACTCCAATCTAGAACACATCATAGGATTTTTCATGCCTATCTTTCTCTGTTGTGTGTTCTTTATCTTTTCATAGCTACTGCCATGTTTAGTTTTAGTTTAATTTGTCTTTAGCAAGAGCCTTGGATTTTGTTTAGTTTGTTGCTGGAACTCTCTTTAGTTTTCATGTTTATCTTGTTAAGAGAGTTGGTTGTTGCACTGAGTTGTGTCTTGTCTTGAAAGTAGGTAATTGAGGTTGCTATTTAATTTTAGTAGTAACTTGCAATAGTTTTGAGGTATTGTTGTGAGTAATGTTTGAACTTTTGGTGTCAAGAGCTCTAGCCTATTAGTGATAGGTGTCGTATTTTGGGAAATCCGTGTTTATTTTCAAAAACCTACAAAAACTAGGTGAGAACTCTAGCTACTAGATGGATCGCTAATCTTTTGAGGGATCAGATGTTAGAGTACACTCACATACCATGAGTCGAGGATGTGCAAGGATAACCAAACCCCCATACACTCCTCCTCGAGGTACTTGTCTCTTTGTGAACCTCCTAATTAGATTGAGAGTTACCGATAATAAGTGCATGAGTTCTTCGGACTAATGTAAGTATTGAAAGTTCACACTTCCACCTCCTCATATTTGATAGCCTCTTCAGTACCGTGCATTGCCCTCTTCTCACTCCGAGAGTTGGCGTCCACCTCGCCGGTGCATCTAAACCCTTGGCATGATACGCTGTCATCATAAACCTCCCTATATCTTTCCTCAAAACAGCCACCATACCTACCTATCAAGGCATTTCCATAGCCTTTCCGAGATATATTGCCATGCAACATCCATGTAAGGCCCGATATGCGGTACTATTCCAGATCTAGATGTTTCCATCCAGATCAGGGGACGAAGCACATATCGGCCCCACCGCGACATATGACATAGCCATATGCCCCGGATTTCCAACATGATATCACAACATTACAGATACAAGGATACAACATCTCATACAATCGGCATACAACTGCCAAAATACAATACATCAGCGGAAGATATATGTCTGAGTACAGACTACAATCAAATGCCTACTGGCAAAGAGAAAATCATCGATCCCCATAACCACACGGGTCCAGGCCTCCGCCGGGATCCGCCTAACTAGTCTTTGTCGAGTCTCCACGTGAAACGTCGATCACCATACCTGTTGTCGATCAAGAACCCTGAAAAGAGTTTGGGGGTAGTATCATGACTACAGAAGTACTCAGCATCCAACTGTAGTGGTCATCTGACCCAGCAAGAACTTCATCACTCGTCATTCTAGGACAACTAGTAGTTTACGGTAAGGATGGGGTAAGTGGTGAGGTTGCTGCCGCACTAGCATTTATGAAGTGGCTAACGATCTAGAGAGTAAGATAAGAAGCCAAGCATTCGATGAGGAATCGCCTCCAACAAGTCTGCTATCCACCTACTTACGCAAGCATAACACCTATCATATCCTTGTCCTCCTCTTCGCATCCCGACGAAGAACAAGCAGTCAAGGCACACACACGTTGATCAAGTTACATTAAAATTATCTTAGTTGTTGTTGTCTATGAACAAGGAGTAGGTCTCAAGTCGTCCATAACCGTGGACACGACTTCTCGAAAAGATTTAACCCTGCAGGGGTGTACCAACTGCCCATTACAAGTCTTCGCACGCGCGCCCATCTCTCTCAGTTGCTACCCATCACAGGCAACCATTTTATGATTTAGTTCCGAGAGATCCGAAACGACAGATCCCTCTAACTAACAACGAACAAATCCGGGTGGCCCCCGGTGAGTCGACATCCAACTCAAAAGTCGGCCACGCTCTCGAATTGGCCTCTACAGTCTGGATGAGGTCGGGTTAGCTACCCAAACTAATGTGGGCAGCCCCCTGGCTTCCTAGGGTGGACCAACAAAGAAACCATGTCTCCACTGGCCCAAGTTGTTTTAAAGAATATCTGCCAGGAGCGACCCAACAGACACACACACGGTTTTCAAATGGTAAAATCAGCTTGGGCCACCACTAGAAATGTTTGAAGCTAGATAGGTAAGAAAAGGGGACCCCATAAAATCCCACATGCGTTTAGGCACGCTCAGTCTTGAAACCAATACCCGGAACTCGGATCCTAGGTGACTCGAATGGAACAAAGCGTCGGGGCGGGATAGCCTAGACCTTCCATCCTTCGTCGAATATAGTCAACATTATAATAATCATATCATCAACAACAATATAATAATGTGATATCCCAAAACAAGGAGTAACAGGAGGTAACATCCTAGCATCCTAAGCATGCATACTAGGCAGGGGCTGAGCAACGAGCAATAGTAACATAGCAGTACAAGGTTTGCTAGGAGGGGACATGGCTGTATCGGTTTGAAAGAGGTTGTAAACATGTGGTAGGATCAAACATCGAACCTATCCTAGACTAGCATGCAAACCGCTGATTGAAATAGAATGGATCATAAGTAATGTATAGTCCTTGCCTGTTGATAAGTCGGGTTCCGAAGGTGTAGTTGATCGCAAGCTCGCAACGTCTCCGAGAGTAACCGCGGGAGGCACACATGAAGGAAACACTGTAAAGCAATCAACGAGCAAGCATCTATTACTATGAAGCAAACACGAGCAAGCATCAACAAGAAGGAAACACGATACATCGCACCTACCGTCGAGAGCGGTTCCTAACAGGTTAAGTGGAGTACTCGTCGCACACGACGATACCGCACATTTTACGATGGTTCAAGTTGTTTAGCTACACAAGGTGAGCAAAGGTTGTTAACATGGAAACTCAAGCAAGCATGGAATATCACACAAACATGACAAGAGGTGAAGCATAAAGGAAACTATCTATGCTAGTCAATTTAAGTGAGGCACCACATAAACATGGCATTCCACTAAGTACCTCACGACAAAATGGAATTTGATACTGTTCTGCCCTAAACCATATTTTAGGTTGGTTAACAATAGCAAAAAATAGAATAAACACAAAGTACACGAAAAACTAATAAAGTTACATATAAAGAACACTCCAAACGGAGTTACGGTTAAAAAGATACAAGCAAAACAAGTTTGGAACACAATCTGCCAAACATCAGGAAGCACACTTTAGAGCAATGCATAAACAGGATAATGAATGCAAACATGCTCACAAATGATATGCAACTAAAGTAGACATGGCAGGGAAGGCATGGAAAAAGGAATCATGCAAATAGGCATCATGGTTCACTAGTTACAAGCAACACAAAAAGCTATAAAACATTACTGGTCAAGGACTTGGTGAAAATCAGGAAAACAGGGCAGAAATTGTTATTTTTATGCTGTATAAACAGGGTTGAAACTATATGCAAATGTGCAGCAACATGACATAGCAATATATGAGAATTTAGTAAACATGATGATGATCAGGTACAAACAAGAATCAAGGTCATAGGCATCATAGATCAAAAGATATTAACCAAACAACATGGCATCGGAACGTTATAGTCTTAGAGAAAAATAGAGGTTGTTGTCAAAAACAATGGCATAGCAACTTTGGAGCTAAAAATAACTATGACCAGGAATGCAAACATGAAAATGCAATACATGTAATGAAAGTAGACATGATGCTTAACAGTATGCAACAAGAATTAATGCAATAGGACTGATGGATGTGTCACAATCATCATGCAAACTTGCAATAAAATAACAGCAGCAGCACTTGACAGAAATTAACAGCAGTTATCAGCCTGATGCCCACTTCAACAGTGATTAACAACATCAAGATGGCCTCAAATCAAAATTCTCACAAAATATGAACTGAAGAACACACAATTCTAAAAAAAAATCCTTTTGGGCGCATCGTCAACGAAGCTACGGATTACTCGTAAACTTCATCGCAAAATTGAATACAGCATCAATTTTCTCAGACTTAGAAAAAAAGGAGTAAATAACAGAAAAAAGGGAGGCCGGCATGGGCCTCACCATGGGCCAAGCCCAGTTCGGCCGGTGGGCTGCTGGTGCCTGGGCTGGCTGGATCTGGCCCGCGGTGGCGCGCCTAGCCCACGTGGACGCAGCCCACCACGGCGCAGGCAGTTGGCGCTGGCCTACCCGGTGGCCACGCACTCCAGCGAGTGGCGGCGCACGCCGGTGACAGGGAGGCAGGCTCCAAGGTGCGAGGCAGGGGGTCCGGCAGCAGGCGGAGGTCGGCGCGGCCGGATCCGTGCGGGCTTGGCCAGAGTCGCGGGGAGGTGGGGCGCGGAGCTCCACCGAGCCATGGCGCGGCCGCTCCAACAGCCGGCGACGGCGGGTCCTGCGAGGTGGAGGGAAGGAGGAGGGTTAGGGGGAAGATGAGAGGGAGGAGAAGGAAAGGTGGGGCGCGGGGAGAGGAGGTGGCTTCCGGCCGACGGCGGCGGCCTGGCCGGAGGCTTGCGGCGGCGGCGAGCTCCTCGGGCTGGAGGCGGCGTGGAGGTTGGTGGAGGAGAGAGAATGTGGAGAATAGAACACTTTCTGGCGCTCAATAAAATAACCCATTTAATTATTAAATGGGGTTTTTCCGTTCCGTTGGCTGCGGCTGGTCTCGTGCGGTTTTCGCGACGGTGATCGGGTGAAACCCGCTGTCGCAAAGGTCGAGTGTCAGGGTGGCAAAGGTCGGTCTTCGTCCGGTATGAAATAAGAGGGGGGAAATAATCGTCGATCGATAAATCGGGGATGCAAACACCCCAAACAAATCAGACAATCAAACAATTCACACCGACAACAAAAATTTTAATTTTTGTGAAATCTGGGTTGTTACAATACAACACCACCAACAAGGGATCTCGTCCCGAGATCCAAGTAGATCCGGGGGAGAGGGGGGAGAGAAAAGAGAGTCGACGATCTTCAACACCACCAACAAGGGACTCTGCTCCATGTCGACGTTGAACTTCCGTCGAGATAAATTTTCCGCAGAGAGACGGCAACGTCGGAAAACGAAACCATCGGGAGATCAAGAGGAATAACGATAGTTGAAAGAGACGATCAAGGGAAGCATTCTCACTGGAATTGTGAAGATATTGAGCAAGAGGAATGAAGTCAACAGACGACCAAGATGTAAACCAGAGTCGGAGAATCTAAAGGTACTACAGGATTTCCCAAACCTGAAATCGGAATCGAGACAATACGCTGCAAGCAAGGCATTGTAACGGTTCCGAAGCTCGACACACTCAAGATCCTAAAGTTTGAAGGGGATAAGTCTAGAATTAAAACACTTACGACACTTGTCCTGACCAGAGCAAGGGTAAGGAGTAAAAGATTCCTACTCTCCGATGACTAACTTAGTAACTACTCCCTCCGTTCCAAACTAACTGTCATGGCCTTAGTACAACTTTGTACTAGCTCTAGTACAAAGTTGAGACAGTTATTTTGGAACGGAGGGAGTACAAAATAGTTTTTGTCTAGACTCGACTTCGGTCAGAGAAGGGATCCTACGGTCGGTAAGGCTCTGATACCAAGTTGTAAGGCCTGATATGCGGTACTGTTCCAGATCTAGATGTTTCCATCCAGATCCGGGGATGAAGCACATATCGGTCCCACCGCGACATATGACATAGCCATATGCCCCGGATTTCCAACATGATATCACAACATTACAGATACAAGGATACAACATCTCATACAATCGGCATACAACTGCCTTAATACAATACATCAGCGGAAGATATATGTCTGAGTACAGACTACAATCAAATGCCTACTGGCAAAGAGAAAATCATCGATCCACATAACCACACGGGTCCATGCCCTCCGCCTGGATCCGCCTAACTAGTCGTCGTCGAGTCTCCATGTGAAATGTCGATCACCATACCTATTGTCGATCAAGAACCCTGAAAAGAGTTTGGGGGTACTATCATGACTACTGAAGTACTCAGCATCCAACTGTAGTGGTCATCTCACCCAGCAAGGACTTCATCACTCGTCATTCTAGGACAACTAGTAGTTTATGGTAAGGATGGGGTAAGTGGTGAGGTTGCTGCGCACTAGCATTTATGAAGTGGCTAACGATCTAGAGAGTAAGATAAGAAGCCAAGCATTCGATGAGGAATCGCCTCCAACAAGTCTGCTATCCACCTACTTACGCAAGCATAACACCTATCATATCCTTGTCCTCCTCTTCGCATCCCGACGAAGAAGAAGCAGTCAAGGCACACACACATTGATCAAGTTACATTAAAATTATCTTAGTTGTTGTTGTCTATGAACAAGGAGTAGGTCTCAAGTCGTCCATAACCGTGGACACGGCTTCTCGAAAAGATTTAACCCTGCAGGGGTGTACCAACTGCCCATTACAAGGCTTCGCACGCACGCCCATCTCTCTCAGTTGCTACCCATCACAGGCAACCATTATATGATTTAGTTCCGAGAGATCCAAAACGACAGGTCCCTCTAACGAACAACGAACAAATCCGGGTGGCCCCCGGTGAGTCGACATCCAACTCAAAAGCCGGTCGCGCTCTCGAATTGGCCTCTACCATCTGGATGAGGTCGGTTTAGCTAGCCAAACTAATGTGGGCAGCCCCCTAGCTCCCTGGGGTGGACCAACAAAGAAACCATGTCTCCGCTGGCCCAAGTTGTTTTAAAGAATATCTGCCAGGAGCGAACCAACAGACACACACACGTTTTTCAAATGGTAAAATCAGCTTGGGCCACCACTAGAAATGTTTGAAGCTAGATAGGTAAGAAAAGGGGACCCATCAAATCCCACACGCGTTTAGGCACGCTCAGTCTTAAAACCAATACCCGAAACTCGGATCCTAGGTGACTCGAATGGAACAAAGCGTCGGGGCGGGATAGCCTAGACCTTCCATCCTTCGTCGAATATAGTCAACATTATAATAATCATATCATCAACAACAATATAATAATGTGATATCCCAAACCAAGGAGTAACAGGAGGTAACATCGTAGCACCCTATGCATGCATACTAGGTAGGGGCTGAGCAACGAGCAATAGTAACATAGCAGTACAAGGTTTGTTGGGAGGGGACATGGCTGTATCGGTTGGAAAGAGGTTGTAAACATGTCGTAGGATCAAACATCGAACCTATCCTAGACTAGCATGCAAACCGCTGGTTGAAATAGAATGGATCATAAGTAATGTATAGTCCTTGCATGTTGATAAGTCGGGTTCCGAAGGTGTAGTTGATCGCAAGCTCGCAACGTCTCCGAGAGTAACCGCGGGAGGCACACAGGAAGGCAACACTAGAAAGCAATCATCGAGAAATCATCTATTACTACGAAGCAAACATGAGCAAGCATCAACAAGAAGGCAACACGAGGCATCGCACCTACCGTCGAGAGCGGTTACTAACAGGTTAAGTGGAGTACTCGTCACACACGACGATACCGCACATTTTACGATGGTTCGAGTTGTTTAGCTACACAAGGTGAGAAAAGGTTGTTAACATGGCAACTCAAGCAAGCATGCCATATCACACAAACATGACAAGAGGTGAAGCATAAAGGAAACTATCTATGCTAGTCAATTTAAGTGAGGCACAACATAAACATGGCATTCCACTAAGTACCTCACGACAAAATGGAATTTTGTACTGTTCTGCCCTAAACCATATTTTAGGTTGGTTAACAACAGCAAACAATAGCATAAACACAAACTACACGAAAAACTAATCAAGTTACATATAAAGAACACTCCAAACGGAGTTACGGTTAAAAAGATAGAAGCAAAACAAGTTTGGAACACAATCTGTCAAACATCAGGAAGCACACTTTAGAGCAATGCATAAACAGGATAATGGATGCAAACATGCTCACAAATGATATGCAACTGAAGTAGACATGGCAGGGAAGGCATGGCAAAAGGAATCATGCAAATAGGCGTCATGGTTCACTAGTTACAAGCAACACAAAAAGCTATAAAACATTACTCGTCAAGGACTTAGTGAAAATCAGGAAAACAGGGCAGAAACTGTTATTTTTATGCTGTATAAACAGGGTTGAAACTATATGCAAATGTGCAGCAACATGACATAGCAATATATGAGCATGGAGTAGACATGATGATGATCAGGTACAAACAAGAATCAAGGTCAAAGGCATCATAGATTCAAAGATATTAAGCAAACAACATGGCATCGGAACGTTACAGACTTAGAGAAAAACAGAGGTGGCTGTCAAAAACAGTGTTAGAACAACTTTGAAGCTAAAAATAACTATGACCAGGAATGCAATACATGTAATGAAAGTAGACATGATGCTTAATAGTATGCAACAAGAATCAATGCAATAGGCCTCATCGATGTGTCACAATCATCATGCCAACTTGCAATAAAATTACAGCAGCAACACTTGACAGAAATTAACAGCAGTTAACAGCCTGATGCCCACTTCAACAGTGATTAACAACATCAACATGGACTCAAATCAAAATGCTCACAAAAGATGAACTGAAGTACACACAATTCTAAACAATTTTCCTTTTGGGCGCATCGTTAACGGAGCTACGGATTACTCGTAAACTTCATCGCAAAATTGAATACAGCAGCAATTTTCTCAGACTTAGAAAAAAAGGAGTAAATAACCAAAAAAAAGGGAGGGCGAGCTGGGCCTCACCAAGGGCCAAGCCTAGTTCGGCCGGTGGGCTGCTGGTGCCTGGGCTGGCTGGATCTGGCCCGCGGTGGCGCGCCTGGCCCACGTGGACGCAGCCCACCACGGCGGCGGCGGTTGGCGCTGGCCTGCCCTGTGGCCACGCACTCCGGCGAGGGGCGGCGCACGCCAGCGACAGGGAGGCAGGCTCCAGGGTGCGAGGCAGGGGGTCCGGCAGCAGGCGGAGGTCGGCGCGGCCGGTTCCAGGGCCTGAGGATTTCTAGGGTTGCGAAAATTGGGGGTCTATTGGGCTGATTTGAGCAATTTGGAGGGGGGGTGGCTGCAATTTTGGCTTAGGGGAAACCCTAGAAGGGGTGGGAGAGTGGTGGTCTTTATATAGCCCAGGTGGCTGGCAGTTTTCAAAAACATCCCCGGTTTTTCTCTCACGCGCGCGGTGTTTACGTTCCTGACCGCCGGGGGTCCGCAGGACCTCCGATTCGGGTGAAACTTCGAACTGCGCGATCAGCGTGTCGAACCGGCGGCGTTCACCTCGCGCGGGAACTGTTCCGAAAACACTTTCCGGCGCTCAATAAAATAACCCATTTAATTTTTAAATGGGGTTTTTTCGTTCCGTTGGCTGCGGCTGGTCTCGTGCGGTTTTCGCAACGGTGATCGGGTGAAACCCGGTGTCGCAAAGGTCGAGTGTCAGGGTGGCAAAGGTCGGTCTTCGTCCGGTATAATATAAGAGGGGGGGAAATAATCGCCGATCGATAAATCGGGGATGCAAACACCGCAAACAAATCAGACAATCAAACAATTCACACCGAAAACAAAAATTTTAATTTTTGTGAAATCTGGGTTGTTACAATCCACCTCTTCATGACTTGATCTTCATGTCATACATGTTCCCGCTACAATGGCAGAGGCATACATTGCATACATCATGATAGGTACATCTTCTTTATGTTGAGTACCTTGTAAAGTGTGAAGATCGTCTATACCCTCTTGTAAAATAGAGTGTTGCCCTTAAGTGAGGAAAAGGTCCCAAAGTGAACAAAATAAAAGATCCCAAATAGGACAAATGAGAGTTAAATAGAAAGAGCCATTGAGGCCACCAAAAAAATAGAAAAAAGAGAAAAAGAAAATAAAAAGAGAGAAAGGGGCAACACTACTATCCTTTTGAAAGACCCACACTAGTACTCCCTCTTATCCTTGTACTCCATACAGATGATCATTTATGCATATAGCTATGTGGGGACCTTCACACTATAGAACTTGGCTTGAATATTCCAAGGATGAGCCTCCTCAAACGAGCTCTAGGTCTTCATGAGCGAGCAAGTTGGATGCGCCCCCACTACTTCCATTGGAGAGCTTTCCTTAGCTCATATGTGCATCCGTTGCATGGAAATCCCTACTCCTCACATAATATCTATCATTTGGCCTTCTCACCTATGATTGTCCTCATTGATGTGAGCCTTTCTCGCCTTTTTTTGTCTTCCTACTACGCCACATTTCTCTCTTTTCCATCCTAAGTGTCAAATCTCGTGCTTACGGTCATCCATTGCATGAGTGCTCAAAATATCGAAAAGGAGTAGATCAAATTGACTTGTACCTGGCTAGTGGTCTGGGGACGAGTCAAGATAAGATTCCAAAGAAGACCAAGTGTGAAACTTTAGTCGATTGAGTTCTCAACAAAAATACTTTTTCTCTCGTATTCCCATATCCCCCTTCTTGCACGCAAACACCATTTGGAGACATTCGAGTCACGGACAGCGAGAGCTCTTGCAGCTAATGTTCTTTTGTTGCTTGCTTCAATGCTAATATAGACTCTTGCCTGTTATGACTTGAATTGAATCACATACCTTGATTTCTTTACTTTCAAAGTTCTTATATGGTTGTTAGCATGTCACCACAGAAATTATGCTTGTTATCATTTACCTACTCGAGGACGAGCAGGAATTAAGCTTGGGGATGTTGATACGTCCCAAATGTATCTATAATTTATGCTTGCTCCATGCATGTTTTGTGTGATATTGCTATGATCTAGATACACTTTCATACACTTTTGATCATATTTGGACTAACTTATTAACTCAGTGCACCACAGTGCCAGTTCCTGTTTTCTGCTGCTTTTCTATTTCAGGTTTCCCCCATATTAAAAATGCTCCAAAAAATCAGGAAAAATCATATAAAAAACCAGCATACCGGAAGCTTACGGAATCACCCGGGAGGGGCCAGAGGGGACGCACCAGGGCCCCAGGCGCCCTCCCGGCGCGCCCTAGGGTGGGGCCGCGCCAGGGGGAGCCTGGACCCCTAGTGGCCCCCTGGCTCCCCCCTTTCGCCTATATATTCTCCGTGTTGCGAAACCTCCGAGGACAGAACCCTTTTTCACGATCTCGCCTCTGTTCCACCGCCGCCGCGCTTCCAAGATCAGGAGCGCCAGCACACCTCTTCCCGGCACCCTGCCGGAGGGAGGATTGACCTCCGGGAGCTTGTCCACCACCATGGACGCTTCCCGAATGTGATGTGAGTAGTTTCCCTTGGACCATGGGTCTGTGATCAGTAGCTATGTGATGTTCTCCTCCCCTCTTTGTTCTTCATGGTTTAGACTTCGTGAGCTGCCCTACATGATCGAGGCACATATGTAATTTTCTGCTGTTGCTATGCTAAGTTTGTTGGGATCTGATGCATTATGAGACTATGTTCAGTTTGTTATTGAGTAACATATTTGGTTCTTATCTCTTATATTTTTGTTCCTAAGTAATTCTTGCATGTTCTCCGTTGCTGTTTATTAATTTGGCCAAGTAGTAGGTAGTGACTCCATGAGGGAACGTTATGCTCGATTGTGGGTTCATGCCTCCCGATGACACGCTTGAGTGACAGAAACATGAGTCTAGGGGATGTGATGTTGCCACAAGGGGGAAACAACGGTGCTTGTAACCGCGGTTGCAAGGATTGTTTACTTTACGCAAGGTGCTTTTTAATGCAGTTGTCTGTTGCTTTGGGTTTACACTTTGTGTAGGGCTCGCAACTTAATACCAGTGAGATCTTCTGGATAGATATCTCAAGGTGGATGATTAGTAGTAGATGTAGTTGGATTTTGGTCTTCTTATTTTGGCGTACCTCCCATGCTTTTGAGCCTCGTCCTTTCTTTGTAGCATAGTTAGCATTGCGGTGCGTTTTTAATCCTGTCAATTGCCCAGCTGTAATTTTTTTTACCTCGCATAGCAGTTTTATCGTCTTTTTGGAGAGAGACATCACTAGTGAACATCACGGGACCCCGGTCCATATTCTCATCACTGTTTACATGCTCTTTTATTTTCTTGCTTTTACTTTCTAGTTGCTATCATCATTATCATTATCGCTTGCGTTTGATCCTTTGTAAACAACAAGGCCAGAGAGATTGACAACCTCTCTGTACTCGTTGGGAGCAAAGTTATTTGTGTTGTGTGCAGGTCCACGTCAGTTGCGCCACTGACACCTACTTATCATCTTCGGAGTCCTACTGGAGACAAACCTTGGTATCTTCACCGAGGGAAATTTGCCGCTATCCTACATATCACCTTCCACTTGGGGTAACCAACGAGGAGAGAGTATCACACTTCACGTTTCGCGTGTCCTTCCTGAACTGTGTGTTCCCTTCCGAGCTACGCGTCCTTCCGGGTTGCGCTCTACGTCGTTCGGGTTGCATCCTCCGTCTTTTGAATTGTAGCCTTCGAGTGCTCCGAGTGCTTTCCTGGGTATTTCCGAGTAAGAATTACTCGGTATATTGCTTCCGAGTAACGAGTAACTCGACACATAGCTTTCGAGTAACGAGTAACTCGGCCCATAGCTTCCGAGTAACAAGTAACTCAGCCCATAGCTTCCGAGTAACGAGTAACTCGGCACATAGCTTCGAAGTAACGAGTAACTCGGCCCATAGCTTCCGAGTAACGAGTAACTCGGCACATAGCTTCGAAGTAACGAGTAACTCGACCCATGTCTGTTTCCGAGTAACAAGTAACTCGTTTCATGTCTGCTTCCGAGTAACGAGTAACTCGGTTAGTTTTGACTTCCGAGTAACGAGTAACTCGGTACGTTTCTGCTTCCGAGTAACAATTAACTCGTTTTGTTTCTAACTTCCGAGTAACAAATAACTCCGTGCATACTGTTTCTTCCGAGTAATGAGTAACTCGGATGATTCTCTGATTTCTGAGTAAGAACCCTGAAACTTATTCTTCTGAGCTAGCAGTAACTCGGTGCTCTTTTCTTAGGCTATCTGTAACTCGGAAACCTACAAGTTGGCATTAAATCAAAAATTTCCATGCTGAATTTGGCAATCTCATATCAATGTCTAGCCGTGCCAAATTTGGTGTAAACATGTAGACACAAGAGATTTCTTGTATCTTAATTGTAGGGTTTCTTGAGAGAGACCATCTTCAACCTCTACTTCTCTGAGTTTGATAAACCTTAGGTCATCCATTTGAGGGAAATTGCTACTGTCCTACAAACCTCTATGCTTGGAGGCCCAACATAGTTTACAAGAATAAAAGCGTGTGTAGACATCACCACCCCGATTACGCGACCAACTCCGCAAATTGGAATGTTTGATTCGGGATGGAGCACGACGCCTGCCACCAAGGAGTCGTCGTCGCCGATCGCACGCTCCCTACGCATCGTGGTCAAGGAGGAAGACCAGGTAGAGGAGGACAAGTACCAAGCCCAACTCGAGGAGGCCACAAGGCATGCCCTCGAGGAGTTAAAGCGCGAGGAGTTCAACGCGTCCAGGCCCAACACAAGGTCTGGTTGCATCTGTGGTCGAAGTCACAACCCCGCCACCTCACCAAAAGCAGCGCTCGCATCGGAGCAAACATGGTGGATGTCCAAGACGATGGTGCTCAATATCCTCTCGTGCACGCCCATCCCGTTTTCACTTCACCAACAAGGAGGAGGAGTAGCCGATCGTGGACGTCGCTTGGATCCACTACCTGGCGGTCGAGAGGGAGGAGGCGGAGCGGAAGATGGTCACAGAGTGGGATGTCCGGGTGATCGAAGGAGAGCAGGCGCACGCACAAATCCGGCCTACCATGCGGCGCCAGATGCTGACATCAAGCGAAGGTGCTATCGGTGTATAGCGACATGTTCCCGTGGATGGACGCGCTAGCTTCGTTGACCTCACCATGGAGGACGATGCCGCCGCCGCCGCCGACTAGACCACACCGCCGAATGCCTTCTTTTTATTATTTTTATTTTAATTAATGCAAAATGTATTTTATACAACTTTTAAAGTTTATAAAGTATTGTTTTATTTACTATTTTTTAAAATTTGTGTTGGCCAAATGTGTCGTTCGTGTTGGGCACACATACAAACACGTGGACAAAAGAGGATGCCACTTGTCAGCTGGACCCACCCAAGGACGATGTTACACATCAATCAGTTGGAGTAATTGAATTATTCACAGCTTACCTATCCGTACGATCGTGAACGCAACATCCGTTAGATCGTGTTAGAACCACTTTGCAATAGAGCTTTTGTTGAGCTCGAACCATTGCAATAGAACTTTTGTTGCAAATCATTTTTTATCGCAAAATAGTTGTCACTCGTACTGCTACACAACAGTCTTTGTTGCGCTTGATCCATTGCAACAAAACGAGTTTTGTTGCAAAGCCTTCAAAGAGTTTTTCATTAAACCAAATCGATCACTTTTTTCCGACCATCCAAATCACGCCAGAACCGTTTTACAACAAAACATCTATTGTGCTCGGATCATTTAATAGAAGCTCTGTTGCAAAGCCTTATAACCATTTTTTAAATTAAATCCCTCGATCGTTTTCACTCGATTTGCGATTAAAGATCTGTTGCAAAGAATATTTACATTGGAAGATCGGTTGCAAAAAGATTGGTTCGATTGTTTTTGCAATCCAATATTACATTTACCATTAAATCAATATAGACATAGGAAAAAAAGTATTCATGCTCTAAACCAGGATGAATGTATGATTGAAGGTCAGTAACAACTTAAGGCTTATATTGCAAGCTACTATAAAGGACTGTTCGACGCTCCAGCTGAAGATATCTTGTCCATGAATGAGACTCAGACGGAAGACATACCCCAGGTCTCTAATGAGGAGAATACCCTTTTTAAATTCCCCCTTCACAGAAGAGGAGATTAAAAAGGCGGTTTTTTAAATGGAGCATAATAAGGCTCCTGGGCCAGATGGCTTTCCTGCTGAGTTTTATCAACACTTTTGGGATGCCATTAAGACGGACCTTATTGAGTTGTTCCAATGTTGGCATGTTGGACAACTTGAATTGTTCCGTCTTAACTTTGGGGAAATTGTTTTCTTGCCTAAGGTTTTGGAGGCAGAAAGGATACAACAATATAGACCAATATGCCTCCTTAACGTTAGCTTCAAAATTTTCACGAAGTTCGCAACCATTAGATTAAATTCGGTGGTTGATCATGTGGTCAAACCTACACAAACGGCTTTTATGCAAGGTAGGAATATCCTCGATGGAGTCGTGGTTTTACACGAGACCGTTCATGAGATGCACACTAAAAAGCTTAACGGGGTCATTCTCAAAATTGACTTTGAAAAGGCTTATGATAAAGTGAAGTGGTCGTTCCTCCAAAAAACTCTAATAATGAAAGGTTTTTCAAAGAAGTGGTGTGCTTTGATCCATAGTTGTGTTTCAGGAGGAAGTGTTGTCGTTAACGTCAATGATGAAATCGGACGCTTCTTCCAAACCAAAAAGGGATTAAGGCAAGGTGATCCTTTATCGCCCATATTGTTTAATATTGTGGCTGATATGTTAGCGGTCATGATTGAACGCGCCAAGATAGACGGCCAAATTGAATGAGTAGTCCCACACCTAGTGGATGGGGGATTATCTATTCTTCAATATGCAGACGACACAATTCTTTTTATGGAACATGATCTAGATAAAGCAGTGAATCTAAAATTCATGTTATCAACATTCGAGCAGTTATCCGGATTGAAGATTAATTTCCATAAAAGTGAATTGTTTTGTTTTGGCGAGGCCCGGGATGTAGCAGCTCAATATGCCGAGATATTCGGATGCGAGCACGGTCAATTCCCTATTAAGTATTTGGGGATACCCATACATTATAGGAGACTGACTAATGCGGAATGGAAGCAAGTCGAAGAACGTTTGCAAAAAAGGCTAGCTAGATGGAAAGGGAAGTAGTTTTCCTTGGGTGGAAGATTGGTACTCATAAATTCAGTTTTAACCAACATGGTAATGTATGTGATATCATTCTTTCAGCTACCTAAAGGGGTCTTACATAGATTGGATTATTTTCGATCGAGATTCTTTTGGCAAGGGGATAACGAGAAGAAGAAGTATCGACTGACCAGGTGGAATGTCGTTTGTCGTCCGAAGGACCAAGGGGGGTTGGGTATTCATGACCTTCAGGTCAAGAACTCTGCTCTCCTTGGGAAGTGGCTATATAAGCTACTGACTTCGAATGGTGTCTGGAAAACGCTCCTTAAGAGAAAATACATCGGCACAAAAGCATTATCTCAGGTTGTATGGAAGCCTGGAGATTCACATTTTTGGGCTGGTCTCATGGCGACAAAGAAAGACTTTTTTGGGGTTTTCAAGATTAAGGACGGGTCAGAGATAAGATTTTGGGAGGATATATGGCTAGGAAATGCCACACTCCGAGATCAATATCCGGCCCTATATAACATTGTGCGACATAAGGGAGATACGCTGGCCACGGTTATGCAAGAGTCACCCCCTAATGTTGCATTCAGGAGAGACTTAATCGGTCCTAGACTAACGTCTTGGAATGCCTTGCTAGAGTAGTTAGCGGTAGTGCAGCTGTCACAAGGCCACGGTGAGTTTCGATGGAATCTCAATAGGAATGGAAAATTCTCTGTGGATTCTATGTATAGGGCGCTTGTCCAACCTGAAATACCAGTCGATAATAATTATAAAATATGGCAAATGAAGATACCTCTAAAGATTAAAATCTTTGCATGGTATCTTCGAAAAGTTGTCATTCTAACGAAAGATAATCTTGTCAAGCGCAAATGGCAAGGGAGTAAGAAATGTGTTTCATGTGCTCATGAGGAGACAATAAAACATCTATTCTTCACTTGTAAGGTTGCACGTTCTATTTGGTCAGCTATCCAAACGGCTTCAAACTTATATCAACCCACATCCGTTGCTAATATCTTTGGCAATTGGCTTTGGGATAAATAATAAGCTTAAAACCATTCTTAGAATAGGAGCGCTTGCCGTAATATGGTCGCTCTGGTTATGTAGAAATGACAAGATCTCCGGGTATTCTCCGTTCATGGTCCATCTTACAACGGGTGGAATATCGAGGCCTTTTTATGGAGGCGTGTGCACGACTGGAAGCGGTGGCGAGAGATATTTTTATTCAACATGGGTGGCCGCGTGATCTACGCATAGAGCTACCTTGAGTGGCGATAGTTCTTTCATTGTAACTTGTCGTACACTATTTTCTTTTTTCTTTTTGGTGACTTGCGGCTGTGTGCATCTTAGCTATGCAGAGGCCGAGTGTACTTACTTAAATCTTTTGAGTAATAAAGCCCTTTTTCTAAAAAATTATATCATCCAACGGTTATGAAGAAGGTTTTTTTTAGGGGAATCACTAACTTTATTGATAAAAATTTGTAACAGGTAGGATACAAATTGGGTCATGTGGAGTAGAGAGCCACAGGTGGCGACCCTGATCAAGTCCGCTAGCAAAACTTGCCAGTTTATGAGCATCGAAATTAGAGTTGCGAGATTCATAAATAAACTTACAAGAATGAAAACTAGAACTACAATGATTTATTTCTCTAACTATGGCACCGTGGAGTCCTCCAGATTGCTGATTGATGTCCTTAACCACTGAGGTCGAGTCACACGCGACGATGACAGAATGCAGCGCTAAATCTTGAGCCAGAGCGAGAGCTTCCCTACATGCGATTGTCTCCACCACCGCCGGGTCCGTCAAGCCTTTAATCACAAGGGCACTGGAGCCGAGATAAACACCCATATGATCTCTACAAACAGCCACCGCTGCACATTTACCCTGGACAGCAAGGCTTGCATCGACTTTGATTTTGAAGGATCCCGCCGGTGGTCTTGGGCCAAAGGATGTGCCAGTTCTGTTGGAGGGACCAGCATGTGATAATGAGACTCCCCGAGCCACATGCGATAACGGCCTTGAGTTCGAAACAGATGGCACTGTCGGCAGCTGCTTCAAGGTCTGCATCTCATTAATGAATTTTGTGACAAACGTATGAGTGCCCAGCGGACTCTGAAAGATCCCCTCGTGGATATCTTTCCTTCTCGCCGTCCAAATGGCCCACAAGGTTACTGCTATTCTGATGAAGATCCCATGAGGGAGAGAATCCCTCAATTGGAAGATCCACAATTTTGCGTTTGGCATGCCTGTCTCCCTCATCTTGTCCAGTATCACATCATCGCTCAGAGACCATACACACCGAGCCATTGGAAAGTCGATTAGTGAATGCTTCCACGAATCCACCTCCCCGCATAGCTGGCAAGAATCGTCAGTGCTCATATTACGGTGTTTTCGGACATCTTCTGTGGGGATGGATTGGTGGCCCAGCCTCCATAAGAAGGTTCTCACTTTTGCAGGTACGTCAGTCTTCCATAGCTTCTTCCAGCCCCCCTCATCCAATCGCATCTCCGATGAGGTTCCAGATCCCGACAGTCGGCTCTCAGCCGTAGCTTTCGATGTAGATAGAAGGTGATACATTGACTTCATAGAGAAGATCTCGTTGTTCTCGTAATGCCAAGACCAAGATTCAGGTTGCTGCTGAGTGGCAAGAGGAATTTTCATGATTGCTGTCACATCGTTCGGCAGAAAAGTTTGCCGTAAAATTTGTTCGTTCCACCTAGCCTCAGGTGCAATGATCAGTTCAGAGACATGTACTGGTCGGACGTTTGATATACATACGATAGGATGAAGATTGGCATCCCTCGGGATCCAGTTATCCCGCTAGATCCCTGTGGTTGACCCATCACCAATGCGCCTTATCAGGCCATCTGTTAAGGCATTCCGTCCATCAATAATAGCTCTCCATATTTGGGACGGGTGGCTACCCAACTGAGCCCCCAGTATATCGGTTGCTGGATAATAGGCTGCCTTTAGAAGTTGCGCACAGAGGGAGGTTGTATTGGTCAGAAGACGTCAGGACTGTTTAGCTAGCAAGGCTAGGTTGAACAACTCCAGATCCTTAAAGCCGAGACCCCCATAGTTTGCCATGACACCCAGTGATGCTTCCGTTTTCCTTGCTTATTTCCCCAGTAAAACTGCCGGATCAGCTTTGTGAGATGTTCACAAAGACTTCTGGGTAATCTGAAGCAAGACATTGAAAAAACAGGCACCGACTGCGCTATAGACTTGATTAGAACCTCTTTGCCTGCCGAAGAGATTATCTTCTCCATCCAGCCTTTGATCTTTCCCCACATTCTGTCCTTCAGATATTTAAAGGCACCCGACTTTGATGATCCAATGTCCCAAGGCAAGCCGAGATATCTTTCGTTAAGTGTCTCCGTGTATGAGGTTACGAAGAAGGTGGATATGTGAACGGGATCAATCGGGTGAGGGAGATTTTTTTTTTCTTCCGAAAAAAAAGAGCAGAATAGACCAACCACGCAGAGTTGCCTTTACTCTCGCTTGTCTCCAATGTCCACCAGAACCGAGTCCGCTCCAATGCCGTTGCTGTTGCCTCCCTCCCATTCGTAAATTTCCCACCCTCCCGGAAACCAAACCCTAGCGCTCCTCAATCGCACATAGCACCCCGGAAATACGCCCAGCTCGAACCAGATTTGGCTTTGCGCGGACCAATTCGGCACCCAATAAATCCGGAGGGGGGGGGGGGTTGTTCCTTGGGCATGGTCGCTTGATCGCGTCCGGCCCATGGGGATGTCGGGGGCCGCCAGTGGCGGTGCCGGATGCGGACGCGGCGAGTACATAATGATCCCGGACGATTTGGATGCGATCAAGGAGGCGGTAAAGGAGGAGGGGGAGTGCCCAAGGCTGCTGCGGTGCCGCGCGATCCGGTGGTGGGCGAAGGTCGCCGTACTCGGGATCTTCCTCGCCGGCGCCACCGCGGCCGCCATCGTTTTCCTGGGCCCACTCGTCATCAAGAAGGTGCGCCCTCCCTGTGGTCCTCTCCTTGCAACGCGTTTTTTTTCCCACCTAACTTCGTCACGGATGCTAGATCTTTCTATCTGCCTTGTGTTTAGCTCATGCTGTTTCCGATGAGTCTTTTCATGTAACGCGATCTCGATTTCTCGTTGATTTTTCGTACTTTTCCTGTTTAATTCTTGACTTATGTAGCTGCTCGTTTTGTTGTATATGTATGGATATTTGATGGATTTCATCTGGAAACCAGTTTAAGTGATGGTTGGATCAGATCCAAATGGCACAGTTGAATGAACAATATGTAAGGATAGTCTCATAGGACAATCGGATCCTAATATTTTGGGTAAGCAAGATGCCACTTTGTCACAAACCTGCCTCTCAAGTGCCGATTCACACAAGCAATTGGGTACCAGACACAGGTTACACAAGTAATTAGAGCCATAGACGGAGCTTAGATGGGGAAAAGCAAGGAGTAGAGGGTAGGCAGCAAGAGAGAAGGGGGGGGGGGGGGGGAGGGGTGCTCATCAGGCCACGACGGTATGGAGGAGAGCTGAGGAAGAGTACCCAGCTGGTTCTATCCTATTCGATGGTATCGATGGTTCTGCCGGTCTCTTGCTTCAGTATGTATACTTCAGGTTGTTTCAGGGTCTTCCTGGGCAATAGACTAGCCTGTCAGCTCACCTAGTCCCATTTGGCTGCCCACTGCTTGGTCATACAGGGCCGGGTCATGACATTCCATGCTAAAAGAATTTGCTCCAATCATCACAGTTTCGCCCACCCGATTTTCCTCTTAACCCCCGATCCATTTTTGCGCCAGACCCAAGTTGCTGGAATGGATATGTCCGGAGCTGCTTTGTCTTCCTCTGCCTTATGCCCTTATCCCCTGCCCGTTTTTTTAGATGAGGCTGTTACCTCCATCGCCCGCAAATTTCAGAAATCTGGGATGAGGTTTTACAAAAACACCCGATTCAATGTAAATCCAGGACCCTTGCGTACTGCACTTGCTATCTTTTTTCCTACTTTTTGACTTGATCAGATCCACACCTGCTCCTGTTTTCTAGGACGGGTTGTGTGGTTAGTACCAAAATGTCTAGTCCATTAGATTGAGCACCCAGCAACAGAACATCAAATTTCTGCCAAACCTCCAATTGCTGCTACCCAAGTGCGCCACACCTGTGATCGCTCACTATGCTGTGCCGTTGATCCATGCCCTTCGCAGCAGATTACTGTCAGGAACTAGCGTCCTGAGTCATGGTTCCGACGAAGGCATCCTGTTCTGTTCCATACAGAAGAATTGGCCAACGGTGGGCGTGCGATTGAAACCAGCCCCATTAATGCCCATTACGGGATCCCAAGACAATCGCCAACTGACGGGATTTCGGGTACATCTGAGCTCGGGCATCGAACCGCCATCCTGATGTCTCATTTCCTTTGTTGAAACCCAATGTCAGGATGACATGGTGCATCCAGTTTTATGGAAAAGTTGTCAAAAAGGGTATCATTTACTGTCGATTTGGTCATCACTTTTACCTCGACAAATTGGATCAAATGGTGGTTGGCAATTCTGCACAAAATTCTAGCGCAGGAAATGCGATCCAAGTATAGTGCCCAAGTGAATAGGCTGTGAGCAAAAGGACCATAAGTAATCAATATTTGTCCATGCTCCTGGTGTGCCAATTCATGTAGTACCCCTTTTCCTAGCTGTTTGTTGGAAATACCTGGATCCCAAGGTGAAGTGCTAGATAGGCTCACTGCAGACCGAACTTTATAGCCATATTGCATGTAAATGCTGCTGCAAATAATATTCCATAAGAGAAATATGTTGTACTTCTAAAGTGCACTTGCAGCAGCATAAGACAATTCCAAGGATTGCACCAAGAATAATTGGACTGTTCACAGCGATACATTCTGCTGTCAAGTTGCTCCATGCTTCCTGTTTCAAAAATCTGACAATGGGCTTATTGTTCAAGATTTCGGTAGCTATCAACCCATGAAGTCCTCGATCCCACAACATGTTAGGATTCATGTCAATCGCATTTGTCATACTCCTTCCTTTGTACAATCAAGTAGCAGCAACATCACATGTCAGTAATCTTTCCAAGGCATCAACCAGTAGCATGTTGATCTCATGCCAATTAATCAGGATACGGAAAGAATTAATCTCGAAGGATCAATGTGTATTGTCTACAGGTATAATATCATGATTCTCTAACTCATCAGGCAACACTCATACCTCAGCCATAACAGGTGGAATTGCTACCAAAACCCGGTATCTCTGCTGAAGCTTCCTTCCAGGATCAAAAGGCATGCCATTAACCACTTGAAGTTCTTGTCTCACATGTACTGACGGGGTGGAAGTCGTGCTTGCCGGCAGAGTTGTTCTGTCCAACTTGGTGTGCATGGTGTTGACCTCATCCTCGAGGACACCTTCAGATTGCGTGCATGACTCCTTCAGCTGCATTGGCCCAACTTTACACTCGAACAACGGCACGGCAGTGGTCATACCTCTTCTCCAAGTCCATCAGAGTTGGTGCTGACCATAGTGGGTACCTCGAGTGGAACGGTCTTGTGTGATACAACGTCGTCCAGCTTGATGATGTCGATGGTGCCGATGTCGAACATAGTGTTTCTAGCAGCACTACCAGAGCATTTTGTGGGCGTCGAACACTTGTCATGTGAGTGTGTTGAGAAATCAGAGCCCTACCTATGGAGTAGCAAAATTCACATTAGACCAAGCCGTGGTAGGGGTCCGAGGAGGTGGGGTTACATCGGCCTTTTGCGAGCACATGGTCAAGCGTGGCCTTGATCTCCGTCAGAATTTCCATGACCGTCTTCTCCTTGTCAGTGGTGACATCCGAAGTAGTTGAAGCAGAGGAGTCAACCATGGGAGTACCCTTGGGAATGCTGTCAGGGGCAGGCACCATGTCGTGGACCGCTTCCTTGGTGAGGTCAGCCTTGGCGACGACCTCGAGCTTATTTTTGAGGTTGAGTGCAGCCTTGTCATGGCACTCAGTTGTGCCGCTTGGAATGAGTGACGCCTTTTAGTGGACCTCGGGTGCTGCTGTAAGTGGTGCAGGCCGGCGGCGCGTAATTGATGTTGAGGAAACAGCACCCATTGTAGATGTCCCGACCATTAAGGGTATCACAAGATCGTACTGCCTCATGGTGTGACCGGAGCTGGACAATTGCCTCCACCCAACCCAACTAGCTCCCTAGACACATGCATCTCCACCACACCATAACCATACAGCTCAAATACCTGGTGAAAAAGCTCCTCAGTCACAGGGTAGAGCACACGGGTCACGGTAACAGTAATGGTGCTGTTCATGGTTGCCTCTTGGTTGTCCGACATTCTGCCGCTCACTTGGTGAGCAGAAACCAGTACGTAGCATTTTCCAACCAATTTGACCTCTGATAGGTATTACAGCAGCAGAATGAGTTATACCGCCAACCTTTCATCGTAATTACAGATCAAAGCCGAAAAAGGCGTGGGGAACAGTGGCTCTGAATACCAATTGTCACAAACTTGCCTCTCTCAGTGCTGATTCACACAAGTAATTGGGTACAAGACAGGTTACACAGGCAATTGGAGGAATAGATGGAGCTTAGACGTGGAAAAGCAAGGAATCTAGAGTAGGCAGCAAGAGAGAAAGGGGGAGCTCGTGAGACCACGAGGGGATAGAAGAGAGCTGAGGAAGATGACCCAGCTGGTTCTATTCTCTTAAGATGGTTCTGCCGGTCGCTGGCTTCTGTATGTATACTTCAGGTTGTTTCAGGGCCATCTTGGGCAATAGACCAGCCTGTCAGCCCACCTTAGCCGATCTAGCTGCCCACTGCTTGGTCATACAGGGCCGGGTCATGACTCATGACACACTGTTTATTCCTGTACCCACTTGTTTGTATTACTTTGAAGCTATCTCTGTGACAGAAGTTTCCCTTGAGTAGTTGATAGTTCTTTCATTTTATGTTTTCTTTATAATTGGAGAAATATATTAAATGCTTAATTTAATTGTACCATTATAGTTTTGCATGATTGTGAGGTTGTTTTATTATAGTCTGTTCAAGGTTCTCAATTGATAGCGGAGTGTAACATCGATAGATCTCCTTAGATCAGTTTTGGATATGGCTTAATTAGATGAGGTTATTATTGCTGAATGGGTGGATGAAGCTAAGGCATTTTGATGGTGCCAGACCATGCTTGTAGTTGGCACATATACCGTCGATAAACAGGGTATCATACTCTCATACCTGCTTTGCAGTTGGGTGGTGTAATTGCTTTTTCTTAAAAGGTGAATTGTCTTTGTATTTCCCGCCATATTTTTGGTTGTTCTCAACATCATGAAGAAAATGTTTACAACTCAATCCATCATTTCTAACTAAATCATCTGACCCCTTCCAAAAATCCATATGATTTGGTCAGAACAATGTAAAATGTCACATGGATGGAGCACATAAAGTACAACTGTGCTTGCATTTGGATCCTGCTTGCTTGTGTTAAAATTATGTGGGCAAGCCCCCCCCCCCCCCCCCCACTAAGAAGTTGATGATCAAAAGAATGATGCTCAACTGCCTATTGACCATCTTTGTCTGAATCGATCTGAACATTGCGAATTTTCATGCATTTGTAGACTGATTAGCGCCTCATAGTTATGCTACCGCCTACCTGTACTAATTTCAGTGACTTATCTTGTTTCCCTCTTAAACAGACTGCTTGCACACTTGCATTTCTCTGTAGCAGCTGTTGATTCTCAGATATTGTCATAGTATGCTCTTGGTTTGTTGCTGACATTGTTTTGCATGTTCCTGTCTTTCACAGGTGATTGTGCCACTTATTGACTGGCAATCAAGAACTTTCAGCCGACCAGTTATTGCTCTAATATGTTTCGGTGCAATCTCTTTATTCCCAAGTGTCTTGATACCTTCTTCTCCCTTTATGTGGACTGCGGGGATGATCTTTGGATATGGTTATGGCTTTCTGATAATTACAACAGCGATGAGCATAGGCATGTCATTACCATTTTTTATAGGATCTGTGTTCCATTCCAGAATACACGTGAGGCTCTCAGTCCTATCTCTTCCGCTAATGTTTTATCCAGATATACATGAAATCACTCTGTTCTTAGTGTCTTAATATATATTTTCAAATAATGATTGATGGTTGTCTTGCAGAGATGGTTGGAAAAATGGCCGAAGAAAGCAGCTTTTGTTAGACTTGCTGGTGAAGGAGATTGGTTCCATCAATTTAGGGCAGTTGCTTTACTTAGGATTTCCCCGTTTCCATACATAGTTTTTAACTACGCTGCCGTGGCTACAAATGTCAAATATTGTCCATATATAGCTGGTTCAATGGCGGGAACCATACATGAAACCCTCCTTGCAATATACAGGTTTGCATCTCTTCCATGGCTCCATTTTGCCTTCTGTATGGAGCATTGATTGGTAGTCAGTTAGTATTGGTGTGGTTATTGAATCAATTTGCAAACAGTTCACGAATAACTTGATTGTATCTTAGCCAACCTGTTCTTGTACAGAATTGGAATGCTGATGTGCACCTATACCTTTTGCTAGCATATATTTTGTTAAACGTCCCGTATCAGCTTTTGCCTACGCTAAATCTGTAGAAATTTTGTTAGCATCTTTCTGTTGGGTGTTGGGGGTGGGGAGTATATGAATGCCAGAGCTCCTGTCATTGGTTAGTGAAAAACAAGACGGGCTTGAAGGAATTATATCTAGCTGCTTCAGAATTATGTATCCTATTCTATACATGTAAACATATGCATGGTTTAAATTATCTTTGTGTGAGTATGAGACTTGCATGAATGGCAGAGCTCTTGTCCTTGGTTGGTGAAAAACAAGATGGGCTTGCAGGAACTATATCTATCTGCTTCAGAATTATGTGTCCTGTTATATACATTGAAACATATGCCTGGTTTAAATTATCTTTGTGTGATATGGGGAAATTAATTTTGTTGATATATCTTGTGAACAGTGGGAAGCTCGTTCAAAGCTTGGCTGTGGCAACTACCCAAGGGTCTTTCTTTTCATTGGATCAGATCATCTACAATGTAATTGGCTTTACGGTTGCCGCAGTTTCCACTGCTGCAATAACTATTTATGCGAAAAAGGCGCTCCAAAAATTGCAAGCTGAGGATGAGCTGTATTGAGATCCTTGCTCGGAATCAAATCTTGAAGCTAGGTCCCCTCTCCAGGTGTAAACTACAGAGGGGCACTACTAATCTGCGTTCAAACGTCAACAACCTTGCTACATTCATCTGGGAGGGGATACTGCAACAACTGTAAAGAAAATAGAGATCCAGAATCACTTCCCTTTTCCTCTTCTTTTGGTTTTGTTTTAGGTTGAGGGAACGGCCAAAATTAAGAACTTTTTATCAATGTACTGAACCAGGTAATGTATATTCTAAGCTCTTCAAGGTGAAATAGTGTTTGTTTTAAAACGTGAACTGTCGAATGATGGTAAATATCTTCTGTTGTATACATCATTTTGTTTCTACTAATATCAATGGGTCCCTTATATTCAGTGTAATTTTTACATGCTCCTTGGAGCTCAAGTGCTCCCATATAGCACTGTGGGCCAATAGAACCACGCTCATACATTCACTCCTATGTATGCATGCACACTTGCCTCCTCAGTGGGTACCTTCCAAAGACTGATCCGGTTGTTTTAAAGAGGATTCCAAAAGGAGCTAATCATCTAGTCAAGTTTAAATGAAGCCCGGAAGCAAAGTGCAACGCAACCATTGGGCTTCATATGCAATATCTTGGTGTTTTATGATTATAGACAGAACTTTAAGTTGAAGCTGGTTAACATGGATGATCATGTCATATTATGATTCCTAGCACAATTCTAAGAAAAAAACATATAAAAACATCGAAAAAGGAGCTATGCAACTCAAGTTGCGGTTCGTGCATCGGAAACAAGGTGTGCGTGCAAAACTAGAAAGAATGGTGAAATGAAACTACAACATGGGAAACCAAGTGAAGATCTGGATTGAGTGAGTTGTGCTGATCAAAATGGATATGAAGTTTGAATGATTTGGAGCATGAATGTAAAAGATGTAATATGAACAATGGATGAACTTAAATGCAAAATATAACATAATATAAATGTAAATTGCCCAAGCAAGAAAATCAAAATTCGGGGTTGGGTTCAACATCAAGAGTAGATGAATTTTCATATATTACATGTTTCACTTGGAGTTATACTTTGCAAGATATCACATGAGCAAGTTTGAAAAGGATTTGAATTAATTTGATTGGAATTTGAAAACTATAACCCAAATTTGAAAACTACATGTATATACGGAAAAAATATGTCCAATCATGATAGATACCAAGTTTATCATAACTGAGAAAGAACCGAATCATTTGTGATGGATGCAAAATTGTAGAGGCTAAAGTGAAAAGGTTGCTTTGTCAATCATAGAAAATTATTCAACTACAGAAACTAAGTCCACTTTGAATTCATTGATTTTTTTAACCCCAGTTACATATAAAGATTGTCTAATGTGGACAAAGGAAGCTCATGTAAAACTAAATTGAAATGTGATACGTATGATTCTAAAACACTTCACGAGAAATTCAAATGACTTTTGAATCACCCAAAAACATTTGACATGAATCCCCCAACCAGCCATAGACACCGACGGCTAGGCCCCCTTGTTGATTGGGCTTGCCAGTGAGGAAGGCACGGGGTTCTAGCACCCGAGGCTGACCTATCTAATATCACAAACGCGCGGGGGTGGGGCGGAGGGGTGGGGGTGATATCTCTACGTACCTGTCAATATCTCGCAAATTGTGCAAAAATGTCATTTTATTCCACTAGTCGGGGATCAAACTCGCGGCGCAAAGCGGTCGTGCATGATGTCGACAACAAATTCATGACGACCAGTTAACGTGGTGGAGACCTCTCTGGATCATGGCGTGAGTGCGGAAACAAAAAGGACAACACCGGTGTATGCTTGCGGTGCAAAAGGTGAAGACATGGAAGTCAAGCATCGAGCTTGAGATCGGTGTCGTACCTATCCATGGCGTATAGGGCCTCTATTCCTCTAATCCATGAGGAAAAGAGAGAGGAATGACAGTAAGGAGCTCACCAGCTTGCTAACGTGCCAGTGGACGAAGGTGACGAGCGAAGCGACGTTAGGGATGAATAAGCTATCGTCGGTGCTGAGGAAAAAGAGTATGGCTCCTCGATGATGGCTCCCAATCATCTACAATTGTGTCGTCGTCGTCTCTTTTCACCATGGTGTGCGGGAAGGCAGGATGTTTGGAAAGCTGGGGACCCATGAGGTGTCCACGCTGGTCGACCTCTTCGCTTTTGGGGGATGAGTGTGATAAGGCCGCGGAGGAAAGGGCCTTCCATCTCTCATTCCCCTATCAGACGAAGGTCGAAGACACCAACGTCACCAGCACCTCTAAGAAGGTGAGAGACAGAGCTTGTCCTACCGGCAGAGCCACAATCACATAAAGCTTCACGAGTCGTGCCCAATGCCAAAAAGGAAAAAAAATGAAGGCCACCACTGACAACATAGGAAATTGGTGCCTTCTCCATCGCTCCAACAGACATAACCTCAAATAATGCAGGTAAATGAAGAAATGCATTGAGGACCGAGGTGGACGTGGTCGCGAAGGCTATTGTACTCACCGGGGTGGTCGGGCCTGAGCACATGGCGTGCACGGGACCAGAACCCCCTTCACGCGGTGACGATGACCTCGGCTTCTAGGAGCCCCACTTCCTTGCCTGATCAAGGAAGAACTCCGCCCAATAGGTAGGAAAACATGCAGCTGATGCTGACGATTATTTTGATAATTTATTATTGTAAGTCTAGGTATTTATGGCGCATCCCGAGCTTCCCATTATGAATGAAGATTTGGAGTAATCTATTATGCCTCAATGTGCATGATTTACGTGTATCCTTTTCCTCCCATCCATGCAAGACATTTTCCATCGACAACCAGCCCTAGTGGATTTTAATTTCATGGAATAACGTGTCCATTCCCTGAGCACCTCGCCTCTTACTACCTATGGAAGATTTTTTTGGTGTTCCCTTTCCATGATAACAAGGACACACCCCTAATGATTTAAGGTTATAGCCTACCCCGACTATCCCCAGACATGAATGAATGAGGGAGGTATGGCGGACTTTCTCCGAAATTCAATGATAGGGTGACTATGCTTGGGCTCCACTGGGCACCATCGCTCCCTTGGGACTGTGTGCTCTGCATTCGAAGAACCTCCCCCCTTTCATATCCATTCACTTAACTAGCCCTTCCGGTAGCTAGGACCACTTTCGATGGGCACCTCTAGCTTACGGGGGGGGGGGGGGGGTATTTACATCTGCCTATTTAGAAATTCAAGGAAAGTACATCGGGTTTTGGATCGAGTAGTACCCTAACGATAAAAAATCAGCACCGCGATGCTGGAGGGTGTTGTGGAAAAATTAGGAACTAAGCTTTTATTTAGTACTACATGTTATCGTCAAATTGATGGTCAAATTGAAGTGGAATCATAAATTATATACTATGCTTAGGGTTCTTTTGATAACGAATATGAATATGTGAGAAGAATGTCGGCCTCATGTAGAATTTTCTTACGATCATTTAGTTCATTCATCCACACAATTATGCCTTTTTGAGCTTGTTTATGGATTTATACCTCGTGCACCTACTGATTTATTACGTATTCCATCTTCGGAGAAGGTAAACCTTGATGTTAAAGAAAGCGTCGAGTTAGTATTAAAGAAGCAATGAGACGACCAATAAGAATATAGAACGCATGAATGCCAAATATAAACTTGCTGTCAGTAAGGACAGGACATGAACCAGGTGATTTAGTTTAGCCGCATCTGAGATTGCACAAGTTAAAATTAATGCCTCGTGCTGATGGATCTTTTACAGTGCTTCAAAAAATTAATGACAATGAATATAAGTTTTATTTACCTGCAGAATTCAGTGTTAGTCTCATATTTAACTTTGCAGATTTAAATTCATATTTAGGTGATGATGAAGAGATATCATCGAAGACGACTTAGATTCATGAAGGAGGGTGACGAGGATATCTTTTTCACAGTTACACCAATGTGAATTCTACATCTATATACCCGCAAAAAAAGGGAAACGATGGTGGCCGGCCGACTGACCGACCGAAGCTTTGGACGGCTGGGCCAAGCCCAGCAGCGCCACTGTTCCTGCTTTTGCTGCATATGGCTCACCGTAAATGTTGCAACCATAGTATTTGAAAGCGCAGTATATCGACCAGAGGGGGGTGAATGGGAGATTTTCAAATTTCTTGAGGAATATCGATTTCCTCAGGACTGAGGCAATTTGAAATTGAGGAAACTCACAGAAAGAAGAGGCACAGAAACATTACAGAATGTAGAAATGACTACGAAACATCATATTGCGAGAAAAACTACTTCAAGCGAAAGAGCTAAAGAGTAATTGATGCAATGCATGAGGATTCAGAACTGAGGAAACTCAGAAGGGAAGCTATCAGGACAAGTCATCAGTGCATAAACAGAAGAGTAGGGTTTGAAGAAATAGCATCAGGGCACTGATGACACCGATTGGATGGACCAGTTCAAGTTGTCGTGACAACTTTGCATCTGGTTGGAGAGGCTGAGATTGAACTCAGAAGACATAGTCTTCACCTTATTCTCCTTGAACTAGAGTCCTCAGACTCCATCCAATCACTCAGGTGAGTCTTCAAGGTAGACTCCCAAAACCTTCACAAACTCCATTCACTCAGGGAAGTCACAATTGCATCTTGACTTCCTCAAAACGATGACTCCTACACCGGCTGGAAGATCACAGTCTTCAAAAGTAAAAAGCTTCGGATCACTCGAACCGACTTCCTTAGAAATTCTCAACTACTCAGGCTGGTGGATTTCCTCACTTAGGTTCTTCAGGTTCCTTAGAGGTGGGTTGCTCTCAGATGACAAGTGTCAGTTTCTCTCTCGGAGCAGCCAACCCTCCAATGGGGCTGGGGGCGACTATTTATAGCCGGGGAGCAACCTCAGGTGAAAGGACATAAATGCCCATGCACGAAATTACCATCGTGCCCACCCTTCGGACCGTTGCTAGACAAGTTATAGCCTCTTACCACGCGACACGTGGCATGGCCCAAAGTATTCTCTCTCTCTTCAGGAAATCTGCACTGGCAGTTTCCTGACTCCTCAACCGAAGTTAGATTCCTCAGTGTCCTAAAGAACAAGGTCTCAGACACCCGAGGAACTGAACTTCTTCTGCAAGAGATTCCTCAGGGTTTTCTTCAGGATTTCTACTTGAGCACTTCCTCAGAAATATGGAACTCATTTTCCTCAACCCCTCCAACAGTGCGGTGTTTTCCTATGACTCAAAAAGTACAAAAGTCTTAGCGTAGACTACGCTTCAGCTTCAGCTTCAACGCGAGTTGCCTCAGGATGACGCATGGCTTCTTCAGCATCAGCCGAATGCCTTAGGATCATGTTTCCTCAGGATTTCGCGCCTCGCTAGTCTTCAGGAATCACACCGATTTCTTCAAAGTTCCTCAACATTTTGGGGGGTCGACAACGGTGGTTAACCTCTTCTTCAGGGATTGTTCTCCTGTGTATACTCACAAACACATCAGTCCCTTAACCGTTTTGTCATCAAATACTCCAAAACCTCAAAGGGGCACTAGATGCACTTACAATCTCCCCCTTTTTTGTGATTTGATGACAATCAGGTTAAAGCTTCAACGGGATTAAATAAGTAATTTTGAGGAATAAAACTTGAAGAAAAACAATTCATTCTGTCTGGATATAGAGATGCTCCCCCTGAGGATATGCATATATTGAGGACTTTTGAACTTAGTGAACATTTTTGAAAAACATGAGGAGCTCCCCCTATATCCAGGATTGTCTAAAAACATTGCTGAAACTAGAATGCTTGAAGATTAAACACAACACTGAGGAAAGTGATTGCTGAGGAAAATTATAAGTATAAAACGACCTTAAGTAATTTCATGAGGTAATGCAAAGGTATCAGCCAATCACAAAAGTATCAGTTTACAACTCGTTACAAAAAATAGTCTGAAGAACGAGAGTTGTAACTCAGGAACCCCATATAGACCCGCTTGAAGACTAACATATTTCTCCCCCTTTGTCATAAATTGAAAAAAAAGGCGAGAACTAATACTAGCGCCCCGATATAAATGCTTCAGGGCTGAGGTGAGTCAGGCCTGAGGCAAGCAGTCGCAGTATGAGGACAAGCAGCAGTGTCTTCACCGTCCTCAGGTGATATCTCTTGTTGCGAAGAGTAGGAATCCATAGCCAGAGGAGGTGTGTTGCATCTGCGGAACTGCCGAGGAGGCCGAATCTCAGAGACCGGAGGCTGCTTGAGGCCAAGTTTGGCAAGGTCTTCAGGCACAATTACTTCAGAGAGAAGAGCATCAAGCCGTTGATAGGTGTGATGTGCATACTGATGAATCTTCTTCTGAGCTGTATGCATTTGCTCCATGTAGCTAAGGATGTCCCGGATCTGACGCTTGGTCCAGTCATGGTTGCGGTCGACCTTCTGATGAAGACTGATGAGGAGTTCCTTGTCGGTCATCATGCGAGCTTGAGTTGTATCCTCAGTTGAGGCATGTGTGCGTTCTTCATGAGTGGTTCAGGACTGAGGTTGTCGAATATTGCCACCAAGGTAATTCTCTGGAAGAACTTCCTCATAGAACACATATTTGCCTTTTGCATTTGAAGCAAGAGTATGCTGAAGCACTTCAACTGGAGGCAAATACGTGCGATGATTCTGCTGATCAGGTTTATAGTTGATACCTGTTTTAGCACAGATCATCTTCATGATCCACGGAGCATAAGGCTTCAGGATATGCAGGTTTTGAGCAGCATCAACCATGGTTCTGAAGAAGAAGTCTGAGACGTTGATGGGCGCAGACATGCAGAGATTGTAGAGGATATTCTTCATGATGCCAACAACTTCTTCAGCAGTAGATTCATACCCCTTGATTGGGCAGATAGACTTGGCCAGAATTCTGTATAGAGTGCTCGACAGATACTGAAGCTCTGTGACGAGGAACTTGGTACGGGGAGGAGCTTCAGGGGCTTGAGGCTTCATGAGCATGTTCATCAGATCATCTCACAGAAGTGGAGAGCCATAAGTGCTGGGAACTGAGGCATCAGAAAGAGGCAGCTAAAGAATCTCAATGATTTCAGGCACTGAAGCAGTGTAGTGCTGATGCTCACTCATCCATTCCAGAACCCAAGTGTTGATGTCCTTGGGATTGCCTGATACATATAGAGTTGCGTAGAACTGAAGCACAAGATCTTCATTCCAGTGTATGCACTCAGAGAAGAACTGAAGCAATTTGGCATGGAATAGGTCTTGAAGCGCATTGTTGAAGCATGTAATGTCCTCCATATCCGAATGAGGAATGTGCTTATGAGGAAATACTTTATGCTGCATGTAGAGAACTGAGGCATAATATTTCTTTTGAGTTGCAGTCCAGAACCTCAGTAGCTTTCTTGGCGGAGCAGAGTGATATGGATTCTGAATCCCATCTTGGAAGAAGCTCATAGCATTGAAGAATGCATCAGCATTGAAGCTTGGACGTGCATCAGCATCAATGTTACGATAAAATGGCTGCTTCGGCTTCAAACAGAGAGAAAGTTCTGATGCTTTCTCCTAAGGAACTGGTGAGTCTGAAGCAGTTGGAGGCACTGGTGGGGAAACAGTTGCTTCCGTTGAGGCATCAGGGCCAGATTTTGGTGAGGCTGCGGGGGCTGAGGGAGATGTGACCTATTTGTCAGCCGAGCTCTCCTTTGCAGCATCAGGATCAGTGTTGGTGCTATGTTCTGCCTTAGTTTCAGTGGATGGCGGGGCACTTTCTACTTCAGGTTCATCAGAAGCAGCGTCTTCATGCACATAGTCCTCAGAGTCTTGAATCGCATCAGGTAAGACCTCAGTGGCAGTGGGGGAGTGAGGCTCAAGCGAGAAAATCGTGTTAGTGGGGGAGTCTTGGTGTTCCATCTCCATAGTCCTCATCCACTATACGGGGAGTCCCGGTGTCTTCAATATCAACATCCTCATCCCTGTCCTCAATCTCAGTGATGACAGGAGGAGGAGGGGACTGAGGAGTGGGAACAAGTGGGGTAGCGGCAGATGAGGCAAGTGCCTTGGAGGGTGGGGTGAAGACAATAATGTTGCACTGAGTATTGACTTGAGGACTTGTGGCAGCAGTGGGCGGTATAGTTGCTTCAGCTGCTTTTGAGGCCGGAGGAGCAGACGAAAGCGGAGTAGCATCGATGGGCTCCTCAATAGTAGCTTCAAGATTGGGCCTCTTGGCCGCGGGAGGAGTGGCGGGAGCGTCTTCGGGCATGCGCTTGTGGCTTTTGGGGGGATCCTCAGGCATGGTAGCAGATTTCTCTGGGGCAGCAGGTGGAACTGAGGATTGTTTCTGCTGAATCTTCATCAAATTGTTCATCTGCCGGGACATCCGTTCCTTTGATTTGCCTATGTAGGTACATTTTTCTTCAAACTCAGCAGTGATCCTTTGAACTTCAAATTGATACTCAATGAATTCCCGAGGGGTGACATCAGTGACAGGCTTATTTTTTAAGTCACGATGGACTTTCTTCAGTTGGCTTTGTAGCTGATTTTTGAGGTCTCGGTGATGAATCTCATTGATGAGGAATTGTTGAATATAGAACCTGAGGTCTTTGGGTATATCCAAGTCATCAAGAGGAGTATCAGGCTTCACAGACTAGATTTCAATATACTCCAAGATTTTCTTGGGATCGAGGAGAAGTGCTATTTCAGAGCATGTGGCTTCAGCTTTGCGTCTTGCTGCAGCACACACATATTCAATCTTTTGTTCCTCAGTGGCCACAAAGCCGTCCAGATCCTCAAACTCATCTTCTTCATCTGAGCTGAAGGCAGTCTGAATGGAACCGCGCATGGCAGTTTTCATTGGAGAGGGTCTTATGCCTCAATGAATGGCCGTCTTGGTCTTCAGTTGAGGCTGAGGCATGGTGGTGGATGCCACAGGTGCACTGCCAGACTCATCAATGCGAAGTCTTGAGGCAGGAGAAGCTCCAGACGTCCGTTGGCATGAGGAGCCGGGAGCTTGAGGCATTGTTGAGGATTTCATTGATGGTTTGATGTCGGGAGTCTTTATGCAAGGATGGCCGGGAGGCTGAGGCTGAGGCTGAGGCTGAGCAACAGGCCGAGGCAGAATCTCAACAGAGGCAGCCAAGTCACGGGCCAAACTCTGAGCAAGATGAGCAGTACGTTTGAGGTATCATTGATAGGCATCAGGAAAGTCATCAGGAGTCCGCCGACTGGTGGGATGGGGAATGACATCAGGTCCAGGTGGTGGACGAGACTTGATGCCCAATGTCTTCAATAGGGATTGACAACAAACATCTCCTCATGCTGAGGATTGATCCATTGATAAGAAGACCATCTTTTAGCCCATTCCCTCGTGATTTTCTGGATGCGTTTCTTGCGTTCTCCGACAGTTTCACGTTATAGAGTCTTCAGCTTCGCATAAAGTGTCGGGGGAAAGTCACGAGCAGTCTCAGTGAGTTTGCGATGAGGAGCCATGTTCTTCAGTTGAGGAGACTGAGGAATCGTAAGTTCGAGCTGAGCTGCAAATGAAGTGAGACTATGAGAACCATATGATTCCTCAGCTGACATGTACCTGTGACAGAATTAAGTTGCGAGGGAAGTGGGGGTACAGTCATATGTGTTCATGAGGAAAGTGTTGAGGAAATCAAATTGATGAAGCATAGGTCTCAGTTAGATTTCAGTACTGCTGAGGAATTTAGTGGCTTGAAGAATCTTGAAGAAGTTGCAGTACTGAGGAATTAACAGATGAGACATGGTCGTACCAGAGATGAGATGAATGCTGAGGAAACTTGAGATGGTCTTCTCCAGCGACGATGGTCTCCGGCGTCGACTGCGCGGGAGCTTGAAGAGCTCAAGGGCGGCAGCGCGAGAGGGAATGAGGTGTGTGGGGAAAATGATCGCGGGGGTTGGCTATTTATAGAGGGGTAAAAACCGAGGGGTCACGAGTTTTGTGGATGAGATTACCCCTGGCGGTTCGGCTCTTGAGCTTATCTAATTTGTGGATAGGCACGATCCGCGGTAAAATCACAACGATCAAGGGATAAGACTTCAGACAAGGGCCTCAACTTGAGGAAACTGAGAACAATGAAAATTTTGAGGATTTAAATAAAATTAAAGCTTCAGTTTCAGAAACTTATGAGTTTCAAATGAACGTATACTTGAGATGGATGGATTGGATAAGTGAGCACAGAGAGACGGGTCCGATCACATTCACCTAGATGAAGAAACAAATTTTGAAGAGCAAAAACTATAGGTGAATGCTTTTGAGGACTAAACTGTAAGTATCAGGATGAAGACACAAATGAGGAAACTGAGGACAAATGATTCCTAAGGAATTTGGGAGGTGGCGCTACCCACCTTATAGGGAATAAGACACATGATACCATACAATTGTCGTATGGATCTTGAGCCAATTTCCACGTTAATTTCTTCACACTTAGCCAGGTAGTTACTCATGATTTGAGGAGTACGACGCATCGTGTGTTGTACATCAGGATTCTTCAATAGTGTTTAAGCGTTAGGATGTGTGTCCATTGACTGAACATTTGAGGAATCTAAGATATTTAGCTCACACCTTAGAGTGATAAAACGCTTCTCATCCAAAGGCTTAGTGAATATATCAGCAAGTTGGTCTTTAGTCTTCACGTGGCTGATGATGATGTCTTCCTTCAACACATGATCCCAAAGAAAGTGATACCGAATCTCGATATGCTTCGTCCTCGAGTGTTGTACTGGGTTCTGAGAGATCTTGATGGCACTCTCATTGTCACATAGAAGTGGTACTTTCTTCAGGTTGATGTCGTAGTCCTTGAGAGTTTGCTTCATCCATAGAAGTTGTGAGCAGCTTGCACCAGCGGCGATGTATTCAGCTTCAGTAGTGGAGAGGGAGACACAATTCTGCTTCTTTGATGACCAACACACCAATGAGCGTCCGAGGAAGTGACATGTTCCTGAGGTAGAATTCCTATCCACGCGATCTCCAGCATAATCTGAGTCTGAGTACCCAACAAAATCCAGCTGCGTGCCCTTTGGATACCATAAGCCTAGAGACGGGGTGTGAGCCAAATATCGAAGAATTCGTTTCACCGCTTGGTGATGCGATTCCTTTGGTGCCGTTTGGAATCGGGCACACATGCAAACGCTCAACATTATATCAGGACTAGATGCACATAGATATAGCAGAGAACCTATCATGGAGCGGTATACCTTCTGATCGTAGTGCTTGCCATTTTCATCAGGACCGAGTTGTCCATTTGTAGGCATCGGTGTCTTCATGCCTTTGCAGTCTTGCATCCCAAATTTCCTCAGGCACTCCTTGAGGTACTTCTCCTGAGATATGAAGATGCCGTTGCGTTGCTGACGAATTTGAAGCCCTAAGAAGAACTTCAGTTCGCCCATCATGGACATCTGATACTGTTCACTCATCAAGAAGGCAAATTCTTCACTGTATTTCTTGTTAGTGCATCCAAATATAATCTCATCAACATAGATTTGACATATGAATAAGGCATCGTCATAGCGTTTGGTGAAAAGAGTTGGATCGAGGGAACCAGATTTGAAGCCATTGCTGATGAGGAAATCTCTTAGTGTGTCATACCAAGCCCGAGGGGCTTGCTTTAGTCCATAAAGAGCTTTCTTCAATCTGTACACCATATCAGGATTCTTCGAGTCTTCAAAACCTGGGGGTTGAGCAACATATACTTCTTAATCGATATTACCATTGAGGAATGCACTTTTCACATCCATTTGGTATAACTTGATATTATGATGATTAGCAAAAGCAAGCGTTATGTGAATGGACTCAAGTCTAGCAACAGGAGCAAAGGTTTCACCGAAGTCAATACCCTCAACATGAGTGTATCCTTTTGCTGCAAGATGAGCTTTGTTCCTGATGACTTGGCCATCTTCATCAAGTTTGTTGCTGTAGATCCACTTCGTTCCGATGAAATTGTGAACTCGAGGATCAGGTCGTTTGACCAATTCCCAGACATCATTCAGTTTGAACCGAGGAAGTTCGTCTTGCATAGCCTGAATCCATTCCGCTTCTTGGAATGCCTCAGCAACTTTGGTGAGCTCTGGTATGTTGACGTCGGCAAGGATTTTGTCGACTTGAACTTCATTCGCCACGCGAGGAAGACGAGGTCGTTCTTGAGGTGAATCGTCATCACTATCATCAGACTCATTAGCATCATCTTCAGGTGCTTCAGGAGTGTCAGAAGCCTCAGGATCAGGATCGTCATCAGGACCATTTGCTTCAGGATTTTTGTGTTCTTCAGGAGCATGAGGTATGTGTGTTTCTTCAGGATGGTCCATAGGTATAATATCACTGGCACCCATTTTCTTGATCATTTTATCAGGTGATGGCTCATCTAGCACAGGTGGCATGTGCTCTCTTTGCGAGCTGTCAGATTCATCGAACCGCACATCTACAGTTTGAACCACTTTGTGATGACTGAGGTTGAAGACTTTGTAGGTGTGAGAGTCGATACCATAACCAAGCATGAAGCCCTCACATGCTTTTGGTGCAAACTTAGATTGATGATGAGGATCACGAATCCAACAAGGTGCACCAAATACTTTGAAGTAACTCACATTGGGTTTCTTACCGACCATCAGCTCATATGAGGTTTTCTTGAAGAACTTATGAAGATACACACGATTGACGATGTGGCAAGCAGTGTTGATTACTTCAGCCCACAATTCGAGTGGAGTGTTGTACTCAGCAAGCATCGTCCGAGCCATCTCGATGAGTGTTGTACTCAGCAGGGGTGGGGCTGCGCCCTCCACCTACCTTGGAGCGTGGGACCTCCTCCCTCCCCCGGGCTCCTGTTTCTCCTATATATTGCTCTGACCTAAAATCATCGGGGGGCGGAAGAAATTTTACAGAATCCATCATCGTTCCACCGCAACATCGAAAGTACAATCTAGGGCTTCTGGAGCCCTGCTCCGGCACCCTGCTAGAGGGTAAGATCGTCACCCTACACCACCATGCTTGCCTCGCGTATGATGTGTGAGTAGTCCACCCTTGGAGTATGGGTTCATAGTAGTAGCTAGATGGTTGTATATCCTCCATGTACTTCATTGTTTTAGACCTTGCGAGCTGCCTAACATGAGCAAGGTCATCTTTATGTAATTGCTATGTTGTACTTGCTGGGATCCGATGGATTATGAGATTATGATCAGATTGTTCATGCTTTTGATATGATATTTATTATATGTTCCTTGAGTGTTTTTGCATTCTCTACGTCAAGTGTGATTACTTTGGCCAAGTAGTAGCATATGTCTCCAAGAGGAAGTATTGTGCTCGATAGTAGGTTCATGCCTCTTTTTAACGTGGGCATGAGTGACAAATATATCTAAGGGCAAGGATGTGTTGTTGCTACTAAGGGTAAAACAACAGTGTTTATGTTTATTTGTTGATCAGAGATGTTGCTTACATTACATACCAAGCTTATTGCCTTTGTTTGTTGGTTTTGCAACTTAATACCGGAGAGATACGCTGGATAACGGTCTCAAGGTGGATTCTTAGTTATAGATGCAACTGGATAGCGGTCTATAACGGTTTAACGTAATTCCTACATGATTAGGACCTTGAGCTTTATTGTGTCATAATTAGCATTGTGGTGCATTTATAATCCTAACAATTTGCGAGCTGTAATTTGTTCACCCAACATATTTGTCGTCTTATGGAGAGAAACCCCTAGTGAAATTATGGCCCGCGGTCCACCTTTTTCCATTGATTGCAATCCTTTTTATTTACTTTTCATCATAATTTTCTTGCTCCACTTAATAAATTTATTATTATTTTCCACACCATATGGGTAACACCCCAAAAATCGGTTTATCGATTTTTGTGTTGTTATTCCTTCCTAGCTTTCCTTCCCCGTCTTTTTCCCCTGGAGTCTGGTTGATAACTAGATGAATCCAGACAATCCTTGACCTTGCAACCTTTTCCCCTGCCCTTTGTGCAAGTCAAGATCCCTCTCCCATGTCATTTCCCCCTGGAGATGCAAGAATGTTGCCGAGTCAGGTGCAATGTTCTTCATTTGAACCTAATTCCATTTGTGCCGGTTAATGGAATTAAATCCAGAAAAATACCTAGACATCTCTAAAGCTTGTGAAAACTTGTAGAGATGATCTTGGTGATCCTATTGACCTCTCCCAAAGGTATTGGCTATGATTGAATAAAGGAAATTGCCATTTACTTTATAAAGCCAATAATCCCATTTTAGCCATTTCTAAGGGAGCTACTATTTTGGTTGCTCCATTGGTGCTCAAATGAATTATGGAGATCCTACTAACCAACCCATGGCCATTTCTATCAAAACATGGGGTTCCATAGTTCAAAGTTTGAGCATAGCTTCCATTTCCAAATTCCGGGCAGAATAGCACTTTACAAAGGAAGTGTTATTTATCTATTACCATTGCCTCTCAAACTTTTTGTGCCTTCTCTCCTATCCATATCATAGTGTTGTGCGAAGTTTCAGATACAATGGCCAAGCCAATAGTTAACACAAAATTCCCAAAGTTTCTATCCAGCAGACAACTTTGTGAAGGAAATGCAAACTAGCCTTGCCCATTTGTGCTGAAATTTTGTGCACTTGCTTCCCCTAGCAGATGAGTAAGATCAGCCAAAATTCAAGCCAAGGGGACAAGTGTGCTAGCCACACCCCAACACAAACACCTTCTGCCCAAGTGGTGCATTTGCAAAGGAAGTGCTATGTGCTTTGGTCCAATTGAGCTGAAACTTGGCAGAGGTAATCACCTTAGGATAATATTGCTTTAACCCAAGTTTCAGACCCTTGCCCCAGATGCACCTCCCCAGGTCAGCACAAGCACTTTGCTGGTCAAACCTAGGTCAGGTCACTATCAGCCACTCCAGGCCAAGCAAGTCATCCCACCTCGGTTCTAGCACACAATGAGGTCACCTCACACAATGGACATGGTCTTTGGTCACAAAGGTGCTCTGGACATGGAGATGCCTTGGTGACCACGCTTGTGGCATGCCCAGCACACTGTATGTGTCGCTGGCTGCACTCCCATGTCGTCTTCCTCGCGTCCTAGCATGTCTTTCGCGATCCTCACTCCAAGCCTGCTCGTATAGAATCCTCCACGCTCGTCATGGCACGATCGAGCTCTAGTGCGATGATAAGGACGCCACGGCGGCCGTCCTTATCTGCTCGTCGCTGTCGTCTATAAGTAGAGCCGCACCCGAGCCCTCCCAGCAGCGCAGCCACCCCACAGCTCCTCCCCCTCGAGAGCATGGTCACCTCTCCCCGCCCCATGGCCGAGCCACACCTCGGCCGCAATGGCCATGGCCCCGCTGCCCCTCCTCGCCCCGGTCGTAGACCTCGCCGGCCCCGAGCCCTTCGCCTGACCACGGCCGCCGCGCCCCACCGTGGGAGCCGCTGCGCCTAGCCGCAGAAACGGGGCCGCAGGCTGCCTGCGTGACCCCGCGGCCACCAGCGAGGGCAGCCCTGCGTGCCGCGCCCCGCGCTCCCCGGCGACCCCTCCCTCCGGCGCCAGTCGTCGCTACGGGCCTCACCGGCCTGGACCTCCCCTGTCCACGAGAATAAACAGAGGATGTGGAGAGAGATATTAGAGCAGAGGAGCCTGGCGTGCAGGCCCCGCGTGTCGGTGACCGCGGAGGGGTACCCAGCCGCTGGCGCGCGGGCCCGGTCCGTTAAGTGGAAGCGTACTTTGCGGAAGTACATTTTCATTTCAGGAAAGCGTACTTTATGCGACTGCAGAAGGGAATATGTTTTCCTTAAGCGAAAGCGTATTTCCGTTCTACTACGACTGAAAGTGCGCTTTCCTTGTCTGAAAGACCTAGAAGTAATTCTGTTTTACAAATTAGCCCCTGGTTCCTTCTCCCTCGTAGCTTCGCGGCCGTAACTCCGATTGAAGTGACTCAAAAGCCCACGTTCACCATTTTCTGAGCCCGTTCCGTTGGGAAAACTTTCATGATGTTTTGACATTGTGAAAATGACCCTTTTTCCCCTAGTTGTTGCTAGGCCTCGCCGGAGAATTGTTTGCGCCGCCAAATCTTTTCGGAAGGCGATCACCCGTCGGCTGTTATATTCATCGACCCCCCCCAAGGAGAGCAAGCCATCCGATATATGCTCTAAAGTATTGCTTCGTGTGTTCTTGTGTGCTTTTAGCTTTAATCTTGTCATGTTGCATTATTGATTGTTTAAACCCTGATATGCTTGCTTGACTTGCTATGCTTATACCGTGCTTTTGTGATATGCTATGTTCACTCATGAGTGCCATGCTCGTGTTGTTCATGACATGCCTACTGGATATGAGAAGCTAGAAGTGATCATGCCATGCTTAGTGGTTATTATCATGCCAGATTGTTCATGTGATGTCCATGCTAGTATTCCGTTCATGTTGACCGTATCCATGTTTATTCGTGTGCTTATGACTAGATCATATGCCTTCACCATGCCTATGTGATATCATGCTCGTACTAGTATTGCTTTGGTACATTTTGTTGCTATGCTTGATCATATGTTGCTCAGTTAATGTTGATAGTCGGATTGGACTGGAGTAACGGTTGATCAAGTGCCACCGAACTGAGCTTTACTAGTGCAGCCACACTCGCCTATATGGGAAGGCTTTGGCTCCAGTCTATCGGTGTGCTCTCTTATGCGTATCACCAAAGAGGGGTGGTTATGCGCGCGCGCTACCCTAATCAGGTAGGCGGAGATAACCTTGAAAGTTAGTTGGTTATATATGGCCCGTCCCCGTTTGGGACAAAGTTGAGTCCCCGTTTGGGACTGTTGTGCCCCGTTTGGGACAACGTTGTTTGCCATGCAATGGCAGGTGTCTGGAGGACATAGGGCTACCCAAGACGGGATGTCGGTGATACGGTAAGGGAGGCATGCGGTAGAACAACCTCGTTGGAGAAGTCATAGTCCACTCCTATGGTACGAGTTCCGAGGTTCCTGTGGGACAAGTTCCAAGGTACTGGATGGAGGAAGAGCTCCATAGTGTGGGTGAAGTGCGCGAACTCTGCAGAGTATTATAATCTATTAGAATAGCCGATTCCACAGTATTGGACACAATTCGTACTAGGTCACACTTGGGATCAACATAAGTTCAGTTTGGTGATGATGCTAAGTTGTCGGTTATGCGATAACCCGTTTGGTCGTGCGACGACCCGTATACGTTGTTGGTCATGCGATGACCGGATTGGTTGGGTGGTAACATAAGGACACCTAACCCGTTGAATGGCCATGCGATGACCGGATTGGTTGGGTGGTAACATAAGGACACCTAACCCGTCGTTTTGTCACGTGATGACCCAGTAAGATGAGGTTCGGGAATGATAAGCTGATGCTCCAGGAACTGGACGTCCGATCCCAGTCGGACGTCCGACGCTGTTGACATGGACACGAGAATCCAAGACATCCATCAAGCAGAAGCTTCAGGAACCGGACGTCCGACCAGTACCGGAAATAGGGTACTCGAGGACAGAAGCTTTGACGACAAATACATTGGAAATCCGAAAGATGCCGGAATTAGGGTGCCCCGAGTACAGAAGGCTTTTGCGTTATAACTACCGGAATTCCGACGTCCACCGGACATCCTATGGTCCCGACGGACGTTCGATACCCACTGGACGTCCGACCTGCCTGAGCAGATTTCAGGGCTGCGGCCCTTGTATCCAACTCTAGACCCCCTAGACATACAAAAATATTAGGGTTTCTAGTTTTGCCATAACTTAGATTGCATCGGAGTCATTGTGTTAGTTGTTGTTTCGTTGTGTTCTTTCCTCGAAAATTCTCCGCGGTGCGACATATTATGGCCTGAAGAGAAATAAGAGAATTTTTTTACTGTAGCAATTTCGACAAGTGCGGAAAAGAGTCAGAAAAAATAAAAACTAAGAAAAAGAGAAAAGATTCAAAAAGAAGGAAGAGTGATCAAAAAGATTTATCAAAGAGTGCAAAGAGTTATACAAGAGCTAGAAGGGAAATATCAAAGTGGTGACCTTTTGAGAGGCCTGTCTTCTTTTGTGTCCACTGTGTGAGTTTTTCCTTGTGTTTGTATCACACGATCAGCACTAGGACTTGACTTCGGTGTAGTTAGGGTACCATACCTATAGCTCCACCACATATATCCTGCTTTATCGTGTGTTCACTCTTTTACTCGGGTATTCACTTCATCACATCCGTGCACTAGTCCTCCATCCGAACGGGTACGCATTGCTATTCACTTTGGAACGGTAAGATACACCTTTTCTTGTCAGTTTTGAGTGAGTTGTGAGTGTCCATCAAAAGATTTTGATTTAGTGCACTAACCTACTAATCATGTCTCAAAGTGGTTTTGATGTGATGCAGACACAGGATAAGGATACATCGGTTACTTCGGATGCGTATGAAGGTCTCCGAGATCATTTGACCAACAAGATTGATACATCCATAGAACCTCTTGTTATTGATCTTCAAGAGGCTAATATGAATTTGGATGGTACACAAGCTTCCGTCAGTGCTTTGCAAGCGCAAGTTAATGGACTTGAAACAAGCATCCAGCAATTGACAACCGCGATAAATGCTATGCGGGCTCCTGTCGCCCAATGCCAACCTGAAGGCAATGATGATGATGGTAGTGTCCAGGACGACAATGATGTTGTGAGGGGTGCTAATGGTCGTGGTCGTGGTGTCCCCGGACAGAATCACCAACCACTCCTTGGTCTTGGTGCTTGGAGTATACCACTTCAGGATGATGATGGTTTAGGCAAGCCCAAATTTTCAATTCCCATATTTGAAGGCTCCACGTATGTGGAAGAATATCTCATTTGGGAGCTCAAGATTGAGAAATTATGGCGTTTACATGACTATACTGAAGATAGGAAGATCAAGCTTGCTTCCTCAGAATTTGATGGGTATGCTTTGCTTTGGTGGGATGGAGTCATGAGTGACATACAAGAGGCCAACGAGATGCCTATTCGTACATGGCGTGATATGCGAGCAACCATGCGGGCGCGTTTTATTCCCACAAATTATTTACGGATTGTCTTTGATAAATTGCAACAATTGAAGCAGGCACAATGCCCGTTGATGCATACTATATGGAGATGGAGATGTTGTTGCAACGTGCACGGGTGCGAGAGTCTATTGAGATGACTATGCAACGTTTTCTCCATTGATTGAAATTTCAGATAAAGGGTATTGTTCAGCATCATCAATACACTAATATGAATGAGCTATTACATCATGCCAGAGAGGCGGAGTCACAGCTTGAAGAAGAGGCCCAGATAATATCAAGATACTCATCCTCTAGAAGGTTTTCTTCTAGGACGCCGTCTGCCGCGCCTATGGAGAGCAATGGTGCTACCAACCGTACTTCTTCTTCGTACTCCAAGTCAGCCTCCAATGTGTCTATGGCGAAGAAACCAGCCGCCCCTGCCACTAGTGCGGGCTAAAATATGTCTACAAAACGTACTCGCGAGATGACTTGTCATGCTTGCGGTAATCCGGGTCACTTCAAGAGAGATTGCCCGAACCGAAAGGTCATGTTCATTAATGAGGACACCGGCGAGTATGAAACCGGTGATGATGAAGACCCATCCGGATTCGATGATGAAGGATACAACAGTGAAGAAGGCATGGATGCTTTTCCATCGCCTTCTCCTACTATTGTTGTGTCACAGCGTGCTCTCACTATGCAGCCACAAAACGATTCTCAATGCTGCAATTTGTTCCAAACAAAAGCATTAGTTGGACCTAACAAAGCTTGCAAAGTAATCATTGATGGAGGTAGCTGCCGCAACCTCGCAATCAAGGAGTTATGTGCCAAGCTAAATCTAAAATACTTACCTCACCCAAATCCATACTATGTCCAATGGTTGAGTGACAGTGGTGAGATGAAAGTGAATCATATGGTGCGCGTGAATTTTGAGATAGGCCCGTACCAGGATTCCATTGATTTTGATGTGGTGCCTATGACAGTTTGCCATCTCATATTGGGTCGGTCGTGGTTATATGACCGCCATGTGCAACACAATGGCCGAGCCAATACATATCATTTGGAGTTCAAGGGCAAGAAACTTAATCTCCATCCTATGTCCCCACAGCAAATTGTGAATGAGTCTCGTCAGAAAGTAGAGGTGAATTTAGGACCTACACGAGAGAACAATGTAATAGCTGTGAGTGATAATATAACGAAAAGTGTAAGAGAGACTAGTTTGCTTACATTAGCCACCAAAGAAGACATGAGAGAATTTAGTGAGGATCCTACAACCATGCCACTTGTGCTTATGTACAAAGGCGAGGTTTTGTTTTCTAATTATAGTCATCCTCTTTCTCCTAGTGTGTCTACTGTTTTGCAGGAATATGATGATGTGTTCCCGGCGGAGGTTCCAGCGGGATTACCACCCTTGCGTGGTATTGAGCACCAAATTGATCTTATTCTGGGTGCTACTCTTCCCAACCGGGCACCATACAGGACCAATCCCCAAGAGAAGAAGGAAATTCAGCAACAAGTGCAAGCACTTCTAGACAAAGGGTATATTCGTGTTAGTCTTAGCCCTTGTGTTGTTCCTGTTATTTTGGTTCCTAAGAAAGATGGTACATGGCGTATGTGCGTAGATTGTAGAGCTATAAATAATATCACTATTCGATATCGCCATCCTATTCCACGTTTAGAGGATATGCTTGATGAATTGAGTGTTGCTGTTATTTTCTCTAAAATTGATTTGTGTAGTGGATACCATCAAATTAGGATGAAAGAAGGGGATGAATGGAAAACTGCTTTCAAAACAAAGTTTAGGTTATATGAGTGGTGAGTTATGCCTTTCGGTCTTACTAATGCTCCTAGTACTTTCATGTGGTTAATGAACCATGTTTTGCGAGAGTTTATTGGACGCTTTGTGGTTGTGTATTTTGATGATATACTTATTTACAACCACACTGAATTTGAACATGCTGATCATATTAGACAAGTTTTGCAAGTGTTGCGTGATGCTCAATTATAGGCTAATCTTGAGAAGTGCACTTTTGCAAAAGATAAGGTCATATTTCTGGGATACGTTGTATCTAAGCATGGAGTAGAAGTAGATTCTTCTCAAATTACAACTATTCAAAATTGGCCTACTCCCATGAATGTTAGTCAAGTACGAAGTTTTCACGGCTTAGCTGGTTTTTATAGACGTTTTGTGAAATAATTTAGTACTATTGCTGCACCGTTGAATGAGTTGACTAAGAAAGGCGTGCCTTTTGTTTAGGGCGTTGCCCAAGAACTTGCATTTGATGAGCTAAAATGTTTGCTTACTTCTGCACCATTACTTGCATTACGTGATTTTACTAAGCAATTTGAAGTTGAATGTGATGCTAGTTGTATAGGCATTGGTGGTGTTTTGATGCAAGAAGGTAGACCTATTGCTTATTTCAGTGAGAAGCTTTCTGGTGCTAGACTGAATTATCCTATTTATGATAAAGAATTGTATGCACTTGTTAGAGTTCTTGAGGTTTGGCAACATTATTTGTGGCCAAAAGAATTTATCATACATTCTGATCATGAAGCTTTAAAATATCTGAAAGCTCAATCTAATTTGCATAGACGCCTAGCTAAGTGGGTTGAGTTCATTGAGTCTTTTCCCTACATCATCAAGTATAAGAAAGGGAAACATAATGTTGTTGCTGATGCTCTTTCTAGGAAAAATATGTTATTGACACATCTTGATGTTAAAATTCCTGGATTAGAGAGTTTGTGTGATTTATATGCAACTAATCATGATTTTGCTGAACCATACCGTTTGTGTTTGCTTCGAAATGCGTGGGATAAGTTCCATATCCATGATAGATTTTTGTTTCGAGCTAACAAACTTTGTGTTCCAGAATCGTCAGTGCGTTTGCTATTGTTGTAGGAATCACATGCAGGAGGTTTGATGGGTCACTTTGGGCGTGAGAAGACACTACTCATGCTTGCTGATAATTTTTATTGGCCTGGGATGAGGTGTGATGTGGACAGGTTTGTTCGGCGCTGCATTGTATGCAACACATCCAAGTCCAAGTTGAAGCCTCACGGTTTGTATACTCCACTATCGGCTCCTACCACACCTTGGGAAGATATTAGTACGGATTTTGTGTTAGGATTTCCACGCACTAAACATGGTCATGATAGTATATTTGTGGTAGTGGATAGATTTTCCAAGATGGCACATTTTATTGCCTGCCATAAGAGCGACGATGCGTCGCATGTTGCTAACATGTTTTTCAGGGAGATTGTACGCTTGCATGGAGTGCCCAAGACAATTGTTTCTGACAGGGATTTGAAGTTTGTGAGCTACTTCTGGAAGACACTTTGGGGAAAGTTTGGAATGAAGTTGATGTTCAGCACTACATGTCATCCCCAGACTGATGGTCAAACGGAGGTGGTAAATAGAACATTGTCACAATTATTGCGAGCCATGATCAAGAAAAATTTGCGTGAATGGGAGGAGTGTTTGCCACATGTGGAATTTGCTTATAACAGGGCAGTACACACTACTACTCATCTTTGTCCTTTTGAGGTGGTTTATGGTTTTAAGCCTATTACACCATTTGATTTGTTGCCTCTTCCATTGCAGGAACGAGTTAATATGGAGGCATCCAAACGAGAAGATTATGTGACGAAGATTCATGAGAAGACACGAGAGGCTATTGAGAAGCAAGGAAAGAACGTTGCTGCTGCAAGGAACCAATCACGGAAGCAAGTCCTATTTCAGCCTGGAGATATGGTTTGGGTGCATTTGCGCAAGGATAGATTTCCAGGGTTGCGGAATTCCAAGTTGAAGCCGTGTGGTGTTAGTCCTTACAAGGTGTTAGCCAAGATCAATGACAATGCCTACTCGATTGATATTCCCATTGCTGAGTTTGGTGGCGCTAGCAACAGTTTCAACGTTGCTGATTTATCACCATACATGGGAGATGACCTTAGATGTCGAGGTCGACGCCTTTTGAAGGGGGGGGGGAGATGATCATCATCTTTACGTTACTCATCATCTAAGGGAAGACGAATCCTTAGGTAAACCTGAAAATTGAAGTATCTAAGGATTCGTCTTCCCTTAGAAGGAGTTGATGCGTTCACGAGCTAGGAAGAGTAACCCAGTTAGATCCCTATGGATTGGAGCTGCTCCAAGTATGTGCTGCCTTAGATAGTGTATATTCCGCTGCCCCATCTCTGTAAGGAACCATCTATGGTTGTAACCCGTTGATTCAAGCCACTTTGGCTAGTGGATCCTTTATAGTTGTGCTTATGTTATTGGTACATGTTGTAAGCGCACACACCAGAGTGATTCCTGGGATGGTGTGTGGGAGACGCTCGTCTGTGTACAGCGGTATTCAGGCGGGGTGTCACAACGATTGGTATCAGAGCAGCCAGGCTGACTGTAGGTTACCCCTAGCTGGATCGGTTGTCTTTTGCTTGGTAGGAATCCTATATGGATTTCAGCCATCTTTGCGAGATCGGCACGGCTACTATTGATCAAAAGACAATATCATAGGATTTCCTTCTCATATATACCCCGACTCTCATGGCATTCGCCTCCGGTGTGAAATAATCGCACTGGGCAATGACCGTGAGCCCTTAAACCCCTAGGTGAACCAGACATCTTCACCCTGCTTGCTAACCGTGGTATATCTCTCCTCATATCCAGTTTCCTTTGGGAAACGCCAGTTCTATCTTTCCCCAAGACAACCATAGACTAGTTGACTAACACACCTTGGCTATGGTCATGCGGTGAGTTTGATGGTCTCCCCGAGGAAGTAGTAGAAGCTATACGAAAATTGCTGCCAGGAGCATTGTGTGATTTTGCTTCTAAATCCTTAGAGAGGCATCGAGTGCGCTAAGTTAGTTTTATTAGTGGATCTTCATTCGCGTGTTGATAGACCGTACATGTCGAGCTTTGTTTGTTTCTTGGTGCCTTTTTGTTTGTGGTTTGCTCCGTCTTTGTTGGTTTCATTGTTTGGCTCTGAGTAGACACATCTGTAGGAAGACCAATAGTAAGCCCAATAGTGTTGCCCTATCCCGTGGAATCCTGCATGGCCACTGTATATTAACAGTTGATGTAAGTGCATCAAGTTCCCTCCCCTTGAGGTTTTGGAGTTTGATGACAAAACGGTTAAGGGACTGATGTGTTTGTGAGTATACACAGGAGAACAATCCCTGATGAGGTGTTTAACCACCAATGTCGACCCCCCAAAATGTTGAGGAACATTGGAGAAATTGGTGCGTTTCCTGAAGAATGAAGTTGCGCGAAATCCTAAGGAATCAGGATCCTGAAGCGTTCGGTTGAAGCTGAAGCTGAGGACGATCCTGAGGACGTTCGCGCTGAAGACGAAGTTGAAGCGTAGTCTTCGCTAAGACTTTTTATACTTCTTAAGTCGTAGGAAATCACCGCACTGTTGGAGGGGTTGAAGAAAACAAGTTCCGAAGTTCTGAGGAAGTGCTCAATCAGGAATCCTGAAGAAAACCCCTGAGGAAATCTCCTGCAGTAGAATTTCAGTTCCTCGGGTGTCTGAGACCTTGTTCTTCAGGACACTTAGGAATCTGTCTTCAGTTGAGGAGTCTGGAGACTGCGAGTGCAGTTCTCCTGAAGAGAGAGTTATCTCCTGCAGTAGAAGTTCAGTCCTCGTGTGTCTGAGACGTTGTTCTTCAGGACACTGAGGTAACTAACTTCGGTTGAGGAGTCTGGAGAGAGAATACTTTGACTGTGGCACGTGTTACGTGGTGAGAGGCTAGAACTTGTCTAGCAACGGTCATTTCCGAGGGCATGAGAGTAATTGCATGCATGGGCATTTATGTCCTTTCACCTCGGGTTGCTCCGCGGCTATAAATAGCCACCCCCAGCCCCATTTGTGGGTTGGCTGCTCCGAGAGAAAAACCGACACTTGTCATTTGAGAGCAACCTACCTCTGAGGAAACTGAAGAACCTATGTGAGGAAAACCACCAGCCTGAGTAGTTGAGCATTTCTGAGGAAGTCGGTTCGAGTGATCCGAAGCTTTTTACTCTTGAAGACTGTGATCTTCCAGCCGGTGTAGAAGTCTTCAGTCTGAGGAAGTCAAGATGCAATTGTGACTTCCCGGAGTGATTGAGTCTGTTAAGGTTTCGGGAGTCTACCTTGAAGACTCACCTGAGTTACTGGACGGAGTCTGAGGACTCTAGTTCAAGGAGAACAAGGTGAAGACTATGTCTTCTGAGTTGAATCTCAGCCTCTCCAACCAGACGTAGAGTTGTCACAGCAACTTGAACTGGTCTACCAAACCAATGTCTTCAATCTCTGGTGCTATCTCTTCAACCTCTTAAGCTTCAGTATTTGCTATGTTGAATTCTTATGCTCCATCTCTCCCTATGCTCTTTGTCTTCATACTATGCATCTGAAGCACTTCTGCTTATCTGAATTGATTTATTTCTGTTGCATTATGATGAGGTGCCCTAATGATTACATTCTGTGAAGTTTTATTTCTTCATGATTTTGGTTACTTCTTCAGCCTCATGATTGCTTCAGTCCTGAAGAAAACCAAAATCTGGTAGTAAAGTTGAAAATCTCCCATTCACCCCCCTCTGGTCGATATATTGCACTTTCAATTGGTATCAGAGCAAGGTACTCCCTTGTTCTGTGTGATTCGGTTTAACTACCTCGAGTTTTAGTTATGTCGACCTCAGGTACAATGAGCGTTGCCTCAAACTGCCCCATCTTCGACGGGACAGACTACCCATACTGGAAGAACAAGATGAGAATGCATCTTGAAGCCATTGACAAGGATCTGTGGGATATTGTTGATCAAGGCATTCCTGAAGCAAATCTGATGACTGCTCCTGAAGTTGTCAAGAAGAACTGACAGCTTGATGCAAAAGCTCGAAGCATCATTGGTGGTCATCTCAACAAGGCTCAGTTCAACCGTATCAGTGGTCTGGATACTGCAAATAAGATATGGACAAGACTGTCTAAAGTCAATGAAGGAGTCTCTGCTCAACGAGACTCACGGGTTGATACACTCCGCAGTCCCTTCAATAGGTTCAAGAGGATGGACAATGAGCACGTGCAACAAACCTTTGACAGACTCACTGACATATCCAATGAACTTCAAGCACTGGGTGCCGCTGATATCACAGATCATGAAGTTGTGAAGAAACTACTGAGGTCACTGGATGACTCATTTGAGTTCCTATCGCTGATGATTCAAGAAAGGCCTGACTTCAAGACTCTGGATCCAGCGGACATTCTCGAGCACCTCAATGCTCATGAACTGAAGCTCTCTGAAAAACGAGATTTATACAGCTCCACGCCTAAGGTCCGCGCGCTAAAAGCTAGAGCACGAAGAGTGTCCTCTGATGAAGAGTCTGAGGCTGATACTGATGATCCTGAACTCTCAGCCGTGAACTCGCTCTCCTCACCAGAAAGTTCCAAAGATTCACGAAGAAGAATCGCTTCGGAAATTCCTCAAGATCGTCCTCAAGAAAAAGCAAAGATGATGACTCTGTCGAAGCAAGAAAGAGAGTCTCCCACAAGTGCAAGAAACCTGGGCATTACATCGCTAAGTGTCCTCTATGGGAAAAGGAAGCTAGACTGAAGAAGAAGAAGAAAGGGAAAGATGACAGTTCTGATGAAAAGACTAAGAAGAAATCCTCAAGATCCTCAAAGTCTGCTGGATACAGGAATAGCAGTTCCCGTAAGGCTCGCGCATATCTCGGAAAAGAATTGGACTCGGAAGAATCTGGTTCCAACCCTGATGCTGAGGAAGAAGAATCTGAAGAATCTGAGGGTGTGGCAAGTCTGGCTCTTGCCACAACGCTTGTCTCAAAGTCAATCTTCAGCACTGAGGAATCTGGTCTATCCCGTGTTGATGATGAAGCTGAAGACACAACCCCTTCCTTCTGCTTCATGGCCAAGTCCTCCAAGGTATCTTCATACTCATCATCAGATGATCCCTCTGATGAAGAACCTGATGAAAACTATGCTAAACTTGCTAAACTTGCATCTAAGCAACAACGTGCACTTGAAAAGATTCAGATCTCACTAAACAAGAGTGATGATATGTTGGTTGAGGAAATGACGAAGACTCAAAAGTTGACTGATGAATCAAAAATTCTTCAGTCAAAGTTTGATGACTTGTTCAATCGTCATGAGGCACTCCTTACCGATCATGAAAAGCTGGCTCATGAGTTCCTCATGAGGAAACAAGAACTTGAACGCGTAAGGATGTCTCATGACGATCTGAGGAAAGAAAATGATTCACTCCTCTCCCAACAGATCATCATTCCACAAGAAGGATTTAATCCTCCCTGTTTAAAATGCATTGAACATGATCGTATCATCTCTGTGCCTAGTTCCTCAATGTCTTCAGACTCTTTTATTTCTATTGCTTCTATGGTATCTAACCCCTCATCTGAGGATACCATAGACATTGCTGAAGAAAATGGTAGGTTGAAGAGTCTACTGGAAACCGTCATGTTCAAGTGTCTGAAAGGACATCAGACCCTTTGTGATATCCTCAAGAAACAGATCCTCAACAGGAACCCGAGGAAAGAAGGTGTCGCATTCACTCGGAAACTCAACCCTGATGGGTCTTACTAGAAACCTGAACAATATCCAGAGACCACTTGGGTTCGGGCAAAGATGCCTCCTCCTGATCCCTATACTTTATCTGGTTATGATGTTGTTTCTTCTGATGTGATGATTGAGGCTTTTGACTCAAACTATAAACTGTTTAACAATGTTAATGGTGAGGTATTTGCTAGATACATCGAAACTAACTGCAGGAACGGTCCTCCAGTCAAGCAGATCTGGGTTCAGAAGGACCTCATCACTAACCTTCCTGTCAATGCAGATGCAAATGAGCTGATGATATCATCTGAGGACGATACCTCAAAGGGAAATGATTATAATCATGTATTTGCTAACCATTTTGTTCACAGGGAAGCTCCTCATAAGAATGCTTATTCATTTGCTTATCCTGATGCCACCATCTCACACCCCATTAGGTCTCATCACCCTCATTGGTCCTCATGTGCCTCAAGACCACCCATTAAGATGTGGGTGGTTAAGAGCTAATCATCCTTGCAGGGACATGTCTTGAGGCAATTACAAATTCTGCAGATCATATGCCCAGGACAACATCATTTGAGTCAGTTGAAGGATATTTATATTGTTTGGTTTCATAGAATCAATCCTGAGGAACATCCTGAGGAATTAATTCTGAGGAACCATAAAATCCTCAAACTGAGACTGGCTCATAACTTGCTGTATGAGATACTAATTCCTTTGCAGGGAAAGACTGAATGGGTGATGGACAGTGGATGTACAAATCACATGAATGGTGACAGAAGCCTTCTTATGGAATCATCACTGAGTCCTTCTTCAAAGAAAACCATCACCTTCGCTGATAAAGGTAAAAGTAAGGTATTGGGTCTCGGCAGAGTGGCTATCTCTCGAGACCAACACATAGATAAAGTCATGCTTGTTGAATCACTTGGATACAACTTGATGTCTGTATCTATGCTCTGTGATCTTAATCTCATTGTTGTCTTCGGAAAATATGGTTGTATTGTCTATATGGTTAGCGATAACTCCATTGTCTTCAGTGGAATTAGGAAAGGTGATCTATATATTGTAGATTTATCTGAAGGTCCTCAGGTTGCTACATGCCTCATGGCTCGAGCTTCTGAATGCTGGCTATGGCATCGAAGACTCGGCCACGCTGGAATGAGGAATCTCCAGAAGCTGGTACTGAAGAAACATGTCCTCGGAATTGAGGAAATCAGATTCACGAAGGACCGGGTATGTGGTGCTTGCGAAGCTGGAAAGATGACCAAGGCCAAGCATCCTGCCAAGACCATCATGACTACTACAAGACCTCTGGAATTGCTTCACATGGATCTATTCGGTCCTCCAAAGTATTCAAGCTTTGGAGGTAATATGTATGGTCTTGTTATTGTTGATGACTTCTCACGACACACTTGGGTGCATTTTCTTCTCTATAAGTAAGAAACCCCAGCAATCCTCAAGCGCTTCGCCCTGCGAGTCATGAACAACTACAAACTGAAGATCAAGCACATTCGAAGCGACAACGGCACTGAATTCAAGAAATTCGGTGTGGAAGAATTCTTCGATGACTCGGGAATCACTCATGAATTCTCTGCGCCTTACACTCCTTAGCAAAATGGAGTTGTTGAGAGGAAGAACCGAACCCTCATCGAGATGACTCGCACGTTGCTGGCTGAGTACAATACTCCACTCAAGTGGTGGGCTGAAGCTATCAACACTGCATGTCACATCGTCAATCGAGTGTATCTTCACAAGTTCTTCAATAAAACATCATACGAGTTAATGGTCGGTAAGAAACCCAATGTAAGTTACTTCAAGGCATTCGGTGCACCTTGCTGGATTCGTGATCCTCATCACCAGTCCAAATTTGCTCCCAAAGCATGTGAGGGTTTCATGCTTGGTTATGGTATCAACTCGCACACCTACAGAGTCTTCAATATTAGTCATTATAAAATTGTTGAGACTGTAGACGTGCGATTTGATGAATCTGATGGCTCCCAAAGAGAGCACCTGCCACATGATTTAGATGAAGCACCACCTGAAGAACAGATCAAGAAGATGGGTGCTGGTGATATCATTCCTGTGGATCATCCTGAAGAAATCCACATACCTCCTGCTCCTGAAGAACATCCAAATCCTGATGCAAATAATCCTGATGACGATCCTGATCCTGAGGCTCCTGATACCCCTGAAGCTCCTGAAGCACCTGAAGCAGATGCAAATGAATCTGACGACAGTGACGAAGAGGCGCCTAAAGATCATCCTCCTCAACTTCCTCGTGTGGCAAATGAAGTTCAAGTGGACAGAATCCTCGCTGACGTCAACCTACCAGGTCCTCTTACTCGTGCAAGAGCTAATCGTATAGCTAACTTTTGTGGGCATTTCTCGTTTGTATCAATTTCAGAGCCCACCAAAGTCACCGAAGCATTCCAAGAAGCGGAATGGATTCAGGAAATGCAAGACGAACTTCTTCAGTTCAAGCTGAATGATGTTTGGGAATTAGTCAAACGTCCTGATCCTCGAGTTCACAATGTCATCGGCACGAAGTGGATCTACCGCAACAAACTCGATGAAGATGGACAAGTCATCAGAAACAAAGCTCGTCTCGTAGCTCAAGGATATACACAAGTCGAGGGGATCGACTTCGGTGAAACCTTCGCTCCTGTTGCTAGACTTGAGTCCATTCGTATTATGCTTGCATTCGCTAACCATCATAATATCAAGTTATATCAAATGGATGTGAAAAGTGCTTTCCTCAATGGTAATATCGAGGAAGAAGTATATGTTGCTCAACCTCCAGGTTTTGAAGACGCAAAGAAACCTGATATGGTGTACAGATTGAAGAAATCCCTCTATGGACTGAAGCAAGCCCCTCGGGCTTGGTATGACACACTAAGGAATTCCTCATCAACAAGGGCTTCAAATCTGGTTCCCTCGATCCAACTCTTTTCACAAAACGATATGATGATGCATTATTCATATGTCAAATTTATGTTGATGACATAATATTTGGATGCACTAACAAGAAATACAGTGAAGAATTTGCATTCTTGATGAGTGAACAGTATCAGATGTCCATGATGGGCGAACTGAAGTTCTTCTTAGGGCTTCAAATTCGTCAACAACGCAACGGCATCTTCATCTCTCAGGAGAAGTACCTCAAGGAGTTCCTGAGGAAATTCGGGATGCAAGACTGCAAGGGCATCAAGACACCGATGCCTACAAATGGACAACTTGGCCATGATGAAAATGGCAAGGACTACAATCAAAAGGTATACCGCTCCATGATAGGTTCTCTGCTATATCTATGTGCATCTAGGCCTGATATAATGTTAAGCGTTTGCATGTGTGCCCGATTCCAAGCTGCACCTAAGGAATCGCATCACCAAGCGGTGAAACGAATTCTTCGATATTTGGCTCACACCCCGTCGCTAGGCTTATGGTATCCAAAAGGCACACAGCTGGATCTCGTTGGGTACTCAGACTCAGATTATGCTGGAGATCGAGTGGATCGGAAGTCTACCTCAGGAACATGTCATTTCCTCGGACGTTCTCTAGTGTGCTAGTCATCGAAGAAGCAGAACTGTGTCTCCCTCTCCACTGCTGAAGCTGAATACATTGTTGCTGGTGCTAGCTGCTCACAGCTTCTTTGGATGAAGCAAACTCTGAAGGACTACGGCATCAACCTGAAGAAAGTACCACTACTATGTGACAATGAGAGCGCCATCAAGATCTCTCAGAATCCAGTACAGCACTCGAGGACGAAGCATATTGAGATTCGGTATCACTTTCTTCGGGATCATGTATTGAAGGAAGATATCGTCATTAGCCACATGAAGACTGAAGACCAACTTGATGATATATTCACTAAGCCTTTGGATGAGAAGAGATTTAGCACTCTGAGGTGTGAGCTAAATATCTTAGATTCCTCAAACGTCCAGTGAATGGACACACATCCTAACGCTTAAACAATATTGAAGAATCCTGATGCACAACACACGATGCGTCGTACTCCTCAAATCATGAGGAACTACCTTGCTAAGTGTGAAGAAATTAACGTGGAATTGAATCAAGATCCATACGACAATTGTATGGTATCAAGAGTCTCATTCCCTATAAGGTGGGTAGCGCCACCGCCCAAACACCTCAGGATTTGTTGTTCCTCAACTTCCTCAGGATTTGTTGTTTCTCAACTTCCTCAGGATTTGAAGTCTTCATTACTGATGATTACCGTGTTTGTCCTCAACAGTGTTCACCTATAGTTATTGCTTTTCAACTTTTTCTTCTTCATCTAGGTGAACGTGATCGGACCCGTCCCTCTGTGCTCAGTTCTCTAATCTGTCTATCTCATATGCGTTCATCCGGAAAACATGTATTCCTCAGGCTGAGACCATAAGTCTGCATTCATCAGCCTGAGACCATTTGTCTTCAACCTCAGCCCTTGTCCTCACGTTCCTCAAATCACGGATTTTCTGTTACAACTGTCTTAAATTTGTTGCGATTTTACCGCACGTCGTGCTTATCCACCATTAAGATATCCACTGAGGATCCCAACAATCAGGGGCTATCTGGTCCACAAATTTCGCAACCCCTCAGCTTTCACCCCTCTATAAATAGCCCTCTACCCCCCCCGGTCATTTCCCCCCACCTCTCCTCTCCCTCTCGCGCCGCTGCCCTTGAGCTCCTCAAGCTCGTGTGCTAACGTCGCCGGAGTTCGCCGTCGCCGGGGACGAAGACTCGTTGTTCCTCAACTTTTGCCTCAAGTCTGGTATGCTTATTCCTCAGTGGCTTATTCCTCAGCGTATTATTCCTCAGTTCTGTTGTGTCCTCAAGCCAGTTAATCCTCAACTGTACTACTAGCTTTCTGAGACCTATACCTATGCCTCATTCCTTTGTTTTCCTCAGCCTATTCCTCATGAACGCATATAACCGTACCCCACTTCCCTCGAAACTTAATTCTGTCACAGCTACATGTCTGTTGAGGAATCGTATGGTTCTCATAGTCTCACTTCATTTGCATCTCACCTCGAACGTACAATTCCTCAGTCTCCTCAGCTGAAGAAAATGGCTCCTCGGCGTAAGCACACTGATACCGCTAAAGACTTGCCTCCTGAGCTCTATGAGAAGCTGAAGACTCCCGAACGAGAAACCGCTGATGAACGTAAGAAACGGGTACAGAAGATCACGAGGGAATGGGCAAAGCGTTGGGTGGCCTATCAATGGCTTAATCCTCAACATGAGGAAATGTTTGCCGTTAATCCGCCACTGAAGACCTTGGGTATCAAGGCTCGACCTCCACCTGCACCAGGAGTCATTCCTGATCCCACAACAATGCACACTCCTGAAGACTTTCCTGATGCATATGCTCAATATCTCAAGCGCAGTCGTAGCCGTGTCAGGGATCTGGTTCGTGACATGACTGCATCAATACAGATTCCGCCTCAGGCTCAGGCTCAACCCAGACCACAACCTCCGCCTCAGCACCGCAAAAAGGCTGCTGGCATCAAACCCTCCATGCAGTCCTCAGCTAAGCCTCAAGGTGTCGGTTCCTCATGTCAACGCACGGCTGGTGCTGCCCCCTCCTCAAGGATTCGCACTGATGAATCTGGTAATGCTCCTGAGGCCTCAACCACAATGCCTCAGTCTCAGCTGAAGACCAAAACTGTTCTTCAATGCGGCCCACGCCCCTCACCAAAGAAAACTGCTATGCGTGGCGCCATTCATCATACTCCTCAAACCTCTGATGATGAAGATGAATTTGAGGATTTGGCCGGCTTTGTCGCCACTGAAGCTGATAAGATTGAATATGTGCGTGCTGCGGCCAGACGCAAAGCTGAAGCAACGGGTTCAGAAATCCCGCTTCTCCTTGATCCCAAGAAGATCTTGGAGTACATTGAAATTTGGTCTGTCAAGCCTGACACTCCGCTTGATGATTTGGACATCCCTAAAGACATCAAGTTCTATGTTCAACAGTTCCTCATAAATGAGATTCATCAACGTGATCTTCAGAAACAGTTGAAGGCCAAACTGAAGAAAGTCCTCAGTGACTTCAAGAAGAAACCTATCACTGAAGTTACTCCTCAGGAGTTTACTGAGCATCAATGTGAAGTTCAACGCCTCAACATTGAGTTCGCTGCCAACCGTACTTATATTGGAAAATCCAAGGAACGGATCTCACAACAGATGGCCAAGTTGATGAAGCTTCGACAGCCTGCTTCCTTAGTACCCACTGATGCCTCTGCCAAAAGCCTCAAGCGCCTGCCTGAAGCCCAACCCTCAACTCCACCTGCTGCGAAGAAACCCACTGTTGAGGACCTCATTGATGCTACACCACTTTCCTCAGCTCCTCCAACATCACAGGCCGCTGATACCACCGTTCTCAATACGGCTGCCTCAACTCCACCTCCAAATCCTCAGCGCAGCTTAATCGTCTTCACTCCACCCCCTGCTGCAACACCCATTGTTCCAACTCCTACGTCCCCACCGCCACCGACTATAATTGAGATTGAAGACATGGACGTCGACATTATGGATCATGGAACTCCTCGCGTCCATGATGAGGATTATGGGCTGACCAACTCACCAACTCATACCGTCTTCTCACCTGAGCCTCACTCCAACACCGTAACCGAGGTGCTTCCTGATACTTCTCTGCAGTCTGAAGAATCAGTGGGTGCGTCGTCCTCGGCGTCTGATGCTAACGACCCAGAAGCCACAAGTGCTCCCACAAATTCTGCTGCTGATACTGATGCTGCAGCAACCACTACTACTAATACTGATGCTGCTGACACTACCACTGCTAATCCTAAGCCCGATCCCCCCGCCGCCTTCGAGATGACTTGATGAACATGCTCATGAAGTCTCAGGCCCCTGAAGCCCCTGCTCGCACAAAGTTTCCAGTTTCTGAGCTTCTGTATCTGCCAAGTACATTGTATCGGATTCTGGCGAAGACCTTCTGCCCCATTAAAGGCTATGAATCCTCTGCTGAAGAAGTCATTGGCATCATGAAGAACATACTCCACAACCTCTGCATGTCTGGGCCAATCAACGTTCCTGACTTCTTCTTCAGAACTCTGGTTGATGCAGCACAGAATCCTCATATCCTGAAGCCATACGCGCCATGGATCATGAAGCTCATCCGAGCCACGACTGGTATTGATTTTCAACCTGATCACCCAAATCATAGGACATATCTGCCGCCTGTCGAAGTGCTTCAGCATACGATTGCTTCAAATAACAAGGGCAAAGGCATATTCTATGAAGAAGTTCTCCCGACCAATTCCCTTGGTGGAAACATTCGTCATCCTCAGTCTCGAACTACTGATGAAACAAGAACTCATGCCTCTACTAAGGACACGACTCAGGCTCGAGTGATGAAAGACCGAGAGCTTCTGATTAGTCTTCATCAGAAGGTTGACCGAAATCATGATTGGGTGAAGCGTCAGTTTACTGAAATCCTCAGCTACATGGCTCAGACGCATTCTTCAGTGAAGAAAGTGCATCAGTACACTCATCATACATATCAACATCTCGATGCCTTGATGAAAGAAGTAATCACCCCTGAAGACCTTGCAAATTTGGATCTTCAAAAGCCTCCGATTCCTGCAATCAAACCCCCGAGGAAATTCAGACGCTGCACAACTCCTCCTCCGGCCATGGACTCTTATTCTTCAAACCAGGAGATGACTGCTGAAGAAGCTGAAGACACTGCTGCCTGTCCTCATACTGCCACGGATTGCCTCAGGCGTGACTCACCTCAGCCTTGACGCATCTTCAAAGGGGCGTTAGCTTCAGTTTTCCCTTTTTGATCATTTTATGACAAAGGGGGAGAAATCTGTTAGTCTTCAAGTGGGTGTTAGTTATGGGGTTCTTCAGTTACAACTCTCGTTCTTCAGATTTTTTTTGTAACGAGTTGTAAACTGTAATTTTGGTGTTTGCCTGATACTATTCCTCAGTTACCTTATGTTATTTCCTCAAGTTTATCATATATGCATGTGATTATCTCTGCAAACACCTCTCTCAGTGCGTTGTTTAAATTCCTCAAACACTTAATAACATGCACAGTTTCAAAATGCCTGGATATAGGGGGAGCTCCTCATATACCTCAAAATGCTTCAGATATTAAAAATTCTTCAACTCATATGCATATCCTCAGGGGGATCTTCATTATATCCAGCTTAATGATACAAATGTTCTTCAAAGTTTTTATTCTTCAAACTCATAATTTTATCCCCGTTGAAGCTTAACCTGATTGTCATCAAATCACCAAAAAGGGGGAGATTGTAAGTGCATCAAGTGCCCTCCCCTTGAGGTTTTGGAGTTTGATGACAAAACGGTTAAGGGACTGATGTGTTTGTGAGTATACACAGGAGAACAGTCCCTAATGAGGTGTTTAACCACCAATGTCGACCCCCAAAAATGTTGAGGAACATTGGAGAAATCGGTGCGTTTCCTGAAGAATGAAGTTGCGCGAAATCCTGAGGAATCAGGATCCTGAAGCGTTCGGTTGAAGCTGAAGCTGAGGACGATCCTGAGGACGTTCGCGCTGAAGACGAAGTTAAAGCGTAGTCTTCGCTAAGACTTTTTATACTTCTTGAGTCGTAGGAAATCACCGCACTGTTGGAGGGGTTGAAGAAAACAAGTTCCGAAGTTCTGAGGAAGTGCTCAATTAGGAATCCTGAAGAAAAACCCTGAGGAAATCTCCTGCAGTAGAAGTTCAGTTCCTCGGGTGTCTGAGACCTTGTTCTTCAGGACACTGAGGAATCTGTCTTCGGTTGAGGAGTCTGGAGACTGCGAGTGCAGTTCTCCTGAAGAGAGAGTTATCTCCTGCAGTAGAAGTTCAGTCCTCGTGTGTCTGAGACGTTGTTCTTCAGGACACTGAGGTAACTAACTTCGGTTGAGGAGTCTGGAGAGAGAATACTTTGACCGTGCCACGTGTTACGTGGTGAGAGGCTAGAACTTGTCTAGCAACGGTCATTTCCGAGGGCATGAGAGTAATTGCATGCATGGGCATTTATGTCCTTTCACCTCGGGTTGCTCCGCGGCTATAAATAGCCACCCCCAGCCCCATTTGTGGGTTGGCTGCTCCGAGAGAAAAACTGACACTTCTCATTTGAGAGCAACCCACCTCTGAGGAAACTGAAGAACCTATGTGAGGAAAACCACCAGCCTGAGTAGTTGAGCATTTCTGAGGAAGTCGGTTCGAGTGATCCGAAGCTTTTTACTCTTGAAGATTGTGATCTTCCAGCCGGTGTAGAAGTCTTCAGTCTGAGGAAGTCAAGATGCAATTGTGACTTCCCGGAGTGATTGAGTCTGTGAAGGTTTCGGGAGTCTACCTTGAAGACTCACCTGAGTTATTGGACGGAGTCTGAGGACTCTAGTTCAAGGAGAACAAGGTGAAGACTATGTCTTCTGAGTTGAATCTCAGCCTCTCCAACCAGACGTAGAGTTGTGACAGCAACTTGAACTTGTCTACCAAACCAATGTCTTCAATCTCTGGTGCTATCTCTTCAACCTCTTAAGCTTCAGTATTTGCTATGTTGAATTCTTATGCTTCAGCTCTCCCTATGCTCTTTGTCTTCATACTATGCATCTGAAGCACTTCTGCTTATCTGAATTGATTTATTTCTGTTGCATTATGATGAGGTGCCCTAATGATTACATTCTGTGAAGTTTATTTCTTCATGATTTTGGTTACTTCTTCAGCCTCATGATTGCTTCAGTCCTGAAGAAAACCAAAATCATGTAGTAAAGTTGAAAATCTCCCATTCACCCCCCTGTGGTCGATATATTGCACTTTCAGTTGACGTAGTCGGATTTGACGTCTGCCTAACCAGTGGACCGAACACCTAGCTACCCTTGGATTGGAGCCCAGCCAACCCTAGTTGTCTGTCGTACCAGGCGTATCCTTTTCTCTGTAGGAGAAAGATTTCTGCCCTGCCCGTGTGCATCAGACTTGCTGCCTATAAAACCCATCCCCCTTGCTTGCTGCAGCATTCCCCGCTCAGTAAGCCAGACCACCATAGAACCCCAGCCAGTTTTCCCTGGTAGCCATGTCCGGCTTCTTCAAAAACCCCACCTTCCATAGCAAGACCTCGGCGGTCAATCATGCTGGTTTTCCCCGCCTCCTTTGGGAAATGCTTTCCCAAGCCCTTGGTTGTGTTGTTAACCCCAATTACCGGGTGTTCCAATCCGAGCTTGTCCCTCACCTTTGCCAATATTGTGCAAAGGTGCTCATCCACCTTGGTCCCGATAAGATTGGAGAGCCCGTAGTCTTTGAGGGCAAGCCCATGCCCACTCCAGCGTTGGCTATTCAAACGGCTGCTGCAGAAGCTGTCAGTCGCCTTCGATCCAAGTTCCTGCGGATCGGGGAGATGCGGGAGTTCTGCTACTTCCCGAATGTGTCAAGATTTGGCTACAATTTCGACGACATCATCAAGGAATTCGACCCGGCAATAGTTTGCATGGTTCAGTTCAGCACCGCCCAGGGACTACTGCTCGGCGGCATTCTTGGGGAGTTCAAATCCATGGACAGGGGCACAACGCAAGCCGTTGCAGCCGCGTACCGTGCCGGTCGCTAAGACACCTCCCCAGCCGTTGAGCCTCCGCTGCCAAACCCAGTGCTATCCTCTCAGGTCGTTCCACCCTCTCAAGTGGTGCTACCCTCCCAGCCCGTGAACCAGTGCAACCTAGGCGCCATCGATGCCAACTCCACCAACAGAACCATTTTGCAGCTGTATCGGCAAGGCCTCCTCCATCAAGCTCCAGACGATACCCAAGGAGTTGAGTCCCGACTAGTTGAGTTACTCGACTTCGGGAAGCATCTCAGCCTGCGTCCACCAGGAGAGCCTGAGCAAGACTAGTTCTTTAGATGTTGCCTAGTTTGTTTTCCGTCCTCGCTAGACGATGGAACCATAGTTTCGAGTGAGTGGTTATCGTGAGGTGCGTAGTCAGGTCGCGCTTGCTTCTGTTGCTTGTACTTCTTGTGTTGCTTGTATTTCCTGTGTGTTGTAATGCTTCCTCGATGCATACTCAGGATACAATCAGATCAGGATGAAGGAAGAAGATGAAGAGCATACCTCGTTCATCACCCCTACGGCGTGTTCTGCTACAAAACAATGCCCTTTGGTCTAAAAAATGCCGGAGCCACGTACCAACGAATGATGCAAGCATGTTTGAGAGACCAAATTGGCAGAAAAGTCCAGGTCTACGTAGATGACATTTTCATCAAAACCTGTAGCGCAAGCACGCTACTCGACGACCTCCGCGAAACATTCGCGGCCCTCAACAAGTACAGTATCAAGCTCAACCCAAAAAAGTGTGTGTTCGGCGTCCCAGCCGGAAAACTACTCGGGTACATGGTTTCCGCCCGAGGAATCGAATCAAACCCCTAAAAGGTTCAAGCAATCGCCAAGATGCAAGATCCAACCAACATCAAAGGCGTGCAGCAGCTCACAGGAAGACTCGCAGCACTGAGCCGTTTCATCAGGAGGCTGGGAGAAAGGACCTTACCATACTACCGGCTGCCCAGAAAAGGAGAAAAAATAGAGTGGACCAAGGAATCCCGCAATGCATTTGCAGACCTAAAGAAAACCCTCTCGACTCCACCAATCTTAGCGGTGCCCAAAGAACGGGAGAAATTGTACCTCTACACAGCAGCGCGCAGCAGCGTAGTCAGCACGGCGCTCGTCATCGAGCGCGCAGAAGAAGGCAAAGTCCAGAGCATACAAAGGCCAATCTACTACCTAAGCATGCTCCTCACAAAGCCCCAACAACGGTACCCGCACTACCAGAAGCTCCTGCTCGCCATCATCATGACTTCAAGAAAAGTATCGCACTACTTCGACGAACACCCCATCACAATCGTGAGCAGTGCACCACTCGCTGACATCCTCAACAACCCCGGAGCGACCGACCGAGTCGCCGAGTGGAACATTGAGCTCAGTCCGCGAGACCTACAGTTCAAACACCCAACATCAATCAAAGCCCAAATACTCCCAGACTTCCTGGTCGAGTGGACAGAGATCCAAATACCCGACCTCCCAGATCTGTCCAACTCATGGACAATGTTCTTCGACGGATCCAAAAGACAGCAAGGAGCCGGCGCGGGCGTCGTACTAGTCCCCCCCAAAGGAACGAAGCTCAGATACGTCCTCCAGATCAACTTCAGCAACGCCTCCAACAATGAAGCAGAATACAAAGCACTAATCCACGACATGCGCATGGCAAAAACTTGCGGCGCCACTCGCCTCTCAATCTACGGCAACTCCAACCTCGTCGTCCAACAGGTGATGAGGGACTGTGACGCAGTCGCAAACAACATGATGGCCTACCAGAAGCTCTACAACACACTTGAGGGAGGATTCGACGGCTGCGAGCTCAACTACATCTCCAGAGCAAATAACATGGAGGCAGACGAGCTCGCGAACATCGGATCGACTCGAGGACCAGTACCACCAGGCGTTTTCCTAGAGAGCATCATCCAGAGATCAATCAAAGTAAAACCAGCGGCGCCCGAGGCAGTCGCGGAGGCCGACGACATAAATGAACCAGCACAGGTGGCGGCCACAAGCCCAGCCGACGACACGAACAGCCAAGCAGTCGAAGTTGCAGAGCCAGCCACACTCGAAGACCCAGCCTGGGCAAAACCGTTCCTTCGATTCCTAATCGAAGGCACCCTACCACAAGATGTCGCAGAAGCCCGACGCGTCAGTCGACGATCCAAAGAATTCACAGTAATCAACAGACAACTATACAAGAGCAGCATCTCTCAGGTCCTCCAAAAGTGTATTGACAAAGAAGACAGCAAAGCCCTACTGCTCGAGATTCACGAAGGCACCTGCGGGAATCACGCGAGCAGTCGCGCACTCGTGGCCAAGGCCTTTCGAGAAGGGTTATACTGGCCGACCACCATGAGAAACGCGGAAGATATCGTGCGGCGTTGCATCGCCTGCCAAAAGTTCGCCAGCAGGCCACACGCCCCAGCATCAGAACTCAAAACTATACCGTTGTCCTGGCCATTCGCCACCTGAGGACTCTACATGGTGGGACCACTCAAGAAATCCTCAAAAGGAGGACGAACACACCTACTAGTCGCAGTCGACAAGATCACCAAATGGATCGAAGCAGTACCAATCACCAGCTCAACGGCACTCGCGGCAGTTAACTTCATCAAGTAATTCATCTTCAGATTCGGCGTACCACACAACATCATCACAGACAATGGTACAAAATTCACAACAGCAAAATTCCAAAACTTTTGTCAGGAGCTGGGCATCAAAGTCAACTACGCATCAGTCGCACACCCACAATTCAACGGCCAAGTGGAGAAAGAAAACGGCCTAGTATGCGGAGAATAGAGAAACGACTCCTCGCACCACTAGAACAAGTCACAGGCAACTGGGTAGAAGAACTCCATGCGGTACTATGGAGCCTGCGCACCACCCCAAACACTTCGACCCAGTATACACCTTTCTTCATGGTATACGGGGAAGAAGCATTGCTGCCGCACGACTTAAAATTTGGAGCTCCCCTAATCTCAGGATACGAAGAGGAAGAGGCAGAAGAAGCACTGCAGAATGATAAAGACACAGCAGACGAAGCACGGGACACAGCCATAGCAAGATCTGAAGGATACTAGGACAATCTTCGCACATGCCAAAGCAGTCGCCCGCGGACCAGAACTTTCAGCAAAGGAGACCTCGTCTTGCGGCTGATACAAGAAAAAATGCACAAACTCCCCCCCCCCCAATGGGAAGGGCCATTCATAATCTCGGAGGTCATAGGAGGCGGCGCATATAGGTTGAAGAACCCGAAGACCGATGAAGACGTGGGAAACCCATGGAACGTAGCAAACCAACTCCTGTTCTACCCATAGTCATCCAGGCATTTCAGCGGCATCGGCAGCAGTACCGATCGGCAACCCATGTAAAACTCGAAGAAATAAAATGGTGTTGCCCAAACATTATCACTAAAAGCACTCGGGGGGCTTGAGCATAAACTCCCCCCCGAGAGACGCTATCTTCGCTCACGCGACTTTACTCAAAAGAACTCGGGGGCTCGAGCATAAACTCCCCCAGAGAGACGCTATCTTCGCTCACGCGACTTTACTCAAAAGCACTCGGGGGCTCGAGCATAAACTTCCCCCGAGAGATGTTATCTTCGCTCACGCGACTTTACTCAAAAGCACTAGGGGATCGAGCATAAACTCCCCCCCCCCCGAGAGACGCTATCTTTGTTCACGCGACTTTACTCAAAATCACTCGGGGGCTCGAGCATAAACTCCCCCCGAGAGACGCTATCTTCGCTCACGCGACTTTACTCAAAATCACTCGGGGACTCGAGCATAAACTCCCCCCGAGAGCCGCTATCTTCGCTCACGCGACTTAACTTAAAGCACTCGGGGGCTCGAGCATAACCCCCCCCCCCCCCGAGGGACGCTATCCTCGCTCATGTGACTCTACCTGAAAACACTCGGGGACCAGAACACAAGATCCCCTCGAAGCACCAAGAGTTTTTTCACAAAGGAATCGTATCGGAAAATTAAAAGTCCTTTAGTCTTCACTTGATCGCAAACGATCACCTAAAGACTCGGGGGCTACTCCCGACCAAAAACTGTGAAAAACAAAGGAGCCGCAAGAAAAGACATCTTAGCCTACGTCTGACTCTACAAATCAAACGTAGCCTCGGGGGCTACTCCCATCGGGAGCGCTGCCGCGCACCCGAAGACAATTTCTCATTACAAAAGGAGTCGAAGACAATTTCCACTACGAAGGAGTCGAAGACAATTTCTCATTACAAAGGAGAGACAATTTCCATTACAAAGGAGTCGAGGACAGTTATCATTACAAAATGACTCGAGCAGCTACCAGACGGGTTACAATTATCCCAGGGAATTATGAGGGGGAAAACAGTAGGGCAAAACCCCACTGCAGCTTTTACTTTATTAAAATAATAACAAAAGTTTACATGGCTTGAGATAAGCCCAGAATTTAAAACAAAGAGAAATTACATTGCAGATTCAATCCATTCTTTGAATGACTCTGAATGTTTGCTTTTGATCCTTAATCTCAAGAGTTTCAGTTCACTGAAATAGTGTTCCTTCCAGTGTAACATGGTGGGAGCCTTGTTCCTGAAGATTTTGTCATTTCTTGCCATCCATATGCACCAAGCAGCAATGGTTATGATGTCTACTGAGAATGGGACATTCAGTTTCATCTCCATGTCAGTGATATCTTCCAGAATTGATGCATTGATGGTTCTGCTTGGGCATATAAAGTCCCAGCAAGAAGATGCAAATGGGCATGTCCAGAACAGGTGATGTAGTGTTTCTTCACTTTGGCAGTTGAGGGTTGCACATTTATAAGTCTGCAGGTGGAAGGTTTTTCTTCTGAGGAGGTTTCTTGTGTTTAATCTATCTTGTATTAGCAACCAGAAGAAGACTTTATGCTTTGGCTGGCAACTGGTTGTCTAGATCCAGTTAAAGTGTGGTGGTACAGATTTAACTCCAATCAAGGAACTGTAAGCTCTGGCAGTGTTGAACTTCTTGCTACCCAAAATGTAGATCCATTGGTTATGCCTAGTAGAGTTGCTGCTGAGATTGAATTCTTGACAAAGTGAGTCAATGATCTGGAGTTCCTGGAAGGCTTGGGTTGAAAGAGGGAGATGGAACAGGTCTTCCATGAATTCAGTAGCCATGAACTTTTGGACAGAGATGTACTGGTTTTTGGCAAAGGAAAATATGTGAGGCAGCTGAATGTGCAGGCATTGAGTGCTCCAGAGGTCAAACCAAAATGATGCTGATGTCCCATTTCCAATTGTGCATCTAGCCATACATTTGAACTGGTCCAAGAGTGCAGTCTGTGCTTTCCACCAAAAAGGTCCTACCATTTGACTACCTGGGAGATGACCAGTGTTGTAGTAAGCTTCCCAAACCAGTTTAACCCATGGGATGTCATGGCTGTTGAAGAATTTGTGCAAGTTCTTTAGGAGTAGAGCATTGTTTTGGGCATTGATATTTAGGACTCCCAGTCCTCCCTGGTTATTGGGCCTACAAACTGAGGACCATGCCACAAGAGCAGGTTTCTTATCCTCCATGTTTGAACCTCTCCAAAGACAGTGCCTCAAGTATTTGTTGATTTGCTGTTTGACAGTTTCAGGGAGATCAAGGCATGTCATGCAATACATAGCTAATGATGAAAGCACTGACTTGACCATCACTAGTCTGCCTGCATAGGTCAAGAAGTTTTCTATACCAGAAAGACTTTTTTCAATTCTTCTGACTATGGGCATGAGATGTTCCACTTTTGGTTTCTGAATGCCTAAGGGAATTCCCAGGTAGGTTATTGTAAAATGACCTCTCTGACAATTGAGAGTATTGGTAAAATGATCCACCCTCAGGTCATCAATGTTGATAGGAACCAAGTGAGATTTATGGTAGTTCACTTTCAACCCAGTGGCATCAGCAAAGGTATTCAGGAGGGTGTAAGGCCCGATATGCGGTACTGTTCCAGATCTAGGTGTTTCCACCCAAATCCGGGGACGAAGCACATATCGGTCCCACCGCGACATATGACAAAGCCATATGCCCCGGATTTCCAACATGATACCACAACATTACAGATACAGGATACAACATCTCATACAACTGGCATACAACTGCCTCAAATAAAATACAACAGCGGAAGATACATGTCTGAGTACAGACTACAAGCAAATGCCTAGTGGCAAAGAGAAAAACATCGATCCCATAACCACACGGGTCCAGGCCCTCCGCCGGGATCCGCCTAACTAGTCGTCATCGAGTCTCCACGTGAAACGTCGATCGCCATACCTGTTGTCGATCAAGAACCCTGAAAAGAGTTTGGGGGTAGTATCATGAGTACAGAGGTACTCAGCATCCAACTGTAGTGGTCATCTGACCCAGCAAGGACTTCATCACTCGTCATTCTAGGACAACTAGTAGTTTACGGTAAGGATGAGGTAAGTGGTGAGGTTGCTGCCGCACTAGCATTTATTAAGTGGCTAACGATCTAGAGAGTAAGATAAGAAGACAAGCATTCGATGAGGAATCGCCTCCAACAAGTCTTCTATCCACCTACTTCGCAAACATAACACCTATCCTATCCTTGTCCTCCTCTTCGCATCCCGACGAAGAAGAAGCAGTCAAGGCACACACACGTTGATCAAGTTATATAAAGATTATCTAAGTTGTTGTTGTCTATGAACAAGGAGTAGGTCTCAAGTCGTCCATAACTGTCAGAACCCTCTGTTAGGTAATGTGCTAGGATCAAGTAACCTTGCATCATGTCAAAAATTTCAAAGGAAATCAACTTCAAAATCCAAATGGGAGAAGGAACACCCCCCCCAGATGAATTAATTCAAAAGGCCAGATAAAAATCTTCTCCAAAAATTCATGTTAGAGTTTTGAAAAGTCTTATAAATGAGTGTGATCACATATCAAGTGATGTGGGACCCACCCCATACTCATAGATTTTTCAAATATTCAAACGGTACCTTGGAATTAAAGAAATACCCCTTTTTGATTTAAAATTCAAATCATTTGAATTTTAAAAATGTTGAAAGTTTATGAGTGGCTAGTTTATTTTATTATGAGGCCACATAAAAAGTTTCAGCATTTAATAAAATGGTTTGGTCAGAGCCAAAACAAATTACAGAAAAAGAAAGGAAAGATTAAACAGAAGAAATTAGAAAACGTTACCTGGTGCCCAGGCGAAGTCGGCCCACCCCAACCCAGCCGGCCCAAAGGGGCACGGGGGTCTTCTTCCCCGTCCCGCGCCTCCAAGCTGCTCGGTGCAATGCCATCGAGCTAGCTGGGGACGACACCTCGACGCCGAGGAGCTTCCGGCCCTCCCCGTGGCCTCTTCTCGCACCTGGACGCGCCTGGAGACGCCGTGAGCTCATTCCACCCCTCCCCAGTGCCTTTCCTCCTCTCTCTCGCTAAGCCCCGCGAAGGACAGGACGCCGCCGTCGCCATAGCTTGAAGCCCGCGTGGCCAACGACGTCCCCGAGCTGCGCCGTGCTGTCCATCCTCCTCGTCGTCGTCGACTACGTCTCCCAGTGCAGCGAATCGAACTCGGAGCCCTCCTAGCCGCCGGAATCGAGCTCGAGCCGTCGCCGGAACCGAAGGACGCCTTTGTCGATTTCGTCGTCGTCAAGCCCTCCCAGCTCAATCCGCCACCTCCGTTGAGTTCCTGGTTATCTCCCGACCGGAACCCCTCTCTTCTTCCCATGGATTACTCCCTCTAGCCTGATCCGCCATGGAAGCCGAGCACGGTTGCCGCCGAGGTTGACCATGCGCTCGCTCCCGTGCGCTTCCGTCCTCGCCAGTGCGTCCGTAGTACTCCTGGAGTCCCCAGCAACCCAACGCGACCATGCCTGCTTCTCCCCGTGGCCGTTTTGCAAGTTCTACTCCAAGCCGTGGCTCCGGCCGCCGCCAAGGTCGAAGCAGTCGACGAACGTGACCTCCCCGGCGACGTACAAATGGTGCTTTCGAAGCGGCTCATCATAGTCTTTCGAACGGTGGTCTCAGCGCAGAGAATGGAGGCCAGGAAAAGAAGAACGTGCAGCGCCGCCGTGGTCCAGTCGCCGGCGTCAAGCCGCCGGCGAGTCAGCTCTAAACCCCCCCCCCTGTTTTCACCAAATTAGTGACCCCTGGGTCACTGACCAGTGGGCCCAGTGGCTTAATTAAGCCACTGGATTAAGTTAACCCACGGGTTAAGTTAACCAGCCACTGACAGGGTGGCCCCACATGTCAGCCCCCCCTGACACCATCTTGACGTCAGCCTGACGCAGTAAATCATTTAAATGAATTTCCAGAGATTATTTGAATTAAAAGAATTCCAGAAATTCCAGAAAATACCCCAAACTTTGGAAATTCATAGAAAATTCATATTAACTCCAAATTGGACAAATAATATATGAAAAATGATCAGGAGAAAATTATCTTTCCAAATATGCAACTTTCAACTCTGTTTGAGTTGAATTTAAAATGGTACCAGTAGCATATGTCATTTGGTTCATTTGAATTTAATTCAAATTCAGACCAAATGCTTTTGCTACTTGGACCATGGAATTATGATGTAATTCACCCATACATCAGAAGCACATCTTATACAAGTGAAGATGATTCAAAATGATCAAACCATGTCACTTACAACTTGAATAGGTTGAATTCAAATGTGGAGTTTGAATTTGCATTTTAAATGCAATATATTCCACTTAAATGGAATTGCCTCACACATCAAAACTTATACTTCAAGCTTTAACATTCAATCATGTGCTTGAGCATTACATTCATATTGATTGCTACTTCGTGCTTTGTTTGTCGAGTAGAGGTGGAACCGGAGCAAGAGGTCACCCCCTTCGCTGAAGATCCAGAGCCCGAATCTCGTCAGCAAGGCAAGCAAACCCCCATTGATCATGTCGATAAAATCCCACTTCCCTCTCATGTCTCGCTTATGCATTGTATAGGATGATCACCATGTTACGATTCTATCGCATAGATGAACCCATTCCTTTGCATGACCTATCTTTTTGTCACAGTAGTAAGCAAACCACAATCCTAGAAAATGTAGGAGTTGAATGATATCATGTGGCCCCTGCAATGTTACTGCTTAATGCATGCTTAGTATGATACCATGTTGTTACTGTGATGTGAGTCGGGATGGGAATGATCATGTTGCTGTTGGTAGAAAAGTGTTGGTGAATCGACCCTAATACAAGGTGAACGATGAGAGGCTGTGTAGGAGTACACAGTGGGTTGTCTCGTTGAACACCGCCCTAAGTCCGAGTTCTTGTGTGGTGATCCAAGATGAAGAGTACAACCACACATTGGGCTCACTGACCCCTCTCAACTTACTAACTCATCCCTTTCTATGTCCAGATGTCGAAGTAGTTCGGAGTTCTGGTAGGCTTGTGGCCTGGATGCTAAGTGAGAGAACGGCTCACCCGAGACCGGCTTATGCACCACGCACACATCGCTTGGGTCCACTTCGGTAAACCGGCCGGGTTCACGATAGTGGTAACCAACCCAAGTAGGCGGCTTTCTCGGACTAGATAGGCTATGAGGTAACAGTTGTGGTGAGCATCCTCGCTGGCACCCCTTGAATGGTGTCGAGATCAAAGGCGGTAAATGATGGTCATGTGTGTGTAGCGGTACACCCTTGCAAGGTTAACAAAACTATTCGGATAGCCGCGTCCGCGGTTATGGACTGCTTGGAAAGCTTAGCTTGATTATTAGATAACTTGAACCGGATACTTCTAAAACACACCAAGATAAGTGTGAGTGCTATGGCGTGCTTTCTCATGGGGAAGTCGAGGAAGGCACCATAGTGGTGTATTGGTTGGTGAAAGTAGTGGACTCGTGTACGCTTCTTACCTCAAAGTCTGGTACTCGTAGTTCAGGATTAGCCAAGTCAAAGCTGGCACTTCTGCAAGTGAACCCCACCTCCCTTTACTTTGACACATGTGCATGAGTAGTATAGCTCCTATGTAAGTCTTGCTGAGTACGCCTTTGTACTCACGTTTGCTTAATCTATGTTTTAGATGACGCCACTGACCCCGAAGGTGGCTTCTTCATCGAGCTGGACGACTGAAGTTAAGCTAGTCTAGTCCCAGTCAGCAGACTGGTTCCCTCGTGGAGGGCTTTGTGTTTAAATAAGGCTTCTTAAGCCATATGTTAAACTTGTCTGTACTCAGACATAATTTGCTTCCGCTCTATGTTGTAATGTTGGATCACATGTATGTGATCTCTGTGTGTACTCTATAAGAGTTATAAATAAAATGTACACTTTGTAGAGAATTGCAATGGTACCTGCTGTTCACACAAGGCATGTGTGCTGCGTGTATGTTTATAACATGCATGTCTTCGTATGGGTTTTCGAGACCTTAGTTGTGTTCTGGCTGGCGGTCTTTCATACACCAAGTGGCCCTTAGATGTGCGCAGCTTGGGGCATCGCGATGCGATTGCTCGAGACTCCGTCTCGTGCACACTTTGTGGTATGATCGAGCCCGCCCTAGACCTCGACTAAGTGATCGGGCTGGAGTAATCTATGTAAGAGTTTTGAGATAGCCGGTAGTATGGTTGAGGCGACTTGTCTTTGAATATGGGAGTTCACCACCCATATTATTTGACTTGTGTGCGGACGATGAGGACCCATCTCAGTTGATCATCCGGCCTGGATGGGATGCCCCTCACGTACGATGCTTTCCGAGAACGTTCAGTGCTTGGCCTTGTCTGCTTAGACAAGTGGGTGCGGTTCTCGGCTCTCCATATGACTATGTCTTAACTGTACTTGCATACGCTAACCCCGGGTCCCGACAATAACCGTGGACACGGCTTCTCGAAAAGATTAAACCCTGCAGGGGTGTACCAACTGCCCATTACGAGGCTCCGCACGCACGCCCATCTCTCTTTGTTGCTATCCATCACAGGCAACCATTTTATGATTTAGTTCCAAGAGATCCGAAACGACATGTCCCTCTAGCTAACAACGAACAAATCCGGGTGACACCCGGTGAGTCGACATCCAGCTCAGGAGTCGGCCGCTCTCTCGATCTGGTCTCTACCGTCTGTCTCAGGTTTGGATAGCCGGTTAATCACACATGGGAAAACGGGTCCTCAGCCGAACAAGGTGGGCCAGCAAGGGAACTAAGTCCTCACTGGTCCGGGTTGGTTTGAAAACAACTGGCAGCTGACCAGCACACACACGGTTTCAAATGGTAAATCAGCTTGGGCCACCACTAGAAATGTTTGAAGCTAGGTAGGTAAGAAAAGGGGACCCCATGAAATCCCACACGCGGTTAGGCACGCTCAGTCTTAAAACCAATACCCGGAACTCGGGTCCTAGGTGACTCGAATGGAACAAAGCGTCGGGGCGGGATAGCCTAGACCTTCCATCCTTCGTCGAATATAGTCAACATTATAATAATCATATAATCAACAACAATATAATAATGTGATATCCCAAACCAAGGAGTAACAGGGTAACATCGTAGCATCCTAAGCATGCATACTAAGCAGGGGCTGAGCAACGAGCAAAAGTAACATAGCAGTACAAGGTTTGCTGGGAAGGGACATGGCTGTATCGGTTTGAAAGAGGCTGTAAACATGTGGTAGGATCAAACATCGAACCTAACCTATACTAGCATGCAAACCGCTGGTTGAAATAGAATGGATCATAAGTAATGTATAGTCCTTGCCTGTTGATAAGTCGGGTTCCGAAGGTGTAGCCGATCGCAAGCTCGCATCGTCTCTGAAGGTACCCGCGGAAGCACACAAGAAGGAAACACTGGAAAGCAATCAACGGTGCACCACTATTACTACGGAGCAACACAAGATCAAGAAGACATCACACGACACGGCAACGCGATACGGATCTATCGTCGAGAACGGTTACTAACAGTTTAAGTGGGGTATCGGTCACACACGACGGATACCGCACGTTTACGGTGGTTCAAGTTGCTTAGCTACAGGTGATCAACCAACTGTTATTAACATGGCAACTCAAGCAAGCATGGCATAGCACACAAACATGTCAAGAGGTGAAGCACAAAGTAAACTATCTATGCTAGTCAATTTAAGTGGGGCACAACCTAAACAAGGCATAACACTAAGTGCCGCACGACAATTAAAAGATTTGGTACTGTTCTGTCCTAAACCATATTTTAGGTTGGTTAACAACAGCAAACAATAGCATAAAAATAAATTACATGAAAAACTAATCAAGTTACATATAAAGAACACCCCAAACGGAGTTACGGTTAAAAAGATATAAACAAAACAAGTTACGGGCACAAACTGCCAACATTACGAAGCACACTTTAGAGCAAAGCATAAACAGGATAATCAATGAAAACATGCTCACAAATGACTTGCAATTAAAGTAGACATGACATGGAAGCCATGGCAGAAATAATCATGCAAAAAGACATCATAGATCAAAAGATATTAAGCAAACAACATGGCATCGCAAAGTAACAGACTTAGTGAAAAACTAAGGTGGCTGTCAAAAACAGCAGCATAGCAACTTTGGAGCTAAATAACTATATGACCAGCAAGCATATCATGGCAATGCAATACATGTAATGAAAGTAGACATGATGCTTAACAATATGCAATTGGAATCACTCAATTCCGATAAACGGTCGCGACACACTCGTCGACCGAAGTTGCAACAAAATAACAGTTTCAGCAACAGCAGCACAATAACATCATGATCACCACTTTGGAGCAAGATTTAATACAGCTAAAGCACCCAAACATGGCAAGTTAAAGCATGGAATTGAAGTACACATGATGCTTAACACAATGGAAAAAGAATCAATGCAATAGGCCTCATGGATGAGTTACAATCATCATGCAAAGTTGCAACAAAATAATAACAGCAGCACATTAACAGGAAAAATTAGCAGTTTAACGGCCTGATGCCCACTTTAGCACACAATTACAAAATCAAGATGAGCTCAAATGCAAAAAAATTCTACATACGAATGCTAGAGCACGCAAAACTGAGCAACTTTGGTTTTGGGGGCACGTTCATCGGAGCTACGGTTTAACGGGAAAATACATCGCAAAACTGATACAGCAGCACAATCCTGGGACTTAACAAAAAAATAACATATCTAGGAGAAAAAAAAGAGGAACGGGCTGGCTCACCATGGGCCGAGCCCATCTGGCTGGTGGTGGCCTGGGCCTCGTGCTTGTTGGGCCGTGGGAGGCCGGCTCGGCTGGGAGGAGCCAGCGGGCCGCTGGTGTGCTCGGTGGGCCGCGGCCTGACAGGCCAGCCCACGCGCTAGAGGCGGGAGGCCAGCCGGCTCGGGGTCGCGCCCGACCCTGGCAAGGCAGGCGGTGGCGGCGCCGTCAACGTCGGCGAGAGGAGCGGTCGAGGATGGCGCGGAGGTGGGCGAGGCGGCGCGGATCTGGTGCAGGGGGCGGCGTCGGTTCCGGTGGGGTTCCAGGCGGCGGCGAGCTCCCTAGCCGAGCTCCCATGGCGGCCGGGTCCTGCAGGGAAGGAGGAGGCTGAGGGGTGAGAGGGAAAGGAGATGGGGAGAGGGAGGCGGGAGGAGAGGAGGAGGGAGAGGAGGTTGGCCTGCTGCTCGGCGGCGGCCAGAGGCGAGCGCAGCGGCGGCTCGGGACTCCACGGGCAGGAGGTTGAGGAGGAAGAGAGAGCTAGGTGGTTGGGGCGACGTGGCACGATCTCGGGCCGTCGGATCTCCGGATCTGACGGTCCAGGACGAATTGGGCAAAAATGCAAAAAATGGGCTATTGTGAGCGGGGTGGCTGCAACTTTGTGGCTAGGGAAACTCTAAAACTTGGTGGGAGTGTGGTGGTCTTTATATAGCCCCGGTGGCTGGCAGTTTGCAAAAACATCATCGGTTTTTCTCTCGCGCGCGCAGTGCTCCCGTTTCTGACCGCCGGGGGTCCGCAGTACCTCCGATTCGGGTAAAACTTCAAACTGCGCGATCAGCACGTCGAGCCGGAGGCGTTCACCTCGCGCTGGAACCGTTCCGAAAACACTTTTCGGCGCTCTATAAAAATATCCCGTTTAATTATTAAACGGGGTTTTCATTCCGTTGGCTGCGGCTGGTCTCGTGCGGTTTTCACGACGGTGATCGGGCGAAACCCGGTGTCGCAAAGGTCGAGTGTCAGGGTGGCAAGGGTCGGTCTCCGTCCGATACGAGATAAGAGGGGGAAAAAATAATCGTCAATCGATAAATCGGGGATGCAAACACCGCAAACAAATCAGACAATGACACACCAAAAACAAAAATTTTAATTTTTGTGAAAATTGGGCTGTTACAGAGGGCCTTGAGACAGATCAGTTGCCTAGAATCTGCCTTGAGCACAATCAGAGTATCATCAGCATACTGGGCAATTGGGAATTCAGGGCAGGCATTGCTTTGTATTGGGGCAGATAGCAATCCCAAGTCTTGAGCTTTATTAAGGATGGATTGGAGTAGATCAGAAGCCAAAACAAACAGGAGGGGAGACAGGGGTCTCCTTGCCTCACCCCTCTTTTGCAGTAGAACTTTTTGCCAGGAACTCCATTAAGCAGAACAGCAGATGTAGCTGAGTTGAAGAGCATCTCCATCCAGTGGATCCATTTGCTGCCAAAACCTTTTTGTTTTAGGATCTCTATGATTGCTTGGTGCTCAATGGTGTCAAAGGCTTTCTCAAAGTCCAGCTTTAGGAGCAGGGTCTCCACATTGGATTTGTGACATAGGTGCAAATACTCAAAAGCCCAACCAATGCAGTCTTGGATGGCTCTATTTTTCAGGAAGCCATATTGATTGACATGCACAAGCTGTAGGATTACTTTCTGGAGTCTATTTGCAAGTAACTTGGATAGGTTCTTTAGGGCAGAGTTCAGCAAAGAGATTGGCCTAAAGTCAGAAGCACAACAAGGGTTTGCAATCTTGGGTATGAGAGTGATGAAGGATGAGTTGATACTCTCAAGAGAAATTGTACCAGCATGAAAAGCATGTATCAGTTCCACCATGTCAGGTCCAATGATGCACCAACACTTTTTTATGAATTCATTATTAAAACCATCAGGGCCAGGGGACTTGCCATTTGGGAGCTCATCAATGACTGCTTTGATCTCCACAGGAGAGAAAGGTAACTCAAGTTGCTGAAGAATTTGAGGGTCATAGGAACTGTGAAATAACTCACTAAGATCAAAGTGCATACTTATCCCATTGGAAAGTCCCATTCTATTTTTGAAGTTGTTCCAGAGAAGGGGTGCTTTGCCATCATGATCAGAGACATCAACATTGTTGTTGTCATGCAGAACTGCAATTGAGTTGTTTATGTGGTTTAGGGTAGCTTTGGCATGAAAGAAATCTGAGCTCTCATCCCCCAACCTGACCCGGTTAATTTTCCCTCTCTGCTGCCAATAGGTTTTCTGTCTATCAAGGAGATCCAGGAGATACTCTTTTAGTAGAACTCTGCAATTCCATTCCTCCACAGTAAGATCTCTGAATTCTTCAAAGAGGTCCAAGAGAAAAATATACTCATTCATTTTACCAATCTCAATCTTTAGAGTTGGAAGTGTCTTGGCCCAAAGCTTTAGAGCCCTTCTGACATTCTTGAGTTTTGCATTGATTTTCTTTGCAGCATCTGAATATCCAACAGGATTCCAAGCAGATTGAACAATAGGCATGAAGTTAGCATGTTTCATCCAGTGATTTTCAAATCTGAAGATGCTAGATTTTGGGATCTTAGACTCTATTTTAATCATGCAGGGGAGATGGTCAGAAATTGGTTTAGCCAGGGGCAGGGCAATGTTGGCAGGGTATGAAGTTGCCCAAGATGCTGAAGTGAAGAACCAATCTAATTTTTCCAACAAAGGATGCTCATGCATGTTGCTCTAGGTAAATTGTCTGCCTTTTAGGGGAAGTTCAGTGAGTCCCAACTTGCTGATGGCCTCATTGAACAGAAGCATCTCATTGATGTCACCTCCAGATCTATTTCTGTCATCAGGTGATCTAATGAAGTTGAAGTCACACATGATGATCCAGTCACACTCCTCAGGCATGTCAATGTTGCTACACCATTGGAGAAATTCCACTTTATCCTCCTGTGAACATGGTCCATATATGTTGGTCAAAATCCAAGTTTGACTTGAAAGCCTGTTAGTGAATTGCACAGAAAGGGAGAATTTGTTTTGAAGCACAAGTTATCCCTCCATAATTGCATCATTCCATGCTGTTAAGATTCCTCCAGAAGCTCCCACAGATGGAAGGAATACAAATTTAGAAATCCTTTTAGGGCAGAATTTTCTCAAGTACTGAAGATCAAATTCTTCTCTTTTTGTTTCCTGCAGGCAGACTACAGCACAAGAGCTCTCCTCTATCTTATTACTGATAGCATTCCATTTGTCTTTAGCCTTGATTCCCCTAACATACCAATTAAGTATATTCCAGGTTTTGTTGTTATTCATTGTAACCACACAAAGTATTCCCACTGGAATAAGAACCATTCTCATTCCCCATGCCAATCCAAGAGAGAAAATTGCAGATAATTTCACCATAAAGGGGCCATACATGGTTCAGGTATGACAGGCAGTCAAGCACATAGTATTGACAGGTTTTTGGCAGACTATTACAGTTCCAATACCCCAAAAGAGGTTTCCAGCAACCACAGTTCTCATGAAGTGGAAGTTTATTCCACTTATCAAACATCTCTAAGATTGTACTAATCATTAAAGACTAGTAGATCTAAATTTCTCTTTGGCCTTGGACACCTTGGCCATCTCCTCCTTAGACTTCCTCTTGGGCCTCTTGGAGAGTTTCTCCTCCAGTTCATTGTCAGCAACCTTGCAAAAGGAGGCAGACAAGTTTTTAACAACTTTCTTTTGCAGTTCAGGAGGAGATGCATTACAGGGTAGCCAATTAATATCAGGACAAGGTTTCACTTTGAAACCATCATTAATTGTTCTGATTATGTCACTTCTTCTCACCTCAGTGTCAAGAAGGGCAGATTTCCCTCTCTTCTTTTTGGAGATGATTCCATGGGGCCCTCCCTCTTGCATTTGTCCATTCATGGGTCTCTGCTCATTCTCTTTGTCCTCCTTGTTAACCTCTTCCTTATTTATTTCAGTAGATCTGCAGGAAGGGGCCTGGGAGACAGGGCATTTATCAGGAATATGGAAGATGAAGTTTTCCTCAGCATCATTTTCAGTGATCATATTCCATAGGGGGGACTTTAGCAATTTTTGAGCATGCTCATACTGGTCTGGGGAGGTAAGCATATGCACAATAAAGTTAAACCGACTTACAGGAACTTTTGCAAGATGTGCACACTCTGAATCTCTTGGGGCAAAATGCAATTTCCACATCTCCATGCCTTCTGAGGATAAACAGACATTTTTAAGAAATCCAAATGAAGTATCAAAGTCATTAATAGAACCTGGTGCAGTAGCTACACCAAATTTCTCAAGTGTATCATTGAACAGCTTGTATTCCATGTCAATGGAGAGCTCAGAGTGCATTTGTGCGTAAGCAAGGGTATTTGAGTCTCTATTCAAGTGAGATGAAGAAGCAGGTTCAAGGGATGAAAGGTTAAATGTTTGGGAAATCTCACCCTCAATTGAAGCTTCTGCAGTTGGGATCTTGGCCATCTGCCCTTCAGGTTGAATGGAATACTCATAGTTGTTGTTGTCCTGATTCCTGTCAGACTGAGTTGGAGAATCTAATCCAGCAGCAATGAGGGCATTGGTTGTGGAAACAGGGAGCACCTCCTGCCCAGAATTGAACGTGGCTGGGCCTCTTGCTATGGAGTCAGCATTTTCTTGTACTAGCTCCAAGTTATCCACAACATGAAGTCCAGGCTCTGGGACTTGGCTCGAAATTGCAAGTTCGGGTGATTCCCCTGGTGCAATGCCCAAGTCCACAATCTCCACTTCCCTGTGATCAGCTTCTGGGGACATATTCTCAGCCACCTCATTACCTGGCATATTCACTACAGGGATATCCAGTTGGAGTTCCAAAATCTGCTCTTGTTGTCTTGGTGAGGCATCTGGTGGGGGATTGATGTTGTTTGGAACTTGAGGCTGCAAATCACCTTCTTCTAATTGGATTTGTTCTTCCTCCAGATCTTCATTTCCATAGGCCATCTGAATATTGAGCAATCCAATTCCACCAGGAACAAATGGTTCAGGCATGAGAGGCAAAAATTGATCCTCATGCAGGTTATGAGCATTGTCATCTGGAATCATATTGAAAGAACTCCCAGAGGCCACAGAGGTTATGTCACTAATTCCTTCATTTGCAGGTATATAAGGGTTAACATTGGGGTTGATTTGAATGTGATTTGGGACAGGGAACTGAAAGGCCCAATGATCTTCAACATCTTCATTCTCCACTGGAGCATCAGGTATGTGGCCATTATTCATAGCAATGGCATGAAAGCCTGGGAAATCCAAGTTTTCAAGTGGAAGTGGGTGTGGGTCCACTCCAGGTGGTGGCATTGGGTCTTCATCAGCAGGTCCCCCACCCAACAACTCTTGTTGCAGAATTTCCACAGAGGAGGACCAGCCATCCTCTTTAAAATGTTCCCCTTCACTCCACCTGATGCTCTTGGGGATTTCATCCAAATCAGTGACCCTAACCTTGGCAATCACCCTTCCTTTATTAGCTTCATCATTTTCCCAGCTTATGAGCCTGCCAAACCTGCTCACAGCCATTGCAATGTCTTCAGTGGTGATGAAGTCAAAGGGGACCCCAATCAGCAGGATCCAGCAAACTCTGTTGAAGTTCACTCTTCTCCAGTTTCTTCCTTCATTGTGCTTACTGAAGGAAAGATAAACATCCCCAAACGCGTGCGGACTCTAGTGCACCAGCCAGTCGCGGTCTCTGACATGTCTCATGCGAACATAGGCCTCTTCGAAGGCGCATGGCTGTATATATCGCATCTCAAGTTCTACTTCTTGCTCTAGGAACCCATGCACAATAACACTGACATTGGGGAAAAGTACCTCTGCTGGTCGGGGATTGATTGTGACGATTGCCCAATCCTCATGTCGGCGAGCTCGACGCGGAACAACCACACGGGAGACGCCATTGCGGCCAGGCACATGGAGAATCTCCTGTCCATGGGGGACGAAGGGTTCCGGATTGATTGGGACGTTTGCCATGGGGAGGCGGCTAACCACGGGCACCTCTGCTGGGGAAGAAGGGGCGGCAGCAGCAGAGCTAGAAGAGGAAGGATCCGAAGAGGCAAGCACTCGTCTGGGCCTGAAGTTAGGGAAAAAACCCTCGCAAAGTTCCCTGAAGTTGGAGCATATCTTGACGCGTGGGGCCGGTCCAATCGCAGCAAACCAGTCATTAATGACGCATGGGCCCCAAGCTTCCACCGGTGGGCATGGGACTGTGTCGAACTTAAGACACGAAAAGAGTCCAGGTAGCCTTGGTTTCCTGCAAAATCTTGCAACATGCCCCTCTTATCCACATGCAAAGCAAGAAATTAATGTGTCTGCACCATCCCGGGAATTAAACCCATAGTTAATCTGATTTAAGCTGCCGACCACGCCATTAGAAGCATTGGAGATGGATGAATCAACAGGCATTGAAGGCTAATTCAAATTTGAAAGTCTGTTGAAGAGCGATTCTCTCTGCCCAGATGTTGGATTCCGGCGATCACCGTCGGCGAGGTTTCTACGACGGCGAACCGTGGTCCATTCATCGTCTTCTTCCTTATAAAACTTTGCTTCCTCACGTCTCCAATTTGGGCCACCATTACCCCAGAGACTGAATACCATCTCGAAATCATTGCATGAGACACGACCTGCATTGTAAACCTCAAAACCAACTGACTTTGACGCCAGGGAGAACTCAAATGATCTATCACGAAGATGGTGCACACAAAAACCCTGAGAGTAGCCACCAAAAGATGCATGCAAAGCAATTCTAACCGTGTGCACATTCAAACGGAATGAAGCACGACAGAAAGAGACCACCAACTTGAATTCCTTGCGATGAAACCCAGGCGAGAAAACAACCGGATGTCCAAACTTTCTACGCACCTCGGCTTGGAACTTCTTACCTCGATCAAAGTTCAGAAGATGGGCCATGGGGATCAAAGGACACTTCACAATCGGCGACAAAGGTGGCTGCCGGCGCCGGAGTGGCCACCGGCAGTGGTGTGTGGCCGCCGGGGCCGGAGTGGCCACCGGCGCAAGGTCGCCAGGGAGTCGCCTAGGAGCCTAGGATCCTAGGAGCCTCTCTTTCGGTCCGCTAGCAATGTAATTACTCTACCTTCTATGGTACTTTCCCAGGGAATTATGACTTCTACATGTGTGCTCATGCTGAGATAATTGGCACTTTCGTCCCACAACTTGACGAGAATCACCACAGACAAAGTAGCAACTGAGCCTGCGAAGAAGCAAGTCGCCGTCCTCCAGTTCTACAAGGTGCATCGTCTACTGACGCGCCCGATTGACGACCGGTTTGACGTCTAGCTCATCCTTAGAACTAGAAGAGCAAGCACCACCAGCCGAGGAGTCGGCAGAAGATGAAGTCACAGGAGAAGCAGGCGAACCACCCCTCGACCCATCGGAACTATCACTGCTTGTTTCCTCCCAGTATGGATCCAGACGATTGCCACCGGCATCAAAAGCACGGACAATGAGGTTATATTCACCATCAAAACGATAGCAAAGACTATCCCCATCACGCAAGTTTAGCTGACGTGAAAACTATCTCCAGTCGGCATCAAGAAAAATCAAGAAGGAGCCATCAACAAAAAGCTCAACCCAAGCAGGAGGTAGAGCGCACCCCTGAAGCTGAAGCCATAGACCCCTCAGATTAAGCTCATAAATCATGGAGGCAAATGAGAATGGAAGAGGGATCTGAGGAGCAGTGCGACTAAGAATGCGCAGAAGGAAGTCATAGCGCCAAACACCCTCGTCCGCACAAGACGAAGAGGGCGTCGCCGCAGCTCCACGACGCCCACCACGAGAAGAGCGAGGGGTACGTCCACCACGACCACGCCGGCCACGACCTCGGCCAGAAGCACCATCACCCCGCTTGGGAGCCATAGGAAGAAGAATAAGATAGGAGAAGAATGGATGACCAAGCCCAAGCAATAAGGCAACGGGTATTTATAGCGCAGCCCAGAGGAAAACCAGGAAAAAATACAGAAGCCCAGGAGGCGCCATCATTAAAGCAAAGACCAAACACGTCGGGCGTTACGAATTCCAAGACAAAGATGCCTTCACACGGTCAGCAATATTTAATAGGACGTGTCAAATCTCGCCTGTTTCCCATACACACCTTGGAAATCCAACAGGCACCAGGCAGCACAGCGGCCAAGTCGTCATTATGGCTAGAAGACGCGACGGATCAAAGACCAAGCATCATCACATGTCACCAAACAGCATGACAACTCCTATCAAAGCGACATTCCCAGAAGGACAGATCAAGATACAAACAACTGGAAAAAACAAAAGACTGGCAAAGGTTACCTATCTCTCAGTGCCAAAATATTCCGATTCCAAAATCTTTTACTCCCATCGGGAGTATCTTTATTCAAAGAAGAGTAAAAGACCAAAAACTTGAGAGTTCGGGTGCTCCCTCACCCAGAAGATGAGGATATGCTCGAGTAAACCACTCGCACTTACAGAGTTTCGGGTGCTCCCTCACCCAAAAAGCTCAGCAAGCTAAACCACCCGCGCACTCGACGACATTCCGAGCGGATGCTATCCTATACGACTCCTCGCCTGAGCACGAAAAAGCTCCGCGAGTGACTACTAATAGCTCACTTGATCGTTTATTCCAAGTGGGTGCATCGCAAACCAGGCTCCATGCCTCTACAAAAAACAATTATACCTGGGCTACGACACACTTTACCCAGATGCCACGCAAGCTTAGCGTGTAGGTAAGACCCTGCTGCACAGAACTGCCTGGCCGGGACTTGCCACAGAGCGACTTCACTCCCGATCTTTTCCATGCGCTCGCGTGATAGAAAGAGCCGAGCGGACACGCTCAGGCTATTTTCTCAGACTGGCAGCAATTGATCCTATAAGAACTACAGCGGCATGACTTTGCTAGACACCGGTCGTTCCAAGTTCATGTCGAGGGACGTGGGCTTGATTGGGCTACTGCGGTATTTTCCACTAGCGCAATTCACCAAGGCTCGACCAGTCGACTCCTTGGGCCCTTTCAGCTTAGCAATCCCTCGAAACAGGTATTGTCATGGCTCAAAACTGCCAGCGACCCGCAGCTGTGTTGCGCCTGCGATGGTAAAACAATGACGAATTCGAGTCCCTGCGCGACTCTTCAAGTCCCCCAGGCACTCGGGGGCTACTAACGAGGGGGTGACCCCACAACTCCTGCGTGTGAGGATACCTGATGTGTATGAAGACAGGAGACCCGTTGGAGGCCTCGACAGGCCCATGACTGGTCCGCTCAAGGCACTGACATATGAGTCCACGATTGATATGGAAGCACGACTTGGCGCACAAGGCAAGACTAGGGTTAGGAAACTATCTCTGTAATCTAGGACGGATTTCCCGAGACCTAGCCTAGTATATAAAGGCTGGGAGGGGAGACGTCTCGATATCCGACATCCAATCCACTCTCCTGGTCTTGCGAGAACTCGCCTTGGCCTCCCTTGTAATCGCCCTCTCACGCAATAATATCAAGCAGGAAGTGCTTCTCCTGTTAGCCGACGAGTATCGTCCAACCTGTTCCTTCTCTATGATAAACCCAGGGTCCCTGACCATGGGATTTGCCGAGGCTGATCCTCGTCAGTCGTATTTTATAGCCCGAGCCTGGTGTACGGTAAGCGAGGTCCAGGAGCACTCGCTGCTCGATCACCGGCGTCCCCGGGGCGAATCCGCGAGCAGTGCCGACACCGGTGCTAGACCGCGATGCGAGCACACTCGCCGCGGCGACACCGTGCACGCCGCGCACTACCGTCGTAGGGTCCTTAGTGCCCTATGGGCTAGGTGCGTATAGCCCCAGCTGCACTCGGAGCAGCACCAGTGCTAGAGAAGCGGAGGTAGCCGGAGAAATAAGAAGAAGAGGCTGACAGCAGGCCCTGGGCCCACATGTCAGCAGGAGTATCCACTGTTCATCGGGGTGACTTTGGCATTTTTTTAAAGTGAATTTTTGGCTTTTCTAAAAATGGTGACCCCTAGCAGTGGAGGTGATCCTGCGATATCCGTATCTCGATCGGGGTGCAACCATTCATCGTTTTCCCCAGCTCGGTAGTTTTCCTAGGAGGAGTAGATGTGATTCTAAACTAACCCTAGGAATCTTGAGGACGAGATTCTTTGAAGGGGGGAAGGTATGTAACACCCCAAAAATTGGGTTATATATCGATTTTTGTGTTGTTATTCCTTCCTAGTTTTCCTTCCCGATCTTTTTCCCCTGGAGTCTTGTTGATAACCAGATGAATCCAGAAAATCCTTGACCTTGCAACCCTTTCCCCTTCCCTTTGTGCGAGTCAAGATCCCTCTCACATGTCATTTCCCCCTGGAGATGCAAGAATGTTGCCGAGCCAGGTGCAATGTTCTTCATTTAAACCTAATTCCATTTCTGTTGGTTAATGGAATTAAATCCAAAAAAATACCTAGAGATCTCTAAATCTTATGAAAACTTGTAGAGATGATCTTGGTGATCCTCTTGACCTCTCCCAAAGGTATTGTCTATGATTGAATAAAGGAAATTTCCATTTGCTTTATAAAGCCAATAATCCCATTTTAGCCATTTCTAAAGGATCTACTACTTTGGTTGCTCCAATGGTGCTCAAATGAATTATGGAGCTCCTACTAACCAACCCATGGCCATTTCTATCAAAACATGGGGTTCCATAGTTCAAAGTTTGAGCATAGCTTCCATTTCCAAATTCCGGGCAGAATAACACTTTACAAAGGAAGTGTTATTTATCTTTTCCCATTGCCTCCCAAACTTTTTTTGCCTTCTCTCCTATTCATATCTTAGTGTTGTGCCAAGTTTCAGCAACAATGGCCAAGCCAATAGTTCACACAAAATTCCCAAAGTTTCTGTCCACCAGACAACTTTGTGAAGGAAGTCCAAGCTAGCCTTGCCCATTTGTGCTGAAATTTTGTGCACCTGCTTCCCCTAGCAGATGAGTAAGCTTAGCCAAAATTCAAGCCAATGGGGCCAGTGTGCTAGCCACACCACAGCACAAACACCTTCTGCCTAAGTGGTGCATTTGAAAAGGAAGTGCTATGTGCTTTGGTCCTATTGAGCTCAAACTTGGCAGAGTTAATCACCTTAGGATAAGATTGCTTTAACCCAAGTTTCAGACCCTTGCCCTAGATGCACCTCCCCCAGGTCAGCACAAGCACTTTGCTGGTCAAACCTAGATCAGGTCACTATCACTCACTCTAGGCCAAGCAAGTCAGCCCACCTCGGTTCTAGCACACAATGATAGGTCACGTCACATAGTGGACATGGTCTTTGGTCAAAAAGGTGCTCTGAACATGGAGATGCCTTGATGACCACGCTTGTGGCATGCCCAGCACACTATTTGTGCTGCTCCCCGCCCTCCCATGTCGTCTTCCTCACAACCTAGCATGACTTTCGTGATCTTCACTCCAAGCCTGCTCGTCTAGAATCCTCCACGCTAGTCATGTCGCGCTCGAGCTCCAGTGCGATGATAAGGCCACCACATCGTCTGTCCTTATCTTCTCGCCGCTGCCGTCTATAAGTAGAGACGCACCCTAGCCCTCCCAGCAGCGCAGCCACCCCGCATCTCCTCCCCCTTAAGTGCACGGTCACCTCTCCCCCGCCCCATAGTCGAGCCGCACCTCGGCCGCAATGGTCGTGGCCCCGCTGCCCGAGCCACCGTGGCGCTCCTCCTCCCTAGCCTAGGCTTCGGCCACGCCAGAAGGCCGCGCCGCCGCCCTCCTCGCCCTGGTCGTAGACCTCGCCGGCCTCGAGCCCTTCGCCCGGCCACGGCCGCCGCACCCCACCGTGGGAGCCGCCGCGCCCTGCCGCGGATGAACGGCGCCGCAGGCTGCCCGCGTGACCCTGGGGCCAGGCGAGGGCAGCCCGGAGCGCCGCACTCCCCGGCGACCCCTCCCTCCGGCGTCGGTCATCGCTACGGGCCTCGCCGACCTGGACCTCCCCTGTCCACGAGAAGAAAAGAGGATGAGGAGAGAGAGATTAGAGCAGAGGAGCCTGGCGTGTGGGCCCCGCGTGACGGTGAACACGGGGGGGGGGGGGGGGGGGGGGGTACCCAGCCGCTGACACGCGGGCCCAGTCCGTTAAGTGGAAGCGTACTTTCCGGAAGTACGTTTTCATTTCGGGAAAGCGTATTTCGCGCGACTGAAGAAGGGAATACGTTTTCCTTAAGCGAAAGCGTATTTTTGTTCTACTACGGCTGAAAGTGTGCTTTCCTTGTCAGAAAGCGTATTTCCGGCAATACGCCTTCGGCGTCAGCCCCAGGGACCTAGAAGTAATTATGTTTTAAAGATTAGCCCCTCGTTCATTCTCCGAGCCCTTTCTGTTGGGACAACTTTCATGATGTTTTGAAAATGTGAAAATGACCCTTTTGCCCCTGGTTGTCGCTAGGCCTCGTCGGGGAATCGTTTGCGTCGCCAAATCTTTTCGGAAGGCGGTTGCACGTCGGCCCGTTATATTCATCAACCCCCCTCCCCTCCCCACAGGCAAGCAAGCCATCCGATATATGCTCTAAAGCATTTCTTCGTGTGTTCTTATGTGCTTTTAACTTTAATCTTGTCATGTTGCATTATTGATTGTTTAAACCCTGATATGCTTGCATGGCTTTCTATGCTTATACCGTGCTTGTGTGATATGCTATGTTCACTCATGAGTATTATGCTCGTGTTGTTCATGACATGTCTACTGGATATGATAAGCTAGAAGTGATAATGCCATGCTTAGTGGTTATTATCATGCCAGGTTGTTCATGTCATGTCCATGCTAGTATTCCGTTCATGTTGACCGTATCCATGTTTATTCGTGTGCTTATGACTAGATCATATGCCTTCCTCATGCCTATGTGATATCATGCATATTGAGGGAGGTTGCATGTGTCATTAAATGGATGTGTGCATGAAATCAACTAATAATGAAGAACTTGTTCTCATGCATATTGTGGTGGGCCTTTGATGAAGTGGCATGCTTTCACGTTGAGATAAATAAGATAGTGGGGATGATCTATTATAGATTCTCATTCACCCCCTCTGATGGTGTGAACGAAGGATTACTCGTTTCCTAAACACAATACTTAATCATCAATGATGCCCGGTGCATGTGTTCCTTCATCTCGGTTTGATGCGCCTGCAGAGCTTCCGTAAAATCCTCGCACCTTATTAATGTCTATGGACCTCAAGGGCATACTTAGAAAATTGCTTTCACGGATGATCTGCAACAACTCTCTATGGACTCTATTGAGCCCATAGTCTTGTTGGGCGACTTCAATCTGATTCAGTGCCTGATAAAATCAACAACAACATCCACATGGGAATGCTAAATTATTTTTGGAATTTCATCAATATCCTCGTGATCAAAGATATGTACATGCATGGTCGTAGGTACACTTTGAGCAATGAGCAATTTAACAACACTTCCGTGAGACTGGTAATGTTGTACAATCAACAATTTGGTAAACTTTCCCTAATGCCATCCTACAAGGTCTTTCATCCTCGGCATCAGATCAGTGCGCTTTGCTCCTCTCCTATCACTCCAATTTTAGACCGAACCGACCCTTTCGAAAATGTATGGAAAAACATGAAGGCTTTCAAGATGTGGTGGAATCATCTTGGAGAAACGTGCAACATGCACAAGACCCTTTTCTTATCTACACAATAAGCTCTTCCTCACTCCACAGAAACTCAACTCTTGGGCTTATTCTTTGTTCTTGGACATTAGGCTGCGAACCCTTGTAATCAACGAGTTGATCCTCTAGTAGGACTGGATGAGCACATGTTTAGGAAGAAACTTAAGAAGATGTTGTTGGGTTTTGCCTCCCTAGATAGATGTGTCGCTCGACAATGCCCGTGTTATCTCTGTCTCAAGGAGGGTGATTGTAATAGCAAGTTCTTCCATCTAAAGGCCACATCAAGATGAAGAAAAAATCTCATTCCTTCATTTCTCATTGATGGTGTTGATGCTCTTGACTAGGAGAAGGAGGAGGCTTGTTTCTTGGACTATTTTAACGAACTATTAGGAACATACCAACCTACTACGGTTGCCCTAGACTTTGGAATTCTAGGTTTTCAACCTCATGATCTTTCGCTACTTGAGAGACTTTACTGAAGTCGAAGTGAAACACATTGTTTTTTAGTTACATCCAAAAAGGGCACCTAGCCCGATGGATATTGGTCATTCGGTTAAACTGCACATGAATGTCCTCATATCCCACTTTCAAAATGTTTTCATCAATGGGTGTACAATTCATGAATGTCCAGTCCATAACCACAAGAGATTAAGGTGGAAGAAGATTCATTCCATCATGTTCAAGCTCGGCCCGGCTAAAGCTTTTAACTCGGTGTCTTGGGAGTTCTTGATTGCTCTAATGGAATTCAGAGGTTTTGGACAACGATGGAGAGATTGGATTTTGGCAATGTTCCTCACTTCTTCCACTAAGGTGTTGATTAATGTGGGCCTCACTGACCAAACTCCGTGCAGGAGGGGACTATGGCAGGGAGATCCCCTCTCCTCGCTCATGTTTGCCTTGGTGTTCAACTTCCTTGGTCGCCTTTTCGACTCTGCTCAAAATCATGGAGTTTTGGCGCCGGTGGTCAAACAGATTGTCAAGCACCGGGCCTCCATTTACGTCGACGATGTGATAATTTTCACACAACCAAGGCCTTTGAAGCCTTGCCAATCAGTCAGATCTTCGAATTCTTTGGAGCTGCTATAGGGCTGAAAACAAACATATCGAAAAACAAGATTATTCCCACTCAAATGTGAGAACATCAACCTCCACTATATCCAAGGAGAGAATTCCTTATTTGACACTGGCTTAAAATCTCATTCCTTATTTGACACCGAAAAGTTTTTTGTTCACTATATGACACCTAGTCTTAAATTTCTTTTCCTATATGACACTCTCGTGCATTTTATTCACAAACGGTGTTAGAAAAGACTCTTTTGCCCCTGATGCATAATGTGACCAAAAATTTGTACGGGATAATCTCACCTGTATTAAATTAAAAGGACCCTCATATTTGACAATTGTTGTGTTTTTAGTAACCGTACCGAACGATGCCTTTTCTTTCTTACACGCAATTTTTTTCATATACGTACAAATCAATCTACTAATTGCAAACCGAACGAGTAGCAAACACGTAAAAAAACCTAAAATATGTACGTATGTGTGTAAAACATACATGGGAAAACAATGAAAATCATCATCTTTGTGTTTCCCAGTTTCGCATTAAACTAGATATAATTAGCTAGCAACTTGTTCTTTAAACATAGAAGTAAACTAGCCCAGTTGGTTATTGCTTTAGGATTATATAAAAATACAATGTCAATAGTATAGATGCTAAATAATTCACGAAGGTGTTGCATACTGAGATTAGAAAAAACTAGTTTTAGGTGTTAGCTAGCTTCACCCGGCGGCCTGCGCGTTACTGGACGCGGCCATGCAAGGATGTGATCGTCTGCAGCCGTTAGCTCCGGTAGATGGGACAACGCATCATTGGCGACGCATGTCGGCAGGCTTGGACGTGCGCAGGAACTCGTTCGAGATGGCGTCAATAGCCGTCGGACTTTAATTTAAAGTGCGCAAAAACTCGTTCGTTCTTGCAAGAAAAGGCATCGTTCGATACTGTTACTAAAAACACAACATTTGTTAAATACTAGATGATGCCCCGCACGTTGTTGCGGATTTTTTTTTGCATAATATTTCAGTGAAAATGTTTGGTTAAATGAAACATGTATATTTGAAATAATAACTTTTGAACTAATATATGAATTTAATATAAATATTATAATAGAATAAAAATTCTCATGCATGCATGATGCATGTGGGTTTTTTTATGCATAGTGGCATATTGATGTGAGTCTTTCTCATGTATGTTGGATAATGAGGTGGCATGCTTGCATGTTGAGAGAAATATGCTAGTGGGGGTGATGTGGCATGCATGATGATGTGGAGTATGTGCATGTTGAAAGAATTAGTAGTAGTGGGATCAACTTCTTAAAAATGTAAGATTAGGGTCCTTTAATTTAATACAGCAAAGATTATCTCGTACAAATTTCTGGTCACATTATGCATCAGGGAAAAAAGAGTCTTTTCTAACACCCTTTGTAAACAAAATGCACTAGAGTGTCATGTAGAAAAAAATTAAGATTATATGTCGTATAAGGAATAAAAAAATTCGATGTCAAATAAAAAATGAGATTTTAAGTCAGTGTCAAATAAGAAATTCTCTCATATCCAAGTTGCATTGGAATGTCAGATTGCGACCTGATGACATGCACATCTTCCAACTACCGGCGGTCGGTCAACTTAAGTGGGTATTCAAGCAAATCGACATATTAAAAAGGGATTTTCTTTGAGCAGGTTCCGACACGGTCACCATCGAAAATGTTTGGTCAAATGGTCCATGCTATGTTCCCCGCTAAAGACTACTGATGTTTTGCATCTATCAGACCAGCGGAAGGCTGTTGAATTAGAAGCATGACGTACGTTCGATTTGATAACTAAGCCACACGCAGATTAGGTGGGGCTCGTTCCTAATTTATTGCTGCTTCGTTCCATACTGTACGTTCCCTATTCACGATTCTCTTTCCAGTCTGTTTCCTCCTCTGTAAACATTTTTTTGAAAATCCTCCTCCATAAACATTGCTTCTCTCGAGATATACTTCCTAAAATAATGTGAGTTTTTGTGCTTAGATTTCACGTCAGGTTGTTTGCTTCCTTAGAAAGCAAACCTTGCTTCGGTCATTATTTAATTTTGCTTCCATGATAATTGTGTGATTTTTCTTCGACATAATTAAAAAAATTCCCAATGTAATATGGAATTTAAACATGCTTCCATTTATCAATGAGTTTTTTTCCATGGTGAATTAATCTTGCTATAGTTAATAGAAATTTATTTTCTCCCTAATGGAAAAAATATTCAATCGACTAGAGGATTATGTTGACCTTGTTTCCATACAACATACCCATCATATTGACTACACATAGCACATGCTTCAAGCATATTAAGGATGTGCTTTCAAGAGATACAAATACATAATGGAAATATTTGCTTCATAAAAATCAAAATTTTGTTTCCATCGACTCGAGAATTGCATTTGACCAAATAAGACCATATTTCCATATAAATATCATTATCTTGGTTACACAGAACACATGCTTCAAGCATAGTAAGGATGTAAGTTCAACAAAACAAATGTTGTCGGTTTGCTTCCATCATATGAAAATCAAGCTTCCCATAGAACAAACTATGCTTCGTAATATGATTTTTATCCAAGCAACAAGTGTGTGTCTTGCTAGTTTGCTTCCAAGCCAATGAGCATAACACTCGGCGCTAAGATGCTCGATCACACACCCCACACCATGCCCACCATCAACCACCACACCTTGCTCACCATCAACAAAGTATTTTTTCCCGTGCCCATCAACCCTTCAGAAATTTAGAAGTATGAGTTGTTTGCTTTGGACACAAACATGATGCTTACAATACCTACATGTCATGGAAATGAAGCAATAGTTAATACATAGTATGGCAAAATAAGCATAACTAGGGAACTCAACATTACATATCTTGGTATGATGCATATATCATTGATAATGAATAACAGATTAAGCTAGATACCAATATGGTGATGCATCTTTTGTGTCACCTACATACAAACTGAACCGATGATACATATTGATCAATGGATCATATTTTTTGTACTAACGAAACAAAATGATTATAATATAGAAGCATCAATGTCAGAAGCACGAAAATAATGCAGTTGGTACATTACAGATGTAACAAGGAAGCATAGAATTTTGAAAACTGAAAGCAAAAAAGTTGTCGCAGAACTATGGAGGCATATTCTTGGAAGCTGCACATACATGAAGCAAGTAAAGATTGCAGCATCAGAAAATTACTAATGGTGCACTACCAGTGTTTTTTGGAAGCATTAAATTTTGAAAAGAACAATAGATAAAATTAGGACCGACTATGGATTCATATTTGGAAAAAAAATAAGTGATCAAAGGTACAATAATTCGGATACGATGAACATATAGCATTACCGAAATTGAATTTCAGTGGTAGGGGCTTCGATTATAGTCTATTTTGAAATTCCAGTCGATGAGACTCGGAAGGCATGGTAAGCAACTACAAATTTGTAGCAAAAACAACATCAGTTGGGGTGTGGATCAACTACTGATGTAAATACTGATGTAAGATCGTGAAAAGTTGAATACTACTCACCAGTTTCGCATCGACGGTGATTTCAATAGGGTATCCGTGCTGCTCCACGAGGAGGACGTGAGATGCAGCAGGGGTCCCGAGCAGGCCAGAATATGGGATAAGAAGGAGAGGTGCTGGTTGATGAGGACGATGGGTGGCGCAGTAGAAATCCGAGCGGGCGACGCGGAGTAGTGAGGGAGAAGAGGATCCGTGGAATACAGGGGATACGTCGAATCTGTGAGGAAGTTGGGCAGAGGTGCGAGAGAGCAAGGGGGAAGAAGGGGATTTGGTCGGCGCGTGCGTATCTCGTCTCTGGCAGAGAAACAGGACGACGGCGGAGAATTTTGGGGAGAGATTAGGGGCGTCTGGTGCGGCTCTGGTGCAGTTGTTTCCTTTTTTAATGAAGCACCATAAATTTGACCATCTGATTTCGTTTCTATCGACGGCTAAGCATCAGTCTGACGTTGAAGATTCTATAGATACGAAGCGTTTACCAAGCTTTAAAGCTAAGATGGCTATGGAAAAATGCTACCGACACTAATAAACCTTAGCAAGGGCTTCCCCTCCCAATTGATAAGGAGCTTAATGCCATCTTTATTGTCTCAACTTACGGACAGGAACAGAGATTCTATCTCTTTTTGGCATGATCATTGGCTTGATGGAAAGGTTCCTGCCACCACCTACCCTGAGTTGTTCAAGCACTGCACCAAAAGGAAAATTTCTCTTGGCCCCCGGAATCGATTTCGGGTCACTCTTATTAAGATCTTTGGTGCTGCTCCGACCATGATCCTTCTCTCTGAAGAACTTGACTTGATCAAATGGAAGTGGATTGCAGCACACACATATATGCTCCTGCCTCGATTTTTTTTTTTGAAATATTAAATAATTCAACACAAAATTCGGCATTTCCATCTCAATATTCTACTTGTGCACCGAAAACCCAATATTTTCTATGGCCTCTACAAAAAAGATAAAAAAAAATGTCTCATGAAAAGCCTTTGTAGCAACGATTTTTTATCTTTTTTACGCACAACACAAAATATGTCAATTTTTCGTCAAATGACTTCGTGAACACATAAAACGTCAAGATGTACACCCAAAAATTTTGATCTGATTCTTTTTACCATTTTGAATGTGTTTAAAAATACATCTTTAAAACCGGAAGCATATGCTCCCGGGTGCAAAAACACAACGTTCCAATCAAGCCTATCTCTAAAAATTTAACAGGAGAATTCAATCTACTGCTAATGATCTTATTGGCAAATCAAGATCCCGCCTGATGTGAAGATTTTTGCCTGGCTAGCGCTTCAGGGTAAATGCTTAAGAGCAGACCACCTTGACAAGAGAAACTGGCCCCATGACCCTATTTGCACCCTGTGCAATATAGGAACGATTGGGGGCTTCTAGTAACCAAATTTGGCTTCGATCTCCACTTAGACCCGGCTATGATAAGAACTCCCTTCCAAGATTGGTGGCTTCAGTCCTTGGGGAACTTATCTCAACAACGAAGAAAGGAATTCTCTTCTCTCTATGATATTTCGAGGATGGTATATAAGAGAGAAACAACAGAATTTACTTGAGGAACTTAGTTGTTGGCTCAGAGCTGGCATAAAGGGCGTCAAATGGTTGAGGAAGTGATCCTTAACTGTAACCGGCATTTTATACTATCTTTTTCTGTTCTTTACCTTATACTTTCTGTATAGCTTCGGCTATCACTACACTGTAGCCGTGGTGATTTCCCCTTAATGAATGTAAAGCAGCAACTTTGCTGTGTTTCATCCCAAAAAAATGCTCATACTGTGATTTTACTGATATTCACAACTCATTCTAATAGCAACAAAAACCACATACTTAGCTACTAAATAAAATTTCCATAGCATGATCCTAGAATGCTCATAGGTGTACAGCATTTTCTACTGAAACCATGAGTTGCCGATTCCCCTATTTCTCATCTTTCACTTTCAGAATGAATTCTTGTAGCGCAGGTACATGTATAGATAAGAGTTATAGTTTTCAATTTCTATAATGCAGTACTTTACAAAATGTAACAAATGATAAGCATGCAAACAAAAGAATGTCATCTTCACAATCAGTAAACTCGTGAGGATTTTCAATCTCCCTGTGAATGTGAAACTACCTCTGCTAAAATGTGGATCATCACAAGCAACATCTTGCACCTCTACTAGAATGTGAATCTTCCAAAGAATGAATTTGGCGTCGATCCACCATCTGACAATGTTGTAGCTGGTGACGAAGCCACATTTGAGAGGACGCCATGTTGGCATTTATAGAGCTGCCAAGGTTCAAGAATTTCAAGTTCTCTCATTCAAAAGGGCATAATTGGTTTTTTAATATCAGGGTTATAACAGTCACTCCTGTTGCAGAGAATTTTCAACCACTGCATTAAGGATATATATAAACACTTTATAGCGGTAATGAACCTATGGTCTAAGCAAGATAAAATTTTAGGTAGTAGTTCTTGCAAAAAAATTGCTCCCAGAACTGAACCCTTGTCAGAAGGATAGAAGCAGTAATCCAGAGATGATAGACCCGGGTCCGTTTCCAAGGTAACCAACTCTACCATAATCACAATAACTAGTCAATGCTTATATGCTAAGAGTACAAGTTTGAAAAGGCCGCTTATTATACAACTAGTCAATGCTTATATGCTAAGAGTACAAGTTTGAAAAGGCCGCTTATTATAAGGATGGGGCTTTCCTGTAACCAAATGTGGCTTTTACTATTTATATTATGCTATAGGAACTATAACTGTCGCGTCTAGAATGTACTCTACAGTACAGACATGTCACATGATGCTTCCTAGTGTTATCCAAATATAACATTTCCCTGTGACCTTCACAATACTTGAGTAACTTAACCATGTGCTAGAATAATAGAGGATCTAAGGCCTTCTAGAGCTAATTTGTACTATTTAAACATCATATCGGAGGTTACACATAGGACACTAAGATAAAACCTTTTATATACTGATATGAGTTACAAGTACCTCGTCAGGGCTGAACTGTAGTAGCATCGCAACCACAGGTAGCAAGGCCCCCACCTCTCCTGTTACAAGATACCAAGCCTTTCATATCATCTGTCAAAGTGTCAATTAACAGCAACATAAGCAATAAAAAGTTCCAGAGACCTGTTTCAAGAAGCTTTAAGATCACATTTTTTAGGTATGTCATATCTATTCCTTCTCGCTTTTGTGATCTCTCCATATTCCGAAGCTCAACCTTCAACATTGCTTCCTAAAATAAAGAATTTCAGTAGATCAGGCATGCAACTGAAGGCCCAAAAACAAGTCAGGTAAGATTACAAGTTTCATCTGAACACAAAAAAGGGTTAGGCAATCCATATATACACTTCAACACCCCCTCTCACGTGTGACGCGGAAAGTCAACACGTGGATAGACTCAGAGGTATGGCTCAAGAGGCTCATACATTTTTTACATAAATTGCAAAAGTCGGGACTTCAACTCAAGACCTTGGACTATGAGACCATGTTAAGCTTCATGCATTAGCCAATGCAACCAAAAGTCCGAACTGGTGGAAAGGGCTAGACAATCCACATACACTTCAACAGCTCAATCAATTATAAATGATTAAACAGTACTCTTTTTTCTATAAAGTTGGTCAAACTTTAGGAAGTTTGACTTTAGACAAATCTTATATGCGAAGTAAAAAGAACCGGAGGGAGTACATGTGTCTGTTCCATAATTATTGTCATGGTTTAGTTCAAGTTCAAATTTGAACTAAAACCATGAACTTCCTAAAGTTTGACCAACTTTATAGAAAAAATATCAACATTCACGATACGAAATTAATATCGTTAGATGTATCATGAATTTAATTTCCATATTGTATATGTTGATATTTTTAATATAAATATGTTTGACTTCAGACAAATCTTATATGCAGAGTAAAAAAGGACCAAGGGGAGTACATAAACTATTGTTACTTGTTCATGACTTCACTGACTTGTCATAAAACTCCCATCACTAGATTCCGCAAGAATTCTATAAAATTGGGAATATTGCGCAACTTAATGGCTTAAAGAAAAAACTTCTACTAGACTATTGTATCCCAATCCATTGTCAGGCAAACACCTAGCAGGGCGACGACGACGATGCGAACTGGAGCCGCAGCCAGCACGACAAGCGTGTGGCAGAGCGTCGGGGGCGGCGACAGCATCAGCGGCGCCGGCAACGCGTCCCACGGGTGCCGGCCGACGGGACAGGAACGACGGATAGCAAGCTCGGGAGCAGCGGTTACGGCCTGCGACTGCAACGCTGTCGCCGCGTCTGTATACTCGTAGTATTGCACTACTCGTCAGTGGGTTGACGTATGGTTGAACCCACGGGTTGAACCCACACTTTAGGAATGGATTCAGATGGGGTTGGCTCGGAAACGAAATTGGTCTGGGGCGGTTCGGGTTCTGAAGCGTATTTTCTGGTTTGGGGCGGCGGAAAAATCTCACGTATCTATGAATGGTTTGGGTTGGATGCGGGGCGGGTTTCACCCCATTCCCAGGCTGACTTATACTGATGGAGATCGCCTCCATCATGTGCCCCATCTTGTGACAGGTTCGCACTGCCTCACATCCAGCAACGGCATCACACCATGCTTGTCAGCCTCGCACTTACTCTTCTGTATGATGGCATTACACCAACGCCGCCGGCTTCACACCGACTATCTATCAGCATCACATTGATACACTTGTGATAATGGCATCGCACCACTGCTTGTCAGCCTTGCACTGACTCTTTTGTATGATGGCATCACACCACCACCGCCGGCTCGGCTTCGCACCGACTATCTATCATCATCACACCGATACACTTCTTGTGACAATGGCATCACATCACTGCCGTCAGCATCAAACCAACCCTGCCTAACGGTAGCTTCACACCACCGTCTCTGTTGGCCTCACATCTACGCTTCATATGACAATTGCGTCACACCACTTTCATTTGTGCACAATCCCTAACGGCATCACACCGCCAGGCGTGCACTCACCTCAACTCTCACAGGAGTGCTCTCTCATCGTCCTCACAATGAGCCTTAGCAAGTTGTGCTTTGTCTTTCTTCTCTGGACACTCATAAGCATAATGTCTGAAGTCATCACAGTTTAGCACTGAACCTCACTTTTATCTTCGCGTCCTCACGACGTCCGCATCCACACGGCCTTGTCCTCGCCCTAGTGATGAGTCATGTCCTCTTGTCATGAGAAGTCGCTTTTCTACACCTCTCGGCTCCAGCCCCTTCAGGAGCTCCTCGTGCGCCTTGAGTGACCCAATGGCCTCCTCCATGGCCATCTTCTTGACGTCACTAAACATCGCAACATGGATGAATTTGTTGGAGACGGCTCACAGCAACTTCTTCGCGACATACTTCTACTCCATTGGGTCTCCAAGATCATGGATATGCCCCACAAGCATTGTGAATTTCACAGCAAAGTCATCCACAGACTCTCCATCAGCCACCTTGATGTTATCAAACTCCTAGCGCAAGGACTGAATCCTTGCCTCTCGAACACGCTCTATGCCCACATGCATGGAGCGTAGAGCCGCCCACATATCATAGGCCGTCTCCTTCTCTGCAACACACAGCAGCTTCGCGTCGTCGATTGACTGGGAGATAATTTTCACCTCTTGGACGAGCTCTCGCGATCTATGGCTCCCCATGCATCATTTGCTCGCAGGAGGTACTTACATCCTCATTGTCCATATTGAGTAGTTGGTCCTTGTCACTTGTCAGCTGCGGGGATGGAATCCTCCCCGTTGCTGCTGCCTCTGTTGTAGCCGGGTTGCCCAAGGCACTGGTCACCATGGCTCTACTTGGTGTACCATGACGCGGCATCATCTTCGGCAGCACCTAGCTCTGGTACCAAATGTAGGAATTGAATCAGTCAACCCCCCCCCCCCCCCTTGCTGAGATATGCTTCACACACAGAACTACTACCAGCAATGAAGCTTAGCTTAATCAATCAGTTCCCCCCTCTCTCTCTCTCTTGTTTGTCACAACACCACAAGTACACAGGCTGTGTTGGTGGCTTGCTGTCTCACACAGCCAAAGTCATTTCTCTTATTGATATACTACAAGCTTATCTTACAAAGATTTATAGGCTATATGAACCGACCTTGACTAATACAGCTCAGAAGTAGCTAGCTTCATTGCATACTAAGCACAAGACTGGATATGTACAACCAATACAAACTCCAACTTTGCTTGTACTACTACTTGCTGCAACACTAACTTACTAAGATAACTAGCAGTCAAACTTTTTTTACATTTTGACTGGTCAGCTATGATATAGCTGGACTAGAAGATTCAGGCAAACTAGCATAGCTACTCCTCTCTGACATGCATGCACATGTTTCAGATAATGACAAGATTAATTCTAACACAGCTGACTACAATAAGGGCAACGTTTGAAATCAAATCAAACTCCGAAAAAAATTGTGATATGAATTGAAGAAACTTTGTTTATGAAACCATTATTTTCTACATCGAGTGTTCACAAACTATGTGTTACAATATGGTCGCAGATAAATACATTTTAATTCTTGACCCACCAACCCCCTGACTGATGATGACAATACACCCAATAGCATGCACCAGTCATGAGGGGTTCACTGATAAAATCCTGTATTCAATGTGTAGTTTCGCGAAATCAAAACTACAATGTGCAGTCTTGTGATAGTCCGTATGTCATTATACACATAGTTTTGCTGATTTTACTCCATGAATAAAGTCAACACACATACCCTATACACTATATTTGAAAAAAAAAACAGTACACATTTTGTAAAATTTAATCATATTTAACATACCATGAAAATAATGATCAACTTGTATGATTAATTTAATCAGCACATCCAATCAAGGCTATGCTACTAATTTAGGTGTGCAAAGGGAAAAATTCAAAGTAGGCACCTGTTGATCATGAAGACGGTTCTCACGCTCAAGCTCCTCAATTTCTTGCTGAACAAAGAGGGGGGAGATTTAGTTGACACCAAAAAAAGAACAGAAGAACCGAAAATGACTGCTAAGCTGAAACTGACTTGAAGCGCTAAGATATGCCTCTGTGACTGGCCCAATTCTTCTTCCCTTTGTGCTTGTTGTCGTGCAAGAAGCTGAAATGTACAGAATTGTAAGCTGAAAACTGTGAGATGTCTTATCCCAGCTGTTATCCGTATCATCAAATTAGTGTAGATTAACAAGGTGTTATAACTTAGATGAGTAACTGAAAAGAAAGAATGGGTAAAACATTATGACCCCATCCCAAGGGTGCAAAATTACAGATCAAATGTAAAATTAAGGGGCGTGCTATGCGTCACCGCCGGGTTGCGGACCGTCCGATCGTACGATGTACACCGTATGATCATTCCTCTTCTTTGCTCACCTCTTTGCAACAAGACCTTCATTGAAACATAACCTTTGTTGCAAAAGCATCTTTAACTCACGGTCGTGTTCATCATCATTGCAACAAGGCCCTTGTTACAAACCTTCATTACAACATGACCCTTGTTGCAAAAGTATATTTGGTTCGCGGCTGTGGCCATTGAAACAAGGTCTATTGCAAACCTTCATTGCAATAGGATACTTGTTGCAAAAGCATCTTCGGCTTGTGTTGTCGCCATTGAAATAAGACGACGAAGGGTCGGGGGCGGCCATGGCCTCGATCTGGATCTTAATCTCGTTGGGGGAGGGAGGAGGGATATGGGGGTGGGGGGGAGAAAAGGGGAGGAAGGGAAGGGCGGCTGTAACGCCCCGACCACTCCCAACCGGTTAACCACCGATTCCATGGTCGGTGCGCCTGGGATCTAGACTGTCCTCACACACCAACACTAGTCTTTTCTGCACACTTTGTCCTCACTCATGCGCACCCGGGATCAACTTCCCGGTCGGTCACCCATCCCAAGACTACTCCAAGCCAAGCACTCTTAACTTGGGAGTTCCTTGGAGCTGGGTTTCCGGAAAAGAAGGTGCACCTTGTTAATAGAGAGAATTCCTTATTTGGCCCTATCCAAAAATTTGCTTCCCTATTTGGCCTAGAAAAAACATTTCTTCCTTATTTGATACTAAATTTAACTTTTGTTCCTAATTTGACACTTCCATCCATTTTTCCATCCAAGGGTGTTAACTGGGATCTAAAAAGACCATTTTACCCCTAGTTTTGTATGTGAAGAAAAAATATTTCAGTAACAACGGAAAAATAATGTGACATATCGTGTTATGGTTCATGATAAAACGAGATAACAATCTACTGTTATATCACAAGATTCACATATATCACACTATTCGATTTTAATTAAGAAGTTAGGCATATTTTGCCCACTATTTTGACACCTAATTAGTGTTAGGAATGACTTCCTTGGTGACAAAAATTAACATGAAGCATTAAATAATTGGCAGCGATTTGGAGCAACCGCATGCACGGTTTAAGGCTATTCATTGTGCATGCATGAGTATTGGCATGTATTCCCTCAGTCCCTCCATAGTTTATTGCACTATGGAGGAAGGAGAGCATGCGGGATTAATTTTAGTCATTAAATGTGGTAGGGATCAACAGATTATTGCTAACAATGCACGGAACACGCAAGAATGATTAGCCGAAGAATCCATCCAGTTGGACAACCAGATGTTGCCGCCCGTTGACGGAGATGCGGATGGTGAAGGTCTTGCCGGGGCTGAGACCTTGCGTGCATGCATCTTGGTACTGGCCCAGTCGCGCTCCGCAGTTATACCTTCGACTGCGCCTTTCACATCGTCACAGTCCCTCCACCCCTCAGCAATTGTACCGTCAAGCGTGGAGTTGCAGGGAACGATTTTTCAAACATTGTACATTACTAAGGGCAAGATAGTCTTTCCATGTCAGATTTAACACTGTTAGTACGCAAATCTAACGTAAGTGTCAAAATAGGAATAAATTTTACCCCTAAGGTCAAATAGGGAAGAAATATATATTTTAGGCCAAATAAGGAAGCAAACTTTAAAACAGGGTCAAATAAGGAATTCTCTCTTGTTGATATGAGTAGTCTATCATTCCTATTGAGATCCTGGGTTGTTACATACACCACCCCTCAAAGAAACTGACATCCCCGTCGGCCCAGCAGGAACGTTCCCATTTGGCACACGTTTGTGTGTGCCAGTTGCAGGCATCCAACATGTACCCCATGTAAGCCTCACCGACCGACACACACACCGTGTAACCGCCAGGGTCGGCTCTGATACCAGCTGTAACGCCCCGACCACTCCCAACCGGTTAACCACCGATTCCATGGTCGATGCGCCTGGGATCTAGATTGTCCTCACACACCAAGACTACTCCAAGCCAAGCACGCTTAACTTGGGGGTTCCTTGGAGCTGGGCTTCCGGAAAAGAAGGGGCACCTTGTTGATATGAGTAGTCTATCATTCCTATTGAGATCCTGGGTTGTTACAGCGGCGGTGGAGGCCTGCCTCGCCGGTGAACGGCGACAGCCTGCGCGGGCAGGTGGAGAGCACATGCGTCATGCGGACGCGCTCGGGCGAGCATCTCCTGGAGGGGCTGATTCAGGATGAAGGGTACCGGAGAAGACGCTCCTGGGATAAGGCCCGCTATTGCGATTGATGTGGTAGTGGGGTCCACAAAAGGGATGCTTGGCATATAGGCAAGGTGGTGGACGAAATGAGATTATCCGCCGGTTGGGGGGAATCGTTACCCTACAATTAAAAACATGCTCTCTCTCTCTGATCCATATTAATTGTCGCTAAAATAGATGTATCTAGACGTATTTTGTGCTAGATACATCCGTTTCAGCAACAACTAATATTGGATCGGAGGGAATAACTAGTTTGGAATTTGATTTCTTGGGAGTTTGCGGGAGCTCGTGTGAGCCAGAGAGGAAGATGGCATTGGCCTGCCATCCAAAGCCAACGAGGGGCAGCCACATCTACCCAAGGATCAGCTGCCCAGCTTTTCCTTTCAGAAGCTATGGTGGCAGCAAGGTGGGGTGCATGCAGTCATGCACCAACGAGGCCCTGGTAAGCGCGGACTCAGCAGAGGTCCTAGATAGGTGGGCCAGGCGCCGGGCTTGTGGAACCATGCCAGCAACCCTTGTGTGGCTGCTCCTGCGGATCTGGTTGTGTTGAAATATATTGCCCACCCTTCTCTATCAGTTTGGACTTTTGGAGTAACTGACTGGTGCATGAATTCAATAGTTTGACTGGATTAGCTTTATGTGAATGTGTGACGGATTGTTCAGCTGATTTGATTAAGCTGAGTGGTGGATTTTTGACAAGGTTTCATTTGACTATTTTTCCCTTGATGCCATTTTAATTTATCTTTTATATGCAAATTGCCGCTGATGACCAGCTCTTCCCAGTATTGATCTGCACCAAAGAGACATCTGCAACCATGTGCTGCAGCACAGCAAGAGCAGAAGCATGCAGGCAGGGCACATGCACATGACCATGTCAAGACCTTGAAGTAGTCGTTAGTTGCCAATGTGAGATGGAGAACATCCAGTGAAATAGAGGTCGTGCTTAGCTACCCGTGGGAATAGAAAATTCACTCATATAGCCAAATACAGGAATAGTGACTAGAAAATTATAATATCCACCAGATTTTTGCAACATTTTACTAGCAATTTCCTACTTAACATTTTAGGAGATTAGTGTAGTTGAATCATAACATTACCAGAATTTGTTGCTCAGCCAATTCAATACTTATTAGTGCATTCTGTTTAACATATCCTGCAAAATAGTGTTAAGAGTGCCAAATTTTAACCATTCAATTGATGGTAAAAACATAAGAGATATTAGAAAATGACACAGTATTGAGAAAACCAATTACCTGGACTTTGATTGTCACGGTTGCTGGCCTGTAGCATTAATACAATACTCGCATCAGCAGTTTAAAAACATAACTCCATATATTTACAAGTAATGCAATGTGAAATAAGAGAAGGAAACTCGTTGTTAACCTTGATTCAAAACGGGATAACGACCGTGCTAAAGAAAGCCAAAAAAAACCGAAGATTTGCTACACTGTCCTCATACTGGTTCATTCAGTTATCATAAGGCTATCCTTGTGTCGGTGGTGCCCGAAAGCACAAGACACCGAGAGACCACGGAGGCCCCTTTGTGGAAGATCGTGAGGGGGCGCGCGAAACGGCGAAATAACAATCACCAGGGATCGATCAACACAGCAAATTACCTAGGTTCAGGCCGCATGGAAGCGTAACACCCTACTCCTGCTTGTCGGACTATATGATGGTGGCGAATTACAGCATGCAGGGCTCTCCCGGGAAGGGTGGCTTGAGCTCCACGCGCGATGAGAGTACAAAGAGTCTAACCCCTTTTCCGGTAGCAGAGCTTCCCTTTTATACTGTAAGGGGGTCACCACACGAGCAACCGCTCTAGAATTACAACTGTTGAAATAGCACTATAGTTAAAGACACGTGGTCGCTCCATGCTCTTTTCCGGGAACAACTCACGTCCCATCAGCACCGCTGAAGTGCATGTGTTCTCTGGGTATGATACGAGTAAATGCCAGGTGCCGTCCCCAAAGATAAAGGACCGATGACTAGTACATCTGCATTAAATGCTCTTGGACTCTTCTGCCAGGACAGTGGAGGGCAGCATGGACACAGGGAGGATAGGTGGCGAGCAGTGTGCACATCGGCTGCACACTAGGAGTAGCGTTGCCCTTCCGGTAACACGCCCGCCGATGCTTACTGAGAATGAGTCGTCTTGGTGATCCTTTCGATGAGTTGATATGCTTTGGTTTGCGAGGTAATCTACATGAGTTCCACCTCTCGTGGTTGTTGTATTGAGGATGTCTTCAATCTTGTATACTTTAATCTATAACACCAGTGATGGTATACGTCACACCAGCTGCCTTTGAACTTGTCTCCTTCAATCTTCTCGGATGCCTCCAGGAAAAGTAATCGGAGAGCGCTTCACGAAAGGAAAATAGCAGGGTACCCCTTTACCGTGGTACTGACAGTAGCCCCGGGGCCAGGGTGGGGCAAGCAGTCTCCACGCGGCCGAAGCTAGGCCCACTTGCCACGTGAAGCCGAACGGGCTCCTGTATAGTCACATCATCTGAAAACTAAGCCTGTTTCACACTGCTGCGTCGGATTAATTGCAACACACGGCAGATTTGGCGGCAGACAGAGCGGCTTTTTTATGGAACCAAGGGGGTAATTACGGGAAATGGTGCGATTACTGCGAAGCCGCAATGATGCGTGTGAGGCACAGCCCCCTAGTAAATGGATTTAACTGGCCTGGGGCTGAAAATGCATCTCACCGCTCCCCATTTCACCCTCTTCTCCTTCCTCGCGCCGCCAGACACGCCATTGCCAGATTCGAGCATCTCGCTCTCCCCCACCACCAGCGACCACCATTGACCGATGTGTGGCGTACTTCGAGCTCCAGTGAGTGTCGCCGCACAGCTAGTACCACGACGACATTGTACATCTGCGAACACGAGACGCACTGGCTCAAGGCTTACCAACAGACGCAGTGTGCTCGCATGCGACGCCTTCTATGCCGCGCTCGTCGCTGAATTTGGACCTAATGAATTTGAGGTCGAGATGCACAAGCTGCTCCAACTTCATCAGACCGGCACGATGGTGGACTACAGGCTCGCGTTCGAGGCTTACATGTACCATCTCCTAGCCCTCGACGTGAACCTAAACTCCAGTTGTTCATCACTCGGTTACTCCTGGTCTTGCGGGACGACCTGCGCGCGGTGGTGTGTGTTTAGGAGCCAAGAAGCATCACCAGGGCGGTGGTGCCGACCACGGCCGCAACTCACGCAAGCGAGACGGCCACCGCCACCACCCTTACCTCCTCGACATGCCAGCATGACCAGGCCAATAGCCGCGTCGGCGATGGACAAGTACACACGGGAGCGTCAATTGCGCGATCACCGCCACGCCAATGAGCTCTGCTTTAAATGCGGCGATCACTATTCCCAGCAACACAGTTGCAAATGTTAAGCTTCATGCACTAGCCAACACAACCAGAAGTCTGAACTGATGGAAAGGGCTAGGCAATTCACATATACACTTCAACACCCCCTCTCACGTGTGACCCAGCACTAGACAACACAACCAAAAGCCCAAACTGATGGAAAGGGCTACCTTGTCAAGCTTCATGCACTAGCCAACGCAACCAAAAGCCTAAACTGATGGAAAGGGCTAGGCACTTCACATATACACTTCAACACCCCTTCTCACGTGTGACCCAGAAAGTCAACATGTGGATAGACTCGGAGCTATGGCTCAAGAGGCATATACGTGGACAAGAAAGGGGGGGTAACAGCAATTTTTAGATAAATTGTGAAACCCACGACATGAACTCGAGACCTTAAGCTTTGATACCATGTCAAGCTAACCAAAATTCCAAATTGATGGAAAAGGCTAAGCAATTCACATATAAACAACACCCTCTCACATGTGATGCAGAAAGTCAACACGTGGATAGACTTGTATGGCTCAAGAGGCCTATACGTTGACACAAAGTGGGCATCAGCAATTTTTGGATAAATTGCGAAAGCCAGGACTTAAACTCAAGACCTTAAGACTCTTATACCATGTCAAGCTGCGTGCACTAGCCAACGTAGCCAAAAGTCCAAACTTATGGAAAGGGATGGGCAATCCACATATACCCATTCATATGTGACACGAAAAGTCGACACATGGATAGACTCAGAGGTATGGCTCAAGAGGCGTATACGTGGACAAAGGGGGAGGGCTACAACAATTTTTGAATAAATTGTGAAAGCCAGGACTTGAACTCAAGACCTTAAGACTCTGATACCATTTCAAGCTTAATGCACGACCCAACGCAACCAAAAGTCCGAACTGCTGGAAAGGGTTAGGCAATCCACATATACACTTCAACACCCCCTCTCACGTGTCACGCAGAAAGTCAACACGTGGATAGACTCTAAGAGGTATGGCTCAAGAGGACTATACGTGAACACAAAGGCGGCATCAACAATTTTTGGATAAATTGTGAAACCCAAGACTTGAACTCAATAGCTTAAGATGAGGGTGTGCGAGGCTCCGGTTTTCCTCAAGCTCGAGGTCAAAGAGCATAATGTGGTGCCACTCGATTTGAGAGAGAGGAGAAAGAAGAAAATCCAATTGCTAGGATCTTGTGTGGCATGATCTGATGGTCAATAGTTTATTTGTGTGGTTTTTAGAGGATCTTCTGTCATTGAGCTTATGCATGGACAAAAGACGGTGTTTGTGGGATGAGAGACTTTGATGGATGGATACATGGACAAAAGACGGTGTCCTGGAACATACGTGCAAAATGAGAGGATAAGGGAACCGGAAGAAAGCTTGGGACACGTAAAGTGAGCCAAGAAAAAAATTGGGGTCATCCGGACAACAACGATACTCTGAAGGGAGTAATAAAAAGGACTTTTTCCTTTAGATAAATATATGAATATTGCAAATCACCAGTTAACGGTGTGTCTTCTTAGTTGTTGCACATGAATTGCCAACAAGTAAATAGAAACAAAAAAAAACATGTGAGAACAAACATAACAGTGAGTGTGTACCATTCATTCAAATTTTGCCGCTTCAATATAGGAAACAAAGGTCGCAATGAATGGGTTTAATAGAATAACTCACTGCTGCTTTAGCCTCTAAAGAATGATGAAGATCCTTGTTTTCCTTGAGAAGTTTAGCTATCTCACGCTCCTTCTCTTCAATCATTCTATCCGAAATATCACGGAACGATTCATGCTCTTCCTAAGAAAATCAAGAATATATTAAAATACTGAATCGAAAGCCACATTCAATAATACAAGTCATGCCGCAGGGCTGGAAACAACCTTCAATTTCTCATATTTCAGTGTCCATTCCCCTAGGTTCTTCTGGAGGTGGTCTTCAACATTGTCATTGTTTTGATCCTTCACAGACTCACATTTTACTGCATTATCCATGTTCATACTTTTGATCATCAAACCTCATTAAAGAGAAGGGAAAAGAATTCTGAAATACATTGAAGTCATCTTACATCTCCAGCTTTCCTCTACACTTGCCATTTTTTTCTCCCATGATTCCCTTTCTGAGAGATATTGAGAAGTAACTTCATCTAATTTTTTCATGACATTCTTCAGTTTTTTGTCCACGTCCACAAGAGCCAAATCCCTTAAAGGAAATTAAGTAAAGGTGAAATGTTTCTCAAATTAAAAACTGCTTGCAGAAAATAAGTTGATGGTATCACCGTGCATCAGCTTACAGGAGTAGTGCCAAGGTAGATGAGTCTTAACATGGAGTAGTCTCGACTCGTGATGACTAGTATGACCAATACTCGACTGGTCGACCGCCAGTCATAAGACTATACTTGCTACAAATACTACACTGCTGGTCTACTACAGTACAAAACTGGAGGGGGGCCAAAAGTACATGGCTACATACTGAACTAGAAGCACAACATCTTGCTAGTTCCATTAATAACATCTTGCTATCAGAGAGGCACGTGTAAGAAAGTACCTGCTCAATTTGAACCCAGAAGCAAATCATAACTTCATAAGCAGCTATGCTACACAACTGATACGAGTACAAGTACAAACTGCACATACTAGATACTGATCATCTCTACATACTGCTAATCTGCTACATACTCCCTCCGTTCCAAATTAGTTGACTCACATTTGTATACATAGGTATACAAATGTGAGTCAACTAATTTGGAACGGAGGGAGTACAAGATACTACTGAACGCATTAGGGTTGATCCCCTGGGCTCAATGGCAGGCACATCTCCTTCAGAGTGAGCTCGGTCTGACATGAACTCACTTTATCAGTGCACTGCACAATAAGTCGAGCGGCTACTTATACTTGACTAATCGGCGACTAGTCAACAACTCTTGACTAGTCCAATCAGTCAATTCGGATATCCAGTTGAGACTCAAGTACTGACTCGTAGATTAGTCAAGCGACTCTAGTAGTGCTGTGAATACTATTCAATTTTATATATATATATATTTAGTAGTATTGCAAACAAGGCAGACTGCTACTATACACAGGCTATGAAGTTAGTTGATTTTCTAAACAATAATACAGTAACCTCCCAAGTAGTATCTTAAAAGAATTTTTGGTGGCATAATCATTTTAGTTATGGAGGCCGTTTCAAGAACATCAAGAAATAATCGAAGTTAAGCTACTATACCTTGCCTCAATCTCTTCACTGTGCCTGCATTGAGCAGCTTGAAGGTCCTGGATCGCTTCATCTCGTTCTTCTAAGGCAGCTGCCATCTCCTTTTCAGCTTCCTGCATTACAGCAATGGTGATTGATTAAATAAGTTGCGGCATATTTGGTTACATTACACAACTACTAAACAATGGATGACACACTCTTATTGCTTCTTCATGTGCTTTAAGAACATCTGAATTTTGAGCTACGCTCAGCTCAGCATCCTTCTTTTGCAGAAGTGCATGTGCACGGATCTTGTACGCAGAAAAATCACTTTCAAGTCGACCGATCTGCAAAGTTCAAAATGCTAAATTTGGAATTCTTGTCATAAGTGCTAGTTACAGCATGTTTAAATGACGTCTTTGCTCTCAAAATCAGTTAAGTTCTCTATAATACCTAAATAGTTCATCCCCACTAACTTATTTATCTTGACATGCAAGCTATCCACATCATCAAGTAGGTCCACCATATAAAAAATCTTCCATTAACTCTTCATGCACATGCTCTTATTAACTTTGTATGTGCATGCATCCTATCATAAATAAATAATAACTTTTTTATGCACTCAACCTTACAATTTATAAGCAACTTTTTTATAGAAAATCAATTATGAGTTACGTCACATTTTATTTTTCTATGTGATTTTTTATGCACAACTATAGTTATTATCATTGTTTTAGGTTTAGCCAAGGGTGAGCACATCTTCATTGCCTCTACTCTCAACGCTGTTTTCGTTTCATATCATCTGGCTGATATATTGTCTAGTAACTAAATTAACAAAACAAAAATCAAACTCATTTTTGGATTTTTCATCAAATTTTCTCTCACATGTCTTAAAATATCAAAATTTTCTTAAAAGTTTCCGCAGCAACGCGCGGGGTATCATCTAGTTTAACATAAGGCAGTGTCGTAATAACTGAATCAATAATATATCCTATGCCATTTTAGGCTTAAAATAAATTATTGTGTACCCAGAAAAAACATTAAGGAAAATAGACACGGTGGTTTCTCACTAGTTCAATATCTCATAATAAAGGTACTGTCAAGTTTTGTTGCCTATTAAGGTTATACTACTAGACAGACATTTCACAGACATTTTGTCGACTTCTACTCATCTCTATTCCAGCTATATTTTTTACCAGGCTATCTGTCAATAAACCCTTGTAACACCTATCCAAACATGCTTCTCCCTATCCTCCGGCTAGCTCTGGTATTCTTGGCTCGCCAAAGTGCAAAACTGGAACAAGTCACCATCTTTGGTGCAAACAGAAATATTGCAGCGTATACTATAGTTAAGTAGTACTCCCTCTGTATCAAATTATATGTCGTTGGAGCTCCCTCAGTACAATTCCTACCACGTTATGATTTTTTCTCTCTTTCCACTTTTACCCTCCCACCACTCCCTCACTTCCCGATATATTTGTTCCTGTTCCCGTTCCCCTTCCTCTCCCCATCTTCCTCCCACAGATCCAATCCCGCCGCCGGTTTCTCCCTCTACTCCTCGTCGCCGTCCTCTCCCTCCCACCTTCGTCAACCTCTCCCTCTCCCTCTCCCTGTCGAGCTCCCGCAGCCTCCAAGGTTCTCCGTCCTCTCCTCCGCGCGGAGGTCACCGTTTCCCGCAGTCAAGCGGTCGCCGTTGGAGCAGCATCGGGCCCAAAGCCCGGTCGCCTCCCTGCGGCGGAAGCAGCCAGTCCCGAGTCGTCCGTGCAGCTGTGCCTCGCGGTGGAGGGCTAGGGAGGCCCGTCCTCCATTACCTCCGCCCCCGCAGCCGAAAGAGGACGCCGTTACCGCGGCACCACGGTAGGCGAGGAAAGCGGCGTGTAGGCCAATGCTGGAGTCGATGGCAAAGTGGATGGCGACGGCAATGGCAACGGCGGTGGAGTCGTTGGAGGAACCCTGCCGGTGTGTCTAGTGCGGCGATGCGGCGCCGTGCTGATTTTGTTTAGAAGATAACGATTCATGGGGGTATAGGTGTACTTTCAATGCTTTTTCACCTGGTCAGAAAATTGGTAGAACGACATATAATTTGGCACGGAGGGAGTACTTATTTGATGAGTTCAGAGGAGCTTCCATTTTTATTTTATTGTGCTACTGCCTCTGTACTCCATCCTAAACCGCAACCCTCAGAAAGTCCTCAGGTCCAACATTTGGAATACAACCAACTTGCAATGCATGAGGCAACGATACATTATATTGTTGTGGGCTCATACAGGGTCTGGCATTATCATAGTCAGCTACAGAACATACCACCACCACCACCACCACCAACAACAACAACAACAACAACAACAACAAATCCTGTCAGTCCCAAACAAGTTGGGGTAGGCTAGAGCTGAAACCCAAAAGATATTGAAACCATAGTCAGCTATGGAACATACCAGCAAGAGAAATACCCGGTCATGCGGAGCTAGCTGGTGCAACCATCACGCATTATGAGGTGTTAGCCAAGAGGAGTCCGGTTGGGATATGATGATGTCTATTAGTAACATTGTGATGATACCATATCTTAGAAGTTTGAATGTGTTAAAGATCCAGTATATTAGTTGCATCCTAGATCCATAAAAAGAGTCAGCATTGTACTTGCGAGGCAGGTACCAATAAATCTCTTCTAAAGAAGCGAACCTAGCTCACTTGGGTGGGGAACTGGGCGTACAATTCCACCACCCAGATTCAAGTCATCATGGACTTGAATTTGGGTTCCTACTTACTCCAGATTCAAGTATTATACTTACAGGGTCTCCGCTTATAGTGATATCTTCTTCTATATTCCATCCCCAACTTATTATAAATCTCGCCAAACTGGGTGTCCGTCTCCTCTACCAACCACCCATACGACCTCCGCAGCAAATCCCAAGCCACAACAGGAAAAGTAATATGGTGTCACCGACTTAAAAAACAATGGTGGTGCCAGGAGGTAGGATTAAAGCTTCCAGTGCAGGAATAAAATAAAATGCACCTCCTCCTTTGCAGAAATTAGATCAAAATCTTTGTTTTGAAGCAATTGATTCTGCGTTGACAACTCTGACTCCAATTGATCTGCAGAATATCCAAATATGTGTATAAATGCATTACTCCAAAATCGAAATAGAAAGTTCGGGCAGACTTACTTCTAAATTTGGCAGATTCTATCTCAGATCTAAGGCGTGCACTTTCCGATGCTTCCAATTTTTCTCCAAGGGATTCACAATCGGCCTCCCAACTTTGTCTTTCTTTTTCCTGAGTGATTATCAGTTGGGACAATTTTGGTTAGTGCCTCCAACTCCAAGACATCATAAAAAATGTGCTAATGATACAGCAGTAAAAGCTGTTCAAAGGGGAGGTTAACTGTAAGTCTAAAATATTTTATTTATGTATAGTGACAAAACCTACTCGTTCACATTTTAAGAAGTTCATTGAACACAAACTAATCTATCATAGGGCAAGTTAATCTACAAGAAAAAAACTAAACCAAGCCAGACAGGAAGATATACTCAGAAACAAGGTTACATGGACAGAACATGAAGTAACATGGCAAGTTTATGTGAACTACAGTTATTTCAAATTTGAACTTTAGGCTAACCACTAAAAATGATCATAGGTTTGGTGTCACAGGAGGTTACCAGTGCAATCATAGGATGCTCACCATTTCCACGAGATAATAATCAGCATATGTACTATTGATATTGATGATGTCTACAAGTTTGGTGTCCCACATATTAACAACTATCAATTAGAAGAGTTGATACAAGATAGGCTGACATACATGTATGTCCTTCAAATGAGCAAGCTCGCCTTTAATCTCCTCCAAGGTAGCTTTAAGCCGGGCAGCTTCACCGGTTGATGCTGCTTCAATTTCAGTTATTTCTGAATCTTTCTCCGCGAGTACCATCTGGAACAGTTTAACTATAAATTAAAATTCCAACGGACAATGGATGTTTCATTTAATCCACCTTTTATTCCCAGCATGTTGAGGCTTATCTTCTTCAGCTAGTGAATACTTGACAACAACAAATCACATAAGAAAACGGTAATGCTTGAAGCCATTTATGGCAGACACAGGATATAACTTTTCAATTAATACCTGAAGTGATTGAATCGTTTCAGATGCCTTTGTCCTCTCTGCGGAAACCTCGGTTAGCTGTGCCTCCAAGCTCTCTAATTGCTTAAGACAAGAAAGAAGCCAGATTCAATTACCCTAAATACTAATATTTTCGCAATTTCACATTTACAAATTTACTTCCTTGCTTCTCTTTCCTTACCTTCTGGTACTTAGCAGAAACCTCTGAAACTGATGCATGCCTCTTATCTTCCGCAGACTGCAATGATCCTTGGATTTGTTCTAGCATCTTTATAGATATTACATCAGTCCATTTCAGTTGTAATTTGTAAACAGTGCACAAAACCCAAAATACTGTTGCATTTCAGATTATTTTAGCTCATCAGAATAACTATTGTTAACTCCGATCATGAGCACCAACCCTACACATCCATAGGTACGCATATATTATTATCTTGGTTGGTTATTTCAGCATAGTCAGAGAGTCTGAGAGGTAATTAAACAAATCTCAGCAACACAACCAAACACGCAGCTACATCAGCATTCAGCATAACCTATCCCCCATTTCCACCCTTGTAGGAGATCTTGGCAGTTGGCACTTACTCCTATGAAGTACTAATGCTATTTTCAGAATTCAAATTGTGTACCCTGCAACTCTTTTGTCTTTCAAGATCATGAGACTGATTATGTTATCTTCTATTTTAAGATCATGATTACATTTCCCACAATTGAAACAACAAGAAATTATTAAAGACTTTTTTATCATGTACGTACCTGCTCTTTTTCAAGCATTAACTGTTGCAATTTCTCAAGGGCATTATTCCTGGCCTCCAAAGCAAGTCGTGTCTCATCAAAATTGGATTTTAACCTACACATGGTTTGCATAAAGTAGCAAGACAGAGATATTGTATAATTAGCATGGCTATTGCAGAAGATAAGTATAGATTTGATGTGAAGTTGCTTGCGAGGTTAAGGAAATCGTTAACTTGTAACTTGGTTGGATGGCGAGTAGGGGATTAAATGGCGGATCGGGCAGATAATTGGCTGATAAATCAGTTAATCGGTAACTCGGTGACCCACCGAGTAGGGGTTAATCAGCCGATATTTTCAACAATAGTTGCTTGTACAAGAGTAACTCCGCCTATGTTGTCTCGACGTAGACGGTCCAAGCCCGGGTAAAGGAAGGTTGTGATAGGCTTGGCGAGCCAACATCAAAAGTCAGCCACTCTTATGGAGATCAAATCCAGAAGAACCTTGTTGGGGTGTAACCCTCTAGGCGACACACCATATCAAAACCCGGGTCTGCTGTTAAACGGGCAAGGGCCGGGCCGTCACCCCCTTGGTGGCGTGTCGTATCTTGATCTAGATACGGTGATAAGTGACCAAGGATCGAGTCGCCGCATCCTTAGTGGTGCGCTAAATTGGCGTCTGGGTGTACTACAAAATAAGCAAGGGTCTTTACATTTGACTCGACAAGTGCGAAGGGTAAGGAAGCTAGCCGAGCCTAGGAGGATCCGTATAGGTAGTTGGAATGAGGGCCCCTAGCGGGTACGTTATGGGAGTTAGTGGATGCAGCGGTGAGGAGAGGTGTTGATATCCTATGCGTCCAAGAAACCAAATGGAAGGGACGGAATGCGAAGGAGATACAGGATATCGGCTTCAAGTTGTGGTACAAGGGGACTACTACTACAAACAGAAATGGAGTAGGCATCTTGATCAACAAGAGCCTCAAGTATGTAGTAGATGTCAAGAGGCAAGGGGACCGATTATCCTGGTCAAGCTGGTTATGGCGTCCATGCCCCGCAAGTAGGCCACAATGAGAGCACCAAGATGGAGGTCTTGGAAGGCCTGGGGGACATGGTTAGGAGTGTACATATTGGTGAGAGCCTCTTCATAGGAGGAGACCTCAATGGCCACATGGGTACATCTAACACAACTTTTAAAGGGGGGGGGCATGGAGGCTTTGGATATGGCAAAAGGAATCACGAAGTAGAGGATGCCTTAAGCGTAGAATTAGCCTACGACATGATCGTAGCTAACACCCTCTTTAGAAAAAGAGATCCCCATCTAGTGACTTTTAGTGGTGGACAACACTCTAGCCAGGTTGATTTCGTCCTCTCGAGAAGAGAAGACAGGCGTGCTTGCCTAGATTGTAAGGTAATACCTGAAGAGAGTCTTATCCCTCAACATAAGCTCATGGTGGCTGACTTTCGCTTTCGGGTTCGTGTCCAATGGGATAAGGCGTGCCAAAGTCGCTAGAACGAAGTGGTGGGAGCTCAAGGGGGAGGCAGCTCAGGCTTTCAAGGAGAAGGTTATTAAGGAGAACCCTTAGGAGGAAGGCGGTGATGCAAACAATATGTGAATGAAGATGGTGACTTGTGTGCGGAGGGTAGCTTTATTGGAGTTTGGGGTGACCAAGAGTAGTAGAATCGAAGCTAAAGATACCTGGTGGTGGACCAATGATGTCCAGAAGGCTATTAAGAAGAAGAAAGTTTGTTTCAGACGCCTATACCTTGATAGGAGTGCAAAGAACATGGAAAAGTACAAGGTGACGAAGAAGGCTGCAAAGCGTTTAACCATGAAGAAAGGTGAAAGGGGCATCTATAAGATGGCAAAGATCCCAGAGAGGAAGACAAGGGATGTCAACTAAGTCAAATGCATCAAGGACGGAGCCGATCGGCATCTGGTGAAGGACGAGGAGATCAAGAATAGATGGCAAGAGTACTTCAACAAGTTGTTCAATAGGGAGAATGAGAACTCTAACATTGAGTTGAACAACTCCTTTGATGATATGAACAGACGTTTTGTGCGGCGAATCCAGGAGGCCGAGGTCAGAGATGCTTTAAAAAAGATGAAAGGAGGCAAGGCGATGGGCCCTAATTGCATCCCCACTGAGGTGTGGAGAGGCCTTGGAGACATAGCGATAGTATGGCTAACCAAGCTTTTCAACCTTATTTTTCGGTCAAACAAGATGCATGAAGAATTAAGGCAGAGTATATTAGTACCAATCTTCAAGAATAAGGGGGGTGTTCAAAGTTGTACTAATTACCGTGGAATTAAGTTGATGAGCCATACAATGAAGCTATGAGAGAGTCATTGAGAACCTCTTATGTCAACCATGGAAGCCATTTTCTTGGTACGACAACATATGGACAGATACATAGAAAAGAAGGACCTACATACGGTGTTCGTTGACTTGGAGAAGGCCTGCGATAAGATATCACGAAATGTCATGTGGTGGGCGTTGGAGAAACACAAAGTCCCAACAAAGTACATCACCCTCATCAAGGGCATGTACAACAATGTTGTGACAAGTTTGCGAACAAGCGATGACGACACTGATGACTTCCCAATTAAAATAGGACTTCACCAAAGGTCATCTTTGACCTCTTATCTTTTTGCTTTGGTGATGGATGAGGCCACAAGGGGTATACAAGGAGACATCCCATGGTGTATGCTCCTTGCAGATGATGTGGTGCTAGTTGAGGATAATCAGACAGGGTTAATAGAAAGTTGAGTTGCGAGGACAGACTTTCGAACTGAAAGGTTTTAGGCTTAGTAGAACTAAAAGTGAGTACATACATGGGGAACATGTGGATATTGGCATTGGCGCGCCCAGACATGTGCCAAGAGGAACATTCCTATTGGCCCGATGGGGACGTCAGCTCCTTTGAGGGAGGGGGGGGGGGGGGGGTATGTGACATCCCGGGTCCCGGCTTAATAGGAACGATAGACTACTCATATAGATAAGGTGCACCTTCTTTTTCGGAAGTCCATCCTCAAAGAACATCAAAGTTAAGCGTGCTTGGCTTGAAGAAATTAAAGTTGTTCCCAAGTGCGCGGGAAAGACTACTGTTGGTATGTGAGGTCAGCCGATACCAGGCACAACGTCTTGGAACCGGTGGGTTTGGCCAGGGCGTTACAGTCCCTCTAATCTCATCCGTGGGGGCCCCTGGTAATTGAAGTGGGGATAGGGAATTGACGGAAAAAATAAGAGCACACGTGCAAGGGAAGGCATCGCTGAAAACTTTTTATTTCCCTTCCTAATCCCACCAATCAAATAGGGGCGGTTAACTCTCTTAAATTCCCAGATCTAATTGCCTTCACATACAAGGAATGAGATTTTTTAATCTCCCATATCTAATCTCTCGTCAAACTCCCGTCCCTAAACTCACATTCCCTCTCCCTATCGTTGCCAAACACGTTGTTAAGAGATTTTAAGGCAGGGGGACTCTATATAAGAGGTTGCCATATTGTGATTGAGACTCAAGTCCCTGTTATGTTTCTGCCCTTTACCTGGTTAGGTTCTAAAATGTACATCATTCAATAGATGGTCCCCTCCCCACCTAGCGGCTAACATTGTTGTACCTAAGTCATGTACACGACAACATTGTACAGTGAGACCAGTGCATGTACTCACTTGTTGTTCACAGTCCGCAGTTGCTGTCTTTCAGCATCCATTGCCCGTAAAGCCTCGCTAGCTTGGTGACGAGCACGTTCAAGTTCTTGTTGTGCAGCTAGCTGTAGTGAAGCAGTTTGCTCAGCCTTCTGGTTAATTTCATTAAACCGAGCTTCCAGATCATCTTTTTCCTGTTAATGCAAAACTGTATCAAGAACGAACAAGAAAATAAATTGTTTATGGCCTCATAGCATTTAATATTTGAGTTGCCTTAAACACCTTTCTAGTGTACAAACAAGTCTAAGTATTGATTTGGGACAATCTAGAGTTTAATACTTTTAAAATAAATGACACTAAACACCTTTCTATTATTATACAAATGTCATTAAAAATAATCAAAATTTAAAACTCGCGCAAATTTTTGAGCAGATAGTGAGTGATTTCCAAACTGACGGCATATATTTTACAAAGTAATGTGACCAGTGTTCTCAAATTAATGTATGAACAGCTCGAAGTGGTTTACCTTCTGTATATCTTGTATACGGCTTTTCGCACGTTTGTGAAGCCTCTGGAACTTAGTATCCAACTCAACATATTTGTCATCTCGTTCTTTTAGTTCTTTTTTCATCTTCAGTTGAGCTACATACATGGAACTAATGATGATTTAGATTCTAAAAAATGGAAATGTGCAACGACAGGAAGCAAAAAAGTGATGGCCACATTACACATAAAAGGGTGCGCTCTGATCAAGAAAAAAAGTTCCAGAAGTCGGTATTGCCATTATTTAGAGAAGCATAATAATCTAAAGCTAAATGGTTTACACAAGTTTGGTGTGTGTTACAAGTTCGCCCTCCCTATGTTAAATATCTGGTTAGTCCGCTGCACATAGGTCAAGCATGAAAGTTTGTGCAGCCCCAGGATTACATTCCTGGATCCAGCAATGCCACTATCTGGTGAAAGAAACTAAAATCACAGAACAAGGACAAAAGGTGCGCATAGACAGAAGCAATAGGAGAAGATGCAATGCAGAGAGTATTTATTCGCATACCACATCAAAATGGAAGCTTTGGGAGAGCAAAACATTGGTTACAATACAATTACCTGTGGATGTTCCGCGCTCAAATAAAAATAGGTGATATAAATTAACTTCCATAACAATTAATCTAGGGGACTGCTAGGCACCAGCCAACAGGCCCAAGCCTCGCGCCAGTCGCATCCCATGATTCCCATCCGTATGATGCATCCACTAGTAGCCGATGTGAGCTCGCGCCGCTGGGCGTTCGGCTCCCAGCTCCATCCTGTTGGTACTCCATCCTGTTGGTAGAATAAGTGTACTCCCATGTCCTTTGTTGCCGCCATGGACACCCTTCTCCTCGCCATGATTGTTGTTTCTGCTGCTCGCACACGCATCAGGGATTTGGGTACCGAGCGAAAAAATCAGTTACCGAACCGCACATCCCAGTACCCCCACGAGATATCGCCTTACAGAGCAAGAAAATCCCGATTTTTCAAATTTTACTGAAATTTTCCCAAATTTTATATGGATTCAAAATTCATTCAGAAAATCAGTCCGGATTCCCCATGAGATTTTTCTTTCGTCCGGGATCCAAAACCTTCACAAGCATACACATGCCTGATGGGGCAGGGTGAGCCCAACGTCGTCGGGACGGTTAGGGACCGGGCATTGCGCCCTCGCCGGCCATCGGGGATGGGGAGCTGCGACGACGGCCACGAAGCATGCTGGAACCGATGGTGGCTGGAGATACAATCGCCTGTTGGCGAAGCTGTGACTGGTGACCAATTTTTCTACGATCGACGATTTTTTCTGCTGGTACAGGAGGCGATGGGAGCTGCAACCACTAGTGGCCAGAGCTGCGACCGGCAACCAATTTTGCTGCAATTTGGCAATCAGTTTTTCTGGGACGAACGCCTTTTTTTGCTGGTACCGGCGATCATGTTTTCTGGTGCCAACGACTTTTGCTGCTGCGACCAGCGACTAGTTTTGCAGCAACCGGTGGCCAGTCTTGCTAGGACTGGGTTTTTTTTTTGCTGGGACCGGAGATCAGTTTTGTTGGCACCAGCGGCGACAGGACCCTGCAACTAGCGAGCAATTTTGTTGCGACCGGCGAGCAGATATGTTGGCACCAGCAACTATTGAAGGTACAATGGTCGAGTCGTGGTGCTACAACCGATGACCGCGGCGACGCGTGCTGCGAGCTCGTCAACGGGTGCTGTGACCTCGTGATACGTCGCCGGCGACCTCATGCTGGAACGGTGGTGACCGGGTGCTACTGCAGGAGAGGGAGGGAAGGGGGTGCGGCGCTCTCCCCAGAGAGACAGATGTGGCAGCATCGTGTGCAGGTAGCAATGGCCGGCTGCCAGTCACCGTCTGGATGCAGAGAAAAGGGGGTGCATGCGCCGAGATGTGCACAAGAGCGATCCTCGCGTGGTCTGTTCATCAGATGGCGAGCGACTGGCAAGATCACTCAGCCGGTCGGCTGGTCTACATCATTTCCCATTAATCTATCATTGTCAAGTGAAATGTGAGTTTTGATCTTTAATATTGTACAACTTTCACTCGCACATTTTTCAACCGAGGTTTTCTCGGCTGCGTAAAGCTGAAATCTGAACGGATGTCATACTAAAACTATGGATTTACTTTCTTGCTTGTTCTCATGGTGAACACAGTTATGAGTTATGAGTTACTCCCTCCGATCCATAATAAGTGTCGCTGATTTTGTACTAGATGAGCGACACTTATTATGGATCGGAGGGAGTATCATTTTCCAAAATCAAGAATCCCTAGCAATGAGATTGACATGCATACGCTGCAAAGTAGGGGCCAATAGTCCGCATACAGAAAAATGGGCAGATGGGTATTCAACAGAAGGTACGGAAGAAGAAGACGAAGTGAGGCAGCAGGGAAAACTGGAGTAATCGAGTCGATCAACACTGGCATTCCAAGTTCCGGCAATAACACAATAACAAAGGTCGGGGAGAGTAGCAACTAACCTTCGTTGAGCTTCGAAGTGAGCTCCTGAACCTTGCCGTCCGCCTCGGCGTAGGACATATTGACGTGCTCGAGAGCCGCCTCCGCGACCTTCTGCGTCTGTTTTTGCTCCTGGACCTCCTTGCTAAGCCTTTCGACCTGCTCCTTCAAGCTCCTCACGAGCTCGGAGTCATCCTCGTCTTCCCTCTCACTGCCCATTCCCAACTCGGCTCTATTCGCCAGCTGCTGAGCACCGGCGACCTGGGACTTGAGGTACTCGTTCTGGATACTGAGCTCCGTGACCGTCCGCTCGAGCTCTTCGCGTGTCCGTTCCGCCTCGCTGTCACTCACCCCTCCGTCTTCTCCCGCTACCGCGTCAGCGTGTGCCCTCTCTTCGTCCACCGGCGCCACACTCTCTTCTTCCTCCGCCGGCGCCGCGGACTCTTCTTGCGACTGATCACCTGCCGCCTGTTCCGGAGCCGGTGGTGCGGTACCCTCTTCGGGATCCATCCTTGCCGAGCCGGATCTGGTTTTGCCCCGCCCGCGGGATCGAGGTCGGGGCATCTTATGGGATCGGAGAGGCTTACAGTCGAGGTACTGGACTGGATTAGCGAGAAGGGGAGTATATTAGGGTTTACGAGTGAAGCGAAACCCGATCTCCGTCTGATGGCGGAGGAGATGGGCGGGTTCGCCGTCGGTGGCAAAGGAAACTGTTGTCCGGGGACGAGGAGATTACTATTTTTTTGAGGGGGACGAGGAGATGGAGTCTCCGTGCCGAGAGGGCAACTCCAACGGCCCAACGCATTAGTCCTCCTCCCACACATCTGTTGTTTTTCAATGTGTGAATAAAATTCATGGCCCAACCCAACAAACGTAAAATGTTTATTTTATTATTATTCGTTTTGGTTTATTTTCAGTTTAAATTTAAATTGAGTTTGCATTCGTACGAATACACGACAAATCCCTGTGGCCAAGGTGATCAAATGGGTTGGCACGGTCCAGCACTGGTACGATCGTCGTGAAACGGATCAGGCACGGTACAACCCACATCGGGATGCTAATTTTTTTTATTTTTTTTGAGACAGCCATCGAAGCTTTATTGAACAGCGTCACCAATGTTTAAAGGAACGAATATTAAATCTTTGGGGTGACCTAATCAAATATGACGGCCAACCCCTAAGTTCATAGAATGATTCGTTAGGTTGTGACCTTTCACATTCGAGTTTCTAAATTCATGAAAGAAAATACAGAAATTAATCGGGTTGTGCCGTACCGGCACACTGTCGTCGCGTCAGGTCCAGGCACAACATATGCTTATAGGGCCGGCATGTTGGCCCATTTGGCACGTTGGCCCATCTATTTTTAGTCTATTTGGTTATTTATATCTATATTATGCTTAGTGTGTTGTATAAAATTAATTTTTAAAATAAAAATTAAACGGGTCGCGTCATGCCGATACTCGTGCCCAGCCTCCAGGCCCAGGCACGACCCTTGACGGACCGGCCCGTGAAGGGCTAACGAACCGTGCTAGTGTGTCGGCCCGAAAAAATCAGCTCGTATGGCTATCAAACAGAACTGGGAACTGAACCCTACTGCATCTTCTTCCTATGGTCATGCTTCTGTTGTTCTCTAGATCCTAGATTCTTTCGGTGGCCGCTCTCCACAAGCGTCGTTGTCCTCTCCCTCACGCTCAGGTGATCATCAACGACAACAGGGTGTGACGGGTGTTATTCAGAGCTAGCAAAATCCTACACGTTTTTGTTCCATCAAATCATCTACGAGGACCATGACATCTCCCCAATTATTTTTCATAATTCGTTCTACTCTACTAGCATCGACCTAGTTCCTCCCGATCTGAAGCACCATGAAGATGGTTGACACTGAAGGGATGATTGACTTGCGCCTGACGCGGATCGAAGCAGGGCTCCATCTCACACTCGTGAGTGCTTCGTATGCGTTGGTAGTGGGATCGAACAAGTAGGTGGAGTGTGTCACGCCCACTGACACGGCTCGTACGTGCATGATCGTTGTCACCTCTACTCTAACTCGATCCGTTACTCCGGAACTGAACCTTCTCGACGTTGCGGATGGAATCAAATGTTGTGACGCACGCCAGGTGTTCGACACCAGGATGTGACAGCCTCGCCAACCACAAACCTGTAGATATGGTGTTCGAGATAAGAGACGTGGCTCCGCTTCCTGGTACAACCTTGATTTGAGATGGATACAACTCGATGGGCAGCTCATGCAGGACTGTCAAGAGAAATTCTGCAAGTTGTTTGGTCTATGTCCTTTGTTGGGATTTGGAGTAGAAAACAAACAAAGAATCAGCACTACGAAATCAAGTCCCAAGAAGATCTAGCTAGATGCATACAAGGTGAGCGATCTCTTTACCTTACAACCGTTCAACGAATGTTCTCTCGCAGCGGAACAAGTTGATAAAGAGCTGGTGAAGCATGAAGGTGTAAAATCCCTCAAACAAATCTAATCCAAAGAAGTCCCACGAATAGATCTAATCTAGAGAAGAAGAAGAAGAAGCCCCTCGAACGAGAAATCGAACATCGATCTCTCTATGGTTGATCCACATGTACGGTGTAGTAGATCTGGCAGGGCTCGCCGTCTAGAGCTCGGCGCCACCGGAGTAGATTGGATCTACTAAGAAGAGGGAGCAGCAGCCCAAAGGCAAGGCAATGTGTTGTTCATTGGGGCTGCCCCTCCTCATCTATTTATAAAGGGGTAGGAGGGAGGCCATCTTGGAGGAGGGGGCGCCCTAGGGTTTCCCCTCCCTCTAGGTCCGACGGCTAAGGGGTGGAGGGGCCCTCCTAGAACGCCACCCCCTTGGGCCTCCTTTGGTCCAAGTGTTCCCTCTCCACTTGGGCCTTCTAAGTGAGAGGGGCCTCATTGATATTAAATCTCTTTTAATATTTCTGGAAAATTCAGGAATTCATAAAAAATAAATATTAAACATATTTAGACCAGCCCGGAACTTTTTTGGCCCTCCCGATTTACCCGATTTTCTCAAAACTCTCCCCGATACTTTACGAGCATCCCGAAACGATTTCGGATTTCTCTCCGGTTAGATCTCGATCACTCCAAAACTTTTATGGTGCATTATACTCGTGTCCCTATCACTCTAATACTCAACAAATATACCACCCTTAATTGTGTGATCACATAGGTTTGGTAGGTTACGGACATGAACCGGAAACTGACTTTTCTCGGATCAATAACCAATAGCGAAGCCATGGACACCCATAATGGTCCCCGCACCTACACGAATATAAATTCGAGTGAAGCGTTAGTCGACATGTCAATCCCTTTGCTTCATGATACTTTACAAAACCTGAGGTGAGACTATATAGGCATCTTCGTGATCAACTCTTAGTCACTATACCAATTATCCTCATATTGGTTTTGTTATTTTCTCGTTCACGTATTTCGTATCCCTATGATATATTCACAAAGTATCCGACCAGATGTTTGGTGGATATGTAATATGTAAATGTCCCAAAAGAATTTATCTTTTAAATAGGAGGAGCAAATCCCAATTTGAATCATCAAGTCCCTAGACATACTCTCGAATGTACATGAGCAATGTCGTTATTGCCACGCTTGTTACGGATGGTGTTAGAACAAAGTCAAAGTACACCTTCCTGTATGTAGGTACTCAACATTCTCATGGTCTATAAGGATTCATGCAACATCAACTTATTTGATGATTTAACTCATACATTAATGATGAAATCTCAAAGTAAACCATACAATTGGGTCGGTTCAGCACCGTTGTTCTGATAACAATATGCTATATGTGTTACCGACATATTTAATGCCCATGGTCAGGAAAACATGACATCTAAAACACATGGGTTAGTCCTAGAGGAAAGACTAAGAACACTGTGTTTATACCTTCACACGTGCATATGGGTTTTTCTCCGAAGGTAGTTAACATGCACTTTGCAAACCTCTGCATAATGCCATTGCAGTTATAGCACATAAATATAAAGATTAATAATGAACCTGGAATTATAATAATACATTTTATTATTACCTCTAGGACATAATTTACACAGTCTCCCACTTGTACTAGAGTCAATAATCCAGTTGCATGGTTTATTAAAACTAATGCCACTTTGGTCTTCATGCTTGCTTGTGGTATAGACTTCGTCAATGAGCTTAACACTTTTAGGTCCGTCTCAATCATATGTATCTTAATGTAACCCTTCATCTTTTATGAAGGATTTAATGATAGGGCATTTTCGCTCAACATGTTTGGACTACAGTGAGCTCTTATCTTACTTTGCTTTGATCATGATGCTCATATCAAAATATGGTTCGTGTAGATCAAGCTTTTCGAAACTATACCAACTACGATGATGGTGTTCCTGATCCAAATACCCTCTTGTGCAACTTCCAGAGTTACAATGTTTCGCGTCTACGTTGTAGAAATCCCGCTATGTGCCTTTGGCTTAAAAACATTTTTCAACATCCTATTTTGCTAATTAACTACAGACTGATTAAAAATACTATAAATCATTATGAAACTTTCTTTCATTTATTTGTATTGAACTCTTTAGTCTTCCTCTAAGAATCCTTCTTCCTCGGAGGTACTTCAAGAGAATTATTCTACTATTTAGATTACTTTGGTGCTTGTTGCATTTTCAGGACATCTAATGCCTTAGTGCTTCATTTTTGCTAAAATATTTATTCCTAATCATTGCTATGTTATTCGCATATGCGACTAGAATCGTGCGCCCACTTAATAATTTCATCAAACTTTGTAATTATTGATGAATTAATAACCTTTATAATTTCATAAAAAAATTACTCCATCAATGTGACATTAAACCATTCTAATGATCAAGCATCTTTGGGAGGGTTTATCAATTCATATCGTTTTTCATGGTGTTTAAACCACATAGTGGAGTTAGTGCTCGTCATGGTTTTTGTAGTTCACATGTTTATTGCACTATAGAACCACATTGATTCAACGTGAATTTATAAAGCTATGTGATACAATATCAAACTTGATCATTTCATCTCTACAACGTATTTCCGAGTTACATCATTCCTTTTCATCCGATGTAGGCATTTCTTGGTTTGGTCACAGAATTGATCTCTATAACGTATTTCCGAGTTTCACCCTGTAGAACCAAATGATTCCATATAATCTTTTTCAAGTCATTAATCCTCCCACTTAATTGGTTCAAGAGAGTAATTTTCTTAATAAAAATGCCATGTTCCGTGATAAACATGTTTCTAGGGTATGGTGGTGGAAGTGTTGTTCGTAACATTTTGTGATGTCCTACAATACAATTATTCGAGGTTGAGTATATTCTAAATATATCACCGAAACTGGAAATAGTTAGTGGAGTTCTTATTCATGTAATATTCTTACAGGGCACTATTTTAACAGTCATATGACGGGGATTTATTTTGTTCGTAAGTGGTTATCCCTAATGCGTTCAACAATATAGTGAATGGGAGTTTGGTTAAGTACATCATCGACCTTACCAAGTCATGTTGGGATTCAAAGTAAAACAAATTTAATTCCAACATGTTATACAAGGTTTGGTTGTGCGTCGTGATACTCCATAGTTGTATGGGATTTTAGGTGACGCTAGTTTATGAAGTGATTTCATACATTCTATGATGTCCTCTACATTCTTTAACCCATTTTTTTGAACTAGGAACTGTAAGGCTGAGTGCCCCACATCATTTTATTGATAATTAAATATATACAAATGTACACACTGGTCTACGAAAAGTAGAACCAGTAGGAAAGTAAAAACACCAAAATAAAATTACATTCGTGGGGGGGGGGGAAATCTATCCATCGAAGTAACTCATCCTTAAAACGAGGCTTAATATTGCATGAAAGCAGAGTGAGATCATGCACGAACCCACACCTCCATTTTTCAAAAGAGGGACCCTCATGTTTGAACACCCTTGCATTCCTCACTATCCAGATGTGCCACCATTCTGTGAAAACTACTTCAGCGAAAAAGGTTTATTAAAAGCCCTCTTGTACTATTTGGCAATATGAGTCATGTCAGTACCAGGCAACCACTCTATCTGTAGATAATTCCAAACTCTACAGCTGAAATTACACAGAAAGAAAATGTGGTTCCTATCATCCAAAAGATTAGCATGGCAAAGGACACAATCTGGGCCATCATTCCAATGCCTGCGTTGGATCATGTCCTTTGTGTTTATTATATCCATCACCACAAGCCAAGCAAACACTTTGATCTTCATGGTGCAGCAGCTCGCCCATACCCATTGCATTAACTCATTTATTTTCACGATCAAATAGTTAAATAATTGATCTATGTGTGATGATGATCCTCGTTGTCCTGAAATAGTTTTGAACCTATTCAAAATTTTAGACTTTATGTCTTGTCTAAATATCGGTATATATATACAAGTCATCTAACATTCTTAAGAAGTTGCTCTCCACCACACCTATTCTCTTACAATGCACACATGCCACCTCATCAAAGGCCCACCACAATATGCATGAGAATAACTTTTTCATTATTAGTTGATCTCATGCACACATTCCTCTCACCACACATGCCACCTCATCAAAGCTTCATTCAGCATGCATGAAAATCTTCTCCATTATATTATGTCACTTATATTCAATAAATATTTTTAACAATACAATAATAAAATATAACACATAACATACATTTTTACTTCTACTTTATTTATATTATTAATTCAACTTATCATATTACATACAATCAAATCATTCAAAATATATTGCAATCGATTCCCGCAACAACACGCGGGGTATTCTCTAGTTATCACAAAGTTTTATGCAAAGTACTCCCTCTGATCCGTAATAAGTGTCGCTCATTTTGTACTAAAGTAGTACAAACTTTATAGTAAACTAGTACAAACTTTCTACTAGATGAGCAACACTTATTATGGATTGGAGGGAGTACTATTTATTAGTCATTTACACATCATTATGTGTTATTACCAATAGTTTACTAAACACTTGGAACAATTCATATAATCATTAATTTGACTATCAGAAAAAATTTGTATGTGTCAAATGACTCAAAGTCAAGAGATTGAATGACTTCATCAATATGAAGCTTCCGCATGCGCTTTGTTCTAATATGACTAAGTCATTTATGCTACTACAATTTTGGTCTTATCATCACATAACTTAATTTATTTAGCATTCAAGGAAATAGACATAACGTCAAGATTTGAACTTAAATAATTCACCAAGAAGGGTGAAATTTAGCAAGTATTAACTTCTAACTACCATTATTCAAACTATGGATGAGATATCCACAGTGCACATGACATAATAGTAATATAGTATTAATGTTTACACAACCTGCGAATCAAATCGTTTATTAAACTCTTAAGATAAATCTTTATAGATGAACGACGACGATCTTGGGTGACGACTTGGGCACCACTTTTGACGCAAACTTGCACTTCATTCTCTCTTGTCCTTCAAATTCTGAAAATTCATGTACTAAGTTGCGAAACATTAGCAATCGATATGGTATTAATAATACCTATGCAGGTGAATAATAAAATTGTCTATTAACTTAATATAACTTATTTATACATTTGGTGATTAGACCATTCTTCAGATCTCCCAGATACTTCTTGCTACTCCTCTTCCAGTGCCCCTTATTCTTGCAATAGAAACACTCAGTGTCTTTAATTGGGTCATTCTTGGACTTTCCCTGAGTTTTGGTCTTACCACCACTCTTGGCATTTCTACTGTTGCCCTTCTTCTTGAAACTGGTAGTTTTCATCACTGCCATCACATGGTTTGGATCCTTCTGCATAGATGCTTCTGTGGTCTTGAGCATAGCAAACAATTCGTCTGTGGTATTGTCAAGCCCATTCATGTTGTGTAATTCATGATAAAAAAACGTTGTAAGACGGGGGGAGTGATGAAAGGAGGCTGTCAGAGCCGAGTGTCCTAGGGATCGCAAATCCCAGAGCACTCAGCCTCTATGTGTAACCAATGATTTTGATCACGTGCTAGCTTACTGAGCTACCTTCAGCCATCTTGCATTCCCGCAACAGATTTGTTATCCCATAGCGTTCAGCTCTAGCTTGCTTCAGATATAAAGCGTTCAGTTGTGTCACCATGTCAAAAATGTTGGAAATATACCCTAGAGGCAAATAATAAAGCATGTTTATTAACATATTTCATTAGTTCATAATAACTTTAATACCATGCTATAACTGTATTAAGTGGAAACATTAATACACGTGTGGTATGTAAACAAACCAGGTCCCCTAGTAGCCTCTATCCAACTAGTCCATTAGGCAATTGATGATCAAGGTTTACTGATCATGAGACATTGCATGTTTGTTGACAACGGGGTCATGTCATTAGGTGAATGATGTGGCACCCCAGCTCAGAGTACCGGAACGCCCCGTGCTCCAGCCCAGAGATCTTGTCTTCTGGAACACGGCACTGCTTGATATAAAACTGAACCACTTTCTATTACCAATGAAATGGGTAAAAGGGGTCTATTACAATGCTAGCGGAGCGAGGCGGAGAACAAGCTTGCTCCTAAAGCTAGCAGCGGAACAACTACAAGTAGTGGAATATATCTTAGAAGCGGAACAACGGCGACGGTGATGGACTCCACTCCAAAGGGGCACTGCTGGGACACCTCCTAGCCCGCATACACCGGGAACTTCATCCTACGCAATCACAACATTGCCTGAAAACCTGGCATGACATGCCAGGTCAATACATTGAATGTATTTGCAAGCTCACAACAACCAAAGCATCAAGGTAAGACAATAACATAGCAAGAAGGTTAGAGTATATTAATGATTAAAGCATGCGAGAACAACAATATGCCAATATTGTAAAGTAGATAACCATCATGCGCAAATTATCCTGGATCAACTTACTCGTGATCACCTGCAACATCTCATACCGGGATCACTCTGGATCCATAACTCGGGATCACTCCGGATCCATAGCCATCTCGTGACTACGGCTGCGTCTCATCTCATCAACATCTCGTGACTACCGCGTAGTCATCGCATCAACATCTCGTGACTACCGCGTAGTCACCTCATCAATATCTTGTGACTAACGCGTAGGCATCGCATCAACATTTCGTGACTAACGCGTAGTCATCTCACCAACACCTCGTGACTACCGCGTAGCCATCTCATCAACATCACGCTTACCATCACTTGCACTGATCCACGAGTGCAACATGTGCTCTCATCCACATTACTATTGATCGGACGATGTGACTTAGTACAAACTTGTCCATGACCGAGGACGCGGCTATTCGAATAGATTTATAACTCTGCAGAGTTTGCACACTTTACCCACACTATGGAGTTCTTCCTTCATCTAGTACCTTGGAACTTGTCCCACAGGAAATGGACTAGGACTTCTCCAACGAGACCGTTCTACCGCGTGCCTCCCTTACCGTATCACCTGACATACTCCGCGAGTCATGCCATGGGTAGACCCGTGTCCTCCAGACACCGGCCACCATAGTGGCAAACGACCACCGCGTGGCAAACAACATTGTCCCAAACGGGGACTGGATCCATAACCAAACCGGCTCTCAAGACTATCGCTGTTTACCGGGCCAGGGTAATCACGCACGCATAACCTTCCCTCTTTGGTGATACAAATAAAAGGGCGCACCGATAGACCGAGCAGACCTTCCCATATAGGCGAGTGTGGCTGCACTGATAAGTTCGGTTCGGTGGCACCTGTTCAACTTGGCATGGCATAAAGCATGCCTCCAAAAGCATAATCATCAAAGTGCCAGGTGCTATATGAAAATCCATAGTCCAAGTCATAGCAATATTCATAAAATAATCCAAGGTAGAATCACGGTTATATCATAATCCAAACATGATCCGATGACTAACTTAGCCATGTCATGATGATCAAGATAGTAACATGCAACATAGCAAGATCGTAAACATAACTAGGAGTTATAGTGCATACAAGCATATTCATGGCAATACCATGATCATAGTAATAATCCAAGCATATCAGGAACAATCATCATAATATCTGAAAGCTAAAGAAAGTTTTAAAACCACGTCAATGTTTTACAAAGATGCAAAAGGGAGTTGTGGCTTGCCTTTCACCAAGGGAGTGTGACGAGGATCAGCCTCGGCAAATCCCATGGTCAGGGACCCTGGGTTAGATCGTAGAGAAGGAACAGGTTGGCCATACTCGTCGGCTAACAAGAGAAGCACTTCTTGCTCGATTGTATTAAGCGAGGGGGCGATTACAGTGGAAGTCTAGGCGAGTTCGCACAAGACCAGAGGTGTTGATTGTAGATTGGATGTCCTGAGGCGTCCCCCCTCCCAGCCTTTATATAATAGGCTGGGTCTCGGGGAGTCCATCTTAGGTTACAGGGACGATTGCCTAACTCTAGCCTTGCCTTAAACGCCAAGTCTTGACTTCCATATTGGTCGTGGACTCCTACGTCGGTGCCTAGAGCAGGCCAGTCGTGGGCCCGTCGAAGCTTCCAGTGGGCCTCTTGTCTCCGTATGCACCAGGTATCCTCACACGCAGGAGTCGTGGGGTTACCCCCTCGTCAGTAGCCCCAGAGTGCCTGGGGGACTCGAAGAGTCGCGCAGGGACTCGAATTCATCCTCGTTTGCTTCCGTATGCGCAGCGCGGCTACGAGCCGTTGGAAGCTTTAGCCATGACAAATGCTTTATTTCGAGGGATGCTAAGCTGAAAGGGCCCAAGGTGGTCGACTGGTCGATCCTTGGTGAATTGCGCTAGTGGAAAATACCTCAGTAGCCCAATCAAGCCCGTGTCCCTCGACACGAACTTGGGAACGACCGGTGTCTAGCAAAGTTCATGCTGCTGCAGGTCTTATAGGATCAATGCTGCCGGCCCCAGTAAACAACCTTAACGCGCCCGCTATCGGCTCATCTCTCTATCATGCGAGTGCATGGAAAATGTCGGGAATGAAGTCGCGTTGTGGCTAGTCCAGGCCCGGCCGTCTGCGCAGCGGGGTCCTACCTACATCCTAAGCTTGCGTGGCATCTGGGTACAGCAAGTCGCAGCCCAGGCATCATTTTTATAGAGGCGCGGAGCCTAATTAGCGATGCACCCACTTGGAATAAACGATCAAGTGAGCTATTAGAAGTCACTCGCGGAGTTTTTGTGGACTCGGGCGAGGAAAATAAGAAAGCGCCAACTCGGAAAACCGTCGAGTGCGCGAGTAGATTATATTGTCGAGTACTTGCTGAGTCTTTTGCGAGTAGTCACTCGAACGCTTTGCTGTCTTTAGGGTGAGGGAGCACCCGAAACTCTATAGATGTCGTGATTACTGTTTGGTGCGAGTGGTCACTCGAGCACGTCTTTGCCTTCTGGGTGAGGGCGCACCCGAACTCTCGAGATTTTTAGATCTTACTCTGTTTTAATAAAGGTACTCCCGATGGGAGTAAAAGATTTTAGAATCAGAATATTTTGGCACCAAGAGATGGGTAGCCTTTGCCAGCCTTTTGTTTTTTCCAATTGCTTTTATCTTGATCCGTCCTTCTTGAGATGTCACGTTGATATGCATTGTGATGCTATTTGGTGACCTATGATGATGCTTGGTCTTTGATCCGTCGCGTCTTCTGGCCAGTCATAATGACGACTTGGATGCCGTGCTGCCTGGTGTCCGTTGGATTTCCAAGGCGTGTATGGGAAACATGCGAGATTTGACGTGTCCTTTAAATAGTGCTGACCGTGTGAAGGCATCTTGTCTTGGAATTCGTAACGCCTGGGGTGTTTGGTCTTTTATATAATGATGGCGCCGCCTGAGCTTCTGTATCTTTTCCTGGTTTGCCCTTGGATTGTGCTATAAATACCTCCTATTGTTTTCCTGACCCTGGCATCCATTCTTCGCACTTTTCTTTCCTTTCTTCTTCTTCTTCCTATGGCTCCAAGGCGTGGTTCTGTTCTGGCTGGTCGAGGTCGTGGCCGGCGTGGTCGTGGTGGCCGTACGCCTCGCTCTTTGCATGGTGGTCCTCGTGGGGCTGCGATGACGCCTTCTTCCTCTTGCGCGGTGATACGTCCAAAACGTATCTATAATTTCTGCTTGCTCCATGCCTCTTTTGTGTGATATTGCTATGATATTGATGAACTTCCATACACTTTTGATCATATTTGGACTAACCTATTAACTCAGTGCACCCCAGTGCCGGTTCCTGTTTTCTGCTGTTTTTCTATTTCAAGTTTCCCCCTTATTAAAAGTACCAGAAAAATTCTGAGAAAAATATAGGAAAAATCAGCGTAGCGGAAGCTTCGCGAAGAGCCCGAGAGGGGCCAGAGGGGAGCCAGGGGGCCCAGGCGGCCAGAGGGCGCGACCCCACCCCTGGCCGAGCCAGGGGGCGCCTGGAGCCCCTGGCCCACCTCTGGCTGCCCCCTTTCGCCTATTTATTCCCCGTGACGAGAAACCCTCGAAGACGGAACCCTTTTCCGTGATCTCTCCTCTGTTCCGCCGCCGCCACACTTCCAAGATCGGGAGAACTAGAAGGCCTCTTCCCGGCACCCTGCCGGAAGGAGGAATCACCTCCGGGAGCTTCTCCACCACCATGGATGCTTCCCGGATTAACCGTGAGTAGTCCACCTTGGACCATGGGTCTATGATCAGTAGCTATGTGATGTTCTCCTCCTCCCTTTGTTCTTCATGGATTAGACCTCGTGAGCTGCCCTACATGATCGAGGCACTTATGTAATCTTTCTGCTGTTGCTATGTTGAGTTTGTTGGGATCCGATGGATTATGAGATTATGTTAAGATTGTGATTGAGTTATATATTTAATTCTCTTCTTTTATATTTATGTTCTTGAGTAATTCTTGCATGTTCTCCGTTGCTGTTTATTGCTTTGGCCAAGTAGTAGGTAGTGACTCCAAGAGGGAGCGTTATGCATGATTGTGGGTTCATGCCCCCCGATGACTAGCTTGAGTGACAGAAACATGAGCCTAGGGTATGTGTTGTTGCCACAAGGGGGAAAACAACGGTGCTTGTACTTGCGGGTGCAAAGATTGTTTACTTTACGCAAAGTTCTTTAATGCAGTTGTCTGTTGCTTTGAGTTTACACTTTGGGTGGGATTCACAACTTAATACCAGCGAGATGTTCTGGATAGATATCTCAAGGTGGATGATTAGTAGGTAGATGCAGATGGATTTCGGTCTACTTGTCTAGGCGTACTGCCCATGCTTTTGAGCCTCTTCCTTTCTGTTTAGCATAATTAGCACTGGTTTGTGCACATAATCCTGTCAATTTCCCAGCTGTAATTTGTTTACCTCGCATGGCTATTTTATCGTCTTTTTGGAGAGAGACATCACTAGTGAACATCATAGTACCCCGCTCCATATCTCCAACACTGTTTACACCTTCAATTTACTTTCAGTATTTACTTTTCCGTAGCTATCACTATCATTATTATCATGTGCGTTTTATCCTTTGTAAACAACAAGGCCGGAGGAATTGACAACTCCTCTGTACTCGTTGGGAGCAAAGCTATCTGTTGTGTGTGCAGGTCCAGGTGAAGTTAGCAACCTAGGTTGTAAACGGCGCCATTGTTCACTTCACCACCTACTTGTCGATCTAGGAGTCCTACTGGTTCGATACTCAACCTTGGCATCTTCGCTAAGGGAAAATTGCCGCTACGCTACATCTCACCTTCCACTTGGGGTAACCAACGAGGGGCGAGTATTATCTCGTGTATCAAGAAAATTTCTGGCGCCGTTGAAGGGGACTCCACTCTTCAAGATAGGGGAGTTGCACACTATCTTTTATCTTTTCTTTTAAGTCTTGTTAGTTTACCTTTCAGTTTTTGCTCTAGTGTCTTTTATCAAAAATCAAAAAATAGTTATTTTGCTTGCTGCTACTATGGGTTCCTCTGAGAACTCCAAGTTGTGTGACTTCACTAGTCACAACAACAATGACTTTATCTGCACTCCTATTGCTACACCTGCTACTTCAGCACCTTCTTATGAGATTAAACCTGCTTTGCTGAACCTTGTTATGAAAGATCAATTCTCTGGTGCTAGAGATGATTCTGCTTTGCACTTAAATAATTTTATTGAGCTTTGTGATATGCAAAAGTACAAAGAAGTAGATGGTGATATTGTTAAGCTTATGATTTTTCCTTTCTCTTTGAGGGATGAAACTAAAATCTGGTTTCAATCCTTGCCTAAGAATAGCATAGATTCTTGGGATAAGTGCAAGGATGCTTTTTTCAGGAAATACTACCCCCCTGCTAAGATTATCCAGTTGAGGAGCTTTATTATGAATTTTAAGCAATTGGATAATGAACACGTTGCCCAAGCTTGGGAACGCATGAAATCTCTTGTTAAGAATTGCCCTACGCATGGTTTCACTACTTGGATGGTTATCCATACTTTTTATGCAGGCTTGAACTTTACCTCGCGGAACTTGCTAGATTCGGCCGCGGGAGGAATCTTTATGTCAACTACACTTGGTTCTGCCACAAAACTTCTTGATGAGATGATGACCAACTATTCCCAATGGCACACCGAAAGAGCTCCAACGGGTAGGAAGGTAAACTCTGTCGAGGAGATCTCCTCCTTAAATGAAAAAGTTGACTTGATTATGTCTCTACTTACCAAGCAATCTCCTATTGATCCTCAAAATGTTCCTTTAAATTCTTTGATTTCTCAGGATCAAGTAGATGTGAACTTTATCTCTAGAAACAACTTCAACAACAATGCTTATAGGAGTAACTTTGGTAGCAATCCTAGACCATTCCCCTCCAACAACTATGGGAACAACACACTTATCCTAGCACCAAAAACTCCACTTCTGAATTAGAGAGTATGCTTAAATACTTTATCACTACCCAAAAAGCCTTCAACAAGAGTGTAGAGGAAAAACTAGACAAACTAGATAACCACTCGTCGAAGGTAGACAATTTACCCACGAAGTAGAATTGCTTTAAATTAGAACTTCTCCCCTTGAGGAGAGGAAGGTCACTCCTATGAATGCCATCCAATTTCAAATTAATGAAAACATTAGGATGATGGCTAAACTTAAAGAGAGATGGGCTAGAGAAAAGGAGGAAGAGGATAGAATTAAGAGCCTTCCTACACACCATACTGTTGCTACTATCCAAGTGGTTGAGGATATCCAAACTCTTAGCACCCAATGCACCCCTAGTCCCATAGGACCTATTAATGGTGATGCTATGACCTCGACCGTAGAAGAATAAATTCGTATGACTATAGAAGCTACCAAACAAGTGAGCCTAAAGGACACCACTACTACTCTAGTTGATAGTAGTGACCTTGATTTTGATAATTGCACCCTTTCTGAAGTTATTCGTTTCCTTCACAAGATGTCTAGAGACCCCCACACTAGCACACTTAATCTTGCCTTCACGGAGCATATCACTAATGCTCTCATCAAAGCTAGGGAGGAGAAGCTTAGGGTATAAGCCTCCATACATAGAAAGCTAGAAGATGGTTGGGATCCGATGATTAAAATTAAGTTGAATAACTTTTCTTGCTATGCTTTATGTGATGTTGGAGCTAGTACCTCCGTTATGCCCAAAAGAATGTATGATATATTTGAATTGAAACCTTTTGATGCTTGTTCTTTTGGTGTTCGCCTCGTCGATTCTTCCGTAAAGAACCTTTGGGGAAGATAGATGATGTTCTTATCATTGTAAATGACAATTATGTTCCCGTTGATTTTACTATTATGGACATTGAATGTGAACCTTCTTGTCCAATTATTTTGGGACGTCCTTTTCTTCGCACCGTGGGTGCTGTTATTGATATGAAAGAAGGGATTATAAAATTCCAATTCCCTCTCAAGAAAGAGATGGAACACTTCCCTAGGAAAAAGATTAAGTTGCCTTTTGAGTCTGTCACACGGGCTAGTTATTTTCTTGAAAAGACTTGATCTATTTTGCATTAAGCCTAGCTAATGGCTTTAAAGAAGCGCTTTCGGGAGGCAGCCCGCAACGAATTTAGGTTTTCCTTTTTGTTTTTCTTCTGTTTTTAGTGGTCTTGATGATTGTTACTACTGTAGCAACATCATTGTATCTTTAGTTTTCCAGCTTTGTGCCTTTTATAGCCTCATACGACAAGGGAAGTGAAAGTTGTGACATGCTGTCCAGAAAACAGATTCTGTCCTCGTGACTAGAAAAATCAGAGAAACATCCCAGTTCATCTTTTTAAGCTGAATTTTTTACACAGCGTGCTCCATACAATTACGAAACTTTCGCATGTTCTGAGTTTTTTTATTTGAGTTGCAGAAGTATCCCTAAAAAATTCTTTACTACCTGCTGGTCTGTTTTTCACAGATTCTGTCCTGTTTTGCCTTTACTTCGTTTTGCAAACCTTAAGCTTGCTTTTTCTTTGCAAAAACTTTTTGGCAATCTTGAGAAACAATATCTTTTCAATATTATATTTATTTACAGTAGAGAAAAATTATTTTATTATGGGTACTAACCTCGCTAATCAGATTATGATGAGTTATGTATGAAGGGAGTTTTCAAGTGTGCGAGGGAAGATGATGAAAGAAGATTAAGAAGTGTCAAGCGTTCAAGCTTGGGGATGCCCCCATGCATCCCCAAGAAATATTCAAGGAGACTCAAGCGTCTAATCTTGGGGATGCCCCCGTGCATCCCCTTCTCCATCGACAATTATCAGTTCGTCTCTCGTTTCACTATATTTTTATCACTTCATGCGTTATGTGCTATGCTTGGAGCGTCTCGCTCTTAGGTTTTATTTTTAGTTTTATTTAGCTTTTCTTGCTGTTTATAACAAGTTAGAACCCATCTTTATTTGTGTGGGAGAGAAACACGCTCCACTTCCAAAATTTAGAACACAACATAGGACTTTTGCATGCCTATCTTTGCTGTGTGTGTTCTTTATCTTTTCATAGCTGCTCTCATGTTTAGCTCTTAGTTTTCATGCTTATCTTTTTAAAGAGCTTTTGTTTAGTTTGTTGCTGGAACTCTCTTGAGTTTTCATGTTTATCTTGTTTAGAGAGTTTGCCTGTTGCACTGAGTTTTGTGTCTTGACTTGAAGTAGGTAATTGAGGTTGCTATTCTTTTTGTAGTAGTAACTTGCAAAAGTTTTGAGGTGTTGTTTTGAGTAATGTTTGGACTTTTGGTGTCAAGAGCTTTAGATTATTAGTGATAGATGTTGTATTTTGGGAAATCCGTGTTTATTTTCAAAACCTACAAATTAGTTGAGAACTCTAGCTACTAGATGGATCACAACTCTTCTGAGGGGTCGAATATTAGAGTACACTCACGTACCATGAGTCGAGGATGCGCAAGGATAACCAAACCCCCATACACTCCTCCTCGGGGTACTTGTCTCTTTGTGAACCTCCTTATCAGATTGAGAGTTACCGATAATAAGTGCATGAGTTCTTCGGACTAATGTGAGTATTCGAAAGTTGACACTTCCACCTTCCCATATTTTTCTGGACTCTCATGTGCCGTGCATTGCCTCCTTCTCACTCTGAGAGTTGGCATACACCTTTGCCGGTACATCCAAACCCTTGGCATGATACGCTCTGTCATCATAAACCTCCTTATATGTTTCCTCAAAACAGCCACCATACCTACCTATCAAGGCATTTCCATAGCCTTTCCGAGATATATTGCCATGCAACATCCATCTTCTCATGACTTGATCTTCATGTCATACATGATACTTTCTTGATCGATGAGCCGCATGCTAGTTGGCCCTTGCCCTAATCATTGCTACATGGCGCGCTAGTATCATTGCATACCCTGCTTCACTGGCAAAGGCATACATTTGCATACATCATGATAGTTACATCTTCTTTATGGTTTGAGTACTTTGTAAAGTGTGAAAGATCGTCTATACTTTTTGTAATATATAGAGTGTTGCCCCTAAAGTGAGGAAAAGATCCCAAAGTGTTCAAATCAAAAGATCCCAAAGAGGACAAAATTAAAAGATCCCAAAGAGGAAAAATGAGAGAAATAGAAAGAGCCATTGAGGCCATCAAAAAATACAAAAAATAGAAAAAAGAGAAAAAGAAATAAAAAGAGAGAAGGGGCACACTACTATTCCTTTTGAGAGATCCACACTCGTACTCCTTAGAGATTATCATTCATGCATATAGCTATGTGGGGACCTTCACACTATAAAATTTGGCTTGTATATTCCAATGATGAGCCTCCTCAAATGAGCTCTAGGTCTTCTTGAGCAAGCAAGTTGGATGCACCCCCACTATTTCCATTGGAGAGCTTACCTTAGCTCATATGTGCATCCGTTGCATGGCAATCCCTACTCCTCACATCATATCTATCATTTGGCTTTCTCTCGCCAATGATTGTCCTCATTGATGTGAGCCTTTCACAACCTTTTTGTCTTCCTCCTCCACCTTATTCTCTCTTTTCCAACCTAAGTGTCAACTTTATTGCTTACGCTCATCCATTGCATGAGTGCTCAAAATGTCAAAAAGGAGTGGATCATTTTGACTTGTACCCGGCTAGTGGTCTGGGGATGAGTCAAGATAAGATTCCAAAGAAGACCAAGTGTGAAACTTTAGTAGATTGAGTTCTCAACATAAAAATACTTTTTCTCGTATATCCCTATCCCCTTTCTTGCACGCAAACACCATTTGGAGACATTCGAGTGATACGTCTCAAACGTATCTATAATTTCTGCTTGCTCCATGCATGTTTTGTGTGACTTTGCCATGTTTTGCTTGAACTTTCATACACTTTTGAACCTATTTGGACTAACCTATTAACTCAGTGCACCCAGTTGCCAGTTTCCGTTTTCTGCTGTTTTTGTATTTCAGGTTTTCCGGCCATTAAAAGTGCTCCAAAAATTCTGGGAAAAATATATAAAAAATCAGCGCAACAGAAGCTTCCGGAATCACCAAGAGAGGGAAGGGGCCCCACCACCAGGCAGCCAGGAGGGCAGGTGGCGCGGCCCCACCCTGGGCCGCGCCAGGGACCCTCCTGACTGCCTCGTGGGTCCCCTCGATGCCCCCTTCGCCTATATTTACCCCTCGGGGTGGAAACCCCTAATATCGATCTTTTTCTCGCGAACTCCCCTCTGTACCGCCGCCGCCGCCGTTTCAAGATCGGGGCTGCCTGGAGAAGCTGCCCCAACACCCTGCCGGAAGGAGGAACCCCCTCCGGGAGACCATCCATAGCCATGGACGCCTCCCGGATGTGCCGTGAGTAGTCCCCCTTGGACCATGGGTCCGTGACCAGTAGCTATGGGATGAATCTCTCCCCCTTTTGTGCTTCCACTTTCGAGTTCTCTTGAGCTGCCTCACATGATCGAGGCATCTATGTAATTTCTGCTGTTGCTATGCTGAGTTTGTCGGGATCTGATGGATTATGAGACTATGTTCAGATTGTGATGAGTAATATATTTGGTTCTTCTCTTTTATATTTTGTTCTTGAGTAAATTCTTGCATGTTCTCCGTTGCGGTATTTGCTTTGGCCAAGTATTTTATTTGCAACTCCAAGAGAGAGCGTTATGCTCGATTGTGGGTTCAGCCCCTTGATGTCTAGCTTGAGTGACAGAAACATGAGACTAGGGGATGTGCTGTTGCCACCAGGGATAAAACAACGGTGCTTGTACCTGCGGGTGCAAGGATTGTTTACTATACGCAAAGTTCTTTTAGTGCAGTTGTCTGTTGCTTTGAGTTTACACTTTGGGTGGGATTCACAACTTAATACCAGCGAGATGTTCTGGATAGATATCTCAAGGTGGATGATTCGTAGTAGATGCAGATGGATTTCGGTCTACTTACCTTGGCGTACTGCCCATTGCTTTTGAGCCCTTCCTTTCTTTGCATCATAGTTAGCATTGCGGTGCCTTCATAATCCTGTCAATTGCCCAACTGTGATTTGTTTACCTCGCTAGCACTTTTATCGTCTTTTGGGAGAGAGACATTACTAGTGAAAATCACGGGACCCCGGTCCATCTTCACATTATTGTTCACACCCTCAATTTACTTTCAGCTTTTACTTTCCTTTGCACCTTTTATCTCTTGCGTTGATCCTTTGTAAACGACAAGGCCGGAGGAATTGACAAATCCTCTGTACTCGTTGGGAGAAAAGTTATTTGTTGCTGTGTGCAGGTCCACGACAACACCCTAGTCAGGAAGCAATTTCTGGCGACGTTGCCACCTACTTGTATCTCCTGAGTCCTACTGGTTCGATAACCTTGGTATCTTCACCGAGGGAAACTTGCTGCTGCACTGCATCTCAAACCTTCCACTTGGGGTAACCAACGAGGGGCGAGAAGCCATCAAGCAAATTTCTGGCGCCGTTGCCGGGGACTCAAGTCTACAAGATAGGGGAGTTGCACACTATCTTTTACCTTTGCTTTTTAGTCTTGTTAGTTTACCTTTCAGTTTTTGCTTTTAGTGTCCTTTATCAAAAATAATTTTTTTTAGTATGTCTAGTTCCTTACTTGCCAATCAATGTCTGACTTCTTTGAAACCACATCTTATTGGCATGGAGGATTCACCGAGGATCAACAAAAGTGGTACAAGGAACACTGCTTGTCTCAAAAGGGGATACACTTATGGAAACAAATACACCAGTTGTATGACTATGCTAGAAACTTGTGCTCAATATATAATATATCTTTCTGCAGGGATGAATCTTGTTGCTTTATGAGGCACAAACACCTTGCTTTCCAATGTGAGTACAATGATGATGAAAGCTTAGCTTCTTATGCTAAGAAAAACTATGATTTTTATGATGCAGAGGAAATAGAAGAATTTGTTGCTTATAAGGGTGCCTATGAAATTACTTCTGTTCTTAAAAATATTGATGATGCCCCTTACAAATCTGAGAGTCTTGCTATACTTAACTATTGTTTGGAAAATTACGATGCAAATTACTATATTACTGTTCATCTTGAGAGAATCTCTCCTCCAAAGGAAGAGACTAATGTTTTGCAGGACTCTATGGAAGAACAAATTACTGAACCTGAAAGCTCCTTGGATGAAAAAGAGGAGGAGAGTGACGAACAAGAGGAGGAAGAATGGAGCCATCCATGTCTACCTTCTAATGAGAGTAACTCTTTGAATCTTACCTTATATGACTATTATGATCCTATGGATTCTTTTGAAATATCCCTTTTTGATGAAGTTGATGCCTTCTATGCTTATGGCCATGATGCCAATATGGATTATGCTTGCGAAGATGAACTTGCTATAGTTCCTTATGTCAAGCATGAAGTTGTTACTATTGCACCCACACTTGATTTCCCTATTATCTTTTTGAAATTTCCAGCTCCGGAGAATTTTCCTCTTATGAAAGCTCAATGTGATGGGTTGCATTTATCTTATGATCCTAAAAACCGTGTTGAAAACAATACACGTGTGCTTGTAGGTCATGAACAATATGATTTATGTGATAGTTATATTCTTGATGTTGTTCATGATACTACTGAAAATTATTTTGAGAGAGGAAAGTTTGGTTATAGAAACTTCCATATTACTAAAACACCTCTCTTCATGCTGAAAGTTTTGAAGTTGTTCTTTTTCCACCTTCCTATGCATGTCACTTTGTGCTTCTTTGATTTATTTTCTTACAAGATGCCTATGCATAGGAAGTGGGTTAGGCTTAAATGTGTTTCATATTTTCTTCTTGATGCTCTCTTTTGCTTCAAATACTAATTCTTGTGAGAGCATCTTCTATAATCTTCATGCCTAGCTAATGGCTCAAAAGAAGCGCTTTCGGGAGGCAGCCCGCAACGAATTTAGGTTTTTCTTTTTTCTTTAGTTCTGTTCTTAGTGGTCTTGATGATTGTTACTACTGTAGCAACATCATTGTATCTTTACTTTTCAAGCTTTGTGCCAAGTTTAGCCTCAGATTGCAAGAAAGGTCAAAAGTTGGTGCTTGCTGTCCAGAAACAGATTCTGTCTGCTTGACGGAAAAATTCTCAATAAATCACCAGATCATCTTTTTAATCTGAATGTTTTTGACAGAATGCTCCATACAATTACCTTTCATGCGTCTGTTCAAAGTTTTTTGATTTGAGTTGCAGAAGTACCTCGAAAAAATTCTCATTTCTCTGTTGTTCTGTTTTTCTCAGCTTCTGCCCCGGTTTTTCTTTTCGCAGTTTTGCAATCCTTAAGCTTGCTTTTTCTTTGCAAACTTTTTTGGGAAGGCAAGAGAAACAGTAGCTCTTCCTAGAAATCTTTATTTGCAGTAGAGGAAGGTTATTTTATTAGGGTACTAACCTCTCTAATCAGCCTACAATGAGTTATGTATGAAGGGAGTTTTCAATTGCGCGATGGAAGGTGATGAAAGAAGATTCAGGAGTGTCGAACGCTCAAGCTTTGGGATGCCCACGTGCACCCCCAATAAATATTCAAGAAGACTCAAGCGTCTAATCTTGGGTATGCCCCCGATGCATCCCCTTCTTCATCAACAATCATCAGTTTGTCCCTCGTTGCACTATATTTTTATCACTTCATGCGTTATGTGCTTTACTTTGACCGTCTCGCTCTTTACTTTTCTAGGTTTGTTTTGCTTTCTTTGCTGTAGTAACAAGTTAGACCCCAACTTACTCTTTTGTGTGGGAGAGATTCACGCTCCACTTGACCTAGAACTCCTCATAGGATTTGCATGCTTATTATTTTAGCTGTGAGCTGTTCTTTTTCTTTTCTTAGTTGTTGTTCTGTTTAGTTGTAGTGCTTTAGTTTTTCTAGAGCTTTTCTTTTGTCTTAGGTTGAACTTTCTATAGGTTGCATGTTTTATCTTGTTAGAGAGTTTGCCTGTTGCACTGAGTTCTGTGTCTTGACTGAAAGTAGGTAGTTAAAGTTGCTATTCTCTTTGTAGTAGTAACTTGCAATAGTTTTGAGGTATTGACTAGAGTAATGTTTGAACTTTTGGTGTCAAGAGCTCTTGCATATTAGTGATAGATGTCGTATTTTGGGCAATCCGTGTGTTTTTCGAAAACCAAAAACCCCTGTTGAAAACTCTAGCTACTAGATGGATCACTAACCTCTGGAGGGTTCGAATATTAGAGTACACTCACGTACCATGAGTCGAGGATGCGCAAGGATAACCAAACCCCCATACAGTCCTCCTCGGGGTACCTGTCTCTTTGTGAACCTCCTGATTAGATTGAGAGTTACCGATAATAAGTGCATGAGTTCTTCGGACTAATGTGAGTATTCGAAAGTTGACACTTCCACCCACCTATACTTTTTCTAGCCTCTTCGGTACCGTGCATTGCCCTTTCTCACCTCGAGAGTTGGCGCATACTTCGCCGGTGCATCCAAACCCTTGGCATGATACGCTCTGTCATCATAAGCCTCCTTATATCTTTCCTCAAAACATCCACCATACCTACCTACAAGGCATTTCCATAGCCTTCCCGAGATACATTGCCATGCAACATCCACCTTCTCATGACTTGATCTTCATGTCATACATGCTACTTGCTTGATCGATGAGCCGCATGCTAGTTGGGCCTTGCCCTAATCATTGCTACATGACGCGCTAGTATCATTGCATATCCTGCTACCCTGGCAGAGGCATACATTTGCATCATGATAGTTACATTTTATTTATGTGAGTACCTTTGTAAAGTGTGAAAGATCTCCTATATTCTTGTAAAATATAGAGTATTGCCCCTAAAGTGAGGAAAAGATCCCAAAGAGGACAAAATCAAAAGATCCCAAAGAGGACAAATGAGAGTTAAATAGAAAGAGCCATTGAGGCCACCAAAAAAAGAGAAAAAGAGAAAAGAAAAATAAAAAGAGAGAAGGGGGCATACTACTATTCCTTTTTAGAGATCCACACTAGTGCTTCATCTTCTATCCCTTGTACTCCATAGAGATCATCATCATGCATATTGCTATGTGGGGACCCTTCACATTATAGAACTTGGCTTGTATATTCCAATGATGAGCCTCCTCAAACGAGCTCTAGGTCTTCTTGAGAAAGCAAGTTAGATGCACCCCCACTAGTTCCCTTAGAGAGCTTTTAGCTCACATGTGCATCCGTTGTATGGCAATCCCTACTCCTCACATCATATCTATCATATGGCCTTCTCTCGCATATGATTGTCCTCATTGATGTGAGCCTTTCACACCTTTTTGTCTTCCTCCTCCACCTTCTTTCTGTTTTTCCTTTTAGGTGTCAACTTTCTTGCTCACGCTCATCCATTGCATGAATGCTCAAAATGTCGAAAGGGAGTGGATCAGTTTGACTTGTACCTGGCTAGTGGTCTGGGGACGAGTCCAGATAAGAATCCAAAGGAGACCAAGTGTGAAACTTTAGTAGATAGTTGTTCTCAACAACCTTTTTTCTCTTTCTTCCCAGTCCCTTTCTTGCACGCAAACACCATTTGGAGACATTCGAGTCACGGACAGCAAGAGCTCTTGCACCCTTTGTTCTTTTGTTGCTTGTGTCAATACTAATATAGACTCTTGCTTGTTAAGACTTGAATTGAATTGCATGCTTTGATTTCTTTACTTAAAAGTCCTTTTATGGTTGTGTGGCATGTCACCACAGAAATTATGCTTGTTATCATTTACCTACTCGAGGACGAGCAAGAATTAAGCTTGGGGATGTTGATACGTCTCAAACGTATCTATAATTTCTGCTTGCTCCATGCATGTTTTGTGTGACTTTGCCATGTTTTGCTTGAACTTTCATACACTTTTGAACCTATTTGGACTAACCTATTAACTCAGTGCACCCAGTTGCCAGTTTCTGTATTCTGCTGTTTTTGTATTTCAGGTTTTCCGGCCATTAAAAGTGCTCCAAAAATTCTGGGAAAAAATATAAAAAAAATCAGCGCAACAGAAGCTTCCGGAATCACCAAGAGAGGGAAGGGCCCCCACCACCAGGCAGCCAGGAGGGCAGGTGGCGCGGCCCCACCCTGGGCCGCGCCAGGGACCCTCCTGACTGCCTCGTGGGTCCCCTCGATGCCCCCCTTCCCCTATATTTACCCCTCAGGGTGGAAACCCCTAATATCGATCTTTTTCTCGCGAACTCCCCTCTGTACCGTCGCCGCCGCCGTTTCAAGATCGGGGCTGCCTGGAGAAGCTGCCCCGGCACCCTGCCGGAAGGAGGAACCCCCTCCGGGAGACCATCCATAGCCATGGACGCCTCCCGGATGTGCCGTGAGTAGTCCCCCTTGGACCATGGGTCCGTGACCAGTAGCTATGTGATGAATCTCTCCCCGTTTTGTGCTTCCACTTTCGAGTCCTCGTGAGCTGCCTCACATGATCGAGGCATCTATGTAATTTCTTCTGTTGCTATGCTGAGTTTGTTGGGATCTGATGGATTATGAGACTATGTTTAGATTGTGATGAGTAATATATTTGGTTCTTCTCTTTTATATTTTGTTCTTGAGTAAATTCTTGCATGTTCTCCGTTGCGGTATTTGCTTTGGCCAAGTATTTTATTTGCAACTCCAATAGAGCGTTATGCTCGATTGTGGGTTCAGCCCCTTGATGTCTAGCTTGAGTGACAGAAACATGAGACTAGGGGATGTGATGTTGCCACCAGGGATAAAACAACGGTGCTTGTACCTGCGGGTGCAAGGATTGTTTACTTTACGCAAAGTTCTTTTAATGCAGTTGTCTGTTGCTTTGAGTTTAAACTTTGGGTGGGATTCGCAACTTAATACCAGCGAGATGTTCTGGATAGATATCTCAAGGTGGATGATTCGTAGTAGATGCAGATGGATTTCGGTCTACTTACCTTGGCGTACTGCCCATTGCTTTTGAGCCCTTCCTTTCTTTGCAGCATAGTTAGCATTGCGGTGCCTTCATAATCATGTCAATTGCCCAACTGTGATTTATTTACCTCGCTAGCACTTTTATCGTCTTTTGGGAGAGAGACATTACTAGTGAAAATCACGGGACCCCGGTCCATCTTCACATTATTGTTCACACCCTCAATTTACTTTCAGCTTTTACTTTCCTTTGCACCTTTTATCTCTTGCGTTGATCCTTTGTAAACGACAAGGCCGGAGCAATTGACAACTCCTCTGTACTTGTTGGGAGCAAAGTTATTTGTTGCTGTGTGCAGGTCCACGACAACACCCTAGTCAGGAAGCAATTTCTGGCGACGTTGCCACCTACTTGTATCTCCTGAGTCCTACTGGTTCGATAACCTTGGTATCTTCACCGAGCGAAACTTGCTGCTGCACTACATCTCAAACCTTCCACTTGGGGTAACCAACGAGGGGCGAGAAGCCATCAAGCAAATTTTTGGCGCCGTTGCCGGGGACTCAAGTCTACAAGATAGGGGAGTTGCACACTATCTTTTACCTTTGCTTTTTAGTCTTGTTAGTTTACCTTTCAGTTTTTGCTTTTAGTGTCCTTTATCAAAAATCAAAAATCAGCGTAACGGAAGCTTCGCAAAGAGCCCGAGAGGGGCCAGAGGGGAGCCAGGGGGGCCCCAAGCGGCCAGAGGGCGCGACCCCACCTCTGGCTGCCTACTTTTGCCTATTTATTCCCCGTGACGAGAAACCCTCGAAGAGGGAACCCTTTTTCGCGATCTCTCCTCTGTTCCGCCGCCGCCGCACTTCCAAGATCGGGAGCACCAAAAGACCTCTTCCCGGCACCCCGCCGGAGGGAGGAATCACCTCCGGGAGCTTCTCCACTATCATGGATGCTTCCCAGATTAACCATGAGTAGTCCACCTTGGACCATGGGTCTATGATCAGTAGCTATGTGATGTTCTCCTCCCCTCTTTGTTCTTCATGGATTAGACCTCGTGAGCTTCCCTACGTGATCGAGGCACTTATGTAATCTTTCTACCGTTGCTATGTTGAGTTTGCTGGGATCCGATGGATTATGAGATTATGTTCAAATTGTGATTGAGTTATATATTTAATTCTCTTCTTTTATATTTATGTTCTTGAGTAATTCTTGCATGTTCTCCGTTGCTGTTTATTGCTTTGGCCAAGTGATGGCTTCTCACCCCTCGTTGGTTACCCCAAGTGGAAGGTTGAGATGCAGCGTAGCGGTAATTTCCCTCAGTAAAGATACCAAGGTTTGTCTCCAGTAGGACTCAACGATAAGTGGCAACGGCGCCAGAAATTATACTGATGCGTGGAGTTGTCGTGGACCTGCACAAAACAAATAACTTTGCTCCCAACGAGTTCAGAGGAGTTGTCAATTCCTCCGGCCTTGTCGTTTACAAAGGATCAAACACAAGAGATAAAAAGGTACCAGTAAAAGTAAAAACAGAAAGATAAATAGTGGGTGTGAACAATGGTATGAAGACGGACCAGAGTCCCGTGATTTTCACTAGTGATGTCTCTCTCCCAAAAGACGATAAAAATGCTAGCGAGGTAAACAAATCACAGTTGGGCAATTGACAGGATTGTGAAGGCACCGCAATGCTAACTATGCTGCAAAGAAAGGAAGGGCTCAAAAGCAATGGGCAGTACGCCAAGGTAAGTAGACCAAAATCCATCTGCATCTACTACGAATCATCCACCTTGAGATATCTATCCAGAACATCTCGTTGGTATTAAGTTGCGAATCCCACCCAAAGTGTAAACTCAAAGCAACAGACAACTGCATTAAAAGAACTTTGCGTAAAGTAAACAATTCTTGCACCAATAGGCACAATCACCGTTGTTTTATCCCTGGTGGCAACAGCACATCCCCTAGTCTCATCTTTCTGTCACTCAAGCTAGACATCAGAGGGCTGAACCCACAATCGAGCATAACGCTCTCTCTTGGAGTTGCAAGCAAATAACTTGGCCAAAGCAAATACTGCAACGGAGAACATGCAAGAATTTACTCAAGAACAAAATATAAAAGGGCAAACCAAATATATTACTCATCACAATCTGAACATAGTCTCGTAATCCATCAGATCCCAACAAACTCAGCATAGCAACAGGAGAAAATTACATAGGTGCCTCGATCATGTGAGGCAGCTCACGAGGTCTCGAAAGTGAAAGCACAAAAGAGGGAGAGGACATCACATAGCTACTGATCACGGACCCATGGTCCAAGGGGGACTACTCACGGCACATACGGGAGGCGTCCATGGCTATGGATGGTCTCCCGGAGGGGTGATCTCCTTCCGACAGGGTGCCGGGGCAGCTTCTCCAGGCAGCCCCGATCTGAAAACGGCGGCGGCGGCGGAACAGAGAGGTTTCTGCGAAAAAGAGTTCTTGTTTAGGGGTTTCTACCCCGAGGGGGTTATATAGGCGAAGGGGGGCGTCGAGGGGCCACCCAGGGTAGCCAGGAGGGTGCCTGGCGCGCCCTAGGGTTGGGGCCGCGCCAGGGACCCTTCTGGCTCCCTGGTGGTGGTCCCGGCTCTCTCCCTTGGTTATTCCGGAAGCTTCCTGCCCGCTGATTTTTAATATAATTTTGGCGGAATTTTTTGGGCACTTTAATCAGCCGGAAAACCTGAAAAACAAAAACAGCAGAAAACCAAAAGCTGGCAACTGGGTGCACTGAGTTAGTAGGTTAGTCCAAATTGGTTTAAAAGTGTAATAAAGTTCAACCAAAACATGGCAAAGTCACACAAAACATGCATGGAGCAAGCATAAATTATACATACGTTTGGGACGTATCAACATCCCCAAGCTTAATTCCTGCTCGTCCTCGAGTAGGTAAATGATAACAAGCATAATTTCTATGGTGACATGCCACACAACCAAATAAGGACTGTTAAGTAAAGCAATCAAAGCATGCAATTCAATTCAAGTCTTAACAGGCAAGAGTCTATATTGGCATTAACACAAGCAACAAAAGAACAAAAGGTGCAAGAGCTCTTGCTGTCCGTGACTCGAATGTCTCCAGATGGTGTTTGCGTGCAAGCAAGGGACTGGGAAGAAAGAGAAAAAAGGTTGTTGAGAACAACTATCTACTAAAGTTTCACAGTTAGTCTCCTTTGGATTATTATCTGGACTCGTCCCCAGACCACTAGCCAGGTACAAGTCAAACTGATCCACTCCCTTTCGATATTTTGAGCACTCATGCAATGGATGAGCGTGAGCAAGAAAGTTGACACCTAAAAGGCGAAACCGAAAAAGGGTGGAGGAGGAAGACAAAAAGGTGTGTGAAAGGCTCACATCAATGAGGACAATCATAGGCGAGAGAAGGCCATATGATAGATATGATGTGAGGAGTAGGGATTGCCATACAACGGATGCACATGTGAGCTAAATGCTCTCCAATGGAACTAGTGGGGGTGCATCTAACTTGCTTGCTCAAGAAGACCTAGAGCTCGTTTGAGGAGGCTCATCATTGGAATATACAAGCCAAGTTCTATAGTGTAAAAGTTCCCCATATAGCTATATGCATGATGATAATCTCTATGGAGTACAAGGGATAGAAGATGAAGTACTAGTGTGGATCTCTCAAAAGGAATAGTAGTATGCCCCCTTCTCTCTTTTTATTTTTCTTTTTCTCTTTTTCTCTTTTTTTGGTGGCCTCAATGGCTCTTTCTATTTAACTCTCATTTGTCCTCTTTGGGATCTTTTGATTTTGTCCTCTTTGGGATCTTTTCCTCACTTTAGGGGCAATACTCTATATTTTACAAGAATATAGGAGATCTTTCACACTTTACAAAGGTACTCACAAAAAGATAATGTAACTAATCATGATGCAAATGTATGCCTCTGCCAGGATAGCAGGATATGCAATGATACTAGCGCGTCATGTAGCAATGATTAGGGAAAGGCCCAACTAGCATGCTGCTCATCGATCAAGCAAGTGGCATGTATGACATGAGGATCAAGTCATGAGAGGGTGGATGTTGCATGGCAATGTATCTCGGAAAGGCTATGGAAATGCCTTGTAGGTAGGTATGGTGGCTGTTTTGAGGAAAGATAATGAGGCTTATGATGACAGAGCGTATCATGCCAAGGGTATGGATGCACCGGCGAAGTATGCGCCAACTCTCGAGGTGAGAAAAGGGAAATGCACGGTACCGAAGAGGCTAGAAAAAGTATGGGTAGGTGGAAGTGTCAACTTTCGAATACTCACATTAGTCCGAAGAACTCATGCACTTATTATCGGTAACTCTCAATCTAATAGGAGGTTCACAAAGAGACAGGTACCCCGAGGAGGAGTGTATGGGGGTTTGGTTATCCTTGCGCATCCTCGACTCATGGTACGTGAGTGTACTCTAATATTCGAACCCTCCAGAGGTTAGTGATCCATCTAGTAGCTAGAGTTCTCAACAGGGGTTTTTGGTTTTCGAAAAACACACGGATTGCCCAAAATACGACATCTATCACTAATAGGCAAGAGCTCTTGACACCAAAAGTTCAAACATTACTCTAGTCAATACCTCAAAACTATTGCAAGTTACTACTTCAAAAAGAAAAGCAACTTTAACTACCTACTTTCTAGTCAAGACACAGAACTCAGTGCAACAGGAAAACTCTCTAACAAGATAAAACATGCAACCTATAGAAAGTTCAACCTGAAAAGAAAAGCTCTAGAAAAACTAAAGCACTACAGCTAAACAGACCAGCATCTAAGAAAAGAAAAAGAACAACTCACAGCTAAAAGAAATAAGCATGCAAATCCTATGAGGAGTTCTAGTTCAAGTGGAGCGTGTTTATCTCCCACACAAAAGAGTAAGTTGGGGTCTAACTTGTTACTACAGCAAAGAAAGCAAAACAAACCTAGAAAAGTAAAGAGCGAGACGCTCCAAGCAAAGCACATAACGCATGAAGTGATAAAAATATAGTGCAACGAAAGACAGACCGATGATTGTTGATGAAGAAGGGGATGCACCGGGGGCATCCCCAAGCTTAGACGCTTGAGTCTCCTTGAATATTTATTGGGGGTGCACTTGGGCATCCCCAAGCTTGAGCGCTTGACACTCCTGGATCTTCTTTCATCACCTTCCGTCGCGCACTTGAAAACTCCCTTCATACATAACTCATTGTAGGCTGATTAGAGAGGTTAGTACCCTAATAAAATAATTTTCCTCTACTGCAAATAAAGATTTCCAGGAAGAGCTACTGTTTCTCTTGCCTTCCCAAAAAAGTTTGCAAAGAAAAAGCAAGCTTAAGGATTGCAAAACTGCGAAAAGAAAAACTGGGGCAGAAACTGAGAAAAACAGAACATCAGAGAAAGGGGAATTTTTTCGAGGTACTTCTGCAACTCAAATCAAAAAACTTTGAACAGGGGCTAGCAAGCCAATTGTATGGAGCATGCTGTCAAAAAAAATCAGATCAAAAAGATGATCTGGTGATTTATCGCGAATTTTCCCGTCAAGAAGACAAAATCTGTTTCTGGACAGCAAGCTCCAACTTTTGAACTTTCAAGCATTCTGAGGCAAAACCTGGCACAAAGCTTGAAAAAGAAAGATACAATGATGTTGCTACAGTGTAACAATCATCAAGACCACTAAGAACAGAACAAAAGCAAAAAGAAAAACCTAAATTCGTTGCGGGCTGCCTCCTGAAAGCGCTTCTTTAGAGCCATTAGCTAGGCTTAAAGCAGAAGATCAAGTTTTTTCCAGAGAATAACTAGCCCGTGTGACGGACTCAAAAGGTAACTTAATCTTTTTCCTAGGGAAATGTTCCATCCCTTTCCTGAGAGGGAATTGGAACTTGATAGTTCCCTCTTTCATGTCAATGATAGCACCAACTGTGCGAAGAAAAGGACGTCCCAAAATAATTGGACAAGAGGGCTCACACTCAATGTCCATAATAGTGAAATCAACGGGAACATAATTGTCATTGAAAATGATAAGAACATCGTCGATCTTCCCCAAAGGCTTCTTTACGGAAGAATCAACAAGACGAACACCAAAAGAACAGGGATCAAAAGGTTTCAAATCAAGCATATCATACATTCTTTTGGGCATAACAGAGGTACTTGCTCCAACATCACAAAGAGCAAAACAAGAGAAGTTATTTAATTTAATTTTAATCATAGGATCCCAACCATCTTCTAGCTTCCTAGGTATGGAGGCTTCTAGTCTAAGCTTCTCCTCCCTAACTTTAATTAGAGCATTGGTGATATGCTCCGTGAAGGCAAGATTTAGTGTGCTAGTGTGGGGGTCTCTAGACATTTTGTGTAGGAAACCAATAACTTCTGGTAAAGTGCAGTTATCAAAGTCTAGTTCACTACTATCTATAAGGGAAGTAGTGATATCATTTAAGCTCACTTGTTTGAAAGCCTCTATGTTCATAGAGGTTTCCTCTTCTATGGTTGAGGGTGTAGCATCACCATTGATAGGTCCAGTGGGACTAGGGGTGTGATGGGTGCTAGCAGTTTGGATCTCCTCAAATACTTGGATAGTGGCTACTGTGTGGTAGGTAGGAAGGCTCTTAATTCTATCTTCTTCCTCCTTCTCTCTAGCCCATCTCTCTTTAAGTTTTCCCAGCATCCTAATGTTTTCATTAATTTGGACCTGGATGGCATTCATAGGAGTGACCTGCCTCTCCTCAGGGGGAGAGGTTCTAATCTTCAGTATCTCTACGCGTGGGCTATATTGTCTACCTTCGAAGAGTGGATATCTAGTTTATCTAATTTTTCTTCCACACTCTTGTTGAAGGCCTTCTGGGTAGTGATAAAGTCTTTGAGCATAGTCTCTAGTTCTGAAGTGGAGTTTCTAGTGGTAGGATAAGTGTTGTTCCCATAGTTGTTGGATGGGAAAGGCCTAGGATTGTTGCTACCAAAGTTACTCCTATAAGCATTATTGTTGAAGTTGTTTCTAGAGACAAAATTAACATCTACTTGCTCCTGAGCAACCAAAGAATTTAAAGGAACATCTTGAGGATCAATAGAGGGTTGCTTGGTAAGTAGAGACATGATAAGGTCAACCTTTTAATTTAAAGAGGAAATCTCCTCGACAGAGTTTACCTTCTTACCAGTTGGAGTTCTCTCGGTGTGCCATTGTGAATAATTTAGCATCATTTCATCTAGTAGTTTTGTAGCAGCACCAATTGTGGTTGACATAAAGGTACCTCCCGCGGCCGAATCCAACAGGTTCCGCGAGGTGAAGTTCAAGCCTGCATAAAAAGTCTGGATAACCATCCAGGTAGTCAGTCCATGTGTAGGGCAGTTCTTGACGAGCGTCTTCATACGTTCCCAAGCCTGGGCAACGTGTTCGTTATCCAATTGCCTGAAATTCATAATGTTACTCCGCAATTGAATAATTTTAGCAGGGGGATAATACTTCCCTATAAAAGCATCCTTGCATTTGCTCCAAGAATCAATACTATTCTTGGGTAGAGACTGTAGCCACTCCTTGGCTCTCCCTCTCAAGGAGAAAGGGAAAATCTTCAGCTTGACGATGTCTCCGTCCACCTCGTATTTCTGCATGTCGTAGAGCTTGATAAAGTTGTTTAGGTGCAAAGCAGCATCTTCTCCTGCTCCTGAAAATTGATCTTTCATGACAAGGTTAAGCAGAGCAGGTTTAATCTCATAAGAAGGTGCTGAAGTGGCAGGTGGAGCAATAGGAGTGCAGATAAAGTCACTGTTGTTCTGACTGGTGAAGTCACACAACTTAGTGTTTTCATTGGAACCCATAGTAGCAGCATGTATTTTTGGTATTTTTGATTAGGGACACAAAAGTAAAAACTGAAAGGTAAACTAACAAGACTAAAAAGCAAAGGTAAAAGATAGCGTGTAACTCCCCTATTTTTGATACAGGAGTCCGACAACGGCGCCAGAAATTGGCGGTTATCAGGACTCGCGTATTTGTACTTCCTTTGAGTCCCTGGCAACGGCGCCAGAAATTAGCTTGATGGCTTCTCGCCCCTCGTTGGTTACCCCAAGTGGAAGGTTGAGATGCAGCGTAGCGGTAATTTCCCTCAGTAAAGATACCAAGGTTTGTCTCCAGTAGGACTCAACGATAAGTACGATAGGTGGCAACGGCGCCAGAAATTATTCTGATGCGTGGAGTTGTCGTGGACCTGCACAAAACAAATAACTTTGCTCCCAACGAGTTCAGAGGAGTTGTCAATTCCTCCGGCCTTGTCGTTTACAAAGGATCAAACGCAAGAGATAAAAAGGTACTAGTAAAAGTAAAAACAGAAAGATAAATAGTGGGTGTGAACAATGGTATGAAGATGGACCGGAGTCCCGTGATTTTCACTAGTGATGTCTCTCTCCCAAAAGACGATAAAAATGCTAGCGAGGTAAACAAATCACAGTTGGGCAATTGACATGATTATGAAGGCACCGCAATGCTAACTATGCTGCAAAGAAAGGAAGGGCTCAAAAGCAATGGGCAGTACGCCAAGGTAAGTAGACCGAAATCCATCTGCATCTACTACGAATCATCCACCTTGAGATATCTATCCAGAACATCTCGTTGGTATTAAGTTGCGAATCCCACCCAAAGTGTAAACTCAAAGCAACAGACAACTGCATTAAAAGAACTTTGCGTAAAGTAAACAATTCTTGCACCAATAGGCACAATCACCGTTGTTTTATCCCTGGTGGCAACAGCACATCCCCTAGTCTCATGTTTCTGTCACTCAAGCTAGACATCAGGGGGCTGAACCCACAATCGAGCATAACGCTCTCTCTTGGAGTTGCAAGCAAATAACTTGGCCAAAGCAAATACTGCAACGGAGAACATGCAAGAATTTACTCAAGAACAAAATATAAAAGGGCAAACCAAATATATTACTCATCACAATCTGAACATAGTCTCGTAATCCATCAGATCCCAACAAACTCAGCATAGCAACAACAGAAAATTACATAGGTGCCTCGATCATGTGAGGCAGCTCACGAGGTCTCGAAAGTGAAAGCACAAAAGAGGGAGAGGACATCACATAGCTACTGATCACGGACCCATGGTCCAAGGGGGACTACTCACGGCACATACGGGAGGCGTCCATGGCTATGGATGGTCTCCCGGAGGGGTGATCTCCTTCCGGCAGGGTGCCGGGGCAGCTTCTCCAGGCAGCCCCGATCTAAAAACGGCGGCGGCGGCGGAACAGAGAGGTTTCCGCGAAAAAGAGTTCTTGTTTAGGGGTTTCTACCCCGAGGGGGTTATATAGGCGAAGGGGGGCGTCGAGGGGCCACCCAGGGCAGCCAGGAGGGTGCCTGGCGCGCCCTAGGGTTGGGGCCGCGCCAGGGACCCTTCTGGCTCCCTGGTGGTGGTCCCGGCTCTCTCCCTTGGTTATTCCGGAAGCTTCCTGCCCGCTGATTTTTAATATAATTTTTGCGGAATTTTTTGGGCACTTTAATTAGCCGGAAAACCTGAAAAACAAAAACAGCAGAAAACCAGAAGCTGGCAACTGGGTGCACTGAGTTAGTAGGTTAGTCCAAATTGGTTTAAAAGTGTAATAAAGTTCAACCAAAACATGGAAAAGTCACACAAAACATGCATGGAGCAAGCAGAAATTATAGATACGTTTGGGACGTATCACCAAGTAGTAGGTAGTGACTCCAAGAGGGAGCGTTATGCATGATTGTGGGTTCATGCCCCCCGATGACTAGCTTGAGTGACAGAAACATGAGTCTAGGGGACGTGTTGTTGCCACAAGGGCGAAAACAACGGTGCTTGTACTTGCGAGTGCAAGGATTACTTTACACAAAGTTCTTTAATGCAGTTGTCTGTTGCTTTGAGTTTACACTTTGGGTGGGATTCGCAACTTAATACTAGCGAGATGTTCTGGATAGATATCTCAAGGTGGATGATTAGTAGGTAGATGCAGATGGATTTCGGTCTACTTGTCTTGGCGTACTGCCCGTGCTTTTGAGCTTCTTCCTTTCTGTTTAGCATAATTAGCATTGGTTTGCGCACATAATCCTGTCAATTGCCCAGCTGTAATTTGTTTACCTCGCATGGCTATTTTATCGTCTTTTTGGAGAGAGACATCACTAGTGAACATCATAGTACCCCGGTTCATATCTGCAACACTATTTACACCTTCAATTTACTTTCAGTATTTACTTTTCCGTAGCTATCACTATCATTATTATCCCGTGCATTTTATCCTTCGTAAACAACAAGGCCGGAGGAACTGACAACTCCTCTATACTCGTTGGGAGCAAAGCTATCTGTTGTGTGTGCAGGTCCAGGTGAACTTAGCAACCTAGGTTGTAAACGGCGCCATTGTTCACTTCACCACCTACTTGTCGATCTCAGAGTCCTACTGGTTCGATACTCAACCTTAGCATCTTCGCTAAGGGAAATTTGCCGCTACGCTACATCTGACCTTCCAATTGGGGTAACCAACGAGGGGCGAGTATTATCTCGTGTATCACGCGGAAGAAGGTGTCTGGCGCTACGACTTCCTTTTGCGTGTTCTCAGTCGCACTGCTGCTCGGATCCTTCTTCCATTCTCATTTGCCTCCATGATTTCTGAGCTTAATTTCAGGGGTCTGTGGATCCGGCTTCAAGGGTGTGCTCGATCTCCTGCTTGGGTGGAGCTTTCTGTTGATAGCTCCTTCTTGATTTTTCTTGAATCTGGCTGGATGTCGTTTTCGCGGCGGCTGAACTTGCGTGATGGGGATAGTCTTTGCTGTCGTTTTGATGGTGAAGATACTCTCATTGTTCGTGCATTTGATGCCGGTGGCAATCGTTTGGATCCATACTGGTAGGAAACAAGAAATGATAGTTCTGGTGGATCGAGGGGTGTTTCGCCTGCTTCTCCTGTGGCTTCATCTTCTGCCGACTCCTCGACTGGTGGTGCTTGCTCTTCTAGTTCTAGGGGTGAGCTCGACGTCAAGCCAGTCGTCAAGCGGGTGCGTCATTAGGCAAGGCACCTTGTAGAACTGGAGGGAAGCGACTTGCTTCGTCCCAGGCTTAGTTTTTACTTTGTTTGTGGTGATGCTTGTCAAGTTATGGTACGAAAGTGCCAATTATCTCAGCATGAGTACATATGTAGAAGTCATAATTCCTTGGGATAATTGGTATTGTAATCCTTCTGGTAGTCGCCCGAGTCCTTTGTAATGAGAAACTTTCCTCAAGTCCTTTGTAATGAGAAATTGTCTTCGACTCCTTTGTAATGAGAAACGTCTGCGACACCTTTGTAATGAGAAACGTCTGCGACTCCTTTGTAATGAGAAATGTCTGCGACTCCTTTGTAATGAGAAACGTTTGCGACTCCTTTGTAATGAGAGAACGTCTTCGACTCCTTTGTGACGAGACACGTCTTCGACTCCTTTTGTAAGAGGCACGTCTTCGACTCCTTCGCAGTGAGGTTGTCGGGTGCGCGGCAGCGCTCCCGATGGGAGTAGCCCCCGAGGCTACGTTTGATTTGTAGAATCAGATGTAGGCTGCGAGCTTTCATTCACCCGGATTTTCCTTTCTTGTAGCTTCTTGGTTGTTCCAAATTTTCATCGGGTGCGCGGCGGCGCTCCCGATGGTAGTAGCCCCTGAGTTTTTAGGTGATCATTTGTGATCAGGTGAAGACTAAGGAATTTCTCTGTCTTGATTTTTCCTAATCTTAAAATGCGCTTGATGCTGAACAAAAGTTCTGAGTGGGGTATATGAGTGAAGTGATGCCTTTTTCGGAGGAGTTTGGTGTTTGAGCTCCTGAATCTTTGCTTTTGTGGCTGTGTAAGCAGAATATGTCGTCCGTCGGGGGGAGTATGCGGTCTAGCCCCCGAGTGTTTTTAGGTAGCGTTGCGTAAGCGAAGATAGCGTCTCTCGGGGGGAGTTTGTGCTCGAGCCCCTGAGTGCTTTTATGTAGCGTCGCGTAAGCGAATATAGCGTCTCTCGGGGGAGTTTGTACTCGAGCCCCCGAGTGCTTTTATGTAGCGTCGCGTAAGCGAAGATAGCGTCTCTCGGGGGGAGTTTGTGCTCGAGCCCCCGACTGATTTTATGTAGCATCGCGTAAGCGAAGATAACGTCTCTCGGGGGGAGTTTGTGCTCGAGCCCCCGAGTGCTTTTATGTAGCGTCGCGTAAGGGAAGATAGCGTCTCTCGGGGGGAGTTTGTGCTCGAGCCCCCGAGTGCTTTTATGTAGCGTCGCGTAAGCGAAGATAGTGTCTCTCGGGGGGAGTTTGTGCTCGATCCCCCGAGTGCTTTAGTGGTATTATTTGGGCAACACCTTTTATTGCTTCGAGTTTTTTACAAGAGCTGCCGATCGGTGCTGCTGCTGATACTCCTGGTGGTGTCTATGGGTAGGCTATGGGTAGAACAGGTGCAAGTTTGCCACGTTCCACGGGTTCCCCACGTCTTCGTCGGTCTTCGGATTCTTCAGCCTGTATGCACCTCCTCCTATGACCTCGGAGATTATGAAGGGTCCTTCCCACTGCGGGGAAAGGTTGTGCACTTTTTCTTGTATTAGTCGTAGGACGAGGTCTCCTTTGCGGAAAGTTCTGGTCCACAGCGACTGCTTTGGTACGTGCGTAGTTTGTCCTGGTATCCTTCTGACCTTGCTATGGCTGTGTCCCTTGCTTCGTCTGCGGTGTCTTTATCATCCTGTAGTGCTTCTTCTTCGTATCCCGAGATTCGGGGAGCTCCAAACTTTAGGTTGTGCGGTAGTACCGCTTCTGCTCCATACACCATAAAAAAGGGTGTGTACTGGGTTGAGGTGTTGGGGGTAGTGCGCAGACTCCACTGGACTGCGGGGAGTTATTTTACCCAGTTGCTTGCAGCTTGTTCGAGTGGTGCAAGGAGCCGCTTTTTTATTCCTCCGCACACTAAACCGTTTGCTTTCTCCACCTGGCCGTTAGATTGTGGGTGCATGACTGACGCGTAGTTGATTTTGATGCCCAGATCCTGGCAGAAGTTCTGGAATTATGTCGCTGTGAAGTTTGTGCCGTTATCTGTGATGATGTTGTGGGGTACGCCGAAGCTGAAGATGATGGACTTGATGAAGTTGACTGCCGTGAGGGTTGTCGAGCTGGTGATTGGTACTGCCTTAATCCACTTGGTGAACTTGTCTACTGCTACTAGTAGATGTGTTCGGACTCCTTTTGAAGACTTCTTGAGTGGACCCACCATATCGAGTCCCCAGGTGTCGAACGGCCAGGATAGCGGTATGGTTTTGAGTTCTGATGCTGGGGCGTGCGGCCTGCTAGCGAATTTTTGGCAGGCGATGTAGCGTCGTACGATGTCTTCCGCGTTTCTCATTGCGGTTGTCCAATAGAATCCTGCTCGGAAGGATTTGGCCACGAGTGCGCGACTGCTAGCATGGTGCCCGCAAGTGCCTTCGTGGATCTCGAGCAATAGGGCCTTTCCGTCTTCCTCCTCGATGCACTTTTGGAGGACCTGAGAGATGTTGCGCTTGTAGAGCTGTCCGTTGATTATCGTGAAAGCTTTAGATCGTCGGCTGATGCGTCGGGCTTTTGCGACGTCTTTTGGTAAGCTGCCTTCGATTAGGAATCGAAGGAACGGTTTTGTGCAAGCTGGACCTTCGGATGCAGCTTGTTCTGCTTCTCCGACTGCTTCGTTGCCTACGTCGTTTGTTGGGTTCGCCGCCGCTACTTGTGCTGGTTCGTTTGTGTCGTCGTCCTCGGCGACTGCCTCCGGTGCGGGTACCTTGGTCTTGATTGACCTCTGGCTGATTCTTTCGAGGAAAACGCCTGGAGGGATGGGTCCTCGGGTTGATCCAATGTTTGCGAGCTCGTTTGCTTCTGTGTTATTTGCTTTGGAAATGTAGTTTAGCTCGCAGCCGTCGAATCCTCCTTCCAGGGTGTTGTAGAGCTTCTAGTAAGCTATCATGTTTTCTGCGACTGCTTCATAGTCTCTCATTGCCTGCTGGACAACGAGGTTGGAGTCGCTGTAAATTGAGAGGCGAGTGGCGCCGCAAGCTTTTTCCATGCGCATGCCATGGAGTAGTGCCTCGTATTCTACTTCGTTGTTTGAGGCATTGCTGAAGTTGATCTGAAGCACGTGTCGGAGTTTGGCTCCTTTGGGGGAGATTAGTATGACGCCTGCTCCAGCTCCTTGTTGTATTTTTGATCCGTCGAAGAACATTGTCCATGAGTTGGACAAGTCTGGGGGCGGGTGTTTGTACTTCTGTCCACTCGACGAGAAAGTCTGGGAGTACTTGGACTTTGATCGCCGTTGGGTGCTTGAATTGTAGATCGCGTGGACTAAGCTCGATGTCCATTCGGCGACTCTGCCAGTTGCCCCGGGATTGTTGAGGATGTCCGCGAGTGGTGCGCTGCTCACGATCGTGATGCAGTGCTCGTCGAAGTAATGTGTTACTTTCCTTGAAGTCATGACGATGGCGTATACGAGCTTCTGGTAGTGCGGGTACCGCTGCTGAGATTTTGTGAGGAGCATGCTTAGGTAGTAGATTGGCCTTTGGACGCTCTGGATTTTGCTTTCTTCTATGCGCTCGACGACGAGCGCCGTGCTGACTACGCTGCTGCGTGCCGCTATGTAGAGGTAGAGTGGTTCTTTCTCCTTGGGCACCGCTAGGATTGGTGGTGTCGAGAGGGTCTTCTTTAGGTCTGCGAATGTGTTGCGGGCTTCCTCGTTCCACCCAAATTTTTCTCCTTTACAGAGCAACTGGTAGAATGGTAGGGTCCTTTCTCCCAGCCTGCTGATGAAGCGGCTCAGTGCTGTGAGTTTTCCTGTGAGTTGCTGTACGCCCCGGATGTTGACTGGATCTTGCATCTTGGCGATTGCTTGGACTTTTTCAGGGTTTGCTTCGACTTCTCGAGCGGAGACCATGTACCCGAGTAGTTTTCCGCTTGGGACGCGGAACACACACTTTTTTGGGTTGAGCTTGATTCTGTATTTGTTGAGAGCGGCGAAGGTTTCGCAGAGGTCGTCGAGTAGTGTGCCTGCTGTATGTTTTGATGATGATGTCGTCGACATAGACTTGGACGTTTCTATCGATTTGATCTCTTAGGCACGCTTGCATCATCCGTTGGTACGTGGCTCCGGTAGTTTTCAATCCGAAAGTCATTGTTTTGTAGAAGAATACACCATAGTGGGTGATGAACGAGGTGTGTTCTTCGTCTTCTTCCTTCATCCTGATTTGGTTGTATCCTGAGTAGGCGTTGAGGAAAGATAGGAGGTCGCATCCTGCGGTGGAGTCGATTATCTGGTCTATCCTTGGTAGGGTAAAGTGGTCCTTCGGGCAATGTTTGTTGACGGGCCCGTAGTCGACGCACATCCGTAGTACGCCGGTGTCCTTTTTGGGTACCAAGACTGGGTTTGCGATCCAGGTGGCCTTCTTCGTCTCTCGAATGAATTGCGCGTCGAGTAGTCGGTTGATCTCTTCTCCAATGGCTCTGCGCTTGGGTTCTGAGAATCGTCGCAACTCCTGCTTTACTGGTTTGGTGTTTGGATGTATGTGTAGTGCGTGTTCTGCAAACTCGCGTGGTATTCCGGGCATGTCGGATGGGCACCAGGCGAAGATTCTCCACTCTTCGCGAAGGAGGGCCATGAGGGCAGCTGCTTGCTCTTCTAGGAGATGGGCATAGATTCAGACCGTCTTGTCCGGGTCCGTTGGGTGAACTTGGTGGGTGACTGTGTCGCTGTCGACGCTGAAGTCGCGGTTGAATTCCTTTGACTCGCTTCTGCTTGCTAGTGGAAAGACGCTCCTGTCTGTTACCATGGCTATTTCTTCGAGCTGTTGCTGAGCTCCGAACGTGTCGGAAACTTCATGAAAGTCACGGTCGCACTGGTCTGATTTTATAAAGCTCCCATTGACCGTGATGACTCCTGAGGGTCCTGGCATTTTGAGCTTGAGGTACGCATAGTGCGGGACCGCCATGAATTGCGAAAATGCGGGTTGTCCTAGTATGGCGTGGTATTGGGACTCCCAGTCGAGCACTTCGAACTCGAGGACTTTCCTTGCGAAGTTGCCCTTGCTGCCGAAGATGACGTCGAGCTTGATTGTTCCGAGGGAGGTACTGCTTCGCCTGGAACTACGCCTTAGATTGTGACATCTGATTTTTTCCAGACTGACCGCGGAATCAACATCTTGCGTAAGGTGCTGGTGAAGATTATGTTTAAGCTGCTGCCTCCGTCCATGAATTTTTTCCATGTCGTAGCCGCCGATCTGAGCGTTGAGGACCAGTGGTGCGTGCCTTGACCTTGGAATTGCGGGTGGGTGATCGCTTTGTGAGAAGGTGATGTTGGTCTCTGCGCCGTATAACTGGTAGGTTTCTGTTGTTTTTAGGCCCTCGGCTGCTCGGGTTTGCAGGGTGTGGGCGTCCTATTTTGCTTTTGAGGGTCGTCCTTCTTGGATCATGCAGACTCGTCCGTGAGACATAGGGTATTGATCTTCTGTATTTGGTGCTGGCGACTGCTCGGTTCCTCGGGCCCGTTTGGCTTCGCGCTTCTCCTCCTCCTTGAGGCTGTTGGAGAGTTCAGCGAACAAACGACAATCTCTTAGGGTGTGGCTTGCTCTAAGGCGTCCCCAGTCGTCCTCGAAATAGTGGATTGTACAGGGTCCGTCCAGTTGTTCTTTGACTGAAGGCTTTCTTGAGCCGACGTGCCTTCTTCTTCGCATGACCTGGAACGACTGCGAGTGGTATTCTGTGTGGGAGTGGAACCTTGGGTCAAGCTCTATTCTATCGTTGATCGAGTAGTTCCGAATGAATTTGGCGAATTCATCTAGTCTTCGATCTGGGTCATAGTACTCGCCGGTATGAGTTTCGGAGTCGCTGTCTTGTCCTACGGCGGGTGTCCGGTGGCGGCGGGTCTTCGAGTGGCTGGCAAGGCTTCTGTCGCGTGTTGCGACTCCTCGGGTGGAATTTCCACGTAGAATTCCAGTGTTTGTTCCGGCGTCCTGGTTGGTTTTGCGGTCGTAGCTTGTGCTTGCCTTCTGGATCGTCGAGTCCTTCTCCGTTGGTGACAACTTTGGTAGTCGCCAAAGCGTTGGATTTGGTCTGGCTGCGGGCCAAGCGATCTTGGTGGAGCGATGGAGAGGTTTGCGATGAACTTGAATTCCTCGAGTGGGTTGGATCTTGTTCGAGCCTTTGAGTTGTGACTTTCTGGTGATGGGACCGCCGAGATCGTGATTCCAACCTGTGTAGTCCCCACGGTCGACGCTAATTGACGAGGATCAGCCTCGGCAAATCCCATGGCCAGCGACCCTGGGTTAGATCGTAGAGAAGGAACAGGTTGGCGATACTCGGCGGCTAACAGTAGAAGCACTTCCTGCTCGATTGTATTAAGCGAGGGGGCGATTACAGTGGAAGTCTAGGCGAGTTTGCACAATACCAGGGGTGTTGATTATAGATTGGATGTCCTGAGGCGTCCCCCCTCCCAGACTTTATATACTAGGCTGGGTCTCGGGGAGTTCGTCTCAGGTTACAGGGACGATTGCCTAACTCTAGCCTTGCCTTAAACGCCAAGTCTTGACTTTCATATTGGTCGCGTACTCCTATGTTGGTGCCTACAGCACGCCAGTCATGGGCCTGTCGAAGCTTCCAGCGGGCCTCTTGTCTCCGTATGCACCAGGTATCCTCACACGCAGGAGTCGTGGGGTTACCCCCTCGTCAGAGTGTGAAGATACTCCTGGTCTTTAACACAAAGAAACTCCTGAAAAAAGATTTTTAAAAGGGCAAACAAAACATCACATAAAGCAAATCCTTTTGTTCAGCCAAAATGAACAGAACAACATAGCCTAAAATCTATGCCAAAATAAAGAGGAGATCAAGAGAAAATTGTGCAAAAAGAATCAACTTAATTGGACTTGTAGTTTAGGAGCTATTGATGGTCAAAGACGGGTCAAAGAAGATGATTTGAAACGATTTAAATCATTTTTCTGGATTTTCCAGAAGGGGTGACGTCGAAGACGTAAAGGAGGAATACGCCTCCACTTATACCCCTTAAGGATGGGGCAGGGTGGCTGACCCGTGGGGCAAGCCTATCAGGTTTATGTGGGGAGAGGGGAACAGGGAGCTGGCGTCTCACCGGCGGTGCTACTCCGGCGAGGAGGGCATGACAGTGGGCGGCGAGGCTCGAGATGGAAGGAGAGGTCCAGGGCGAGCACGCCCGTACTCGTAGTTCACCGGGAGGTGACCGGACGACGTCGCAGTCCTCTGCTCCGGCGGCGGCGTGCTACGGGTGACGATGAGATCGATGATTCCGGCAGCCATCGAGGGCCTGAGGAGTTGGGGACTGATGGTACGATTAGACGCCCCCTCGTTGGTTACCCAAAGTGGAAGGTTGAGATGTAGACAACAACAAATTTCCCTTAGCGAAGATGCTAAGGATTAGTATCGAACCAGTAGGACTCCAACAGATACAAGAAGGTGGTAAAGTGAACAATGGCGCCGTTCACAACCGAGGTTGCTTACTTTACCTGGACCTGCACACACAACAGATAACTTTGCTCCCAACGAGTTCAGAGAGGTTTTCGATCCCTCCGGCCTTGTTGTTTACAAAAGATAAAACGCACGGTATAATAATGATAGTGATAGCAACGGAAAAGTAAATAAAGAAGTAAATAAATAGTGGGTGTAAACAGTATTGGAAATATGGACCGGGGTCCTATGATGTTCACTAGTGATGTCTCTCTCCCAAAAGACGATAAAATAGCCATGCGAGGTAAACAAATCACAGCTGGGCAATTGACAGGATTATGTGCGCAAACCAATGCTAACTATGCTATAAAGAAAGGAAGAGGCTCAAAAGCATGGGTAGTACGCCAAGACAAGTAGACCGAAATCCATCTGCATCTACCTACTAATCATCCACCTTGAGATATCTATCCAGAACATCTCGCTGGTATTAAGTTGCGAATCCCACCCAAAGTGTAAACTCAAAGCAACGGACAATTGCATTAAAGAACTTTGCGTAAAGTAAACAATCCTTGCACCGGCAAGTACAAGCACCGTTGTTTTCCCCCTTGTGGCAACAACACATCCCCTAGACTCATGTTTCTGTCACTCAAGCTAGTCATCAGGGGGCATGAATCCACAATCATGCATAACGCTCCCTCTTGGAGTCACTACCTACTACTTGGCCAAAGCAATAAACAGCAACGGAGAACATGCAAGAATTACTCTAGAACATAAATATAAAAGAGGAGAATCAAATATATTACTCAAACACAATCTGAACATAGTCTCATAATCCATCGGATCCCAGCAAACTCAACATAGCAACAACAGAAATATTACGTATGTGCCTCGATCATGTAGGTCAGCTCCCGAGGTCTAATCCATGAAGAACAAAGAGGGGAGGAGAACATCACATAGCTACTGATCATAGACCCATGGTCCAAGGTGGACTACTCACGGTTCATCCGGGAAGCATCCATGGTGGTGGAGGAGCTCCCGGAGGTGGTTCCTCCCTCCGGCAGGGTGCCGGGAAGAGGTCTCCAGGTGCTCCCGATCCTCGAAGAGCGGCGGTGGCGGAACAAAGGAGAGATCTCGAAAAAAGGTTCCCGTCTCGGGGGTTTTGTGTCACGGAGAATATATGGGCGAAGGGGGGCAGCCAGGGGGCAACCAGGGGTCCAGGCAGCCCCCTGGCGCGGCCCCGCCCTAGGGCGCGCCGGGAGGGCGCCTGGGGCCCTGGTGGGTCCCCTCTGCCCCCCCCCTCGGTGATTCCCGAAGCTTCCGAAGCGCTAATTTTTTATTGGATTTTTCCTGAATTTTTGGAGCACTTTTAATATGGGGGAAACTTGAAATAGAAAAACAACAGAAAACAGTAACTGGCACTGGGGTGCACTGAGTTAATAAGTTAGTCCAAATATGATCAAAAGTGTATGGAAGTTCATCAATAACATAGCAATATCCAACAAAAGAGGCATGGAGCAAGCAGAAATTATAGATACGTTTTGGACGTATCAACATCCCCAAGCTTAATTCCTGCTCGTCCTCGAGTAGGTAAATGATAAATGTATAATTTGTGTGGTGACATGCTAACAACCATATAAGAACTTTTAAGTAAAGTAATCAATGCATGTAATTCAATTCAAGTCATAACAGCCAAGAGTCTATATTTAGCATTGAAACAAGCAGCATAAGAACATAAAGGTGCAAGAGCTCTCGCTGCCCGTGACTCGAATGTGTCCAAATGGTGTTTGCGTGCAAGAAAGGGATAGGGATATACGAGAAAAAAGTATTTTTGTGTTGAGAACTTAATCTACTAAAGTTTCACACTTGGTCTTCTTTGGAATCTTATCTTGACTCATCCCCAGACCACTAGCCAGGTACAAGTCAAAATGATCCACTCCTTTTCGACATTTTGAGCACTCATGCAATGGATGAGAGTAAGGAAGAAAGTTGACACTTAGGATGGCAAAGAGAGAATATGGTGGAGGAGGAAGACAAAAAGGTGTGAAAGGCTCACATCAATGAGGACAATCATAGGCGAGAGAGAGCCAAATGATAGATATGATGTGAGGAGTAGGGATTGCCATGCAACGGATGCACATATGCGCTAAGGTAACCTCTCCAATGGAACTAGTGGGGGTGAATCCAACTTGCTTGCTCAAGAAGACCTAGAGCTCATTTGAGGAGGCTCATCATTGGAATATACAAGCCAAGTTCTATAGTGTGAAGGTACCCACATAGCTATATGCATGAATGATAATCTCTATGGAGTACAAGAGATAAGATGGAGTACGAGTGTGGATATCTCAAAAGGAATAGTAGTGTACCCCCTTCTCTCTTTTTATTTATTTTTCTCTTTTTTTCTCTTTTTTGTATTTTTTGGTGGCCTCAATGGCTCTTTCTATTCCTCTCATTTGTCCTCTTTGGGATCTTTTGATTTTGTCCACTTTGGGATCTTTTCCTCACTTTAGGGGCAACACTCTATATATTACAAGAAGTATAGAAGATCTTTCACACTTTACAAAAGTACTCATATCATAAAGAAAATGTAACTATCATGATGTATGCAAATGTATGCCTCTGCCAGGGTATCAGGATATGCAATGATACTAGCGCGTCATGTAGCAATGATTAGGGCAAGGCCCAACTAGCATGCGGCTCATCGATCAAGCAATTAGCATCTATGACATGAAGATCAAGTCATGAGAAGGTGGATGTTGCATGGCAATGTATCTCGGAAAGGCTATGGAAATGCCTTGATAGGTAGGTATGGTGGCTGTTTTGAGGAAGGATATAAGGGGTTTTATGATGACAGAGCGTATCATGCCAAGGGTTTGGATGTACCGGTGAAGGTGGACGCCAACTCTCGGAGTGAGAAGAAAGCAATGCACGGCACAGGAGAGGCTAGAAAAATATGGGAAGGTGGAAGTGTCAACTTTCGAATACTCACATTAGTCCGAAGAACTCATGCACTTATTATCGGTAACTCTCAATCTAATAAGGAGGTTTCAAAAAGAGACAAGTACCCCGAGGAGGAGTGTATGGGGGTTTGGTTACCCTTGCGCATCCTCGACTCATGGTACGTGAGTCTACTCTAATATTCGATCCCTCCAAAGAGTAGTGATCCATCTAGTAGCTAAAGTTCTCAACTAATTTTCTAAGTTTTGAAAATAAACACGGATTGCCCAAAATACGACATCTATCACTAATAGGCTAAAGCTCTTGGCACCAAAAGTCCAAACATTACTCAAAGCAATACCTCAAAACTATTGCAAGTTACTACTAAAAAAGAATAGCAACCTCAATTACCTACTTCAAGTCAAGACACAAAACTCAGTGCAACAGGCAGACTCTCTAAACAAGATAAACATGAAAACTCAAGAGAGTTCCAGCAACAAACTAAACAAAAGCTCTGAAAAAGATAAGCATGAAAACTAAGAGCTAAACATGACAGTAGCTATGAAAAAGATAAAGAACACTCACAACAAAGATATAGGCACGAAAAATCCTATGTTGTGTTCTAGATTTTGAAAGTGGAGCGTGTTTCTCTCCCACAAAAAGAAAGCTGGGTTCTAACTTGTTATGAACAGCAAGCAAAGCTAAAGAAAACTAAAAATAAAACCTAAGAGCGAGACGCTCCAAGCATAGCACATAACGCATGAAGTGATAAAAATATAGTGCAACGAGAGTCGGACTGATAATTGTTGATGGAGAAGGGGATGCACGGGGGCATCCCCAAGCTTAGATGCTTGAGTCTCCTTGGATATTTCTTGGGGATGCATGGGGGCATCCCCAAGCTTGAGTGGTTGACACTCCTGAATCTTCTTTCATCATCTTCCCTCGCACACTTGAAAACTCCCTTCATACATAACTCATCATAATCTGATTAGCGAGGTTAGTACCCATAATAAAATACTTTTTTCTCTACTGGAAGTAAGGATATTATTGAAGAGCTATTGTTTCTCAAGATTTCCAAAAAAAATTTGCAAAGAAAAAGAATGCTTAAGGTTTGCAAAATGAAGAAAAGGCAAAACAGGACAGAATCTGTGAAAAACAGACCAGCAGGTAGTAAAGAATTTTTTAGGGATACTTCTGCAACTCAAATAAAAAACTTAGAACATACGAAAGTTCCGTAATTGTATAGAGCACACTGTGTAAAAATTTACGCTAAAAAAGATGTACTGGGATTTTTCTGTGATTTTTCTAGTCACGAGGACAAAATCTGTTTTCTGGACAGCATGTCACAACTTTCACTTCCCTTGTCATATGAGGCTATAATTGGTACAAAGCTTGAAAAGTAAAGATACAATGATGTTGCTATAGTAGTAAAAATCATCAAGACCACTAAAAACAGAAGAAAAACAAAAAGGAAATCCTAAATTCGTTGCGGGCTGCCTCCCGAAAGCGCTTCTTTAAAGCCATTAGCTAGGCTTAATGCAATAGATCAAGTCTTTTCAAGAAAATAACTAGCCTGTGTGACGGACTCAAAAGGTAACTTAATCTTTTTCCTAGGGAAGTTTTCCATCCCTTTCTTGAGAGGGAATTGGAATTTTGTAATCCCTTCTTTCATATCAATAACAGCACCCACGGTACGAAGAAAAGGACGTCCCAAAATAATTGGACAAGAAGGTTCACATTCAATGTCCATAATAGTAAAATCAGTAGGAACATAATTGTCATTGACAATGATAAGAACATCATCGATCTTCCCCAAAGGTTTCCTTACGGAAGAATCGACAAGACAAACACCAAAATAACAAGGATCAAAAGGTTTCAATTCAAATATATCATACATTCTTTTGGGCATAATGGAGGTACTAGCTCCAACATCACATAAAGCATAGCAAGAGAAGTTATTCAACTTAACTTTAATCATAGGATCCCAACCATCTTCTAGCTTTCAAGGTATGGAGGTTTCTACCCTAAGCTTCTCCTCCCTAGATTTAATGAGAGCATTAGTGATATGCTCCGTGAAGGCAAGATTAAGTGTGCTAGTGTGGGGGTCTCTAGACATCTTGTGAAGGAAACGAATAACTTCAGAAAGGGTGCAATTATCAAAATCAAGCTCACTACTATCAATTAAAGTGGTAGTGGTGTCCTTTAGGCTCACTTGTTTGGTAGCTTCTATAGTCATAGGAGTTTCTTCTTCTACGGTTGAGGTCATAGCATCACCATTAATAGGTCCTATGGGACTAGGGGTGCATTGGGTGCTAAGAGTTTGGATATACTCAACCACTTGGATAGTAGCAAAGGTATGGTGTGTAAGAAGGCTCTTAATTCTATCTTCTTCCTCCTTTTCTCTAGCCCATCTCTCTTTAAGTTTAGCCATCATCCTAATGTTTTCATTAATTTGCACTTGAATAGCATTCATAGTAGTGAACTTCCTCTCCTCAAGAGGAGAAGTTCTAATTTTAAGCAATTCTACTTCATGGGCTAAATTTTCTACCTTCGACGAGAGATTATCTAATTTGTCTAATTTTTCCTCCACACTCTTGTTGAAGGCTTTTTGGGTAGTGATGAAGTCTTTAAGCATACTCTCTAATTCAGAAGTGGAGTTCTTGGTGCTAGGATAAGTGTTGTTGTTCCCATAGTTGTTGGAGGGGAATGTTCTAGGATTGCTACCAAAATTACTCCTATAAGCATTGTTGTTGAAGTTGTTTCTAGAGATAAAATTCACATCTACTTGATCCTGAGCAATCAAAGAATTTAAAGGCACATCATGAGGATCAATAGGAAATTTCTTGGTAAGTAGAGACATAATCAAGTCAACACTTTCATTTAGGGAGGAGATCTCCTCGATAGAGTTTACCTTCCTACCTGTTGGAGCTCTTTCGGTGTGCCATTGGGAATAGTTGGTCATCATCTCATCGAGTAGTTTTGTGGCAGCACCAAGTGTTGTTGACATAAAGGTTCCTCCTGCGGCTGAATCTAGCAAGTTCCGCGAGGTAATAAAGTTCAAGCCTGCATAAAAAGTTTGGATAACCATCCAAGTAGTCAAACCATGCGTAGGGAAATTCTTAACAAGAGATTTCATGCGTTCCCAAGATTGGGCAACGTGTTCATTATCCAATTGTTTAAAATTCATAATATAACTCCTCAATTGGACAATCTTAGCAGGGGGATAGTACTTCCCAATAAAAGCATCCTTGCACTTATCCCAAGAATCTATGATATTCCTAGGCAAGGATTGAAACCAGATTTTAGCTCCTCCTCTCAAGGAGAAAGGAAAAAGCTTAAGCTTAACAATATCACCATCTAATTCTTTGTAATTTTGCATATCACAGAGCTCAATAAAATTATTTAAGTGCAAAGCAGCATCATCTCCAGCACCGGAGAATTGATCTTTCATAACAAGGTTCAACAAAGTAGGTTTAATCTCATAAGAAGGTGCTGAAGTGGCAGGTGTAGCAATAGGAGTGAAGATAAAGTCACTGTTGTTGTGACTAGTGAAGTCACACAACTTGGTGTTCTCGGAGGAACCCATAGTAGCAGCAAGCAAGATAACTATTTTTTTGATTTTTGATAAAGGACACTAAAGCAAAATCTGAAAGGTAAACTAACAAGACTAACAAGAAAAGATAAAAGATAGTGTGCAACTCCCCTATCTTGAAGAGTGGAGTCCCCGGCAACGGCGCCATAAATTGCTTTTGATGGTACGATTTAACGCCCCCTCGTTGGTTACCCAAAGTGGAAGGTTGAGATGTAGACATCAACAAATTTCCCTTAGAGAAGATGCTAAGGATGAGTATCGAACCAGTAGGACTCCAACAGATACAAGAAGGTGGTAAAGTGAACAATGGCGCCGTTCACAACCGAGGTTGCTTACTTTACCTGGACCTGCACACACAACAGATAACTTTGCTCCCAACGAGTTCAGAGAGGTTGTCAATCCCTCCGGCCTTGTTGTTTACAAAGGATAAAATGCACGGGATAATAATGATAGTGATAGCAACGGAAAAGTAAATAAAGTAGTAAATAAATAGTGGGTGTAAACAGTATTGGAAATATGGACCGGGGTCCGATGATGTTCACTAGTGATGTCTCTCTCCCAAAAGACGATAAAATAGACATGCGAGGTAAACAAATCACAGCTGGGAAATTGACAGGATTATGTGCGCAAACCAATGCTAACTATGCTATAAAGAAAGGAAGAGGCTCAAAAGCATGGGCGGTACGCCAAGAAAAGTAGACCGAAATCCATCTGCATCTACCTACTAATCATCCACCTTGAGATATCTATCCAGAACATCTCTCTGGTATTAAGTTGCGAATCCCACCCAAAGTGTAAACTCAAAGCAACGAACAATTGCATTAAAGAACTTTGCGTAAAGTAAACAATCCTTGCACCGGCAAGTACAAGCACCATTGTTTTCCCCCTTGTGGCAACAACACATCCCCTAGACTCATGTTTCTGTCACTCAAGCTAGTCATCGGGGGGAATGAACCCACAACCATGCATAACACTCCCTCTTGGAGTCACTACCTACTACTTGGCCAAAACAATAAACAACAACGGAGAACATGCAAGAATTACTCTAGAACATAAATATAAAAGAGGAGAATCAAATATATTACTCAAACACAATCTGAACATAGTCTCATAATCCATCAGATCCCAGCAAACTCAACATAGCAACAACAGAAATATTACATATGTGCCTCGATCATGTAGGGCAGCTCACGAGGTCTAATCCATGAAGAACAAATAGGAGAGGAGAACATCACATAGCTACTGATCATAGACCCATGGTCCAAGGTGGACTACTCACGGTTCATCCGGGAAGCATCCATGGTGGTGGAGAAGCTCCCGGAGGTGGTTCCTCCCTCCGGAAGGGTGCCGGGAAGAGGTCTTCTGGTGCTCCCGATCTTCGAAGCGCGGCGTTGGCGGAACAGAGGAGAGATCGCGAAAAAGGGTTCCCGTCTCGGGGTTTTTGCGTCACGGGCAATAAATAGGCGAAGGGGGGGGGGCAGCCAGGGGGGCCACCAGGGGTCCAGGCGGCGCCCTGGCGCGGCCCACCCTAGGGCGCGCCGGGAGGGCGCCTGGGGCCCTGGTGGGTCCCCTCTGGCCCCCTCGGTGATTCCCGAAGCTTCCTGTACGCTGATTTTTTATTGGATTTTTCCCGAATTTTTGGAGCACTTTTTACATGAGGGAAACCTGAAATAGAAAAACAGGAACTGGCACTGGGGTGCACTGAGTTAATAGGTTAGTCCAAATATGATCAAAAGTGTATGGAAGTTCATCAATAACATAGCAATATCACACAAAAGAGGCATGGAGCAAGCAGAAATTATAGATACGTTTTGGACGTATCAGGGACGCACTAGTGGACTACCAGGAGCACGCCCATGTTGTAGTCTTGGTCGGAGTGGCTCAGGAATAGGCTGGGGACGACGAGGCCGAGCGGCGTCAATGGCGGCCAGAGTCGGGGAAGAAGGGCGCCTGGGCTCCTTCTAATGGGCCCTGGGGTCAATTAGGAGGAGTAGGAGGCGGCTGGTGAAAAGCATCGAGCACGGGGCGACTTAAATTGCGGGGGTGCAATACCCATGCCCGGATGCCGCCGTGCAGATGCGGCCATGGCGATGCGATGCACTGGCGGGCTCTAGGGAATTCTGAGGTGACTGGAGAGTGCGGGCATTGAAGATGATTGGCGAGCTACCTCAAGGACTCATCAATGGTGAGGGGACGCGACGACAGCGACAGTGCGGCACTGCTCGCGTGATGCCGGCGGTGGCAGGGCGAGATCGCATGATGCGAAGGAGGGGGAAAGGCTCTGGATAGGGACACGTGGCTCGGGCAGGCCAGGCGGCGCGGGGAGACACAATCTACACAACACGGGCGAGCTGCAGGACGGCGACCGACACGCCTAGTGACCCGGGGCAAGCGCAGAGCGCGCCAATGGCACGCCATGGGTGTGGTTACCACGTCCACCAGTGGTCTGGATGCTATAATTCGTGGTCAACCATGTCCAGTGGCTTGTCCTTTCTACACTAATCACCACTATGTCATTGAATGCCCAAGAGGAGGTCTTTGGTGATCTGGCCTTCCTCGCAAAGATTGATGCAGCAACCTTACAGAGAAAGCTGGGGTAAATTGGTGAAGAGTGGGTGGATGAGATGTTGTCCCATGACTTTAGGGTAGGAAGGACAATGGTCCTGTGAAGTTTCATCTCAAATGAACCAGATTTGCACCTACCTCCTTTGCAAGTGCTTAATCAGACCAAAATCTAGATCTTGAAGCTGGCCTCATGTAACAGCCCAGTTTTTGCAAAAATTAAAAATTTTGTTTTCTGCGTGAATTGTTTGATTGTCTGATTTGTTTGCGGTGTTTGCATCCCCGATTTATCGATCGGCGATTATTTCCCCCCCTTTTCTCGTATCGGACAGAGACCGAACCTTGCCACCCTGACACTCGACCTTTGCGACACCGGGTTTCACCCGATCACCGTCGCGAAACCGCACGAGACCAGCCGCAGCCAACGGAACGGAAAACCCCGTTTAATAATTAAACGGGTTATTTTATAGCGCGCCGGAAAATGTTGTCGGAACGTCCCCGCAGTGAGGTACGATCGAAGAGCTCGACGCGCTGAGCGCGTGGTTCGAGATTTCATCGGAATCGGAGTCCGTATGCAACTTCGGCGGTCACGAACGCGATCACCGGACACGTGAGAGGGGTACCGAGGGCGTTTGCGTCAACAAACCAGCCAACACTGCCTATATAAAGACCACTAGCCTCCCACACCCCAATTAGGGTTTTCCCCTCTGGAAAATTGCAGCCACCCCCCTCACAAATCTCCAGATCTGCGAAAAAACCCCCAAAATTCCCGAAACCCTAGCCTCCCTCTGATCTGAGCCGTCAGATCTGAGATCCAACGGCTCAGATCTGAGCCACGTCGCCCCTGCTTCTCCCACCTCCAGCCAGCCCGATCCGGGCCCCGCAGGGCCTGGAGCCGCCGCCGCGGGCCCGCCGAAGCCCATCCGGCCGAGCTCCACGCCCGTGGAGGCGCCGTCCACTGCCTCCGCCCGCGACTCCGGCGAGCCGCCGGCTGCCGGCGAGCAGCCGGGCCGCCTCCCTCTCCTCCTTCCCTGCCGCGCCCTTCCTCCTCCCCTCCGTCTCGCCTCACCTCCTCTCCTCCCTCGCCTGCAGGAACCAGGACAGCCGCGCCCGCCATTGGAGCCGCCCGAGCTCGAGCTCGAGGAGCTCGGCCGCTGGTGACTTCCCCGCCGCCAGAACGACGCGCCGCCCCGGATCCGGCCGCCACGACGCCTGCACGCCGCGCCCGGTCTGCCCCTCCTCCGGCCTCCTCGCCCAACGCCGCTCGCCGCCGGTGGCCGGCCGGCAGGCCACCGCCGCCGCCGCAGCCCCGCTCGGGAGGAGCTCGGCCTCCCCGAGCCGACCGCCTCGCCCGCTCCAGCGGCCACGTGGGCCAGCCTGCCTGCGTGGCCCAGCAGCCAGCCAGGCCGCCAGATCCAGCCGAGTGGGCCTCGGCCCAGTGGGGTGAGGCCGGTTCCTTTTTTTTTCTGATGTATTTTCCATTTTTCAGATTTTACTAAGTCTGGAAAATATTGCTTGCTGATTCAATTTTGCAACGTTATTTCCCGTTAAACCGTAGCTCGGATCGCGTTGCGCCCAAAAGACGAACTGCCTATAATTGCGTGTACTTTAATCCGTATTTTGTGAGTTAATTGTTTTGAGGTTGTTTAGATATAGTTTTTGCTGTTCAAAGTGGGCATCAGGCCGTTAAACTGCTACAATTCCTGTTATGGTGCTGCTGTTGTTATTTTGTTGCAACTTTGCATGATGATTGTAAGAAATCCATGAGGCCTATTGCATTGATTCCTTTTGCGTTGCGTTAAGCAATGTTTATACTTCAGTTTCATGCGTTCACATGCCATATTTGCCTGCTGCATCATGTTTATATTTTGCTCCAAAGTAGCTAACTTGATGTTGTTGTGCTGCTATTGCTGAAACTGTTATTTTGTTGCAACTTCGGATGACGATTGCTTCGCAACCGTTCATCGGAATTGAGTGATTCCAGTTGCATATTGTTAAGCATGATGTCTACTTTCATCCCATGTATTGCTATGTCATGTTGCTGCACTTTTGCATATAGATTTACCCCTGTTTATACAGCATGTGTGCATAAATTGTTTTGCTTGTATCTTTTTAACCGTAACTCCGTTTGGGGTGTTCTTTATATGTAACTTGATTAGTTTTTCGTGTTCTTTCTGTTTGTGCTATTGTTTGCTGTTGTTAACCAACCTAAAATATGGTTTAGGACAGAACAGTACCAAATCTTTTAATCATCGTGCGGCACTTAGTGTTATGCCATGTTTAGGTTGTGCCCCACTTAAATTGACTAGCATAGATAGTTTACTTTGTTCTTCACCTCTTGACATGTTTGTGTGCTATGCCATGCTTGCTTGAGTTGCCATGTTAATAACCGTTGTTTGGTCACCTGTAGCTAAACAACTTGAACCACCGTAAACGTGCGGTATCGTCGTGTGTGACGAGTACTCCACTTAAATTGTTAGTAACCTCTCTCAACGGTAGGTGCGATGTCTCGTGTTACTTCTTGTTGATGCTTGCTCTTGTATTGCTCCGTAGTAATAGTGGTGCACCGTTGATTGCTTTCCAGTGTTTACTTCTTGTGTGCTCCCGCGGGTACCTCTCGGAGACGTTGCGAGCTTGCGATCAGCTACACCTTCGGAACCCGACTTATCAACAGGCAAGGACTTGCATTACTTATGATCCATTCTATTTCAACCAGCGGTTTGCATGCTAGAATAGGTTAGGCGATGTTTGATCCTACCACATGTTTACAGCCTCTTTTAAACCAATACAGCCATGTCCCCTCCCAGCAAACCTTGTACTGCTATGTTACTTTTGCTCGTTGCTCAGCCCCTGCTTAGTATGCATGCTTAGGATGCTACGACGTTACCCTGTTACTCTTTGGGTTGGGATATCACCTGATTATTATATTATTATTGTTGATGATATGATTATTATTATAATGTTGACTATATTCGACGAAGGGTGGAAGGTCTAGGCTATCCCGCCCCGACGCTTTGTTCCATTCGAGTCACCTAGGACCCGAGTTCCGGGTATTGGTTTTGAGACTGAGCGTGCCTAACCGCGTGTGGGATTTTATGGGGTCCCCTCTTCTTACCTACCTAGCTTCAAACATTTCTAGTGGTGGCCCAAGCTGATTTACCATTTGAAACCCGTGTGTGTGTCTGTTGGGTCGCTCCTGGCAGATATTATTTAAAACAACTCGGACCAGTGAGGACATAGTTCACTTGCTGGCCCATCATGACCGGCTGAGGACCCGGTTATCCCAATGTGCGATGAACCGGCAATCCAAACCTGGAGTCATACGGTAGAGACCAGATCGAGAGCGCGGCCGGCTCCTGAGCTGGATGTCGTCTCACCGGGGGCCACCCGGATTTGTTCGTTGTTAGCTAGAGGGACTTGTCGTTTCGGATCTCTTGGAACTAAATCATAAAATGGTTGCCTATAATGGGTAGCAACTGAGAGTGATGGACGTGCGTGCGGAGCCTCGTAATGGGCAGTTGGTACACCCCTGCAGGGTTAAATCTTTTCGAAAAGCCGTGTCCACGGTTATGGACGACTTGAGACCTACGTCCTGTTCATAGACAACAACAACTGAGATAATCTTTATTACAACTTGATCAACGTGTGTGTGCCTTGACTGCTTCTTCTTCGTCGGGATGCGAAGAGGAGGACAAGGAGAGGATAGGTGTTATGTTTGCGTAAGTAGTTGATAGCAAGACTTGTTGGAGGCGATTCCTCATCGTTTGCTTGGCTTCTTATCTTACTCTCTAGATCGTTAGCCACTTCATAAATGCTAGTGCGGCAGCAACCTCACCACTTACCCCTTCCTTACCGTAAACTACTAGTTGTCCTAGAATGACGAGTGATGAAGTCCTTGCTGGGTCAGATGACCACTACAGTTGGATGCTGAGTACCTCTGTACTCATGATACTACCCCCAAACTCTTTTCAGGGTTCTTGATCGACAACAGGTATGGTGATCGATGTTTCACGTGGAGACTCGACGACGACTAGTTAGGCGGATCCCGGCGGACGGCCTGGACCCGTGTGGTTATGGGATCGATGCTTTTCTCTTTGCCAGTAGGCATTTGCTTGTAGTCTGTACTCAGACATGTATCTTCCGCTGTTATATTATATTTGAGGCAGTTGTATGCCATTTGTATGAGATGTTGTATCCTGTATCTGTAATGTTGTGATATCATGTTGGAAATCCGGGGCATATGGCTTTGTCATATGTCGCGGTGGGTCCGATATGTGCTTCGTCCTCGGGTTCGGGCGGAAACGTCTGAATCTGAAACAGTACCGCATATCAGGCCTTACACCTCACATGGTGATACGTCCAAAACGTATCTATAATTTCTGCTTGCTCCATGCCTCTTTTGTGTGATATTGCTATGATATTGATGAACTTCCATACACTTTAGATCATATTTGGACTAACCTATTAACTCAGTGTACCCCAGTGCCAGTTCCTGTTTTCTGCTGTTTTTCTATTTCAGGTTTCCCCCATATTAAAAGTGCTCCAAAAATTTGGAAAAAATCCAATAAAAAAATCAGCGATCAGGAAGCTTCCGGAATCACCGAGGGGGCCCCAGAGGGGACCCACAAGGGCCCCAGGCGCCCTCCCGGCGCGCCCCAGGGTGGGGCCGCGCCAGGGGGCCGCCTGGACCCCTGGTGGACCCCTGGCTGCCCCCCTTCGCCTATTTATTCACCGTGACGCAAAAACCCCGAGACGGGATCCCTTTTTCGCGATATCTCCTCTGTTCCACGGCCGCTGCGCTTCCAAGATCGGGAGCACCAGAAGACCTCTTCCCGGCACCCTGCCGGAGGGAGAAATCACCTTCGGGAGCTTCTCCAGCACCATGGATGCTTCCCGGATGAACCGTGAGTAGTCCACCTTGGACCATGGGTCTATGATCAATAGCTATGTGATGTTCTCCTCCCCTCTTTGTTCTTCATGGATTAGACCTCGTGAGCTGCCCTACATGATCAAGGCACTTATGTAATATTTCTATTGTTGCTATGCTGAGTTTGCTGGGATCCGATGGATTATGAGATTATGTTCAGATTGTGTTTGAGTTATATATTTGATTCTCCTCTTTTATATTTGTGTTCTTGAGTAGGTAGTGACTCCAAGAGGGAGCATTATGCATGATTGTGGGTTCATGCCCCCCGATGACTAGCTTGACTGACAGAAACATGAGTCTAGGGGATGTGCTGTTGCCACAAGGGGGGAAACAACGGTGCTTGTACTTGCGGGTGCAAGGATTGTTTACTTTACGCAAAGTTCTTTAATGCAGTTGTCTGTTGCTTTGAGTTTACACTTTGGGTGGGATTCGCAACTTAATACCAGCGAGATGTTCTAGATAGATATCTCAAGGTGGATGATTAGTAGGTAGATGCAGATGGATTTCGGTCTACTTGTCTTGGCGTACCGCCCATGCTTTTGAGCCTCTGCCTTTCTTTATAGCATAATTAGCATTGGTTTGCGCACATAATCCTGTCAATTTCCCAGCTGTAATTTGTTTACCTCACATGGCTATTTTATCGTCTTTTGGGATAGAGACATCACTAGTGAACATCATAGGACCCCGGTCCATATTTCCAATACTGTTTACGCTCTCTATCAATTTACTGCTTTATTATTTTTCCATTGCTATCGCTATCATTATTATCCCGTGCGTTTTATCTTCTGTAAACAACAAGGACGGAGGGATTGACAACCCCTTTGTACTCGTTGGGAGCAAAGCTATCTGGTGTGTGTGCAGGTCCACGACAACCGCTAATCTCTGGCGCCGTTGTCACCTTCTTGTCGTTATCGGAGTCCTACTGGAGACAAACCTTGGTATCGTCACCGAGGGAAATTTACTGCTGCCTACATCTCAACCTTCCACTTTGGGTAACCAACGAGGGGGCGTTAATTCGTACCATCAGCAAACAAATGCATCAATCAAATGCATCACATAAGCAATCTATATAGTTTAGCTCTAACGTCATTCTAACGTCCATGCTAACTAGGGTGTTCTACAGTCAGTCCTGATCTGATACCAAGCGTTGTGGCACCCCGGCTCAGATACAGGAACACCCCGTGCTCCAGCCCAGAGATCATGTCTTCTGGAACATGGCACTGCTTGATATAGAACTGAACCACTTTCTATTACCAATGAAATGAGTATAAGGGGTCTATTACAATGCTAGCGGAGCGAGGGGGAGAACAAGCTTTCTCCTAAAACTAGCAGCAGAACAACTACAAGCAGCGGAACAACGGCGACCGTGATGGAATCCACTCCAAAGGGGCACTGCTGGGACACCTCCTAGCTCGCATACACCGGGAACTTCGTCCTACGCAATCACGACATTGCCTGCAAATCTGGCATGACACGCCAGGTCAGTACATTGAATGTACTTGCAAGCTCACAACAACCAAAGCATCAAGACAAAACAATAACATAGAAAGTAGGTTAGAGTATATTAATTATTAAAGCATGCGAGAACAACAATATACCAATACTTTAAAGTAGATAACCATCATGCAAATTATCCGGGATCACCTTACTTGTGATCACCTGCAACATCTCATACCGGGATCACTCTAGATCCATAACTCGGGATGACTCCGGATACATATGCATCTCGTGACTACCGCGTAGTCATCTCATCAACATCTCGTGACTACCGTGTAGTCATCGCATCAACATCTCGTGACTACCATGTAGTCATCTCATCAACATCTCGTGACTACCGCGTACTCATCGCATCAACATTTCGTGACTACCACGTAGTCATCTCATCAACATTTCGTGACTACCGCGTAGTCATCTCATCAACATCATGTAAGCTCCTTTAGCTTACCATCACTTGCATTGATCAACGAGTGCAACATGTGCTCTCATCCACATTACCGTTGATCGGACGATGTGAATTAGTACGAACTTGTCCATGACCGAGGACGCGGCTATTCGAATAGATTTCTAACTCTGCAGAGTTTGTGCACTTTACCCACACTATGGAGTTCTTCCTTCATCCAGTACCTTGGAACTTGTCCCATAGGAAATGGACTAGGACTTCTCTAACGAGACCGTTCTACCGCGTGGCTCCCTTACCGTATCACCTGACATACTCCGCGAGTCATGCCATGGGTAGTCCCGTGTCCTCCAGACACCGGTCACCATCCCGGCAAACGTCCACTGCGTGGCAAACAACATTGTCCCAAACGGGGACTGAATCCATAACCAACCCGGCTTTCAAGACTATCGCCGTTTACCGTGCCAGGGTAATCACGCGCACATAGCCTTCCCTCTTTGGTGATACAAATAAAAGAGTGCACCGATAGACCCAGCCAAGGCCTTCCCATATAGGCGAGTGTGGTTGCACTGATAAGTTCGGTTCGGTGGCACCTGATCAACTTGGCATAAGGTATGCCTCCAAAAGCATAATCATTAAAGTGTCAGGTGATCTATGAAAATCCATAGTCCAAGTCATAACAATATCCATAAAATAATCCAAGGTACGATCACGGATATATCATAATCCAAAGCATGATCCAATGACTAACTTAGGCATGTCAGGATGATCAAGATAGTAACATGCAACATAGCAAGATCATAAACATAACTAGGAGTTATAATGCATACAAGCATATTCATGGCAATAACATGATCATATTAATAATCCAAGCATATCAGGAACAGTCATCATAATATCCGAAAGCTAAAGCAATTTTTAAAACCACATCAATGTTTTACAAAGACGCAAAAGGGAGTTGTGGCTTGCCTTTCATCAAGGGAGTGTGAAGATACTCCTGGTCTTCAACACAAAGAAACTCCTAAAAAAGGATTTTTTAAAAGGCAAACAAAACATCACATAAAGAAAATCCTTTTGTTCATCCAAAATGAACAGAACAACATAGCCCAAAATCTATGCCAAAATAAAGAGGAGATCAAGAGAAAAATTGTGCAAAAATAATAAACTTGATTGGACTTGTAGTTTAGGAGCTATTGATGGTCAATGATGGGTAAAGGAAAATGTTTTGAAACGATTTAAATCATTTTCTGGATTTTCTAGAAGAGGTGGCGTCGAAGGCGTAAAGGAGGAATACGCCTCCACTTATACCCCTTCGGGATGGGGCTGTGTGGCTGACCCATGGGGCCGGCCTATCAGGTTTACATGGGGAGAAGGGGAACAGGGAGGTGGCGGCTCACCGGCGACGCTACTCTGGAGATGAGGGCACGACAGTGGGGGCCAGGCTCGGGATGGAAGGAGAGGTCCAGGGCGAGCACACCTGTACTCGTATTTCACCGTGATGTGGCTGGACGACGTTGCAGTCCTCTACTCCGGCGGCGGCGTGCTACGTGTGACGATGAGTTCGATGATTCCAGCCGCCATCGAGCGCCCAAGGAGTTGGGGACGCACTAGTGGACTACCACGAGCACGCCCATGCTGTAGTCTTGGTCGGAGTGGCTCAGAAATAGGATGGGGACGACGAGGCCGAGCGACGACAATGTAGGCCGGAGTCGGGGAAGAAGGGCGCCTGGCTCCTTCTGATGGGCTCTGGGGTCAATTGGGAGGAGTAGGGGGAGGCTGGTGAAAAGCATTGAGCACGGGGGTGACGAGGATTGACCTCGGCAAATCCCATGGTTAGGAACCCTAGGTTATATCGTAGAGGAGATGTGCAGGTTGGTGATACTCGTCGGCTAACATGAGACAGGGATTTACCCAGGTTCAGGGCACTCGATCGGTGAAACCGCTACTTCCTGCTCAATTATATTATGATGGAGGCGATTACAGTGGAGGTCGAGGAAAGATCGCTCGGGACCGGAGGTGTTGCTTGAATATTTGATGCCCTAGATGTCCCCTCTCCCAGCCTTTATATATCAGGCTGGTCGCAAGTAGTCCGTCTAGGTTTACACAGAGACTTTCCTAATCTAGTTTCAGTCTTGGACGCCAAGTCGTGGCTTCCATAATCCTCGAGGACTCCCATGGCGGTGCCTCGAGTGGGCCAGGCGTGGGCCGATCGAGGCTTCCAGCGGGTCCTTCTGTCTTGATACGCACCAGGTACCCTCATCTGTAGGAGTTGTGGGGTCACCCCCTCGTTAGTAGACCCCGAGTGCCTGGGGGACTCGAAGAGTCGCGCAGGGACTCGAGTCCATAATCGCCTGTCTTTATGCGTTCAGCGATGCTACGAGTCGTCGGCTGTTAGCCACAAAAGACAGTTTATTCGAGGGATGATAAGCTGAAAAGGCCCAAGGTAGTCGACTGGTCGAGCCTTGGTGAATTGAGCTAGTGGAAAATACCTGTAACATCCCAAATTTTCTAAATTTTGGAATGTTAATAAATTAAATATAATATTGTTTGTTTGCTTGATATGGTAGAGTTTGACTAGGATTTAAAACTTTTGGAGTTTATTGGATATTCAAATGAGAGGGAATAAAATGACTTTCCCAAATATTCATTTGTCATCTTATGTGAATTTTATTGTTTAAAACAAAATCCAACTGAAGGTAAAAATAAAATAAGAGAAGGTAATATGACTCCTTCAAAGTATAAAAGAAAGTTGGAAATGTTTTAAATAGGATTTTATTTTAATTGGAGTTATTTAAATAATTTTCCAGTCAAAGCTAATAATAATTTGAGAGAAGATAAAATGACTTCTTCAGAAAAATTGAGTGGAAATTATTTAAATAAGTATTTGAGATTTTTATTTGATTTTTCAGATATTTTAATAACTAAATAAATTCATTGAAAATGTCTTTATTTTTATTTTGTCTTTTTGGAAAATTTGTTCATTGCATAATTTTCTCGAGATTATTGATGAATTTAGAATTTTATTTCATATTTTTCTGATTTGCGGTTGATTTTATTTTATTGTTTGAAGTTTCGGTTTAAAGGAAAAGGAAATCCGTACCCAGCCGGCCCGATAACTTAATGCCGACCGCGAGCGAAGTAGAGCCCAAGTCGGACCCGTTGTTTTTTTCCTAGCCTATAAATAGAAATCCAGTTTTCTTTTCCCTTTTTCTTTTCTTTTCGTAAAAAAAACTAGCGGGACCTGCGGGACAGCCGCCGCCGCCGCCGGGCCCCGCCGTCTCGCTGGAATCCGTCCCGCCGGAGCGCACCACCATCGCCGGTCGCGCCCCGCCGGCTGCGCCGTCACCCTCACCGGCCGCCTCCTCGCCCCGCCACCCGGGCCCGTGGGAATCGCCGCCACGGCCGCCTGTGGCCGAGCACCGCCGCCTCCCCCACCTCCACGCCGCCGCCGCCACCCGGCAGCCGAGCCGCCGCGCCAGAGCCCGCGCCTCGCCGCGCCACCACGACCAGCCCAGCGCGGCGTCGCCCGCGAGCTCGTCGGCTACTGCCGCCACGCCGCCGGAGACCCCCCCGCCTCCCACTCGCCGGAGCACCCCACCTCGCCGGAGCCACCGAGAGTTCGCCGGAGAAGCCCTCGAAAGTCAAATCCGGCCAGATCCGCCGCCAGGGACCCGATTGCTTTTTCAGGAAAATATTTATTCGCGAACAGGTCCCTGTTGGCAGAAAACACCCCGGCGCCGTTTCCGAAATATCTCCCACATCGTGCGTCCGATTGAGGTGAAACGTTTTTGCTACACGCTTGTGTTGTTTTGTACTTTAGCATAGAATCAACTCTTCAAACTTTTGCACACTTTTGAATTTGAATTTATTTTAAATTCAAATTCAAATACCGGAGGTCGTATCTTTTCAACCGTTGATCCAAATCGAGTGATTCTTTTTGCGTTGGATCACTCGTTCCATGTACTTTTGGTCTATAGCATGTGTACACAAAAATTCACAAGTTTCTTGATCTGTTTAAAGTCAAATTCAATTCAAATTTGAACTTGCTATGACCTGTGTTGTAGTATTCCGTTTCATGTGATTTGTTTTGCATATCGGATCACTTGAGACATGTTATCGGTAAGATTCACACACTTTTCATGTGGGCATGATATTCACCTTGAGTTCATAATATCCATGATCACAATTCCTTACCGATGAATCTTTATCTGTTGACTCTCTCGAGTTCACTTCCACCGATCACCTTCGAGCACATCGACACCTTTACCCTTCAAAACCTTTTTGTTTTGTTGCTAAAACCTTTGTGTTTTATTTGTTAATCTTTTGGTTCCTTTATGCGTGATTGCTTATGTGGTATATTTCCTTTACGATAGATTGCTCGGAGTGTGACGAGTACAGTTGACTGTACCGTGAGAGCGAAGAACTTCACCGAATGGAAAAGGCAAGTTACACTTTGACCATACTTCAACCTATATTTTTATTATGCATGTAGCAAGTTATCACTCTATGCATGTGTAGGACTATATATTAGTTATGATTTAAAACCTAGTAGGATAGCCATATGTTCTGACCTTGTATTTTCATTGTCGCCCTAGGATCGTGGTTGTTATATACTGCTATGCTTTGTAGACGGGGATTGGGTTGAGTATATCATTGAGCTTTGTGAGGATTAATGACTTGACTAGCAAACTTAAATAGAAATCACCTCTGGGCGGGCAGGGAATGCATCCTGGGGCTCGTGCCTTGTCTAAGGAGGGACCAGGGCTAAATGCTTCCTGAATGGTTGTTTTGGTGGTGAACCGGGTGCGTCATGGTGTCTACCCTCTGAACGTAGTGGGCGCCGTCCAGGCTCAAAAAGATCGGACATACAGTGACTAGTAGCTTCCATGAACAACCACTGGCTATATGGGCTCTGGCTTACATGTGTAAGTTGTGGGGAACCTGGCCCTGGTAGCTAGCTGATGTAGATATGATAGGTGTACCGGCTACCAAAGGGTGGAGGCAACCTCTTCTGAAAGACTATGTCTCAATCTTTGGGTTGAGTCTAGTGGGGAAAGTGTACAAACCTCTGCAGAGTGTAAAAACTGATCATGATTAGCCGTGTCCACGGTTACGGACAACTTTGAACAACTGGGCCTTATTGTTGTTGGATGGTCTTGACAGATAATTCACTTTAATAAGAATTTGAGTGGGAACTTTTAATAAAGGGATGGTTGGAATTGGTGTAGACCGATTCAACCATACTTAGGACTAGCAAGATAAATTAAAATTTGACTGGTTGTAGTATGTGAGGGAAAAATTGGCTTTCTGCAAAACAAACCATAAGCTTTCCTTTGACTTATCCTGCATGTAGAAGTAGGTCTGTTATATATCCTTTTCCGTGTGAATTGCCGTACAAATCAGATGTACTGACCCGTTGTCGGGCTGTAACCTTCGGTGTTGCAGGATTGTATACGACGAGTAAGTGATGCGTTGTAGGGTTACGATTTCTATACTCAACTGTGCCGGTGGAGTTGATGGAAGCCACGAAGATTTTATTGTTTTTCCGCTGTATTTTGTTTGTAAGCTAGCCTTGAGCTATCCAGGTATGTTTTATTGTAATACTGGATCTTCGATGTAATATATATGACATGTGGTTTATTCTTGATATTACATCATGTACTGTGTGTGCTAGCTATTGATCCAGGGACTAGCACAGAATGCACAGAGACTTGGATTCTTTAGTGAATCGGGTCGTTACAGATGGTATCAGAGCCCATGTTGACTGTAGGTCGTGACCCTAGAAAATGGATAGGAAAAGCCATAGGAACAAAAATATTTTATCACTCTGTGATTACTTACTCTCTCCACTAGTATCTCTGATCTATTATTCATCTTCTAAACTACTCATCTTATTTTAATGTAAATGACCATCCTAGTTGCTTATGACCCTGAAGATATGATTTTTGAGAAGTAGATCATCAACATCGTGGATCAATTGAAGTTATGACCACAAGAACCAGAAGGAATACCCTTTGAGGATCAATAAGTTTGACACTACGAGAGGAATATTTAAGATCAGCTTAGTTGAGGAGGATGAAGCTTAGAATCAGACCACCACCTTTTATGTCAAGTTAGATGAATGAATTTTCGCGTAGCATGATGAGATCGTATGTCTTGCACATATGACCTTACCCTAGGAGTTGTTTGTGTGTTTTGACTTCTGTGACTGTATTGTTTGTTGTTATGTGCTGCTGTTGAACGTAGGTGTTTTGCCTCTTTTTGTTTGAGTGCATATGTTTGGTGTTATCTTTAGTTGTTGTCTTGTCGGTGTTATAGTTTTTCCCCTAAACCCTTGTCATATGGGTTTAATAGATGGAGTATGAAGTAGGACTCGCCTTTTCTGGGGCGATGTCGAGACTGAAGGTGGAGCAATGGATTCGTAGTATGGAGGAGCACATGAAGACAAATAAGGTTGGAAGTGAAGACACAGTCCCCTATGCTGTTAAGTACTCCCTCCGTTCCAAAATAACTGTCGTAGCCTTAGTACAATTTTGTACTAGCTCTAGTGTAAAGTTGAGACATTTATTTTGGAACGGAGGGAGTACTTGGTAGAAGAGGCTGCTACTTGGTGGAGAATGCACCAAGCGATTGACGAATCAAGAAAGAAGATTACTTGGAAGGAATTTACAAATATTTTGTTGGGATCTCGCCTCGTCACCCCGATGCAAAGGACGGTAACCTGTAACAAAATTTAGGAGAGACAAAACGTGGCAGAATTTGTGAAAAATAGAACAATAGGTAGTAAAGAATTTTTTAGGGGCACTTCTGCAACTCAAATCAAAAAACTCAGAACATACAACAGTTTCGTGATTGTATAGAGCACACTGTGTACAACATTCAGATCAAAAAGATAAACTGGTGATTTATTCTGATTTTCTAGACAGCATGTCACAACTTTCACTTCCCTTGTCATATGAGGCTATAACTTTGCACAAAGCTTGAAAATAAAGATACAATGATGTTGCTACAGTAGTAACAATCATCAAGACCACTAAAAACAAAAGTAAAAACATCTTGGGTTGCCTCCCAACAAGCGCTTTCTTTTACTCCTTTAAGCTAGGCATAAGGCAAAAGAAGAATCAAGTTTTATCAAGAGAAAGAGAATAGCTTGCCCGTGTAACGGACTCAAAAGAGAACTTCACTTTCTTTATAGGGAAGTGTTCCATCCCCTTTTTGAGAGGGAATTGGAATTGTATATTCCCCTCTTTCATGTCAATGATTGCACCAACGGTACGAAGAAAAGGACGTCCCAAAATAATTGGACATAAAGGTTCACACTATATACCCATAATGATAAAATCAAGGGAACATAGTTGTCATTGACAATGATAAGAACATCGTCGATCTTCCCCAAAGGTTTCTTTACGGAAGAGTCGACAAGACGAACACCAAAAGAACATGAATCAAAAGGTTTCAATTCAAACATATCATACATTCTGTTGGGCATGACGGAGGTACTAGCTCCAACGTCACATAAAGCATAGCAAGAGAAGTTATTTAATTTAATTTTTATCATGGGGTCCCAACCATCATCTAGTTTCCTAGGTATGGCGGCTTATATCCTAAGCTTCTCCTCCCTAGCTTTGATAAGAGCATTTGTGATATGCTCCGTGAAGGCAAGATTGAGTGTGCTAGTGTGGGGGTCTCTAGACATTTTGTGTAGTAAGCTGATAACTTCTGAGAGGGTGCAACTATCAAAATCAATATCACTACTATCAAAGGTGGTAGTTGTGTCATCTAAGCTCACTTATTTCAAACCCTCTATGTTCATAGGAGTTTTTTCTTCTACGGTTGAGGTATTAGCATCACCATTAATAGCTCCGATGGGACCAGGAGTGCATTGGGTGCTAATAGTTTCAGTGTCCTCAACAATTTGGATAGTGGCAACAGTGTGGTGTGTAGGAAGGCTCTTAATTCTATCCTCTTCCTCTTTTTATCTAGCCCATCTTTCTTTAAGTTTAGCCATCATCCTAATATTTTCATTGATTTGTAACTGGATAGCATTAATAGGAGTGGCCTTAGTCTCCTCAAGGGGAGAGGTTCTAATTTTTAACATCTCAACATCAAGGGCTAAGATGTCTACCTTCAAACAAAGATTATCTATTTTAGCTATCTTTTTTTCCACATTCTTGTTGAAGGATTTTTCGGTAGTGATAAAGTCTCTAAGCATATTTTCTAGTTGAAAAGTGGGGTTCTTGTTGCTAGGGTAAGTGTTGTTGTTCCCATAAGTGGATGGAAACGGTCTAGGATTATTATTAAAGTTGCCCCTATAAGCATTATTATTAAAGTTGTTTCTAGCAATGAAGTTCACATCTACTTGTTCCTGAGCAACCAAAGAATTGAAAGGAACATCATGAGGATCAATAGAGGGTTGCTTGGTAAGTGGAGACATAATTAAATCAACTTTATCATTGAGAGAGGTAATTTCCTAGATAGAATTTACCTTCCTACCTGTTGGAGCGCATTCGATGTGCCATTGGGAATAGTTGGTCATCATCTCATCGAGAAGTTTTGTGGCAGCACCAAGTGTAGTTGACATAAAGGTTCCTCCCGCGGCCGAATCTAACAAGTTCCGCGAGGTAAAGTTCAAGCCAACATAAAAAGTCTGGATAACCATCCAGGTAGTCAAACCATGTGTAGGGCATTTCTTAATAAGAGATTTCATACGTTCCCAAGCTTGGGAAACGTGTTCATTATCCAATTGCCTAAAATTCATAGTCTTACTCCTCAATTGGATAATTTTAGCAAGTGGGTAGTACTTCCCAATAAAAGCATCTTTGCACTTATCCCAAGAATCTATGCTATTCCTAGGCAAAGATTGAAACCAGATTTTAGCTCCGTCCCTCAAAGAGAAAGAAAAAAGCTTGAGCTTAACAATATCACCTTCTACTTCTTTATACTTTTGCATATCACATAATTCAACAAAATTATTCAAGTGTAAAGCAGCATCATCTCCAGCATCCGAGAATTGATCTCTCATAACAAGGTTTAGCAAAGAAGGTTTAATTTCATAAGAGGTAGCTGAAGTGGCAGGTGTGGCAATAGGAGTGCAGATAAAGTCTTTGTTGTTGTGACTAGTGAAGTCACACAACTTTGTGTTTTCAAAGGAACCCATAGTAGCAGCAGGTGTGGCAGATTTTTTTTGTAATTAATGATATAAGACACAAAGACTAAAACAGAAAGGTAAACTAACAAGACTAAAAAGTAAAGGTAAAAGGTAGTGGGCAACTCCACTATCTTATCACTCGGAGTCCCCGGCAACGGCGCCAGAAATTCTCTTGATACGCGAGATAGGATTGCTTCTCGCACTTTGTTGGTTACCCCAAGTGGAAGGATAGATGCAACGTAGAAGCAAGTTTCCCTCGGTGAAGATACCGAGGTTGAGTATCGACCAGTAGGACTCCGACGATGATAAGTAGGTGTCAGTGGCGCACCTGACGCGGACCTGCACACAACACAATTAACTTTTCTCCCAACAAAGTTCAGAGAGGTTGTCAATCTCTCCGGCCTTGTTGTTTACAAAGGATCAAAGACACATGATAATGATAATGATAGCAACTGAAAGTAAAAAAGCAAGAAAGTAAAAGAGTGTGTAAATAGTGATGAGAATATGGACCGGGGTCCCATGATGTTCACTTGTGATGTCTCTCTCCCAAAAGACGATAAGACTGCTATGCGAGGTAAACAAATTACAGAAGGGCAATTAACAGGATTATAAACGCACCGCAATGCTAACTATGCTACAAAAGAAAGGAAGAGGCTCAAATGCATGGGCAGTACGCCAAAATAAGTAGACCAAAATCCATCTACATCTACTACTAATCATCCACCTTGAGATATCTATCCAGAACATCTCGCTGGTATTAAGTTGCGAGCCCCACCCAATGTGTAAACCCAAAGCAACAGACAAATGCATTAAAAAGAACTTTGCGTAAAGTAATCAATCCTTGTAACCGCAGTTACTAGCACTGTTGTTTTCCCCCTTGCGGCCACAGCACATCCCCTAGGCTCATGTTTCTATCACTCAAGCGTGCCATCAGGGGGCATGTACCCACAATCGAGCATAGCGTTCCCTCTTGGGGTCACTACCTACCACTTGGACAAAGCAATAAATAGCAACGAGAACATGCATGCAAGAATTACTTTGGAACAAAAATACAAAAGATAAGAACCAATTATATTACTCTATCACAATCCGAACATAATCTCATAATCCATCAGATCCCATCAAACTCAGCATAGCAAAAGCAGAAGGAATTACATATGTACCTCGATCATGTAGGGCACCTCACGAGGTCTAAACCATGAAGAACAAAGAGGGGAGGAGAACATCACATAGCTACTGATCTTGGACCCATGGTCCAAGGTAGACTACTCACGGAATATCCGGGAAGCGTCCATGGTGGAGGAGAAGCTCCCGGAGGTCGATCCTCCCTCCGACAGGGTGCCGGGAAGGGTCCTGACGGTGCTCCCAATCTTGGAAGCGCGGCGGCGGCGGTGGAACAGAGGTGAGATTGCAAAATAGGGTTCTGTCTTCAGAGTTTCCCCGTCACGGAGAATAAATAGGCGAAGGGGGGCAGCCAGGGGGGCACCAGGGGTCCATGCTCCCCCTGGCCGCCTGGGCCCCTGGTGGTGGCCCTCTGGCCCCACTTGGGTGCTTCTGGAAGACTCCGTTACGCTGATTTTTTATCCGATTTTCCCGAATATTTGGAGCATTTTTAATATGGGCGAAACCTGGAATAGAAAAACAACAGAAATCTGGAACTGGCACTGGGGTGCACTGAGTTAGTAGGTTAGTCCAAATATGATCAAAAGTGTATGAAAATATATCTAGATCATAGCAATATCACACAAAACATGCATGGAGCTAGCAGAAATTATCGATACGTTTGAGACGTATCACCTGGGCTCCTTCTGATGGGCTCTCGGTCAATTAGTAGTAGGAGGCGGCCGGTGAAAAGCATCGAGCACGGGGCGACTTAAATAGCCGGGGCACGATGCCCGTGCCCGGATGCCGCCATGTAGATGTGGCCATGGCAATGCGATGTGATGGCGGGATAACGAGGATCAGCCTTGGCAAATCCCATGGTCAGGGACCCTGGGTTAGTCATAGAGAAGGAACAGGTTGGACGATGCTCGTCGGCTAACAGGAGAAGAACTTCCTGCTCGATATTATTGCGTGAGGGGGCGATTACAAGGGAGGCCAAGGCGAGTTCTCGCAAGACCAAGAGAGTAGATTGTGTATTGGATGTCCCAGACGTCTCCCCTCCCAGCCTTTATATACTAGGCTAGGTCTCGGGGAGTCTGTACTAGATTACAGAGATAGTTTCCTAGTTCTAGTCTCGCCTTGTGCGCCAAGTCGTGCCTTCCATATCAGTCGCGGACTCCTACGTCGGTGCTTGATTAGGCCAGTCGTTGGCCTGTTGAGGCTTTCCAACGGGCCTTCCATCTTCATACACACCGTGTATCCTCATACGCAGGAGTCGTGGGGTCACCCCCTCGTCAGTAGCCCCCGAGTGCCTGGGGGACTCGAATTTATCAACATTTTATTATTTTGTAAGCGCGACACCGCCGCGGGTCGCTGGCAGTTTTGAGCCATGAGAATACCTGTTTCGAGGGATTGCTAAGATGAAAAGGGCCCAAGGAGTCGACTGGTCGAGCCTTGGTGAATAGCACTAGTGGCAAATACCGCAGTAGCCCAATCAAGCTCACGTCCCTCGACATGAACTTGGAACGACCGGTGTCTAGCAAAGTCATGCCGCTGCAGGTCTTATAGGATCAATTGCTGCCAGTCTAAGCAAATAGCCTGAGCGCGTCCGCTCGGCTCTTTCTATCATGCGAGCGCATGGAAAAGGTCGGGAGTGAAATCGCTCTGCGGCAAGTCCCGGCCCGGCCGTTCTGCGCAGCGGGGTCTTACCTACATGCTAAGCTTGCATGGCATATGGGTACAGTGTGTCGTAGCCCAGGCATAATTGTTTTTTGTAGAGGCACGGAGCCTGGTTAGCGATACACCCACTTGGAATAAACAATCAAGTGAGCTATTAGCAGTCACTCGCGGATCTTGTAGCGAACTCAGGCGAGGAAAATAAGAAAGCACCCACTCGGAAAGTCGTCGAGTGCGCAAGTAGATAATATTGTCGAATACTTGTTGAGTCTTTTGTGAGTAGTCACTCGAATGCTTTACTGTCTTCAGGGTGAGGGAGCACCCGAACTCTGAAAGTACGTTATTTCTGTTGGTGCGAGTGATCACCCGAGCACGTGTATGCTTTCTGGGCAAGGGAGCGCCCAAAACTCTGTAGATGCTGTGATTACTTGTTGGTTCGAGTGGCCACTCGAGCACGTCTTTGCCTTCTGGGTGAGGGAGCACCCGAACTCGAATAAAGGTACTCCAAATGGGAGTAAAAGAATTTTTGGAATAATATGAAAAAGCTTGTGAGGAGCAAGATGCTGACCGAAGGTGCGTGTTTAAGACGCATTGCTTAGATGTGACGTTGCCGGCCCGCCTGACAAGTTGGGTTGCCGTGTCATGTGAAAATGAAGTGACTTGACGCCTGCTGCCCGAAAATTTCGCGCTGCGCGATGATGGCCCTCGATTTCACGTGCATTGGGCGGTATAATTAATGTGCCGGTTGAGTTTTCCATGTTTCTCGGCTATCGTGGGATCGTGCTACGTCCGCTGGATTCCAAGATTAGCGGTGATGATTTGGGTTCCCCTACTGCTGGTTAAATACTGGGGGTCTGGTTTGTTTAGGTTTTCACCCAGCCATTGCCTTCTCCTGCTAGTCCTTCTTCTTCCTTCTTCGTTCTTTGTCTCCCGCCTTTCTCTTTGCGCGGTTTTCTTGTTGAGATCCATGTCCAAGCATCCTCGTAGTGCAGCACAGGAGTCGGCGAGGATGACTGTTAGGTGGGAGCGGTCTGCTTTTGGAACCGCGGATCTGGATGATTTGGTGGCGGATGACATGGTGGTGAATGGTGCCGCCCGGATTCCTGGGGATGAGGAGGTTCCTGTGCCCCGACAAGATGAACGGGTATGCTTTCAGAGCTTCTTCCCTCGTGGTTTTGCGCTTCCCGTTCATCCTTTCCTCCGGGGGCTACTTTTTATCTATCAATTGCAACTGCATGACTTGACCCCCAATGGGATTTTTCACATTGCATGCTTCATCACGCTCTGTGAGGGTTTTTTGGGGATCTATCCCCATTGGGGCCTCTGGAAACGTCTCTTCAATGTGAAGAGGACGAACTCTGAATATGCCATTGGGGGCGTGTGCATTTCCATTAAGGAGAAGGATGCCTACTTTGATCTAGAGAAGCTGGACTCCGTCTATACATGGCGGAGGAGTTGGTTTTATCTGAAGGATCAGCGCGTTGAGGGTCAGCAATTTGGTCTTGCCCCTTTTGACCCTGCTGCGCGGGCGGTTAAGAGGTCTTCATGGGCACATCTTTTGTCTGATCGTGAGGTGTCTCTTGTGGAGCCATTGGTGCAAAAGATCACTGCTTTGAAGGATGAGTTGACTGGCAGTCAGCTTATCTCCGTGTTTGTCAGGAGACGCGTGCAGCCGCTTCAGCATCGGGTGCGTCCCATGTGGCAATACACTGGGCCCAATGACTCGACCAGGTGTTCGCCCAAGGAGTTCTCTGATGGTGACCTTTTGACTCGGGTTTAGCAAGTCATGAAGTGTACGAGTATTGGGGAGGAGAGCCTCGTCTGTCCTTACGCTGCTGATTTGGCTCTTCCTCAGGTACAAGTCTTGAATTTTCTATTTGTGATTTTGACTCATTTCTCTTGATTACGGATGCCGTTCTGATCTGCATGATCATACTCCCCTGTTGAACAACCCGCCGTAGCCTGAAGATGCAGAAATTCCTGATGAACCTGGTACGTCTGATGCGGGCCCTGTGCTTACGAGTGACGGGGGTTCTTCGGGTGCTGATGATGTTGCGTTAGTATAACTTTCTTCTTGGTGATTTTGCTGTTTTTGTTTTGACTCCTGTTCTGAAGATATGTTGCTTGTAGGACTGCTCCTGTTGCAGCTGCTTCTTCTGCGAGTGCTGCTGCTTCTTCTAATGTTCGATCGGCTGACTCTGGCATGGCGCCTGATCTGCCTGCTGACTCGGTGAATCCTGTGGCTTCAGGTGCGGAGACGTCCACTGTGACTGTAACTACGGAGGGGGCTCCTGCGACTGCTCCGTCTGGGGGATCAGCTGCGGCTGCTGCGGCTCCTGGAGGGGACTTTCCTCCAGATGTTTAAACCAGTGATTCCTGAGGAGAACTTATTGGAGAGGCAGGATCTATCTGCCGAAGACAAAGCGAAGTTCTTTGATCGCATGACCGAGCAGGTATGGGATTTATTATTTTGTTGGAGTATCCTCCGAGGCTGCGAGTGATCGTTTTTGATTGATTGCAGTTTTTGGCTTGGGTTTTTCTCTTTTGGTCTTTTGCATATTGGGAGCACGGCAGTGCTCCCAATGTGAGTAGCCCCCGAGGCTGCAAGCAATCATTTGTGATTGGTTGTAGTCTTGAGCTTGTTTTTCTTCTTTCCTGGGCTTTGACTGGTGCATTTACTTGAATTCAACCTTTGTTCCGGATGTGCGAGCACGTGCTGACTGAGACTGATCGGTGGCGACGTGCTCATGACTCGGTCCAGGGGAGCTTGACGGCTATGAGACGTGAGATCATTGATTCTTGGTCTTTGTTTCCTTTGCTAGTTGGTTTTTCTGACTGGTGTCTGTTCCGCAGGTCATAAGAAAGGTGCTGACAAGAGGGCCGAGGCCGCAAAAAAGGAGCTCGCTGAGCTTCAGGCTGCTCTGGAATCCAAGGAAAGGGACCTGCAGGCGCAGCATGGCGAGCTCGAGCGGTTGCGGCGGGTGGAGGAGAAATTTCTCCAGGTCGAGAAAGTTGGGTGCGAGCGCCTGCGGGACTTGGCGGTCTCTTTGGCTGGTTCGTGGACTGTTCCTGTCTTCCGTTTACTTGGGTTTGTTTGTTTTTGGAATTTCTGGGTATTGAGTGTTTTTTCCTTCTTCCAGGTTCTACGGGTATTGGGGCGGTGGAGGTAGCTGCTGCGGGATCGGGCACTCTCATTGGTGCTGTGGATGCTGTCTCGGGTGCTGCTGTAGCTGTGGGGGACGTCTGCGCTCGGGCTTCAACTCTTCTGAAGCTTCTTCATGAGCACATGTTTCCGGATGAGGAGAAGAGGCCCGAGGGTCTTGATTCTCTGGTTGCTGCCTTCGGTCCGGACGGTGATCAGCTGGAGGGCTTGGTTCGTGAGAACGTGGTGAGTGGGCTTGCTACGTCTATTGTTGTTCTTCTGGGGCATGGTCTACCCATTGAGGATTCTATGGTGGATAGTCTGCCTAATTATATAGACGAGCAGAGCGCTCGCGCCACCCGGCTGGCCCGCCAGCTTCAGCTGGTTGTGGAGGCTGATAACCGTAATTCTTCAGCCGAGGAGTAGGGTGAACTGGTTTTTGTTTCCGGGACTTTGAGCTGTAATATGCCTCCTGGGCATTGGTTTTAATTCATGGAATTTTTTTTGCTCTTTTTGTGCTTCTTGTTTTTGTCTTGTTTCTCTTGACTTGTTCCTCTTTGCGGTAGGCCACCCCGGGCGTTTCTCGGGCTTGGAATTTTCTGAAGGAGGATGCTCTCGAGGGTTCCTATGAGTCTGTTTGCTTGAGGCTGAAAGAGGCCGAGCGCGAGATGGTTCGCCTGAAAGGTGCTGTTGCAGTCCATCGCTCGAAACGGGAATGCGTTGAAGCTGTCTTGGATAGCTTGGCGGCTTGGGTGATAAAATTGTCTGACCTTCTGAAGGGTGAGTTTGTCTCTCTTCAACTGCTCGACTGTGTGAGTTCTTTTCCTTGTGCTTGCGGCTGATCCTTTATTCTTCGTCACGAAGTGCTTGCTGGGCGTTATCGCGAGGAAGAGGAAGCTGTACAGTCGGAATTGTTGCGGCTGGATGACCCGGTTGTGCAGGCGAACAATCCTTTATGGATGGATAGGGCGCGTGCTCGGGTGTTCGCCATTCTGCGGATGTGGGTTGAGAGGGTACCGCGGGGTCTTGAGTACTGTTGCGGGGTGTTTGGCAGGATCTTTGCTGAGTTTTATCCTTTGGATCATGTCCCGTCTTCTCTTGAGAGGCTTTTTCGGGTGTTCTCTCAACCTGCGGACCTTCGGCGTGTAGTCAATCACCAGATTTATGCAGGGGCTCGCTGTGATTTTGCCTTTGTCCATAGTCATTTGCCGGGGGTGGATATTATGCTGGCAGCTCAAGGTCCTCCTAGTGGTCGAGCTCAGCCGATGGATGACCATTACGCCGTAGCGGACAAACCTGCAAGCCAGGTTGTAAAGTGGGTGGTCGAGGAGAACGACCGTCGATTGGGTGCTCTGTGTAAAGTAAAATCAGAGCCTGGAGATTAGGCTTTTGTCTGGCGCTGGTTTCCTTTGCTGGACAACGTGTGCTTCTGTTCCCCTTTGTTTTACTTTGCTTGTCTGTTGTGAATGAGTCCTGTATGGTACTGTTTAGACTTGCCGGTTTCTAAGTCTTTGGCGGGGGGTGGCTGCTGAGTGTGAGCCCCCGCCATTTTTTAAGTCGCGTAAGCGAAGAACGCCTCGGGGGGTGACTGCTGCTGCGAGCCCCTGAGTGCCAGTTTTTAGGTCGCGTAAGCGAAGAACGCCTCGGGGGGTGGCTGCTGCGGCGAGCCCCCGAGTGCCAATTTTTAAGTCGCGTAAGCGAAGAACGCCTTGGGGGGTGGCTGCTGCGGAGAGCCCCCGAGTGCCAATTTTTAAGTCGCGTGAGCGAAGAACGCCTCAGGGGGTGGCTGCTGCGGCGAGCCTCCGAGTGCCAATTTTTAAGTCGCGTAAGCGAAGAACGCCTCGGGGGGTGGCTGCTGCTGCGAGCCCCCGAGTGCCAATTTTTAAGTCGCGTAAGCGAAGAACGCCTCGGGGGGTGGCTGCTGTTGCGAGCCCCCGAGTGCCAATTTTTAAGTCGCGTGAGCGAAGAACGCCTCGGGGGGTGGCTGCTACGGCGAGCCCCCGAGTGCCAATTTTTAAGTCGCGTAAGCGAAGAACGCCTCGGGGGGTGGCTGCTGCGGCGAGCCCCCGAGTGCCAATGAGCGAAATTTGTGGAGAAATATTTTCAATATTCTTCCCATTTTTTCTTACACAAGGGGGGCTGTTGAAGACAACTCTTTTATTTGGATCGATGGCTTGGTATCCTCAAGAATTGTAAGTTGTTGTGGTGGACTGGCATGGGTTCTTGATGTGCGAAGCCTGCGGGTCCTCTGGTTGCTCCTTTTGCTTCTATGGGAGAGCCTCTTTTTCTGATGTTGTGGCTCTGCTGACTTGTTGTGCTCCAAAGGTTTCTGATATCTTGTGGAACTCTTTGTCGCAGCGGTCGGATCTGATGAAGCTGCCGCTGACTGTAATTACCCCGCGCGGACCTGGCATTTTCAGCTTGAGGTAGGCGTAGTGTGGAACTGCCATGAAGCGCGCGAAGGCTGGGTGTCCTAGGATGCCGTGGTATTGTGATTTCCAGTCGACCACTTCGAAGTCCAATGTTTCCTTGCGGAAGTTACTCGCGCTGCCAAAAACTACCTCTAGACTTATTTTTCTGAGGGGGTAGACTGCTTTTCCTGGCACAATTCCATGGAAGATTGTTCCTGAAGCTTTTAGTGCCGAATGTTGGAGGAGCATTTCTTCTAGGGTTCTGGTGAATATGATGTTGATTCCACTGCCACCGTCCATGAAGATTCGTGACATGTCATAGCTTCCAATTCTTGCTTCGAGTACTAGCGCGGCGTGTCCTGGACGCGGGATGGCTGTCGGGTGATCTTCCCGGGAGAAGGTAATTTTAGTCTCGGACCCGCGTAAGTGTTCTGGGACAGCAGGGTGTGAGGAGACTGCGAGGAAAAATTGTCTGGTGACCTACTTCTGCTGCCTGTTTGATGGTCTTCCTTCTTTTATCACGTAGATCCGGCCATGTGCTTCCGGGTATTTTTCTTCCTCTTAGGGCGTCGTGCTCCGCTCTTTGATTGCTGCTACTTGCCTTGCTGGCATTGCCGGGGCTGGTGGTGCGTTGTGGGCGATGGTCCCGACTGCTATGCTTGCGAGAGGCTGTGCTGTTGTTGTTGTAGATCGGCTTTTTTCTTCTGAGAGCTCGATGAAGCGCCTACAGTTTCTGAGGGTGTGTCCTGATCTGAGCTCTCCGCGCTCGTTTCTGAACCCGTGTAGTCTGCATGGTCCATCGAGCTGTTCTTTGGCCGAGCGATATGCTTGGGCGTCGTCTCGCGGCTGCCTTGATCTCCAATCTCGTTTTTGGACTTGGGGTGCTTCTTCTTGGTTGTTCCTACGCTGAATTATACTGTCGTCGCGATTTCTGCCTTCTCTGTCATCCGGGAAGCCGGCCATGACCATATCGGGTCCTCTGTCGTCTTAGAAGTTGCGCCTCGGGCGTTTTCTTCTTCTGTCGAATCCTCTATCGCTGGTGTGGTAGTCGTAGTCGCGTTCTGAGCGCGCTGTCTGGATCTCTGATTCGTTCCGCACGGAGTCTTCTCCGTCTGCCCAGTTGTTGGCTTGCTCTATAGTCGTGTGAGTGTTCGAACCTTTATCTGCCCGAGTTTCTCCTTGAAGTCGATGTGTTGCAAGCCCCTCCTGAATGCGTCGATTGCGCTTTCGTCTGATATGTCTTCGGCTGAGTTTTTCAGTATGGTCCATCGTTTGGATGTATGCTCGCAGGGACTCTCTGGATCCTTGCTTGCAAGCTCTCAGCTCCTCGAGTGATGCTGGTCGTTTGTAGGTGGACTTGAAGTTCTCGATGAAGGCGCTACTGAACTGCTTCCAGGAACTGATTGATCTGCGCGGAAGGTTCTTCAGCTAGTGCCGCGCCGAGCTCTCGAGCATGATTTGTACGTACTGCATTGCTGTGATATTGGTTCCTCGCTAGAATTTGACAGCTGTTAGGTAGTCGTCGAGCCATTCTTCTAGATCCTCCAGTCCGTCGTACTTGTGCATTGTGGAGTTTAGTTTGAAGCCTTTCGTCATCCGTGTTTCTCGTATGGATCGTGTGAAGCACAGTGCTCCGCATGGTTCTATGTCCTCGTCGGAAGCTTGCTCGCCCGAGTATTCTTCGCGGGCTGGCCGTCTTCGTCTTCTGCGGTTGACCTTGTTCTGTGTTATGTCGTCGCGTCCGTCTTGTCGATTGCTATTGCGTTTGTTGCCGTTGCCGTCGCTGTCGTGGTTTTTGTTTTTGTGTGGGCGCTTGAGCCAGTCGTCGCTGTTGTCGTCATCGTCGGGTGAACTGGGGTCTCTGTCCGGGGTCTACTCACGGGGGACTCGTCTTGCTCCTGCTTTTTAGGGGCTAAGACAGTGATGGCGTCTTTCATTATTTTGAGTGCCATCGTCGTGTTGCGGTCTAAACTGCCCTTCTTGCCCTTCTGAGCACGAGATAGGTATTCTTGGGCAGTTATGAGGGCTTTAGCTGGTGTGAGTTGTTCTTCTTCGTCGTCCTCCTCTTCTAGCTTGAAATCGTCATCTAGTTTGCGGGCTACCTTCTTCTTGTCCATGCGTTTGAGATTGCGGAATCTGGACCAAGCTCGGACAGGGGAGTCGTAGTCGGAGGAATCCCTTCTGGGAGATGGCCTGTGGCTGGTCCTTGGGTCGATGGTTGTTTTCCCTTGCTTTTCTAATTCCAGACGTTGCTGTCTTGTTTTCTTGGTGACGTCACTCGCCAAATTGTTGTATGCTCTCAGCTTGTCTCATGTTGCGTTCTCTGGGAGTAGTTTTCCGCGTTTTACCGCGTCTTTTACTCTGGCTATTGCTTCTTTGCACAGGTAGATTTTTTCTACGTGATGGTCCTCTTTCGTAATGCCTGGGGTCTGGCGCTTGCTGATTTCTGGCCGTCTCTCCTGTGATTGCTGTGCTCCAGTCCTTTGTATACTTTTCTTGGTATGGTTCCTGGTTCTCCAAGTGTGACGGTGACCTGGTCGGTGTTGTCGGGATCACTGATTTTACTGTTCGAGCGAGTGTCTCGGCGACCGCTCGGGTCGTCGTCTTGGCCTTTGTCATCTGCGTTTGGCTCGTGAACGTCTGCCATGAACACTTGGGACGGTGTCCTGACTGTCGTCTTGCTTGCGCGCAGGTTGCGCTTCTTCCACGGTGTCGGTCCACTCGAGTAGTCGCGAGTGGCATGACGTCTTGTGTTGGGTTGGGAGTCATGGTTGACTCGCAGAGTCGCCATGCGGGCTGGTGTTGCTTCGATCACTGCTGTAGCGACTATTTCCGCGGGTGCTTGATGACCCTCTACGTAAAGGGATCTGTTGCAGCGTTTTCGATAAGTAAGAGTGTTGAACCCAACGAGGAGTGAAAGGTATTGATAGGTGATTTGGACAAGGAATAGCTGCAAACACTGAAAGATAACTTTTTAGGGATTTTCGGTAGAAGTGACAATAAGATAAAAGCAAGAAAAGTAAATGGTGCTGAGGAGAAGCAATTGGCCCAATCCTTTTGAGCAAAGGATAAGCCTGGAAACTGAACTTATAAAGACTAAAGCGTTCTTGAGGACACATGGAGAGGTAGTCACGTGTTTTCGCCATACTCCGTATCGATAAAAAGTGTTGTGCTGATAAGTGTTGAGTGGGTGGATCTATGCTAGCACACCTTCTAGACTAAGATAACTGCACTCTTATGATTAAACATCTTGCAATCATCCGCAAATACAAGATAGAAATTAAGGCAAAGCCTAACCACAGCAATAAGATCAAGGATCCATTATTCCCTTGTGCAAAAGTGTGCAAACTGGGGTTCAGGTTTCTGTCACTCCGGCAACCCACCATAAGCATTCTTTATACACAATGTATCCCCCTAGGTCCTTAATAAGGCGAAGTGTTGAGTGTTCGACTCACACAACACCACTAGGAAAATATCAACACAACTTAAATATCAAACAACACAAATTACTTCAACCTCATATGACTACTAACAACTAGACTTCTCCCATGTCCTCAAGAACTAAAGTAACTACTCACAAGACATAAAATAGATCATGATCAGAGGTGATAAATATATGATAAACAATCTAGACATAATGATTGACGAGGGGGTGACCCCACGACTCCTACGGATGAGCCTACCTGGTGTCCATGAAGGCAGAAGGCCCATGAAGATACGGCCCCGGCCCACTGGATGGCACCGACGTAGAAGTCCTCGACTCACAAGGAAGGTGCGAAGACCTGCCGTAAGGAGCGATCTAGGGTTAGGAAAGTTTACCTGTACACGTAGATGAATCCCCCGAGACCTAGCCCGGTATATAAGGGCTAGGAGGGGCGATGCCAAAGACATCCAATTTCACCTGTAACCCTAGCCCTGAGCGCTCCATGCTCGGCTTCCTCTACAATCGCATCTCCCCAATCAATAATATCGAGCAGGAGCAAGCCTCCTTGTTTGCCGACGAGTTATCGTCCAACCTGCGCCTCTCATGACTAACCCAGGGTCCCTGACCATGGGATTTTCCGGGGTTGATCCCCGTCAATTGGCGCCGTCTGTGGGAACTACGCAGGTTGGGATCACGATCTCGGCGGTCCCATCTTCAGCAAGCCACAACCCAAGGGCAAGAACCAGACCCAGCCCACTCGAAGGATTCAAGATCACGGCGGACATCCTCGCCATCCCATCAAGACCACTCGAGCTGCAGTCGCACCAGGGCCGATACTACGGTGAAGAACGGCTAGGGGCCTTTACGAAGGAATCCCACTCGACGAACTGCGACGCGCAGCGGAGGACTCGCGAATCTTCCGACAACCCTCCACCGCCCGGGCACCCGCCGCACATCAAGACGACAACTACGAGATTGAATCTAACGATCAGCAGAACCACCGCCAAGGCAGAAGGAATCGACGACCCAAAAGACACGCACGGGCATCCGCCGCCAACCAAGACAGCGACTCCGAGACACCTGTTGGCGAGTACTACGACCCAGATCGAAGTTCGGATGAATTCGCCAACCTCATCAGGAACCAAGACACGAGTCGAGGAATCGAAATCGATCCTCGCTTCCACGTGCACCCGGAAGATCACGGGCAGATCTTCAGAATCTCCAGAAGGAAGAGGCATGCCGGATCCGGCAAACTCACAGCCAGAGAGCAGCTAGCAGGACCCTGCACGATCCACAGCTTCGAGGATGACTGGGGGCGCGTCAGGTCAGGGCACACTTTGAGAGACTGCCGCCTGTTCAACGAGCTAGCCGACGACCTCAAGAAGGAAAAGCAGAAAGACGACAGACGCAACCGAGGACCCGAGCAATCGCCGACCTCAAACCCGGATGGACGCCGCAGCCCGTCGCAAGCACAAGTGCTCATGATCCAAGAAGGAAGAGTACCGCAAGCACAACGCGACGCCCAAACCCTGCAGGCCAGAGCAGCCGAGAGCATAAACATAGTTGAAATCTACCAATTGCATGACACGGAGACCAGCATCACGTTCTCACAGGACGACCATCCACTCGCAGTCCCAAGACCGGGGCATGCACCTCTAGTGCTCGATGCACAAATCGGAGGATACGACATGGACCGGGTCTTCATGGACGGAGGCAACAACATGCACATCATCTTCACCACCACCCTGCAAAAGATGCTGATGCCACGATCAGTGTGGAGAAAATCAAGCACCGAGTTGCATGGGGTAGTCCCAGGAGAAGCAGCCACATCCCTCGAAGTCGTCTTCGGCAACTGACGTAACTTTGCAAAACACGTCCTCGAGTTCGAGGTACTCGATTGGCAATCGCAGTATCACGCCATACTGGGACGACCAACATTCGCGCAATTCATGGCGGTCCCGCACTACGCCTACCTCAAGCTCAAGATGCCAGGATCGTCAAGAGTCCTCACGATCAATGGAAGCTTCATCAAATCAGATCCATGTGATCGTGACTTCCACAGAATCTCCGACACATTCGGAGCCAAACAAGAACTCAGAGAAATAGCCATGTTGACGGACAAGAGTACCTTCCCATTGGCGAACCGAAGCGAATCCAGGGAGTACGGACGCGACTTCAGCATCGACGGTGACACAGACACCCACCAAGTACACCCGACGGACCCAGACAAAACAATCCGCGTGTACGCCCACCTACCAGAGGAGCAGGCAACAGCTCTCGTTGCCTTTCTTCGAGACGAATGGGAAATATTCGCCTGGTGCCCAGCCGACATGCCTGGGATACCACGCGAATTCGCAGAACATGCCCTACACATCAAGCCAAACACGAGGCCAGTGAAGCAAGCGCTGAGACGATTCTCGGAGCCCAAGCGCAGAGAAATCGGAGAGGTAGTCAACCGGTTACTTGACGCCCAGTTCATCCGAGAAACGAAGAAAGCCACCTGGATAGCCAACCCAGTGCTGGTGCCAAAGAAAGATACGACCGTCCTGCGCATTTGTGTCGACTACGGACCAGTCAACAAACATTGCCCGAAGGATCACTTCCCCCTGCCTAGAATCGATCAGATAATCGACTCAACAGCAGGGTGCGATCTACTCTCCTTTCTTGACGCTTACTCAGGATACAACCAGATCAGAATGAAGGAAGAAGACGAAGAACCCACGTCGTTCATCACCCCCTACGGAGTATTCTGCTACAAGACCATGCCCTTCGGGCTCAAAAACGCAGGCGCCACTTACCAACGAATGATGGAGGCCTTCCTGAAGGAGAAAATCGGAAGAAACGTGCAAGTCTACGTGGATGACATCGTCATCAAGACCTATAAAGCAGCCACACTACTCGAAGGCCTGCGCGAAACCTTCGCAGCGCTCAACAAATACAAAAATCAAACTCAACCCAAAGAAGTGCGCATTCGGCGTACCGGCGGGAAAACTGCTGGGCTACATGGTCTCTGCCCGCGGAATCGAGGCAAATCCCGAGAAAGTCCAAGCCATCACCCGCATGCAAGAACCAACTGACGTCAAAGGAGTACAACAGCTGACTGGAAAACTCGCAGCTCTCAGCCGCTTCATCAGCAGGCTTGGAGAACGCACGCTGCCTTTCTATCAACTGCTCAGGAAAGGAAAGAAATTCGAGTGGACGGAGGAAGCCCGCCAAGCATTCGCGGACCTGAAAAAGACACTCTCAACTCCACCAATCCTGGCGGTACCCAAGGAACGAGAGAAGCTATACCTCTACGTGGCAGCACGCAGCAGTGTAGTAAGCACGACGCTCGTTGTCGAAGGCGCAGAAGAAGGCAAGGTCCAGAGCATTCAGAGACCAATCTATTACCTCAGCACGCTCCTGACCAAATCCCAGCAGCGGTACCCACACTATTAGAAGCTACTACTAGCCATCGTCATGACTTCAAGAAAGGCGTCACAATACTTCGACGAGCACCCCATCACAATCGTGAGCAGCGCACCACTCGCTGACATACTGAACAACCCTGGAGCAACCGGGCGGGTCGCCGAGTGGAACATCGAGCTCAGCCCACGAGACCTGCAGTACAATCACCCAACAGCCATCAAAGCCCAAGTACTCCCAGATTTCCTGGTCGAGTGGACGGAGGTTAAAACACCTGGCCCCCCAGACCTATCAAGCTCATGGACGATGTTCTTCGACGGATCCAGGAGACAGCAAGGAGTTGGGGCCGGAGTTGTACTCATCTCCCCCAAAGGAACAAAGCTGAAATACGTCCTCCAGATCAACTTCAGTCACACATCCAACAACGAAGCAGAATACGAGGCACTCCTCCATGGCATGCGCATGGCCAAAACATGCGGAGCCACTCGCCTCATAATTTACGGGGACTCCAACATCGTCGTCCAGCAGACGATGAGAAAATGCAACACAATAGCCGACAACATGGCAGCATACCAAAATCTCTACAACGAACTCGAAGGAAATTTCGACGGTTGCGAGCTCAACTACATCACCAGGGACAAGAACACAGAAGCCGACGAGCTCGCGAACATCGGTTCGACCAGGGCGCCCGTACCACCCGGCGTTTTTCTTGAAAGCATCAACCGAAGGTCCATCAAGGTGCAGGCGTCAACATCTGAAGCAGTCATGGACGGCGAAGACGCAATAGCGCAGGTGGCAGTAGCAACCCTATCAGAAGGCACAGGCACCAGCACATCCGACAACACAGCCCCGACAGAGTTCGAAGGACCCGTCTGGACAAAATCGTTCCTCTGATTCCTAATCGAAGGCAAGCTACCACAAGACACGGCCGAAGCACGACGCATCAGCCGGTGATCCAAGGCATTTACGGTGATAAACAAACAACTATATAAGCGCAACATCACCCAGATACTCCAAAAGTGCATTGACGAAGAGGACGGCAAAGCCCTCTTGCTCGAAATCCACGAAGGCACCTGCGGACACCACGCGAGCAGTCGAGTGCTCGTGTCCAAGGCATTTTGAGCTGGGTTCTACTGGCCCACATCAATGAAAAATGCAGAGGAAATCGTGCGACGTTGCGTCGCCTGCCAAAAATTCGCCAACAAGACACACGCTCCCGCATCAGAGCTCAAGACCATACCACTATCCTGGCCGTTCGCCACCTGGGGACTCAACATGGTGGGCCCACTAAAGAAATCATAAAAGGGCGGAAGGACACACCTGCTCGTCGCAGTCGACAAGTTCACCAAGTGGATCGAAGCGGTGCCCATCACCAGCTCCACAGCTCTCACGGCTGTCAACTTCATCAAGTCGATTATCTTCAGATTCAGAGTACCACATAACTTCATCACGGACAACGGCACGAACTTCACGGCCGCAGAATTTCAGAATTTCTGCGAAGAACTGGGCATCAAAATCAATTACGCATCAGACGCGCACCCACAGTCCAACGGCCAGGTGGAAAAAGCAAAACGGCCCTGTCTATGGAGGAATCAAGAAACGACTCCTCGCACCGCTCGAGCAAGCCGCCGGTAACTGGGTAGAAGAACTCCCCGCGGTACTGTGGAGCTTACGAACCACGCCAAACACTGCAACCCAATACACACCCTTCTTCATGGTGTACGGAGCAGAGGCAGTCCTGCCACATGACCTCAAGTTCGGAGCACCCCGGGTCACCGGATACGAGGAAGAAGAAGCAGAAGAAGCATTACAAGACGATAAAGATACGGCTGACGAAGCAAGAGACACAGCCCCGGCAAAATCAGAAGGGTACCAAGACAAACTGCGTACCTACCAAAGCAGTCGACTGTGCACTAGAACCTTCAACAAAGGTGATCTAGTCCTACGACTAATACAAGAGAAGGTCCACAAACTTGCCCCCCAATGGGAAGGACCATTCATAATCTCAGAAGTCATCGGAGGCGGCGCCTACAGGCTGAAGAATCCAAAGACAGATGCAACCCATGGAACGTAGCAAACTTGCGGCTATTCTATCCATAGCCCCTATCGGTCAGACATGACTGGCAATTCATGTAAATCGCTTGACCGCAATAAAATAAATGTCGCCCAAATACTGCCATCTCAAAGCACCCGGGGGCAGAAGAGGAAACTCCCCCCCCCGAGAAACTGCCATCGCACATGCGATCTTAATCGAAGCACTCGGGGGCTGAAGAGGAAACTCCCCCCCGAGCAACTGCCATCGCACACGCGATCTTAATCGAAGCACTCGGGGGCTGAAGAGGAAACTCCCCCCGAGCAACTGCCATCGCACATGCGATCTTACCCAAAGAACTCGGAGGGCTGAAGAGGAACCCCCCAAGAAATTGCCATCGCACAAGCGATCTTAATCGAAGCACTCGGGGGCTAAAGAGGAAACTCCCCCCGAGCAACTGCCATCGCACATGCGATCTTAATCGAAGAACTCGGGGGCTGAAGAGGAACCCCCCCCCCCGAGCAACTGCCATCGCACATGCGATCTTAACCAAAGCACTCGGGGGCTAAAGAGGAAACTCCCCCCGAGCAACTGCCATCGCACACACGATCTTAATCGAAGCACTCGGGGGCTTATGAAGAAAATCCCCCGAGCAACTCTATCGCCTACGCGATCTTAATCCAAGCACTCGGGGACTTGATAAGGAAAAACCACCGAGCAGCGCTATCACCTACGCGACCCCTTCCAAGAAGCACTCGGGGCCTCGCGCACAAACCCCACCCGAGAGACGACTATCAACACTCTCGTGGCATCCAAGCACTTTTGAAGAAACTTTGGAGGAAGCACAAGTTCACCTAGTCTTCACCCGATCGCCAACGATCACCTAAAGACTCGGGGCCTACTCCCATCGGGAGCGCTGCCGCGCACCCGATAAAAAGACAACAAAGGAAACAAATTCCAGCCTACGCCTGACCCTTCGACTCAAGCATAGCCTCGGGGGCTACTCCCATCGGGAGCGCTGCCGCGCACCCGATGGAACAAACAGTACCAAGTATAGGATGGACCCGAAGACAATCCCCAGCAGTAAAAAACTCTCAGTTACAAAAGGATTCGAAGACAGCTCCTGATGGTCAAGACACAGCTTTCGATGGCATAAAAGGCTCAAGCATAAATTCCACTACAAAGGATAAAACACAGTTTCCATCATAGATATCATCTTCAGTACAAAAGGACTCAACTACATTTGGATATAAGGCAGCTCCTGTTACAAGAAAAAATCACCCAAGGAATTATGACTTCTACATGTGTGCCCATGTAACATCCCAAAATTCTCCGAACTTTGGAATGTTAATAAAATTAAATAGATAATGTTTGTTTGCTCGTATAGATTGTCCAGAGTGTGCCGCCTCGTTTTGTGAGGATTGTGACCGTCAGGACCAGCAAGAAGGCAAGTGATGCTTTGACCATACTCATACCTATATTTTCTATATGCATTATGTTAAGAAATATCACCCTATTGCATGAAAGGTAGTTTATTATTCTGTTGGTTGCAAAACCAGTTAGGATAGCCACATGTTTTGACTTGTCTACCGTAGATCAACCTAGCCGTGTTGTTGCTTTATTGCTATTGCTTTGTAGACGTGGTTTGGGTTGTGAGAATTCATGGAGCGCATGTGAGCTATTAAATAAACTGTGTAGCAACTTTAATATAATAGAAATCACTTCTGGACGGGTGGGTTGCATCCCGGTAGTTGTGCCTCGGTTGAGGACAGTGCCAGGGTTAAATGCACCCAATGGTTGTTTGGTGGTGAACCGGGTGCGTCATGGCGAGTACCCTCTGACGCAGTGGGCGCAGTCCAGGCTCAAATATATCAGACATGCAATATTACTAGTAGCTTCCGTGTACAGCCACTGGCTCTATGGGCTCTGTCTTAGCATGAGTACGTTGTGGGGAACCTGGCCCTGGTAGCTAGCTGATGTAGATGTGTTGTTAGGTGTACCGGCTACCAAAGGGTGGAGGCAACCTCTTCAGAAAGTCTTTGTCTCAATCTTCGGGTTGAGTCCAGTGGGGAACGTGTACAACCTCTGCAGAGTGTATAAACTGATCATGATTAGCCGTGTTCACGATTACGGACGAACTTTGAGCAACTAGTCAGTACTGTTGATGAATGATCTTGACAGATGAACACTTAATAATAATTGGTTGGGACAAGAGTAGCATGGGTTGATGTGTGTTTCAGGTAGAATTCAACTTAAAACTTTGACTAGTTTAGTTCAGGAGAAAATTGGCTTTCAGCAAAACAAAACCTCAAGCCTTTCCTTTGACTTACCTTGAATGTAGTGTAGGTCCTTTATATAAACTTTTCCGTGTCACTTGCCGTACAAATCAGATGTACTGACCCGTTGTCGGGCTGTAACCTTCGGTGTTGCAGGTTTTCAAACGATCAGTAAGGTGCGTTTAGGGGTTGCGAGTCTACACTCAGCATGTTCGCATGTGGCTGTTGATGGACTCCATGTTATTTGCTTTTGCTTCCGCTATATTTATATTGAATAGGCTAGCCTTGAGCTATGCAACTTGTTATTTATTTTACTCTGGATCATACGTTGTAATAATGATGCACTTGTACTTGATATACATCTATAATATTGTGTGTGCCAGCGAGTTCGATCCAGGGACTGGCACTTGAGCACAGAGACTTCAATTCTGTGTGAATTGGGTCGCTACAGATGGTATCAGAGCAGTGTGTTGACTGTAGGTCGTGACCCTAGAAAATGGATAGAAAAAGCCATAGGAACAAAATTATTTTTATCACTCTTTGATTACTTACTCTCTCACTAGTATTTCTCATCTATTATTCATCTTCTAAAACTCCTCATCTTGTTTCACTATGAATACCCCTTGAGTTGTTTATACCTTGGAAGACAAGACATTTGAGAAGAACATCATCAACCTCGTGGATCAATTGAAGTTATGATCACAAGAACCAGCAGAATACCCTATGGTGATCAATAAGTTCCGGAACTACGAGAGGAATCTTTAAGATCAGCTTGGCTGAGAAGGATGAAACATTGGAATCAGACCACCATCTACTAGGTGAAGTTAGATGAACGAATTTCGCGTAGTATGATGAGATCGTATGTCTTGCACATATGACCTTACTCTAGGTGTTGTTTGTGTGTTTTGACTTTGGTGACTGTATTGTTTGTTGTTATGTGTTACTGTCGAACGTAGGTGTTTTTGCCGCTTCCTTGTTTGAGTGCATATGTCTGGTGTTAGTTTTAGTTGTTGTCTTGTCGTTGTTATAGTTTTGCCCTAACCGTTGTCGTATGGGTTTAAAGATGGAGTATGAAGTAGGACTCGCCTTTTCTGGGGCGATGTCGAGACTGAAGGTGGAGCAATGGAATTCGTAGTATGGAGGAGCGTAACAAGGTTGGAAGTGATGAAATGGTCCACTATGCTGTCAAATACTTTGTAGAAGAGGCTGCTACTTGGTGGAGAATGCACCAAGCGATTGACGAATCACGAAGGAAGATTACTTGGAAGGAGTTCACAAGGATTTTGTTGGGATCCCGCCTTGTCACCCCGACGCAAAGGACGGTAAACCTTAAGAGGCCTCGTGCCTACAAAATTTTCGGGGAGGTAGGACACTCCTATGAAGGACACCAAGATGAATGTCCCTATTGTGAAGAAATTCACTCGGGTGAAGAATGTTCCACTACTCAAGTCACATGTTTTACGTGTGAAGGAACTGATCATTACCCCGCTCAATGTCAAATTTTCATCGTGACACAACAAGTGGTTCAACATCAAAAGGAAGGAATGAAGAAATCTATCCAAGAACTAAAGGAAGCACTCATGATGAAGAAGATAAAGGACCTTAGCCAAATTGAGTGCTATCGGTGCAGCAACATGGGACACTACAACAATACGTCTCCAGAATTGAAGGGGAAGGAGAAGTTGTGAACGGGGAAGCAAGGATGCTGACTCGAAGAAGCTTATGTTTTGCAATTGGAGAATAGAATAGTCGTGGTGTGCACCAGTGTATGGTGGTACCTTTTAATGTTAGTTGGAGATGTGTATCGATGCATGTTTTGCCTTGGATTAACTAGATGTTTTATGTCATGATTGTTTTGTTAAGTTTTGCTTGTGGCCTTGACCCTGTTATGTCTTGTTTTGATTGATGTTGTGTGTTGTCCTTTGTGTTCCTTCTATGCGAGTAGAATAAGTTTACGTTTCATTAGACCCTCATCTATTTAGTATGCTTCAAGACTAAAGAAGACACAACAACAACAAGAATAACTTGACGAATGACTCAACGATATGAAGATTTTTTCGACATTTCAAAACTGAAGCTACCGGCATTGAAGACTTGAAGACCTGGAAGATTAAAAGTTTCTATCGTTAGATCAATTATGTGGACTGTCATTTCTTGTTTTACTGACAGCTACACATCAAAACTTATATTTTTCAAAACTAGTGTGATGTTTGTATGGTATCGATATATCTCTATTGTTTGTTCCCTCTCACCTCAAACCCTACACTGAAGGGGCTACTACAATGGCTGCTAATGCCAGGACGAGGACAAAAGTCGGATGCAACCAATGCCAAGTTCAACGTTAACCCCGTGTGCCAAGATCTTACGACCAGCAAGCACAATATTGCTGAAGGAAGAACCCTTGAAACGTTGTAGTTCACTAGTGCTCGTTTTATAGCAGTTTGCACAAACCTGAGAGCTGTGAAGAAACGATAGATGTTTTGTTTGGCTTGAAGAACCATGGATTGTCTAAACCCAGTTCATGAACAAGAGGAATTTCTGCAATGCTTGTGAGGATGACCGAGTGTTAGATTGCGAGATTCACTAAACCATGTACAAGGTAATGATTGGGGTGCGAAATGGATTGATCACCATGACGACTACTCTTATTATTCGCTCTTGCTATGCGGGGTAGTAAATCTTGAGTGACTTACCTATAGAAGAGAGACGACGATGTCAAAGCCTAAACCATAGAATGGTACGATGTGTGACCCCTGTAGGAGTTTACCGTTTGTGTTATGCGGTGAGTATAGACCAAGACCATTTCTTGTAGGTATCCCCTAATAATATTCTAGATGACCACCAAGAGAGAAATCGATAGTTGTTTAGTAGTGGCGTCTGAGCCATGAAGTCTCAGTACTTGGAAGACCACTCGCTTGCTAAGGAATGGAAACCTCAAAGGAGGAATTCGTGAAACCTCAAAGACCGCAGGTGAAACCTGTACGGAGAATGTCATTGATGGATTAAGATACTGGAAGCCCACGCTTGTGATGAAGAATTCCATGCCCCCAATGGAGTATGAAGATTATGTGTGAGGAGCTCGCTGAGGGAGCAAGCTTTTGAAGACCAAGTCGCATTCCTTTTAAGGGTGGTAGCACCCTGGACCATCAGTGGATCGAGAGACTTTCATGAAGACCCGAACCCTAACCTTTCTCTCTAGCCTTCTCGAATCCCGGGGACGAGATTCCTTTTAAGGGTGGTAGTGTGTAACATCCCAAAATTCTCCGAATTTTGGAATGTTAATAAAATTAAATAGATAATGTTTGTTTGCTCGTATAGATTTTCCGGAGTGTGCCGCCTCGTTTTGTGAGGATTGTGACCGTCAGGACCAGCAAGAAGGCAAGTGATGCTTTGACCATACTCATACCTATATTTTATATATGCATTATGTTAAGAAATATCACCCTATTGCATGATAGGTAGTTTATTATTCTGTTGCTGCAAAACCAGTTAGGATAGCCACATGTTTTGATTTGTCTACCGTAGATCAACCTAGCCGTGTTGTTGCTTTATTGCTATTGCTTTGTAGACGTGGTTTGGGTTGTGAGAATTCATGGAGCGCATGTGAGCTATTAAATAAACTGTGTAGCAACTTTAATATAATAGAAATCACTTCTGGACGGGCGGGTTGCATCCCGGTAGTTGTGCCTCGGTTGAGGACAGTGCCGGGGTTAAATGCACCCAATGGTTGCTTGGTGGTGAACCGGGTGCGTCATGGCGAGTACCCTCTGACGCAGTGGGCGCCGTCCAGGCTCAAAAAGATCAGACATGCAATATTACTAGTAGCTTCCGTGTACATCCACTGGCTATATGGGCTCTGGCTTAGCACGAGTACGTTGTGGGGGAACCTGGCCCTGGTAGCTAGCTGATGTAGATGTGTTGTTAGGTGTACCGGCTACCAAAGGGTGGAGGCAACCTCTTCAGAAAGTCTTTGTCTCAATCTTCGGGTTGAGTCCAGTGGGGAACGTGTACAACCTCTGCAGAGTGTATAAACTGATCATGATTAGCCGTGTCCACGGTTACGGACGAACTTTGAGCAACTAGTCAGTACTGTTGATGAATGATCTTGACAGATGAACACTTAATAATAATTGGTTGGGACAAGAGTAGCATGGGTTGCTGTGTGTTTCAGGTAGAATTCAACTTAAAACTTTGACTAGTTTAGTTCAGGAGAAAATTGGCTTTCAGCAAAACAAAACCACAAGCCTTTCCTTTGACTTACCTTGCATGTAGTTGTAGGTCCTTTATATAAACTTTTCCGTGTCACTTGCCGTACAAATCAGATGTACTGACCCGTTGTCGGGCTGTAACCTTCGGTGTTGCAGGTTTTTCAGACGATCAGTAAGGTGCGTTTAGGGGTTGCGAGTCTACACTCAGCATGTTCGCATGTGGCTGTTGATGGACTCCACGTTATTTGCTTTTGCTTCCGCTATATTTATATTGAATAGGCTAGCCTTGAGCTATGCAACTTGTTATTTATTTTACTCTGGATCATACGTTGTAATAATGATGCACTTGTACTTGATATACATCTATAATACCGTGTGTGCCAGCGAGTTCGATCCAGGGACTGGCACTTGAGCACAGAGACTTCAATTCTGTGTGAATTGGGTCGTTACAGCCCATGAGGGGTAATCTACTTTAGTACAAGAACATCATCACAGACAAAGTAGGAGTCGAAGCAGTAGGTTCATGATGTCAATGACATAACAAAAGGTGAAGCCCGACTTATTTGCAGAACCATTGGAGCCGCTGCTCCACCAACTTCTTCTCCAGCTCCAACCAAGCTGCCGGCGAAGATGACGCGGCTGCCTCCAGTTCTATAAGGTCTCCTGCCGCACTCGTTTAACCGGTGGCTTGACATCGAGGTCTTCTTCAGAGGCAGAGGAGGAAGCAGTTGAAGACGGCTCACCACCACCGCCAGAAGCGTCCCCGGAAGAAGAAGCAGTCGAAGACGCCGGTGATGGACTTCTCGACTTTGTGGAGTTATTGCTGCTCGACTCCTGCCCATGCGGATCCATGCTGTTGCCACTCGGATCGAAAGCGCGGACAATGACAGTACTCTCACCATCAAAATGACAGCTGAGCATTTCACCATCCCGCAAATTCAACCGCCGAGCAAATAAACTCCAACCAAAGCCAAGAAAAATCAAGTGAGAGCTATCAACCTCCAAATCAACATAAGAAGGAGATTGACAGCTCCCTAGAAGGTGCAGAAGCAAGCCATCCAAGCCACGTTCAGAGACAATGGAAGAAAAAGCAGAGGGAAGAAGCATGCGATTGGCACTTTGGCCCCGAACACGCAAAATAAAATCGTAGCGCCAGAATCCCTCCTCCAAGGGAGAGGAGGAAGGCATCGGCGCCGCATCATGGCGGCTACCACGGCATGAACGTGGTGTGCGGCCACCACGGCTACGACGACCACGGCCACAACCAATACCTCGCCTAGGAACCATGAGCGGAAGAAGAGACGAAGAAAGAGGTGAAGCAGCGAGTTGGATAGAAGCGTGGAAGAAAAAGGCCTATTTACAGAACAACTACCATAAAGGCACAAGAGAAGCCAAAACGACAGCAGGAATTAATTCAAAGACCAATCGTCCCAGCCGTCTCGGACTCCAAGACGAAGATGCTCTTTCACGGGACGCACTGTACGCAAGACGCGTCAATTCGTGCGCGTTTCCAACGCGCATCTGGGAAACCCAATCGGCGCCTGCCGCACGCCACAGCGACCATCATTATGACCGGTCCTGAAGATGTGACGGTTCAATGGCAGAGCATCACTGCCAGCCATTAAACAGAGGCATCACTACCCCTCACAAACAGCAAAAGAAAAACCAAAGAGACACCAAGGCTCTGATTTCCATCTTTCAGATCTTTTTCCCCAAGGAAGAAAAACATCTTACTCCCATCGGCAGCGTACATCATAAGAGTCCCGGGTGCTCCCTCACCTAAAGGTTAGCCACGTGCTCGAGTGAACACTCGCACTTATAAGAGTCTCGGGTGCTCCCTCAACCCGACGAAAGACAAACAAACATTCGCCAAGACCATACGGCGCTAAGAGTTCCGGGTGCTCCCTCACCCGAAGAGCCGAAAAACGGCATTCGAGTGACTACTCGCGAACCCCCCCCCCCCGACTGAGCACTCGAAAACAAAGCTCCTCGGATGAATGAGTGAACAGCTCGCTTGATGTTTTGTTCCAAGCGGGTGCAATGCTATAAGGCTCCGCGCCTCAAAAACACACTTTCCTGGAACACGATACACTGTGCCCAGAAGCCACGCAAGATTAGCGTGTAGGTAAGACCCCGCTGCGAAGTACGGCCGGGCTGGGACTTGCCGAAGAGAGATTTCACTCCCAACCTTTCCCATGCGCAGAGCATGATAGATAAGCCGGGCGGACGCGCCTTAGGCTACACACATTACTGGCTGCAAATGAACACCGTAAGACCTGAAGCGGCCGGACTTTTGCTCGACACCAGTGTTCCAAGCTCACGTCGAGGGACGTGGGTTTGATTGGGCTACTGTGGTATTTTCCCTAGTGCAATTCACCAAGGCTCGATCCGTCGACTCCTTGGGCCCTTTCAGCTTAGCATCCCTCGAAACAGGTTTTGTCAAGGCCACCAGACTGCCAGCGACTCGCGGATGAACCGTGCATATCAATGAATGACACATAAATGTACTCGAGTCCCTGCGCGACTCTTCGAGTCCCCCAGGCACTCGGGAGATACTAACGAGGGGGTGACCCCACGACTCCTACGGATGAGCCTACCTGGTGTCCATGAAGGAAGAAGGACCATGAAGATACGGCCCCGGCCCACTGGATGGCACCGACGTAGAAGTCTTCGACTCACAAGGAAGGTGCGAAGACCTGCCGTAAGGAGCGAGCTAGGGTTAGGAAAGTTTACCTGTACACGTAGATGAATTCCCCGAGACCTAGCCCGGTATATAAGGGCTAGGAGGGGCGATGCCAAAGACATCCAATCTCACCTGTAACCCTAGCCCTGAGCGCTCCAGCCTCGGCTTCCTTTGTAATCGCATCTCCCCAATCAATAATATCGAGCAGGAGCAAGCCTCCTTGTTTGCCGACGAGTTATCGTCCAACCTGCGCCTCTCATGACTAACCCAGGGTCCCTGACCATGGGATTTGCCGGGGTTGATCCCCGTCAATGATATTTCTCCAACAAAACTCAATAGCATTCACCACAAAGTAGTAATCAGCACCGATAGAGTAGAGAGGATAGATAGTATGGATTACAACACAAGATAAACTTGTGAGCTGAGATTGGATGGTGGTGGAGATGGTGCTGATGTTGGGGATGATGTTGATGATGCCCGTGACGATGGTGATGAAGATGGCGATGATCTCCCCTTCCGGGAGGTGATCTCCTCGGCGGAATCTGCCCGCCGGAGAGCCCTTTTATTCTCTGTAGGTTTCCGCCACGGAGCGGCGGCAGAACTCCGTGAAAGCTTCTCCTTTTAGGGTTTTTGCGTAACGAGGAGTATATAGGCCAAAGGGGAGAGCTGGGAGTGGCCCCAGGGCTCCAGGCGCCCTCCCGGCGCGGCTAGGGGTGGGGCCGCGCCAGGTGGCCGCCTGGCCCCCCCGTGGCCCCCCTCTGGCTCCTCTTCGGCGTGCCTTCGTTAATCTTCTGGAAAATATCCTCCGTCGATGTTCAGGTAATTTGGAGGTATTCTTCTTCAGCAACTCAGCGTTCACTTTTTACCGCTGATTCCTGCGTCTACTGCTTCGGCACCGGAAAGTTGCAAACTGTGTAAAATAAGCCAAAACGACATAAGAACGTCAACGTAATGTGAAATATATCAATGAATAAGGATGAATTACGATATAAAATAGTGATGCATTTTGGACGTATCAACTCCCCCAAGCTTAGACCTCGCTTGTCCCCAAGCGAAAACTGAGCTCGGTAAACCTGTCCACAAGTTTAGAGAGTGAAGTGTCGATAAATAAAATACGGAAAAGAAGCATCATGATTTCTTCACCAAACTCAAACATCCTCAACGGCAATCTTCAACTCATAAATCCCTTATGAAAGAGTAATAACAATTATAAACAAGAGTAGGGCTAAGGAAACTCATCAAATCAAGGCAAACATGTCCTTTGGTCACGAACAACTAATAGCTTTTACCTTTTCTCTTTCTTTTCATAATTTGAAGAGACAATTTAGAACTTTTGAAAGAACAACCTATTAGTCATGAAGTGAAAATGCTAACACAAAGAAAGATGTTTGCTTGGCAAATGCTTTTGCAAACAACTTACTTATCAACAGATAATGTCAACAATGATATGGCATGGCAAAGCTTAACGCATCATTATATGGATGAATCCTCATCAACATCAAGCGTCTGTTCTCTTTGGGAAAGGAAGAAGTAGGAAACTGACTCAAATAAAAGTAAAGGAAAGGCCTTGTTAAAGGCAAGCAGGGAAAACTCAAGTGCTATCCTTAAATCAAACAGAATGAATTTTTTTTGAGAGGTGCATGATTTGTCAATGAATGCTAATAGAAAACTCAGTTACTTCTCAGATTGGACAAGTTTCGAGGAACGACTACCACACGGGGACGATCACATCCCCGCAATCTCCTTTGTTTATCACTGCCAAAGTTTTCTGATTTCTCATGAACAAAGCATGAAGGAGGGTTTGTTTGTTGTATTATATTTTGTGAGCTGGGCGCACTCATGCCAGTTCCTCCTCGTATTAGGGGTTTGCAGATAGACATGCAATCCTGGGATAAAACTTGTCCAACTTAAGAAGATCATGAATTAACTACTACTTCCTCATGAGCAAAAACAGGGGCACAAAATAGAAGATTTTGAACATTTAAGGATAACACAAAAATTTTGTACTTTAGGAGTGGTAGTGGAATACCAGGAATAGGAAGGTATGGTGGACTCATATGGGAGATACTGGTTTCAGGGTATGGATGCACAAGCAGAATTCCGCTTAGTACAGAAGTTTGGCTAGCAAAGGCTTTGAGAGAACAGACAATTGATGATGACTTGGATGCAAAGCAATATAAAGCATAAAAATTAAAATAAACATAGCACATCAAGTTGTCTTCCTTGTCAACATAACACTACAAGCATAATAACAAAGAGGGTTTGGCTATGTCGCTACTTTGAGAAAAACATGCTTATTGTTATGACCAAAGCTAAGTTTGCCAAGATTAAATAAAGTTTTCAAAGCCATACCTGATATAAGGTCAATACTCCCCATAAGAATCATCATAAGGTCGATTGCGTGAAGAGAATACCGAGTGCAGTGAAGGGATCAATAGATTTCTCATTAATATTCCATCATAGGACTCCACCCTCACGGATACATAATTCTCCCAAAAAGGAGTTATAGACCTCAATGCACACACCTATTTTATAAGATAACTTCCCTAGACATGATACGACTCTACTTGACTCTAAAAGACAAAGATAAAGATAAAGATACCGGGCAATCCCCCAAGCTTGGAACAAGCTAAGGGGGTGCCATTACCCAAGGAGATTTACTCATCATTCTTGTTCTTGTTGGTCACGTACTCCTTGGCGAAGCGCTTCCATGGTAGATGTTCTCCAGTCTCAAAGGACATTCCCGTCTCCAGGATCCTGCACTCAGCACCCAAACCCATGCTCAGAAACTTTAGTTCATACTCACAGTTCTGGTTCTGCAGATCATAGATCTGTGCTTGGAGCTCATAAACTTTTTCTTCTAGTGCGGCCAAACTTGACCACATCTCCTTCATCTCCTTCTTGTGGGAAGCCTCTATTTCGTTCATGATGTCGAAGTTAGCTTCAACACCACGCTCCACCATCTTCTTGAACTTGAAGACTTCATGTTCCATCTCCTTCAGCCGCTCCTCGGTACTTCCCTCCTTGACCGGTCCCTTCAGATCCTCCTTGTGGAGGTCACCGTCCTCCACACGAAGGATCTGGGGGTGCTTCTTCACCTCAGCGAGGTAAGGGTTGATGACGTTGATGACGAACTTGTCCTTCGGGGAACTTGGGGAAGCCATGGAACCTAGGTCTAGCTGAAAGATTTTCTGGCAGAAAAAGATCGGAAAGAAAACACACAAAATCGCGAGATACGTTGCCGGAACAATCCGGGAAAATATATAGCAAAAATTTCTGCACAAAAAGGAAAGTAACGAGCCAAAGTGGGGTCGGAGACGGACTCCGGGGTGCCCAGGCGGCCTCCCGGCGCGGCCAGGGGTGGGGCTGCGCCAGGGGGGCGCCAGGGGGGGCGCCTGGGCCCCCTGGAGCTGGTCTCCGGCTCCAATTAGGCTCTGAATTTTCTATATTTTGCAAAAACACGTAATCTGGAACTTTTATGGCGGTTTCGCGATGTTTCCTTACCGTAATACATACCTTTCCTTATTCTGCTTCTGCTGGTGTCTGAAAGAGGGCTGCAACATGTTCTTCATGAGTTGTTGTGTATACCAAATCCACATCAACATTGACAGGGTCTCCTTCTATGTAATGCTTAAGTCTTTGCCCATTCACCACTTGAGGTTTGGTGCCTTCGAAATTGTTAATCTTGATAGCACCCGAGCGGTAGACTTCCTCAATAAGAAATGGCCCTTCCCACCTGCAAAGTAGTTTACCTAGAGAAAACCTGAAAAGGGATCTAAACAACAAAACTTTATCACCAACATTAAATTCACGTTTCAGAATCCTCCTATCTTGCCACTTCTTTACCTTTTCCTTGAATATTTTAGCGCTCTCGTAAGCTTCACTTCTCCACTCATCTAGACAAGTCAAGTTCATGAGGCGCTTTTCACAGCTAACTTCGGGTCAGCATTAAGCTCTCTAATAGCCCAGAAAGATTTGTGCTCTAATTCTAATGGAAAATGGCAAACCTTGCCATAGACCATTTTATATATAGGGAGACATCCCCATGAGGTTTTTGTAAGCAGTTCTATACGCCCAGAAAGCATCTCCTAACTTATTTGACCAATCTTTTCTATTTCTATTGACTGTCTTCTGTAAGATCAACTTGATCTCTCTATTTGTGAGCTCAACTTGCCCACTAGTTTGAGGGTGTTACGGTGAAGCAATTCTATGATTGACATCGTACTTGGCTAAAGCTTTTCTAAAAGCTCCATGCGTAAAGTGCGAACCCCCATCAGTCATGAGATACCTGGGTACTCCAAACCTAGGAAAAATTATATCCTTGAGAATTTTCAAAGATGTCTTGTGATCAGCACTTTCAGTGGGGATTGCCTCTACCCACTTGGTTACATAATCAACAACAACTAAAATGTGAGTGTACTTGTGCGAGGAAGGAAAAGGACCCATAAAATCAAAACCCCAGCAATCAAAAGGCTCAATCACTAGAGAGTAATTCATAGGCATCTCATTCCTTCTACTAATATTACCAACTCTATGACACTTATCACAGGACAAAACATAACTTCTAGCATCCTTAAAGAGAGTAGGCCAATAAAAACCTGATTGAAGAACCTTATGTGCGGTCCTCTCACCAGCATGATGTCCTCCATATGGACTGTCGTGACATTGTTTGAGAATGTCCTTCTGCCCGTATTCCGGTATGCATCTTCTCACGATCCCATCTGGAGCTTCTTTGAAAAGATGTGGGTCATCCCAAAAGTAATGCCTCAAATCATGAAAGAACTTCTTCCTTTGCTGAAATGTTAAACCTGGAGGCAAAAACTTTGCAACAATAAAGTTAGCATAATCTGCAAACCAAGGGTCGGAGAGAGATTGTACTTTTATGACAGCTAGCTGTTCGTCCGAAAAACTGTCGTTGACTGGAATGGGATCATGCGGTATATCTTCCATCCTTGAAAGATTATCCGCCACCGGATTGTCTGCTCCTTTCCTATCGATAATCTGCAAATCAAATTCTTGAAGAAGGAGTACCCATCAGATGAGCCTTGGTTTGGCATCCTTCTTACCCATAAGATACTTAATGGCAGCATGGTCAGTATGAACAATAATCTTAGAATCAACAATATACTGCGTAAACTTATCACAAGCAAACACTACTGCTAAGAATTCCTTCTCAGTAGTAGCATAATTCTTCTGAGCACTATCAAGGGTTTTGCTAGCATAATATTGACATTCAATTTCTTATCAACCCTTTGTCCTAGAACAGCTCCAACAGCAAAATCACTAGCATCACACATAATTTCAAAAGGTAAATTCCAATCAGGTGGTTGTACTATAGGAGCGGTTATTAAAGCTTCCTTAAGAACTTCGAAGGCTTCCTTACAATCTTCATCAAAAACAAAAGGAACGTCCTTCTGGAGAAGATTAGTGAGGGGTCTCGAAGTCTTAGAAAAGTCTTTAATAAATCTTCTATAGAAACCAGCATGACCGAGAAAACTACTAATACCTTTGATGTCCCTTGGGTAGGGCATCCTTTCAATTGCTTCGATCTTGGCCCTGTCCACCTCAATTCCCTCGTTAACCATAAAGTGGAACTTCTCCCAGTTAAGCGCCAAACTTGTCTCCTCACAACTCTGCAAAACTTTATTAAGGATGTGGAGACAATGGTCAAAAGAAGATCCATAGACGGAGAAATCGTCCATGAATACCTCCACAATTTCTTCACAAAAACCATGAAAAATAGCAGACATACACCTTTGAAAAGTAGCAGGGGCTTACATAAACCAAAAGGCATACGCCTATAAGTGTAAGTACCATAGGGACAAGTAAAAGTGGTCTTCTCTTGATCAGCAGTGTTAACATGAATTTGAGAGAAGCCAGAATAACCATCAAGATAACAAAAGTGAGTATTTTTGGATAACCTTTCAAGCATTTGGTCGATGAACGGCAACGGGTAGTGGTCCTTCCTAGTTGCCTTGTTCAGCTTCCTTTAATCAATACACATTCTATATCCAATAATAATTCGCTGGGGTATTAGTTCATTCTTATCATTAGGAACCACAGTTGTTCCTCCTTTCTTTGGAACACAATGAACCGGGCTTACCCACTTACTATCAGCTATAGGTTAGATAATACCTGCGGCTAGAAGCTTGAGGATCTCAGTCCTTACAACATCCATCATTTTCGGATTCAACCGTCGTTGATGATCAACAACTGGTTTAGCATCAGGTTCAAGGTTGATGGTGTGTTGACAAATAGATGGACTAATCCCCTTAAGGTCATCAAGGGTATAACCAATTGCACCTCCAAGTTTGCGGAGTACTTCCAATAGTCGCTCTTCTTCATACCCTGAAAGGTTAGAATTGACAATAACATGATATACTTTCTTTTCATCTAAATAAGCATATTTGAGCGTATCGGGAAGAGGTTTAAGATCAAACATTGTATCTTCCTTTGGTTTCGATAAAATTCCCAAAGGCCCAACTGGAAGGTTGTGCTTTAGGATAGCAAGTTGTCTCAAGAATATGTCATCCAACTCATTTCTCTCCTGCATATGCAAATCATTCTCGTGGTCCTCCATATATTGCTGCAAAGGATCATTAGGAGGAATAGCAATGGAAGCAATATCTTCAATAATCTTCTCATTACTAGGCAAATCTGTACCACGAGGCTTCTTAGAGAACTTAGAAAAGTTAAATTCATAGGGCTCATCGTTGAATTCAACAGAAACTTTACCTTTCTTGCAATCTATTATAGCTCCACAAGTTCTGAGAAAAGGTCTACCGAAAATAATAGGACAAAAATTATCCTTTAATGAACCAAGTACTAGAAAGTTGGTAGGATATTTTACGTTTCCGCATAAGACTTCAACGTCTCTCACAATTCCGGTAGGAGAGATAGTTGCTCTGTTTGCAAGATGAATAGTAACATCAACTTCTTCAAGTTCACAAGGTGAAATCTCACCTATGTTCTCTTGATAAAGTGAATACGGGATAGCACTAGCACTCGATCCCAAATCGCATAGCCCATAATAATTGTGATCTCCTATTTTAACAGATACTACTGGAGTACCTGAAATTGGGCCTTTATTCTTGGCTGTGACAAGGTTAGTGGAAACAACACAAAATTTTATATTGGAATCTAAAGCATCATTAGTAACAAGATCCTTAACCAATGCAACTCGAGGATCGACCTTGATCTGGTCCTCAGGCTCATCAATTCTTCTCTCACTCTTATTCATTATGCCTGTCACAAAAGAGTGCTCCCTTATTCTTACGGGAAAAGGGGGATTTTCATATATAACTGCAGGCAAAATGGGGTCAGCAACATGAATATCAATAGGTAATTCTTTGAAGGGTTTATGATGCTGATCCTTCTTCTTCTTAGAAGAATCAATATGAGAGGCAAAGTCCTTACAAAAATCAATCATCAGATGGGAATCAAGACCAATCTTAGAGCAAAAGGTATTAAAACAATCAGTTTTCACATATCTCTCTATATAATCATGCTCATAATTTATAGTGGATTCAATACCTTTATCTATTTCCCATTCTTCGGTATTCTTCTGGATCCTTTCAAGGAGATCCCATCTTTCTTCAACGCTTTTCGTCTGAAATACCCCACTAGAGGAGGCATCCATCATCTCGTTATCCTGACGAGAAAGTCTAGCATAAAAATTTGTAAGAATAGTTTTCTTGGGGAGCTCATGAATAGTACATTTGAGCATTAGAGATTTCAATCTCCCCCAAGATTGAGCGATGCTTTCTCCATCACGAGACCTAAAGTTATAGATATAGTTCCTGTCTCGATGAATTTCATGAAGAGGATAAAACTTGGTATAAAAGAGAGACATAAGCTCTTGCCAATCAAGCAAATGAGAGTTGTCGAGAAGCTTATACCAATCTGAAGCTTTATCTATAAGTGATATGGAGAACAATTTCTTCATGACAAACTCCATTGATACACCTGCAAGCTTAAATAGTGAACATAGTTGTGATAAATATAGCAAGTGATCACTGGGATGTCTGTCTCCTGCATAACGATTAGCCAAAACACAATCGATAATACCAGCTGGTATTTTATAAGGCACAATTTCAGTAGGGGGAGGAACAACCACCACAGATGTAGGGTGTTTCCCCTTAAGCAACGATCCAATAGCTAGGTTGTCCATACGGACAAAGAGCAGCAACAACAAAATAAAAACAACAATATAAAAATTTCCTTACCAGCTTCACTTACCAATAGCGCTATGCTCCCCGACAACGGCGCCAGAAAACGTTACTTAATGACCCTCAACATAAAGGGATCTGTTGCGGCGTTTTCGATAAGTAAGAGTGTCGAACCCAACGAGGAGCGAAAGGTATTGATATGTGATTTGGACAAGGAATAGCTGCAAACACTGAAAGATAACTTTTTAGGGATTTTTGGTATAAGTGACAATAAGATAAAAGCAAGCAAAGTAAATGGTGCTGAGGAGAAGCAAGTGGCCCAATCCTTTTGAGCAAAGGATAAGCCTGGCAACCGAACTTATAAAGACTAAAGCGTTCTTGAGGACACATGGAGAGGTAGTCACGTGTTTTCGCCATAATCCGTATCGATAACAATTGTTGTGCTGATAAGTGTTGAGTGGGTGGATCTATGCTAGCACACCTTCTAGACTAAGATAAGTGCACTCTTATGATTAAACATCTTGCAAGCATCCGCAAATACAAGATAGAAATTAAGACAAAGCCTAACCACAACAATAAGATCAAGTATCCATTATTCCCTTGTGCAAAAGTGTGCAAACTGGGGTTCAGGTTTCTGTCAGTCCGGCAACCCACCATAAGCATTCTTTATACACAATGTATCCCCCTAGGTCCTTAATAAGGAGAAGTGTTGAGTGTTCGACTCACACAACACCACTAGGAAAATAACAACACAACTTAAATATCAAACAACACAAATTAATTCAACCTCATATGACTACTAACAACTAGACTTCTCCCATGTCCTCAAGAACTAAAGTCACTACTCACAAGACATAAAAGAGATCATGATCAGAGGTGATAAATATATGATAAACAATCTGGACATAATGATATTTCTCCAACAAAACTTAATATCATTCACCAGAAAGTAGTAATCAACACCGATAGAGTAGAGAGGATAGATAGTACGGATTACAACACAAGATAAACTTGTGAGGTGAGATTGGATGGTGGTGGAGATGGTGCTAATGTTGGGGATGATGTTGATGATGATCTCGATGATTCCTGTGACGATGGTGATGACGATGGAGATGATCTCCCCTTCCGGGAGGTGATCTCCTCGGCGGAATCTGACCGCCGGAGAGCCCTTTTCTTCTCTGTAGGTTTCCGCCACGGAGCGGCGGCGGAACTCCGTGAAAGCTTCTCCTTTTAAGGTTTTCGCGTAATGAGGAGTATATAGGCTAGAGGGGGTAGCCGGGAGTGGCCCCATGGCTCCAGGCGCCCTCCCGGCGCGACTAGGGGTGGGGCCGCGCCAGGTGGCCGCCTGGGGCCCCCGTGGCCCCCCTCTGGCTCCTCTTCAGCGTGCCTTCGTTAATCTTTTGGAAAATATCCTCCGTCGATTTTCAGGTAATTTGGAGGTATTCTTCTTCAGCAACTCAGCGTCCACCTTTTACCGCTGATTCCTGCGTCTGGTACTTCGGCACCAGAAAGTTGCAAACTGTGTAAAATAAGCCAAAACAACATAACATCAACGTAATGTGAAATATATCAATGAATAAGGATGAATTACGATATAAAATAGTGATGCATTTTGGACGTATCAGTGCTCGAGTGCTATCCGTGAGGCGCAGGGTTCCCCAGTGGTTGATGTAGATCTGGTATGCTCCGATGGTCAGGTTGATGCCAGTGCGCAGGTCGGCGAAGGCCGATCGAAAGGTCGCGAGGTGAGCCATGAAGCCGAGGGATCCGAATAGATCAGAGTCTGCTCGAGTCGTGGAGTCGATGAGTGTTGATGGAGTTACTGCCTTGACGGATGCTGGTGACGAGGCCGCCGAGATCACCATTCCAACCTGCTGTGTTCCCACAGATGGCGCCAATTGACGAGGATCAGCCTCGGCAAATCCCATGGTCAGGGACCCTGGGTAAGTCATAGAGAAGGTACGGGTTGGACGATGCTTGTCGGCTAACAGGAGAAGCACTTCCTTCTCGATATTATTGCGTGAGGGGGCGATTACAAGGGAGGCCAAGGCGAGTTCTCGCAAGATCAGGAGAGTAGATTGTGTATTGGATGTCCCAGACGTCTCCCCTCCCAGATTTTATATACTAGTCTAGGTCTCGGGGAGTCCGTACTAGATTACAGAGATAGTTTCCTAGTTCTAGTCTCGCCTTGTGCGCCAAGTCGTGCCTTCCATATCAGTCGTGGACTCCTACGTCGGTGCTTGATTGGGCCAGTCGTGGGCCTGTCGAGGCTTTACAACGGGCCTTCCATCTTCATACACACCGGGTATCCTCATACGCAGGAGTCGTGGGGTCATCCCCTCATCATGGGCTCTAAGGAATTCCAAGGTGACTAGAGAGAGTGTGGGATTTGAAGATGGTTGACGAGCTACCTCAAGGCCTCATCAATGGTGAGGGAACGCGACGACAGCGACCGTGCGGCACTGCTCGCGCGGGCCCGGCGAAGGCAGGGCGAGCTCGCGTGAGGGGAAGGAGGGGGAAAGGATCTGGAGAGGGACACATGGCTCGGGGAGGCCGGGCGGCGCGGGGAGACACAAGCTACGCGACGCGGGCGGGCTGCAGGACGGCGGCCGACACTCCCAATGACCCGGGGAAAGCGCAGAGCGCGCCAGTGGCACACCATGGGCGTGGCCACCACACCCACCAGTGCACTGGATGAGATAACTCGTGGCCAACCATGTCCAGTGGCTTGTCCTTTCGACACTGATCACCACTGTGTCATTGAATGCCCAAGAGGAGGTCTTTGGTGATCTGGCCTTCCTTGCAAAGATTGATGCAACAACCTTGCAGAGCAAGCTGGGGTAAATTGGTGAAGAGTGGGTGGATGAGATGTTTTCCCATGGCTTTAGGGTAGGAAGGACAATAGTCATATGAAGTTTCATCTCAAATGGACCAGATTTGCACCTACTTCCTTTGCAAGTGCTTAATCTGACCAGAATATAGATCTTGAAGATGGCCTCACATGGGTGGTTGGATTTAGCTGAAATTTAGTGTATGGGATTTATTGGAGTGTGGTCACATGTGGGAAAAATCTCAGATCAATTCAATGTTCCTATCTAGCACTTTCTTCACAAGGTACCCTGCTGGACAGAAAATTTGGGAATTTGGTGAGGGAGTTTGGCTAGGCAAATGGAGCTAATATTTGGCATAGTCTAATGATATGATCAGGATGGCTTGCACAATAGGTTTCAGCAGCAAAGGATAAATATAAATAACACTTCCTTCACAAAGTGCTATTCTGCCCCAACAGACAAATGAATTTCTCTTGAGGAAAAATACACTTGGGCCATGCCATGTTTTTGGACATTGTGGCAAGATGTGATATCAAGGACATGTGGGAAATATTTGGGGATTTATGGAGCAATATAAATAGGGGTTGGATCCCTTTTACTAAAAAAGGAATATAGGCATGAACAAAAATGTGGCTTGGAGGGGATGGATCAACGGAAGATCTTAGGGAAGGTTTAGGGAATCATGGTCCACTTGAGCAAGGAAAGAAAATATGCTCAAGTTCCAAGTCCAAAGAGTTGCTTTAAATCAAACCAACTGGCAAATCCTGAAATAAATCAGAAAAGATTTTGGAAATAAAAAGTTGCAAAATCCAGGGTGTCACAAATGATGTGATGGACATTACCCAACATAAGTATTGCAGCGCGATTGATACGTCCCAAACGTATCTATAATTTCTACTTGCTCCATGCATGTTTTGTGTGACTTTGCCATGATTTGCTTGAACTTTCATACACTTTTGAGCATATTTGGACTAATCTATTAACCCACTGCACCCAGCTGCCAGTTGCTATTTTCTGCTGTTTTTCTATTTCAGGTTTTCCAGCAATTAAAAGTGCTCCAAAAAATCCGGAAAAATCAGATAAAAAATCAGCGACACGGAAGCTTCCGGAAACACCAAAGGAGGGAAGGGGGCCATCACAGGGACTCCAGAAGGGTCCCTGGCGCGGCCCCACCCTAGGACGCGCCAGGGGGCCTCCTGGCTGCCCTGTGGCCCCTCTCGGTGCCCCCCTTCGCCTATATTTACCCCCCGTGACGGAAAGCCCTAATATCGATCTCTTTTCCGCGATCTCGCCTCTGTACCGCCGCCGCCGCCGTTTCAAGATCGGGGCTGCCTGGAGAAGCTGCTCCGGCACCCTGCCGGGAAAAGCTACCCCCTCCGGGAGACCATCCATAGCCATGGACGCCTCTCGTATGTACCGTGAGTAGTTCCCCTTGGACCATGGGCCCGTGACCAGTAGCTATGTGATGTTCCTCTCCCCTCTTTGTGCTTCCACTTTCGAGACCTCGTGAGCTGCCTCACATGATCGAGGCACCTTTGTAATTTTCTGTCGTTGCTATGCTGAGTTTGTTGGGATCTGATGGATTATGAGACTATGTTCAGATTGTGATGAGTAATATATTTGGTTCTTCTCTTTTATATTTTGTTCTTTAGTAAATTCTTGCATGTTCTCCGTTGCCGTATTTTACTTTGGCCAAGTGATTTGTTGTAACTCCAAGAGGGAGCGTTATGCTTGATTATGGGTTCAGTCCCTTGATGTCTAGCTTGAGTGACAGAAACATGAGACTAGGGGATGTGTTTTTGCCACCAGGGATAAAACAACGGTGCTTGTATCCGCGGATGCAAGGATTGTTTACTTTACGCAAAGTTCTTTTAATGCAGTTGTCTGTTGCTTTGGATTTACACTTTGGGTGGGATTCGCAACTTAATACCAGCGAGATGTTCTGGATAGATATCTCAAGGTGGATGATTCTTAGTAGATGCAGTTGGATTTCGGTCTACTTACCTTGGCGTACTGCCCATTGCTGTTGAGCCCTTCCTTTCTTTGCAGCATAGTTAGCATCGCGGTGCCTTCATAATCTGTCAATTGCCCAACTGTGATTTGTTTACCTCGCTAGCACTTTTATCGTCTTTTGGGAGAGAGACATGACTAGTGAAAATCACGTGACCCCGGTCCATCTTCATATCATTGTTTACACCCTCAATTTACTTGCAGTTGCCACTATCATTATCTCTTGTGTTAATCCTTTGTAAAAAGCAAGGCCGGAGAAATTGACAAATCCTCTCTACTCGTTGGGAGCAAAGTTATTTGTATTTGTGTGCAGGTCCAGGTGAATTTAGCAACCTCGGTTGTGAACGGCGCCATTGTTCACTTTACCACCTTCTTGTATTTCTGCGAGTCCTACGGGAGACAAACCCTATCCTCTGCATAGGGAAAATTTGTTGGTACGCTACATCTCACCTTCCACTTGGGGTAACCAACGAGGAGTGAGAACCATCCTCACCGTATCAAGCCAATTTCTGGCGCCGTTGCCGGGGAATCCAGTCTACAAGATAGGGGAATTGCACACTATCTTTTATCTTTGCTTTTTAGTCTTGTTAGTTTACCTTTCAGTTTTTACTTTTGTGTCCCTTATCAAAAATACCAAAAATACCTGTTACCTTGTCAGTAGTTACCACTATGGCTGGTCCTTTTGCCTTTGGTGAGGCAGAAGTTCTTACCTTTACTCAAAGAGGTGGTGAAAGTTTAAAAGATGCTTGGTATAGAATTGATGATTCTCAAAAAAGAGCCACCAAGAAGCAATCCACTACTATCTTGCTTAGAAATTTTTATGTTGGGATCACTTCTCGGAATAGGTTTCTTCTAGACACTGCTATCAATGGGAACTTCATAGAGGCCCCAGTTTGGGAAGCCCTTAATGTTATTGAAAATCTTGTTGGAAGTCTCCCAGTTATTAGTATTAAGGAGGACATTACTTTAACTCACATTATGAGAAAACTTGAAAAAATAGTGCTAGAGCTGCCAAGTATCGATAGGGTGAATGAGTTGGATCGTAAGATTCAAGGGAATTTGAATAGGTTAGATAACTCCATGCAGAAAATTATCAAAACTTTAGAGACTATCAAATCCCTTGATGAGAAGTCTTCTAGGATAGAAAAGATTGAGGAAGTTATTGACACCCTAGGAACTACCTTTTCCTCAATCAAAACCAAAAAGGATGAAACTCCAGCAAAGATGGAACCTAAGTTTGTTAACGTCCCCAAGGTTCTTCGAGCTAAATCAAACACACCTATTGCCAAGAGAGTTGAAACGGTGAAAACTTTGGAGGAGACACCTATCTTTAACTTTAATGAAACTCCAATTGATTTCCCTCCTTTTGATTTTATTCCAAGAAGCATTTTCATTCGTCCTTTGTTTGAGAAACCTATTAAGACTAGTTGTACTATTGAAGAGCTTTTTGATGATCTTGATGATAGATCAATGGATACGACTTGATCTTTTGCATTAAGCCTAGCTAATGGCTTTAAAGAAGCGCTTTCGGGAGGCAGCCCGTAACGAATTTAGGTTTTTCTTTTTGCTTATCTTCTATTCTTAGTGGTCTTGATGATTGTTACTACTGTAGCAACATCATTGTATCTTTGCTTTTCAAGATTTGTGCCTTTTATAGACTCATACGACAAGGGAAGTGAAAGTTGTGACATGCGGTCCAGAAAACAGATTCTGTCCTCGTAACTAGAAAAATCAGAGAAAAATCCCAGTTCATCTTTTTGAGCTGAATTGTTTACACAACATGCTCTATACAATTACGAAACTTGCATATGTTCTGAGTTTTTTCATTTGAGTTGCAGAAGTACCGCTAAAAAATTCGTTTCTACCTGTTGTTCTGTTTTTCGCAGATTCTGCCACGTTTTGTCTCTCTTCACTTTTGCAAACCTTAAGCTTGCCTTTTCTTTGCAAAAACTTTTTGGAAATCTTGTGAAATAGTAGCTCTTCAAGATTATCTTTATTTCCAGTAAGAGAAAAATTATTTTATGAGGGTACTAACCTCTCTAATCAGTCTACAATGAGTTATGTATGAAGGGAGTTTTCAAGTGTGCGATGGAAGATGATGAAAGAAGATCCTGGAGTGTCAAACGCTCAAGCTTGGGGATGCCCATGTGCACCCCCAATAAATATTCAAGGAGACTCAAGCGTCTAAGCTTGGGGATGCCCCCATGCATCCCCTTCTTCATCAAAAATTATCAGTTCGTCCCTCGTTGCACTATATTTTTATCACTTCATGCGTCATGTGCTATGCTTGGAGCGTCTCGCTCTTTACTTTTCTAGGTTTGTTTTTGCTTTGTTTGCTGTAGTAAAAAGTTAGATCCCAGCTTACTCTTGTGTGGGAGAGATACACGCTCCGCTTGAACTAGAACTCCTCATAGGATTTGCCTGCTTATTCTTTTAGCTGTGAGTTGTTCTTTTTCTTTTCTTAGCTGCTGCTCTGTTTAGTTGTAGTGCTTTAGTTTTTCTAGAGCTTTTATTTTGTTTTAGGTTGAACTTTCTATAGGTTTCATGTCTTATCTTGTTAGAGAGTTTGCCTGTTGCACTGAGTTTTGTGTCTTGACTAGAAGTAGGTAGTTGAAGTTGCTTTTCTCTTTGTAGTAGTAACTTGCAATAGTTTTGAGGTATTGACTAGAGTAATGTTTGAACTTTTGGTGTCAAGAGCTCAAGCCTATTAGTGATAGATGTTGTATTTTGGGAAATCCGTGTGTTTTTCGAAAACCAAAAACCCCTGTTGAGAACTCTAGCTACCAGATGCATCACTAACCTCTGGAGGGTTCGAATATTAGAGTACACTCACGTACCATGAGTCGAGGATGCGCAAGGATAACCAAACCCCCATACACTCCTCCTCGGGGTACTTGTCTCTTTGTGAACCTCCTGATTAGATTGAGAGTTACCGATAATAAGTGCATGAGTTCTTCGGACTAATGTGAGTATTCGAAAGTTGACACTTCCACCCACCTATACTTTTTCTAGCCTCTTCGGTACCGAGCATTGCCCTTTCTCACCATGAGAGTTGGCGCATACTTCGCCGGTGCATCCAAACCCTTGGCACGATACGCTCTGTCATCATAAGCCTCCTTATATATTTCCTCAAAACAGCCACCATACCTACCTACAAGGCATTTCCATAGCCTTTCCGGGATACATTGCCATGCAACATCTATCTTCTCATGACTTGATCTTCATGTCTTACATGTTCCTGCTACACTGGCAGTGTCATACATTTGCATCATGATAGTTATATTTTCTTTATGTGAGTACCTTTGTAAAGTGTGAAAGGTCTCCTATATTCTTGTAAAAATAGAGTGTTGCCCCTAAAGTGAGGAAAAGATCCCAAAGTGGACAAAATCAAAAGATCCCAAAGAGGACAAATGAGAGTTAAATAGAAAGAGCCATTGAGGCCACCAAAAAATACAAAAAATAGAAAAAAGAGAAAAATAAAAATAAAAAGAGAGCAGGGGGCACACTACTATTCCTTTTGAGAGATCCACACTAGTACTTCATCCTCTATCCCTTGTACTCCATAGAGATCATCATCATGCATATAGCTATGTGGGGACCTTTACACTATAGAACTTGGCTTGTATATTCCAATGATGAGCCTCCTCAAACGAGCTCTAGGTCTTCTTGAGCAAGCAAGTTAGATGCACCCCCACTAGTTCCATTGGAGAGCTTTTAGCTCACATGTGCATCCGTTGCATGGCAATCCCTACTCCTCACTGTTGGAATTATGCCCTAGAGGCAATAATAAATTGTATTATTATAATTCTAGGTTCATTATTAAAGTTTATATTCTGTGCTATAACTGCAAATGGCTTATGCGGAGGTTTTCCAAGTAGCATGTTAACTGCCTCCGGAGGAAAACCCATATGCACCTGTGGAGTATAAACACTAAGTGTTCGTAGTCTGCCTCTAGGACTAACCCGTGTGTTATGGATGACATGTTTTCCTGTTCATAGGGCATTGGAAATGCCGGTAACACATGGGAGAACATTGTTTCCAGAACAAGGGTGCTGAACCGACCCAATTGTATGATTTACTTTGAGATCACATCGTTTCCATGTTATAAGTAAAATCATCTAAAGTTAATATGCATGTGTCCTTCATGACCATAAGAATGTTTCGTAACTTCATACCGGAGGGTGGGTTTTGACACTTTCCCAACACCACCCGTAACAGGCGTGGCAATAATGGCTTTGATCACTCACACCTGAAAGTGTGTCAAGGGACTTAATGATTCGAGTTGGGAATTTGCTCCTCTAATGATGGAGAGATACTTATCTGGGACCTCTCGGTATTACGGCATCCAACATCGTCTGGCCAGACACTGTGAATTGATCACAAGGGATACCGGAATACTAAACGAGAAAAATGGAACAAAACAAGAAGGATGACTTGGTATAATGGTTAATGGTTAATCATGCGGATACCTAAAAGATCTCACCTCAGGTTTTGTATAGTATCGTGAAGCAAATAGGACTGGCATGTTAAGCTTGTGGTTCACTCGAATTATATTCGTATAGGTACGGGAACCGTTATGGGTGTCCATGGCTCTGCTATCGGTTATTGATCCGAGGAAAGTCAGTTTTCGGTTCATGTCCGTATTCTGCCGAACCTATGGGGTCACACACTTAAGGGTGGTAGATTTGTTGAGTACTAGAGTGATAGGAGCACGAGTATAACACACCGGAAAAGTTTCGGAGTGATTGAGATTTAATCAGAGAGAAAACCGGAACCGTTTCGGGGCACCGATAAAGTACCGGGAAGAGTTTTGAGAAAACCGGGTAAAACCGGAGGGCCAAAAAGTTCCGGGATGGTCTAAATATGTTTAATGTTTATTTATTGTGAATTCCCAAATTGTTTTGGAATTAATAAAATAGATTTAATATCAATTTCCCCCCTCTCACTTGGAAGGCCCAAGTGGGGAGGGAGCACTTGGACCAAGGAGGCCCAAGAGGGGGAGGTGCCTAGGAGGAAGCTTCCTCCTAGGGGAGGAAGCTTCCTCCCCCCTTCCTTGGCGCCCCACCAGGTGGAGGGAAACCCTAGGGCTGCCCCCTCCTCCAAGGTGGCCTCCCCTCCCCACCCACTATAAATAGATGAGGAGGGGGCATCCCCAAAGACACACAAGTTTGTTATTTTGCCTCAGGGCTGCCCCTCCTCTCTCCTCTCTTGTAGATCTGATCTCCGCCATATCTTGAAGTGCTGCTCCTCCCTCCTCTCTACTCCGGAGGTGCCGAGCTCTGTACGGCGGAGCCCTGCCGGATCTACTACACAGTACGTGTGGATCAACCGTAGAGAGATCGTACGTTCGACCTTCGTTCGAGGGAATTCTAGATCTGTTCGTGGGGCGTCACACGGATCAGATCTGTTCGAGAGATTGCACCGCGTAAATATTCCCCAACTCTCCATCAACTTCTTCCGCTGCGAGAGAACTACCGTTTGAACGGTTGTTAAGGTAACAAGATCGCTAACTGTGTTTGCATCTATCTAGATCTGTTCTTGGGAGTTGGTTTCGTAGTGCCAATTTTTTTATACTCCGAATCCCAACAGCGGTATCATGAGCTAGTTCTAGTAATAGTTGCAGGTTCGATCTAGAGTTCATAGTGATGAACAGGCATTGCACAAAATTTTCATTGTGTGCGGTTTTTGATAATAGATCTAAACTGAATCTTCTAGTTGCTTCCCCTCTAATTGCACAAGTTGATCCCTCCTGTATTGCTTGATTTTGTTACAAACATCTTGCCCCTGGGGTCCTTCTATGCTGCTCCTGAGTATGCTGGTCGCGCGAAGATGATTTGGGTCTTGATTTTGGTGTGGAAAAATTGTGTAACAAAAGGGGCGTGTTAGATTGTTGATCTAGCACGGGGATCACGCGTATTGACGATTGTTCAGTATTGGTCATGAGATTAAATTGTAGTCTCATGGTTGATACGCCCCGAGTGTTAATCTAGCAACTTGAAGATTGTGCTTTATGAGGTTACGCAGCTAGCAAAACGTTTTGCCTTGCAAACCCTAGTAGCCACGTAAAAGATGCAAAGAACGAGTAGAAGAACGTCTAACTTGTTTTTGCAGGAACATGTGATGTGGTATAGTCTTCGTCATGATAAAATTTGTATGAGATGATTATACTTTGTACATGTTAAATTTGCATGACTTGCATGTCATGGTACGACATGATGGCTGGAGCCATATGATTGTCATTTATTCGTCCTGCGTGCCAAAATTCATGTAATTTTCTTTTAGTAGAATAGATTCTAGCAATAGTTGTAGTAGCTACATGAAGATGATGATCATACGTCATGGTGCTTGACGACGTGTCGTGCGTGGAGGTGATGCTCTCCGCCAAAAGAAGATGAAGAAAGAAAAGCATGGTGCTTGGAGCTTCTTGAAGAAAAGGGTTATACCATATCACATACATTAAACTGCCTGTGATGTTAATCCTTTTCATTGCCTGTTTTGATTGCGCACTAGTCGTAATTTTAATAGGATGATCTCTCTTAAAATATCAAGAAGTTCTTGTTGTCCCAACCGTGCAACCGTCTGTAATAAACGCCACCCGAGGTGCGTCGTGTAATACGAGTACCAACGAAAAGGTAACAAAGAGGCGGGTGGATTGAGTTGTCTCCACAGCAATAGCGCTTGGTTGTATTGACGTTCTAGCTTATCCGATCTGAGCTCGGAGCACAAGTGTCAAAAGACTAATACAAGAGTCATAAGTCGGTTATGATTGGTTTAGTTAGACCTACCGGGTTGATCTCCTCCATGGCTGAGTGTTACACCGGTGGCAGGTGTATTGATCCGGATCTTGATTACCCTAATATCAATTTTGAGAGATATTGGTTTTAGTGGGAGCATTAGATTAAACTTGTTAAGATTAATGCAATTAATTTTGAACCATGTCTAAATCAATCTGTTTATATCGTTGTAGAGAGATGGCCCGCAACAACAATGCTTTTAGCTTAGGACCGATGCTTGAAAAAGAAATGCTTGCTACAAATAGAGGCAAATATGCGGACTGGTTCCGCAATTTGGGTTTGTCCTCAAAGTTGCTTAAAAAGGACTATGTTCTCATAGCATCTCTTCGAGCAATTCCCATAGAGGATGCTTAGTAGGACGATAAGAACGTCTATGTCACTAAAGTGGATGACCACACCGCAGTACAATGCTTGATGCTGACATGCATGGATACTGAGCTTCAGAAACATTTTGAGAAACTTCACCATTTTTGACATGGTGAAAAAACTGAACGCTCTGTATTTGAATCAAGCTAGGACTGAACATTACGAGATAATGAAGCAGTCGTGGGAATGCAAGATGTCAGAAGGTGGCTCATTAAGTGAGCACGTGATCAAACTTGTTGGTTACGCACAGAGGCTAAGTGCTCTTGGATTTGTGATCCCTGTGACACTCGGCACTGACGTTCTCCTTGCGTCACGCCCCCCGTCTTACAATGGTTTTATCATGGATAATAAAATGAATGGGCTTGACAAGACCATAGACGAATTGTTCGCTATGCTTAAGACTGCAGAAGCATCTATACAAAAGGATCCAGACCATACGATGGTGGTAATCAGGGACACTGGAAGAGGAACTGTAAGAAGTATCTGGGAGATATGAAGAATGGTCTAATCCCCGTATGTATAAATAAGTTATACGAAGATAATAGACAATTTCATTATTTCACCTTCATAGGTATGTTTGATACCATATCGATTGCACTTGTTTTGCAACTCGATACAGCGAATTATCAGAATTCGAAGGAGAAGAGTGAATAAAGTGCAAGTCCACGTCGGAAGTGGTGCCCAAGTCACCCAAGGTCGTCGGCGTTCGTCTATCAAGATTTATCTTAGAGTTAATAAATGTTATTTGATTCAGAGGTTGTGTAAAACATTAATATTGTATTGTGTTGTCTACACGGTGGATGTGTTATCCATGTTTTGAATAATGGTTGTTCGAAAATTATTACTCTCTGAATGTCACCCTACGTGGTAAATTATTTAAGTTGAAATCTTGATGTTATGTCTATTTTCTTGATTGCTAAATAAATTAATTTATGTGATGATAATGCAATTATTGTAATAGCATAAATGACTTAGTCGCATTAGAACAAAGCGCATACGGAAGCTTCATATCGATGAAGTCATTCAATCTCTTGACTTTGAGTCATTTGACACATGCAATGTTTTTCTAATAGACAAAATCATTTGTTCAAGTGTTTAGTAAACTATTGGTAATAACACATAACGATGTGTGGAGAACCAATAAACAGTACTTTACATAAAACTTTGTGATAATGACTTGTATAGATATACCGATATTTAGACAAGACATAATATTTGAAATTTTGAATAAGTTCAAAATTGTTTCAACACAAAGAGAATAATCAGCACACATAGATCAAACATTTGACGATCTGATCGTAAAATAGATGAGTTAAAGAATTTAGCAAACTTCATCGAGTGTATGAAGTCAGTTCATAAACTAGCGTCACCTGAAAGCCCGTATAGCTACGGAGTATCTTGACGCATAACCAAGCCCTATATGACATATTGGAATTAAAAAAAATTCTACCATGAATTCCAGCATGACATGGTGAGGTCGGTGATGAACTTAAACCACACTCCCATTTACTATACTGCTTAACGCTTTTGAGAAACCACTTACGAACTAAATAGAGCGTCGTCATATGTTTGTTGAAAAAATGCCCTATAAGAACACGACATGGATAAGAACTCCAATTGTTGTTTCATAATTTCGGACATGTATTTAGAATATACTCGATCCCGAATATAAGTATTGTAGAAACATCATGTTACGAACAACACTTCCACTACTATACCCGGGAAAAATGTTTATCACGGGACATGGGATTTTTCCTGAGAAAATTGCTCTCTTGAAACAATTAAGTGGGAATACTAATAGCTTGATAATGATTACATTGAATCATTTGGTTCTACAGAATGAAACTCAGAAACTCGTTCTAGAGATAAACTCTGTGACCAAACCAGAAATTCCTACATTTGATGAAAAGGAATGATGAAACTCTGAAATGCGTTCAAGAGATGAAATGATCAAGTCTTATGATGTATCACACAGCTTTGTAAATTCACGTTGGACCAAGGTGGTTCTATAGTGTGATAAACCTATGAACTACAAGAAACCATGACGAGCACTAACTCCACTGTATGGCTTAAAAACCATAAAAACTATATGAAAGCCATCCATCTAAATCAAGTTGAGAACTTGGTAAAACCCTCCTAATGATTAGAGTGGATTTGACTTTCATAGATATGAACATAGACGATAGCTTAATCGCTGATATTGCTCAACTTATCGTAAAATAAGTTTTTCGATAGAGTTCAAAAGGTTGACTACAATATGTGTAGTGATGCAAATGTTCATATGGAAAATTACTGATAATCGCGACATACTTCTGAAGTATGACATATGGATTTTTCTTCTGAGAAAATTAAACAAAGGGTGTATGCATGATACAACCTGAAAGGATTTAATGATCTATACGATATTAGTAAAAGTGAGAATGCTTCAAAGATCAGTCCATAGTTGAAGCAAATATCACAGAGCTGGAGTAATAGTTTTTTATGAAGTTATAAAAGTTATTATTTCATCAATAATCATATAAGATATGGAATTAAGTGGGAGCACGATTCTAATCATATATGTGAATAACATATGAGTGATTGAGAATAAATATTTTAGCAAAATAAAGCACTAAGGTATTGGATATCCTGAAAGTGCAACAAGCACCAAAGTAATCTAAATAGTAGATTAGTTTTCCTGAAGTACCTCAGATGAAGAAAGGTTCTATGAGGAAGACTAAAGAGTTCATTACAAATAGATGAAAGAAAGTTTCATAATGATTTGTAATATTTTAATCGGTCTGTAGCTAAGTAGCAAAGTAGGATGTTGAAAATTGTTTTTCAAGCTAAGGCACATAGCGGGATTTCTACAACGTAGACGTGAAACATGGCAAATCTGGAAGTTGCATAGGAGGGTATTTGGATCAGGAACACCATCATAGTGATTGGCATAGTTCCGAACGTTTGATCTGCATATACCATATTTTGATATGAGCATCATGATCAAAACAAAGTAAGCTAAGAGCTCACTGTAGTCCAAACATGTTGAACGATAGTGCCCTATCTTCAAATACTTCATAAAGATGAAGGGGTACATTAAGATACACAGGATTGAGACGAGCCAAAAAGCGTTAAGCTCCGTCACGAAGTCTATACCACAAACGAGCATGAAGACCAAAGTGCCATTGGTCTGAGTAAACCATGCAACTAGATTATTGTCTCTAGTGCAAGTGGGAGACTGTTGGCATTATGCCATAGAGGCAATAATAAATTGTAATATTATAATTCCAGGTTCATTATTAAAGTTTATATGTCTGTGCTATAACTGCAAATGGCTTATGCGGAGGTTTGCCAAGTAGCATGTTAACTGCCTCCGGAGGAAAACCCATATGCAGGTGTGGAGTATAAACACCAATTGTTCTTAGTCTGCCTCTAGAACTAACCCGTGTGCTATGGATGACATGTTTTCCTGTTCATAGGGCATTGGAAATGCCGGTAACACATGGGAGCACATTGTTGCCAGAACAAGGGTGTTGAACCGACCCAATTGTATGATTAACTTTGAGATCACATCGTTTCCATGTTATAAGTAAAATCATCTCAAGTTAATATGCATGTGTCCTTCATGACCATAAGAATGTTTTGTAAATTCATACCGGAGGGTGGGTTTTGACACTGTCCCAACACCACCCGTAACAGGCGTGGCAATAACGGCTTTGATCACTCACACCTGAAAGTGTGTCAAGGGACTTAACGATTCGAGTTGGGAATTTTCTCCTCTAACGATGGTGTCGGGACCCGGGGTTAGCGTATGCAAGTCCAGTTAAGACATAGTCATATGGAGAGCCGAGAACCGCACCCACTTGTCTAAGCAGACAAGGCCAAGCACTGAACATTCTCGGAAAGCATCGTACATGAGGGGTATCCCATCCAGGCCGGATGATCAACTGAAATGGGTTCTCATCGTCCGCACACAAGTCTAATGATATGGGTGGTGAACTCCCATATTCAAAGACAAGTCGCCTCAACCATACTACCGACTATCTCAAAACTCTTACATAGACTTACTCCAGCCCGATCACTTAGTCGGGGTCTAGGGCGGGCTCGATCATACCACAAAGTGTGCACGAGACGGAGTCTCGAGCAATCGCATCGCGATGCCCCAAGCTGCGCACATCTAAGGGCCACTTGGTGTATGAAAGACCGCCGACCAGAACACAACTAAGGTCTCGAAAACCCATACAAAGACATGCATGTTATAAACATACACGCAGCACACATGCCTTGTATGAACAGCAGGTACCATTGCAATTCTCTACAAAGTGTACAATTTTATTGATAACTCTTATAGAGTGCAAACAGAGATCACATACATGTGATCCAACATTACAACACAGGCGGAAGAAAATTATGTCTGAGTACAGACAAGTTTAACAAATGGCTTAAGAAGCCTTATTTAAACACAAAGCCCTCCACGAGGGAACCAGTCGTCTGACTGGGACTAGACTAGTTGGTCTTCAGTCGTCCAGCTCGATGAAGAAGCCACCTTCGGGTCAGTGGCATCATCTAAAACATAGATTAAGCAAACGTGAGTACAAAGTCGTACTCAGCAAGACTTACATAGGAGCTATACTACTCATGCACATGTATCAAGGTAAAGGGAGGTGGGGTTCACTTGCAGAAGTGCCAGCTTTGACTTGGCTAATCCTGAACTACGAGTACCAGACTTTGAGGTAAGAAGCGTACACGAGTCCACTACTTTCTCCAACCAATACACCACTATGGTGCCTTCCTCGACTTCCCCACGAGGAAGCACGCCATAGCACTCACACTTATCTTGGTGTGTTTTAGAAGTATCCGGTTCAAGTTATCTAATAATCAAGCTAAGCTTTCCAAGTAGTCCATAACCGCAGACGCGGCTATTCGAATAGTTTTGTTAACCTTGCAAGGGTGTACCGCTACACACACATGACCATCATTTACCGCCTTTGATCTCGACACCATTCAAGGGGTGCCAGTGAGGATGCTCACCACAACTGTTACCTCATAGCCGATCTAGTCCGAGAAAGCCGCCTACTTGGGTTGGTTACCACAATCGTGAACCCGGCCGGTTTACCGAAGTGGACCCAAGTGATGTGTGCGTGGTGCATAAGCCGGTCTCGGATGAGCCGTTCTCTCACTTAGCATCCAGTCCACAAGCCTACCAGAACTCCGAACTATTGCGACATCTGGACATCGAAAGGGATGAGTTAGTAAGTTGAGAGGGGTCAGTGAGCCCAATGTGTGGTTGTACTCTTTATCTTGGAACACCACACAAGAACTCGTACTAGGGCGGTGTCCAACGAGACAACCCACTGTGTACTCCTACACATCCTCTCATCGTTCACCTTGTATTAGGGTCGATTCACCAACACTTTTCTACCAACATCAACATGATCATTCCCATCCCGACTCACACCACAGTAACAACATGGTATCATACTAAGCATGCAATAAGCAGTAACATTGCAGGGGCCACATATATCAACCAACTCCTACATTTGCTAGGATTGTGGTTTCCTTACTACTGTGACAAAATGATAGGTCATGCAAAGCAATGGGTTCATCTATGCGGTAGAAACGAAGCATGGTGATCATCCTAAACAATGCATAAGCGAGACATGAGAGGGAAGTGGGATTTTATCGACATGATCAATGGGGGTTTGCTTGCCTTGCTGACGAGGTTCGGGTTCGGGGTCTTCAACGAAGGGGGTGACCTCGGGTTCCGGCTCCACGTCTATCAGCAACATGACAATCATAGGATCAACATAATGTACAATGCACAATCACATGAATAAGATTGAAAGGGTGATGTTCATGGTACTGATGTGTTGAGCATTCCATTTAAGTGGAGTATATTGCATTTGAAATGCAAATTCAAACTCCACATTTGAATTCAACATTTACCAAGTTGCATGTGACATTGATTGATCATTTTGAATTATTTTCAAATGTGTATGATATGCCTCTGAAGTGTGGTTGAATTGTAGCTTAATTCCATGGTCCAAGTTGCAAGATCCTTTGATTTGAATTTGAATTAAATTCAAATAAACCAAATGACATATGCTACTGGTCCCAATTTAAATTCAACTCAAACATAGTTGAAAGTTGCATATTTGGAAAGATAATTTTCTCCTGATCATTTTTCATATATTATTTGTCCAATTTGGAGTTAATATGAATTTTCTATGAATTTCCAAAGTTTGGGGTATTTTCTGGAATTTCTGGAATTCTTTAATTCAAATAATCTCTGGAAATTCATTTAAATGATTTATTGCGCAGGTGCTGACGTCAGGGGGGGGGCTGACATGTGGGGTCACCTTGTCAGTGGCTGGGTTTAATTAACCCGTGGGTTAAATTAATCCAGTGGCTTAATTAAGCCACTGGGCCCACTGGTCAGTGACCCAGGGGTCCCTAACTGGGTGCTTAACAGGGGGGGTTAGAGCTGACACGCCGGCGACTGGACCGCGGCGGCGCTGCACGGGGAGGGCGAATCCGGCCATCATTTGGAGCGCGAAGACCACCATCTTGAAGCTCTTACTCGCGCGCGTCGAACGGGACCAAAACCAAGCACTGGGGTGCACCGTACGCTCGCCGGCGTCAACTTTTGCGGCGACCTAGCTACGACCAAGATCGAGATTTGGCTCTAGGGCACGACTTGAGGCGAGGCTAGGCTGGTTCGACGAGGAAGAACACGGGGAAAAAGATGGACAACAAGGCGGGCTCGATTACTTAACGGGTGGACCTCGCCATGGATCCCGGCGGCGAGGAGCTTCGGCTCTCATGGCGGTCACGGCTACAGGGAGTAATCGAAGGGGAAAAGTGAGGGGTTTTGACCCCAAGCTCACCAGGAGCTCAGCAGAGGTGGTGGCGAGGGCTGGGGTGGCTCAACGGCGACGTAATCGACGAAGTCCTTCACGGCGGCCGGCGGGAACTCGAGGAAGAATCCGGCGTCTACGTGGGCTCCGGGCTCGATTCCTTCTGCAAGTCGGTGAAGACGAAGACGACGACGACGAAGCGCTTGGACACAGTCTTGGGGCTTCTAGGCGTTAATGGCCACGCGTGTGCTCGACGGCGCTCCGGCGTGCTTCTCGGGCGGCGATGAAACAGGCGAGAGAGGAGGGGAGGGAGCTCGTGGAGGGGGGGAATGAACTGGGGCGGCTCCAGGATGCTTCCAGACGCGACTACGTGGACGGGGAGGGAAGCAGGAGGTGTCCAGCGATGACGGCATGCTCGCCACGGCGGCAGCATCCTGCCTGGCGCGAGGAAGAAGACGGCCTTGTCCCTGGGCCGGGCTGCCTCGGTGAGTTGGGCCCATTTGAGGTCAGCCTTCTTTTCCTTTTTTTTGTTTCTGTTTTTCTTTCTGTCATTTGTTCTGTTTAGCTAAAATAAATAGCTAGACATTTTATTAAATGCTGAAAACTTTTATGTGGCCTCATAATAATATAGACTAGCCACTCATAAACTTTCAACATTTTTAAAATTCAAAAGAGTTGAATTTTAAATCAAATAGGGGTATTTCTTTAATTCCAAGGCACTGTTTGAATATTTGAAAAATCTATGAGCATGGTATGGATCCCACATCACTTGATATGTGATCACACTCATTTATAAGACTTTTCAAAAATCTAATATGAATTTTTGGAGAAGATTTTTATCTGGCCTTTTGAATTAATTCATCTCGGGGGTGTTCCTTCTCCCATTTTGATTTTGAAATTGATTTCAAAGATTTCTTTTGAAATTTTGGCATGATGCAAGATTACTTGATCCTAGCACATTACCTAACAGAGGGTTCTGACAACTCGCCCCCACTCAACAGAATCTCGTCCCGAGATTCAGAAGTCTGCGGGAGGAAGGTGGGGTACTCGGCAATGAGACGGTCTTCTCTTTCCCACGTAGCTTCTCTTTCAGAGTGGTGTGACCATTGCACTTTCAGAAACCTAATCTTCTGACGACGAGTGACACACTCTGTGGAATCAAGAATACGAACGGGGTATTCTCGATAAGAAAGGTCATCTTGGAGATCAAGCATTTCATGGTCGACTTCACGGATGGGGTCCTTGAAGCAACGCCTGAGTTGGGACACATGGAATACATCATGTACTCGGGAGAGGTGCGGAGGTAGTTCAAGTTGGTAGGAAACTTCTCCACGTTTAGCAATAATGCGGAAAGGTCCGATGTAACATGGGGCCAACTTGCCTTTGATACCGAAACGTTGGGTTCCCTTCAGAGGAGTAACCCGAAGGTAAGCCTTCTCATCCAGATTGTAGCTCTCTTGCCTATGATGACGATCATAGTAGCTTTTCTGATGAGACTGGGCCGCTTTCAATTGATCACGAACAATGCGAACTTGCTCTTCTGCTTCCTTGATCATATCCGGTCCAAAGAATTGTCTTTCACCGGTTTCTGACCAGTTTAAAGGTGTTCGACATCGTCGTCCATATAGGAGTTCAAAAGGAGCCATGTTCAGACTAGATTGAAAACTATTGTTATAAGCAAATTCGGCAATTGGAAGAGACTTCTCCCAATTCTTTCCGAATGAGATAACACAAGCTCTGAGCATGTCTTCAAGAATTTGGTTAACCCTTTCGACTTGACCGCTAGACTGAGGATGGAAAGTTGTACTAAAGGAGAGATGAGTTCCCATAGCATTCTGAAAGCTTCCCCAAAATCTAGAGGTGAAAAGGCTACCGCGATCAGAATTGATTTCCAAAGGAACACCATGAAGTGATACAATTCTAGAGATGTACAAGTCTGCTAACTGGCTAGCAGTTATAGACTCGCGAACCGGAAGGAAATGAGCAACTTTGGAAAGCCTATCTATGACAACAAAGATGGCATTGTTTCCTTTCTGGGTTTTTGGAAAGCCGGTGATGAAGTCCATACCGACTTTTTCCCATTTCCACTCGGGAATAGACAAAGGTTGAAGTGTACCAGCAGGTCTTTGATGTTCTGCCTTAATGCGATGACAAACATCACATTCGGCAACAAATTGAGCAATGTCTCTCTTCATCCTAGTCCACCAAAATCTCTGGCGTAGATCTCGGTACATTTTTGTGCTACCGGGATGAATTGAGAGGGGTGTGTCATGGGCTTCCTTGAGGATGAGTTGCCTTAGCTCCCTATTCTTAGGTACTACCAAACGATTTCCAAAGAATACCGTTCCTTTGCTATCTGTGGAGAAACATTTAGCAACTCCCCTAGCAATGTTCTCCTTGATTCGGCGAACACCTCGTGCACGCCTTTGGGCAACTATGATTTGATCCTCAAGAGTTGGTTTCGCCACCAAGGTAGAAAGATAGCCATGAGGAACAATCTCAAGATTGAGCTTGCGAAAGTCCTCATGAAGAAGTGGTTGATACTGTTGTAACATGAGGTTGTTACAATACGACTTACGACTTAGTGCATCAGCCATGACATTGGCTTTGCCTGGGGTGTAAGAAATTCCTACGTCGTAATCTTTTATCAACTCAATCCAGCGTCTTTGCCTGAGATTAAGATCTGGCTGGGTGAAAATATATTTGAGGCTTTGGTGGTCGGAATAAATCTCGCAACGGTTACCAAGGAGGTAATGTCGCCAAGTTGTTAGGGCATGAACTACGGCAGCGAGTTCAAGGTCATGGGTAGGATATTTCTCTTCATGTGGCCGCAACTGGCATGAAGCATAAGCTACCACATGTCGATCTTGCAGAAGTATGCATCCTAACCCTTGCCGTGATGCGTCACAATAGATCTCGAAATCCCTTTTGGTGTCTGGAGGTGCAAGTACGGGTGCAGAAGTCAATCTTCTTTTTATCTCTTGAAAGCTTTCCTCGCACTTGGGAGTCCATAGGAATTTCTTATCTTTCTTGAGAAGTTCAGTTAGAGGCTTTGCAACTTTAGAAAAATTCTCGACGAAGCGACGGCAATAGCTGGCTAGGCCAAGAAAACTCCTAACTTGCTTAACCGATTCAGGTGGAGTCCAGTCAAGGACGGCCTGAACTCTCTCGGGATTCACAGCAATGCCTTTTGCAGAAATCACGTGGCCTAAGTAGGTCACTTCTGGTAGCCAAAATTCACACTTGGAGAATTTAGCATACAGGCGATGCTCTCTAAGTTTCATCAATACCAGCCTTAGGTGTTCGGCATGTTCTTCTTTGTTCTTCGAGTATATAAGGATGTCATCGAGGTAAACCACGACGAACTGGTCCAAATACTCCATGAAGATCGAATTCATCATGCGTGAGAAAGTGGCGGGGGCATTGGTTAAACCAAAGGACATGACGGTGTACTCGTAAAGACCATAACGAGTAGTAAAAGTCGTTTTGGGAATGTCCTCGTTTCGGATCTTGATTTGATGATAACCTAATCTCAAATCCATCTTTGAGAAGATAGAAGATCCTGCAAGTTGATCATAAAGATCATTGATCCTGGGCAATGGGTACTTGTTCTTTATCGTCGCTAAATTTAGCGGACGATAGTCTACGCACATCCTTTCTGTTCCATCTTTCTTCGTTACGAACAGAACGGGGCAACCCCATGGCGATGAGCTAGGGCGGATGAAGCCTTTCTCCAACAAAGCTTCCAGTTGGGTTTTAAGTTCAGCTAACTCACGTGGGGCCATTTTGTATGGGCGTCTAGAAATTGGTGCGTTTCCTGGGGCAAGATCTACTATAAACTCTACACATCTGTCGGGTGGCATTCCCGGCAGCTCTTCAGGAAAGACATCCGGGAAGTCACGAACCACCGGAATATCTTCAAGATCGGGAAGGGGAAGTACATTCAAGGAATGCACTTGGGTTCTTGTTCTGGGTGAGGTATAGTTGACTGTTTTGCCTGAAGGGTGGGTGAGTTTCACGGATTTGCCTTTGCAATCCAGGTAGGCATTCTGTCTTGATAGCCAATCCATGCCAAGGATGACATCAATGTCTGAAGACTTGAGGGCTATGAGTGAAGCAAGGAATACTAAACCCTCAATTGCAATTTGATTACCATGGCTTACTCTATTAGTTTGCCATCTTGACCCTGGAGTTTGAATAATCATTGGGGTGGACAATTCAACAAAAGATAACTCATGACGAAGTGCATAACTTTCCGACATGAATGAATGAGATGCTCCTGGGTCGAAAAGAACGGAAGTAGGAACATAATTGACTGGGAGCGTACCAAGAATGACGTCAGTGGTGTCGTCAGTCTCTTCGGCGGCAATCTGGTTCACACGTCCACGAATGGCGGGAGGAGCGGGTTTGGCGGTGTAGACCTTCTGGGGTGGCTTGCCACGACCATTGTTGCTGTTGTTGCCTCCAGCACGTGGTGGAGCATTCTGGTGCTGGATCTGGTTCTGGGGACACTCGTGAGAGTAGTGGTCTGCCTGACCACATTTGTAACAGGCCCCAAAAACAGTTCGTGGAGCTGGGTTGTTTGGTGGAGCTGGGTGAAACTGGGTTGGTGGACGAGGCGCCACATAGGATGGCCTCGGGGGGTTGTTCTGGCGGAACATGCTATTTGGGATCCAGATCTTGCGCTTCTGGGAGCTAGAACTGGATGAACCATCATCTCTGGGGTGTTTGCGGAAGTCGTTGGGGGTGTTCATGTCCTCTGCTTTGATGGCCTTGTTGACAAGGACCTGGAAGGTGGCAAAGTCATGAAGATTGAGCTCACGACGAAGTCCAGTGTTGAGGCCACGACGGAACCTCTCTTGCTTCTTGGAGTCGGTGGAGACTTCTTCGGTTGCATAACGAGCAATTCGGTTGAACTCACGACTGAACTCGTCAACTGTCCTTCTGCCTTGGGTGAGGTTGCAGAACTCCTCACTCTTGCGGTCCATAAGACCCTTGGGAATGTGGTGCTCACGGAAGGACGTGCGAAACTCCTCCCAAGATGCAGGTGGTCCAACGGGGCGCATATTCAGAAAGTTCTCCCACCAAGAACTAGCTGCACCTTCGAGGTGATAGGTGGCATAGCTGACCTTGTCACCAGCTGCAACACGGCCTGCTTGGAGCTTCCTCTCGATGCTGCGAAGCCAGTCATCGGTGTCAAGGGGCTCGGTGGAGTAACTGAAAACCGGGGGATGAAGTCGGATGAAGTCGGATGAAGTCGTTCAGGGACACCAGCTCATTGCGCTGCTGAGTGGTGTTGCGAGCAATGACTTCCAACAGATGGTGAGAATCTCGGCGGTTCCTCTCGACTTCCATCAGAACCTGTGCCATCGTGGGTGGGGGTGGAAGGTTGCCTTCCTCCTGATCATTCCCACGACCTTGGTTACGACCAACCTGGCCACGGGTTCCTTGAGACATCCTGAAGGTGAAAACCAAAGTCAAACAGAGTTGATTTGAAGAGTCTAATCAAGGTATTGAAGTACTGGAAGGATTACAGAGCAAAGGAAGTAATCATCTTGACAACATGGTGATAAAGCATACAAGCCATATATTCACAAGCTGTCATACAAACCATACATCGTTTTAGTACAAGCACTAAGCTAATACAAACATGATGAAGATGATACATCCTTCAGAGGCACTCTGACTTCCTATACATTATTTATCTAAGCCTCTGGAACTTAGACACCTTGCATACAATATACTACGATACTACTACATCATCACTAAGTAAGACCACAGGCGGTCTCACTCATCTCCATCTCCATAGTAGTCCTCATAAAAGTTACCCGCGTATCCCGGTAGCTGGAGGTGACCATCGGAAAACACGGAGGCTTGTGGACCCTGATATCCATTTGGGCAAGGATGGGGCCTAGGTCCAGCGTAGGGTGGAAGCAAAGGACCATGGGGTGGAAAAATTCCTCCAATCTCGGGCCAAGCAACTCGAGAAGGCATCTGAGTCCTCACTGGGTAGATCGCATCAAACTCAACTGATCCAACGCTCACAAAGGGAGCCAAAAGTGTCAGTGCTCGATACAGACGAACACGGGTGGCGTGGAGCTCGAAACGGAGAGCGCGTGCATCACGATCTCTGTCACTAGCAAACCTAGCAGTCATCTGAAGTGCGGGATCCTCTGCAGAGTGATCTGAGTAAAGTTCGGTGTAATATCCCTCTTCTCCTGGAAGTGCAGCAGGGATATAGCGGAAAGAACTCTCTCTCAGCAAAGTGTGCTCCTCTTTCAGCAGTGTCATACATGAGTATGCAGCATCCTGCATAGCCATGTTCTCGGTAACGCCAATGCCATGTCCAAAATGGATAGGCTGGGTGACTCCAACGTGGTGCGGACAGATCCGAACAATGCAGTGGAACTGCGTCTGGTTGAAGTCATGAAACTGCTCCTCGACGGTGTACTCAGGGTACCATCGATATCCCACATAGGACATCATCTCGATCAACGTGGCGGGATGGCCACGCACACCGAGGCACCTGGTCAAACGAACAATCTGCCGAGGGGGAAGATCTGCCATCTGAAACAGAAAGGAGTTTGCAAATGCATCAGATTATGAGATAAACTTGGAATGACTCGGACAGCATAACGGCTGTAATTGCAAGAAAAAGACAATTTCTTACAACATGGAAACGGCACTTACATACGATGTAACAAAACAGGGAGCACAACCACTCTAACAAACCGATCACAACTTTCCTACGTCTATGAGGAAGCAAACAACGAGATTTTCTAATCAGACAGAGGAGAGCCTAGTCCTATCTTCCCGTAGAATAAGATGAGAGTGACTCAGAACTCAGAACGAAGGGGGTAAGGAGAAAAAAGAAGCCTTACGTTGTTCCCTTATATACCCAGAGTAACTATATAACTATAGCAAGCTAGATTCAACTTTGGCCAAGGCTACTAGTCCTACAGTCAGTCCTGCTCTGATACCAAGTCTGTCGGGACCCGGGGTTAGCGTATGCAAGTCCAGTTAAGACATAGTCATATGGAGAGCCGAGAACCGCACCCACTTGTCTAAGCAGACAAGACCAAGCACTGAACATTCTCGGAAAGCATCGTACGTGAGGGGTATCCCATCCAGGCCGGATGATCAACTGAAATGGGTCCTCATCGTCCGCACACAAGTCTAATGATATGGGTGGTGAACTCCCATATTCAAAGACAAGTCGCCTCAACCATACTACCGACTATCTCAAAACTCTTACATAGACTTACTCCAGCCCGATCACTTAGTCGGGGTCTAGGGCGGGCTCGATCATACCACAAAGTGTGCACGAGACGGAGTCTCGAGCAATCGCATCGCGATGCCCCAAGCTGCGCACATCTAAGGGCCACTTGGTGTATGAAAGACCGCCGACCAGAACACAACTAAGGTCTCGAAAACCCATACAAAGACATGCATGTTATAAACATACACGCAGCACACATGCCTTGTATGAACAGCAGGTACCATTGCAATTCTCTACAAAGTGTACAATTTTATTGATAACTCTTATAGAGTGCAAACAGAGATCACATACATGTGATCCAACATTACAACACAGGCGGAAGCAAATTATGTCTGAGTACAGACAAGTTTAACAAATGGCTTAAGAAGCCTTATTTAAACACAAAGCCCTCCACGAGGGAACTAGTCGTCTGACTGGGACTAGACTAGTTGGTCTTCAGTCGTCCAGCTCGATGAAGAAGCCACCTTCGGGTCAGTGGCATCATCTAAAACATAGATTAAGCAAACGTGAGTACAAAGTCGTACTCAGCAAGACTTACATAGGAGCTATACTACTCATGCACATGTATCAAGGTAAAGGGAGGTGGGGTTCACTTGCAGAAGTGCCAGCTTTGACTTGGCTAATCCTGAACTACGAGTACCAGACTTTGAGGTAAGAAGCGTACAGAGTCCACTACTTTCTCCAACCAATACACCACTATGGTGCCTTCCTCGACTTCCCCACGAGGAAGCACGCCATAGCACTCACACTTATCTTGGTGTGTTTTAGAAGTATCCGGTTCAAGTTATCTAATAATCAAGCTTAGCTTTCCAAGTAGTCCATAACCGCGGACGCGGCTATTCGAATAGTTTTGTTAACCTTGCAAGGGTGTACCGCTACACACACATGACCATCATTTACCGCCTTTGATCTCGACACCATTCAAGGGGTGCCAGTGAGGATGCTCACCACAACTGTTACCTCATAGCCGATCTAGTCCGAGAAAGCCGCCTACTTGGGTTGGTTACCACAATCGTGAACCCGGCCGGTTTACCGAAGTGGACCCAAGTGATGTGTGCGTGGTGCATAAGCCGGTCTCGGATGAGCCGGTCTCTCACTTAGCATCCAGGCCACAAGCCTACCAGAACTCCGAACTATTGCGACATCTGGACATCGAAAGGGATGAGTTAGTAAGTTGAGAGGGGTCAGTGAGCCCAATGTGTGGTTGTACTCTTTATCTTGGATCACCACACAAGAACTCGTACTAGGGCGGTGTCCAACGAGACAACCCACTGTGTACTCCTACACATCCTCTCATCGTTCACCTTGTATTAGGGTCGATTCACCAACACTTTTCTACCAACATCAACATGATCATTCCCATCCCGACTCACACCACAGTAACAACATGGTATCATACTAAGCATGCAATAAGCAGTAACATTGCAGGGGCCACATATATCAACCAACTCCTACATTTGCTAGGATTGTGGTTTCCTTACTACTGTGACAAAATGATAGGTCATGCAAAGCAATGGGTTCATCTATGCGGTAGAAACGAAGCATGGTGATCATCCTAAACAATGCATAAGCGAGACATGAGAGGGAAGTGGGATTTTATCGACATGATCAATGGGGGTTTGCTTGCCTTGCTGACGAGGTTCGGGTTCGGGGTCTTCAACGAAGGGGGTGACCTCGGGTTCCGGCTCCACGTCTATCAGCAACATGACAATCATAGGATCAACATAATGTACAATGCACAATCACATGAATAAGATTGAAAGGGTGATGTTCATGGTACTGATGTGTTGAGCATTCCATTTAAGTGGAGTATATTGCATTTGAAATGCAAATTCAAACTCCACATTTGAATTCAACATTTACCAAGTTGCATGTGACATTGATTGATCATTTTGAATTATTTTCAAATGTGTATGATATGCCTCTGAAGTGTGGTTGAATTGTAGCTTAATTCCATGGTCCAAGTTGCAAGATCATTTGATTTGAATTTGAATTAAATTCAAATAAACCAAATGACATATGCTACTGGTCCCAATTTAAATTCAACTCAAACATAGTTGAAAGTTGCATATTTGGAAAGATAATTTTCTCCTGATCATTTTTCATATATTATTTGTCCAATTTGGAGTTAATATGAATTTTCTATGAATTTCCAAAGTTTGGGGTATTTTCTGGAATTTCTGGAATTCTTTAATTCAAATAATCTCTGGAAATTCATTTAAATGATTTATTGCGCAGGTGCTGACGTCAGGGGGGGGGCTGACATGTGGGGTCACCTTGTCAGTGGCTGGGTTTAATTAACCCGTGGGTTAAATTAATCCAGTGGCTTAATTAAGCCACTGGGCCCACTGGTCAGTGACCCAGGGGTCCCTAACTGGGTGCTTAACAGGGGGGTTAGAGCTGACACGCCGGCGGCTAAACGCCGGCGACTGGACCGCGGCGGCGCTGCACGGGGAGGGTGAATCCGGCCATCATTTGGAGCGCGAAGACCACCATCTTGAAGCTCTTACTCGCGCGCGTCGAACGGGACCAAAACCAAGCACTGGGGTGCACCGTACGCTCGCCGGCGTCAACTTTTGCGGCGACCTAGCTACGGCCAAGATAGAGATTTGGCTCCAGGGCACGACTTGAGGCGAGGCTAGGCTGGTTCGACGAGGAAGAACACGGGGAATAAGATGGACAACAAGGCGGGCTCGATTACTTAACGGGTGGACCTCGCCGTGGATCCCGGCGGCGAGGAGCTTCGGCTCTCATGGCGGTCACGGCTACAGGGAGTAATCGAAGGGAAAAGTGAGGGGTTTTGACCCCAAGCTCACCAGAAGCTCAGCAGAGGTGGTGGCGAGGGCTGGGGTGGCTCAACGGCGACGTAATCGACGAAGTCCTTCACGGCGGCTGGCGGGAACTCGAGGAAGAATCCGGCGTCTACGTGGGCTCCGGGCTCGATTCCTTCTGCAAGTCGGTGAAGACGACGACGACGAAGCGCTTGGACACAGTCTTGGGTCTTCTAGGCGTCAATGGCCACGCGTGTGCTCGATGGCGCTCCGGCGTGCTTCTCGGGCAGCGATGAAACGGGCGAGAGAGGAGGGGAGGGAGCTCGTGGAGGGGGGGAATGAACTGGGGCGGCTCCAGGATGCTTCCAGACGCGACTACATCACTTGATATGTGATCACACTCATTCCAAGGCACCAGGATGCTTCTGCAAGAGTTGAATTTTAAATCAAATAGGGGTATTTCTTTAATTCCAAGGCACTGTTTGAATATTTGAAAAATCTATGAGCATGGGATGGGTCCCACATCACTTGATATGTGATCACACTCATTTATAAGACTTTTCAAAAATCTAATATGAATTTTTGGAGAAGATTTTTATCTGGCCTTTTCAATTAATTCATCTGGGGGGTGTTCCTTCTCCCATTTTGATTTTGAAATTGATTTCAAAGATTTCTTTTGAAATTTTGACATGATGCAAGGTTACTTGATCCTAGCACATTACCTAACAGAGGGTTCTGACAGATGGAGAGATACTTCTTTGGGCCCTCTCGGTATTACGACATCCAACATCGTCTGGCCAGACACTGTGAATTGATCACAAGGGATACCGGAATACTAAACGAGAAAATGGAAAAAAACAAGAAGGAGGATGACTTGGTATAATGGTTGATGGTTAATCATGCGGATACCTAAAAGATCTCACCTCAGGTTTTGTATAGTATCGTGAAGCAAATAGGAACGGCATGTTAATCTTGTGGTTCACTCGAATTTATATTCGTGTAGGTACGGGAACCGTTATGGGTGTCCATGGCTCCGCTATCGGTTATTGATCCAAGGAAAGTCAGTTTCCGGTTCATGTCCGTATTCTACCGAACCTATGGGGTCACACACTTAAGGGTGGTAGATTTGTTGAGTACTAGAGTGATAGGAGCACGAGTATAACACACCGGAAAAGTTTCGGAGTGATTGATATTTAATCAGAGAGAAAACCGGAATCGTTTCGGGGCACCAGTAAAGTACCGGGAAGAGTTTTGAGAAAACCGTGTAAAACCGGCGGGCCAAAAAAGTTCCGGTATGGTCTAAATATGTTTAATGTTTATTTATTGTGAATTCCCAAATTGTTTTGGAATTAATAAAATATATTTAATATCAATGGCCCCCCTCTCACTTGGAAGGCCCAAGTGGGGAGGGAGCACTTGGACCAAGGAGGCCCAAGAGGGGGAGGCGCCTAGGAGGAAGCTTCCTCCTAGGGGAGGAAGCTTTCTCCCCCCTTCATTGGCGCCCCAACAGGTGGAGGGAAACCCTAGGGCGCCCCCTAGCGCTGCCCCATCCTCCAAGGTGGCCTCCCCTCCCCTCCCACTATAAATAGATGAGGAGGGGGCACACCCAAAGACACACAAGTTGGTTCTTTTGCCTCAGGGCTGCCCCTCCTCTCTCCTCTCTTGTAGATCTGATCTCCACCATATCTCGAAGTGCTGCTCCTCCCTCCTCTCTACTCCGGAGGCGCCGAGCTCTAGACGGCGGAGCCCTGCCGGATCTACTACACCGTACGTGTGGATCAACCGTAGAGAGATCGTACGTTCGATCTTCGTTCGAGGGAATTCTAGATCTGTTCGTGGGGCGTCACACGGATCAGATCTGTTCGAGGGATTGCACCACGTCAATCTTCCCCAACTCTCCATCAACTTCTTCCGCTGCGAGAGAACTACCGTTTGAACGGTTGTTAAGGTAACAAGATCGCTAACTGTGTTTGCATCTATCTAGATCTGTTCTTGGGACTTGGTTTCGTAGTGCCGAATTTTTTTGTTTTCTACTCCGAATCCCAACACTCACATCATATCTATCATATGTCCTTCTCTCGCCTATGATTGTCCTCATTGATGTGAGCCTTTCACACCTTTTTGTCTTCCTCCTCTACCTTCTTTCTGTTTTGCCTTTTAGGTTTCAACTTTCTTGCTCACGCTCATCCATTGCATGAGTGCTCAAAATATTGAAAGGGAGTGGATTAGTTTGACTTGTACCTGACTAGTGGTCTGTGGACGAGTCAAGATAAGAATCCAAAGGAGACTAAGTGTGAAACTTTAGTAGATAGTTGTTCTCAACAAAAATACTTTTTTTTATCTCGTATTTCCCTGTCCCCTGCTTGCACGCAAACACCATCTGGAGACATTCAAGTCACGGACAGCGAGAGCTCTTGCACCTTTTGTTCTTTTGTTGCTTGTGGCAATACTAATATAGACTCTTGCTTGTTAAGACTTGAATTGAATTGCATGCTTTAATTACTTTACTTAAAAGTCCTTATATGGTTGTGTGGCATCTCAACACAGAAATTATGCTTGTTATCATTTACCTACTCGAGGACGAGCAGGAATTAAGCTTGGGGATGTTGATACGTCCCAAACGTATCTATAATTTCTGCTTGCTCCATGCATGTTTTGTGTGACTTTGCCATGATTTGCTTGAACTTTCATACACTTTTGAGAATATTTGGACTAATCTATTAACCCAGTGCACCCAGCTGCCAGTTGCTGTTTTCTGCTGTTTTTTTATTTCAGGTTTTCCGGCCATTTAAAGTGCTACAAAAATTCCAGAAAAATCAGATAAAAAATCAGCGACACGGAAGCTTCTGGAAACACCAAAGGAGGGAAGGGGGGCCACCACAGGGACTCCAGAAGGGTCCCTAGCGCGGCCCCACCCTAGGTCGCGCCAGGGGGCCTCCTGGCTGCCCTGTGGACCCTCTCGGTGCCCCCCTTCGCCTATATTTACCCCCCGTGACGGAAACCCCTAATATCGATCTCTTTTCCGCGATCTCGCCTCTGTACCGCCGCCGCTGCCGTTTCAAGATCGGGGCTGGCTGGAGAAGCTGCTCCGGCACCGTGCCGGGAGAAGCTACCCCCTTCGGGAGACCATCCATAGCCATGGACGCCTCTCGTATGTACCGTGAGTAGTTCCCCTTGTACCATGGGTCCGTGACCAGTAGCTATGTGATGTTCCTCTCCCCTCTTTGTGCTTCCACTTTCGAGACCTCGTGAGTTGCCTCACATGATCGAGGTACCTTTGTAATTTTCTGCCGTTGCTATGCTGAGTTTCTTGGGATCTGATGGATTATGAGACTATGTTCAGATTGTGATGAGTAATATATTTGGTTCTTCTCTTTTATATTTTGTTCTTGAGTAAATTCTTGCATGTTCTCCGTTGCCGTATTTTACTTTGGCCAAGTGATTTGTTGCAACTCCAAGAGGGAGCGTTATGCTTGATTGTGGGTTCAGCCCCATGATGTCTAGCTTGAGTGACAGAAACATGAGACTAGGGGATGTGATGTTGCCACCAGGGATAAGACAACGGTGCTTGTATCCGCGGATGCAAGGATTGTTTACTTTACGCAAAGTTCTTTTAATGCAGTTATCTGTTGCTTTGGATTTACACTTTGGGTGGGATTCGCAACTTAATACCAGCGAGATGTTCTGGATAGATATCTCAAGATGGATGATTCTTAGTAGATGCAGTTGGATTTCGCTCTACTTACCTTGGTGTACTGTCCATTGCTTTTGAGCCATTCCTTTCTTTGCAGCATAGTTAGCATTGTGGTTCCTTCATAATCCTCTGAATTTCCCAACTGTGATTTGTTTACCTCGCTAGCAGTTTTATCGTCTTTTGGGAGAGAGTCATCACTAGTGAAAATCATGTGACCCTGGTCCATCTTCATATCATTGTTTACACCCTCAATTTACTTTCAGTTGCCACTATCATTATCTCTTGCGTTAATCCTTTGTAAACAGCAAGGCCGGAGGAATTGACAACTCCTATGTACTCGTTGGGAGCAAAGTTATTTGTATCTGTGTGTAGGTCCAGGTGAAGTTAGCAACCTCGGTTGTGAACGGCGCCATTGTTCACTTTACCACCTTCTTGTATTTCTGCGAGTCCTACGGGAGACAAACCCTATCCTCTACATAGGGGAAATTTGCTACTACGCTACATCCCATCTTCCACTTGGGGTAACCAACGAGGAGTGAGAACTATCCTCACCGTATCAGCGATCGAGTCACAAAGTCTAATGTTGCGGTGATTATGTACTAACCTAATCCTTAGACCTTGAGATCATGCTTAATCACTATCTCTGGAGGATGCATGCCTTGATTGCATCCCCCGTCACACCGTAATAGGGTGACCATAAAGGTGCCGTCAGGTATTCCGAAGGGATTTGTTGAGGCGTATGTATCGAGATCGGTATTTTTCCATTCCGCGTGACAGAAAGTTACTCTGGGCCCACTCGGTGAGATTACATCCGAAGTTACAACACTTGACTAGGTCACGAGAGTATGGAATATGACGAGAACGAGTTAAGTAGCACTTGTCGGTAACGACATTGAACTAGGTATAATGATACTGACGATCAAATCTCGGACGAGTCAAGTATCGAAGTGACAAAGGGAATAGGACTCGACGTTTAAGGTTCAAGTGATAAAGTTAATCGTGGAAGCACAAGGGTAATTATGGATAATCCAGGTCCCGCTAATGATCATTGATCGAAGAGGTGTCTCGGTCATGTTTAGAGTTCTCCCGAACCGTAGGGTGATACGTCCCAAACGTATCTATAATTTTTTCTTGTTTCATGCTTCACTGATTTATGAATCGGCCAATATTTCCCCCATCTTTCTCGTATCGGATATGTGACTAAACCTTTTTTCCAAACGGCACACGACCTTTGCAACACCGGGTTTCACCCGAGCACCGTCGCAACCGGCACAAGACCAGCCATCACCAACGGTGCGGAGAAACCCCCATTTATATTTAAATGGGTTATTTTATCGGGAGGTGCTCGACGTTCTATTTTGGCATTAAACGATGTAGATGACGTTAGCTCGGTGCCTTGAGGCGGTATTTCGAATTTTGTGTGATTCCGACTTTGTCGGGTAGGTGAACGATCGGATGTGCCAGGCATAGTAGCCGGTGTAATTCCGGTGTCGTATTTATAAAATATTGCGTGCGTTGATAGCTGGACCCCCGGATTCTCCTCTTATCTTCGGATTCTAGCCCACCCAAAAAACCGGACCCGAAACGGGCCATTTCGTGGCCCGAAAACCCTCCCAAACACCCACCTACTATATATAGTAGGTGTTGCCTACCAAATCTGGACAAACCCTAGCCACCCTACCTCAATTTCCGCAGCCAACCTCTCCACCGCCTCCACATGGAAACCAGACACCAACCCCATCTGAGATCCATTCGATCCGATATGGACCGTCCGATCCCGATCGGATGACCCCGAGCTTTCCACGTCACCAGAATCAAGCTCCCTCCTCCCCTGCCCGTGGAACTCCTCCTCCCGAGCACCTCCGGTCGCCCCGCCCCCGGCAATCATACACGCCACCGCGCCTTCCCCAGGTTACCTCCCCCTCTTCCCTCATGCCCTCCTCCTCTCCCTTTCTTCTTCTTCCTCTAACCTCTCTATCCCCGCGCTTCAACGCCATGGACAGGAGCCGCCATGGCCGCCATGGGGGCCTTGACCAGGAGCTCGCCCTGAGCCTTGAACTGCGTCGGCGGCCAGCCTAGCCCTGGATCCGCCGACCCCGGGTCCTTCCTCGGCCCCGTCGTCGTGGATCCCTTGTGCGGGATCGTCCCGATCGAGACGAACGCATGCGACCAGGTGGGCCGGTGCGCCCCTCCCAGCGGCCCAGCAAGGGGGGAAGTGCGGCGCCCCCAGCCTGCACGCCTTCCTCGCCATGGGCGTGCTGCCGCTATCCTTCGCCCACCGCGTTTTGGGCCTGGCCCGCTAGGTGAGTTGCCCCCCTTTTTCTCTTTTGTCTGTTTATAGTTGGGCCGGCCCAATAGCTGTGTAGTGCCCTCGGCGTCCTTTATTATCTAGCGCTCGCCCGTCTATTTGGGCCTGATAGCTGCAGTTTTGGCCCAGTAAATGTATTATTTATTCCTGTATAAATAATTTTGGCAGATTGTAGTAGTATTTGGCAATGCTCGTATCTTTTCAACCGTTAGTCCGATGGAGACACTTTCTACATGAAAGTTGCTCCATTTTTCACGTAGATCATTAAAATTTTGCATTTTTCCATGTTTGACCTTGTTTACATGTTGTTTACCTGCTATTTACATCGCATGCCATCGTAAATTGTTTCTGTAATAACTTTTTAACCGTTACTCTATCTAAAATGTTCCTTACATGTAACTTGACTAGAATTGTTTGTAGATCTTGAATATGTTGTTCTTTCTTGCTAATAAAAATAATAAAATTATGTTTAGGGAAGAACAGTACCAAATGCAATAATTATCGTGGGGTCCGTAATAGTTGCCATGTATAGGTTTTACCCCCACTTAAAGTGACTAGATTAGATAGTTTATTTATGCTTCACCTCTTGCCATGCTTGTGTGATATGCCATGCTTGAGTGAGATGCCATGTTAACAACCTTGCTCATGTTGTGTAGCTAAACAACTTGAACCAATGATAAATGTACGGTATCGTCGTGTGTGACGAGTACTCCACTTAATCTGCTAGTAACCGCTCTCGACGATAGACCCGTATCGTAGTGCTTTGCCTCGTGTTGTCATCTTGTTGTTGCTTGCTCGTGATTTCTTCGTAGTAATAGATGCATCTCCATTGATTGCCTTTCCAGTGTTTACTTCATGTGTGCTCCCGCGGGTAATCTCGGAGACGTTGCAAGTTGCGATCGACTACACCTTCGGCTTCGTCTTCTCATCAGGTAAGGGGGAGCACATATCATGCTTATAACTTTCATCTCACTCGCGCCTAGGTGTAGGATAGAATGATTGCTTGATCCTACCACTTAATATTCATGCCTCTCAAATAAACCCAAACATCCATGTCCTCCACATCCCAGCAAACCTTGTTCCGCTATGTTACTATTGCTCGCTGCTCAGCCACTGATTAGTATGCATGCTAGGATGCTATCAACTGTTTATCCTGTTACTCCTTGGATTTGGTCTATCACATTATTATATTGCTTTGGATGATATGATTGTTATAATGTTAACTATACTCGACGAAGGATGGAAGGTCTATGCTACCCCGCCCTGACGCTTTGTTCCATTCGAGTCACCTAGGACCCGAGTTACAGGTATTGTGTCTCTTGACGAGCGTGCCTAACCGTGTGTGGGATACTATGGGGTTCCCTTTTCTTACCTACCTAGCTCCAAACACTTCTAGAGGTGGCCCAAGCTGATTTACCATTTGAAACCGTGTGCATAACTGGTCTGCGGCCTGTGGCTTTAAAACAACCCGGGCCAGCGGAGAGATGGTTTCTTTGTTGGTTCACACTGGTGAGCTAGGGAAGTCCCCTGCTGAGCATGGCCGGCTTTTGGGTTGGGTGTCGACTCCCCGGGGGCCACCCGGATTTGTGCGTTGTTAGTTAGAGGGACCTGTCGTTTCGGATCTCTCGGGACTAAATCATAAAATGGTTGCCTGTGATGGTAGAAACTGAGAGAGATGGGCGTGCGTGCGGAGCCTTGTAACGGGCAGTTGGTACACCCCTGCAGGGTTAAATCTCTTCGAGAAGTCGTGCCCACGGTTATGGACGACTTGAGACCTACTCCTTGTTCATAGACAACAACAACTGAGATAATCTTAATAACTTGATCAATGTGTGTGTGTGCCTTGACTGCTTCTTCTTCGCCGGGCCACGAAGGGGAGGGCAAGGATAGGATATGTGTTATGATTGCGTAAGGAGCTGATAGCAAGACTTGTTGGAGGAGATTCCTCATCGAATGCTTGGTTCTCATCTTACTATAAAATAGACCGTTAGCCACTCATATATTGCTAGTGCGTCTGCAACCTCACCACTACCCCCATCTTACCGTGAGAAGTTAGTTACAAGACTTTTGATATAGCTCACCTCTTTCTTTTCTCTTTTACGCACGTTATGCAAACGATCTTGGACTTCAGAGGAGCTCGACGACCCTTCTTCTGGACGCCTTCGAGAAGACTCGACAATGACTAGTTAGGCGGATCTCGGCGGGGAGCCTGGACCCGTGTGGTTATGGGAATGGTGTGTTTTACCTTTGCCACTAGGCATTTGAATTTAGTCTGTACTCAGACATGTATCATCCACTGATGTAATGTATTAAGGCAGTTGTATGCCGATTGTATGAGATGTTGTACCCTTGTAGCTGTAATGTTGTGATATCATGTTGGAAATCCGGGGCATATGGTGGTGTCATATGTCGCGGTGGGACCGATATGTACTTCGTCCCCGGATCTGGATGGAAACATCTAGATCTGGAACAGTACCGCATATCAGGCCTTACATGCTCCTTGGGTAGTCCCACCTTGGACCATGGGTCCATGGCAACAAGCTAGATGATCTCTTCTCTCCAATCTTGTGCTTCATTGATTATACCTAGTGAGCTGCCTATCATGATCAAGGCATATTTGTTATAGTTTGTAGGTATTATGTTGTGTTTGCTGCAATCCGATGGATTATGTGTTTAGATTGTGGAAGTAATATATTTTGATCTCTTTTATATTGTGTTCTTCAGTATCCATGCATGTTCTCCATTGTAATTTATTGCTTTTTCCAAGAAATAGGTTGTGACTCCAACAGGGAGCGTTATGCTAGATAATGGGTTCATGCCTCCCGATGTCCGGCTTTAGTGACAAAAACATGGTACTAGGGAATGTGATGTTGCCCTTAGGGATAAAAAGTGGTGCTTCTGACTGCGCGTCACAAGGATTGCTTACATTACACATTGAGTGGTAATGCATTTTTCTGTTGTTTTTAGTTTACAACTTATACTTGGGGATCGCAACTTAATACCAACGAGATGTTCTGGATAGATATCTCAAGGTGGATGATTACTAAGTAGATGTTGATAAATAAACGATCTACTTGATTCGATGTAATGCCCATACAATTGAACATTGCACTCTATGGTAGTATAATTAGCATTGTGGTGCGTTTATAATTCTGTCAATTGCCCAGTTGTAATTTGTTCATACAACACAATTGTTTACCGTCTTTTGGGAGAGAGTCATCAATAGTGAGCGCCACGATGCCCCGGTCCATATTCTCATCATAGTTTGCATCCCTATCATTTCCTGCTTTACTTTTCCTTTCAGTTACACCATTACTATCTCTTGCGTTTTGACCTTTGTAAAAAGCAAGGCCAGAGAGATTGACAACCTCTCTATACTCATTGGGAGAAAAGTTAGTTGTGTCTGTGTGCACGTCTAGTTCTAATTTCTAAGCGCTAGGGAAGTTACTACCCACCTACTTGTTGTCTCCAAAATCCTATGGGATACATAAACCTTGGTATGTTTACCGAGGGAAAATTGCTTCTATCTACATCATAACCTTCCATTTGGGGTAACCAACGAGGAGGTGTCATCCGCACCCATCAAGCTAATTTCTAGCGCCGTTGCTGGGGATTCCAAGCTTCAAGATAGGGGAGTTGCACACTACCTTTTACCTTTGCTTTTTAGTCTTGTTAGTTTACTTTTCAGTTTTCATCTTTGCTTCTGTGTCTTTATCTAAAAAACCTTAAAAATATATTTACCTTGTTCCTAGTTTGTTTCTTATGGTAGTTAGTATGTTTAGATCTTTTGTATTTGATGCTTTACTCGAAGCTGAAGTTATAAATTTTAGACAAAAGAATGGGGGAAATTTGAAAAAGGCTCAGGATAGACTTTCCGAAGCCCATAAAAAAATCATACCTTGGATAACTATGCAAGTTTTGCTTAGAACTTTTTATTATGGTGTCTTTAGGTGGTGTAAAGAAACTTTATATTTATTAGTCGGAGGAGATTTTATAGAGTGTGAAGAGACTAAAGCTATTGATATTATAAATGGTTTTTCTAGTTTCTTTGTTCATGATCATGGAGTTGATGCTATCATAGATAGACTTGATAATATTGAGAGGAAGATTGATGCTTTCAATTTTAAGGAGGTAGAGAGACTCACACAAGGTGGGAAATGTCCTCTAGAAATAGAAGATGATTGGGAAACCTTCATTAGGATTAGCATTAGCATTCTCAACCAAGATTTTCTTGCTTATTGTGATATTGGATCCATGGTGTCCACCATGCCAAAAACTGTTTATGATTCTTTAAAGCTTTAGAGTAAGGTTTATTTTTTCCTTCCATCATGCCCAAGTCACTTTCAAGGAGACACTACTAGGGAATAGCCTTATAGTGGCGCACTGTTTTTGCGTTTAGTGGCGCATTTCAAATGCGCCACTAACGACAAGCCACTAATAAGGCCTTAATAGTGGCGCATTTCAAATGCGCCACCCCTAAGAATCTTATGTGTGGCGCATTTCGAAATGCGCCACCTATAAGCCCAAATGCGCCACCCATAAGAGCTTATGGGTGGCGCATTCTGGATGCGCCACTAATAATTCCTTAGGGGTGGCGCATTCTGAGAATGCGCCACTATTAACTAACCTCCGTGGTCAAACTTCCCTAAGGGTCACCCATCCTAGCACTACTCCAGCCCCAGCACGCTTAACTTCTCAGTTCTATTCAACTCTCACTCCAGCTCACCTAGCAGGCACTTGTTGATATATCTAACATATAAATCCTATTAAACCATGTTGATGTCTAGGACCTTGTTAATGTTCATGGGTATGCTAAAATTTTCAACATTTTTTTGAAACTTTCTCGATGGGACCATTAGCATATTTTGAACTTTTTAAAAAAATTTGATTTTTTTTTAAATTTTTTTTTCAATTTTTTTAATGTTACTATCTAAAATTTTCAACTTTTTTTAACTTCCCGATTTGTCCTCTAGCCTATTTTGAATTTTAAAAAAAATTAAAAAAATTAATTTTAAAAAAAATTAAAAAAAAAATCTTAGTAGTGGCGCATATGCGCCACTACTAAGTTCAAAAAAAATTTAATTTTTTTCTCTTTTTTTGGGCCTCCAGATCTTCAAACGCCCGTAACTTTTTTTCTGTTAGGTTTTTGAGGATTCTAAAAATGTTCAACGGGTTACACCCGATTGAATTTGGATATAACTTTTCGAGTAGATGATTTTTCATATAAAAAACTTTTTCATCGGAGGTCGTATGCAAAAGTTAAGCCCATTTTACGTAATTCTCGGGAGATTTTGCAAAAAAAGTCGAAATTCATATTTGTAAATTTTCCTTACAACTAGACCACATATCATTTGGAAAACTGATTTTCTTTTATTTTTTTGACATTTCTATCATTTTCTTTTATGTTTTTTCAAATTGAAAAGGCGGTCCACGGGAGGGGGTGCATATGGGAATTTTCCCACCCAGTTTTTTCTTATTAGTGGCGCATATTGGAAATGCGCCACCCCTAAGAGCTTATGGGTGGCGCATTCTGGATGCGCCACTAATAATTTCTTAGGGGTGGCGCATTTCCAGAATGCGCCACCCCTAAGCTCTTAGGGGTGGCGCATTTCCAAAATGCGCCACCTATAAGGTTCTTAGGGGTGGCGCATTTCTCCAAATGCGCCACGTATAAGGGGTTCCAGGGCTGGCCCACTCTTAGGGGTGGCGCATTTTGGAAAATGCGCCACCTATAAGGGCTTACAGGTGGCGCATTTTTTACCAGTGCGCCACCCCTTACAACATAGTGGCGCATTACATATAAAATGCGCCACTAATAAGCTTTCCATGTATAGCTATTTCCCTAGTAGTGAGAACAACAACACTATTGACTTCATAATTTTGGAGTCAACAACTCAAGGGAACATGGTGCTTAGAAGGATCTTTCTAAAAGCTATGAGGTGCTTTATTGATGTAGGGAAGGGACATATATGTTTTCGTGGAAAGGTCAAAGGTAAGTATGTCTTTCTGAAAAGAAATAAAGAAAAATTCATTGAAGAGCCATTTACCAATTTTGATGATCCTTTTGATGATTCAATTTACGCAACTTGATCTTGTGCTTCATGGCTAGCTGAAAAGTGTAAAAGAAAGCACTTATTGGGAGGCAACCCAAAATGTTTTTTACTTTCAGTTTTAGTGGGTCTTGGTGTTTGTTACTACTTTAGCAACACCATTGTATCTTTATTTTCAAGTTTTGTGCCAAGTTTTAGCCTCTAATTATGGGGAAGACAAAAGTTGTGACATGATGTGCAGAAAACAGGTTCTATTTGCTTCATTGAAAAATCTTTAAAAATCACGAGATCATCTTTTTGATCTGCATTTTTTACAAAGCATGCTTTCTATAATTTTTCAACTTTCACTAGTTTTGAGTTTTGTGATTTGAGCTGCAGAAGTGCCTCCAATAATTCGAGTTTCACATGCTGCTCTGTTTTCCCAGATTTCTGCCTTGCAATTGCATTTTCCTCTTTTGGGCACTTTTCTCATGGTTTTCTTTGAATGAACCTTAAACAAAGTTGGGGACAATAGCTAATGTTTAATTTGAGTATTCCAATGTGTACCAACAGTACCGAAGTGGAACTTAATTATTTATTGGTACTAACCGCTCTAATCAGTTTATGAGAAGTTTTGTGTGAAGGAAGTTTTCAAGCGTCGCGAAGGGAGATGATGAAAGAAGATCCAGGAGGGCCAAAATCTTAAGCTTGGGGATGTCCCCGGCACACCAAAGAAATATCCAAGGAGACTCAAGAGTCTAAGCTTGGGGATGCCCCCGTGCATCCCCTTCTTCATCAACAATTATCAGTTCGTCCTTCCTAGCTTTATATTTGTATGGATTCACATGTTATTTGATTTTCTTGGAGCGTCTTTCTCTTTAGTTTAGTTTAGTTTAGTTTAGTTTGCTGGTCATACCATGTTGGACCCTAGCATGCCTTGTTTGGGAGAGAAACTTGCTCCACTTTTTCCTAGAATGCTCATAGTTTCACTTCTATCTCTTTTAGTGTTCACTCTTATTTCTAGCTGCTGCCATGGCTAGCTCTTGTTTTTCAAGTTTATTTCTTTCTAAGAGCTGAGAATAGAATTTCTATAACTCTCTTGAGTTTCATGTTTATATTGTTAAGAGAGTTGTCCATGTTGCACTAGGTGTGTACCTTACTTTGGGTAGGTAATAAAGATTGCTAAATTGAGTGTAGTAGTAACTTGCAATGGTTTTAAGGTGTTGATATAAGTAATGTATGAACTTCTATGTGTTTTAGCTCAAGCCTATTTGTGATAGGTGTCGTATTTTGGCTCAACGTGCTTATTCTCAAAAACTACAAAAATTAGTTGAGAACTCTAGCTACTAAAAGGATCATTGATGGGTGCAGATAACACCTCCTCGTTGGTTACCCCAAGTGGAAGGTTATGATGCAGACAACGGTAAATTCCCCTCGATGAAGATACCAAGGTTTTTCTCCAGTAGGATTCTGAAGATCGCAAGAAGGTGGCAACGACGTCAGAAATATGGCGCGTAAGTTGATGTTGCCACAGACCTGCACACAAGAACGCAAATAACTTTGCTCGCAACGAGTTCAGAGAGGTTGTCAATCTCTCCGGACTTGTTGTTTACAAAGGATCAAACACAACGGGAAAATGATAATAGTGCAACTGAAAGGAAATAAAGCAGTAACTAAAGCGAGTGACATGGTGTGATCACGGCAAATCCCATGGTTAGATACCCTGGGTTGATTGAAGAAGGGAGTGCAAGGTTGGTGATCTTGTCGGCTAACAGGAGCAGGGATTTACCCAGGTCCAGGGCCCTCGATCGGTAAAGCCTCTACTTCATGTTCGATGTATTATATGGTGGATGAGATTAAAGTGGTGGTTCTAGCGAGATTTCTCAGGCCAGAGGTATTGGGATGAGTATTTGATCTCCCTAGAGGTCCCCTCTCCCAACCTTTATATATGAGGCTAGGTCCCGAGGAGTCCGTCTAGGTTTACAAGGAGACTATCCTGTTCTATCTAATCTTGCCCGTCAAGTCTTGTACTCCATGTCGGCACAGTCGTCGGTGCTTTGGGTGGGCTGACACCGGGCCTTCTGCAACTACTAGTGGGCCACCGGTCTTGACACACACCAGGTACCCTCACGGGTCTACTCCAAACAAGGGGAGTCCGCTCAAAGGAAGGAGAAAAGAGAGAGAGAGATGAGAACTTGTCTCACAAAATTATGAAGAAAAAAGGGAACCCTACCCCTCCTTATATAGGCCAAGGAGGGATGCCCACCTCCCTCAACTTCCCATGTTGTATTAAACCAAAGGGAGAGGGGGGAGGGTGCGCCATGGGGAGGTGGGCCCCTGCCTTGGCGCATGGCCCAAGGGGGAGGCTCCCTTCTCCCCTAATGGGCCTCTTTAGGCCCATATGCCTTTTCTTCCATTTTTAATTATATTTTAATATTTAATTCTGTTAATTAAATAATAAAACATATTTAAACATTATTAAATAATATTTTGAACCTTTCAAAATACCCAGAACAATTTCTGGCCTTCACCAGAACAATTCCGGCATTCTCTCTTATTTCTCCGGTGATCCCGAATCAATCCTTATTGCGCTGAATGCCCTTAAGTTTGACACCCTATGGTCCGGGAAACAACAGACATGATCCGACACTCCCTGACCAATGACTAATCAATTGGACATGGTTACAATCCTTGACAGCCCCTACGCTTCCATCGAATGAAACTTCATCGATGTTGGATTCGTTAACGTTATGCCTGTTCCATTTGTCCTATGGTACTTTGCTTGTCCGAGGTTTGATCATCGGTATCCAATATACCTAGTTCATCCTCGTTACTGACAAGCATGTTTACTCATTCCCGTGATATTACAACCCCGTGACCTAGTCACATGATTGCAATATTTATGATGTAATATCACCGAGTGGGCCCAGAGTACCTATCCGTCACTCGGATGGACAAATCCCGCTTTGATCTATTTGAATACTCATCAACATATCTATTTTGGAATACCCAAAGTACACCTTTATGGCCAGCATATTTTCAGTCAGGCGGTGGATGCAAATCAAAGCATCCTAATACATAGAAATTACGTATGATCATCACGGTCAAAGGATATGGTCACTACGTTATAGTTATCGCAATGTTGAACTTATGTGACTCGATCACATTGCAACACTTCTGGTGGGTGGGTGTCCATCATATCATTCTCCCAATGATATGATCTCATTGTCAACGGACTTATGTGTCTCCATGATCAGGAAACCTTGATCATCAATTGCCCAATGAGCTAGTATACTAGAGTTAACTAAGGATCTGGTTTGTTTGTATACCACGCGTGTATTAAGGTTTCCGCTTAATACAGTTATAACATAGTATAAAACTTAATATGAACTAATGGAATATGCTAATAAAACATATTTTATTTGCCTCTAAGGCACATTCCCAACAGTCTCCCACTTGCACCGATCGGACGAACGAATCGAAAAATTTTACGCAAAAACGCCCGCTGTCCACAAGAGGGCAGTACACCGTTTTCTAAATTCCTTCAAAACCGTACAGAATATCGAAAAGTGTTCAACATGTCGGAGATGCTCCTACTCCATAAGAATCCAACGGTGTATCATACGCATCATTCCGACAAACGGTTAAAAAGTTTGACTCTCTACAAGATCTGTCGAAAAAAACAGAGTGGCTGCGTTTTTTTCAATTTGAAATTCCTCTCAAACCGTGAGAAATTAGACAAAGTGTTCTACATTTTTATGGAGCGCCTGATCGATATCTTTCCAACATTATATCATTTGCATCATTCCGACGAACGGTTTGAGAGAAATCGCGAAAAAACGCCCGCTGTGAAATTGTGTTTCCACACCATTTTCAAAACTTCTCTTAATTAGTGAGGATTCTGGACAAGTGTTCAACATACGGAAGATGCTCCATTTCAATACGAATCCAACGGTGTATCATGCGCTCAATTCCGACAAACGGTTAAAAAGTTGAAGCGAAAACGGTGCATGCAATTCTGTTTTACCCGAGCTGCAGTGCTTCGAATTCAGCAGTGCGGTTCTCTTTGCGATACGATGCAGTTCAGAATGTTGTCAGAATATATACTGCATCGTATCGCAAAGAGAACCGCGCCGCATCGTATCGCAAAGAGAACCGCACTGCTGAATTCGAAGCACTGCAGCTCGGATAAAACAGAACCGCATGCACCATTTTCACTTCAACTTTTTAACCGTTTATCGGAATTGAGCGTACCATACACCGTTGGATTCGTATTGACATGGAGCATCTTCCGTATGTTGAACACTTGTCAATATTCCTCACGGATTAAAAGCAGTTTCGAAAACGGTGCGGCGGCATACTTTTGCAGCGGGCGTATTTTTTGCGATTTCTCTTAAACCGTTCGTCGGAATGACGCATATGATACACCGTTGGAAAGGTATTGATAAGTCGCTCCATCCATATGTAGAACACTTTGTATAATTCCTCACAGTTTGAGAGTAATTTCAGATAAAAAAAATGCAACAACTCTGTTTTTGGTTTTCGGATCTCGTAGAGAGTCAAACTTTTTAACCGTTTGTCGAAACAACGCATATGATACACCGTTGGATTCGTATGGAGGAGGAGCATCTCCGACATGTTGAACACTTTTCGAGATTCTGCACGGTTTTGAAGGAATTTCGAAAACGGTGGCGCTGCCTTCTTGTGGACAGCGGGCGTATTTGCATAATTTTTTTTGATTCGTTCGTCCGATCGATTCAATTGTTACACGGTTGGATAGGTATCGTCGAGGCGCTCAATTTTCATGTATAACTTTCTCTCTAACTCATTACGGTTTAAAAGTAGCGTCGATTTTACTAAAACGCGGACTCACTTTTTTCGCGGAACAAAAAATCGGCGAGTGAACTGCATTGGTTTGCATCCGACAGTCAAGCGCACTGCATTATCGCCAAATAGAGCGCACGTGTTCTTCGCGGACCCGAAATCGGCCAAGTGAACTGCATTCACCGGGCAACCGCAGCGCATCCGACGGACAAGCGCACTGCATTATCGCGAAACAAAAATGCACGTGTTTTTCACGGATCAGAGACCGGTTGCATTTATCGACAGAGAGAACTGCACTTATTTTTTTTAACTTTCAACATATTTTTTATGAACGAGCGTTTTATACCACAAACCGCACTGCATTAGACGGAAAGCAAAAAACATGATTTATTTTGTCTTTTTACAACTATATTTTATGAACGAGAGTGAACCACAACATTATCGAAAAGTGAACTATCCCATAAAACAAACTGCAATACATCTATTACCTCCGATCCATATTAATGTACTCAACTTTGTTTAGATACACATGCATGACTAGATGAAGAATGTGCAATGCACTATTTTCTCTTTATTGCTTGTCTTCTTCTACAACTAACAATAAATCGAACCGCAACCAATAACAAGGTGGTTAGCAGTGCACATTTGATTATTCCACAAGACAAAATAAAAAACAGTTAACTACATAATTGGAAGGCGTCCACGAAGACTTGGATCTCGATCTAGACGAACTTTGATGGAGAGCTAGCCTAGTTGCATTCACTGTCGGACGCCACGGAGGTGCAGCCAAATGTCATGGGAGGTGCACTGCAATATGAATTGGATGGCACGGTCTTTGGTGTGCACTGCAATAGGCAACCATCTTTGCTCTGCCAGACGAACTGCACTGCAAAATGCATAACAAAGAAGATTTATTATAATTTATCCAGAGGGCTGCTTGCTTGAACCAGCATGCATCGTCCGTAGCAGGGGTGAAGCTAACCAATAACTTTGTCCAAGTGTTGCCTGAATTTAGTAACTTCGTCCTAGCAATCTCCGCCCTCTAATCCTTCCACTGGTGGCCGTTTGCTAGCCCATCCACCTCCCTGCAAGCACTACGGCAGTGTCCTGGAGTACAAGGAAAAAAGGAATTATCCTGTGCAGGAACTGATCGATGCTAGAATCACTAGACAGTTGCGAGTAGAAGAAAATACTGGATCACGGAGCCTCGATTCGTCACTGTTATCCTGCACAGGAGCTCGCCAATGAAGGGGAGCGGACGCTCCGGGCTCTAGATCGAAGACAGGGCGCTGGATATCGGTGGCTGCACGGGGGCCGGGTCAGTGCCACCGCGAGCCGGCGGCTAGATCCACGTTGGAGGACCACGGCGGAGGGCGTGGTGGCGTGCAACCCTGTCCAGCGGCGGCGCGCGTCTCATGGTAACGAGGTAGCACGGGAGGCCGAAGGTTGACCGGGGCGCACCAGATTCGACGCCAGAGCGGCGAGGGGATGTCGAGACCGACGAGGGGATATGGCGGCGCTGCCATGGAGGAGGGTGGCGGGGCGGTGTGGATCTGGTGGCCGCCGGGGATGGTAAGTGGTCGCGGGGGTGGATCTGGTGGCTGCCCGGGGAGAGCGCCGCGGGGGAAGGAGGTGATCCGTGGCGCCGAAGGTGGGTGGAGGGAGGGGGCGGGGCGCCAAGGGAGGGAGGCGGCGCCGGAGGTAGGTGGTGGTGGATAGAGGGGGCGGGGCGCCATGGGAGGAGGCGACGCGTGATGGGAGGCAGATAGGTTACGGGGGAGTGGGGGTTGGGTGGGTGCGTTCGGGAAGAACGTGGGGCGTCAGGGAGGGGTGGGCGTGTGTTTTATTCCGGTGGTGGGATGTCTACGGGCGCTCCGTGCTAGAAACTGTGCTAAAAGAGAATAAAGTCTTAAGGGGTATTGTTAGAATAGACCCACCCTGGTTTATTTTATAAGTGATATTCTACAATAGGTCGCCCCTATATAAGGCTGATTTGAACCGGACCGAACCGACCCGACCAGGCAACACCTGCTCCAATCCCGAAACAAATCCCCACCTGGTCGGGATCCCGCCGCCTCCTGCCCCCGATCCCGATCCCCGCCGCCGCGCACCTCTCCTTCGCCGCCCCTGCCCACCTTCCCCCACCGCACACTTCCCGATTCAGCGAGGCAGGAGGCCCCAGTTAACCTGCTTCTTCCCCAGCCACGGCCCCGGCGAGGCAACCCACCCCCGACGCAGCTCCCGATCCGGCAAGGCAGGAGGCCCTGGTTAACCGCAATCTTCCCCGGCTCCGCCCCCGGCGAGGCAACCCACCCCCACCGCACACCTCTCATCCCCGGTGAGGAAGGAGGCCCCGGTTAACCGCCTTCTTCCCCGGCGAGGCTGCCCACGGTTCCCCTCCGGCGGCGAGACAGAGCGGCCAGTGGCGCAAAATCGACGAGATCTCGGCCGACGGCAATGCCCCAGTTAACCACCTTCTACGGGTGCGGGTGAGTACGGGTGCCTGGTGAAGCAGCGAGCCGATCTACACCATCGAGGTCCTCCAACGTCGAGCACGAGCTCCTTCTCATGCGGGCGGTGCCAAGTAAAAATCTACTTCTCTTCATCGTGAAGCAGCGAGGACTTTGAATGCAATTGTGACCTGCTGAGTGTAGAATTCCGGGCAGTTCAAAAGTAGCAGTAATGGGAAGTACATACAATATTCAGGTAGAAGTACAAAATCAGTACATCATGCGAACGAGAAGTGACTGCTGAGAATTATTCATGCTAGGGGAGAAGTACCATAGTTACACTGAGAGCAGTACAGAGTAGCTCTAAGAAGCAGTATAGGGTGTCCTTTTATGCTAATTTGGTACTCATTTTTGCAGCTGCTACTTGGAGCTGTGGAATTAGCAGGCTTAGGGAAGTACTAAAGGTTCTCTGTAGTGAAGAGTAGCAGTACAAAATATCTCGAAGCAACAGTGCAGAGAAACACAGAAAATCACTACAGGTGAGAACTATACATATCGATTTCGAGAAAACTTGCTTGTGTCAATTTAGATGAGTTCTGACAATTAGTTTGTCGTTTTGTTGAAGCAGTGCGAAACATCATGACACCCCGTGCAGCAAAAGTGCCTACTTGGTCAAGCAAAGGTGCCAACTAAATGAAGAAGACGAGAACATCTCCAAGATTTAAGCATAATTTGACTAATTTGCCAAATCGAGCACCTGACTCAACTGCGATTACACCTATTGTTACACATGACAATGTTGATCCCTATGTTGGAACTGAGGTGAGGACCTCCATCAAAAGAAAAATGTTTACAACTCATTGCTAGTTGTGATTCTGTTATAAAAAAAGAAGTATAGGTTTTGATTTCAAAGAAGTACAACTAATGTACAGAAGCAGTACAGCCATGAGAAAATCTGACAATTCCTCATCAATTTTCTGTCCACTTTCAGGCTGATGATTATGGTATGCCGTTGGATGCTACTCCACTTGTCACGAATGCAGTGCCTCTGCGGTGCATAATGGAAGATCTGCCAAATTTTTATGTCACTAGATATTCGCCTGATCCTAGCGGCATGGAGCCGTCGCCGCAACCTCCGAGCAGTTTAGTTTTCTCTGGATCATCAATATTGTCGGATATGGCCATACAAGTAAATGTGTTGAGCCACAAGTGCCACCATATATTGAGCGTATTGTGCATGAGGTTTCAGGCATGCAGCGTAGCCGAACAAAAATTCCTGAGATTGGGGCTTTACATCCACCATATGTGGATGTGGATTTTGTGCATGCTGATACAAGTACGCTCGACATTCATAAAGTACCTGAGGCTTGCCACACAGCTGGAAACACCACAAATCGCCGCCCTAAAATTGTTCCTGGAGTAGCAGGTTTGCATCCTCCAAGTCGTAAGTAGCCAGGTGTGGGTAAACATACGTTGCCTCCACGTCCACCTTCATCGACTTCAAAGCAGCAACCAGTGCGCAACAATACATCAAAGAAATTTCCGGTGCACCCAAAACATGACCTGTTGTTGCACAAATCAATGGTTACACCTCCTTGTCTGATACAACCTGAAGACTGCATAAATCCAGAGGAGAATAGAAAGTATATCCATGTGAGTATAATAAACAGATGTTATTACTACATTTTCATAATCAAACTACCTCTTGTTTATAAAGCGGTACAAAATGTAGTCGGACAGAAGTTCCTTTTTACTTGTATAAGTAGTAACTCATATAAAATGAAAGGCAGTACTATGAACAAATAATAAATGATTTCATCTGTACAGTTTGATTTTTCTTATAAGGATCATTAAAAACACACGGGAGTGTGGGAACACGCCCAGATGTCTGTTCCAACCATCTGCTGAGTGTTGTATTGGCACACGTTCGACATGTTTGTCAAGCTGGCACTGTGCAGTTGATTGGAACAAAAAAACATTTTGTGTGCTGGTTTTCTTCACATGAAGGTGTCAAAAATAAGTACAAGAATATTGTTACATGGCAGTACAACAAAGTCCTTTCATAGCAGTACAAGTATGTGTGTTTGTTTTGTATGGAACTCACTTCTTAGGCATCTTTATGCACATTTTGGATTTATTCTGCAGAAAACAGACCTCCAAGATTACCTTATGCCAAAGATGGGGATGGTGTTCAAGGACTTCGATGCCGGTAAAGTGTTCTACAATAGATACGCCAGGCACGCTGGATTTGGAACAAGAATAGGACAGAAGAGTGGTTTCAATAGATACCTGTACTGCACACGTGAAGGGAAGCACGCAAGCTATGTTTCTGAAATTGAGCGTCAGCGCGACAAGACGACTAAGCGATGTGGATGGAAGGCGAAGCTACGGTTAAAAGGGAATGAGCACGATGATACAGTAGTCATTGTCGACATCAATTTTGAGCGCAACCACCAACTGATACAGAGCCCTACCATGCTTGTGTTTCTTCATTCCCACAAGTCATTTGATCCCACTATATTGCATTATGTTAAGTTCCTATAGTTCCAGAATGTTCAGCACCATACAACTATGTCTATCCTATATGGATCCCTCGGTGGCGGTCAGTACTTGGCTTTTCACGGCCGCGATTTAATCAACAGGTAACAACAAAAAATGATACACGCTATCTTTTCAGCTTGTGATTTCATGACCATTCAAAAAAGTTTCGAAAAAGAACATGCTACTGAACAGTGTACAACCTTTTGTGTTATTGAAATATGCAGGAAGATGCTTAACTCTAAGGAAGATAGCATCGACGACGTCAAGAAGCTGTTGGAATTCTTTGCTGAGATGAAAGCAGTAAATAATGAATTCCTCTTCGACTTCCAGATTGATGAGTTCGGTCGCATAAAGAACATCTTATGGGCTAATGCAAGCTGCAGGGACGCGTACCAAGATTTTGGTGATGCGATAACATTTGACACCACTTATAAGAAAAATCAGTACCTTATGCCTTTGGAGGTATTTGTGGGAGTAAACAATCATCTCCAGTCATCGGTATTCGCGTGTGCCCTTGTGAGGGATGAATGTTAAGAATCTTTTGCTTGGCTATTCAGAACCTTCTTAGCATGCAATAATGGGAAGCAACCTACAATAATTTTGACAGGTATAACACATTCCAATCTATATAGATTGTGAACATATAGACTAACATTGTAGTTAGTTTACCTAAAAAGCAGTTTTTATATATGGAATTACTATGCAAGTAATTCAGAAGTTTTTAATCTGAAAATACCAAAAGTTCATGGACATTATGCAAATAGAAGTTCCAATTTTACTATACAAGCAATACAAACTTTATATCATCAGAAGTTCTAAAATTTATAAACCTGACAATGCCCTCCCATTTTCTAATCAGACCAGTGCCCTTCGATGACCCCTGCGATAAAACAAGTATTCATCAGGTCCCTACACAAGTTTTGCCGATGGCATATAACAAACAAGTACGCCTCACATATTTCATACTTGTACAAGTTGCACAACACTTTGAAAGTTGAGTTTGAGGCAATCATAAATTGGCCCCTGATGCCAACTGAATTTGAGGCAGCTTGGAACCATCTAGTTGATAAATACAAGCTTCATGATGATCACATGATTTTGTACATGTGTGCAGACAGGAAAAAGTGGATATCGGCTTACTTCAAAGAGGTTTTCTATGCAAGGATGACTTCGACTCAACGAAGTGAAAGTATGAACTATATACTCAAGATAGGATTTGTCAAACAGGACCAAAACCTGCACCGATTTGCTGAGCAAGTAAACAACTGCATATTTTCAAGGAGGCAAGTTGAAAATGCACAGACATTGGCATCAATGGTAAGCTATCAATTCAAAATTATTTTTTCTTTGTAAAAAGAAGTGGTAGATTACAGTTTCTTGGGAAGTACAGAAATAATACTGGGGAGAAGTACATTTGTTACAGTTTACAGAAGTACAACAAACTTCTTGCACTTGATATTTCCATACAAACCATACTGACACACTGTCTTAATCATTTTGCAGACAGAACCAAACACAAGAACTCATTACGGTTTCGAGAAGTAGTTCAGTGAGCACTATACAAAAGCCGTATTCACCGAGTTCAGGAGAAAACTTAAAATAGCACACTCTTCCGCATAAAAACAAGCCAGGATCCTACAGTTGACGAACATAATTATCTTGTGACCTACCATGAGCCAACAGATACGATCTCATGGTCAAACCATGAGTTCAAAGTTATTGCGAACACTGAGACAGAGGAATACAGCTGCGAGTGCAAGATGTTTGAGCATACAGGTAAAAACTACAAAAAATACAAAATGTGAATTTACTATTTATGGTTTTTTCATGATGAAAACTAATTGTTTTTTCATGCACAAAAATTACCTGCTCCTAGGTATTTTCTGCGTGCACATAATTGCAATGCTCGAGCACCTGAGAGTGAAGAGTGTGCCAAATATCTACATCCTAAAGAGGTACACAACAAGAGAGAAGGCAAGGGAAACATTTGACAGGAGAGACTACAAGACTGAATCATTTGACGGGTCTTCGTTCCTGCATCAACAAAATGAACTTCTCCAAATAGCTTTGAAAGTTGTGAGAACAGGAGGCAAGTCGGACGACCAACACGTAACAGAAAAAGTTGTCCTGCTAGAAGTGTTAGACAGGGTTCAAGCAGTAGGTTCATCAACAGCAGCTGATGGTGATGATGATGATGCATGCACTCCACCAGATATGAGCCAGTTTTAGCCTGACTTATCAACAGAGATGCCAAGAACATCACATGACAATGATGACATGCCTAGTACTGGATGCAATGCTCAATCTGTAACTAAGGCTATCTTACCTCCACCAATATCAAAAACTAAGGGCAACAGGTATAAGAACACAGCTGAATCAAGCCAATCAGAGGATGGAAAGAAAATGAAGCTGGAAGAAGAAGTCCTAAAAACAGATGAGAAACATGAAACATGGAAGAGGAAATGTGGTATGTGTGGCGAGATTGGGTCAGGGCACAATGCTAGGTCGTGTCCAACAAGATTTCCAAAATCTGGGAACAAACAACTGACTAAAAAGAGCAAAAGGATATGCCATGGATGCAAGCAAATTGGGTTAGGGCACAACATTCTAAGATGTCCAGTGATCAAAGATGCTTTGGAGATAACAAAGAAAATAAATCAAAAATCTAAGAAGAACAATAATATGTCAACTGTAGCATGATGACGAAGAATAAGAAGAAGAAGAATATGAAGACAATGAACATGAAGGAGAAGAAGAGGATGATGATGAAGACAATGATATTGGTGAAGAGGACACCGAAGAGGAAGGACAAACACCACCTCCACCACCCAAAAAAGAGCAAGATGCAACAGCAATAATCAAGCGCCAAAACAACCACCAGCAAGCAGTAGCTCTAGATTAAAGAAATGTTTATTAGCTTGTGTAATATATTAACTTCTCATATTGCAGTATGGGTTGTATGTTACTCTCAGAACATAGATGATATATACTACAACTACTGTGCTACAACTACTGTCCGAAACCAATTTCAGACTTAAAAATATGTTGTTTGGATGGATGAGTACAATTTACTTGTTATATTGCTGTAAAATGTAATATGGTAATGTGCTAATGTGATTCATGAATGATATATAAACAAAATAGATTGACATTGAAAATTGATCTGATTATATAAAAACCAGACTTTGCAAGTATTATATTAACAAAAAACAAGCTTCAAATAAGTACAGAATACATAGATAGAGCAGTACAACAGCTACCATGAAGGAAGTACATATTCTATTACGAGATCAGTTTCAAAGAAGTACGGATTACATATAAAAAAGAAGTACAACCGTAACACTAAGGGAAGTATAGATTATATTATGACATCAGTTCTATGATTTTGAAAGAGAAAGTACTTTAAAAGATAAAGGTACTACACCAGTGACTATACGCCTCAACTTCGCATATAGTAATAATGTTTCTGTATCATTTATGTTTGCCTTCCTTTTAGAAACGTATATAAAATGGTGCCTAACCACAACGCCCTCCCCCCACTCACAAACCCCTAACATAGATGGTGAGGCTCTGGTGTGACAAACTCACTTGGGTACAAGACAGTGCAGGGGCCCCCCTACCCCCCTACCCCCACCCTACCCTTCCATAACAAGTAAAATATTCTATTATATTTAACAAAATTAATTATTCAGTAAAAATTGCATGCAAGACAAAATGATGCTATAATAGAATACATTTTGAATAAAAAATCTATGTTGAAATAGAAGTACAGTAAATACAACTGTAGGAAGTACAACAAGAAAAAATATGAAAGTACAAGAATATATTTTCAATAACTTTAAGAATTTATGTGAACCGCTTTAGCATATTTCACAATAAATACACATCATCCAGCAGATATGTTTTGCATACTGATAAGGAGGCAATATTACCACAAATAAAAACTTCAGAACATAGTGCTAAAACATAAAATAAAGTAGTTATCCACACAACAGATCATTTGGATTGAAACAAGCACAAATTATCTAAAAAATATCCTAGTAGCACTACATATTGTGCGCCGTGAGATCATTCAGTTGGGAGCTGAGTTAACATCAGCAGCAGTTCTTTGCCCTGTGTTGACAACGTAGACGAAGGGGAGAGGCACTGGATTTCCTCCGGAAGGTCCTCAAGAGGCACCTTGTTATCCTCATGGAAAAGAACTCTGAACATGTACTCAGCCTTCCAATCCTCAGAACGGTCCTGCGAAGAAAAATAAAAATGTCAGCACAATGAGCGGCGCAAAAACAAATATGAAGAAAACATTTTTCACTTCATAAAACAAAAACTGGATAGGTTGCAGGGACAAAAATCATAGTTCTTGATATTATCGATGCAACGATCCCCATCAAACGTGCATCAAACTTGAGGCCATAGATACCACACTCATTAACTCCCTGTTGAGCAGGCATCAAGTAGTGGGGTTTATCTGCAACCTTGCTCCAGCACGGTAGATTGTTCTTCTTGCACGCTTCTTTGCCATAAACAGCTTGAATAACAACATCAAACCTTTTGCCCTGTAAAACAGAGGTGAACTCAATCCTTGAAGTGTAACAAACTATCTACTAAAACATAAAAAATGGAACAAGAAAAATATTATAAACATAAAAGTAAAGTAGCATAAACTCACAACTTCTTTTACGTCAGCTTTGTGGAACTCGATCTTTGTTATTTGAGTGTTGCTTCTTGTCGGCCAATTTAATGACTCCAGGACATCAAAGGTCTTGCGGTATTTGTTCATAACGTACAGCGAATGGTGGAAAGTATTTGAAGTACCAACAGGTTTACAGTTGGGGAGCAAGATCTGTTTTTTAAAATAACAACCAGATGTGTAAGAAGTAGTTGCATATAGAAATCAAAAACTTTAGGAGAAGTACAGAAACCTCATGACAAGAATGAAAAGTGTAGCTACTGTAGGTACACAAGAAGTACAGATATAAAGCAGTGCAGAACTAAAAATAGTACAGAAACAACTGCAAATGCAATTCTGAAGTCAATATGTGCTAGTCAGTTGAGCTACTTTAGCTAACAAGAATTAGATCACTAAAAATCAATACACATATACCTTCAACAGGGGAAAAAGAAGTACAACAAACATCTGCAATCTTGTTCTTTTCTTCAATAGAAGTAACTGCATTGTAAAATCTTTCAACAGAATCTAGAATGTTAACCTCATCTTGTATCAAATCATCAAAATCATCAGCACCTGCAGAAAAAGAAGTACATCAAAAGAAATACAGAATATACAGGTAGAGGAAGTACATAAACAACTTTAGGAGAAGTAGAGAACCTCATGTCAAAATGGAAAGTGTAGCTACTGTAGATACACAAGAAGTACAGATATAAAGCAGTGCAGAACTAAAACAGTACAGAAACAACTGCAAGTGCAGTTCTGAAGTAAAAAGATGTACTATTCAGTTGAGCTACTGTAGCAAACAAGAAGTACAACACTAAAAGCAGTACACATATACCTTCAACATGGGGAAAGGCAGTACAACATACATACACAGAGTAAACCGCAAAGGCATCAGGACACAAAAGCACGACATCGATTACACCAATATAAACATAAGCAAAAATAAGCAGAAAAAAGAACATGCTAACACCTAAAATGAAATTTTTAACAAACTATACTAACCAAGTCTGCCAACAAATTATTTTGTGAAGGCTTCAACAAATTGTGGAACGACCTAACTCCTGCCTCGAGATCAAATTTCTTGGTGTTCGTCAAATTATCCAGTCCAAGAACATACTGCAGATCAAAGAAAAAGTGCTTTAAGATCAGAAAATACAGGGTGCACATCAAAAATACAAAAAGAAAAATAACATACACATGAAAATAAGAGAAACTTGCTAATAGAATCAAAAACATTGCCGCAACGAAGTACGAGCTCAAAAGTACACTCTTCCCGGAAGCAAAAACATGACTCATGGTTGCATCAGAATTAAAGCTAGAAATGAAAAAGTCCATCATCTCGCCTTCGATCTGCCCATGTTGAGCAAAATTCCTTACGAAATCTTCGCCGGTGAAAGTTGTCTCAACCTCAAAACCAGTGTCATCAATACCGTGAACGAACCTAGCAAAAGTTGTTCTGCAATTGGCAAAAATGAAGATAAAACGAATTAAAATAACATAAGTTATTAAAATGGTTACATCTGAAAATCTGAAAGAAGCTAAGAAGACAGTACATGTTTAATCAAAATACATGGTAGTACAAAAAGTTGAAATTAGGGAAGTACAAGAACAAATTAGGGAAGTACAAAAACAAAAAACCAAGAAGTACAAGCTTATTTTACCAAAAGCAGGGTACTTGCTTTTAAAGCGCAAAAATCATGGAAGCAAGAGAAATAAGAAAAAATAGAAAGAATAAGAATATACTATTGCGAAGCACAAGATTAACTAAACATCTAAAAATATTAGCAAAACTAGTAAGATCAAGAAGAACACACTCTTTATACTTCTGAATTGCATGCTTGCTTAGCATGAAATCCTTCAGAAGCCTAGCATTCTGGATATTAGTGTACTCGACGGGGCTTAGCTGCTCAACTGGTTGACTCCACTTCTTTGCTTTCTTTGGCGCACGCTCATTTGACAATAAATTCGCAGATTCGATCTCGGGGGCTTTCTTAATCTTCTTTGCAGGAAAATTTGTCCCCTGCTTGCCATGAGCCAACCTGCTGGACCTTGTTGTTATTATTGGCCTGAGAAAGTCATTAGTGTCAATGGATTCATGTCCAACAACAAGCTTCTCAAAGTCTGAATTAGACTCTACAACCAGATTCTTCTTCCTGGGCGGCGTTTTCGTAATAACGGGCTTCTCTTTCAGAACCTCGGCATCTTCTTGGCTACTAATAGTAATAACTTCATGAGAAGGCTTAACCATTTGGGTCTCAAACATTGTAAAGCTTTCATCACCAACGTGCATACGTTCACCTGCATTAATTTGACAAAAATACATAAATTTAAAATAAAAAAATGAAGTACAAAATATCATGTGAGACATGTGAAACCATAAAAAGAGAGTGATCTAGCACAAAACTTGCATAGCAAAAGTAGAAAAAGAAGTACAGGTAACACTGCTACTATGATGGCTATATCACAGCTTCAAGAAGTACAAAAATGATGCAACTGGAAGTGCAGGTAAGAAATTTATATAACAGGTTGATCAGACCAAAACAAAAAACTAGTAAATACTAACCAGGATGATAGCTGAACAACTTGTTAAAATCAATATTGAAATGACCAGACATAGCCCAACTATAAAGCATGGTATTCTTCATGTTAGCAATGTCAGCATGTGCAAAGTTCATAAGTTCTTTACCATTCCACGACTGAACAGTCGGCAGCATGAAAAACCCACACGAACACCTTCATACACAACAAAAGAAAATAACACTAATGTGAAGGAACTGAAAAAAAGTGTTATCCATCTAGCAATAAGAAGTGTGTGATAAGAAAAAAATGTGTGCATGTCTCACCCATCTTCTTGTTTCTCTGTGCTCATATATCTGGTCTCAAAACTGTCGATATTATCAGGTTTGAGACGGATATCCATTTTATTGCTAAAAACCCTCCAGAGAATCTTAACATTCTTCACCATTTTCATGAAAATGGTCCACCCATCCTGGTCATCCTTGTCGTACAGAGAATCAATATACTGGATACACCGTCTTTTCATGTCTAAGATGATGGTCACCCAGTGACCAATACCAGCTGACTCAGCTGGATGCCTTTTGGGAGGAGGAGGATCTAACGTTGGGAACACAATCTGAGACACAAAAGATAAAGCACAAGCAAAAATAACATAAAGTCAGTAAAAAACCACAAAAAACAAAACCACACACACAAAGATAGGCAGAATTATAATTTACTCACAATATCCTTCTTGTCAATACGCTCGTCTCCGACTCTATTTGAAAACCATTTAATCACATGAGCAGATATATCTCCACGATACAACTTAGACTACACAAAAATATAAAATAAAGCAAGCATAAGCAAAAGGTACTCTCACAAAATGAAGTAGCAAGAAAAAAATAATAGCCAAAAGATTAAAAATATAAGAAACAAACTTACAGTGATCCAGTAGGGCACAATCAACTTTTCAGATTCTTTATACCTCTCTGATAAAATGTAGATCCCAACAACTGCTGCTTCGGTGCCAAGCATGCCGTCAGGGCGAAATGCTTTAGCAATATCAAATACGGTAGCTTTGCAATACTTATTCTCAAACATAACTTCCCCACTGAAAAAATTATGTACCGCGTAAAAAATCAGAAGGACACAGGTAAAAATAACAAAATTATAAAAGCAAGGAAAAAGATAGAACAAAGGAAACATACACAATCTTGTCCTTTTCTTCAATAGAAGTAACCGCATTGTAAGATCTTTCAACAGAATCTGGAATGTTAACCTCATCTTGTATCAAATCATCAAAATCATCAGCACCTGCAGAAAAAGAAGTACATCAAAAGAAGTACAGAATATACAGGTAGAGGAAGTACATAAAGAACTTTAGGAGAAGTAGAGAACCTCATGTCAAAATGAAAAGTGTAGCTACTATAGATACACAAGAAGTACAGATATAAAGCAGTGCAGAACTAAAACAGTACAGAAACAACTACAAGTGCAGTTCTGAAGTCAAAATATGTACTATTCAGTTGAGCTACTGTAGCAAACAAGAAGTACAACACTAAAAGCAGTATACATATAACTTCAACATGGGGAAAGGCAGTACAACATAAATACACAGAGTAAACCACAAAGGCATCAGGACACAAAAGAGCGGCATCAATTTCACCAATATAAACATATTACAAGTATCACAGATGTTTCCCGAAACACATATAGTAATTTTTTTAACAAAAGAAACCCACTTCCCATAAACATACGTCACACACTCAAAGATCATCGCAAAGGAAAAAATATTTAAAGCTTAGAGATGGGTGTGGACATTATATGTTCTTGCCTATGTCTTTGCCTGCAGAAGATGGCGGAGCTTTAGCTACAGGATCTGGCACGACAACAGATGGGATCTCGTGTGCATCCGATACATGAACAACTTCACGCTCAATGCCGTCATCAACAACAGCGGGTGTCTTCTCAAGAGCAGTTGTGACTATAGTAGAATCACTATGGGCAGCGGCAACTTCGACTGCATCTTCATGAACAGCTTCAGCAACACCAGCTTCTGGTTTCTTCGCAGCTCCAACATCACCACTAAGTTGAACATCTGTCTCTTCATGATGATCTTCTGCCATCGAAACACTGGACGCCACATGATGCTCAGGGGCACAAATTGGAGATAATTTTGGCCCGTCAGTAGTCACCTACAAAAAACACACAGAATTAAGAAATCATAGAAAAATAAAAAAACTTATACAAAAGATATCTCACCTTATCTACATGAGGAACAGTAGAATCATTGTCCTCCCCTTCCCCACCAGCACATGTAAGCGCTCCGGCAGCGGCAGCACCAACATCGTCGCTGGAAGTAGGACCATCTCCCTTCGCAATCTCCATGAGATACTTTTGTGCGTTTTCTTCGAAAGGCTTGCAGCGACCGTCTTGCATGCTCTTGAACATTACAAAACAATCCTTGATCTGGGATAAAGATTTCTGCAAGTGATCAAGATTGGCAGCCTCAGCTGTTGGGATTCGGAGTAGAAAACAAAAAAATTCTGGCACTACGAAACCAAGTCCCAAGATACGATCTAGATAGATGCAAACAATAGTAGCGATCTTGTTACCTTAACAACCGTTCAACGGTAGTTCTCTCACAGCGGAAAAAGTTGATGGAGAGTTGGGGAAGTTTGACGTAGCGCAACCCTTCGAACGGATTTGATCCGTTTGAATTCCCAAGAACAGATCTAGAAGTCCCTCGAACGAAGATCGAACGTACGATCTCTCTACGGTTGATCCACACGTACGGTGTAGTAGATCCGGCAGGGCTCCGCCGTCCAGAGCTCGGCGCCGCCGGAGTAGAGAGGAGGAAGGAGCAGCCCTTCGGCGTAAGGTGGAGTTTAGGTCTAATGTAGAAGAGAGAGGAGGGGCAGCCCTGAGGCAAAAGCACAAACTTGTGTGTCCTTGGGGGTGCCCCCTCCTCGTCTATTGATAGTGGGAGGGGAGGGTAGGCCTCCTTGGAGGAGGGGGCAGCCCTAGGGGGGAGCCCTAGGGTTTCCCTCCACCTGGTGGGGCGCCAAGGAAGGGGGGAGGAAGCTTGAAGCTTCCTCTTAGGTGCCTTCCCCACATTGGCCTCCTTGGTCCAAGTGCTCTCTCCCCACTTGGCCCTTCCAAGTGAGAGGGGGCCCATTGATATTAAATCTATTTTATTAATTCCAATTTTTTTTGGGAATTCATAATAAATAAATATTAAACATATTTAGACCATCCCGGAACTTTTCCGGCCCTCCGGTTTTACCCGGTTTTCTCAAAACTCTTCCTGGTGCCCCGAAATGATTCTGGTTTTCTCTCCGATTAAATCTCAATCACTCCGAAACTTTTATGACGTGTTATACTCGTGCTCCTATCACTCTAGTACTCAACAAATCTACCACCCTTAAGTGTGTGACCCCATAGGTTTGGTAGAATACGGACATGAACCGGAAACGGACTTTCCTCGGATCAATAACCAATAGCGGAGCCATGGACACCCATAATGGTTCCCGCACCTACACGAATATGAATTCGAGTGAACCTCTGGTTGACATGCAAATCCCTTTGCTTCACGATACTTTACAAAACATGAGGTTAGATTATATATGTATCCGCATGATCAACTCATTAATCATTATACCAATTATCCTCATATCGGTTTTGTTCTTTTCTCGTTCACGTATTCTTTATCCCATGTGATCTATTCACAAAGTATCCGGCCGGATGTTGATGGATACATAATACCGAGAGGGCCCAAAGAATATCTCTCCTAAATAGGAGGAGCAAACCCCAACTTGAATCATCAAGTCCCTAGACATACTTTCGAGTGTGAGTGAGCAAAGCCTTTATAGACACGCCTGTTACGGGTGGTGTTTGGACAGAGTCAAAACCCACCCTCCAGTATGTAGGTACTTAACATTCTCATGGTCTATATGGATACATGCAAATGTCAACTCATCTGATGATTTAACTCATAATACAATGATGATGAAATCTCAAAGCAAATCATACAATTGGGTCGGTTCAGCACCTTGTTCTGTCAACAACGTGCTCCCATGTATTACCGGCATATTCAATGCCCTATGTCAGGAAAACATGACATCCATACTACACAGGTTAGTCCTAGAGGAAGACTAAGAACACTTTGTGTTTATACTCCACACCTGCATATGGGTTTTCCTCCGAAGGCAGTTAACATGCACTTGGCAAACCACCGCATAGGCCATTGCAGTTATAGCACAGACATATAAACATTAATAATGAACCTGGAATTATAATAATACATTTTATTATTGCCTCTAGGGAATAATTCCAATAGTCTCCCACTTGCACTAGAGACAATAATCTAGTTGCATGGTTTGCTCAGACCAATGGCACTTTGGTCTTCATGCTCGCTTGTGGTATAGATTTCGTCACTGAGCTTAACGCTTTTAGGCTCGTCTCAATCCTGCGTATCTTAATGTACCCCTTCATCCATTATGAAGTATTTAAAGATAGGGCACTATCGTTCAACATGTTTGGACTACAATGAGCTCTTATCTTACTTTGCTTTGATCATGATGCTCATATCAAAATATGGTTTGTGTAGATCAAGCGTTCAGAACTATGCCAATCACTATGATGGTGTTCCTGATCCAAATACCCTCCTATGCAACTTCCAGAGATGCCATGTTTCACGTCTACGTTGTAGGAATCCCGCTATGTGCCTTAGCTTGAAAAACAATTTTCAAAATCCTCTTTTGCTACTTAGCTATAGACCGACTAAACATATTACAAATCATTATGATATTATCTTTCATCAATTTTTAATGAACTCTTTAGTCTTCCTCATATAACCTTTCTTCATCTGAGGTACTTCAAGAGAACTAATCTACTATTTAGATTACTTTGGTTCTTGTTGCACTTTCAGGACATCCAATACCTTAGTGCTTTATTTTGCTAAAATATTTATTCTCAATCACTCATATGTTATTCACATATATGATTAGAATCGTGCTCCCACTTAATTCCATATCTTATATGATTATTGATGAAATAATAACTCTTATAACTTCATCAAAAACTATTACTCCAGCTTTGTGAAATTTGCTTCAACTATGGACTAATCTTTGAAGCATTCTCAATTTTACTAATATCGCATATATCATTAAATCCTTTCAAGTTGTATCATGCATACACCCTTTGTTTAATTTTCTCAGAAGAAAAATCCATATGTCATACTTCGGAAGTATGCCGCGATTATCAGTAATTTCCATATGAACATTTGCATCACTACACATATTGTAGTCAACCTTTTGAACTCTATTGGAATACTTATTTTGCGATAAGTCGAGCGTTATCAACGATGAAGCTATCGTCTATGTTCATATCTATGAAAAACCAACCCACTCTACTGATCAGGTATCCTTAGGAGGGTTTTACCAAGTTCTTAACTTGATTTTGGTGGATGGATTTCATTTTGTTTTTATGGTGTTTAAGCCATATAGTGGAGTTAGTGCTCGTCATGGTTTCTTGTAGTTCATAGGTTTATCACACAATAGAACCACATTGGTTCAACGTGAAATTATAAAGCGGTGTTATACAACATCAGACTTGATCACTTCATCTCTGGAACATATTTCAGAGTTTCATCATTCCTTTTCATCAGATGTAGGAATTTCTGGTTTGGTCACAGAATTTATCTCTAGATCAAATTTTGAGTTCCATTCTGTAGAACCAAATGATTCAACATAATCATTATCAAGCTATTAGTCCTCCCACTTAATAGTTTCAAGAGAGCGGGTTTCTCAAGAAAAATCCCATGTCCCTAGATAAACATTTCTCTCGGGTATGGTAGTGGAAGTGTTGTTCGTAACATGATGTTTCTACAAAATTATATTTGAGATCAAGTATATTCTAAATATATATCTCTGAATTTATGAAACAACAATTGGATTTCTTATCCATGCCATATTCTTATAGGGCATTGTTTCAACAGTCATATGACAGCGCTCTATTTAGTTCGTAAGTGGTTTCTCTAAAGCGTTAAGCAGTATAGTGAATGGGAGTGTGGTTTAAGTACATCACCGACCTCACCATGTCATGCTGGAATTCAGGGTAGAAAACAATTTTAATTCTAATATGTCATATAGGGCTTGGTTGTGCGTCAAGATACTCCGTAGCAATACGGGGTTTCGAGTGAAGCTAGTTTATGAACTGACTTCATACACTCAATAATGTTTGCTAAATTCTTTAGCTCATTTATTTTACGATCAGATCGTCAAATATTTGATCTATGTGTGATGATGATTCTCTTTGTGTTGAAACGGTTTTGAACTTATTCAAAATTTCAGATATTATGTCTTGTCTAAATATCGGTATATCTATACAAGTCATTATCACAAAGTTTTATGTAAAGTACTGTTTATTGGTTCTTCACACATCGATATGTGTTATTACCAATAGTTTACTAAACACTTGAACAATTCATTTAATCAATGATTTTGTCTATTAAAAACATTGCATGTGTCAAATGACTCAAAGTCAAGAGATTGAATGACTTCATCGATATGAAGCTTCCGCATGCGCTTTGTTCTAATGCGACTAAGTCATTTATGTTATAATAATTTTAGCATTATCATCACATAACTTAATTTATTTAGCAATCAAGAAAATAGACATAACATCAAGATTTCAACTTAAGTAATTCACCACGAAGGGTGAAATTCAGAAAGCATTAACTTTGAACAACCATTATTCAAACCGTGGATAAGGCATCCACTGTGTAGACGACATAATATGATATTAATGTTTTACACAACCTCTGAATCAAATAACTTTTATTTAAACTCTAAGATAAATCTTGATAGACGAACGCCGGCGGCCTTGGGTGACTTGGGCACCACTTCCGACGCGGACTTGCACTTCATTCGTTCTTCTCCTTTGAATTATGAGAATTCCCTGTACCAATTTGCGAACCATTAGCAATCGATATGGTATCAGTTATACCTATGAAGGTGAAATAATGAAACTGTCTATTAACTTAGTATAACTTATTTATACCTTTGGTGATCAGACCACTTTTCAGATCTCCCAAATACTTCTTGCAATTCCTCTTCCAGTGCCCCTTGTTCTTGCAGTAGTGACACTCAGAATCTTTAGTTGGCCCATTTCTGCCTTTGCCCTTCTTCTTGAAACTGGTAGTGTTCATCACAACAAACACGTGGCTTGGATCCTTCTGCATAGATGCTTCCGCAGTCTTAAGCATAGCGAAAAATTCATCTGTGGTCTTGTCAAGCCCATTCATGTTGTAATTCATGATAAAGCCGTTGTAAGATGGGGGGAGTGACACAAGGAGAATGTCAGTGCCGAGTCTCGTAGGGATCGCAAATCCCAGAGCACTCAGTCTCTGTGCGTAACCAACAAGTTTGATCACGTGCTCGCTTATGGAGCTACCTTCTGCCATCTTGCATTCCCACAACTGCTTCGTTATTTCGTAACGTTCAGTTCTAGCCTGCTTCGGATACAGAGCGTTCAGTTGTGTCCCCATGTCAAAAACGGTGAAGTTCTCAAAACGTTTCTGGAGCTCTGTATCCATGCACGTAAGCATCAAGCATTGTACTGCGGTGTGGTCATCCACTTTAGTCGCATAGACGTTCTTATCGTCCTGCGATGCATCCTCGGCGGGAGCGGCTGGGAGAGATTATTTGAGAACATAGTCCTTCTTAGCAACTTTGAGGACAAACCCAAGATTACGGAACCAGTCCGCATAGTTGCTCCCATTTGCAGCAAGCTTCTCTTTTTCAAGCATCGGTCCTAAGCTAAAAGCATTGTTGTTGCGGGCCATCTCTCTACAACGATATAAATAGATTGATTTAGACATGGTTCAAAATTAATTGAATTAATCTTAACAAGTTTAATCTAATGCTCCCACTAAAAACAATATCTCACTACAATTGATCTTAGGGTAATCAAGATCCGGATCAATACACCTGCCACCGGTGTAACACTCAGCTATGGAGGAGATCAACCTGGTAGGTCCAACAAAACCAATCATAACCAATTTATGACTCTTGTATTAGTCTTTCGACACTTGTGCTCCGATCTCAGATCTGATAAGCCAGAACATCAAGACAACCAAGCGCTATTGCTGTGGAGACAACTCAATCCACCTGTCTCTTTGTTAACTTTCCGTTGGCACTCGTGTTGACACGACCCACCGCAGGTGGCGTTTATTACAGACGGTTGCACGGTTTAGAGAGCACGAACTTCTTTATATTTTAAGAGAGATCTACCTATTAAAACACGACTACTTGCGCATTCAAACTGGCAATGAAAAAGATTAACATCACAGGAAATTTAATGTATGTGATATGGTATAGCAATTTTCTTCAAGAAGCTCCAAGCACCATGCTTTTCTTTCTTCATATTCTTTTGGCGGAGAGCATCACCTCCACGCACGACATGTCGTCAAGCACCATGAAGTATGATTATCATCTTCATGTAGATACTAAAACTATTGCTAGCATCTATTCTACTAAAATAAAATTACATGAAGTTTGGCACGCAGACCGAATAAATGACAATCATATGGCTCCAGCCATCATGCTATACCATGACATGCAAGTCATGCAAATTTAACATGTACAAAGTATAATCATATCATACAACTTTTATCATGACAAAGACTATACCACATCACATGTTCCTGCAAAAACAAGTTAGACGTTCTTCTACTCGTTCTTTGCATCTTTTACGTGACTACTAGGGTTTGGAAGGCAAAACGTTTTGCTAGCTACGTAACCACATAAAGCACAATCTTCAAGTTGCTAGATTAACACTCGGGGCATATCAACCAGGAGACTACAATTTAATCTCATGTCCCATACTGAACAATCGTCAATACGCGTGATCCCCATGCTAGATTAATAATCTAACACGCCCCTTTCGTTACACAATTTCTCCACACCAAAAGCAAGACCCAAATCATCTTCGCGTGACCAGCATACTAAGGAGAAGCATAGAAGGACCCCGAGGGGCAAGATGTTTGTAACAAAATCAAGAAATACAGGAGGGATCAACTTGTGCAATTAGAGGGGAAGCAACTAGAAGATTCAGTTTAGATCTATTATCAAAAAATGCGCACAATGAAAATATTGTGCAATGCCCGTTCATCACTATGAACTCTAGATCGAACCTGCATCTATTACTAGAACTAGCTCTGATACCACATTTGGGATTCGGAGTAGAAAACAAAAAAATTCCGACACTACGAAACCAAGTCCCAAGATTGGATCTAGATAGATGCAAACAATGGTAGCGATCTTGTTACCTTAACTACCGTCCAACGGTAGTTCTCTCGCAGTGGAAGAAGTTGATGGAGAGTTGGGGAAGTTTGGCGTAGCGCAGCCCCTCGAAAAGATCTGATCCGTTTGACTTCCCATGAACAGATCTAGAAGTCCCTCGAACGAATATCGAACGTACAATCTCTCTACGGTTGATCCACACGTACAGTGTAGTACATCCGGCAGGGCTCCGCTGTCCAGAGCTCTGTGCCGCCGGAGTAGAGAGGAGGAAGGAGCAGCCCTTCGGCGTAAGGTGGAGTTTAGATCTAATGGAGAAGAGAGAGGAGGGGCAGCCCTGAGGAAAAAGAACAAACTTGTGTGTCCTTGGGGGTGCCCCCTCCTCATCTATTTATAGTGGGAGGGGAGGGGAGGCCACCTTGGAGGAGGGGGCAGCCCTAGGGGGCGCCCTAGGTTTTCCCTCCACCTGGTGGGGCGCCAAGGAAGGTGGGAGGAAGCTTCCTCCCCTAGGAGTACTAACAATATATGCGAAGGAGTGCAAACAATATATGCAAAAGCAGTACCAAACAGATGCATAGAAAATAACTTTGTGTGAGTGTGCTGAGATGAATACTGAAGCAGTACAAACAATATATGCGAAGGAGTGCAAACAGATGCATACATAATAACTTTATGTGAGTGGGATGTGGTGAAAGAATTTATATATAATATTTTTAAAACCTAATTTGGGGGGGGGCAGACCCCCCAACCCCCCTCCTAACCTCTTACCCCAACACCTACATCCAAACTTCACAATAAGATTAATTACTAATTAATAAAACAGGACATCACCAAAAGTATAATATTTACAACTAAAAGAATTGCACTACAAAAGGTTGGTACTAAAGAACTCACCGACAGCTTGCCAAAGATCCAAGATCTAGGATTCGGGCCACCTTTCTTCAAGATATCCAAATTGGCAAGTTTCATAAGCTTCCTAGGATCCATGTAGATGGCGCGGGGGAGCCTCTTGTCTTTACGGTCAATGGAGCGGTGGTACAGACAGTCCAAATAAGCTAGAATAGGCGCAATAACACAACTAGGAAGAGCTCTCTAGTCTGCACCAGCTTTCTGCCATGCTTTAATAGAAAGTCTCAGCTCGTCAACAATCAGGTGACAAATCTGCATGTTTTTCAACTTGACAATGTCAAAGTCTTCAACCATTGCCGCCTCCTTCTTCACACGCAGAGAATACACTGGGAAGAAAAACTTATTGTACAAAATCAGACCAAACACCTTAAGAGCAAGGCCACCCCTAACAGGATCATCAACAATTTGCGAGAGAATATTCTGAAGCTCATCAATTTGTATATATTTATTCCTTGGAATCCTAAGCTCATCCTTTAAATTCACCAAAGCAGCGCCATAATATTCTGAAGGCCTTGGAGGAGAGTCATCACCATTAGGTAGTGCGAACAGCTTCTCAATGACATCTGCATTGATCTCCAGAACTTTGTTTCCACCAAGATCGAGGATCATGGTCCTAGAATCAATATTATACATCAGAAAGCAAACAAGACAACGATTAATGTTGGATTTGATCTTGAAGTCTTAGATATGACCAAGCTCAGCAGTATCAAGAACTTTCAAGTGACGTTCCTTCAACAACGCAACACAAAGAGCGACCTCCTTCAAAGAGCACCTAATCGTGGTGTTGAAGCGCCTTTTCGCAACCTTTTCGACTTTGTTGCTAGGCTCACCTTACTCGCCTCTCTTCCTCTTAAAATGCCTCTTCACAAACTCATACTGAAAATCATTAAAAAATAAAACAAATTAATAAAGATGAAAATAACTAGACACAAAAAATGAAATTACAAAATAAAACTATACTGAGAAATTTCAATGGAGAGTATAAGAAGTACAGTAACTACACAATTGGCAGTTCAATCAAAACGTCAAAGGGGAGTACAGAATATGAGAGTATAAGAAGTACAGAACTACACAATTGGCAGCTCAATCATAACATCAAAGGGAAGTACATAATATATTATGCAAGAAACACTTGACAAAAAAAAATGAAAAAATATCACCTTTCCGATATCATCTCCAAAATCAGAAACCTCTTCAGAAACATAAGGTTCGTCATCGTCACCTTCTTCATCACCATCATCACCCTCATCGGACTAAAAATCATCATCCTTTGCAAAACGCACAGATTTGCGAGTAGCATGAGGTAACTTCTTTGTGCTACCTCTGGTTTGCTGCCCCTTGGACAGAACCTTCTCCTTACCCTTAAGAACAACGTTCTCCTTCTTATCAACAGGTGCCTTTGCCTTGGACACAGCCTGGTTAGCTGCCTTCACCTTTTTTGCAGCAGCAGGATTGAGATTTGCAGAGCTGCCTCTCTGAATAACTTTAGCACTTTGCCGTTTACCATCGACATCAGTTGATTGTCTGGGCACAACACGCGGGCTTCTGCGTACTGGTGCATCAGGAGGTGTCTTTACCTTCCTACGCGTTTTTCTATCCTTTTTTACAGGGACAAGGTTTACAGGACTCGGAGGGCCATCAGAAACACCAGCACTATCAGGAACAACTATATCCGTGCATTGAGATGGAATATCGTGCAATGCCTTCGACCCGCGATTTCGAGCCGCTGCTATTTACTCTGCCACCCTTAACTTCTCAGCCTCCAGCTGATTAGCGACGTCCTCAGGCTGAGTCACAGCCTCTATACCATCGACGGACTGTGACTGCGTCTCCGAAAGTTCCAAAGAGCCAATATCATCCTCGCCCCTTTCAACAGGGCTAGAAGGATTGCTGGCAGGCTGACTTTGCCTGTCATTCAATGCCTTAGACCTCTGGTTGCTAGCAGGGATGTCCTCAGGCGTAATCGCAGCAGGAATGTCCTCTGGCGAATTCTCGGCAGGAATGTCCTCGGACGTATTCGCAGCCTCATCAACCTTATTACCATCATCTCCGTCAATCTCTAAGCGGAGTTCAGATAGAACATCTGATATATCATTTTCTGATCGCGGAACAGAATCTTTTGCAAACAAAATCAAAGAACAAAATGAATAAGTTTCAGACACTGCAACACCGTCAACAGTATCCGCTGCGCAAAAGGAAATAAATATAAATGATATAATAACAACAACAGAAGTACTACACCAATGCTAGAAAGCAGTACAACAAAAAAGAAAACAAAAATTGGTACAATTGCAGCCAAAGAAGTACAAGAGAAACTACTAAAGCAATACAACAATTCTGCTAGCACTACAATGCAATATGGGAAAAAGAAGTATCAATGTATTATCATAAGTAGTGTAAATCATATGTGTAAAAGAAGTACACGTTACAACTTCTAAACCATAAAATCACAACAGTTATAAAAATATACAATAAAACTCACCACACTACATTATAAGGAAAAACTCTGAATAAAATAAAGAAGTACAGATGTGCTACACAAGTGAAGTACAACAACTACATGGAGGAGCAATACAAAACTACAACTCAGTGAAGTACAGAAAAACATTTCAACAAAAACAAGAATCAAATCAGTGCATGTCATACAATAGACTTGTTGAAACATCAAACATAAAACCTACACCTGAGAACTAAATAATCTCACATCCACAACCAAATATATAACAAATAAAAACTGTGTCAATCCATGCCAAAACCACACATAAGCAAATAAATCCTACAAACAAAATTAAAAAAATGCACTACATGAACAGAACATCACATTCCCAAGAACCAGATCTGCGGGACGAACCTTGAGACGATTCGGCCATGGGGCTCTTAGGTGGAGACGACATGCCTGTGGTTACACCAATCAAATCGATCTACAGGAACAAATACTTGCTTCTCCAAGTATCAAAACCCTACCAAATCGACCACCACCAAGCTTCCCCTTTGCTGCGGACGAACACGACTGCGGGCAAAAGTAGAGCAAAGCATTAGAGACAAAGGGAGATGCGAAAAAAGATGAAAAAAAATCGGAATTGCGGCTTATGCGGCGGCGATACCGAACTACGCTTCACGCCATCTGCAGCGGATTCGCCGAGCGCTATACCTAGCAGCTGTAACGACCCAATTCACACAGAATTGAAGTCTCTGTGCTCAGGTGCCAGTCCCTGGATCGAACTCGCTGGCACACACAGTATTATAGATGTATACCAAAGTACAAGTGCATCATTATTACAACGTATGATCCAGAGTAAAATAAATAACAAGTTGCATAGCTCAAGGCTAGCTTATTCAATATAAATATAGCGGAAGCAAAAGCAAATAACATGGAGTCCATCAACAGCCACATGCGAACATGCTGAGTGTAGACTCGCAACCCCTAAACGCACCTTACTGGTCGTCTGAAAAACCTGCAACACCGAAGGTTAGCACGCGACAACGGGTCAGTACATCTGATTTGTACGACAAGTGACACGGAAAAGTTTATATAAAGGACCTACAACTACATGCAAGGTAAGTCAAAGGAAAGGCTTATGGTTTAGTTTTGCAGAAAGCCAATTTTCTCCTGAACTAAACTAGTCAAAATTTTAAGTTGAACTTACTACTAAAGAACAAACTGGGCACACCAGTTCCAGCACCACACCCTTTATTTAATCTTGCCCACTCAATTTTTTAAGGTGATTCATCTGTCAAGATCCTCCAGTAATAGTAATGTCTAGTAGCTCAAGGATGTCCATAACCGGGGACACGGCTAATCATGATTAGTTTTTACTCTGCAGAGGTTAGTACACTTTCCCCGCTGGACTCAACCCGAAGATTGAGACGAAGTCTTTCAAAAGAGGTCACCTACACCCAACGGCAAGCCGGTACCACCTATCACACCTACATCTGCTAGCTTTGCATGGTAGAGGCTTCCTACATCATACTCAACTAAGCCAGAGCCCATATGGCCAACGGCTGTACATGTAAGCTCAAACAATAATAAACATTCAAAGAACAGTAGAAAAACTTGCCTAACAGTATCTAAACTTAAAGTACTTGTCAAAATAAAACTAACGCAAAAAGAAACGGCGCAAACGGGCGCACCGGTAAAAAGTTACGGCTGTCGGAAGTTCAAATTTGGATCAGCTTGGGATTCAAATTTGAAAACTTCAAACTTTTTTAACACTTGGTATAATGGCTAGAAAATTTCTACACGGTCGCAACGCAACTGGAATCGCCCAATTCCGAGTTACGGTTAAAAAGTAGTCGCGAAAACGGTATCGGGGTGACACCGGGAGGGGGGGGCGGTACCGGGGTGCTCTGCTGTAAAAAGAACCCGGTCGTAAATAAATTTTTTCTGAAAAACGCGATCGGGTCCTCGGGCTTTTTGGATCCAGATCTGGATTTTTTTTTTCCAAAACGCATCTAATCTATTTTTTTCAGCTTCTCTCTCTTCTCCACGCACGCGGGCACAGAGGCCATGGCCATGGCTTGGCCAGCAGGAGGCCTCGGCTCCGGCTAGGCCGGCCGGCCCAGCGGCGGCCAGGAGGCCGGCGGCGGCGCTCAGAGGCGGAGGGGCGCGCGGCCAGGGCGGGGCGGCCAGGGGCGGGCGCGAGGGCGCGGCCACAGGGCGGCGGCGACGGCGCGAGCAGCAGCTCGGGGCGGCGGCGAGCGGGCTGCCGGCGAGCGACGGCGCGGCGAAGGCAGCCGGGGGTGGCGCGGGAGGCGCGGGGTCGGGCGCAGGCGGCGGGGTCGGCGCTACACAGCGGGTTCACCTCGAAACGGCGTCAAAAAACGAACTCCGGCAAACTTTCGCGGTGGTCCGGTGAACTTCCGGCGAGTTTTCCGGCGATGGCGTCGTCGATGATGTCGGCGGCGGCGGGTCCCGCGGATTAGTTTAGGCTAACCTAAAAACGCTAAGCGAAAAATAATCTAGCCCTAATCGGGGCTATTTGTAGCCAGCCCCTAATCCTCCTTTTTTTTAAATCCGAGATAAATACAAAATCAGTCTGCGGGAAAAAAACAGAACAGGCCCATTAGGCCCAAAACAATATAAAAAAACAAGGAAATTTATTTTTAAATTCCGTCTTCTCCAATATTTTAAAATAATAAAACTGACTTTTTGGCTTGAGCAAAATATTAAATAAAAATAAAAACTTTGCAACTTATTTTTAAATATTTTAAAAATACTTTTCTGGCATTTTAAAAATACCAAAACCTCCGAAAATTGATTTAAAAACTTTTCCGGAGCATAAATAAATTCCAAAAAATATTTTTAGAAAATATTTATAACTCCAAAGTAAATTTAAAAAGTCTCCCAAAAATATTTTAAACTATTTTTCAACGAATTAAAAATGGGGATAAGTCCTTTTATATCCTCTCCAGCGAACTGCCATGTGTTGAAAATGTTTAAAAAGATTTTAAAACTCCAGAAAAATGCGGAAGCAGCTTGAGATGCATATGATGATCTATTAAAATCCGAATTTAAAAAATTGGGATGTTACAAACCTACCCCCCTTAAGATGAATCTCGTCCTCGAGATTCAGGCTGGCTAGCAAAGAGATGTGGGTGGTCTTGCTTCAGATCTTCTTCACGCTCCCAAGTTGCTTCCTCTTCGGTATGATGATCCCACTGAACCTTCCATAGCCTGATCGTCTTGGTGCGGGTAACTCTTTCGGCAGTCTCCAGAATCTTCACAGGTTTCTCCTCATAAGTCAGGTCACTCTCCAACTGAATCGCCTCAAGTGGCACGGTATCTCTCAAAGGAATATCTGTCATCTCTGCATGACACTTCTCAACTGGGATACGTGAAACACATCATGAACTACTGACAAAGCTTCTGGCAACTCCAACTGATAAGCTACCTCTCCTCTGCGCTCCAAGATCTTGTAAGGCCCCACAAAACATGGCGCTAACTTGCCCTTGATTCCAAACCTCTTGATTCCTCGAATTGGTGAAACTCTGAGATATGCACGGTCTCCAACCTCATAGGTTACATCCTTGCGCTTAGCATCTGCATAACTCTTCTGCCTGGATTGTGCTATCTTCAGTCTATCACGGATCAACTTGAATTTCTCCTCGGCATCTCTGATCAGGTCTGGTCCAAACAACTGACGTTCTCCTACCTCATCCCACATCAATGGAGTCCTGCACTTCCTGCCATACAGTAACTCGAAAGGTGCCATCTGGAGACTAGCCTGGTAACTATTGTTGTATGAGAACTCAACATACGGTAAGTTGTCATCCCAACTCGAACCATAATCCAACGCACAAGCCCTCAACATATCCTCCAAGATCTGGTTGACTCTCTCGGTCTGCCCATCTGTCTGAGGATGGAACGCAGTACTGAACTCCAGCCTAGTGCCCAAGGTCTCATGCAACTGACGCAAAAACTTCGAAGTAAACTGAGTACCTCTATCCGACGCAACCTTGCTTGGAACTCCATGCAAACACACGATCCTGGACATATAAATCTTGGCTAGCTTGGCACTGTTATACGTTGTCTTCACTGGAATGAAGTGAGCAACCTTGGTCAAACGATCAACAATCACCCAAATAGAATCATATCCTAACCGAGTCCTGGGTAGACCAGTAATGAAGTCCATACCTATCTGATCCCACTTCCAATCTGGTATAGGCAAAGGCTGCAACAATCCTGCTGGCTTCTGATGCTCAGCCTTGACTCTCTGGCAAGCATCACACACAGCAATAAACTGCGCTATCTCTCGCTTCAGGCTAGGCCACCAAAATCTCTCCCTCCAGTCCAAATACATCTTGGTATTTCCGGGATGAATAGAATAAGGTGAATCATGTGCCTCCTGAAGAATCAACTTCCTGATCTCTGCATCCTGCGGTACACAAATGCGCTTCTCAAACCAAATGGCTCCATGCTCATCCTCACGGAAAGCCTCTGCTTTTCCCTTGGTCATATTCACTTTGATCTCATCAATTTCTGCATCACCCTTCTGGGCTTCTCTGATCCTTTCCAACAGATTGGGCTTCACTTCCAATGTTGCCACATATCCCTTAGGAACTATCTCCAACCTGAGATTCTTGAACTGCTCACATAACTCACGTGGCATATCCTCAACATTAGCAACATTGATATGGCTCTTACGGCTCAATGCATCAGCAACCACATTCGCTTTACCAGGATGATACTGCACATTCAAATCATAATCCTTAATAAGCTCCAGCCATCTACTCTGCTTGAGATTCAAATCCTTCTGAGTAAAGATATACTTCAAACTCTTATGATCAGTAAAAACATCACAATGATTACCAACAAGATATTGACTCCATGTTTTCAATGCATGAACAACTGCAGCTAACTCCAAATCATGTGTAGGATAGTTCTGCTCATGGTACTTAAGCCGACGTGAAGCATAAGCAACAACTCTACCTCCTTGCATCAAAACACAACCAAGTCCTCGACGAGATGCATCACAATATACTTGGAAATCCTTATGTATATCAAGCAAACATAAAACAGGTGCAGTTACTAACCGTTTCTTCAACTCCTGAAAGCTGGCTTCACATGCCTCACTCCAAACAAACTTATTCTCTTTCTTCAACAACTCAGTCATTGGTTTTGCAAGTTTGGAGAAATTCTCAATGAACCTCCTATAATATCCTGCAAGACCCAAGAAACTGCGAATGTCTCCAACTGACGCGGGTGTCTCCCATTCTGTAACTGTTGAAACCTTGGATGGGTCCACAGCTACTCCTTCTCCTGACACAACATGTCCAAGGAATCCGACCTCCTTCAACCAAAACTCACACTTGCTGAATTTTGCATACAACTTGGGCTCCCTAAGCTTCTCCAATACCAAACGCAAATGTGCCTCATGCTCTTGCTCATTCTTGGAATACACCAATATATCATCAATGAATACCACAACGAATTTATCCAAGAACTCCATAAACACCTTGTTCATCATATTCATGAAGTATGCAGGAGCATTAGTCAATCCAAATGACATAACAGTATACTCATACAACCCATACCTTGTAGTAAAAGCAGTCTTCGGAATATCCTTCTCCCGAATCTTGACTTGATGATAACCAGAACGAAGATCAATCTTAGAGAATACACAAGCTCCCTCCAACTGGTCAAATAGATCATTAATCACCGGTAAAGGATACTTGTTCTTGATAGTAACATCATTCAGAGAACGGTAGTCAACACACATCCTCTGGGTTCCATCCTTCTTCTCAACAAACAATACTGGAGACCCCCAAGGTGACGAGCTTGGGCGAATGAACCCCTTTTCTTGCAACTCTCTGATCCGTTCCTTCAACTCTGCAAGTTCATTAGCGGGCATCCTATACGGTCTCTTAGCAATAGGCCCAGTGCCTGGTATTAAATCAATAAGGAACTCAATCTCCCTATCCGGTGGCATACCTGGCAACTCCTCTGGAAACACATCCGGATACTCCCTCACAACACGCACATCATCCAGGCTACCCCCCTTAAGAGAATTCACCTGGGCGTGTTGATGTTTATACTTGGACACATATCTGATCTTCTGTCCACTCTGTGTACTGAGAGTGATAGACTGACTGGCACAATCAATAACACCTTGGTATTTGGCTAACCAATCCATGCCCAAAATAATATCCAAACCTTGTGACTTCAACACAATCAAATCTGTAGGAAAAACATGCTTCCCTATGGCTAGGCTCAACTGATAGCATCCCAAACTAGCTGACATCTCCGCTCCTGGTGAACTTATGAGCATAGAAGACTTAAGAACTACGGTAGGTAACTCATGCTTATCCACAAATACACTCGATATGAAAGAATGCGATGCACTAGAATAAAAAAGAACAAGTGCGGGTACTGAATTGATAAAGAACTTACCAATCACAACATCAGGCTCATCATAGATCTCCTCCACGTTGACATGGTTCACATGCCCCTTGTTGAAAGTATTGGGCTTGCTGACTCCAGAATTCCCATTGTTGTCCTTGTTCTCCGGGCACATGTTGGAGTAGTGTCCCATCTTCCTGCACTTGAAACACTGAACTCGACTAAGGTCCTTCTGAGCATTCACCACTTGACGGTTCTGGTTGTAGTTCTCTCCATTTCCATTTCCTTTCCCATTGCCATTGCCATTGCCATTCTTGTTACCATTGTGGTGGTTGTGGCCATTATGGTTGTGACCATTCCCACCATTATGATGGTTGTGTCCTCCACTGTGAACATGGCCATTCCCATTGTTGTGGTTATGTCCATGGTTATGTCCTCCATTGCCACCATAAGAATTGCGTGGCTTCTGATGCGGTCCAGAGTTATACTTGCCACCATTGTTGTTGTTGTACTTCCTCTTGCGGTTCTCAATGGCTTGCTGCTTTCCTTCCAACAAAATAGCTTTGTCTATGAGCGCCTGGCAGTTAGCAAAAGTAGCCACTGTCAACTGGACTCCCAACTCATCATTTAGCCCCTCTAAGAACTTCTCCTGCCTTGCAGCATCATTCCTGACATCATCTGGAGCATATCGGGCAAGCTTGTTGAACACCTCAACATACTCGGCCACTGAACGGCCTCCCTGACGCAAACTACGAAACTCCTTCTTCTTCAAGCTCATGGCGCCTGCTGAAACATGTGCGGCGCGAAAAGCAGACTGGAACTGCGCCCAAGTGATGGTGTCGATGGGGTAAGTCAGCAAGTAGTTATCCCACCAAGCAGCGGCAGGACCCTCCAGCAAATGTGAGGCAAACCTCACTCTCTCTGCCTCAGTGCAGCCAACTGTCTCCATATTCTGGCCCACTGCGAAGCCAGTCATCCGCCACTATGGGCTCAGGAGTGCTAGAGAACCTCTGAGGATTCAACCTCAGGAACCTTGCAAGCGTGTCCACAGGTGGTGGTGGTGGCGCATTGTTGTTGTTGCCCATGTTCTGAGTGAGAAACTGGATCAGCTGAGCTTGTCCTTGAAGTAACTGCTGCATATAAGCTGGCACTCCATTGTTGTTGTTCTCATTCCCCGTGGGATCATGTCTCGGCGGCATCTGATGGGCAAGAATAGGTAAGATTTAGACAGAAAGTAGCTAGGGAAATATACTCCTACCCATATGCTTATGATGATCATGGCAAGCACTATATATACAATACATATATCACCAATCAATATCACCATAGCATCAAGCATATAACAATCATCAAACAATGCACTCATAGGGAAAACCATCACATATCACACCATATAGTTTAAAATATCTTTTATAACTGATGTAAGATCCTCATAACAACCTCGAGTAATATAAGATCCTCAACACAATCACGAATAACATAAGAGTATATCAAGCAACCTAGTATTGCCACACCGAATAAGTCGACATGGTCAAATACGCTAACACGATAACGGTAGAGCACTAATAGCCGGTGAAGTAATTCTTAATGCTGTCTTTGCTAAACAACATGCGGTATTCGTGCCCGCTAATGCGGTTGCGCCTTTTGGGACTCGGCTCTTCTTATTCTGCCGAGGTGTCTACTTCTGGCTCCTCTTCTGGTTCTTCAATCCCATTGGCCTTCATCTTCTCCTTCAGCCTTGTCATCTCCGCTTGCATCTCCAACTTCTCCTTCTTCAGCTTGTTGTTGTCCCTCTTGAGCCTGGTGTTCTTCTGCTGCAACTCAGTAATGGTGTAGAGGTCTGACTGAGTGCACTTCTCCAGGCAATGGATGTGCTTCTCCAGGCTTTGGATGATGTAGCTGGTTGTACCTGGCCAAATGGCCCCAGGCACATACCTGAACCTCTTTGGTATTATGTTCCCCGATGGGAGGACCTTGGCCATCTCTGCGTACACCGTACCCTTTAGTCGGGCGGAGTACGTCTCCACAATGCGTGCAAGAGCTATGTGAGCGGCCATGCACACACACCACTCCTTCTCCTGGGCATGCACCTCGAAGGACTCCGTAATCACCCTTTCTTCATTCTCCATGCTTCCAAGGATGAAAGTCTCCACTTGCCAGTAGTCACCAGCTCCCCTTGTCTCCACGATGTCCGGCTGAAAGACTGGCGCGTAGATGTTCAGGAAGTGGCAAATCCCCCTGAGCTCAGGTCCAAACGCCATAGCACGGTTTTATATAGTGGTCATCTAAAATCAAAGAGAGGTAAGGCAAGAATTAGAATAGGTATGAATACGAGATAGAGAAGGTAAGTAAGTACAAGTCAGAGTGATATAAAGTAATATTTTTATTCCTATGGCTTTTCTAGTCCATTTTCTAGGGTCACGTCCTACAGTCAACACACTGCTCTGATACCATCTGTAACGACCCAATTCACACAGAATTGAAGTCTCTGTGCTCAAGTGCTAGTCCCTGGATCGAACTCGCTGGCACACACAGTATTATAGATGTATACCAAAGTACAAGTGCATCATTATTACAACGTATGATCCAGAGTAAAATAAATAACAAGTTGCATAGCTCAAGGCTAGCTTATTCAATATAAATATAGCGGAAGCAAAAGAAAATAACATGGAGTCCATCAACAGCCACATGCGAACATGCTGAGTGTAGACTCGCAACCCCTAAACGCACCTTACTGGTCGTCTGAAAAACCTGCAACACCGAAGGTTACAGCCTGACAACGGGTCAGTACATCTGATTTGTACGGCAAGTGACACGGAAAAGTTTATATAAAGGACCTACAACTACATGCAAGGTAAGTCAAAGGAAAGGCTTATGGTTTAGTTTTGCAGAAAGCCAATTTTCTCCTGAACTAAACTAGTCAAAATTTTAAGTTGAACTTACTACTAAAGAACAAACTGGGCACACCAGTTCCAGCACCACACCCTTTATTTAATCTTGCCCACTCAAATTTTGAAGGTGATTCATATGTGAAAATCCTCCAGTAACAGTAATGTCTAGTAGCTCAAGGATGTCCATAACCGGGGACACGGCTAATCATGATTAGTTTTTACTCTGCAGAGGTTAGTACACTTTCCCCGCTGGACTCAACCCGAAGATTGAGACGAAGTCTTTCAGAAGAGGTCACCTACACCCAACGGCAAGCCGGTACCACCTATCACACCTACATCTGCTAGCTTTGCACGGGAGAGGCTTCCTACATCATACTCAACTAAGCCAGAGCCCATATGGCCAGCGGCTATACATGTAAGCTCCTAGTCACCAAGTATGTCTGATCTTTTTGAGCCTGGACGGCGCCCACTTACGTTCAGAGGGTAGCACCATGACGTACTGTCAACCACCAAACCAACCATTAGGGGTACAACCTGGTCTCGACCTTAGCTAAGGAACGAGCCCCCAGGAAGCACTCCCTGCCTGTCCAGAGGTGATTTCTAGTTATTAAACAGTTGCTACACAAGTTATTAAATAGCTCACATACACTCCATGAATTTACACAACCCAAACCACGTCTACAAAGCATAGCAATAAAGAAACAACATGGCTAGGTTGATCTACGGTAGACAAGTCAAGACATGTGGCTATCCTAACTGGTTTTGCAGCAACAGTAAAATAAACTACCTAACATGCAATAGGGTGATATTTCTTAACATAATGCATATAGAAAATATAGGTATGAGTATGGTCAAAGCATCACTTGCCTTCTTGCTGGTCCTGACGGTCACAATCCTCACAATACGAGGCGGCACACTCCGGACAATCTATACAAGCAAACATAGCACCAATCAACATATATTCATACACAAACATGCTCAAACAATAATAAACATTCAAAGAACAGTAGAAAAACTTGCCTAACAGTATCTAAACTTAAAGTACTTGTCAAAATAAAACTAACGCAAAAAGAAACGGCGCAAACGGGCGCACCGGTAAAAAGTTACGGCTGTCGGAAGCTCAAATTTGGATCAGCTTAGGATTCAAATTTGAAAACTTCAAACTTCTGTAACACTTGGTCTACTGGCTATAAAATTTCTACACGGTCGCAACACAACTGGAATCGCCCAATTCCGAGTTACGGTTAAAAAGTAGTCGCGAAAACGGTATCGGTGTGACACAGGGGGGTACCGGGGTGCTCTGCTGTAAAAAGGACCCGGTCGTAAATAATTTTTTTTTTGAAAAACGCGATCGGGTCCTCGGGCGGTTTGGATCCAGATCTGAATTTTCTTTTTCAAAATGCATCTAATCTATTTTTTTTCAGCTTCTCTCTCTTCTACACGCACGCGGGCACAGAGGGCATGGCCATGGCTTGGCCAGCAGGAGGCCTCGGCTCCGGCTAGGCCGGCCGGCCCAGCGGCGGCCAGGAGGCCAGCAGTGGCGCTCGGAGGCGGAGGGGCGTGCGGCCAGGGAGGGGCGGCCAGGGGCGGGCGCGAGGGCGCGGCCACAGGGCGGTGGCGACGGCGCGAGCAGCAGCTCGGGGCGGCGGCGAACGGGCTGCCGGCGAGCGGTGGCGCAGCGAAGGCAGCCGGGGGTGGCGCGGGGGAGGTCGGGAGGCGCGGGGTCGGGCGCGGGCGGCGGGGTCGGCGCTACACGGCGGGCTCACCTCGAAACGGCGTCAAAAACGAACTCCGGCGAACTTCCGGCGAGTTTTCCGGCAATGACGTCGTCGATGATGTCGGAGGCGGCGGGTCCCGCAGATTAGTTTAAGCTAACCTAAAAACGCTAAGAGAAAAAAAAAACTAGCCCTAATCGGGGCTATTTATAGCCAGCCCCTAATCTACCTTTTTTTTAAATCCGAGATAAATACAAAATCGGTCTGCGAAAAATAAACTGAACAGGCCCATTAGGCCCAAAACAATATTAGAAAAAACACGGAAATTTATTTGAAAATTCCTTCTTCGCCAATATTTTTAAAATAATAAATCTTAATTTTTGGCTTGACCAAAATATTAAATAAAAATAAAAACTTTGCAACTTATTTTTAAATATTTTTGAAATACTTTTCTGGCATTTTAAAAATACCAAAACCTCTGAAAATTGATTTAAAAACTTTTCCGGAGCATAAATAAATTCCAAAAAAATATTTTTAGAAAATATTTATAACTCCAAAGTAAATTTAAAAAGTCTCCCAAAAATATTTTAAACTATTTTTCAACGAATTAAAAATGGGGATAAGTCCATTTATATCCTCTCCAGCGAACTGCCATGTGTTGAAAAATGTTTAAAAAGATTTTAAAACTCCAGAAAATGCGGAAGCAGCATGAGATGCATATGATGATCTATTAACATCCGAATTTAGAAAATTGGGATGTTACAGCAGCGCAGCGGACAAGAGTGTGGGGTTGAAAGAGAAAGGAAACGAAACAGGCCTGGATAAGAGGGAGGGGCTCGTGCGCGCGGTTGCAGCGGGCGGCGGTTGCGCGGCGGGGGATCGTGCAGCGGATTCGTCGCCGAGGAGCACTAGAGAGAGAGACGAGGAGCGTCCGCGCGCGAGAGAAGAGGAAGGGAGAGAGATTTGGGCGGAGCGGGCGGGCGGACAGAGTAAATGCCAACTCTCTTTAGTTATTGCTAGCAATTAAGTTGTCCTCACGACATGATGCGTTTCACATTTTGAAAAACTGAGACAACCATAGCATTTCGAAAACATATTGGGATAAGACAATATTCACAGAATAAAAATTAAAAATGATACCTAATTTTTTATATCAAAACAAATACACATATTCCAAACATAATATGAAAACAATTAATTAAAAACAATGCAACACAAGAATTCAAACTAGAAATAGCGGCAAGCTAATACACTAACCTACATGTGAAAGAAATTTATAGAAAGAAATTACTATGGCAAAGTTCTGTTATATATAAAGAAGTACATGTTCTTTAAACAAGAAGTATAGAGGGGAAAGCAGAAAGAAGTACAATATCGGTATACAGGAAAGTACAAGATTATTGTGGAATATTATTCTATCATCGATTGTAGAATATATATATATATATATGTATATTCTATTCTATTCTGACATCAGGTATACAGGAAAGTACAAGATTATTGTGGAATATTATTCTATCATCGATTGTAGAATATATATATATATATTCTATTCTATTCTGACATCGTTGTCAGAATAACTATTCTGACAACATTCCGAACTGCATTGTATCGCAAAGAGAACCGCACTCCTGAATTCGAAGCACTTCAGCTCGGGTAAAAGAAAACCGCATGAACCGTTTTCGCTTCAACTTTTTAACCGTTTGTCGGAATTGAGCGTATGATACACCGTTGGATTTGTATTGAAATGGATCATCTTCTATATGTTGAACACTTGCGCAGATTCCTCACGGATTAAGAGCAGTTTCGAAAACGGTGCGGCGACATACTTTTGCAGCGGGCGTATTTTCACGATTTCTCTTAACCCGTTTATCGGAATGATGCAAATGATATACCGTTGGAAAGATATCGATCAGGCTCTCCATCCATACGTAGAACACTTTGTCTAATTCCTGACGGTTTGAGAGGAATTTGAAATTGAAGAAAACGCAGCCACTCTGTTTTTGGTTTTCGGATCTCGTAGAGAGTCAAACTTTTTAACCGTTTGTAGAAATGATGCGTATGATACACCGTTGGATTCATATGTAGTAGGAGCATCTTCGACATGTTGAACACTTTTCGAGATTTTGCACCGATTTGAAGCAATTTAGAAAACGGTGGCGCTGCCCTCTTATGGACAGCGGGCGTTTTTGCGTAAATTTTTTCGATTAGTTCGTCCGATCGATGCAATTGATACACGATTGGATAGCTCTCGTCGAGGCGCTCCATTTTCATGTATAACTTCCTCTCTAACTCCTTACGGTTTAAAAGTAGCGTTGATTTTACTAAAACGCGGACTCACTTTTTTCGCGGAACAAAAAATCGGCGAGTGAACTGCATTGGTTTGCATCCGACAGTCAAGCGCACTGCATTATCGCCAAACAGAGCGCACGTGTTCTTCGTGGACCCGAAATCGATCAAGTGAACTGCATCCGCGGGGCACCCGATTGCATTTGTCAACAGAAAGAACTGCACATGATTTTTTCACATGGCAAAGAGAAATACGCGTATTTTTTTCACGGACCCGAAATCGACGTAGTGAACTGCATTCGACCGATACAGGTTGCATTTATTGACAGAGAGAACTGCATTTGTTTTGTTAACTTTTAACATTATTTTTTGTCAACGAGCGTGTACCGCAAGGACGAGGCGGGTGAACTGCATTTTTTGTGCAAAATTTGTATAGCGAATTGCATCATGTTTCTTATTTAGAATGTATGCAATAAACTGTTTATCTCCCTTTTTCGCTTGCTTCTTTCTACAATCAACAATTAAATGAACCATAAATACAACGAATAGCAAACTGCACTAATGTGGAGACTAATCATAATGATTTTGCAATTGCAATCAAAGTGAACCGTCAAACATCACAAATACAGATTACATAAAGCCACTAAAATTTATACAACCCTTCAAAATATCAAGAGAACTGCAAGACAAAGAATTACAAAAATATATAACCCGACATCCACTATCTTCATAATGCAAAATTAATTCAAACTGAACCTCATAAGCAATCAAACAAATGAACTGCATTTTTCGCACACACAAAAAGTGCAACGGCGGCAGTGCTCGGCCGTGGTGCCCAGGTACAGGGGCAGGGGTGACATGAAGCCGGCTGCAGAGCATGGTCGCCGGTGTTGCGGGACACGGCGCAACTGCAATATGTCGACGTCGGGGAATGAATGGCCGCCCTCCTCCGAGCGGCTTCCATAACGGCGCTTCACCCATCCACTCCAGGTCCAGCCACGACGAGGATGAGCGGAGCGCGACGACGCAGATGTGGCGGACGGATGGCGCAGGGGCTAGGGGGAGGAACGGTGAGAAGAGGAAGCAGGGGTGCCGGCCTGGATCCAATTCCGGGCGCTTCTGCCGGCCGGAGGAAGCGCACTGGCCGTGGCAACCGGCCCGCACGGTGGCGCATGTCGGCGATAGAGATAGGGAACCGCCGTCGGCTGAGTTGCAGGAGCGGCACGGTGGTCGTGGAGGTCTAGCACGGGCTGGATCCGGCGCCCGACCATGAGGGGGTTGGACGGTGATGGGCGGATCGGACGCCGACCACGGGCGGGAGGAAGGCAACGGGCGAATCCGGCCGGGGAGGGAGGGGCGCGACGGCGGGCTCGGTAGGGGCGCAGTGGCGGAGGTACTAAGGGTCGCGCCGGCGGAGGAAGTGTTACGTCCCAAACTTATCTATAATTTCTGCTTGCTCCATGCATGTTTTGTGTGACTTTGCCATGATTTCCTTGACCTTTCATACACTTCTGAGCATACTTGGACTAATCTATTAACCCAGTGCACCCAGCTGCCAGTTGTTGTTTTCTGCTGTTTTTGTATTTCAAGTTTTCCCGCCATTAAAAGTGCTCCAAAAAATCCAAAAAAATCAGATAAAAAATCAGCGACACGGAAGCTTCCGGAAACACCAAAGGAGGGAAGGGGGGCCACCACAGGGACTCCAGAAGGGTCCCTGGCGCGGCCCCACCCTAGGCCGCGCCAGGGAGCCTCCTGGCTGCCCTGTGGACCCTCTCGGTGCCCCCCTTCGCCTATATTTAGCCCTCGTGGTGGAAACCCCTAATATCAATCTCTTTTCCGCGATCTCGCCTCTGTACCGCCGCCGCCGCCGTTTCTAGATCAGGGCTTCCTGGAGAAGCTGCCCCGACACCCTGCCTAGAGGAGGAACCCCCTCCGGGAGACCATCCATAGCCATGGACGCCTCCCGTATGTACCGTGAGTAGTTCCCCTTGGACTATGGGTCCGTGACCATTAGCTATGTGATGTACTTCTCTCCCCTCTTTGTGCTTCCACTTTCGTGACCTCGTGAGCTGCCTCACATGATCGAGGCACTTCTGTAATTTCTGCTGTTGCTATGCTGAGTTTGTTGGGATCTGATGGATTATGAGACTATGTTCATATTGTGATGAGTAATATATTTGGTTCTTCTCTTTTATATTTTGTTCTTGAGTAAATTCTTGCATGTTCTCCGTTGCCGTATTTTACTTTGGCCAAGTATTTTTGTTGCAACTCCAAGAGGGACCGTTATGCTTGATTGTGGGTTCAGCCCCTTGATGTCTAGCTTGAGTGACAGAAACATGAGACTAGGGGATGTGCTGTTGCCACCAGGGATAAAACAACGGTGCTTGTATCCGCGGGTGCAAGGATTGTTTACTTTACGCAAAGTTCTTTTAATGCAGTTGTCTGTTGCTTTGAGTTTACACTTTGGGTGGGATTCGCAACTTAATACCAGCGAGATGTTCTGGATAGATATCTCAAGGTGGATGATTCGTAGTAGATGCAGTTGGATTTCGGTCTACTTACCTTGGCGTACTGCCCATTGCTTTTGAGCCCTTCCTTTCTTTGTAGCATATTTAGCATTGCGGTGCCTTCATAATTCTGTCAATTTCCCAGCTGTGATTTGTTTACCTCGCTAGCACTTTTATCGTCTTTTGGGAGAGAGACATCACTAGTGAAAATCACGGGACCCCAGTCCATCTTCACATTACTGTTTACATCCTTAGTTTACTTTCAGTCTTTACTTTCAGTAGCCACTATTATTATCTCTTGCGTTGATCCTTTGTAAATAGCAAGGCCGGAGGAATTGACAACTCCTCTGCACTCGTTGGGAGCAAAGTTATTTGTTGTTGTGTGCAGGTCCACGTCAAGCGCCGTGATACCTTCTTGTATCTCTTGGAGTCCTACTGGTTCGATAACCTTGGTATCTTCACCGAGGGAAATTTGCTGCTACGCTACATCTCACCTTCCACTTGGGGTAACCAACGAGGAGTGAGAGATCCTCACCGTATCAAGCCAATTTTTGGCGCCGTTGCCGGGGACTCCAGTCTACAAGATAGGGGAGTTGCCCACTATCTTTTATCTTTGCTTTTTAGTCTTGTTAGTTTACCTTTCAGTTTTTACTTTAGTGTCCCTTATAAAAATACCAAAAATACCAGTTACCTTGTCAGTAGTTACCACTATGGCTGGTCCTTTTGCCTTTGGTGAGGCAGAAGTACTTACCTTTACTCAAAGAGGTGGTGAAAGTTTGAAAGATGGTTGGTATAGAATTAATGATTCTCAAAAAAGAGCCACCAAGAAGCAATCCACTACTATCTTGCTTAGAAATTTGTATGTTGGGATCACTTCCGAATAGGTTTCTTTTAGACACTGCTATCAATGGGAACTTCATAGAGGCCCCAGTTTGGGAAGCCCTTAATGTTATTGAAAATCTTGTTGGAAGTCTCCCAGTTTTTAGTATTAAGGAGGACATTACTTTAGCTCACATTATGAGAAAACTTGAAAAAATAGAGCTAGAGATGCCAAGTACCGATAGGGTGAATGAGTTGGATCGTAAGATTCAAGGGAATTTGAATAGGCTAGATAACTCCATGCAGAAAATTGTCAAATCTTTGGAGACTATTAAATCCCTTGATGAGAAGTCTTCTAGGATAGAAAAGATTGAGGAAGTTATTGAAACTCTAGGAACTAACTTTTCCTCAATCAAAACCAAGAAGGATGAAACTCCGGCAAAGAAGGAACCTAAGTTCGTTTACGTCCCCAAGGTTCCTCAAGCTAAAGTAAACACACCCATTTCCAAGAGAGTTGAAACGGTGAAAACTTTGGAGGAGACACCTATCTTTAACTTTAATGAAACTCCAATTGATTTCCCTCCTTTTGATTTTATTCCAAGAAGCATTTTCATTTGTACTTTATTTGAGAAACCTATTAAGACTATTTGTACTATTGAAGAGCTTTTTTATGATCGTGATGATGGTTCAATGGATACAACTTGATCTTCTGCTTTAAGCCTAGCTAATGGCTCTAAAGAAGCGCTTTCGGGAGGAAGCCCGAAACGAATTTAGGTTTTTATTTTTTCTTTTCTTCTGTTCTTAGTGGTCTTGATGATTGTTACTACTGTCGCAACATCATTGTATCTTTACTTTTCAAGCTTTGTGTCTTTTATAGCCTCATACGACAAGGGAAGTGAAAGTTGTGACATGCTGTCCAGAAAACAGATTCTGTCCTCGTGACTAGAAAAATCATGAAAAAAATCTCAGTTCATCTTTTTGAGCTGAATTGTTTACACAGCATGCTCTATACAATTAAGAAACATTCGTATGTTCTGAGTTTTTTGATTTGAGTTGCAGAAGTACCCCTAAAAAATTCGTTTCTACCTGCTGGTCTGTTTTTCACAGATTCTGTCCTGTTTTTCCTTTTCTTTGTTTTGCAAACCTTAAGCTTACTTTTTCTTTGCAAAAATCTTTTGGAGATCTTGAGAAACAGTAGCTATTCAAGGTTATCTTTATTTTCAGTAGAGAAAAATTATTTTAATAGGGTACTAACCTCTCTAATCAGTCTACAATGAGTTATGCATGAAGGGAGTTTTCAAGTGCACGATGGAAGATGATGAAAGAAGATCTTGGAGTGTCAAACGCTCAAGCTTGGGGATGCCCATGTGCACCCCCAATAAATATTCAAGGAGACTCAAGCGTCTAAGCTTGGGGATGCCCCCGTGCATCCCCTTCTTCATCAACAATTATCAGTTCGTCCCTCGTTACACTATATTTTTATCACTTCATGCGTTATGTGCTATGCTTGGAGCGTCTCGCTCTTTACTTTTCTTAGGTTTGTTTTTTCTTTGTTTGCTGTAGTAACAAGTTAGACCCCAGCTTACTCTTTTGTGTGGGAGAGATACACGCTCCGCTTGAACTAGAACTCCTCATAGGATTTGCATGATTATTCTTTTAGCTGTGAGTTGTTCTTTTTCTTTTCTTAGCTGCTGCTCTGTTTAGTTGTAGTTCTTTAGTGTTTCTAGAGCTTTTGTTTTGTTTTAGGTTGAACTTTCTATATGTTTCATGTTTTATCTTGTTAGAGAGTTTGCATGTTGCACTGAGTTTTGTGTCTTGACAAGAAGTAGGTAGTTGAAGTTGCTATTCTCTTTGTAGTAGTAACTTGCAATAGTTTTGAGGTATTGACTAGAGTAATGTTTGAACTTTTGGTGCCAAGAGCTCGAGCCTATTAGTGATAGATGTCATATTTTGGGCAATCCGTGTGTTTTTCGAAAAACAAAAACCCCAGTTGAGAACTCTAGCTACTAGATGGATCACTAATCTCTGGAGGGTTCGAATATTAGAGTACACTCACGTACCATGAGTCGAGGATGCGCAAGGATAACCAAACCCCATACACTCCTCCTCGGGGTACTTGTCTCTTTGTGAACCTCCTGATTAGATTAAGAGTTACCGATAATAAGTGCATGAGTTCTTCGGACTAATGTGAGTATTCGAAAGTTGACACTTCCACCCACCTATACCTTTTCTAGCCTCTTCGGTACCGTGCATCGCCCTTTCTCACCTTGAGAGTTGACGCATACTTCGCCGGTGCATCCAAAAGCCTTGGCACGATACGCTCTGTCATCATAAGCCTCCTTATATCTTTCCTCAAAACACTAGTAGGAAATAGGATACTGCTGGCGTACGGTTTTCTGTTACCGCTGGCGGCCAAGCGTACGCCAGCGCTGTCACGCGAGTGGTAACAGGTACCGCTGGCTACAAGCTGTACGCCAGTGCTACGATTTGTTACCGCTGGCGTACTATTTACTTGCTCGGCAGATCTATCTTCTAATACCTCTGGCGTGCTGTTTTGGTCGCCAGTGGTAAGACAGACGTACGTCAGCGGCAATTTTTCTGGATTTGGTACTGTCCGCCAGCAGAATCCCTTCTGTACGCCAGCAATATATTTTCTGGAATTATTTTTTTGCTGAAACTTGTTATTCCAGCAACACAAATACTCAAATATTTTCACAGTTTACCAACACAATACAAATACACAGAATCCATAAGTTCAAATATACAAGAGTGATCAAATATTGTTACATCACATTTCTAATCAAAATAGAGAAGTTGGTATTAGTGGCATCACATATTGTATCACACATAGACAAACAGAAAAGTATAGACAAGTTGGAGTTACATCACGTAGATTGTATCACACACAACTACATCTCGATGGAATTGGTAGTTTAGGTCGCAAGGTTTTTCGAAAGGAAGGTAGTCATCTAATAACTAGCTACAATCACATACAAGAGAATGGTAATGACGATGAGCAAGAAGGGAATCACGATGAAGTTGGACTTCATCCGGTGGTTCTTCCTCTCTTGCCCTTGCCGGTAGTTCAAGTACCGAGCTTCCGCCTCCGCTTTACTCTTGTAGCTCTTGTAGTTGTTGCCCTTGAACTTGTTCACTTGCTTGAAGCAGTCTTCCCAGTGCTCATAGACTCCTGGAATGCTACCTTCATACACCACATACCACTTCTTCATCTCTGCAGTATAAAAGACATATAAAAATATTAACCAAGATAGTTAAAAAGGAAGATGTGTACATTCTTGCATTATAAAAGAAGACTACAACAACATCATTAGCAAGCAGCCAAGCAGTAGCAGTAGCAGCTAGTAGCACTAGCAGCCAACAGTATAGCAGTAGCAGCTAGCAGCCAGCAGCAAGCAGTAGCAGCTAGCAGCCAGCTAGTAGTAGCAAGCACAAGCAAATACAAGTATACAACTACTGTCTAGTGAACCTACTAGTGTCTACTATGGCTCCACCCCTCCACCTAGCAGGCTAGCACTAGCTACAGGAGAAGGAACGCTTTTCTCAGCGCACAAGCCTTAAGCGAGGCGTTGAGCCAACGCACCACGCCTAGGCGCGCATAAGCGGCCGATTAGGCGCGCCTTTTTGAACTTTGAATGTAAAAGGAGTTCACATGTCCGCAATATTTGATAGCAAATAGTTAAGTATGCACACGATTCATATAACCCTAAATATAGAATATATGCATCATTTAGTACGTACACAAGTTCAACATGAGATAAAGTTTACAACACATGTTCATCGATTGTTCAAAAAAAACTACATGCATAGAGAACACACCGTCTCACTTCTTGCTCGGCTTCGGCTTCGGCTTCGGCTTCGGCGGAGGGAACGGGAGACAACCTTGCAATGAGTTGAATGGTCTGTCATCGCCATGTTGATGTAAGCGGGCTTCTATGTCAGTGTTAGGTAGTGGACGATGACTATAGAAGAACACCCCATCGCTATGTATGACATCCCTGGAGATTGTTCGCGCGATCATTTGCTGGATTCGGCCGAACTCTTGTCTTATTTCGGCATCGGAGGACTTCGCCAAGGTTTCGCACCATTTTGCTAGAGACGACGGATATTGTAGTCGCTGTTCATCCTTTACGTACTCGCGCATATGATAGATTGCATACCAGGCCTCCATCGTACTGCCTGGCGCCTGCTTGATGCAGGGGAACTCCGTTTTATGGATGAATGTGTATTTTCCTCACCTTTGGTTTTTTCTTTTTATGATGCCCTCCCTATAAGAGTAGCCAGTGAGAGCATCATCCAGAACATCCTTGATTAGCTTGTAGTCTTTGTACTTCTGATGACTCCCCGAGTCGAGATATATGGCAAGCGACTCTTTCGGCTCCAGAGCGATGAGGGTGCCGTATTGGTTGCTACACAAAATAGTTTGTAGTTCAAAGAGATCATCAGCCTCAGATTAGTTTAACGATAGCGAAAGCATGTTACGGCTGCAAGAGAGAATGACTTACTCAGGAAAGTTGTAACAGCCCAGTTTTCACAAAAATTAAAAATTTTGTTTTCTGTGTGAATTGTTTGATTGTCTGATTTGTTTGCAGTGTTTGCATCCCCGATTTATCAATCGGCGATTATTTTCCCCCTATTATGTCGTATCGGACGGAGACCGACCCTTGCCACCCTGACACTCGACCTTTACGACACCGGGTTTCGCCCGATCACCGTCGCGAAAACCGCACGAGACCAGCCGCAGCCAACGGAACGAAAAACCCCGTTTAAAAATTAAACGGGATATTTTTATAGCGCGCCGGAAAGTGTTTTCGGAACGGTTCCAGCGCGAGGTGAACGCCTCCGGCTCGACATGCTGATCGCGCAGTTCGAAGTTTTACCCGAATCGGAGGTACTGCGGACCCCCGGCGGTCAGAAACGTGAGCACCGTGCGCGCGAGGTAAAAACCGATGATGTTTTTGCAAACTGCCAGCCACCGGGGCTATATAAAGACCACCACACTCCCACCCATTTTTAGGGTTTCCCTAGCCACAAAACTGCAGCCACCCCCTCCACTTTGCCCAGTTTAGCCTCCCAGATCCCCAAATCCCGAAATTCTGCTCTCCCTGCGATCTGGACCGTCAGATCTCGCGATCCGACGGCCCAGATGCGCCCTAGCCCTCCTCCATCTCTCCTGGACGCAGCCGCCTCCATGCCGTGGAGCCGCCGAAGCAGCAGGCCGCAGCCGCCGGCGCCTCTCCTCTCTCCTCCCTGCGGTCTCCCTCTCCTCCTTCCCTCCTGCTCTTCCCTCTCCTCACCGCCCCGCTCTCCCCTGCAGGTCCTCGCCGGCCGCTGCGCCATGGGAGGCCAGCCCGAGCTCGCCGCCGGCCCGGTGGTCCTCCACGCGCCCCTCGCTCGAAGGCCGCCGCCTCCCTCTGGATCCGGCGGGATCCCGGCCGCACGCCGCGCCTCCACCGCCCTGGGTCCTCGCCGCGCGGCCCACCTCGCCGGAGGATCGGGAGGCAGCCGCCACCGCTGGTGCTCCCGCTCGGGAGGAGCCGAGCAGCCCGAGCCGGCCAGCCTCCCTCCAACCGCACGCCCCTGCTGGGCCTCCTCGGCCACGTGGGCCGCATCCCAATCGCGCCAGCCCAGCCTCCTCCTCTGCTCTAGTGGGCCGCAGCCCACTCGCGCCAGCCCAGGCCGGCGCCTCCCACCTCCAGCCTCTTGGGCTAGGCCCAGTGGGTGAGCGCCCAGCCCCGTTTTTTTTATTTTTTTCTTTAGATCTTTTTTTTCCTGTTGGGCCCAAATAGCAGTAGTTTCGGCCTAGTTAGTTTTTTTCTGCTAGTTTGTTTTTATTTACTTAGGCAGATTAGTTGTTTATTTTGCGGTAGCTGTAACTTTTTATCGGTAGCTCCGATGGAGACGCTTTCTACATGAAAGTTGCTCCGTTTTGCGTGTAGATTATTAAAATGTTGCTTGTTGCCATGTTTGAGCTTGTTTACTTGCTGTTTGCCTACTAATTACACTGCTTGCCACTATAAACTGTAACTGCTATAACTTTTTATCTGTTGCTCTGTTTAAAATGTTCCTTATATGTAACTTGATTAGAATTGCATGTAGATTGTGTTTATGCTGTTCTTGCTTGCTAATAAAAATAATAAAATATAGTTTAGGGCAGAACAGTACCAAATGTTTTAATCATCGTGCGGCACTTAGTGTTATGCCATGTTTAGGTTGTGCCTCACTTAAATTGACTAGCATAGATAGTTTACTTTGTGCTTCACCTCTTGACATGTTTGTGTGCTATGCCATGCTTGATTCAGTTTCCATGTTAACAACCGTTGGTTGATCACCTGTAGCTAAGCAACTTGAACCACCGTAAACGTGTGGTATTCGTCGTGTGTGACGAGTACTCCACTTAAATCGTTAGTAACCGTTCTCGACGATAGATCCGTATCGCGTTGCCGTGCCTTGTGTTGTCTCTTTGATCTTGTATTGCTCCGTAGTAATAGTGGTGCACCGTTGATTGCTTTCCAGTGTTTATCGTCTTGTGTGCTTTCGCGGGTGCCTCTCGGAGACGATGCGAGCGTGCGATCGACTACACCTTCGGAACCCGACTTATCAACAGGCAAGGACTATACATTACTTATGATCCATTCTATGTCAACCAGCGGTTTGCATGCTAGTATAGGTTAGGCTCGATGTTTGATCCTACCACATGTTTACAGCCTCTTTCAAACCGATACAGCCATGTCCCCTCCCAGCAGACCTTGTACTGCTATGTTACTATTGCTCGTTGCTCAGCCCCTACTTAGTATGCATGCTTAGGATGCTACGATGTTACCCTGTTACTCTTTGGGTTGGGATATCACCTTATTATATTATTTTTGATGATATGATTATTATAATGTTGACTATATTTGACGAAGGATGGAAGGTCTAGGCTATCCCGCTCCGACGCTTTGTTCCATTCAAGTCACCTAGGATCCGAGTTCCGGGTATTGGTTTTAAGACTGAGCATGCCTAACCACGTGTGGGATTTTATGGGGTCCCCTTTTCTTACCTATCTAGCTTCAAACGTTTCTAGAGGTGGCCCAAGCTGATTTACCATTTGAAAACATGCATATATATCTTGTCGGGTCGCTCCTAGCAGATATCTTTTAAAACAACTTGGACCAGCGGAGACATGGTTTCCCTGTTGGTCCACCTTTGACCGGCGAGGGCCCGAGACCTCACGTGAGGCGTCTCGGTAACCCAAACCCTGTTGAGACGGAAGAGTCTGATCCGAGAGCGTGGCCAACTTTTGCATTGGGTGTCGACTCCCCGGGGGCCACCCGGATTTGTTTGTTGTTAGTTAGAGGGACCTGTCGTTTCGGATCTCTTGGAACTAAATCATAAAATGGTTGCCTGTGATGGGTAGCAGCTGAGAGTGATGGACGTGCGTGCGGAGCCTCGTAATGGGCAGTTGGTACACCCCTGCTAGGTTAAATCTTTTCGAGAAGCCGTGTCCACGGTTATGGACGACTTGAGGCCTACTCCTTGTTCATAGACAACAACAACTGAGATAATATTAATATAACTGGATCAACGTGTGTGTGTGCCTTGACTGCTTCTTCTTCGTCGGGATGCGAAGAGGAGGACAAGGATAGGATAGGTGTTATGTTTGCGTAAGTAGTTGATAGCAAGACTTGTTGGAGGCGATTCCTCATCGAATGCTTGGCTTCTTATCTTACTCTCTAGATCGTTAGCCACTTCATAAATGCTAGTGCGGCAGCAACCTCACCACTTACCCCTTCCTTACCGTAAACTACTAGTTGTCCTAGAATGAAGAGTGATGAAGTCCTTGCTGGGTCAGATGACCACTATAGTTGGATGCTGAGTACCTCTGTACTCATGATACTACCCCCAAACTCTTTTCAGGGTTCTTGATCGACAACAGGTATGGTGATCGACGTTTCACGTGGAGACTCGACGACGACTAGTTAGGCGGATACCGGCGGAGGGCCTGGACCCGTGTGGTTATGGGATTGATGCTTTTCTCTTTGCCACTAGGCATTTGGTTGTAGTCTGTACTCAGACATGTATCTTCCGCTGTTGTATTGTATTAAGGCAGTTGTATGCCGATTGTATGAGATGATGTATCCTTGTATCTGTAATGTTGTGATATCACGTTGGAAATCCGGGGCATATGACTTCGTCATATGTCGCGGTGGGACCGATATGTGCTTCGTCCCCGGATCTGGATGGAAACATCTAGATCTGGAATAGTACCGCATATCGGGCCTTACAACTTGGTATCAGAGCCTTACCGACCGTAGGATCCCCTCTCTGGCCGAAGTCGAGTCTAGAAAAAACTATTTTGTAGTTACTAAGTTAGCTATCGGAGAGTAGGAATCTTTTTACTCCTTACCCTTGCTCTGGTCAGGACAAGTGTCGTAAGTGTTTTAATTCTTATCTTATTCCCTTCAAAACTCTAGGATCTCGAGTGTGTGGAGTATCGGAATAGTTACAATGCCTTGCTTGCAGCGTATTGTCTCGATTCCGATCTCAGTTGGGGAATCATGTAGTACCTTTAGATATTCCAACTCTGGTTTACATCTTGGTCACCCGTTGCCATCCATCCTTTTGCCCAGTGTTTTCACGACTTGCGTCGAAAATCACTATCCCTTTGACCGAGTTTCGTTGTCGTTCCTCCTCTTGACACTGATGGTTTCGTTTTACGACGATGTCGTCTCTCTGCGGAAATCTATCTCAACCGAAGTTCGACGTCGACATGGAGCAGAATCCTTTGTTGGTGGTGTTGAAGATCGTCGACCCTCTTTTCTCCCCCCCCCCTCTTCCCCAGATCGTCCTGGATCTCGGGACGAGATCCCTTGTTGGTGGTGTTGTATTGTAACAGCCCAGTTTTCACAAAAATTAAAAAATTTGTTTTCTGTGTGAATTGTTTGATTGTCTGATTTGTTTGCGGTGTTTGCATCCCCGATTTATCAATCGGCGATTATTTTTCCCCCTCTTATCTCGTATCGGACGGAGAACGACCCTTGCCACCCTGACACTCGACCTTTGCGACACCGGGTTTCGCCCGATCACCGTCGCGAAAACCGCACGAGACTAGCCGCAGCCAACGGAACAAAAAACCCCGTTTAAAAATTAAACGGGATATTTTTATAGCGCGCCGGAAAGTGTTTTCGGAACGGTTCCAGCGCGAGGTGAACGCCTCTGGCTCGACGCGCTGATCGCGCAGTTTGAAGTTTTACCCGAATCGGAGGTACTGCGGACCCCCGGCGGTCAGAAACGTGAGCACCGTGCGCGTGAGGTAAAAACCGATGATGTTTTTGCAAACTGCCAGCCACCGGGGCTATATAAAGACCACCACACTCCCACCCATTTTTAGGGTTTCCCTAGCCACAAAACTGCAGCCACCCCCTCCACTTTGCCTAGTTTTGCCTCCCAGATCCCCAAATCTCGAAATTCTGCTCTCCCTGCGATCTGGACCGTCAGATCTCGCGATCCGACGGCCTAGATGCGCCCTAGCCCTCAACCTAGCTCTCCTCCATCTCTCCTGGACGCAGCCGCCTCCATGCCGTGGAGCCGCCGGAGCAGCAGGCCGCAGCCGCCAGCGCCTCTCCTCTCTCCTCCCTGCGGTCTCCCTCTCCTCCTTCCCTCCTGCTCTTCCCTCTCCTCACCGCCCCGCTCTCCCCTGCAGGTCCTCGCCGGCCGCTGCGCCATGGGAGGCCAGCCCGAGCTCGCCGCCGGCCCGGTGGTCCTCCACGCGCCCCTCGCTCGAAGGCCACTGCCTCCCTCTGGATCCGGCGGGATCCCGGCCGCACGCTGCGCCTCCACCGCCCTGGGTCCTCGCCGCGCGGGCCACCTCGCCGAAGGATCGGGAGGCAGCCGCCGCCGCTGGTGCTCCCGCTCGGGAGGAGCCGAGCATCCCGAGCCGGCCAGCCTCCATCCAACCGCACGCCCCTGCTGGGCCTCCTCGGCCACGTGGGCCGCAGCCCACTCGCGCCAGCCCAGGCCGGCGCCTCCCACCTCCAGCCTCTTGGGCCAGGCCCAGTGGGTGAGCGCCCAGCCCCGTTTTTTTTAGTTTTTTTCTTTAGATCTTTTTTTTCCTGTTGGGCCCAAATAGCAGTAGTTTCGACCCAGTTAGTTTTTTTTCTGCTAGTTTGTTTTTATTTATTTAGGCAGATTAGTTGTTTATTTTGCGGTAGCTGTAACTTTTCATCGGTAGCTCCGATGGAGACGCTTTCTACATGAAAGTTGCTTCGTTTTGCGTGTAGATTATTCAAATGTTGCTTGTTTCCATGTTTGAGCTTGTTTACTTGTAGTTTGCCTGCTAATTACACTGCTTGCCACTGTAAACTGTAACTGCTATAACTTTTTATCTGTTGCTCTGTTTAAAATGTTCCTTATATGTAACTTATTAGAATTGCATGTAGATTGTGTTTATGCTGTTCTTGCTTGCTAATAAAAATAATAAAATATGGTTTAGGGCAGAACAGTACCAAATGTTTTAACCATCGTGCGGCACTTAGTGTTATGCCAGGTTTAGGTTGTGCCTCACTTAAATTGACTAGCATAGATAGTTTACTTTGTGCTTCACCTCTTGGCATGTTTGTGTGCTATGCCATGCTTGCTTGAGTTGCCATGTTAACAACCGTTGGTTGATCACCTGTAGCTAAGCAACTTGAACCACCGTAAACGTGCGGTATTCGTCGTGTGTGACGAGTACTCCACTTAAATCGTTAGTAACCGTTCTCGAAGATAGATCCGTATCGCGTTGCCGTGCCTTGTGTTGTCTCTTTGATCTTGTATTGCTCCGTAGTAATAGTGGTGCACCGTTGATTGCTTTCCAGTGTTTATCGTCTTGTGTGCTTCCGCGGGTGCCTCTCGGAGACGATGAGAGCGTGCGATCGACTACACCTTCGGAACCCGACTTATCAACAGGCAAGGACTATACATTACTTATGATCCATTCTATTTCAACCAGCGGTTTGCACGCTAGTATAGGTTAGGCTCGATGTTTGATCCTACCACATGTTTATAGCCTCTTTCAAACCGATACAGCCATGTCCCCTCCCAGCAAACCTTGTACTGCTATGTTACTATTGCTCGTTGCTCAGCCCCTACTTAGTATGCATGCTTAGGATGCTACGATGTTACCCTGTTACTCTTTGGGTTGGGATATCACCTTATTATATTATTGTTGATGATACGATTATTATAATGTTGACTATATTTGACGAAGGATGGAAGGTCTAGGCTATCCCGCCCCGACGCTTTGTTCCATTCAAGTCACCTAGGATCCGAGTTCCGGGTATTGGTTTTAAGACTGAGCGTGCCTAACCGCGTGTGGGATTTTATGGGGTCCCCTTTTCTTACCTATCTAGCTTCAAACATTTCTAGAGGTGTCCCAAGCTGATTTACCATTTGAAAACATGCATATATATCTTGTCGGGTTGCTCCTAGCAGATATCTTTTAAAACAACTTGGACCAGCGGAGACATGGTTTCCCTGTTGGTCCACCTTTGACCGGCGAGGGCCCGAGACCTCACGTGAGGCGTCTCGGTAACCCAAACCCTGTTGAGACGGAAGAGTCCGATCCGAGAGCGTGGCCAGCTTTTGGATTGGGTGTCGACTCCCCGGGGGCCACCCGCATTTGTTCGTTGTTAGTTAGAGGGACCTGTCGTTTCGGATCTCTTGGAACTAAATCATAAAATGGTTGCCTGTGATGGGTAGCAGCTGAGAGTGATGGACGTGCGTGCGGAGCCTCGTAATGGGCAGTTGGTACACCCCTGCAGGGTTAAATCTTTTCGAGAAGCCGTGTCCACGGTTATGGATGACTTGAGGCCTACTCCTTGTTCATAGACAACAACAACTGAGATAATCTTAATATAACTGGATCAACGTGTGTGTGTGCCTTGACTGCTTCTTCTTCGTCGGGATGCGAAGAGGAGGACAAGGATAGGATAGGTGTTATGTTTGCGTAAGTAGTTGATAGCAAGACTTGTTGGAGACGATTCCTCATCGAATGCTTGGCTTCTTATCTTACTCTCTATATCGTTAGCCACTTCATAAATGCTAGTGCGGCAGCAACCTCACCACTTAGCCCTTCCTTACCGTAAACTACTAGTTGTCCTAGAATGACGAGTGATGAAGTCCTTGCTGGGTCAGATGACCACTACAGTTGGATGCTGAGTACCTCTGTACTCATGATACTACCCCCAAACTCTTTTCAGGGTTCTTGATCGACAACAGGTATGGTGATCGACGTTTCACGTGGAGACTCGACGACGACTAGTTAGGCGGATCCCGGCGGAGGGGCTGGACCCGTGTGGTTATGGGATTGATGCTTTTCTCTTTGCCACTAGGCATTTGGTTGTAGTCTGTACTCAGACATGTATCTTCCGCTATTGTATTGTATTAAGGCAGTTGTATGCCGATTGTATGAGATGATGTATCCTTGTATCTGTAATGTTGTGATATGACGTTGGAAATCCGGGGCATATGACTTCGTCATATGTCGCGGTGGGACCGATATGTGCTTTGTCCCCGGATCTGGATGGAAACATCTAGATCTGGAACAGTACCGCATATCGGGCCTTACAAAAGTAAGGCATGAGAAAGATGTTCTTGGCAGGATGATCCACGAAGAAATCTTCGATGTACTTCGTTGCTGCTATCTTACCCTTAGGGTTGTTCAAGAACATTTCTTGCATGTAGAAGGGGTACATTATAGCGATGTTCGGGGTATTCTCTTTGATGAGCTGGTGAGCCAAGCTTAGCGCAGCCAGGCGGACCATGGATGGGTGGAGCGCATTCATGTGGAACATGTCAAAGATGTCATTAAACCTCAAGAAGAACAAGTCCCCTGGGTATTTATCCACAAAGCCCAAGCCCTCTGGTACCTTTCCTATGTAAAACGGGTATGTTGGATTGTCATCTTTGGCAAGATTCGTCTCCACATAAAGAATAGCATTATGGAGGTTCCTCATATCCGAAGTGACGATTTCTAAAAAATTTGGCGGCAACATCGGTTTACCCAACTCATGGATCTCATGCCAGTTTATGATGGGTACCTTGTCCTGGACCCGGATCGGCTTCCTACACCCCTCCACCGGCTGGCTGCTGGAGTCAAGGGCACGTTTCTTCTGTCTTTTCCGTCCCGTCGTCTTCCTGCTAGCAGGCTGCACAAATGAAACTTGGAGCGCCTCTTGGAGTGTGTCTTGGATGAGACCAGCTGGATCACGACGGCTGAAGGGGGCTGCTTCTGGCTCTCCTTGAGAAGAGAATAGACGCCTCGAGCAATGATCAGCGCGGGGAGGACCCTGACTGGGACCGGCGACTTGTGTATCATCAAGAGGACCCTGGCTGGCATCAGGTAATAAGTCCTCGTAATCAACGAGAAAGTCTTCGACGCGAACAACATTGTCGTCGTGATGATCCGCAGGTTCAGCAAAGGACTCGGTTTGCTCTGGTGGGTTGGTGAAAGAAGGGTCCACACGAATCAGATCTTTAGGCCATAGCATGGGCCAAGACAAGCATTGGTCGAGGTTCAACTCGCTATCGGCTTCGGGGGGTTGAGTCGGAGGAGCCAAATTTCCGCAACCCGAGAACACCCGGTCCAATGCAACCCTAAACATGGTATCGGCCATAGGAACTGTGTGGAACACACGGTTAAGTGGTGCCACGATACGTGCCTTTGCCACGTCCTTCAACTCATTGTTGACTTGTAATAGCAATGTGCATCCCACCTCGTCGGCTTGCGAAAACATGTAAGGCGTTAGAGAGGGCAAGCAATCGCCAATTAAACTAGTCGAGACTTTTGCGGCGCTTATTTACCGTCAGGGCGTTGAGCTCGTCTAATGACGAAGGACCGCGGACAGCCGCCGGCGTGTAAGAGATGGAAGGGCTGCTACGAGGCGCGGTGTCGGCCGGCGATTCATCCCTCACACCTTGTGATGTGTTGCCGGCCGCCGTCGTATTGTCCACAATAGGCGGCTGATTAGTCGAGCTGCCGGCACCTAAGGTGATCATGGGGAGAGGCCCTTGTCGGCCTCCGTCGATCCAATCCGCGATCGACTTCATCATGGTAGGAATGAGGTTGTTGACCGTCTGTGTCACTTGCGCAGTGATTATGTTGGGCATCTCAGCTTTCACGGTCTCCAATTCTTCCCTCACATTCTTCTCCTCGTTCCTCTTCCTCTCCTTTCGTGCCTCCTTGGCCTTGGGGTAGTAAAATGAATGCTTGTGATTGAGTCCGGCGCCGACCACACGACCACGATGCGGCGGCGTGTCAACCGACACGTTCTTTACCCTGTTTAGCGCCCTTTCAAAAGAGGCGTCATATGGCACCTGGGTTGAGGATCCTTGAGATTGAGCTAATTCTTCTTACTCCCGAATTTTCTTCTCAAGATCCTTGACCTTCGCGTTCGTGCATAGCTCCTTGGTTTTGGGATTTACCCTGTATCGGGCCCGCACAAATCGATTTCCGAGCGGGTTTTTAAACTTCGGGTAGGGGTCCGGCCCTTTCCTTTCCGCGTCCTCCTTATCCCAAATTGGCTGCTTTCCCTCGTAACCACGGCTTCCGAGATTGTGGGGAGCTACGTTCTTGTCATGCATATCTTTCCCCCACTTCCTAAGCGCCTTAGTTGCAGGTAGGTCATGGTTGGCCTTGAAAACATTGAAGTCCTCTTCCGAAATTGAGGGCCAGTGGCTCTGGATCTTAGCAAGATCGGAACCCGCATCAAGCTCCTGCCTCACATATAATTTCCAAGTGGACAAGGCTTTGCTGAACTTGCCTAGGGCGAATGTGTTCGCCAGATTTTTCTTGATATCAAGGTTATCATAGGGTTCCGGGAACTTGTATCGCGCGTGCAACCTCTGAATGAGGAGGGTGGCCACAGGTTCCTTGTCTTTTGCCCTTATGTCCTCTTCATTGATGTTGACGACTTCTCGAAGGATGCATCCAATGCTTCTGTCGTACCCTTTTGCAACATGAATCGGCTGTGTAGGCAAACCGCTAGCGGGGTGCACCTCCGTAAATTCTTCTCGGATGGTGCTGAGCTTGTTTGGGCCCCTTTCCTTACGCTTCCGCTTGGCTTCGCTACCAGATGTCGTGTTGGCTGCATCCCCGGCACCACTAGTAGTGCTCTCGTTGCCTGCATCCCCGGCACCACTAGTAGTGCTCTCGTTGCGAGCATCCCCGGCACCACTAGTAGTGCTCTCGTTGCCTGCATCCCCGCCTTCATCATGTTGATCGTCAAAGTGTTGACCCGCAAGCATTGACAAATAAGGATGATCCTCTACAGGATCGACAGGTACCCGAGAACCACCGGCTTCGTCATTGTTTGACATCTATTATCACCATTTAAAAATACTACTAGTAAGTGGGATAGGTTAGTGCAAAATGAGTTATAAAAAAGTAGCAAAATGAGTTATAAAAAAGTAGCAAAAATACTATAGAACAATATATCACTAAGTTCAGTTCATATCTTATATTAGGTCATTTACACAGTAGCAAAATGAGTTAAAGTTCTCATTTTCAGTATTTTTAGCATGTCCTATTTAGCATAAGTCATGCCAAAATTCACGGAAAATTTTGGCATGACCTTTGCTGAAAATAGGACATATGGAGTACCCGAATTTGCCGGAACGGAAGTTAATCAACATTCCGGCAATCTCAAGGCCTCATGGGTACCTGCAAACTGGATACAACACCACACAACAGCAGCTAGCAGCAGCACCAACAGCAGCACCAGCAATGTGGAAGCACCACACAACAGCAGCTAGCAGCAGCACACAACAGCAGCACCAGCAATGTGGCAGCACCACACAACAGCAGCTAGCAACACCACATAACAGCAGCTAGCAGCTAGCACACATGCATAAAGCTATAAGATGAAGAGATCACCTCACAGGCTATAGCACACGGGGGCTGGTACGGTGGCAACTCGTCTTGCTTTTCTACATTATAAGAACACATAAGTTAGTGCCAACCTGACAATTTATTAATATATCTATATTGATGATGGCAATGCAAAGGAACATGAAAAAACAGTAACAGTAACAGTAACAGCAACTAGTAATTGGCAATGCAAAGGAACATGAAATATATCTACAGAAGTTTTACATCTTAAGTAACAGTGACAACAACTAGTAATTGGTAATTCTTTTATAAGGTCTCAGGGCAACATTTTGTGCCATGGTATATACTTCATGCATAAAGCAAGTTGATGACAATTTAAAATCTAAATAGGAAGAAGTCAATGACACAATTTCAGTGCTCAGGATAAGCTCGATACCTGCCAACAGATGAATCATGAATATGGTCAGATACAAGACCATTACATTAAGAACAAACATATCGATACTCTTGCAGGCATGTATTGCCTTGTCAACCTAGCTAGTTCTTAGAAAAATAGACCCTGGGACAATGATTTACTGAGTGCTAACAAATTTTGAATAGGCCAGCACGGTTTTATTTGAGGATCTCTGTTTCATGTGTAACAAAATTATTTGATCACAAGATTGAAAAGGAAATCCCATTGACAGTAGCAAACAGCTTTGCATTAATCTTCAATAGCACTGTCAACATCTCAATGATCAACATGGATCAGCAAGACTGACAGTAGCTCATTGGGAGAGCAAGGACAGTAAACCTATAGAATCTAGTACATATATAGTACCAGAGAAACACCACAAGCACCCCAAGCACAGCCGGCCTTGAACTGAAGAAGATGTTCACTGTCAGTGACAGTGACAGATTCAGAACATTTTCGCAAGAAAATTTCTTTGATTGAATCAATCACTACACACCATTATAGAGTCCCTCTACAACATCTAGAACACCAGCCCGTACCTTATCTAGACCTAGACATCTCGGAAACCTCAAGAACAGTGAGGTTCAGAGGGAGAGCAGTGAGAGAGAGTAGACAGAAGAAGGAGGGGAGCGGCTTACCTGTGTTGTGCTCGTCCAGGCGTCAGGTGGCCTCCTTCTCCCCTCCAGGCGTCAGGCGGCGGTGCTCGTCCTGGTGCCCGACCCTCCTTCTACCTGCGGACGGCCGGCGAGCGGCGGGTTAGGGTTCGTCAGGGAGGGGGATGGGGAGGGGAGGGGAGAGAGATGGGAGAGGGCAGCGGCATACCTGCAGACGGGAGAGGTCAGGAGGCGGTGGCGGGCGGCCGTTCCGGCGAGCGACGGGTTAGGGTTCCGGCGAGTGGCGGGCGCGCGCGTGAGAGGGGCCGAAAAGGAAATTTGGATCCAGAAAACGGGCGCGGGGGAGCATAGAAAATATATATGGCCCAAGTTACCACTGGCGGACAGACTACACGTCCGCCAACACTACATTTTTTTCTCTGGCGTGCAAATGACGTCGTCTGCCAGAGGTAACCCTACCACTGGCGTACACAATGTCCGGCCGCCAGAAATATTTTTTAAAATATTTTCTTCTGTTTTTTCTATTCTTGTATTTGATTTTCTCTCTATTTTATTAAAAGGGTTGTTTTCATATAAAAATGGTCAAAAAATGTATATTACAAAAGAGAGGTACATATAATAAGAGTGTCGTCGAATATTAGTTCATCGATACAACAAGTTTGTAGTCTCATACAAAAGAGAAATCAATACTAGCTAGTTTCTTCGCACACATTGCGCGTCTTTCTCAGTGTTTGGTAATTTTCTGGTTGCTCTGGTTGTTGTAAGGATTCACTCCATCGGTGCTCACACCCAACTTGAGGTTCCTCGGATCTGCCGCGAAACTTGCATCTACGCCGTCTAATGCTTTCCACTGGCTTGCGTCCGAAGGGTGTGTCAGAACTGCCTTTTCACACCGTTTTGGATCTTTCAACACTACATTTTTTCTGTCCGCGGCCACCGCATGAGCTTTGCTTCCTTGTAGTCCGCGAAATACCGCTGCAAACGGGGAATGAGCGGAAAGTACCACACAACTTTACGAGGTTCTTTCTTCCCTTTCTTGTATCGAGCGACATTGCACTCCGGACATGTGATCATGTCTGCGTCCTCTTTCCGATAAATGTAGCAATCATTGATGCACACGTGGTATTTTTCATGCGGTAAATCAAAGGGGCACACGACTTTCTTGGCCTCATCACAACTTGTAGGACACGAGTTCCCCTCCGGAAGCTTACTCTGCCAGTATTGCAGGTTAGCGTCGATGCTTACGTCGGTCCATTTGTGTTTTGCCTTCATCTGGAGAACATCGAGCGCTACTTTCAAGCGAGAGTCTTCCGATCCGCAACCTGGATACAACGGAGTATTCGAGTCTACCTCCAGTTGTGCCAGCTTAGCTTGCTCTATACTAGCAGATCTGCAGTTAGTCGTCTTCTTCAAGAGCAGCTCTTTGAGATGAGGGTCCCGCACGGCTGAAGCTAGCAGTGTTTGCATGTCATCGTCTTCGGTTACGTGTTGTTCAACATCTAATTCTAGATCTCCAACATCATGTGCGGGAGCAGGATCATCAGGAGGCTCTTCGTCTTCTTGCCCGTGATCGTTATTATTGTCATGCTCCGCCGCACCATCATGGACTTCATCATCATCATCTTCATCAAGCCACTGAGTGTGGCCATCCATGAAACCATGCATGAGTAGGTGCTCCAGCAATTCTCCCGAAAAGGGGTTCAGCAAGCCCAATTTTTTGCATTTTCGACACGGACATCTTATCTCCCTGTGGTTATTATGTATCATGTCGTCTGTAGCGTATCTCAAATATTTTTTCACGACACGTTCACTCAGACGGCCGGGCGCCATATCGCCTGCACGTGATAGAACCACACAAGATAAGTAAAACCATCAGTTTTAATGAAAAAATTCGGCATGACCTTCCTACAAATAGGACTAAGAGTGCCAAAATTTGCCGAAACGGAAATGAATCAACATTCCGGCAAACTCTATGACATCATTTCCTGCACAATACAAGAATATCACATATATATATGCATCATCACATATCCAGCAAAATTTCATCATCTCATATATGCATGCATACATCATATATCATCAAGAGAATATCACATATATATATATGCATCATCACATATCCGCGGGCACAATACAAAATACAAGAATAACACATATATGTTGATCCCTCACCTTAAGAGAGACAATGTAGGAGAGGAAGAGAGATGTAGATAGATATCTAGCTAGACCTAGGAGATGGTATATTTGGATCTACACCAAAAGGAGCTAAATTTGGTTCCTTTGTGGCCATTTCTTTTGGTAGAGATGAACTTAGAAGGGTAATGGAGCTAGATCTATCACCTAAACTAGTTTCAATTGGTTATAAAGAGTGGTGAAGATGGGGGGGAAGGGGAGGAACTTTGAGCTAATGGTAAAGCAAGATTGGAGATGCAATAATGGAGTGCTTGGTGGCCAGCCCGAGCATCAATAATTGCACAAAATACCACTGGCGTACAACTCAGCTGGCCGCCATAAGAACTTGTATTAGTACTGGCGTACGGTGCATCTTACCCGCCAGCAAAAACATCTCACCTCCAAAGTATTTCGGGGCAAATTATCTCTGGCGTACAATACAAATTGTACGCCAGTGGTAACTTAACTAGCACTGGCGGTCAGAAATAAAGTACGCCAGTTGTAGTTAGCCCCGCTGCCTAGCCGGGGTCAAGTCGTGCCACTGGCGTGCACATACATCTGTACGCCAGTGGGAATTACAATTTCCCTGGCGTGCACTATTTTTTATACGCCAGTGCTAGTATCACTGGCGTACGACTTTTTGTGTCCGCCAGTAATAAGGTGGTGGCTATAGCCTATTTCCTACTAGTGAAACAGCCACCATACCTACCTACAAGGCATTTCCATAGCCTTTCCAAGATACATTGTCATGCAACATCCACCTTCTCATGACTTGATCTTCATGTCATACATGCTACTTGCTTGATCGATGAGCTGCATGCTAGTTGGGCCTTGCCCTAATCATTGCTACATGACGCGCTAGTATCATTGCATATCCTGCTATCCTGGCAGAAGCATACATTTGCATCATGATAGTTATATCTTCTTTATGTGAGTACCTTTGTAAAGTGTGAAAGATCTCCTATATTCTTGTAAAATATAGAGTGTTGCCCCTAAAGTGAGGAAAAGATCCCAAAGAGGACAAAATCAAAAGATCCCAAAGAGGACAAATGAGAGAAATAGAAAGAGCCATTGAGGCCACCAAAAAAATACAAAAAAATAGAAAAAAGAGAAAAAGAAAAAAAATAAAAATAGAGAAGGGGGCACACTACTATTCCTTTTGAGAGACCCACACTAGTACTTCATCCTCTATCCCTTGTACTCCATAGAGATCATCATCATGCATATAGCTATGTGGGGACCTTCACACTATAGAACTTGGCTTGTATATTCCAATGATGAGCCTCCTCAAACGAGCTCTAGGTCTTCTTGAGCAAGCAAGTTAGATGCACCCCCACTAGTTCCCTTGGAGAGCTTTTATCTCACATGTGCATCCGTTGCATGGCAATCCCTACTCCTCACATCATATCTATCATATGGCCTTCTCTCGCCTATGATTGTCCTCATTGATGTGAGCCTTTCACACCTTTTTTGTCTTCCTCCTCCACCTTCTTTCTGTTTCGCCTTTTAGGTGTCAACTTTCTTGATCACGCTCATCCATTGCATGAGTGCTCAAAATATCAAAAAGGAGTGGATCAGTTTGACTTGTACCTGGCTAGTGGTCTGGGGACGAGTCAAGATAAGAATCCAAAGGAGACTAAGTGTGAAACTTTAGTAGATAGTTCTTCTCAACAACCTTTTTTCTCTCTTTTTCCCAGTCCCCTGCTTGCACGCAAACACCATCTGGAGATATTCGAGTCACGGACAGCGAGAGCTCTTGCACCTTTTGTTCTTTTGTTGCTTGTGTCAATGCTAATATAGACTCTTGCTTGTTAAGACTTGAATTGAATTGCATGCTTTGATTGCTTTACTTAAAAGTCCTTATATTGTTGTGTGGCATATCACCACAGAAATTATGCTTGTTATCATTTACCTACTCGAGGACGAGCAGGAATTAAGCTTGGGGATGTTGATACGTCCCAAACGTATCTATAATTTCTGCTTGCTCCATGCATGTTTTGTGTGACTCTGCCATGATTTTCTTGAACTTTCATACACTTTTGAGCATATTTGGACTAATCTATTAACCCAGTGCACCCAGCTGTCAGTTGCTGTTTTCTGCTGTTTTTGTATTTCAGGTTTTCCGGCCATTAAAAGTGCTCCAAAAAATCCAAAAAAATCAGATAAAAAATCAACGACATGGAAGCTTCCGGAAACACCAAAGGAGGGATGGGGGGCCACCACAGGGACTCCAGAAGGGTCCCTGGCGCGGCCCCACCCTAGGCCGCGCCAGGGAGCCTCCTGGCTGCCTTGTGGCCCCTCTTGGTGCCCCCTTCGCCTATATTTAGCCCTCGGGGTGGAAACCCCTAATATCGATCTCTTTTCCGCGATCTCGCATCTGTACCGCCGCCGCCGCCGTTTCTAGATCGGGGCTGCGTGGAGAAGCTGCCCTGGCACCCTGCCGGGAGGAGGAACCCCCTCCGGGAGACCATCGATAGCCATGGACGTCTCACGTATGTACCGTGAGTAGTTCCCCTTGCACCATGGGTCCGTGACTAGTAGCTATGCGATGTACTTCTCTCCCCTCTTTGTGCTTCCACTTTCGAGACCTCGTGAGCTGCCTCACATGATTGAGGCACTTCTGTAATTTCTGTTGTTGCTATGCTGAGTTTGTTGGGATCTGATGGATTATGAAACTATGTTCAGATTGTGATGAGTAATATATTTGGTTCTCCTCTTTTATATTTTGTTCTTGAGTAAATTCTTGCATATTCTCCGTTGCCATATTTTAGTTTGGCCAAGTATTTTGTTGCAACTCCAAGAGGAAGCGTTATGCTTGATTGTGGGTTCAGCCCCTTGATGTCTAGCTTGAGTGACAGAAACATGAGACTAGGGGATGTGATGTTGCCACCAGGGATAAAACAACGGTGCTTGTATCCGCGGGTGCAAGGATTGTTTACTTCACACAAAGTTCTTTTAATGCAGTTGTCTGTTGCATTGAGTTTACACTTTGGGTGGGATTCGCAACTTAATACCAGCGAGATGTTCTAGATAGATATCTCAAGGTGGATGATTCGTAGTAGATGCAGTTGGATTTCGGTCTACTTACCTTGGCGTACTGCCCATTGCTTTTGAGCCCTTCCTTTCTTTGCAGCATAGTTAGCATTGCGGTGCCTTCATAATTCTGTCAATTGCCCAGCTATGATTTGTTTACCTCGCTAGCACTTTTATCATCTTTTGGGAGAGAGACATCACTAGTGAAAATCACGGGACCCCGGTCCATCTTCACATTACTGTTTACATCCTTAGTTTAATTTCAGTCTTTACTTTCAGTAGCCACTATTATTATCTCTTGCGTTGATCCTTTGTAAACAGCAAGGCCGGAGGAATTGACAACTCCTCTGTACTCGTTGGGAGCAAAGTTATTTGTTGTTGTGTGCAGGTCCACGTCAAGCGCCGTGACACCTTCTTGTATCTCTTGGAGTCCTACTGGTTTGATCACCTTGGTATCTTCACCGAGGGAAATTTGCTGCTACGCTACATCTCACCTTCCACTTGGGGTAACCAACGAGGAGTGAGAGATCCTCACCGTATCAGGATGCTGGTGGGGGTGGGGCGACGGAGGAAGCTGGTCGGGGGTGGGGCGGCGGAGGAACGAACGTGGTAGGTGGGGGATTGGGGAAGGGAATTGGGGGGATATGGAGGAGGGGATTGGGCAAGTGGGAGGGTTGGGTGGGTAGGTCCGGTGCGGGGTTGGTTCGGTTGTTTTTCCCGGTGCGGTTTATTGTGTCAGCGGGGGTGTTGGCAGAATAAGTGGGTGTTGTTAGAATATATATCGGGTGGGTCTATTCTAACAACACCCCTTAAGACCTTATTCTAACAACACTCGGACTTATTTTGATAAAGCAACGCTCGAGAAAACACAACAACAGTCCACCCGCGCCTTTTCTCCCCGTATGAACCCATCCCACCACGCCCCGTAACCTAAAAAAACCCACCCCACACCCATTCCCCTACGCACCACTCCCCACCCAAACCACCTTCTTCCCCACCCCCGTCACCTCCAGCCGCCAGCCCCCACCCAGCGCCCCCCGCCAACGGACCCCACCCAGCGCCCCCCGCCGCCGGCCCCCACCCCACCCAGCGCGAGATCTGCCGCCGGTGGCCACCGCAGAAGCTCTTCGACTGGATCCGTCCGTCGGGCCACCGTCGCCTGCCCGCCTCACCCAACGACCCACCGAATCGGTGCCGCCCCGGACTCCTCGTCCATCGTGCCCCCCTGCTTCTGGTTGCCATAAGCTGGCCGCCAGCCCGGCTTCCAACCGGCGACGACCAAGGTTTCCCGGTCCGAGATCCGACGACCACCGTAACGGATCCCGACGGGATCGAGAGGTGATGCCGCGTCTGGTGGTGAAGTCCGGCGGCGAGGTGGTGATGGTGGGCTCCTCTCCGACGCACGGAACCACCTCTCTCCGACGCCGCCATCCACCGGATCCCCATGCCGTTGGCTGGTCAGGGCCTTCTGTGAGATCCAGCCAGGGCTCCCCCACGCGCAGATCAGAGCCATGCGGCGATGGGCGTCGGCGAGCTACCACAGTTCACTTCATTTCTGTCGCAAAAAAATTCCAGTGAATTCTTCTTCTTGATACGAATAGATGATGGTGATTGTTAGTCTTCTCAATGTGGTCTGCAACGTGTGCTGCTCTGTTAAATTCAGATTAGTGCTTCTATAAAAAAATTGTACACTGTATAAAATTTCATTCGGTGTGGCCGTGCAGTTCGCCGGTGAGACACATTTTTCTTTCAAGTTTTACTTTGTTCTTAATTTGTGAAAAGATAAAAGGCAGTGATTCTTTGTAAAAATAGATGCAGTCCGTTGATGCGTTCCTTGTGGTTTGAAAGAGAAGAAGAACGTACAACAAATATGCAGTTCTTAAATCTTAGTAATGCGCTCCTAATGCAGTTAAACAATTGTTGAAAAGAAAAAAAGAAATTAATGCAGTTCACTAGTAATTATCATGTACTTCAGAGAAATCTATAAAAAAATTTTAGTAAAATAGATAAAAATATCATGCAGTTCGCTTGGACTCATGTCACGGTGCACCTTTTCTATTTTTGTGAGCGTCTATGATTGTCTTGTGTTTAAAAAAATTGTAAACTAAAAAATAGTGCATAAAGAAATTAAAATAAAAAATAGTGCAGTGCACTTCATTTGTGTTTTGTGCTTCATTTCCCTGGAATTACACTGTGATGTTTTGATAAATTAACCAACAAAATATGTGCAGTTCTGTTTTACCGATGATGCAACCTTTGCCCGTTGCATGCAGCACACTTCCTCGATTTGGATTTTTGCAAGAAAACACGTGCGTTTCTTTTTGTCGATAATTCATTGCGCTTACCTGTCGGATGCGGTGCGGACGCCAGGCCAATGCAAATCATCTCGTCGATTTCGTGTCCGCGAAGATCGAAGTTCCGCGTTTTTATTAGAATGGACACAACTTTTAAACTGTAAGGAATTAGAAAGTGTGTTTTACATGAAAATAGAGCGGCTCGACGATATCTATCCAACTGTGTATCAATTGAATCGATCGAATAAGCGAATCAAAAGAATTTAGGCAAAAACTCCCGCTGCCCCTAATGTGGACAGTCACACCGTTTTTCAAATTTCTTCAAAACCGTGAAGACTTTGGAAAAGTGTTCAACATATGGATTAATCTCCTACTCCATAAGAATCCAATGGTGTATCATATGCATCGATCAGACAAGTGGTTTAAAAGTTATACTCTCTAAAAGATCCGCCGGCAAAAAACAGAGTGTGTGCGTTTTTTGCGGCAAGATTTCTCTCAAATCCGCAGCGAATTAGACAAAGCCTTCAACATATGGATGTAGCGCCTGATCGATGTATTTCCAACGGTATATCATTTGCATCAATCTGATAAACGGTTTAAAAGAAATCACGGAAAAACTGCCATTGTGAAAGTGGGCTGCCGCACCGTTTTTGAAACTGCTGTTAATCCGTGATGAATTGGAAGAAGTGTTCAACATAAGAAAGATGCTCCTTTTCCATACGAATCCAACGGTATATCATAAGCTCAATTCGGACCAACGGTTAAAAAGTTAAGGTGAAAATATTGCATACGGTTCGTTTTTACCCGAGCTGCAGTGCTCGTGAGTCAACAGTGTGGTTCCCTTTGCGATACGATGCAGTTCTGAAGTGTTATCAAAATAGTTATTCTGCTAATATTAGCAGAATAAACCGGCTGTATATATAGGGTGGGTCTATTCTAACAACACCCCTTAAGTGTTATTCTAACAACACTAAAAGTCTTATTCTGCCAACACCCTTCTAACCAGTTTCTAGCGCGGAGCGCCCTCCACACATCGAAACACCTTCTACCACGCCCGCGCCCGCCCATGCGATATAAAAAATGGGTTGCCCACCCACACCACGATCCCCACCTACCCCCCACTCCCCCATATTTTTGCCCCCACGCCACCATCCACATCTCCACCACGACGGCCACCTCCAACTTCCCCATGTCGGCCCCTTCCTCCTCCCGCACCGGGAACCGCCCCACCCTCCACCCTCCACTGGAGCGTCGCCGCCCCCCACCTCCGCTGGATGCGCCGCCGCAGGGTGCCCCCGCCTCCATCCCCCCTGTAAGAGCAAAGTTTTGCCCCCGTGTGTTTTGGATATTGTTGGACAAGACAGTAGAGGAACTAACAATGTTTTCTAGTGTAAACAGTTGTATAGGTTCCTGAAGGACAAGCTAGGTGATAAAGCTTCACGGAAGGTCTTCAAGTTATCGAAGCATTACCCCCTGAGCGAAGCTTAATCACGGAGGATGATCCCCAAAAATGAAGGTGTCCTGAAGCTCAATTCATTGAAGGAAATGAAGAAGACGGCGCAAGACTTAGATGTTTTTGTGTAGTTCTTTTTCTGTTCCTTGTGTCATAGGACAAACTGTACTATCAAGAGGGGTCTTTAGTTTGTGGACACCGAAGTCATTGAGAAAATGCTCAGATCAAATCCAAACCAAGTGAGAAGCCTGAGCGAAGAAATCTCATGTGCACTGAGTTAAGCTTCGGTAGAAAAGACTTCGTTCTTTGGCCTCTGAAGCAGAACTAAGTCCGTGAGTCAGCTTTACTTGTTCCGCAAGTAAAGTTGTGCAGTGATGACAAATCTGACCGTTGTGGACACGTGTCAAGCTGTCACCTCGGGTCAATTTGGTCATTCCGCACCTCGGGATCGCCAACTATAAATACGCCGCCCCCTCCTCCATTTGCGGGTGGCTGCTCCAAGAATATTCCTGAGAGAGATTGAAGAGAGCACCCCAAATACTTTATCGAAGCAAAACCCAAAACCCAGAATACTGAAGCCTAAGTCCCATTGATCTGAGTAGATTCAAGATGACTTAGGTGAAAGCTTACTAGCCTTTTTTATCTTGGAGAACTGCAATTCTCCTAGACGGTCAGAGTGTTGTTCTTCAGAGAGCGAAGAGTTATTGTCGCCTCGAAGTCCAGTTTGTCAAAGGTTTCGGTGATTTCCTCAATAATCAACCACGAGTGAAGAACTGGCCAAGCTCAAGGAGTTTGGTGCAGTGGAGCAACGGACGGAGAGAGATTTGCTCCAGGTGTTCAATCACCAGTCCCTCCAACCAGACGTAGCGCTTTGCAGAGCGTGAACTGGTCGAACAAACATCGCCGAGTCCCAGTTCGTTTTACTTCGAGCATTTACCTTCAGTATTGCATTAGCTTCGCAGTTATGCTTCAATGTGGTTTGATTCACTGCATTTAGATTCGCTTCCAGTTTTACTTCGCTATTCCGCTTTACTTATGCTTCACTTCAATAGTTTCAATTGAAATTTTTGAAGTGATCATTCACCCCCTCCCCCTCTGATCACATACTTGGACTTTCAATTGGTATCAGAGATAGTCACTCCCTACACTCTGTGTGTTTTGGATTAACCTCCTGGAGTGTCTTCAAGTATGTCTTTCGCAGCTATTCGCTCCGGCGAACCCATTCCTGTTTTCAATGGGAAGGACTACCCGTACTGGAAGGACAAGATGAAAATCAATATCATGGCTATCAACTCGACCGCCTGGCAAGTTGTCTTGTATGGAGTCACTGTTGCCGATGAGAAGGCCATCACTCCTGAAGAAGCAAAACTGATTGATCTTGATTCTGAAGTTTGGGTTTTCATCACCAATCACTTGACCCCAGAAAAGTATCATGAAGTGAAGAATATTCCTTCTGCCAAAGGTGTCTGGGACTATCTTGAAAAGATTGGTGAAGGTGTTTCTACCCAGAAGGATGCCAGAATTGACACACTCCGAAGCAAATTCTATCGCTTCAAGAGAAACGAGGGTGAAAAAGTTAGCTCCATTTACAATAGACTCACAGCTCTTGCTAATGAGTTGATTTACCTTGGTGCTGATGACATTACTCCTCACTCTGTTGTAAGAACTTTGCTTCGCTCATTGGATGAATCGTTTGATCACATTGTGCTGATGATCAAGGAAAGGACTGATTTCAGACGTCTTGTTGCCGCTGATATTCTTGAGAGACTTAATACATTTGAAACGGAAGAATATGAGAAACGTGACATAAATGGCTCTCGAAGAAAAACTCATGCTTTGAAAGCAAAAGCTTCGCGTCATTCTTCACCCGAAGTCAGTTCTGCTTCAGGTGTCGAATCAGATGATCCTGCAAGCATTGGAAAGGATTTAGCTTTGATCATGAGACGCTTCAACCGCTTCCAAAGAAAAGGTTTTTCTTCACCTAAGAAGAGTTATTCTTCAAGAAGCTCAACTCACTCATCTCACCGCTCATCCTCAAGAAGCTCTCCATCGAAGGACAACTGCTGCTACAAGTGCAAGAAGCCAGGTCACTACATTGTTGATTGCCCTCTGTGGGAAGATGAGAACAAAGCAAAGCATTCGCTCAGAGACTCCTCAACCAAGTCCCACAGATCTTCCAAAAGATATGAATCCAAGAGACATGATTCCAGTTCGAGAAGAGATAAGAAGAAAGATTCTGATGGTGACAAGAGGAAGAAGTATCATAAGAAGCGTGAGGGTTCTTCATCGAAGACTCACTCGTCTCGGCGAAGCAGCTCTCACCGTGCCAAGGCCTATCTGGGAAAGGAGATGAACTCAGAAGACGAAGCCTCTGGGTCCGAAGCTGAATCAGGCTCAAGGTCTGGGTCTGGGTCCGAATCAGATGGTGTTGCTGGTTTGGCATTTGCTTCAGCAGATGCTTCGGCAAAAGCTTCGAGCTCATTCTTCACCAACTACAGTAGTGAAGATGAATCTCCTGCATATTGCTTCATGGCCAAGGCGAAGGTATCTTCATCAAAATGTAACTACGATACTTCTGATTGTTCCTCATATGATAGTGATTCGAAGATAAGCTATGCTAAACTTGCTAAAATTGCTTCAATCCAACAAGATGAACTTGATTCTCTGAGCAAAACCATTAAGAAATCAGAAACACTGTTGATCGATGAGATAGAGAAAGGTCAAACTTTAACTAATGAGCATGCAGCTCTGAAGGAAAAGTTTGAAGAATTATCCTCTAGGCATGATCTTCTTTCAGTTGATTATGAGAAGCTTACCTATGAATTTCTTCAAAGGAAAATGGCTCTCGAAAGACTGAAAGAGGCTCATGAAGAGTTGGAAAATGTCAATCTCTCTCTCTCATGGCTCAACAAGGCTCTGAAGCAAATCATAAAACTGATTCACCTTGCTTAACTTGTCTGGAACGAAGAAAAACTGATTCCAAAGGCAAAGCTCCTATTGTTATTGATGATACTAATGCCTCTGATGAGGAAAATCCTGCTGTTACCGAGGAACTCCTCAGGTTGAAAAACTTATTTGAAACAGGAATGTTCAAAAGTGTGCAAGGTCACCTGAGGAAGGCTCTCCTTCACAGGAATCCCAGGAATGAAGGAGTTGGTTTCGAGAGAAAGATAAACCCTGATGGCACCTATTGGGAACCTGAGCAGTACCCTAAAACTGTTTGGGTCCTAGCGAAGGAAAACCCCATTGATATAGCTAACCTTTCAGGTTTTGACTGTAAGATGAACAAAGCTATTGTGGACGAATCACTTGATTCTGACTACAAGCTCATCAAAGACGAACAGGGAAAGGTTACAACTGAGTATGTTGGTACTCCTCCTAAGGATGGCTTCTATAAGAGGCAGATATGGGTGCAGAAATCACTTGTGGAAAAACTGCCTGCTAACCGTACCATGCAGGGAAAGTCTTCGGTACCACCGAATAATTTCTATTCTCTTGAAACGAGAAATGATCCACTGGTGCCCGAATCAAATGTTCCTCGGAAGCAATACTATCGCACTGGTCGCCATACTTATCGTCCTCATAATAATCATACTAAGATTGCATATGCTCATTCTTATCCTAACCATTCGCAGAGGACTTATATTTATGGTGTGCTTGATGGTACACCGAAGCAATACACTCCTGTTAGATTTAATATTGCTTCAACCAGTGCTTCAACATCTTCTCAGTCACCTGCTCGTTTGTGGGTGGTTAAGAAGAACTAATTCTTCTGCAGGGCTATGTCTCCGGTGGATCCGAATGGGTCATGGATAGTGGTTGCACAAATCATATGACCGGAGACAAGGAGTTATTCACCGAAAAAAAAACTGTCACACTCTTCTCAGAAGTACATTATCTTCGGTGATAACAATAAGGGTAAAGTTTTAGGTTTGGGTAAGGTTGCCAAATCGAAGGATAAGCACATTGACAAGGTTATGCTAGTCCAATCCCTTAGATATAATCTTATGTCTATTTCTAAGTTATGCGACATGGGTATGCTTGTTCTATTTTCTGCTTCGCGTTGTGTTGTCTTTTCACAGGATGACTATACTTTTGTCTTCGAGGGTTACCGAAAAGGAGATTTATACATTGTTGATTTTTCTTCGGGCCCTGTTGTATCCACATGCTTAATGGAAAAAGCTTCATCTGGTTGGTTATGGCATCGAAGACTTGGTCATGCAGGGATGAGAAATCTTCATAACTTAGTGAAGAAGAATCATGTTATTGGCCTTAGTGAAGTAAAATTCGACAAGGATCGTCTCTGTAGTGCTTGTGAAGCTGGTAAAATTACGAAGAAACATCATTCAGCGAAGAATATCATGACTACTACTCGTCCTCATGAATTGCTTCATATGGATCTTTTCGGTCCTCAAAATTATGCAAGCCTGGGAGGAAACAAATATGGTCTTGTTATTGTTGATGATTTCTCTCGCTATACTTGGGTTTTCTTTTTGGATGAAAAAAGCAAAGTTGTTGAAATCTTCAAGTCATTCGCTAAGAGAGCTCAAACAGAATATGAATTATCACTAAAGCATATCCGAAGTGATAATGGAACTGAATTCAAAAATACTCATATTGAAGATTTTCTTGATGATCATAGTTTTACTCATGAGTTCTCTGCTGCTTATACACCTCAACAGAATGGTGTTGTTGAAAGGAAGAATAGAACTCTTATTGAAATGGCCAGAACCATGCTTGTTGAATACAAGACTCCTATTAGGTTCTGGGCCGAAGCAATTAACACAGCTTGTCATGTCATCAACAAGGTTTACCTTCACAAATTTCTAAAGAAAACTTCACATGAGCTTATCACTGGTAACAAACCAAATGTTTCGTACCTTAGGGTATTTGGTTCTCCTTGCTTTATTAGAGATATGAATCATAGCTCCAAATTTGCCCCTAAGGCACATGAAGGTTTTCTTTTAGGTTATGGCTCAAACTCTCACACTTATAGAGTGTATAACTCTCACTTTGGGAAAGTTATGGAAACTGTGAATGTGAGGTTTGATGAAACTAATGGCTCTCAAAAAGAGCATTTGCCTCATAATCTAGATGAACCTCCTCTTGATGAAGTGATCAGGTCCATGGCTATTGGAGATATTCGCCCTGTTGAAACCAATGCTAGTCAAGCTAATAGGGATGATGATGGTCCAATGTTCCGACACATAGCCCAGGGCACTGGAGATCAACATCCCGAAGCTAATGATGAACAGGACGAAGAAGAGCAAAGGAACGAAGGAAATGCTAATCCCGAAGGAAATACTGAAGCTGAAGGTGAAGCAAATCCTGAAGGTGATGCAGATCCTGAAGCTGAAGCAGATCCTGAAGCAGAAGATGAGCCTGAAGCAAATGATTCAACCTTATCACGAGTCCGAAGAAGAGTTGATGTTGATTCGATCCTTGAAGAAATTCATCAACCAGGTCGTCCCACAACTCGCTCTCGTACTCGTGATCATGTTCAGCGTGAAGATATTTTCATAAGTCATGTCAGAACTGAAGATCAAGTGGCTGACATATTCACGAAACCATTGGATGAGAAAAGGTTCTGTGCGTTAAGGTGTGAGCTCAATATATTGGACTCATGAAATGTACTGTAAGACCAAACCTTTACTCCTGTATATACTCATTTACTTCGTTGCTTTCTTTTGAGTTTCGTTGCCGTTTTTGCTTCGCTTATTTTATTTTATTTCTCTTGGATTTAGTCCCCTATGCTTATCACCTTCTGCTTCGTTTGGTTTTTCTTCGAGGTGATAAGTTTCGGACCCTATCCCTTCTATTCTTCTTCGTTCTTATTCTGTCTGTCCAAAGTGGTTGAGAAAAATTGAAACGGAAAGTATTTTGCTTCGAACATCATTGAGTTCCGAATCTAATGCTTCCAACGTTTATCGAAGTTTTACTCAAGTCGAGGACTTATTCTTCGGTCGTTGAGATCCCGTCAAATCCGGGTCGTTGAGATTTTCTCGCGATTCTCCACGAAATCCACGCCGTAGAATCCGGAGAGACGGACGCTGGGAGCCGTTCGATCTGATCTGGCAACTCCTGCCAGATCGGCCTATATAAGGCATTCCACCCCAGCGAATCCATCTCACCCCCTCATTCTCTTCTCTCCGGAACCCTATCTCCCGAGCTCGCCGCCGAGCTCTTCGTCTCCGTCGCCGTTCTCGCTGCTTCACTGCCGGAAGAGCGCCGCCGTGGACTTCACACCATCGACGAGCACGTCCTCCTCGCTCTTCGCCGCCGTAGCAGCTCGACGCCACCGAGTTAGGGTACGCTGAGCCCCCGATCCGATATCTGTTCTCTTTGCTCCTCCTTCTTCTAGATCGGATCCATGTTCTTAGTCTGTTTGTTGGGATGAATTCCTTAGGTTTCTTTGATCCGTTGGATCGTTGCGCTGTTGGGAAATCTGTTTCTGCTAGCCAAAAGGTTCCCATCTCGATTCAGGTTAGAAGTTAGGGCTTGAGACTTTCTATTCTGTGTTAGGGATTCAGTCCTTCATTGCATGAAGTTAAGTCTAGCTCAGAACAGACAAGAATCTTCACTGAAAATTCTTCACTGAATCTCTTGTCAAAACTTTTTGTTTTTGGATCGACACTTTTGCTGGTGCTCATTCCATACTTGCCTTTTCCCTCGCTACCTTTATGATTTTCACAGGATGTCTGCAGAGTTAGGCTTCGGGAATGATTCACCCAATCTTGACCACATCAACGAAGCAGAACGGTCTGCTCCGAAGAAGAAAGGTGGCAGAATGAAGGAAACCAACAATGCAAGAGGCATCCCTGAATCCATTCGCTTAGAGCTTGGATATGATACACCTCCTGGTGAAACCAAGGATCAGCGCAAGAATCGCTTGCAAAACATTCGCCGGTACTGGGCTGTTAGATGGTACAAGTACAAGAGCATCCCTGACTGGAAGTGGGCTTTGCAATTTGCCTTCAGTCCACCTTTTCAATATACTTCGGCCATGTGCAGTCAGTACACTGAAGAAAATCGCCATTTATATTACCCAGTTCCACCGAAGCGTCCTCACCCCAACACCCTCAAGACTCCAGTTGACTATCCTGAAGAGGAAGAACGTTTGAGGATTGCTGCTGAAAACAAGAGAATCAAAGAAGAAAAGAAGGCAGCCAAGTTGGCTGAAGCTGAAGCCCATGATGTTGGGCCTAGCTCGAAGAAGAAGAAAAAGCTGAAGAAGAAATCTTCTTCTCCTCCTCATGCTACCACAGAAGATGAGGAGCAAGCTAAGTTAGAGCAAGCAGCTCTGGAGGATTCAATGTTGGACGAATCAAATGCTGCTGACAACGAATCAGAGTCTGAAGCAGATGATGAATCTGATGATCCTGCTCCCCCCAAGAAGCAAAGGCTTCAGGTTCCATTGAAGAAAAAGTCAGGGGATAAACCTGCTGCTAAGGGGATTAAGCTTCAAGACCCCAAGGTCAAGTCTTCTGCTCGCCCCACCATTGATTTATCAAACTTGGTGGTTGCGAAGCCCTTGGCCTCCAAGCCACCGGCTGATGCCCTCAACACTAAGAGGCGAACGAAGCAGAAGCATGACCCGGCTAAGAAGCAACCTACTGCAAAGGTTTCAGCACCAACGAAGCCCAAGCAGTCTGCGGCACAAAACACTTCAGCGAAGCACAAGCTCACTAAAGAAGAAATGAGACAGAAAGACCTCGAAGAGGCACTTGAGCGCAACATTCTTGCCAGGAGTTCTGCTGAGAAGAAGAAGGCAAATGAGGAAGCCGCACAAAAGCAAAAGGAGTTGGACTCTGCCAGGTTGGCTGCAGAGAAGGCTGGGACGAAGCGCAAGCTCGCCGAAGCCGCAAAGAATGAAGAGAAAGCTGCCGCTGAAGCTAAACAGGTGGCAGAGCTTGAAGCAAAACGTAAGGCCACCCTTGATGGCCTCAGGACAAAGAAAGCTGAGAAAGCTGCTAGGGCAAGTCAGAAGAAGCCCATAGTTGATATGACTCCCTCAGCTATTCCATCGAAGCAGAAAGGCATATCTATGCCTGAAGCTCAAGCTGAAGCTGATCACCACAGTGACTATCAGTTCCCTGACCCACGTGAAGGCGAACTCTAGGATCAGTTGGGCATCACTAAAGCCCTTTGGGAAAAATGTGCTGCTGAAGAGCCTGAAGCTGTTGATCTTGGAGAAGTCTATATCTCAAGCTCCATCGAAGCAATGATCTCCACTATGATCAGTCAGCTGAAGGATTTGCATTCAAGAGACAGGGCTGAAATCAAAAAGATTCACAACTATCAGAAGCGCGCTGAATCTGAACCAGATGAAGAATTCAAACAGCACGCTCTGAAATTGCTTCAACAAGTGACTGATGTCAACTCCACCACCAAGAACAATATCAAAATCTACAAGGGAAAAATCAAGGCCGCTGTTGATGAAATGGTGAAAACCCATAATGCATCCATTATGGAAAGAGATTCGCGGAAACGCAAAGCTTTGCCCGAAGTTGAACGTGTTGTTGCACCGGCATCGGCTGCTAAGCCTGCTGCGTCAAAGGCTTCATGTACTTCACCCAAGAAGAGGACCACAAATAAGCGCCAGGTAACTTTGGCTTCAGCTGCCGAAGGAAACTCCTGAAGCTGCTCCCACTCCTACACCGAAGCCAAAGCCATCCCAGCCCACACCAAAACCTCAGCTCCACCCACAAAGACTCCCACTCCTCCCCCTACCAGAACAACCCCCAAGCCAACTCCACCACAAAGAGCTCCTACCCCTACTCCTACACCTGCACGCATTCCCACACCCATACCACCCCGTGCACCCACACCCATCCGTGCTCTAACCCCCTCACCGCCAAGGATTCCCACTCCACCAGTTGCTCCCGCACCACCTCCATCACCTCCCCATGAAGCTAATGCTCCATCTCCATCCCACTCCAGAACTCGTGGCACCCGAGACTATTCCTCTGCCAGAACCGCTCAAGACTCCGAATCAAATGTGCCTCACACCGAAGCACGTGATGACGAAGAAGAACAAGTCCAGATACTGAATCTGTCGCAAGAGCAAGCGCTTATAGTCGCTCAATCTGCTGGCCCTTCTAGAGCCAATCCAATTGCTCCTCTGCAAAGGTTTCGCGCGCATTCGCGCCCCTGCCAAGATACCCAGCTTGACTCCAATTACCCTCGTGAAACTTTTCCAATATTCAAGGGCGCTAGTTATTCTTCAAGGCATGGCCCGGACTTCAACTTGGAACAGCATCAGAAGCGTCACCGTTTCTTTGGTGTCAGTCCATATGCTTCAGATCACACTGCAGATGATCTTCCCTTTTGGACTGCAGAACAACAAATCCTTTACACCAAAGTCTTCTGTCAGCAAGGAGTTCTGTTCAGGCATAAATTTCTGGATATGCGAAGTCTTTCCACTGCCACTTGCTTTCAGAACGTCGCCGAAACCATTGAGAATCAGAATTTGACTCGGTTGTTTGCTTTGAGCACTCCCTTCAACTCTGAACTTATCAAGCAATTCTATGCAACTCTGTATGTTTCTGGTGAACCAAATGAACCCAGCTCATGGACGCTGGAATGGATGATACAAGGCAAGGTCTTCAGGATGTCCTCTGCTGAATTCACGGAGATTGTCAACATTCCAAGGCATTCTGGAGTCCAAGAAAAGATTCACTTAGAACCTGATATGTCAGACGAAGAATTTTCTACGCTGTTAGACCCCGAAGTCACTGCAAACTACATTCCTGAAAACATTCGCCCGAAGCATTTGAACTTCATCTCCAGGACCTGGTTCTACATCTTGTCAAACTCAATGATCCCATTGAGTACTGCTTCAAAAGAATCGAACATTTATCCAGAGACAAGGCATGCTATCATGAAGCTCACTCATGGTCTTCTCTTTGATTTTGAAGAATGCTTCATTCAGAACTTGGTTCTTGCAGCAGAGCTACCATTCACACTGAAACCTTATGCTCCCTGGCTACAAGTTGTATGTAACTATGGTTGGAACGAAGACTTTGGGGCTTGCCATCATCCGAAGCTTTTCCTCCCACCAGTGCGCGACTCTTTGGAATTGCTGAGGAAACCCAATGATCCTTTTTCCACATATGTTGGCGTGCGCCATGAAGTCAATGCGCGAAACTTATCCAAGAAGTTCCAGAAAGACTGCCACCACTTTGAAGTTAATCTTCGGTCGCAGCAAATGCTTGAAAACTACATTGAAGCCAATCAGCGCCAGATGCAATTTCTTGCTGATGAGATTAACAGAATTGGAAACATTGTTCTCAACAACAATCATTATTTGCGTGTTCTCAAACGTCATTCCTGGAAGGGGCTCCGGAAATTCAACTCAGTCAAAGGACTCTGTAAAGATCGCATTTACAAAGAGTATGAGCACCTCCAGCAAAAAATTTCCCGTGATGATACCGTGGACAGCCCAAATCAGAACATCCCTCCCCTGCACAAGATTGATGAAGTATTCTTCGTCAACGAACCTGAACCCATCCGGCCTAACACCGTCTCCGAGAACGACTCCATTACTTCAAAGGACGACGACGACCTCGACGACAGCGACCTCGACATCAACCTCATCACTCAGTCGCGCCACGAAGCTATTCCAACGTCATCTTCCGAAGAAGAATCCTCAGGCGATCAATCTTCGTTGGATGAGTCTTCGTCAAGCTCAGCTTCGTCGGGTTCTCAGGGTGCTGATGCCGCGCACTAGTTCTCTTGAACCTCTTCTCAACCTTTTGTCCAATCATTGACAAAAAGGGGGAGAATGAGGGCATCGATGAGTTAGATTTGCATCGGGGAAAGAGTTCTTGCTATTTGCTTTTGCTTCGTTCGGTTAAGTTACAACAAACATTACATTCTCTTCCATTGGGTTGTAACTTAAGTTTAACTTCGGTCCTGCCACTTCTGTGATACGCTTAAGTTTTAATAACCCCTTTGCTTGCAAGTATTGCTTCGTATCTTCTATCTTGCAGGTGGTTATTATTTTCTAAGTCACAGGTCATTGGAAGCAATTGCATACATTATTGGATATATATCTTCAACTGCAATTGTCTTCGCTAAGATATTTGTTTTGCTCTCCATCGAAGAAAATTATCTCAAGCATTAACTTCAATTATATAAATCTTCGATGCTTGCATTCAGGGGGAGCCAAAAACTTCATATCTTAGAGTTTGTCCCATCCTTCACAAAAACTTCAATATCTTTTATCGATGCCTGTTTTGTCAACAATAGTCCAAAAAGGGGGAGATTGTAAGAGCAAAGTTTTGCCCCCGTGTGTTTTGGATATTGTTGGACAAGACAGTAGAGGAACTGACAATGTTTTCTAGTGTAAACAGTTGTATAGGTTCCTGAAGGACAAGCTAGGTGATAAAGCTTCAGGGAAGGTCTTCAAGTTATCGAAGCATTACCCCCTGAGCGAAGCTTAATCACGGAGGATGACCCCCAAAAATGAAGGTGTCCTGAAGCTCAATTCATTGAAGAAAATGAAGAAGACGGCGCAAGACTTAGATGTTTTTGTGTAGTTCTTTTTCTGTTCCTTGAGTCATAGGACAAACCGTACCATCAAGAGGGGTCTTTAGTTTGTGGACACCGAAGTCATTGAGAAAATGCTCAGATCAAATCCAAACCAAGTGAGAAGCCTGAGCGAAGAAATCTCATGTGCACTGAGTTAAGCTTCGGTAGCAAAGACTTCGTTCTTTGGCCTCTGAAGCAGAACTAAGTCCGTGAGTCAGCTTTACTTGTTCCTCAAGTAAAGTTGCGCATTGATGACAATCCGACCGTTGTGGACACGTGTCAAGCTGTCACCTCGGGTCAGTTTGGTCATTTCGCACCTCGGGATCGCCAACTATAAATACGCCTCCCCCTCCTCCATTTGCGGGTGGCTGCTCTGAGATCATTCCAAGAGAGACTGTAGAGGGCAACCCCAAAACGCCACCGAAGCAAAACCCAAAATCCAGAATACTGAAGCCTAAGTCCTATTGATCTGAGTAGATTTGATATGACTTAGGTGAAAGCTTACTAGCCTTTTTATCTTGGAGAACTGCAATTCTCCTAGACGGTTAGAGTGTTGTTCTTCAGAGAGCGAAGAGTAATTGTCGCCTCGAAGTCCAGTTTGTCAAAGGTTTCGGTGATTTTCTCAATAATCAACCACGAGTGAAGAACTGATCAAGCTCAAGGAGTTTGATGCAGTGGAGCAACGGACGGAGAGAGATTTGCTCCAGGTGTTCAATCACCAGTCCCTCCAACCAGACGTAGCGCTTTGCAGAGCGTGAACTGGTCGAACAAACATCACCGAGTCCCAGTTCGTTTACTTCAAGCATTTATCTTCAGTATTGCATTAGCTTCGCAGTTATGCTTCAATGTGTTTTGATTCACTGCATTTAGTTTCACTTCCAGTTTTACTTCGCTATTCCGCTTTACTTATGCTTCACTTCAATAGTTTCAATTGAAAATTTTGAAGTGATCATTCACCCCCTCCCCCTCTGATCACATACTTGGACTTTCACCCCCGGCTAAAAGCCCTCTTCATCCTCCTTCTCTCTGCGCCCCTGAGCCGCGTCGCCGCACCGCCAGGCTCCCGTCGTGTAGCCGCGCCGTCGGGCTGCCTCCGCGTCCCCATCCCCTCCTACGGACGGCCTACAGGTGCCCTGGATCGCTAGAGTCCGGGATGTGAGATCCCGCCGCCATCCTCCAGCGAGGGTCCAGTCGTCGTCCTCCCTCATTCGTGGTGGTCTTCCCCGTGCTCCACCTCGGCTCCGCGGCGCCGCCTTGGCCGGCCGGCGCGACCTTACTTCCCCTACCCGGCCTGGCTACCTCGCGCGTGTGGCAGGCCATGCCTCCCCATGCCTCAGCAGATGGCCCTGTCCATAGAGGCTATAGCACGGGAAGCGCAACGCTGGGAAGGTGGCGAGGGAGGTCGTGTCCCTCCACCCCCACATCAGGCCGCCCCCGCCGGCCATGGGAGTTGTCGCCACCGGGATCCTGCTACAGGCCACGGTCGCCCCCACCCCCCAACGAGGCCCTAGCCACCGGATGCTGCCGCAACGGAAGTCAGTGAGCAACTCCCCCGCTTGCTACTGAAGAAGGCCGGCAGTCTTGGCGTGTGCATTTGTTTGTTTGAATTCGACAGTACCAAAAACAGATGCAGATGTAGTGCACTGTAAATATTGTAGTTCACTCTCCTCACTGTGGTGTATGCTAGTTGATATAAAAAATGTTACGGAAAAAACTCATGCAGTGCACACTGATTTTTATCATCAATTTTACTTTCTTTCTTCAATGTGAACTGCACTCGTCTTGCACTAAAAACGTAGTTACAAAATATGGTACAGTCCTTTTGCAGTGCGGTACACCATTGAATAAAATTTAAAAAGGTTATGCAGTTCACTTTGGTATGTATAGTGGTTTACTTCCTCTGCAGCGAGCTCCAATGATTTTGATGAAAAAATGATTTTGATAAAAAAACACATGCAGTTCTTTTTGTTTGACCTTGCAACGTGGTCGCTTGTCGGATGCAGTTCGCTTCGCCGATTTCGGATCAGAGAAAAACACGTGCATTTTCTGTTTGCCAAGAATGCAGTGCGCTTGCGTGTCGGATGCAATCAAATGCAGTTCACTAAGCCCGATTTCGGTTCCGCGAAAAACACGTGCATTCTGTTTGGCAATAATGCAGTGCGCTTGCCCGTCGGATTCAAACAAATGCAGTTCACTCGCCGATTTTTTGTTCCGCGAAAAAAGTGAGTCCACGTTTTAGTAAAATCGACGCTACTTTTAAACCGTAAGGAGTTGGAGAGAAAGTTATACATGAAAATCGGACGAACGAATCAACAAAAATTTACGCAAATACGCCCGCTGTCCACAAGAGGGCAACGCCACCGTTTTCAAAATTCCTTCAAAACCGTGAAGAATCTCGAAAAGTGTTTAACATGTTGAAGATGCTCCTACTCCATACGAATCCAACGGTGTATCATGCGAATTGTTTCGACAAACGCTTAAAAAGTTTGACTCTCTACGAGATCCGAAAACCAAAAACAGAGTTGCTGCGTTTTTTGATCTGAAATTACTCTCAAACCATGAGGAATTAGAGAAAGTGTTATGCATATGGATGGAGCGCCTGATCAATACCTTTCCAACGGTGTATCATACGCGTCATTCCGGCGAACGGTTTAAGAGAAATCGAATAAATTCGCCCGCTGCAAAAGTATGTCGCCGCACCGTTTTTAAAACTGCTCTTAATCCGTGAGGAATTAGAAGAAATTTTCAACATACAGAAGATGCTTCATTTCAATACGAATCCAACGGTGTATCATACGCTCAATTCCGACAAACGGATAAAAAGTTGAAGCCAAAATGGTGTATGCGGTTCTGTTTTACCCGAGCTGCAGTGCTTCGAATACAGCAGTGCGGTTCTCTTTGCGATACGATGCAGTTCGGAATTCCAAACAGAGCGCACGTGTTCTTCGCGGACCAGGAATCGGCCAAGTGAACTGCATTCGCCGGGCAACCGCACCGCATCCGACGGGCAAGCGCACTGCATTATCGCCAGACAAAACGCACGTGTTTTTCGCGGATTCGGAATCGGGCAAAGCGAACTGCATCGGTCGGGCAACCGCACCACATTTGCTGACAAAGAGCACTGCATTCTTTTTGTTACTGTCTTTTTTTACTATAAGGCGAGTGCAATTCATAACTGAGGAGAAAGTGAACGGCAATAAAAATCCATGTGCACTGCATGAGTTTTCTCTTCTTCTAACATCTTTTTATCGACGAGTATGCACTGCACTTCCCCTTAAAACCACACGACTCCTCGTAGTGAGCTGCATCGATATTATTTTTTCGACGAACCATTAACGCTTTGCTGAAATGAACTTCTCAATACAAATATTTTTTACACACAATACATCATACTTGACTTACACACCACGTACATTCAGCAAAAAAAAACGAACGAAGTAAGTTGCATGTTCGCTTGCGTCCAGGCTCTCATGGCGAACTTCAAAGTAGGAGTTGGTCACCTCATGCCGAATCAACAACAAAAATCTTAAAAAAACATCAATTTATCAAAGTAACCCTGAACCGCACTGCACAAAACGCCTTGTATAATGCAGAAGCCAACGGCGCGAACTGCACAGACTAGGAAGCTTCTTCTCCTATAAACCGATTTTTCGCGCTGGATCCAATCGAGCTGTGCCCAGCACCGGCAAGAGGGACCATGCAGGACCAGAGAACTGAGGGAGGGAGGCCGGAGGGCGCCGCCACTGGATGCGGCTGGATGGGTCGCCGGCGGCTAGATCCACGGGATGGTGATGCGCGCGACGGGGGGGGGGGGGGGGGGTGGCGCGCCGCCGCCGATCAGGTCCACGGGGTCGCGCCGCTGGTCAGGTCCACGTCGCACCGCCGGTGCGGGGTCGGTCCGAATGGGCTGCAGCGGAGGCGCGACGACCGTGGATCTCCGTCCACTCGCGGGAAGGAGGCAGCGCCGGGGAGGGGCGCACGGTTTGCCGGGGAGGGGGCGCGTGGTGGGCCGACGCTTGGCGGCGCCGAGTAGGGGGGGCACGGGCCGTCAGTGGTGGATGCGATGGGGGTGTGGAGGTTGCGGGGGCGTGCTAGGGGAAGAAGATGGAGGTTGCAGGGGCGTGCGATTTTTTAGGACGCGGGGCTGGGTGGGGTGGGATGGATCGAATGTTCTTTTATTAGTTCGTTTGTTAGGTGCGGTGCGTTGTTATTAGTTGTACCGGTGTTGGCAGAATAAGAGGTAGTGTTGATAGGATAGGTCTATTATGATAGCACATTTTAAGACTTTATTCTAACAAGAATTTTTTATTCTGCTAACACCCTAACCGTCCGTAGCTACAAAACTAAGGGCTCGTTTGATTCATAGGAATTTCATAGGATTCTTGTAGGATTTTATCCCATAGGATTTTTTCTACGTTACTCATTTGTTTCATAGGAATTGTTTCTATAGGAATTTTTCCCATAGGAATTTTTGTACTACTTCCTATAGGAATCCTAACATTCACTCCAACCTCTTTCTACAATTCCTTTAATGGAATCAAACAAACTTTGATGCAAGCAAAATCCTATAGAATTGGAATGGTCATGCCACTGCAATCCCCTATGCTTTTTCTATTCGTATGATTTTCCTACCTTACGAATCAAACAAGCCGTAAACAAGCCGTAGTGGGAAAAAAATCATCCTACCTTATCCTCTTCCCATCCACTCCTCTCCCCCCGTGCGAATCAAATCCAGGACCGGCGCCGCGCCACGTCCCTCCATCGCGCCTCCTTCCCCCCGCCGCCATGCCGCCTTCTCCCACCGCGCCGGCGGTCTCCATCCCACCGTTCCGCGGCCCCTTCCCTCTGCCGCCATGTCGCCTCCTCCCACCGCACCGCGACGGCTCCTCCCTACAGGGCCGAACCGCCTCCTCTCCCGCGCGGCCGAGCCGCCGCCTCGCCCGCGCCTCCACCACTTGATCCGGTCGCCCCTAATTCCGACGAGGCGACCGCCACCGGATCCGGCCGCCACGTCCTCTGCCATCTCGCTGTCACCGTTCCTCTTCGCCATGGCCATTGCTTGTAGATGTTGGACCGGCCGGCGAGGTAAGGAGCAGGGGAAGCGGCAGGCGGCGACGCTCGACCGGCCGGCCAGGTAAAGATCAAGGGAGGCGGCGCTGGAGCAGCCGTTCCCGGCGCTCCCTCCGCTGCAGTGGGGTGTTGCCTCCACGCATAGTGTTTCTGGCCTGCATGGTCGTTGCCGGCTTGCAGTTCGGATGGCGCTGCAATCTCCTGATTCTCCTCCCTCGCGAAACAGTGTATAGGCACAACTTAAGTCCATGTTCATGCAAATTTTAGTTTTTTCTGGGCGCAGCTTCCATCCATTGTAGCTTTGTGATATTGTTGTGGAATAAAATTTTGTAACAACAAAAAAGGATTTGCTACAATGACTGTAATTTTCTCTCGTTTTCCTTGTGATGAGACTTACCTTTTGTCATTGGTTAACACTGGGTATTGCCGGTTCAGTGGTGAGTGTTTTTTTCACTTAGCAGCCGCCTCTAAGCCTGCTATTATGAAGAAGATGAACAAACTTGATCTAGGCGGCGACTCGGCTTCAGTGGCGGGCAGCGACACATGCGATTTTGTACTATGGGCATGCAGCTCACAAGTGTTTTAGTTTTTATTCTTGTCGAAATCCGCTAAAAATAATTGTTCCATTATATCTAACGGTCGAACCTGTAGCGGAGTGTTTGCTTTGCAAGTAAAAAAAACATAGAAGTTCTAGGGAGATTTTACTGTACATTCTACTACCTAGTTTTGGTGGTAGTATTAATCTAATCTAGCCGTTGATTGGATGGGCATGATTGACTTTTAACATTTAGATGTTTAGTATTTTCTGATTGTCCGCAAATCAATCGTTCTTTGCCTCTGATTCAGGGCTTCACGTGATGCGGCTCCTACGCTCGTCGTCCGGTCCTCTGCCCGACATCTGTTCCTACTCCTTCGTCGATGACTGCTTTGTGGCAGACGGCGACGCGCCTGAGCAACGCATCAGGGATGGACTTGGCTCGGCGCCTTGGCGGCCAGCTTAACCATGGTGGGAGCGGCGCATGATGTGGCTTTTCTGGTGACTGAAACATCTCGCCGGCCGCCGGCCTGGTCTTCTGCTTCACCACCAGCGTGTAGACCTGGATCCAAAATCCGCGCACATGAGCAAGTCCCCAAGAACGCCGAGCTCCAAGTGCTCGCTAGAGTCCGATATGCCGGTCGTCAGGGGCGACTCGCGGTTCTGCACTCGCCGCCTGACCGCCAGCAGGTTGAACGCCATGCTCGTGTTCTGAATCACGACCACTATCTCATCGAAGCCGACGACCATGTGTTAGCTGTACATGACCTGGTTGCCGTGCACACACTGCTGGACGAACTCCTGCATTCCCTCCTCATCCACCTTGTCCTCCTCGGGGTGGAGTCGTCGCTGCCACTCCACCGGCAACAGGAACCGGTGTGAAGGGCTCATTCTAGTGTACGAGCATTTGGACGCGCATGTGAGACTTCAGACGATTCGTACTGGCCTCCGTTACGTTAAAGGATGAACTACCAAAACTACCCTTGATTACGTAATATACTACCGAAATTCTGTAGTAGTACTTTTAAATCTCAACCATCCAGACATATAAAATAAACAGTTAATATTAACCTGATGTACTGTAAAAGGTCTCAAGTTCTAATGTTCTATATGTTAGATAGGGAATTGGGGTAAAACTTTCATGTGGTTCCTCTTTTTGTTTTGTGTTTTTGGCAGGCAATATCTAGAGGACGCTGGCGGACATGAATGGTTGCAAAACAATGGCAAGAACGGCTGCAGTCCACTATGTGGGTGTGGGTGCCCGCAACATGCATCCTTTCCCCGTGCTATGCAGTCCTATTTTTCTCCAAGTTATTCGGTCGCAATGGCGCTACAGTATGGTTCCCCCGCGTGCAGTTCGAGCACTGGCTGCATTTTTGTTTTGGCATCTGACGCACAGTTCACATGAACTGGTGCGGTTCAAGTGGATCCAATTTATTTGCATGATTTTTGTGATTAAAATAGATGCAGTTCGTTGATGCATTCCTTGCGATTTGCACGGTTTGTTTCTGAAGTTTTGATGTGTATCGTGTATACTTGTATGTATCAGTTTTGTTATTAAAACAACAGTTTTTTTTATTTTGTCTAGCTTTCACGTATGTGAATCTCTTTGGTCATCCCTGACTTTTCTTATGTCGTTCATTTGTGATGGTGTGTAACTTGTTTTGGCGAAAAAGAGAAATATAAATAAATTCCTACAACAATTTACTTCTTTTTCCTCCTTTTGCAGTGCACTTTTATTCAAAAAGAATATTTCGAGAGGTTACTTCATGCAGTGCACTATCCAGTTTATTTCGCTCGACGTTGATAAATAAAAAACAAAAGAAAATGAACTGCAAAAAGTAAAAAATGCATTCTTTTTGTTTGTATGAAAATATTGCGGTTCGCTTCAGCCAATCCCGGTAAAATTGGGTGTGGTTGTAAAAATTTGTGCAGCTCACTACTCCCATCTTTTGTAGTCCAGTGCACATGACATCTCTATACAAAAAATATTGCGGTTCACTTTCATAAAAAATGCGGTTCACTTCTTGTAGTATTGTATCACTGTCGTTCATAAATTTTTTGAAAAAAAATGCAGTTCACTCGCCTCGTCCTTGCGGTGCACGCTCGTTGATACAAAATTATGTTGAAAGTTTAAAAAATAAGTACAGTTCTCTCTGTTGATAAATGCAACCGGTCTCTGAAGGATGCAGTTCATTTGCCGATTCCGGATCCATAAAATACGCGTTCATTTTTGTTCGCTGCTAATGCAGTGCGCTTGGCTATCGGATGCGGTGCGGCTGCCCGGCGAATGCAGTTCGCTTGGTCGATTTCGGCTGCGCGAAGAACGGAGTTCGGCGTTTTTAGTACAATCGACACAACTTTTAAACCGTAAGGAATTAGACAGTGTGTTCTACATGAAAATGGAGCGACTCGATGATATCTATCCAACCGTGTATCAATTGCATCAATTGGATAAGCGAATCAAAAGAATTTACGCAAAAACTCGCGCTGCCCTAAATGTGGACAACCACACCGTTTTCCAAATTACTTCAAACCTATGGGAAATCTGGAAAAGTGATAAAAATATGGATTAATCTCCTACCCCATACGAATCCAATGGTGTATCATACGCATCAATCGTACAAGCGGTTTAAAAGTACTACTCTCTACAAGATCTGTCGGCGAAAAACAGAGTGTGCATGTTTTTTAGGCTAAATTTCTCTCAAATCCGTAGAGAATTAGAAAAAGTGTTCTACATATGGATGGACGCTGGATCGATATCTTTCCAATGGTATATCATTTGCATCAATCTGATAAACGGTTTAAGAGAAATCGCGAAAAAACTGCCGCTGCAAAAATGGGCCGCCGCACCGTTTTTGAAACTGCTCTTAATCCTGAAGAATCGGGAGAAGTGTTCAACATACGGAAGATGCTCCTTTTCCATACGAATCCAACTGTGTATCATACGCTCAATTTCGACCAATGGTTAAAAAATTAAGGCGAAAATACTGCATGCGGTTCATTTTTACCCGAGCTGCAGTGCTCATGAGTCAGCAGTGTTGTCAACATTCCGAACTGCATCGTATCGCAAAGAGAACCGCACTGCTGAATTCGGAGCACTGCAGCTCGGGTAAAACATAACTGTATGCACCGTTTCACTTCAATTTTTTAACCGTTGATAGTAATTGAGCGTATGACACACCGTTGGATTCGCGTGGAAATTTAGCATCTTTCGTATGTTGAACACTTGTCCCAATTCCTCACGGATTAAGAGCAGTTTCAAAAATGGTGCGGTGACCCACTTTCGCAGCGGCTGTTTTTGCATGATTTCTCGTAAACCGTTTATCGGAATGATGCAAATGATATACCGTTGGAAATATATCAATCAAGTGCTCCATCCATATGTATAACACTTTGTCTAATTCGCTACGGATTTAAGAGAAATCAGCCGCAAAAAAACGCACACACTCTATTTTTCTCCGTCGGATCTTGTAGAGAGTAGAACTTCTTAACCGCTTGTCCGATCGATGTGTATGATACACCGTTGGATTCGTATGGAGTAGGAGATTAATCCATATGTTTAGCACTTTTCCAGATTCCCCACGGTTTTGAAGTAATTTTAAAAACGGTGTTGCTGCCCTCTTTTGGACAGCGGGAGTTTTTGCGTAAATTCGTTTGATTCTTTCGTCCGATCGATGCAATTGATACACCATTGGATAGATATCGTCGAGGCACTCCATTTGTATGTAAAAAACATCCTCTAATTTCTTACGGTTTAAGAGCAACGTCGATTTTAGTAAATCCCGAAACTCTGTTTTTTCGCGGACACGGAATCGACGACGTGAACTGCATTCGCCGGGCAACCGCACCGCATCCGACAAAAAAGCGCACTGCATTATCGAAAAATGGAAATGCACGTGTTTTTCGTGGATCCGAAATCGGCGAAGCGAACTGCATCCTTCAGAGACCGGTTGCATTTATCGACAGAGAGAACTACACGTTGTTTTTATTTTATTTATCAGAATATGACACTTCCCTTCGAAGGAAGTGAACCGTAATGAATAACCGAAGCGAACTGCATGATACAACCGAGTGAACTACATTTTTTTAATTTTTTGCAGTTCATTTTCAATTCATTTCATTTGTTTTTTCCTTCATCAACGCGGAACGGAGCGGACTGCATTTTCTTACTTTTTTGCAGTTCATTTTTTGTTCGTTTCCTTTTTTGTTTCCTTTTGTTTTTCATTCTTCAACGTCGAACAAATCGGACTGCATAGCGCACTGCATGAACATTTTTTTGAAATAAAAGTGCACTGCAAGGAGTTGAAAAATAATTTATTTATCAAACAATACACACAAAAACAGAACTACATGGAAAAATACAAGAAGCGCAGCATGCTGGGCACTGTATTTTGAAAGTGCAATATATCGACCAGAGGGGGGGTGAATGGGAGATTTTCGATTTTGCTACCAGATTTGTATATTCTCCAGGACTGAAGCAATCATGAAGCTGAAGAAGTAATCAAAATCATGAAGAAACAAAACTTCACAGAATGTAATCATTAGGGCAGCTCATCATAATGCAACAGAAATAAGTCAATTCAGATAAGCAGAGGTGCTTCAGATGCATAGTATGAAGACTAATAGCTGAGGGAGAGCTAAAGCACAAGTAGTAAACATAGATACCGAAGACATAATACTGAAGCTTAAGAGACTGAAGTAATATCACCAGAGATTGAAGAAATTGGTTTGGTAGACCAGTTCAAGTTGCTGTGACAACTCTACGTCTGGTTGGAGAGGCTGAGATTCAACTCAGAAGACATAGTCTTCACCTTGTTCTCCTTGAACTAAAGTCCTCAGACTCCGTCCAATAACTCAGGTGAGTCTTCAAGGTAGACTCCCGAAACCTTCACACTCAGTCACTCCGGGAAGTCACAATTGCATCTTGACTTCCTCAGACTGAAGACTTCTACACCGGCTTGAAGATCACAGTCTTCAAGAGTAAAAATCTTCGGATCACTCGAACCGACTTCCTCAGAAATGCTCAATTACTCAGGCTGGTGGTTTTCCTCACATAGGTTCTTCAGTTTCCTCAGAGGTGGGTTGCTCTCAAATGACAAGTGTCAGTTTTACTCTCGGAGCAGCCAACCCACAAATGGGGCTGGGGGTGGCTATTTATAGCCGCGGAGCAACCCGAGGTGAAAGGACATAAATTCCCATGCATGCAATTACTCTCATGCCCTCGGAAATGACCGTTGCTAGAAATGTTCTAGCCTCTCACCACGCAACATGTGGCACGGTCAAAGTATTCTCTCTCCAGACTCCTCAACCGAAGTTAGTTACCTCAGTGTCCTGAAGAACAACGTCTCAGACACACGAGGACTGAACTTCTACTGCAGGAGATTATTCTCTCTTCAGGAGAACTGCACTCGCAGTCTCCAGACTCCTCAATCGAAGACAGATTCCTCAATGTCCTGAAGAACAACGTCTCAGACACCCGAGGAACTGAACTTCTAGTGCAGGAGATTTCTCTCAGGGTTTTTCTTCAGGATTCCTAACTGAGCACTTCCTCAGACCTTCGGAACTCGTTTACTTCAACCCCTCCAACAGTGCGGTGTTTTCCTATGACTCAAGAAGTATAAAAAGTCTTAGCGAAGACTACGCTTCAACTTCGTCTTCAGCGCGAACTTCCTCAGGATCGTCTTCAGCTTTAGCTTCAACCGAACGCTTCAGGATCCTACTTCCTCAGGATTTCGCGCAACTTCATTCTTCAGGAAACACACCGATTTCTCCAATGTTCCTCAACATTTTGGGGGGTCAACATTGGTGGTTAAACACCTCATCCGGGACTGTTCTCCTGTGTATACTCACAAACACATCAGTCCCTTAACCGTTTTGTCATCAACCTCCAAAACCTCAAGGGGAGGGCACTTGATGCACTTACAATCTCCCCCTTTTTGGTGATTTGATGACAATCAGGTTAAGCTTCAACGGGGATAAAATTATGAGTTTGAAGAATAAAAACTTTGAAGAACATTTTTATCATTAAGCTGGATATAATGAAGCTCCCCCTGAGGATATGCATATAAGTTGAAGAATGTTTAATATCTAAAGCATTTTGAGGTATATGAGGAGCTCCCCCTATATCCAGGCATTTCTGAAGCAGTGCATGTTATGAAGTGTTTGAGGAAATTAAACAACGCACTGAGAGAGGTGTTTGCAGAGACAATCACATGCATATATGATAAACTTGAGGAAATAGCATGTGGTAACTGAGGAATAGTATCAGGCAAACACCAAAATTACAGTTTACAACTCGTTACAAAAAAATCTGAAGAACGAGAGTTGTAACTGAAGAACCCCATAACTAAAACCCGCTTGAAGACTAACAGATTTCTCCCCCTTTGTCATAAAATGATCAAAAAGGGAAAAACTGAAGCTAACGCCCCTTTGAAGTTGCTTCAAGGCTGAGGTGAGTCACGCCTGAGGCAATCCGTTGCAGTGTGAGGGCAGCCAGCAGTGTCTTCAGCTTCTTCAGCAGTCATCTCCTAGTTTGAAGAATAAGAATCCATTGCCGGAGGAGGAGTTGTGCAGTGTCTGAATTTCCTTGGGGGTCTGATTGCAGGAATCGGAGGTTGTTGAAGCTCCAACTTGGCAAGGTCTTCAGGGGTGATTACTTCTCTCATCAGGGCATCAAGATGTTGATATGTATGATGAGAATACTGATGCACTTTCTTCACAGAAGAATGCGTGTGAGCCATGTAGCTGAGGATTTCAGTAAACTGACGCTTCACCCAATCATGATTACGATCAACTTTCTGATGAAGACTAATCAGAAGCTCTCGGTCAGTCATCACTCGAGCCTGAGTTGTATCCTCAGTTGAGGCATGAGTTCTGGTTTCATCAGTTGTGCGAGACTGAGGATGACAAATGTTTCCACCGAGGGAATTGGTCGGGAGAACTTCTTCATAGAAGATGCCTTTGCCTTTGTTATTTGAAGCAATAGTATGTTGAAGCACTTCGACAGGCGGCATATAGGTCCTGTGATTCGGGTGATCAAGTTGGAAATCAATTCCAGTCACGGCTCGGATGAGCTTCATGATCCAAGGCGCATATGGCTTCAGGATATGAGGATTCTGTGCAGCATCAACCATAGTTCTGAAGAAGAAGTCAGGGACGTTGATCGGCCCAGACATGCAAAGGTTGTGGAGTATGTTCTTCATGATGCCAATGACTTCTTCAGCAGTGGATTCATAGCCTTTAATGGGGCAGAAGGTCTTCGCCAGAATCCAATACAACGTACTTGGCAGATACAGAAGCTTAGAGACTGGAAACTTTGTGCGAGCTGGGGCTTCAGGGGCCTGAGGTTTCATTAGCATGTTCATCAGGTCACCTCGAAGAATTTGAGCCCCATAGGAGCAAGCAGCTGGAGAAGTGCACTGAGGCAACTCAAGAATATCAATTGCTTCAGGAACAGTGATGGTGTAGTGATGATGCTCAGTCATCCACTCGAGGACCGAGGTGTTGATATCCAAAGGATTTCCTGAAACATACAACGTGGCATAAAATTGAAGCACAAGCTCTTCATTCCAGTGTATGCATTCAGAGCAGAACTGAAGCAGCTTGGCATGATGCAGATCCTGAAGCACATTGTTGAAGCAGGGAAGGGCTTCCATATCCATCAGAGGAATGTGCTTGTGAGGAAACAGTTTGTTTTGTTTGTAAAGCACTGAAGCATAATAGTTCTTCTGAGTGGCAGTCCAGAACCTCAACAGCTTTCGAGGTGGAGCAGAGTGATATGGATTTTGAATCCCCTCTTGAAAGAAACTCATGGCGTTGAAGAAATCAGTAGCATCAAAGCTTGGAGTATCATCAGCTTCAAGGTCACGGAAGAATGGTCGCTTCTGCTTCGGACACAAGGACCGAGCTTGAACTGGGCCTTGAGGTGGGGAAGGAGCTTGAGGCACTTCAATCTGAAGAGTGGCCTGAGGCTGAGGCGGAGTCGCTGCAGATGCGTCTGGCACAGTTGTGCTGATGTCCTTGGGGAGACGAGGTGATGTGGCCTGTTTGTCTTCAGAGCCATCCTTTGAGGCTTCATCATTTGTACTGTTTTCTGCTTCAGGAGGGGCATTTGTGCTTTGTTGGGCTTCAGCTTCAGTTTCAGCCGCAGGTGGGTCTGGCTGAGGAGCAGCAGCTGCAGCAGTATCAGTGGTAGTGTGTGCTGCAGCATCAGTATTAGCAGCAGAATTTGTTGGAGCACGGGAGGCTTCGGGGTCATCAGCATCAGACGCTGAGGACGATGCACAAACAGAGTCTTCAGACTGCAGAGAAGTGTCAGCAAGCACCTCGGTTACGGTGTCGGAGTGAGGCTCAGGTGAGAAGACGGTATGAGTGGGTGAGTGTGTCAGCCCATAGTCATCATCATGGACACGAGGAGTTCCATCATCCATAATGTCGACGTCCATGTCTTCAAATTCAGTGATAGTTGGTGGCGGTGGGGACGGTGGAGTTGGAACAATGGGTGTTGCAGCAGGGGGTGGAGTGAAGACGATTAAGCTGCGCTGAGGATTTTGAGGTGGAGTTGAGGCAGCAGTAATATGAACGGTGGTATCAGCGGGCTGTGTTGTAGGAGGAGCTGAGGAAAGGGGTGTAGCATCAATGGGGTCCTCAACAGCAGGCTTCTTTGCAGCAGATGGAGTTGAGGGTTGTGCTTCAGGCGTGCGCTTGAGGCTTTTGGCATAGGCATCAGTGGGTACTGAGGAAGTAGGCTGGCGAAGCTTCATCAACTTGGTCATCTGTTGTGAGATCCGTTCCTTGGATTTACCAATATAAGCACGATTGGCAGCGAACTCAATGTTGAGACGTTGAACTTCGCATTGATGCTCAGTAAACTCCTGAGGAGTAACTTCAGTGATAGGTTTCTTCTTGAATTCACTGTGGACTTTCTTCAGTTTGGCCTTCAACTGTTTCTGAAGATCACGTTGATGAATCTCATTTATGAGGAACTGTTGAACATAGAACTTGATGTCTTTAGGGATGTCCAAATCATCAAGCGGAGTGTCAGGCTTGACAGACCAAATTTCAATATACTCCAAGATCTTCTTGGGATCAAGGAGAAGCGGGATTTCTGAACCCGTTGCTTCAGCTTTGCGTCTGGCCGCAGCACACACATATTCAATCTTGTCAGCTTCAGTGGCGACGAAGCCGGCCAAATCCTCAAATTCATCTTCATCATCAGAGGATTGAGGGGTATGATGAATGGCGCCACGCATAACAGTTTTCTTTGGTGAGGGGCGAGGGCCGCGTTGAAGAACAGTTTTGGTCTTCAGCTGAGGCTGAGGCATTGTGGTTGAGGCCTCAGGAGCACCTGATTCATCAGTGCGTATCCTTGAGGAGGGGGCAACACCATCTGTGCGTTGACATGAGGAGCCAACAACTTGAGGCTTAGCTGAGGTCTTCTGGGAAAGTTTCATGCCAGGAGCCTTTTTGCGGTGCTGAGGCAGTTGTCTGGGTTGAGACTGATCTTGAGGCGGAATCTGAATTGATACAGTCATGTCACGAACCAGATCCCTGACACGGCTTCGACTGCGCTTGAGATATTGAGCATATGCATCAGGAAAGTCTTCAGGAGTGTGCATTGTTGTGGGATCAGGAATGACGCCTGGTGCAGGTGGAGGTCAAGCCTTGATACCCAATGTCTTCAGTGGCGGATTAACGGCAAACATTTCCTCATGTTGAGGATTAAGCCATTGATAGGCCACCCAACGCTTGGCCCATTCTCTTGTGATCTTCTGGACCCTTTTCTTACGATCATCAGCAGTTTCTCGTTCTGGAGTCTTCAGTTTCTCATAGAGCTCAGGAGGTAAGTATTTAGCAGTATCAGTGTGCTTGCGCCGAGGAGGCATTTTCTTCAGCTGAGGAGACTGAGCAATTGTACGTTCGAGCTGAGCTGCAAATGAAGTGAGACTATGAGAACCATACGATTCCTCAGCAGACATGTACCTGTGACAGAATTAAGTTGCGAGGGAAGTGGGGTACGGTTATATGCATTCATGAGGAATAGGCTGAGGAAAAACAAAGGAATGAGGCATAGGTACAGGTCTCAGAAAGCTAGCAGTACAGTTGAGGATGAACTGGCTTGAGGACACAACAGTACTGAGGAGTAATATGCTGAGGAATAAACCACTGAGGAATAAGCATACCAGACTTGAGGCGAATGCTGAGGAACAATGAGTCTTCGTCCCCGGCGACGGCGAACTCCGGCGACGTTAGCGCTCGAGCTTGAGGAGCTCAAGGGTGGCGGCGCGAGAGTGAGGGAGGCGTTGGGGGGTAAATGACCGGAGGAGGGGGTAGAGGGCTATTTATAGAGGGGTAAAAGCTGAGGGGTTGCGAAATTTGTGGACCAGATTGCCCCTGATTTTTGGGATCCTCAATGGATATCTTGATGGTGGATAAGCACGACGTGCGGCAAAATCGCAACAAATTGAAGACAGTTGTAACAGTAAATCCGTGATTTGAGGAGCTTGAGGACAAAGGCTGAGGATGAAGACAACAGGTCTCAGGCTGATGATGATGACTAATGGTCTCAGCCTGAGGAATACATGATTTCCGGATGAACGCATATGAGATAGACAGATTAGATAAGTGAGCACAGAGGGACGGGTCCGATCACGTTCACCTAGATGAAGAAGCAAAAGCTGAAGATTAATAACTATAGGTGAACGCTGTTGAGGACTTAACACGGTAATCATCAGTAATGAAGACTTCGAATCTTGAGGAAGCTGAATCAAATCCTGAGGAAGTTGAGGAACACCAAATCCTGAGGTGTTGGGGCGGTGGCGCTACCCACCTTATAGGGAATGAGACACTTGATACCATACAATTGTCGTATGGATCTTGAGTCAATTCCACGATAATTTCTTCACACTTAGCAAGGTAGTTCCTCATGATTTGAGGAGTACGACGCATTGTGTGTTGTGCATCAGGATTCTTCAATATTGTTTAAGCGTTAGGATGTGTGTCCATTCACTGGACGTTTGAGGAATCTAAGATATTTAGCTCACACCTCAGAGTGCTAAATCGCTTCTCATCCAAAGGCTTTGTGAATATATCAGCAAGTTGGTCTTCAGTCTTCACGTGGCTGATGACGATATCTTCCTTCAAGACATGATCCCGAAGAAAGTGATACCGAATCTCAATATGCTTCGTCCTCGAGTGTTGTACCGGATTCTGAGAAATCTTGATGGCGCTCTCATTTTCACATAGTAGTGGTACTTTCTTCAGATTGATGCCGTAGTCCTTTAGAGTTTGCTTCATCCAAAGAAGCTGTGAGCAGCTTGCACCAGCAGCAATGTATTCAGCTTCAGCGGTGGAGAGGGAGACGCAGTTCTGCTTCTTCGATGACCAGCACACAAGAGAACGACCGAGGAAGTGACATGTTCCTGAGGTAGACTTCCGATCCACTCGATCTCCAGCATAATCTGAGTCTGAGTACCCTACGAGATCCAGCTGAGTGCCTTTTGGATACCATAAGCCTAGCGACGGGGTGTGAGCCAAATATCGAAGAATTCGTTTCACCGCTTGGTGATGCGATTCCTTTGGTGCCGCTTGGAATCGGGCACACATGCAAATGCTCAACATTATATCAGGCCTAGATGCACATAGATATAGCAGAGAACCTATCATGGAGCGGTATACCTTTTGATCGTAGTCCTTGCCATTTTCATCGGGGCCAAGTTGTCCGTTTGTAGGCATCGGTGTCTTGATGCCCTTGCAGTCTTGCATCCCGAATTTCCTCAGGCACTCCTTGAGGTACTTCTCCTGAGAGATGAAGATGCCGTTGCGTTGTTGACGAATTTGAAGCCCTAAGAAGAACTTCAGCTCGCCCATCATTGACATCTGATACTGTTCACTCATCAAGAAGGCAAATTCTTCACTGTATTTCTTGTTAGTGCATCCAAATATTATGTCATCAACATAAATTTGAAATATGAATAATGCATCATCATATCGTTTTGTGAAAAGAGTTGGATCAAGGGAACCAGATTTGAAGCCCTTGCTGATGAGGAAGTCCCTTAGTGTGTCATACCAAGCCCGAGGGGCTTGCTTCAGTCCATAGACGGCTTTCTTCAGTCTGTACACCATATCAGGCTTCTTTGCGTCTTCAAATCCTGGAGGTTGAGCAACATATACTTCTTCCTCGATATTACCATTGAGGAAGGAACTTTTCACATCCATTTGATATAACTTGATATTATGATGATTAGCGAACGCAAGCATAATACGAATGGACTCAAGTCTAGCTACAGGAGCAAAGGTTTCACCGAAGTCGATCCCCTCAACTTGAGTATATCCTTGAGTTACGAGACGAGCTTTGTTTTTGATGACTTGTCCATCTTCATCGAGTTTGTTGCGGTAGATCCACTTCGTGCCGATGACATTGTGAACTCGAGGATCAGGACGTTTGACAAGTTCCCAAACATCATCCAGTTTAAACTGAAGAAGTTCGTCTTGCATTGCCTGAATCCATTTCGCTTCTCGGAATGCCTCGGTGACTTTGGTGGGCTCTGAAATTGATACAAACGAGAAATGCCCACAAAAGTTAGCTATACGATTAGCTCTTGCACGAGTAAGAGGACCTGGTAGGTTGACGTCAGTGAGGATTTTGTCCACTTGAACTTCATTTGCCACACGAGGAAGACGAGGAGGATGATCTTGAGGCGCATCTTTGTCACTGCTGTCAGATTCGTTTGCATCAGCTTCAGGTGCTTCAGGAGCTTCTGGCGTATCGGGTGCCTCAGGATCAGGATCGTCATCAGGATTATTTGCTTCAGGATTTGGATGTTCTTCAGGAGCAGGAGGTATGTGGATTTCTTCAGGATGATCCACAGGAATGATGTCACCAGCACCCATCTTCTTGATCTGTTCTTCAGGTGGTGCTTCACCTAAATCATGTGGCAGGTGCTCTCTTTGGGAGCCATCAGACTCAGCAAAATGCAAGTCTACAGTTTCAACAATTTTATAGTGACTAATGTTGAAGACTCTGTAGGTGTGCGAGTTGATACCATAACCAAGCATGAAACCCTCAAATGCTTTGGGTGCAAATTTGGACTCGTGATGAGGATCACGTATCCAGCAAGGTGCACCGAATACTTTGAAATAACTTACATTGGGTTTCTTACCGACCATTAACTCGTATGATGTTTTATTGAAGAACTTGTGAAGATACACACGATTGACGATGTGGCATGCAGTGTTGATTGCTTCAGCCCACCACTTGAGTGGAGTATTGTACTCAGCCAGCATCGTGCGAGCCATCTCGATGAGGGTTCGGTTCTTCCTCTCAACAACGCCATTTTGCTGAGGAGTGTATGGCGCAGAGAATTCATGTGTAATTCCCAAGCCATCGAGGAATTCTTCCACACCGAAGTTTTTGAACTCAGTGCCATTGTCACTTCAAATGTGCTTGATCTTCAGGTTATAGTTGTTCATGACACGCAGGGCGAAGCGCTTGAGGATTGCTAGAGTTTCTGACTTATAAAGAAGAAAATGCACCCAAGTGTATCGTGAGAAGTCATCAACAATAACAAGACCATACATATTACCTCCAAAGCTTGAATACTTTGGAGGACCGAATAGATCCATGTGAAGCAATTCCAGTGGTCTCGTAGTAGTCATGATGGTCTTCGCTGGGTGGTTGGCCTTGGTCATCTTTCCAGCTTCGCAGGCACCACAGAGCCGGTCCTTTGAGAGTCTGATTTCCTCAATCCCGAGGACATGTTTCTTCAGTACCAGCTTCTGAAGATTTCTCATTCCAGCGTGGCCGAGTCTTCGATGCCATAGCCAGCACTCTGAGGCTCGAGCCAAGAGGCATGTAGCAACCTGAGGACCTTTATCAGCGAAGTGATGGTTTTCTTTGAAGAAGGACTTAGTGATGATTCCATAAGAAGACTTCTGTCACCAGTCATGTGATTTGTGCATCCACTATCCATCACCCATTCAGTCTTTCCCTGCAAATGAATTAGTATCTCATACAGCAAGTTATGAGCCAGTCTCAGTTTGAGGATTTTAAGGTTCCTCATAATTAATTCCTCAGGATGTTCCTCAGGATTGATTCTATGAAACCAAACAATATAATTATCCTTCAACTGACTCATTTGTTGATGTCCTGGGCATATGATCTGCAGAAATTGTAATTGCCCCAGGACATGTCCCTGCAAGGATGATTAGTTCTTAACCACCCACATCTTTATGGGTGGTCTTGAGGCACATGAGGATTGATGAGGATGATGAGACCTAATGGGGTGTGTGATGGCAGTATCAGGATAAACAAATGAATAAGCATTCTTATGAGGAGCTTCCCTGTGAACAAAATGGTTAGCAGATACATGATTATAATCATTTCCTTTTGAGGTATCGTCCTCAGGTGATATGCTCAGCTCATTTGCATCTGCATTCACAGGAAGGTTAGTGATGAGGTCCTTTGGAACCCAGATCTGCTTGACTGGAGGACCGTTCCTACAGTTAGTTCCGATGTATCTGGCAAATACCTCACCATTACCATTCTTAAACAGTTTATAGTTTGAGTCAAATGACTCAATCATCACATCTGAAGAAACAGCATCATAACCAGATAAGGTATAGGGATCAGGAGGAGGCATCATTGCCCGAACCCAAATGGTCTCAGGATATTGTTCAGGTTTCCAGCAAGACCCATCAGAGTTGAGTTTCCGAGTGAATGCGATGCCTTCTTTCCTCGGGTTTCTGTTGAGGATCTGTTTCTTGAGAATGTCACAAAGAGTCTGATGTCCTTTCAGACTCTTGAACATGCCTGTTTCCAGTAGACTCTTCAACCTAGCATTTTCTTCAGCAATGTCTATGGTATCCTCAGACGAGGGCTTAGATACCACAGAAGTAATAGAAATAACAGAGTCTGAATACATTGAGGAACTAGACACAGAGATGATTTGATCATGTTCAATGCATTTTAAACAGGGAGGATTGAATCCTTCTTGTGGCATGATGATCTGTTGGGAGAGGAGTGAATCATTTTCTTTCCTCAGATCGTCATGAGACATCCTTACACGTTCAAGTTCTTGTTTCCTCATGAGGAACTCATGAGATAGCTTTTCATGATCGGTAAGAAGTGCCTCATGATGATTGAACAAGTTATCAAACTTTGACTGACGAATTTTTGATTCATCAGTCAACTTTTGAGTCTTCATCATTTCCTCAACCAACATATCATCACTTTTGTTTAGTGAGATCTGAGTCTTTTCAAGTGCACGTTGTTGCTTAGATGCAATTTTAGCAAGTTTAGCATAGTTTTCATCAGGTTCTTCATCAGAGGGTTCATCTGATGATGAGTAAGAAGATACCTTGGAGGACTTGGCCATGAAGCAGAAGGAAGGAGTTGTGTCTTCAGCTTCATCATCAGCATGTGAAAGACCAGATTCCTCAGTGCTGAAGATAGACTTTGAGACAAGTGTCGTGGCAAGAGCCAAACCAGCCACACCCTCAGATTCTTCGGATTCTTCCACCTCAGCATCAGGGTTGGAACCAGATTCTTCCGAGTCCAATTCTTTCCCGAGATAAGCGCGAGCCTTACGGGAACTGCTATTCCTGTATACAACAGACTTTGAGGATCTTGAGGATTTCTTCTTTGTCTTTTCATCAGAACTGTCATCTTTCCCTTTCTTCTTCTTCTTCTTCTTCTTCAGTTTAGCTTCCTTTTCCCATAAAGGACACTCAGCGATGTAATGCCCAGGTTTCTTGCACTTGTGGCAAACTCTCTTTCTAGCTTCGACAGAATCATCATCTTTGCTTTTTCTTGAGGACGATCTTGAGGAATTTCCGAAGCAATTCTTCTTCGTGAACCGTTGAAACTTTCTGGTAAGGAGAGCAAGTTCACGGCTAAGAGTCTCATGATTATCAGTATCAGCCTCAGACTCTTCATCAGAGGACACTCTTCGTGCTCTAGCTTTTAGCGCGCGGACCTTAGGCGTGGGGCTGTATAAGTCTCGTTTTTCAGAGAGCTTCAGTACATGAGCATTGAGGCGCTCGAGAATGTCCGCTGGATCCAGAGTCTTGAAGTCAGGACTTTCTTGAATCATCAGTGATAGGAACTCAAATGAGTCATCCAGAGACCTCAGCAGTTTCTTCACAACTTCATGATCTGTGATATCAGCAGCAACAAGTGCTTGAAGTTCATTGGATATGTCAGTGAGTCTGTCAAAGGTTTGTTGCACGTGCTCATTGTCCAGCCTCTTGAATCGATTGAAGAGACTGCAGAGTGTATCGACTTGTGAGTCTTGTTGAGCTGAGACTCCTTCATTGACTTTAGACAATCTCGTCCATATCTTCTGTGCAGTATCCAGACCACTGATACGGTTGAACTGAGCCTTATTGAGATGACCACCAATGATGCTTAGAGCCTTTGCATCAAGCTGCCAGTTCTTCTTGACAACTTTGGGAGCAGTCATCAGATTTGCTTCAGGAATGCCTTGATAACCAATGTCCCACAGATCCTTGTCAATGGCTTCAAGATGCATCCTCATCTTGTTCTTCCAGTATGGATAGTCTGTTCCGTCGAAGATGGGGCAGTTTGAGGCAACGCTCATTGTACCTGAGGTCGACATAACTAAAACTCCAGGTGGTTAAACCGAATCACACAGAACAAGGGAGTACCTTTCTCTGATACCAATTGAAAGTGCAATATATCGACCAGAGGGGGGGGGGTGAATGGGAGATTTTCGATTTTGCTACCAGATTTTGATATTCTTCAGGACTGAAGCAATCATGAAGCTGAAGAAGTAATCAAAATCATGAAGAAACAAAACTTCACAGAATGTAATCATTAGGGCAGCTCATCATAATGCAACAGAAATAAGTCAATTCAGATAAGCAGAGGTGCTTCAGATGCATAGTATGAAGACTAATAGCTGAGGGAGAGCTGAAGCACAAGTAGTCAACATAGATACCGAAGACATAATACTGAAGCTTAAGAGACTGAAGTAATATCACCAGAGATTGAAGACATTGGTTTGGTAGACCAGTTCAAGTTGCTGTGACAACTCTACGTCTGGTTGGAGAGGCTGAGATTCAACTCAGAAGACATAGTCTTCACCTTGTTCTCCTTGAACTAAAGTCCTCAGACTCCGTCCAATAACTTAGGTGAGTCTTCAAGGTAGACTCCCGAAACCTTCACACTCAGTCACTCCGGGAAGTCACAATTGCATCTTGACTTCCTCAGACTGAAGACTTCTACACCGGCTGGAAGATCACAGTCTTCAAGAGTAAAAATCTTCGGATCACTCAAACCGACTTCCTCAGAAATGCTCAACTACTCAGGCTGGTGGTTTTCCTCACATAGGTTCTTCAGTTTCCTCAGAGGTGGGTTGCTCTCAAATGACAAGTGTCAGTTTTACTCTCGAAGCAGCCAACCCACAAATGGGGCTGGGGGTGGCTATTTATAGCCGCGGAGCAACCCGAGGTGAAAGGACATAAATGCCCATGCATGCAATTACTCTCATGCCCTCGGAAATGACCGTTGCTAGACATGTTCTAGCCTCTCACCACGCAACACGTGGCACGGTCAAAGTATTCTCTCGCCAGACTCCTCAACCGAAGTTAGTTACCTCAGTGTCCTGAAGAACAACGTCTCAGACACACGAGGACTGAACTTCTACTGCAGGAGATTATTCTCTCTTCAGGAGAACTGCACTCGCAGTCTCCAGACTCCTCAACCGAAGACAGATTCCTCAGTGTCCTGAAGAACAATGTCTCATACACCCGAGGAACTGAACTTCTACTGCAGGAGATTTCTCTCAGGGTTTTTCTTCAGGATTCCTAACTGAGCACTTCCTCAGACCTTCGGAACTCGTTTACTTCAACCCCTCCAACAGTGCGGTGTTTTCCTATGACTCAAGAAGTATAAAAAGTCTTAGCGAAGACTACGCTTCAACTTCGTCTTCAGCGCGAACTTCCTCAGGATCGTCTTCAGCTTCAGCTTCAACCGAACGCTTCAGGATCCTACTTCCTCAGGATTTCGCGCAACTTCATTCTTCAGGAAACACACCGATTTCTCCAATGTTCCTCAACATTTTGGGGGGTCAACATTGGTGGTTAAACACCTCATCCGGGACTGTTCTCCTGTGTATACTCACAAACACATCAGTCCCTTAACCGTTTTGTCATCAACCTCCAAAACCCAAGGGGAGGGCACTTGATGCACTTACATATTTACATCGTACTTCACATGCAGACCAGATACATTCAACATACAAAAAAGAAAATCAACAGACTATACTGCATGTCCGCTCGCAACCAGAGTATCATGGAGGAATTTTGAAAGAAGCAGCTAGTGAACCTCATGTCGACGCCAACCGAATTACACATAAAAAAATTAACAAACTTCATTAGAAATTGCATTCATCCAAATAAAAAAAATCTGGAACCAGGGGCTGCGGAGGCGTGCTGGGTGGCTGGGGAGTCATCAGGGGGCCGGCTAGCAGGCGCGGGGGGCGGCGCTCGACGCGGGGCTGCGTGGTGGAGGCAGGGGCGACCGAGGTCCAGGCAGCTGGTGGCGGTGGCCGGCCCGGATCCAGGGCACCCACGACATGGACTGGACCACCTGGCGGGGCTGGGGTGAGGAGGGGCCACCGTGGCTGGTGAATATGGCGGAGCGGGAACGCAGGGGCTAGCCGGAGCAGGAGTTGCTGGCGACGACCGCCGCCACAGCACGGTTGTGTGACGCCCAGGATCTGCGTGGAGGCAGGGTGGGGGGAGGCTGTCGTGCCTGGGGAAGATGACCGCCGTGGCCGCCGGATCTCGTGGTGGATGGCGTGGCCGCCGGATCTCATGGCTGGCGAAGATGGCGTGGCCACCGGATCTCGTGGAGGTCTCTCTAGGGGCCGGGGCGGCCGGATCCCGTAGCTAAGGTGTCGCTGGGGGGTCCATGGTGGTCGGATCCGCCGTAGGAGGTGGTTGGGGAGGGGACGCGTCGGCCGTCCATGGGAGGGGATGGGGGCGGTCCATGGCTCGAAGGAAGAAGGTGGGGTGGGGTGGGGGGGGCAGGCGCCGCGGGGAAGAAGGTGGGGGGGGGGGGGCAGGCACCGCGGGGAGGAAGGTGGGGTGGCCGGTGGGAGGAGGTGGAGGGGATCGGGGATGAGGCCGAGAGGAGTGGGCAGGGTGGGCTGTTTTTTTATTGGGTTGGTTACGGGAGTGGGGTGGGTGGGTCGGTTTAGTTAAGAGAGATCGCACCGAAAGTGTTGTTAGAATAAGGTGGGTGTTGTTAGAATAAGGTCTTAAGGGGTGTTAGAACAACACCCATCTAACTCAACGCACCGAGCCGCACCGCACCGCACAGACGAAATAAAAAACCAACACCACCTCTCCACGTTGCCGCGAACGCGTCCAAATCCCCCCCACCTTCTTCCTCCTCAACTCATCCCCACCCACCCCCGCCGCCCCGCTCCCCACCACCTTCCATGGCCGGCGCCCCACGCTCCCCACGACCTTCCACAGCCGGCACACCCCTCTTCCCTCCGCCCCCTCCGCCTCCGCCCCTCCGCTCTCCGCCCCCAGCCGACATGGCGTCGCCGCCCCCTGCCCGGTCACCTCGCGGCTGCGGATCACGCCGATCCCCCTCCTCCTCACGGGATCTGATTCCGGCCATGCCCTTCCTCTCCTCCCTGGCTTCACGTGAATCCATAGAATCCCCATCTCGATTTGGTCCCTACAGGGAGGTGATGGAGGAGCTTCAGTTGAGGGGCGCCTCCGAACGAGGCTGCTTCACGCCGTCCGTCCCGTCTCCCGTCACCAGGGGGATGCACGGCCCCGGCCTCCCTGCGATCTCTGGCCAGGCCTCGCCCTGGCCAAGCACGGGTCAAAGGTGTCGCCCGCAACGGGCCTGCACGGTTCGGCCTCCCCCGAACTTCCTCCTCCACCTACCTGCAACGTACTACAACGACAGGCCTGCAAGGGCGCTACCAGCGCCATGAACAAGGAAAAAAGAGGAGGACCTCCTCAGGATCTCAAGCGGTGTGATTTGTAGTTTCCGCGCGATTTTGGAATTGCAGTGCGGTTTGATTGGATTTTTGTGTGTTCAACACTGTAATTTTTTTATGCGGTACACTCTGTAGCTTAAAATAATAATTCAGTGCGGTTGGATTTTTGTGTGTAGAAAAATACTGCAAAAAAATATTGATGCAGTACACTCTATAGTGTAAAAATATTTGTGTTCAAAATAGTGTGATGCAGTACACTTTTTCAAGTGCGAAAAAGGTTTTAAGAAAAAAATGCAGTTCATAACAAACTTGTTTGTAGTGCGGTCGCCTCGTGCAATAAAGTGCACTGCATGCGATTCATTCGCGGTTCCCTGTATATAAACGTTAAAAAATCATGTGAAGTTCTTTTTGTTGACAAATGCAATCGGTTGCCCCGCGGGTGCAGTTCACTCGCCGATTTTTTATTACGCTAAAAACACGCGCAATTCTGTTTGGCGATAATGCAGTGCGCTTGTCCGTTGGATGCAATCGGGTGCCCCGCGGATGCAGTTCACTCGCCGATTTTTTGTTCTGCGAAAAACACGTGCGTTTTGTCTGGCGATAATGCAGTGCGGTTGCCCAGCCAAATGCAGTTCACCTCGTCGATTCAGTGTCCGCGAAGAACGGAGTTCCGCGATTTACTAAAATCGACACAACTTTTAAACCGTAAGGAATTAGAGGATCTGTCTTACATACAAATGGAGCGCCTTGACGATAGCTATCCAATGGTGTATCAATTGCATCAATCGGACGAACGAATCAAACGAATTTAAGCAAAAACTCCCGCTGTCCAAAAAAGGCAGCAACACCGTTTCTCAAATTCTTCAAAACCGTGTTAAATATGGAAAAGTGTTCAACATATGGATTGATCTACTACTCCAAACGAATCCAACGGTGTATCATACGTATCGATCGGACAAGCGGTTAAAAAGTTCTACTCTATACAAGATCCGCCGGCGAAAAATAGAGTGTGCGCGTTTTTTTGCGGCTAGATTTCTCTCAAATCCGTAGAGAATTAGAGAAAGTGTTCTACATATGGATGGAGCTCCTGATCGGTAGCTTTCCAACGGTGTATCATACGCATCATTCCGACAAACGGTTGAAGAGAAATTGCGAAAATACTCCCGCTGCAAAAGTGGTCCACCGCACCGTTTTCGAAACTGCTCTTAATCCGTGAGGAATTAGAAGAAGTGTTCAACACACGGAAGATGCTACATTTCAATACGAATCTAACGGTGTATCATACGCTCAGTTCCGACAAACAGTTAAAAAGTTTAAGCCAAAACGGTACATGCGGTTTTGTTTTGCCCGAGCTGCAGTGCTCCGAATTCAACAGTGCGGTTCTGTTTGCGATACGATGCAGTTCCGCATGTTATCAGAATAGGTATTCTGACATTGATGTCATAATAGACCGTCTGTATATATATATATATAGTGGTAGAGTGAGACTTTGTTTGCTGTGTTTCTGCAATGACATCTGGTGGGTCATGCGGACTTCCCCATAGTCATGCACACTGAAACTCACTCATTCATGTAGATTTAATCCTTAGTGCATTGTATGCAACTTTGATGTCTAACCATGTTTCTTTCAACTTAGGCATTTATTAGTATGATATCTCAATTTTCTAGGTTAGTGTCAGAACTTGAACCTGCATAACATTTATGGTCAAGTTCACTATCCTTTGCAAATTAGAGATGTATCCTCTGTTCTCTCCAGACACTGAAGGATAAACTTAACTCTTTGTTCAATGATTTACTCATAAATCATATCACAACATGTTCTTCTTAATAAGAACTTGGGTCACATTACGTCGAGTACAAAACTTTGGTTTATATGTAAGAACCTATGACAGAGGAATAGAGGATGTAGTACATCCATTTCTTTCATTTAACCATTGTTCTTGTACTGATATTAACTCTATACTTCTCTTGGATATACAAGTAAGAACTACCTTCTTGACTTTTCCCATTCTGAACTCCTTCCTAATATTATCCAGGAAAGTATTCCGACTCAATGTTATCAAACACATTAATCTATCTTAATAGATTTTCAATGCTTAACTTCATTCATGAAAGATTTTAAATAATCATTAATACCATCTACACCATTCACAATATGTTATCTATATATGAGAATGTTGTCATGCTCCTACTCAAATATGTCAGCTACATATAAGATTAGGATGACACTCTCATAGCTCCCACTCAAATATGTCCGTCACATATAAGATCAGGATACCATCCACACAGCTCCCACTAAAACATGTCATCCACATATTAAGTTCAAGATATAATACTCCCATAGCTCCCACTCAAAATATGTCTTATACATATTAAGTTTAGGAAATATTCAGCTCCCACTCAGTTTCATGCAAATGCATGTTTCTTAATATTTGGGTGAAGTCCAAAATCACTTTGATCATCCATCAAATTGAGAATTCAGGTTACGAGACACTAGTATCCATATGTTTTCAAAACCTTCTTGTTGTACCAATTACAACACTTCTTCAAACGCAAGATTTGAGGGAGTCACGGTATTGATAACAATTTTGATCAATCGTAGTGAATATCCCATTGACTCAAGCATCGCTACATATTGTAGTCAACCTTTTTGAATTTGTCAGAAACATTCTTTGCGACAAATCGATCTTGATGTATTCTTTGATGTTCACATTTATTCCTCATTACTTTGAAGTTATTGGGAATATAAAGTAACTTCTTTAACCGATAAGATTCAAGTAATCTTAAATGTAACTCAATATTGGATTTCACGACTCAAAGTCATATCTCATACTTAGGTACACCATCACTTCTTCGTAGTTCGTAGGTATGTCTTGTTCTATTAACTTGACAAGTGAATCATGAATACTATTTTTTCACAAGGGCAAATATGAATTCTTGAATCCTACTTTGTTCAGTAAAAGCTTTAACCAAAACATCATGATCATTATCATCAGTTTCTCCTCTAATTGTAGAGCTTTGCTTCTGGAACATATTCCTTTGCGCTACTCTGACATCTGGAGGAAAGGTCAGTTACCTTGGTTGATCTTTCACTTTTCTTCCATTAAGACATTTATCAAGAACACTTCTTGACAAACACCAAACTTAGCAATAGAAGTTTTGCTCCTTTGGTTCCAGTTGTGGGAGATGTATCCATAGTTGTCTAAGGATACACTACATTGATAATTTATCACATAAATCAGACTTCCTAGAAACCACAACACACCATAACTTATATAGTGTTGGTTTCCATGAACTCAGATGGTTCCCTATACTGAAATGAGTGTTCGGATATTAAATTAACAACTCTAAACAATAATTAACGTAACTCGGTAAGAGATAATGTGGCACCCCGGCTCAGAGGACCGAACGCCCCGTGCACCAGCCCAGAGATCAAGTCTTCCGGAACACGGCACTGATTGGTATAGAACTGAACAACTTTCTATTATCGAGGAAAGGGGTACACGAGGTCTATTACAACGCTAGCGGAGACACAACTTGCTCCTCAGGCTAGCCTCAGCTCTACACCAAGCAGCAGCATAACTCTCTAGCAGCGGAATATCGACGATAACGGAACAATAACGGCGATGATGAAATCCAATCCACAGGGACACTGGCTGGGACACCTCCTAGCTCGCAAACACCGAGAACGTCGTCCTACGCATCCAAAGCACGACCTGCAAATCTGGCATAACACGCCAGGTCAGTACATTGAATGTACTTGCAAGCTCACAACAACCATGCAACAAGGCAAAACAATAACATGGCAACAGGTTAAAGTATATTAGTGAATTAAATAGGTGAGCAACAATATCATGCAAACAAATATTCATTAAGAATATTAACAGCATTAAGACTAATGCACAAACAATGGACCCCACATGATCGTCGCATGATCACGTGGCTTACCTCGGAGTCCTTACAGACTCAAGCACCGGGTCACTTCGTGACCAATCACTTCCATGGGTCGTCGCATGACCACACGGGTCATCGCACGACCATTCAACGGGTCAGGTGTCCCTCGTTACCACCCAACCAATCCACTTATCACATAACCATCCACTTATCACAAACTTACCGCCGAACTCAAGTTGATCATATGGTGTGACCTAGTACGAACTGTGTCCCATGACCGAGGACTCGGCTATTCGAATAGATTGTGACTCTGCAGAGTTTGTGCACGTTACCCACATTATGGAGTTCTTCCTCCATCCAGCACCTCGGAACTTGTCCCACAGGATCCTTGGAACTCGTACCGCAGGAGTGAACTAGGACTTCTCCAATGAGACCGATGCTACCGAGTGTCCCTCTTACCGTATCACCGACATCACGTCTTGGGTAGCCCTGTGGTTAGGTGTCCACGTTACCACCAGAACCACTCGGCCACCTTGTGGCAAATACTGTCCCAACGGGGACTGAGCTCATAACAACACTGGCTGTCAGGACTACCGCCGCCTGCCTGATCAGGGCAGCGCGTGCGCGTAGCCCCCCCTACTTGGTGATACAAATAAGAGAACCCACCGGCAGACCGAATCAGGGCCCGCCCATACAGGAAAATGTGTTGCACGGATAAGCCCGGTTCGGTGGCACCTCAACTTGTCACGACGCATATCCCCAACAGCGAACACAAGCATCAGGTGCAACATGAGTATCAGATCATAACAATGCATAGCATATTAACATGACAGCTTCAGATATGATCAAACACATTTTAGATGGTGAACTTATCCGTGTTACCGAGATTAAGTTATTAACATGGCAACATTATGAATGCAGTTAAGCATAACTTAGGCATAGCATGAACTGACATAAAGATAACATGAGCAACTTAACATGATATTGGTATGTGGTGGTTATGATGATGCAGAGTATAACATGGCAAAGATATGATAGAAGCATGGCATGGATGTAACATGGCAAAGCATAGCATAGCAGTAGCATACTCAAAGATAGCATGACAGTATAACATCAATCATAGCATGGCCACATGATCATGGTCATTGATATAGCATATCATCGAAAAGCAATTTTTAAAGCACATCAATGCTTTGCAAAGGTGCAAAGGGTATTGTGGATTGCCTTCACCAACAAGGTGTGAAACACCCTCGGTCTCGGTCACCGACAACGCCCTGCAAAAACGGGACAAAAAGCACGGCGGAAAAGGGGGTCAAACCACTTTGACATAACCAGCAAATAACAACATCACAACATGGCATGAAACCTATTGTAACGACCCAATTCACACAGAATTGAAGTCTCTGTGCTCAAGTGTCAGTCCCTGGATCGAACTCGCTGGCACACACAGTATCATAGATGTATATCAAAGTACAAGTGCATCATTATTACAACATATGATCCAGAGTAAAATAAATAACAAGTTGCATAGCTCAAGGCTAGCTTATTCAATATAAATACAGCGGAAGCAAAAGCAAGTAACGTGGAGTCCCATCAACAGCCACAAGCGAACATGCTGAGTGTAGACTCGCAACCCCTAAACACACCTTACTGGTCATCTGAAAAACCTGCAACACCGAAGGTTACAACCCGACAACGGGCCAGTACATCTGATTTGTACGACAAGTGACACGGCAAAGTTTATATAAAGTACCTACTTCTACATGCAAGGTGAGTCAAAGGAAAGGCTTAAGGTTTTGTTTTGCAGAAAGCCAATTTTCTCCTGAACTAAACTAGTCAAAATTTTAAGTTGAACTTCTACCTGAAACACACAACAACCCATGCTACTCTTTCCCACCAAAATTATTATTAAGTGTTCATCTGTCAAGATCATTCAACAATAGTACTGACTAGTTGCTCAAAGTTCGTCCGTAACCGTGGACACGGCTAATCATGATCAGTTTATACGCTCTGCAGAGGTTGTACACGTTCCCCACTGGACTCAACCCGAAGATTGAGACAAAGACTTTCTGAAGAGGTTGCCTCCACCCTTTGGTAGCCGGTACACCTAACACACATCTACATCAGCTAGCTACCAGGGCCAGGTTTCCCACAACGTACTCGTGCTAAGCCAGAGCCCATATAGCCAGTGGCTGTACACGGAAGCTAATAGTAATATTGCATGTCTGATCTTTTTGAGCCTGGACGGCGCCCACTGCGTCAGAGGATAGACACCATGTCGCACCCGGTTCACCACCAAAACAACCATTGGGTGCATTTAACCCCGGCACTGTCCATAGACAAGGCACAACTACCGGGATGCAACCCGCCCGTCCAGAAGTGATTTCTATTTATTATAAAGTTTCTACACAGTTTCTTAAAATAGCTGACATGCACTCCATGAATTCTCACAACCCAAACCACGTCTACAAAGCATAGCAATACAGTAACAACATGACTATGTTGATCTACAAATACAAGTCAAGACATGTGGCTATCCTAACTGGTTTTGCAGCAACAGTAAAATAAACTACCTATCATGCAATACGGTGATATTTCTTAACATAATGCATATAGAAAATATAGGTAGGAGTATGGTCAAAGCATCACTTGCCTTATTCCTGCGCCTGACGATCACAATCCTCAAAAAACGAGGCGGCACACTCCGGACAATCTATACGAGCAAACATAGCACCAATCAACATATATTCAATAAAAATATGCTCAAACAGTAATAAACATTCAAAGAACAGTAGCAAAACTTGTCTAACAGTAGCTAAATTCAAATTACTTGTCAAAATAAAACCAACGCAAAAAGAAACGGCGCAAACGAGCGCACCGTTAAAAAGTTACGGCTACCGGAAGTTCAAATTTTGATCTGCTTGGGATTCAAATTTTAAAACTTCACACTTCTGTAAAACTTAGTCTACTGGGCTAGAAAATTTCACCACGGTCGCAACGCAACTGGAATCACTCGATTCCGAGCTACGGTTAAAAAGTACTCGCGAAAACGGTACCGCGCGATTTCGGGGTCTAATCTGCAACCAGGGACCTATCTGCAAATAAAATAACGTAAAAAAACGCGATCGGGTTCCCTGCGCCAGATCTCGCCGGATCTGGCCGGCGGCCAGCGCGCGGGCACGGCGAGGGGCGGCGGCGAGGAGGCGGGCGGCGCAGGTGGCGCGGGGCGGCGGGGCGTCGGCGGGCGGCGGACGGCGGTGGCGCTCCCGGGCGGCGGCGGTCGGCGGCTCGAGGCGGCGGCGGGTTCGCGGGTCGGGTTTGCGAAACCCTAAACCGCGGACCCGCGGATCTTTATATAGCCCGACCCGATTTTTTTAAAATCCGAATTAAAAACAAATTCGGTATGCGAAAAAAAAAACTAGACGACCCGTTAGGCCCAAAAGAGTTATGGAAAAATCACAGAAATTTATTTTTAATTTACGTCTTCGCCAATATTTTTAAAATAATAAAACTGAATTTTTGGCTTTACCAAAATATTAAATAAAAATAAAAACTTTGCAACTTATTTTTAAATATTTTAAAATACTTTTCTGGCATTTTTAAAATACCGAAAACTCCGAAAAATGATTTAAAAACTTTTTCGGAGCATAAATAAATTCCCAAAATATTTTTAGAAAATATTTATAACTCCCAACTAAATTTAAAAAGTGTCCAAAAATATTTTAAACTATTTTTCCAACAATTTACAAATGGGGATAAGCCCTTTTATATCCTCTCGAGCGAACTGCCATGTGTTGAAAATGTTTAAAAATATTTTAAAACTCCAGAAAAATGCGAAAGCATCATGAGATGCATATGATGATCTATTAACATCCGAATTTAGAAAATTGGGATGTTACACCTATGCCAACACGAAGAGGAGCTCAATACTAAACCAACGCAAAAAGAATCACCTCGTTTGGACTTAAAGTTGCGAAGATATGATCGAAACGGTGTCGGGGCTGATTTTTTTGGAGAAAATACGCTTTCTATTCAGAGAAAACACATTCACGGCTGAAGTGGAAAGAAGTACGCCTTCGTTTGATGAAAACGTATTCCAGCCCGAAGGAAAGTAGAATACGCCTCCCAGAAGGGGAAGGCGCACTGATTCGAAAATGCGTCTCCACTGCCAGAAAACGGGCCCGGGCCTTCTTTGTATGATGGACGGGGACCACATGTCAGACCTCCATCTCTCTCTCCCATGTTATCTTCTACCTCTCGCCACGGGACAGGGAGGAGGCCATGGCTGCTGTCCAAGCAGCCGCTGGCCTGCGCGAGGGAGGCCGCCGATGGGGTTGCTGGGCTCGGCAGTCCAAGGCGCGCCGGGTAGTGGCTGAGGGGAGGCGCGGGGTGGCCAAACGGGGAGCGGCGGTGCTGGCCGAACCGCGCCAGCTCCGGCCAGTGGAGGGGCTCCGGTGGGTTGAGCGGCAAGGAGATGGTGCGGGGCGGGGGGGGGGGGGCTAAGGAAGCTGGGGAACCCAACAGTGGCCTCGGTGGAGGCGGAAATGGCCGAGGGAGCGGGAATTTGGTCGGAGGGGAGCGGTGGCCGTGGAGGCAATGGCGGGTCTTCGGCGTGGAATTGACAATGGTGTTAGAGGCAAGGGATGTCGGGGAGGCTGCTGGAGTGTGCTGGGTGTTCCAGAAAGGCTCGGGGAAGCGCAGTTTAAATAGGGGGGAGGCCGATCCCGAGCTCGGGCCACGACAATAGGACGACGGCCATGGCGTGCGGATGAATAGGGGGGATGAAGGCGACGAGACGTGATGTCATGGAGCTAGCGTCCGCGGCAAAGCTGTGCGGCGCGGTGGGACAACAAGAAAAGGACGCGCGCGCACTGTGGCTCGACGTGGACATGACCAGCACGCGGAGAGCGTGGCCAGAGCACGCCAATGGCGTGGCCACCAAGATATGGATAAGTTTCTTCGTGGCCAAGTATGTCTATCATGGAGTCCTTCGCAAGTTGATCACTGTGGTAGGATTGACTGGTTATTTGGGGCACTGTGGTGATCCCTATCTCATCCTGAAGTTTGATGCAACAAACTTGGAGAAGAAGCAAAGCTCACATGGGGTGGATTTGGATAGGATCAAGATGTCTCCAGGGTTTAGGGTACAAGGGACTAGGCTTATGTGGAGTTTGGGCTCAAACAAAGCAATGTAAATGGTACTTGCTTTGTAAATGGCATCATGAGGCAGAAGGTGTTTGTAATGTGGCATGGCTTGTACATAGCTCCCCTAAGCATGATATTTTGCAGAGCTCAATCATACATTAGGCTGAGTATGTATGCCAAGTTTCACATCATTTGTAGCAATATTTTTGGTCCTTCCTTTGTAAAGCACCAAATGGGTCAGAATGGTGTTGGTGAGGCTAGCATCACATAGGATTATTGGAATTGGCTGAAAATTGGTTTAACTTGGTTATTTGGCATGGTGCACATGTGTATAAAATTTCATAGTCATTGGAAACACATATATAGCACTTGCTTCACAATGTGGCCCACTGACCAGAAACTTAAACATGATGGTGCAGACACATGGATGATGGGATTTGGCTTAAATCTGGTTTGCTGGAGTTATTTGGTGGTAGGATCATGTTCAAAAAGTTTCAAGGCTATTGGAATCCCCTATCATGCACTTGATTCACAATGCCCCCTTGCTGCATCCAAACTTTGGGAATTTATTTTCGGTGTATGGCTAATCAAATGGTGGTGGAATTTTGTGGAGATCAATCATATGATCATATGATATTGCACAAAAAGTTTCACCAGCAATGGATCAAGGAAAATGGCACTCCCTTCACAAAGCTCAAATCTGCCCCCACAGACAAATGAATTTTTCTAGAGGAAAAATCCACTTGGTCTATGAAATCTTTTTGGAGAATTCGGCAAGATATGATGTCAATGACATGTGGGAATTATTTGGGGATTTATGGAGCAATATAAATAGGGTTTGCTTCACAAACCTCAAATAATAGGAATATCCCTTTTATTGGAAAAAGGAATATAAGGCTAGAATAAAGTGATGGCTTGGATGAGGTGGATCAATGGAATGGCATTGGAAAGTCTTGGATTCAAGGGCCACTTGAGCATGGAAATAAAATATGCTCAAGGTTCAAGTCCAACGAGGTGATCAAAATCAAATCCAATAGCAAATCCAGAAATAAATCACCAAAGTTTTTGGAAAAAGAAAGTTCCAAAATCCAGGGTGTCAGAAACCTACCCCCTTAGAAAAATCTCGTCCTCGAGATTTGGTTGCTCAAGGAACCATCGCAAACTTACCGTCCTTCGGAAACTTGCTGCTTCTCGGATTTCCTTTTTTTTACCGCATACTGTTCCCAAGGTAGCATCCAATATATCTGCTGAGGGGGTTTACTTCACCCGATCCGTAGTTCTGACAGAATGTTCTTCCTTGATACCTCACATCCTTTCCTGCTGATTTCCATCCTCATATCTTCTGACTTGTATGATAACGGAATGTCCTGTCATAGGCTGAATGCTGACGATACCCATGCTGTGTCTAGGGTACCTCGGGCATCATTCGCGGTATGGTCTTGAATCCTTTGCACTAGCCTCTTCGACAAGAAGAGCTTGTCCTTCATCGTTAGTTGGTATCTCCGAATGTTTACTATCGGGACCTTGATTGACGGCACGTGGGGTTGCCTCGTATCTCTTTTGGCTTTCCACCTTGCTCATTAGTCAGGAACAGGGCACAAATTCTGAACATTCGCTTATGATGAGATTTGCCTGATAGGTGGACCTATCCGGGTGGCGATAGGTCATGATATGCTTCAACCCGGTTCTTGTATTTAAAATGCCGAGCTGAGCGGGTGACCTTTAATGAACCAGACTGTGGTATCTTGACAAGACGGACGATGCTGAACTTGAGGAATTGCTCGGACAGGTGGGCTGTGTACACGGTACTTGGCCCATAGTGAATGAGCTTTCTTTGTGGTAGATATCCACGGTGGTCCACATGACTTCAACTGATCGCGGAAAATTTGACTTGAGGTCCATGCGATTCATTTTGCCTGACCCGTCGGATTGAGAGTTGCATACCTCTGACAACTTGCGAGGTGCCACGCTTGCTCAGTTTGTAGCAAGGTTTGACACCTACCGTGTCTGTTTGTCCTGGGTCTTGCCTCTGCGGCAATTACCTTTCTTGTACTAGCTTTTCTTCGGTCAGGGTTCTTTCCTTGTTGCATAACTGCTTATTGTTCTGCCGCAATCTTTGAGATAGACAGGTTACCATCACCTTTTGTCTCTTGTTTCATCCTGATAACCTTGGTTGCAATGAACAGGGCCTCCAGATTATTCTGCTTCGGGGCCTTGTCGGTCGTGAGGATCTGCCCTTCATGAAGGGAGCAGGATTCAATGCTCCTTGCTTTCTTTCTTCAGGGTGACTTTGTCAGTCTTTCTTCCAGGCTGAGATGTGTATCCATCTCTTCTGCTGACCTGTTTCCCGAGAGTTGCGGTTCTTCACTGTCGTTCATGTGCATAATTCTTCCTTGATTACGAGCATGGTGGTATCCGCACAGAGGTAGCTTTCATACTTGATAAGAATACCCACCACCATATGCGGGTCCTGACGATGCTGAAGTCCTTGCGGCCTTGCATGGCTGGATTTCTGACAATATTGTTGCAGGTATGATGACGCGTTGAGGAAGACTGGTATCTTGTCCGTGAAGCTTGGGGTAGCTTGCTGGGGAAGTTGGGTACCGTACCCCGGAAGCTTGCTCCGGTGGCGTATCGAGGAAGGCAGGGTGTCATAAACGGGAAGCTGCCTCAATAGCTTGCTGAAGAAGGCTAGGTGCCTTGCCTTGGAAGCTTTCTTAATAACTTACTGACGAAGATGGGTGGTCTTGTCCCGGAAATTTTCCTCTTTATATTGTGGACGCATCGGTTCCTTCTGCTGGAAGTTTCAGCGACAGTTTATTGTAGACGACTGAGCGGCTTGTGCTGGAGTCCATCCGTGTGGCGTACCGAGCATGATCGAGTGTCTTGCACTGTAAGCTTCTGTCGGTGGCTTGTGGAGGAAGGCTGACTGTCTTGGCTGAGGAGATATCCCGGTAGCGTACTGAGGAAGGCTGATACGCTGTACAAGTCGGCTGTGCCGAGTACCTTGTCATGGAAGACCGAGGTTCCTTCTGTTGGAAGCTTTCCCTCACTGATGTGGGAACAAAACTGACCACGGTGTCTGACAGGCTTCTGACTGCTGGCTTATGAGGGGGAAACAATCTTCCGATCATCTGGGCTTCATGATATGTCTTGGCCACCTTCCGGAATATACTGAAATAATTTGTATTGCATCAGACTGTAGCTGGTGTTTGTCCTGCCTTGGGTGCATATGCTCGTGGGTCATAGTCTTTTCTTATCTTTGCATGAATCTCTGCGGTTGTCATGGTTGATGCGAACTTGATTCAAGTGATGGCTTGGGTAGCATCCAATCATGAGCCATAAGCTTCACACGCAACTGGGTAAAAGTCCTGTTTGACTTGCTGATTTCCCGCATCATTGCGACCTTTAACTGTCTGAGTCTTCAGGCTGTTCTGGTTACAGAAGAAATGCAGGCCTGATGGTTGCCGCATGATTCACACTTGAGCAAAATGTGTGAGATGCGACCGGGTATGCGTCATTCATGTCTGGTTGATTTTCTTCACTTCTCTGTAGTCTTCCACCGATAGAATCTTCATGACTGTAACATCCACCGGAATAATGCTGACTTGGTTCATTCAGGCAGAACTCATATGTGGTTGAATACTCCTGCTGCAAGCTGGTGTGGGTCCTTGACTTGGTGTCTTCACGTGGCCTTGCGGTATTGCACTGGTTCTTCGAGGTATGCGGGGGTTATGAGCAACTTTCCATTGGGGTGGAGCAAGTGACACCAAAGAACCAAAAGAAGAACCAACGAAGAGAACAACAGGGCAAAAGCAAACGAGAAACGGCTTGCTACTTCATCAGCTTTAGCGGTAGTCGATGACCATCCGGACTCCTTGTAAAGAAAATCAGCAAATAACCCAGTATCCACCAGAACGGTTTTTACAACTCTGATCTAGGACTTATACTGGAATAGCTCGAGCATTGCTCACGACGGCCGACCGAAATCAGCTCAGAGCATGAGGCAATGTTGATAAAAAGAATGCAGAGGTCCCCTAAGACGGCCGAGAAAACAACTCAGAGCATAGGGTCTCCAATGCGAAAAGAAACTCAACAACTGCCCGAGACGGCCGAAAAACAGCTTACAACACGGGTCGGTTGTTGAAAAGAGAAATGTAAAACAGGCATCCATTCCGGACGGCCGACGATGCATCAGCTCAGAACCAGACGTGGTGCCAATATCGGGGAACAACAAGCAAGGGTCCATCCAAGTCATCTAACACCTGCCAAAACAGAGTTAGTAACTGCCGAAGAACCAACAACGAGAATCAACTAAGCAGGAACAACAATACTAAACAAGCACTAAGATCACACGAGGGATCTCTACTTATTGCTACACACATCAACATGCAACAAGCAACATGCAGCACTACTACTCATGCATCACGAACTACGCGAAGCTCAGGCGTTCTGATCTGACGGCGGGTTTCCGGGGGTCGCGAACGAGGATCCTGCGTAGCCCACCGGGTATTCCGCCATCTACACTCGTCAGATCAGATCGTTAGCGAAAACATACCGTCTATATGCACCAAACAAATGCAGCAGGCAAAAGCATCACAAAAGCAAGCTATACTCTAGCTCTAACGTCAATTTAAAGTCCGTCTAACGTTCGCGCGGGCTAGCGGGTCCTACAACCAGTCCTGCTCTGATACCAACCATTGTGGCACCCCGGCTCAGAGGACCGCAACACCCCGTGCACCAGCCCAGAGATCAAGTCTTCTGGAACACGACACTGATTGGTATAGAACTGAACAACTTTCTATTATCGAGGATAGGGGTTCACGAGGTCTATTACAACGCTAGCGGAGACACAACTTGCTCCTCAGGCTAGCCTCAGCTCTACACCAAGCAGCAGCATAACTCTCTAGCAGCGGAATATCGACGGCAGCGGAACAATAAAGACGATGATTAACTCCAATCCACAGGGACACTGGATGGGACACCTCCTAGCTCGCAAACACCGGGAACGTCGTCCTACGCATCCAAAGCACGGCCTGCAAATCTGGCATAACACGCCAGGTCAGTACATTGAATGTACTTGCAAGCTCACAACAACCATGCAACAAGGCAAAACGATAACATGGCAACAGGTTAAAGTATATTAGTGAATTAAACAGGTGAGCAACAATATCATGCAAACAGATATTCATTAAGCATATTAACAGCATTAAGACTAATGCACACACAATGGACCCCACATGATCGTCGCATGATCACGTGGCTTACCTCGGAGTCCTTACAGACTCAAGCACCGGGTCACTTCGTGACCAATCACTTCCACGGGTCGTCGCATGACCACACGGGTCATCGCACGACCATTCAACGGTTTAGGTGTCCCTCGTTACCACCCAACCAATCCACTTATCGCATAACCATCCACTTATCACAAACTTACCACCGAACTCAAGTTGATCATATGGTGTGACCTAGTACGAACTGTGTCCCATGACCGAGGACTCGGCTATTCGAATAGATTGTGACTCGGCAGAGTTTGTGCACGTTACCCACATTATGGAGTTCTTCCTCCATCCAGCACCTCGGAACTTGTCCCACAGGATCCTTGGAACTCGTACCGCAGGAGTGAACTAGGACTTCTCCAACGAGACCGATGCTACCGAGTGTCCCTCTTACCGTATCACCGACATCACGTCTTGAGTAGCCCTGTGGTTAGGTGTCCACGTTACCACCAGAACCACTCGTCCACCTTGTGGCAAATACTGTCCCAACAGGGACTGAGCTCATAACAACACTGGCTGTCAGGACTACCGCCGCCTGCCTGATCAGGGCAGCGCGTGCGCGTAGCCCCCCCTACTTGGTGATACAAATAAGAGAACCCACCGCCAGACCAAATCAAGGCCCGCCCATACAGGCAAATGTGGCTGCACGGATAAGCCCGATTTGGTGGCACCTGATCAACTTGTCATGAAGCATATCCCCAACAGCGAACACAAGCATCAGGTGCAACATGAGTATCAGATCAGAAAAATGCATAGCATATTAACATGACAGCTTCAGATATGATCAAACACATTTTAGATGGTGAACTTATCCGTGTTACCGAGATTAAGTTATTAACATGGCAACATTATGAATGCAGTTAAGCATAACTTAGGCATAGCATGAACTGACATAAAGATAACATGAGCAACTTAACATGATATTGGTATGTGGTGGTTACGATGATGCAGAGTATAACATGGCAAAGATATGATAGAAGCATGGCATGGATGTAACATGGCAAAGCATAGCATAGAAGTAGCATACTCAAAGATAGCATGGCAGTGTAACATCAATCATAGCATGGCCACATGATCATGGTCATTGATATAAGATATCATCGAAAAGAAATTTTTAAAGCACGTCAAAGCTTTGCAAAGGTGCAAAGGGTATTGTGGCTTGCCTTCACCAACAAGGTGTGAAACACCCTCGGTCTCGGTCACCGACAACGCCCTGCAAAAACGGGACAAAAAGCACGGCGAAAAAGGGGGTCAAACCACTTTGACATAACCAGCAAATAACAACATCACAACATGGCATGAAACCTATGCCAACACGAAGAGGAGCACGATACGAAACCAACGCAAAATGAATCGCCTCGTTTGGACTTACGGTTGCGAAGATATGATCGAAACGGTGTCGGGGCTGATTTTTTTGCAGAAAATACGCTTTCTATTCAGAGAAAACGCATTGACGACTAAAGTGGAAAGAAGTACGCCTTCGTTTAATGAAAACGTATTCTAGCCCGAAGGAAAGTAGAATACGCCTCCCAGAAGGGGAAGGCGCACTGAATCGAAAATGCGTCTCCACTGCCAGAAAACGGGCCCGGGGCTTCTTTTATGACGGACGGGGCCCGCATGTCAGACCTCCATCTCTCTCTCCCCTGTTCTCTTCTACCTCTCGCCACGGGACAGAGAGGAGGCCATGGATGCTGTCCTAGCCGCCGCTGGCCTGCACGAGGGAGGCCGCCGATGGGGTTGTTGGGCGGGGCGGTCCAAGGCGCGCCGGCTAGTGGCCGAGTGGAGGCGCGGGGTGGCCAAACGGGGAGCGGCGGTGGTGGCCGAACCGCGCCGGCTCCGGCCAGTGGAGGGGCTCCGGTGGGTTGAGCGGCAAGGAGATGGTGCGGGTGGGGGTTGGGGGGGGCTAAGGAAGCTGAGGAACCCAACAGTGGGCTCGGTGGAGGCGGGAATGGCCGAGGGAGCAGGAATTTGGTCGGAGGGGAGCGGTGGCCGTGGTGGCCGTGGGGGCAATGGAGGGTCTCCGGCGTGGAATTGACAGTGGTGTTAGAGGCAAGGGATGTAGCGGAGGTTGCTGGAGTGTGCTGGGTGTTCCAGAAAGGCTCGGGGAAGCGCGGTTTAAATAGGGGGGAGGCCGATCCCGAGCTCGGGCCACGACAATAGGACGGCGGCCACGGCGTGCGGATGAACAGGGGGGCTGAGGGCGACGGGACGTGGTGTCGTGGAGCTAGCGTCCGCGGCAAAGCCGTGCGGCGCGGTGGGACAACAAGAAAAGGACGCGCGCGCACTTTGGCTCGACGTGGACATGACTAGCACGCGGAGAGCGCTGCCAGAGCACGCCAATGGCGTGCCCACCAAGATATGGATAAGTTTCTTCGTGGACAAGTATGTCTATCATGGAGTCCTTCGCAAGCTGATCACTGTGGTAGGATTGACTGGTCATTTGGGGCACTGTGGTGATCCCTATCTCATCCTGAAGTTTGATGCAGCAAACTTGGAGAAGAAGCAAAGCTCACATGGGGTGGATTTGGATAGGATCAAGATGTCTCCAGGGTTTAGGGTACAAGGGACTAGGCATATGTGGAGTTTGGGCTCAAACAAAGCAATGTAAATGGTACTTGCTTTGTAAATGGCATCATGGGGCAGAAGGTGTTTGTAATGTGGCATGGCTTGTACATAGCTCCCCTAAGCATGATGTTTTGCAGAGCTCAATCATACATTAGGATGAGTATGTATGCCAAGTTTCACATCATTTGGAGCAATATTTTTGGTCCTTCCTTTGTAAAGCACCAAATGGGTCAGAATGGTGTTGGTGAGGCTAGCATCACATAGGATTATTGGAATTGGCTGCAAATTTGTGTATCTTAGTTATTTGGCATGGTGCACATGTGTATAAAATTTCATAGTCATTGGACACACATAGATAGCACTTGCTTCACAATGTGGCCCACTGACCAGAAATTTAAACATGATGGTGCAGACACATGGATGATGGGATTTGGCTTAAATCTGGTTTTCTGGAGTTATTTGGTGGTAGGATCATGTTCAAAAAGTTTCAAGGCTATTGGAATCCCCTATCATGCACTTGATTCACAATGCCCCCTTGCTGCATCCAAACTTTGGGAATTTATTGTGGGAGTTTGGCTAATCAAATGGTGGTGGAATTTTGTGGAGATCAATCATATGATCATATGAGATTTCAGAAAAAGTTTCACCAGCAATGGATCAGGGAAAATGGCACTCCCTTCACAAAGCTCCAATCTGCGCCCACAGACAAATGAATTTTTCTAGAGGAAAAATCCACTTGGGCTATGAAATGTTTTTGGAGAATTTGGAAAGATATGATGTCAATGACATGTGGGAATTATTTGGGGATTTATGGAGAAATATAAATAGGGGTTGCTTCACAAACCTCAAATAATAGGAATATCGCTTTTATTGGAAAAAGGAATATAAGGCTAGAATAAAGTGATGGCTTGGATGAGGTGGATCAATGGAATGGCATTGGAAAGTCTTGGATTCAAGGGCCACTTGAGCATGGAAAGAAAATATGCTCAAGTTTCAAGTCCAACGAGGTGATCAAAATCAAATCCAATAGCAAATCCAGAAATAAATCACCAAAGTTTTTGGAAAAAGAAAGTTCCAAAATCCAGGGTGTCACAGTATGATTATAATGTTCAGGCAGATCAACAATATTGAAGTGTTCCAAGCATTGTAATTTGTGGAACAACTTTCACAAGTCTTTTATGCCCAAGACTAACTCAAAACATTTGTCACTTCGATCAAATCACAGAGACTTGTTTTTCTAGTTAATATAACATTCGTCTTCATTCTGAAATCCCTTTGATCACATCAAATTATTTCAGACTCATGTTTCATTAGTGAATTCACATATTCATCTAAGTCCACATATGAAGTTCACGAAATAATGAAATTCTCTACTTGCCGAAATACGATACATCAATATGTATGATATTCAACAATCAGTATACACTCTGTTTTACCAGAATGCGAGGTTTCAGTCATCTCACCTAAAAGGCATGGTTTTCATTTGTCAAGAAATCAAGTATTTCAAGACTTGATCAAACTAATAATGACTTAAACGGTAGTGTCATTATTAAGTTTGGATAATTCTTGGCATTACACTATTTCTTATAAATGATCAAACTACCATCATCAATATAAGAATAACTCATTCATAACCGTAATTTGACCATAAAAGATATCATTCATAAAAGGAGAACAACTGATTTGTTTCTCGCTAATATGGATAATTGTCTTCGCGAGATGCAAGACACACTAATAAAGTTCACATTCAAACGATCATACATTTATTCATATATTAATCAAATGATAGATGTAGAGGGAGAGTGTTTTCGACCGTCAACTATCTTGATTATCGTCAGCACACATTGTCACCTCATCCCTTCCAAGACACTCTATAAGCAGCATGTTCAAGCATCAAATACTTAATCAACCGCAATTAGTATTTTGTGGGGAAAGACATTTATAACTCGTATATCAAATATACTTTCTCCATCAATGACTATTCCTGCATTGGTTCTACCTTTAAAGTTCTCAAATTTAACCATGACCTCGTGACAAGTGAAGGATTCTGCTTTATGACATAGTCTAGACACGGTCTTTGTAGCTGGGAGGAAGCGGATGCAACTCCCCAGTTATCGCAAAGTAACCAGTCATTTAGTAGTCCAAGTTATACACAAGGTGTTCATGTATCCTATACATTTTCCAAGTGACTTTCTTAGCAGGTTGTTCCTTCCACCATAGTTGATAGAAACCCCGTCCATATACTCATATTCCATTACTATGATTTGGACTTACTGCTTTCATGTTCACCTAGCACGTCATACGTGTTGGTTAACATGCATTCACAATCCAGATTCCATAGAATGAAGTATGGTGTATTGGACATCCATTAATTAGTGATGGTGAGTATGATACTGATCATCATCGTCCTTAATTACGGAGTTATCATGTGTATCTCCTAGCAGTTCTCGTATTACGTTTAGCAAGTCATTACCGATGAGTATGTCTCTAACGGTGTTGGTAACAATCAATGAAGTAAGACCCATTTACCTTAAGTTCTACATCACACTAAAAGAGCCATAGTTTTAAACATTGAGTATGAGATTATATACAATGATATTTGATAAGACATGAAGGGCCAGTTCTTTTGCAGCTTCTAGCAGCTTATTGTCAAAATAAGCTAAAAGCTCAAAAGAACTCATATTGTAAAAGCCAGCTTAGCTTATTTCCACAGCTCTTTCCTTCAAAATGGAAAAAAGCTGGGGTAGAAGAGCTTCCCGCAGCTTCTCACTTAAAACGAAGAGGTATAGCGAAATAGCACTCTTGTTCCCACTTATTACAGCAAAACTGCCACCGCCCTCAATCCCCACCGGTTCGCACGCGAGGTCCTCTCGTTCCCCAGGCCCCAGCTCCCCTCGCTCCCGAGCGCGTTCTCACTGCTGCCGCCGTCGCCTGTCCCCAACACCTCGACGCGGCCATCTTCGGGGACATGGCGTCTGTCCGCCACCGCCTGTCCGCCTGCTGCTAGGCCTCCATCTCCGGCGCTACCTCCCCTGTCAGCTGCCTGCTAGGCCTTCATCTTCGCTGCCGCATGTCCGCCGCCTGCTAGGCCAGGGCTCCACTTCCGGCGGACGGCCAGTGCTCAACTCCAAAAGGACGGACAGGGCTCCACTCCGGCGAACGGCGCCCAACTCCCCTCCTCCCAGCCCTCCCCTCCAACCAACCCTCTCCTCCGGCGAACGACGAGCAACCCTCTTTTTTGATTTTCATCTTGTAGCTACTGTTTAGGGTTAAAACAAATCTTGTAGTTGTTGTTGATGTATGATTTGATATGGATCTGCTAATTGTGTGCAGTAGTAGTACATGATTGATTTTTGCCCTATGATTTAATCAGAACAACAATATTGTTCAAGGGTATTACAGACTATTCACTAGTCATACCACAAATAAGCTCAAAAAAGAGACATTGAAAAGAACTGGCTAGCTTATTATCTGCAGCTTATTTTCATAGGAGCTTATCTGAAGCTTATTCTCACAACAACTTATTTCCACCGGATAGCTTAAAAGAACTGGCCCGAAGATAATAGGAGTTCATGTATTAAAACAATTCTGGTACTCCCACTCATACAAACATCCCTCATAGTTTATTCTAAGTGATTACACGATTCTTGAAGAACATACCTCTCCCGATCGTCATGGCCATCAGTATGTTGTTCAAGGTAGGCCATCATGCCAATCACATCATCTATGTGACTCATGCTTGATCTTTCGATCTTGTGTCCCGAGGCCATATCTGCATATGCCAGGCTCACCACAATAACCTTAGTGATTATATGCCGCGTATGCAAGGCCATGTTTCTGTACATGCTAGGCTTGCTCCACCCATATCTTGTGAACGTAATTTTTTTTGACACCCGTGCGATAGATGATGCCTCCATAATGAAGAACTTTCCAGATGGTGCTTCTCTAAGGAAGGACACTTTGTTGGATTAGTGAGGGATCATCCTATAATGCTACCATCGTATATCTAACATATTAGCAAAACAAGATGCAAAAATATAAATCAACTAACTATGATGCCCCTGCAAATTAAATTTTAGACGCCTCTACTTTATATTTTGCAAGTTTTACGTGGCTTCTAGGGATTTCTATATAGAACCATTTCTATGCCTACGAACATACAACCACAACAACTTAGCAATTGTCTCTATCACACCCCTGTTGGGGCCTCCGCCGCAAACGTCTTCGCAAAGCTAATGTTAGAGAGACAGACACCCCCAAAGCCACTTATATGGTACAAGCCATATGTCAAGCGTGGAACCAGTTTCGCGTAAACGCGTAAGGTCGATCGGGGCCGCTTTATCAAAACATTTCCGCAATGCTAAACGAGTACCCGTGGGAGGGTAACAATTGGAGAATTAATGCCACATACTAGATGTGTTCTATCCGTACAATACATCTACGCATAGCCTTTCTCATGATACCACTGTTGGGGTTCGGGGTAGAAAACAATAATTTTTCATAACCTACGATACCCAATCCCAAGACCTATGCTATGGCGATGCAAGTAACAGATGGAAACAGGTCACATACCAGTATGTAGTCTGTTGAGCGGGAAACGTTCCCACGTGAACATGGTTGAAGTAGTCATACCGGCAATCCCCGATGTCGCGTAGATCCATGATGACTCCAGATGCCACCCGGTTCTCGTAGACCTTTGACGGGATTACTTCCCTGTCGGAACATTGTCAGTGAAGACCTCGTGATACGGCCACGACGATGAAGGAGCACCACAGGTGTAGTGCCTCGCGGGATTACACACATACGATGTACCCGACATCCCTCCGGACTCCTAACCAAAAGAGCAGCAGAAATAAGATGGATTTGGATCCCGATTCCAGCAGCATGATGGCGTGCGTATGGTCGAGAAACCCCCAACCCAGTGCAGACTCCAAACAAGGGGAGTCCTCTCAAAGGAAGGAGAAAAGATAGAGAGAGAGATGAGAGCTTGTCTCACAAAATTATGAAGAAAAAAGGGCACCCTACCCCTCCTTATATAGGCCAAGGAGGGGTGCACACCTCCCTCAACTTCCCATCTGGTACTAAACCAAAGGGAGAGGTGGGAGGGTGTGCCATGGGGAGGTGGGCCCCTCCCTTGGCGCATGGCCCAAGGGGGGAGGCTCCCTTCTCCCCTAATGGGCCTCTTTAGGCCCATATGCCTTTTCTTCCATTTTTAATTATATTTAATTATATTTCAATATTAAATTCTATTAATTAAATAATAAAACATATTTAAACATTATTAAATAATATTTTGAACCTTTAAAAATACCAAGAACAATTTCTCGCCTTCACCGAAACAATTCCGGTATTCTCTCTTATTTTTCCGATGATCCCGAATCAATCCTTATTGTGTCAAATACCCTTAAGTGTGACACCCTACGGTCCGGGAAATAGTAGACGTGATCAAACACTCTCTGACCAATGACTAATCAATTGGACCTGGTTACAATCCTTGATAGCCCCTGCGCTTCCATTGAATGTAATTTCATCGTTGTTGGATCCGTTAACGTTGTCCCTGTTACCTTTGTCCTATGGTACTTTGCTTGTCCGAGGTTTGATCGTCGGTATCCAATATACCTAGTTCATCCTCGTAACCGACAAACATGTTTACTCGTTCCCGTGATATTACAACCCCGTGACCTAGTCACATGATTGCTATCTTTATGATGTAATATCACCGAGTGGGCCCAGAGTACCTATCCGTCACTCGGATGGACAAATCCCGCTTTGATCTATTTGCATACTCATCAACATATCTATTTCGGAATACCCAAAGTACACCTTTATGGCTAGCATATTTCAGTGAGGCGGTGGATGCAAATCAAAGCATCCTAATAGATAGCAATTACGTATGATCATCACGGTCAAAGGATCTGGTCCCTACGTTATAGTTATCGCAATGTTGAACTTATGTGACTCGATCATATTGCAACACTTCTGGTGGGTGTGTGTCCATCATATCATTCTCCCAATGATATGAGCTCATTGTCAATGGACTTACATGTCTCCATGATCAGGAAACCTTGATCATCAATTGCCCAATGAGCTAGTATACTAGAGTTAACTAGGGACCTGGTTTGTTTGTATACCACATGTGTATTAAGGTTTCCTCTTAATACAGTTATAGCATAGTATAAAACTTATTATGAACTAATGGAATATGCTAATAAAAATATTTTATTTGCCTCTAGGGCTCATTCCCAACAGAGTCGTGGGGGTATCCCCTCATTAGTAGCACCCGAGTGCCTAGGGGACTCAAAGGGTCGTGCATGGACTCCAATCTGCACTAGTTGTGTAGTGCGTGTCGTTTCACGAATTTCATGATGCTTGTATGATGTATTTTGCAAGTTTGAGAGGGATGTTAAAACTAAAGGGCCTGAGGCACTCGACATATCGAGCCCCGGTGAATTGCTCTAGCGGAAAATACATTAGTAGTTCAATCAAGCTCGAGTCCTGTCGGGGGTATACTTCATAGACCCGACAGGATCAGCAAGAGGGCCTCCGTATTCAATATGAAGAGACTCGGCCTATGGGACGACTCATTAATGAGAAGGCCCAGAAGAAGGTTCGGCTTATGAACCGACCGACTTACAAGATGAAGACCAATGCCAGAAGGAAGGAGTCTGAGCTGCCTTGGAAGACAAGATAGTCGTCGAAGAGATAGAATAGGATTCCACCTCGTGTTGTAGTTGGACTTATTGTACAAACCCTAGGACTTGGTGTGTATATAAGCCGAGGTCCTGGGGCGTCCTTAGGGCGAATAAATCTAGATAGGTTCTTCAGACACCGGTGACTTCTAGTGCCCTTGTAATCGAGATCTCCCACATATAATACAAGAAAGGTAGTAGTAGGTCTTTACCTAATCGAGGGGACGAACCTAGGTAAATCGCTGCGTCTCTTTTCTTCCGATTCATCGTACCGACTCCCCGCCGATCAACTCTCCCTCCTCGAAATCACTCGTAGAAAAGGCCCCGCTTTAAGTTATCTATGAGGACATCTGGCGTGTTTTTCCCACGACAGTTGGCGCCCACCGTGGGGCCTACGCCCAAGGGTGTGGAGATCCAGGAGGGAAATCGACACGACATGGAGATCACCACCGTTTGGACGGCCGAAAACCGGCGCAACCAACTCTACACCAACATCGTTGCAGAAGAATTGGGAACAAATCTCGTCTGCGAGGTCCCTGTCGGTTCAGTCCTCCTCTCCATCAACCAAAACGGTGTATCTGCGTCAGCACTGGCTCTGGTTTTCTTGATCAACCATGAGGATCGATCTTTGAACGACATTACCCATGCTCTGATTGGCTTCGCCCAAGGAGCCCCCGGATTAGAGGATCCGACTGAGACCCCGTGCGAAACCGATATACAAAACCTATTCATCACCAATTCAAATTGCCATGAAGGGACCTCATCCGGCCACGACTACCAAGAAAACCCGAAAGAGCTCGTGCACACCGCCTCATATCACGTATTTACCACCAGCAATTGTCGAAGAGACAGGAAGAACGCGCAACGCTCCGCAACCCTCTCGGTCTCCCACGCTCTGGCGGTACCTAGATGGATTAAGTGATCCAAGCAAACAATAAACTGGAGTAGGGGCGACCACCCTACATGGATCGACTCTCCAGGAACCCTAGCCCTCGTGGTGGCACCCCAAGTTTACGGTTACACCATGGAGAAGGTCCTCATGGAAGGAGGAAGCAGCATAAACATACTTTACTTCAAAACCTTCCAGGAGATGAGCCTGACTCGGAAGCAGCTGCAACCCTCCTCCACAGTCTTTCACGGAATTGTCCCTGGAAAATCGGCTCACCCGTTGGGAAAAATATATCTGGAGGTAGCTTTCGGAAGCACCTCCAACTTTAGATCGAAAATACTGCCCTTTGAGGTTGTAGACTTTAAAAGCCCCTACCACACACTGTTCGGAAGGTCAGCCTACACTACGTTCATGGCTCGCCCATGCTACATATATCTCAAGCTCAAGATGTCGGGTCCCTGCGGCGTAATCACCATTGATGGAAGCCGAGAAGTTGCCACGGCCTACGGAAAGGAAGATGCCACGTACACGGAACAAGCATGCGCTCAACGGGACTCGAATTCTACAAGGAAAGGGTAGACCCGGCCGATCTAACATTGCTCAAGAAGCCGACTCCTAACTCCAACCCCAAATTTTAGCCAGCACAAGATACAAAGAAAGTTGATTTTTTCCCAGGCAACCCTTCCAAGCAATTCATCATTGGGACGGGACTATCCGACAACTAGGAACGCACACTCATCGAGTTCATCCGTGAGAATCGGGATATATTCGCACGGAAACCTTGAGACATGCCAGGCGTCCTGAGAGAAATCGCTGAGCACCACCTTAACACTGAGCGAAAGATGAAACTAATCAAAAAAAAATTCTCCGACGCTTTAATGACGAGAGAAGAGAAGCCATGGGAGAAGAAATAGCTTGGCTCCTAGATGCCGGGTTCATCATGGAAGTATTCCATCCGAACTGGTTGGCCAACCCGGTCCTGGTTCTCAAGAAAAACAAAACCTGGCGCATGTGTGTCGATTACACCGACCTCAACAAAGCATGCCCTAAGGATCCTTTCGCCCTACCACGACTCTACGGCAGGATGCGAACTCTTGTGCTTCATGGATGCATACTCCGGCTATCACCAGATAAAGATGGCCGTTGAGGACCAGGAAAAGACATCCTTTATCACACCCTTTGGGGCTTCCTGTTACACATCGATGTTGTTTGGTCTGAAAACACAGGAGCCATGTACCAACGTACTGTCCAGAACCGCCTAATGGAGCTGATCTGGCGCAACGTACACACATACGTTGACGACATAGTGATCAAGACCGAGAAGGCCGACTCATTGATCAAATATTTAGAGGAAACTTTTGTGAATCTCCGCACTTACCAAATGAAGCTAAACCCGGCCAAATGCACCTTTGGAGTACCGGCCGGGAACCTTTTGGGGTATATCATATCAGAAAGAGGCGTCGAGGCAAAACCAGAAAATAAATAAATGCCATCATGTCCTTGTCAAAACTGACCTCCATTCGGGGTGTCCAGAAGATCACCGGATGCATCACCACCCTCAGCAAGTTTGTAAGTCGACTCGATGAAAAAGACATCCCCCTTTATAGGCTCTTAAAGAAAACATACACGTTCGTCTAGAACAATGAGGCCGACGAAGCCCTGGAGGACCTGAAGCTCCAGTTATCCCAAGCACCAGTCCTAGCGGCTACAAGACCAAAGGAGCCTATGTTGCTCTACATCGCTGCAAACAACAAAACCGTCAGTGTCGCTGTGGTATTCGAACGAAAGGAAGAAGGGAAAGGACAATTGGTTCAACGACCCACCTACTATGTCAGTGAAGTGTTGTCCATCTCAAGGCTATCCTCATTGGAAGAAACTGGTCTTGGGCGTCTTCATGTCAAGCCAAAAGTTGAAGGACTACTTCCAAAGACACTCAATCACGGTCGTCAGCTGAGCGCCCCTGCTAGATATCATACAGAATAGAGAAGCGACAGTACGGATAGCAAAGTGGGCCATAGAACTAGGGGCCTACGATATAAAGTAAGAACCCCGCACGACCATCAAATCTAAAGCCCTAGTTGACTTCATTAATGACTGGACAGAACTAAAAATACCACCTGAAAAATCAACCACCAAATACTGGACTTTGCACTTTGATGGAAGTCGACAATTACAAGGATCTGGAGCCGGGGTGATCATCACCTCTCCCCATGGAGAAAATTCTGCTATGTCCTCCAGCTACGTTTCCTCTGCACCAACAATGCGGCCGAGTACGAAGCACTATTACACGGCCTACGATTCGCCCGGGAGATGAACATAATAAAAATACATTGCCTAGGGGATTCCGATTTAGTCTCCCAACGGGTTTCAGGAACATGGGATTCCAGGGATCCGATGATGGCGGATTATCACTGAGAAGTATCACGGCAGGCTTGTGACGAGGATCATCCTCGGCAAATCCCATGGTAAGGTACCCTGGGTTTAGATCGTAGAGAGAGGTGCAGGTTAGCGATGCTCGTCGGTTAACAGGAGACAGGGATTTACCCAAGTTTAGGGCGCTCGATCGGTAAAACCCCTATTTCTTGATCTATTGTATTATGATGGAGGTTATTACAGTGGAGGTCAAGCCGAGATCGCCCGAGACCGGAGGTGTTTCTATGAGATTGGATGCCTAGACGTCCCCTCTCCCAGCCTTTATATACTAGGCTGGATCGCAAGGAGTCCATCTAGGTTTACAGAGCCACTTGCCGAATCTAGCTTTAGTCTTCGACGCCAAGTCTTGGTTTCCATAACGTTGAGGACTCCATTATCGGTGCAACCGTCGGTGCTTCGGGTGGGACAGTCGTGGGCCAGTCGAGGCCTCTAGCGGGCCCTCCATCTTGACGTGCACCAAGTACCCTCATGCATAGGAGTCGTGGGGGTATCCCCTCTTCAGTAGCCCCCGAGTGCCTGGGGGACTCGAGGAGTCGCGCAGGGACTCAAACTTGTAATCAGCCGAAGGACTGCGTGTCGCGTCATTGCGAGTCATTGCTTGTTTCTCGGGAGAGATATCTTTTCAAGGGATGATAAGCTGAAAGAGCCCAAGGCACTCGACGGGTCGAGCCTCGGTGAATTGCGCTAGCAGCAAATATCACAGTATCCCAATCAAGCCCACGTCCCTCGACACGAGTTTGGATACGACTAGTGTGAAGCAAGGTCCAGGCCGCTGCAGGGCTTACAAGACCAATGCCGCTAGTTTAAGTACTGAATATTACCCTAACACGTCCGTTAGTGGTTAAATTTCAATCATGCACCACGTCGGGAGTGAAGTCGCGTTGTGGCAAGTCCCGGCCCGCCCGACTGTGCAGCGAGGTCTTATCTACGCGCAAATCTGCGCGACATCTGGGGTGCAGTGTATCATAGCCCAGACAATGTTTGTAGGGGCGTGTGCCAAAATAGAATGCACCCACTCGGAAAATGATCGAGTGGACTAGTAGCGTGGTCACCCGCGGAGCGTCCGAGTGCTCAGGCGAGGAATAAGTATAAGATGCACCCACTCGAAAGATCATCGAGTGGGCTCAGAGTATGAGCACCTGCGGAGTATCCGAGTGCTCAGGCAGTCAGTCCATTTGCTCTTCTTTTGTGCCTTGTATGTTAGTGCGAGTAGTTACTCGAGCACCTTGTCGTCTGGGCAAGTGAGCACTCGAGCCATGTAGCGTATTGTTTCTGTCGGAGGGAGTAGCCACTCGCGCCCTCAGAGTTGGATCCATGTTGCACGTGCTCCATTTAGCGGTGGAAGGGCGCTCCCGATGGGAGTAAAATTTTGATGTAATCAAAATTATAAACAAAGGGGAAAAATTAAGAAGGAGGAAGGGCATCTTTTCCTTGGCAGCGCATTTTCGCGGGCATCAAACTGTCCCATCTGTGTGACTGGGATGTGAGAGGTCGTAATGATGATTTATGATGATGTGTTGAAGATGACGCTGGCAGGCTGCAAACCGTCATGTTCGTTGGCAGTTATGATGATGTCTTGGGTAGCGCGTTATGGGCTTATTGCTTCTTCCGCCAGTTGGATTTCCAAGGTCGTGTGGGAAGACGTGTAATTTATTGCTGTTTTAAATATTGGTTGATGCAAAGAGACGCCTTGTTTTGGAATCATTAGGGTTGCATGCTTTGGTCTTTAAGTTCGTCCCGCGGCGCCATTTAAGATTTCTTGGCGTTGGTTGTTCCCCTTTTACCCTTGCGGTGGTGTATAAATATGGGATATTGCGCTGTGTTGCTTTGGCCATCCATCTTTCCTCATTTTCTCTCCTGCTTCTTTTCCATGGCTCCCAAACACAGTGATCGTGGTGCTTCTGGTGTTGCTTCACGCGGTGCTGCTGGCCGAGGCCGTCGTGGTCGTGGTGCCTGTGCTCACCGGATCGCACGCTGCCGGCGGGGGCGTGGTGGCTCTACGGCGGTTGTTGCTACTGCTGTGTACGAAGGCGTCTGCGGCTACGATTTCCTTCTTCATGTTCTGAGCCGCAATGCTAGTTAGATTCCTCTTCCATTTTCGTTTTCTCCCGTTGTTTATGAACTTGGTTTGAGTGGTATTTGGCTTCGGCTTCAAGGTTGATCCCAATCCCTCTTGTGGGTAGAGCTCTAGGTTTAGAGCTCCTTCTTGGTTTTCTTGGGGGCCGGTTGGAGGGCGTATGCTCGTCAACTGAATCTGCGTGAGGGTGAAAATATCTTCTGTCATTTTGATGGTGAAGAAACTCTCATCGTCCGAGCGTTTGATGCTTGCAGGAACCGTCTGGAGCCTTGCTGGGAGAGATATAGTGGTGATGATTCTGGGGGCACAGGTGGTGCCTCCATTTCTTCTTCTACTGGTGTCTCTCCTACCACGTCTCACTCCGGCGACTCGTCAACTGGAGGTGGTGCTAGCCACTCCAGTTTTGAGCAGGACGCTGATGTCAAGCCGCCAACCAAGAGGGTTCTCCAGTAGGACAAGGCCAACAAGCTCAAACATAAGTCGAGCTTCACCATGTAGGCTTAGGGTAGATTGTCCCTTTGTCTGTCATGATGCTCGTCAAGATGTGGGGTAGTGCCAACTATTCCAGCATGGGCACACATATAGAAGTCATAGTTCCTTGTAATGCTTGGCCTTGTACTCCTTTTGATGTAGAGAAATCACCTTGTAATGCTTGGCCTTGTGCTCCTTTGGATGTAGAGAAATCACGCTGTAATGCTTTATGTGATCAATATATTGAAGTCCTTTGTTTTCTTATTCTTGAGAGTGCTTCCTTCATCTTTCTTTGTATGCCCGAGTCCATGATAACATCGGGTGCGTGACAGCGCTCCCGATGGGAGTAGCCCCCGAGGCTTGGGCCAATCATTTGCGATTTGGCGAAGGCTATGTAGCTTTATTACTGCATGGTGCAAGTGCTTTTTGGGTGGTCTGATGCTTTTGCTCCGATCGGTACTTGTTTTCCTTCAAGCTTTTGAGCATGTTGTGGGCCTTCTTTGGGTCTTCGAGGCTTAGAAATTTCATTGGAGAGGAAGAAGTTCTTGAGGAGCGAGGGTGCATTTACACTCGAAATCCTGAACGCCGGTGTATGTTTGTCGCGTGAGCAAAATACTATCTCGGGGAAGGGGGGAGGTCACACTCGAGCCCCCGATAATCTTAGTGTAAACGCCGCGTAAGGAAAAGAACGAATCGGGGGAGAGGGTGAAACCGCACTCGAGCCCGCCGAGTGCAAATGTGTAAAGGTCGCGTAAGAGAAATAATGCCTCGGGGGAGAGGGTGAACAGCGCTCGAGCCCCCGATTGCCAATGTGTAAATGTCGCGTAAGCGAAAGAACGCCTCGGGGGAGAGGGTGAACCCACGCTCGAGCCCCCGAGTGCCAATGTGTAAACGTCGCGTAAGTGAAAGAACGCCTCGGGGGATAGGGTGAACCCGCGATCGAGCCCCCAAGTGCTAATGTGTAAACGTCGCGTAAGTGAAAGAATTCCTCGAGGGAGAGGGTGAACCCGCGCTCGAGCCCCCGAGTGCCATGGCCTGTAATTGGGGCAACACATGCTTTATTTCATTGATCTTTAACATATGTTTCCTGTGGATAGTACTGCTGATATTGAGAAAACGGTGGGACAAAAGTCATCGCGGGCAATCAATGGGTAGAAGAGGCGTAAGTTTTCCACGTTCCATGGGTTGCCCACGTTTTCGCCGGTCTTCGGGTTCTTCAACCTGTAGGCTCCTCCTCCGATCACTTTGGAGATTATGTAGGGTCCTTCCCACTATGGGGCGAGCTTGTGTACTTTTTCCTGCTTTAGACGTAGGAATAGATCCCCAACACTGAAGACTCGTGTACGGAGTCGACTTCTCTGATAGGTGCACAATTTGTCTTGGTATCCCTCTGACCGTGATAGGGCTATGTCTCTTGCTTGGTATGCTACGTCCTTGTCATATGCGAGTGCGTCCTCTTCTTCTTCTTCCTCATACCCGGTGATACGTGGGGTACCGAATCTGAGTCGTGTGGGAGTACTGCCTCTGCTCCGTACACCATGAAGAATGGTGTATATTGGGTTGAAGCGTTGAGTGTAGTTCGCAGGCTCTAGAGGACGACTGGTAACTCCTCGACCCAGTTACTGGCAGCTTGCTCGAGTGGTGTGAGGAGCCGCTTTTTTATGCCGCCGCATACTAGCCCGTTTGCCTTCTCGACTTGTCCGTTGGACTGTGAGTGTGCGACTGATGCATAATTGATTTTGATGCCCAGTTCCCGGCAGAAGTTCTGGAAATCGTTTGCTATGAAATTTGTTTCGTTGTTGGTGATGATGCTGTGCGGCACACCGAACCGGAAGATGATTGACTTGATGAAGTTGAGTGTTGTGAGGGTGGTCGAGCTGGTGATTGCCACTGCTTCGATCCATTTGGTGAACTTGTCGACAGCCACCAGCAGGTGCGTGCGCCATCCTTTGGAATATTTCTTGAGTGGTCTTACCATATCGAGTCCCCAGGTTGCAATGGGCCAGGATAGCGGTATAGTTTTGAGCTCCAATGCGGGTGCATAGGCCTGCTGGCAAATTTCTGACAGGCAACGAGCGCTGCACGATGTCTTCTGCGTTTTGCATGGCAGTTGGCCAGTAGAAACCTGCTCGAAAGGCTTTGGCCATTAGGGCGCGGCTGCTCGCGTGGTGGCCGCAGATTCTGTCGGGGGGATGGACCAAGCACATAAGCTGGCATTAATATCCATGGGCCGTCTCACATAAGGAAGTCCCACAAAAGAAGACTCGGCCACGAGCCGGCTGCGCCAAGCATGAAGATCAAAGCCGTAGAAGGAATTCGATTTACCTTTTATAGCACATAGAATATTTGTAAAGTAGAATAGTACTCCACTCGTGTCGGAGTCGGACTCGCGGAGTCCCGGGACCCGACGCCTTTGTAAATCCAAGTCCACGGGAGCCAGGGTCAGAACAATCTCAATCCACAATAGGAATAGACACTTTTCGGCGTGACCTAGATCTCCTCGAGACTAAGGTTACGATCCGGCTCATTTGTAATCGATCTTCCAAGTCTTCTATTCAGAGAGTCGGAACCTGTCGTGGGGTTAACACAACAGATGTCCGGGTCATCGAACTTGTAGTGAGGCCTTTACTACGAGGTGTATCAAGGAGAGAGTCGACATAGACACAGTACTCGGCGATTTACCCAGGTTTCAGCCTCTCTTTGTTCTCGAGATAAAGACCTACTCCTTCTTCTTATTATTGAGGGGTTTCCGGCTTGTCGAAAGGACTAGCCGGCTTTTTGATTACAAGGGTTCTCCGGCTCGTAACTTGTGTCTCGGAGAGATCTAGGTTTCGAGCCGTGCGTTGGAGGTTTGTATGTTGAGTTGAGAGTTGATCCTGGCGCCCCCAACCCTCGGCTTATAAAGGTGCCGCGTCCAAGAGTCTAGAGATCCGATTCCTACTTGATATGGAATCCTATTCTATGTCTACTTTAAAAATACGCTACACGCTATACAAGGTAAGTCGAATTCCTTCTTGGGCTTCAAGCTTGCCTCCTTGGGGCGTCTCCCTCTAGGCCAAGTCTCGTCTTCATGGGTCTTCACGTATAAGCCAGCCCAAAGGGTTGTGATCTAATGCTGGGTTATGGGCTTGATCCATCCGCCCGACATTAGCCCCCAGGATTGGTATGATGCTTTAGTCTTCATGACAATCTTCGGTCGCTTGGGAGATCTTCACAGTGCCGGCTCTTATAGTCGAACCGACTTGAGTCTTCAAGAAATGTTATGTTGGCTTGTGCTTTTAAAGAGCTGCCACCGACTTATACTTCGAGGAGCTGACGCCGGCTTGTGCTTCGGGGAACTGACGCCGACTCATATTAATTTTCTTGGTTAGTCGGCTGAATCCGACTTCCATTATCGCTAATATTATTGTATTTTTTTATTCAAACAGTTTTATCCCGATTGTGGCGGCGCAATCAATGCCCTGTTAGATTTTCTTCGAAAATCGAGGGATTTCCTGTCGTTAGCCATCAGTGCGCGGCGCCTCAGATTTTGGGCCGTTTTCCCTTATAAATACGGGCTCCCCTTGCCAGTTGGGTCTTTATCTCATTCCCCTTTCTCTTCTTCTTCCTCGAGCCAGAGCACAAGCGCGAAGTTCCTCACCGCCGTTCTTCGGGCCGTCGGACCTTGGAGCTAGCGACAGAAGTTCTAGGGCTGTGCCACTCCCGCGCATCGTCCAGGTACGCTTCGCTCCATCTTGGCATTGTAAATTCTTTGCTCGTCACCATTATCGTAACACCTCGAGATTTTTCTTCCATAGATCGGTTTCGATACTGATAGATGCGTAGTGCATGTCTGTAGATAAGTTCTTTGCACCCTAGGTGATTCACATGATTCGCAATCCCGTCGTGAGCTATTTGTCGCGATGTATCTCTCCACCGCTTTTTACAACCTTTCGGTAGATCTGTTTTAACCTATTTTTAGGTTTTGTTAGATTCGTCCGTTCTCCGGTAGATTGCGGAATCCGTTTGTGCAGATATAAGCCGGCTTTCGCCTGTCTTTGTAGTTTTTTAGCCGGTGTCGACTCTTCTCCTATGTTCGTAGTTAAATTACTGCCTTTAATTATTTCTTTACTCCTTTAGATCTGAGTCACCTATGATGGTTAAAACCAGAGCCCCGGCTAGGGGTGGGAAGGCAACAGCTGGTCGAAGTCGCCCTCCGCTAAGAAGAACACCTCAGAAGCCAATTGGGGGCCGAGTCTTTTTACCGAAAAGAAGTTGAAGGAATTAGAGGAGGAAGGTCTCATTCCTTCTCAAGAAGAGATAAAATGGCGTGTTCCTGGCAATGAAAGCCGGCCAGCGCCTAAAAAGGGCAAAGTCATTGTCTTTGCAGATCATGTGACTCGGGGGTTTCGGCCTCCCGGGTTCATATTTTTCATAAGTGTGTTGCATAATTATAAGTTGCATCCACAAGATTTGAGAGCCAATTCTTTTCTCAATATCTGTCACTTTCAAGTCTTCTGCGAGGTTTATCTACAGAGGAGACCATCTCTCGGTCTTTTTGCCGAGTTTTGTTATTGCAAGCAGCAGACTGAACAGAGTGGTGGCCATGCTTTGGAATGTGGAGGCATCACTATTCAGAAGCGTGCCAATACGATTTTTCCGGCTCCTAGACCGGCCAGCAAAGTTAAGGATTAGCAAAGGTCATATTTCTACTTCACCATGAAGGTGCCTGACGGTGAGCATCCTTTGCCTGGATTTCGTGAAAGCCAGCTCGTATTTCATGATGGTTTGAATCTTTCCCCCATGGATGAGATGGTGAAGAAGAACAAGCCGCTCATTGCTCGGCTCAAGGCTTTATTAGCGCATGGACTAGCCGGCAAAGATCTGGTCCGGTGTTGGGTAGGTTGGCAGGTTCAACCTCTTAGCATCAGGGACCGACTTATGTGCAAGTACAACGGGAGAGGAGATCCGATGTGCTTTGCACAAAATGAGTTGACCTCTGTCACTCTGGCGACTTATTGTAAGAAGTTTGTTGCTGAGAAGATTGAAGACCTTAAAGAAGAAGGTCTTGCCCCATTTTATCAAGGCAACCCGGCTCCCCCAATACGTCTTTTCCTTTGGCCTTTTACTTGTCATCTTATTGTCTAAAGATGTTAATCTTTCGTCTTCTTCTTTTCAGGATGATTCGGACTTTTGGGCTGCGGGTCAAGATCTTGAGTCTGAAGAAGAGGAAGAAGAGGACGAAGGTTCGGAAAGTGAGAGTAACCGGGTAAGTATATCTTTGTTTTATTTTTGATTCCATCTACGTCTTTTCACTTTCTTTTCTTCTTATAGAATGACTCGGAGGACAATGAAGAGGTAGAGGTCTGAGTTTCTCCTTCCAAGGATGATATGGGCAAGAAGGCCAAGGTTCCTAATCACCCGGTATTCTTTATGTCTGGTGACGAGGGGGTGACCCCACGACTCCTGCGCGTGAGGATACCTGGTGCGTATGAAGACGGGAGGCTCTCTGGAAAGCCCCGATAGGCCCACGACTGGCCCAATCAAGCACCGACGTAGGAGTCCGCGACTAATATGGAAGGCACGACTTGGCGTACAAGGAAAGACTAGAACTAGGAAACTATCTTTGCAATCTAGTACGGACTCCCGAGACCTAGCCAAGTATATAAAGGCTGGGAGGGGAGACGTCTAAATCAATCCAATACACAATCTACTCTCCTAGTCTTGCGAGAACTCGCCTTGGCCTCCCCTATAATCGCCCCTTGACGCAATAATATCGAGCAGGAAGTGCTTCTCCTGTTAGCCGACGAGTATCGCCCAACCTGTTCCTTCTCTATGACTAACCCAGGGTCCCTGACCATGGGATTTACCTAGGCTTATCCCCGTCAATTGGCGCCGTCTGTGGGAACTACACAGGTTGGAATCACGATCTCGGCGGTCCCGCCTTCAGCAAATCAAGACTCAAGGACTAGAACCAGATCTAGCCCACCCGAGGAATTCAAGTTCACCACAAGCATCTCCATCGCCCCGTCAATGTCACCTAGCTAGCCTGCAGTCGAATCAAGTCCAGCACCTCAACGACCGCCAGATGCATCGCCGATGGAAAAGAACTCGACGACCTAGAAGACAAGCGCGAGGACTCTACACAGGAACCCCCACTCGAAGAGTCGCGGCGCACGACAGACGACTCGCCCACCAGTCGACGACCCGCCGCCGCCCGGACTCCCGCCACGCGACAAGAAAACGACTCCGAAACCCAGACCGGAGAGTACTACGACCCAGTCTGAAGACCAGATGAATTTGCCAACTTCATTCATAACCAATCACTCAGCTATGGGATAGAGCTTGACCCAAGATTCCACAACCGAACAGAAGACCACTCGCAGATCTTCCAAATCTCAAGGAGAAGAAGGCACGCTGGCTTCAGTAAACTCACAGCCAAAGAGCAACTGGAAGGACCTTGCGCGGTCCACTGTTTCGAAGACAGTTGGGGACACCTCAGAGCAAGCCACACCCTAGGAGATTGTCGCCTATTCACCGAACTCTCCAACAGACTCAAGGAGGAAAAGCAGTGCAAAGCCAAGCGCACTCGAAGAAGCACGCAGTCACCAGCACCAAGTACAGAAAGGCAATACCTCACGTCCCATGGAAGAATCTGCATGATCCAAGAAGGAAGACCCTCAAAAGCAAAGCAGGACGCCTACATCCTGCAGGCCGAAGCAGCCAAAGGCCTAAAGATATCAGAAATTTACCAACTGCGTGGCACCGAGACCAGCATCACCTTCTCTCAAAGTGACCACCCGCCCGCAGTCCCAAGGCCGGGGCACGCACCCCTGGTCCTCGAAGCCCAGATCGGAGGTTACAACATGGACAGAGTCTTCATGGACGGAGGCAGCAACCTAAACATAATCTTCGCCAGCACCCTACGCAAGATGCTAATACCATGATCAGTTTGGAAGAAGTCAGGCACAACAATATATGGCGTAATTCCGGGTGAAGCAGCCGCCTCCATCGGAACAAAAGAGCTTGATGTGATCTTCGGCAGCAAGCGCAACTTCGCAAAGCAAGTCCTTGAGTTTGAAGTGCTCAACTGGCAGTCGCAGTATCACGCCATACTCGGGCGACCAACGTTCGCACAATTCATGGCCGTTCCACACTATGCATATCTCAGGCTCAAGATGCCAGGACCCGCAGGAATCATCATAGTCAAGGGAAGCTTCACCAAATCAGACCAGTGCAACCGCGACTTCCACAAAGTCTCCGACACATTTGGAGCCGAACAACAACTCAAAGAAATAGCCATGGTGACGGACAAAAGCATCTTTCCACTGGCGATCCGAAGCGAGTGAAAAGAATTCAGACGCGATTTCAGCGTCGACAACGATACAATCACCCACCAAGTTCACCCAACAGACCCAGAGAAGACGGTCCGCGTATACGCCCACCTCCCAGAAGAACAAGCAACCGCCCTCATAACGTTCCTTCGCGAAGAGTGGAAATTTTTCGCCTGGTGCCCAGCCGACATGCCCGGAATACCGCGAGAATTTGCAGAACATGCACTCCACATCAAGACAAACACCAAGCCAGTAAAGCAGGCGCTTCGACGATTCTCAGAGCACAAACGCAAAGCAATTGGAGAAGAAATCAACCGATTACTCGACGCATAGTTCATCCGAGAGAGAAAGAAAGCAACATGGATCGCAAACCCAGTCCTAGTCCCTAAAAGGACACTGAGGTACTGAGGATGTGCGTCGACTATGGGCCTGTCAACAAGCACTGCCCAAAAGACCACTTCCCCCTGCCGAGAATCGATCAAATAATCGACTCCATAGCAGGATGCGACCTCCTATCCTTCCTCGACGCATACTCAGGCTACAATCAGATCAGGATGAAGGAAGAAGATGAAGAGCACACCTCGTTCATCACCCTACGGCGTATTCTGCTATCAAACAATGCCCTTTGGCCTAAAAAATGCCGGAGCCACGTACCAGCGAATGATGCAAGCATGCTTGAGAGACCAGATTGGAAGAAACGTCCAGGTCTATGTAGACGACATTGTCATCAAAACCTACAATGCAAACACGCTACTCGACGACCTCCGTGAAACATTCGCGGCCCTCAACAAGTACAGAATCAAGCTCAACCCAAAAAAGTGCGTGTTCAGCGTACCAGCCGGAAAACTACTCGGGTACATGGTCTCTGCCCGAGGAAGCGAAGCAAACCCCGAAAAGGTCCAAGCAATCGCCAAGATGCAAAGGCCAACCAACATCAGAGGCGTGCAACAGCTCATAGGAAAACTCGCAGCATTGAGCCGTTTCATCAGCAGGCTAGGAGAAAGGACCTTACCGTTCTACAAACTGCTGAGAAAAGGAGAAAAATTCGAGTGGACCGAGGAAGCCCGCAATGCATTCGAAGACCTAAAGAAAACCCTCTCGACCCCACCAATCTTGGCGGTGCCTAAAGAATGGGAGAAGTTGTACCTCTACATAGCAGCGCACATCAGTTCCGTGAGCACGGTGCTCGTCGTCGAGCGCTCAGAAGAAGGAAAAATCCAGATCATACAAAGAGCAATCTACTACCTCAGCACGCTGCTCACAAAGCCACATCAACGGTACCCGCACTACCAAAAGATCATGCTCGCCATTATCATGACCTCCAGGAAAGTATCGCACTACTTCGACGAACATTCCATCACAATCGTGAGGAGTGCACCACTCGCGGACATCCTCAACAATCCCGGAGCGACCATCCGAGTCGCTGAGTGGAACATGGAGCTCAGCCCCGAGATCTGCAGTTCAAACACCCAACAGCAATCAAAGCCCAAGTACTCCCAGACTTCCTGGTTGAGTGGGCAGAGGTCCAAACACCAGGTCCCCCAGACCTATCCAACTCATGGATGATGTATTTCGACGGATCCAAAAGACAGCAAGGAGCCGGAGCAGGCGTTGTACTAGTCTCCCCCAAAGGAATGAAGCTCAAATACATCCTCCAGATCAACTTCAGCAATGACTCCAACAATGAAGCAGAATACGAGGCACTACTCCACGGCATGCACATGGAAAAAACTTGCGGCGCCACTCGCCTCTCGATCTATGGCGACTCCAACCTCGTCGTCCAGCAGGCGATGAGAGACTGTAACGCAGTCGCAGACAACATGACAGCCTACCAGAAGCTCTATAACACACTAGAGGGAGGATTCGACGGCTGCGAAGTCAACTACATCCCAAGAGCAAATTACACAGAAGCCGACGAACTTGCGAACATCGGATCGACTCGAGGACCAATATCACCAGGTGTTTTCCTCGAGAGCATCAACCAGAGATCAATCATAGAAATGCCAGCGGCACCCAAGGTAGTCACAGAGGAAGATGAGACAAATGAACCAGCACAGGTGGCAGTAACGAGCACAACCGAAGGCACAAGCAGCCAAGCAACCGAAGCCGAAGAACCAGCAACACTCGAAGACCCAGCCGGGGAAAAACCTTTCCTTAGATTCCTAATCGAGGGAACCCTACCACAAGACGTTGCAGAATCCCGACGCATCAGCCGACGATCTAAAGCATTCACAGTAATCAACAGACAGCTCTATAAGCGCAAGATTTCTCAGGTCCTCCAAAAATATATAGATGAAGAAGACGGCAAAGCCCTACTGCTCGAGATTCACGAAGGCACCTGCGGACATCACACAAGCAGTCGAGCACTCGTGGCCAAGGCTTTTCGAGCAGGTTTCTACTGGCCGACCGCTATGATAAATGCAGAGGATATCGTACGACGTTGCATCGCCTGCCAAAAGTTCGCCAGCAGGCCACACGCCCCAGCATCGGAACTCAAAACCATACCGTTGTCATGGCCATTTGCCATATGGGGACTCGACATGGTAGGCTCACTCAAGAAATCCTCAAAAGGAGGACGGACACACCTACTAGTCGCAGTCGACAAGTTCACCAAATGGATCGAAGAAGTACCAATCACTATCTCAACAACCCACACGACAGTTAACTTCATCAAGTCAATCATCTTCAGATTCGGAGTACCACACAACATCATCACAGACAATGGTACAAACTTCACAACAGCAGAATTCCAAAACTTTTGTCAAGAGCTAGGCATCAAAATCAACTACGCATCAGTCGCACACCCACAGTCCAACAGCCAAGTGGAGAAAGAAAATGGCCTAGTATGCGGAGGAATAAAGAAACGACTCCTAGCACCACTAGAACAAGCCACAGGCAACTGGGTAGAGGAACTTCCCGCAGTACTATGGAGCCTACGCACCACCCCAAACAGCTCAACCCAGTATACACCTTTCTTCTTGGTATACGGGGCAGAAGCAGTACTGCCGCACGATTTAAAATTTGGAGCCCCCAGAATCTCAGGGTACGAAGAGGAAGAGGCAGAAGAAGCATTGCAGAACGACAAAGACGCAGCAAACGAAGCACGGGACACAACCATCACAAGATCTGAAGGATACCAGGACAAACTGCGCACATATCAAAGCAGTCGCCTGCGGACCAGAACGTTCACAAAAGGAGACCTCGTGTTACGGCTAATACAGGAAAAAGTGCACAAGCTTGCCCCGCAATGGGAGGGGCCGTTCATAATCTCGGAAGTCATAGGAGGGGGCGCATACAGGTTGAAGAACCCCAAAACCAATGAGGACGTGGGAAATCCATGGAACGTAGCGAACCTACGCCTGTTCTACCCATAGTCCTCTAGGAATTTTCAGACACATCGGCAGAAGCACTGATCGGCAACTCATGTAAAACTCGAAGAATTAAAATAATGCTTCCCAAACACCTTACTCAAAAGCACTCGGGGGCTCGAGCATAAAACTCCCCCCGAGAGACGCTATCCTCGCTCATGCGACTATACTTAAAAGCACTCGGGGGCTCGAGCATAACCCCCCCCCCCCCGAGAGATGCTATCCTCGCTCATGCGACTATACTTAAAAGCACTCTAGGGCTCGAGCATAAAACTCCCCCCGAGAGACGCTATCTTTGCTCATGCGACTATACTTACAAGCACTCGGGGGCTCGAGCATAAAACTCCCCCCGAGAGACGCTATGTTTGCTCATGCGACTATACTTAAAAGCACTCAGGGGCTCGAGCATAAAACTCCCCCCGAGAGACGCTATCCTCGCACATGCGACTATACTTAAAAGCACTCGGGGGCTCGAGCATAAACCCCCCCCCCCCCCCGAGAGACGCTATCCTCGCACATGCGACCATACTTAAAAGCACTCGGGGGCTCGAGCATAAAACTCTCCCCGAGAGACGCTATCCTCGCACATGCGACTATACTTAAAAGCACTCGGGGGCTCGAGCACAAAATTCCCCCCGAGATACGCTACCCTCGCACATGCGACTATACTTAAAAGCACTCGGGGCTCGAGAATAACCCCCCCCTTCCCGAGAGAAACTATCCTCGCTGAAACGTGACCTCATCCACAAGCACCGGGAAGCCAGAACACAAGACTGAAAGTACATGTAGTCCCCATGTGTGGTTTTGGTAATAAATGACAATCCTTATGGACTAATGTTTGCATTGAGATGAAGGAAAGTTACATAGACAATGCATGAAGAACATTGTTCATCAACACAAATGTATCCTTTGAGGCTTGGTAATGAATGATGATTCCAATAAAGCAACAATGGCATCTTGGATCTATGGATGTTTGTCCCATGGATAATGATAAGAAGAACGGATGATGTTGCAATGAATACAATCTATTGAAGATCGGCTTTTGGGTCTCACGTGTTGTATACAACCTCGGATTAAAATGATTCAAAAGCAAAGTCATTTTCCTCAACAAGACTGAGAATATTCATGTTGAACACTTGTCCATTTGAGTCATCGTAAGGACTCAATAATTCGCGCAATATATCTGTCATGTGTTTTTTGGACTGGACACCACTTGATCATGGAGTAAAGATGAATGTTGACCAAGAGAAAGATGAAAGATTGAATTCTTGATGGTCAACACTCTAGCACTACTTATGTACCACATGGGATCTTGTGGCATGGTAAGAAATTGTCAATTGTGCTTTGAGTTCTAACCCATACGATGTATTTCTATATCTTTGAGGGATAGGTGATTCTCATGGGAATGCATAAAGAGAAAGATCACAAGTGCCCATGAGATGATGACATCAAGTGTAATGGTCATCAAGTCATACAAGGTCAAGTTCAAGATATGCATCTCAAAGGATTACATGCTTGAAGCTTGCGGATGATCACGTGGTGGCGCATGTGAAGATGGCATATAATGCAAAGCTTTCCTCATGACTTACGAGGATACTAATGAAGTCTTCACCGAGTTATGTGGCCAATATTCCATGTACATCTTGAGCCAAGCATGACCCCATCATCAAGCTCAAGTGGAACGCTCAAGTCAAAGGTATTGTGTCGTGGATAATTGACCATCGAAAATGATACATGCTCAAGAATGGATTTCCGGAAGCTATAGTATAGTTCTTTTACTATTCTTGAGTTATAGGGATCCTGCACTATTAAGAGGGGATCAAAAGGGTTTAGTAATGGACTTGCTCAAGTCAACAATTCCTAACTCAATTCCACTCCTATCCTTTATACCAAAAAAGGGGTAATCCAAAACCAACTCATTTCTCAAATACTATGGCATATCCTTTACAAACTTTGCACCTTCCATTTTGGCTTATCTTGAGTGGTTCTCTATGTGATGATCTTGAGATTTTAAATAACTTTAAAATAAGCCCAAGATCATCAAAATCGGAGTTCGTATGTAAAAGTTATGCACGTTTCAGTATTGGGTTCCTGCTGTTCGTTCTCTGGACGGACGTCCGATGAATTTCCGACGTCTGATCCATCGGACGTCCGAAACCTGCCGGACGTCCGATCCCCATTAAAATTATTGTGTCCAGATGGTCAGTGAGCATGCAAATTTACCAAAAGTCCGACGTGTTTCGGACGTCCGACACATCGGACGTCCGAACCCTGTCGGACGTCTGACATGCTACTGGAATTTTCTTCCGTTATTACATGCTGAAATCTCTTTGAACATTTCCGATGTCCGACATCTGGCGGACGTCCGACACTTGCACAACTTATTGCCCCAACGGCCATTTCGTCCCTTGGGCTATATATACCCCCTCACCCCCACTTGTGAGGGCTGAGCACTTCATTCCAAACACACAAGAACCCTAACAGGCTCCCTCTCCTTTCTCCTACACCAAATCCTAGACCCCGAAGAGATTTGTGAGAGTTCTTGAGAGAGATTTCACCCATTGATAGATCCACTCCCTCTCCCTCTTTTGACCAAAGGAATTCGCGATTTGAGAAAGTTTTGAGCATTTCCCCCTTGATCTTGTTACTCTTGGAGGTTGGAGACTCCTAGGCGGTAGGAGTGCTCCGGTGAGGAATCAACTTGTGATTTTCCCCCGGAAAGTCTGTGAAGGTTTGGAGGTCGCCTCAAGGTCTACCACTAGTGGTTGGGAATCGCCTTCGTGGTGATATCTCAAGGTGAATAGGGTGAGCCTTCGTGCCGTTGGTGTGCCTTCGTGGTAACACCCACTCTCTCCAAACGCTGAGTAGCTTCCCTCCAAGGAAGTGAACATTGGGATACATCCTCGTCTCCGATTCTACGGTTATCTCTAACCCTAGCTCACTAGTTGTGGTTTACTTTGGTCACTTGACCTTGCATTCATTATATCTTGTTGTCCTCATTATATTGTGTTGGCAATCATATCGTAGTGATTGTTTTAGGCCAACACATTATACTCCGCAATTCATACGTGCTACTATTGTTCCATATTGTTCCTCGTGTGAATTGGTATATTGTATCTCACATATCCATTTCTTGTGATATATATCTTGTGTAAGTTTGTGTAACTTACTTGTGCCTGCTAGTATCATTATTGTGTTCATATTGTATAGAATATAGTTGTTGTTGCACTTAGTTGAGCCTAGTATATTAAGGATAGTGCTTGTTAAGTATCCGCTTAGTTTATTTCCGCATCTGGATTTTAACAAATCCATAAAAGGTTTAAAACGCCTATTCACCCCCCCTCTAGGCGATATCGTGGTACTTTCAATTGGTATCAGAGCAAGGTCTCTCCTTATTAGGCTTCACCGCCTGGAGAGTAAGATGTCGACTAGTGGTATAGTGCACAATGACACCTTCGATTTTGATGGCACAAATTATCACTTGTGGAGAATTCACATGCTATGTCACTTCCGGACCATGGGTCCAAATGTTTTGCGAATTGTTACTATTGGGGCTCATATTGCAAAAGATTGCCTATCTCCATCTCTTGAGGATATGCATATTGATAGTGATGCTTTGGGATCCATTCATCAAGCTATAACATTTGATGTGTTTAAGTCTATTTTGATGTGTAAGACAACTCATGAGGTTTGGACCAAACTTGATGATGTATATGCTGGATCATATCTTGATGAAGCCAATATTTTTCCCATGGAGACAATTGGGAAAGTCTCGACAACCTCATGTCATGACGAGCACCCTATGGCCTCCACCTCCGACTACTTGGACACATCAACATCTTCCACTTTACCAACATTTAGCTTGTCACAGGTAATGACATGCTAAGTTGAGAAATCATGTGTGATGATGATGTTGAGATTATTATAGATGATCCTTCTTGTAGAAATGCTAGCATTGGGGCTTCCATGGACTTGAGTATATCTTGCACCAACTTTGGCATATACTCTTTTGTAAATAATCCATGCATTTCATCCAATGATTCCTTGACATACTCGTGTGATGATATGCTTGATCTTCCATGTTGCCATGATATAAATGCTTCAATTTCCTCTAGCTATTGTATGACTAACTGTGACGCCCCCAAAAACAGACCGTGTACAGTAATCATACACACAGGGTACACGACTGAGATTAGGGTGCCACGGTGATAATATCATAGCACAACACTAAACACAAAAGGATAAACAAATATGTTACAATAGAGGGGGTCATGCGGACCTGAATACATAAGTCATACAAGCCATAATATCTGAGTACAGACATAGTTAGTCAAGTTTTGCCTTAAGAAGGCTAGCACAAATCACATCAGAGATACAGATCGAAAAGGCGAGGCCTCCTGCCTGGGATCCACCGAACTACTCCTGGTCGACGGGGAACTCGACGTCGTAGTAGGCGCCTCCGGGGTACTCGTGCTCCTGGGCTCCAACGTCGGCTGCAGCGGCCGATCAGGCAAAACAGTAAAGGAAATAAAGCAGGTGAGTATCTAGTATACCCGCGAGTCTTACGTCCGCTACTAAGCATTATGCATTGTATCAACGGAAAGAAGAGGCTGTATATAGTGGACTGAAAGACAGAAATCCAGAGCAAGGGTAAGAAGCTAGGCCTAACAAAGACTAGAATCTTCCGACGATGTGTTGCAGCATGAGGTAAGAATCAGCCAACAGTTTATATAAAGCATAAAGTAACAATGCAGCAGAAGTTGCTGCAGCATTGTATAATAATAAATTGTAATAATTAGCAATGCCTCCGAGTTCACCTCCTCGACATCCCCGCGAGGAAGAAAACCCGGAACCATACAGTTTAATAATAATAGTTTCTAGTGGTAAGATCCAGCTTCAGCATAAAGCGTCCTGTTACCGTGGACACGGCTATCCGAATAGATTAATCTTCCCTGCAGGGGTGCACTTGTGTTACGCTACACGCACGGATCTCCAGGGTGGCGGGAACCTTGTTAGGGAACGCTCCACCGAGGCTATCCGACACTTCATAGCCCATCTTTCAAACTCAACAGAGAGGTCATCCGCTGTTCTAAATCCTAGGTACGCCGGGCCTTGGACCCCAACCCGAACGTACTCCTGCACGGTGCGTGGCTGGCCGGTGAAGTTGAAACAAATCCAAATAAGACATCACCGCGCGAGAAAATAAGACAACACCACTTCCCGGCAATCAGCCCGCAGTACTGCTGACGTCTGAAGAGTCCTCGGACGACACTACGAAGCAGAGGAGCCCATAACTCGTAATTCCCACGGGTAGGTAGTGCGTACATGGCATATAGCCAACTCAAGACATTCACTGAACCATTTAGCATTTTAATTAACCTGCGTGACAACCGTTATCGTTGCCTCGACTTAATCGACCCGCGCACAACGACAACAGCCAGGACCACCAGTACATCGGTGCCTGCCCCGTCGTCCCACCAAGTCACTGCGGTTACCAACAAGCTGAACCGTCTCCTTACCTTGTCTCGCGTGTGCTCCTGGAGGAGCTCGACTTTCGTGGGTTGGTAACTCTCGCGGCCAACGATCAGGGGCCAAGCACACCGGTACACTGGTCGTACCCTCCCTGTCGTCCCGTCGTAATACCTCTCGCGGGCACCGTTGGGTCGCCCGACTTCTTACCTGAAGGACAATCGCCGTTCAGGACCCTATGGCGGCAAGACAAAGTCAGCCTCGAGTGGAGTAAAAGGATTACTCCTTGATAGCTCACACTTGAGGTGATTAGGCATAACCCAGATAGGGGCCTTAGACGGAGTCTGCATGTACCGTACCTATGCAGTTATAATATTTGTATCCGCGTTCACTCCCCTGAGTGACCACGGCCCTCTATCTAATCCTAGCTAACAATGCGCAGGGCTCACTTCTGAATAACATATATATATATATTTATAGGCAGCATAGGATAAAGGAAGGCACATCAAGGGGCGACAAAGACAGGTTATGCAATTGAATAGGTAAAAAACGTAGCAGCACCAGTAAGAATGCCTAGTGCAAGAAATGTACGGAAAGATAGGCGATATCTAGGGAAGAGAATGGCTCTGCTTGCCTGCAAGCTCGACGGTAGTAGTAGGGTCGTCGACGAAGTAGTCGTACTCAGCAGCGGTGTAGTCGACGGCAGCAGCGGGGTCTACCGGAGATTAAGGGGGGGAAGAAACAGTAAATACACAGCAAGCATATACAAACAGATACATGACATGACAGATGAAATGTTAACGGTATTCTAACGCAGTGCAATGCACATTGCTCGGAACGGAAATTCATCTGGGGATGAACTACCGGTTCCGGAGGATTACCAGACAGGGTATCCGGAGGGGGAAGGCTCAATCCGGAGGTGTCGTGGGTACCGGACAAACATAAGGGGGGTGTACCCGTGCTAGTTGATCTATTCCGAGAAACATTCGTGTTCGGAATAAATTCATCCGGGCACTCTAACAGTACCGGAAAATTTATCGGACTGCCGGTCCTGAGGGGGAACGGTTCGATGTTCGTTGTGTTAGATGGGTGTGATAGGCATACGGATAGCGTATTCGTATTCATTATATTTTTCTGATCAATTTTCATGTATAAAGTTTTTGAATCCGAGTTACGGTTTAAAAGTTATTGAATTTCAAAGTTTTAAATCATTTAAATGATTTTCTGGATTTCTTTTATTATTTATTAAACATTATCTAGAATATTATCCAAAACAGTTCCTGACATGTGGGACCCACATGTCAGCCTTTTTTTATTTATAAAACATTTTATTAAATCAGAAATAGCCTCTGGACCCACATGTCAGTGACTGGATTTTTAATAAACCTTTTTAATAAACAAAATGACAGGTGGGGCCCAGGTGCCATTTACTCCAGTGCTAACTAAGCATGTTTAATTAATTTAATGACCAGGGGACCCACATGTCAGTGACTGTGGGGGGTTTATTATTCAGTTAAACTTCTCAGTTAAACTAACAGAGTAATTAGACGGGGGGGGGGGGGGGTCCACTGTCAGTGGCCCATTAGGGGTGGGATTAACCCCTAACGATAGATCTGACGAGGGGGGGCCCGTCTGTCATCCTCACCGGAGGGCTCACCGGAGCCCGTCGCCGGCGAGGTCGACGACGCACGCGCTACAGGCTACGTGAGAGGGCGTGGGGGGGAGCAATCGAAAGCTAGGAGAAAGCCGCGTCCAATGGTGGTGAGGTTTGTCCCGGGGGGTGCCGGAATCGGTGCCGGCGTCGAGGTTTGGCGGCGGGCGGAAGCTGCGAAGTCGACGACGACGTTTCTGTGCGAAAACTCGAGCGTGCGCTAGCGCGTGAATTAAATGGGAGCGTCCTACACCGAACGGCACGCTTGGCGCGCCATAAGCGTGAGCTAGACCACGGTGGCGACGACAGCCGGCGGCGAGGAGCTATGGCTCCAATGGCGCGGGAGGCTACGGCGAACGGGAGGCCACGGGAAGACTAGGAGGGGGTAGAGGAGCTCACGACGGAGGCGTAAGGGAGGACATCAAGCTTGGGGAGGCGCGACGAGGCCGGAATCGACGACGAGATCGCGGCGGCCGGAGCGGGGAACGAAGACGAGGGCGAGGCGAGGGAGGGCTCGCGGCTCGATTCCTTGCTGGACTTGATGAAGACGACGACGGTGCAGAGGTTGGACACGGCGAGGAGGCGGGAGGGGCTCACTGTCCGCGTGGACTCGCGGACATGGCGACGGCGGTGCTCGGGAATTTTTCCCCGACGATGGCGAGAGGAGGAGGAGGGGAATGGGGTGGGGGGCGTGTCCAGGGAGTGGGTGGGGGCGTGCTTATCGCCTCCCCGGTCGTAGGGAGCAGGTGAGGGAGGGGAGGGCTCCAGCGGCGCCCGTGGCCACGGCGTCGAGCAGTTGGCCGACGTGACGGGAGCAGGTGGGAGGTGGAAGACGGGCCGGGGTGGGCCGTTGTGTGGGCTTCGCCCAGGGCGACAGGTAGGTCTTCGGTTTGTTTTATTCTTTTCCTTTTGCTTTTGTTTACTGTTGTAATTAAATTAATCACTTCTGCATTTTATTTAAATGTTTTGGTGGTTTGTAAATTAGTTGTATGTCACCTGTAGGTTACATAAAAGATTTGGTGCATTTTAAAACTCAGTGGGTATTTCTTTTAAATATTTTAGGATTAAAAAGGGTCTTATAAGCTACTGTTATAATTGTTTGGGATTTTCCATAACTTCAAAAATTACCAAAGCTGGTCCAACATGATTATAATGATTTTAGGTAATTTACAAAAATAGTGTCATGATTTTTGGAACAACTTTATTTGAGCACTTTTGTTTTATTTTTCATTCAAAGAAGTTTCAACTAGGGTTTGGTTTGTTAGATGAGCAAGGTGCATTTGGCTTTGGGTTTTGATCCCAAGGGCTCAAGTACATGGTGCATGGGGTGTTGATCAACCACAGCAAGGTTTGATCATTAGCATCACAAAATTTTATCAAGGACAAGGGAGATCAATCAGTGATAATCCAACAGTGATGATCAACAGTAATGATGGTTACTGTTACATGCATCTGAGGATGTTACACTAACCATGTAGAGGAAACCAAGAAAAATGTGGCACACTTGATTAACGAAGATCCATCTTGTCCGGAAAAGTCATGACCGATGCACATGTGCCTCATGGCAAGAGGTAATGATGAGGTATACTCTTCACTTAGTGATGATGATGATTGTGATGAAAATGATGTTGCCATGACCCAAAATCTCTATGAGATTGGGAAAACCCTTTGTAGGGTTAACAAGGACACATATAGGATAGTCCAAGATTTTCTTGTCTCCTTTGATAAACGTAATGATTTACTTCATGAAGTGCAAGATAAAAATGAACTACTTGAACATAATATCATTTTGGCTCATCAATCTTTGAGAGACTTGAAGTGTTCAAAAGAAGAGATTGAAGTTTCTCATTATAATCTTAAAGAGGATTTTGAGTATCTTGACCTTGGCTACAAGAACGTCAAAGGAGAGCTCACTAAACTCTCTAAGTCTCATGAGGAACTTCAAGCTACTCATGATAAGTCTCTTGGTTCTACCTCTTCCTCTCATATTGTCAATGATGCTTGTACTACTAATCCTATTTTTTGTGAAGCATCAATATTGAAGGAGAATGTTGAGATAAGTGCTCAACTTGATTTGCTAACTAGCAATTATGGGAAATTGGAAGTAATTCATGAAAATCTCTCGAGCACTCATGAGGACCTTCTAACCTCTCATGATAGGCTAAAGTTAGCCCATGAGGCTATGATCACTAAGGTAAAATCTTATGAGTCTCATGTGGACATTAGGACAGATTCTACACGAAATGCCTTGTTGTCATGTGCTAGTCCCTGCAATTTCTCTCTACATGATGTTGCTACATGTTGCGATGATTTGATCACCATGCCTTGTTGCTCTAATAATGAAGCTTCTATATCCTCTAGCTCTTTTGTCAATACTAACATTGTAGAGGAAAATAAAGAGCTCAAGGCCCAAGTCATTAGTTTGAAGAAAGACTTGGAGAAGTGCTATGATGGGAAATCCACACTCAACAATATCTTGAGTGTACAAAATTTCCCTCAAGATAGGTGTGAACATAGTTTTATATCCAACAAGAATAAGTCCAAGAACAATAAGAAGGGACAATACCAAGTCAAGAATGAGGCCAACATTATTTGCTTCAAATGCAAGAAAGTTGGACACCATGTAAGGTCTTGTCCAATGAAGGAGAAGGCCTCAAGTAAGAAGCATCATGTGAAGCGGCCTCAAGAACAATCTCAAGATGAAGAAAGTCCTCTCTCCGTGATTAACCATGATAATGATCCTCATGTTGAGAAGAAAAATAAGAAGAGAAAGGGAAGCAAATGTTGCTATAGTTGTCTTAATAAGGGACACATATCTTCATCATGTCCCAACGGTAACATCCCTAAGCCTCCAATAATAAATGATCATTATTTACTTAGGAAGGATAATGTTGGAAATGTCTTTGCCAAGTTTTTGGGTACCCAAAGTGGTTCGAAGGTGGATAAGACCATTTGGGTCACCAAACCTATTGTGACTAATTTCTTAGGACCCAACCTTGTTGGGGACCAACAAGCTCTAACTTGATCAATAGGTGGTTGGAGATCATTGGAGACTTGGCTACTTCATGAAGAAGAAGAAAGTACTTTCACCACAAGTTGTGGTTAATTACTAGTCAAGTGGATTATCATCATATTCATTAATCCAATGCTCCTCCTTGTGGTAACTTGTAGTTACATTGTTTACATTGAAAGTTACTAGCACCATGCATGCGTAGGTTTTGTGCCTAGCATGTGTTTGTATGTTGTGCCTCTTATTATTCTTGATTTGTGGTATTTAGAATATGTAGGTTGCAATGAACCTCATACAGTTGTGAGTGTATGTGTGTGTTGTTTCTAGCCTTTATTGCTTCATTAGTTGAATCTTATTTGGCTCTTTCGTGATATCAATGGATCATCACATTATGGGGGAGTGTTATGTTTACACATAACACAAACCTTGAATGTGATATGTGGGATATCATCTAGAATTATTTGTACAATATTATCTAGCATATTCTGTTCTCACAATGTAAAATGTGCATCCGTGCACAACTCCTAGAAATATCTCATAAATTGGGTCTCATTTGACACATGTGGATAATACATGAACTGTCACATTATGGGGGAGCGGTATGCTATGTGCATACCGCAATCCTTAAAGACATGAATAAATTAAATAATGTCATTTATAATTCATATTTGAAATTATCTTAGATCTGTGTGGCTTGCATTGTTTTGTTTCAGTATGATATTCTTGTGCGACTTTTCCATTATCTATCATAAAAATTGTTGGTGGGAAATTGTTTGATTCAATTCATCCCAATTATGGTTATGCATGGTTATCTATATAATTGGAATATTAAGAATCTCCTATACATGCACTGTGGTTAATTATAAACTCTCATCATATGCCTTATATATTGAAGTTGATCTTGCATATCGTTGTAATCTACCACCGAGTATTATTCTAGATACCATTAAACTTGGTATTCCTTCATGTGGTAGAATTAGTAGATCATGTTTGTCTCGGCCTTTACTTCAACCTACATTTTACATCTTGCCGAGAAATCCATTTGTCTCCCAAATGTTCTCCCATGCCTTGCTCAAGCTCATATTCTTAGTTTGGTGAAGGTACGGGAGTTGGTTATCTCACTAGTTGTTCTATCTTATATCCATTTGAGTGTGATATAACCTTGAAAATACGTGTAATGTATATCTTATGTGCACTTTGGTTTTTCTTAGTTCATATGTTGAACTATGTGTGTGATCATGTGTTGATTCATCATTTTGATATAATTTGGAAAACATAAAGGATGATTGATTTTATTTAAGTGTTCATCGTTTATATATTATATAGTCTAAATTATATCTTCTTGGTTCTTGATATGCTTGTGCATGCATGCTTAAATATATGAGTATCTTCATGCCCTTCTTGCTCTATTTGATCCAAGATATGTAGGGGAAATCCATCAAACCTTGACGTTTAAGATGTGCAGTCATATTCATATTCACATACTTAAGTGGAGTTTTCCCTATGTATTGTAGCTATGCTAACCACTTTGGACCCAAGAAGTTTGGGGACCATATTGTACTTAAATGGTCTTAGGTACATCTGAGGAATGTTGGGTGCTTGGCTTATGCATTGAGAATGCGGTGCTTTCATGAGGAACCAGGAGTCAAGCCATAATATGTTATTGATATACAAACTTCATTCCAATGCCATCACGGTAACATGAATGTATTGCAAGCACACACACACACACACACACACATATATATATATAGTGTAATGTGGTCAACCTTGTGTAGGTTGCATCATGACATGCTTAGTTCTTGCTACAAGTGTGTTTCTTGCATGTTCTTACAAGCAAATTTTTGTGATATGAAGCATTTGGGAAGTTGCATATAATGGGAAAGTTACCCCAAAATTTGCCATAAGGAAATTTATTGCGTATCAATTCCTCAAATGTGCTCTCATATGCAATATTGATGAAATTATAGAAACACTCTAATTTCTCGAAGTATGTGCTCTCTTGATTAGAAATTCATGGTTATACAAATGAGATCAATTTGTGCCATGTTCCATGTTCCATGTGTCATGTGTCATGTGTCATGTGTCATGTGCCTTGCTCTTATGATAGGATCAAACTTGTTTCACATATGGATATCATGTCGCTATCAATTGTAACTATCTTTTATATGTGAGTTTCTTTGTGTATTGCCACTTAGGAACTTATATACATCAGAAAGTTAATATATTCCCTTGATATCATCTACCCTTTGCCGACCACCTAGTGTGTTCATTGTTGTTTCTTTGGTGGCTTCGGTAGAAGGGTGTTATGTGAGTGCTTGTATGTCTTGCATATTCCTTTTACCCTCATTTGTGTTAATGTATTCCTCATATGTCTAATTCTTATCTTCATATCTTTGTACCTTATATTGATCCCCACTTAAGGTTGATCCTCTCCATGTGTTCCTTATAGAATATGTGCATTTGATTTCACTCATAACTTGTCATATGCACACATTATGGTGGTCTCATACCATATGGGTGTTTCTAGATCTTTCCTTCCATTTTGGCATTTGTTGCCAATGGGGGAGAAGCTTAGAGGGTTTAGTGGGGGTTTAGTTAGTGGTTTAGGTCATTCATGCATATCTATCAGTGTTATATATGGTTATGGCATGAATGAGCTATGTATATAGAGTAAACTTCAACATGGTCAACATATGCAATGAAATTCAAGTTCATTCACACATGCATATATTGTGGGGGAGTTTTCTCTATATATTATGGTTCTACGAACATCAAATTCTTGTGTAGTATTTTGATGCTAGTATAACCGGTGCAGATAACATAAAGTAACTTTGTGTTACTTTATGCTATCAAAAGAACTCAAGTATACAATTTATCCTTGGATAAGTTGCATGCTTGTTTGAATATTCATTATATAAACCCTCTTACTGAGATTGTCATCAACTACCAAAATGGGGGAGATTGAAAGTACATGTAGTCCCCATGTGTGGTTTTGGTAATTAATGACAATCCTTATGGACTAATGTTTGCATTGAGATATATATATATTTGGAGGAAAGTTACATAGGCAATGCTTGAAGAACATTGTTCATCAACACAAATGTATCCATTGTGGCTTGGTAATGAATGATGATTCCAATAAAGCAACAATGGCATCTTGGATCTATGGATGTTTGTCCCATGGATAATGATAAGAAGAATGGATGATATTACAATGAATACAATCTATTGAAGATCGGGTTTTGGGTCTCACGTGTTTTATACAACCTCGGATTAAGATGATTCACAAGCAAAGTCATTTTCCTCAAGAATACTGAGAATATTCATGTTGAACACTTGTCCATTTGAGTCATCGTAAGGACTCAATAATTCGCGCAATATATCTGTCATGTGTCTTTTGGACTGGACACCACTTGATCATGGATTAAAGATGAATGTTGACCAAGAGAAAGATGAAAGATTGAATTCTTGATGGTCAACACTCTAGCACTACTTATGTACCACATGGGATCTTGTGGCATGGTAAGAAATTGTCAATTATGCTTTGAGTTCTAACCCATATGATGTATTTCTACATCTTTGAGGGATAGGTGATTCTCATGGGAATGCATCAAGAGAAAGATCAGAAGTGCCCATGAGATGATGACATCAAGTGTAATGGTCATCAAGTTATACAAGGTCAAGTTCAAGATATGCATCTCAGAGGATTACATGCTTGAAGCTTGCAGATGATCACGTGGTGGCGCAAGTGAAGATGGCATATAATGCAAAGCTTTCCTCATGACTTACGAGGATACAAATGAAGTCTTCACCGAGTTATGTGACCAATATTCAATGTACATCTTGAGCCAAGAATAACCCCATCATCAAGATCAAGTGGAACGCTCAAGTCAAAGGTATTGTGTCGTGGATCATTGACCATCGAAAATGATACATGCTCAAGAATGGATTTCCGGAAGCTATAGTATAGTTCTTTTACTATTCTTGAGTTATAGGGATCCCGCACTATTAAGAGGGGATAAAAGGGTTTAGTAATGGACTTGCTCAAGTCAACAATTCCTAACTCAATTCCAGTCCTATCCTTTATACAAAAAAGGGGTAATCCAAAGCCAACTCATTTCTCAAATACTATGGCATATCCTTTACATATTTTGCACCTTCCATTTTGGCTTATATTGGGTGGTTCTCTATGTGAGGATATTGAGCTTTTCAATAGCTTTAAATTAAGCCCAAGATCATCAAAATCGGAGTTCGTATGTAAAAGTTATGCACGTTTCAGTATTGGGTTCCTGCTGTTCGTTCTCTGGACGGACGTCTCATCCCCAACAAAATTATTGTGTCCAGATGGTCAGTGAGCATGCAAATTTACCAGATGTCCGACGTGTTTCAGACATCCGACATGCTACTGGACTTTTCTTCTGTTGTTACATGCTAAACTCTCTTTGAACATTTCGGACGTCCGACCTGGTTCGGACGTCCGACATTTGGACTTTCGGACGTCCGACATCTGACGGACGTCCGACATCTGACGGACGTCCGACACTTGCACAGCTTATTGCCCCAACGGCCATTTCGTCCCTTGGGCTATAAATACCCCCTCACCCCACTTGTGAGGGCTGAGCACTTCATTCCAAACACACAAGAACCCTAAAAGGATCCCTCTCCTTTATCCTACACCAAATCCTAGATCCCGAAGAGATTTGTGAGAGTTCTTGAGAGAGATTTCACCCATTGATAGATCCACTCCCTCTACCTCTTTTGACCAAAGGAATTCGCGATTTGAGCAAGTTTTGAGCATTTCCCCCTTGATCTTGTTACTCTTGGAGGTTGGAGACTCCTAGGCGGTAGGATTGCTTCGGTGAGGAATCAACTTGTGATTTGCCCCCCGGAAAGTTTGTGAAGGTTTGGAGGCCGCCTCAAGGTCTACCACTAGTGGTTGGGAATCGCCTTCGTGGTGATATCTCAAGGGGAATAGGGTGATCCTTCGTGGCGTTGGTGTGCCTTCATGGTAACACCCACTCTCTCCAAACGGTGAGTAGATTCCCTCCAAGGAAGTGAACATCGGGATACATCCTCGTCTCCGAGTCTACGGTTATCTCTAACCCTAGCTCACTACTTGTGGTTTACTTTGGTCACTTGACCTTGCATTGAATATATCTTGTTGTCCTCATTATATTGTGTTGGCGATCATATCGTAGTGATTGTTTTAGGCCAACACATTATACTCCGCAATTCATACGTTCTACTATTGTTCCATATTGTTCCTCGTGTGAATTGGTATATTATATCTCACATATAGACATCTTGTGATATATATCTTGTGTAAGTTTGTGTAACATACTTGTGCCTACTAGTATCATTATTGTGTTCATATTGTTTAGAATAAAGTTGTTGTTGCACTTAGTTGAGCCTAGTATATTAAGGATTTGTGCTTGTTAAGTATCCGCTTAGTTTATTTCCGCATCCGGATTTTAACAAATCCATAAAAGGTTTAAAACGCCTATTCACCCCCCTCTAGGCGACGTCGTGGTCCTTTCAAAGACCCCCTTCAACTCACCAAGAGTTTTCCGCAAAAAGAATCATATCGAAAAAATGCAAAGTTATTTAGTCTTCACCTGATCGCAAGCAATCACCTAAAGACTCGGGGGCTACTCCCATCGGGAGCACTGCCGCACACCCGATCAAAAACTTGGAATAAAATAGCAACTGGAAAGGACAACCCAGGTAGACAAAAATCACAGCCTACACCTGATTCTACAAATCAAACGTAGCCTCAGGGGCTAATCCATCGGGAGCGCTGCTGCGCACCCGAAGGACAATTTCATTACAAAATGAGTCGAAGACAGTTCCCCCTTACAAAGGAGTCGAGGACAATTTCATTACAAAAGGAGTCGAGGACAATTTCATTACAAAGGATTCGAGGACAATTTCATTACAAAAGGAGTCGAGGACAATTTCATTACAAAGGAGTCGAGGAAAATTTCATTACAAAAGGAGTCGAGGACAGCTTCCATTACAAAGTTGTTGAAGACAGTTCTTCCTTACAAAGGGGTCGAGGACAATTTTCATTACAAAAGAGTCAAAGGACAGTTATTGCTACAAAAGGACTCGAGCAACTACCAGACGGGTTCTCCCAAGGAATTATGACTTCTACTTGTATGCTCATGATGAGATAATTGGCACTTTCGTACCACAACTTGACGAGCATCACCAAAGACAAAGTGGCAACCCAGTCCATGAAGAAGCAGGTCGCCGTCCTCCAGTTCTACAAGGTGCCTCGCCTAGTGACGCAGCCGCTTGACGACCGGCTTGACGTCCAGCTCATCTTTAGAAATAGAAGAGCAAGCACCATCAGCCGAAGATGAAGTCACGGGAGAAGCAGGCGAACCACCACTCGACCCATCGGAAGTGCCACTACTTGTTTCCTCCCAATATGGATCCAGACGATTGCCACCGGCATCAAATGCACGAACAGTAAGAGTACCTTCGCCATCAAAACGACAATAAAGGCTATCTCCGTCACGCAGATTCAACCGACGAGAAAACGCCCTCTAGCTAGATCCAAGGAAAAATCAAGGATGAATTATCAACCTCCAAACATCACCCAAGAAGAAGACTGAGCACATCCATGAAGATGGAGCAAGAGAACCCTCAAATTAAGTTCAGAAGCAATGGAGGCAAACGAGAATGGAAGAGGAATAAAGGCAGCAGTCCGGCTAAGAACACGCAAAAGAAAATCATAGCGCCCAAAACCCTCTTCCATCGAAGAAGAAGAAGGCGCCGACGCAACACCACGACATCCACCGCGTGAAGAGCGAGGCGTACGGCCACCACGGCCACGACGGCCATGACCTTGCCCAGTCACACCACCACCACGCTTGGGCGCCATATGAAGAAGAAGCAGAAGAGAAAGACGCGAAGAATGGATGCCAAGGACATGCAACCACAGGAGGTATTTATAACACAATCCAAGGACAACCCAGGGAACACACCCAGAAGCCCAGGCGGGGCTATCATTACATCAAAGACCAAACGGCCCGGGCGTTACGAATTCCAAGACAAGATACCTTCACACGGTCAGCACTATTTAAAGGACACGTCAAATCTCGCCTGTTTCCCATACAAGCCTTGGAAATCGAACATGCACCAGGAAGCAGACGTCCAAATCATCATTATGACTGGCCAGAAGACGCGACGGATGAAAGAAGCAAGCATCATCATAGGTCACCAAACATCACGACAATGCATATCAGCGTGACATCTCAAGAGGGGCTTATCAAGATAAAAACAATTGGAAAAAACAAATGACTCCAAAAGCTACCTCTTTCTTGATGTCAGAATTTTCTGATTTTAAAATCTCTTACTCCCATCGGGAGTACCTTATTTCGAGTTCGGGTGCTCCCTCACCCAGAAGGAAAAGACGTGCTCGAGTGATCACTCGCACCAGCAGAAACAACGTACTTTCCGAGTTCGGGTGCTCCCTCACCCTGAAGACATTAAAGCATTCGAGTGACTACTCGCAAAAGACTCAACAATTATTCGACAATATGATTCTACTCGCGCACTCGATGACTTACCGAGTGGGTGCTTTCTTATTTTACTCGCCCGAGTTCAATACAAGCTCCGCGAATGACTGCTAATAGCTCACTTGATTGTTTATTTCAAGTGGGTGCATCTCTAACCAGGCTCCGTGCCTCTACAAAAAACAATTATGCCTGGGCTACGACACACTATACCTAGTTGCCACGCAAGCTTAGCGTGTAGGTAAGACCCCGCTGCGCAGAACGGCCGGGCCGGGACTTGCCGCAGAGCGATTTCACTCCCGACCTTTTCCGTGCGCTCGCATGATAGAAAGAGCCGAGCGGACGCGCTCAGGCTATTTTCTTAGACTGGCAGCAATTGATCCTATAAGACCTGCAGCACCATGACTTTTCTAGACACCGGTCGTTCCAAGTTCATGTCGAGGGATGTGAGCTTGATTGGGCTACTACAGTATTTTCCACTAGCGCAATTCACCAAGGCTCGACCAGTCGACTCCTTGGGCCCTTTTCAGTTTAGCAATCCCTCGAAACATGTATTGTCATGGCTCAAAACTGTCAGCGACCCGCGGCGGTGCCGCGCCTACGAACAATAAAGCACTGATGAAATCGAGTCCCTGCGCGACTCTTCGAGTCCCCCATGCACTCGGGGGATACTGACGAGGGGGTGACCCCACGACTCCTGCGCGTGAGGATACCTGGTGCGTATGAAGATGGGAGGCCCGCTGGAAAGCCCCGACAGGCCCACGACAGGCCCAATCAAGCACTGACGTAGGAGTCCACGACTAATATGGAAGGCACGACTTGGCGTACAAGGAAATACTAGAACTAGGAAACTATCTTTGTAATCTAGTACGGACTCCCCGAGACCTAGCCTAGTATATAAAGGCTGGGAGGGGAGACGTCTAAATCAATCCAATACACAATCTACTCTCCTAGTCTTGCGAGAACTCGCCTTGGCCTCCCCTGTAATCGCCCCCTCACGCAATAATATCGAACAGGAAGTGCTTCTCCTGTTAGCCGACGAGTATCGTCCAACCTGTTCCTTCTCTATGACTAACCCAGGGTCCCTGACCATGGGATTTGCGGGGGTTGATCCCCGTCATCTGGCTTTCTGTAATAGTTTGATTGTAAGTCGGTGTCGGGACCCGGGGTTAGCATATGCAAGTCCCGCTACGACATAGTCATATGAAGAGCCGAGAACCGTACCCACTTGTCTAAGCAGACAAGGCCAAGCACCGAACATTCTCGGAAAGCATCGTACGTGAGGGGCATCCCATCCAGCCGGATGATCAACTGAGATGGGTCCTCATCGTCCGCACACAAGTCTAATGATATGGGTGATGGACTCCCATATTCAAAGAAAATTTGCCTCAACCATACTATCGACTATCTCATAACTCTTACATAGACTTACTCCAGCCCGATCACTTAGTCGGGGTCTAGGGCGGGCTCGATCATACCACAAAGTGTGCACGAGACAGAGTCTCGAACAATCGCATCGCGATGCCCCAAGCTGCGCACATCTAAGGGCCACTTGGTGTATGAAAGACCGCCAGCCAGATCACAACTAAGGTCTCGAAAACCCTTACAAAGACATGCATGTTATAAACATACACAAAGCACACATGCCTTGTACGAACAACAGGTATCATTGCAATTCTCTACAAAGTATACATTTTATTGATAACTCTCACAGAGTGCACACAAAGATCACAAGCATGTGATCCAACATTACAACAGACAAGCGGAAGCAAGTAGGTCTGAGTACAGACAAGTTTAACAAATGGCTTAAGAAGCCTTATTTAAACACAAGCCCTCCACGAGGGAACCAGTCGTCTGACTGGGACTATACTAGCTTGGTCTTCAGTCGTCGAGCTCGATGAAGAAGCCACCTTCGGGGTCAGTAGGTTCATCTGAAACATAGAATAAGCAAACGTGAGTACAAAGTCGTACTCAGCAAGACTTACATAGGAGATATACTACTCATGCACATGTATCAAGGTAAAGGGAGGTGGGGTTCAAAAGCAGAAGTGCCAGCTTTGACTTGGCTAGTCCTGAACTACGAGTACCAGACTTGAGGTAAGAAGCGTACACGAGTCCACTACATCTCCAATCAATTACACCACTATGGTGCCTTCCTCGACTTCCCCACGAGAAAGCACGCCATAGCACTCACACTTGTATTATCCAGTTCAAGTTGTCTAATAATCAAGCTAAGCTTTCCAAGCAGTCCTTAACCGCGGACGCGGCTATTCGAATAGTTTTGTTAACCCTGCAGGGGTGTACCGCTACACACACATGATCATCAGTTACCGCCTTTGTACTCGACACCGTTCAAGAAGTGTCGGCGAGGATGCTCACCACAACTGTTACCTCATAGCCTATCTAGTCCAAGAAAGCCACCTATCTGGGTTGGCTACCACTATCGTGAACCCGGCCGGTTTACCGAAGTGGACCCAGATGATGTGTGCGTGGTGCATAAGCCGGTCTCGGGTGAGCCTTTCTCTCACTTAGCAGCCAGGCCACAAACCTACCAGAACTCCGAACTATTGCGACATCTGTACATCGAAAGGGATGAGTTAATAGGTTGAGAGGGGTCAGTGAGCCTAATGTGTGGTTGTACTCTTCATCTTGGATCACCAAACAAGAACTCGGACTTAGGGCGGTGTTCAACGAGACAACCCACTGTGTACTCCTACACAGCCTCTCATCGTTCACCTTGTATTAGGGTAGATTCACCAACACCTTTCCACCATCATCAACATGATCACTACCATCCCGACTCACATAAAAGTAACATCATTGTATCACTCTAAGCATGCAATAAGCAGTAACAATTGCAGGGTCACATGATATCAATCAACTCCTACATTTGCTAGGATTGTGGTTTGCTTACTACTGTGACAAATGATAGGTCATGCAAAGGAATGAGTTCATCTATGCGGTAGAAACGTAGCATGGTAATCATCCTATACAATGCATAAGCGAGAAATGAGAGGGAAGTGGGATTTTATCGACATGATCAAAGGGGGTTTTCTTGCCTTGCTGACGAGGTTCGGGTTCAGGGTCTTCAACGAAGGGGGCTTCCTCCTGTTCCGGTTCCACCTCTACTCGACAAACAACAAACAAGGTAGCAAAGTAAATACAATGCACAATCACATGGATCACATGGTTGAAGGTTGAAACTTGATGTATATGCTTTGATGTGTGAAGCAATTCCACTTAAATGGGGTATTTGCAATTGAAATTTGCAAATTTAAACTCCACATATGATTTCCAATTTAGCCAAGTTGCATATGACATTGTTTGATCAAGTTAAACCATTTTGAAAGGTGTATGATATGCTTCTGAAGTTCAATTATAATGTGGTATGTTGCTATGGTTCAAATTGCAAAAGCATTTGAAATGAATTTGATTTAATTCCATTTAAACGAAATAGCAAAAGCTACTGGTCCCCTTTTATTTTCAACTCAAACATAGTTGAAAATGGTATATTTGGATAGCTAATTTTGTCCTGATCATTTTTCATATATTATATGTTGAATTTGGAGTTAATATGAATTTTCTATGAATTTTCAAAGTTTCACTTATTTTCTGGAATTTCTGGATTTATTCTAATTAGAAATTCCTTTTACTGCGTCACTGTGACATCGCATGGTGTCAAGGGGGCCACTGACAAGGGGGACCCACTGGTCAGCCTCTATTGTTTAATTAAAACTTTTTATTTCGATTTAAACTTAACCAGGGGGTTAAGTGTGGCCTTGGGCCCACATGGCAGTCACTGTGGGGGGGGGGGATTAAGCTTAATTAAGCTCTGTGGTTAAGCTCTAATGGAGGGGTCGTCGCCGGCGAGGTACTGAAGTCGCCGGAGTTGCTCGGGATCGGGATTCTGGGCACAGGAGGCGACGGGGAGGGCACCGGCGTGTTCCTGGTGGCGCCGTGCATCGAATGAAGGTAGCCAGGGGTCACGGGGAGGTCTGGAGCAACGACGGCGACGTGCTGGCCGGAAATAGAAGTCCGACGAGGTTGGGGATGGAGCTAGCGTGCGCGATTTGGACCGGGCGGTGGTGCGTTCGCAAGTGTCAGAACCCTCTGTTAGGTAATGTGCTAGGGTTAGTAAGTCAATTGCATCATGTTAAATTTTCAAAAGAAGTCATTGAAATCAAATTCAAAAGCAAAATGGGAGAAGGAACCCCCCCAGATGGATTAATTCAAAAGGCCAGATAAAAATCTTTTCCAAAAATTCATGTTAGATTTTTGAAAAGTCTTATAAATGAGTGTGATCACATATCAAGTGATGTGGGACCCACCCCATGCTCATAGATTTTTCAAATATTCAAACAGTGCCTTGGAATTAATCAAAACCCCCTATTTGATTTAAAGTTCAAATTATTTGAATTTTACAAATGTTCAAAATTTATAAGTGGCTAGTATATTATTTTGTGAGGCCATATAAAAATTATGAGCATTTAATAAAATGGTTTGCTATTTATTTTAGCTAGCCAAAACAAATGACAAAAAAAAGAAAAACAGAAAAAGAAAAGGAAAACCCTTACCTGTCGCCTAGGCGAAGCCGACCCATCCAGCCCAGCCGGCCCAAAAGGGCACAGGGGTCTTCTTCCCCGATCCCGCGCCTCCAAGCTTCTCGGTCGAATGGCACCGAGCTAGCCGTGCACGTCGCCGCCTTTCCAGACGCCACCTGCCCCTCCCGCGCCTTCTAGCCACGCCACGGAGACGCTGGAGACGCCGTGCGTCCATTCCCCCCCTCCCCAGTGCCTATCCTCCTCTCTCTCACTGAGCCCCGCGAAGAACAGGACGCCGCCGTCGCCATGGCTTGAAGCCCGCGTGGCCAACGTCGTTCCCGAGCTGCGTCGTGTTGTCCTTCCTCCTCGACATCCTCGACTTCGTCTCCGTGCAGAAGGAATCGAGCTCGGACGCTCTGTAGCCGCCGGAATCATCTCCACGTCGCTGTCGGACCCGCAAGCCAACTCCGCCGAATTTGTCGTCGTTGAAGCCTCTCCGCCTCCACCGCCTGTGCCGTTGCGTTCACCACCTCCTGGTGAGCAGAACCCCCAACCTTGCGGCTCCTCAATCCCCCCCTAGTCGATTCCGCCATGAGAGCAGAGGAAGGTCGCCGCCATGGACGATGCCCCCTTGCTCCCGTGCCCCTGTCGATGCCCCAGAGCGTGCGTATGGGTCATGCGTGCGCTAGCTTCACAACGCGCCACTCACCACCCCAAATGGTGCCCGTTTTCCCCCTCCCCGGCGCAGCCCTAGCTTCTGCTTCCGCCGTCGTCGACGCCGGCGACGCTCTAGTGACCCCCTGAAGCTCTGGACGGGTCCATTCGATGCGGACGACGATGCTGAGAAAGATGGTGCACTCCTTTTCCCCTCCCGTGCCCGATTTGAAACTCCGACGAGTTCTCCGGCAAACAGTTCCACCGTCGACGCCATTAGGGCATAACCCAGTGCTTAACCCCCCTGGCCCCACCTGCCAGTGACCATGACATGTGGGCCAGTCCCCCTGCTAACCCCCTGTTAAGTTTAAATCAAAGTTAATCAGTGTAATTAAACAACAGAGTCACTTACATGTGGGTCCCAGTGGTCAGAGGCCCCCTGACGCCAGCATGACCTCATGCTGATGCAGTAAATGCTTTTCTAATTAAAGAAATTCCAGAAATTCCAGAAAATAACTCAAACTTTGGAAATTCATAGAAAATTCATATAACTCCAAATTGGACAAATAATATATGAAAAATGATCAGGAGAAAATAAGCTATCCAAAAATCCAACTTTCAACTATGTTTGAGTTGATTTTAAAATGGGACCAGTAGCATATGTCATTTGAATTATTTGGAATTTATTCAAATTCAATTCAAATGATTTTGCAACTTGGACCATGGAATTATGCTACATTTCAACCACACATCAGAGGCATATCATACAAATTTGAAGATGATTCAAATTGATCAAACCATGTCACATATAACTTGACTAAGTTTGAATTCAAATTGGAGTTTGATTTCTCAATTCAATTTGCAATATACTCCATTTAAATGGAATTGCTTCACACATCAAAGCATTTACATCAAGTTCCAACCTTCCATCATGTGATTGTGCATTGTATTTACTTTGCTAATTTGCTTGTTGTTTGTCGAGTAGAGGTGGAACCGGAGCAGGAGGCTGCCCCCTTCGTTGAAGACCTCGAACCCGAACCTCGTCAGCAAGGCAAGCAAACCACCCATTGATCATGTCGATAAAATCCCACTTCCCTCTCATGTCCCGCTTATGCATTGTTTAGGATGATTACCATGCTACGTTTCTACCGCATAGATGAACCCATTCCTTTGCATGACCTATCATTTGTCACAGTAGTAGGCAAAACCACAATCCTAGCAAATGTAGGAGTTGATTGATATCATGTGGCCCCTGCAATTGTTACTGCTTATTGCATACTTAGAGTGCTACCATGATGATACTGTTATGTGAGTCAGGATGGTAGTGATCATGTCGATGATGGTAGAAAAGTGTTGGTGACTCGACCCTAATACAAGGTGAACGATGAGAGGCTGTGTAGGAGTACACGGTGGGTTGTCTCGTTGAACACCGCCCTAAGTCTGAGTTCTTGTGTGGTGATCCTAGATGAAGAGTACAACCACACATTGGGCTCACTGGCCCCTCTCAACTTACTAACTCATCCCTTTCGATGTCCAGATGTCGCAATAGTTTGGAGTTCTGGTAGGCTTGTGGCCTGGATGCTAAGTGAGAGAACGGCTCATCCGAGACCGGCTTATGCACCACGCACACATCACTTGGGTCCACTTCGGTAAACCGACCGGGTTCACGATAGTGGTAACCAACCCAAGTAGGCGGCTTTCTCGGAATAAATCTGCTATGAGGTAACAGTTGTGGTGAGCATCCTCGCTGGCACCCCTTGAATGGTGTCGAGATCAAAGGCGGTAAATGATGATCATGTGTGTGTAGCGGTACACCCCTACAGGGTTAACAAAACTATTCGAATAGCCGCGTCCGCGGTTATGGACTGCTTGGAAAGCTTAGCTTGATTATTAGACAACTTGAATCAGATACTTCTAAAACACACCAAGATAAGTGTGAGTGCTGTGGCGTGCTTTCTCGTGGGGAAGTCGAGAAAGGCACCATAGTGGTGTAATTGGTTGGAGAAAGTAGTGGACTCGTGTACGCTTCTTATCTCAAAGTCTGGTACTCGTAGTTCACGACTAGCCAAGTCAAAGCTGGCACTTCTGCAAGTGAACCCCACCTCCCTTTACCTTGATACATGTGCATGAGTAGTATAGCTCCTATGTAAGTCTTGCTGAGTACGACTTTGTACTCACGTTTGCTTAATCTATGTTTTAGATGAAACCACTGACCCCGAAGGTGGCTTCTTCATCGAGCTGGACGACTGAAGATCAAGCTAGTCTAGTCCCAGTCAGACGACTGGTTCCCTCGTGGAGGGCTTGTGTTTAAATAAGGCTTCTTAAGCCATTTGTTAAACTTGTCTGTACTCAGACATAATTTGCTTCCGCTTGTGTTGTAATGTTGGATCACATGCTTGTGATCTCTGTGTGCACTCTATAAGAGTTATCAATAAAAATGTATAAATTGTAGAGAATTGCAATGATACCTGCTGTTCATACAAGGCATGTGTGCTGCGTGTATGTTTATAACATGCATGTCTTTGTATGGGTTTTCGAGACCTTAGTCGTGATCTGGTTGGCGGACTTTCATACACCAAGTGGCCCTTAGATGTGCGCAGCTTGGGGCATCGCGATGCGATTGTTCGAGACTCGGTCTCGGGCTCACTTTGTGGTATGATCGAGCCCGCCCTAGACCCCGACTAAGTGATCGGGCTGGAGTAAGTCTATGTAAGAGTTATGAGATAGTCGATAGTATGGTTGAGGCGACTTGTCTTTGAATATGGGAGTTCACCACCCATATCATTAGACTTGTGTGCGGACGATGAGGACCCATCTCAGTTGATCATCCGGCCTGGATGGGATACCCCTCACGTACGATTCTTTCCGAGAACGTTCTGTGCTTGGCCTTGTCTGCTTAGACAAGTGGGTACGGTTCTCGGCTCTCCATATGACTATGTCTTAGCTGGACTTGCATACGCTAACCCCGGGTCCCGACAGACTTGGTATCAGAGCAGGACTGACTGTAGGACTAGTAGCCTTGGCCGAAGTCGAGTCTAGCTTGCTGTAGTTATATAGTTACTCTGGGTATATAAGGGAATAACGTAAGGCTTCTTTTTTCTCCTTACCCCCTTCGTTCTGAGTTCTGAGTCACCCTCATCTTATTCTACGGGTAGATAGGACTAGGCTCTCCTCTGTCTGATTAGAACATCTCGTTGTTTGCTTCCTTGTAGCCGTAGGAAAGTTGTGACCGGTTTGATAGAGTGGTTATGCTTCCTGATTTATTACATCGTATGTAAGTGCTGTTTCCATGTTGTAAGAAATTGTCTTTTTCTTGCAATTACAGCCGTTATGCTGTCCGAGTCATTCCAGGTTTATCTCATAATCTGATGCATTTGCAAACTCCTTCTTTCTGTTTTAGATGGCAGATCTTCCCCCTCGGCAAATTGTTCGTTTGACCAGGTGCGTCGGTGTGCGTGGCCATCCCGCCACGTTGATCGAGATGATGTCCTATGTGGGATATCGATGGTATCCTGAGTACACCGTTGAGGAGCAGTTCCTTGACTTCAACCAGACGCAGTTCCACTGCATTGTCCGGATCTATCCGCACCACGTTGGAGTCACTCAGCCTATCCACTTTGGACATGGCATTGGCATGACAGAGAACATGGCTGTACAGGATGCTGCATATTCATGTATTACCCTGCTGAGAGAGGAGCACACTATGCTGAGAAAGACCTCATTCCGCTATATTCCTGCTGCACTTCCAGGAGAAGAGGGATATTACACCGGACTCTACTCAGATCACTCTGCAGAGGATCCAGCACTTCAGATGACTGCTAGGTTTGCTAGTGATCGAGATCGTGATGCACGCGCTCTCCGTTTTGAGCTTCACGCCACTCGTGTTCGTCTGTATCGAGCACTGACCCTTTTGCACCCTTCGTGAGCGTTGGATCAGTTGAGTATGATGCTATCTACCCCGTGAGGACGCAGCTGCCTTCTCGAGTTGCTTGGCCCGAGATTGGAGGCATTTTTCCACCCCGTGGTCCTTTGCTTCCACCCTACGCTGGACCTAGGCCCCATCCTTGCCCAAATGGATATCAGGGTCCACAGGCCTCCGTGTTTTCCGATGGTCACCTTCATCTACCGGGATACGCGGGTAACTTTTATGAGGACTACTATGGAGATGGAGATGAGTGAGACCGCCTGTGGTCTAACTTAGTGAGGATGTAGTAGTATCTTAGTGTATTGTACGCAAGGGTCTAAGTTCCAGAGGCTTAGATAAATAATGTATAGGAAGTCAGAGTGCCTCTGAAGGATGTATCATCTTCATCATGTTTGTATTAGCTTGGGTCTTGTACTAAAACGATGTATGGTTTGTATGACAGCTTGTGAATATATGGCTTGTATGACAGCTTGTCAAAGATGATTACTTCCTTTGCTCTGTAATCCTTCCAGTACTTCAATACCTTGTTTAGACTCTCCCAATCAACTCTGTTTGACTTTGGTTTTTCACCTTCAGGATGTCTCAAGGAACTCGTGGCTAGATTGGTCGTAACTAGGGTCGTGTGAATGACCAGGAGGAAGGCAACCTTCCACCCCCACCCACGATGGCTCAGGTTCTGATGGAGGTTGAGAGGAACCGCCGAGACTATCACCATCTGCTGGAAGTCATTGCTCGCAACACCACTCAGCAGCGCAACGAGTTGGTGTCCCTGAACGACTTCATCCGACTTCATCCCCCGGTTTTCAGTTACTCCACCGAGCCCCTTGACGCCGATGACTAGCTTCGCAGCATCGAGAGGAAGCTCCAAGCAGGCCATGTTGCAAATGGCGACAAGGTCAGCTATGCCACCTATCACCTTGAAGGTGCAGCTAGCTCTTGGTGGGAGAACTTTCTGAATATGCGTCCCGTTGGAGCGCCCGCATCTTGGGATGAATTCTGCACTTCCTTCCATGAGCACCACATTCCCAAGGGTCTTATGGACCGCAAGCGTGAGGAGTTCTGCAACCTCACCCAAGGCAGAAGGACCGTTGATGAGTTTAGTCGTGAGTTCAACCGACTGGCTCGTTATGCTACTGAAGAAGTCTCCACCGACTCCAAGAAACAAGAGAGGTTCCGTCGTGGCCTCAACTCTGGACTCCATCGTGAGCTCAACCTGCATGACTTTGCCACCTTCCATGTCCTTGTCAACAAGGCCATCAAGGCAGAGGACATGAACACACCCAATGATTTCCGCAAACACCCTAGAGACGACAGTTCATCCAGTTCTGGCTCCCAGAAGCGCAAGATCTGGATCCCAAACAGTATGTTCCGCCAGAACAACCCACCGAGGCCATCCTATGTGGCGCCTCGTCCACCAACCCAGTTCCACTCAGCTCCACCAAACAACCCAGCTCCGCGAACTGTCTTTGGAGCCTGTTACAAGTGTGGTCAGGCAGGCCACTATTCTCGTGAGTGCCCCCAGAACCAGATCCAGCATCAGAATGCTCCACCTCGTGCGGGAGGCAACAACAATGGTCGTGGCAAGCCCCCCCAGAAGGTCGACACCGCCAAACCCGCTCCTCCCGCCACTCGTGGACGTGTGAACCAGATCGCCGCCGAAGAGACTGACGACACCACTGACGTCATTCTTGGTACGCTCCCAGTCAATTATGTTCCTACTTCCGTTCTTTTCGACCCAGGAGCATCTCATTCATTCATGTCGGAAAGTTATGCACTTCGTCATGAGTTATCCTTTGTTGAATTGTCCACCCCAATGATTATTCAAACTCCAGGGTCAAGATGGCAAACTAATAGAGTAAGCCATGGTAATCAGATTGCAATTGAGGGTTTAGTATTCCTTGCTTCACTCATAGCCCTCAAGTCTTCAGATATTGATGTCATCCTTGGCATGGATTGGCTATCAAGACAGAATGCCTACCTGGATTGCAAAGGCAAATCCGTGAAACTAACCCACCCTTCAGGCAAGACCGTCATCTATACCTCACCCAGAACAAGAACCCAAGTGCATTCCTTGAATGTACTTCCCCTTCCCGAACTTGAAGATATTCCGGTGGTTCGTGACTTCCCGGATGTCTTTCCTGAAGAGCTGCCGGGCATGCCACCCGACAGATGTGTAGAGTTTATAGTGGATCTTGCCCCAGGAACCGCACCCATTTCTAGACGCCCATACAAAATGGCCCCACGTGAGTTAGCTGAGCTTAAAACCCAACTGGAAGATTTGTTGGAAAAAGGCTTCATCCGCCCTAGCTCATCGCCATGGGGTTGCCCCGTTCTGTTCGTAACGAAGAAATATGGAACAGAAAGGATGTGCGTAGACTATCGTCCGCTAAATTTAGCGACGATAAAGAACAAGTACCCATTGCCCAGGATCAATGATCTTTATGATCAACTTGCAGGATCCTCTGTCTTCTCCAAGATGGATTTGAGATTAAGTTATCATCAAATCAAAATCCGAAACGAGGACATTCCCAAAATGGCTTTTACTACTCGTTATGGTCTTTACGAGTACACCGTCATGTCCTTTGGATTAACCAATGCCCCCGCCACTTTCTCACGCATGATGAATTCGATCTTCATGGAGTACTTAGATAAATTTGTTGTGGTTTATCTCAATGACATTCTCATCTACTCGAAGAACGAAGAAGAACATGCCGAACACCTAAGGCTGGTATTGATGAAACTTAGAGAGCATCGCCTGTATGCTAAATTCTCCAAGTGTGAATTCTGGCTACCAGAAGTGACCTACTTAGGCCACGTAATTTTTGCAAAAGGCATTGCTGTGAATCCCGAGAGAGTTCAGGCCGTCCTTGACTGGACTCCACCTGAATCGGTTAAGCAAGTTAGGAGTTTTCTTGGCCTAGCCAGCTATTGCCGTCGCTTCGTCGAGAACTTTTCTAAAGTTGCAAAGCCTCTAACTGAACTCCTCAAGAAAGATAAGAAATTCCTATGGACTCCCAAGTGCGAGGAAAGCTTTCAAGAGCTAAAAAGAAGATTGACTTCTGCACCCGTACTTGCACCTCCAGACACCAAAAAGGATTTCGAGATCTATTGTGACGCATCACGGCAAGGGTTAGGATGCATACTTCTGCAAGATCGACATGTCATAGCTTATGCTTCACGCCAGTTGCGGCCACATGAAGAGAACTATCCTACCCATGACCTTGAACTCGCTGCCGTAGTTCATGCCCTAACAACTTGGCGACATTACCTCCTTGGTAACCGTTGCTAGATCTATTCCGACCACCAAAGCATCAAATACATTTTCACCCAGCCAGAACTTAATCTCAGGCAAAGACGCTGGATTGAGTTGATAAAAGATTACGACGTAGTAATTTCTTACACCCCAGGCAAAGCCAATGTCATGGCTGATGCACTAAGTCATAAGTCGTATTGTAACAACCTCATGTTACAACAGTATCAACCACTTCTTGATGAGGACTTTCGCAAGCTCAATCTTGAGATTGCTCCTCATGGCTATCTTTCTACCTTGGTGGCGAAACCAACTCTTGAGGATAAAATCATAGTTGCCCAAAGGCGTGCACGAGGTGTTCGCCGGATCAAGGAGAACATTGTTAGCGGAGTTGCTAAATGTTTCTCCACAGATAGCAAGGGAACGGTATTCTTTGAAAATCGTTTGGTAGTACCTAAGAATAGGGAACTAAGGCAACTTATCCTCAAAGAAGCCCATGACACACCCCTCTCGATTCATCCCGGTAGCACAAAAATGTAACGAGATCTACGCCAGAGATTTTGGTGGACTAGGATGAAGAGAGACATTGCTCAATTTGTTGCCGAATGTGATGTTTGTCGTCGCATTAAGGCAGAACATCAAAGACCTGCTGGTACACTTCAACCTATGTCTATTCCCGAGTGGAAATGGGACAAAGTCGGTATGGACTTCATCACCGGTTTTCCAAAAACCCAGAAAGGAAACAATGCCATCTTCGTTGTCATAGATAGGCTTTCCAAAGTTGCTCACTTCCTTCCGGTTCGCGAGTCTATAACTGCTAGCCAGTTAGCGGACTTGTACGTCTCTAGAATTGTGTCCCTTCACGGTGTTCCTTTGGAAATCAATTCTGATCGCGGTAGCCTTTTCACCTCTAGATTTTGGGGAAGCTTTCAGAATGCTATGGGAACTCATCTCTCCTTTAGTACGGCTTTCCATTCTCAGTCTAGCGGTCAAGTCGAAAGGGTTAACCAAATTCTTGAAGACATGCTCAGAGCTTGTGTTATCTCATTCGGAAAGAATTGGGAGAAGTCTCTGCCATTCGCCGAATTTTCTTATAAAAATAGTTTTCAATCTAGTCTGAACATGGCTCCTTTTGAACTCCTATATGGACGACGATGTCGAACACCTTTAAACTGGTCCGAAACCGGTGAAAGACAATTCTTTGGACCGCACATGATCAAGGAAGCAGAAGAGCAAGTTCGCATTGTTCGTGATCAATTGAAAGCAGCCCAGTCTCGTCAGAAAAGCTACTATGATCGTCATCATAGGCAAGAGAGCTACAATATGGATGAGAAGGCTTACCTTCGGGTTACTCCTCTGAAGGGAATCCAACGTTTCGGTATCAAAGGCAAGTTGGCCCCACGTTACATCGGACCTTTCCGCATTCTTGCTAAACATGGAGAAGTTGCCTACCAACTTGAACTAGCCCCGCACCTTTCCCGAGTACATGATGTATTCCATGTGTCCCAACTCAGGCGTTGCTTCAAGGACCCCATCCGCGAAGTCGACCATGAAACACTTGATCTCCAAGATGACCTTTCTTATCGAGAATACCCCATTCGTATTCTTGATTCCGCAGAGCGTGTCACTCGTCGTCAGAAGATTAGGTTTCTGAAAGTGCAATGGTCACACCACTCTGAGAGAGATGCTACGTGGGAAAGAGAAGACCGTCTCAGTGCCGAGTATCCCTCCTTCCTCCCGCAGACTTCTAAATCTCGGGACGAGATTCTGTTGAGTGGGGGCGAGTTGTCAGAACCCTCTGTTAGGTAATGTGCTAGGGTTAGTAAGTCAATTGCATCATGTTAAATTTTAAAGAAGTCATTGAAATCAAATTCAAAAGCAAAATGGGAGAAGGAACCCCCCAGATGAATTAATTCAAAAGGCCAGATAAAAATCTTTTCCAAAAATTCATGTTAGATTTTTGAAAAGTCTTATAAATGAGTGTGATCACATATCAAGTGATGTGGGACCCACCCCATGCTCATAGATTTTTAAAATATTCAAACAGTGCCTTGGAATTAATCAAAAACCCCTATTTGATTGAAAGTTCAAATTATTTGAATTTTAAAAATGTTCAAAATTTATAAGTGGCTAGTATATTATTTTGTGAGGCCATATAAAAATTATGAGCATTTAATAAAATGGTTTGCTATTTATTTTAGCTAGCCAAAACAAATGACAAAAAAAATAAAAACAGAAAAAGAAAAGGAAAACCCTTACCTGTCGCCTAGGCGAAGCCGGCCCATCCAGCCCAGCCGGCCCAAAAGGGCACAGGGGTCTTCTTCCCCAATCCCGCTCCTCCAAGCTGCTCGATGGAATGCCACCGAGCTAGCCGTGCACGTCGCCGCCTCTCCAGACGCCACCTGCCCCTCCCGCGCCTTCTAGCCACGCCACGGAGACGCTGGAGACGCCGTGCGTCCATTCCCCCCCTCCCCAGTGCCTATCCTCCTCTCTCTCGCTGAGCCCCGCGAAGAACAGGACGCCGCCGTCGCCATGGCTTGAAGCCCGCGTGGCCAACGTCGTTCCCGAGCTGCGTCGTGTTGTCCATCCTCCGCGACATCCTCGACTTCGTCTCCGTGCAGAAGGAATCGAGCTCGGACGCTCTGTAGCCGCCGGAATCATCTCCACGTCGCTGCCGGACCCGCAAGCCAACTCCGCCGAATTCATCGTCGTTGAAGCCTCTCCGCCTCCACCGCCTGTGCCGTTGCGTTCACCACCTCTTGGTGAGCAGAACCCCCAACCTTGCGGCTCCTCAATCCCCCCCTAGCCGATTCTGCCATGAGAGCACAGGAAGGTCGCCGCCATGGACGATGCCCCCCTTGCTCCCGTGCCCCTGTCGATGCCCCAGAGCGTGCGTATGGCTCATGCGTGCGCTAGCTTCACAACGCGCCACTCGCCACCCCAAATGGTGCCCGTTTTCCCCCTCCCCGGCGCAGCCCTAGCTTCTGCTTCCGCCGTCGTCGACGCCGGCGACGCTCCAGTGACCCCATGAAGCTCTGGACGGGTCCATTCGATGCGGACGACGATGCTGAGCAAGATGGTGCACTCCTTTTCCCCTCCCGTGCCCGATTTGAAACTCCGACGAGTTCTCCGGCGAACAGTACCGCCGTCGACGCCATTAGGGCTTAACCCAGTGCTTAACCCCCCTGGCCCCACCTGCCAGTGACCATGACATGTGGGCCAGTCCCTCTGCTAACCCCCTGTTAAGTTTAACTCAAAGTTAATCAGTGTAATTAAACAACAGAGTCACTTACATGTGGGTCCCAGTGGTCAGAGGCCCCCTGACGCCAGCATGACCTCATGCTGATGCAGTAAATGCTTTTCTAATTAAATAAATTCCAGAAATTCCAGAAAATAGCTCAAACTTTGGAAATTCATAGAAAATTCATATCAACTCAAAATTGGACAAATAATATATGAAAAATGATCAGGAGAAAATAAAGCTATCCAAAAATCCAACTTTCAACTATGTTTGAGTTGATTTTAAAATGGGACCAGTAGCATATGTAATTTGAATTATTTGGAATTTATTCAAATTCAATTCAAATGATTTTGCAACTTGGACCATGGAATTATGCTACATTTCAACCACACATCAGAGTCATATCATACACATTTGAAGATGATTCAAATTGATCAAACCATGTCACATATAACTTGACTAAGTTTGAATTCAAATTGGAGTTTGAATTTGCAATTCAATTTGCAATATACTCCATTTAAATGGAATTACTTCACACATCAAAGCATTTACATCAAGTTCCAACCTTCCATCATGTGATTGTGCATTGTATTTACTTTGCTACTTTGCTTGTTGTTTGTCGAGTAGAGGTGGAACCGGAGCAGGAGGCTGCCCCCTTCGTTGAAGACCTCGAACCCGAACCTCGTCAGCAAGGCAAGCAAACCCCCCATTGATCATGTCGATAAAATCCCACTTCCCTCTCATGTCCCGCCTATGCATTGTTTAGGATGATTACCATGCTACGTTTCTACCGCATAGATGAACCCATTCCTTTGCATGACCTATCATTTGTCACAGTAGTAGGCAAAACCACAATCCTAGCAAATGTAGGAGTTGATTGATATCATGTGGCCCCTGCAATTGTTACTGCTTATTGCATACTTAGAGTGATACCATGATGATACTGTTATGTGAGTCGGGATGGTAGTGATCATGTCGATGATGGTAGAAAAGTGTTGGTGAATCGACCCTAATACAAGGTGAACGATGAGAGGCTGTGTAGGAGTACACGGTGGGTTGTCTCGTTGAACACCGCCCTAAGTCCGAGTTCTTGTGTGGTGATCCAAGATGAAGAGTACAACCACACATTGGGCTCACTGACCCCTCTCAACTTACTAACTCATCCCTTTCGATGTCCAGATGTCGCAATAGTTCGGAGTTCTGGTAGGCTTGTGGCCTGGATGCTAAGTGAGAGAACGGCTCATCCGAGACCGGCTTATGCACCACACACACATCACTTGGGTCCACTTCGGTAAACAGGCCGGGTTCACGATAGTGGTAACCAACCCAAGTAGGCGGCTTTCTCGGACTAGATCGGCTTTGAGGTAACAGTTGTGGTGAGCATCCTCGCTGGCACCCCTTGAATGGTGTCGAGATCAAAGGAGGTAAATGATGATCATGTGTGTGTAGCGGTAAACCCCTGCAGGGTTAACAAAACTATTCGAATAGTCGCGTCCGCGGTTATGGACTGCTTGGAAAGCTTAGCTTGATTATTAGACAACTTGAATCGGATACTTCTAAAACACACCAAGATAAGTGTGAGTGTTGTGGCGTGCTTTCTCGTGGGGAAGTCGAGAAAGGCACCATAGTGGTGTAATTGGTTGGAGAAAGTAGTGGACTCGTGTACGCTTCTTATCTCAAAGTCTGGTACTCGTAGTTCAGGACTAGCCAAGTCAAAGCTGGCACTTCTGCAAGTGAACCCCACCTCCCTTTACCTTGATACATGTGCATGAGTAGTATAGCTCCAATGTAAGTCTTGCTGAGTACGACTTTGTACTCACGTTTGCTTAATCTATGTTTTAGATGAAACCACTGACCCCGAAGGTGGCTTCTTCATCGAGCTGGACGACTGAAGATCAAGCTAGTCTAGTCCTAGTCAGACGACTGGTTCCCTCGTGGAGGGCTTGTGTTTAAATAAGGCTTCTTAAGCCATTTGTTAAACTTGTCTGTACTCAGACATAATTTTCTTCCGCTTTTGTTGTAATGTTGGATCACATGCTTGTGATCTCTGTGTGCATCTATAAGAGTTATCAATAAAAATGTATACTTTGTAGAGAATTGCAATGATACCTGCTGTTCATACAAGGCATGTGTGCTGCGTGTATGTTTATAACATGCATGTCTTTGTATGGGTTTTCGAGACCTTAGTCGTGATCTGGTTGGCGGACTTTCATACACCAAGTGGCCCTTAGATGTGCGCAGCTTGGGGCATCGCGATGCGATTGTTCGAGACTCGGTCTCGGGCACACTTTGTAGTATGATCGAGCCCGCCCTAGACCCCGACTAAGTGATCGGGCTGGAGTAAGTCTATGTAAGAGTTATGAGATAGTCGATAGTATGGTTGAGGCGACTTGTCTTTGAATATGGGAGTTCACCACCCATATCATTAGATTTGTGTGCGGACGATGAGGACCCATCTCAGTTGATCATCCGGCCTGGATGGGATACCCCTCACGTACGATGCTTTCCGAGAACGTTCTGTGCTTGGCCTTGTCTGCTTAGACAAGTGGGTACGGTTCTCGGCTCTCCATATGACTATGTCTTAGATGGACTTGCATACGCTAACCCCGGGTCCCGACAGCAAGCTGGGGAAGCTGGGAGTCAAACGCGCGCACTGGAGCAACGCGGGGAGCACGGGAGCTAGGGGGGGACGACAACGGCGGCGAGCTTATTCGGCCTTCATGGCGGATCGTGACAGAGGCAGCAATAGGGGGCGGGAAGAGAGGGGTTTTTACCGCCCGCTCACCAGGAGTTCAACGGCGGTGACGGCTTGAGATGGGAGGGCTTGACGGCGAGGTAATCGACGTTGATCTCTTTCGGCTCCGGCGGCGGCTCGAGCTCGAATTCGTCGGCTAGGTGGGCTCCGGCCACGCCATCTTTTGCATCTCGTTGATGCGCTCGAAGGGGGACACGGGGGACAGCTTCAACGGGCTCCGGGACGTCGATGGCCACACGGGCGCGTCGTCGTGCTCCGGAGGTTTCGACGACGAAAACGGCGAGGGAGGAGGGGGAGGTGGCTCTGGATGAAGGGGAATGGAGCTGGACGTCTCCCAGACGTCTCTGGGCGAGGGGATAAGGTCCAGGGAAGCAGGGAGCTGCCTGGCGCGCCCTCGCCGCTCGCCGGCGACCTGCTTGCCTGCCTGGAGGGGAAGAAGACGCATGTACCTCCTCCAGGTGGGCTGGGCCGGCTGAGGTGAGTGGGCCTCGCCCCTGGGCGAGAGGTAAGCTTCTCTGCTTCTTTTTCTTATTTTTCTTTTCTGTTTTCTTTTGACTTTTGTTTTGGCTAGCTAAAATAAATACCTAGCCATTTTCAAAAATGCTAGAACTTTTTATATGGCCTCATAATAATATAGACTAGCCATTTATAATGTTTGGCACTTTTTAAAATTCAAATTATTTGAATCTTAACTCAAATAGGGGTTTTTGATTAATTCCAAGGCACTGTTTGAATATTTGAAAAATCCATGAGCATGGGGTGGGTCCCGCATCACTTGATATGTGATCACACTCATTTATAATACTTTTAAAAAATCAAACATGAATTTTTGGAGAAGATTTATATGTGGCCTTTTGAATTAATTCATCTGGGGGGGGGTTCCTTCTCCCATTTGAGTTTGATTTTGATTTCAAATGATTTCTCTTGAAATTTTTAACATGATGGAAAGTGACTTTGATCCTAGCACATTACCTAACAGAGGGTTCTGACAAATCTCCCACACTCAAAAGAATCTCGTCCCGAGATTCAGAAGTCTGCGGTAGGAAGGAGGGGTACTCGGCACTGAGACGGTCTTCTCTTTCCCACGTGGATTCTCTCTCAGAGTGGTGTGACCATTGCACTTTCAGAAACTTAATCTTCTGACGACGAGTGACACGCTCTGCGGAATCAAGAATACGAACGGGGTATTATCGATAAGAAAGGTCATCTCGTAGATCAAGCGTTTCATGGTCGACTTCGCGGATGGGGTCCTTGAAGCAACGCCTGAGTTGGGACACATGGAATACATCATGTACTCGGGAAATGTGCGGGGGTAGTTCAAGTTGGTAGGCAACTTCTCCACGTTTAGCAAAAATGCGGAAAGGTCCGATGTAACGTGGGGCCAACTTGCCTTTGATACCGAAACGTTGGGTTCCCTTTAGAGGAGCAAACCGAAGGTAAGCCTTCTCATCCAGATTGTAGCTCTCTTGCCTATGATGACGATCATAGTAGCTTTTCTGACGAGACTGGGCTGCTTTCAATTGATCACGAACAATGCGAACTTGCTCTTCTGCTTCCTTGATCATGTCCGGTCCAAAGAATTGTCTTTCACCGGTTTCTGACCAGTTTAGGGGTGTTCGACATTGTCGTCCATATAGGAGTTCAAAAGGAGCCATGTTCAGACTAGATTGGAAACTATTGTTATAAGAAAATTCGGCGAATGGAAGAGACTTCTCCCAATTCTTTCCGAATGAGATAACACAAGCTCTGAGCATGTCTTCAAGAATTTGGTTAACCCTTTCGACTTGACCGCTAGACTGAGGATGGAAAGTTGTACTAAAGGAGAGATGAGTTCCCATAGCATTCTGAAAGCTTCCCCAGAATCTAGAGGTGAAAAGGCTACCACGATCAGAATTGATTTCCAAAGGAACACCATGAAGGGATATAATTCTATAGACGTACAAGTTCGCCAACTGGCTAGCAGTTATAGACTCGCGAACTGGAAGGAAGTGAGCAACTTTGGAAAGTCTATCTATGACAACGAAGATGGCATCGTTTCCTTTCTGGGTTTTTGGAAAGCCGGTGATGAAGTCCATACCGACTTTGTCCCATTTCCACTCTGGAATAGGAAAAGGATGAAGTGTACCAGCAGGTCTTTGGTGTTTTGCCTTAATGCAATGATAAACATCACATTCGGCAACAAATCGAGCAATGTCTCTCTTCATCCTAGTCCACCAAAATCTCTGGCGTAGATCTCGGTACATTTTTGTGCTACCGGGATGAATCGAGAGGGGTGTGTCATGGGCTTCCTTGAGGATGAGTTGCCTTAGTTCCCTATTCTTAGGTACTACCAAACGATTTCCAAAGAATACCGTTCCCTTGCTATCTGTGGAGAAACATTTAGCAACTCTGCTAGCAATGTTCTCCTTGATCCGGCGAACACCTCGTGCACGCCTTTGGGAAACTATGATTTGATCCTCAAGAGTTGGTTTCGCCACCAAGGTAGAAAGATAGCCATGAGGAACAATCTCAAGATTGATTTTGCGAAATTCCTCATGAAGAAGTGGTTGATATTGTTGTAACATGAGGTTGTTACAATACGACTTACAACTTAGTGCATCAGCCATGACATTGGCCTTGCCTGGGGTGTAAGAAATTCCTACGTCGTAATCTTTTATCAACTCAATCCAGCGTCTTTGCCTGAGGTTAAGATCTGGCTGGGTGAAAATGTATTTGAGGCTTTCGTGGTCGGAATAGATCTCACAACGATTACCAAGGAGGTAATGTCGCCAAGTTGTTAGGGCATGAACTACGGCAGCGAGTTCAAGGTCATGGGTAGGATAGTTCTCTTCATGTGGCCGCAACTGGCGTGAAGCATAAGCTAGCACATGTCTATCTTGCAAAAGTATGCATCCTAACCCTTGCCGTGATGCGTCACAAAAGATCTCGAAATCCTTTTTGGTGTCTGGAGGTGCAAGTACGGGTGAAGAAGTCAATCTCCTTTTTAGCTCTTGAAAGCTTTCCTCGCACTTGGGAGTCCATAGGAATTTCTTATCTTTCTTGAGGAGTTCAGTTAGAGGCTTTGCAACTTTAGAAAAGTTCTCGACGAAGCGGCGGCAATAGCTGGCTAGGCCAAGAAAACTCCTAACTTGCTTAACCGATTCAGGTGGAGTCCAGTCAAGGACGGCCTGAACTCTCTCGAGATTCACAGCAATGCCTTTTGCAGAAATCACGTGGCCTAAGTAGGTCACTTCTGGTAGCCAAAATTCACACTTGGAGAATTTAGCATACAGGCGATGCTCTCTAAGTTTCATCAATACCAGCCTTAGATGTTCGGCATGTTCTTCTTCGTTCTTCGAGTAGATGAGAATGTCATCGAGATAAACTACAACAAATTTATCTAAGTACTCCATGAAGATCGAATTCATCATGCGCGAGAAAGTGGCGGGGGCATTGGTTAAACCAAAGGACATGACGGTGTACTCGTAAAGACCATAACGAGTAGTGAAAGTCGTTTTTGGAATGGCCTCGATTCGGATTTTGATTTGATGATAACCCAATCTCAAATCCATCTTGGAGAAGACAGAGGATCCATCAAGTTGATCATAAAGATCATTGATCCTGGGCAATGGGTACTTGTTCTTTATCATCGCTAAATTTAGCGGGCGATAGTCTATGCACATCCTTATGGCGATGAGCTAGGGCGGATGAAGCCTTTTTCCAACAAAGCTTCAAGTTGGGTTTTAAGCTCAGCTAACTCACGTGGGGCCATTTTGTATGGGCGTCTGGAAATTGGTGCGGTTCCTGGCATAAGATCCACTATAAACTGTACACATCTGTCGGGTGGCATGCCCGGCAGCTCTTCAGGAAAGACATCCGGGAAGTCACGAACCACCGGAACATCTTCAAGGTCGGGAAGGGGAAGTACATTCAAAGAATGCACTTGGGTTCTTGTTCTGGGTGATGTGTAATTGGCGGTCTTGCCTGAAGGGTGGGTGAGTTTCACTGATTTGCCTTTGCAATCCAGGTAGGCATTCTGCCTTGATAGCCAATCCATGCCAAGGATGACATCAATGTCGGAAGACTTGAGGGCTATGAGTGAAGCAAGGAATACTAAACCCTCAATTGCAATTTGATTACCATGGCTTACTCTATTAGTTTTCCATCTTGACCCTGGAGTTTGAATAATCATTGGGGTGGACAATTCAACAAAAGATAACTCATGACGAAGTGCATAACTTTCCGACATGAATGAATGAGATGCTCCTGGGTCGAAAAGAACGGAAGTAGGAACATAATTGACTGGGAGCGTACCAAGAATGACGTCAGTGGTGTCGTCAGTCTCTTCGGCGGCAATCTGATTCACACGTCCACGAGTGGAGGGAGGAGCGGGTTTGGTGGTGTAGACCTTCTGGGGCGGCTTGCCACGACCATTGTTGTTGCCTCCGGCACGGGGTGGAGCATTCTGATGCTGGAGCTGGTTCTGGGGACACTCGGGGGAGTAGTGGCCTGCCTGACCACACTTGTAGCAGGCTCCAAAGACAGTGCGTGGAGCTAGGTTGTTCGGTGGAGCTGGGTGGAACGAAGCTGGTGGACGAGGCGCCACATAGGATGGCCTCGGTGGGTTGTTCTGGCGGAACATACTGTTGGGGATCCAGATCTTGCGCTTCTGAGAGCCGGAACGGGATGAACCTTCGTCTCTAGGGTGTTTGCGAAAGTCATTGGGAGTGTTCATGTCCTCTGCCTTGATGGCCTTGTTGACAAGGACCTGGAAGGTGGCAAAGTCATGCAGGTTGAGCTCACGACGGAGTCCAGAATTTAGTCCACGGCGGAACCTCTCTTGCTTCTTGGAGTCGGTGGAGACTTCTTCAGTAGCATAACGAGCAAGTCGGTTGAACTCACGACTAAACTCGTCAACAGTCCTTCTACCTTGGGTGAGGTTGCAGAACTCCTCACGCTTGCGGTCCATAAGACCCTTTGGAATGTGGTGCTCGCGGAAGGAAGTGCAGAACTCATCCCAAGATGTGGGTGGTCCAACGGGACGCATGTTCAGGAAATTCTCCCACCAAGAGCTAGCTGCACCCTCAAGGTGGTAAGTGGCATAGCTGACCCTGTCGCCATCTGCAACATGGCCTGCCTGGAGCTTCCTCTCGATGCTTCGAAGCCAGTCATCGGCGTCAAGGGGCTCGGTGGAGTAGTTGAAAACCGGGGGATGAAGCAGGATGAAGTCGTTCAAGGACACCAACTCGTTGCGCTGCTGAGTGGTGTTGCGGGCAATGACCTCTAGAAGATGGTGAGAGTCTCGGCGGTTCCTCTCCACCTCCATCAGAACCTGAGCCATCGTGGGTGGGGGTGGAAGGTTGCCTTCCTCCTGTTCACTCCCACGACCCTGGGCACGACCAAGCTGGCCACGGGTTCCTTGAGACATCTTCAAGGTGAAAACCAAAGTCAAACAGAGTTGATTGGAAGAGTGTAAACAAGGTATTGAAGTACTGGAAGAATTACAGAGCAAAGGAAGTAATCATCTTGACAACATGGTGATAAAAGCATACAAGCCATATATTCACTAGCTGTCATACAAACCATACATTGTTTTAGTACAAGCGCCAAGCTAATACAAACGTGATGAAGATGATACGTCCTTCAGAGGCACTCTGACTTCCTATACATTATTTATCTAAGCCTTTGGAACTTAGAACACCTTGCATAAAATATACTAAGATACTACTACATCCTCACTAAAGTAAGACCACAGGCGGTCTCACTCATCTCCATCTCCATAGTAGTCCTCGTAAAAGTTACCCGCGTAACCCGGTAGCTGAAGGTGACCATCGGAAAACACGGAGGCCTGTGGACCCTCATATCCATTTGGGCAAGGATGGGGCCTAGGTCCAGCGTAGGGTGGAAGCAGAGGACCACGGGGTGGAAAAATGCCTCCAATCTCGGGCCAAGCAACTCGAGAAGGCATCTGCGTCCTGACTGGGTAGATAGCATCATACTCGACTGATCCAACACTCACAAAAGGAGCCAGGAGTGTAAGTGCTCGATACAGGCGAACACGGGTGGCGTGAAGCTCGAAACGGAGAGCGCGTGCATCACGATCTCGATCACAAGAAAACCTAGCAGTCATCTGAAGCAAAGGGTCCTCCAAAGAGTGATCTGTGTACAGTCCGGTGTAATATCCCTCTTCTCCTGGAAGTGCAGCAGGGATATAGCGGAACGAGGTCTCTCTCAGCATAGTGTCCTCCTCTCTCAGCAGGGTAATACATGAGTATGCAACATCCTGCACAGCCATGTTCTCAGTCATGTCAATGCCATGTCCAAAGAGGATAGGCTGAGTGACTCTAATGTGGTGCGGGTAGATCCTGACAATGCAGTGGTACTGAGTCTGGTTGAAGTCAAGGAACTGCTCCTCAACTGTGTACTCAGGGTACCATCGGTATCCAATGAAGGACATCATCTCGATCAGCATGGCGGGATGGCCACGCACACCGAGGCACCTGGTCAAACGAACAATCTGCCGAGGGGGAAGATCTGCCATCTGAAACAGAAAGAAGGAGTTTGCAAATGCATCAGATTATGAAGAAACTTGGAATGACTCGGACATCATAACAGCTGTAATTGAAAGAAAAGACAATTTCTTACAACATGGAAAACAACACTTACATACGATGTAAGAAATCGGGAAGCACACCAACTCTAACAAACCGATCACAACTTTCCTACAGCTACAAGGAAGCAAGCAACGAGATGTTCTAATCAGACAGAGGTGAGCCTAGTCCTATCTTCCCGTAGAACAAGATGAGGGTGACTCAGAACTCAGAACGAAGAGGATAAGGAGAAAAAAAGAAGCCTTACGTTGTTCCCTTATATACCCAGAGTAACTATATAACTATAGCAAGCTAGACTCGACTTCGGCCAAGGCTGCTAGTCCTACAGTCAGTCCTGCTCTGATACCAAGTCTGTCGGGACCCGGGGTTAGCATATGCAAGTCCCGCTACGACATAGTCATATGGAGAGCCGAGAACCGTACCCACTTGTCTAAGCAGACAAGGCCAAGCAAAGAACGTTCTCGGAAAGCATCGTACGTGAGGGGCATCCCATCCAGGCCAGATGATCAACTGAGATGGGTCCTCATCGTCCGCACACAAGTCTAATGATATGGGTGATGGACTCCCATATTCAAAGACAAGTCGCCTCAACCATACTATCGACTATCTCATAACTCTTACATAGACTTACTCCAGCCCGATCACTTAGTCGGGGTCTAGGGCGGGCTCGATCATAGCACAAAGTGTGCACGAGACAGAGTCTCGAACAATCGCATCGCGATGCCCCAAGCTGCGCACATCTAAGGGCCACTTGGTGTATGAAAGACCGCCAGCCAGATCACAACTAAGGTCTCGAAAACCCATACAAAGACATGCATGTTATAAACATACACGCAGCACACATGCCTTGTACGAATAGCAGGTATCATTGCAATTCTCTACAAAGTATACATTTTATTGATAACTCTCACAGAGTGCACACAGAGATCACAAGCATGTGAACCAACATTACAACAGACAAGCGGAAGCAAGTAGGTCTGAGTACAGACAAGTTTAACAAATGTCTTAAGAAGCCTTATTTAAACACAAGCCCTCCACGAGGGAACCAGTCGTCTGAATGGGACTATACTAGCTTGGTCTTCAGTCGTCGAGCTCGATGAAGAAGCCACCTTCGGGGTCAGTGGGTTCATCTAAAACATAGAATAAGCAAACGTGAGTACAAAGTCGTACTCAGCAAGACTTACATAGGAGCTATACTACTCATGCACATGTATCAAGGTAAAGGGAGGTGGGGTTCAAAAGCAGAAGTGCCAGCTTTGACTTGGCTAGTCCTGAACTACGAGTACCAGACTTGAGGTAAGAAGTGTACACGAGTCCACTACATCTCCAATCAATTACACCACTATGGTGCCTTCCTCGACTTCCCCACGAGAAAGCACGCCATAGCACTCACACTTATCTTGGTGTATTTTAGAAGTATCCAGTTCAAGTTGTCTAATAATCAAGCTAAGCTTTCCAAGCAGTCCTTAACCGCGGGCGCGGCTATTCGAATAGTTGTGTTAACCCTGCAGGGGTGTACCGCTACACACACATGATCATCAGTTACCTCCTTTGTACTCGACATCGTTCAAGAAGTGTCGGCGAGGATGCTCACCACAACTGTTACCTCATAGCCTATCTGGGTTGGCTACCACTATCGTGAACCCGGCCGATTTACCGAAGTGGACCCAGATGATGTGTGCGTGGTGCATAAGCCGGTCTCGGGTGAGCCGTTCTCTCACTTAGCAGCCAGGCCACAAACCTACCAGAACTCCGAACAATTGTGACATCTGGACATCGAAAGGGATGAGTTAATAGGTTGAGAGGGGTCAGTGAGCCCAATGTGTGGTTGTACTCTTCATCTTGGATCACCACACAAGAACTCGGACTTAGGGCGGTGTTCAACGAGACCACCCACTATGTACTCCTACACAGCCTCTCATCGTTCACCTTGTATTAGGGTAGATTCACCAACACCTTTCCACCATCATCAACATGATCACTACCATCCCGACTCACATAAAGGTAACATCATTGTATCACTCTAAGCATGCAATAAGCAGTAACAATTGCAGGGGTCACATGATATCAATCAACTCCTACATTTGCTAGGATTGTGGTTTCCTTACTACTGTGACAAATGATAGATCATGCAAAGGAATGGGTTCATCTATGCGGTAGAAACGTAGCATGGTAATCATCCTATACAATGCATAAGCGAGACATGAGAGGGAAGTGGGATTTTATCGACATGATCAAAGGGGGTTTGCTTGCCTTGATGACGAGGTTCGGGTTCAGGGTCTTCAACGAAGGGGGCTGCCTCCTGTTCCGGTTCCACCTCTACTCGACAAAAAACAAACAAGGTAGCAAAGTAAATACAATGCACAATCACATGGTTGAAGGTTGAAACTTGATGTATATGCTTTGATGTGTGAAGCAATTCCACTTAAATGGGGTATTTGCAATTGAAATTTGCAAATTTAAACTCCACATATGATTTCCTATTTATCCAAGTTGCATATGACATTGTTTGATCAAGTTAAACCATTTTGAAAGGTGTATGATATGCTTCTGAAGTTCAAGTATAATGTGGTATGTTGCTATGGTTCAAATTGCAAAAGCATTTGAAATGAATTTGATTTAATTCCATTTAAACCAAATAGCAAAATCTACTGTTCCCCTTTTATTTTCAACTCAAACATAGTTGAAAATGGTATATTTGGATAGATAATTTTCTCCTGATCATTTTTCATATATTATATGTTGAATTTGGAGTTAATATGAATTTTCTATGAATTTTCAAAGTTTCACTTATTTTCTGGAATTTCAGGATTTATTCTAATTAGAAATTCCTTTTACTGCGTCACTGTGACATCAACATGGCGTCAGGGGGGCCACTGACAAGGGGGACCCACTGGTCAGCCTCTGTTGTTTAATTAAAACTGTTTATTTCGATTTAAACTTAACCAGGGGGTTAAGTGTGGCCTTGGGCCCACATGGCAGTCACTGTGGGGGGATTAAGCTTAATTAAGCTCTGTGGTTAAGCTCTAATGGAGGGGTCGTCGCCGGTGAGGTACTGAAGTCGCCGGAGTTGCTCGGGATCGGAATTCTGGGCACGGGAGGCGACGGGGAGGGCACCGGCGTGTTCCTGGTGGCGCCGTGCATCGAATGGAGGTAGCCAGGGGTCACGGGGAGGTCTGGAGCGACGACGGCAACGTGTTGGGCGGAAAAAGAAGTCCGGCGAGGTTGGGGATGGAGCTAGCGTGCGCGATTTGGACTGGGCGGTGGTGCGTTTGCAAGCTGGGGAAGCTGGGAGTCAAACGCGCGCACTGGAGCAACGCGGGGAGCACGGGAGCTAGGGGGGACGTCAACGGCGGCGAGCTTATTCAGCCTTCATGGCGGATCGTGACAGAGGCAGCAATAGGGGGCGGGAAGAGAGGGGTGTGAACCGCCTGCTCACCAGGAGTTCAACGGCGGTGACGGCTTGAGCTGGGAGGGCTTGACGGCGAGGTAATCGACGTTGATCTCTTTGGGCTCCGGCGGCGGCTTGAGCTCGAATTCGTCGGCTAGGTCGGATCCGACCACGCTGTCTTCTGCAGCTCGGTGATGCGCTCGAAGGGGGACACAGGGGACAACTTCAACGTGCTCCGGGACGTCGATGGCCACGCGGGCGCGTCGTCGTGCTCTGGCGGTTTCTTCTTTCGACGACGAACACGGCGAGGGAGGAGGGGGAGGTGGCTCTAGAGAAAGGGGAATGGAGCTGGGCGTCTCCCAGACGTCTTCGGGCGAGGGGATAAGGTTCAGGGAAGCAGGGAGCTGCCTGGCGCGCCCTCGCCGCTCGCTCCAAAACGTATCGATAATTTCTGCTTGCTCCATGCATGTTTTGTGTGATATTGCTATGATCTAGATACACTTTCATACATTTTTGATCATATTTGGACTAACCTATTAACTCAGTGCACCACAGTGCCAGTTCCTGTTTTCTGTTGTTTTTCTATTTCAGTTTTCCTCCATATAAAAAGTGCCAGAAAAATCCGGGAAAATTCAGATAAAAAATCAGCGTGACGGAAGTTTCAAGAAAAGCCCGGGAGGGGCCATAGGGGGTCCAGGGGGGCCCAGGCGGTTACCCGGCGCGGCCCCACCCCTGGCCGTGCCAGGGGGGCGCCTGGGGCCCCTGGTCCACCTCTGGCTGCCCCCCTTCGCCTATTTATCCCCCGTCACGGGAAAACTCCAGAAGAAGAACCCTATTCCGCGAACTCACCTCTGTTCCGCCGCCGCCGCACTTCCAGGATCGGGAGCACCAGAAGACCTCTTCCCGGCACCCTGCCGAAGGGAGGATTGACCTCCGGGAGTCTCCTCTCCACCATGGATGCTCCCCGGATGTCTCGTGAGTAGTTTTCCTTGGACCATGGGTCCGTGATCAGTAGCTATGTGATGTTCTCCTCCCCTCTTTGATCTTCATTGTTTAGACCTTGTGAGCTGCCCTACATGATCGAGGCACCTTTGTAATATTTCTGCTATTGCTATGTTGAGTTTGATCGGATCTGATGGATTATGAGATTATGTTCAGATTGTGATAGAGTAATATATTTGGTTTTTATCTCTTATATTTTTGTTCCTAAGTAATTCTTGCATGCTTTCCGTTGCTGTTTATTGCTTTGGCCAAGTAGTAGGTAGTGACTCCAAGAGGGAGCGTTGTGCTAGATTGTGGGTTCATGCCTCTCCGATGACATGCTTGAGTGACAGAAACATGAGTCTAGGGGATGTGTTGTTTCCACAAGGGGGAAAACAACGGTGCTTGTAACCGCGGTTACAAGGATTTTGTACTTTATGCAAAGTTCTTTTTATCGCAGTTGTCTGTTGCTTTGGGTTTACACTTTGGGTGGGGCTCGCAACTTAATACCAGCGAGATGTTCTGGATAGATATCTCAAGGTGGATGATTAGTAGTAGATGCAGATGGATTTCGGTCTACTTACTTTGACGTACTGCCCGTGCTTTTGAACCTCTTCCTTTCTTTTGTAGCATAGTTAGCATTGCGGTGCGTTCTTAATCCTGTCAATTGCCTTTCTGTAATTTGTTTACCTCGCATAGCATTTTTATCGTCTTTTGGGAGAGAGACATCACTAGCGAACATCACGTATCCCGGTCCATATCCTCATTACTGTTCCCAAGCTATATTTACTTTTCTGCATTTAATTTCAAGTTGCTATCATTATCCCCTTGCGTTTTATCATTTATGAACAACAAGACCGGAGAGATTGACAACCTCTCTGAACTTCGTTGGGAGCAAAGTTATATGTGTCTGTGTGCAGGTCCGTGTCAGTTGCGCCGCTGACACCTACTTATCATCTCTGGAGTCCTACTGGAGACAAACCTTGGTATCTTTACTGAGGGAAACTTGCTGTTGTACCGCATCACGCCTTCCACTTGGGGCCTACCAACGAAGGGCGAGAAGCCGTCATCAAGAGCAATTTCTGGCGCCGTTGCCGGGGACTCCAAGTGCTAAGATAGGGGAGTTTCACACTACCCTTTACCTTTGTTTTTCAGTCTTGTTAGTTTATCTTTCAGTTTTTATCTTTGTGTCTTTTATCAAAAACTACAAAAAAATCTGCCACACTTGTTGCTACTATGGGTTACACTGAAAACACCAAGTTGTGTGACTTCACTAGTCACAACAACCAAGACTTTATCTGCACTCCCATTGCCACACCTGCCACTTCAGCTACCTCTTATGAAATTAAACCTGCTTTGCTAAACCTTGTTATGAGAGATCAATTCTCTGGTGCTGGAGATGATGCTGCTTTACACTTGAATAATTTTGTTGAATTATGTGATATGCAAAAGTATAAAGAAGTGGAAGGTGATGTTGTCAAGCTTAAGCTCTTTCCTTTCTCTTTAAGGGGAGATGCTAAAATCTGGTTTCAATCTTTTCCTAGAAATAGCATAGATTCTTGGGATAAGTGCAAAGATGCTTTTATAGGGAAGTACTACCATCCTGCTAAGATTATCCGATTGAGGAGCAATATTATGAATTTCAAGCAATTGGATAATGAACACGTTGCCCAAGCTTCGGAACAAATGAAATCTCTTGTTAAGAAATGCCCTACACATGGTTTGACTACTTGGATGGTTATCCAGACTTTTTATGCAGGCTTGAACTTTACCTCGCGGAACCTGTTAGATTCGGCCGCGGGAGGAACCTTTATGTCAACTACACTTGGTGCTTCCACAAAGCTTCTCGATGAGATGATGACCAATTATTCCAAATGGCACACCGAACGCGCTCCAAAAGGTAGGAAGGTAAACTCTGTCGAGGAAATTACCTCCCTCAATGAAAAAGTTGATTTAATTATGTCTCTAGTTACCAAGCAACCTTCTATTGATCCTCATGATGTTCCTTTAAATTCTTTGGTTGCTCAAGAACAAGTAGATGTGAACTTTATTGCTAGAAACAACTTCAACAACAGTGCTTATAGGGGAAATTTTTCTAGCAATCCTAGACCGTTCCCATCTTACTATGGGAACAACAACACTTACCCTAGCAACAAGAACCCCTCTTCTGAATTAGAAAGGATGCTTAGAGACTTTATCACTACCCAAAAAGCCTTCAACAAAAATGTAGAAGAGAAATTATCTAAAATAGATAATCTCTCTTTGAAGGTAGAAAGCTTAGCCCTTGATATTGACATGCTCAAAATTAGAACCTCTCCCCTTGAGGAGAATAAAGCCACTCCTATTAGTGCTATCCAGATGCAAATCAATGAAAATATTAGGATGATGGCTAAACTTAAAGAAAGATGGGCTAGAGAAAAAGAGGAAGAGGATAGAATTAAGAGACTTCCTACACACCACACAGTTGCCACTATCCAAATTGTTGAGGACACTCAAACTATTAGCACCCAATGCACTCCTAGTCCTGTTGGACCTATTAATGGTGATGCTAATACCTCAACCGTAGAAAAAGAAACTCCTATGAACATAGAGGGTTTCAAACAAGTGAGCCTAGATGACACTACTACCACCTTTGATAGTAGTGATATTGATTTTGATAGCTGCACCCTCTCAGAAGTTATTAGCTTGTTACACAAAATGTCTAGAGACCCCCACACTAGCACACTTAATCTTGCCTTCACGGAGCATATCACAAATGCTCTTATCAAAGCTAGGGAGGAGATGCTTAGAGTAGAAGCCTCCATACCTAGGAAGCTAGAGGATGGTTGGGACCCTATGATCAAAATTAAATTGAATAACTTCTCTTGCTATGCTTTATGTGATGTTGGAGCTAGTACCTCCGTTATGCCCAAAAGAATATTTGATATGTTTGAATTGAAGCCTTTTGAGCCTTGTTCTTTTGGTGTTCGTCTTGTTGATTCTTCCACAAAGAAACCTTTGGGGAAGATCAACGATGTTCTTATCATTGTCAATGACAACTATGTTCCCGTTGATTTTATTGTTATGGATATAGAGTGTGAACCTTTGTGTCCAATTATTTTGGGACGTCCTTTTCTTCGCACCGTTGGTGCGGTTATTGACATGAAAGAGGGGAATATAAAATTCCAATTCCCATTCAAAAAGGGGATGGAACACTTCCCTAGAAATAAAATCAAGTTACCTTTTGATTCCGTTACTCGGGCTAGTTATTCTCTTTCTCTTGATAAAACTTGATTCTTCTTTTTGCATCATGCCTAGCTAATGGCTTTAAAGAAGTGCTTTCGGGAGGCAGCCCGCAACGAATTTAGGTTTTTCTTTTTTTCTTTTGTTGTGTCTTGATGATTGTTACTACTATAGCAACATCATTGTATCTTTACTTTTCAGCTTTGTGCCAAGTTATAGCCTCTTATGGAAAGTGAAGTAAAAGTTGTGACATGCTGTCCAGAAAACAGATTCTGTCCTCGTGACAAGAAAAATTCCAGAAAAATCCCAGTTCATCTTTTTTACCTGATTTTTTTACAAAGTATGCTCTATACAATTACGAAACTTCCGTATGTTCTGAGTTTTTTGATTTGAGTTGCAGAAGTGCCCCTAAAAAATTCTTTACTATCTTCTGTTCTGTTTTTCACAGATTCTGCCACGTTTTGTCTCTCCTTACTTTTGCAAACCTTAAGCTTGCTTTTTCTTTGCAAAAACTTATTGGCACTCTTGAAAAACAGTAGCTCTTCAAGATTATCTTTATATTCAGAGGAGAATTTTTTTTATTTATTAAGGGTACTAACCTCTCTAATCAGCTTATGATGAGTTATGTATGAAGGGAGTATTCAAGTGTGCGATGGAAGATGATGAAAGAAGATCCAGGAGTGTCAAGCGCTCAAGCTTGGGGATGCCCCCATGCATCCCCAATAAATATTCAATGAGACTCAAGCGTATAAGCTTGGGGATGCCCCCCGTGCATCCCCTTCTCCATCAACCATCATCAGTTCGTCCTTCGTCTCACTATATTTTTATCACTTCATGTGTTATGTGCTATGCTTGGAGCGTCTCGCTCTTAGGTTTTGTTTTTAATTTTATTTAGCTTTTCTTGCTGTTCATAACAAGTTAGATCCCGTATTTGTCGGGACCCGGGGTTAGCGTATGCAAGCCTCGCTACAACACAATCATATGGAGAGCCGAGAACCGTAGCCACTTGTCTAAGCAGACAAGGCCAATCACAGAACGTTCTTGGAAAGCACCGAACGTGAGGGGCATCCCATCCAGGCCGGATGATCAAATGAAATGGGTCCTCATCGTCCGCACACAAGTCTAAATGATATGGGTGGTGAACTCCCATACTCATAGACAAGTCGCCTCAACCATAATATCGATTGTATTATAACCCTTACATAGACTTACTCCATCCCAATCACTTACTCGGGGGCTAGGGCGGGCTCGATCATACCTCAAAGTGTGTACGAGACAGAGTCTCGAAAAATCGCATCGCGATGTCCCAAGATGCGCACATCTAAGGGCCACTTGGTGTATAAAAGACCGCCAACCAGATCACAACTAAGGTCTCGAAAACCCATACAAAGACATGCATGTTATAAACATACACGCAGCACACATGCCTTGTATGAACAGCAGGTATCATTGCAATTCTCTACAAAGTATACATCTTTATTAATAACTCTTACAGAGTGCACACAGAGATCACAAGCATGTGATCCAACATTACAACAGACAAGCGGAAGGAAAGTAGGTCTGAGTACAGACAAGTTTAACAAATGGCTTAGAGAAGCCTTATGTAAAAACAAGCCCTCCACGAGGGAACCAGTCGTCTGACTGGGACTACACTAGCTTGGTCTTGCTCTGAGTCTTCATTCTTCGAGCTTCAGGTAGAAATCACCAACAGGGTCGGTGGTTCATCTAAAACATAGAATAAGCAAACGTGAGTACAAAGTCGTACTCAGCAAGACTTACATAGGAGCTATACTACTCATGCATATGTATCAAGGTAAAGGGAGGTGGGGTTCACTTGCAGAAGTGCCAGCTTTGACTTGGCTAGTCCTGAACTACGAGTACCAGACTTGAGGTAAGAAGCGTACACGAGTCCACTATATCTCTTCAACCAATTACACCACTATGGTTACTTCCTCGACTTCCACACGAGAAGCACACCATAGCACTCACGCTTATCTTGGTGTATTTTAGAAGTATCCAGTTCAAGTTGTCTAATAATCAAGGTAAGCTTTCCAAGCAGTCCTTAACCGCGGACGCGGCTATTCGAATAGTTTTGTTAACCCTGCAGGGGTGTACCGCTACACACACGTGTCATCAGTTACAGCCTTTTGCATGTCACCGTTCAAGAGGTGACAGCGAGGATGCCACCACAAAACTTCGCCCACAGCTCCTTTCTAGTCCAGAGAGTCGCCTATCTGAGGGGGATCCGTATGGAAGTCCGACCGAGGTTCCAGTACAGCCTCAAACTATGTGTGCAGGGTCCCAAGCCGGTCTTGAAAAGTCGTTCATCCACTTCGCAGACCGTGCCACAGCCCTACCAGAACTCCGAACTACTGCGACTCTTGGGGTTCGAACGGGGTGAGGTACTAGGATGAGAGGGGTCAGTGAGCCCAATGTGTGGTTGTACTCTTCTTCTTGGATCACTACACAAGAACTCGGGCTTAGGGCGGTGTTCAACGAGACAACCCACTGTGTACTCCTACACAGCCTCTCATCGTTCACCTTGTATTAGGGTAGATTCACCAACACGTTTCACTTTCATCAACACCATGTTTATCATCATCCCGACTCACATCATAAGCAACCTCATTGTACCACTAAGCATGCAATAAGCAGTAACAGTTGCAGGGGCCACATGATATCAACCAACTCCTACATCTGCTAGGATTGTGTTTTGCTTACTACTGTGACAAGATGATAGGTCAGGCAAAGGATATGGGTTCAACTATGCGATAGAAACGTTATCATGGTGATCATCCTAAACAATGCATAAGCGAGACATGAGAGGGAAGTGGGATTTTATAGACATGATCAATGGGGGTTTTCTTGCCTTGCTGACGAGGTTCAGTCACGAGGTCTTCAACGAAGGGGGTGATCTCGAGTTCCGTCTCCACTTCTATCAGCAACATGATTATCATAGGATCAACATAATGTACAATGCACAATCACATGAATAAGATTGTAATGGTGATGTTTAAGGTACTGATGTGTTGAGCATTCCATTTAAAAGGAGTATATTGCATTTGAAATGCAAATTCAAACTCCATTTGATTTATCGATGAATTCCAAATGCATTTGAATGCATGAAAGTTCATTTGAAAATATTGATCATGAAGTGATGTGGTATAGTTGAAGTAATGTCTCTGATGTGTGGAAGAAACCATTGGAATTAAGGGTGTTGCAAAATCATTTGCAAAATCACTCCAAATTTGAATTTGAAAAGGATCCATATGCATGTTTGCTACTGTTCACCCATTTAAAAATGGTCAAACATGAAAAAAAATTGCATATTCAGAATCCTTGTATTTTTCTGATAATTTTAGACATATTATTTTCTATATTTGGAGTTAGGATGAATTAATTATGAATTTCCAAAGTTTATTGCATTTTCTGGAATTCTGTAAAAGATTTAAATCTCTGGAAAAAGATTTATTGCATCACTGTGACGCAGTGCTGATGTCACCAGGGGGCTGACAGGTGGGCCATGTCTGTCAGTGACAGTGGGGTTAAACCCGTTTTAATTAAATTAAACCGTGTTTAATTAGAGGGACGGGGCCCACTGTCAGTCTCACCTGGGGGGTCATTAACACCTAAACTAATGGCGGCCACGTCAGCGTTTCCGGCGACATGTCGACGGCGACATCCGACGCGGCGGCGATCCGCTGGACGACGACTCCGGCGACCAAAAGGCACGCCGCGACCACCAAACGCATCCCCGTGCTTGCGTGCTTCACCCAGGGCACGGCAGTGTCATCGGGGAGCACTGGAGTGACGCCGGCGACGAACTCCCGCGGCGGCCGTGGCATGGCGATGAAGCAGACGTTGCCGTAGTGCTTCTCCGAGTCCGTGTGCTGGTGCAACACGTTGCTGGGAACCTCAGGAACGCGACGGACAGGCTGGGCTGGTCAGCAGAGGACGGTAGCGAGAAAATCGTCGACCATGGCGGCGAGCTCGCTCGGCTCCAATGGCGGATCGAGCTAGGGGCCAAACGGGGAGGCGACCAGTTGGGGGAAACGGAAAGCTGCTCACCCTGGAGCTACTGGAGTGGACGACGAGGTCGAAGAGGGTTCCACGGCGACGAATTTGGAGAAGTCCTTTGCGGCGGCCGGCGGTGAGAAGAAGAAGTTGTCGACGTCCTCGGGGCTCCCGGGAACGATTCCTTGTGCACGAAGAGGAAGACGACCACGGCGAAGACGAGGGACATGGCGGTGCGGCGTCCTGCCGTCGTTTGCCGCGTGGGAACGGCGTCGCGCTCCGCGGCAGTGCTAGGGCGTCGCAGTTTTCCGGCGAGGGAGGGGTGGAGAGAGAGCCAGAGGAGGGGGAAAAGGTGCGGGAGGGCTCCTGCAGCTACTGCGTGGCGCAAGGGAGAGAGGGGGAGGCCTAGAAGAGGCCGAGCGTCGTCGTGGCGTCGTCGCCGCGCTCCCAGCTCCAATGAGCTGCTTGTAGCCGCGGGGAGGAAGAAGACAACGCTTCGGGGTGGGCTAGGCCAGACCAAGGTAAGTGGACCTTCGCCTGTGGGCGCAAGGTAACCCCCTTTCCCTCTGGTTTTCTCTTTTCTTTTTATTTCTTCTGTAAATAGGTTGACCTAGCTAAATAAAATAGCTAGATATTTTTATAAATGCTGAAAAAATTTATATGGCCTCATAATAAAATAGAATAGCCACTTATAAAGTTTCAACATTTTTAAAATTCAAATAATTTGAATCTGAACTCAAATAGGGTTATTTTATTAATTCCAAGGCACTGTTTGAATATTAGAAAATTCCATGAGCCTGGGATTTCTCCCAAACCATTTTAAAAATGATCAGCACCATTTATAGGAATTTTCCAAATGTTCAAATGATTTTTGGAAAAAGATTTTTATCTGGCCATTTGATTCAATTTCTCAGGGCTTTTCCTTTCCCCTTTTTGAATTTCTTTTTGAATTTTTGGCATGATGCAAAGTAACACTTGATCCTAGCACATACCTAGCTTGGGGTTGTGACAACTCGCCCCCACTCAAAAGAATCTCGTCCCGAGATTCAGAAGTCTGCGGGAGGAAGGAGGGGTACTCGGCACTGAGACGGTCTTCTCTTTCCCACGTGGCTTCTTTCTTAGAGTGGTGTGACCACTGAACTTTCAGAAACTTGATCTTATTTCGACGAGTGACACGCTCTGCTGAATCAAGAACATGAACAGGGTATTCTCGATAAGAAAGGTCATCTTGTAGATCAAGCGTTTCATGGTCAACTTCGCGGATGGGGTCCTTGAAGCAACGCCTGAGTTGTGACACATGGAATACATCATGTACTCGGGAAAGGTGCGGGGTTAGTTCAAGTTGGTAGGCAACTTCTCCACGTTTGGCAAGAATGCAGAAAGGTCTGATGTAACGTGGGGCCAACTTGCCTTTGATACCGAATCTTTGGGTTCCTTTCAGAGGAGTAACCCGAAGGTAAGCCTTCTCACCCAGATTGTAGCTCTCTTGCCTATGATGACGATCATAGTAGCTTTTCTGACGAGACTGGGCTGCTTTCAATTGATCACGAACAATGCGAACTTGCTCTTCTGCTTCCTTGATCATGTCTGGTCCAAAGAATTGTCTTTCACCAGTTTCTGAGCAGTTAAGGGGTGTTCGACATCGTCGTCCATATAGGAGTTCGAAAGGAGCCATGTTCAGACTAGATTGAAAACTATTGTTATAAGGAAATTCGGAAAATGGAAGAGACTTCTCCCAATTCTTTCCGAATGAGATAACACAAGCTCTGAGCATGTCTTCAAGAATTTGGTTAACCCTTTCGACTTGACCGCTAGACTGAGGATGGAAAGCCGTACTAAAGGAGAGATGAGTTCCCATAGCACGCTGAAAGCTTCCCCAAAATCTAGAGGTGAAAAGGCTACCACGATCAGAATTGATTTCCAAAGGAACACCGTGAAGGGATACAATTCTAGAGACGTACAAGTCCGCTAACTGGCTAGTAGTTATAGACTCGCGAATTGGAAGGAAGTGTGCAACTTTGGAAAGTCTATCTATGACAACGAAGATGGCATCGTTTCCTTTCTGGGTTTTTGGAAAGCCGGTGAAGAAGTCCATACCGACTTTGTCCCATTTCCACTCTGGAATAGGCAAAGGTTGAAGTGTACCAGCAGGTCTTTGATGTTCTGCCTTAATGCGACGACAAACATCACATTCAGCAACAAATTGAGCAATGTCTCTCTTCATCCTAGTCCACCAAAATCTCTGGCGTAGATCTCGGTACATTTTTGTGCTACCAGGATGAATTGAGAGGGGTGTGTCATGGGCTTCTTTGAGGATGAGTTGCCTTAGATCTCTATTCTTAGGTACTACCAAACGATTTCCAAAGAATACCGTTCCTTTGCTATCAGTGGAGAAACATTTAGCAACTCCGCTAGCAATGTTCTCCTTGATCCGGCGAACACCTCGTGCACGTCTTTGGGCAACTATGATTTGATCCTCAAGGGTTGGTTTCGCCACCAAGTTGAAAAGAGATCCACGAGGAACAATCTCGAGATTAAGCTTTCGAAATTCCTCATGAAGAAGTGGTTGATACTGTTGTAACATGAGGTTGTTACAATACGACTTACGACTTAGTGCATCAGCCATGACATTGGCTTTGCCTGGGGTGTAAGAAATTCCTACGTCGTAATCTTTTATCAACTCAATCCAGCATCTTTGCCTGAGATTAAGATCTGGCTGGGTGAAAATGTATTTGAGGCTTTGGTGGTCGGAATAGATTTCGCAACGATTACCAAGGATGTAATGTCGCCAAGTTGTTAGGGCATGAACTACGGCAGCGAGTTCAAGGTCATGGGTAGGATAGTTCTCTTCATGTGGCCGCAACTGGCGTGAAGCATAAGCTACCCCATGTCGATCTTGCAGAAGTATGCATCCTAACCCTTGCCGTGAGGCGTCACAATAGATCTCGAAATCCTTTTTGGTGTCTGGAGGTGCAAGTACGGGTGCAGAAGTCAATCTTCTTTTTATCTCTTGAAAGCTCTCCTCGCACTTGGGAGTCCATAGGAATTTCTTATCTTTCTTGAGGAGTTCAGTAAGAGGTTTTGCAACTTTAGAAAAGTTCTCGACGAAGCGACGGCAATAGCTGGCTAGGCAGAGAAAACTCCTAACTTGCTTAACCGATTCAGGTGGAGTCCAGTCAAGGACGGCCTGAACTCTCTCGGGATTCACAGCAATGCCTTTTGCAGAAATCACGTGGCCTAAGTAGGTCACTTCTGGTAGCCAAAATTCACACTTGGAGAATTTAGCATATAGGCGATGCTCTCTAAGTTTCATCAATACCAGCCTTAGGTGTTCGGCATGTTCTTCTTCGTTCTTCGAGTATATAAGGATGTCATCGAGGTAAACCACGAAGAACTGGTCCAAATACTCCATGAAGATCGAGTTCATCATGCGTGAAAAAGTGGCGGGGGCATTGGTTAGACCGAAGGACATGACGGTGAACTCGTAAAGACCATAACGAGTAGTGAAAGCCGTTTTGGGAATGTCCTCGTTTCGGATCTTGATTTGATGATAACCTAATCTCAAATCCATCTTGGAGAAGACAGAGGATCCTGTAAGTTGATCATAAAGATCATTGATGCTAGGAAGAGGGTACTTGTTCTTTATCGTCGCTAAATTTAGCGGGCGATAGTCTACGCACATCCTTTCTGTTCCATCTTTCTTCGTTACGAACAGAACGGGGCAACCCCATGGCGATGAGCTAGGGCGGATGAAGCCTTTTTCCAACAAAGCCTCTAGTTGGGTTTTAAGCTCAGCTAACTCACGTGGGGCCATTTTGTATGGGCGTCTAGAAATTGGTGCGGTTCCTGGGGAAAGATCCACTATGAACTCTACACATCCGTCGGGTGGCATGCCCGGCAGCTCTTCAGGAAAGACATCCGGGAAGTCACGAAACACCGGAACATCTTCAAGGTCGGGAAGGGGAAGCACATTCAAAGAATGCACCTGGGTTCTTGTTCTTGGTGAGGAGTAAACTATTGTCTGGCGTGAAGGATGTGTAAGTCTAACTGACTTAGCTTTACAATCAAGAAAAGCATGTTGTCTTGATAACCAATCCATACCAAGGATGACATCAATGTCTGAAGACTTGAGGGCTATGAGTGAAGCAAGGAATACTAAACCCTCAATTGCAATTTGATTACCATGGCTTACTCTATTAGTTTGCCACTTGGAACCAGGAGTTTGAATGATCATAGGGGTGAACATTTCTTCAAAGGATACATCATGCCGAAGTGCATAACTCTCCGACATGAATGAGTGAGATGCTCCTGGGTCGAAAAGAACAGAAGTGGGAACAAAATTGACTGGGAGCGTACCAAGAATGACGTCAGAAGTACTATCAGTTTCCTCAGTTGAGATTTGGTTCACACGTCCAAGATTTTCTGAGGTGGATGGTTTGGAAGTGGAAACCTTCGGGGTTGGCTTGGCACGAACAGTGGGTTTTCCTTTGGCATGGGGTGGAGCATTTTGGTTGACGGGGCACTCACGAGAATAGGGACCAGGCTGGCCACATCTAAAGCAGGCTCCAAAGTTGTGCGGGGAGCTGGGTTGTTTGGGTGAGATGGTTGACGAGGCGGCACAAGGGATGGCCTCGGTGGGTTGTTTTGGTGAAACAAACTGTTAGGAATCCAGATCATACGCTTCTGAGGGCGTGAACTGAAAGAAGGGGAAAGATCAAGAGCATGCTTGCGAGACTTCTTGAAAACTTCATTGCCATGCTCAGCTCTGAAGGATCTGTTGACTAAATCCTCAAAGGTGGAAAATTCGATGAGGTTGAGAGCATGACGGAGGATGGGGCTAAGTCCCTTGCGGAACCTTGCCTGCTTTCTGGCATCGGTGGTGATCTCATCTTGGGCATACCGAGCAAGACGGTTGAATTCCCTCACATACTCATGAATGGACATCTCTCCTTGATTTAGATTGTAGAACTCTTCCTTCTTGCGCTCCATCAACTCGTCCAGAATGTGGTACCCTCGAAAGGCAACACAGAACTCTTGTCAAGTCACTACGTGATCATCTGGCTGCATTGCAACATAGTTCTCCCACCACTGAAGAGCAGCACCTTCCAAGAAGTATACCGCGAAAACAACTCGGTCATCGGGAGCAACATGTGCTGTATCAAGCTTACGCTCGATGGAACGGAGCCAATCATCAGCTTCAAGGGGTTCAGAAGAACATCGGAATACCGGTGGCTTGAGGAGGATGAAGTCCTGAATGCTGACCACCACATTACGATGGTGGGCGGTATTCTGCTCGATGAGCTCCAGAAGGCATGTTTGATCACGTCTATTCCGCTCGGCTTCCATCATGATTTCCGCCGCAGAAGGCGGGGTTGGAGGTTCATCATCATTTCGATTCCGATCACGGTCTCGATTCCGAAGAACAGCACTACGAGTTCCACCTGACATCCTGTGTGATAAAAAAATCAACAATCAGAACAGGTTGTACGATGGAGGCAAGGATAAAAGGATACAATTTCAGAAGGAGAAGACTATAATGCAAAGGCAATGATTCAGAGAAACACGGAACAAATCCGGCAGCATAACGGCTACACCGGAATGGAAAACAAGACAACCTCGAGGAGATTGGACAGAACTTCCTCAAGGAACTCAAAACACGAAGACTCTGGACATCCACGACAATCCTACGGCTATAAGGAGGCAATCAACGAGATGTTCTAGTCAGACATAGATGAGCCTAGTCCTATCTTCCCGTAGAAAAGGTAAGGGTGACTCAGAACTCAGATCGATGAGGGTAAGGAGAAAAAGAAGCCTTACGTTGTTCCCTTATATACCCAGAGTAACTATATAACTATAGAAGTCTAGACTCGACTTCGGCCAAGGCTGACAATCCTACAGTCAGTCCTGCTCTGATACCAAGTCTGTCGGGACCCGGGATTAGCGTATGCAAGCCTCGCTACAACACAATCATATGGAGAGCCGAGAACCGTACCCACTTGTCTAAGCAGACAAGGCCAAGCACAGAACGTTCTCGGAAAGCATCGAACATGAGGGGCATCCCATCCAGGCCGGATGATCAACTGAAATGGGTCCTCATCGTCCGCACACAAGTCTAAATGATATGGGTGGTGAACTCCCATAATCATAGACAAGTCGCCTCAACCATACTATCGATTGTATTATAACCCTTACATAGACTTACTCCAGCCCGATCACTTAGTCGGGGTCTAGCGCGGGCTCGATCATACCTCAAAGTGTGTACGAGACAGAGTCTCGAACAATCGCATCACGATGTCCCAAGCTGCGCACATCTAAGGGCCACTTGGTGTATAAACGACCGCCAGCCAGATCACAACTAAGGTCTCGAAAACCCATACAAAGACATGCATGTTATAAACATACACGCAGCACACATGCCTTGTATGAACAGCAGGTATCATTGCAATTCTCTACAAAGTATACATCTTTATTAATAACTCTTACAGAGTGCACACAGAGATCACAAGCATGTGATCCAACATTACAACAGACAAGCGGAAGCAAAGTAGGTCTGAGTACAGACAAGTTTAACAAATGGCTTAGAGAAGCCTTATCTAAAAACAAGCCCTCCACGAGGGAACCAGTCGTCTGACTGGGACTACACTAGCTTGGTCTTGCTCTGAGTCTTCATTCTTCGAGCTTCAGGTAGAAATCACCAACAGGGTCGGTGGTTCATCTAAAACATAGAATAAGCAAACGTGAGTACAAAGTCGTACTCAGCAAGACTTACATAGGAGCTATACTACTCATGCATATGTATCAAGGTAAAGGGAGGTGGGGTTCACTTGCAGAAGTGTCAGCTTTGACTTGGCTAGTCCTGAACTACGAGTACCAGACTTGAGGTAAGAAGCGTACACGAGTCCACTATATCTCTTCAACCAATTACACCACTATGGTTACTTCCTCGACTTCCACACGAGAAGCACACCATAGCACTCACGCTTATCTTGGTGTATTTTAGAAGTATCCAGTTCAAGTTGTCTAATAATCAAGGTAAGCTTTCCAAGCAGTCCTTAACCGCGGACGCGGCTATTCGAATAGTTTTGTTAACCCTGCAGGGGTGTACCGCTACACACACGTGTCATCAGTTACAGCCTTTTGCATGTCACCGTTCAAGAGGTGACAGCGAGGATGCCACCACAAAACTTCGCCCACAGCTCCGTTCTAGTCCAGAGAGTCGCCTATCTGAGGGGGATCCGTATGGAAGTCCGGCCGAGGTTCCAGTACAACCTCAAACGATGTGTGCAGGGTCCCAAGCCAGTCTTGAAAAGCCGTTCATCCACTTCGCAGACCGTGCCACAGCCCTACCAGAACTCCGAACTACTGCGACTCTTGGGGTTCGAACGTGGTGAGGTACTAGGATGAGAGGGGTCAGTGAGCCCAATGTGTGGTTGTACTCTTCTTCTTGGATCACTACACAAGAACTCGGGCTTAGGGCGGTGTTCAACGAGACAACCCACTGTGTACTCCTACACAGCCTCTCATCGTTCACCTTGTATTAGGGTAGATTCACCAACACGTTTCACTTTCATCAACACCATGTTTATCATCCTCCTGACTCACATCATAAGCAACCTCATTGTACCACTAAGCATGCAATAAGCAGTAACAGTAGCAGGGGCCACATGATATCAACCAACTCCTACATCTGCGAGGATTGTGTTTTGCTTACTACTGTGACAAGATGATAGGTCAGGCAAAGGATATGGGTTCAACTATGCGATAGAAACGTTATCATGGTGATCATCCTAAACAATGCATAAGCGAGACATGAGAGGGAAGTGGGATTTTATAGACATGATCAATGGGGGTTTGCTTGCCTTGCTGACGAGGTTCAGTCACGAGGTCTTCAACGAAGGGGGTGATCTCGAGTTCCGGCTCCACTTCTATCAGCAACAAGACAATCATAGGATCAACATAATGTACAATGCACAATCACATGAATAAGATTGTAATGGTGATGTTCAAGGTACTGATGTATTGAGCATTCCATTTAAAAGGAGTATATTGCATTTGAAATGCAAATTCAAACTCCATTTGATTTATCGATAAATTCCAAATGCATTTGAATGCATGAAAGTTCATTTGAAAATATTGATCATGAAGTGATGTGGTATAGTTGAAGTAATGTCTCTGATGTGTGGAAGAAACCATTGGAATTAAGGGTGTTGCAAAATCATTTGCAAAATCACTCCAAATTTGAATTTGAAAAGGATCCATATGCATGTTTGCTACTGTTCACCCATTTTAAAATGGTCAAACATGAAAAAAAATTGCATATTCAGAATCCTTGTATTTTTCTGATAATTTTAGACATATTATTTGCTATATTTGGAGTTAGGATGAATTAATTATGAATTTCCAAAGTTTATTGCATTTTCTGGAATTCTGTAAAAGATTTAAATCTCTGGAAAAAGATTTATTGCATCACTGTGACGCAGTGCTGATGTCACCAGGGGGCTGACAGGTGGGCCATGTCTGTCAGTGACAGTGGGGTTAAACCCGTTTTAATTAAATTAAACCGTGTTTAATTAGAGGGACGGGGCCCACTGTCAGTCTCACCAGGGGGGTCATTAGCACCTAAACTAATGGCGGCCACGTCAGCGTTGCCGGCGACATCCGACGCGGCGGCGATCCGCTGGACGACGACTCCGGCGACCAAAAGGCACGCCGCGACCACCAAACGCATCCCCGTGCTTGCGTGCTTCACCCAGGGCACGACAGTGTCATCGGGGAGCACTGGAGTGACGCCGGCGACGAACTCCCGCGGCGGCCGTGGCATGGCGATGAAGCAGACGTTGCCGTAGTGCTTCTCCGCGTCCGTGTGCTGGTGCAACGCGTTGCTGGGAACCTCAGGAACGCGACGGACAGGCTGGGCTGGTCAGCAGAGCACGGTAGCGAGCAAATCGTCGACCATGGCGGCGAGCTTGCTCGGCTCCCATGGCGGATCGAGCTAGGGGCCAAACGGGGAGCCGACCAGTTGGGGGAAACAGAAAGCTGCTCACCCTGGAGCTACTGGAGTGGACGGCGAGGTCGAAGAGGGTTCCACGGCGACGAATTTGGAGAAGTCCTTTGCGGCGGCCGGCGGTGAGAAGAAGAAGCTGGCGACGTCCTCGGGGCTCCCCGGAACGATTCCTTGCGCACGAAGAGGAAGACGACCACGGCGAAGACGAGGGACATGGCGGTGTGGCGTCCTGCCGTCGTTGGCCGCGTGGGAACGGCGTCGCGCTCCGCGGCATTTCTCGGCCGTCGCAGTTTTCCGGCGAGGGAGGGGTGGAGAGAGAGCTAGAGGAGGGGGAAAAGGTGCGGGAGGGCTCCTGCAGCTACTGCGTGGCGCAAGGGAGAGAGGGGGAGGCCTAGAAGAGGCCGGGCGTCGTCGTGGCGTCGTCGCCACGCTCCCAGCTCCAGCGAGCTGCTTGGAGCTGCGGGGAGGAAGAAGACAACGCTTCGGGGTGGGCTGGGCCAGGCCAAGGTAAGTGGGCCTTCGCCTGTGGGCGCAAGGTAACCCCCTTTCCCTCTGGTTTTCTCTTTTCTTTTGATTTCTTCTGTAAATAGGTTGACCTAGCTAAATGAAATAGCTAGGTATTTTTATAAATGCTGAAAAATTTTATATGGCCTCATAATAAAATAGAATATCCACTTATAAAGTTTAAACATTTTTAAAATTCAAATAATTTGAATCTGAACTCAAATAGGGTTATTTTATTAATTCCAAGGCACTGTTTGAATATTAGAAAATTCCATGAGCCTGGGATTGCTCCCAAACCATTTTTAAAATGATCAGCACCATTTATAGGAATTTTCCAAATGTTCAAATGATTTTTGGAAAAAGATTTTTATCTGGCCATTTGATTTAATTTCTCAGGGCTTTTCCTTTCCCCATTTTGAATTTCTTTTTGAATTTTTGGCATGATGCAAAGTAACACTTGATCCTAGCACATACCTAACTTGGGGTTGTGATAGTCTTACTTTGTGTGGGAGAGAAACACGCTCCACTTTCAAAATCTAGAACACATGATAGGATTTTTCCTGCCAATCTTTTTTCTATTGTGTGTTCTTTATCTTTTCATAGCTACTGCCATGTTTAGTTTTAGTCTTAGTTTGTCTTTAGCAAGAGCTTTAGCTTTTGTTTAGTTTGTTTCTGCAACTCTTTTTAGTTTTTATGTTTATCTTGTTAAGAGAGTTGGTTGTTGCACTAAGTTGTGTTTTGTCTTGAAAGTAGGTAATTGAGGTTGCTATTTAATTTAAGTAGTAGCTTGCAATAGTTTTGAGGCATTGTTGTGAGTAATGTTTGGACTTTTGGTGTCAAGAGCTCTTGCCTATTAGTGATAGGTGTCGTATTTTGGGCAATCCGTTTTTATTTTCAAACCTACAAAACTAGTTGAGAACTCTAGCCACTAGATAGATCACTACTCATCTGAGGAGTCGAATATTAGAGTACACTCAGGTACCATGAGTCGAGGATGCGCAAGGATAACCAAACCCCCATACACTCCTCCTCGGGGTACTTGTCTCTTTGTGAACCTCCTTATTAGATTGAGAGTTACCGATAATAAGTTCATGAGTTCTTCGGACTAATGTAAGTATTGAGAGTTGACACTTCCACCTTCCCATATTTTGCTAGCCTTTCCCGTGCCGTGCATTGCCTTCTTCTAACTCCGAGAGTTGGTGTCCACCTTCGCCGGTACATCCAAACCCTTGGCATGATACACTATGTCATCATAAGCCTCCCTTTATCCTTCCTCAAAACAGCCACCATACCTACCTATCAAGGCATTTCCATAGCCTTTCCGAGTTACATTGCCATGCAACTTCCACCTCTTCATGACTTGATCTTCATGTCATACATGTTCCTGCTACACTGGCAGCGACGTACATTGCATACATCATGATAGTTAAATCTTTATGATTTTGAGTACCTTGTAAAGTGTGAAAGATCTCCTTTACCTTGTTGTAAAATAGAGTGTTGCCCTTAAGTGAGGAAAATATCCCAAAGTGGACACATTAAAAGATCCCAAAGAGGACAAATGAGAGTTAAATAGAAAGAGCCATTGAGGCCACCAAAAAAAATAGAAAAAAGAGAAAAAGAAATAAAAAGAGAGAAAGGGGCAACACTACTATCCTTTTGAGAGATCCACACTAGTACTCCCTCTATATCTTTGTACTCCATAGAGATGATCTTTATGCATATAGTTTGGAGAGCTTCTTAGCTCGTATGTGCATCCATTGCATGGCAATCCCTACTCCTCACATCATATCTATCATTTGGCATCTCTTGCCTATGATTGTCCTTATTAATGTGAGCCTTTCTCATCCTTTTGTCTTCCTCCTCCACCATATTTCTCTCTTTGCCATCCTAAGTGTCAACTCTCGTGCTTACGCTCATCGATTACATGAGTGCTCAAAATATCGAAAAGGAGTGGATCAAATTGACTTGTACCTGGCTAGTGGTCTGGGGACGAGTCAAGATAAGATTCCAAAGAGGACCAAGTGTGAAACTTTAGTAGATTGAGTTCTCAACAAAAATACTTTTTTCTCGTATTCCCTATCCTCCTTTCTTGCACGCAAACACCATTTGGAGACATTCGAGTCACGGACAGCGAGAGCTCTTGCACCTTTTGTTCTTTTGTTACTTATTTCAATGCTAATATAGACTCTTGCCTGTTATGACTTGAATTGAATCTCTGACCTTGATTGCTTTATTGTTCAAAGTTCTTTTTATGGTTGCTAGCATGTCACCACAGAAATTATGCTTGTTATCATTTACCTACTCGACTACGAGCAGGAATTAAGCTTGGGGATGTTGATACGTCCAAAACGTATCGATAATTTCTGCTTGCTCCATGCATGTTTTGTGTGATATTGCTATGATCTAGATACACTTTCATACATTTTTGATCATATTTGGACTAACCTATTATCTCAGTGCACCCCAGTGCCAGTTCCTGTTTTCTGCTGTTTTTCTATTTCAGTTTTCCCCCATATAAAAAGTGCCAAAAAAATTCGGGAAAATTCAGATAAAAAATCAGCGTGACGGAAGCTTCGAGAAAAGCCCGGGAGGGGCCAAAGGGGGGCCAGGGGGGCCCAGGCGACCACCCGGCGCGGCCCCACCCCTGGCCGCGCCAGGGTGGCGCCTGGGGCCCCTGGTCCACCTCTAGCTGCCCCCCTTCGCCTATTTATCCCCCATCACGGGAAAACTCCAGAAGAAGAACCCTATTCCGCGAACTCGCCTCTGTTCCGCCGCCGCCGCGCTTCCAAGATCGGGAGCACCAGAAGACCTCTTCCCGGCACCCTGCCGGAGGGAGGATTGACCTCCGGGAGTCTCCTCTCCACCATGGATGCTCCCCGGATGTCTCGTGAGTAGTTTTCCTTGGACCATGGGTCCGTGATCAGTAGTTATGTGATGTTCTCCTCCCCTCTTTGATTTTCATTGTTTAGACCTCGTGAGCTGCCCTACATGATCGAGGCACCTTTGTAATATTTCTGCTATTGCTATGTTGAGTTTGATCGGATCTGATGGATTATGAGATTATGTTCAGATTGTGATAGAGTAATATATTTGGTTTTTATCTCTTATATTTTTGTTCCTAAGTAATTCTTGCATGCTCTCCGTTGCTGTTTATTGCTTTGGTCAAGTAGTAGGTAGTGACTCCAAGAGGGAGCGTTGTGCTAGATTGCTGGTTCATGCCTCCCCGATGACATGCTTGAGTGACAGAAACATGAGTCTAGGGGATGTGCTGTTGCCACAAGGGGGAAAAGAACGGTTCTTGTAACTACGGCTACAAGGATTGTTTACTTTACGCAAAGTTCTTTTTAATGCAGTTGTCTGTTGCTTTGGGTTTACACTTTGGGTGGGGCTCGCAACTTAATACCAGCGAGACGTTCTGGATAGATATCTCAAGGTGGATGATTAGTAGTAGCTGCAGATGGATTTCGGTCTACTTACTTTGGCGTACTTCCCGTGCTTTTGAACCTCTTCCTTTCTTTTGTAGCATAGTTAGCATTGCGGTGCGTTCTTAATCCTGTCAATTTCCTTTCTGTAATTTGTTTACCTCGCATAGCATTTTTATCGTATTTTGCGAGAGAGACATCACTAGAGAACATCACGTATCCCGGTCCATATCCTCATTACTGTTTCCAAGCTATATTTACTTTTCTGCATTTACTTTCAAGTTGCTATCATTATCCCCTTGTGTTTTATCATTTGTGAACAACAAGACCGGAGAGATTGACAACCTCTCTGAACTTCGTTGGGAGCAAAGTTATCTGTGTCTGTGTGCATGTCCGCATCAGTTGCGCCGCTGACACCTACTTATCATCTCTGGAGTCCTACTGGAGACAAACCTTGTTATCTTTACTGAGGGAAACTTGCTGTTGTACCGCATCACGCCTTCCACTTGGGGCCTACCAACGAAGGGCGAGAAGCCGTCATCAGCCGGCGACCTGCTTGCCTGCCTGGAGGGGAAGAAGACGCATGTACCCCCTCCAGGTGGGCTGGACTGGCTAAGGTGAGTGGGCCTCGCCCCTGGGCGAGAGGTAAGCTTCTCTGCTTCTTTTTCTTATTTTTCTTTTCTGTTTTCTTCTGACATTTGTTTTGGCTAGCTAAAATAAATACCTAGCCATTTAAAAAAATGCTAGAACTTTTTATATGGCCTCATAATAATATAGACTAGCCATTTATAAAGTTTGGCACTTTTTAAAATTCAAATTATTTGAATCTTAACTCAAATAGGGTTTTTTGATTAATTCCAAGGCACTGTTTGAATATTTGAAAAATCCATGAGCATGGGGTGGGTCCCACATCACTTGATATGTGATCACACTCATTTATAAGACTTTTAAAAAATCAAACATTAATTTTTGGAGAAGATTTATATGTGGCCTTTTGAATTAATTCATCTGGGGGGGGGGGGGTTCCTTCTCCCATTTGAGTTTGTTTTTTTATGCAAAGAAATTAAATTGTGAAAGAGTCGGCCGGCAAGCAGTTAACTCGCAGCTTCTCCCTCGTCAAGAAATTGTTTGAGGGTGTCTGCAAACTTATAAGTTTGACACAGCCATTGCCGGAAGGCATGAAGAGGATCACTGACGTCATGGAGCCCTTCTCAGTCGTTGCTGAATGGGCGAAGATAGGAAAGCAGTCAGCTTGCCGGCTGGGGGCGATGCGTGTCTTGGAAATTTCTAAGGCAAATCACCCTGGGCTAAAGCCGGAGCTTTTAGCTGGCGGCTTTCCTGAAATGAAAGCTGACGGGACTCCTTTTGGTAAAGAAGATTTTCTGAAAGTGCAGAAAGAGGTCCGCCCGGCTGCCTCTCAGATAGCCGACAATATAGACCTTTCTCGTTTGGAGATTGGTTATGACAATCAAGGCAAGAGGCGGAAAGTCACCTTCCTGATTCTTGAGAAGTTCATTCTTCTTCCTCCTTAGGACGACTCATCAAAGCTCGCGGGCACCGAGCTGGCTCCAGGTGCGGAAGATGATGAACTGAAGATGGCCGACTTCTATGATATAGACCTGGTAGAGGTTTATAATAAACTTCTATCGTCTGCAGGTGCGGCCGGGTATTCTTCTCAAGGTCAAGCCGGTGACAAGGCGTAGTCGTCCGAGTGGCTTAGAAAAAACTCTTAGGTTAATTTGGTATGGCTTGAAAAAGCCGAGTTTGTAATACATATATTTGGTGCTTTGCCGGATACTTGTCTCTTATGGCCAGCATGTGGTCAATACTTTTATGCCGAGTGGCATTTGAAATTGCTTGTGGTATGCCAATAATGATATGGTTTTCCCTTTCAGGAGATTTTTTTGTGATCCGAGGTTTTGTTACCCGGTATGGCTCGTATGAGCCATCTTTTGAATGTTTCTTTCCGAGAATTGGTATGTTTATGTCAAATCTCTTGGAAAGATTTTTCAGTTTGTAGTTCTCAGCATGAGCCGGTAAACATATATTTGGTGCTTTGCCGGATTTTTAGAAGATTTTTCTTATGAACCAGCAAATATGTTTTCGCGTTTTAGCCGGTTTACACAAGAAATTTGATTTTCGAAGTGTGGTCTTTATGATTCGGGTGGTATGTCTCGACGCATGACCGAGCCATATAAAGACATTTTTCGTATTGTAGTCTTTACGAGTCGGTATGCGTGTATTGACGCATGACCGAGTCGCATAAAGGCGTTTTTATGATGTAGTCCCCATGAGTCGGTATGCGTGTATTGACGCATGACCGAGTCGCATAAAGACTTTTTTGAGCTATAGTCCCCATGAGTCGACATGTGTGTATTTGACATATTACTGAGTCGCATAGGAACTTGCTTTGAGTTGTGGTCCCAATGAGTCGACATATGTGTATTTGAGTTGTGGTCCCAATGAGTCGGCATGGTATGTCTCGACGCATGACCGAGTCATATAAAGACATTTTTCGTATTGTAGTCTTTATGAGTCGATATGCGTGTATTGACGCATGATCGAGTCGCATAAAGGCGTTTTTATGCTGTAGTCCCCATGAGTCGGTATGCGTGTATTGACGCGTGACCGAGTTGCATAAAGACTTTTTCGAGTTGCAGTCCCCATGAGTTGGCATGCGTGTCTTGATGCATTGCCGAGTCACATGAGTTCCAACTCTATTATGCAAGGATTTTTGTGTATATGAAAAGAGAGAAAACATGCTTATGATTATGTATGCAAAAAAAGGTAATTCATGAGTTGCTCGAAGAAGCCGACTCTTGATTCATCTGGTCCTCATCTTCTCTCGTTTGAGAAGAGTTTTGGGTTATCCTTGGGTCGAGACTTCTCTGTATGCCATCTCACATTGATCAGCGTTTCTCCGTTTGCGTCGAAAATTTCCTCTTGGGATTTTTCTAGCTGGATTTCACGCGTCTAGATCGTATGAGCATCGAACATACAGGCAGTTGGGAGGCATGGATTGCCACATGTATAAGCCGAGGTTTCTTGGGTGAAGACTCGATGGGTATAGTCGAGCCCCCAAGATTTCTCTGAATTCGAGCTTTGTACATGCAATTTTCACATATGTGCCGAGAAATTCTCAGTTGGAGGTTGATGAGTTGTCATCAAGCTCTGTTGAACTTTCTCTGTCATCAAGCCCCCAGGTTTCTGAGAATTTTTATAAATTTGAGTTACGAGAAAAAATGATGAATGCAATGCTTAAGAATAGCAGTTGGAGCCGGCTTACAATTGTGCGGAATCTTACTGTGGCATAAAAATTTACCTTTTAGGCGAAAGCGCAACGCGACGAAGATCGGCTTTCTAATAGATGACGGAGAAACATGTCACGACGAAAGTCGATTTTTATTAAGTGGCGAGAGCTGGTTGCGACGAAAGTCAGTTTTTTATTAAGTGGCGAGAGCCGGTTGCGACGAAAGTTTGCTTTTTATTAAGTGGCGAGAGCCGGTTGCGACGAAAGTCGACTTTTTATTATGCGGTGAGAGCCGGTTGTGACGAAACTAAACTTTTTATTATGTGGCGAGAGCCGGCGACTGGTTGAATATATTTCCAGTGCTAATTTAAGTGATGGAGCCCTTGTAGAGACCGGTTGTGTCCATGTGCTTGGCACTTCCCGTGCTTGCAAGGTGTGGTGAGGTTATCTTCTCGTCCACTTGTTTTTTCTTCAACTAGGCGTCTTTAATCCTGCATGAAGTAGCATTGACTCCATGTGTGTTTAGCGGGACGACCCGGTTTGGAATGCTTTGGGCATGGGTCTTGCATGAATCTCTCGTAGTCTCGGTATCTTGTCCCCAGGTCTGGTGACCCCCCTGGTGAGGGTTGCTTGCGTTTCCTGTTTTGCGTCTGGTTTATTCTTTTTCCTTGCCGGTACCGGCTTTCATTAGATTCAGCGTATCTTACGATTGCCTCCACGAGCCCACCAACATCTTCAGCTACTTCCTTTACGCGCCTAAGCGCGTTTATTATGCGTGTAAGCCGGCGATCTATGTCGGGGTCTTGTTCATAGTATGTCCCGTGAGAGAGCCGGCTTTGTGCCTGTGTGAAGCCCCTATGCTCTCAAGCTATCTCTTTTGGTAGTAGAGTCGCCTTTTCGTGATGTTCTTTTAAATTTTCATCAAAGTCGGCTTTGTTCTGATTTGATAGTTTCCATTGGCTCGCGGCCCAAGCCTCCCAGTCGTCTTTTATTCCTGATGGACTTTGATCGGCTGTGTAGCAACCATAAGCCGGACTCTTGTGTCTTGGAGACTTTTGTTGTCCTTGGGCGTCCGCCATGACGGTTGACCTTTGGGCTGAGTCGTAGTGGGGTAGATCCGGATTACACTGTTCCGGGCTTGATCCGAGTTTGTATTCTCTGACGGATCGAATCGATCTGGTATCTGTATCCCTGTCCTCTTCTTGGTACGAGTCGGCTTCAGAGGCATGTTCTTTATCTTCATGGTCTGGGATCTTATCGGAATGCTCTTGCTCTGAAGACTCCCTGATAAACCCGACAAAGACGTGATGCGGAATATCCTCCTACCGATTTTCCTTGCTACAGGAAACTTTGGGTGCAATCTTCGGTTCCGGCTTGCTAATGAAGAGGTTGATGGAACCGATTGAGACTTGGTAACACGTCGTAATCACGGTACCAGTTTCCCATGTGGAGCTATTGATTCGGAGTTTTCCTCTCCAGCTCTTTGCGATCCGTCCAGAGACGAATCCTTCCATGCCCTGCTGAGCTCCTCCAAGAATCTCAACGCGTGCACGCGCAGGCCCCACAGTGGGCGCCAACTGTCGTGGGGTTAACACAAAATATGTCCGGGTCATCGAACTTGTAGTGAGTCCTTTGCTGCGATTTATTGTGGTATCAAGGAGAGAGTCGACATAGACACGGTACTTGGTGATTTACCCAGGTTTCGGCCCCTCTTTGTTCTCGAGGTAAAGACCTACTCCTGCTTCTTATTATTGAGGGGTTTCTGGCTTGTCGAAAGGACTAGCCGGCTTTTTGATTACAAGGGTTCGTCGGCTCGTAACTTGTGTCTCGGGGAGATCTAGGTTTCGAGCCGTGCGTTGGAGGTTTGTATGTTGAGTTGAGAGTTGATCCTCGTGCCCCGAACCCTCGGCTTATAAAGGTGCCGGGTCCAAGAGTCCACAGATCCGATTCCTACTTGAGATAGAATCCTATTCTATGTCTACTTTACAAATACGCTACGCGCTATACAAGGTAATTCGAATTCCTTCTTGGGCTTCAAGCTTGTGTCCTTGGCGCGTCTCCCTCTAGGCCGAGTCTCGTCTTCATGGGTCTTCACGTATAAGCCGGTCCAAAGGGTTGTGATCTAATGCCGGGTTATAGGCTTGATCCATCACCCCGACAGAACCCATAATAATAAGAAGCATGAGTAGGCTTTTACCTCGAGACAAAGAGGGGCTGAAACCTAGGTAAATCGCCGAGTCCGTTGTCCATGTCGAATCTCTCCTCGTATCCATCTCGCAGCAAAGGTCCCATGTCAAGTTTGACTCTTTGGACATCTACCGTGACTTTCCCACGACAAATTCCTTCATGGATTTCGAGCAGTAGTGTGTTGCCGTCTTCTTCTTCTATGCATTTTTGGAGTACCCGGGAGATGCTACGCTTGTAGAGCTGTCTGTTGATTATGGTGAAGTCCTTGGATCGTCGGCTGATGCATCGTGCTTCCGTGATGTCTTGCGGCAGGGTGTCGTGTATCATATAGCTGAGGAAAGGTCTTTTCCATGCATGTCCTTTGAGTGGCATGGGTTCTTCTTCGGTGACTGCGCCGTTGTTTTCTCCGTCGATGACAGGGTCTGTTGCTGCTACATGCTCTGGCCCATTTTCCTTGTCAGCTGCTACACTCGCGGAAGGTTTGAGTGCTCTTGTCTTGATCGATCTCTGGCTAATACTTTCGAGGAAGACACCTGTGGGGATTGGTCCTCAATTCGACCCGATGTTTGCGAGTTCGTCCGCTTCTGTGTTGTTTGCGCTGGTAACGTAGTTGAGTTCACAACCGTCTAATTCTCCTTCTAGAGTGTTGTAAAGCTTCTGGTACGTCGACATGTTATCTGCGACTGCCTCGCAACCTCTCATTGCTTGCTGGACAACAAGATTGGATTCACCGTATATTATGAGGCGAGTGGCGCCACAGGCTTTTACCATGCGCATTCCATGAAGCAGGTATTCATATTCTGCTTTGTTGTTGGATGCCTTCTCAAAGTTGATCTGAAGTATGTATCTTAGTTTTTCTCCTTTGGGAGAGATTAACACGACACCCGCTCCTGCTTCTTGTTGCCTTTTCGACCCGTCGAAGAACATCTTCCAAGGGTTGGAGAGGTCCGGTGGGCCGGGTGTTTGTACTTCCATCCACTCGACCTTGAAATTGGGAGGATTTGTGCTTTAATTGAAGTCGGGTGCATGAACTAGAGGTCATGATGTAAGGCCAGATATGCGGTACTGTTCCAGATCCAGGTGTTTCCACCCAGATCCAGGGACGAAGTACATATCGTTCCCACCGCGACATATGACAAAGCCATATGCCCCGGATTTCCAACATGATATCACAACATTACAGATACAAGGATACAACATCTCATACAATCGGCATACAACTGCCTTAAATACAATACAACAGCGGAAGATACATGTCTGGGTACAGACTACAAGCAAATTCCTAGTGGCAAAGAGAAAAGCATCGATCCCATAACCACACGGGTCCAGGCCCTCCACCGGGATCCGCCTAACTAGTCGTCGTCGAGTCTCCACGTGAAACGTCGATCACCATACCTGTTGTCGATCAAGAACCCTGAAAAGAGTTTGGGGGTAGTATCATGAGTACAGAGGTACTTAGCATCCAACTGTAGTGGTCCTCTGACCCAGCAAGGACTTCATCACTCGTCATTCTAGGACAACTAGTAGTTTACGGTAAGGAAGGGGTAAGTGGTGAGGTTTCTGCCGCACTAGCATTTATGAAGTGGCTAACAATCTAGAGAGTAAGATAAGAAGCCAAGCATTCGATGAGGAATCGCCTCCAACAAGTCTTGCTATCAACTACTTACGCAATCATAACACCTATCATATCCTTGTCCTCCTCTTCGCATCCCGACGAAGAAGAAGCAATCAAGGCACACACACACGTTGATCAAGTTTATATTACGATTATTTCAGTTGTTGTTGTCTATGAACAAGGAGTAGGTCTCAAGTCGTCCATAACCGTGGACACGGCTTCTCGAAAAGATTTAACCCTGCAGGGGTGTACCAACTGCCCATTACGAGGCTCCGCACGCACGCCCATCTCTCTCAGTTGCTACCCATCACAGGCAACCATTTTATGATTTAGTTCCAAGAGATCCGGAACGACAGGTCCCTCTAACTAACAACGCACAAATCCGGGTGCCCCTGGTGAGTCGACATCCAACTCAAAAGCCGGCCGCGCTCTCGAATCGGCCTCTACCGTCTGGACGAGCTCGGATAGGTTGCCCAAAAAGATGTGGACAACCCCCTAGCTCCCTGGGGTGGACCAACAAGAGAAACCATGTCTCCGCTGGCCCAAGTTGTTTGAAATCTGCCGGCCGCGGACCAGTCACACACACGTTTTCAAATGGTAAATCTGCTTGGGCCACCACTAGAAATGTTTGAAGCTAGGTAGGTAAGAAAAGGGGACCCCATAAAATCCCACACGCGGTTAGGCACGCTCAGTCTTAAAACCAATACCCGGAACTCGGATCCTAGGTGACTCGAATGGAACAAAGCGTCGGGGCGGGATAGCCTAGACCTTCCATCCTTCATCGAATATAGTCAACATTTTAATAATCATATCATCAACAATAATATAATAATGCGATATCCCAAAACCAAGGAGTAACAGGGTAACATCGTAGCATCCTAAGCATGCATACTAAGCAGGGGATGAGCAACGAGCAATAGTAACATAGCAGTACAAGGTTTGCTGGGAGGGGACATGGCTGTATCGGTTTGAAAGAGGCTGTAAACATGTGGTAGGATCAAACATGGAACCTAACCTATACTAGCATGCAAACCGCTGGTTGAAATAGAATGGATCATAAGTAATGTATAGTCCTTGCATGTTGATAAGTCGGGTTTCGAAGATGTAGTTGATCGCAAACTCGCATCGGTCCGAGAGTATCCGCGGGAGCACACAAGAAGAAAACAAACGGAGAGTTCGGGGACGAGCTCGCACTCACGGAGAGGTCGTTGTCGACGACGACGAAGGAGAGGAGGCCGGCGGCTTCCTGGCGTAGAGGACGAAGACGGGGTCGTGGACGCAAGGAAGAAGATGATGGCGCGCTCGGCGTCGACGGGGCTCGGGAACATGGCTTCAATGACGAGGACGCCTTCCTCGTCTGGTTCGACGACCTCGAGCAGCAGAGGCTCGAGCTTGAAACTCTACTCCTCTCCGATCATGGTGGGCTGCACATGGAGAGGAAGATGGGAGAGGGAGAAAGGGATGGCGGCGGCCAGGAGGAAGAGGAGAGGGCTAGGGTTGCGGGGGTGAGAGGAGAGGGGCTAGATAAAGGGGAGGGGGAGAGAGGCTGCAGGAGGGCTCCACCTCCTCCCTCACGCCATGGCCGTGAGAGAGAGGAGGGGTCCTCCATGTGAGGAGAAAAGAAAGAGGGTTCGGGTCTCGGTTGGGCTGGCTAGAGAGAGAGGGGAGATGGGCTGGATCAGAGAAGAAAGGGCCCGAGGCCACTAGAATAAAAGCACTGCATTTTTAATCCTTTTGGGAAAAAAACAGCAGAGAAAAATGCTAAAAGGAAATTGCAAGGGAATTCCAAAAATCATATACAAATATGATTATGAATCCTCACCAACTATAGGATTTTTAGAAAAATGATTTGGGACAAATATTATTTAAGTAATAAAATGGCAATAAAATTAATATAAAGCCATTTAAATTACAACCCCATTTTCTGAGAAGGCAAAAATCTTGGAAGTTGGGCAAGGGATAAATCATGGCAGAACACGATTATTTGCAGAAGATTTCAATGAGGGGATCAACAGGATGGCTTGGAGAAAATGGCAAGGAAACAAAGAAAGAAATGAAAGCAAAGAAAAGAAAAAGGGGAAATCCTTTTACATGATCATAAAAATGTTTGAGCATTTTTATGTCACATGGATTTTGCCAATGAATCATTGTGCAAATTTTCATCCCCAATGGGAAAAATAAAAAGGCAATTTTTTTTGGATTTTGTCAGTTTTGGGTTGTTACAACTCGTTACCACCAACAGAGGATCTCGTCCCGAGATCCGGCATAACCCGGGGAAAGGGACCGAGAAGTTGCAAGAAAGAAGATCAACCGAGAGGTGAAACTTCCCGACACCACCAACATAGGCTTTGTTCATCGTGACAATGACGTTTGCCTCCATCAGGATCCTACCTGACTAGAGATGCCGATATCGAAGAATAAAACTTCCGAAGGTGCGGGAAACTAACCGAGACCAAGCTCGAATTCAACGAAAGGATATCGCAACAAAACTGAATCCGCTCGAGAAAAGAAACTCAAGGTTTCCGAAATAAGATTACCTAGGTGCTACTGGAAGCGCGAACATGAGAATCCGAATCGAAACAATACCATACCAGCATTTCTACAATAACATCACTCAGGAAGGTGCGAAAACCTGGACAACGAGACGGGACAGAGGAGGATCCACACACAGTGCCGACTCAAGCGGACAAAGGGGGACAGTCGAAGCGTGAGGTCCAGAATCCATTAGTTGGATAATAACCAGGCAACCCGATTCGCTGTTTCACGTGGGCCGCACATTTGTCGATGTAGAGTGACAAGCCCACGAGCCATGCTCAGCCAGTTCGAAGTACGCCGACCAACCCACTGCTGATAAAGTATTGGTCCGACTGAAATCTCCTAAACGAGAACCTAGATTTGGTTTTGAACAGGATAAGTTGAAGGAGAAAACATTACGTCGCACTACCTTACAAGAGGGAGGGGATACAGAGTAAAAAGAATCCTACTCTCCGATAACTAACTTATAAACTACAAAATAGTTTTTGTCTAGACTCAACCTCGACAAGTAAAGGGACCTACAGTCGGTAAGGCTCTGATACCAAGTTGTAAGGCCCGATATGCGGTACTGTTCCAGATCCAGGTGTTTCCACCCAGATCCGGGGACGAAGCACATATCGTTCCCACCGCGACATATGACAAAGCCATATGCCCCGGATTTCCAACATGATATCACAACATTACAGATACAAGGATACAACATCTCATACAATCGGCATACAACTGCCTTAAATACAATACAACAGCGGAAGATACATGTCTGGGTACAGACTACAAGCAAATTCCTAGTGGCAAAGAGAAAAGCATCGATCCCATAACCACACGGGTCCAGGCCTTCCACCGGGATCCGCCTAACTAGTCGTCGTCGAGTCTCCATGTGAAACGTCGATCACCATACCTATTGTCGATCAAGAACCCTGAAAAGAATTTGGGGGTAGTATCATGAGTACAGAGGTACTCAGCATCCAACTGTAGTGGTCATCTGACCAAGCAAGGACTTCATCACTCGTCATTCTAGGACAACTAGTAGTTTACGGTAAGGAAGGGGTAAGTGGTGAGGTTTCTGCCGCACTAGCATTTATGAAGTGGCTAACGATCTAGAGAGTAAGATAAGAAGCCAAGCATTCGATGAGGAATCGCCTCCAACAAGTCTTGCTATCAACTACTTACGCAATCATAACACCTATCCTATCCTTGTCCTCCTCTTCGCATCCCGACGAAGAAGAAGCAATCAAGGCACACACACACGTTGATCAAGTTTATATTACGATTATTTCAGTTGTTGTTATCTATGAACAACGAGTAGGTCTCAAGTCGTCCATAACCGTGGACACGGCTTCTCGAAAAGATTTAACCCTGCAGGAGTGTACCAACTTCCCATTATGAGGCTCCGCACGCACGCCCATCTCTCTCAGTTGCTACCCATCACAGGCAGCCATTTTATGATTTAGTTCCAAGAGATCCGGAACGACAGGTCCCTCTAACTAACAACGCACAAATCCGGGTGGCCCCTGGTGAGTCGACATCCAACTCAAAAGCCGGCCGCGTTCTCGAATCGGCCTCTACCGTCTGGACGAGGTCGGATAGGTTGCCCAAAAATATGTGGACAACCCCCTAGCTCACTGGGGTGGACCAACAAGAGAAACCATGTCTCCGCTGGCCCAAGTTGTTTGAAATCTGCCGGCCGCGGACCAGTCACACACACATTTTCAAATGGTAAATCAGCTTGGGCCACCACTAGAAATGTTTGAAGCTAGGTAGGTAAGAAAAGGGGACCCCATAAAATCCCACACGCGGTTAGGCACGCTCAGTCTTAAAACCAATACCCGGAACTCGGATCCTAGGTGACTCGAATGGAACAAAGCGTCGGGGCGGGATAGCCTAGCCCTTCCATCCTTCGTCGAATATAGTCAACATTTTAATAATCATATCATCAACAATAATATAATAATGCGATATCCCAAAACCAAGGAGTAACAGGGTAACATCGTAGCATCCTAAGCATGCATACTAAGCAGGGGATGAGCAACGAGCAATAGTAACATAGCAGTACAAGGTTTGCTGGGAGGGGACATGGCTGTATCGGTTTGAAAGAGGTTGTAAACATGTGGTAGGATCAAACATGGAACCTAACCTATACTAGCATGCAAACCGCTGGTTGAAATAGAATGGATCATAAGTAATGTATAGTCCTTGCCTGTTGATAAGTCGGGTTTCGAAGATGTAGTTGATGGGCAAACTCGCATCGGCTCCGAGAGTATCCGCGGGAGCACACAAGAAGCAAACAAACGGAGAGGTCGGGGACGAGCTCGCGCTCACGGAGAGGTCGTTGTCGACGACGAAGAAGGAGAGGAGGCCGGCGGCTTCCTGGCGTAGAGGACGAAGACGGGGTCGTGGATGCAAGGAAGAAGATGATGGCGCGCTCGGCGTCGACGGGGCTCGGGAACATGGCTTCAATGACGAGGACGCCTTCCTCGTCTGGTTCGACGACCTCGAGCAGCAGCGGCTCGAGCTTGGAACTCTACTCCTCTCCGATCATGGTGGGCTGCACATGGAGAGGAAGATGGGAGAGGGAGAAAGGGATGGCGGCGGCCAGGAGGAAGAGGAGAGGGCTAGGGTTGCGGGGGTGAGAGGAGAGGGGCAAGATAAAAGGGAGGGGGAGAGAGGCTGCAGGAGGGCTCCACCTCCTCCCTCACGCCATGGCCGTGAGAGAGAGGAGGGGTCCTCCACGTGAGGAGAAAAGAAAGGGGGTTTGGGTCTCGGTTGGGCTGGCTAGAGAGAGAGGGGAGATGGGCTGGATCAGAGAAGAGAGGGCCCGAGGCCACTAGAATAAAAGCACTTCATTTTTAATCCTTTTGAAAAAAAACAGCAGAGAAAAAGTCTAAAAGGAAATTGCAAGGGAATTCCAAAAATCATATACAAATATGATTATGAATCCTCACCAACTATAGGATTTTTAGAAAAATGATTTGGGACAAATATTATTTAAGTAATAAAATGGCAATTAAATTAATATAAAGCCATTTAAATTACAACCCCATTTTCTGAGAAGGCAAAAATCTTGGAAGTTGGGCAAGGGATAAATCATGGCAGAACATGATTATTTGCAGAAGATTTCAATGAGGGGATCAACAGGATGGCTTGGAGAAAATGGCAAGGAAACAAAGAAAGAAATGAAAGAAAAGAAAAGAAAAAGGGGAAATCCTTTTACATGATCAGAAAAATGCTTGAGAATTTTTATATCACATGGATTTTGGCAATGAATCATTGTGCAAATTTTCATCCCCAATGGGAAAAATAAAAATGCAATTTTTTTTGGATTTTGTCAGTTTTGGGCTGTTACACATGAGGACTGAGCTTGATGTTCCACTCGGCGACTCGCCCTGTGGGGCCTGGGTTGTTGAGGATGTCCGAGAGTGATGCGCTGCTCACCACCGTGATTGGTTGTTCGCCGAAGTAGTGTGATACTTTGCGCGACGTCATGACGATGGCGTACACGAGCTTCTGGTAGTGCGGGTACCTCTGCTGAGACCGTGTGAGAACTTCGTTGAGGTAGTAGATTGGCTTCTGGATTCCTTGTACTTTGCCTTCTTTGATGCGTTCGACAACGAATGCGGTTCTGATTATGCTACTTCGCGTTGCAATGTAGAGGTATAGGGGCTCTCGCTCCTTGGGCACTGCTAGGATTAGGGAGTTGAGAGTGTCTTCTTCAGGTCGGCGAATGTGTTCCGTGCTTCTTCGGTTCACTCGAACTTTCCTCCTTTCCTTAGTATATTTTAGAATGGAAAAGTCCTTTCTCATAGCCTACTAATGAGACGGCTCAAGACCGCTAGTTGGCCGGTGAGATGTTGGACACCCTTTATGTTGACGGGTTCTTGCATCCTGGCGAGTGCTTCAACTTCTTCTGGATTGGCTTCGAGTCCTCGAGCGGACATCATGTACCCCAATAGCTTTCCGGCCGGGACGCCTAACATGCACTTCTTTGGGTTCATCTTGATCCTGTATCGATTGATGGCTCCAAAGGTTTCTCGGAGGTTGTCGAGTAGTGTGTCTGATTTGTATGTTTTGACGACGATGTCGTCTACGTATACTCAGACGTTTCTGCCAATTTTCTCTTGTAAGCATGCTTGCATCATCCGTTGGTATGTCGCTCCGGCATTCTTTAATCCGAAAGGCATTGTCCTCTAGCAGAACACGTCGTACGAGGTGATGAACGAAGAGTGCTATTCATCTTACTCCTTCATCTTGATTTGATTGTATCCTGAGTACGCGTCAAGGAAGGTTAAGATGTCACATCCTGCAGTGGAGTCAATGATCTGGTCAATCCTTGGGAGGGGGAAGTGATCCTTTGGGCAGTGCTTGTTGACGGGTCCGTAGTCGACGCACATGCGTAGTACGTTGGTGTCTTTTTTGGGAACTAGCACGGGGTTTGCGACCCACGTGGCATTCTTTGTTTCTCGGATGAACTTTGCTTCGAGTAGTCTATTGACTTCTTCTCCGATGGCTCTTCGCTTTGTCTCAGAGAATCGGCGCAGCACCTGCTTCATTGGTTTGGTGTTTGGGTACATCTGTAGTGCATGCTCCGCGAATTCTTGTGGTATTCCAGGCATGTCGGCTGGGCACCAAGTGAGGATGTTCCACTCCTCGCGGAGGAAAGCTAGGATATTTGTCGCCTGTTCTTCGAGTAGGTGAGCATAGATCCATACCGTCTTGTCCGAGTCCGTCGGGTGCACTGGTGGGTCACTGTATCGCTATCGACGCTGAAGTCCCGAGTGATTTCCTTCATCTCGCTTCTGCTGGCGAGTGGGAAGACACTCCTATCTACCACCATTGCTATTTCTCCGAGTTCGTGTTGTGCTCCGAATGTGTCAGAGACTTGATGGAAGTCTCGGTCACATTGATCTGACTTGAGGAAGCTTCCGTTGATTATGATGACCCCTGCGGGTCCTGGCATCTTGAGCTTGAGGTGTGCGTAATGTGGGACTGGCATCAACTGGGAAAATGTTGGTCGGCCGAGTATGACGTGGTACTGGGATTGTCAGTCGAACACTTAAAATTCTAGGGTTTATCTTGCCAAGTTTCCATTCTTTCCAAAAAACCACATCGAGCTTGATTGTTCCCAGGGATGATGCCGCCTTTCCTGGTACTATGTCGTAGAGTGTGACGTCTGAGTTCTTCCAAACTGACCGCGGGATCGACATCTTCCGTAGGGTGTCGACGAAGATGATATTCAGGCTGCTTCCTCCGTCCATGAACACCCATGTCATATCGTATCCCCCGATCTGTGCCTCAAGGACTAATGGTGCGTGTCCTGGTCTTGGAATTGAGGTGGGTGGTCCTCTTGCGAGAACGTGATGGTAACTTCCGAGTCGCATAGATAGTAGGGGTATTTCACTGAGATGTCCTCGGCTGCATGGGCTTGGAGAGTGCTTGTTTCTTGCTTCTGTTTTGATGGTCGTCCTTCTTGGATCATGCACACTCGTGTTGGGGTTCGCAGCAGAAAACACAAATTTTTCTAACTAGCGTTCCCTTAACCCAAGATCTAGCTAGCCGTATTACCGTAACAGATAGTAGTGCGGAAATAACATACCTCGGGGTGTAGTCCGTTGCGCGGGAAACGTTCCCGCAAACGTGGTTGATGTAGCCGATCAAGTTTCACAGCCCCCTGGCTGTGTTGAGCACCCGGATGGGTGTAGTGCCACACGTGCAGCACCTCGTAGTACTCGCACACATACGAGACTCGATGACGACCTCCGTTCTCCGATCCAGCGGAGGGGGCGGAAGCAGATCTCCGGACGGAGCTTCGGCAGCACGACGGCCTCCGATTCTAGCAGAGAGGTCTCAATTCCACTACAGGCTCACACTAGGGAGCCCACCATGGAAGAGACCAGAGAGGGGAGGAGACCGGAGAAAACCGATCTCAATTCGGAGTTATATTTATTTTCTCACGAATTTCTGTGTATTAATTATGTGCACCCTGCCTGTCTTTATATAGGCTGGGGAAGGGAGTCAACCCACCTCCCCTAGCAATGTGGGACTAAACCCTTTGCTAGGGGGGTGGCCGGCCAAGGGGGGAGAGGGGGCGCACCCCTCATGGGCCCTAGGGCCCATGGCGCCTCCCCCCCTTTTCTTTTCTTTTTTTCTTTTCCCTTTAATTCCTTAATGGGCCTTTTTCTCCACTAAGGCCCATAGCACATATTAATTAGAAATAAAATGATTTTAATTATTAATTCAATTAATTAATAACTAAAACATATTATTCCATCTCCCGGTGCTCCGGAAACACTTCGGGCTCACTCCGAACTTGTTTCGGTTCAATACGGTACTCCTCCGATATTGTCTCCCTTATTCTCTGGTTGCTCCGATGGTTCCGAAAAGGTCTCCGATTTCATCGAGCCCTTAAGTGTGTTACCCTACGGTCCGAGAACACTCCAGTCATGACCGAGCAGAGGCAACAGTCAATGATCATCAGCGGGACCTGGATGCCCATAATGACCCCTGTGCATTCCGGATATCAACACCGATTGGACCTTACGCCGTATAGCATTCCCTTTGTCAGCGATACTGGATTGTTCCGAGATTCGATCAATGACATCCTATGTCTAGTTCAATCTCGTTCCGAACTAAATCCTCATTCACTCGTTCCCGTGATATTCATCCCCGTGACCCAGTCACACGCTGCGCAGCTTCATGGATGGAATCTCACCGAGTGGGCCCCGAGTATCTATCCATTATATGGATTGACAAATCCCGCTCTTGTAAACAATACTCCTCAACGTATCTCCACGGAATACCTAAGATACAACCGTTATGACCCGCATATTTCAGACAGGTGGTGGGATGTAAGTCAAAGCATCCGGGAAGATAGTGATTATGCACGTACTCACGGTCAAAGGAACGGTCTACCACGTTCTGTAATTACAACACTGAACCTTCACAAGATTTGATCATGCTGTAATGCTTACTTTGGGTAATGTTCATCACGTCACTTAGCCAGTGAGGTGACCTCATAGTCAAGAGACTTAATTGTCCATGATCGCGAAACCACGACCATCATGTTGACCATGAACTAGTTATCGATGTAGAGGCTAACTAGGAACTCTGGGGTTTCTATACCACACCTGCATCATTGTTTCACTGATGCAGTTCTAGCACGGTATGAAACTGGTTATGAACTTGCTTAGATATATTGGAATAATCATATATTATTTGCCTCTAGAGCATATATCCAACAGTCTCCCACTTGCACTAGAGTGCTAATAATCTAGCCGCATTTTTCCGATCATAATCATCTTATCACATAAGTGTTTCATTGATCATGCACGCTCATGGAAGAGGGTTCGTCAACAAACTGCACCAATTCAGATTCGTATGTTTCCTTTGCAACTGGTACAGGTCAAAAACTCTTTTGACATACCACTCATTATCATATAATGGTTGGATATAAGTTTCGTGGGAGAGTGAGACTATTATTTCACAGTATCCTCCAATGATCTCTTGGTTCAGTCTTTAGAAGACTCATCCATAGTCATATATACTGGGAAATACACTCAGCCAGAAGTCCAATACTTCTAACGTTAAACTTTTATCCATACGTCTACTTTCTTAAGTAGAATTATGTTTGTAGTACCGTGAATTTTTCTCACATTCCTTTCATGTCTTTGGTGATGTCTCTAATTCCATATAGACCCATAATATGGCTTGCAATTGTAATCTTGCATTACATTCAAGTCTATTATCCTTTCTATATTCTAGAGAATAGTCCTCAGTATGCCTCTCATATACTGACTGCATGGACTTTATTCAGATTATGTGTTTTACTCCTAAAGCACATCGGAATCTGTTCTTCTTCCAAGAACTTTTGAGTCATTCTGTTGTTGGATTCACAATGCATGTTATATGGTAGAATCATATGTCAAGAACATATAAGATCACATGTCCAGTACATGGTGCATCTCTATTCTTCCATCAAGACATTGCTTGTGATATTTGGATTTCATCCATTATATAATTTCTAGCCACAAGAACCTGTTTCTTGTCTAGAAGATTATTCCAACCTTCACTTCGTTTCATTATCCGTATCTTAATCTACTCATATAGATTTCAACGTGTAATGTGTTGGTATTTCATATAAAAGAAGATTCTTGCAATCTTGTATTTTATTTGCCTTATGCTCTATATATATCATAATGCACATATGTATATGAGACGGTTCTCTATGTACACAATCAATGCATATCCATATATATACATATGAGATCATTCTTCACACATATCAACGCATATATGTTTGAGACAATGATCATGCTCCCACTCAAATATATCCATCATATGCTCATATATTTGTGGTTTAGCTTTCATCAAGTCATTTTATTGTTCAATATGTCTCACATAATGACAATGCTTCCAAAGCTCCCACTCAGAAAATGCCCTCCGCATTCTAAGTTTCTGGGAAGTTTTCAAAGCTCCCACTCAGTTTCACGGAACTGCAGGCCCACTCAATATTTTGGTCATCACAAAATCACTTGATCAAATCAAGATTGAGGGTTCCTGTCTTGAGGTACTATAGTCCATCCTTTTAACGAAGTAACCTTCGTTTTGTCCATTACAATTCCCTTTCAAATTCCAAATTTGACTGAGATGCAATTTCAGGCTATGGTCCATCGTAGTGTAAATGAAATATTTTATTGATTAAAGCATTCCTACGTTTCCGTAGTCAATCACCATTGAACTTTGGTCATAACCAAATAATGCCTTATGTCCATTACATTATTCTCAATAACTCTCCAGTTTGTCGAGAATATGAAATAACCGATTTATTTCACAGGACGTGAGCCATCCTTAATGTAACTCAATATTATTTCATTTCTCCTCGTGTTCTAGGCTACCATCATTCCTTTGTGTCTTCAAGCAATATTATTCCCTATTTTTTTATTAAGAAGACTCATGATTATTGTTCTTTACAGAACGTATTCATGATAACCTTCTAAATTCAACAATGGCTTCAACTCATATACCAAGATCAATCATCTTTGGCATATCCTTCCTTATATAGCGTCATTACAGCGGAACATGCTTCCGTTGCAATACTCTGATATTCTGAAGGCAAGGTCCAATACCCCGGTCAAAGTTTTCATTATCTCCCATTGGATCTGTGCCGAGATACTTTTCTCGTATTACCAATTAAGCAACACAAATTTTGCTATTCGGGGAGAATATGTAATTTCAATTGCTCGTAGTTCTATTACAAAGAAATTCTTTCTTTTAAGAAACCTTATAACACCATCAGTTATGGAGCTATCATGTCTCGTTAAATTCAGGATGGTTTCCTATTCATGAAGTGGGTGTTTTAACTTAATGAATTAAACAACTTATTCGACAATAACTATAGTGCTAGGGGAAAGAACGTTTAGACCATACTAGGGTTTAGTATGACTACGAATGGTTTAAGTAGTCCAACACTTTCAACTTCCATCGTAGTTTGTGGTACAACTTCCACAAGTCTCCCATTATGTCAATATCAATACTTATCACTTCGGATCGTAGCGTAGTGATATGTATCCTTGTATTCACACTTCTCACTGTGATTCCCAGATCTCAGTTTTATGATCTCAATTGAATACAACTTTCAATTAATCATATGAAGTCTTTAATGATAACTCACATGCCCATTCTACATCATTTATGTATAATGATTGGCACAAGTTCTACTTGCTAGAACCTTGTCATGATTATATTTATTGCAGAGGTTCATAGATCGTGTATCTAATCCATCTTATGCAATCAAGTTATAATTTTCATCTGATAATGAACTCACAAGTTAATAGATCATACATTTAATGAATTCATCAGTTATGAAGTCACCTCATGCAATCAGATCTTTGACTTGTTATAATCAAGACAACTTTATCATTAAACATTGAATATTTCTTGACAATAATAGTAGTATTATAAATGCTTTCTATCATATCATAAATCAAGACGTAATCAAAGTATAAGCACACTTTTATTCATAGAGATGGAACAACTGACTTGTCTCATTACATGAATAACTTTGTCTCGCGAGATGCAAGACACACAACTAAGTGTTCATACTATAATGATTACATAAGATTTATCTAATACTCTAAGTATCTCCTATGATAGATGTCTCGGTGGAATCCATGCTGGCCATCAACTGACTTGATATCCATCAATCCTCGATTTCACCTCTTCCCGTCCATGCAACAGCAGGTCCTGTTTTCATAAAACAGAATAAGTATCAAATACTCATTTACTGCACTTGTTGTATAAGGGAGTAAACATTTATAAAGTATATCAAGTATATACCTTCTCCATCGACAACTTCTCCTTCAATGGGTTCGACCTCCAGGTACTGAAGTCTATCCATGAAGTCAGAGAACTCGAGGCTTTCACCTCTGCCGACATAGCCATAGACATGGTCTGTATAGCTCGGTGGAAGCGAGTGTAACACCGTGTATATCGCAGACTCATGTGTGGTATCATAGTCAAAGTCATCTACGAGGCTCAGATGTATCTCATGCATCTTGGCCAAGTGTGCTTTCAGGCAAGAGCCTTCTTCCATCTTTGTAGAGAGAAACTCACTTTCTAACTCAAATCTGGCAACTCTAAACTGATGCAAGTTTGATGACTTCAGCTCATCGATCATATCGTATGTATCCAAATCAGCATACTCCTCACGCAAAAGTTGCGGAATGCTGGTTTCTATGATACCCTTGGCAATGGCATATGTCCTACGACGATAATGATAATCAATCTCCGCTTGTGCATCCATGTCGTTTTCTGGAGGGTTTCCCACATGCCTTTTAGTTAAGAATGAAAGGTTGATTCTTTTGAGCACGGCTCTAAGGCGTAAGTACCAACTAATGAAGTTTGACCCATTTTCTTTAAGTCTTTCACCATGTAAGAAGGAAACCATTTCAAGGTACTGGGTATTATCCATTTTCTACAAACATAATTGCAAGGAACACAATTAAGACTAGTTCACAACAAGAGAGTTCATATAATCATATGAGCTCGCACCAAAACATTTCATCCCTAGGAAGTTTTAGTGATTACATGATCCAGATTCACTGCCCGACCTCGAATATCACACGGCCGACGGGTCAGTTTCAAAGGTAGACAACAACTTGTGCGATCACATTATCTTATATATACTGTGACTCATGCTCGATCTTTCGATCTCTAGTATTCCGAGGCCATATCTGCATATGCTAGGCTCGCCAAATTAACCTCCATGTTATATGCTGCTCAGCAAGGCCATATTTTCATATGCCAGGCTTGCCGAACCCAACCTCATGCGAACTCCATTGAATATGTAGGACAACTCCGGTATGTACGGAGCATCAAGCCATATGGGAGAACCTTCCAGGTGGTGCACACTTCAGTAGAATACTTGTGTTTGGCTTTGTTAAGGGATCATCTTATCACATGCTACCATCGTGTATCTTATACTAGCAAGTTTTAAGATGTCTGGGCTATGGCAACACTAAGTCTACAGTGTCTCCATTTTAGTTTGTTTTATGATGACGATTACTACTTATTAGTAACACATAGCAAAAGCTATCACTACATCACAAACAAACAAACGATAGCCCCCACTTTGCAATACAAGGTTTAGACGTTCTAGTTGTATATTGCAAGTTTTACGTGGCTGCTAGGGCTTTCATAGTTAAAACAGGTTTTAACCTACGAGTCAACCACAACGTCAACCATACGATTGTCTCTATTACACCCCGCACGGGGCCCTCCGTTGCAAATGCCACATCCGCTAAAGTAGAGAGACAGACACCCCCCTAGCCACTTTATACGGTACAAGCCGTATGTCAAGCGTGGAACCAGTCTCGCGTAAGAGTACGCGTAAAGTCGGTCGGGGGCCGCTTCATCAAACAATGCCGCAGATGTGAACAAGTACACGTGGGAGGGTAACAATCATACAATCAACGCCCACATCCCCGATGTGTTCTATCCGTACAGTAATACTAAGCATAGACCTAGCTCATGATACCACTGTTGGGGTTCGCAGCAGAAAACACAAATTTTTCTAACTAGCGTTCCCTTAACCCAAGATCTAGCTAGCCGTATTACCGTAAAAGATAGTAGTGCGGAAATAACATACCTCGGGGTGTAGTCCGTTGCGCGGGAAACGTTCCCGCAAACGTGGTTGATGTAGCCGATCAAGTTTCACAGCCCCCTGGCTGTGTTGAGCACCCGGATGGGTGTAGTGCCACACGTGCAGCACCTCGTAGTACTCGCACACATACGAGACTCGATGACGACCTCCGTTCTCCGATCCAGCGGAGGGGGCGGAAGCAGATCTCCGGACGGAGCTTCGGTAGCACGACGGCCTCCGATTCTAGCAGAGAGGTCTCAATTCCACTACAGGCTCACACTAGGGAGCCCACCATGGAAGAGACCAGAGAGGGGAGGAGACCGGAGAAAACCGATCTCAATTCGGAGTTATATTTATTTTCTCACGAATTTCTGTGTATTAATTATGTGCACCCTGCCTGTCTTTATATAGGCTGGGGAAGGGAGTCAACCCACCTCCCCTAGCAATGTGGGACTAAACCCTTTGCTAGGGGGGTGGCCGGCCAAGGGGGGAGAGGGGGCGCACCCCTCATGGGCCCTAGGGCCCATGGCGCCTCCCCCCCTTTTCTTTTCTTTTTTTCTTTTCCCTTTAATTCCTTAATGGGCCTTTTTCTCCACTAAGGCCCATAGCACATATTAATTAGAAATAAAATGATTTTAATTATTAATTCAATTAATTAATAACTAAAACATATTATTCCATCTCCCGGTGCTCCGGAAACACTTCGGGCTCACTCCGAACTTGTTTCGGTTCAATACGGTACTCCTCCGATATTGTCTCCCTTATTCTCTGGTTGCTCCGATGGTTCCGAAAAGGTCTCCGATTTCATCGAGCCCTTAAGTGTGTTACCCTACGGTCTGAGAACACTCCAGTCATGACCGAGCAGAGGCAACAGTCAATGATCATCAGCGGGACCTGGATGCCCATAATGACCCCTGTGCATTCCGGATATCAACACCGATTGGACCTTACGCCGTATAGCATTCCCTTTGTCAGCGATACTGGATTGTTCCGAGATTCGATCAATGACATCCTATGTCTGGTTCAATCTCGTTCCGAACTAAATCCTCATTCACTCGTTCCCGTGATATTCATCCCCGTGACCCAGTCACACGCTGCGCAGCTTCATGGATGGAATCTCACCGAGTGGGCCCCGAGTATCTATCCATTATATGGATTGACAAATCCCGCTCTTGTAAACAATACTCCTCAACGTATCTCCACGGAATACCTAAGATACAACCGTTATGACCCGCATATTTCAGTCAGGTGGTGGGATGTAAGTCAAAGCATCCGGGAAGATAGTGATTATGCACGTACTCACGGTCAAAGGAACGGTCTACCACGTTCTGTAATTACAACACTGAACCTTCACAAGATTTGATCATGCTGTAATGCTTACTTTGGGTAATGTTCATCACGTCACTTAGCCAGTGAGGTGACCTCATAGTCAAGAGACTTAATTGTCCATGATCGCGAAACCACGACCATCATGTTGACCATGAACTAGTTATCGATGTAGAGGCTAACTAGGAACTCTGGGGTTTCTATACCACACCTGCATCATTGTTTCACTGATGCAGTTCTAGCACGGTATGAAACTGGTTATGAACTTGCTTAGATATATTGGAATAATCATATATTATTTGCCTCTAGAGCATATATCCAACAGTCTCCCACTTGCACTAGAGTGCTAATAATCTAGCCGCATTTTTCCGATCATAATCATCTTATCACATAAGTGTTTCATTGATCATGCACGCTCATGGAAGAGGGTTCGTCAACGAACTGCACCAATTCAGATTCGTATGTTTCCTTTGCAACTGGTACAGGTCAAAAACTCTTTTGACATACCACTCATTATCATATAATGGTTGGATATAAGTTTCGTGGGAGAGTGAGACTATTATTTCACAGTATCCTCCAATGATCTCTTGGTTCAGTCTTTAGAAGACTCATCCATAGTCATATATACTGGGAAATACACTCAGCCAGAAGTCCAATACTTCTAACGTTAAACTTTTATCCATACGTCTACTTTCTTAAGTAGAATTATGTTTGTAGTACCGTGAATTTTGCTCACATTCCTTTCATGTCTTTGGTGATGTCTCTAATTCCATATAGACCCATAATATGGCTTGCAATTGTAATCTTGCATTACATTCAAGTCTATTATCCTTTCTATATTCTAGAGAATAGTCCTCAGTATGCCTCTCATATACTGACTGCATGGACTTTATTCAGATTATGTGTTTTACTCCTAAAGCACATCGGAATCTGTTCTTCTTCCAAGAACTTTTGAGTCATTCTGTTGTTGGATTCACAATGCATGTTATATGGTAGAATCATATGTCAAGAACATATAAGATCACATGTCCAGTACATGGTGCATCTCTATTCTTCCATCAAGACATTGCTTGTGATATTTGGATTTCATCCATTATATAATTTCTAGCCACAAGAACCTGTTTCTTGTCTAGAAGATTATTCCAACCTTCACTTCGTTTCATTATCCGTATCTTAATCTACTCATATAGATTTCAACGTGTAATGTGTTGGTATTTCATATAAAAGAAGATTCTTGCAATCTTGTATTTTATTTGCCTTATGCTCTATATATATCATAATGCACATATGTATATGAGACGGTTCTCTATGTACACAATCAATGCATATCCATATATATACATATGAGATCATTCTTCACACATATCAACGCATATATGTTTGAGACAATGATCATGCTCCCACTCAAATATATCCATCATATGCTCATATATTTGTGGTTTAGCTTTCATCAAGTCATTTTATTGTTCAATATGTCTCACATAATGACAATGCTTCCAAAGCTCCCACTCAGAAAATGCCCTCCGCATTCTAAGTTTTTGGGAAGTTTTCAAAGCTCCCACTCAGTTTCACGGAACTGCAGGCCCACTCAATATTTTGGTCATCACAAAATCACTTGATCAAATCAAGATTGAGGGTTCCTGTCTTGAGGTACTATAGTCCATCCTTTTAACGAAGTAAACTTCGTTTTGTCCATTACAATTCCCTTTCAAATTCCAAATTTGACTGAGATGCAATTTCAGGCTATGGTCCATCGTAGTGTAAATGAAATATTTTATTGATTAAAGCATTCCTACGTTTCCCTAGTCAATCACCATTGAACTTTGGTCATAACCAAATAATGCCTTATGTCCATTACATTATTCTCAATAACTCTCCAGTTTGTCGAGAATATGAAATAACCGATTTATTTCACAGGACGTGAGCCATCCTTAATGTAACTCAATATTATTTCATTTCCCTGAGCCGTCCTTCGAGCTCGTTTGGCCTTGCGCTGCTTCTCTTCCCTGAGCCTGTCGGAGAGTTCGATAAAGAGTCGGCAATTCCTGAGAGTGTGGCCTACTGTCAGAACCCCAACTAGGGTAAGTGCTAGGGCTTTCTTGACCCTATGCATCATGTGAAAAATTCAAAAAGAAATTCAAAAATGGGGAAAAGAAACCCCTAAAGAATTAATATAAAAGGCCAGAAATAAATCTTTTTCCAAAATTCTTTTGGATATGTTGAAAAATCCTAAAAATGAGTGTGATCATTTTAAAAGTGATTTGGGATTAATCCCATGTTCATAGATTTTTAAAAAATCCAAACAGTAGCTTGGAAATTAAATCAATTGCCTATTTGAATTGGAATTCAAATAATTTGAATTTCAAAAACTCCCAAAACTTGGTGTTGACTAATACTAAGTCACCTAGGTTTTATAAAATTGCTTGAGAGTTTTAAAAAAATACCCTAGTATTTATTTTTAAAGGGCAAACAAAAGAACAGAAAGAATAAAAACAAAAACAAAAGAAAGTCTTACCTTACGCCTAGGCGAAGGCCCACCTTCTGTTGGCCGGCTCATCCCACCCAGGCGAGTTGTCTTCTTCCTCCCCTCGCATCCAAGCACCTCGGTGGCGAGCCGAGCGCCATGGACGCCACCGAGGGCCTTCTAGGCCTCCCCTGGCCTCTCCTGGCGCCACGCAACGCCCAGGAGAAGCCCGCTCATTCCCCCCCTTCCCTGGCCTTCGTTCTTCCTCCCGGTGAGAATTTGCGCTTCGGCCGAAACCCTAGGAGAGCATGGTGGTGCTCCGGTGCGGCCACTGGTCACTCTAGCGCGAGAAACCGTGTCCATTCTACTCGCCGGTGACGACCCCTTCGAGTCCCCCATCCAATTTAAGCAAAGGCGCAGCTCCGGCGACGCGGGGTTCAAGTTCTTCACCGCCGGCCTCCACGACTCCGGCGACGAATCAAGCCCTCTCCAGCTCCTCCCCGACCCCGAAGAGATCCTCATCGCGTTTGGGTGAGCTTACTGCTTTGTTTTCTCCCTCCCGCGGCTTCTCCCGTGCACTGCCTTGCCATCTCGCCGTTGCCCGACCCCAGCCACCGCGCTTGTTGTCGCCGTCGTGGCCCGAGGCCACGCCTTGACTCCCAAGTGGCTCCATAAGAAGCGCAAGACGAAGAGGAACGCCTCGGTGCTCTCCAAACCCCATCCCGTGCCTTGCAGAGGAACTCCGGCGAGGCGCCGCCGTCTATAAGCTCGCCGGCGACGCCATTAGAGCTAACCCCGCGCTAATTAACCCCGGCCCCAATAGCAGTGTCACAGACATGTGGGCCCACCCCCTGGCTAACCTCTCTCTTAAGATTAAATCAAATTAAACATTTCAATTAAATAAACAAGACACTGACAAGTGGGACCCCCCATGTCAGGACCCCTTACGTCATGTTGACACCAGCATGACTCAGTAATTGACTAAATGAATTAATTATATTCCAGAAAATCCAGAAATTGATTAAACCTTCAGTAAATCATAGAAAATTCGTACTAACTCCAAATCGAACAAATAATATATGAAAAGTTATAAGAAAAATTCAAGGATTATGAATATGGACTTTTTTTCATGTTTTACCATTTTAAAATGGGTTAACAGAAGAAAATGTGTATATGGCATAATTTGAATTCAAATTTGAAGTTTGAATTTGCAATTCTTTTGCAATACACTTCATTTAAATTGAATTTGCCACAAAACAGAAGCAATGACATCATGGACAACTATATCATTTGTATGTGCATTCTATTTCAATGTTGCCCCCCTTTGTTGATGATTGTGCCGGTAACAGTGCCTCCGAGACGGTGATCACCCCGAAGAAGAAGACCACCGTTAAGACCGTGTATCGTCAGCAAGGCAAGCAAACCCCATTGATCATGTCTATAAAATCCCACTTCCCTCTCAGTCTCGCTTATGCATGTTTAGGAGATCACTGAGACACAATCTTTCACATAGTTGAACCCATTCCGATGCATGACCTATCATTTTGTCGCCGTATTAGGCAAACCACAGTCCTAGCAGATATAGGAGTTGAATGATGAGCATGTGTCCCATGCAACTGTTACTGCTTATTGCTACTTAGTGATACAATGAGGTTACTTTGATTGTGAGTCGGGATGGAATGTTCACAGGTTGTTGATGTTAGCGTGTTGGTGAATCTACCCTAAACAAAGGTGAACGATGAGAGTCTTTTTAGGAGTACACAGTGGGTTGTCTCTTTGAACACTGCCCTAGGCCCCGAGTTCCTGTTTTTTGATCCAAGACAAAGAGTATGACCACATGTAGGGTTTATGGGAGCCCCGTTTGGCCTCTTTACTTACCCGATCCGGTCCAGGAGTCAAAATAGATTCGGGCTTTCCATTTGGCATGTGCATAGAAAAAGAATGAAGAAAAGGTTGCATCATATAGATATGTGGGTGGACCTGTGAGGCAGTGAAACCATCTGGCAGAGGTGGCATCTTGGTCCCTTGCATTATCTGAGTCCGTTTCTTTGAACCGGCCGGACTCAAGAGCGGTGCAAAACTCAGGTAGTCGACTCCTGGATTAGAAAAGGTGATGTGAGGGTAGTGCCTTGCTTTCATCCACGTCTGAAACCCGCTTGAAGGGTGACAAGAATGAGGCGATAAGTGATGACACGCGGGTGAAGATGTACACCCCTGCAGGGTTAATAAACTATTCGAATAGCCGTGTCCACGGTTATGGACTACTTGGAGACCTCTACTTGATCATTAGATAACTTGAATAGATACTCCAAAACTCGCAAGATAAGTGTGAGTGCTATGGCGTGCTTTCACGTGGGGAAGTCGAGGAAGTAACCATAGTGGTGTATTGTTTGGAGACTTGGTAGTGGACTCGTGTACGCTTCTTACGGCAAGTCTGGTATTTGTAGTATAGGACTAGCCAAGTCAAAGCTGGCACTTCTGCATGTTAAAAACCCCACCTCCTTTACCTTGAAACTTGAGCATGAGTAGTATAGTTCTGATGTAAGTCTTGCTGAGTACGACTTTGTACTCACGTTTGCTTATCCTATGTTTTAGATGAGAACCCAGACCCCGGTTGAGTCACCTTCCTGAAGCTCGACGTTGACAAAGCTAGTATAGTTCCAGACAGCAGTCTGGTCCCTCGTGGAAGGGCATGTTTGTTGAACAAGGCTTCTCTAAGCCATTTGTTCATCTTGTCTGTACTCAGACCTAATTTGATTCCGTTGTATGATGTAATGATGATCACAGACATGTGATCTTTGTATGCTCTATGTGTAAGTCAATAAAGATACACTTTGTAGAGTTATGTGATGATACCTGTTGTACATACTAGGCATGTGTGTTGCGTGTATGTTTATAACATGCATGTCTTAGCATGGGTTTTCGAGACCTTAGTTGTGATCTGGCTGGCGGTCTTTGATACACCAAGTGGCCCTTAGATGTGCGCAGCTTGGGGCATCGCGATGCGATTGCTCGTGAATCTTTCACGTGCACACTTTGTTGTATGATCGAGCCTGCCCTAGACCCCGACTAAGTGATCGGGCTGGAGTAAGTCTATGTAAGAGTTAGGATTCAATCGATAACATGGTTGAGGCGACTTGTCTATGAGTATGGGATTCACCACCCATAAGCATTTAGACTTGTGAGCGGACGATGAGGACCCATCTCAGTTGATCATCCGGCCTGGATGGGATGCCCTTCACGTTCGATGCTTTCCGAGAGTGTTCTGTGCTTGGCCTTGTCTGCTTAGACAAGTGGGTACGGCTCTCGGCTCTCCATGTGATTGCATCATGAATGGAATTACATACGCATATTCCGGGTCCCGACAGACTTGGTATCAGAGCAGGACTGTCGTTAGGATTATCAAACACTTGGTCGAAGTCGAGTCTAGCATTCTATAGTTATATGGTTACTTGGGTATAAAGGGAACAACGCAAGGCTTCTTTTTCTCCTTACCCTCATCGATCTGAGTTCTGAGTCACCCTTATCTTTTCCACAGGAAGATAGGACTAGGCTCATCTATGTCTTACTAGAACATCTCGTTGATTACTTCCTTGTAGTCGTAGGAAAGTTGTGTTCGGTTTTATAGAGTCGTTGTGCTTCCTATTTTGAGACATCCTATGTAAGTGTTGTTGTTATGTTGTGAGAATTTTCATTTCTCTTGCAATTACAGCCGTTATGCTGTCCGAGTCATTCCAAGTTTCTTCATAATCTGAGGCATTTGCAAAATCCTTCCCTCCATTTCGGTTGTCTTCCATAAGAATTATTAGGTGGCATGCCCGACAGTTCTCTAGAGTTTGTTGTAGGTTTTGTTCTAGAAACCTATTCTGATTCATTTTCAGCTCCTCCTCCCACTTTAGATGTCTTCTAGCAAAAAGAACCACACTAACCATCGTGTTGGGGTACTTTGCTACTTTGACATGTCTGTTGTTACCCCTAGTAAGCCGTGGTCATCCTCTAGAAAGCTATCCAGAGATCCAACCCCTTAAACTATGCCACCTGACAGATGTGTATAATTCATAGTTGATCTTATACCAGGCACAGTCCCAATTTCCAAACGCCCATATAGAATGGCCCCACATGAGTTAGCTGAGCTAAAAACCCAACTTGATGCTTCGTTGGCAAAAGGCTTCATCCACCCTAGCTCATCGCCATGGGGTTGCCCCGTTCTGTTCGTAACGAAGAAAGATGGAACAGAAAGGATGTGCGTAGACTACGCCCGCTAAATCTAGCGACGATAAAGAACAAGTACCCACTGCCCAGGATCAATGATCTCTATGATCAACTTGCTGGATCCTCTGTCTTCTCCAAGATGGATTTGAGATTAGGCTATCATCAAATCGAAATCCGAAATGAGGACATTCCCAAGACGGATTTCACTACTCGATATGGTCTTTACGAGTACACCGTCATGTCCTTCGTTTTAACCAATGCCCCCTCCACATTCTCGCGCTTAATGAATTCGATCTTCATGGAGTTCCTAGATAAATTTGTTGTGGTTTATCTTGATGAAATTCTCATCTACTCTAAGAACGAAACAGAGCACGCGGAACATCTTAGGTTGGTATTGATGAAACTTCGAGAGCATTGCCTTTATGCCAAGTTCTCCAAGTGTGAATTTTGGCTACCAGAAGTGACCTACTTAGGCCACGTGATTTCTACAAAAGGCATCGCTGTGAATCCCGAGAGAGTTCAGGCCGTCCTTGACTGGACTCCACCTGAATCGGTTAAGAAAGTTAGGAGTTTTCTTGGCCTAGCAAGCTATTGTCGCCGCTTCGTTGAGAACTTCTCCAAAGTTGCAAAGCTTCTAACTAAACTCCTCAAGAAAGATAAGAAATTCCAATGGACCCCCAAGTGCGAGGAAAGATTTCAAGAGCTAAAGAGAAGATTGACTTCTGCACCCGTACTTGCACCTCCAGACACCAAAAAGGATTTCGAGATCTATTGTGATGCTTCACGTCAAGGGTTAGGATGCATACTTATGAAAGATCGACATGTGGTAGCTTATGCTTCACGCCAGTTGCGTCCACATGAAGAGAACTATCCTACCCATGATCTTGAACTCGCTGCCGTAGTTCATGCTCTGTAGACATGGCGACATTACCTTCTTGGTAAACGTTGTGAGATCTATTCTGATCACCAAAGCCTCAAATACATATTCAACCAGCCAGATCTTAATCTCAGGCAAAGACGCTGGATAGAGTTGATAAAAGATTATGACTTAGGAATTTCATACACCCCAGGCAAAGCCAATGTCATGGCTGATGCACTAAGTCATAAGTCGTACTATAACAACCTCATGTTATAGTAGTATCAACAATCTCTTCATGAGAAATTTCGTAAGCTCAACCTTGAGATAGTGTAACAGCCCAGATTTCACAAAAATTAAAAATTTTGTTTTCGGTGTGAATTGTTTGATTGTCTGATTTGTTTGCGGTGTTTGCATCCCCGATTTATCGATCGGCGATTATTTCCCCCCCCCCTCTTATCTCGTATCGGACGAAGACCGACCCTTGCCACCCTGACACTCAACCTTTGCGACACCGGGTTTCGCCCGATCACCGTCGCGAAAACCGCACGAGACCAGCCGCAGCCAACGGAACGAAAAACCACGTTTAAATAATTAAACGGGTTATTTTTATAGCGCGCCGGAAAGTTTTCTCGAAACGGTTCCAGCGCGAGCTGAACGCCACCAGCTCAACGCGCTGATCGCGCAGTTCGAAGTTTTACCCGAATCGGAGGTACTGCGGACCCCCGGCGGTCAGAAACGTAAACACCGCGCGCGCGATAGAAAAACCGGGGATGATTTTGCAAACTGCCAGCCACCGGGGCTATATAAAGACCACCACACTCCCACCACTTTCTAGGGTTTCCCTAGCCACAAAATTGCAGCCACCCCCCAGATCTGCTCCAATTTTCGCAATTCTGCCCAATTTTCGCCCAAACCCTAGCCCCATCTGATCTGGACCATCAGATCCGGAGATCCGACGGCCCAGATGCGCCATGGCTACCCACCTACCCTCCTCCTCTCTCTCCTGCCCGAAGCCGCCGCCTCCATCGTCCCGCGGACCCGAAGCCGCCGCCGCCTCCTCCGGCCAGTGAGCCGCCGCCCGCCGGCGACCAGCCCGCCGCCGGCCACCCTTCTCCTCCCGCGCTTCTCCTCTCCCATCTGCTCCTCACCTCCTCTATCTCCTCCTCGCAGAGCTGCCATGGACGCCAGTGGAGGAGCTTCACCGCGTCGCGCCGCCGCCTAATGCGCACACGTCGGCCTCCCGTGGCTCAGATCCAGTGGCCTGAGCCGCCATCGCGCTTGTTCCCCCGCCCCACCTCGCCGGAGGCCGCCGCTGCACGTGCCGGCGCCACCAGTTGCCTTCGCTGGAGACGAGGGCGTCGCCCGATCCAGTCGCGCCCGGCTGGGCTGCCTCCTCCACATGGGCCGGCCCAGTAGATTTCGGCCCGTTGCCCTGTTTTTTTTTCCTGGACAGTTTATTTTAGCAGATTGTATTATTATTTTGCGGTGCCCGTATCTTTTCACCGGTAGCTCCGATCGCGACGCGTTAAATATGAAAGTTGCTTAGTTTTTCGTGTAGTTTAATAAAATGTTGCTTGTTGCCATGTTTGACTTTGTTTACATGCTGTTTACCTGCTAATTACAACCTTGCCACTGTAAACTGTAACCGTCATAACTTTTTAACCGTTGCTCTGATTAAAATGTTCTTTATATGTAACTTGACTAGAATTTCGTGTAAATTTTGTTAATGCTGCTCTTGCTTGCTAATAAAAATAATAAAATATTTTTTAGGGAAAAACAGTACCAAATTCAATTTTTATCGTGGGGTTCGCAATAGTTTGTCATGTATAGGTCTTACCCCCACTTAAATTAACTAGCATAGATAGTTTACTTTGTGCTTCACCTCTTGCCATGTTTGAGTGCTATGCCATGCTTGCTTGAGTTTCCATGTTAACAACCTTGCTCACTTGTAGCTAAACAACTTAAATAATCGTAAACGTGCGGTATCGTCGTGCGTGACGAGTACTCCACTTAACCTGTTAGTAACCGCTCTCGACGTTAGGTGCGATGTCTCGTGTTGCATTCTTGTTGATGCTTTCCCGTGGTTGCTTCGTAGTAATAGATGCTTGCTCGTTGATTGCTTTCAGTGTTTACCGTCTTATGTGCTTCCGCGGGTACATCTCGGAGACGTTGCGAGCTTGCGATCAACTACACCTTCGGAACCCGACTTATCAACAGGCAAGGACTATGCATTACTTATGATCCATTCTATTTCAACCAGCGGTTTGCATGCTAGTCTAGGATAGGTTCGATGTTTGATCCTACCACATGTTTACAACCTCTTTCAAACCGATACAGCCATGTTCCCTCCCAGCAAACCTTGTACTGCTATGTTACTATTGCTCGTTGCTCAGCCCCTGCTTAGTATGCATGCTTAGGATGATACGATGTTACCCTGTTACTCCTTGGTTTGGGATATCACCTTATCATTATTATTATTGTTCTTGATGATATGATTATTAATGTTGACTATATTCGACGAAGGATGGAAGGTCTAGGCTATCCCGCCCGGACGCTTTGTTCCATTCGAGTCACCTAGGATCCGAGTTCCGGGTATTTTTTTTAAGACTGAGCGTGCCTAACCGCGTGTGGGATTTTATGGGGTCCCCTTTTCTTACCTACCTAGCTTCAAACATTTCCAGTGGTGGACCAAGCTGATTTACCATTTGAAACCGTGTGTGTGCTGGTCGGCCGCCAGTAGTTTTCAAACCAACCCGGACTAGTGCGGACATAGTTCCCTTGCTGGCCCACATTGTCCGGCTGAGGACCCGGTTTCCCATGTGTGATTAACCGGCTATCCAAACCTTCGACAGACGGTAGAGACCAGATCGAGAGAGCGGCCGACTCTTGAGATGGATGTCGACTCACCGGGGGCCACCCGGATTTGTTCGTTGTTAGTTAGAGGGACCTGTCGTTTCAGATCTCTTGGAACTAAATCATAAAATGGTTGCCTGTGATGGGTAGCAACTGAGAGAGATGGGCGTGCGTGCGGAGCCTTGTAATGGGAAGTTGGTACACCCGTGCAGGGTTAAATCTTTTCGAGAAGCCGTGTCCACGGTTATGGACGACTTGAGACCTACTCCTTGTTCATAGACAAAAACAACTTAGATAATCTTAATATAACTTGATCAACGTGTGTGTGTGCCTTGACTGCTTCTTCTTCGGAGGGATGCGAAGAGGAGGACAAGGATAGGATAGGTGTTATGATTGCGTAAGTAGTTGATATCAAGACTTGTTGTAGGCGATTCCTCATCGAATGCTTGGCTTCTTACCTTACTCTCTAGATCGTTATCCACTTCATAATGCTAGTGCGGCAGCAACCTCACCACTTACCCCTTCCTTACCACAAACTACTAGTTGTCCTAGAATGACGAGTGATGAAGTCCTTGCTGGGTCAGATGACCACTACAGTTGGATGCTGAGTACTTCTGTACTCATGATACTACCCCAAACTCTTTTCAGGGTCCTTGATCGACAACAGGTGTGGCGATCGACGTTTCACGTGGAGACTCGACGACGACTAGTTTGGCGGATCCCGGCGGAGGGCCTGGACCCGTGTGGTTATGGGGACCGATGATTTTCTCTTTGCCACTAGGCATTTGATTGTAGTCTGTACTCAGACATGTATCTTCCGATGTTGTAATATATTTGAGGCAGTTGTATGCCGATTGTATGAGATGTTGTATCTTTGTATCTGTAATGTTGTGATATCATGTTGGAAATCCGAGGCATATGACTATGTCATATGTCGCGGTGGGGCCGATATGTGCTTCGTCCCCAGATCTAGATGGAAACATCTAGATCTGGAACAGTACCGCATATCGGGCCTTATGACTTGGTATCAGAGCCTTACCGACCGTAGGATCCCTTTTTTGGCCGAAGTCGAGTCTAGATAAAAACTATTTTGTAGTTACTAAGTTAATTGTCGGAGAGTAGGATTATTTTTACTCCTTACCTTTGCTCTGGTCAGGACAAGTGTCGTAAGTGTTTTAATCTTGACTTATCCCCTTTCAAACTTTAGGATCTCGAGTGTGTGGAGTATCGGAACCGGTACAATGCCTTGCTCGCACCGTATTGTCTCGATTCCGATCTCAGGTTGGGAAATCCGGTAGTACCTTTAGTTCTTCCGACTCTGGGTAGATATCTTGGTCGTCTGTTGACTTCGGTCCTTTTGCCTGGTGTCTTCATAATTTTAAGTGGGAACACTATGATTTGATCCGGATCTCGTTGTCGTTCCTCCTCTTGACACCGACGGTTTCGTATTTTCGACGATGTCGTCTCCCTGCGGAAAGTTTCTCGATGACAGTTCGACGTCGACATGGAGCAGAGTCCCTTGTTGGTGGTGTTGAAGATTGTTGACCCTCTTTTCTCTCCCCCGGATCGTCCTGGATCTCGGGACGAGATCCCTTGTTGGTGGTGTTGTATTGTAACAGCTCAGATTTTACAAAAATTAAAAAATTTGTTTTCGGTGTGAATTGTTTGATTGTCTGATTTGTTTGCAGTGTTTGCATCCCCGATTTAGCGATCGGCGATTATCCCCCCCCTCTTATCTCGTACCGGAAGGAGACCGACCCTTGCCACCCTGACACTCGACCTTTGCGACACCGGGTTTCGCCCGATCACCGTCGCGAAAACCACACGAGACCAGCCGCAGCCAACGGAACGAAAAACCCCGTTTAAATAATTAAACGGGTTATTTTTATAGCTCGCCGGAAAGTGTTCTCGAAACGGTTCCAGCGCGAGGTGAACGCCGCCAGCTCGACGCGCTGATCGCGCACTTCAAAGTTTTACCCGAATCGGAGGTACCGCGGACCCCCGGCGGTCAGAAACGTAAACACCGCGCGCGAGAGAGAAAACCCGGGGATGATTTTGCAAACTGCCAGCCACCGGGGCTATATAAAGACCACCACACTCCCACCTCTTTCTAGGGTTTCCCTAGCCACAAAATTGCAGCCACCCCCCAGATATGCTCCAATTTTCGCAATTCTTCCCAATTTTCGCCCAAACCCTAGCCCCATCTGATCTGGACCGTCAAATCCGGAGATCCGACGGCCCAGATGCGCCCTGGATACCCACCTACCCTCCTCCTCTCTCTCCTGCCCGAAGCCGCCGCGTCCATCGTCCCGCGGACCCGAAGCCGCCGCCGCCTCCTCCGGACAGCGAGCCGCCGCCCGCCGTTGACCAGCCCGCCGCCGGCCACCCTTCTCCTCCCGTGCTTCGCCTCTCCCATCTCCTCCTCACCTCCTCTATCTCCTCCTCGCAGAGCTGCCATGGACGCCAGTGGAGGAGCTTCACCGCGTCGCGCCGCCGCCTAATGCGCACACGTCGGCCTCCCGCGGCTCGGATCCAGTGGCCGGCGCCGCCACCGTGCATGTTCCCCCGCCTAAAACCTCGCCGGAGGCCGCTGCTGCACGTGCCGGTGCCGCCAGTTGCCTTCACTGGAGACGAGGGCGTCGCCCGATCCAGTCGCGCCCAGCTGGGCTGCCTCCTCCACATGGGTCGGCCTGCCAGGCCACCGCGACCCAGCCGCCAGCCCCTCTAGCGCCCAAGCAGATGGGCCTCAGCCCGCAGAGGTGAGGCGCCCCGTTTATTTTTATTTTTTTGTTGCTGCGCTGCGAGTTGGGCCCGCCCAGTAGATTTCGGCCCGTTTCCCTTTTTTTTCCATGGACAGTTTATTTTAGCAGATTGTATTATTATTTTGCGGTGCCCGTATCTTTTCACCAGTAGCTCCGATCGCGACGCGTTAAATACGAAAGTTGCTTAGTTTTTCGTGTAGTTTAATAAAATGTAGCTTGTTGCCATGTTTGACTTTGTTTACATGTTGTTTACCTGCTAATTACAACCTTGCCACTGTAAACTGTAACTGTCATAACTTTTTAACCGTTGCTCTGATTAAAATGTTCTTTATATGTAACTTGACTAGAATTTCATGTAGATTTTGTTTATGCAGCTCTTGCTTGCTAATAAAAATAATAAAATATTGTTTAGGGCAAAACAGTACCAAATTCCATTTTTATCGTGGGGTCCGCAATAGTTTGTCATGTATAGGTTTTACCCCCACTTAAATTGACTAGCATAGATAGTTTACTTTGTGCTTCACCTCTTGCCATGTTTGAGTGCTATGCCATGCTTGCTTGAGTTGCCATGTTAACAACCTTGCTCACCTGTAGATAAACAACTTGAATCATCGTAAACGTGCGGTATCGTCGTGTGTGACGAGTACTCCACTTAACCTGTTAGTAACCGCTCTCGACGGTAGGTGCGATGTCTCGTGTTCCCTTCTTGTTGATGCTTGCCCGTGTTTTCTTCGTAGTAATAGATGCTTGCTCGTTGATTGATTTCAGTGTTTACCGTCTTGTGTGCTTCCGCGGGTACCTCTCGGAGACGTTGCGAGCTAGCGATCAACTACACCTTCGGAACCCGACTTATCAACAGGCAAGGACCATGCATTACTTATGATCCATTATATTTCAACCAGCGGATTGCATGCTAGTCTAGGATAGGTTCGATGTTTGATCCTACCACATGTTTACAACCTCTTTCAAACCGATACAGCCATGTCCCCTCCCAGCAAACCTTGTACTGCTATGTTACTATTGCTCGTTGCTCAGCCCCTGCTTAGTATGCATGCTTAGGATGCTACGATGTTACCGTGTTACTCCTTGGTTTGGGATATCACCTTATCATTATTATTATTGTTGTTGATGATATGATTATTAATGTTGACTATATTCTACGAAGGATGGAAGGTCTAGGCTATCCCGCCCCGACGCTTTGTTCCATTCGAGTCACCTAGGATCCGAGTTCCGGGTATTGGTTTTAAGACTGAGCGTGCCTAACCGCGTGTGGGATTTTATGGGGTCCCCTTTTCTTACCTACCTAGCTTCAAACATTTCCAGTGGTGCCCAAGATGATTTACCATTTGAAACCGTGTGTGCTGGTCGGCCGCCAGTAGTTTTCAAACCAACCCGGACCAGTGAGGACATAGTTCCCTTGCTGGCCCACTTTGTCCGGCTGAGGACCCGGTTCCCATGTGTGATTAACCGGCTATCCAAACCTGCGATTCGTTGTTAGTTAGAGGGACCTGTCGTCTCGGCTCTCTTGGAACTAAAACATAAAATGGTTGCCTGTGATGGGTAGCAACTGAGAGAGATGGGCGTGCGTGCGGAGCCTTGTAATGGGCAGTTGGTACACCCCTGCAGGGTTAAATCTTTTCGAGAAGCCGTGTCCACGGTTATGGACGACTTGAGACCTACTCCTTGTTCATAGACAACAACAACTGAGATAATCTTAATATAACTTCATCAACGTGTGTGTGTGTGCCTTGACAGCTTCTTCTTCTTAGGGATGCGAAGAGGAGGACAAGGATAGGATAGGTGTTATGATTGCGTAAGTAGTTGATAGAAAGACTTGTTGGAGGCGATTCCTCATCGAATGCTTGGCTTCTTACCTTACTCTCTAGATCGTTAGCCACTTCATAATGCTAGTGCGGCAGCAACCTCACCACTTACCCCTTCCTTACCATAAACTACTAGTTTTCCTAGAATGACTAGTGATGAATTCCTTGCTGGGTCAGATGACCACTACAGTTGGATGATGAGTACTTCTGTACTCATGATACTACCCCCAAACTCTTTTCAGGGTCGTTGATCGACAACAGGTGTGGTGATCGACGTTTCACGTGGAGACTCGACGACGACTAGTTAGGCGGATCCCGGCGAAGGGCCTGGACCCGTGTGGTTATGGGGATCGATGATTTTCTCTTTGCCACTAGGCATTTGATTGTAGTCTGTACTCAGACATGTATCTTCCGTTGTTTTAATGTATTTGAGGCAGTTGTATGCCGATTGTATGAGATGTTGCATCTTTGTATCTGTAATGTTGTGATATCATGTTGGAAATCCGGGGCATATGACTATGTCATATGTCGCGGTGGGGCCGATATGTGCTTCATCCCCAGATCTGGATGGAAACATCTAGATCTGGAACAGTACCGCATATCGGGCCTTACAGATAGTTCCTCATGGATTCCTTTCTACCCTGGTGGCAAAACCAACTCTTGAGGATCAAATCATAGTTGCCCAAAGGCGTGCACGAGGTGTTCGCCGAATCAAGGAGAACATTGCTAGCGGAGTTGCTAAATGTTTCCCCACAGATAGCAAAGGAACGGTATTCTTTGGAAATCGTTTGGTAGTACCTAAGAATAGATATCTAAGGCAACTCATCCTCAAAGAAGCCCATGACACACCCCTCTCGATTCATCCCAGTAGCACAAAAATGTACCGAGATCTAAGTCAGAGATTTTGGTGGACCCGGATGAAGAGAGACATTGCTCAATTTGTTGCTGAATGTGATGTTTGTTGTCGCATTAAGGACGAACACCAAAGACCTGCTGGTACTCTTCAACCATTGTCTATTCCCGAGTGGAAATGGGACAAAGTCGGTATGGACTTCATCACTGGCTTTCCAAAAAACCCAGAAAAGAAATGATGCCATCTTCGTTGACATTGATCGACTTTCCAAATTTGCTCACTTCCTTCCAGTTCGCGAGTCTATAACTGCTAGCTAGTTAGCGGACTTGTATGTCTCTAGAATTGTGTCTCTTCACGGTGTTCCTTTGGAAATCAATTATGATCGTGGTAACCATTTCACCACTAGATTCTGGGGAAGCTTTCAGAATGCTATGGGAACTCATCTCTCCTTTAGTACAACTTTCCATCCTCAGTCTAGCGGTCAAGTTGAAAGGGTTAATCAAATCCTGGAAGACATGCTCAGAGCTTGTGTTATATCTTTCGGAAAGAATTGGGAGAAATCTCTTCCATTCGCCAAACTTGCTTATACCAATAGTTTCCAATCTAGTCTGAACATGGCTCCTTTTGAACTCCTCTATGGACGAAGATGTCGAACACCCCTAAACTGGTCAGAAACCGGTGAAAGACAAATCTTTGGACCGGATATGATCAAGGAAGCAAAAGAGCAAGTTCGCATTGTTTGTGATCGCTTGAGAGCCGCTCCGTCTCGTCAAAAGAGCTACTATGATCGTCATCATAGAGAGGAGAGCTACAATCTTGATGAGAAGGCTTACCTTCGGGTTACTCCTTTGATGGGAACCCAAAGATTCGGTATCAAAGGCAAGTTGTCCCCATGTTACATTGGACCTTTCCGCATTATTGCTAAACGTGGAGAAGTTGCCTACCAACTTGAACTACCCCCGCACCTTTCCCGAGTATATGATGTATTCCATGTGTCACAACTTAGGCGTTGCTTCGAGGACCCCATCCGCGAAGTAGACCATGAAACGCTTGATCTCCAAGATGACCTTTCTTATCGAGAGTACCCCGTATGTAGTCTTGATTCAGCAGAGCGTGTCACCCGTCGTCAGAAGATTAAGTTCCTCAAAGTGCAATGGTCATACCACTCCGAGAAAGAAGCAACCTGGGAAAGAGAAGACCGCCTCCGTGCCGAGTACCCCACCTTCCTCCCGACGACTTCTGAATCTCGGGACGAGATTCTGTGGAGTGGGGGCGAGTTGTCAGAACCCCAACTAGGGTAAGTGCTAGGCCTTGCTTGGCCCTTTGCATCATGTGAAAAATTCAAAAATGGGGAAAAGAAAAGCCCTAAAGAATTAATATAAAAGGCCAGAAATAAATATTTTTCCAAAATTCTTTTGGATATGTTGAAAAATCCTAAAAATGAGTGTGATCATTTTAAAAGTGATTTGGGATTAATCCCATGCTCATAGATTTTTCAAAAATCCAAAGAGTAGCTTGGAAATTAAATCAATTGCCTATTTGAATTGGAATTCAAATAATTTGAATTTCAAAAACTCCCAAAACTTGGGGTTGACTAATTCTAAGTCACCTAGGTTTTATAAAATTGCTTGGGAGTTTAAAAAAAATGCCCTAGTATTTATTTTTAAAGGGCAAACAAAAGAACAGAAAGAATAAAAACAAAAACAGAAGAAAGTCTTACCTTACGCCTAGGCGAAGGCACACCTTCTGTTGGCCGGCCCAGCCCACCCAGGCGAGTTGTCTTCTTCCTCCCCTCGCATCCAAGCACCTCGGTGGCGAGCAGAGCGCCATGGACGCCACCGAGGGCCTTCTAGGCCTCCCCTGGCCTCTCCTGGCGCCACGCAACACCCAGGAGACGCCCCGCTCATTCCCCTCCTTCCCTGGCCATCGTTCTTCCTCCCAGTGAGAATTTGCGCTTCGGCCGAAACCCTAGCAGAGCATGCTGGTGCTCCGGCGCGGCCACTGGTCACTCTAGCGCGAGAAACCATGTCCATTCTACTCGCAAGTGACGACTCCTTCGAGTCCCCCACCCAATTTGAGCAAAGGCACAGCTCCGGCGACGCGGGCTTCAAGTTCTTCACCGCCGGCCGCCACGACTCCGGCGACGAATCAAGCCCTCTCCAGCTCCTCCCCGACCCCGAAGAGCTCCTCATCGCGTTTGGGTGAGCTTCCTGCTTCGTTTTCTCCCTCCTGCGGCTTCTCCCGTGCACTGCCTCGCCATCTCGCCGTTGCCCGACCCCAGCCACCGCGCTTGTTGTCGTCGTCGTGGCCCGAGGCCACGCCTTGACTCCTAAGTGGCTCCAGAAGAAGCGCAAGACGAAGAGGAACGCCTCGGTGCTCTCCAAGCCCCATCCCGTGCCTTGAAGAGGAACTCCGGCGAGGCGCCGCCGTCTGGAAGCTCGCCGGCGACGCCATTACAGCTAACCCCGCGCTAATTAACCCCGGCCCCACTGGCAGTGTCACAGACATGTGGGCCCATCCCCTGGCTAACCTCTCTGTTAAGATTAAATCAAATTAAACATTTCAATTAATTAAACAAGACACTGACAAGTGGGACCCCCATGTCAGCCCCCCCTAAGTCATGCTGACACCTGCATGACACAGTAATTGATTAAATGAATTAATTATATTCTAGAAAATCTAGAAATTGATTAAAACTTCAATAAATCATAGAAAATTCATACTAACTCGTTAGCGTGTTGGTGAATCTACCCTAAACAAAGGTGAACGATGAGAGGTTGTGTAGGAGTACACAGTGGGTTGTCTCGTTGAACACTGCCCTAGGCCCCGAGTTCCTGTTTTGTGATCCAAGACAAAGGGTATGACCACATGTAGGGTTTATGGGAGCCCCGTTTGGCCTCTTTACTTACCCGATCCGGTCCATGAGTCATAATAAATTCGGGCTTTCCATTTGGCATGTGCATAGAAAAAGAATGAAGAAAAGGTTGCATCATATAGATATGTGGGTGGACCTGTGAGGCAGTGAAACCATCTGGCAGAGGTGTCGTCTCGGTCCCTTGCATTATCTGAGTCCGTTTCGTTGAACCGGCCGGACTCTCGAGTGGTGCCAAACTCAGGTAGTCGACTCCTGGATTAGAGAAGGTGATGTGAGGGTAGTGCCTTGGTTTCATCCACGTCCCACACCCTCTTGAAGGGTGACAAGAATGAGGCGATAAGTGATGACACGTGTGTGAAGATGTACACCCCTGCAGGGTTAATAAACTATTCGAATAGCCGTGTCCGCGGTTATGGACTACTTGGTGACCTCTACTTGATCATTAGATAACTTGAATGGATACTCTAAAACTCGCAAGATAATTATGAGTGCTATGGCGTGCTTTCTCGTGGGGAAGTCGAGGAAGTAACAATAGTGGTGTATTGTTTGGATACTTGGTAGTGGACTCGTGTACGCTTCTTACCTCAAGTCTGGTATTCGTAGTACAGGACTAGCCAAGGCAAAGCTGGCACTTCTGCATGTTGAAAACCCCACCTCCTTTACCTTGAAACTTGAGCATGAGTAGTATAGTTCTGATGTAAGTCTTGCGGAGTACGACTTTGTACTCACGTTTGCTTATCCTATGTTTTAGATGAGAACCCGGACCCCGCTGGAGTCACCTTCCTGAAGCTCGACGTTGACTAAGCTAGTATAGTTCCAGAAAACAGTCTGGTCCCTCGTGGAAGGGCATGTTTGTTGAACAAGGCTTCTCTAAGCCATTTGTTAATCTTGTCTGTACTCAGACCTAATTTGCTTCCGTTGAATGATGTAATGACGATCACAGACATGTGATCTTTGTATGCTCTATGTGTAAGTCAATAAAGATACACTTTGTAGAGTTATGTGATGATACCTGATGTACATCCTAGGCATGTGTGTTGCGTGTATGTTTATAACATGCATGTCTTAGCATGGGTTTTCGAGACCTTAGTTGTTATCTGGCTGGCGGTCTTTTATACACCAAGTGGCCCTTAGATGTGTGCAGCTTGGGGTATCGCGATGCGATTGCTCGTGACTCTGTCACGTGCACACTTTGTTGTATGATCGAGCCCACCCTAGACCCCGACTAAGTGATCGGGCTGGAGTAAGTCTATGTAATAGTTAGGATTCAATCGATAACATGGTTGAGGCGACTTGTCTATGAGTATGGGATTCACCACCTATAATCATTTAGACTTTTGAGAGGACGATGAGGACCTATCTCAGTTGATCATCCGGCCTGGATGGGATGCCCTTCACGTTCGATGCTTTTTGAGAGTGTTCTGTGCTTGGCCTTGTCTGCTTAGACAAGTGGGTACGGCTCTCGGCTCTCCATGTGATTGCATCATGACTGGAATTACATACGCATATTCCGAGTCCCGACACCTGCCCTGAGCCGTCCCTTGTCGTCTTCGAAACATTGGATTGTGAAGGCTCCATCCAAATTCTCTCTTGGTGTAAGGTTGCTTGAGTTGCCGTGTCGTCTTTTCCCGATGACCCGATATGTCCGCGAGTGGTCTTTGGAGCGAGAGTGGAACCTCGGGTCCAATTCGATTCCGTGGTGGATCATGTAGTCTCGGATCATCTTGGCGAACTCGTCAGTTCTTCTGGCAGGATCATAGTACTCGCTCGGTCGGGTGGTCGAGTCCATAGAGTGATTCTCTACTGCTTCGGGTGCTCGGTTGGTGATAGGAGTTGCCGTGGTGAATGGTGCTTGGTCGAGAGAAATTTCGATGTGGATTTCTTGCGACTGGTCTGGTGCCGGCTTTGGTTCTGTGACTGCAACTTGGGCTCGTCTCCATGGTCGGCGGTTCCTTCACCGTTGGACGTAGGTTCGTAGCCGCCCAAAAACTAATCTTGACCCGCTCGTTGATCGAGTGCACCAGGTTGCGCGACTAAAAGTCTTGCGATGAATTTAAGTCCTCGGGTTGATCGATTCTTGCTCGAATTGTTGTTGAAGTCGCCGAGTTGACGGTTGCTGACGACGGGACCACCGAGATCATGATTCCAACCTGTGTCTTCCCCACGTTCAATGCCAATTGACGAGGATTGGCCTTGGAAAATCCCATGGTAAGGTACCCTGGGTTTAGATCGTAGAGAGAGGTGCAGGTTGGTGATGCTCGTCAGTTAACAAGAGACAGGAATTTACCCAGGTTCAGGGACCTCGATCGGCAAAACCCCTACTTTCTGCTCTGTTGTATTATGATGGAGGCGATTACAATGGAGGTCAAGGAAAGATCGCCCGAGACCGGAGGTGTTGCTATGAGATTGGATGCCCTTGACGTCCCCTCTCCCAGCCTTTATATACTAGGCTGGGTCACAAGGAGTCCATCTAGGTTTACAGAGGTAGTTGCCTAATCTAGCTTTAGTCTTGGACACCAAGTATTGCTTTCCATAACACTGAGGAATCCTATGTTGGTGCAGCCATCAGTGCTTCGGGTGGGCCAGTCGTGGGCCAGTCAAGGCTTCTAGCGGGCCCTCAGTCTTGACACACACTAGGTACCTTCATGCATAGGAGTCTTGGGGGTATCCCCTCGTTAGTTGGTTTCTTCATAGAATACCAGGTCGATCACATAGAGAGGAAACTCAACGAGGAAGCCGACGCCTTGTCACGGATGGGATCACAATAGAAGACGATACCTCCCAATGTCTTCCTGGATATCCTGGATCACCCCTCAGATTGACTCACAACTTAAGAAGATATAGCAGTACCAGAGACGGAATTGGCCCTGGTAGCAGCACTCCACGAAACCCCAGAGTGGGTCACGCCATACCTTGACTACAAAACACAAGGGATATTGCCAGACGATGTGTTTCTGGCTCGACAAATCGTCAGACACAACAAATCTTTCGTAATCCTCAAAGACGAGCTTCATCGACTCAATCCTACGGGCGTCTTCCAGTGGTGCATCTCCCCAACAGAAGGACGCGGAATAATTAACGAGATACACTCGGGCGACTGCGGTCATCACGCAAGCTCTTGTTCCTTGGTGGCCAAAGCCTATAGACACAGTTTCTATTGGCCAATGGCTCACGCTGACGCAGAGGAAATAGTGAAAATATGTGACGGTTGTCAACTCTATGCTCGACAGGACCACGTATCGGCTTAAGAACTCCAAATGAACCCGATAACTTGGCCTTTTTTAGTATGGGGGCTGGGCAAGGTAGGCCCCTTTAAGCCTTCCAAAAATAGAAAAACCCACCTCCTAGTAGCAATTGACAAATTCACCAAATGGGTGGAAGCATAACCAGTCAACAAATACAAAGCAAAGACGGCGTTGAAGTTCCTGAACAAAATCATCTGCCGGTTCGGATACCAACATAATATAATCACTGACAACGGAAGCAACTTGTCAAAAGGAGTCATGGAACGATTCTTCCAACAAGAACACATTCGACTGGACCTGGCCTCCGTAGCGCACCCATAGTCAAATGGATAAGCCGAATGAGCAAATCAGGAACTCCTTCGAGGAATCAAACTCGACTCCTCGTTCCTTTAGAACAACCCCCGGGTTGTTGATACGTCCAAAACGTATCTATAATTTCTTTTTACTCCATTCATGTTTTGGGTGATATTTCTATGCTTTTGATACACTTTCATAAATTTTTGATCATATTTGGACTAACCTATTAACTCAGTGCACCACAGTGCCAGTTTCTGTTGTCTGCTGTTTTTGTATTTCAGGTTTTCCCATTACTTAAAGTGCCCGAAAAATTCGGGGAAAATATATAAAAATCAACGTACCGGAAGATTCCAAATGCCCGAAGGGGGGCCAGATGGGCCCCACTTGGTGCCCAGGCGGCCAGGGGCGCGACCTAGGGTGGGGCCGCGCCGAGAGGCCGCTTGGACTCCTAGTGGTCCCATGGCTGCCCCCTTCGCCTATATATCTCTCTCGTCCCTAAACTCTTGAGGACAAAACCCTTTTTCGTGATCTCGCATTTGTTCCGCCGCCACCGCGCTTCCAAGATCAGGAGCACCAGAAGACCTCTTCCCGACACCCTGCCATAGGGAGGATTGACCTCCGGGAGCTTCTCCACCACCATGGACGCTTCCCGTATGAGCCGTGAGTAGTCCACCTTGGACCATGGGTCCATGATCAGTAGCTATGTGATGTCCTCTCCCCCTATTTGTTCTTCATTGATTAGACCTTGTGAGCTACCCTAAATGATCAAGGCACATATTTAATTCTTTCTGCTGTTGCTATGTTGAGTTTGTTGGGATCTGATAGATTATGAGATTATGTTCAGATTGTGATGAGTAATATATTTGGTTATTCTCCTTTTATATTTATTTTCTTGAGTAATTCTTGCGTGTTCTCCGTTGCTTTTTATTACTTTGGCCAAGTGTTAGATTGCAACTCCAAGAGGGAGCATAATGCTTTATTGTGAGTTCATGCCCCCCTGATGACTAGCTTGAGTGATAGAAACATGAGTCTAGGGAATGTGTTGTTGCCACAAGGGGGAAAACAACGGTGCTTGTAACTGCGGTTGCAAGGATTGTTTACTTTACGCAAAGTTCTTTAAATGTAGTTGTCTGCTGCTTTGGGTTTACACTTTGGGTGGGGCTCGCAACTTAATACCAGCGAGATGTTCTGGATAGATATATCAAGGGGGGTGGTTAGTGAGTAGATGCAGATGGATTTCGGTCTACTTGTTTTGGCGTACTGCCCATGCTTTTGACACCTCTTCCTTTATTTTGTACCATAGTTAGCATTGTGGTGCGTTTTTAATCCTGTCAATTGCCCAACTGTAATTTGCTCACCTTGCATGGCTGTTTATCGTCTTTTGAGAGAGAGACATCACTAGTGAACTTCATGGGACCCCGGTCCATATTTCCATTATTGTTTACACCCTCAATTTACTTCATGTTTTGCTTTCTAGTTGAAAATCACCATCATTATCTGTTGCATTGATCCTTTGTAAACGGCAAGGCCGGAGAGATTGACAACCTCTCTGTACTTCGTTGGGAGCAAAGTTATTTGTTTCTGTGTGCAGGTCCAGGGTAAGCAAGTGATTATTTTCAGACGACGCATCACTTGCCACACCACCTACTTGTCGTCTTCGGAGTCCCACGGGAGACATAAACCTTTGTATCTTCACCAAGGGAAATTTGTCGCTATCTACATCTCACCTTCCACTTGGGGTAACCAACGAAGGGAGAGAAGCCAGTAGCATCTCTCGCGCATCAAGAAAATTTCTGCCGTTGTTGCCGGGGACTCCAACCTTGAAGATAGGGGAGTTGCACACTATCTTTTATCCTTGCTTTTTAGTCTTGTTAGTTTACCTTTCAGTTTTTATCTTTGTGTCCTTTATCAAAAATCACAAAAAAATGCTTGTCCTGCTTGCTGCTACTATGGGTACCACTGAAAACACCAAGTTGTGTGACTTCACTAGTCACAACAATAATGAATTTATCCACACTCCTATTGGTACACCTGCCACTTCAGAAGCTTCTTATGAAATTAAACCTGCTGTGCTGAATCTTGTTATGAAAGAACAATTCTCCGATGCTCGAGACGATGCTGCTTTGCACTTAATTATATTTTGTTGAGCTTTGTGATGTGAAAAATTATAAAGAAGTCGAAGGTGATATTGTTAAGCTTAAGCTTTTTCGTTTCTCCTTGAGAGGAGGAGCTAAAATTTGTTTTCAATCCTTGCCTAGGAATAGCATAGATTCTTGGGATAAGTGCAAGGATGCTTTTATTGGGAAATACTACCCACTTGCTAAGATTATCCAATTGAGGAGTAATATTATGAATTTTAAGCAATTGGATAATGAACACGTTGCCCCAGCTTTGGAACGTATGAAATCTCTTGTTAAGAATTGCCCCACGCATGGTTTGACTACTTGGATGGTTATCCAGACTTTTTATGCAGGCTTGAATTTCACCTCGCGGAACGTGTTAGATTCGGCCGCGGGAGGAACCTTTATGTCAACAACACTACTAGATGAGATGATGACCAATTATTCCCAATGGCATACCAAAAGAGCTCCAACAGGTAGGAAGGTAAACTCTGTCAAGGAGATCTCCTCCCTAAATGAAAAAGTTGACTTGATCATGTCTTTACTTACCAATCAAGCTCCTATTGATCCTCATGATGTTCCTTTAAATTCTTTGGTTGCTCAAGAACAAGTAGATGTGAACTTTATCTCTAGAAACAACTTCAACAACAATGCTTATAGGAGTAACTTTGGTAGCAATCCTAGACTGTTCCCATCCAACAACTATGGGAACAACAACACTTATCCTAGTAACAAGAACTCCACTTCTGAATTAGAAAGCATGCTTAAGGAGTTTATCACGACCCAAAAAGCCTTCAACAAGAGTGTAGAAGAAAAACTAGACAAATTAGATAATCTCTCTTTGAAGGTAGACAAATTAGCCCTTGATGTTGAGATGCTTAAAATTAGAACTTCTCCCCTCGAGGAGAGGAAGCCCACTCCTAAGAATGTTATTCAAGTGAAAATTAATAAAAAACATTAGGATGATGGCTAAACTTAAAGAAAGATGGGCTAGAGAGAAGGAGGAAGAAGATAGAATTAAGAGCCTTCCTACACACCATACCATTGCCACTATCCAATTTGTTGAGGATATCCAAACTTTTAGCACCCAACACACCCCTAGTCCCATTGGACCTATTAATGGTGATGCTATTACCTCAACTGTAGAAGAAGAAACTCCTATGAACATAGAGGCTTTCAAACAAGTAAGCCTAAATGACATCACTACCACTTTATTTGATAGTAGTGACCTTGATTTTGATAGTTGTACCCTTTCTGAAGTTATTAGCTTACTACACAAAATGGCTAGAGACCCCCACACTAGCACACTAAATCTTGCCTTCACGGAGCATATTACCATTGCTCTCATTAAATATAGGGAGGGAGAATCTTATGTTGGAAGCCTCCATACCTAGAAAGCTAGAATATGGTTGGGATCCTATGATCAAAATTAAATTAAATAACTTATCTTGCTATGCTTTATGTGATGTTGGAGCTAGTACCTCCGTTATACCCAAAAGAATGTATGATATGTTTGAATTGAAACATTTTGATCCTTGTTCTTTTGGTGTTCGTCTCGTTGATTCTGACATAAAGAAACCTTTGGGGAAGATTAATGATGTTCTTATTCTTGTCAATGACAATTATGTTCCCGTTGATTTTACTATTATGGACATTGAGTGTGAACCCTTTTGTCCAATTATTTTGGGACGTCCTTTTCTTCGCACCGTTGGTGCTGTCATTGATATGAAAGAGGAAAATATAAAATTTCAAGTCCCTCTCAAAAAGGGGATGGAACACTTCCCTAGCAAGAAGATTAAGTTACCTTTTCACGGGCTAGCTATTCTCTTTCACTTGATAAAACTTGATTTTGTTTGGCTTCTTGCCTAGCTCAAAGGCATAAAAGAAAGCGCTTGTTGGGAGGCAACTCAAGATGTTTTTCCTTCTTTTTTTAGTGGTCTTGATGATTGTTTCTACTGTAGTAACATCATTGTATCTTTATTTTCAAGTTTTGTGCCAAGTTTAGCCGCTGATTGCAAGAAAGTTAAAAAGTTCTAATGTGCTGTCCAGAAAACAGATTATGTCCTTGTACGAAAAAATTCGGCTAAAAACCAAATCATCTTTTTTATATGAATTTTTTTGACAGCGTGCTCTATACAATTAGCTTTCAAGCGTCTGTTTTGAGTTTTTTATTTGAGTTGCAGAAGTACCTCCAAAAATATATTTACTACATGCTGGTCTGTTTTTCACAGATTCTGCCATGTTTTGCCTTTCCTCAGTTTTGCAAGTCTTGCGCTAGCTTTTCTTTGCAAAAACTTTTTGGGAGTCTTGGGAAAGAGTAGCCCTTAAAGAATATCTTTATTTACAGTAGATGCATATCGTTTTATTATGGGTACTAACTTATCTAATCATCTTATGATGAGTTATGTATGAAGGGAGTTTTCAAGTGTGCGAGGGAAGATGATGAAAGAAGATCCGAGAGTGTCAAACGCTCAAGCTTGGGGATGCCCCCATGCACCCCAAGAAAAATCCAAGGAGACTCAAGCGTATAAGCTTGGGTATGCCCCCGTGCATCCCCTTCTCCATCAACAATTATCAGTTCGTCCTTTGTTCCACTATATTTTTATCACTTCATGCGTTATGTGCCATGCTTGGAGCGTCTTGTTCTTTACCTTTTTTTGTGTTCTTTAGCTTTGTTTGTTGTTCATAAAAAGTTAGAACCCAACTTTGTTTGTCTGGGAGAGAAACACGCTCCACTCTAAACTAGAACACATCATAGGATTTTCATGCTTATCTTTCTTTCTGTTGTGTGTTCTTTATCTTTTCGTAGTTGCTGTCATGGTTAGCTCTTAGTTTTTATGCTTATCTTTTTAAGAGATTTTGTTTAGGTTGTTGCTGAAACCCTTTTCATTTTTCATGATAGTTTATTCTTTATGTTGAGTACTTTTGTAAAGTGTGAAAGATCTTCTATACTTCTTGTAAAATAGAGTGTTGCCCCTAAAGTGAGGAAAATATCCCAAAGAGGACATATTTAAAAGATCCCAAAGAGGACAAATGAAAGTTAAATAGAAAGAGCCATTTGAGGCCACCAAAAAATTACAAAAAATAGAAAAAAGAGGAAAATAAAAATAAAAAGAGAGAAGGGGGCATACTACTATTCCTTTTGAGAGATACACACTCGTACTCCCTCTTATATCTTGTACTCCATAGAGATGATCATACATGCATATAGTTATGTGAGGAACCTTTACACTATAGAACTTGGCTTGTATATTCCAATGATGAGCCTCCTAAAATGAGCTCTAGGTCTTCATGAGCAAGCATGTTGGATGCACCCCCACTAGTTCCATTGGAGAGCTTTCCATAGCTCATATGTGCATCTGTTTCATGGAAATCCCTACTCCTAACATCATATCTATCATTTGCCTTTCCCTAGCCTATGATTTTCCTCATTGATGTGAGCCTTTCACACCTTTTTGTCTTCCTCCTCCACCATCTCTCTCTCTCTTTCCCATCCTAAGTGTCAATTTTCTTGCTTATGCTCATCCATTGCATGAGTGCTCAAAATATCGAAAGGGAGTGGATCAGTTTGACTTGTACCTGGCTAGTGGTCTGGGGACGAGTCAAGATAAGATTCCAAAGAAGACTAAGTGCGAAGCTTTAGTAGATTGAGTTGTCAACCAAAATAAATATTATGTTTTTACTCTCTCGTATTCCCATCTCCCACTTCTTGCACACAAACACCATTTGGAGACATTCGAGTCATGGACAGCGAGAGCTCTTGCACCTTTATGTTCTTATGTTGCATGTTTCAATGCTATTATAGACTATTGCTTGTTATGACTTGAATTGAATTACATGCCTTGATTGCTTTACTTAAAAATTTATTATATGGTTGGTAGCATGTCACCACAGAAATTATGCTTGTTATCATTTACCTACTCGAGGACGAGCAGGAATTAAGCTTGGGGATGTTGATACGTCCCAAACGTATCTGTAATTTCTGCTTGCTCCATGCATGTTTTGGGTGCTATTGCTATGCTTTTGATACACTTTCATACAATTTTGATAATATTTGGAATAACCTATTAACTCAGTGCACCACAGTGCCAGTTTATATTTTCTTCTGTTTTTGTATTTCAGGTTTTCCCATTACTTAAAGTGCCAGAAAAATTCAGGAAAAATATATACAAAATCAGCGTACCGGAAGCTTCCTGACGCCCGAAGGGGGGCCAGAGGGGCCCCACCTGGTGACCAGGAGGCCATGGGGTGCGACCTAGGATGGGGCCGCGCCGGGAGGCCGCCTGGACTCTTGGTGGCCCCCTGGCTGCCCCCTTCGCCTATATATCTCTTCGCCCAAGGACATAACCCTTTTTCACAATCTCGCCGCTGTTCCGCCGCCGCCGTACTTCCAAGATCGGGAGCACCAGAAGACCTAGCTCTTCCCGGCACCCTTCTAGAGGGAGGATTGACCTTCAGGAGCTTCTCCACCACCATGGACGCTTCCCGAATGAGCCGTGAGTAGTCCACCTTGGACCATGGGTCCATGATCAGTAGCTATGTGATGTCCTCCCCCTATTTTTCTTCATTGATTAGACCTTGTGAGCTGCCCTACATGATCAAGGCACATATGTAATTGTTTCTGCTGTTGCTATGTTGAGTTTGCTAGGATCTGATGGATTTTGAGATTATGTTCAGATTGTGATGAGTAATATATTTGGTTATTCTTCTTTTGTATTTATGTTCTTGAGCAATTCTTTCATGTTCTCCGTTACTTTTTATTACTTTGGCCAAGTGTTAGATTGGAACTCCAAGAGGGAGCGTTATGATTGATTGTGGGTTCATGCCCCCTGATGACTAGCTTGAGTGACAGAAACATGAGTCTAGGGGATGTCTTGTTGCCACAAGGGGGAAAACAACGGTGCTTGTAACCGCGGTTGCAAGGATTATCTACTTTACGCAAAGTTCTTTTAATGTGGTTGTCTGTTGCTTTGGGTTTACACTTTGGGTGGGGCTCGCAACTTAATACCAGCGAGATGTTCTGGATAGACATCTCAAGGTGGATGATTAGTGAGTAGATGCAGATGGATTCGGTCTACTTGTCTTGGCGTACTGCCCATGCTTTTGAGCCTCTTCATTTCATTTGTAGCATAGTTAGCATTGCGGTGCGTTTTAATCATGTTAATTACCAGCTGTAATTTTTTTACCTCGCATGCCTGTTTATCGTCTTTTGGGAGAGAGACATCACTAGTGAACTTTATGGGACCCCGGTCCATATTTCCATTATTGTTTACACCCTCAATTTACTTCATGTTTTACTTTCTAGTTGCAATTATCATTATCATTATCTGTTGTGTTGATCCTTTGTAAACCTATCTGTACTTTGTTGGGAGCAAAGTTATTTGGTTCTGTGTGCAGGTCCAGGTTAAGCAAGTGATTCTTTTCAGACGACGCATCACTTGCCGCACCACCTACTTGTCATCTTCGGAGTCCCACGGGAGACATTAACCTTGGTATCTTCACCAAGGGAAATTTGCCACTATCTACATCTCACCTTCCACTTGGGGTAACCAACGAAGGGCGAGAAGCCGTTATCATCTCTCGTGCATCAGTTGTTGGGAAGACGAACTTCTCCGTGTTATGGAGTATCCGAACATATACAAACCGATCGACTGGGTATACACCTTTCTTTCTTGTCTATAGAGCCGAAGCTATCCTACCAAGCGACATAAGGCATGACTCACCCCGAGCCATGGCATATGTTGAAGCCAACAATGAGAAAGAAAGACAAGACTCTCTCCTTCTCCTCGATGGAGAACGAGATATCACCGCAGCCAAGTCCGAAATTTATTAGCAAGACTTGAGATAATACCATAGCTGAAGAATCAAAAGCCAAACTTTCCAAGAAGGTGATTTAGTGCTACGTCTCATACAGAAGAAGGGCGGCATGCAGAAATTATATTCACCATGGGAAGGACCATTTGTGGTAAGAAATAACCTACACAATGGATCATACTATTTGGTAGATATGCGAGAGCCGTCCAAATCTAAAACGTCGGGGGATGAAATGCCCCGACCATGGAACATCGCTCAGCTCCGTCCCTACTACACGTAGTTCCAATGGTAAGGTTGTCTAAACATACCCTCTCTGCCTCCCCCTTATCCTCCTCTTCTTCCTTATTGTACAGTAAGTATGGAGCCGAATCCTCAAAGAGACAACTCTGCTTATTTCCAATCCCCATATAGAGAAGTCAAGTTACTACACTTTTACTTTTCTTCTTTCGGTAGTATTTTTTTCTTTCTTGACTCAGTCTATCACGACCAAACATCGCTTGTAAGCTTGATGCACAATCACACCTTTATGACCTGGTGGTATCGGATTTTGATTCACTCAACAACAACTCTATGTGACGCCACTTTTGACCCTGAATCTAAGTCAGCATAGCAGCAGAATAAGCCATGCGACGCCGGCATACAGAGAAGTTCGACCTACGCGCACATCCATGACTAGTAATTTATTTTCATAAATTAATCGAAGGAATTAGATCGTGGAGTTGATCGACCCTGAACTTATTCGACCAATGGATACTGACCAGCCATGCGCATAGCCGACTTCTATATGAGCTATTTACCTTCCAGTAATAAAATTCATGTACACATAAATACTTGCACAAACAAGGCATTTTTGCACAAGTTTCCTTCTCACAACGAAGAGAAGCTACATACAAAATTGTCCCATCAAGACCTCTTACTAGTTCCTGGAACCGAATCCTTCACACTGCCGATTTTCTCCAATCCAAGATTGGGTGCTACCCCCACAGAAGGAGCCGACAGGTCCACCAGAGGCATCCAAAAACCACCTGGTTTCAAATCCACAAGACTTGGAGTCGGCATAGACCATTTTTGGCCCTGTTCATCGTAACCAGGCTCAAAACTCTCCACAGTTATGTCATCCGCTATAATAGACGCCTCCACACGAGTCGCCTTCACAACATGGTGATAATCTTCCTTCTATAACAGTCGACCATCGGCTCTTCTCGCTGGAAAACCCTCCACTAGCCGAGCCGGCTGAACGAAGGGATAATATACCTTACATATAGCAAGATCTCGCATGGCTCCCTGCCGACAAGCCAATCGCTTGGACTCTTGGGTCCAAGCATGCACTTTTGACAGCTCTTCCAGCATCTTGGGAATAGCCCGAGGGATCTCGGGAAGGCTTGAGGCAAAGGTAATTACCCGACACCCACCAGTATGGAGGTCTCGGACAACATGCATGATCGCCCTTAATTTTTTCCCTGGCGACTCAACCATTATTGGGTCCACTCGACCAAATAAGCATGCAACGAACACATCAGCGGGACATCCTGAGAAAGATTGTTTATCCAACGAAATGGAAACTGTATACAGTTGCTTACCAAAAATGGCTTTGACCAGCCGAGTAATGCTTTGACCTAGGGTAACTTCTCTGTCATCCCTATGTTTTAATCTGGCTTCCAACTACTTCATACGTTCGTCCTTTTTCGAGGAGCCGACTTGAGCAGTTTTTAGCAGACCTGCCATCTTTTTATGATGGTCCATCAACAAAGATATCTGCCTTTCAGCTTCTTTAAGTTGAAGGCTTCATGGATAACCCGTTTCTTCAAAGTCGCAATGATGCCTCCAGAATTATCGGCCATACCCTGTAAACACACGTATAAGAGATTATGCTTTTATGGCTCAACCCAATGACTTATATCATTATCCCGACTCATGGGGGCTACAGAACTCACAATATGGTACAAGAATTACCTCATATTTTCTCTTCATCATACCAAAGACGTCTCATTGACGATCCATCTGGCTCACACGACTACTATACAGCTTAGGGAAAGTCGACTCCTCTAATGGAGTCGATCTCTGACTAGACCCCGGCTTGTCCTCCTCAAAAGGGCGAGTCCTGGGTACCGAAGGACCCAGAAAATCTTGGTTGTTAACCTGCATCCTGAAAATAGGCAAAGCACAAAAACATCACTTACTCAAGAGGATAAAAGAAAAGATATATAGCTTACCTTTTGACTTTTTGATAATTTGAAGAGTCGTCGTCAAAAAAATCAGTGATTGGATCTGACTCAGGTAGACTCACATTAACCAGAAGAGACAGTCGACCGGGTGAAGTCATTTCATCTGGATGATCTAAATCCTCACAGTCAGAAGAATCGATTCTTCGTCTTTTCACCGGCTCTTCCCACTGGAAGAACAAGAAGACGGGGTAAACAGACTTGAAAGGATCTAGATAAAGTAAAAAGGACACAAAATAATACCCCATCTTCAAAATAGTCTTCCATTTCTTCATCATGACTAGAGTTTTGGTCAAACTCGAACTCATCGTCAACATAGCCCACTGCTATAAAAGGGGCATTAGCCAAAGTCCATGGATCTGACTCCTACACAAATGATACATTCAATCAAGCTAAAATCGACTCCATCGCTTGATAAAAAATATAACGAAAGACAAAGGCATTTCATAAATAAGAGTCTATCTAGAGATTCATTTCATAAAACGAAGGCGTTGCCTTTTTACATGAGTCGATTAACCTAGTATTCCCAAAAGGCACGCCTTGGGATCGTCTTGACGTCTCTGACATCTTGCTCATATCTGGAGTAGCTATCACTAGCTCCTCGGCCTTGAAATCTTTCATCCGACGATGAGTCCGAGGAGCCAGAGCTAGTGATGACCCTTCCTCTCTGTTTACTTGCGGCAGGGGAGCGAGTCGTCTTCTTCTTCTGAGTCGGCTTCACTAGTACTCTCCGCACAACATTCCAGGTGGACTCCATGAGCATTAAAGGGCCTCACCAGGAGGGAGTCCTTCCCTTCAAACCCGCAACAGAGGCAATCCCCCCCTATGCAAATCGTACCAACGAGCGAAGGTTTTCCATCCTTTCCCTAGGAACATCGAAACCTCCCTCTCAAAATCCGTTTCCACCTAGATGGGGCCATATGGGCACCCATCAACGCGCGGTCCTCCATGGAGATGGAAAAGGAAGGGGGAAGTTCGATGTGACGACGAATGCGGGAGCGAATGTTTACCACACAATCATGGTTGAAGATGCCTTCGTGGGCGGTCAGATCGCGGGGACCAGCCACGGTTTCTTCATGACCACCAAGACCATGACCAGCAGCACGACCACCACGACCATGACCATGACCACGACCACGACGGCCCCGGCCCCTGGCGCCATGGCGTGTGCTAGGGCTTGTGTCTTTAACTTCACGGAGGCGAAGCTTGGGGGCCATGAGAGTAGGCATGAAGAGAAAATAAGAAGGTGGAAACGAAAGGAGATGTGTAAATAAATCGTGATTGCGCCTCGATTTAATTATCCTAAAGTGGGGGTAAAATAGTAAATTCATCTATGGGGGCAGTAAAGATTCCCATGTTATCCTTTAAAGCACAGGACTCATCGGTTCCCCATACTATGGGACTTAACGGGGACGCCTAGATAAAAGCAGAGTCATGGTTTGTGTTCACACCTTGGTGTGATTTATTTAAACGATACACCTTCTACGTTGAACAAGGCGAAGGGATGTGAAGGATGCGAGCTCTGTGGATTGCCGGGTCTGGTGATAAAGATGTTATTTGTAGAAGATTTCCCTGGAGCTGGCCCCATGTCAATCTTGGGGGCTACCGTCGGGGGGATACTTCATAGACCCGACAGGATCGGCAAGAGGGGCTCTGTATTCAAGATGAAGAGAGTTAGCCTATAGGATGGCTCATTAATGAGAAGGCCCAGAAGAAGGTTCGGCTTATGAACTGACCGACTTACAAGATGAAGAAAAATGCCAGAAGGAAGGAGTCCGAGCTGACTTGGAAGACAAGATAGTCGTCGAAGAGATATAATAGGATTCCACCTCGTGTTGTAGTTGGACTAATTGTACAAACCCTAGGATCCGGTGCGTATATAAGCCGAGGTCCTGGGCGTCCTCCGCGCGAATAAATCTAGATAGGTTCTTGAGACACCGGCGACTTCTAGCACCCTTGTAATAGAGATCTCCCACATATAATACAAGAAAGGCAGGAAGTAGGTATTTACCTCATCGAGGGGCCAAACCTGGGTAAATCCATGCGTCTCTTTTGTTCCGATTCATCGTACCGGCTCCCCGCTGATCAACTCTCCCTCCTCAAAATCACTCGTAGCAAAGGCCCCACTTTAAGTTATCTATGAGGACATCTAGCGTATTTTCCCCACGACAAGTCCCCCGCCACGAACTTGGCGAGACTGGTGTCAGTAGGGTCCAAGCCGCGCAGGGCTTACAGAATCAATACCGCCAATTTTAATGCTTATTCCACCCAACGCGTTCGTTAGGGTTTTCCTTTACACACCTGGGTATGGTAACAACGGGAGTGAAATCTCGCCATGGCAAGTACCATCCCGGCCGACTAATCAGCAGGGTCTTACCTACACGTTCATGACGTGGCTTCTAGGGTGTTTTGCTTCGCAGCCTTGGTCATAGTTAGGAGGAGTGCCATATTGATGCGTCAACTCGAAAATCTATCAAGTGAACTTTTATGTGGGTAGTTACCCGGTAAGACTGTGGATGATCACTTAATGAGTCAGTGGAGTGGATATTATATATTTTTTTCTTGTGTCATCTTGCGAGTCAGGACTCAGGCGTCAGGTAGGATTCTTGTTTCTGGGTATGCCGAGGAGAGTAAGCACTTGAGCCTTTTTAAAGCGCTTTGGTTTGCCTTTGTTCCTTCAAAGAAGGTGATGCGCTCCCGATGGGAGTTTATTTGATGATATCAAAGAAAAAAGCGGTTAGTGAAACATAAGTTCTATAGAGGAAAAGTAAAAAAGATTCCTTTTTGTCATTGCTTTGGTCCGCATTGCTGGCATTGCTATGTCATGTCTATTCTGCGCAGATTTGATAGCACAAAGGTACTTGAGGCGTCGATGACATATTATGACGCTTCTAGTCAGGCATGATTTGACTCGTCTGTTTGTGAAAAGACTTGTGTCATGATGACGCTTTGGTTAACCCGCGTGGTTGACGTTGCGCTAGCCGCGCCTGTTGGATTCAGGGGCGGTGTGAATGCGCTATTCACTGTCGTATTAAATGGGGACGGATACCGATGGCCACTTTTGTCTTGGAATATGTAGTGCTCCCTCCCTTTTTATTTGGCAAACTTTGCCATTTTCTCTCTTTTTATGTTGGGATTGAAAAAGACACTTTTACCCTTGAGGGGGTGTATATATATGGGCGGATACTTTGATGCTTTGACAATACTTCTTCTTCTCGTTCCTTCTTACAGTTTCTCCCATGGCTCCTGAACGTCGTGCTCGTGGTGCTTCTGGTACCAGCGCTATGCGTGGTGTCAACAGGCGTGGTCGTCGGGGTCGTGGTGCCCGTGCTCCTCGTGCATCCTGTGGCCACTAGGCCGTGGTGGATCCTCAAGGGGTTCATCTGTCGAGGCTACCGATGAGGGCGCTCTTGCCCATGACTTTGTTCTTTACATCTGTGGCCTCATTTCTCGGCGAACTCCTCTTCCTTTTTCCTCTGCTGCTCTTTTCTCTGAGTTGAACCCGGAGGGCCTATGGCTTTTTGCTTAGGGTTATCCATATTTCCCGATGTGGGTGAAGATCCGCACTGAGGGCTCTTCTTTGTTGTTTTTGGACGCCTGCTAGAAAACTTTTTCTCGCCAATTTAATCTGCGCAAAGGGGATAGCCTTTGTTGTCGGTTTGACGGAGAGGAGACCATTTCTTTTAGGTCTTTTGATGCTGACGGAAATCGACTATAGCCTTGCTGGGAAAGCTCAAGCGAGAGTGAATTTGGAGGGGCGCATGACTCTCGAGGTTCTTCATCTGGTGGCAACCCATGCAATCGGCATCACTAGCTTTGGCTCCCTCGATCTGCATCTGAGGGTGGTGCTAGCTACTCTAGGTTTGTGGAAGGTTCTGAGGACACCAAGCCGACCCTGAAGCGGGCTAGCAATTAGACTTAGGGTTTATTTTTCCTTTTTCTGTGATGATGCATGATTAGGTTGCGACTGACCTTTTGAATGTAATGGTCACCTTTGTAGATCATAATGTGAAAATCTTTTTGTCTTGTGTTGACTCGACCGTACGAGTTATTGTCTTGATCCTTCTAGCTTATTTGTATCGGGTGCGCGACATCGCTCCCGATGGGGGTAGCCCCCGAGGCTTCGTTCAATCATTTGCGATTGGACGGAGGCTCTAAATTCCGTCGTCTGCTTTACCGGGTGCGCCATGTCGCACTTGTCTGGAGTGGCCCTTGCGGTTACTCATGATCACTTGTAGTTAGGTGTCATCATGTTCTTTCCGAGTGGGAGATATCTTGGTTTCCTGTTGTGTGCCCTTGCCTTGTGATATTCTTGCGTAGAAATATGCGATGTTCTCTTGGGTCCTCAAATGTTGGGAGATAATCATCGCGGGTGTGATTAATTCCTTAGGTGCGGGGCGCGTTTGAATGGTACGCGAGCCCCTGAGTCCAAATAATGCGTGATTGTGGTTGTCCAAGTGTAGTAAGCTGATACGTCCAAAACGTATCTATAATTTATGCTTGCTCCATGCATGTTTTGTGTGATATTGCAATGATCTAGATACACTTTTATACACTTTTGATCATATTTGGACTAACCTATTAACTCAGTGCACCACAGTGCCAGTTCCTGTTTTCTGCTGTTTTTCTATTTCAGTTTTCCCCCATATAAAAAATGCCAGAAAAATTCCGGGTAAAATATAGGAAAAATCAGCGTACAGGAAGCTTCGCGAAGAGCCCGAGTGGGGCCAGAGGGGAGCCAGGGGTGGCCCAGGCGGCCACCCGGCGCGGCCCCACTCCTGGTCGCGCCAGGGGGGCGTCTGGGGCCCCTGGTCCACCTCTGGCTGCCCCCCTTCGCCTATATATTCTCCGTCACAAGAAACTTCCGGAAAGAGAACCCTTTTTCGCGATCTCTCATCTGTTCCGCCGCCGCCGCGCTTCCGAGATCGGGAGCACCAGAAGACCTCTTCCCGGCACCCTGCCGGAGGGAGGACCGACCTCCGGGAGTCTCCTCTCCACCATGGATGCTCCCCGGATGTATCGTGACTAGTTTTCCTTGGACCATGGGTCCGTGATCAGTAGCTATGTGATGTTCTCCTCCCCTCTTTGTTCTTCATGGTTTAGACCTCTTGAGCTTCCCTACATGATCGAGGCACTTTTGTAGTCTTTCTGCTGTTGCTATGCTGAGTTTGATGGGATCTGATGGATTATGAGATTATGTTCAGATTGTGATTGGGTAATATATTTGGTTTTTATCTCTTATATTTTTGTTCCTAAGTAATTCTTGCATGTTCTCCGTTGCTGTTTATTGCTTTGGCCAAGTAGTAGGTAGAAACCCCAAGAGGGAACGTTATGCTCGATTGTGGGTTCATGCCCCCCGATGAAACGCTTGAGTGACAGAAACATGAGTCTAGGGGATGTGATGTTGCCACAAGGGGTAAAACAACGGTGCTTGTAAGCGCGGTTGCAAGGATTGTTTACTTTACGCAAAGTGATTTTTAATGCAGTTGTCTGCTGCTTTGGGTTTACACTTTGGGTGGGGCTCGCAACTTAATACCAGCGAGATGTTCTGGATAGATATCTCAAGGTGGATGATTAGTAGTAGATGCAGTTGGATTTCGGTCTACTTATTTTGGCGTACTACCCGTGCTTTTGATCCTCTTCCTTTCTTTTGTAGCATAGTTAGCATTGCGGTGTGTTCATAATCCTGTCAATTGCCCTTCTTTAATTTGTTTACCTCGCATAGCAGTTTTATCGTCTTTTGGGAGAGAGACATCACTAGTGAACATCACGTATCCCGATCCATATCCTCATTACTATTTCCACGCTCATTTACTTTTCTTCTTTTACTTTCAGTTGGTATCATTATCCCTTGTGTTTGATCCTTTGTGAACAACAAGACCGGAGAGATTCACAACCTCTCTGAACTTCGTTGGGAACAAAGTTATTTGTGTCTGTGTACAGGTCCGCGTGAGTTGCGCCGCTGACACCTACTTATCATCTCTGGAGTCCTACTGGAGACAAACCTTGGTATCTTAACTGAGGGAAATTTGCTGCTGTGCTACATCACGAGTTCCACTTGGGGCTCACCAATGAAGGGCGAGAAGACTACACCCATCAACTCTCGCGCCATCATAGGCCCGGTGTTGCATCCAGGTTCTCGAGTGTTGTGATATGTATCCGTCGCGAGTGCGATTTGACGCTTCAAGGGGAGCAGCCTGGTAGCGCTGCAGCCCCCGAGTGCCTAAGCATAGAACTGTTGCGAGTGCGATTAACGCCTCGAGGGGAGCGGTGTGATAGTGCGCTTGAGCCCCCCGAGTGCCTAAGTATAGAATTGTCGCGAGTGCGATTAACGCCTCGCGGCGAGCGGTGTGATAGCACACTCGAGTCCTCGAGTGTGATTAACTCCTCGATGGGAGGGGTGTGATAACACGCTCGAGCCCCCAGGTGCCTAAGTATAGGATTGTCGTGAGTGCGATTAACGCCTCGAGGGGAGCGGCGTCGTAGCACGCTCGAGCCCCCAAGTGTGTAAGTATAGAATTTCCACGAGTGCAATTAACGCCTCGAGGGGAGCGGCATGATAGCTCGCTGGAGCCCCCGAGTGCCTTGGGTTTCCACAGGATATGGGGAAGCTTGTGCTTCATTACTTCCTCGTTTGCTTACACTGGTCGCTAAGAACCTGATATGGTGTGGCCCGATCTTCTCAGTAAGCGTATGGTGAATATGAGGGCGATATGAGATAACTTGTATGTAGCCGATGAACTCTCCTCGTGCAACTTGCCCTTGTCCCAGGTCCTATTCTTTTTTGACTCCTTGGTACCTGATAACACATAGATACAAAGACTTAGGCAATATAAAATCCTCATTAAGAACAACATCAGATTCTATGAGGAATAAGTTCACCTGTTGTTCTAGTAACTTTGCACGGGCTCTTGTAATAGGTCCAATTCTGATTTCATTGGACTTATCCATTATTGGTTCTTTAGAAGTTGTTGTAGGTGCTAAGGTAGTAGGGATGTCCTCATCATCTCCCCCCCCTTCAAAAGGCGCCGACCTCGACGCTCCAAGGTCGTCCCCATCATAGGGTGATAAATCAACAACGTTGAAGCTGTTGCTAGCACCTCCAAACTCGGAAATAGGAATATCAATTGAGTAGGCATTTTCATTGATCTTGGCTAACACCTTGTAAGGACCAGCACAACGTAGGTTCAACTTGGAGTTCCTCAATTCTGGAAATCTATCCTTGCGCAAATGTACCCAAACCATATCTCCAGGCTGAAATAAAACTTCCTTCCGTGACTGGTTCCTGGCAGAAGCACTACTTTTGCATTGCTTCTCAATAACCTCTCGTGTCTTCTCATGAATCTTCTTTGCATAATATGCTCATTTGGATGCCTCCATATTAACTCGTTCCTGCAATGGAAGAGGCAGCAAATCAAGAGGTGTAATAGGCTTGAAACCATATACCACCTCAAAAGGACAAAGCTGGGTAGTAGTGTGTACTGCCCTGTTATAAGCAAACTCCAGATGTGGCAAACACTTCTCCCATTCGTGCAGATTTTTCTTGATCATAGCTCGCAGCAACTGTGACAATGTTCTATTGACCACCTCCGTTTGACCATTAGTTTGGGGATGGAATGTAGTGCTGAACATCAACTTTCCCCAAAGTGTCTTCTAGAAGTAGCTCACAAACTTCACATCTCTGTCGGAAACATATGTCTTGGGAACTCCATGCAAGCATACAATCTCCCTGAAAAAAAGGTTAGCAACATGCGACGCATCGTCGCTTTTGTGGCAAGCAATAAAATGCGCCATCTTGGAAAATCTATCCACTACCACAAATATATTATCATGACCATGTTTAGTGCGTGGCAATCCTAACACAAAATCCATACTAATATCTTCCCAAGGTGTGGTAGGAGCCGATAGTGGAGTATACAAACCGCGAGGCTTCAGCTTGGACTTGGATGTGTGGCACACAATGCAGCGTCGAACAAACCTGTCCACATTACTCCTCATCCTGGGCCAATAAAAATTATCAGCAAGCATGAGTAGTGTCTTATCACGCCCAAAGTGACCCATCAATCCTCCTGCATGTGATTCCTACAACAATAGCAAACGCACAGACAAGTCTGGAACACAAAGTTTGTTAGCTCGAAACAAAAATCTATCATGGATGTGGAACTTTTCCCATGCGTTACAAAGAAAACACAAACGATATGGTTCAGCAAAATCATGATCAGTTGCATATAAATCACACAAACTCTCTAAACCAGGATTTTTAACATCAAGATGTGTCAATAACATGTTCTTCCTAGAGAGAGCATCGGCAACAACATTATCTTTCCCTTTTTGTGTTTAATGATGTAGGGAAAAGACTCAATAAACTCAACCCATTTAGCTAAGTGCCTATGCAAGTTAGATTGAGCTTTCATATACTTCAAAGCTTCATGATCAGAATGTATGAGAAATTCTTTTGGCCACAAATAACGTTGCCAAACCTCAAGAACTCTAACAAGTGCATACAATTCTTTATCATAAACAGGATAATTCAGTCTAGCACCAGAAAGCTTCTCACTGAAATAAGCAATAGGTCTACCTTCTTGCATCAATACACCACCAATGCCTATACCACTAGCATCACATTCAACTCCAAATTGTTTAATGTAAGTAATGGTGCAGAAGTAAGCAAACGTTTTCAGCTCATCAAATGCAAGGTCTTGGGCAACGTCCCAAACAAAAGGTACACCTTTCTTAGTCAATTCATTCAAAGGTGCAGCAATAGTACTAAAGTCTTTCATAGAACTTCTATAAAAACCAGCTAAGCCATGAAAACTTCGTACTTGACTAACATTGATGGGAGTAGGCCTATTTTGAATTGCTTCAATTTTAGAAGAATCTAATTCTACCCCATTCTTAGATACAATGTATCCATGAAATATGACCTTATCTTTTGCAAATGTGCACTTTTGAAGATTAGCATGTAATTTAGCATCACGCAACACTTGCAAAACTTGTCTAATATGCTGAGCATGTTCAAAATCATTGCGGCTGTAAATAAGAATATCATCAAAATAGACAACCACAAAACGTCCAATAAACTCTCTCAAAACATGGTTCATTAATATCATGAAAGTACAAAGAGCATTAGTAAGACCAAAAGGAATAACTAACCACTCATATAAACCAAACTTAGTTTTGAAAGCAGTTTTCCATTCATCCCCTTCTTTAATCCTAATTTGATGGTAGCCACTACGCAAATCAATTTTAGAGAAAATAGCGGCACCACTCAATTCATCAAGCATATCCTCTAAATGTGGAATAGGATGGCGATATCGAATAGTGATATTATTTATAGATCTACAATCTATGCACATACGCCATGTACCATCTTTCTTAGGGACCAAAATAACAGGAACAACACAAGGGCTAAGACTGACACGAATATACCCTTTGTCCAAAATCGCTTGCACTTGTTGCTGCATTTCCTTCGTCTCTTGGGGATTGGTCATGTATGGTGCTGGTTGGGGTGAGTAGCACCCGGAATAAGACCAATTTGGTGCTCAATACCATGCAAGGTTGGTAATCCCGCTGGAACCTCCGTAGGGAACACATCATCATAGTCGTGCAAAACAGTAGACACACTAGGAGAAAGAGGATGATTATCATTAAAAAGCAAAACCTCGCCTTTTTACATAAGCACAAGTGGCATGGCTGTAGGATCCTCACTAAATTCTCTCATGTCTTCTTTGGTGGCTAATATAAGCAAACTAGTCTCTCTCGCACTTTTCGTTATATTATCACTCACAGCTATTACATTGTTCTCTTTCATGTAGGTCCTAAATTCACCTCCACTTTCTGATGAGACTCATTCACAATTTGCCTTGGGGACATAGGATAGAGATTAACTTTCTTGCCCTTGAACTCTAAATGATATGTATTGGCTCGGCCATTGTGTTGCACATGGCGGTCATATAGCCACGGCCGACCCAATATGAGATGGCAAACTGTCATAGGCACCACATCAAAATCAATGGAATCCTGGTAGGGGCCTATCTCGAAATTCACTCGCAGCATATGATTCACCTTCATCTCACCACTGTCACCTAACCATTGGACATAATATGGATTTGGGTGAGGTAAGTATTTCAGATTTAGCTTGGCACATAACTCCTTGCTTGCGAGGTTGCGGAAGCTACCTCCATCAATGATCACTTTGCAAGATTTGTTGGGGCCAAATAATGCTTTGGTTTGGAACAAATTGTAGCGCTGATATTCAGATTTGGGATTCACAGTAAGAGCATGCTGTGACACAAAAATAGTAGGAGCAGGCGAGGGAAAAGAATCCATGCCTTCTTCACTGTTGTATCCCTCGTCATCGAATGCGGATGGGTCTTCATCATCATCGGTTTCATACTCGCTGGTGTCCTCATTGACAAACATGACCTTTGTATTGGGACAATATCTTTTGACGTGACCCGGATTACCACAAGCATGACAAGTAATTTCTCGATTGCGAGCTGTAGACATATTGGAGCCTACACTAGGGGCAGGTGCAACTGGCTTCTCGTCCATAGAAACATTGGAGGCTGGTTTGGAATATGATGAAGTAGAACGGCTAGAAGCACTCGGGCTCTCCATAGGCGTGGTAGATGGTGTCCTTGGAGAAAACCTGCTAGCTGGTGAGCATCTTGACTTCAGTTGTGCCTCTTCTGCAAGCTGAGATTCAGCCTCCCTTGCAAGATGCAATAGGTCATTCATATTATAGTATTGGTGATGCCGCACAATAGTCTTGATGTTAAATTTCATCCCATGGAGAAAACGTTGCATAGTCATCTCAACTTCTTCGCGAACTCATGCACGTTGCAACAACATCTCCATCTCCATATGCATCAACGGACATAGTACCTTGCTTCAATTGTTGCAATTTATCAAAAACTGTCTGTAAGTAATTAGTGGGAACAAACCGAGCTTTCATGGTTGCCTTCATGTCACGTCATGTACGAATAGACTGCCCATTGGTTTCTTGTATCTCGATCAAAACACTCTCCCACCAACGCAAGGCATAACCGGCAAAATCGGAGGAAGCAATCTTGATCTTCTTGTCCTCAGAATAATCATGCAAATGACATAATTTCTCCATCTTAAGCTCCCATGTGAGTTACTCTTCCACATCCGTGGAGCCTTAAAATTTGGGAACGTTAAACTTGGGATTGCTCAAGACATCTTCTTCCTGAATGGGTAGACGCCACGCACCAACACAAAGTTGAAGTTGGCGAACCGACCCTTGAGCACCGCGCCCACGGCCTTGATTTCCCTGCAGTTTGTCATTGTCACCATGGACACTACCATCATCTTCTTGGCCTCCCTGTTGACGTTAGTCAATCGAGGCTTGCAGCCCATTAACGGACGTTGTCAACTGCTGTATACTTTCTTGGAGAGCATTGAGTTGTGTTTGCATAGTGGTGACGGTAGCTTCAGTGGCGTCCACTTTCAGTTGAACCGCTTGCATATTAGTATCAACATTATCAGCGGATTTAGTGATCATATCCGTCAAATGATCACGAAGCCCCTCATAGGCCTCCCATGTAACCAGAGCATCCTTAGCCTGTTTCTGCATCACATCAAAACCACTTTGAGACATGATTAGTAGGTTAGTGCACCAAATCAAAATCTTTTGGTGGAAACTCACAAATCCCTCAAAACTGACAAGAAAAGGTGAATCTTACCGTTCCAAAGTGAATAGTAATGCATACCCGTTCGGATGGAGGACTAGTGCACAGATGTGATGAAGTGAATACCCGAGTAAAAGAGTGAACACATGACAAAGCAGGATATATGTGGTGGAGCTATAGGTATGGTCCCTAACTACACCGAAGTCAAGTCCTGGTGCTGATCGTGTGATAGAAACCCAAGGAAAAAACTCACACAGTGGAGGCAAAAAGAAGTCAGGCCTCTCAAAAGGTCACCACTTTGATATTTCCCTGCTAGAACTTGTGTATCTCTTTGCACTCTTTGATAACTCTTTTTGATCACTCTTTTTTTGATTTTTTTTTGATTTTTCTCTTTTTCTCCCTTTTTTGTGATTTTTATGACTCTTTGCGCACTATTCAAGATTGCTACAGTACTGCTACAGTAACTTCTCTATCCTCTTTCTCTTTAGGCCACAATATGTTGCAGCGCGGACAATTTTCGGGGAAAGAACACAACAAAACAGCAAATTAAAACAATGACTTCGATACAATCTAAGCTATGACAAAACTAGAAACGCTAATATTTTTGTATGGCTTTTTCTGGATAGGACGAAATTAAAAAAAATCTAAAGGATGGATTTGGTGGATGCTTACCAAGGTAACACTGGAAATCTGATACCAAGATGATATGGGGTGGGCCGATCTTCTCAGTAAGCGTATGGTGAATATGAGAGCGATATGAGATAACTTGTATGTAGCCGATGAACTCTCCTCGTGCCACTTGCCCTTCTCCCATGTCCTCTTCTTGTTTGACTCCTTGGTACCTGATAACACATAGATACAAATACTTAGGCCGTATAAAATCCTCATTAAGAGAAACATCAAATTCTATGAGGAATAAGTTCAGTTGTTGTTCTACTAAATTTGCACGTGCTCTTGTAATAGGTCCAATTCTGATTTCATTGGACTTGTCCATTATTGGTTCTTCAGAAGTTGTTGTAGGTGCTAAGGTAGTAGGGATGTCCTCATCAGCACCCGTCTTGTATAATGGCTTTCACAACCGTAAAATAGTGGAAGGAAAAAGGGGTAGACGATCTATAGATAGAAGAGGCGCAGGTTCTCCCTGTTCCATGGATTGCTGACGTCTTCATGGGTCTTCGGGTTCTTCAGCCTGTAGGCTCTGCCGCATATGAATTCAGAATTTATGTAGGGTACTAACCATTGCGAGGAAAGCTTGTGCACTTTATTCTGCTTTATTTGTAGCACTAGGTCGCCTACGTTGAACACCCTGGTGCGAAGTCATCTTCTTTGATAGGTGCGGAACTTTTCTTGGTATCCTTCTGATCGTGATAGGGCGATCTCTCTGGCCCTTTCTGCTATGTCTTTGTCAAATTCGGGCGCATCCTCTGCTTCTTCTTCTTCGTACACGGTAATGCGTGGGGCTCGGAATCTTAGGTCGTGTGGTAGTACCGCCTCAGCGTCGTACACCATGAAAAAAGGAGTGTACTGTGTTGAGATGTTTGGTGTTGTATGCAGGCTCCATAACACGGCCGGTAGTTTTTCGACCCAATTGCCCGCAGCTTGATTGAGTGGCGCGAGGAGTCTCTTCTTGATATGCCACCACAAACCAGTCCGTTAGCTTTTTCGACCTGCCCATTGGACTGTGGGTGCGCGACTGCCGTGTAGTTCATTTTGATGCCTATGTCTTTGCAGAAGGTCTAAAATTCTTCTGCTGTGAAGTTTGTTCCGTTGTCGGTGATGAAGTTGTGTGGAACTCCAAATGGAAGATGATGGACTTGATAAAGTTCACGACTGTCGAGGCGGTCGAACTGGTGATGGGTAGTGCCTCGATCCACTTTGTGAATTTGTCGACTACGACAAGGAGATGAGTGCGACCACCTGATGTGCGAGAGATGATAATGGCTTCTCGCCCTTTGTTGGTTACCCCAAGTGGAAGGTGAGATGTAGGATAGCATCAAATTTCCCCTATGTAGAGGATAGGGTTTGTCTCCCGTAGGACTCCGAAAGCGACAAGTAGGTGACAACAGCGCTAGAAATTAGGCGGTTGACGTGGACCTGCACACGACGCAAATAACTTTTCTCCCAACGAAGTTCAGACAGGTTGTCAATCTCTCCGGCCTTGTTGTTTACAAAGGATCAAACACAAGGGATAAAGGATAATAGTAATTGTAACTAGAAAGTAAAATCAGGAAATAAATTGAGCGTGTAAAAAGTGATGAGAATATGGACCGGTTCAATAGTGTTGTCCCAAAAGATGATAAAACTGCTATGCAAGGTAAACAAATCACAGCTGGGCAATTGACAGGATTAAAAACGCAATGCAATGCTAACTATGCTACAAAGAAAGGAAGAGGCTCAAAAGCATGGGCGGTATGCCAAAATAAGTAGACCGAAATCCAACTGCATCTACTATTAATCATCCACCTTGAGATATCTATCCAGAACATCTCGCTGGTATTAAGTTGCGAGCCCCACCCAAAGTGTAAACCCAAAGCAACAGACAACTGCATTAAAATAACTTTGCGTAAAGTAAAAAATCCTTGCAACCGCGGTTACAAGCACCGTTGTTTTCCCCCTTGTGGCAACAACACATTCTCTAGACTCATGTTTCTGTCACTCAAGCTAGTCATCAGGGGGCATGAACCCAAAATCGAGCATAACATTCCCTCTGTAACACCCTCAGTGCCTGTAACAGTAATCACTTTGACTATTGATTATTACTATTGCTAATCACTGTTACTAATCTTTGCCTTAACCATCCTTGTCATCAAACAAATCCAAAATGCCTTTTTGTGAATATTAAAAATAAGTGGCAAATAAAGTTCAACCTAAAATTGTGCAACCACTTTTGAAAAATGCCTAATATTCAGTGGATCACTTCCTTGTGGTCTTGGGCATTTGTTATGCTATAAAATAAATTCATAATTAAAACAGTAGCTTAATTTGTCCATTTTAATCATTTAATATTTAATTAAATAATTAAAATATTTTATTTGGGCACAAGACTTTTTGTGGCACTCTGGTATGGTGCAACAATAATATTGGAGCAACTTTCATGTTTAGCAAAAATGCCTAAGCAATTAAATAAAATACAAAAAGTAAAGAACAGTACACAAAAAGAAAAGGAATAAAAAAGGGAAAAAGAAAAAAAACTATATCTCGCCTAGGGCGTAGCCCATCCCCGGCCCAACCCATCCCCCTTCAGTCATCTTCAACCTACCGTACATGGGGGTGCCATGGAGGGCATCCCCCGGCAAGACCACGGCCATGGCGCCGTTGCAGCCAACCATCGACCGCCGCCGGATATAAGAACTCCCTCGGCCCCGAGAAAAAACCTTAGCCCGTCCCATTTCTCCACTTGCAGCCCCCGTCTCCCTCACCGAGCTCGCCCGTGGGCAAACCTGGCCGCGCCGCCGCGCCCGCGTGGCCACCGACATCTACAGGTCCTTCCGGCGTGTCTGCCAGCTCCGCCTTTCTCCCCTACGTCTTCTGCATGCCAGGCATAGCTCTGCGCCACCACATCGAGCGAATTGCGCCGCCGCCATCCGCCACGTCCGCCGCTGCCGTCGTTGATTGTCGCATCTACAGGCCACCTCGTGCCTCCCTGAGCCATCCACTACACTCACAGTGAGCCCCTGCTTTTTCCCCTCCTTCCGGCACTCCGATTCGCCCCTCCGGTGGCCGCCCCCACCCATGCGTACTCCGGCCGCCGCCGGTTGAGGTCGTGGCCGCCCATTTGGCCGTCCGCGTAGCCCAAAGATTTCAGCATTGAAGGCGCGGCAGTGGACCCGTTCGATTCCACCCCCTCCGCCGCTCTATTGGCCACCGGAGTGCCCTCCCGGGCAGCGGCGCCGTGCTCCAGCTAGTCGTCGGCGGGGCACGGCCGTGTTAGCCCATGGCTTGAGCCACTGTCAAGTGGGGCCATGCCCTGATTAATCCCCCTGGTTAATCGCAATTAGATTAAATTAAAACTCTGTTAAGATACTTGTGGCTATGACAGGTGGTCCCAAGCCCAGGTGATTAATCTAAAAGAAAAATGTTAGAAATTACCTTGCTAGACTTACAGGTGGGACAGGCACTTAAGCTAATCACTAGATTAATTTAAATGATAATTAACACTAGAGTGTATGACACATGGGCCCCTCTGTTTAATTGTTTAATTAAAAATGCAATTATAAATTGAGTCTATGACATGTGGGCCACCCCACTGTTTTAATTAATAAAAATGATTTAATAAAACCTTAGAGGCTGACATGTGGGACCCCCATGTCAGGTTTGACCAGTCAACCCCTCTGTGGATAAGGTTGCATTTTATTAATAAAGAAAATTCAGAAAATGATTTAAACTTTAAAATTGAATATCTTTTAAACCGTAAGTCAGATTCAAAAACTTTATACATGAAAATTGATCAGAAAAATATAAAGAATATGAATACGCTATCTGTATACCAACCACACCCTTGTAACACAACGAACATCGACATCCCTCCTCTAGGCAGTCTGTCGATAATCACCCGGAGCCGGTATTTCATCCCCAAATGAATTCCCGCTCCGAGCAACGTGCATGGTACTGCGTTAGAACACCGTTAACATTGCATTCGTCATGTCTTTCATTTGTATTGCTATTTTTATCGTGTATTTATTGTTTCTCCCCCCTCTCTTATTGTCCGGTAGTCTCGACGACCGATGCCGATGCCCCTTTGATCGACTACGTCATCGACGACCGTACCCCTACCGTGAGCTTCCAGGCAAGAAGAGCCATTCTCTTCCCCAGATATCACCTATCTTTTCCGTACATTTCTTATACTAGGCATTGTTACTGCTACTGCTACGTTACAATCCTATTCAATTGCATAGCCTGTTTTTGTCGCCCCATGATGTACCTTCCTTTATCCTATGTTGCCTTATAAATATGTATTATATTCAGCAGTGAGCCCTGCGTTTTGTTAGTCACTAGGATTAGATAGCAGGTCGTGAGCACTCTGGGAGTGAACACGGATACGATATATTAACTGTAACAGGTATGGTACAATGCAGACACCGCCTAAGGCCCCCTAGCTCGGCTCTGACGAGCCACCACCAAATGGAGCTATCAAGGAGTAATCCTCATACTCCACTCGTTGCTGACTCTGTATAGCCGCTCTAGGTACCTGAGCAACGGTTGTCCTTAAATGTAAGAGTCGGGCGACCCAACAGTGCCCGCGAGCGGTATTGCGTCGGGAATAACAGGGAGGGTACGACCGACGTTACTGGCGTGCTTGGCCCCTGCTCGTATCTCGCGAGAGTTACCAAACTACGAAAGTCGAGCTCTACCAAGAGAACACGCGAGATAAGGTAGGGAGTCGGTTCACCTTGTTGGTAACCGCAGAGACTTGGTGGGACGACAGGGCAGGCACCGATGTCTGGTGGTCCTGGCTGCTGTCATTGTCCGCGGGTCAGTAAAGTCGAGGCAACGATAACGGTTGTCACGCATGTTAATTAAAATGCTAAATGGTTCGGTGGATGACTTGAGAGACCCGTTGGTATGTACGCACTACCTACACGTGAGATTATAGTGTGGGCCCTCCGCGTCGTAGTTCGTCCGAAAGCTCTTTAGACGTCAGCAGTACTGCGGCCTGATCGCCGGGAAGCGGTGTTGTCTTATTTGCTGCAGCAGGTGTGTTTGGATTTGCTTTTGCTTCACTGGCCAGACTCATACCGTGCAGGAGCGTGCAAGGGTGAGGGACCTAGACCCCTTGGCGCATAGGATATAGTCCGGCTGATGGCCTCTCTGCTGAGCCTAGGATGGTTTGCGATGTGTCGGATAACCTCGGTGGGGCATTCCCTAACAAGGTGTATGCCACCCTGGAGATCCGAGCGTGCAGGCTGAACAGTAGTGCACCCCTGCAGGGAGTTTAATCTATTCGAATAGCCGTTTCCATGTTAACAGGACGCTTTATGTTGAAGCCGGATCTTATCACTACAAACTACCACTATTAGTCTGTTGGTTCCGGGTTTTCTTACTCGCAAGGAAGTCGAGGAGGGGAACTCAGAGGCATATATTATTATTAATTATTACAACTTACTATTATACAATGATGCAACAACTTCTGCTTCATTGTTACTTTATGCTTTATATGAACTGTTGGCTGTTCTCTTCTTGTGCTGCAAGACTCGTCAGAAGATGCTAGTCTTTGATAGGCCTAGCTTCTTATCCTTATTCTGATTTCTACCTTGCAGTCCACTGTCACAACCCCAACTAGGGTAAGTGCTAGGATTTGAGTGCCCCTTTGCATCATGTGAAAATTTCAAAAGAAATTCAAAAATGGGGAAAAGAAAAGCCCTGAAGAATTTAAATAAATGGCCAGATAAAAATCTTTTTCCAAAAATCATTTGAATGTTTGGAAAACTCCTAGAATTGTTGCTGATCATTTCAAAAGTGGTTTGGGTTCATTCCCAAGCTCATGGAATTTTCTAAAAATCAAAATGTGCCTTGGAAATTAAATATGACCCTTATTTGTATTGAAATTCAAATGTTTTGAATTTCAAAAATGCTCAAATTTTACAAGTGACTTGCTACTGATCACCTAGGATTTATAAAAATGTTTGGGCATTTTACAAAATTGCCTAGCTATTTATTTCTAGGCACAACAGAATTACAGAAAAGAAATAGAAGAAGAAAAAGAAAAGAGGAGACCCCTGTGCTTCTGGCCCATGTGGCCCAGCCTGGCCAGCAAGCCAGCCCAGCCCACTAGGGGCAGGGTCGTCTTCTACCCCGCGCCAGGCAGGCTGGGAGCTGCGTGGCGGCCATGCCACGGTAGCCGGCCACCTCCTGCTTCCCCCTGGCCCTATCCCCTTGTCGTGGACGCCTGGAAGGCTCCAAGTCCATCTCCCCCTCTCTTCGCTCGCTCTCCCCCTCTCCCGCGTCGAATCCGTGACCACCCCGAGAGCTGACCGGAGCGGCCGTCGTGCTCCGACGTGGCCACCGTGCCCCACTCGCCACCGCAAGCTGTCCAGAGGAAACGCAGACGTCGTCTTCGTCTCCCCGTGCAGTGAATCGAGCCCAGAAGCCTTGGAGGTGACGCCCGCATCGCCACTTCGCCGCCGGCCGCCGTGGAGTTCGTCGTCGAATTCGCTGCCTCCTGTGACCCTACGGCCCTGCCGTCTTCTCCACCCGCTTCACGGTGAGGAGCTCGTTCTTTTTCCCCTAACCCCGCCTCCTCCCGTGCCCTGGAGCTTGGTTCCGGCGAGGACAGTGGTCCGGCCGCCGCTGTGGTCGACGCCACTGCCGCCACAGAGCGCGTCCTTGACCCCCTCCTACGCCAGCAGACGCGCGAGACGAAGGGCTACGCGCCCGTGCCCGTAGATCCCTCTCCCGTGCCCTGTTTCGAGACCCCGTCGAACTCTAGCGAACAGTGCCACCGCCGGCGCCATTAACCCCCCCCCCCCCAACCCGAGCTAATCACCCACTAATCCTAGCCCTAATCCCACTGACTACTGGGCCCCAGCCCCTTAACCCCCTCTCTGTTAATTAAACAGAGAGGATTAAACCCCTCTGCCACTGACATGGCTGGCCCACCAGTGAGAAGCCCCCCACGTCACCCTGACCTCAGCATGATGCAATAAACAGTTTTCCAGATTAAAAGAATTAAAAGAAATTCAGAAAAAGGCAGAAAATAGTATAAACTTCCAAAAATCATAGAAAATTCATACTGACTCCAAATTTAACATATAATATATGAAAAATGATCAGCAGAAAATAATCTATCCAAATATACAACTTTCATCTATGTTTGAGTTGAATTTAAAATGGGACCAGTAGCTTTTGGTATTTGGCTTAATTGGAATTAATTCAAATTAAATTCAAATGCTTTTGTAATTTGAACCTTTGCAATACACCACATCTCACTTGAACATCAGAGGCATATCAAACACATGATCACATGGTTTACAATGGACAAACATTAGCAAATGCAAGTTGACCTAATTTGAATAACATTTGGAGTTTGAATTTGAATTAATTTTCAAATCAACTTCAATTAAAATGTGACAAATTGAACCTAGGTCACATCAATACCATTCACATCATGTGACAACATAAACATGTGCTTGTGCATTCTATTACAATGTTGCCCCCCCCTCTTGTTGATGATTGTGCCGGTAACAGTGCCTCCAAGACGGTGATCACCCCCGAAGAAGAAGACCACCGTTAAGACCCGTGTATCGTCAGCATGGCAAGAAAACCCCCCATTGATCATATCTATAAAATCCCACTTCCCTCTCAGTCTCGCTTATGCATGTTTAGGAGATCACCGAGACACGTTCTTTCGCATAGTTGAACCCATTCCGATGAATGACCTATCATTTTGTCACCGTATTAAGCAAACCACAATCCTAGCAGATAGAGGAGCTGAATGATGAGCATGTGGCCCCTACAACTATTACTTCTTATTGCTGCTTAGTGATACAATGAGGTTACATTGTTTGTGAGTCGGGATGGATGATCACAGTGATGCTGATGATAACGTGTTGGTGAATCCACCCTAATACAAGGTGAATGATGAGAGGTTGTGTAGGAGTACACAGTGGGTTGTCTCGTTGAACACCGCCTTAAGCACCGATTTCTTGTATGGTAATCCAAGACAAAGAGTACAACCACACATTGGGCTCACTGACCCCTCTCGGCCTAGTACCTTGATCCGTGTTGACGTCCAGGAGTCACATTAGTTCGGGCTTTCCTTTTGGCATGTGCATAGAAAAATAATGAAGGAATGGTTGTATCATATAGATATGTGGGTGCACATGTGAGGCAGGAAAACCATCTGCCAAAGGTGGCGTCTCGATCACTTGCATTGTTTGAGTCCGTTTCGTTGATCCGGCCGGGCTCTCGAGCGGAGGCAACTCAGATAGTCGACTCCTGGAATAGACTAGTTGTGAGAGAAGTGTCGTGGTGAACATCCTCGATGTCACCTCTTGAATAGCCGAGAAAAAGGCGGTAACCGATGGTCATGTGTGTGTAGTTTACACCCTTGCAAACTATTCGAATAGCCGCGTCCGCGGTCATGGACTGCTTGGAACCTGTACCTGATTATTAGACAACTTGAATGGATACTCTAAAACTCGCACGATAAGCGTGAGTGCTATGGTGTGCTCCTCGTGGGGAAGTCGAGGAAGTACCCATAGTGGTGTATTGGTTGGAGACTTGGTAGTGGACTCGTGTACGCTTCTTACCTCAATTCTGGTACTCGTAGTATAGGACTATCCAAGTCAAAGCTGGCACTTCTGCATGTTGAACCCCACCTCCCTTTACCTTGATACTTGAGCATGAGTAGTGTAGTTCTGATGTAAGTCTTTCTGAGTACGACTTTGTACTCACGTTTGCTTATTCTATGTTTTAGATGGAAACCCAGACCCGATGGAGCCACCGACCTGAAGCTCCACGTTGGCTAAGCTAGTATAGTTCCAGACAGCAGTCTGGTCCCTCGTGGAAGGGCATGTATGTTTACAAGGCTTCTCTAAGCCATTTGTTAAACTTGTCTATACTCAGACCTAACTTGCTTCCGTTGTATGATGTAATGTTGATCACAGACATGTGATCTTTGTATGCTCTATGTGTAATTCAATAAAGATACACTTTGTAGAGTTATGTGATGATACCTGTTGTTCATACTAGGCATGTGTGCTGCGTGTATGTTTATAACATGCATGTCTTGGTATGGGTTTTCGAGACCTTAGTTGTGATCTGGCTGGCGGTCTTTTATACACCAAGTGGCCCTTAGATGTGCGCAGCTTGGGGCATCACGATGCGATTGCTCGTGACTCTGTCACGTGCACACTTTGTTGTATGATCGAGCCCGCCCTAGACCCCTACTAAGTGATCGGGCTGGAGTAAGTCTATGTAAGAGTTAGGATTCAATCGAAAATATGGTTGAGGCGACTTGTCTATGAATATGGGATTCACCACCCATAAGCATTTAGACTTGTGAGCGAATGATGAGGACCCATCTCAGTTGACCATCCGGCCTAGATGGGATGCCCCTCACGTCGATGCTTTCCGAGAGTGTTCTGTGCTTGGCCTTGTCTGCTTAGACAAGTGGGTACGGCTCTCGGCTCTCCATGTGATTGCATCGTGACTGGAATTACATACGCCTATTCCGGGTCTCAACATCCACTATATACAGCCTCCCCTTCCCATTTGATACAAATGCATAAATGCTTAGTAGCGGACGTAAGACTCGCGGGTATGCTAGATACTCACCCTTGCTTTATTTCCCCCTTTTTGTTTTGCCTGATCGGTCGCTGCAGTCTACGTTGGAGCCCAGGAGCAGGAGATCCTCGATTCCGACCACCACAACATGAAGATCCCCGATGCCTTCTACGACGTCGAGTTCCCGTTGACCAGGAGTAGTTTGGAGATTCCCAGGCAGGAGGCCTCGCCTTTTCGATCTGTTGTTATTTGTGCTAGACTTCTTATGGCAACCTTGTATTCTTGTGTCTGTACTCAAATACTATTGGTTCCGCTAACTTTGTGCTTTCGAGATGTTGCATTCGACCCTCATGGCCCCTGGCTTGTATTAAACATCTTGTATTATTTTATTTGTAGAGTTGTGTTGTGATATCTCATCGTGAGTCCCTAATCTCGATCGTGTACCTTGTGTGTATGATTAGTGTACACGGTCTGATTTTGGGGGCGTCACACCCTCTTGGAGTCACTACCTACTAATTGGCCAAAGAAATAAATAGCAACAGAGAACATACAATAATTACTCAAGAAAATAAAAATAAAAGATAAGAACCAAATATATTACTCTATCACAAACTGAACATAGTCTCATAATCCATCAGATCCCAGCAAACTCAGCATAACAACAACAGAAAGAATTACATATGTGACTTGATCATGTAGGGAAGCTCACAAGGTCTAATCCATGAAGAACAAAGAGGGGAGGAGAACATCACATACCTACTGATCACGGACCCATGGCCCAAGGTAGACTACTCACGGATCATCTGGGAAGCGTCCATGGTGGAGGAGAGGCTCCCGGAGGTCAATCCTCCCTCTGGCAGGGTGCCGGGAAGAGGTCTGTTGGCGCTCCCGATCTTGGAAGCACGGCGGCGGCAGAATAGAGGAGAAATCGCGAAAAAGGGTTCTGTCTTCCGAGGTTTCCCTTCACGGAGAATATATAGGCAAAGGCGGGCAGCCAGGGGGCCACCATGGGACCAGGCGGCCCCCTGGCGCGGCCCCGCCCTAGCGTGCGCCGGGAGGGCGCCTGGGGCCCTGGTGCTGGCCCTCTGGCCCCACCTTGGTGACTCCGGAAGCTTCCAGTACGCTGATTTTTTATTGTATTTTTTGGAGCATTTTTAATACGGGGGAAACCTAAAATAGAAAAAGTGCAGAAAACAAGATCTGACACTGGGGTGCACTGAGTTAATAGGTTAGTCCAAATATGTTCAAAAGTGTATGAAAGTGTATATAAAACATAGCAATAACACACAAAACATGCATGGAGCAAGTAGAAATTATAGATACGTTTGGGACGTATCAACATCCCCAAGCTTAATTCCTACTCGTCTTCCAGTAGGTAAATGATAACAATCGTAATTTCGGTGATGACATGCTAACAACCATATAAGAACTTTGTAAGTAATGCAATCAAGGTATGTAATTCAATTCAAGTCATAACAGGCAAGAGTCTATATTATCATTGAAACAAGCAACATAAGAACATAAAAGTGCAAGAGCTCTCACTGTCCGTGACTCGAATGTCTCCAGATGGTGTTTGTGTGCAAGAAGTGGGAGATGGGAATACGAGAAAAAATATATTTGTTGAGAACTCAATCTACTAAAGTTTCACACTTACTCTTCTTTGGAATCTTATCTTGACTCGTCCCCAGACCACTAGCCAGGTACAAGTCAATTTGATCCACTCCCTTTCGATATTTTGAGCACTCATGCAATGGATGAGCGTAAGCACAAGAGTTGACACTTAGGATGGAAAAGAGAGAGATATAATGGAGGAGGAAGACAAAAAGGGTGAGAAAGGCTCACATCAATGAGGACAATAATAGGCGAGAAGGCCAAATGATAGATATGATGTGAGGAGTAGAGATTGACATGCAACAGATGCACATATGAGCTAAGAAAATCTCTCCAATGGAACTAGTGGGGGTGCATCCAACTTGCTCGCTCAAGAAGACCTAGAGCTCGTTTGAGGTGGCTCATCCTTAAAATATGCAAGCCAAGTTCTATAGTGTGAAGGTCCCCACATAGCTATATGCATATATGATCATCTCTATGGAGCACAAGATATAGAGGGAGTACGAGTGTGGATCTTTCACAAGGAATAGTAGTGTTTCCCATTTCTCTATTTTTATTTTCTTTTTCTCTTTTTTCTCTTTTTTGTATTTTTTGGCGGCCTCAATGGCCCTTTCTATTTAACTCTCATTTGTGCTCTTTGGGATCATTTAAATTTGTCATCTTTGGGATCTTTTCCTCACTTAAGGGCAACATTCTATTTTACAAGAAGTATAGAAGATCTTCACACTTTACAAGGTACTCAACATAAAGAAGATGTAGCTATCATGATGTATGCAAATGTATGCCTCTTCCAGTGTAGCAGGAACATGTATGACATGAAGATGAAGTCATGAGGAGGTGGATGTTGCATGGCAATATATCTCGGAAAGGCTATGGAAATGCCTTGATAAGTAGGTATGGTGGCAATTTTGAGGAAAGATATAAGGAGGTTTATGATGACAGAGCGTATGATGCAAAGGGTTTGGATGCACCGGCGAGGTGGATGCCAACTCTCGGAGTGAGAAGAGGGCAATGCATGGAACCGAAGAGGCTAGCAAATATGAGGAGGTGGAAGTGTCAACTTTCAATACTTACATTAGTCTGAAGAAATCATGCACTTATTGTCGGTAACTCTCAATCTAATAAGGAGGTTCACAAAGAGACAAGTACCCCGAGGAGGAGTCTATGGGGGTTTGGTTATCCTTTCGCATCCTCGAATAATGGCACGTGAGTGTACTCTAATATCCGATCCCTCCAAAGATTAGTGATCCATCTAGTAGCTAGAGTTCTCAACTAGTTTTGTAGTTGTTGAAAATAAACATGGACCCAAAATACGACACTATCACAAATAGGCTAGAGCTCTTGACGCCAAAAGTTCAAACATTACTCACAACAATACCTCAAAACTATTGCAAGTTACTACTACAATTGAATAGCAACCTCAATTACCTACATCAAAACAAGACACAACTCAGTGCAACAACCAACTCTCTTAACAAGATAAACATGAAGACTAAAGAGAGTTCCAACAACAAACTAAACTAAACAAAAGCTCTTGAGAAAGATAAACATGAAAACTAAGATCTAAACATGGCAGCAGCTACGAAAAGATAAAGAACACACAACAGAAGAAAGATAAGAATGAAAATCCTATGATGTGTTCTAGTTTAAAATGGAGCGTGTTTCTCTCCAACACAAAGTAAGCTGGGTTCTAACTTGTTATGAAAAGCAAGAAAAGCTAAAGAAAACTAAAAATTAAACCTAAGAGCGAGATGCTCCAAGCATAGCACATGACGCATGAAGTGATAAAAATATAGTGAGTCGGAGGACGAACTGATGATTGTTGATGGACAAGGGGATGCACGGGGGCATCCCCAAGCTTAGACGCTTGAGTCTCCTTGAATATTTATTGGAGGTGCATGGGGGCGTCCCCAAGCTTGAGCGTTTGACACTCCCGGATCTTCTTTCATCATCTTTCCACGCACACTTGAAAACTCCCTTCATACATAACTCATCATAAGCTGATTAGAGAGGTTAGTACCCTTAATAAAATAATTTTCCTTTACTGGAAATAAAGATATTCTTGAAGAGCTACTGTTTCTCAAGATTTCCAAAATGTTTTTTCAAATAAAAATCAAGCTTAAGGTTTGCAAAAGTGAGGAAAGGAAAAACGTGGCAGAATATGTGAAAACAGAACAACAGGTAGTAAATAATTTTTTCAGGGTATTGCTGCAACTCAAATCAAAAAACTCAGAACAGACGCTCGAAAGTCAATTGTATGGATCACTCTTTCAAAAAACTTCAGATACAAAATATTATCTTGTGATTTTATACTAATTTTTCCGTCCAAGGATAGAATATGTTTTCTGGACAGCATGTCACAACTTTTGAACTTTCTTGCAATCGGAGGCTAAACTTGGCACAAAGCTTGAAAATAAAGATATAATGATGTTTCTACAGTAGTAACAATCATCAAGACCACAAAAAACAACAGTAAAAACATCTTGGGTTGCCTCCTAACAAGCGCTTTCTTTTACGCCTTTCAGCTAGGCATGATGATTATAAAAGATGCTCTCATAGGAGAATAAGATTTGAAGCAAAAGAGAGCATCAAGAAGCAAATATGAAACACATTTAATCCTAACCCACTTCCTATGCATACGCATCTTGTAAGAAAATAAATCAAAGAAGCACAAAGTTACATGCATAGGAAGGTAGAACAAGAACAACTTCAAAACTTTCAACTTAGAGAGAGGTGTTTTTGTAACATGGAAGTTTCTATAACCAATCTTTCCTCTCTCAAAATAATTTTCAGTAGCATCATGAACAACATCAAGGATATAACTATCACATAAAGCATATTGTTCATGACCTACAAGCACACGTGTATATTTTTGAACACAGTCTTTAGGAACATAAGATAAATGCAACCCATCACATTGAGCCTTGATAAGAGCAAAATTCTCTGGAATATGAGTTGGAGATTTCAAAAGGATAATAGGACAGTCAAGTGTGGGTGCAATATTAACAATTTCATGCTTAACATAAGGAACCATAGCAACTTCATCTTCGCAAGCATAATCCATATTGGCATCATGGC